>JAIXND010000804.1:0-2400000 GCA_023646645.1 Varanus salvator macromaculatus | reverse complement strand
GTGGCCATGTCCGGCGACGCAAGTAATGGACGGCATACACATTCTATAAATAAATGTTTCCTAAGTGCTCTGGGAACTGTTTGTTCTGATCCGGATGCGGCGGGGCAGCCGTCTGGTAGGGACAGTTAACTGGGAGTCCTGCACTGAGCAGGGGGTTGGGACCAGGGGCCCTCTGGCCCCTTCCCACTCTCCTCTTCCAAGATTCTGGGATTAAATCCGAAGGCACACTCTGCGCTTACACGTGGCTTAGGGTCAGGTTGCTTGAGACCTGCCCACCCTCCTTTGAGTCCCCTTCTGGCCTCTCGCCTCAAGCCGTGCCCCTCAATTGTGGCTCCTTATGGAGAGATGAGATGCGGAGATGCTGCAGGGAGCAATCTCCCAGGCCAGGCAATTCTGCTCCGTCTCTTCCAACAAAGACTGAATTTTCCAGAGGCCTTTGATTCGGAAAAGCAGTCCGAATTGCCAGAAGGAGGCTGGGCTGCGGCAGGGAATGTCGGGGAGAGGCGGCACGATGGCACCTGGGTGCGCTCCTTCGTTACCTGATTAATTTCCGACAGCCTGTAGTCCAATAAATAGTTCTTGCCACTTACCGCCACCCCACATTGAGTCAATAAACAAGCCCCTAACGGTTATATGGGCACTCATTAGAATTCTATAACATGCTTCCCAGAGCCCTTCTTGCTCACCTCCATTCTCCGTTTCTGCCATACCCTTCTGCTTCCTTGTGTTACTTCTCTTTACTTCTTGTTCCATTTAGGATACATGGCAAAGACGAGCCTTCCATAACTAGGTCCCCATCAGTTGTATTGAACTCCAGCTCCCATCCTCCCCAGCCAGCGTGGCTGTTGACCACCATGGGAGCTGAACCCCAGTCCGCTGAGGGCAGCAGGCTGGGGAAGGCTGCCAAAGATCAGCGGGGCCAGGACAGAAGTCTCTTGACTTAGGATCAAACTTGACTCAGTGCTAAATTCACCGTTGCGTCTAACCCACATGCCTTTTCTTCTCCTTTTGAAGTGCCAGTAGCAACCACACCTTTCCCTTTTGCACAGCTTATCTTGCCTGTTTTAAATGCAGGACACACGATATGGAAAAGTTTGATATAGAACCGGTACTTACATGCCACCAACCAGAGGACACGCAAATGACCAAAAATTAAAAAACTGTGTTTGGATGCAAAAATAATAGACCTTTTTATTTAGACAATATTTAATTAATATTATTGTTTAATTTAGGTTTCTGTTTTGGTTTTAGTTTATGTTTAACTTATGTTTAATTTATGTTTAATTAATTTATGTTTAATGTTTAATTTATGTTTAATAGGTTTAATTTATAATTCTGTTCATGTTTTTATATAATAACCTGAGATGGGCCAGTTTTTAATTTTGTTATATGTTTTTAATAATGCAACATGTTGTAAGCCGCCCCGAGGCTATTGCAAGGGGCGGCATATAAATTTTTAAATAAATAAATAAAAATAAATTGTGCAAATAAATTATAGAGTGGCTCTCATATGCATATTCATCGCCCGCTGAGTGCTGCTTGTGTGAATGAGCCATTTCAGCTCAAACTCCGCAGAGAGAACTTTGAAGCAGCAGGTGTCAAAACGCAAGATTGTCCCATGTTCTCTCGATTGGCTGAGGACCTGCGTGACTAGCAGAGAACCAGTACGGTGCATGAATGTGCGAATCAGTCCAAATGCTGCCGCACTTGTCTCTTCCTAAGTCCTCTCTCTGACTTTTTCAAGAATATATATGCTTGGTGCATGTTTTAACCATGGAAAAAACAGGATTTTAAAACACGTTTTTACTTGCCAGTAGCAAAGGCCAGTGTACCTATGACATTATGTGTCGCATGCATTTTCACTTGTACAGACAAAAGATAAAAAAATTGAAACCTGTAGAAGCAAAGCTCAAATAATAGATTACAGATCCCCAGGCAGAAAATAAGTCTGAGATTAGATGCACAGCAGGGGCAGTGGGCTAATGCTGGCATGGAATACAAGCAATTAACAAGCGTTCCTGTTTGCTTGCTTGGCTGTTTGTTTATTTCTTTTACACTAGCACATTCTAGCAGTGCTTGGGGATGATTACGGATGCTGCAGGAATCCAGGTATTTCCGTTCCTGTCCCAAATATCGCAGTTCTGCTGGTGTGGGACACCCCAGTTCAGACTGACACTTCATTGGAAAGGAGGAAAAACTATTGATTGCTGCAAATCACACCATAATGAATAAGTAAATCCCAGTGTACTTTCTACCTACCTTTGTTGTAGATTTTCCATGGATTTCCAAAAACCGGGACAGGAAAGTAGAAAACTGTGGAAGTAAATGGAAAGATTTTGCATTTCCCCGTTGTATATTACTGCCTTTGGTACTAGGAGTAAAACCTTTCTTCTCCTGTCTCTCTTTTCCATGTCATTTGCTCCTTCAAAAATGTTTCTACATCTGTGGTGTCCAGCGATTGATAGGCCAACACAGATATTGGTGCGCGACGTCTCCGACACAGTGGCCTTTGTGGAATGGACTCCCCCGCGGGCCAAGGTGGACTATATTCTGCTGAAGTACGGCCTAGAGAACGGAGAAGGGGGGGAGACCACCTTCCGGCTGCAGCCCCCTCTGAGTCAGTACTCCATGCAGGCCCTGCGGCCTGGCTCTCGGTACGAAGTCTCCATCACTGCTGTCCGTGGGATGGATGAGAGTGACGCGGCAGTCACCCGCTTTGTAACAGGTAGGCCCAAGATAATCCAGAGTCCAAAGAGTTCCAGGTGTCCCTAGCATCGCTGCTTCAAAGAGGCCTCCAGTATCAGGCTGGGAGAACCTCTAAGAGCTTGGAGAACTTCTTCCCACTGGAATTAGCTGACCCGTTGTCTGGACCAGCATCTTCTCTTGCCCTTGCAATGGCAGGGCATCAGGAGTGCTGCTGAAGGCAGTCCATGGCTCCTTTACCGACCATATAACCTTCTACCTCTAACCCTGTCTACAAAGAATCACAGCCCATCACAACATCACGCACACAAAATCCATCTGTTTGTGAAGAACAAGGTAATTTGTGGGGGGGAATTCCCCTTCTTCTCGGGGCGGCTTTAGCTCGGGGAACGATGCCGGGTGCATTGACTAGCATCTTATCCGAGTCCTTAGGGAAATTGAAACCAAGCAAAGGCTATAGACAGCTCACGAGTTTAATTTATAGTACCATAAAGAAGGAGGTGGAAATCAGATTCTGAAGCTGTTTTATAGCTTAAATATTGCCTGTCATAAAGATTACAGATGGATACTAGTTCTTTTTGTTATCTCTATGATAATATCTTGCTGACTGTACTTAAGAATAAGGGGTGTGTGTACTTATTGATTTGCTGAGTCTTTCATTCCATGACTTACTTCTGTGAAATGTTTTAATCAAAAAAAGAAAAGAAAGAAGCACATCTATCGTGTCGTAAATTTGTCACTCCTGCCTTCTGCAGCACACGATGCTCACATTTTGACTTTGGTGCCTGCCAGGGGGACACTGCAGCTCGTGGGAATATAAAGGAGCCCATCGCCTAGAACATTTGAACATTTTGCGTTCAAATTCTTCTTTGCGGTGACTCTGCTTCAAGGCAACCTGGAAGGTCTTATCCTGGCTTTCCGGAAAATCTTGCTTTGGAGTCAACCTGATGGAAGAGTTCCTACTTGGAATGCACTGGGCAATCCTTTCAATTGGATCCAGGTGAACGTAGCTGAATTTCAGTCCCACTGAAAGCAACGGGGCACACTAGTCATGACATCGGGGGGACACTGTGAGCCACGGCAGGCAGTACTGGCTAGTCTGAGAGAGAAGGGCCCCTCACCCTTCTGAGCACTGGGCTGATGCATGTGGGCTTCCTCACACGCGAACCTTCCCAGGTTTAATGGCCAACTTTAACAGGCTGTCAGGCAGCAAGCCTGGGAGAGACCCCTTTTTGCTGGACACTGCGGAGGACCTTTGCCCACTGCAGTAGCAAGCAGCCCTGGCTGGACGGGTGCAAAATATGACTCAGGAAAGACAGTTTTGTACGAAGACGGACTTAAAACTAGAGTTGGACATTCTTGCTTCACAGCACTGAAATGTGTATCAGATCTGCTTCAACTTTCCCTCACTGGATTTCATTCCAAAGCAATTAACCACCAAACAGCTTATTAGGGAATCTGGTGGATTTGCCGTCATCTCAGGCCTACATATCATATGTATATGAATTGCTTGTCTCACGGAACAATGTTCTCCAAATTCTAATTAGATAAAGACATGAAGTGCTTTGCACACTTTAATGTGTTACAGAAGTGATAAGGGTTATCATTAGTATTCATTAATGAACCACTTCTTCGGCTTTGTGGAGCAATGATTGGGTGGAATGTTGCATATGGAGTTCTACAGAACAATAGAACAACAAGAAATCTAAGTAACTTACCCAATTCCATTGCATTTGCAAAGTTCCAAGCTTCATGCCAACTTTCCCAAAAATAAAACACGGTCATAAACACGAGAGACCCAATTGTCGTCCGAATGACATTGGAGAGAAAGAAGAAAAACCAAAGCAAGAACGCTGCCCGTTTTCTTTTTTAATGCAGAAATCGATGCGCCCAAGAACTTGCGTGTGGTCTCTCGAACATCCGACAGCCTGGAACTTGAGTGGGACAACAGCGAAGCCGAGGTGGACACCTTCAAGGTGGTCTACAGCACGCTGGCTGGTGAGCAGTACCATGAAGTTCTGGTGCCACGGAACGCAGGTGCCACAACCCGAACCACCCTCTCAGGTAAGTCTGCCCAGCAATGTCGACATATATATATTTTTCTTGAGGCATCTTCAAGTGGAAAATGTCCACATTGCTTTTAAGCAAATTTATGTATGTCTATATGATTGTACTTAAAATTTGCTTATTTATGCACGTGGAGAAGACTGTCTTTCCTTCAGGCCTTTGTACCATTGAAAGGTAAAGATGTTCCTTAACAGATGTGGATTCCCAAATAATGCCTTGCTTAAATTTGGGATAGTTTTTGTTGGCATGACACTCCTAACTTTGGGGTTCCCTCCATCAGTGGCGGGCGGAGGCCAAGAAGAAACAGTTTGGCAACTGGAATTTAGCCAGGAGAGGAAACAAGTCTGGGTTGTGTTGGAGGTGCCTGGCAAAAGCAGGGCTACGAGGCTGCACCTTCAGGCACCCTCTTCGCTTTGGCAGCCACAGGTGCCGCTTGAAAGACCAACCCTGTGTCTGGATGCTTTTCAGGCTCTCAAGCTCACCTCGAATGTCCCGGAGCACTCAGAAGTCTCCAGCATCCTCTCCTCCCACATTTCACCTGTCAACGGCTGGCACCCTAAAAAGCCACGCCTTTCTGAGCAGCTGAAAGCGAGCCGGAGAATTTTGTTCCGCACAACGAGATTGCAATAAGATGTTCTGCCTGTGATGTTTCATCTGCAGCGGCTAGTTCCTGCTTCCAGATAACCCGGAAGCTACGCTCATTGCATGCCGAGCTCGAGTGGGTGTGGATTCACCCTTAGGACTGCCCAGGCATCACAGTGATGGTCTGTAAGGGAGATAACAGTTGGTTGTCGTGTTTCATGTTTTCTTGGCCAGACCCATTTTGAGGCTGTTTGCAGTCCATTCTTGGGACAACAGGGTTAATCTTTGCCCTTGGCTTCCCTGCCAAGGCACCGGTTTTCGCCCAAGTACCTGCATGTGTAACAGAGCAGAAGAAGGCGGTGCCGGTGGGAAGGACCATAATTTCTTTCCACTTTCCATCTCATACAGAGATGCTCACAAAGAACGCACATTTTTTAATGTTTTGGGGACCCTGTGGAAATCTTTCGAGGTGCCTCATTTAGAAGGGAGATCAGGGGAGGACGTCTCCATGCAAGACACTCTGCCCAAGCTTCCGGTCTTCACCGCTGCAACTGTCCAGGGCTGGCCGCACTCAGATTCCCAAGTCACCATCCTGGCACTATCCAAGAGGCAGGCGTGGCACAGGGCTTCCTCCCGAGTGGGCATGCTTAGGATTGCAGCACCGGAGAAGAACAGCACAGGGCAAAGGTGGGAAGATCCAGCCTCTTTCCAACTGCGTCCGAAAGCTGCTCTTAGCAGCGATTTCCTGGCCAGGTCCACTTAAGCTCACACCAACTGCTTCAAGTGACTCCATCCAGCCATCTTCTTCTTTTGCCATCTATTAAGCTGCCTCAAAATAGCCTTTGGCCCAGGGAATCGAAACCCCAACTACTACCCATCCAACCGACTGAACTGCTTGGCTCTCGGACTTTGCATAATATACATTACCAAGCAGTTCATTCCATGGCTGAGCATGCAACCCAATCCTGTACATGTTTACACGGAAGTAAGTCCCACTGAATTCAACTGCAGTTACTCTGAAGGAAGCATGTATAGGACTGGAATGGAAGGAAGCATCTACTTCCTAACAACTGATGAAGTATCCAAAGAATCATTGCCTTGCTGCTACATTGGAAAGAGCAATACCAAGTAAGCACAGGCCCAGTGTTCTTGACCTGCCAGTGATCAGATCAATGGGAGTCAGAGCTGATGTTTGACTAAAGGAATTCAGGATGCAGCTCTAAGCAGATCAGTGGTAGAAGTTTTGAAACATTTACAATTCGTCTGGAAAAGAATGTAGTTAGGACTTTTGCAGATGAAGTGTTTCAAACAGAACGACCGTGCCTCATTCACTCACATTTTGCAAAGCATCCAGAGACTATCCTTGCCCTGTTTGTGTGTTTGTTTGCGTGCTTTCTGCAGCTGTCCCATATTCACCCATACACAGAAAACCTGCTTTTGAAAAAATCGAAGAAAAAAGGATGGAACATAGTACAAACTCCAAACTTTCTTGCTATTTCCCCTTCTTTTTTAAGGCTCTTCCTCCTGGCTTCACCTGATTAATTCTTCCTTGTTGCACTGCTGCCCACTAATTGCTTTCATAGGTCCTCCATCTCTTAAGAAGGAAGGACCGGAAAACTCTGAGTTCTGAGCCTCTTCGTGCTGTTTGTTTGAACATCTCCAAAGGAGTGCCGTAGGAAGCCCCAGTGTTTCTTCTGGAACAACAAAGGAATTGCTGCTTTGAACTCCCGTTTGAACTGCTGATGGACAGGGAGAAAGCTGCAGCTTAAAGTAGCTGAGCACAGCATAAAATGTAGAACGGTTCCCCCAGCTCTAGTTCATAGACAATGCTTTCAGAACAAAACAGCAGAGCCACTCCAATCAAGCGTCCACAAGTACAATAAAGAAGGGAAGAATGTGGAGTATTGTCCTTTCATACAATTATGTGCACTGGTGGAGATGGAACCCAGCACAACGCACGTAGCAAAAATTGTTGTACCCCTTCCTGTTTGGAAAGACAGTTCATTGCAAATCTGCTTGTAGCTTGCAGTCAAGAGGAAATGTGTAACCAGTTTATCAACAGAACACATTGTCTAAGGCTCTGTCCAGAATGTCATGAACTGGTGGAGCGTTGACCTGTGGGCAACCCACTGGTGTGCAGCCCAGGGCTTCCTGGTTGCTGGAATTTTTGCAAAGAACGCTGGACTATGTGGACCTTGGTCTTAACTGTCAAGGGATGACTTATGGTAAAACTACATATGCCAATGAACACATCACTCCGCTGAGATGTTCAAGAAGTCTTTCTCTTTGAGTTCCAGTTGCCTGTCTCGTTTCGTTCCATCTCATTTCATCCTGCCTCGTTCTGTTCTCGTTTCTTTTCATTTCATTTTTTAACTGTCTTGAGTCCAGTTCTGAGCATGACAGTTTAAGAAAGATGCAGACAAGCCGGAAACGGTTTGCAGAAGGGCGACAAGGATGATTCAAGATTGGAAACAAAGCCCTGTGGAGAGACAGAAAGAACAGGGCGCGCTTATCCTCGAGGAGAGAGATCTGAGGGGAGAGAGGGTAGCACTCTTCAAATACTTGGAGGGCCAGGATCACTTCTCAAACATCCCAGACTGCGGGACATAGAATAATGGGCTCAAGTACAGGAACTCAAGTTCTGGCTCAACATCAGAAAGAACTTCCTGACCGTTAGAGCCGTCCGGCAATGGAACCAAGGACCTGGGGAGGTGGTGGGCTCTCCCACACGAGAGGCATCCCGAAGGCAACTGAGCAGCCATCTGAGAGGGATGGCTTGGCTTGGGGTTCTGCACTGAGCAGGGGGTTGGACCCCACGCAAGGTGGGAGTCACAGCCCACTGGTGTGGCCCTTGGTCACCTTGGCTTTCCCCAGAGGGGAGAAAAGGTGGCGGAAACAGCCTGCCCTTCTGTGGCCTTCCAATGCGCAATGGGTGGACTCAAGGAGACAAGAAAGGCAAGCAGGCCAGCCCCGTTGAGAAGGAACCCTAAAATTCCCTGCTTTGCATGATGCTGCAGCCGCCTCTGCCGCCTTGCATCTTTTATACCTCCCAGAAATGCTAATTCAGTGGGAAAATAAATAAACCCAGAGCGTGCCGACAAAGAGCCACTGGTATCCACTTTGATCCAATAATGATAATAGATGATAGATTGACTGGAAATTAACTAAATTGCTGTCTCTCCTGATGAGCCAGAAACCGCAGGGCCACCTCCCGCAGGCTTCCGAGTACTCGCGGCTCCGCAGCATGCAGGGAGAAGCTGGGATCTTTCATTAATTATTGAATGTTTCATTTATACCTCATAAATAAGCAAGTCAAATGAAAATGGTAGATGTCAAATCGGTTTGGTAACAAATAAAGTTATCTTGATGTTCGCACTCCTTCTACATTTTAGCTGCAGAAAAGGCGTCAGCAATGAATCGAAGCAAATGAAAAAGTAGTAGTCCTTTGTTTCAAAAGTAATCCCATTTCCTTAACCTAAATGGACAAAATGACCCCCAGGGGCCAATGACATCCTGTCTTTTTAAATTGCAATTTGTTAAAGCTCTAAATCAGCCTTCCGCAACCTGACATCCCACCAGTGTTTTGGTGTACAGCTCCCATCATCCCTGATCGTTGGCCACACTGGCTAAGACTGCTGAGAGCTGCCATCCAAATTGTTGGAGGCCACCAGGAAAGGAAAGACCTCTCAGGCTGACCGAACTGCACTGTCTGAGCAGGTTTTCAAACTGGGTTTCAAAGCAGAGTTTGCATAATTTATTCACGACACCTGTGTTCAGACGATCCTCCAAACCCTAGTTTCTGAAGCCCTCTTGATTGGAGCAGCTCTGCTGTGTTCCAGATGCCTCTCTTTCGCCCTTGCCCCTCGGTTGTACACTGGCTGTAGTGCAAAGACCTGAGCTTGTGCTAAGATAGACTTCCCTGTTAATGCCCATACTGGGGAAGCCTAACTTGATACCAGTTTACAGACCTCTGAAAAAGAAGACATCTGTTGTTGCCCTTATGTGCCATCAGGTTGTCTCCAACTTACGGCAACCCTGTGCATGAAGACCCTCCAGAATGTCCTACCCGTGGCAGCCCTGCTCAGCTCTTGCACATTCCAGGCTTGGCTTCCCTTTACGGAGTCCACCCATCTCATATTCGGCCGTCCTTTTCTTCTTCTTCCTTCCACTTTCCCCGGCAGGATGGTCTTCTCCAGGGAGTCTGGCCTTCTCCCGATGCTTCCAAAGTACGACAGCCTCAGTTTTGTCCTTTTCACTTCTAGGGAAAGCGTGGCTTGATTTGTTGGAAGCCCCTCATTCGCCTTTCTGTCCATCCAGGATATTCACAAAGCTCTCCTCCTGCGCCATTTTCCTCCTGGCAGCGGCCATTTCAGAACACGGGAAGGGCCAAGACGCTTCAAACCAGCGCTGTCTGACCCACCTTTCTTTTCACACAGTGGACAACCGGTCACCCCTGGGAAACCCCCAGCAGGAGAGGGGTCCCAACCCCCATCTTGCCCATGTCCCCCAGGGAGAGCATACAGAGACGGCCCAGTTATTAGCTATTCAATGTGTCATTGTTGCACTTGTACTGTTGCGCAAGTCGGCGCCTGCTTTTGTGTAGCGTGGGTTGTGGAGTGGGTTTCACATGTACTTGCGCTCTTATCTTATTTTGTCTCATCTAACAAACGAAAGTCAATCGTGTGTGTAAATAAATAACGGTATTTCAAGCTGGAGGCCGGATAGAAACCAAACAACCCAATCAAAGTGACGTCAAGTGTGACTTGAAAAGTAATGTTTTGTGTTATGCTGTGAGTCTATGTACTGAAGCATGCATTCGGATGATACATTGCCAGGCTCCTCCATTTTTTGAGCGATCTCGAGTGATTTTGCACAATGTGACTCAAACTATTTGGTCTGTATGTTCATTATCTAGGATTTGCGAAGCAAATGTTAGTACAATTATTCATGCTCTTTTATAATGGAGTAAGAGAAATATTCAGGTGGCTGGCAGTTACTGTGACAAAAATGCGGCAGGCTGTGAAGGCAGACAAAACGAAGCTGCTTGATGGGTGGAAGTAATTACTTTTCATTATTTAATCTGTACATTGTTATGTGTCCACATGCAGATTTAGTACCAGGGACAGAATACGGAGTGGGAATCTCAGCTGTGATGGATGGCAAGCAAAGTGTTCCAGCTACCAGGAACGCCAGGACCGGTGAGGGACGTAGCGATCGCGTTTCACTCGGGCACAAGACCTCGTGCCAAGGGTGCTTCTCTCCCCCATGCTGCTGGCCAGCCAAACCCTCTCCCAGTATGTGCCCTGCCCCTTCCCCAGGTCCCCAGCCCCCGAACACCCCGGCATCCTATGTCCTCTGAGCATGCCCAGTCCTCGTGCAGCAATTTTGCAGAGCACGGGTTGGAGGGCAGGGGTCACTCACTTCGGTTGTCGGCGTTGCTTGCAAATTTTGTGTGCCTCCATCCCGTGCGGTCCTCCGAAGCTTCTCTTGTGCATGGATGGCGATGATTTGGCTACACAAGGAGGCACGCTGAAGTCACTATTACTTCTGATAAATTAGAGAATTTGCAAGTGGAATAAAGGAATCCGTGCAACAGGCTGAATAAAGTGTGAAATTAAAGAGGCTCGAGTCCTGCCGCAAGAATGTGGGCCGTGTGCGAATACAATTAGAAGCAATGCATCGTGTCCTCAGAGGCTGGCGGAGCTGCTGACTTGGTTATGCGCTTCCTTCGCACGAGTGCACCTGAAGAGGGAGGCGTGAATACACCAAAGCCTACCTAGATGCTCCATAGATGGTGTTGAAAACTGCAATGCGCGTGAATTTGGCTGTCGGTTCAAAGTTGTGGAGGCTTTCTCTTCCATTTTGGAATGGATGTTGATTTTCTGGAGTCCACAGGAATCCAGAATGTATCCGGTCAACCAGGGGAGGACAGAAAAGACATCCCCAGGTGTTTTGGATTTCGCTCCTCAGAAGCCCTTCCAGTGTGACCACTGCCAGGAAAGCTGAGAGCTGAAGTCCAACACGTCTGGCAATCAACCCTCTGCCCTGGCACCATCTGGAAGCAGACGCGTTGCCACTTCTCCTTCTCCAGAGATTTTCCAGCAAAATCTAGACAGCCACTTATCTGGCTGAGGTAGAGAATTTCTTTGCCATTAGCAGGAGCTGCAACCAGATAAATTGCAGGCCCTTTCCGAATGTATAATTCATGTTTCCTCCCTCCCTTTCTCTCTCCCTCCCTTTCTCTCTCTGTGTCTGGAGAATGCTGGACGCACCTTCTGCAGCCATGTGCCAGCCTACAGGGGGGCATCTGCCCCACGGGTGTCCTGCCTTGAACGGGGCCAACGCCATGGGGCTCAGGCTGCAGCAGGGCAGGATGACACACAGTCCCCAGGCCGCATGCACCCACCGTGCCCTCAGCGCAGCTCCGCAGCACCAGTGGAAAAACAATCCGTGGCCTAAACTGGCCAAATTGAGCTTTAAGCCTTGGCCGACTATTGGTTTTCTTAGGCCGTTAGTTTTCTTGTGATTTGGTGGAGCTGCCGCCAGAATTTGGAGGAAGGGGCAGAGGGGCAGCCCTGGGGGCATTCCAGGGGTAGATTAACGCCTGAGCCCCTGAAGCAGGCCACCCCTGCCCTGCTGCAAGGGTGGGCGACTTTTGCAGCCGCCCTCTTCTCCCGACAGCAGCCCAGGCCGAAGAAGCGCAACCCAACCTCTCCCAGGGGGTCAGTGCTTATCACCCCGTCGCTGCACAGTTGTGCAAAGCATTTCAGTGAGAGCTTCAGCTGCTCGGTGGAATTGGACGGAAATAGCTAAGGCAAGTGTATATGCCACCTCTCCTGTGCACAATCTGCCAGCAATGAGGATCCATAATTTATTAGTTTGGCAGCATGCAAGAAAAGGCCCGGCATGAGCAATATGGTCAAAGCTACAAAGAGAGAAGAAACTCTCTCTCTCCCTCTCTGAAAACATTCCAAACAATCTTTTATTTATGAGTGAGATTTTGCCCACTGTTTGCAGCACCTTAATTCAAATTTAGCAGAACCTGCGAGGATTCAGATGAAATGGCTCGGTGGACCACCAGTTGGTCATCTCTGCTCCATGGTGGGAACTGACTGGGCACGGACGGATGGCCGTTTCAACGTTGCCGTCCTCTGCACTTCAGTTGCTGACTCCTGAGAAGAACCAAGCGAGTGAGAAAGAGCCGCTGAAGAACCTCAGAGGAGAACCGTGGCAAGAGCCCTGCTGCTCTCCACATGGGGAGAACGCACTTTGCCCCCCCCCCTGCCTTTGAATGGGGAGCCAAAGCGCAGGGCAGAGGGGTGCGGTGGGGGGAGCTCTACTAAAGCTCCTCTTGCTCCCCAGGCTGGGAGAACACCATTAAAGCGGTTGTGCCAATATCACCATCTCCCAGCAGAGGAAGTCCTTCCATTGTTACAGATGTGTCAGCAAGCTGGCATTTTGCACAAGGAGAAGCAGACACAGCCGGCGTTTCGATGCACATGCAGAAATGCTCCTTTTACGTGATCTTTGCGCAGCGATTGCTGCCACAAGGACCAAAGCCATCCTGAGTTCCAGGATGTGGAGTCTTCGCTCTGTCCGTGCCACGCTTCTTTCCCGGAGTGACTTCCAGTGGCCTCCCCGAGCGTGTACGGCTGATATCCGTGTAGCAATGCCAGGCGTGCCGCGTTAGGGGCTTGTGCATTTAAGAACACAGCTCCGTCACGCCAAAGGGAAGCAAGGAAAGGCAGATCCCACAAGCGGAAGATCGAAGACCCCGCTAAAGGGAGGGAGGGAGGGAGAGGGAGAAGGAGACTGGGTGCCAAACTATTTTGGTCCGCCTCTACTGGGAGGAGCAAAGTGGACTGGCCACCACCGCTGTGGCAAGAACTGTGGGTGCAGGATCCGACCAGGGGCTTTGGGTATCTCCACTTTTAGGGAAGGGCTCCACCAGCACAATGCCACAGACAGACATCTGCTCTCCAACTCACTTTGAAGGGATGCTTTTCAAATGAAAACCCCGTGATTATACGTAGCTGTTCTTCCGTTATTGCTCAAGGTTTGCTCATGCCAAAGTCCAGATTCCAACCTGCTGCCTCCCGGGCTGTTTTCCACTCCTCCCGTTCTCCTTTTAAAACTCTCCATCTGTTGCCGCAGACCTCGATGGCCCGAGCAGCCTCCTGGTGACGGCTTCCACAGAGACCTCCATCTCGGTGGCCTGGACCAAGGCGAAAGGCCCCATCGACCACTACCGGGTCACCTTCATCCCCGCGTCAGGCATGGCGTCGGAGGTGACCGTTCCCAAGGACAAGGCGGAGCTCACGCTGTCCGAGCTCGAGCCCGGCACAGAGTACACCATCTCGGTCATCGCGGAGAGAGGGCGCCAGCAGAGCTTGGAGAGCACGGTGGATGCTTTCACAGGTGCGGCATGGCGGGTCACGGTAATGCGGGGCTGTGCGCCGTCTCCGGCGCCCGGTGTGCAGGGTGCCAGACCTGGCATGGAAGGTCCATCCTGCAGGTCTCCGGTTTTAAAAGATTAAAAACTGGCTGAAGGCCAACATGGTCACTGCGAGATGAATAGGAGTGCTGCGTGAGTGAGCACTGAACACGGAGGGGGTTTCTCCCTCGGGTCACTTTGCACATGCTCAGGAACGCTCAGCCTCGGCACGTGCCCCTCTCCAGGGCTGGGTAAGACGCAGCCGGTCCTCCCCGGGCTTGCAGCTCTCCTCTGCCTTGTTGGTTCCAGGGTTCCGGCCAATCACGCAGCTCCACTTTTCCCACGTGACGTCCTCCAGCGTGAACATCACCTGGAGCGACCCCTCCCCGCCGGCCGATCGGCTGATCCTGAACTACAGCCCCAAGGACAAGGAGGGGAGCAAGCAGGTGGTGCTGGGCCCCTCCAGGAGGTACGCTGCCTTGTCCGGCCTGCAGCCGTCCACGGAGTACATCGTGTCCCTGGTGGCCGTGCACGGCCTGCTCAGCTCCGACCCCATCGTCGGCTCCGTCACAACAGGTAACGTGGCGGGGGGGCCACCTGTGCCCTGGCCGCTGGGCCAGAGGCGGGCAGGCAGCCAGCCCGTGGGAAAGCCTGCTGCCAAAGCCCGCCCTCAGGTCTTCCAGGCGAGATAAGTCCTGGAGAGCGCCTTCGAGCCAGACTAGATGGACGGACACTCCCGCCGTCCCAGATGACCAGCAGGAGTCCCACTGTTTGGGGCCCTGCACAGTTGCAAGTGTGTGTATGGGAACGCGGCCTGACCCTTGGGCCCCAAACAGGTGCCCAGGTGCCCACGCGGAGCTGGGCCGGTCCTCTCGTGCTGTGCAGCTGAGGAGGCTCCTCCTGAACAGCCAGTGACTTATTGTAGGAGCACCCAGTGTGCGGCGTTCGCTTCTGTTTTTGTCGTGCTCAGATAGCTTTGCTTTTAAGTCAGCGCAAGAGAGATGGTTGCAGTGCCATAAAACCGCACAAAACAAGGCGAAAGGAGCCCTCACCAGTGCAGTCGTGTGTGGGACAGGCAGGCAGGCAGGCAGGCAGGCGGGGGAAGGACGGAGTATCTTGAACCACAGTCCTGTACCCACTAAGCCCCCCTGAACTCAATCTAAGCTCTCTAGTAATAATACGCTGTGTGCCGACAGGGTTGTAACACATAATCAAGGGCACCTGTGGAATGTGGAAGTGGGTGGGATCATCCAAAGAGGATGCTCCCCCTCCATCTCTTGTGCCATAAGCCCCAAATTGTGTCCTATTGAGAGAGCTGCCCGTGAGTTGCAAATGATACTTGAATGAAGGCTGCAATCCTTTATTTATTTATTTATTTATTTATTTATTTATTTATTTAGAAAACTTCTATGCCGCCCCATTCGCCAAAGCCTCGGGGCGGCTCACAGTCACAAATAAATAACAGAAATATAAAACAGTATAATTCAAAAATAATTTAAGTCGTCCTAGCAATAAGTTGCCTATATCCACTCACCTGTGAGTATGTCCTGTTGATCTCCATGGGAATTTCTTCTAAGTGGACATGTATAGGATCGTGCTATAATGGGTTGAAAGTAGGGTGGAGGCGAGCTCTTTCAGAACCTGTCTCCCTGCCGGAAGGCGGGGACAGCGGGAGAGTGGAGGGTTTTGATTCAGAGGAAAGCTGTGGCCTGGCTATCAGAGGGGAAGGGCAGACGTGGAAGGCCGATGTGGCTCATGGGCAATTCTCCCAGTGGCTCCCTGCATGCTTCTCAAGACAGAGGCAGCCAGCGAGGCTGCGTGGTTTCCATGGTGTTTGCCTGGATATGTCTGGCAGGCAAGCGGGTGGTTTCTACACCAGCATGGTTTCCACCCTCCTCTCTCAGTCCACCCTCCCATCAGCCTGAAATTCAGTCCCACATGGCTGACTGGAGCAGCTGCCGCTCTTCCCAGGGCAGCACCATGGAAACCCCAATGCCAGGTCCAGACGTGCAGAGAAACCATGGTGAAGCGTAGAAACCACAGACGAAGCCATGGCTTCCTATCATGGTTCTTATCCTATCACACCACACTGGAATACCATGACAAGGTTTGGACAACACAACAGACCATCCTGCACAAGAAACCGCTGTGGCTTGTCGTGTTGTGCAAACCCACCCAGAGCCGTCAGAGAGGTGCCCATGCGCCATCTTCAGTCTGCCACATTGGAAGCAGCAGAAAGCACGGCAGCCTAGCAGGAGGGGAGGCCTGGCTCTGCCACGGCCAGGACTGCAGGTGCGCCACTTCCTGCCCAACCACGTCTTGAACTTCCACTGCTTCTGCCACTCTTTGCCTCTGTTTGCCCACGCAGCAGATTAAAGGGATTGTTAGCAACATCTCTCCTGCCGCCCTCCTACACCTGCAATCCCCATCACTACCAACTGTTGAACTTGACACAATAGATCCCAAAGCTCCTTTTTTTTAAGCAGGCCAATTTGTCTGGGGCTGCTAGCACAGCCTCCTTTGGCTGCATCCCTCTATTGTCTCAGTGCTGAATTTCACTTGGAGACTACAAGTGATGCCAAATGCAGTACAAGGGAATTATACATGTATGCGCCGTTAACCACAAAATCCACAGAGCAGCCAAGAATCTGGATTTGTTTGAGGCACGTTCATGCTGAAATTCCATTCAGAGCACCTCGTTCATCCCTCCAGCTGACGCCTCTGTGGGAGAGGGAAGCCTGCCCCCCCCCCCCGACAGCAAGCGTGTTCCTGGACTGCGCTGGCTTGGATCACAGACGAGGCGAGCACCACTGGATGCTCCCCATATGGGGCAGGCAGGAATCCCTTGCAGATGCAAAGAAAACCAGCATGCTTGTGAAAGGCGCACGGGAATATCTTAGAAAGCGAGCCAAGCCACGGGGAAGTCCATGAACCGTCTTCCACATCACACGCAGCGGAAACCGAGGCTGCAAATTGCCAGCACGGAGCAGGGGCGCTACCTGCGAGGGGGCCATGCGCATCTTCTTTCCTGGGAGCTCTTGGAGCCCGTGCTGGATGCTTCTCCTAACCAGCGCCCCTCCTGGTATCAAAATCAACTGCTCAGATGAGGAATGAAATGTATAATCATGTTCGCTGCCTTGCCAATTGCTATGGTGAATGGAGCCAAGCCGCTGCAGCGAGACCCCTGCGAGGCAGGCTCACCAGGACGCGTCGGTGCGCTTTCAAGGCCCTCTCCTCCAACACGACAGCGAGCAGGTCGCTTTTTTGGGCATTGGGAGAGCCTCGATTCGTGCCGAAAAGTGTCCCCAAGCAGTATTGCTGCGTCTGCCTTTTTTTCCTGGAGAATGTTGTGCATATTTCAACCATCAGTTAAAATGGAGAGGCAAAAACGACGCAGCTTTGCTTAAATTTGGGAAATCAAACATGCGCCTTGCCTGCCTGCACCATCTTTGAAAGGTTTGCGCTCTTCCAAAAGCTCGTGGAGAGGCTGTTGCGGTTCAGCAGGTCATGTGGGGAACGTTCCCTGTTCCCAAAGGCAGGCCGAATCTCCGGACTTTCAGCTTCTTCAGGAGAGCAGAGTGGAGAATGGGCTTGATGCTCCTTCCCCTAATCATAGAAACAGCGCGAGTCAGAAGTGGTCCCTCGGGCCATCTAGTCTGACCCTGGCTCCCGCCAGCTCCGCTCACGACATGCCCATCATGTGCATGTCCGGCCTGTTCTTGAACCCCCTCACTGATGGGGCCTCAGCGACCTCCCGTGGGAGCCCATCCCACACCCCGGGGTCCTGACTGTCAGGAAGTGCTTCCTGGCATCCACCCTCAATCATGATCCTACTGTAGACAAGGGCTGCCTGAGCCCTGAGAAAGATGCAGTTCACCTTGTCATCGGCCCGTATCTGAATGAACTTGGTATTTCAAAACTGACTGATATTGAGGAGACCAGTGAATGTTATATTTGTACATGTATTTATAGATATTAATATTCTACCTGTTCCCAGTACTGGGACTCTGGGCAGCTTAAGTTAAAAACTTATACAATTAAAATGTAAATCAAAATATACAAAAGTCAAAATTATAGTTAAATCAGTAGAATATGAAAATGATGTAAAATAACAAAATTAAATATGCTAAGCATGAATGGAAGAGAGTATTTTGATTCACAAAAGCGATAAAAGGATGTCAAGTACCATTTTAAAGGTCCTGTTTGTGTCAAGATCATTATGGGAATTCCGCGTGTCGGGTTTTCCATCAATGCCAAAGTCCACCCACCCCTTGAGACCAATTTGCAATAGAACACAGTTGGTCTTCCTGTTCCCTGGCCTTGACCAAGAAGAAATCAGATCTTTATGCAGAATGTACTTATTCAGTCCATCAAAATGTTTAACACCCTGAACAGAAGGAGGAGAGTATCTCTGTTGCCATGGGAACAGGCCCTTTGTGGGCAACATCGCCCAGACCATCCCCTAACGTGTAGTCCCACCACACGCGGACGTTTCTCTGCTCTTCTCTCTTGTACTTTGCCTCGCTTAGGGATCGATCCGCCAAGGAACCTGACCGTGGACAACGTGACTACAGAATCTGTGGCCATCCGCTGGGCCCCTCCGGTTGCCTCCTTTGACCACTACAGACTAGCCTGGAGATCGGCCCAAGGTAAGCCCCCTGCAGCCCACAAGTCCATGGCTACTGTCTTGGATTGCAGTAAAAGACACTCGATGGGGTTTAATGAGGAGGAAGGCCAATTCTGGCTGAATGTTAGGAAGAATGAGAAATCATAGAATAATTCAATAGTAGGGTTGGAAGGGGCCATGAAGGCCACTGAGTCCACTCCTGCTGTTGCAGGACACCAGGTCACACCATCCCACTCAGGTGGCTCTCCAGTTTCTTCTTGAATGTCTCCAGTGTGGGAGAGCCCCCCACCTCTCCAGGCAGCTGGTTCCACTGTCCTATCTCTCTGACCATGAGGAAGCTTCTCCTGATGTCCAGCCTGAATCTGGGTTGTTGCACCTTGAACTGATTATTCCGCGTCCTACACTCTGGCATCAGCGAGGAGAGATCCTGACCTTGCTCTTTGTGGCAGCCTTTGAGGGACTTATGGAGGGATACCACGCGCCCCCTCAGCCTTCTCTTCTCAAGGCTGAGGGTGCCCAGGTCTCTCCGTCTCTCCTGTCCTCGCAGGGCAGTTTCCAAACCCTGGGTCATCTTTGTCGCCCTCCGCTGGAGCCTTGCAGGAGCAGTTCTCTAACAAGGCGACACTGCCTGCCCTTTACGATCACTTGGGGGAACCTCAACATGACCAACATGGCGCAGCTTCCCATCATGCTGAGGAGCTTCCCACATTTCTACAGGGTCTCACACATTCTGTCAAACCTTCGCCCCTGGACCGCACACAGGGATTTTTAGCCGACTGCCACCAGCTTCTCTGCGCTCTCAGCATCTCATCCCAGTTACCAGTGGAGGGCTATGTGAGGAAGGTGGCCAACATTCCTGCCCCCCAGTCTCACGGAGTACAGCGCTCTTTGCAGCCATCCCAAATAAAAGTTGCTCCCCACTTTTCCACCTGATGCTGAGATGGATCCAACACTAGACTGTTGCTAGCGTAGGATTTCTACCCCATGCCCCCTCAGCCAATAGAGTGCAGAAGTTTCCCCAAACATCTGAAGCATGTGTGGCAATACATTTTTTCCAAAATAACCCTTCTTCAAAGAGAAGGTATTTGCCATGAGAGGCTCTGAGTGGCTCACCTTGATGGTCACTGAAGGGTGCAGTCCTAGGCAGGTTTAGAGGAAAGCGTCAGCCACGCTGACTGAGGAATGCTGGGAGCTGTAGGGCTCTTTTCTCTCTAAACATGGGCAGGATTGGACCATTAGGTGACGGTTCAGCCTGAGCCAATGTCATCACAAGTTCTATGCTAGGTGTGTTAGCAGGGCTTCCTGTGAAGCCAGGCACACAACACACTCCCATCCGTGCTTGCGCGTGCCCGGATGTGGCCCGCTTGATAACTCCAGGTAAGGTTGCATACGATTACAGCTTTCATGTGCTAAAAATAGTCTTCAGCTGTGGATCCATAAGATTAAAGCACCCAGACTTCAGAGTTTGTCACTTCAAGGGAACAGATGGGCTATTAAAATAAAGGAAAAGTAAATGTTTTGACAAGGGACCTTCATTTGCATTTGGCAAACACCTCAAACTAGCGGCTTCTTTACCAAATGACATTTGCTAATTATTTTGAAACAGCTATTTCCTTCCCAAGGTATAGGTGATGTTGTCAGTCTGGCCTTATAGAGGTAAGGTTTATGGATCACTCTTTGCGTTAAAAATGATCAAAGAGGTGCTTTTTCATTAGACGTACACAGAGGCACTCAGATCATGCGCTACTTCTGCAATTTGCACATTGGTTGCAGGACATGCTGGCATGGTGCCAGTGTTTCTGGAGGGCTTCTAGAAGAGGGGTGTTGTGGACACCCCAGGTCTGAAAATGTCCAAGCAATGTTCAGGCAAGCTGTCAACGTGTTTTAGGTGTGCCATATTCCTTCTGGATTAGGCCACCTCTTCTACTACAAGACCAGGGAGATGGACAGGCTGCACCCTAAGACCACGTGCCCATCGCAAACCAACTTCACCAACCAAGGGCATCACCAAGGGAATCTCTTGTGCACGTCCCCAGATGCGTTTTTAGACTCTCAGTCATGGCGCCCTGCATGAACTGAGGCTATGCCAAATTACGGCAGGAGTTCTTGAGAATCTGGAAATGGATGTTGCACTGGCTGCATTCACACCACACGACAGCCCAGCCTGCATGGCTCCCCTGGTTTGCAGCCGTTTACCTTGAGCTCCCTTACAAATGGTTTCCACTTGATCCTCCCCACTCAGTCTTTCCACTATTGGGATGTATCCCATCGGCTACTCTCCCCGAAATTCAATCCCAAGATGGAACACTCCCTGCCTGTGTCACCGGCCGCTTCCTCATTGGTCCAGGCAGAAGGGCTGGATGACTGGAGCAATTCCTGCAGCTGCTACTCTTTCCAGGCAGGGGAGTTTCATTCCAGGACTGTGGAAGCCCATGTTCCTGGGTTTAGTCCACTCTTTCTCCCCTTACATGATCTTGTCCTCCTCTTGTGATGCCTCCCTTTTGTTCTGTGCCGGAGTTCTGTTCACCCTCCAAAAGCAGAGCAGAAATATAGTTTCTTAGAGCAAAGGTTTTATTGCACCTGCAGCTGAGCTCACAATCTATTTGTATTCCATCCCTGCAGAGACTTGAAGTAGAAATAAATGTTTTCTGCCTTTGGCTGCCCTTTCCTAATTTGCTCAAACATTTTGGAACTGGGTAGTATCCTCAAAGTTACTTTTTTACTTTGGGTTATCCTGTGCCATCCAAGCCTCGGCTGTTGCTGGGGAAAAGCCAGCCTGGGGCTCCAGTCTTTCCTTATCCTTGCTCTCTGCCCTTCTTTTCCAGCCATGCACTGCTCATGGCTTGCAACCTTCTCCTCACCTGCAGGCTCAAGCTGTGAGCAGCTGGAGGTGCTGTCTCTGGGTGTGTTGTGTAAAGCGAGGCCGTGAGCACTGCTGGTACCTCTCCAAGGCTTGGGTCCAATCTCACGGTTCCGGACCGAGCTCTCACTAATCTATTTCATCCACACTTAGCATGGGGCTATGCATGGTCAAGATGACTCAGGGGATGCCAGGGAACGTATTCAGGCCAATTTCTTCCGGGTGACCATGACAAGGGAAGGAAGGATCACCGAATATGGCCTCTTTACCGCCTGAGAGGTGGCCAAGGCTGGAAATTCTGTCCTGCCGACTTCTAGCTTCTGCCAGGACGCCTCTTGGGGAGATGGGTTCACTGGGAGATAATGGGGCCGTTTTCTCAACCCATTCAGGGCGCGTGGACAGCATCGTGGTTGCCAAATGGGTCACGGAACATGCCCTCAGCCACTTGCAGCCTGCCACGGAGTATGAGGTCATCTTGAAGAGTGTACGGGGCAGGGAGGAAAGCGAGCCCCTCTCGCGCATCATGTACACAGGTATGGAATGCAGCCTGAGGTATACCAGCAGGCTGTGAGGGTCTAGGTAGAACCAGAGTGTGGGGTGGCCAGAGTCCTGGACGGGTTCTAGGCCCTGCTTGGCCATGGAGCCAACTGGGTGACTCTGGGCCACTCACCACACTCAACTCCTTGGAAGAGGGGAAAAGATGGTATATAAATGCAATAGAGGAAGGACAACGAAGAGACGGAGACGGAGATGGAGAGAACACAGATGGAGTTACTATGAAAAGCCCTCGGTGGCTAACGGAGGGGTAACTTGGCACTCCTGCACGAGCTGCTGTAGCAGCACGGCCGGAAGGCATGGGGAGCCAGGGCATTCGTGGTTCCGCTCTTACCTCTGGCACTACAGGAGGCCTCAAGGCGAACCAGGTGTCTCCCTGCTTCAGCCCTTTCCCTTGCCGCACATGATGTTTGTCCCATCAGTGGGTGTCAACTTGGGAAGCTTAAAAATTATACTGTATTATATAGATAAGAGTTCTGACATTCCTGGCAGTGATAAAAGGCTTCTTTGCATGAGGCACCAGTGCTTAGCAGAGGTTTCTTCTTCCTTGTGGGAGGAAGAAGGCATCCTTTGCACGAGTGCTGTCCCTCAGGGTCTGCCTTTCTCTGCCCTTCTCTATATTCCGTTATCCAACCACAAGGTGGCACTGTTACGCAAAAGGCAGAATCCTGACCATTTTCGTTCTGGTTCGCTCCACATCTGAAATTTGAAAGCTGACTCTCCTCACTGTAAAAAGACCAGAAAAACAAAACAAAACACACAGAACTGACTGGACAATGCAGGAGAGGCCCTGAAGGATGGTGCCACCGTGAAAAGTGCCCACAGGGATCACAAGCACACAACAAGTGCCTTGTGCAGCGAAGCCCAAAGCCAAGTGGCAAGAGCTGAGTTAGTCTGAAGAAAGCGCGTCTGCGTTCCACAAGAAGGTTCTGTTTATTTGGGGTGATCATAGTTTTGGCTTTTTTGTCTCTTTCCTAAACAAAAACCTCTCAAAGCACAGCCCTACTGAGAAGGATGTTGTAAAGGAGAGACACAAATAACACTAAAAATAATATTTCTTTATTATAATAATATTGGTAAAATATATAGTAAAGTAGGGTAAAAATGATACTGTTGGGTCCCACTGGCACAAGCATCAATGACTCTACCTAATTCCATACTTCTGTGATACCGACAGCAGCACAGAAGCCTCTGGTGCACCAAAACCGAACTCAGCATGAAACGGGGGCCATGATGCGGGCAGCGGGGAATTCCACGCAGGGCCCGGCCTTTCTCAGCACCCTTACCTCGCAGGTGCTGCCTCCACTTTTGGGTGGCTGCCGGCACCTCGTCATGGGCCTTGCAGTGGATTTGGGCCAGGCAGGGACAGGAGGGTCGCCGAGGGGAACGACCGGCTCAGGGTGCGGTGCCAGAAGGAAGGCTTCGGGTTCCTCGACCACGGCACCCGGTTTCTTGCCAGTGGACTTCTGGCAAGGGACGGGTTGCACCTCATGAGGATGGGGAAAGGGTCGTGCCTTCTGATCGACTGCTTTGATTCTGCAGCTATTCTGGGGCTTCTGCAGTGCTTGAGGCTGTTCTTCGGGGTTATTGCTTCGTCAGGGCTAACGGCCGAATGGAATAAATGACTGCGATGGTTGCTTCCTCACCTGGACTCTCTTTTGCAGCCATGGATAACCCAGAAGGCTTGACTGCCACCAATATCACCCCAACAGAAGCTCTGCTGGAGTGGGCGCCACCCAGGGGTGAGGTTGAGAACTACGTCATCGTGCTCACACATGACACAGGTATGTCCGTGTCTTCCAGAGGCAGGTGAGGGGAGGCTTGGCCTTTGGGGACCGAGGCTGTTGGCAAGCAGAGGCGCAGCAACAGCAGAGCAGGGGGGCGGGGGCTGAGCGCCTGGCACCCAGCAGCCTGGCACGCTGTCTGCCCCTGCTGTGGCTGGCCAGAGAGTGACCCGCTGGCCCTTTGTCTGTCATGCTTGGGGCAAAGGCTCACTCACCCAGCAGGTGACACAAAGGGGCCCCGAGTCCCCGTCTGCCTCCACACAGCCTCGGGCTCTGTCCCACATGCCTAGGCCTACAGTCTGCCCCCAGGGCATGCTCATCTACCAGAGGGCCAGCCCAGAACATGGCAGGCCGGAGGGAGAGGGCGGAGTCGCTGAAGCCCTTGGAGGAAGAAGTCGCATGGGAGCTGCAGCTCCCAGCCGTGGGGATGTTTTCGGGCCTGCAGAGCCGTGCCATCTGTACCTCTCCGTTTCTGTCACACAATTCAGTTTCAGCCACATGCACAAAAGGCACAACGAGGGCCCTGCTGGGAAAAGCCTCTGCTGTTGCTTAGGAAGCTCGTGTCCCTTGACTGCATGCCTGAAGTAAGAGCATGACGCTAGTGCAGAAAGAGACACGGGACCAGCTCATCCCTCTAGAATGTCCTCTACTTCTGCTGGCGTCCCTGCCAGAGTACGGTGGGTTCATACTGGTCCGATGTCCGCTCTGTGGAGTTCCTCATGGCTTCCTTCCGATGGCTCCCAGTCTTGACAGGGGACAGAATTCCATGCTGATCTCAACCTTATGCTCCAATCGTGGCCCAGTGTGAATTCCTCCAATGTGGCTCCGATTGCCACAGTTGCGTCAGGCTAAGAACTAGCTGAAGGTGGAACCGTTCCCCTGGGTGGAATTTCCAGCAAAGGTTCACTTTCCGTTGGTTCCCACACCGGAAGGCGTTCGTCTCTGATCACCTCATGTTCTGTACACTCTCTCTTCTGATTTCAGTTGCGGGAGAGACCATTTTAGTCGACGGGGTCAATCAGGAGTACCAGCTGATCAATCTGTTTCCGAGCACCAGCTACGGAGTCACCATGTATGCCACCAATGGGCCCGTCACCAGCAGAACCATCTACACCAACTTCTCCACGCGTAAGTTTAGCATATCCTTCCCCCTGTTGGAGGTATGTTGAAAACCATTTAGAAATCTTTTTAGAGGGGCGGAAGGGAAACCAAACTATTGGCTGATATGGTAAGTCCATAGTTTGATACTCTTGAATTAGATTAGGTACCCAGACTATAGCTTTACTATCATAACCCCCACCTCCAAAAGCACCAAGTTTTTCAGGGTTAACCAAGGATGGAGACTTCCTTCAGCCTGCCTTCTTCAGCAGTGACATGGGGCTTTTGTTGGTCCTTCAGCAGCTGAAGAACCTGGAAGGCAGCCTTCAGTTAGGAAATTGCCCATTGCTCTGCAGGATTGCTTAAAAAAATTAATTGTCGTCCAAATCAACCTACACGCCCCTGCTTTGATTCCTTTTCCAACCTCTGCAGTGTTGGATCCTCCATCCAACCTGACGGCGAGCGAAGTGACACGGCGGAGCGCGCTTCTCTCGTGGCTGCCCCCTATGGCCGATATTGAGAACTACATCATGACATACAGGTCACCTGACGGAAGCCGCAAGGTGAGCCCAGTGATGGAGCCAAACCATCTCTCGGCCTGGGGTTGCATTTCGTGGTTCTGCTTGAGGACAGTGGTTCAGGAACCCAGTGCGTTGCCCCTTTGCTCTGGCCACCAGCTCTTGCCACTGTTTCACTAGTATTCATACGCCGGGAACCAAAGGTTCTCCATATGTGGCTCAGTGCTGTCTCAGCACTACAAGGCCTATGAGGCTGGGCTGTTTCCTCCACAAAGCCCATTTAGAGTGAGGGAAAGGTCATGTCACGATCACCTGGGCCATCCTAACCAGGTGAGGCCTGTCAATCTATCACTCTCTCCGCTGCGTTGCACTGATGCCTTTTTTAAAAAATGAGTGAAACTTTCATAGGATTTGGGCTGCACTGAATGCCCTGCTCCGGTCAGAAGGCATTCCTGAGGCTGCTTTTTCTCGCTCGTTTTGGCTGGAGCTTAGTGCAGATACATTGGCTAAATCCCCGCCTGGCATCCCTCAGGACCACATCCCAACCATCTGAAAGCTTCCGGCTTCTACTTCCATATGTCTTGCATAAGCTCCACCATCTGCTCTGCTTTCCATCCTGGAGTACAGGAGCTGATCGTGGATGCGGAAGACACCTGGATCCGCCTAGAAGGGCTCTCGGAAAATACGGAATACACCGTGCGCCTGCAGGCAGCCCAGGACGCCATGCGGAGCGGGTTCACCTCCACCGCCTTCATGACAGGTAAGGGGCTGCCTCACCCCACACACGTCTGCACTGGCGGGGCTGCAAGTACTTTGCCCTCGGGCCTCATCCGGCTGTCCTGAGCACCCCACGCATTCTGCATATTGCATTGCATTAGCTTTGCATTTTATTGCATCCTGCATCATTTGCAGTGTTGTTTACTTGAACCATGGGCTGGCCACCCCGCAGATGTCGCTCCTGGAAAAGTCCGCAGATAAATCGTGCAAATACAACACAGATAAAGAAATATGCACAGGAAACCAGCCAGTTTCAAGTTATTATAAACTGATTTAAATTTGACTATAGAATGTTAAAAAATATGTAGTAGGGGGTTGACCCAGTAAATCCGATGTATGTGATGATTGATGTTTTTAGTATTACTTTAAAATTTTAATAAAACTTTAATTTAAAAAAAAAGAATGCAGTATAAAAGCACAAAACAGGCTTCGAGGCAAGGAAAAACGGCTTCTGCCTGGCACTGAAAGGAGAACAGAGACAGATACTCTGGAGAAAGAGTTCCAAAGAGGCAACATGGAGAAGACCCTGCCACCTCCTGCCTTACTCTAGATGGCAGGTAGGGGATGCGGAGCGGGGCCTCTGAGACCAGCTTCGGTGGCTTTGCAGAGTTTGCAAAGCCCTCCACCCATAGACGGCAACGGCCTACGTGAGAGTTAGTGGTGCACGTGTGGCTGTGGCCGAGCCATCTCTGCCCGTGAGACTTTGCACCCGGTGAACAGCAGGAGACTGGGAATCTACCCTTGTCAGTTCGAGACAGTGCACAGGGGCCGGCCATCCAGCTTTTAAATTCCACGGAGTAGCTCCATGGGGAGAGACGGCCTCCGCTGCTGCACGCCACCTGAGGGGGTGCCAGAGCAGCTGTGGGAGCGGGCCGGCGAGTGCGCCCCATCTTTGGGCACACACGTTTCTCTGGACTCCTCACCAGCTGCTACAAACCCAACAGAACCAAGGCATGGTGGAACTGAGCGATTTTACCCTCACGATCAAGAGCACTCCCCAGAGGGCCCTTGCTCGTCATCCGAGCATCCCTGACAGCAAAGCCCCAGTGAGCCGGGACAGGCGGGATGTGCGGTGGCAGAGAAGCAGTGCTTCAGTTCTGCCAAAATACGGCTACAAAATGCGCTCAGAGATCCTCTGTCATTGCGGCTGGTTGTGGTCATATTTCCATCCCCTCTGCTGTAGCTGTCATTCCAGTCACTTCATTTTCCCAAGCCCCTGGTAAATCAGGGGCTAAACAGACTATCCATTTTAGAAAGAATGGAACCTGACCTTATGGGAAATCCTATTTCTCTGCCAGATAGTTGATCCTACACGAAATTGCTGTCCACTGAGGGGCAGAGAGCCAAGAAAGGCTGTTCCCACACCTGGTGCGGCTGCCTCGCAGTCCTGCCCTCTGCCGGGGTGGCCAGTCCCATGGGGAGGAGCTGGAAACCCCGGATGCTTCACCCACATTGTCTGGATGTGGCTTCTGGGGTGGGAGGGCAGGACTCAACACAGACCTGTCAGCTTGCCAGCACGTCTGTGTTCGTTGCAACCTGTGCTTCGGCCTTAGATCAGAGAAAGCAAACCGCTTCGTTTTCAGGTTCCACTGCCTAACCTTTATGTGTTCATAATACAGCAAGTTAATTCGGTTATCAGGATCAGACACCCCAGTCTGAATCTGTCCTCTGCTGTTGAAAATTTAGATCGGCTTATGCAACTCATGGTTGTGATCCAGGGACTGGTGCATTTGAGAAAGCAGCAGGTTTTCCGGAAAGAGAATGCCTCTTTGGAGGAAGCACTTCTGGAAATCCCTTGAGAAAGCGAGAAGCTCATGAGGGCTGGACCAACGAGGAATCGCTTCTCTGGAAAGGACCGAGTGGTCGAATCCAATTACATCTGCACCTGGTTGTTTAAAATGATGAAAGGAGCTGTCCCCGTCTGGTGCTGAAATCGCTCCCTCAGTGTTTCTATCTCGCAGTCTAAAAGGGCTGCCTTTGACCCGCTGCAGATACACTGAGACGCATGAAAGGCTTCTGAAAAGCCGCTATTATCCACAGCCACAAACCCCACTTGCCTCACGCAGCTGCAGATCAGGGGCTGCGGCATTATTCTCCCTTCCGCTTCAGCTGGTGGGAAAGATGAGGATGAGTGGGCTGCAAGGGAGGAAAGCCGATGCGGAGCCGATCTTGCCCGTCAGTCTAGGGGTGCTTGGCTTCTGTTGCTTGGTGCTGGTTGATTTATGTGGAGGTGACCAACCTGGGCTGTTTGGGAGCTCTGAGGCGGCTTGCTCACCGCACCTGCCTTTGGGAGACATGTCTTGCGTCCGGCTCAAAATTTCATGGATCAGGAGTGCATGCGGAGTCTGTCCCGCCTGGAGCCAGCTGCCTCGGTGCCCACTGAGGTCTGTCTCTGCACCAGTGAGGTCCGTGTCCCATCCACACGTCCTTGGCCACCATGCATTTTTGTTCTCGTCACCGTCCCCTCTCCTTGGCGCTTGATTTGTCAATTAAAGACTTGTGGCATTCAGGACAGTCCCTCTTCTTCAATCTCTGACCCACAGACCCCAGTTCCCTAACTGCCAGGTGTGTGTGTGGGGGGGGAAGCACACACTATGGGACTCCCCCAAAACTTTAGTTTTAGCTTTAAAATGCCATGAACCTGAATATCTTCAGCTGCTTGTCTTTGCTCCCCCTCATTCACAAAAACTCTGTCCTCTTTCTCCCACTCCACTTTGGGGTGTGTCTTACTCCACCTGGTGTCTAAAAAACCCCTTCCCCAGCCACACCCCATTTGTGAAGTTCACCCCTAAATCTGTTTTCTTGAAGCTCCCCTTTTCTCAAAGCTTCCCCCTCTCAGGCTAGGTTCTCCTGTCCCTCCACATCCAGGGCTGCCCACTTTAATTGGAAGATAAATCAACTCTAGCATAAAGTGATTAATAGATACATGCCAATTTTAATTGGTGAAGGAACGCGTTTTGTTAATGGGGCTTAGAAGCAAGGGCATGCTTATTTGTCTTGCTGAAACACTTTTGATTCCAGAGTTGTGTCACTGTAGTACAGACTGTGTTGTATGGAAGTATAACAGCGAAGGAAAAAGAACAAATATGTGCACCTAGACTTAAATAGTTATATGCTGTCCAATAACATAAGTTCTTCAGGCAGTTTCCGATAAAAATTAAAAACATAAAAATCTAATAGAAAATAAAACCATACTGATTTCTCATTTGACATACTTTTGAGTCCAGCGTACAGCATTACTCAGTGAAAATTTGTAACAGGGAACAAAGAAGAAGAAAACAGAGCAGTGTCCTTTGCTTATTAAGTTTTAAGCTTTCTTTAAGAAGGTGCCTGTCTTGCAGAAGCTTGGTGATAAATTCGTTCACATGTGGCCAGTTAACTAAACCCATTAATGAAAAGGCGGATGATTAATCAGCTACCAATTCTCCAGTTGAGTGATTTTTCAGTCTCGTTCTCAGAAACCATGTAGTTCCTCCGAACCTTATCACTGGTTCTTCAATTAGAGGATCAATAATAGGAGACAAGCTTTTCTGAAAGCTTGTTCCCTCCACTACCCATCCTCCCCCACAGCGTGCGGGGGAACAGTGCGGGGGACACGCATGGCCAGGGTCTTCATTCACACAGGACAGCCGGGAGGCCCAACAGGCCTGAGCAGCGCCTCAAGATAGGCCTCGGAGTCCTTTGCAACATGCCAGGTTTGCACAATGACAGGAATTTCTCAGCAGATGCCTCAGTTAGGAAGTGCTCACTGCTGGTAGCCCAGCGGGCTACTAAATCCTCAGTCCGTCTAGAGGAGACCCCTTGGCAGGAAGGTCTGGCCACTGAGATTCTAAGCAATGATGGACACAAAGAGCAAAGACACACACGACTCAGCAAGAGGCCTCAGCTTCCTCTTTCCAAAAGTTCAGAATGCATGTTTTGTTAAAGGCAAATTTGGATCCCACACCGGGGAGTCTTCCCATCCTTTTGTTTATGAAAACCCATTCGGAATTTTTCTCGGCTAGAAGAAACTTACCCCTTTTCCCCTTACCAGCATTTCCCTGCCGGAAATCCACACCCTGGCTGGGGTTTGCCTTCCAAGCCGGTGTTTGTGGAAACACCGAAAGCATGTAAGGGCAGGCATACAGCCCAGAGCCGGGGGAAGAAGTGAGGAGAAAGCTGTCCCCTTCCCACTGTGATGCGGTGAGGAATCCCGAGGGCATGATCCAAGCATGCCCTTTCCTGCAATGCACAGCTTGATCCTAAGAAGGCTGAGAATCAAGCCGAACAGCCTGATATACTCTGGTAATGCTCTCCAGGAAAACAATACGTTGTGATTAACCAAAGAAAACTATTTCTCAGGGGCACAGTGGATGTGTTAAGCCCACTCGTGTGGGCTGGAGACACAGCAAGGGGCTTTCATGCCTTCCGTCGTGTGGATAAGTATCTGTCCTTTGTTGCTCTCACACATGTTGAGCTCCAGGGAAGCTGCAGCACAAGCAACACAAAAGGAGCCTTACTATGAATGTTTCCCATTTCTTCCGAGGTCTGTTCAGGGTTCAAAAGGTATGAATGTGGAATGAAACAGGCAGGGACAGCGAGGGGCCGGCGCATACAGGTGGTTTGGCTGTGCCGGGTGTGGCGAGTCTGAAAGGCACGGAAACAGTGAGAAGCCGGGCTCATCCATGCGTGCGCAACAAGGACTCTTTCGGGAGCTTAGATCAGTTGCAGCCTCGGGCTTTGGGGTCCTCCACTCCACGGATGAAGGGGCCCCTGACCGAGGGGGGCTCAGCCCACGCTCCACGCTAACCCGCAAGGTGCCTCTTTGCTGTGCTCGTCGCACACCCTGTGCACGCACCACAAGATGCTTCGACTGCAATCAGGCAACCTCTGGCCGCTGGCCACGGTGGCTGGGGCTGATGGGAAGTTGCTGTGAAGGGCCACGCATGGAATTAGCAGGCCGAGTCACCTGCTTCTGAGTGAAGCCGGCTCAGTTTGCTCTCCCGGCGGTGAGCCTGCAGGGCCCGGCGTTCTTCCTGGGAACCGATGTGCAAGCATCCGGGCAGGTAAACCGGAGCATGAGCGCCACTGCCCTCTCTCTGCAGGCGGCCGAGTGTTCATGAATCCCCAGGACTGTGCCCAGCACCTGATGAATGGGGACACGATGAGCGGCGTTTACACCATCAGCCTGAATGGAGACCTCAGCCAGCGAGTGCAGGTGTACTGCGACATGACCACGGACGGCGGAGGATGGATTGTGAGTGGGCAGACGGGGCCTCGTGCGCACAGCCCCCCTTTTCCCTTTCCGAAACATGCCTGGATTCCTTGCAGAAGCCAGACGGCCCGGTTCCCCAGTTCCCCACAGGCCTCTGGTTGCAAACGGTACCGAAAACGGGCAAAAATAGAGTGATATGAAAGAGGCAGAGGAGCCGTTTATTTATTTAAAACATTTCTATGCCGCCCCATTCGCAAAAAGCCTCGGGGGGGCTTACAAAACAGATACAATACATGCAATTAACCTTAAAAATTTGGAGACGTTTCGGCATAATATAAAACCCAATAAATAGTCAAGTAACAATTAAAATAACTTTTAAATAAAAAGGTCTTGGCCTTTTTATAATAAAAAGGTCTTGGCCAGTTCTTGCACACCCTAGCCCAAAACTCCAGCTGCCCCGTCTCTCAGAAAGGGCCTCACTTTTCTTGAATCCACTCCTGGTAAATCAAGGGATTTGTCCCCACGGGGGCGGGGGGGGGGTATTGTTAAAACGTTGTTGTTCTTCTTCGTGTGAGTGGAAAGATTACCATTTTCGACAGCTTGGCTCACATTCCTGAGTCTCCCGAAGATGTCTCCCCAGCCTGGTGTCTTCCAGATGTGTTTGACTGCAGCTCTCAGCAGCAAAACTGCTGGCTGGGGATGATGGGTTTCTAGCTCAGCACATCCGGGGGCACCAGGTGGAGAAGTCTTCTCTGGAAATTAAACCAGCTGATGGGGGAGCACAGATGCATCAACCGGGACGTGCCAGCTGCCACTTTGCCACTGCAAGGATATAATATGAGCAGCTGAAAACACATGGTAGGAAACTGGTTTTTCCACCTTTAAAGTCACATAATACAGGCTGTGGCACAGAACTGAACGCAGCATGCGAGAAGCATTGCAAAACTTCTTCCTTCTCTTGAAGCGGGGCTCAAACCCAGAAGGAAAAAGGCAAAAGCGAACACCTGAAGGCCCCTGCTGGAAGGGGTGCCAGGAGCCAAGCCTTACCAAGCGGGAATCCAAGAGTGTCCGTCCGGGGCTTGAGACGGCGGCTGCCACGCTCCCTCGGCCGGACAGCTTCTAGGGCAGGCATTGCTGTTCCCCCAGTAATTCTGCACCTGTCCCCTGCCGGGGCAGAGCGCAGGGACCTGCCCACGAGGCTCTTCACACTCTTATGCAGTTGTGTAAGCACTCACAACTCCGCCAAGGGCCAGCCTGCCCTGGCTCTCTAATGAATGTGCATAGGGTGGCATCCATTTGTATGCACAAGTTTATGTTATCATTCATACTTCACATTTTCAGATTCAGGGTATCCTAGGTACGCTCCTCAAAAATATGATGTTTGCAGGAATCCTGAATGTGTGAATTCGGTTCCCTGTCTCAGGACAGCCCAGTGAAGGGAAGGCTGAGCGCAGAACCACGGGGATGAACTCCGTATCATTGCCCCATAGAGGCAGCCTTAGCTTTGCTGGGCTCTAAGAGATTCCCTGGGCCTCTCTAGCCATGATGCGCGGACAACAAGCCACTCACAGGATCGCTGCCCGTGAGGATGCGTGTGAAGAGACTCCGAACGTGCCATCGGGAGTCCGTGGCGTTGCACAGAAAAGCAGGGCATCTCTTGGCCCCTCCTGCTGCTTCTCTCCCCCCCACCACCCCCTTCCTCGCCATTTTTCTCCCCGTGCAGTTCCTGCTGCGTGTTTTAAAGGCAGAGACAAAACTCGGCGTGGCTGGGGGAGCAAAGCAGCTGGAAAGGGAAGGGCCCAATTTTAAATTGCGACCAAGTTAATAACCGGAGCGCTCCGGAATTCCCTGTGATGTATCTGACACTTAGCCTGCGACTCCCTCGGAGAGCGACGCTTCTTCTGATTCATGACGCTATCAAGCAAATTAATCGACGGTGTCTTCTGGAATGTGGATGCTCCTTGCTCACCGCGCTGCAGCCAGCCAGCCAGCCAGCCGTGGGGAGCGCACAGCGGAGGCGGCCTGGCCTGGCAGAAGCCTGCGGGCAGCTTCCGGCTGTGGAGCATCTCCTCCCGCTTCCCAGCGGCCCTGCCAAATTTTGAGCGAGGCGCGGGCGGAGCAACCTGCAAAACACCTGCTTTTATCTACACGTTCCCTTCCATGGCAGAGCAGAATGAGGCCGCACAGAGGTCGCCCCCTCATCGCCCCCCCCTGTGTATTCTGGAAGAGTACAATGAAGCAGCATCCGTGATGGAATTGGATGGCCAGCTCCGGTCTGAGGGTGTGGGGGGGCACAGAGTCTCCCCCTCTGCTCCGCTGGGGCAGCTGCTGGGTCCTGCCGTAGGCCCTGCTGCCCCACAGCACGGCCCCAGGATGCTGCGACTGAGCAGCCCGGCTGGCTCAGGGGTCCCGGGGAGCCAGCAGGAGCCCTGCTCTTGGCCTCATCTCTCTCCTGCCTCAAGCTTGGGCTTGGGTCCTGATACCTGAAGGAGCTCCTCCTCCCCCCCTGTGTGCCCTCCTGCCCCTTGAGATCTGAGGCAGGGATCCTTCTTCAGGAGCCCTCCTTGAAGGAGATCGGGAGGGTGGGTACCCAGAGCAGGGCCTTCTCTGCGTTGGCTCCTCGATTGTGGAATATGCTCCCCAGGGAGGTTCGCCTGGTGCCAACGCTTTTTTCTTTTTGGCGCCAGGCAAGACTCTTGTTATGCTCCCGTTATTTTACTGTTTAATTGGTTTTAATTGTGATTTTATTGTGAATTGCGGGATGCTGTGCCATTTTGATCTGTGCTTGTTGTAAGCTGTCCCAAGACTTTAGTGAGGGGACGGCCTATAAAAGCCATGAATGAGTGAATGGATGTACGGATGGATGGATGGATGGATGGACGGACGGATGGATGGATGGATGCTAGGATCTTCAGCCAGAGCAGCCCATTGGCTAGTTTAGCAGCTCCAGAGGCTCCCGGCCCACCCATCTTGGACCGCTTTGCCTGCTTCAGCTCCCTCTGAGAACCTGAGCTCCTTCTCTCTTGGGCTGCATTACTCGCCTCTTGCCCTTTGCATTCGTGGGTGCTGTGCCAGACATGCCTGCCTGCCCGGGAGCCCCCGCTTGTTTCCGTGCATCCTAGACCCCGATTTTATTGGCTTAGGCATGTACATTCCTGAAAGCAATGAACACATTAGCAGATGGCGCCTGGTTGCCCCAGACAAGGGAACGAAATGCCCCAGACTTAATCCTGAAGAAACCGCTCAATAAGGCGCTCACCAGGAGGGGCAGGAAGGGAGCAGGAAGGGGGATTGTCCATGGGTGATCCAAGGACCTGAAGGTTCCCAAGCACTGAGGAAAGGGATTTCTTAGACTTCTAGAGACACAAAATGGTAGCCCTGGAAGGCCCAGGAAGGCCCGATCCCACATCATGAATGCCTCCCGCACGGCCTCGAGGCCATCGGCTCCAATGTTGTGCTGCTCCAGCAATCAGGACGTTCCTCCCGATGTCCAGCTGGAGCCTGCCTTCCTGTGATTCCATGTCCAGCGCTCCGGGATGATGGAGAAGAGCCCCTGGCCCTCCTCGTGGTGGCAACCTCTCCTGCACATGAAGAATGTCCTCCTCAGTCGTCTCTTCTCAAGGCCAAACACGCCCAGTCCTTTCTTCACCTTGGTTAACCACCCAGAGAGCCTTTGATGACTGGGCAGAATAGGCATGAAATAAATACAGTAATGAAGACAGGCGTGCAAGAGTATTAAAGGCAGATGGGAGTGATGGGCAAGGTTGTCCATGGCCTTCTCAATTGCCCTGAAAGATGCACAAGCCCAGGGGCCGCAGGGCTAGGAGTAATAGGGAGGACCCACACACAGGGCGGATCTGCTAGCAACCAAAACTTGGCCCAAGGAGAGACGCCCCAGATAATCCTCCCCAAAAGCAGCAGGTGGGCTGTTGCTCCCGCTGTCGCTCAGAATGACATCAGAAGGCCAGGAAATGCATGGGGTGCTTGTGCGGAGCTGTTCCTCTTCAACGAGCCAGATGAGCCGGTGGGAGGACATGCGTGAGCCGGGCCTGAGCCAGAGAGGGAGGACAACGGCCCACTGGGTGGACCGTGGTCCCCAACCCCAGCCTGCTCCTGGCAGAGCGGACGCGGAGCCCAAGCAGGCTGTGAGATGCCCCGTGCAGATCGCTTGCATGGGCAGCGTGGGCTCTGTGGGAAAGCATCTGTCTGCTTTATCCCCCGCTGAGCCTGCCCACCCAGTTCCATGCTCGAGGGTCTCACAGAGAGAGCAGTCTGTGCTAAGGAGCTCGCCTTGCCTCCCGCAGGAAGGCTGGCCTGACCCCCGCCGTCCTGCTCTCCTTGCTGATGAGCCAATGCTCACCCAGCTTGCGTTCCAGCAAAGGGGGCTCCGGTCAAACGTTCTCTGGCATAGCACGGCAGCGAGGTCTCCTGCCCGTGAAAGGCTGCGAGGACAGGGAAGCGATGCCCAAGCCCGACACGTGTGTGCGGAAAGGAGGGGGTGCCTCCCACCAGCCCTGGGACACCTGCGTCCTGCACGTGAACATCAATGCGTGCGCGTTGTGCATGTGAAGCTTCCACAGCAAAGAGCCCACATCTTCCTGACGTGTCACCTGCAGCAAGCGCCACCTGCGGGCATTTTGTCACTGTGCTGCTCTGCTGCGCGTCATCTTTGTCCTTCTCTGACTGCAGGTGTTCCAGAGGAGGCAGAACGGGCTGACCGATTTCTTCCGGAAGTGGGCAGACTATCGTGCCGGCTTCGGAAACCTGGAGGATGAGTTCTGGCTGGGTGAGCAAACTTTGCCCTGGGTTTGTCCTTGCCTCTCCGGGGGAAGAAGCGAGAGCCTGCCCGCCACTCCCTCCCCACAAGCACCTGGCTCTGCCTCTCCCATGCGCTTGTCCTGCGCTGCCCCTCCAGCCACAAAGGGCGTCCTCCTCTTTCTCCTGCCCGGCAAGATCCATCAACCTGGCTCTAGAGTCGCCAGGGCTCTCCAACCTTTGTCCTGCCTGCGCTCAGCATTAAGGCGATGCGCTTTTCCGGCCGCGTGGTGCAAACGGCATGCGGCGATACTCATCGCCCTCTTGCCTCCGTGGCTCCGTGGCCGTCAAGCACCTTTGCTCTCTGCAGAAACCTGACAGGGGCATTTCATTCCTTGCCTTCTGTGTTTTTGGCTGCATCACCGATGTGCCTCCGCAGCGGCTGCTGAGGGGAAGCCTAAGCCTAGGCCAGGCTTTGTCCTGGGTTGGCAGCTGGTCCATGAGGAGGGGGCCCTCAACTCTGCCTAACTAAGCCGACATATTAGTAACCCTTTCACGCCTGGAAACCCTGCAGGGTTTGCTCTGTGCCGGCGAAACCATGTATTAGCAAAGCAACACGCAACGACATCCAAGCATCTGAAAAGGTGATTGTCAAGCACCCAACCCTCAGTTTTACTTGAACTGCCATGCGTGAGGAGGTTATGCCCACAACCCCAGCCACATCCAAAATGAATGTGTCCCCCACCCCTCTCTCTCTCTCACACACACACACACACACACTGGACTTAGCCCCAGAAAAATTACTCCCCCGCTGCCTTTGGGACCCTTTTCCTAATGCTAACTGTAGCATCAGCGGGGCAGAGATGGGGCATAATTTTCTTCAGAGGCACAGATGAGGGAGGAATGAAACCCCCCTCCCTGCACACTGCAATTCCCATGATCCCCGCTGCCTAGAAATGCCCCCATCGCCCCTCAGCAGCAGCCCACCTCTCCTGAGGAAGGACACCGCTCCTGCCACGGAAGCCCCTCCCGGTCACGTTCTTCACACGCCTTCTGCCTACACCCGCTTACCAAATCTTGTTTGCCTAATTTTCCCTCCAGGGCTAGACAACATGCAAAAGATCACGTCGCAGGGCCGGTACGAGCTGCGGATAGACATGCGGGATGGCCAGGAAGCGGCCTATGCCTATTATGACAAGTTCTCCATTGGAGACGCCCGAAGCCTGTATAAGCTCCGGATAGGAGACTACAATGGCACGGCCGGTACAAGCGCCACACCTGCCTCTCCCCCATCCCCAGGCCTCAGGCGGGCCCGTTCCTCTCCGGGCCTTTCCTGGCATGGGTCCTCGCCACGCTCCAGAACACAAGACAGCGCCATGTCTTCCTCTGTGGCGCTGGAGAGGAAGACATGGAGGCATGGGCAGAGGGCCGCTCTCCGCGGCAAGAGCCCTCCAGCCCAGCCCTGCCTCTCCTCCATCTTCCCACCCTGAACAACCCTCGGCTGCTTTGCCCCCACCCAAAGCAGCCAGTTCTGCTCACGTACTCCAGGCACCCCACATCAAATCTCTGCATGTCCCCACCCCATATTTCCAACCCAAAGCACAATCCATAGGGTGAGCCTCGGCCAAGCAGGGCTTCTTCTTTGACCTCTGTAAGGAGGTGAGCCCCTAAGTCCAGGCATGGTGGAAGCCCCTGCTTTGTGGCCCTTCTTTCCATGCCAGGGTTCCAGGATCCGGCCGCAGCATCGCCGCTTCAGTGAGTGACATGGTGATGCTCTGGCACCAACTCTGGGGAGCTGCTTCCCCTGGAAGTGCTGATCCATTTCACTGGCTCAAATGGAGCGCTAGTCCTCAGAGACTTCCCACGGCAGTTTTGGTGTCTTCCCATGGCTGGAAGCGTTCAGCACCAGCCTCTCCCTCATGTCAGGTCCAAAGCTGCTAACGCAAGGCCTCATCTTAGGCTGAGCCAAGACAGAAGGGGGTCCCTGCCCCATGGAGAGCATCCCCCTTGCAGGGAAGGTTTCAGGAGACCTCAAAAGGGGTCCCGGGGCTCTCCGATTTGGGACGCGGTCCCTCCTGCCGCCCCACCCATTCATTCCGATGGCGGGGAGTGGGGCAGGAAAGCGGGTGACGGAGGAGCTTCACCCCTGCACACGGGTCCCTCCGTGAGGACCTGCAGTCGGACGTGAGAAGGGCCTCCATGGAAGCGCGGCCAGCAGTGGCGGCCGCGATGGCTTCAGTGGATGGTGCTGCAGTCCAGCGGTGGAGGGACACTGAGAGGCCACCCTTGACCCCAACCAGGCCTAAGGGGTGCCTTCTGTTGCAGGGGATTCCCTCACCTACCATCAGGGGCGCCCCTTCTCCACCAAAGACAGAGACAACGACGTCGCCGTCACAAACTGTGCCATGTCATACAAAGGGGCTTGGTGGTATAAGAATTGCCACCGCACCAACCTCAACGGCAAGTACGGCGAGTCGCGACACAGCCAGGTAAGCGCAGGATCGGTGGGTGGTTCTTGCAAGGGCTGCATGTCTGTGATGTTTCATGCGCCTCCTTGCGCATAGGCAGAGCGCTGGCGCCATGGTGGTGGCTATGAGTTCTGGCCTTGCTTCGAAGCTCATGTCCATCAAGAGCTCCCAGGCGGGGTGGGATACGGTGCTCGGCCTCGCCTCCTCAGCACCCTGTGCAGACACTGGACTGGCCCGGCTCCTGGGCAGGATGAGGTGAACTGCCTCTGACGGTAGATCTTGGGTGCCATTGCAGGCCAGCGAATGGTCCATTGCCTGGTTTATGGTTATACTGTTGCCACTACACTAAGTGGTGTCATTTGGATGTCCCGTTTCAGACTTCTCCTCAAGCTTGTCTTAGGCATTGAATGGTAGTTTGCATGTGACCATCTCTCCAGGCATGTTTGGTCTTTCTCTGTTGGATTAGGGGTGGGATCCAGGTGCCAGGTGTGCAGGGGGCATCTCTCCACCTGCCCAGGGCATCATGTGCCTGCCAGGAAGCCAGTGGGAAGGTGCCGAACGACAAAATGTCACAGGGGTAAATTCCACTGAGAGATCGAGCGACATACCCACTCTCGCTCTTACGGGGCTATTTTAAAGGTTCTTAAAACAGAGCCTTTCCATAAAACACACAGAATGAGGTGGCAGACAAAACATGAAGATCTTTGATTACATAATTTCTAATTATAAAAAGAAGTTTCCACGCAGCTTTGAATATTCTTTCTGCTTCTCCTCTCTCCACCAAAAACCTCAGCAGAAAGGGCTCGAGTTAAGCTGAGTCAACGCAACTGGGAACGGGCTGTGCGAAGGTCTGTTTCTGAGCCACTGGTTCCCTACACACAGGAACTGGGGAGCACAATCTCCCGGTACAGCCGGAGGGGGATCCGAGCCCGGGGGGGGATGCGAGCAGAATCCCGTCACCTTATTCTGCGTAGCTTTTAAGTCCTGGCCTTGCAAAAGTGTGGGCTGTGGCTTGGTGGAGACCACGGTCGCCTCATCTGGCCCCTTCAGGGCTCTGCCCCTTCCCTTTCTCAAAGGTTATTTTCTATATGGGTTCATTACAAAATGTGGCCTTCTTATCAGCAGCCTGAAACGGTAAGTCTTCACCACCTCGGGCCTCCATCTCCCCTTTCTTCTGAATATCTAAACCGGCCTGGATGTATGTGATGTGCTAAAATACCACGGCTGTAAACACCGCCAGCCTTTGTACTCACTTCCTTGCACTTAAAATATCCCTGCAGGGAGAGCTAGGAGGGCAAACTTCTGGGTGAGAACACCTGAATGGCCATACCTGCTGCTCTCTCCAATACCTTTTCCTCTGTTCCCAACCCCCAGGGTATCAACTGGTACCACTGGAAAGGCCACGAGTTCTCCATACCCTTTGTGGAAATGAAGATGCGACCCTACAACCACCGCAACCCCTCGGGGAGGAAACGGCGGGCCGTGCAGCTGTGAACTGGCAGGAAAGCCTCTGGGAAAGAGCAGCCCTTTCTGTCATTTGTTTGTATTTTATAATATGGAACGGGAAGAGCAGACGTGACCCTGAGGAGCCCGCCTGCTGCCCAGTGGCCGAGGGAAGCTGTGACGCTTTGGCCCGAGAGCGACCTCGATGCTTTGCTGCCATTCCCAGTGACCTGTCGAGTCCTTGTCTGGCCCCAACTCCACTCCAGAAGAGCTGGGGGTGGTCGCTCGTACTCTCTCCTGAAGCTATCAGGAGGCGGCTTCACCGAAGGTTTTCTCCTTAACCTAATTTCTGTTGTGGGTGCTTCCTTCACATGCCAAGCTGCTCCGTCAGGGAGCAGGGAGGTTCCCGCCGCCGTATGCATTCGGCGACCTTGTCACCACGAAGCCTGTGGGGTCGGCACATGCCCCACTTCCAGGACGGGGACTCCAAAATTCCCCATCAGCTCAGGCCAAGTGGGGGAAGCGCCGCCCTCCCCGGCATAAGGGGCCCAGGCCTTTCTCACGCACCTCAAAATAGCAGCCTCCAACAAAGTCAATTGGTACCCAAGGCGCAGAGGCTGCTCGTTCCAATTTACAGTATCCTGGGAAAAGTTCACCCCAAACATTTATTTCCGTTCACAGGCATAAACTTTTCCTCCGGAAGAGGCACTTAACAGGGAAATAGATAGGGGGCTTCGAAGAGTCCACGCCTTTGCAAAATTGCTTCATCAGAGTATGGCAACCTCCAGCTCTTTGTTGGGGGGAAATGAAACAGGCACTTCTGGGCACGAAGCAAGCGAGAAGCACAGCCCTGACCTCCGTCCCAGCCTCACCGGCACCCGCGTCTCGCTCGTCCTTGCCCAAGCGCTGCCTTTGGAGAGGCAGACCAGCCATTCTGTGGGAAGCCCCGGCACTCACGGTTCGTTCTTCCTTTTTACTGAAACGGGGACAAGCTGACTCCTTTGTAGGGGCATCTTTTGGGATGCAGACATGTCTAAGGTCCTCCCACCGTCCTCCCCAACCCAAATTGCCCCAGGGCTTTGCTTCTACAAGCCGGTCTACTCTTCAGCCTGCAGCCTGGGCAGCCGAATGGTTTTGCCATGAAAAAGCTGTGAAAAGAATTATGGAACAATATATCCGGGACAGCTCTGTCCTTTTAAGGAGGTGACCCTCTGCGTGTCCCCCTTCAAACTGCCCACTGTGAGAGAGCACCCAGCTAAATGGTCTTACACACACACACACACACACACACACGTGTCTGACACGTGGGAAACGAGCTTGCTGGCAAGGAGGCCATGCCAGAACTAATTCTTGGAGGGATAACCTCCGGGTTTGGCATTTCACTCCCTTCAGTAAGGACTAGGGCTCAGCAAGGTGAGTGTGCCAGGTTTACCTGCTGTGTTCGACGTGCTTGAGATTATTCTGTCTGCATCTATGCAGCTTTTATTGGCCCAGGAAATTAATATTCTAATTCTTTTCGGTAGCTGCACAGCCTCTTCCAGGCAGAAAATCCTGCACGGGTTCTCAAAACTGGTGTTTTTCCACACTGCATTGACCATTAATTTGTACTGCCAATCTAGTAAACACCTGAGAGACCACAGGAAAAGATCGTGTGAAGCACGGCATAGCGTCAGCTTCCATCCACGCCTGTTCCCATTTGCGTATGGTTTGTCCTATAGTTTGCAGAGTTCGAGGGTGAGCTCTCCAATAAGGTTTGAGAAAGCTGTTTGAGTGGGTCACTTATAGAAATCAAAGAATATGAATGATTAAACACAGAGAGATAAAATCAAGAGGAAAGGGGATTGAAAACCGATTCCTCATATCTCTCTGATTCCACAAAAAGCTTCTCTTGCTGTTAAGCAGCCCCCAAACAGTAACGATGAGTAATAAGGGCCTTTGGAAGACACACCTGCACACGAGCCAAGGGGATTCAGGGCTTCAAGAGCAGAGCAGCACAAACCTGCCACCTCGTGGCAACATCAGGGACATGCAGTGACTAGGATCAAGCCCGGCACTGCCATCCTCCGGCTTTGGATCCACCAGTCAGGGCTGGATGGACAACATCACGCTGGACTGCAATGCCCACCCGCCTTGGCCAGCAGTGGGCAGTGCTGGAAGCTGTCGGCCAAAACATCTGGCGACCCACACGGTGGCCACCCGGGCCAAAGTCCTCTGTCTCGCAAGATCCTAGTCCCGTGCAAAGGAGGACAGAGCTCCTGCCTGTGGGACCCTTGGGTAGAAGAGGGGGTGCCTTGCTTTTCACCCCCTCCTCTACACACGCGGCAACCTCTTTTGCCTCTGGCCACGCAACCGCCGGGTCTCCCCCTGCAGCTCCCACCCTGCGTGGCCATTAGCTCAGCCAAGGCGGGTTCAGGGCCACGTTTCCATAATCGCCTCTACCTCAGCCCACAGATGAGCACTGATGCCTCCCAGAGCACGGAAGCCGGCCAAGAATGCCTTTTCAACACTCAAAGGGCAGCAAGTCTATTTTAAAGGGCAAGATACCAGGTTCTCGGTTGTTTACAACACCGCATCTAGGTAATGATGAGTCCAGATACAAGCATGAGGACGAAGACGGATTTAAGCATATTCAGAAACAGGAGAAGCAGCTCGTCTCCCACTTCGGCAGCATCTCCGGCCTTGGTCTTGAGCGGCGCACAAGATCTGCTACGTGTTCTGCTGATTGTAATTGCGTGGAATCCCATGACTGAGACAAGTGCCAAAAGAGGCACCAGGGAGAGCATTCTCTCAGCCAAGCGAGGGCGATTGGGCACAGCGTGCGGCCCCTCGAGTATAATCCTGGCTCCCTGCTCCTCCCCTTCCCCCTTGGACTAGGAGAAACCTCACCGCAGGATGATATTTAACTGCCCTACTGGGGAGTGATAAATAACCCTGTTTAATAAACTATGAACATCAGTGGAGGTTGGCTCCGTCAGCAGTCAAGATTCAGCAGATGGAGCAGACAAAGCGGAAGAAATTCAATTTGTTAGAGCACCGTATAGTATTTCGAGGCCATTTGCCTTCTTGCATGCCAACAGGAACGTGTCACGAATCACAAAGGGCTGAGCGCCCCTGTGCTGTGGCCCTTTCCAGGATGGGTCTCTCTTGTTTCTTGTGGCTGCGGTAGCCAGTCAGTAGAAGCCAGTCACGGTCAGCTCCATCTCCTGTCTCCGCTTCCCCCAGCTTTGTGCCTTCCAGGCATGTTTGGACTGCAACACCCGGATTTCCCAGTCAGTGGACCCAGTGGATGAGAATTCTGGGATTTGCGGTCCAGATGCCCCCAAAGACCACCAAGTTGGGGAATGCTGACCTATCCGATAGGCCCTGGAGCCAGAAGAACTGCTTGCAAGACTGCTGGCCATCCCTTTAAGAAGACCCCATTACTATGGTGAATTTTTTCAGTCTGGTGATCCACCATTATCAAGGTATCCATCTTTGCACTCAGATCTTTACAAAAGTCTTTGCCAAGGCAGGCACTAGACTGGATCTAACCAGCCACCATAACTTTACTCCTATTAGTAACCTGATCCTTGTAAAGATGGAGAGCAGAAAATCCTGTGACACCCTAAATGCTTTCACATCTAGGATCCCCAAAGCCATGTGCATTTGAGCAAAACACTGATGTTCACGTACGGAAAGGCGTGCTTGTCTTCCACAGAAACTCCTTGCGTCTCCATAGTCTACCAACCTATGCACATACATAGGAGTAAGCACCACCAAATTCCATCAGGCTTGCTTGATAGTGGCCATCCATAGTGCTATTGTGTATGCCTCCAAGAAACCACAAGGACACTTAAGTTGCTTGAGCGACAACCCACAAATGTGGCAATTCTGGAGTTTCCTCTCCATATAAAGACAAAACTATACTTTTATTGGAACCCACCCGCCATCCAAAAAATAAGCCCAAATAGACCCTGGAGATGAATCCTGTGCAGGTTTTTTTAAAAATTGCATAATGCTTTCAAAATAATCTAGGTGACATCCACAAGATGGTATCATTTGGTTCAGCTGCCCCCGAAATGCAGTTCCAGCTGCCCAGCCTCCTCCCACGGGCCAATCAGTATGTGTGCAAGTTGTGGAGAAGGTGGGTTTGGGCCAAGTCGGTTTCCCTTGAGCCGGTGTGCTCCAGAAGCGTGGAACAGCAACTCCCACCGTGCTCAGCCAGCCATGTCCCACTCATCTGGCGGTCTTGAGACGTGGAACGGGTGTGCTAGATGTGCTGCTCTCAATTCGGTCTTGCATGCGGCTGCTCTGGGAACACTTTCCAAAGGGAGCTGCCACTTCCATGCCGGGAACTTCTGTCAGAAAAGAGCCATCGTGTGAATGAAGAGAGCCTTTCCGCTTTACCTGTCAATTAAGTCCACGACAACCCAACCAGCACATCAGAGTTGTTCTTGGTGGATGCCTTTGAAAGGCCTGCTTCATTGCTGTGCCCTCCACATTGGTCCAGAAAAAACAATGCATTTTTGCATCGTCTGCGTCTCTCAACATCCCAAAAGGCAGCATGGGCCAAAAAGGGGATGAGCCTTCCCAGATGGAAGGGGAATCTCTGTGAGAAGCCACTGGGATGCTGGGGTTAACGAGGCGGGTTGGAAACAGCACGCCCGTCCCTTCCTGCTTCCGTGCCCTGCCTGGGCCTCTTATCCTCTCCGGGGCCCTGCCTGGGGCTCTGCGGGCCTTGCCATTCACCCTCAGCCCCTCGTGCCCGCCTCCCCCCGTTGCCTGGCAAAGCCTGGCAAACAGCAGCGTTCATTCCAGCACTCCTGGGTCAACAAGGGCAGGCGGAGGGCTGGGGAGGATACAAGCCCCAGTCCTGCTGAGAAGGCGGAACTCAGCCACCATTCCTCCCCTTGGGCTGCCCTCACCTGTGGATGACAAAGAGATGGTTGCGACTCGGGCCCCTCCCTCCGTATATGCATTACTCTGGACTGTGCTTACTATTTCATAGGAAAGGCATGTGAGCCAACAGCTCCCTCAGAGACTCTGATGAGCTAAATCTGGCTGGCAAAACAGAACGAGGGGCGGAGAGAGAGCGACCGCCTTCCGAGTGATCCCGTGACGGAACCATCGCTCAGAGAACGGGGCACCCGCTTGTTAACCACTGTTAACTAGTATTTTTAGTCCTGATTGCTCCTAGGCTCTGTAGAGTTCCTTTTTTAATGCATTTTCTATACGTTAATAAAGATTCCAAAGGAGAACATGCTGCAGGTGCGATCTCTGTGTGAAGGCTGGGCCGTGGCCGCAGGACAATTCCTCGTGGTCCAGTCTCGCCGTGGCGGGAGGAGCGCTTTGCATGCCCGGCTGCTCATTTCTGCAGGTCTGCCCAATGCTTGCAGCAGAAGCTTGGGGAAACTCTTCTCTGTCCCCTGATTCTTGGGCTTTCGGTACAATTGCCCCTGTCGCAAATGCTCCCTGCCATCTCCCAAAATTTCACAGGCATTTTGAGCCCCAAGAAAATATGGGAACAGGCACACCCATGGTCTGCCTTATGGACTAAGTTTTCAGTCGTCTCCCTGGCTGTCTTTCCCAGCCAGAGCGGCTCAGCACATGACCTACAACCAAGTCATGAACTTGCTAGCTGGTTTCTGCCAACCTCTGGCTGGGTTTCCTTGGGGTTTGCCCATGCTTTGACCCCTCTTCCGATGTTTCCCTGCGTCTCACGCCGGGTTCTCAGCTTTCGTTGGGTAGGATTCCACTTAACCGTCATAAGATGCCATGCAGAGAGCTAGTCAATGGAAGCAAATCCTAGGCAAGTTTTGCAGGGAGGGGTCTTCATTTGCCAAACATCTGTAGAAATGTCAAGCCATATTCAAAGAATTTCAGCAAGTCTCGCTGAAAGCAGGCCATTCCCCTTCGGTGGCCACAGGCTTTCACCAGCGACAAAAGTAGGCAGAAATACCAGTGCGCGCAGAGAGAAAATGGGAAGGTGCCATTCCAAGGAAGGCCATGGCCCTGGCGGGAAAATCCGTCAAAAGCAATTCGGTTCTGGTACGGCCCTTTTCACTTTGAAATCCGCATTGACACACATTGAAAGGGTGCATTGTTTAAAAAATATGCATTCTGTGATTTGTGTGTGCACTTTTGTGAGCGTCTGCATTCCCAAGCAGACCTCCAGCTAGGAAAGAAGCTGGGGCACATCAGGGCAATGCGCCGGTCGCTTGCATTCCGTGCGCTGCCCCACACTTACACATTTGGGTGATTTCCAGCTTTTTTCTCACAAGTGCAGTACAGACTCCTGAAATGCATGGCTCCCCGTGGTGCCCAGGCCCTGCCGAGCACCCTTCCTGCCCTCCAGTCCAGCTCCCAAAAGCTCCCTGGCAAACCCTCCAACTTCTGGAGGATGCGTCCTGGATAACCCATGTCCATGATGCATTGAGGGGCAGGCAGGTGGCGCTAGAACCTCCGGGTCTACCCAGAGGCGGGGCCCCTTCAGGGATGGAAGCTCCTCCGTGGCTTTGCTGCAGGCACAACTTGGAAGCCGTGCAGGCATCTGCCTATCCAGAGCTTCTCACAAAAGGAGGATCACTGACGTCCATTGCAATAGCGCACACGCCGCAAGTCCACGAGGGCCTTCCTGTGGGGCCTGCGGCATCTGCCTCTTGAAGAGCTGGGGCCAGGTGGCCAAAGGCCACCTTCCAGAGGCTAGGTGCCTCTTGCTCTCACGCCCCCCCCCCCAAGTCCCCCAGCAGTGCTCCTCTGTTTATGCCACAAGAAAGAAGTCACCTGGCTCGTCCTCCATCCACTGCACAGGCCGGGCGCGGAAATGCAAAGCCGCATCCGTGCCCATATTCTGGCTCAGTCCGGCTCTGTGTTTGGCCCCTTCGTTATTCTCCAACTAAACTTGCATTGTCCAATTCCTTGGATGCTAAATTTAGGATCCACTCAAGATCTAAATAGATGCCATGAGAGCCTAACATTCCTCTTGTCGTAAAAAGAGCATCAGTTGTAAAACAAGGAGGAGGAGCTGGGTGCCGAGGGAAAGGCCCAAGTGTCCAGAAAAGGCGCCATGAGCTGGGTGGAGATCAAGAGGGCCCGCTGTCCACGGCCTGCCCAGACCTCACCCTCCTCGGTCATCCGAAGGGGCAGTCCAGCCTTGCATGAATCCCTTGCAACGAAAACCCACTTCAAGAGGCGCAGGCAGGGGATCGCATGCGGGCCGCTCACGTGCGCAGACGAGGGGACTCGTGATCACCTCTCACACAAGTTAGCGCAAGCAGGTCCGTTGCCCACCAGCAAGGACAAGGGCCCAAACCAGGGATGGAGGAAGCCCTGCCTTTCAGCTACTGGCCACCTGGGGGAGCACTGATTCCAGGTCCGATTGATGGGTGTCTGATCACCAGCATTGCAGAAGGGAAATGTTTAGACGACTCACATAAAGGCTGTCTGTTCAGCAGGCTGGGCTGACAGACGAGATGCCACAGAAAGCACGCCTCGCCTCTGCGCATCACCTTGGCACGTCTGCAAAACCAGTTTCCGTAAACAAGTGCCCCAGAGACGGCGGAGAAAGTCTCCTGGAACCCAACCTCAAGCCGCCCGGGAGGCCAGAGCCGAGCAGCAGGAAGCGGCCCCGAGCAGGGCTGCGGTCCCAGAGGGTCTTCCAAAAGGGAAGGAGGCCGAGCGGGGAGACGAGGGCCGAGAGGGCAGGGTGCACAGAAGCAGAGGCCCGGGCAGCTGCTGCTGGACTTTCTGGGGTGCTTGCCGGCCATGTTCTTTGCCGCCCGGCAGGAGCACGCGGACACCGAACGTGTGCAAGGGCGAGAGGGTTTGTGAGAAATCAGAGAGATGAAGGTGCACGGGGGAAACTGGGACAGGAGGAGAGGCGTTAGTGGAGGACACAGCATAAAGCAGCAGGGGGAAAGGATGAAAAACCAGGTTGTTGGAGCAAACGAGCACGGATTCAATGCGAAAGGAGACGGGGGGACGAAACACCAGGAGATGGGTAGCAATATCTTGAGCTGGGTGTGGAGCAGGGAGGGCACACAAAATGCACTGCTGACTCCTCTGAGGACCTCGGATCTCCCGCTCGTGTCTAAAAAGGGGGCGCGCACGACAGGATACCTCCAGAGCCGACGCCTGATGGAAGTGCAGCGATGCCCAAGGAGGTCTGGAGGCCAGCATGAATAAGACCCGTCGTTGCAAGCAGGCTCTTTTGAATCGGCGGTCTTTGGGGGTCCTCAGGCAGGGGGCACCATCGCTCGGCACAGCACGGCACGGCCAGCAATCGCCTGGACGGCGCTGTCGCAAATCAGCTTTTCAAAAGCACTGCAGCGACCCTGGTCCAGAGGAAGGCTGCAGATCTCTCCCCAGAGCCTCCAAATCAAAGGACCGTGCAAGCCAAAATGGCAAAGGCTCCTTGCTGGCGTTTCGTACATAAGCCATCAAAGAAGGCCGGCACGTCACTTGCTGACGCGGCAAATGCCTTCCCAAGGCCTCGTGTGAACGCACAAAGGTAAGGTTGCCTTGCCCGGTGGCATCATTCGCCCTGTGAAGGAACCCGGCATTATGATGTTGCCCTGCAGTTGTGCGTCCGTTGAATGTAGCCCGCCCTTCACGAGAGGCCCGGCTGTGGTCAGCTGCCTCCAAGGCGTCCGGGAGATTACAGCATCCCACGCTTAGCTCAGCTGACGGCCCTCAGCTGCTGCATCAGGCGCGCGGTTTCCTAGAAGGTTGTCTCCTGGAGTTCACTGCAGGCCTCCGTGCCCTTGAGCTGCCTGCGGATGGGGGAAGCCCACACCCCACGCCTCCATGGGCCAGTCTTCCCTGCAAAGGCGCTCACGTCTCTCCTTGTTCCGGTAGGAACTGAATCCCGTCCGCGTGCCGTGGCGTCACGGCTGAACCGGATCTGCGCAACGGGGGCCCCGCCAAGCTAAGCGCCAGGCCCCGGGGCCACAGCGCCCGACGGGCAGGGCTGAAGCTGCCTTCTCACCTTTAAAGGGGTCTTCTGGAATGCTTTTCTCCCACAGGACCCTGGTCGCCACCAGCAGCCTTCGCTTGCCGCCTGGAAAACGGACATCAGCTTTCTGCTGAATGAGGCATGGGGGGGGGACAGGTTCACACACTGCTGCACTTCGAAGCCCCCCTTCTCAAGAAGGGGAGGCTCCGTGGCCACGAGGCGGCTGCCCCGGGGCTCACGGGATGCTGTTTCCTCCCTCCCGTGGCGCGGAACTGTCGGCGAGTCCACCCATGTGCCTTCTGCCACTCGGAGGCCTCTTTGTCAGCCCCACGTCCTCAGGCCCAAGGATTTCCTCAGGAAGGAATTCCACACCAGAGCCAAGAAGCGACAAAGGCAAGCGGGACTCAGCAGAATGACCCCAGCGTCTTCAGGCAGCACACCACTGCTGCAGCGACACAACGCCCTGTCAATGCACACAAAAGCGCATTTGACCCACAGAAGTCGGGCCCATTGGGGGCTCGTGCTCGCACTGAACCCCAGGCGCTTTCAGCACAAGGTGCGTCCACACAGAAGGCCGTTGGCGGAGGGGAGGGAGGGCGCATGCCCTGATCTTGCAGGAGTAGCAAAAATCAGGTGGGGAGAGCGAAATAGAGACAAGCTGATCATTTCGGGTGGTAATACTTGGAGAAGCAACACTTTCTTGTCCCACGTGCAGAGTGGGTATGGCATCAAAGCGGGTGCTAGGCGCATAAAAATTCGAGGTCAGGCCCAAAGGACACAGATGTGCATAAACTCTGCATATGTCAACGCAGGAGTAATTATTAGGATCTATTTAAATTTCACAGGAGGCCAAGGCAGCCACGGAATTTAGTATCCAAATAATCTCCGATCAAACGATCTGTTTGCTTTGCATGCTGATCAAAAGTGCATCCTTCCCAGATCGTCCCAAGCAAACAAAAAAGAGCATTTTGCCAAGCTGAGCAGTCATGCGGCATGTGGCGAAGGGAGAATCACGGGCAATTCAGCAGAGAAAAGTCCTTTCCCTCCGCCTCTGCGGGCACACATGACTCCGTGAAATGGATCCCGAGCCCCAGCCTAGCCGTGTCCTTGGCTGGAGTGGCTCACGGGGAGGAGTCACATCTCTCGGCTTTTTAATGAGTGGCCTGGTTAATCAGGACTCCAGCACTGTGTGGAAGGGACGTTTAACCCATTCCTGCCCCACCACGCACCTGATGAACGTCACACCCACCTGCCCACCTGACCTGCTATTCCTGTCGGAAGGAAAGCCCCCCCTTGGTGCCAATCCCCCCCCCAGCCCAAAGAAGAGTCAGCATCTGCTCAGACGCTGGAAGGAAACAGCATCAAGGTGCAATTCCTCCCCGCCTCACCTGGCCTTCCCTCACTCAGCCAGAAGCACCTCACATCCCCAGCCCATCTTCCAAGACAAAAGAAAGCCCTTAGGAAAGGCAGTTGTGGAATTGCAAGGAAGTGACAACTCCACACTCTGGTTTTTGGATGTCGGACAAAAGCAGCGTGACCGTGACCGGGGCCTGAACATCTCCCTTCTGCCTGGTTTTTTCCCCCGGAAGTGCCTTCTCCAGGTAAGGCGCGGCACGGAAGTGAGGCCCTGCTTGGTATGTCTAGAAGGCAACGGAAGAAGAAGAAAGGCCTGGTTTGGGCTACTGGCTCAGGCCGGAAAGAACTACAAGCAGCTGCCAGCTGCCCCTGGCACGGCATGGCAGGCAAGGGCAACGAGCCGGAGCTGCGGAAAAGGAAGGGACTTGCCAGCGGCCGCAGGGAAAAGCAACCCTACATGGCCAAGTGTTTCAGACCCTGGGCCACATCTGGCCGTGGCGAGCCACGTTCCGCGAGACCCATACAGTGCAAGACAGGCAGAGGGGGGCGAGGCAATGCCCAAAGACCACCAGTCCGCTCACAGCGCTCTCTGCTCCTACCGCAGAGTGTCTCCGGGGCCCTGGGGACACGTGCTTTCTGGGGACGAAAAGGGGAACGGGAAGGGATTCGACCCCAGCCATCCACGGACGCAGATTCAAGGGGATGCCGGGCAGGGGAGTGTCTGCTCCTCTCCCACCCCTGCGTTCGCTTCCAGCTCAGATGCTCTGCGTGGGGGACATGGCCTCATGGCCAGTGGGGCCATGATGAAGTGTTGCAGTGTGGCACCGTGCGCCGTATTCTGCCTCCCTGCTCTGGGTTTCTGCCCCTCGCCTACCCCCAAAGACCCCTCGTCCCGCGAGGCGGCTCAGCATGCTCACTCCTCACTGGGCAGTTTGGGGGTTGCTGCTCTGCCCCCTTACAGTCTCCCCCCCCCCATTTTTTGTTTTGTATTTTGCACTTCTGCAAACTGGAGGCTCCCCTCAGGCTTCCTCTTGTTTCTCGGCAGCCCAGTGTTGGCTACAAGCTCAACGGGGGCTGCTCCATGTCTTCCTGGGTCCTTGGGCAAGAGCCCCCACGGCCCCTCCCTCGGCGAAGCTCCCTTCTCACGGCCACAATTCACATCGCTCCTGTCAGAATCCCAGAATCTCAATTTGACCCGGGAAATAAAACTCGGGGTCGTAGGAAAGATCAAGCGTTGTGAACCTCCGTGTCTTTATTGTCTATCCCAGGCCCCGCGGGTGGCCTTACCGGGCAAGCAGAGTTAAGCTCGCTGCAAAGCTTCAACAGAACTAGAGACTTTTTATACACTCCCAGTCACATACAGGTACAGGGCAATTGATTACAGAATGTAAAGATTACAATAAGATTCTGAGGTCATCACATAAAGAACAAATAAAGAAATGCCAGTCAATCATACTGTAACAATAAGATTACAATATTTCTAATTGACACTTGGGTTCAGAAACCTGAACCCATCTCCAGGACTGCTCACACATGTAAATTCAAGCCTCTGAAACTTATGCATGAACTCAAACTCTTATCTAGACTTGAAACATTCTGAGTGACCAGGGCACATGCAGCCTCTGGGCCAGGAAGATACTTCCATGTAAACTGAATTACAACAGTGATTATTTACAATGTATATTTGGACTGAATGGCTCTGTCTTCTGTAGCCCACAGCTAAAGGTGAGAGAAAGGAGTGGGGGAATGCATTTTAAACAGTGTCAGCTTGGTTTTGAGAAGCAGCACAGGATTTGATCCTACAATGCAAAGGCACACGGAAATAATGCTTTTCAGACAGGATTTACCCAAATTTTCCCAACACTCCTCAACCGCTTCTGCATTTGCAGGCTTTGAGGCTGGGGACCAAATAGCCGGGGCGATGCGGTCTTGGTGACATGTCCAGGGGGTGCCCCTGGTTAGAAATTCATTTCTGCACCTCCATACGCCATGCCAAGCACTATTGGCAAAAGGGCACCCATCCGGTCTTTACAGATGAGCAAGTCTGCACTATTTCATTGCTGTTCACAACAAAAGGGTAGAATGCATCAGATACAGAGTTAGCCACTAACCTAAGAGCAGAGTATTAAAATAATGGGATTTTAATGAGTCTCCTCTAAGTACAACTATATTTGGATCCAGGCCTGTACTTTTAGAAAACCAAGAACACTTGGACATTCGAAAAGCAAAACACAACCTCTCTTAGCTGGCAGAAAAGAGCTGCATAATTCCTCTTTGGATTCTGTGAATTTGCAATCCAATATTTGCTCTAAATCCATATGTGTAAGAAGGTGCAGATCAAGAGAAAAGGAGGGGTGTGTTGGATGAATGGGGGATGAAATATTAGGTCACAGCAGCTGTTGCATTGGGCTAATGTAGATATAAGCCAAGCATTGTGTGTGTGGACGGGGAGGAGGGGCTCTGTGGTGGGACACACGCAGAGCTTCCCCAGTTCAGTCCCCGGCGTTCCCACTGAAGGCTGGGAAAATTCCTGCCCAACCCCCTGGAGAGCTGCTACAAGTCCGTGTCCGTGCGAAGGACCAGAGGGACCGCTCCAGAAAGACTACCCTGGTGCTTCACGGAAGACTTCCACCGTCCAGTGGAGGGGGGGATGAAATCCCAAGGACGCGTCCAGATGTGTGGCCAGGCAGCCAGGGAAAGCTTGCCAAAAAGCAAGAACCTCGCCAGCTCTCCAGGGACACTGCTCAGTTTCCGCTCAGTTGGCATTGGCTCTGAGGGAGGCCTGAGTCCTTCCAGTCTCACAAAGAGGGGTGGCTTTTGGGGGGGGGGGAGAAGGTCACCAAAGAAAGACCCTCAGCATCGCTGGCTCCTCCAGCTCCCATCCCAGTAATGAGAGGGTCAGAGGCCCCGTGGGGGTGCCGACCAACCACTCTGAGCACGGAAGAGCTGGAGGGGTGGCGAGGAGCCCCCACCCGAGGCTTCCCCAGATCAAAAAAGGAGCAACGAGATATAGGAACACGACAGGGCGGGAAGCCCCCCCACCCCACCCGCTTTGATGGCTGAGGCTGGCTTGGCACAAGCCACGGCCCCACTGGGGGGACGGAGACTCGGAGGCAGCCCCGGCGAGGTCCTCCCGTCTTTTTTAGAATGTGCTCACGTCTGAATCACATATAAAGGATTGCACTGCTGGGGGCTGATTTGACTGTTTGTCTATTTATAACTTTTTAATACCATCCACTACCAAGGTCTCGGGATGGTCTGACAGTAAATCAGAATAAAACAAAATAAAACACAGCATCCAAATTCATTTCTAGCGATGAACCCCATATTAAGATGGCGATCAGACCTGCTTGGGGGTCGCATGACTTGCCGTCCACGTAGCCCTGAGCTGCAGCCCAAGCATAATGTTCTCGCTTAGCTAATCCATGCAGCAAGACCAGGAAAATTCCCTGCTTGAATTTGGAAAATTCTCTGCTCGGCGTTTTGGATTGAATGGACACTTTTGGATTTCTCTGGGAAAAGTGGATAAAAGGTTTGGGTTTGGTGGGGGAGAGGCGCGTGTGGCCCCTCCTTACTGGCTCAATCCTCTCATTCTGCCCTTTTGTTCCAAGGCATGATTACTGTAATGGTCACGTCTTTCCCTACTTTCTCTTTGGCAGACTGTCTGGAATGTACATACCTCACTTAATAATCACCCGTTTGGTGTGCTAATCTTTACTATATTTTTGTACTGAAATGTTCCCCAAATGCTGTGTGTGTGTGTGAATACGTATGCATATAGTAACGGATTCCAGATGGAAGCAGTCAAAGCGGCCTCTTCTGGAGCCGAGGTCCCCAGACATCGCATGCACCTCACAACAGAAGAGCAGTAGTGTCGTTGGCTTTCCACATTCTGTCGTTCCTAAGTTGCCAATAGACATACTTTCCCTGCTCCACAAATGCTTGACTCTCCAGTTCGGCCCCATCGCACGTGCCTAGCCGTTCTGAAGCATCGAGTCCCAACCCTCAAAGATCCCTGAAACGACGCCTGCCTTCCCCTGTGGAACGCTAACTAGTCTCCTTCAGAGGTAAGTTTTTAAAGAAAGGCCAAACTCTTGTGGCGGAGAAGGAATGGAGTCAAGTGCTCCAGGCAAACAGTTCCAAGTGCGTGTTTCTGCTTCTTTCCTACTCCGTTTGCAGAATGTTGGTTCGGTGCTAGGCAGACATTCACCGAGATGGAAGACTTGCAACAAATGAACTGTACTTCTGCACAAGGGTGACCTCCACAGCCTCTCTCTTCTTGAGCGCCCAGCTTCACGGTGGGACTGCAGTGGCAGATTAAACAAGAAAGGCCTGAGCAAATAAATGGTGTATTTATAGTCCACCTACTTCTGACAGCTTTATTTTTAGCAAGTTACTGGACTGTTTTCAGGAGGTGGGAGTGGTCAGTGGGAGGCAGCAACCCTGGAAAATACTCCAAAGTGATGCTGTTTGAGGAGAAAGATTTTCCATTACTCAGTTTAATTCCAGTCGGTATGTGCAAAGAGCCAGACTTCAAAATAAAGTTGGTACGAAAACATGGGAATAGTTTTCTCCATCCAACTTCCTTCTGTGGCCTTTAATGGCCTAGACAATACTCCTGTGTTTTGAAACTGTATTTTTAGGCTCTAGAGAAACAATGCGTAATGCATAACTGAAGCAAAATTGGAAGGAAGAAAAACATTTATACTTTTCTCTCGCATACAGCAGTTGAATTGAGAAGTAACGCTTAACGGCCTGAAGGAAAGGTCACTGTGCAAGCTAATTCCGAAAACATGGATGCTGTTTGGGGAGCCACGGAAGTCGTTTGCTGCGCAAGCAACCCAGTGAAGGGCAGTGGAGCACCTTCTCCTGTGGTCGTGGTCCCAATCCAAACTGCGTGATCATTTAAACAGACGAGGAATCCTCCATGCATCTCTGCCATCCAGTCTAGCTTGGCAGCTTGGAGAGGTTAGCGTAAACGCAGGTCATTTAAATACAGCCAGGAAGCACAATTAATTTACAGCTGAAGTCAGAGCAAAAAATTAAAAACTGTTGTTGCTGTTGCTATGCTTTTATATCCCACCCTTTTTCCTGTTTGCCGGTTTTCCTCAGGCCGCCGCAGTGTTTGCTCTCTGCAACATTTCGAAAGGCCCCGATCCCAGGGACTGTGCTTTGTGCGAGATGATGTCATTAGTCGTGCATGCTTTAAAAACATCTGAAAAGGTGACTTCATAGGCATTTGCTCAGCCACAGGACCGCCAATCCCTACCACATGGGGGGCGGATTCCAAGTTCCAGCAGCCACAGGCTCAGCAAGGCACTGGCAGGGCCAAGTCTGCAGTGCGCTCCCACCATAGTAAGCAGCAAAAGCACATGGGTTATAATAAACCCCACCGCTCTCGAGAGGAAACCACCAGCCAGGTATACCTCTTCTGCCACTTCCTGTTCTTTGCCGGAGACGAAGAGTCATCTTGCAGCTGCAATGTGGTTGCAGGCCGGCTTCCGGCACAAGGGCTTCTCGTAGCTGAGAAGTCTTTTCCTCTGGGCTCCTGCTTCTCCAGCTTCTGTGTCCTCCATCTCTTGCTCCGTGAAGTTCCTGCTTCTCAGCCACATCTTCTTTCAGACGCACTTGGCTTTTGCTCCTCGCTCTCTCTTGGTTCTCCAGAGGTCCTTCTCCACAGCCAGCTTTCTAGCTCCAGGTTTGCCTAGCTCTCCATCAGGCAGGCAGGCAGGCAGGCAGGCATGAGATATTGTCGCTAGGGGTTCCTCAGAGCAGACGGAGTGTATTTCACCTGTCCCCAGGTTTATAGTTTCACAACGCTCCTTGGTTCATCCTTGTCCCTTGAAGCTTTGGTGGCAGAGTTCCTTCTACCAGCCTCAGCTCATGGCCATGAGGTTAGCTCATGGCCCAGCTACACCCCTATCTGGACAGGGATATTCTGGTTTCAGTAACCCACTGACTCTCTAAGCGAGACTACTGCAATGCACTCTCCTTGGGGCTGCCCTTGAAGACTGTTCAGAAGCTGCAGTTTGTGTGAGAAAGACTATTAACTGGAACCAGAAGGTCTGAACACCAGTTCTGGCCCGCTTGTTCTGGTTGCATGGTGCTCCCAAGCCCAAGGCAGGGTGCGGATTCCAGCTTATAGCACCCTACGCACCTTGGAGCCTCAATCCCTCCCCCAGCTGCAACCTACCCAGCCACACCACCACCATCGGAGGCCTTCCTTGGGCAGCCGCCTTCAGAGGAGGCTCAGTTGGTGGCAACCAGGAGAAATGCCTTTTCTGTGCTAGCCTCCAAATTATGGAATGATTCCCTCACCAAAGCTCACCTGGTGCCGACTTTCCTATCCTGCTTTGCTTCTGTGCCAAGGCATTTAACAGTTGGAAATAGCACTGGAGAGACGATCGGCAGCTGCTTCAGGAAGCTGAGCTGTCGGAACCTATCTCGGCACGAGTTGCTAAACATCAGTTGACATTTTAACACAGTTTTAAGATGTCTGACTGCTGTAATATATAATTTATTGATGGATACCACCTAGGGAGTTTGGGCTCTTGGGCAGTATGGAAATGACGAGGTGCTGGGAAATCGGCATGACCTGACTCGGAGTCCTGACCCCAAAGCAAGGCTGTCGGTGGGGACGCGGCTCACGGGGGCAACGCTGCAGGGATGCAGCCAGCTTTGCGCTAGGGAGAGCTGCTACGGCGTCCCCTCAAGATGTCCTTTCCTTGCAAGCCGCAGAGAAGCCTCAGAAGCCCAGGGCCAGGTCCACCCTGCCTGTGCTAATCAAGGGGATTTGGATTGGCAGAAACAGTGGGGAGGGGGCCCTTAGAAGCACACCGCCTGGTGCTAACAGCGTGGTCCGGATCCAACTTGCCTCCAGGTCGCAGCTACTTTTCCTTCTCACTCACATTTAGGGGGACGCTTATGGTGCAAGAACTGTTAGTATCCGGATTCCACCCACTGAACTACGCAAGCGGGGATGCATTCCAAAGCCCTGACCTGCCTCAATCCGTAAGCAATCCCTTGCCATGCCCAAGGCCCTGGCAGCTAATGGGAAATTCTTGCAGGATGACTTCAGGCTGATAGCGATCTTGAAAAGCTGCCTCTAAGCCAGGTGGAGTCATGAGTGCACCGAACCAGGTGAGTCAGCTGGGCGGCGTTTGAAGCACCACCGACCCGCTGGGTTTGGAAGATGTTTCTTCCTTGGCAGGAAATGTCCCCATTCTGACAAGGAGCGAGCGCTCATAAATAAGTCTCCCGTCACTGCTCCCTGCTTTTGTTTGCTTAAATTCTGAGGCAAGACGGATGGCGCTTCCGCTGGCCTCTCCCGGCTCTGATGTTTGCAGGATGAGCTGCAAAGGAAGCCCGTTGCTGTGACTTATTAAAGAGGAAAAACCAGCTGGTTCAGCGTTGAACTCCAAAAATCCCTGTCCTTCCGCGACAGTTACAGGGCCTCTTCTTTCTAGTCCTTCCAGGATGGTGCCCAGTCTACCTCTCACCAGCATTAGTATTGCTATTCCATTGTATTTATACGCCACTTGTTTTCCGCTTGCAAGGAACCCAAGGCAGCTTACAAAGCCTTACAACGAGCTTGTGAGGTAGGTGCGCGGAGGGCCTGTGACCAGCACAAGAGCTCCAGGGCCGAGTGGGGACTAGGACCCTGTTCTCCTGCATCTCCCGCCCCTCGCTGGCACAGTGCCACAGTGCCACAAAAACCGCAGCACCCTTTGCCAGCCCGGCCGGTGTGACTGCAGCAAATCTTGTAAGCACACATTTTGCTGGGTGCTTTGGGGCTGGTCCGTTGCTTCGTGGCGGCGGGCTCCGAGGCAGCAGTCGCACGGAATCCACTGAACGATGGAGCAGAATGATGCCTCCTCTTGCAGAGTCTGGCCCCCCCTGTGCCGCCCAAGCCAGGCACAGCCCAGGGCCAGGGCGACAACCGCAGGGCTGCTGCTCCTTACATCTGGCAGGCCGCAGGGTGTGACTGCGGCTGCCTCTGGCTTAGTGGCTCCAGAGATGTGCAGCCAGCACTTCTAGCAGCGCCAGCAGAGCCGTGGCTGCTCGAGGGAAGCGGTGAGCCCCATTCAAAGCAGCGGTGTCGTTTCCCAATCAACCTGCAGCCCTGTGCAGACTCACTGCGGAGTAACTCTGGTTATGGAAGCAGTATTATTAAAATAAGTGTAGCTTTAAAGCCACTTAGTATTTTAAAAGCCGCAGGTGCTTCACATTAAAACATAAAAATAGAGGAATAATAAAGAACATTTGACTAAGAACATTTTAAAACATCCTAATGATAAAACGGGTGCGAAAGAACTCTCACCGTTCAGGGAGAGCCTGTATGAACCAGTGTCTTTAAAACTTGCCACCATTTCTCTTCCTCTCTCTCTCAAATTATGCATGGAAGAGTATTCCAAAGGGAATACCATGGAAGAGGCCCCCTCATATTTCTTCCCTGGGCAAAACTCCATCAGTGACAATGCAGCCAAAAACAGTTTCCCTAGTATATCTCAGAGGTCAACTGAGCCGTCCCAAGTTGTTCTGTAGGTAGTTTTTAATACGTAAGTAAATAAATAAAAATACATAGAACTTTGAACTGCTGTGCCACTGAGAATGGGCGACTGGGGATGCAGAAGGTCCGGATTCCACCTCCCCTGTCATGACGCTCACTGGGGGCCTTGCTCCAGTCACACTAATCCACCCCACAGGGCTGTTGTTATGAAAGATAAAGATGGAGAGCAGGCCCAGGCAAGCTGCCTTGGCTTCCTTGCAAGAGGGGAACCGGCAGGAGACAAGCGCGGGGGGTACCCCAACCCCAAACGAGCAGGGGCGCCGTCCTCCAGCGCCGGTGCGGCGTGTGCTCGCCAGCCCCGCGGCCGCCGAGGGTCACCCCGGCTGCCCAAAGCCCGGGCTCTGCTTCCGGGCAGGCACAGCGGCTGCAGGTCGCGCCGGGCGCCTCCGCGAGCCCGAAGCGTGCGCGCAAGTGCCCGGAGATGGTGCCCCTTCGGCGCAGCGGTGCCCGCGAGCTGGCGGCGCGGGGCAAGAACGGGCGCGCAGGGCCGAAGGCGGCGGCGAGGCCCCCGGCGAAGGCCCCGCGGGTGCTCGGGGCGGCGCGGCGCGGCCCGGCCGGGACGCCGCCTTCCCGGGAGGCGGGCAGCGCTGCCCCGGCCGCGGCTCTTATCGCCCGGCCGCGCGGCGCCAGGCACGAGGAGGAAGCGCGGCGCCCGCGGGGCCCGAGCGGGGCGCGGAAGGCCGGGCGGAGCCGAGCCGAGCCGAGCCGAGCCGGCGGCGGGGGAGGCGGCCGCCCCCTCGGGCCGCGCCTCCTCCGCCCCGCCCGGCGCTCGGAAACTTCTGGGCGGGCCGGAGCCGCGCGGGAAGCCAGGCGCGGCGCAGAGGAGCGCCGAGGGCCGCCGGTAAGCGTCGCGCCCGCGCCCGCCCGCGCCCGCGCTCTCGCCTTGCCCGCCCCGCTCGGCTCGGCTCCGCTGGGCGCCGCGTCCCGCCGGAGCGCACGGAGAGCGCCCGCGGCGCCCGGCAAGCAGCCCCGCGCCGGGCGGGGCGGGACGGGGCGCAAGGCGCGGGGCCGCGAGCGCCCAGGCGGAGCAGAGCCGTCCCGGGGCCGCGCGCGCCGCGCTCTCGCCCCGCAGCCCGCGACGGAGCCGGTCGCCGGGGCCGCGGGCGCCCGCGGGACTCGCAGCCACGAGGTGCCGGTGGAGGCGCGGTCGCCGGAGGCGCGCCGCTCGCCCGCGGATGCCACTCGCCGGGCGCGGAGAGGGCTCGATCCCCGCCGCCGCGCTGCTGGGAGGCTGCCCGGGGCCGCGGCGCCGTTGGGCGCGGGATGCCGGGAGGGACCGGCCGCCGTCCGATCCGGCCGGGGGCGGGGGCGCCTCGCGGGGGGGGGGCTGCGCTCCCGGCGTCGCGGTTCCCGAGCCAGCCAGCGGCGGAGGGACGTGCCCGGGGCGGCCTGGCCAGGCGGTGCCAAGCCCGCTCGCATCACACGAGCGCCCCGTGCGCCTCCCGAGCCCCGCACAATGCGCGGCCTGTGCGTTCAGGCGGGGGGGGGGGCCGCGGTCCCGCGCCTCGTGTCGCCTCCGACGGGGCGCCCTGCGAACGGGCCCCCGCCACAGCCAGCGCCGTCGGGCTTCCCCGATGGAGCCCGTGCCTCTCAGACCTGGCCTTGCTTCGCTGCTTCTCGGCCTCCACTCTCCCGGCATGATGCCCCCCACCCCGGGGGGCTCGTCTTCCCCTGGGGGCCTGCAGGACACCAGCCGCGGGTTTGACACTTTTGCTTCCAGGGCAGGTTCTGGCTTGATCCGCGCCAGCCGCTTGTTTGTCTTCCTGTCGTTGCAGGTTATTTGCTCAGCTCTTGGCCAGACAAGCTCAGCGAAAGCGGGAAAGGGACTTGGAAAAACTAAGTCGAGCTTTACTAGTTGAGGGAAATGTCAGTTGTTGTTTTGTAGGACATGGCAGGGTGTGTGTGTAAGCAAATGATCCGGTTATACATATATTCAGGCCGCTATTGCAGAGACGAAAGTGAAGCCGGCAAGCAAGCTCACAATCCGGGTCCCCTCTATAAACATGCAGGGAAAGACCTTGAGGGGAAGGATGCTGTGTGAATGCAACGCTGGGTTGGGTGGACCCCAGTCTGAGCCAACAGCGCTCTACGCAGGGGTGCTGGTAGGTACTGACAAGCAGAGGGGCTATACATTATGTATAGGCATGCGTACGTACACTCGTGTGTATGTGTGTCTTTAAAGGCCTCGGTCTCCGAGGGACACCCCCTTAGTTAAACGGGGTGCATGGGCTGGAGAGAAGAGGGCATTTGACTAGGAAAAACCTCAGGCAGAAAGGGGGGGCACAGGAGGCGAAGCCCTGGGGGGCAGAGGCCACGGAGGCCAGCCCTCAGAGCAGAGTACGCGGTTTTTCTGACAAATGCCTTGGGGCAGACGGCCGGCCAGCACCTGGGGGCTCCAGTACAGGTGCGCCAGTACTGACACCTGCCTCTGGCACACACCTTGCCTCTCTTTCACCAGGAGGGGGTGGCTGCAGACGAGCGCGAGGATCCCCGAACGACTGAGGGAAGGAGACACAGGTGTGCTGAAGGAACCCAGTCCAATTCAAGAGAGGGAGGAATTGCGTAGGAGCCTTCTCCAACCTAGATGCATCAACTTCAGCTCCCAGCACCCCCTGCCATAGGGCTAATGGGTGGGGATTCTGGGACTTGTGATCCAGAACACCTGAAGGTCGCTGTTGGTGGAGGCTGGAGCAATGACCCAAGGGAGAGGCAGAGGTCTAAACGTTAGCTTTCACCAGTGGTTTTAGGAGAAAAATGTCCAGGGTGCCAGAGTCTGGGCCAGGAAAAAGGGCCCGTGACTCCCAGCATGCTCCTGGAAATTGTAGGCCTTTTTCTGGCTAAACTTGCCTAGGATTCGCACGCTTCCACATTCATTGCTTTCCCAGAATCCCATCCAGTCAGTTACAACCCCAGCTCAGTGGGAGGGACCACCAAGAACCAAACTGCACATGACACAAGAGATCCTGACCTCCCAAGTACCGTGCAGTCAGCCCTGGGGGCTCCCGCTGGGATCCTTCATCATTACTCCGTCCTCACCATGTCAGCTTCTAAATCAGCCCACAGGGCACAATGCCCGTGTTACCTTCCAGGGAAACTGGTAGCGGCTTCAGCACGGGAAAGGGAGGGCTGATCAGAAGAACGGTGCAGTGTGGAAAAGAACGGGCCCTTCCCTGAGCCGAGTCGCTGCTTGAGATAACTGAAAGATTCTGGGAGATCCAGTCTGCAGATAGCAGTCTCCCCGCCTCTCAGCACGTGGTGCCAGCCGGAAGTGCGGCTGCTTCTGTTTGCAGGGTGGGAGGGGGGCTGGGGAGCCCTTTGCCCGGGTCTGTCTCGAGTGAGGGGAGCCATGCAGCTGGCGCCACAGCTCCTGCTGTCCAAAAGAGGCCTCCCAGTTGGCCGGCTGAGCCTTCTGGGGGACTTGTAGCGGGCTGTGGAGATTTCCTGGGACCAGAAGGTGGCCACCGAACCTCCCTCTGCTGGCGACTGAGCCAAAGGGCGCCCGGGGAGAGCCCGGCTGCCAGCCAAGCGCACGATGCTCTGCATGGCCAGGCACTTGTGAGCGCTTCATCAGAGCACTGTCATTTCCCCCCCGGGACTTAGAACATGGTTGTCGCAAAGAGCTGTGTTGACAAATGAAGCTTTCTGGCCTTAGGAATCACAAGCTTGCCGAACGTTTCTTGAATGTCCAATTTTTCCCAAGAGATGCATCATACAGGCCCTGGGCCTCCCTTTTAAAGGCTTCTCTGCTCCCTGGAGTTGCCTTGAATGCTTTGCTTGCTTACTTGAGAACGACAGTGTGGACACCAGAGGTGCCGATTCTCTTTTGGCTCAAGGGCCGAGTTACATTTCAAGGCACTTTCTGGGGACCACAGAGCTTTGCTTTGCAGAGCCAAAGAGAAAAGGGGCATAGCCAGGAACACTACCAGGCATATACCAGTAAGTCCAGCTCTGTCCCATCATGTCCTGCCCCCAGGATGCCGCGATCCAGCTCTGAATCCCCCCAAATCCTATGAATCCCCCCAAATCCTATGTGCAGCTCAGAAGGAAGCCTTATCAAGGCCAGTGGAATGGAGTCCCCCATAAATGGATATATAGGTGGAATTTGGGGTGAGCGGGGAGATAATTTGTAAGCTCACACAGACTTTAAGTTGCAGCATGCAAAAGACTGAAGGACGGGGCAGGAAGGGAGACCGGCTCGCACCGCTGCCCGCGTCTCTTACCCTCCTCACCCAGGGCCTGGCAGGAAGGGTGAGAGCAGCCTGCTGCCTCAGGAGACTTCTAGCATCTGGTGAGACGATCCATGAAGCGTGGCGCAGAAGGGTCACAGCTGATGGGACGTCAGGCGTGGGGCTAGAGCTGTGTTTAGATCGCATGCAAATGTTGAAGTTTGCCTAGACGAGAGGGACTTTCCTCTGGGGCCGGCCCTGCAATGGGCCTTGCCTGTGCCGTTCAGTGAATGCGGCATTCAATCTCACATGGGAGAGATCCTGCATGATACGGGTTTTGCTGTAGGGCCCAGGCCTGGAGAAGCCACCCTTGGGGCCAGCAGCTTTGCCAAGAGCACAGTCCTGTGAACGGGAGGTCAAAAGTAAGTCTCGTCCTGTTAAACGGCGCTTGCCTCTAGGTCAGGAGGTACAAGTTTGCCATTTCAGGCTTCTTTGATGAAGGTCAGTGGAAGGCGATTACAAGAGGGTATTTTAAAGAACGGGCAGTGGTTGATCGCAGCCTGCAGACTGTGTGCTTTTGTGGAGGAGAAAGGGAAGCGGACTGAGCTCTGTTTGTGTGTGCATGAATCAACTTGGCTTTGCAAAACTGGCCACGTGATCCAGATGTTTGTGCAGGCCTTTGGCCAAACACAGAAAAGCTAGAGAATGATGGAGAGGAAATGAAGACCACGCAGAGGCCACAGAAAGACGGTGGTGAATTGTGGCCATGGAGATGCCTGGACCTGGGAGTCCATGTTTTGCTCCAGGAGCAAAGACACCATAGAGAGCCCAAGAAAGCGCGACACCAGAAGGGGCTGCTCTGGGCACGCATCTGGGGCATGTTCCGGGTACTTTGCACCATTCCCCTTGCCCTTAGAACAACACTTAACACTCGCCTGCAGCTGCTCAGGGCAACTGCTTTTCATGCCAGCCTGCTGATATTTATCTCCTCAATGAGGAACTCAACCCTTAATGGTTATCTGAAGAAGGCAGGTTTCCTTGCAATGGATTATGGATGCTCCTGCATGCACAAGCACTTGTGTATCCAAACAGTGAAACCCTGTTTCCTAAAAATACCCTTCTAGCTCTTAACATTTGAGAAACTGAAGAAACATACAGGCAACAAGAGAAGGGGGAAGAGAGATGCGATTTAGATGGCCGGGCCTCGTGACTTCATGCTTCATGCCTCATTTGTTTGCGTTAAACCCAGGCCCGATGCTGCAGCGGATTCGGGACAGCTGCAGCCCAGGTGGTGGGAGGAAGCTGGCCCCTTCGCTAGTGTTGCTGCTTTTACTGAATTGGTTCACATGTCACAACATGCAGTGGAGGGCTCTTTTGGCATCGCGGGCTTGTCGTGTTGTCCAGATCCAGTTGTGATATACCACCACAGCTTGTTTCGGGCTTGCAACCCATGACAAGAAACAACAGACTTCCGTATGGTTGCCACCTTCCTAGATGGTCTGTCGTGACACCTGAACCGAGACGCTCCATTTCTGTGTCCACAGAGTCCAGTGGAAAGCGTGGCAACAGAAGGGGCCACTCCAGGCGCCCGGCTTCGGCCGCCCGCCGCGTCTCAGGAGCGCACGCATCCTCGCTCGCCTTGCTCCTGGCAGAGCGCGGTGCCCACCAACCTGCTTACTTCTTGCAGCAGGTGAATGCCCAGTGTGGGCAGGGCAAAAGGGATTATTTTAGCATAAAAATCAGCTCTCGATTGGCTAGGAGTCATTAAGAGATGGAGGTAAGATCAGGAGGGGCGGGGGAGAGCCTGCATAGCCTCTGTGGACCCTCACAAAGAGGCGGGTGAGGTTGCTGGGAAACGGTAGAGTAACAGAGGGGATGGGAGACAGGAGGACCGAGGGGCCGGTGGCTGGAATCCGAGCCGTGGGATTGCCTGACGGGGAGCATAGTAAGTGACCACCTGTCGTGGCAACCTCCCACCTTGCACCTTGTGATGTGCAAACCCACCTGTGCTGCTTTGACCATTTTTGCTATCGCACTGGCCTGTCTTGCGCTCTGTGGTTATCCTCTGCCTTGGGAGGACTCCTGTCCTGGAAGGCAGCTAAGAAATTTTTTAGATTAGCAAATAATCTAATCTAGAGGGCCAGTGTGGTGTAGTGGTTAGAGCATGGGACTGGGACTCAGACGTTCTGGGTTCGTGTCCCCGCTCGGCCATGGAGCCAACTGGGTGGCTTTGGGCCAGTCACAGACTCTCAGCCCAACCTACCTCACAGGGTTGTTGTGGGGATAAGATGGAGAAGGAGAATGATGGAAGCTGCCTTGAGCCCTTTGTAGGAAAAAGGCAGGATATAAATTGAAAAATAAATAAATAAATAAATAAATAAAAAATGCTGGTTTGGCCCAGGATGCTGGAAGTAACTGGGTAACCGCAACTCCCTTGGTGACTAATTCAACCTACGGGCTTCATCCTGAGCCCAGAGCAGAACTGCAGCTCTCGTGGCTACAGAATCGGGCATGATCTTTGGGCATCCGTTTCTGTATTCATGTCCGACTTTTTTGTACTCTCCGATCTGATGAAATGCTGCAGAGAATCTGACATTTTTGGGTGACATTTTGGGTGAGAACCTGCATTTTTGGGTGACATTTTGCTTGGTCCACATGAAGTTGTTGCCCAACTGTAGATTCTAAATTTCCCTCCCATTGAAACATTGTTTTTTACACATTTAAAAGAGGAGCTGGATATGCAGCTGCTTTTTCAATATCTTTGTCCAAATGGTCAGGAAGTTACAGAAGGATGAACAAAGGAAGATAAGCAGGAAAATCAGGAGAGGAATGTGATGTGTATCTGAAAGCGAAGCCTCACTTGATGCTTCAAAGCTGTTAGCCATGATAGTGAAATGGACGTTCACATTCAAGAGCAGACTCTGAATTCTGTAATTATAAAAATTATATGTAAGCCTCCATACTCTGCCTTAGAAATTCTCAAGGAGAACCCGTGGGAGAGATCTATTTTCTGTATTATTGCTTATCCTGGTTTAAATACTGCGCTCCACAGTGATCATGCAATCCCATGGATATCAAAAACGGCAAAGAAACGTAACGGCGAAACTGCACACTCGTAAATGGGCGCTGAGCAATAGCCGTTCGATGCAAACTGTCGCGTGGCTGGAAAGTTTGCCCCTGGAGGCTGGAAGCATTGCCTTCCAGCGGCCCGGCTACTGCTGGAAACCGTCTCGAGGGCTGCCCCTGGCAACCCTCCCTGTTGCGAAAGCACAAGCATCCCATGCTTGGCACAAGGCGAGAAAAAGGTACTATGAACTCCCTCTTGGTTGTTGCTTGCCAGCTGCAAGCCAAGGCACAAGTCAAGGCATGCTTTGCGTACAGGATGGCGCAAGCCGGACCCCCAGCTAGGAAAGATTCCCGCCAGGAGCCCTGCGGAGTCTCTGCCCTGCGGCGCCTGCAGGATGCGCCTGGGAGCATGCATGTCTCGCCGGGTGTGAGGCAACTGCGCCTATTTCTTTTCCTGTAGGAATTTTGCCGTCCATGCGGCGCACGTGCCTCGTTATGGGTTATTCTGCAGCTGGGGGGATGCTGTTTTGTCCGTGCCTTGTTCCCCTGGAAAAGCACTGAGCGCTCATAACCCATCCGGGCCGGAACGTTCTGTTGGCGAATCCGGGAGCCAGGCGGGTGCCTCGGGGAAGGTGCCGCCTGTGAGGGAGAGCCTTCCTCCCGTTCCCCAGCCCCTGGCAGGAAGGGGGCATGCAGTGGAGTCCGGGGGCGATGAGCTGCGAGTCTCTGTTCTCTCTGGAGTGCGGTCTCTCGTGGTTCAGTCAGACCTGCTTGAGTCGTCCCCTGCGGTGTGATCTGCTGATGAGTTGAGAGCCAGGCCCGTGTGGCGTTGAGAGCGTTGACTGGGACCCAGGAGATCTTGGTCCCGGCCCCCACTCGGCCATGGAGCTCACTGGGTGGCTTTGGGGCAGTCACAGACCCTCAGCCCAGCCTACCTCACAAGGCTGTTGTGAAGACAACAGGGATAGGAGAAGCATCTTGTAAGCTACCTTAAGTTCCTTGCGAGAGGAAGAAAGCCGGGATACAAATGTGGGAATGGTCACAATAGTGATGCCATTCTGCCTACCCAGCTCTGCCAGAATGAGTGGTCAGGATCAGGCCTGGGAGTAAACAGGCCACTTTTAACAGCAGCTTCTCCCAGGACCGCCCAGGGGCCAGAGACACTAAGGGGTAGAGCGAGCAGCAGTGGGCGTCCAAGAACCCCTGTGTGCGTGGGGGGCTTCCCTGCCCACCCCTAGACTAGCCCTCTGCCTTCAGGTGTAGTAAAGGAAGCTGCCAGTGTTGAACGAAGATGCCACGAGTGGCTTTTGTACAAGGATGGCAGGTCAGCCCATCTTGGGGCAGCCTGGAATATTCCGTTCGGATAGTCGTGGGGTCTGTCCAATTTTATTGCACCTTTTTTTTTAATCAGTTGTGATCCGCCCAGGAAGCTCCGGCTGTTGGGCAGTACAGGAACAAAACTAATAATGGCGAGAGAGCCAAGAGAAGCCCCTGGCCAGGCTATTGTGGTCCACCTTCAGGCCAAGTGTTCTGGAGGACAACATTCCCCACCCCGCCCCTGCCTGAGCGTCAGGAAAGGTGCCCCCTGCTGGGTCTTCAGGTAGCGTTCAGACCTCCTGGGTTGGTCCTCAGAGTCTCAGGACAAGCAAAAGGCGAAGAAGGAAGAGGAATGGCTGAAGGGCAGCTTGTCCCTGACATTGCAAAGCTCCTTTCAAGGAGGGACCAGAGTATGTGGCCACCCGGGATCAAAGTGGCAGATCTGGGTGAGCTGCTGCAGCTGTTCCACCGGACGAAATGCCAGCTGATGCAGACCGGTGAGGCGGCATCTGCTGCCCTCGGGGCACAAGGTGGGGCAAGCTGACCCAAGGAACAGGGCCCAGGGGACTGGGGACCCTCCTCCTCGTTTGAACTTGCGTCGGACGGCACCTTTGGCGTCCTTTAGTGCTGCCTCCCTGGAATCCCTTCCATCCAAATATTATTTTAATGCTCCAGGCATTTGCCAACTTCTCACTGGCAGTGAAGTCTGCACAGTCGAATTTTCCAGAAGTTAAGCACCCAAGTTTCCAGGCGGTCCGAACAAGGGCTTCCTTGCAAGAAGTCAGAGCAGGCAAAGTACGTGCCTCAAAGAGACCGTTGGCAGCATGATTCACAAGGGCAGGCTGCCCACCGAGGGGGACAACCCCGCTGGTTCGTTCAGTTGCGTGCAGGCCGCTCCAGACCAAGGTGAGAAATGCAGCCCATCTCATCTCTGCAGCTCCCGGATCACCTTCTGTCACTGTCGGTGGCAAAGATGCAACTGGAACCTGTTCAGCACCTGGGCAGAGGACCTTCTCCCCAAACCCTGGCTGTCCCAATTTATGCAACCTCTGCACAAGGGGAGGAGGTACCAGCCAAACAGCCGGCTACTGATCCCCCATATGTTTGACTTTCTCCTCTGGCCAGCATTCCTTCCCGATTGACCAATCTCTGCCCAGCCAACCTCTCTCAGCTCCCTCCCTTTACCTGGGTCTCCTGACATCGTAGGTGTAGGGAAAATCCAAATACATCCTCAAATAAAAAGATAGGCTTTTGCAGGTCCTTTCATATCAAATCTGGCAGCAGGACCCTCACCCCCCCTCCCCATCTGCAGGGCCTTGCCTTCCTAGTTCTTTCTGGGTGGGGGGAGGGAATAGCCCCAAGTTATGCTAATACTCCACCCATTAATGATTGCAAGCCATCCGGGAAGTTGTGCTTCTTTTGCAATGTCAAAATACCTGCCCAGCTCACGCTTTGTCTTAAGGAATTCCATATCTCTGATTGCAAAAGCCACAGCATTCTAAACTCATCAGATTTCTGTAACTCCTGATTGTTTCATTATCTGTTACCGTAGTCTTCAGTGGCTCATGATGTTTTTCCTGATGCCTATACCGATTCCTCGGTGTTTCTGTATTATTCCCCTCTCCTTCTCACCCATTCAGAATCTCATCAGTGTCCCAGATCTGCGCAAGTGACCCACAACTTATAAAAAACTGTCTGTGCTCTGTAAAATTGTAGCTGGTTCCGACTAGAGGCCTGCGAGGCCCCTTCTGGCTCGCTCTGTTTCTATGTATAGTGGCTACCCGGCTGTGCTCTTGTATTTGTCTCCAGTCAGAGGGGTTCTGGGTGAGCTGCTGATAAGCTGCTGAGGTTTGAGCGTGGCATCTCCCGTGTGGGTCCGAGTGCACATTCCCCCCTTCTGCTAAACCGAGTTCTCCTGACATAGGCAGGCCCACCGGGTCAGGCCTGTACGAGACCCCGAAGGAATGGGAGAGTCCAGCATCGCTGCCCTTCGGTCCTCAGGTGCTCCAAGGTCGTACAGGCCTGCCGTGGCCCTTCCGCTTGGCTCTCCAGAGGGAGCCCCGTGTTCCAAGTCCAGACCCCCTGCCAGGTTCTGCCCCAGCTTCTGAGACTCGTTTCTTCCTTGGTCCTCTGGCTGCCCTCTTCCTCTCCAGGATCAGAGCAGCTTGGCTACAGGCAATAAGGTCCCACGCCGGACAGGCCTCTGGTTTATACTCCACCAGGTCTGGCTTCTGGGTGAGCTTAAAATACCTTAACCAGGGGCCCTCTGGATGTTTTGGACTGGGACTCCTAGCTTTCCTGGCAAGTGGCCCTGCTGGCTGAGGCTGATGGCAGCTGGAGTCCAAGAGATTTGGAGGGTGCCAGGCTGGGAACAGCTGAAAGCCCGAGCCCCAGCTGTTCCAGCGACTCTGGGGCGAAAGGGACAGCTGGTGCCGATCTCTGTTCCCCCCGTTGGGCTGCAGGACGTGTTTGAGGCTGCAGACACCGCTGCTCGCCTGAGAGAAGCGCAGGCGCGGAGGGAGCAAGACTTTTCCCAGCCTGGGGGAGCTTCACCTGTAGCATTCCTGTCTGCAGGACCAGTGGAAGCAACAGAAGAGGTTCCCAGAGCAAACACATGGGCACCTCGTGGTTGGTGCCATGTGGCCTAGCTATTTTCACATTGCCAAAACTTTGTAGCTTCCTATCTGTAGAATCCCATGGAGTTGCTCTGGAGTAAGAAGTTCAAAGACTGTCACTTGGGGGTTTCTGTGCTGCAGCACGTGGACTAGAGTGGAAATTGGGGGAACAGGGAGCTCTCAGGGCTGAGCACACCCCTCTTCTCCTGTCACACACCCGGCTGAAGGGCATGCGGAGAGGCTGCATGGCACTTGCCCCACTGCTCAGAAAGCCTGCCAGCGTTAAAAGGGAAAGCAATCGGAAACCATAAGAAAAAGTCACCCTTTAACAGCCCGCCCTTCTGAGCCCTGGTTCCTAAGCCGGCTTGGAGATTTTCTGTGACCACTGCTTGCTTTTTCTTCTCCTGCGAGGCAATACACAATTTCAGCACAACTTACTGTACATCCGCTCAAAAGGAAGCCTGGTTGAGTTCTATGAGATTGATTTCCAAATAAGTACAGATAAGATTGCAGTTTTAAGATTGCATATTTCCACGGAACAATTCGAATTCCATTCTTGTGGAACAAAAACAAGACTCCGTATGCAAGGGCGGCTGGAGGGGCAGTTGTGAGAGGAGAGCGTGGGGTGTCTCGTGATGACTGCTTGAAGCTGGAAGGGATAAATGATACTCTTCTGTACTGCCATGAAAGGATGTGTTACGAAGGGCTGTCAAGAGGCGTAGCTCTTAGGAATGCTTTCCTGCCTCCCCTGCCAAATTTCTTCCTGAACACTGGGGAATTTTAAACAATTTTCCTTCTTCGGGAAGGAAAACGTGGTGATGGGTGGAGGGAACCCTTTGGGAGAGTACATGTGCCAAATTCATAATCCACATGCTTTCTTATCACTTGTATAGGAGCTTGTATAGAAATTCTGCTAGAAGACTGTTTGAGTGCAGGTTTGGATAGTGCAGTGGGGCATCAGACTGGAGCAGGGAATGAGAGCAGGCCGAATCTGCTCGTTCCCAGTTGCAGGGTGGGAACAGGCCAATCAGCAATGCAGCCATGTGGGGTGCTCAAGGGTTTGCAGGGCGCAGAAAGAAACTGTACGGGGAGGGAGCTGCCTGCGGAAATAGCCCCCACTTAGCAGTAGGGAATGGCAAGCAGGCTGATGCCTCCCCGCTCGGCCGGGATCGGCAGCGCCACTTCTGAACGCGCGTGGCTCCAAAGCAGGAGGACGGTTTCGGCTTGGCTGCATGGCGAGGGGCAGCCTGGGGAATTCCAGCCCTCTCCTTCCGTCCCCGTGGATCTTTCGCATGGCGGCTCCCAGCTTTCCCGATCTTCATTCGTGCCTTTTTGGGCTGATGGGGCCTGTCCCAGGCTGGGGAAGGGACGGCTCCTCTTGCAACTTTCCTTCCCTGTGTTGGAGCAGGTGATGAATTGAGCTTCGCTAGAGCTAATTGCAGGTTCTCCTGTCATTCATGCATTTGTTTTGCATTTATTAATCTCCTCTCAGTTTAAAAAGTGCTCAGGCAATGTGCAATAAAACGACTGGGGCCCTAAAACTCCATTTGCAGTAATTACTCTCCATGCTTGTCACAGGCTAATTAAGGACGTGCATTTGCATATCTGCCTGTTCTTTGTGTGCTTCCTCTGACAGGCCACTCTGTTTGGCTCGCCCTGCCTTCCTTCCCAGCCGTTCTGCCTTGCTTTCATCACCGGCAGGCTCTTAACCCATCGCAGGCATTCTGCTCCCCCATGTTACCGCCTGGGGACTGTTGGGTGGGGTGGCCCTTTGTCCTTCGCCCTCTTGCAACCGTGTGCTGCTTTCCCATATACTTGGGGCCGAGCAAAGGCCATTCCCTTGTCCGTGGGTGGCCCTGCTCCCCTGGCCCGCGGCTGACGGCGGGGGCAGGGTCGGCGCGCTCAAGTCAGGGCCACGGTCCTTTCAGTTTTCATCACTTGCCGTCCCGCTGAGCACCCTCTCCAGTAGATGATAAAGCTGCTGGAAGCTCTCTGGAGATTGACCTACATCTTGTAAGTCTAGTGGGTAACCAGTTGCAAAGGAGATGGGTAGGAGCTGAATAGAGCAGGCTGCACTGAGAAAGGAAAGAGCTCGACAGGTTTATTTATTATTGATTTATTTAAAGTTCTTATATGCCGCCCCCTTGCTATATAGCCTCGGGACGGCTCACAGAAATAAATATCATACAGTACAGTTAAATATCATACAATACAGATCATCCTCCAGTTAAAATTCTAGAAGTATAACAGAATACTTTCTAACAGGGTAAAAACCACAACTACTACTGAACATTTCGATCAGGCTAAGTGTTCTATATACAAGCACTTCCCCTGGCTAAAAATGAAGACACTTCTTTGGGTCAGTCTGGCACTAACATCCACTCAGAGTGCTTTGATGCACCCCGAATTGTTACTGAGCTTTCTCCGCTGAGCGACATTGTGCCTCGCTGCTTTCCCAGTGTCCTTCTGGGCTATGATCCCATGCCATTACTGTCCCAACTGGCACCAGCCGGAGTTAGCGGCATTTCCTCTTCTACTCGACTGCAGTTTGCACTAGGGGTAAGAAAAGTTGCAGCAGCTGGAACTTGCTCTTCCACCAGTTGTGCAAGGTGCAAGTTCGGCCTCGGTTTCCTTTGCCTCTGGTCTCCTCAGACCTTGAAGCTATTCTGGGCAGTCTGGCCTTGAGCATTTTCACACAGAAAGCTTTAACGGATGCTAAAATAAAAGCAAAACCAGCAGTGGCTGCCCCGTGCATTTTCACTCTCTCAAGGGAGGCACAGATGCATGTTAGTGTCCCTTATGCAAGCACCTTTCGGCTTCCACTTTCTGCCACCTGCATTAGAAATTCCCACTGAAAATGGTGCCTCTTTCCTGCTTTTTCTCTCCTGCCCCCCCCTTTCTGAAATTCTCCACACTGACGTCCCTAAGGCCACGTTTCTTTCAAAAAAGAAACAAAACACACATGACAAGAAATACAGATTCTAGACAAATTTTCTAACAAGCCAGAGTGGAGGAAAAGTAAACAGCCAGGATCTGCCTCCAGCATCTTCTTAAAAGTGTGGGCGCGTCTCACCTGTGAATTGGCCTTCCGTGTTGGTTATAATTCCCTCAGTCGTTAGTAGGGATCTAATTTTCCCAGGAAATTCTTCCTCATTGCTCTGCAAAGTATTTTGGAGTGGACTTGGTTGTGGGCAGGAAATCGGACCCCTTGGCATAGTCCTGCTCCTGGTGGAGCTGCCTTGTGGATGCCTGCCTGAGTCCCTCTGGGGACGTGGCCACAGGAGTGCCGTCAAGAGCCGCTGCCCTCCAGGACCTGCTACTGCCTCCTGATACTACAGCCGATCCCAGCAAGCGCTGTGCACCGCCGTTTTGTCCCGGTCCGCATTATCCGAAGGGAAATCGGGAGGAAATGCTAAGAGGACTGTTCTCCTTGGGCGGCTTGCGGAAGTCTCCTTCCTAGCTAACGTTCCCAAACTTGACAGGAGAGGAAGCGGCTTGAGGACGCTCGCGTAAGGCCCCCTTTTCATGTCTCTCTTGGCATTTCTGAATGCGCTTAAGAGAGAAGGAGGGCGTTACGCTCCGGGCAAAGCAAGCCTCTAGGGCAGAGCTGGGTCCCATTCTTGGCTGTCGGAAGCTTCCCCAGGCCAGCCGCCAGCTTCCTGTGCCGCAGGCGAGGGAAGGGGCTGTGAGGAGGTCTCCTTTGTCTGCTTAGACGTCCCTCCGTGCCGCTCCGAGTGACCCCGAGTAACACCAGCGCACTTCCAGCCGCAGAACAGAAAGGTGGTCTCTTCTGAGCCCAGTGAATAAGGGCCAAGTTAGACTTCCAGTAGGCCTGAGTGGAGGACTGGCTGGACGGGTCTTGCTAGAGCAAAGGGTGGATTAGTGCACTTGAGGGCTGAAGCGGCTCTGAAGGGCAGCGGGACAGAGCAAGCTGAGTAGGAAAAGTGGGAAGGGGTTGGAACAGAACATTTGGCTCCAAGCCAGGCATCTTTTGAGACACCTACATCCTGGTGATATCAATAGGAGGCATTGGCACAGCTATTTCTCTTGTCCCAACAGGTTTTCGGACAAATGTCCTCTGGCCGGGGGCATTGATATTCGAGTTGGTGTTGGAGTTTAAGGGGTATGACACATTTTAACATTTTATGAAAAATTATGTCTTCAGCCAAACTACAAGAAGGAAGTTTAAAACGATATCAGAAAAGAATTGTATCAAAACTGCATTCACTGAATTACTGCAATTGTTTAAATTATAGTAATTATAACTCATTATAAGGATATAAATTGCAGTGCTTAACAATCTAACCCAGTCATACCACAGAAAAATACTAATTTTTAACAAAGCTCCATAAAAGACTAGATGTGTGATCACGGCTTGTGCATGTTTCCCATTTCCCTCAGTGGAAAATGACCTGCAATGACCCACGGGCCTCAATCCACCCGAGAGGCTTTCTGGGTATTCGTTTACCCATCCATAAATAAATTTCTTAAAACTAACAGGAATGGCAAGAAATTATCTCTTGCATAACTGCAACTGGAGGTGGCACGTGATGCTTCCAGTGCACCTCTAGTGCATATTTTGTTCCGACCAGACCCACTGCCTGTGCGACAGCAAAACTCATGCCCCTTCGCACAACCCAGGGAGTGAACCAAAGCACTCATTTCCAGAACAGGACACGTTGCCGGTGCTTCCTTTGCTGGCCAGCCCCCTCCCAAAAACAGGCACCGAGGCTCATTTGGGGTGGGTTTAGGAAGCACCAGCTTGCATGGGGAGCATTCGCTGCCTCTCACAAGGCTAACTCCATGCATGAAGCACCTTCATGGTCTCCCAGTGCTTAGCTGAATCCATCTGAAATCTGGTTGGAATTGAAAAGACCTTTCGTCCTCTGGCCAAGCAGCTCATGACCCCGTCTCCTACGAGCCCCAAACTTGTAGGGGAGGGGAGAATCCTACCTCCACAAGGATGTCCCTGAGGTGATGGGGCACCCCAGGACAGAGATCTTGGAGTGGAAAGCTCTGTGAAAAGATCGGCCCAATGTGTGAGGAAGCTCAGCTCCACAACTGGAAACTGACCCGAGAACGAAAAAGCTATTTTGCTGGAGCCGTGTGTGTCAAGGTGCTTGAAGCAGGCACGTTTGCAGTTGCGGCAGAGTTCTGCTCTCGGGCGTATTGCAGAGCTGGAAGAAACGCAGAAAGGGGCAGTCAGGGCTGGGAAACCTGCCCCACGAAAAAGGCTGCGATGTGTGGGACTTTTTGATTTAGTTAAAAGTGACTCATTAGTGGCACGATGGAGGATCGGGACATTGTGTGGCGCTGACAACTGGCGTGGAAAGGCGAGTGCGCAGTCCCGCGGAGGACAGCGCTGTCGACGGCCGCGCATCGTCTCAGCGCCCCTGCAGTGCCGCAGCTGTGGGAGTGCGAGCAGGCAGCCTGTGGGGCGCCCGGCCTCTCATGGGCTTCCTCCTGCTTGTGGCCCCTGTGGGGAGAGGGACGGCAGACCTGACGGAGTTTGGCTTGCCCCTGATGCTCGGTATTGCTGTTGCCGCGGAATCCGAGGCAGACTTTTGGTTGCATGATGGGCTGTCCCTGAGGTTCATCCCTGGATTTTGGAACTGACTGGTGTCAACCTGTATGAGGAGGTCGAAGCACAGGGATTGATCTTGGGGTGATGTGTGTCCGTGTGTGTGTGTGTGTGTGTGTGCACGTGATATATTTAAATAATCCCCCACATAGAAAGAGATTGAAAGGGAAGGAGGAGGGAGAGCTGATCATTTGAGCTACAGAGCCACAAAAGGTGGTGGTCGTGAAGGGTTGCTGGTCATGACGGTGGAGCCCAGCCTAATACGCTGGGCCTTGGGGAGAGATGCAGGCTGTGATTTTATTGTGAGCGTGTGTCAGCCATGTGCAAGCCATTCAGGCTGGCTCGTGAGGAAGCTCCCTTTACCTCCGCCTCCAGGACCCTCGGATGCTGGCCCTGCTCTGCAGCCGTGTGTGTAAGAGGCTGGAGGTCAGCTTCCCGATGATGCTCACACATTCTGCTGAAGCGAAAGTCCCCTTCCAGAGCTTCCCAAGGCTGCAGCCGTGGAAGGAGTAGTATTGCCCCGAACTTTCTGGCTCCTGCCGGGAAGCACAACCCATCCAGGGTGAAGCCCTTTTGCCCTATCATTGCAACATCAAATCAAAGGATCCCGCAGGCAAAGACTGATGGATTTTTAAAGTCAAGGGACTTGGCTCACCCCTGAAATGGAGCTGTTTTAAAGATGAACGGCTTACTTGCGGGAAAAGAGGGAAGCCCCCATCTCTTGGCGGGATGGGAGCAGGGAACATTTCCTTGAAATAACGTGCAACCTCATGGCAGCGCCGTCCCCTTCTGGTGCATCCGGGGCTTGCGCAGCCCACGCGGCGTCCCTGCAGCACATCCCCCCCGCCCCCCCCCCCGACATCGGCTTATTGCAGGCAGTGATGTCAGGAAAGCAGCAACCTGGAGAACCGTCTCATCACAGTAAAAACTCTTCCATCTTAGCCTGTGGAAAATCCCCGTGTTACTGAGACACGAGGCAGCGACTCAGGGAAACTGAACTTTCTTGAGACGCTTCCATTACCCCGCCCTGAATTCTGCCGCTCCCCACCATGCGCTGCTTTGCCCCGAAACAGTGCGATTGCACAACCTTCCGGTTTCAGCAAGCCAAGGAGAATGTGAGCGAGCCGGAGCCCAGGTCACGGGAAGCAGGGCAACCACAGATATTTGACCTCCTGAACCCTCTGATGTCCTGAGTGTTTTCTCTAGCATTGCGCTGCAAAGCATCGCCTGATCCTTCGGGGTCAAGGGTGGCTCCAGCAGCATGCAAAAATAGCCCGGGTGAGCGCCACTTGAGGGTTGTACAAGAGCCCTTGGCACATGTGACTTAAATGCCGCATCTTCTTTCCCAGGCCATGCTCAACAGACACCAGGCAGGGGACATAAGCTGTGCTCAACAGTAACGGACTTGGAGTCGCGGACCTCCATCACCCACCTCTCTCCTGAAGCCGTTTTCAAGGTATTGAGTATTATTCTGGTTCCAAAGTGGGTGGGGGGCACACAAAGGGGCGATTCCTTAAACCAATGTACATGCAGCACTTCAGTAAGGCAGCCGGGCTGTGGAAGCATGTGGGATGGGAATAGAGACCCAGAGTTTGTCCCACCCCTGCTGCTGCAGGACACCAAGTCACACCACCCCACTCAGGTGGCTGCCCCGTTTCCCCTTGAATGTCTCCAGTGTGGGAGAGCCCCCGACCCCTCCAGGCAGCTGGTCCCACTGTCGTGTTGCTCTGACAGTGAGGAAGCTTCTCCTGATGTATGTCCAGCCTCAATCTGGGCTGTTGCAACTTGACTTGAGTATTCCATATCCTGCACTCCGGCATCAGCAGGAAGAGATCCTGACCTTCCTCACGTTGTTTCATCTGTCAGCTTTGCAGGGACTGGTTGGAGCGGCTGCTTCACGTGGCGGACACCGACGACACCCACAAGGAGCCCCGGTCGGCCAGGGGTGCAGGCAGGGCCGAGGGAGGGTTCTTCGCATTCCCCCAGCCCTTCTTCCTGCCATGGAGCAGATCAGCAACTTTTTCCGCTCCATCTGGACGTTCATCCACTCCAAGCATCAGGAGGGCGTCTACAACACGGTCTGCCTGGCTGTGTTGATGGCGCTGCCGGCTCTCGTCTTCCTGACCAGTCTCTTCATCTGCTGCCACTGCTGCTTCTGCAGCCGGCGGCAAAAGGACAGCCGGGGCTCCCGCGGCGGCAGCAGCAGCAGCAGCCCCTCCCAGCGGAAGAAACGGGGCAGGATGCTGAGGAAGAAGAAGGAAGAGGACCTCTGGATCTCCGCACAGCCCAAAATGTTCCTGCTGGAAAAGAGGCCGTCGCTGCTGGCCTAGGAAAAGGGGGGCGGACGAGAGACGTTCCTGCTCCCCGTGAGGGTTTCGCGGCACTTTGGGCGCACGGTTGGCAAACTGGACTCCCTCCCTGGTCAGGGTGATGGGTGGCTTTTCTTAGAAAACAAAGCTTTGGGGAGGAATGCCCTGACATGTTGTGGAAAGTCCCTTTGTGGGGGGCAGGGGCGCATTTGTAAGCACACTGCTAACTGCACCCGGGCGGGAGGCGCTGTTGCCCGTGCCAGGAGCATGCGAATCCACATGCACCCGAGAACAGACTCGAGCGTGCCCACCAGCGCATCTGCGGCCTTGCACTAAACGTCCGTGTCTGCGTCCTTCAGCCCAACTAACCAATCTCGCACTGACAGCAAGATGTGCACTAGCAAGCAGTGCCTGCTGCACACCCATGTTTGTGTCACACACACTGCCTTAGGTGCCCACACACGGGAGCGCGCGGCAGCCAGGCGAGCTCTGCCGAGCCTCCAGTGTGCAGGGCTGCCTCCTGAGCGGGCAAGCAGTCCTTCCAGCTGCTCGCTTGATACCCGAGACCCGAGACAATGCTGCTGCACTCTCCCTTTTCCCAGTACCCTTTTGGTTTTATTCCGATTGAAAGCGGCGTCTCTTTCATCCTTCTAAGCTCCTTGTTCGTTTGCTCTTACAACCAGTTCTCTCCCTAAAGCAGCATGCAGCAGTGCAAAACCCGTCCTGCATCTGTCTCTGATTCCCTGGTGTTCTTGACACACCCATGTACCTAGGAGCAAGTCCCCCTAGAATCAGAAAAGAGCAGAGTCGGAAGGGGCCATGAAGGCCATCCAGTCCACCCCTGCTGTTGCAGGACACCGAGTCACACCATCCCACTCCGGTGGCTCCCAGTTTCCCCTTGAATGTCCCCAGTGTGGGAGAGCCCCCCACCTCTCCGGGCAGCTGGTCCCACTGCCATCTTGCTCTGACCATGAGGAAGCCTTTCCTGATGTCCAGCCTGAATCTGGGATGTTGCAGCTTGAACGGATTATTCCGTGTCCTGCACTCTGGCATCAGCAAGAAGAGATCCTGACCTTCCTCTTGTGACAGCCTTTGAGGTCCTTATAGAGGGATATCGCATCCCCTCCCTCAACCTTCTCTTCTCAAGGCTGAACATGCCCAGTTCTCTCCATCTTCTTAAATATAGCTAGACTTGCTCCTGAGTAAACATCGATGGGATTGCGCTATGAAAATAATGTCTGGAAAACAGGGCTGGGCCGCTTGAGCCAACCCCACAGTCTGGGACAGCTCTCAGCTGGGACCAAGGTGTCCATCAGCCCTGGGCAGTGCTCTGGGGAATTCCCAGGTCTGCTCTGGCAAGCACATTTCTTACATATTTTTGCCTCTCAGTAAGTAGCTCCCCTGCTGTCCGATGTTCAGCTTAAGCAGAGCTGTGCTGAGCCACTTTGTCACCAGTATTTGCGCCGATCCTTCTCTCTGGTCCCGCATTCCAAGTATTGCCCGTGTCTCGCACAGATTATGCAAAGCAAAACCTAACAACATTTTTATTTAAAAAATAAATTTATTTTAATGAAACTAACCTGTTTAGTTTTTTGGTGCTGCACAACCTGGCCTTTTGAGTTACACTGTAAATCAACACCACTTGTAAATTTTGCCGGGTGGTGGGGAAAATGATTTTTTTCTTTTGGTGAGTCCAGTGGAAGCTGATTGCTCAGAAATGCAAAGGGAGGGAAAGAAAGGCAGTGCCTTAGCTGAATGATGAGGACCACACAAAAGGAGCTCTTCTTAGCAGATTCAGGCCTGCGGGCCGGGGGGAGCTGTGCTGAATCGCGCAAGGGACCATGCCGTCCAGCACGCCACACGCACGGTAGCAAACCGGCTGCCCCAGGATGCGTGCGAGACCTCCATCCGCCCAAGGTCCTCGGCAACCGGTGGACGCGGGCAGGCCGGCTCTGGTGAAGGAGGGGGCAGAGCCGGCCAAGCAGGCTGCCTTCATCCCCACCCCACCGCCAGAAAGAGGATGTATTAACCTTCTCAGCGGCAGGATGCCTTGGGAGACAAATGTGGCAGACCTGTTTGCTGTCCGCTGCTCCTCGCAGTTGTTTCAACTGCGGCTGCCAGCCCTAATTGGCTTAATGTGTGGGGCAGTCAAATTCAGCAACAGCTTAAGCGTGTTTCCCCAGAAGTAATTCCCATAGACTTCAATAGCATTTGCTCCGTCAAATATGCTTAGGGCAGCCTTCTGGCTTTTTTGGGTAAAGGGCAATGAGGAGGATGGGCCCTAAGGCCACTGTGGTGCGGCTGCCTGGGGAGAGAAAAGGAAATACCCCATTTCTCATTACAAATGGCGCCTCGTGCTTGGCTCTCCGTCCCTTCGCTCACACCTGCACGGTCACAGGCAGGTCTGCCAGGTCAGGGGCAACTGAGCAGCCACGGGGCCAGTGACTGCTCTGGCCGCTTAACACACGACCAGGCTCTTCCCACATGCGTTGTTGCAGCCACCCCCCCCCAGTGTGCTTTTAGGGGGGGGGCGCATGTGATGCAGTGGTTAAGAGCACGGGACTGGGACGCGGGTGAGCCGGGTTCCAGTCCCCGCTCAGCTATGGAGCCAAGCGGGTGACCTGGGGCCGGTCACAGCCTCTCGGCCCAGCCTACCTCACAGGGCTGTTGTGGGGTTATATAAGACAGAGCAGGAGGAGGAGAATGAAGGAAGCCGCTTTGAGTTCTTTGAAAGAAAAAAAGGAGGGATATAAATTTATAAATACGAACGTTTATGCAAGGTACGCAGACCATTGCGAGGTTCTGAGGCAGCGTCAGGGCTCCCTCTTCTGGCCAGAGACTGGACTGGCAGCCCTGGTGGTTGCAAGGCTGGCCCACAGCCATTGTGGCCTCCTGGGTTTTTTATGCGCATCACCTGGGAGCCCTGGGGGAAGAGCTATAGGAGAACCAGCTCTGCCTTCCAGATGAGCCTTAGCAAGAAAGGTCTCTGGAGGTGTTGGGGTGCCCTGTGCCTTCTGGAACCCGCTTCTGGAAAGTCTGCCTGTCACCTTGCTCCTGCCTCCGCTTCTGGATCCGGCCCGACTTCCTGGTTTTCACCTGCTCCACCTTCCACTCCAATCCCAGGGACCGCTTCGCCTCGGCTGGTCTCTCTGGCTTTCGACTCTGCACCGGCTTTTGGACTGACTGACCTTGTGCTTCTGTCGCCAACCTCAACCTCTGGACTGCTTGACTGCAATTCGGAACAGGCTCTCGTGGTGCACCGGTTTCTGGGTCCAGGCGCCCTGATCTGATACCCAGCTGCTCTCACCCTGGAGAGGTCCTTACTTGAACTTCAGGACAGGCTGGAAGCCCCCAGGCTGGCTGCTGGCTGTGCACAGTCCTCGGGGCATCCCCTGCGTCGCATGTGTTCGACGCGGCCGCAACCCGAGCCTGCTCTGGTGCCCTTACCCGGTGCCTGACTCAACACATGAGCTGCGCATCAAATGCACATCCCCTTCTCCCTTTACCTTCCACGTGCTGTGTGCGTAGACACAGGCCAGTTCCGCCCAAGTGCCTTTTCCAAATTACTCCGGCTGAGTTTACACTTCAATTCAAGTGGCTCTCTCCGTGCACCAGCTTGCCATTATTACATGCTTGGTGTGCAAGTGTGGGGGTGGGGCCAGGTGCAATGCAATACGTGGGACCCTCTTGCATGTGTCTACTCAGAGGTAAATCCCCCTGCGCCCAATGAGCTTGCCTGGCAAGTCTGCAGAATACCGCAGCCTGGCCTAGCGTCTTAGTATCGCCATTTTAAACTGTGTGTAGTTTAAAATTACCTTTATTTATAATTATCAAGGATCTGTCCATAATTACATTCTGTAACTATGCATAACTAGTTTGCTAAATAATGTTTATTTCTGAAATATTCCAACATGCACAATGAGCACCAAATAGACAATCATCTATAAACGCATTTGTTCTAACAAGCAAAGCTAATTAGCCACCTGGGTCAAAATTCAAATTTGAGCAGTTTGCAGAACTAAAAGACTGGTACATGATGCTGGGGTCAGCCTGACTTTTGCAAAACCTAAGTTGTTGTTTTTTTTAATGAAGCTACAGTGCTTCTCAATCTGTAAATAAGTATTTTTAAAAGCCAGCACCTTCTTGAATTAGGAAAACGTATGCTTCTTGAATGTAATAAGCCCAATAACATTTTTTTAAATGATGGCTCTTATAATTCTGCATTTTGCAACACTCTCAGAACCACTTTTAAAGAGGAAGCTGAGAGGCACAGATCCAGGGATGGCCTAAGAGTCCCTTGCTGAGCTGGGACTTTAAGCTAGCTTGCCAGCTTTAGGTCGCATCAACAGACCCAACCCGTGTCTGCCTGCACCAAGGCTTGCTTGCTGCAATGCCGCGTGGGATATGAGGATTAAGGCCTGCCTTCACGGATGCGAAAGAGCAAGTCCTGCTTTTGCTGAAAGGCTTCTCCTGGGACCCTCGCTCAACATCCTATTAAGCACATCCATGTCTGGGTCACGTCTACATTGAAGAGCGAAGGGACACTGGGAGAACTCTGTCCTTACCAAGCTCAAGCATGACCACACAGACCCAAGGGGCAGGGTGCCTGTGGTCCCCCGGATACTGCTGGACCACAACTCCCACCATCCCTGGCCAGTGGCAATGCTAGCAGCAGCCAGCAGGGGATGCACAGGCGATCTGGAAGCCCACAGGCTTCTCAGATGGAATCCCATGCTTGGGATCAACCCCAGGGAACACCAAGGTGGCGGAAGAGTCCTCCAAGCCAAATAACTGGAATGCCCTACCAGGTTAAAACGCTCCTCTTGCCCTCATTTCGCCTACTACATGCAGGTACATTGCGGCGTGAGGGAGGAGCAATCCATGGCCCGAGAACTAGGCCGAGATGCTGCGATCGCGGCAGAGCGAACCTCTGAGCTTAGGAGGGGCACAGAGAGTCGCCCAAAGCACCCCGTGCACCCCGCCAGAAGCAGCTTACACGTTGCCACATGCCCCGATGCGGCCAGCGAGAGGAGGAACCGCGCAGCTGCCAGAGCAAGTGGACAGCGGCTATTTCCCACGTGCAGAAATACCTTATTTTGGTAGGAGGAGACCTGGAGACATAAGCACGTCCCTGACCGGGACCTGAGGTGTCCAATTGCTGGGGGCGAGGCTGGTTTGACGATCAACGCCTTGCTGCGCCACGGAGCTGAGTGGAGGGTGAGGGTCAGGGTAGCCCTGGGGGCCTCCCCCCCCCCACCGCCTCCATTGTGTTCCAGGTTCTGAGGAGAGGGGCACCCTTGCTGCCCCCAGGCTGATAGGAGGGAGCAGCCACTGCCACCAGAACACAAAGTGGGAGAGAAACGGGGCTGTGGCCTCTGCTTTTCCCGGCAAGGACAAGCCAGAGGGGCCTGGAGCGTGCAGGGGAGGCAGCCCCTCCCTCTGCCAAGGCACCTCGGGGCAAGCTGGGCGGGTGGAGTGGAGCCTTCCAGCCACAGCTGCTTCCCAAAGCCAAAGAGCCGCCATCCCCCCCCCCCAAAAAAAAGCTTTGAACTGAGTCTTCCTTCCTGACTACTTTTCAATCATTCTCACATGCAATGCAAGTTCTGTGGTGATTCCAACCAATTAAAGAAGATACTTCTCAGGCCAGCAGAACATAATCAAATGAACATAATGAAATGAGTCCTCCGTGGCCTGATGCGTTGTCATGTGATAAGGCACCTCCATGCTCAGGCTGGCAAGCGGGGCACCTCCAGGAGAGCACCTCCAACGGCCAGAGATCTCCTCTTCCTGCCCAGGACTGGCTCAGCGCTGAGCGACCGTGGGCGGATCTTCATCTCCGTGTAAGGGATGGAGTACAGGTGACCCTTCCATGGCTCCCAGTTAATTCCCTGGAAAGAGCAAGTTCACGGGGCATGAAGGGGGCTGTGAGGCCAGAGCATGAAACCCCGCACACCAACCAGAGTTGCTCTCCTGCTGTCAAGGGGCTGAGCTTCGCTGCAGGGGGGCTTCGAGGGTCCCTCTCCGCTGTTGGATGGTGCCAGAGGGGACACATGGCCAGCAAGGCTGGTAGCCACTGGTAGCCACCTCCGCCATGAATCTGCCCAGTCCCGCTTTAAAGCCATCCAGAGTGGTAGCCGTCACCACTCCCATGGCAGCGAATTCCGTAGTTTTACTGTGTGTGATGTGATGCACTTCCTTTTATCTGTCCTGGATCTCCCAGCCATCAGCTTCAGGGGAGGACCAGAGTTTGGGTGTTATGGAGATGGAAAACATGCATTCTTTCAGCCTGGGCATCTGGAGCCTGCGAATGTGGGCACTGGCTAACTTTTCCAGGTGTTTCATGTGATGGCCTTCGCCTCCACCCCCGAAGAGGCGGGGATGCTGGGTGAAGTCATGCTCAGCCAAAGCTAGGCACTGTGAAGTCCTGCCGGTGTTAGTGTGCTGTCTGTTTCTCCTTCAGAGGGAGCACACGGACCCATTCAAGCGTGGATCTTTTGGCTGCTGGAGTTCCGACAGCCCCGACATTATAATTATCCCATCTTGAAAATAACGGAAATGCTTTTCCTGTCCCTAGCAGAAGTTGTGCTGAGATGCATGTGCTGAGGACAATTTATGGCAGAAAATTGTTTTCCATTACCTGCAGCCTAGGTATGGAGCGGGAAAGTCCCAGTGCACCTGCAGTCAGCAACGAGAGAGCAGCTGTATGGCTCCCGTTAATTAACCTTGACTGAATGTGCAAAAGTTTGCATGATGATAAAGAAGGAAACATTCTTTGCTTTGAGCAGAAGCAGATACGCATCATCGGATAGCACACTGAAAGAAGCATTCCTTGCTATGTGAAAAAATGGGGAATTATTCTTATAAGATGGTCCCTGCTGTCCACACTGCTTCTAGTGAGAAAATGTTTTATTTTTAAACCTGTTGCCAGATTAATGGGGTGGATTCAACAGAGTAAAAATATTCTAATTCATCCAATAAAATAAATCAATTAAACCCTGCAGGTCCTAGTGATGATTCCCTACCAAAAATCAGCGTCAGGAGATGACAGAATAAAAGGGTTCCGTATTCTGTTCATTGTACGGGAGGTGCCAATCAACTCACAAGTAGCACACGAAAGTCCCTCAGGCTGACAGGACTGGCAGCCTGTGAGGCAGCTGGAAAGTGGCGCAACGGAGGAAAGGAAGAGCCGCAAGACACGTACAGCGCTTGGAACTCACCTCGCTGTGCTTGTTCTCTCCGTATTTGCCATTGAGGTTGGCCAAGTGGCAGTTCTTGTACCACCAGCCGCCATGGTGTGCTATCGCGCAGTTGCTGATAGCGATGTCGTTGTCCCTGTCCCAGGTGGAGAATTTCCAACCATTGTGGTACGTCAAGGCATCCCCTTCACCAGCAGAGAACAAGAATGTTATAACCGGGAACGCGTTTGATCCCTGACATAAAAGATGCACCCTCTCAGCCAGGTGTTTTGGAACTACAACTCCCAGCATTCTTGGTCAAAACATCTGGAGGTCATCATAGTGAGAAGGGTTGCCTTAGAGGCATCAGGATTGCAAAGGACCCGTTTATACAATTGCATGGCATCTATCCAAACAAAATGTGAAGCTATCCAGAAATACTGGAAGAAAATCAGTCAAAATATTATACAACAGTTACTCCCTTCCAATTCAAAACTGACCCTTTTTGCTCTTCTGAAAAGATACTTAGTAATAGATAATAAATCTAGTTAATAGCATATAATCATTATATTAATTATACCAAAAGCCCAGGCACTCCCTACTAAAAACAGGGTGTGGGGAATTTAGGAAACCATTAAACTGATGAAGTTAACAAATTTGGTTAGTGGAGGGAAGACTTCAAAGATGCTTTTCCATGAAAAGAATCTCTTCACGATTGAAGAGCTACCTTTGGTTGGATGGGTAACACAGAAATGTCACTGGCTCCTTAAATTAAGCACCAGGGCCATTTGGAAGAAGTAGTACTGTCGATGCTATTCTTGTCTTGTTACGCGCCGTCAGTGCATTGGTGTCGTCTTGCACATGAGAGTCTTTGTAGGACTAGTACTGCTGCGTGGACTACAAGCATCGTCTGTCTGCAGATGGCTCATAAACCGGTTAGACCATGCCCTCCTTAACACCTTCCTTGCCCAGGGCTGTGATGCAAGATGCTACGGTGAGCAGAAACAAGGAGCGATGCTTACCAGCAGTGCCTCTGTACTTCCCCACAGCAAGCCTGTATCTGTCCTTGCTGGACCCCACCTGGAAGAGGTCATAGACTGCGTGGACAGACTCGTTGTGGGTGCGCAAGTCCACCCTCAGCTCATACGGAACGGGTGCCGCACCAGTGAGCTCATGCAGCTTTTCGAGGCCTGAAAGAAACAGTCCAGAGTGATCCTAAGAGAGGCTTGCAAATGTGAAGACATCGGGGAGCCGACGGACACAATCCAAGGCACGCGGAGACTGAAAAAAGCCTTCCAACGCCCAGCACGCCTGAACCAAGATTGTGCCTGTCTGGCTTGGGAACTTTTGCAAGTTAATTACTGCAAACCCCCAAATCTTGGTGTTTGGGAAGAATACCAGTGGAAATTAGAGGCTCATTTGCTGGGCCAGGTTGGCTCATGTAAACATTTAGGTGCAACATTTAACTCGTCTGGATCCTGCTCTGCTCATCTGAAAGTCACTGCCCTGGCAGCCAGTGCTGTCGCTAACTTTATTTTTCACTCCTTGGATGGACCCCACCAGGAGGGAAGTTCGTGGTGCCTTCTTTGAGCAACGTTAGGGCAAGTATTATTCCAGCTCTGTATGGCCTGCTGTGTTGGTCCACTCGGCTGTCGCAGCCCTGAAGTCCGAACCACAAACGCTTCTGCCTGGAGCCCTGGAAATGGCTCCCAAGACAAGCGCCCAACGTTGTTTCACGGGAAGCAGTGCTTGCAAGGCAGCTGTTTATTTTTGGCTTCAGATAATTTTTCAGTAGGCCCCTCTTCTTGTTTTACTGGCATCTGAGGACTTGGGGGCCACCAAAATGCATCTGAACAGGGACTCTGGATTGGCTACTGGATTGCAAGGAGCTGCGTGACTTATCAATGCTGACTCTTCTGTTAGTAGCCGTGTATCGTCCCAACACGCTCTGTGAGAAGCTTCTAGCCTTCCCTGGGCAAACGGCACACGGTTTCAACACCTCTTAACTCAATGAACATTAAAAGTCCTGTAAGTAATAGAGATGAAGGGACCTTTATAGGGGCCAATTTGTTTGTTTGTTAAGCTTTTATATGCCATCTAATACTAAAAAGTCTCTGGGTGGCTTACAAAAAAATTTAAAACCCAAAGCAACCACATACAACAAACAATGCACAATTTAGGGTGAATAGACGGTGGTCCAGTTGGTTGGTAAAAGGTCTGCCTTGCTTTCTTTTAGAACGAACTCTTTTAAAACAAAATGTTATTTTCACGGCAGGGCAGATTGTTTTCTGCCTGCTAAGCACATTAAGCTTGGGAAGAGGAAGCATTTTATCTTGACAGGTGATCAAATAGGCCGTTGAGCTATTTTCAGGAACTGTAAATCTTTACTATACTATCAGTTGCTGACAGTAAGGTATGGTTTAGTTTTCTGTTAATATATTTAGCCTAACTGGTTATATGTTAAGACTGTAACTTTCGCCCTTTGTAATGCTAGTCTGATGTATATCAAATGCTGCCTGTCTATCAAGCAATACTCTAAACTGAGCCCCAGTGCGGGCAAGATCTTCTGCATTGTGACTGAGGCCTCCGGCAGCTCTGGCTTCCTCCTCGGAGGGGTCCCAGCATCCGAGAGAGAACCAGAACCTCCCTGCCTTGGGGCCAACCAAGCCACCCCTCCAGGCTCAGGAGGTCATCTGGGGAAAGGGGAAAATCTCCCCCAGGTCACTGCAAAGATCCAGGCACCTCTGGCTCGATTTCTAGTATCCTGAGGGAAGGGATGGCCGCTGACCAATGAAAATGTGGAAAACGTTCCTTTCAGCCCCAACCCATGCTCCCTGCTGGAGAATATCCCTGGATGTGTGGATCTAGTTGTGTGCAAAGTGCTGCTTCTCACCTGGCATATGCTCCCGTCCCCAGAGGGAACCCGAGAAGGTCTCGCTCCCCCATGTGGAGGAGCACCTGGCAGGTGAGGGAGCCTGCTGCAAGGTGGAGGGCTGCAGCACACGCAAACCGAGGACAGGAATGGCTCCTGGGCTGCCAGCTGGTCATTCCTGTTCTCGAGCACAATCCTGGGTCAGGTGTGGTCAAGCAAGGCTTGGGAGGGCTTCAGCTGAACTCAGGAGATGCTCCTGAATGGGCTTGGATGGAACCCTTTGCCAGGCGCAGGTCCAAATGCTCAAGCCGATGGGGGAAAGGCTCCATGAAAGCAAGAATGTCAACGTCAGTGTTTGAACCATCAAAAACTGCGCCTCCGCGCCAAAGGATTACGTGGCCATTTGGGGGAAGTGAGACAATGTCCCCAGCACTACCACAAAATGGCTGAAAAGGGAGGCCCGGCAAAGGACGAGTCACTTCCTCGGAGGACTGAGCCGGGCCTGAGCCCATCACACGACGCACCTCCTCTGAGCTTGCACTTTTCTGTGCCAACAGAAAAGCAAACGGTGCTTGATTCCAAAGTGGGAGGGTGGGGCTCTGCAGGGCGCCAAGCAAGGTGCACTAAGGTGCAGAGGTGCCTGCAGGTGTCCCAGTGCCCGCATCCCGTCTGGGTCTGGATGAGGTCAGACAGATGGAAGGCCTTGCGTTCCGCCCCGGGCCAGGCCAGCAGGCCCCACCGTCCAGGGAGGCCCGAAGTGGAGCTGCCCCACCACTCCCACCTAGGCCCAGGGGCCCTCTGGGGAGATCAGGGTGCCCGCGAGAGCTGCAGCTTTGCTCTGCAGCATGCCCAAGCGCTTCCTTCTGCGATGGAGAGGAGCCAGCTGCACCACGGCCTGGCCAGTAAGGGATGGGCTGAGCAGCGGGCACAGGAGTCGAGAACGGGCGCGCTTGCAAAGGGGGTACTTCCCAAGACCTGCGAGGACTCCTTGCTTTGGGTGCTTGCTTCAGGTCCAGCCAATGCGAGCGGGAGGCTGCCCTCCTGTCGCTTGCCCTGGGACAGGACGGCAGCTGCCTCTGAGGTCCCCCATCAGCTGCGCAGGCCAGAAAGACTGGATCGTCTTAATATCTGGATTAACGATGGGGCTTTTAAAAGGCTTGCTCACCCACCCCGCCCCACCGGCCACGGTTACATGCGGAATGCGGATACTGTACCAAGCCAAAACTCCCCACTGAGGTCCCCAAAGCCTTCCACGTAATTCCTCCAGCGCTTGAAGAAGTCGAGTTGCCCCGAGTTCCTCCTCTGAAAAACCTGCAGAAGCAATCAAAAACAAAGTGATGTATCTGACTCACTGAATATCGATTTCTAAATACTGAATAACAATGATTTATTATAGCGGAAAACTGAAGACAGGAAGACTCGTGGATGAGGGCCATAGAAATAAAGATGTAAATTAAGGCGGTTCAAGGCAGTGCAACTAAGAATTTTGTTTTTCTCCTCTTCTGAAATCCCCCATGGATTTGGGGTTTCCAAAACATCCAGACTTGTTTTGGAACAACACGAACACATCAACAATGGACCCTTTTCTTTTCCTCTGGCAGCAGAAGGACTTGATTCAAACTCATGAACAAGGAACTTCAGCAAACTGCGCATTTCACCTCCTGCTTGACATGTTATCAATACGCACGAGCACATTGATCGCATCACAGAAAAAAGCAGCCCTTGTATCAGCTCTGTTTGTGCCAAGTTCTAATCAGCTTGCTTCTCAGAAGCGTGTAAAAGTGGGAGGAGGTTGGCGCAACTGGAAAACTTCATCAGTTGCATCATGCATTTAAAAAGACTCCTCCGGGTAAAACACCTTCAGAAGGTGGGCAGGGCAGGACAAAGTGCTTCTGCCCGGCACGGCCAACTCCCAGGACACATCGAAAGGGTGGGCGCTGCACCCTGGCCTGCCACTCCCTCGCTGTCTGCATCGCGGAGACCTGCAAGGTGCTTCGGATGCCGCTGGCCGCCAACATCGGCGGTGCTGGGGAAGGTGCAGTACGCACACAATGAAAAGGGCGGGAGGCTTCAGGAAGCAATTCCAAAGAAAGGGACTTGGAAAGGCCCGGGGAGAGCAGTGCCCTCCCGAGCTGCACTCACCAGCCACCCGCCTCTGTCGGTGGTCATTTCACAGTACACCTTCACGGGCCGGTTCGCATCGCCACTCAGGTAGATGGTAAAGATGCCGCTGGTGGAATGGCCGTTTTGCTGGGTCTGGCTGCAGTCGGCGGGGAACGGGTAGCGCAAGCTGACTGCAGAAACAGAGCGGGAGAGAAGATTTGAGCTGGGCGGCATGTCACTACGGTCAGAAATACAAAGTTATCTAGAATTCTCTGTGCTGATGAGAAGAGTCTCTCATCTCCTTCCCCAGCAGGGCTTTGCAGACTGTTAGCGTCCTTGATTACAAAAACCTCGTATGGGTAAGCACTGAGAAGTCCCATTCTGCCCAAAGACCAGCACTCCGTAACAAGTCGCTTGACAATCAGTCTCCTGAACAAGTCAAAACCCACCATTACATGGAGTTGTCACTTTCTAGTTCTAAGCAAAGCAACTGTGGCATGAAATTCTGGAATACCTGTGGCCATCCGCAAATGCTGCCCAGCTGGCCTTATTCTGAATAGCCACTGCCACGCAAATCCAAGATCTGGGCTGCTTTTTTTTTTTAATCAAAACAGGCCACTACACCTTCAGTAATTCCCAGAAAGAGCCTACCTCTCAGCCCCCAAGTCCATCCTAGGGGGCCAGGGGCAAATCCACCCAGCCTGATTTAGGACTGGGCTTGGCAAACAAGCCAAGCCATGCGAAACACACCCACACTCAGAACTCCATGGATTCTGAGCCCAGGTTGGCTCCATCATGTTGCTGGTGGCATCACCCAATGCTTGCTTATAAGAAATCAACATGGCTGCTTTGTGCTTATGGTTTTCAGTTGCATATTTTCCTACTAAGATTCCTTCCGGTGCAAATTACTTCTTATGCAGGAGACGCTGAAATGGAGAATAGAATCCTGAGATCTTCAGCTGAAGCCCTGAGACCAAACGAGCTGCACCTTGACCTCAAGTCTTCTCTCCAAATCTCTCTGTGGGCCATGGATTCACACTCCTCAGAAGACTAACACGGATTCACCACCCGTTTTGAAGAAAAATAGAAATCTTTCTGCGATTATCAAGGCCTACCTGTAGAAAATGTGGTGGTGGCTTTTCGACTCCAGCGGTCTCCCTTAAATGCCGTAATATATACGATATATTTAGTACCTCGCGTAAGGCCTTCTAGCATAAACTTTTGGTTATTTGGACCTAGTCGCACTTCCTGCCACAAAACGTAAAGAAAAACTAAATATTAGATTTCTGCTCCAGCCTGTTCTGTCCTTCCACCCATTTGTTAATTATCTGTTCCCTGTGAGAGCTATGCTGGAGAAAGAGAAAGGCTTGCCTCACCTTTAACTTCTGAAAGCACGACTGCTCTTGGACTGTTTTTAAAAGGCTGCTAAGCATTTCTTTTCATTGTTTCGGTTCTGTGCTGATTTGAAGATGATTTGAAATGGTGTCAGTACCTTTCTATTGTTCTACACACCAATTGTGCAGTGGGCCAGAAAATTAAACTGCAACAGGAGGCAAAAGGGTGATGAGGAGCGGGAACCGAGAAAGGCTGTCTTGGTACTACACCGGCATTACTTCCTTCTCCTGCGGAGTTTCCAGAGACTCTGGATATTTCCTGGATGCAGCGCAGGGAGTTTAGCTTGGCTTTGGATTGTGAGAATTAAGCAGTCGCTTGCCTGGATTGGAAGGTGTCTAGTTCTATTCAGCATTTTACCTTGTGCCAAAAAGTGAAATATACATTGTCCATATCCTGAAGCCAGAGCGGGTGGCAGACTGAGGATCAGGATGCATGGCTGCCCTCCTTCAGGGATGATAACAGAGGATAAATCCTAGGCAGGAGCACTTTTGAAAAAAGCCCTTCGAGCTGAAGCACATCCTTCTCTGTGGGACTCACTGCACCATGGGCAAGCAACTTATGGCCCTCCAGATGTTTGGACTACAACACCCATCACCCTCTTCAGCACTGGCTAGGCATGCTAGCCAAAATATCTGAAGGGAGCTACATTGCCTGTCCCTGCATTACACGTTTCAGGAATAAATGAGAGGGCCTGTGGCTACTGGGGCAGCATAGGAACAGAATAAAGAAATAAAGACCAGACTGACGTTTAAACAGTGCCTCCAAAAATGCAAAATTTAAGGGCAGGAAGCGGGCTTGCAAGGCACAAGCTTCATGCAGGGCCACGACTGCCTGGAGCTACTTGCTGAGCGTAACTCCGGCGGGAAAGCTGGGCTCGGTGCTGAGCAATGTCCGGCCGGCCACTGACAAGCCCGTGGCTTCTTGAACGGCTGGCTTGGCTAACCTCGTTCATTCGCACAGTCGCTGCAGACTTACCCGGGTGGTGCCATCCGGCTCCTGATAGGTGAGAAGGTATCCACTGATCTGAGCATCAGGCGGCATCCAGGTGACCACGGCACTTGCCTGGGTCACATCGGACACACCGACGTTCCTGGGAGGGTCGATTTCTAGGCCAAAGACAAAGCAACAGGAAACCCAGAATCACTTGCTGCGACCACTCCCAGGCACATCAGGCGCCTGTTTTGCTTTGGCTGCCCGGGTTCGTAAGACAAGCTTGCGGGAATTCTCACCCGCTCTCCCTGCGTCCCTCAACGGCGGGACAGTCCAGTGCCAGCCCTGGGTGTCCCCTTTTTGGGAGAGAGCATTAGGAGCCCTGCAGCTCAAGATGAGAGGCAAAGACAAGGAAATCCCAAGGAATGCCATTTTTAAAAAGCAGGCACGAGGCAGAAAGCAATCGCGAAGGCGAGGAGCTTATGCACAAATCCACCATCGGGCCTTTCCATCGCAATGCCCCCTCCTCCCTGCACACCAGCTTTGCACATCCTAGTAACTTGCACCATCTCTGAGATGCAGGATAAGACCTTGCCTCCATCCCTCTCTGCACACCACAGCGACGATGGCAATGCCCAAGCACAGGACCCAGCTAGGTAAACATGCGTTTGGTATCTTCAAAAGCAGACGATGTCTCTCCGCCACAACCAATCCCAGAAATTGTGAGCAAGGAAAACATATAGCTGTTAAACAGGTTATCGTAAGGAAAAAGACACATTAAATGCACAGTTCTTCACATCTGGACAGCAGAGGGAGCTGCAAGACACCAAGAACGTCTGTCCTCGGATATGTCCGTTAGCCGCAGTCAACACATCTGGACTGGAGGCCGAGCACGAGTGCCTTCTGTCTCCAAAATAAGCACCATACAGACAGGAGCACTGACGGGTCTGTAAAACCATTTTCTTCCTGCCAGTACTGGGAGGATCCCACTAAGATATTTTCCGGACCAGTAAACACTGTCCATGCGACACAGAAGCAAATTGCTTCGCCGGCAGGGAGCAGATGAGCGGTTGCCCAGCGGATCTGCTGCCTTCAGGCCATCAAACATACTTGATGCCTGGTTCCTTTTCCATGGTCCCCGGGGCTCATGCAGCATTTCCTGTTCTCTGACAAACAACTCAGTTTTAAATAATACTTTGATTACCCCTTTTTTTACAGTCATTGTGATCTCGCCACTTGCTCATTTATTATATTTTAATTGGCACAGTTGCATTTTAATGAAGAACAAAACGATTTTTATTTACCAGAATGGGAATTAACAGAAAGCCGAAAGCAAACTGATTTAATCTAGCCTGCCCTTGTTACATATATAGCTGTCCTTGCCTTCATGGTATCCTAGAGAAGCTGAAGCTACAACTGGACCACGCCTGTTTCTTTTAGGGCCGAGTACCAGCTCCATATGCTATATCTGCCCTGCCCTTTTGGGTCATAGATAAAGCAGGTCCCACTTGGGGAATTTAGTGGACCTGTTTTACTGGAGAGTCTTTCCTTACAGCCTCCCTCTGCAATCCTCATTCTTTCCTACCATATCCAGATGCATACACTTGATGGACCTTCACACATTCTACACTGCACTGGTGCTGCACTTCGAGTCCAAAACACAACACACACCATGTCTTTAAAAAGATGGAAGCACAGCATGCGACATCCTGGAGCCCAATCCTTGGTCAGCGACGCCCAATTCTCTGTCGTAACGAGTGAACAAATACTATAAATTCTAGTACAGGAGGCAACATGCATTTGTGACCCAGGTATTTGATCACTGAAGCAAAAAAACAAACGAGTACCACCTTTCTACTAATTAACATGGAGCCCACTCCACCACACGGTTCTCTGGGCACTAGCCCTGCCTGTTGGAGCAACACAGCCTTGGAACCAATTCCCGAGGGAGGCCGTGGGCTCCCCCACATGGAGGCATTCGGGATGCAGCTGGGCAGCCGTCCGAAGGCATCCTGCACGGAGCAGGGCTTGGGCCCAACAGAGCTGGTCTCTCTAAGTGTCACTGTTCTGGGATTCCAGGATTCCACGGGTGTCTGTGTTTCTGCAAGTGTACCTGTGGCAGCCTGTGACGCTGGGGAGAATGACACTGGCTGAAGCACTAGAGACTTTTTTAGGCGGCAGGCTGGGAAAAATTGCCCATGTCCCAAAGGCTGTGATAGCTTGCCGCACGGGCCGTTGGCCCTTGCCAGCATGGACTCTCAGGAAAGTGATGGGCCGCACAGAGGAGGCTTCCCCAGTCTGGGTTGCGCCGTAGCCCCGTCCTTCATGACTATGGCACACACTGGCTGGGCCTTTCCCCAGCAGGGCGGGCAGCAGGCTGGAGCGGACTAGCACTAGGAGGCCTTTGTGCGAGATCTCACAGGGCGGCCCATCATTCCCCCACCTCACCCACTCAAGTTACCTGTCACCGTTCTGGTGCTTGTCCGCTTGCTCTGCCGGTTCCCCTTCGCAGCCAAGATGTGGATGACATACTCCATGCCGGGCTTGAGTCCCGCTATGGTGGTGCTGATCTTATCCTTCCCAACGGGTATTTCTCTGGTTTCTCCATCGGCCGAAGTATAGCTCAGGACATAGCGGTCTATGGGAGCTGAGGCCTTGTTCCAAGAGACGGTGGCAGAATTCTCTGTCACCTGGTCTGTTGCCAGGTTTGTAGGGCCATCTATTTCTGGGAACCAAGGTGCAGATCTTACTATTTTTGTTCCGCATCAGTTGATTATACAACCTCCTCTTGAGACCTCCAGGTGTTTTCGCTTGTTGTCCTTTTTCACAGCGAACTATTTTGTCGCGCAGGGTATAGCAATTATCTCTCAGCAGGGGTTAATGCTTGTTTCGGGGTGGATTAAATTAACTGATGATAAAGCAGGGTGGGGGCGGGAAGAAAACAGATGCGTTCGAAACATGATGCTGGAAGAGGGCTTAGTGAAGGTGCAGGACTAACACTAAGACCTAGCGAGTGGGTTCGGGATACAGTCAAGCCAGTGCTTCAGGTACATCCTGTGAAGGCCAGGCTCCTTGGAGGAGACAATAATGCCAGGAGGAGGAGGAGGAGGAGGAGGAGGCGGTGGGGGCGGCAACCAGCCATGAGATGTATGGAGTCCATAAAGGAAGCCACAGCCTTGCGTTTACCAGAGCTGAGCAGGGCTCTGAAGGCCTGGACATGTGGGAGGGCGCTTGTTACACCCACCCAAGCCATGAACCATTTGTCCTATGCACCATTTGTCCATTCACCGGGCTGCCAGGTGACTTGACAGCATGTATCAACAGCAAAGTGGGGAAGAGATGTAGGGAACTGGCACTGACGAGTGACAGCAACATAGACAGTCTTGTGGCACTTTCGTGGAGGTGGCTGAAGCCCCATTGGTGAGGGTGTTCAAGGATAGGCTGGACGTGCACATGGTGGGCATGTCGTGAGCGGAGCTGGCTGGAGCCGGGGGTCAGACTAGATGGCCGGGAGGCCCCTTCTGACTCGCTCAGTTTCTATGTACATTTGTCGGTCTTGAAGCTGCCACGAGAGTCTTTGTTGCTTTTGCTGGCACAGCCTAATATTGCTACACCTCTGGCAATGCTTTGTCAGAAAGCACGTCAGGCCAAGCTCCTCTTCCATGAGCCTCTTTGGCTACTGGAAGATAAGAGACTCCTTACTGTTCTGTCAGATTTCGCGGTGGCTCCTTCCCACCTCTAAGCACAGAGCTCGCTTGCGGCTAGTCCGGACCCTGTTAGGCAGAGCCAGCCCTCAGACCTTTTGGGGTCCCACCAGCTCCCCAGGCAGCTGCATGGATTGCCTCCACTGCCTTAAAGGGCTCCATACGCTTGACTCATGGCGGGAGAGGAACCACAGTACCACAGCTGTGGGCTACCTGTTTCGGCTCTCGTGCTTGCCTTCTTGCTCTGCTGGCTCCCCTTCACAGCCCAGATGAAGACGGCGTACTCTGTGCCTGGCTTCAGGCCCACGAGCGTGGTGCTTCTCTTGTCCTTGCCCACGGTCAGCTCATTGGTGTGGCCATCGAGCGAGGCGTACCGCACCACGTATCTGTCTATGGGGGCTTGCGGCCCGCTCCAAGAAATGGTGGCCGTGTCCTCTGTCACCTGGCTGGTCGTCAGATTGGTGGGGCCATCGATGGCTGTGAACGGCATGAGGACTTTCTGTTAGGACAATGTTTCTGCCAAGATGTCTAGGAAGCAACTCTTCCAGGCCAGCGCATTTTGTTGCCTAAGGGCAGGATAAAAACCCCCAATGGCACTCCTCAGGCCTAGCCGTTAACAAAAGCCACACGCTGAACTGTCAAAAAAGAGTGCCAGAGACCCCTAGAGGAGCTATTTTAGGGCTTTTCAGATCAGAAATTGTGAGGCAAATATGAGGTTTAGGCAACAACACTCTGAAAAAGAAAGCAAGCCTCAGAGAGAACAGACACTTGTCTTGAACTGTGAAATAAGGGCCACGTGACTTTCCATGTAACTTTCTCAAAGAGAAACAGAAAACTCAGAAGAATCAACCATACTATTCACAATACTCTGCCTAGCATTGCGAGCATCTTAGGGGAGGAGAGGGAGAAGCAGCTATGCAATTAACATGAGGGCAAGCCTCTTGAAATTAGTCTTCCAAGTAAGGAAAACTTCATTACATGATTGCACTATTAGGCAAAGTTCAGTGGAACAGCAATATTCTGAAATAAGAGCTGGCAGAGACATACAATTCATTTACTCCTCACAGAGTAAAATTATTCCCAAGACATCCAGTTGAAACTAAATATGGTAGAACTGAATTTATGACTGCTCACTCATAGGGGAAACTTCCCTTAATGCAGAGGATGTGTGTGACGGGGAGAAGGCTAGGATCCCACAAAACACATTTAATTCGGGACTGCGCCTTCGGGACTGTTCTAAACTTCGGAACAACTGAGAAAGGGGTTTCTGCGTCAGGACTAGCTGTAATACTAGGTGTGGTAACAGTGGTGCAGAGTCTCTACCTGTCCTTCCATGCACTGAAGAAGGCTTCCCTTCCATTTCGTCTTTCACAGGTATGATGGTGACCTTGTACTGCACTCCTGGCTTCAGACCTACAAAGAGCAGGGAGCAGGGGACACGAAGAGAAAAAAAAATCCTTTGAGAGACATCCTTTTCTTTGGGGACCGATATGGGGCTTGTGTTTCAGAGCCCTCGTTTTTGTTCCTCTAGGATATGTCGAAGCTTATCTTTGGAAAACATACTTGCTAGAAAGGTAAGATTTCACCTTCGTTCGATGTATCATTGGTTAGTCTTGAACAATGCCTCTGCTTTCTGATTTGTTTCCAAGTCTAATTCAAAGTGCTGGCTTTGATTTTAAGGGCCCCAGAGAGTTTGGGGCAGGCCTTTTGAAGGTCCACCTCCTCCCACAGGAGACTGTTTGTAATCTATTATCTTAAATAGAGGACTTCCTGAACACCCCGCCTGCAAGAAAGACTAGGAGGGTGGGCACACAAACAGGGCCTTTTCTGTAGCGGCACCATGATTTTGGAACTTGCTCCTGAGAAGGATCAGTGGGGTCCATCTCTACCCAATGTTAGACACACAGACTGCACCGTTTTGCCAAACTGTTGATGGTTGTAATGTTGTTTTCACTTGCTTACAATGTTTCATTGCTCCTTTTGTTCTGCTGTGACTGTATTGTATTACTGTATTGTTTTAAAGAATAACAATCACTCTGAGCACAAGAATGAAATACTATTAATTCATGATTTTTTTTGGGCTCCCATGAATAACAGGAAGGGCCACCTTTATCCCTGAGGCAGGGACAGTATGAAGAGGGCTGGATTTGGCTCCAGCAGACTGTGAAGCGCTTCATCTTCCTCCCAGAGAGCCCAAATGAACAGAAGCATTTGTCCAGGTACTGGCTAGAGTGGGCACTTCCTTCAGGTGCGACAACCATGTTGAATGAGGGTTACCACCCATCCATTACTTCCCTCCTTGATGGGAGTGTGTGGCTGCCCTGCACAAGTCCCTCCGGACTGGTCTTCCCTGCGCTTCTCAGCTTTTGTCGCCACCTGAAAACTTCCCAAAATAATTTTATTTCTCAGCTTTGGCTGAGAGCCTGCAGGGCCTTTCTGTTCACTCAGAATTGTTCTGCTGGCTTTACTTTTATGTTTTCAGGCTGTTTGGTTAAGGGGACACCCAGGGGAAGCATGCCCAGATTCTCCAAGCAGTGAGAAGTTTCAGGAGTTCGAGCACTTACCCAGGTTCAGCCTTGCATTATTTTGTGATATTTGTGTGTTATTTATACATAAGCATAGGAAGAGGAGCCATTTCAGAGTCGGATTTCTAGTGGGGCAGCGAAGCCCTCTGGGGAACCACAAACCCCAGTGCTCCCGATCCCTGTCTCCTGTGTTGCTTCAGATCCAAATACCTACTGACACGTTCGTGGGCATGGCTGGATGACATCATTCCCAGAAAAGGGAGCAGAGAGGGTTCCTCAAAGAATAGCTAGTCCAACCCTGAAACCACAATAGTGCTTTGCATGTTTGTGTAGTTGTCTCTTTGAGCGTTCTCAAGTCTCTGGAAAAGCCAACCCCCAGGACTGCATCCACGTTTACACTGGATCAACAGTGACAGTAGCAGTGGATTTCCCTGCTATCTCCTTCCCACAGGAGGCCCTCCCAACCCCTGCAATTCTGGCAGGGCTCCACAAGATTTTAACAGGGAGAGATGCAACCATTTGAACATGTGGTCACTAGCTTGATACTTACCTGTGATGACATATCTGTTTTTGGCATCTCGGCTTTTGGGAACAAAAACCTCCTCCTCCCCCCCAAGCAGGGAACTGAACCTCAGCTTGTAGCGATCCACCTCTGCCGGGGGATTCTCCCACTCCACTTCCAATGAATTCTCCGTCTCCCCTGTCACCCAGACAGGGCCGATGGCAGACACAGCTAGAAGAGAGAGAATCACCAGCAGCATTGCAAAACTGGGTATTATTGCAGCCCATTTGCTCTTCCAAGTGTTCATTAGAAGATAACTTTGGGATATGGATGCAACTGAATGGATGGGACATGAGGAAGAAGGGAGGCGTTTTCATGAGCCGTTTTCCCAGTGTCTGTGTCGCTGCTTTTGCTCAAGTAAGCCTCTTGGGATTATTCTGCAGCTTCTGCTACTACTGTGTGTGTTGCCATCTTGGGGCCTGAGCCATGATGTAGCTCTGACGGCGCTACAGCATGTCCAGTACCAGAAGAAATATGCCTACATAGAGCAGTTGCCGGGAATGTGGGCTGGAGGCCTGCCCTGGCACTCCTGTCCTGCTCATGGTTTCCTGTGAGCTGTCGGTCAACCGCTGTGTGAACAGAATGCAGGACTGAAGGAACCCTTGGTCCAATCCAGCAGGCTCTTCCGATGTTCATTGTGATGGGACATATCACACTCGCATGGTGGGCATGAAACAACAAACCAGAGTATGAGTTGAGTAAGGGCTGTCATTACCTGCAAATCTTGCACTATGGTTTAACTATGGGTTGTTAGCCATGAACCTCCCAGAAAGAGAATGGATGGCTTATTGTTGGGTTGTGAACTCTAGGCTGTTTGTCGTTAACAACCTATAGATAACCATAGTACAGGGTAACGTACATAATAACAACCGTCATTCATTGACATCTCTTATTCAGCCCAGACTCTGGGATGTTGTTGCATATGAACCAAGTCATAAGGATGAGTGTGTGCTTTGTACATTCAAGTATGTCTTGTGCAGTGAAGCAACGAACTTATGTTTCTTTAGGTACAGATATCATAATGGCCATAACTTTTTTCAGTCCAGAAAAAAGTTTTTGCTAAACGTAGTTAGCAAAAAGCAAAGAAATCGGTAGGGTGACTTTGAACCATAGTTTCTGACTGCACTTTGCCAGTTAGGAACAAAGCAAGATCTGTAAATTCAGACCTCATGCCAAAATATAAGTATGCCCTAACTTTTAAGAAACCCCCTTTTCCACCTTTAGCAGTGAGGCAGACATTGCAGACTATAGGAAAGATGGAGGGGGACTCCGGCGTTCCTACCTGTGCTTGCTTGCAGGAGCTCCGGATCACTGGAAACCCCCTTCTTTACATTGCGAACTGTGACGACGTACTTCGTGCCCGGGACAAGCCCCAGGATCTCATGACTGTGCTGATCTTTGGGCACACGCACTTGTCTTGCGCCTGCCTCGTGGCCCACAGGGAAGTAGCTGAGGAGGTAATAGTCCACATCCATCCGCTTATCCCAGCCAACGGCCAAGGAGTCCTCTGTGGTCTTGAGGAGCCGCACGTTCCAAGGCGCAAGCACTGTGGCGGAAAGGGGCAGCACTCAATGCCAGTGAGTTCGACAATGTCGGAATGAAGCACAGGATGCCTATGCTGCTCTGGGTGGCTCGCTGAATCACACCAAAACCAGAGTTGCGTTTATTAATGAAAACCATGTGCCAAGACCGTTTATAGTTGAGATTTATCCCATGGTATTTGGGAGTCATAAGCTGACATGAGGGTTCAGGTATAGTAAAATCTAGCAGTTCTAAGCAGTATTTTCCACACTGGACCAGCCGACCAGAGAGAGAGATATTCCAGTGTTTTTTCATTTATATATAAATGTAGCCATGAATCTGCCTGAAGCCATTTCCCTAACCTCATTTGCCCCGATGCACTATTAAGCCTGTAACAGAAAATATGCTTTTCATGCTAATAGCCATCTAGGTGGGGAACAGACTGGAGCAATGTTATGAGGGAGGGGATTAAAACCACCCTTTCCCAGGACAACTGTCCAGTCAAGTTCAAATCACACACCACTGTCCCGCAGTTACTGGTAACGAAAAATGGTTTATCTGGTCTGGCCTTGAGAGTAGGCCTTAAGGAAGAAAGGACTCTTTACTTTTAACAACTGTATACAGAAGGGAATTTTACAATTAATGCTGTTCTCATTCTGCCCAATGTCAAAACAAGTCGAATCTGATGAAGTTACTTTTTCTGTATTACTAGTACAGGAGCTTTGTCCTTCTTGGCCACAAAAAGGACTGGAAATATATCTGATATTCCCAACGTGCTGCATAAAGGTCACACACATGGTTCGTATGTTGTGCGCCACTGCAAAATCTGGACAGGTGGTTATTTCGGGAGACGGGAAACAATAAATGAGGCACAGACTAGCAGATGGTTCCCCTGCACAAGCACCAGTGAAGGTGAATCACAGCTCCAGTTCGTTTCAGCAGCGGCTTCATAGGGAATTTCTCCATAAACGGTGCCATGGCAAGTGACAGCAAATACTTCACTGGACCTCTTTGGTCCTGCTTCCGTTACCAAATGACTGGATTTCAGCAGGTGTGTACAAGGAACAAGGTCTTTTTGATGGTCGCGCCAACACTATGGACCCCCTCCCTCAAGAGTTAAGTTCAGCTCTAGTTCTTAAGGATTTCATAACAGGCTGAACCAATAAACAGCATCTACTGCGTTTTTTTAGGTTGGTTTCGATAATATGCTGATTATTTCTGTATTGTGATCCAATTCTCCCTAGCAGCAGCAAAGCCAGGCATTGTTTAAATAAGTATCTAAGTAGAGCTTGCTCAACTCTTTTTAAGGATCGTGCAGATTCTTTTCCGTGGCTCATGCACACAGAGAAGAAAGTGCAGCTAAGGCAGTCAGTAAAATGTGAGCGATCATCTAAGCACATCACCGCAGCCCTGTGGTTTTACGCACAGCTCAATTGGCCGGAGCACCGGACAGCACAGCCTCAGTTTCTTACGCTCTTGCCCTGCCAGCCCGCACGGTTGAACATTTTGGCAACCAGCTCCATAATTTTGTAAATGGAACAGTTCTTTCAGGTCACCATAAGGCAGTCCTGCAAAACTTTGCTTTGAACTATTTGCAAAAGGATTGTAAAGTTGTGGCTACGACTTACCATTGAACTGTTATGACTTCAGCTAAAAATAATGCCAGTGATTGAAATCTGAGCAAAAGGTAAAATTAGTCGCATAGCATTTCATACTGAAGCAATTGCCACTGAATATAGCGCACAATATTCTAACATGATTTTCCTGGCTTCTTCCCACATTTTTGTCAAGTCAAGGCTGGTTTCTCCAGAACAGACAGATTATGAAGATGTTACCTCTGGATCGACCTGAAGCGTGCCTGGCGGAAAAGCCTCCTGATGAATGCAAAGTGAAAGCTAACAAACTTCAGTGCGCGCTCTCTGTAGACTCAGCTTTTATGAGTCGCAGAGACGTATTGAGCATGAGTTTGTCAGTAAGGTTGAGAATCTCGTGCTTATGCGCCACTGTCTGTCTCTGTTCTTCAGACTCCCTCCCTGAAAGTATCAGTTCAGGAACAGGTGCGGAGAAGGCTGGCAGGGAGATGCTCATTGTCTCCCAATACTAGAATCCAGGTGGGTCTTACTATGGAGTTGACTGGCAGATGGACTTCTCTGCACAGGGCATAGTTAAACAACGCTCTGCTTCTCGTGTGAGCGCAGGACATTGTGCCCCTGTCATGCGGCCACTCGAGGCTTTGCCAAGGGGGCATCTTGACTTTACGGTGTTTTTCCCTTCCTTTCCTCCATAAAAGTCCAACTAATACTTGTACTGTCAATATGAAGCTAACAAATGGTAAGATGCATGACTGGTAAAGGGCAGGACAAGCCACTGAATAGGGTCTCTATGCAAAACAAGACATAAACTTTGCATTAAATTAAAGGGGCATAAGAGTGAAACAGGAAAAAAAAGGGGGGGCTGCTTTTAAAATTCTGCTGCTTCCAAACGTGGTGCCTATTAAATGAATCCTGTGAAACTTGGCATCCGTGATCAGTCTAGGTGTGCAAAATTTCAAAGCAAGCCATTAAAGGTGGCCACGGGTACAGCAAGTGCTACTGGGGCCCCTCTTCACGTTGAAGTGCTCTTGCACAAATTATGCAAAGATCACATATCACATGTGCAGGAGCAGAGCAGTGGGTGCAAGGATGGCGGACAGCAGGTTGTGTGTGCACAAACTAGTTAGACTTGGACTCCCTGCCAGATGCCCAAACGCTCTGTGTGAAGCAGGCTTAGGGCAAAGAGAAAGCCAGCCGAAGTCCCGGAAGCTGAGCCAGGAAAATCCAGCTGTTTCTCACCTCCCAATGGGCCTCATCACACCTGGCTAGGAAGGTCACCTGTGCTCAGGAGAGATGGGGCCTCTCACCTTTGGAGCAGTCCAACCCAGTGAAGCCTTCCTCGCAGTAACACTCGCCGCTGTCGCAGTACCCGTTGCCACTGCAGTCTCGGGGGCACCTCTTCTCGCTGCAGTCCTCTCCAGTGAAGTCCTCGTAGCAGTGACAAACGCCATCGATGCAGAGCCCGTTTCCACTGCAATCCTCAGGGCACAGGAGCTGGCTGCAGTCTTCACCCGCATAGCGGGCGCTGCAGACACACACGCCTCCAACGCAGCGCCCATTTCCGTGGCAATTCCCTGGACAGGTAGGCTTGGAACAGTCCTGGCCTTCCCAGCCTTCATCACAGTTGCAGCTGCAAATCTCATGGATGAACGTTCCATGGCCACTGCAAGATGAAACCCCTGTCCAAGCAGGAATGTGGGGGACACGGAAAGTCAGAAGCGGCAAGAACATTTACTGACAATAAGAGCATAGTGGAACAACTGCTTCTTCCTTCCTTCCTTCCTTCCTTCCTTCCTTCTGGCTCATAATAGCGAGAGATCTAGTGATGCTACATGAGGAAGGGAGGCTGGCGGCCACACAACATGGCTTCCGCAAAAACAGGTCCTGCCAGATAAACCTTGTGGAATTCTATGACAAGGTTTCGAGGTGGCTAGATGGAGGATATGCACCCGAGGGTGTGGAATGGGCTTCCACAGGAGGTCGTTGGGGCCCCATCGGTGGGGATGTTCAAGGACAGGCTGGACATGCACATGGTGGGCATGTTGTGAGTGGAGCCAGCTGGAGCTGGGGGTCAGACTAGATGGCCCAGGAGGCCCCGTCTGACTCGCTCTGTTTCTATGTTTCTGTCCTTATGGGGTCAATTTCATACTTGGGGCGCTTTCTTTTGGTACATAACATCTTTGTAACACCTCACACAAAAGTGCCTGGTTGAATAATCTATAAAACAGGACGTGTTGTTGGCTGTATTTCCATTCGTCAGCATCACAGTGTCAAGACTTTGATAACTAGACACCTGCAACTTAGCATGAGTACTAAGGGAACCCATCTGCCTCAGAGAGGGTGACACATGGATTCATTCCAATGTGTCCACATGGGGAAAGTCTAGAGTCCCATCTGCATTCCCTAAGCAGTGCTTAGTTTTACAGTCTGTTTGGTGTGAAGCTGGGGGAAATGGTAGGCCCCAGGAAACAGCTATTTGTGATGTGTCCTCTTCCACAGAGGACAGCCTCCTTTCTGAAGGGCTGCCAGAGGATCATCCTCTATCCTGAAGGACTGTCCCGTCCAGGCCTGGTTCAAAGGGAAAGAACCATCGGAAGGCATTGCAGGACTTTGAAGCTGAACAGCACCAGGGCAGTGGACTGAGCCAGGCACATGGGTCAGCCGCTGTCAGTCGCACCACACTAAACTGAAATGGACTGAGCTTCTATTTAAATTACAGTAATTACTTTTAAATTTGCATATGCACCTATGCTGGCATATGCCTCCTTTTGTTGTCTCTCTCTCTCTCTGGCCGTAATACCCCTATTTACAATGGGCCATAATATCCCCATTCATGACTCTGGGACAATGGGCACAAAAGGACCCTCCAACATTTTCGGTGGCTAGATGCAGATTCCCCTAGTCAGTGCATCATTGGAAGCCGGGAGAGTCAGGGGTTCTGGGGGAGGCTCCGTGAGGAACTGCCTGCACAGAAACCCTCCGAGCCAGGCCTTTTGGTGGTCTCTCTGAAGGGCTGCTCTTTTCTCCAGAGAACACCCAGGGCTGCACCTGCTCCCTCTGGCCACACTGCTCTCCAGAGAGTCTACCTGCTCAGCCAACGTGGCCAGAGGAAGGAGTGGGGGGCATTAAACACCAGGGGAATGGCAAGGGGTAAGGGGCATGCAGTGCGACCTGGCAAGAGGGGCAAGTGCCGCAGTGGGATGTTGGAGAGGGGCATGGCGCAGCAGTGAGAAGGGCATGTGGCAATGGCAAAAGACATCGCGCCAGGGCGGGGTGTGCCGTCACCCAAATGGGGCTTTCCGATTCTTATCGCTGTGCATCTTTGCGTGACGGCTTTGCTGAATCCAAGAAGGGTTAGTTCAGCAGGCCCAAAGGTGGGTCTGTTCATCAACAGCCACAACAACACCCCAGGACAGGAGTCCTGTGTATGTTGTACATGCAACAGATACTTAGGACTGCAGGAGGACTGCTTAGAACAAAGCCCCTTTATTGTAGAGCTAACCTTCATAGTCCGTGATCCAGCCCACAGCCCTGAGATGGCAAGCAACCGGCTGCACAGTCCACTGGATTTTGCGACTTGGTTGGGACTGCGAGAAGACTGGGCAATATCTGGTTTGGTGGGGCACGAACGGTTGCCACACATGACCACATTCACACCCAGGTCTCACCTTGGCCTCTCCCGCAGCATCTCTGGGGGCTGCACGTTTCTCTCAGCTGTGCCACTTCCATCTCCATCTTCTCCATGCTTTCCAACAAAGCCTTGAGCTGGCTGAGGACTTCACAGTCGCCCTTGGGAGCCTGCAGCCGAATGTTGTGCCGGAATATAATATTTTGCTCCTCGCCTTCCTCCATTTCGCCTCTTGTCAACAGCCTGTGACTGTCATCTTGGAGGGGCTGTGGCCCCGGCTCTACCTTGATCTGAGAAGACTTGGGCACGTCGATCTTGTACGAGTGGCTGAAGGAGATCTTCTGGCTTTTGCTCGAGCAGTTTTCAGGTGGAGCAGGCAGCTGTGCTAGGGCTTCTGGGAGCAAACAGTGCAACAGGACTCCCACAAGAGCCTTCCAAATTACCATCATGCTTCTGTGATCACCACAATAAAAGCAAGGAGAGGAGAGGGGAGAGACAAAGCCAGAAGATCTTGGCATGAAAAGAGTTTTCCACCTGACTTGAAAAGAGACCAACCAGAAAATGCTTTGCGTGAGAACTCAGCACCTGGCCACTGATCTGCACCTGCAGCAGAGGATTCTTCCCCAAGCAGGAGCCCCCCACACGTTGGACTATAATACATGGGCAGCAACCAAGCTGACTCAGCATATGGCTGAGCACATTTAGTCGGGGCCTGCTTGGGAAAGGCTGAAGTCGGCTCACTTGACCTAGCTCTCCTGGATGGTGCGGGTACTTCCAGATGGAGGGGTGCATCTGGAAGCACCCCCAGTTCCGAGAAGGCCTTGGGCAGCTGTTCCAGTTTCTTCTCCAAAGAGATTTTGTGAGTTAAGATGGAAAGTGCTGCAAGGAAGCACAGGAGGGTCTGGTTAAGTGCAGCCCTTCATGACTGAGGAAGGGTCAGAGCACCGCAAAGAGCACCTGTGCCCCTGCGGACTGCCGGTGGGCAACACCTGTTGAACCTTCCTTCCACCCAGTCCTGGCACATCAGGATGAACCAGGTTGCCTTGAACCAGCTGGAGCACTGTGCTTCTCAAAGTGTCTTCAATCAATCAATCAATCAATCAATCAATCTGCCCCTGCTGTTCCAGGGTTGGTGAACAGACTACAACACAGTTTTGCATATTAGTGGCACTTAAAGCACAGCCCATCACAATTACGGGGCACAATAAAGTTTCTTTTGGGGGTCCTGCTGCCCTCGTCGCCAACCATTCCCTGGCTGACTGTGTGTGTGTGTGTGAGAGAGAGAGAGACACACACACACACACGGAACGAGGAACTACAGCAAGGTGTGCTCTTTGAAGTGCAAGTTTACTGCAATCCACTGGGGGATCCCCTTTCAGAAATACCAGGGATACACAGGTGAGAGCTGCTAAACCTGTCTCTCCACCTGTCTACCTCTCTGCAGGGATGCTTTCTTCCCAAAACACACGCATGCTTTCCTCCAGCAAGACTCACTTTTAATATGAGAACCAGCTGAGGGGAAAGTGAAGCCAACTTCTTATGGTGGTACTTTAACTTCTTGCAGGGGTGTTTATAAAAACCATAACAATGGGCAGGGATTGCTCGAGGAAATGAATGTAATATACATGCATCCTGAACCTTATCTAGCACTCCAGTAGTCTGAAAAGTAGAACAGGATGTGAGGGTGTCTTTCTGTCTTTCCCTGCTTAAGGGATTGTTTTCTGGTAAAAAGAAAGATGTACAAAGCAGGGGGAAATGCAGGAGGAGTAGAAAAGGGTATTGACAATTTGTATTTAATTCCATGAGCAACTGCCCAATAAATGTCAGGAAAGCACCCTTGGTAGGCAGGAACAAACTTGCCAGTTTTGCTTTTTGGATTTTTTTAAAAATCTCAAATTCTTTCCAGCTAGTTTATGGAGAAATGTCTGAATTTTGGCAAGTCTTCTCACACAACATTCCGAGCAAAATTCTCACCCAGCCCCAAGTCCCTGATGATAGTTCCAGTAACCAAACACTAGCATGAAAGACCTCATCCCACAACAAACATTCTGCTGAAACGGCCTTTCTCCCCAGTCTTCCTGATCCTCTGGTTAGTCTGGCCACCTGTAATGTAAGGGGCATCTCTAATAATCTATTTCTTTTTCCAAGCTTTCCATTTTTTCCAAATGCCACAGAAATTAGCCCTCTCACTAGGCCCTCCAATCCCTAGTTTTCTCAGACAAACCAAGTAATCAAAATTGTGTCACAGCTTTGGACTTAAGCTCCCCGTAAACCTCAATAAAGAATGTCCAAGATCTCATTTTGCGCTGCTTGTATTCGAAGGCTGCCAGATCTTTTAAAAAAGATCCAGCCTGGTTTTCCTAATTCCTGCCTCGAGCTCTGCAAAATGCCATTCCCAGCCATAAACGTGACTTAGTTTGTAATTAATGTCTGTCCAGGGCCACAAATTGATTCCAGGCTTGTCTGGGTTGGTCAGGCCCTCAGAATAAAATTCCTAGACCCAGCTCTTTCCAGCAGCATAATGGCAGATGGCTTGCTCTCTCGTGGAGGCAGAATATCCAAGAGGCTTTGTTTTTAGAGACAGGCACCGGCCTCTTACATAATGATCTCAAGGAATCACAGGGAATAAGACGGCATAACTAGAGATGTGAGACGAAAGCAAAGGGAAAGAAAGATATGCACTGAGCCATAGTGGCCACTTCCTAACAAAGAGGTCTCTTAACTTCCTGAATAATACTGACTGCTTCCAGACACCACTGTTATTACTGCGACAAAGAACGGCAGTTGTATATGCCACGGCCATTCTGCAAATGAGAACATTAGAAAGCGCCTCAATGACCACAGAGGCAGGCCGATGCCCCAACCTCGCTGCGTTCCATGAAAGAGAAGCTGTGGCCCAGCCGATGGTGCAGGTTGTCCTGCAAACATGACCACAGGTGCTGTCGGTGGGGTTTGGAGAGGGCTGCCAGAGGGTAAGGCTATAAGACTGTTGCCACACTGTGACAAGATGTGAGCAACCCCTTCACCACTGCCGCTTGAACAAAACACACCGTTGTTGGTGCGCCCTGTGGATTTCTTTACTCCGTGCACTGGGTAGACTGAGAAGGCACGGAATGGGGCTCAAGCCATCAGAAGAAAGAGCAGAGCCCTTGTCAAGGCTACTTAAGCCACATCTAACAATACAGCCATTTATCTGGCCTTTCTTTGGAGGTGCAGCTTTCAGTCTTCTTGCTTTTAACCGAGCTGTTTTTGTCTCTGCCCAGCTTCTTCCTTCTGACCTCCTGCTCTTAAATGGACTTATTGAGTGCCTGCAAGCTCCACTTAAAACGTTTCTGGTTCTCCTATTAACTCAGTTTCTACACACTCTTAGGTTTCAACTGGCTGAACTGAGTCACTGTGCCTCCCGCAGAAGATAATGGAGAAATCCAAGCTTTGAATGTAGCATCCGTGCATCCTAAGCACACACCCCAAATGAAGGGAGTGACCCCAGAACAAGCCAGTGAAGACCGAGTTTGCTCACTGGGCACAGGCTGCAGACTGGCTGTTGGGAGGAAACTGACTGCAGCTCGTGGGGAAATGGGAAGACACTGGGAACTCTGAACAAATGTACTTTGGGCTGAAACAGGCTCTTGCAAGATCCTAGTTTCCCCTCTTCTCTGCAGCTGACAGGCTTGAGTGCCGAAACGCGTACAGCCCAACGGCATCTCCGCGCACAAGAAAGCTAAGGGGAAGCTTAACATTTGCAGACAAACAAAAATGCTTAGCAAAAACTAAAAAAGGACAAAGCATTCTAAAAGGGGGGGGGGGTACAGAACCCAGTGGAGAATGGGCATGTTATGTTCCACATCTTTCTGCCAGACATCTTTCCTATGCTTGGCCCTGGTTTAGGAAGAGAGTCGCGGAAAGATCAAGTCCACAAATGCCTGGGGACACCAGTGGACCCCTCCTTTACCCTGAATGATTCCTGCACAAAGTATGCAGGCCCACAAGCTGTGTGTGGGGAAGCAGAATCCGCTCGCACAGCAGATGCATGTGAGCAAGCTGGCCTGCAGGCTTGCTTGGACTCACTTCCTGCCGGATGCCCATGCCAATGCTTGGTGTGAGCTGCGCTCATGGCAGAGAAAGCAAACCAGAATCCGGGGAGCCACGCCAGGAATGTCCAGTGGATTCCCATTCGCAAATTGGATTCTTCACATATGGCAAGTCTGGACCTCTAGCGAGCCTGCATGGCAAAGCCGGCCGAGTGCTCTTTGCATGCACCAGACGGGGTTTGGAGGAAGGAATTCAGACATATGATTGGATAGGATAAATTGGTTTTCTTCATTTTCCAGCCAGGGGAGGGGAGGCAAGACAAGACACCGGCCAGGTTCAGAAGAGCTGCAGTGCCTTCCGGTTGCACACCTTGTGTTTACCTAGGTACCCTTCCAACCCGTGGATCCTGGGTCTTCCAAACCCAGTGCAGAGGCAGGGACTTTGACACCTCCATAGAATCATGGCTTGTCACAGGGAGGTCCTGAAACCACCCCCACTGCCTACTTCATGAGGCTCAGGCATGGGAAGCCATGTCTCCCCGTGGCCATACAAGCCCAGCCACAGACAATAACAAACATTGTTTTATTTGCAGCTTTTTTTTTTTTTTCAAATGAAGTATGTAAATTGATTCTTTTTATCTTCTTTTATTTATTTTGAAAGTTGGTCACTGGCATGATGGTTCCCTGGAGTTATGCTGGCACAAGGAAACTGGGATTAAAGATGGTCCCTGAGTCACTAAAAACTGTGGACAACTCATAGTGTGTGGCTTTTGCATTACATGCCACTAAATCCTAGATTCCTAAACTTGCATGGGGTCAATAAGGCTTCCTGCTCCATGCGGGACTCCAAGTTAAAGCATGTGCTGCTGTCAATACGATTAACCCATTTGCTAGCAATGTAAAATGCAGAATCAGACGGCAGAAGACTCACAGAGTTCTGCCTAGCATGATAAGGAGATATTTTTGCATTAATCGAAATGAAACGTCAAACTCCAGATCCCTTCTTATCATACGCTATGCTGGATTATTGATTTTTAATTTGTGCAATGAAAAGCACTGTTACTTTAGAAGAACAATATGAATTAATAATAAAATATCTAAGTAAAGATAGTCTTTCTCACACACACATTCCGATACCATTGAAATCACCCATAACAAACTTATTCTACAGATTCAATAGGACTGAGGGATAATTCACTTTAGTTGGCCTTGATAGTACCTGTTATGAAGTGCTCAGCTGATCAGAGGAGAGAAAGCTTTTTCAAAGCTGTGGGGCTTACTTATATTTAAACACAGAAAAAGAAATTTTAGCTGTCCATTTAAAACTGCATACAAACTATCTTTTAAACTCCATGGGCCATAATAATTTGAAGTTCTTCATGAGGCAGGACCATGCAATGAAACACTTAAAATTCTCCAATGATTATTATTTGTGATCATATGTATATTTACCTCCAATATAAACAGAAGCAGAGCGAAAAAGCGGTGAAGGCTAGAATGCTATGCCCATTTTCTGAGATCAGTGAGGACGAAGAGATTTGCTTCTGAGTTAACATGGAAAGGATTGCACTGTGAAAGGATTTTTATATTTTTCATGTGTAACATACACAAAGGAGTCTTACAGCATGCTTGTATGCATGCATCTTCATAAATAAGTCCTTCTTTACTCAAAGGGACTTAAATCAGAAAATTGTGCATAATGGTGCACAATCCATTCACAACCCTTACAATGCGATGTGAAAGAAAGGCAAGTCGCTCATTTTACCCACCTCGTCAACTTCGTCAACTTCAAGCAGATCAGCTATTTGCTGGAGAGAGAGGACCCTGGGAGATATAGTCACTTTAAATAAACAAACAAACTTGTGTCATGAAAGGGCAGCTATGCTTGTGGCACCTCCCTGCAGACAACCTGCCTGAATGCAGCGACTTGTGGGACACGAGTTGCAGAGGTACAGCAGCATCGGTACCCAGCCTGCAGGGTCAAATGAGACGTGACTTGGAGTCCCGTGTCCCTTGCCCTCGTTGTTTTTAAGGAAACAGGAGCTTGCTGGAAGGGGAGGGGCTGATTTCCCTTCCTGAAGACCCCCTTACATGGGAAAAGATGTGAAGACCCTCATCTTTCCCCCCTCAAGAATGAGAAAGCAGCTTGCGGGGTGGGGTGGGGACACACACAAGCAGGGATGAAGCGAGACAGCCAAATACTTCCTCCTCCCTCCCTCTTGCACCCTTCCAAGGTTGCCTTTCAGCTTCGGTATTCCCGGGCAAACACGACTGTAACACAGAGAGAGGTTCTTCAAGTCTTGTCTGCAGCTAAGCTTATGGATAAGAGCCTTCCTTACCTTGAAGGTGTACTTCTGCTCTCAGGTGAGCAGCAGGACCTTTCTGATGCAGCCAGCACCTGCTGAACATCAAAGCACACAGAAAGACCCAGGCTGCCTCTCCTCTCCTCTGGGGTTTAAATTTCTTTGGGACCAGATGGAAGAACCAATAGAGATGCTTGGGTGGTTCCTTCCTGAGGTTTTTTTTTTTTTTTCCCTTCTTCTTCTCCTTCCTTGGATGGACGTGGTTTGAGGGATGGAAAAAGAAATTCAAGATTGTGTGTCACTTGTCCGGGCTGGAGAAACTGGGCTCTATCCTGAAAACCTAGATTCAGACTAAGAAGAGCTTCCAAGATAGCACTGTGCCCAGGAGACAGTGAGTGGATTTGACCCAGGAGAAGAGCCAGATCCCAGCCTCAGCTAAGCCATGCCTCCCTTGGGCAGGGCACAGCCCCTCTGCCTTGATCTCATTTTATAACATGGAGGCTCTAACCGTCTGCCTCAAAGAATTGTGCAGATAGATTTCTGAGATCTTAAAATGTTGCCTGCCCTAAGCCTCAAGGATAAGGCAGGTGAGACATCAAAAAATAAATAGCATCCTTTCCATCTCAAGAACGTGGGGCTCAAGATGTCAGTGAATTAAGGTAGGCCATCTTCACCTGGCAGGGATACTTTTAAAAATGCCTAGTTTTCTGCTCTCTTTGCTGTCCGGCTTCGTGTTCTTAACCAGCATCAGTTAAGGCTGTTTCGGGGCTGGCACTCCTTCCTTGCGCTTCACATGGGCCCCTTGCTCCACTCCGATGATCCCGTGCTCATCTGTCTGCAGAGACTGCGGAGCGGCAGGCTCCACGTGAAGGTGGCAAGCGTGGACTGAACTAGTTAGAACTGCAGAGTGACTGTTCCCATGTAGAAAAAAGATCATGCCTTGAAAAAGCCGGCACATCCTGCTCTGCTGGTTTTCTTCTTGCGGGGAGAGTTTTTTAGACACATAGCTGCTGCATTAAAAGGCCCAGCAGTCACTCTGGAGCCGGCATGGAGACGACGGAAGTGAGCACAGGCAAGCTGGTCCAAAGTTCTGGTTTTTTGCCTGCTTGAAATGAGCGTGTCCCTGGAATGGAGGGGGATCGGATGCTTCGCCAGGCTCTCCCGCCCCTCCTTGTCGCCTTTTTGGCCCTTCCCTTGGCATATCGTACCAGATAACAATAGATCTTCTCTGGCAAGTGGATGTGGGACTTTCCACCAGCAAGGGAATCCAGAGGTTCCACCTCATCCTGGCTTTGTCAGGGGATTGAAATTCGAGTCAGGGTTGTGTGACTTGGATGCTTTAAGATGGACTACACAAATCGCAAAGCCCCCCAACAAATGACAGCCTGGAAAACGTAATGTTTAGTAAAATTAAGGGGAGGAGCAGAGCAAGTCAGCTGCTGCACAACCTCCATCCGTTTCATCACACAGAAGGAGCTGGTCTGTGTGCCCAGCAAATTCGTTAATTTAGGGTTTAATCCTTCCTGAGGCTCTACAAAATAAAATCTGTACAATGATACTTGGCCTAATTGCCTTTTCTCTTCATAACTTAAGTAAGAGCAAAACTTTCCTGCAGTGGGTTGTAATTTTGTTTGCTGGAGGTCCACGCCAAGTAGTTTAGCTTTAAAAATAGACCAAGATCTGTATTGACCTTTCTTTTGTTTTTGCTTGGAGCCTAGTTTGGAGGTGTAAAAGTATCCCACACCATGATTCCTATGGAGATTTGGGATTTGGGGATGTTTTGGTTTATAGAGAATAATAATAAAAGGCAGGAGGTTGAAAGTTTAGAGTAGGGACTTGCAACAATGTCCTAGAAGGGCAAGTCTGTAGGAATGCTTATTTGTAAATTACAGTACAGATGGGGACTACAATCCCAGGTCTCCTACATCCTAGTCCAACATTCGCACTAATACGCCATACTGGGTCTCTTAGTGGGACCTACTCCTTAGTAAATGTGTGCAGGGTTAACACTGTATGCCCCTGTGCTATTAGCTGATTTGGCCCACTTTCCAGTGATGTCTTCCATTCTACCTTATTCATTCCACAGTCCACACACAGAGAATGAAATCAGTCTTCCAGGAGAGGTAAAACAACTGCAAATGGTTAAGAGTTTAAGCTAGGAGAATAATTACAACATCCAGTCAAGAGAGAAGTAAATCAGTTACCATCAAATATGATCCTGTGAACAGAATCAGAAGCGCTTGCTGTAGGAAGGGGTGCAAATTCACACCACAGGTGGGACTGCCTTCCTAAGAGTCACAGACCAGGGTACATGAGTACCGTTGGCCCCCTTCAAAACACTGAAGGTTCAAAAACACTGATTTTTTAGCCTCTTCTGACCTGATGATTCCAGGGTAATTTTCCCATACAAGCTATAAATATTACAGAAATTGCTCCCACATATGGTATTGTAATTGTCCAAACTGTGCTTTCTCTGAAGAGCTATGTAGTGCCATGGACAGAAGACTGGACTTTAATGGGGAGAATCTGGGTACAGATCTTCCCTAGCCATCCCCTTGGATCAATCACCGTCTTTCAGTCCAACCTACCTCACAGGGACTGCTGTGGCAATAAAATAAGGTGTTCTATACATGCTGGTCTCACCTTCTTATAGAAGCTGAAGAATGCAAACTTTACTTAACTAGTTCATGCCACAGTAAGTCATCCTTCCCAAACTTTACTTCAACTAACAGCAGATCTTTTGCCAGGCAACAGGACAAATTATTTCAAGAGTGAAAACCATGTTTGCACTAGCTCAGCTGCGACTCCACAGCACACAAGAGAAAAATGTACCAGAGTTCTGCAACATACATGTGGGCGGAAGAACTTTCCAGCCCTATATTGTCTGGCATGAGGCTCATGATTATCTTTAAGGCTGCGTAAGTGGCACACATACAATCATGATTAGGATGCAACTCAGAATCTATAAAACGTTGTATCTGTAAACTTGCTCATAGGCATGCAGGCCAAGTCATAGAGAAGGAAGACAGGCTGATGGAGAAAGCAAATGGGCAGCAATTATAGAATTGCAAGATAGGCAGAGGACAGCGACCACATATGGGCTTTATCGTGAACGTTCCATGGCATCATGCTTTCCTCTCACAACTCTGTCCCACACGATTTTTTATGAGAGCTCTCCTCCCAACCATCAGGCCCTTGTGGTCGACAGAAACCCTTACTTGAGGGTTTTGCGATGGCTACTAGCAGTTGAAGCCAATGCAAAGGGCATTTATACACACTGACATCAACACTGGGATGCAGTCCCTGCACATCGTAACCCAGAAACAGTAAACAGTTTTTACTTCTCATTCCATGAAGATGTTTCAAAGAATTTCCTCAGATTTATATATGGAAAGGGTTCATAATGATGGCTTACTGTGCAATTTAACTTGAGATGAAGAAGGGAGCCATGGGGCCACATATTTTCCAAGTCAGATCAGAGAACTAGGCTTTGGCTTACTGAAGCCAGAGGATGGATTTAGATGAGCTGAGCTAAGAATCCCATCTTACCATAGCTGGGGTCACCCTGAAGGGTTGTTGTGGAGAGGGTGCCCTAGTTCCTACCAAATGAGACTTTTCTTGTTCAAGTGCCTCACTTAATTTTCTGCGAGCCAAGACATCATCATCTTCAGTTTGCAGCCTTGTCATATTTTCATTTCTTACCTCAAAAAAATCCAATAAGGATGACAAGACAGAATAGCTGCTGATGCCTTCAACTTTTAGTGTTGGGAGTCTTCCATCAGGTACCTTGCTCCTTTTCAACTCATAAAATAGGAATTTATATTGAATTACCTGGCAGGATTGTTGCAAGATGCACCGAGGCAAAGAGATGTTTTTACTAGCTCCTGCACATCAAGGACAGGTAAGGCTATAAATCCAAATAGATGAATGAGGAAGTTTGAAGTACTACCCATGCCAAAAGTGGTTGGAAAGAATCCTCACCAAGTTTTAAAAGCTTTCATAGTGATCCCAAGAACTTACCCATTCTTCTTCCTTTTGAGCAGTCACCTGAGGTGAAGGTATCTTTTAGCTAGGATTCCCTCAGTCAAAACAGCTTCCTCTTGTGATAAAAACTGTATGTGGTGCCCCCTTGTTCAGGATTCCAGCCATGCCTTCTTTCAGTGTACACCGTATTTCTCCTCCCAATTCCCCAAAACACATTTCCCTACAACCATCAGCCAGCATTCTGTGTTCACTAGGCATGCTCAGTCTTCCTTGGGCTGTTTTGGAGACACGTCCTTATGTGGGTAGGGTCCTTTTCTTATACTTCTGCAAGCCTTGGGGTTCCCTCAAACTGGCCAATACCTCACCTTGGGCATGGATGGTGCACTTTGGGTAAACAGGGACCAGGAATTTGAAAACCGATGACTAACCAGGTGACAGAGTTCCTCTTAAAGCATAGCACCCCCTAATGCACATTCTTTAGATTTGCAAACTTCAACCTGAGGTGGTGAGGCAGAAAAAAATAAGACCTCCTAGAAAATCCTCCAACCTTTTCTTGCTCTGCTGGGGAAAAGCAAGTGTGCTGTTTTGGAAAATGGCAGCAACACTGGCAAAGATAATCTTTTATACAGTTGGGCTGCATTCTCACAAACCGTAGATGAGACAAAACTATTTCTGAGCTGTTCTGCTTCAGTTTCTTGTTATTCTTGCAACTGAGGGCTACTTTGCCAAAAAAAGAAAAGAAAAAAGGGAAAAAAGAAAGGGGATCATTGCACTTAGGAAACTGACACATCTGAGAGAAAACTAGGTGATAATGCTTCTTCTGCCTCATTTTGCAATCCAGCAAAGTTCCTAGAGGTGGGAACAAGAAAGATTTCTCAGTGCCCCTTTCATCTCTCAACCACAAAGGACTGCATGTTTCTCATCCTCAAGAGGACGACTGTGTCAAAGCAAGATTTGTGTGACATACAAAGTGACAGCAAATTGATCAAGCAAGCAAGCAAAGATGCACACAGATATCCCAGGAGAGTCCTGTTGCAGTAACAGTAGTGGGAGAAGAATATTCCATCTGTGTAAAAGACTCGTGCTTACTTATCTGAGTGTCAGGATATGCCCGGTTACAGCTAGATATTACTTGTGATATTTTTATTTATTGTATCTGTTATTCAAATGTGTATACCACTTTTCATGAAGGTTGTCAAATCTGTGAACACGAAGGTTGTTGTTGTTATGTGCCATCAAGTCACCTGACATATGGGAACCCTATGAACAAAAGCTCTCCAAAATGTCCGGTCCATGACAGCCCTGCTCAGCACCAGGCTGTGGCTTCCATGATAGAGCCATCTCTTGGCGGTTTTCCCTCTTCTCCCTCTGCCTTGACCTTCCCTGGCATGATTGTCTTTTCCAGGGAGTCTGGTCTTCTCATGACGTGCCCAAAGTGTGAGTGTCTCAGTTTTGTTTCCAGCGAAAGCTCTGGCTTTGTTTTGACCCAGGGCCAACTTGCCTGTTTAGGCCTCTTGCAAAGCTCTCCTCCAGCACCACGGTGCATGCCTCACTCTTCTCCCTGCCAGCTTTCTTTGCAGTCCAGCTTTGGTGACTGGGAATATACATCCACAGTGTGGAAGATCCTGACCTCGGTCTCCAGTAAAAATATTCCTACACTTGATGATCTTTCCTAGTTCCCCCTTTGCTTCCCCTCCAAAGCCCCCTTCCCCTTCTTCTTTGAATTTCCTGGCTTTCGATTGATGATTGAGTCAAGGGATGCAAAATCTTTCACAATGGCAAATTCTTCATTCTTGACAGTATAGCTGCCTAATTCTTTTGTAGTCATGATTTTTGCTTTTTTAATGTTCGGCTTTTGCATTTGTTTGCTTTCAGCATAAGAACAGTAAGACATAACAAGAAAAACAAATTTAGCCGTGCACGTTCTGCTGTGTGCTACAAAGCCTCAATGGCTGGTCACCCTCCGGGGAAAGCCTACTTAAAGAGGGGAGTTTGAAGAAGACATCTTCTGTAGGTGGCACCCTCAGAAGAAGCCCTTCTGATCCTCATGGAGATTGGGTAGGGATGAAACCAAGAGGTGGTAACCCAGTCCCAACTTGTTTAGGGCTTTACATGTTAACAAGAACACTTTGAGCATGGCCTGCAAGTCCATTGGCAGCTCCTGCAGCTCTTTTAGCAGGGAGTGCGCCATGCGGTTGACCACTCTTTCTCTTTCTTCCTATAGAGTGTGCACAGCTCCATTTAGGATCAGGGGCACTGTGCAAAAGGAGGAAGGAAGGGAGGTTTAAACCCCACTGCACCAGACACTAGGGTTTTACAAAGGGGGTGCACACTCCATTGTCCTTGATGGAGGCACTCGCTACTTTTTCACCCCCACAAGAATCAGTACCGTTTCAGGAACCAAGCAGGAATTCCTTGGAAATTCCTTTGGGGAAGTGATATGGGGCCACTGTGTTTGCATATCCTTTAAGCCTTTGTGCATGAGGTACAGGGATTACAAAATCAAGCCCTCTTTGGCCAAGTGCCCCTTTAAGAAAGCAGGCCAGCTCCCATATGTTCCTACCACTCTATTAAGATCAACTATAGATGTCATTCTCAGGGAACCTCTCCCTAAAGAAGTGGGGTGGAAAACAGAAGGGACTTCCCAGTGATGGCATCCCATCTTGGGAATATGCTCCCTGGAGAGATACGCTTGATGCCGTTGTTATTATCCTTTCGGTGCCAGATGAAAACTTGTCTTCACCAGACATTTAAAAAAATATAGTTGGGAAAAGTATGTATTTATATCTTCATTGCAGCTGCTACATTGTGGGGTTATATGGAATTTATGTTTAGGGTTGTTTTTAGCACTTTTGTGTTTTAATTATTTTACCGTTTGAGATTTTAATGCTTGTAAACTGGGCAGAGAGTCCTTCCAGATATTCAGGCAGCATATAAAAGCAAGAAATAAAGCAATACAATTTTACACTGGTCTCACTAATACGGGGTCCAGGGAGGAGCGCCGCCTTAACGGAAAGCCGCACATCCGCTCATCACGCCCTTCGCGAAAACGAAGAGCCGCGTCGCCTCCCGGGGCTGCTGCTGCGGCGCGAGCGTCCGTCCGCCCGCCCGTCCGCGCCGGCCAGGCCAGGCCAGGCCAGCGGCGCCTCACGAGGGGGAAAGGCGGTCGAAGTCTTCCGCGCGGCGTCCCGGCGCAGCAGGGCCTCCTCGCGAGGAGACGGGCGCTCCGGAGAGCCGGGCCGCGCGCCCCCCAGAGGCCGGAGGCGCGCCAGGGCGAGGCCGCCCGGGGCGAAGGCGCGTCCCTCGAGGCGCTTTCACCGAGTCTTTCGCGGTCCGGGGCGCGGCCGTCATACTGGTCGTGCAGCGCCGGCGACGCGGGGCGCGGGGCGGCCTTTGCGAGAGGCGCTCCCGAGGGTCCTCGCTCCCTCAGCCCGGCGGAGGCTCCGGCCACGCTTCCCGCCCTTTTCCGCGTGCCGCGGCGCAGGAAGCCCCGCCCCGGCCCCGGCCCGCCACGCCCCTTTTCGCCGCGGAGGAAGCGCTCGGCCCGCCCCTCTTTTGCCGCGGAGGAAGCCCCGCTCGCCCCTCTGACGCAGCCAGAACCCCGCCCCCGCCCCGCCCCTTTTCGCAGCGAGGGAAGCCTCGCTCGGCCCGCCCGCTCGCCGCTCTGACGCAGCCAGAACCCCGCCCAGGCCAGCTGCCCCGCCCACGCCCCGCCCCTTCCGCCGCTGCCGGCGCGCGGCGCGGTGGGAGGCGGCGCACAAGATGGCGGCGATGCTGAGGTGCCTGCTGCAGGCGCTCTCCCTGCAGGTCAGAGTCGCGGCCTGGCCCGCTTCCCGCTCTCCCCGCGCGGGGCGCCCGGGACGAGGCCCGCCTTCTTGAGGGGGTGGCTGCGCGGGGCGCCCGCCGCGCGCGGGGGGGCACGGTAAGGAGGACGAGCAGGGCGAAGCCGTCCACCGCCTCATCGAGTGGGGCTCGCTCTGGAGGAGGCCGACGGCCCTGTGGGGTCGCCAAGTCCCTTTCTTCCGCGTGGGCCTGACGGTCGTCTGTTTGCAGGGCGGGTGGGGCACCGGCGACCTATTTGCTATGCAAGAGGGGAGCCTCCCGCTCCTGGCCCTGAAGCGCACAGCTTTGTGTAGCAGCATTTGCTCGGCTGTGGGTTCTTCTAGGAGGCTCGTACCCCGCAGTGTAAGAAAGCCGGTGTGTCTGGTTTGTTTAAACGAAATGCTGTTGAAGCCAGCTAGTAACATGCATTTCTCCTTTAGACCCTGAAGCACTTCTTGGTTTAATTGTCTGGTAGGTGCCTGTTGCAGCGAATGGCCTTACTTTTGAGTAGACACAGCCTTGCACTCTTAGCTTCACAGGAATCTGGCTGATAACCTGCTGTGTTATTTCAAAACTGGAGGTAATCAAGTTTGGCCTGGGCATAAGGCTGTTAGGCAAGCCCAGGAGTGAACTGTAATTTCATCAGGAGATTCCCGGGTTCAAAACAAGCACTTCACTCGATTTAGTTTAAAAACAGAATGGATTAAGTCAGGCCTGAATAGCTATTGTCCTGACCACTTGTGGCAAGCAATAATTGTTCTAAAGTAACCAGGCAGTTATTAGAATAGCTAGAAGAGATAAGAATGCCTTCTTAAATGAACAGTGTAAAGAAATAGAAGAAGACAATAGAATAGGGAGAACCAGAGGTATCTTCAAGAAAATTGGAGATTTTGACTGGTTCAAAATTGAGAGAGGAGTTCGGCAAGGCTGTATACTGTCACCCTGCCTATTTATATGCAGAGCACATCATGAGAAAGGCAGGGCTAGATGAATCACAAGTTGGAATTAAGATTGCTGGGAGAAATATCAACAGCCTCAGGCATGCAGATGATACCACTCTCATAGCAGAAAGTGAAGAGGAACTAAAGAGCCTCTTGATGCGAGTGGAGGAGAGTGCAAAAGTTGGCTTGAAACTCAACATTAAGGAATCTAAGATCATGGCATCCGGTCCTATCACTTCCTGGCAGATTGATGGGGAAGAAATGGAGGTAGTGACAGATTTTATTTACCTTTACATTGGCTTATACTTCAAAGCCTTTATTTTGAAAGCTGATTTGTCAAAATGTTGAGGAGTACAGTTAGATTTCAAAAGTAACACTAGCACTCTTATCTGGATAATATCTGACCACTTACACAAGATGAGCTGAATCTTGACTCCAGTTTCCATTTATTATAGATCTCCCCCCCATCCTGCATTGGGCAAATAAGGGGCCGCTATGTGGACTGGAGGATGCTACGTGATGTTAAGAGAAGGAAGATGGCATTTGAATATGCAGATCAGAGACTGCGGCTGAATTGCATTAGGAAGAACACAATTTTGCCCAAAGAGCTCCAGGTAAGAATATTACATGCTAAGGTATTCAGGACCCTTGCACTGGGTCAGTTTATCTCTTCTCCTAACTACCCAATTCTATTTATTAGATTACAAAGCACAGCATTCCACTGGTCAAAGTTTCACCAGGGTCTATACAGAATGTGTTTATTTCCTAATTATCTACTGCAAACCCACTGCTTCTCCCACTGCTTATTCCAATTTTCAGAGTTTGCAGGGCCTAAGCAACCTCTGTTAATGGTACTGGAGGCGACAGCTAGTACAGTTCTTAAATTGACCACTGCCCAGAGAGGCCTATAGGACTATGGAAGGGGTTCAGAAATCTCATGGTGTGCTTCATCGGATCCAGAAATCAAGTACGTGTTAAACCATTACATCGTGGATCAGAATGGAAGACTACTAGCTGATTACTAGTATGATTGTATGTGGTGTTTAGCTGCTGCCGTTTTATTTTTGTCAGTTGCTGTGCTATTTGCAGCATGAGCCACCCAGAGAGCTCTTGGGCTAGGGAGCGGCGTACAGATGCAATCAGTTGCGAAAACTAGTAAGCTGCATGCAAGAGCAACTGCACCCCATGTGGCAGGCATCACCAACCCCGCTTTCCACTTATCTCAGGAAGCAGCAGACAAAGAGATCGCCGCCCTGCCCCGGGATAGCTGCCCTGTGAGGATCCGCAACCGCTGTGTTCTGACCTCCCGTCCACGAGGTGTGGTTCGGCGCTGGAGGCTCAGCCGAATTACTTTCCGCCACCTGGCCGACCACGCCCAGCTCTCCGGGGTGCAGAGAGCAATGTGGTGAGCTATGGAGAGGGCTTCTCTTCAAGCAAGGCGAAGCCGCATCCTGCTTGCGCTCCGCAAGAGTTCAGCAAAGGCTGTATAGATCACAGCCTCCAAAGAAAAGGGGCGGAGTGCGCCAAGTGGAGAAACACTGCTCTAGAGAAGACTTTGTCCAGACTTGTAGATCTGCTCTTAGTATCTTAAAGACTGTGCAAAAAATAAACAGCCCAAGACTTGATTCCAGTTCATTTGTCACATTTAAATTTCAGTGTATAATGTTACAGTGTTGCAGAACATATTCCATCGCCCATATGAAAAAGGACCGGTATGTATGGTCAAACTGGGTTTCAGGGTATGCGTTCAGATTAACTATATCTAATTAGTATTTTCCTGGTTAAAACGGATAATGACTGCAATCAGAATCAGGAGGAGTACATGGCCCAAAAACAAAGCTTAGTGATACGAGGCACTGAGAACAGCAGTTGCGCTGGGCCGTTTTCCACAGCATTTGACTATAAGCCCGATCGGGCAGGGATCCTCATGGATGTTACTGTGAATATTGCTGCAATTGCTTATGCCTCACTCTGTCTTCTCATGGCATATCAATTTCTCCCTTTCCCCTCTGCAGGGAATTAATTCTTCATGCCAGTATTCAAAGTAATCCTTTTCCTGAGTATCTGAATAGTACACCTAGCAATGATATAACCAGTGAAAGAGTGTAGCCTAAATACTGATCTTGGAATGTACACCATCTCTGAGGAAAAATCGGGGTCCGCTCTGCTTGCCTTTTCTAAACCTGCCAGTTTACGCATAGTTGGAACATTTCATCAAGTCAACAATTTTCAGAGTTACAAGTTTCCTCATCTTCTTAGGTCAACTTGTGCAGGTGTGGGATGCAGTCAAGCTAATTTACTTATTTTTGGCATTTTCACAAAAGCACTTGGAAAGTTCAAAGCCGTAAGAAGGGCAAAAACACACATGAAGACAATGCTTTACAGCGTGATGTGTTAGTCTCCAATTTAAAACATGAAATTCAGTCTTTGCTTCAAACAAGGTTATGTAAACACAACGCTTTCAGATCTCTGTATCAGAACAGAAGCCCATACAGAAAATTTACAATAGGATGGCTAGCCTGGTCGGCATTCATTCACATGTCTATTGGCAAATCTTCTTTGGTTTGCTTTTCTCGACTCTCGACCCAGGCTTTGTTAATGGATCGCTTCATCTCATCATCTCCTTCAGCATACATCTTTTTCAGGAGATTCATCAACCCCTCGCTAGGGTCTGATGTGTCATAGGAAGCTTTCCTAAAGCACATACAGATATAGGGGAAAAAAAAATACCACCAATTACACACCAGGTTTGGAATGTTCTGTGACAAGGTTTAAATTTTAAAAGAGATGACTAGGTGATTAAAGCTAAGCCTACTAACATAAAAAAAAAATCAATGGGAGCATTTCACAGAGAGATTGCCATGAGTGGACTGGGGTGGGCAGGGGGGAAGACAGGAAGCCCAAATGAACTTTCCAAATCTTCCAACTTACTCCGAAAGATGAATGTATACAATTTCACCTACAGTCAGATATACAAGCTACAACATGTCTGAGCCTTCACGTGCATCTGACCAGAGAAGAGATTATTAAAGAGTTCAGAGATAAATGTCTCTGCAGTACCCATTCTCTGCCTTACAACACAAAGCCTCCACAGCACATCCACGAAAAGAGCACTTGACCTCCCACAGCTGAAACCAGTGCCTTGCCAGAGCAGAATATGGTAATGATCAGGATGAATAAAAACACTAGTTCCTTTTAAAAATACTAAATTTCCCCATCATTTCAAAAATAGCATAGTAGCAATTAAATCTAATCTCAACTTAGGAGTCCCATAGAAATTAATGGCTCTGTTTCACGCACACACCTGTTGACCCCAGACGGGTACAGTTTTGCTTTTCTTCTCAAGAATGGTTTTGAAAACACTGAGCTCTGCCATGGGCTTTTTGTGCATGGAGAAGACATCAATCGTGATATTGCCAAATAGGGCCGGGCATGAACCCTGCCTGCTCCCCTGGAAAGCAGCAGCCACTCAGGGTGCACAGCAGTGGGTTAGCTGACGCTTCTCTAGCTTAAGGTCGCCTGTGCTGTGTGCTGCTTGTCCCATGCATACCTGGAAGTGAAGCTGGGCCAAGCAAGGTGGAGGAACCGGTTGGCGCAGAAAAGCAATACAGGGAAGGACAGCTGGCAGCAGCATGGCAAAGAGAAATGCAGTCAATTGGAACTACTTCAAGGCTATTTGGAGTGCACACATGGCTTCCATTCCCTATATCCCCCCAGACTGCGAGAAGCCCTGTTCTAGTTCTCAGCTTCAAAAACCTGCTGATCCCTCAAACATCTTGCACTGATCACCGGAACGCTGGGCTAACAAGATTAGTTTTGCTGATCCATTCATTCAGATGCAATACTGACAGAACAATCAACAGAAGGAGACTTACTCTTTCTCCTTCGTCTCCTTTTCAACCTTTGTCAGGCACTCCCATTTCTCTTCTCGCTGCTTCTTGCATAATATCAAAACCGTGTCTGTTTTGATCTGTAAAGAAATTGAAGCAGAGCTCCAAGTATTTAAAGGCCACAATGAGGCAGAATGGGCAACTATTTGTACTGATTACATTTTAAAGCATTGGTATACAATATTGTTTAAAACAACTGAAAGTTCAGAATATTACGAGGTAAAGGCAGGTGGATGAAGTGCAGAATCCTATGTACCTGCACTTGGAAGGTCACTAGCATCCAATCAAGCACAGGAGAAATGCAGGAGTGAGAGCTGGCTCAGCTCTGACCCTTAAAAATGGCTGATTTCAGCAGTCTGAATCCTCTTCCGCTCGACACAATGAGGGGCGGAGGAACCGCAGACTGCAGAAGTTCCAGCCTGAATGCTCTGTGTATATGCACTGCTCCTCTGCTTGACAGTTTACAGTCACAGATGTTGATTGCTAGGGAAAGATCCAGGACCACAGTGTACGTGTTCCTACAGAGAATCTCTGCATGAAACCCTTGCCCCGGCTCCCACCAGGTCCAAGGCTTCCTGCTGGATTGGGGAAACCATGGATAAGGTTAATTTGCTTCCCCACCCCCCCCAAAATGCTGGCTTGCTCAGTGAGGGCCCCTCTGGCTGGGTCTCCGTCTCAGCAAAAAACCCTGCACTGTTTCCACACTGAGTGGATTTTTGCCCGAACTGCCTGGTCAGAGGGAAATGATTACCATGGCAAAATGGTTTCTGCACTCTCCGTTCTGCCCTGCCACCTTCACCAAGCACCCCAGCAGCCCCTGCAAGCAAAATCCCTGCCTCCCGCAGCTCCCACAATGAAAAGCATTTCACTATTTTCATTATTCAGCAAAAAGCATTTCACTATCCCTTCTCTCTGTATTTTCATGCTGTCTCCTTGTTAGCAAAAGTAAATGGGAAGATGGACACACTGCTTGACCAATGAGAATAAAGTGAGCAATGAGGCGTCTGTTACTAGGGTGCGAGGGGAACAGAGATCGAAGGCTAGAAGTGGCCACCTCCACAGCTGCTCTTGCCAGGAATCTCTATGGTGTTTCCATAAAATCAAAGCTAAAATGGCGATTCTGGTCCAGATGAGTGGAGAAGCCATAATGAAGTGGAGAAACCTGAGAAGACTGAATTCTTCCCATGATTTTGGAAAACGAATCCTAGCATGAAGGCACTCTGGATGGGATCCAGACAACACAAAAGACCCACAGTATTTCACCATGGCTTTTCTGGTCTGTGAACTGACCCTCTATGTGGCGGTGCCCTTTTGATCAGGTGCGTGATCCACCCGTAGTCTGAAGAACTGCCACCCAGATTCACCATCCCACTGAGCACAAGGCTTCTCTGACCCTGGACTGCCAGCCCTTTATTGCCCAAAGACTTGGAAACAAAAATGAGTATTTGGCTAGGGAGTCCCCTGGGAACAGCTGTCAGTCTTGATGCAGCAGAAGCAGGCACATCCGCTCTAGTATGCTGAATAATGATAAAGCAGTTTTGCAGTAAGTCCCTGAAAAGGAAGATAAGGAGCAGCGCTGAAGCGTGGTAGTCTGCAGCACTTTCAGCATCGACTGGATGAGATGCACTGACCTTCCGTGAGCTGCTTTCCACGGAGATGGGATTTAGAAGGTTGTTGAACGTCATGGTATAATTCTTGTTATTTAGATTCTTCACCAACAGATCAAATGATCTAGAAGGGAAAGAAAAGAAGTCATAAATGCAGTGTCCCCTAACAACCATTAGAGTATCTAATGGAGTATGTTAAACTGGATTTTAAACCCAAAGCAATCTGTCTTAATATCTGAGCAGTAGTTTTGAATAAAATACCCAGGGCTTTAAAATTAAAAAAAAAAAAAAACTCTGATGAAGGTTGCAGTTCCTTAGGACCACAGAGTGAGCATCAGGTATCCATTTCAGGTAAGAGGGTGAGTTACAAAGAATACTGGCAGTATTCTAGTAGTTTTGCAGTAAAGAAAAACAGTCCACATTTAAAGGACCGCCATTCCTAGATGGTGTACTAGAAGGTCACAACAACCAGCAGTCAATTGCTCCACTAGCTCTCCTCCTGTTCAATTTCAGCAGCAAGGAAGTCTGCTCTGAGCACTTTCTCCAGAAGCCCAACTAGCAGGAAAAACTCTCCTCTCTCTCTCCCTGCTCCAAGAACAGAAAGAAAAGGAAAGGCGGCTTGGCTATAGGAAGGGACTTCCCTCCTGCACCTTCTGCAAGAGCAGCAAAGGGACAAATTCTGCTCCCTTCTCAGGTTCTCTGTGCACGCCCTGGGATTGGACACTGGAGGGTCTGTGGTGATAGAAATAGCCAACTTGGCTAGACAGCCAGACCAGTATTTCTTGACCATGCCACCCTTTTAAGAACCGTTTATTTGTTGTTTTTTAAGTTTATTTAATCTTTTAAATGGATAATTAAAATATAATTTATACAGTTTGAACTTTAAAGTTAATTATTTTAGTTATTTTTAAAAGAAACTGAAGGCGTCCTTCCAGTTGTTTCTGAGGGTTTCTATCACTAACTCCTCTTCACACACCTACAAACATGAGACTGAGGGAAACTGCTTAGGGCTTGTTTCAAAAGCTCATGAAATAATTCTCATCAGAATGAGTTGCAAGGGACTAATGGCTCGAGATTACTGGCATTTCAGCTGGTACTTTCTGTTACTCAGCAGAATGCTTACCTTTCTGTAAAGTGCACCTGCACATTCTCAGGTGGAAGGTGCTGAACTCCACTTACAGTGATGTAGATTTTCACAAATTTATCTGACTGATCCCAAGCTAAAAGAAGAGAAAGTCACATATTACATAGAAAGATCCACATTTTAGGTCAATGATTTTTTGGTATCGTGAGATATTATGCACAGGGCCTTCCTTTGAAAACTGAGGGCTACAATATTCTCTTCACCCCAGTGCATTAATACAAAAGGCATATGTGAATTCAGTCCTACCATAATTGTTGATTTTTACTGTGTATCCTGTCAGTGGTGTTTTTTCTTCTTCGGATGTATCTGCTTTTAATTTGAGTGGTGTCTGGTTCTTGATTTCTTTCTCTATTTTACTCTTTTCTGCCAACAGGACACTTTGGACTCTCTTTCTTGTTGCTTTTTTCAGAAGCTCTTTCACTTCTTCCAAATCTTGCTGGAGCTGGTGAAGCAGATTAGGTGCACAGTTTGTTAAATACAGAGCCATTTGCATTTTTGTTAAAACTGTTTGCCCTGCTCTATCACCAAGTGCTTCTGAAACAATTAATTTTAAAGCATTCGATGCAGACAAAGTGACAGAATAAACCAAAACACAGTTGACTTTTTTTAAAAAATGTGATGCCTAAAAATTACAATGGCACTCCAGGGACAGGAGAGGCCCTCTCCTCTTGCCAAATGCCTAAATTCAAAGGTGTGGGAAAACCCAGACTAAGACTGCTTCTGCCATTCCAGGCAGGAGTGAGACACCCGCAGCCTCTGAGGCTGATCAGTTCAGCCTTCCCACAAGACTATTTTCTCTCTTTTGGCCTCTGCTGGGCAGGGAGAAAGAGAGGGGGGAGGGATCCGGGGGGAGGGATCCTGCTCACTTCCAGTGCTGGTCTTGCCCATGACCCGCATGATGTGCAAACCTGATGAGGAAGATTAGGCTGAGCCTAACTGATGATCCAGTGAGCTTTATAGCAAAGCAAGGCTGAACACAAGCCCTTGCAAGTCCAGTCCAATTAAAGCCCTAAATGCATGGAGCTGGGAGGGGCTACAGCTCCTGCCCCACCATCTCTTCCTCTGATGTTTGCTGGTACAGTTGGACATATCCATGCACATCGGCATGTGGGGCCAGGAGGCACAGTCCTGTGTCCTCCCCACACATTTCATCTTCAGTGTACAGGGCAACTGGTGAAGAGAATTTATCACATGCCATGGTAGTTGCAGCTATTTTATTTATTTATATGGGGTATTTGTAACCCACCCATTACGGTTTGTCTATGGACGGCTTACGATATAAAACACCTAATAAATACATCATACAGCTAACCCTGGGAAGTCCCGGGTAGAATCCTAAAAGACAGATTACACTAGAAATAGTGACTAGCCCACTCAAAAATCAACACGTTATCCGTTATGTTTTGGTGATGGCAAGAGGTATTGCTCAACCTCCATGGTTCCGATACTGCCCACAGGGAAGTCAAGGGGACAGAGCTGGAAGAATGCTTTTATACCCATCTTGCAAATCAATTCTCCAACACATCATACTTTTTCACAGCACAGACTGGCATGTTATATCTTGGGAAAAGCCACTGAACAGATCCTATAAGGCCACTGAGTCCAAGCCCCCGTTTAGTGCAGTACCCCAGGTTAAACCATCCCTCTCAGAAGGCTTGAAAGTCCCCCGTGTGGGGGAGCCCGTGACCTCCCCAGGTCATGGGCTCCATTGTTCTACTGCTCTAACAGTCAAGAAGTTTTTGCTGGCTTTTATCCTGTGTCCTCACTCCAGGATGATTAAGAAGAGATGTCAGTCCTCCGGTCAAGTATTTGAATCGTGCTTCTTCCTTGTCTCTTCCTTCTACAAGTCCAACTAGCCTTCCCACAGCGTCATATATGTCCCATACAAAAGTCAAGCTGTACCAATGCCTAGTTTTGATCTTGCAAATAAGCAATGCTGATCTGATTGGGCAAATCTAAGCAGTCATTGAAAACACTGGACTCACCCCCGCCCCGTGCTTTTTCTGCCCTAACCGCATAATAAAATACAGTTGGGACATGAAGATGGCACTAGTCCACGAGGAACGATCTTAACTACCCTGAACACTCCGCCTCCATCCCCTGTGCAGCTGCTCTTTCTACCGACGCAGATCCTAACCAAGTGCGCAGCGCTCGCCTGAGGCCCGATCTCTGTGCACGACGAGGTGCAGCAACGCGCCTTAGCAGCCAGATGCCGCTTGGAGCACGGGAAACGCGCCACACGAATCGCGCCCAGCGGTCCCCTCGGGGCCGGGGCCACGGGGGCGAGCAGCAGGGGGGCTCTGCCCCGCGCCCGGCCGGCAAGCGCCCGGCCGCGGCGAGGCTGAGGCTGAGGCGGAGCCGGGGCGCCCCGGCCGCCAACCCGGGCAGCGGGCAAGCGCGCTCCATCCTTCGGTGCCCCGCAAGCGCTGCGCCAGGCGGACCGAGACGCCGCCTGGGCCCGCGGTCCGCCGAAACGAGCCGCCTTGTGCCCTTCAGAATCATTTCGGCTTCGTGATGGCCCGAAAGGACGCCCTGGGGCGATAAAAGCCGTCCTCGAGGGAGTCCCGCACTCTGCACATGACCAGGAGCTCCCCCCCGCCCCAACCGCGAGGCCGGACCCTCACCTCCTCCATATCGGACCCAGCCGGCTCGACGCTCCCCGGCGCGGCCGCTCTGCCCTCCTCTCGAACCTTCCCTTCCCGAGGAGTCCCCGCGTGGCCGCCCAGCCAATCAGCGAGCACGCCCATCCCGGAAGCCGAGGGCGCGCGAAGCCCCGGATGGACGGGGCGGGCAAGGCGACTTCCGGCCCCTTGGCCGAGGGCGGCGTCGCTCCTGCTGCGGCCGCGCAGGGCGGGAAGGGGCGCAGCTCGGCGGCCTGGAGAGGCCGCGATGGGCGCAGTGCGGCGTCTCCTCTCGCGGGAACCCGCGGCCGCGCAGGCGTCACCGGGCACGGCGCGCTCGCGGGGGGGCGCCGCCGCGGCTCTCCGAGCCCCGGGCCAGCGCAGCCGCCTAGCCCTGGCGGGCGCGGAGGGTCGGCGAGGCGGAGGGTCACGGCCCCTCAGGGCTGCCCTGGGCTGCGCGTGATTGTGCGCGCGCGTTGTATTTCGGTCCCGCCCTTTTCTCTGCAGGGCTCAGAGCAGCGCGCATCGTTCTCCTCATAGCCTTGTCCCCAGAACAAGTCCTGCCGGGGAGGTTGTGCTGAGAGCCTGTGGCTGGCCCAGAGCCACCCACCCGGTGGGCTCCATGGCTGAGCCGCAGGGCCTGCATCCCAGGCAGATCCTGGCTAGACGGCCACTTCTACCACCAGCTGTGCAGCCGCCCCTCAATCCTCTTAGGGCGAATCCCTTGGACTGTATGGCCTTGTTTTGGCGAGATTCACATCAAACACTAATTTTAAAAAGATCACGATTAGTCTCGGGTGAGAAAGACTTGGATTACAGTAAATCGAGCTGCGAGGTGCTGAACTTGGGCCAGACACTGTCTCCACTGTCCCCAGCTCCATTGCGTCGGTGTGAGGAAACATGGAGTGGGAGGGCGACAAGTACACGTGCTCCCATGAGCTTCTCCAAGATGTATAAAATCGATACATTTGGGGGTGGTGGATGTGCACCTATGGATATTTTCTGGTGGCAGAAGAGATCCTGCGTGTCCCTTTCTAGAGTTGTGGGGTGGGTAAACACAACTCTTGGCTGTTCTTCTGCTCCTTTTCCGTGCAGCGTTATCTCAAGTGTGCGCTTTCAAGGATATCATCGCAACAATGGACCCAGCGATTGTAGGGATGAGTGAGCCACTAGCTAACTGAAATAGGAAGCTGCCAGAAGCTTAAAGCATCTACAGTAACAAGCCCTCAGTTATCATGGCACTGTGCCATTTGAAAATCTTATTCGCAAAACATGCTTGACAATCCAACACAGAATGAGCATCATTAAACTTTATTGTACAGAACTGATAGGCTATTGCATTAATTTGGATTAAAATCAGAACAGGACAATGTCCTTGGAACATTTTTCATAACATGAAAAACAACACACGACTAACTTCTTATCCAGTAGTGATGCTGACCTGTGAGGCATTATTATACACATTAAGTATATTAAAAAAAATATTTCCATCAATTTAAGCAATAGTTTAATTCTCCATGAAATAAGCATTTCTATAAACATTTTATGTTCAATTCAAAAATGTAACAAATGTTTTTTGCACTTTAGAAAGATAAAAAACAAGTATGATTTCCAGACAGACACAGGAATCATCTGAAAAAAATTGCCTGACCAACCAAAGGTGAGAGATCACCTTCCGTCTAAGTATGCTGGACACATCTGACCAGGAATGTCTCCTGCAGAGGCCCTGCTCACACAAATGAGAACTGTGCAGGAGCACAACAAGCACAATCAAGCAGAACGCTCACTTGCACAAGCCTCTGACACTTCCAAAGGTGTGTGGTTGGAGGACCTTTGCTAGATTGTGCCCAACATCTGCTGATTGGCAAAGGAGAACCAGAACAGGGCAGTGCAGGGGTCTTTTGTACTTGCAATATATGAAATTGGCTATGGAATTCTTAAAGGCAGCATTACAAGAGACATGGTTTTACAAGATATTTCTGGTAGCTTTACAATTTTTGTTTTAATAGGGGTTGTCCCACTTAATTACAGATGTGGCTTAAGAATCAGGCCATCAAACAGATGTATCTTTGCAGGGTGTAATGGCAACTGTAAACCTTTTGAGATGTTCTGAGATAGCGGAAAACTGATATTACGACAAATGTGCTTTTTCTTCATTACTGTACCCTGCCCTTTCTTCTCCTGAGGAAAGCCCCCCTCTTATGTAAGATACAACAACTGTAAATAATTTTAGCAACATATGGAACATGTAGTTCTGAATTATTAGTTATTCATATTTCAACATCTAGGCATACAAAATAAAAGTGTAAAATAGAAACATCTTGGGATGTTGCTTTCAGGAAGGCAGCTGGGAAAGAGTATTCCACATAAAACAGGATTCTTTAAATATAACTTCCCTTTGGAAAGGGCCACATCAGCACAAATGAAAGACACAGAAAGAATTGGTTTCCAGGCTGGCTCACCTGCCTTTCCACCCCGCTCCCCTCCCTTGAATAGGGGTGCTGGAGAAATCTCCAAGGGGGTTCAGCTGTTTTAGTCCGTTGTGCTCTTGTGCTGGGCCTCCAGCTGGGACTATGTGCTGCCCTCTTTGGGTGATGGCGACAGCTGAGGCTGCTGCAGCGGCTGCGTGCCTGTAGCTGTTTTGATAGAGTTCAGGGTTTTGCTAAACCAAGAGTTTCTGGCAGCTTGGATTTCACTCATTAGTGCTCCTCTCTGGTGTTCTAGCTCCTGTGGAGGGAGAACAGTCACTTAGTGGTGATTCAGGAACTATTCAACAAAGCGGAGACAACTTCAGAGTAATTTTGGCTGAAATGAGGAGTTAACAGTCATGGTGATACAGGTTAGCACAAAGTTGTTTTGACTGAGAAACCAAAAAATCTTTCAGAGCCAATCTCTTTAGAGAGTATCATGGAGGTCCTTGACAGATGAACAAGCAACAGTCCTGCAACAACTTGAGTCCGTCCTTTTCTAGTAAAGGACAAATGAACTACTGTTTTTGTAAATTCAAAGATCCAAGTAGGCACTGTTAACAGGAAAGTATGAATAGTTCTGCCATGTGGCAGCTAATGGGAATAGCAGCTCCCTCTTAGGCATGTTCACGCAGAATTAAGCCCCCCCGGCTCAAGCTAGGTTTATTCTCAGGTAGCTGCACTGCCGACCGAGTGTGACCCATGGGAAACGGGCTGCCGTGCAGCAGAGTGACGCCAGTGCTTTACCTGTATTTTGCACTTGGCTTCCACGAGTTGCAGTTTGGTCTGTGCCAGGTCCAGCTCCATCTCTCTCAGCTGCTTTTTCAGGGCATCCTTCTCGTCATCTGCTTCTGCTTCTGAGCCTCCACTAGGCACGGGAGGCACTTTCAGCGCATCTTCTTTGCTGAAGATTTCACGGCAATGTTTGCAAGCCATCACCTTACCCTGAAACGGCCGGTTTGAGAGCCAGTTAGCCAGGAGGGCAGAGAGCGTGCTCAGCTTGGCTGGTGCTTCGGACACTGCGCAGTCACTCTAATAAAGGTCTGGGAAAGTCAACTAGCTGCACGAGGTATGATGCAGCTAATGCTGCTTCTAATTATATGCTTTGGCAATGCCCAACAGCTGCCTCTTCTTAGGAGGAAGGCATTATGTGGATTGACTTTGTATTGCAGCCATCCTTAATATTTTCTGATGCACACGTCCTCCTAAATTATCTGCCTGCTCCCTGCCTACTTAACTCACATTCAGTGCAAATGAATTCTCTGTACCCTTCCGACAGCTCAGAGACCGGCAGCTCAGCCTTGGAAGCATAAGTGCTCACTTCCTGTAATGTAATCAATTGAGGACAGCAGAGCTATCTCCAAGTTTGAGCAGCTGGTACTAAGAGATTGCTCCTGGGTGGATGTGTATGTGACTATGTGGTCTGTCTTTGTTGAAGCGTATGTAGAATTCTTAGCTGTATTTTCATATACACAAACTCAACCACACACAGGAATGCACTGAAAGGTATACTGTAGTTACATTCAAATCTTTCTAGTTCTCCTTTTTTCCAACTGTATTTTGTTGACATTGTACAATAAAATATATACAGTTTAATAATAAAAATATACATCTGTCCCATCCAGTTTCAAGCGCATTTTTCCCCCTAAAATCTCTGTGAAATTCTTTAGGAAGAACAAACAAGCAAGGTACCTACAAGTTCATGAAGATGGTGTAAAAGGTGCTTTTTTTTTGGTTAAACAAAACTTGCAGTAGCTAAAATGCAGAGCAGCCACCATGTGTCTTGGAACAAAACAAGAAATCTTCCTGGGAAGGGTGGTCGATCACAAGCTACTCTCCCTCAGAGACTTAGTCATGTTTTTTACCACCCAGACTTTGGGAGCTTAGTCTCTTTCTGAGCTAGTTTTGCCCATTTCGGTGCTGTGCAGCAGCTCCGGCACACTAAAAGCCTTGAAACCTGCCAAAAGGTCTACTCTGGCGTGTGCAACCCTAGTAGTCCTGCTCCTGGCGGGGACCGCCTTGCGTGACTTCAGCGCACATGCGATTTCCCCATTAGGCAGCACAGCCAAGGCAGCATGGCCCCTTCTTTTTGTCGTCTTGGGTGGGGGGCAAGGGGCCTCAGCTGGCTCATCTCCACCCACCCTGTTGTCTGCCTGCAGTAGGCATGTGGCTATCACCAACGCAGCTATTTCGACGACGACATCCGCCCGATTCCTCTGCACTCACCTTTAGAGTCTCCAGCTCCTCTTTACTGGCGGCCTGCTGCCCCTCCAGCCTGCTGCTCAACTGGGAACAAATCTGGAAGGAGACAACATGCTTTTCAAGCGGAGAAAATGCAACACGTCTCAGCAAGGCAGATGGGCGCACGGCAGTTCTTCAGCGCTCGCAGTTACAGCAGAGAACCTGCAGCCAATGGAGGGAGCCCCCGTTGCACTGAGCAATGCGCGAGAGGGCTCTGGCACGGGGTCAAGAAGCGAGAGAAACAGGCCAGGTACAGGGCAGGGTCAGGAGGTGGCAAATTGATTCATTTTAACTTTGGACATCTGCAGACTTGGCTTGGGGAAAATAAACAGCCCAAAACCATTCTTGCTCCCCGGGATGTAATACCCATTGCAGATGAAGCTGAAATATGGGAAAATAAAGCTGAGCACATTACTTGTTTATATTCTGCAATAATAGCCGTTGTCTTCTTTATTTCGGATTCTGCCTTCTCCAGCTGTTTCCGGAAGACCTCCTTCAACTGCACGAAGAGGAGCAAAAGCAGATTAGCCCTACACTCTGAGGGATATCCCAGCCATGCAACTAACCACTTATCTCACGTGCCCTTTTTCAAGTTCTGAAGTAATGTAACCCTTTATAATCATTTTTATTTGGAGGTACAATATTTCTCAGGGTGCAATATTTTCTCTCTAATGATGTCATTACTATTTCTTCTGACTTCTGAGGTCATTAGACCCAAAGACAGTGCAGTATGTTCCACACAAGGTCTTAATCTTTTTTATTTTAAACATCAGCTATTTGAGTTAGGATAAAATGGGAAACCAGACAAGGGCACCCAGTGCTTCAGGATTTTTCAGGAAAGGGAATAGTTGCTTTTATCTAGGGAAGACAAAAATACATACAGAGCAATCCTATGGTCCGGGTGAGCATCCCAGGGACCACAGGTTGGCTCAAGGAAGTCCCTCTGGCACTGCGCCAACCGCAAAGGGAGGCATCGGAGAGCTGACCCTGTTCCCTGCTTTTCCAAGGTCCAAAAATGCAAGGATTGTGCTTGAAGGGCTAAAACTGTGACGAAAGAGACCCCAAGACCGGTTGCCTGATGTGTCTGAAAACACATTGCTGGCTATTGGGTTGATCTTACACTGCCAAATGCTCCTCCTGTTCAGACTATGGAAATGTGTGTGGCTTTATGTATTTTAGTTTGAGCTTTCTGTAAACAGAGTGCAACAGACCTGAGGACTGGATCAAAGGACTGGAAACATTCCACTTGTCACCCTAATGGGAACCCAAATCTGTCTGAAGGCCCTGTTAGGACTCAGAGAGTTTCATTTAAAATCCCAGTATCAGCTTCAGACGTTGAGTCTTTACCAATACCATGGTAGAGACAGAAAGCTTAACTTCCCATTCCTGAAGCTACTGATACAACAAGAACACATGTTAATTGCATTCCAACAATTCAGCTCTAAACTGGTCCTCAGACAGCTGCTTTGCCTTCCCTGATGTGAAACCATCCTTAGTTGTTTTCTCGGTCCGTGCCAAACTCTGGTCCCTTTCCGTTTGGAATGGGCTGGGTTTGGACAACCCTGTGAAAAAGACACCACGGTGGCTTCTTTCCGTCCCAGCTCATGCAAGTTATGCGTGGCGTAATTGGCCTGACTGCCACATTGTCTGAACCCCAGAGGCGCATGGCAGGGGTGGCTTTCAAACCACCCCCAATTGCACGATATGCCCCCTGGTGTTCTGGAGTGATTTCAAAATCCCTCCTGCCATGCAGGTCTGGATGGCAGCAAGCCCATGTGCCACAGGAGTGACTAGGGAATCTGCAAGGGACCAGTCCCACATTTCCCCACGGCCCGGCCATGCTGTGTTAACGTGCTTTGCAAGCGGGCAAATGGTCCCCCGCTCCCACCAGCCGAAGCCAGTTTCACCTGGGCTGTTTCTTCCTCTTGTTTCCGCTTCTCCTCTTCCGTCTCCACTAGTTTCTGTCTGGTCAGAAGCAGCTCTTTATTCAAAACATCCGCCTTGTCTTCAGCCTGAAAGTTCAAAGGATGCCGTGGCTACCCAGGGCTCACTCCTGAGCAAGAATATTGCAATTAACCCGGTGGGCAACCTCCATGACTCCTCTAGAGAGGCATGGACAGCTCACCACCCCCTTAAATCGCTAGATAAGTCTGTACGCTCGCTGTCAAGCCGAGTCCATGGGGATCGTTACCACGCTTGCCGACGTGACACTGGCCCAGCCAGGTAGGGTCACATACGAAGGCTTTCCTCACCTGGTCCAAGTCATTTCGCAGAGCGATTTTGCTGGTTACAAGTTCGTGTGCCAGGTCGTCGTTCTCTTGCTCAAGTCGCATGCTGGCTTCCTGAAGCCTGCGGTTCTCCCTCTGCAGAAAAAGAGAAACCCACGCAGCAGGAAGTTAACCCTCACGGGTACTGAACAAGACGCCGCGAGTGGGGCATGCAAGCTGCCTGGGCTATGGAAGGCAGGCCGAGAAGGCGCTACTCCTCTGATCCAACACAAGCTGAGCGCTGAATGGATGTTGGCCACCAAGCACCTTCTCATGATTTGCACCTTGAGTGAGAGAGAGCAGCGCTTTAACGCCCTCCCCCACAGGTGGGTGTTCTCTTCAGCCCTTCTCCCCGCCATGGTCATCCTGCGAAGTAGTGCTTGCACCTTTGGCAGGAAAAGCCTGTAGTTCGTGACTGTATCCCTGCCCCTCTCATGAGCATAAACAGCCACCCACACAACAAGGAGTGTTTTAGGGACTGAAGAGAAAATACGTATTCCCTATGCATGCTTTCAGATATGCTACGCTTTTCTGCCTTATGAGCTGGCCTTGTCAAAGTAAGTTTGTGACGTGTTTGACCGCTCAATTCACTCTTGCCCCTAGTAGCAAACTTGCTGTACTTCCATTTCTCTTGCCTTCTGAGTGTTCCGTATCAAATAAAGTTACTTCCCCTTAGCTCCTTCCCAACCCCTTCCCAAGCAAGAGCAAGGTGCGCGCACACAGAAGCTGCCAAGGAAGAAGAGCAAATGGCGAAGCTCAGGCTTTCGAAATGTTTTAAGGCTCGATCCTATGCAAGCGGAGACGGAAAAAGGTTCTGCTGGGTGGGCCATGCTGTGAGTAGCAAGTCCTATTTTGTCTCAACTTCAACAGGACTGTGCCCTTAGTCTTGCCTATGAAACACATACGTCTCAGCTGTCTTAGTGGGCATCTGCATTTTTAACGTGGCTTGGAGTCATGTTCAATTGTTAAGCCACTTTGGGGATCCATAGAACTGAAAATTGGGTGAACCGTTTTTAAAGTAAGGAGCTTCTTTTGGTAATGCTTATGCATCTGCTTAATTTACAGGAAAGACTGCTGGTCTGCAAGACATGTGAAAATAATTACGGGTGCAAAACGTATTACTTTTCCGATCAGGGTAACAGTAAAGTCCTGTTAAATCAGCATGCAAATATCGGAGCAAAATACTTCTAATACAAAAGGCTAAGATCCATTACTAAGCAAGTTATGAGAGTGAGAGCAGAGGCTCCTGCAGAGCAGTTCCAGCTGCATTCACCCTTCATGTTTAGCACTGCAGCCTCAGTCAGTATGTGCAACTGTGAGGAAGCCCAAGATCCAAAAGCAAATCATGCGAGGGCCACAGTGGCCTAAATTTTCAATTACAGCCTCGACGCACTGGCTATGCATTGTCTGCTTGCTAAAAGGCACTCGTTAGAATGTAGATGTGCAAGCACTGCCCTATTGGGAAATTTACAGCTGATGGAACAATATTCAAAATGGCTTTTTCAAAAAGAAATACTGTCCCCTCTCTATTATAAACAGATGTAACAAGGTTGCATATATTAAAGTATATGAGTATTACCTAAGTGAGGATGAGGATCTTTCTGTGCAGTCTCCTCTCAGGATTACTGCTTCAAAAATTTGTCCCTACCCTCCTGCTGCTGTCCAGGAGTAGCAGCTGTTTCTCCATACCAACCTAATTCCCTTGGCCTTTCTGCTGTTCCACGAAGGCTTCACACATACAGAGAAGTACATTTAAGCAACAAGCTAAACTTTAGCACAAAACCGAGAAACAAGGACATTGCTCAACATGGGGGATTTTCTTTAAGGAGAATTGTTCTTTATGTTGTCTTCAAAACAATCCTTAGATCTTCTTAGAAACTGCAAAGAAAGTCTGTATCTTGTGGATGAAGTTGTCAAATCAAAATTAGGAATAAACACAACTCTTGTGAATGTCACTATAAATTAAGGCAATGCATTTTCACTGATATTTTACTACTGATTTGTTGCTGCTGCTGGTGTTGTTCCTGGAAGTGATGCTGCCCCCCAACAGCAGTTGACCCTCGACTGCTATCTATGAGACTGAGAGGGACCAGCAACTGAGCTCAACTCCCGAATACAGACGGCGAGGGACCTTAAGTCCCACCATGAGATATGGGAATATATAAAAAGTCCACCAAGATGTGAAAGCAACCCTGTAACGAATTCTCTTCAGGTATGCACAAGTCATCTGCAAGAATAAATGCTTCTAATCCACCACAAGACATAAAATCAGTTTCTTAAAGTTAGCCAACAATAATAAAAGAAACTCGAACTGGCAACTCTGCTGCTTAGCTTTCTAAAAACAAACACCTAGACTCTGTTATATGGACTGTTTTAAAACCTGAGGCCCCTGATGGAACTGTGGCTAGTAACTCAGTGCAACTCTCTGCAGCTTTGAAGGGAGTTATCTTGCCAGCACAATACTTGGCTGACAACCTTTGCTGTGTGCTTGCCAAAAGCTTCAGTGTTTGCAAAGCAAGTAGCACAAAGTGAGCTTCAGACTTCTGGATCTGCGTTTGCAGACAAGTGGGCAAGCAAGCTGTGCGGCAGGAAGTGCAGTGTCCTCCCCTGTAACAGTTTTGTGTCCAATTTGAAGATGTGCAATGCCTGTGCATATAGCAAACGGCTGGAAGAAAGCGAGCCCATGAGTTCAACACAGTCTTACTTCGTGGCTGATCGTCACTAGCAAGATGCCTGTAAATCAGCATCGATTAGGCCCAATTTATTATGCTTTTTCTCCAGAAAGGAAGCATGTCACATCAGAATTAGCCTCTGTTCGCTATCCTTCGCAAGAAAGATATCTTTGCTGCTTAAAATTATTTTAAAACATGGTTAAATCCTGGGGGACACTAATAATCCCAGAGGGAAAGGCACTTAAGGCCTGTCAAAGAAAAGCAGACTAATTCTGCCACCTCTTGGGATGCTTCAGATTCAAGTTAAATATAATCCACTTCTTCATACTGCTACACTGTGGAGGCAGAGCTTCCTTGGCCACGCCAGACTCCTGGTGTGTAAACAGAGGTCTCCTGCACTGGACCCCGATGGTACCACAACTGTAGTAGCTTCCAATATTGCACCCCCAAATCCAAGTTGTAGGTCTCTACAGCCTTGACAGGGAAGGGTGGTGGGGAAGAGATGGGGGGGGATCACCGCTTGCTACCGGCTGACAAAGAGGAGACTGCATTTCCAAACCAGAGAAAGATACAAAATACAACATTATGCACACAGATAAAACTTACCTCCAGCAAAGTCACAGAGCAACTACTGCTTTCAATCATGGGTAAAAAGTTGAGAGGGAGGGGGGTGTAATCCAGTGAAAGTTAGATACCGACCAAGAACAATTAGGAAGCAAACAAAATCCCAGCTTCAGAGAGTTCTGGGTGGAAGGTTTGGCTTGGTGTCAACAATATATAACTCATTCCAGCTATGACCTACGAAAGGAATCAGTTCAAAGAAGGGTTCCAGAAGCCAGAAGGCAAGTCTCAACTCTGGGAGGGCCCCTGCACCGAATTCCTCCCGAAACGAAAAACAAACATACAGAATACGAGTCTGCTGATGCAAACAGATCTCTCTGTTGTTCCTACAGATGGGTGTGACTCAGTGTGTCACACACCTTACTAAACATCTGCCTTGCATTTTATTGCAACAGAAACAAGTGTTGGGACACTTAGTTCCTTTCAAACAAGGTCTTTAAAAAAAAAAAGTCCGGATGTTGGTGGGTTTGACATCTTGTGGATTCAGCCAGAAAGGGAACTGCTAAAACGCTAAGTGACTTACTGCAAGCAGCCCACATCACCAGGTTATAAAAGCTAAAGTTAGCTTAGATGCTACATGAGGTTTTTTCCATTGTGATGTCTGTTGCTATGAGCAATTTAAGAACACTTTTCCAGAGGACCAAAAAATCAGAATGTTGCTCTGAAAAAGAAAAAGGGGACAGCCTGATCTCTTTTTACCTTAATCCTGCAGTTAAGGAAGACGACAGAACTCCAGCTACTAGGGTGTCCATATTTACTCTCTAGTAATAAGGTATAAATAGGGGAAAGCACATACTGATCAATGCAATGGACTGGTGACAGCATTCAACCGGGCTGCTCCTTCCATGAGGCAGAAATGTCGGTCCTGAGCTGCTGATTTTGGGTGATGTGCAGGGGGAGGAGATTTCTGTGCAATTTCTAATTGCTGTGCTTCTCCTGCCAAAGAAGGGGCAGGATGCATGTGGATCTTTCTGCCTCAGGTGCCACCAGCCCTTGGCACGAAGCCCCTCCACTTGTGGGGATGGGAAATGCAGTCTGGACCACTCAACATGAGGCTATGCCCCCCTCCCCCCAAAAAAAACAACAATAGGAACATTCATTCACCTTCTTTTGTCGCATAAGATATTTAAGCCAACAAACTCTCTGAACACCAGGAATCTCTGCGGGTGTATCTGGTTGCATGTCTGCTCTGCTCTAAGGCGGCGAGCCAGGGGCTTGGCGTTGGCTCCTCCAAGGACCCTCGGTTTCCAGCAGGTGCCGCCTTCTGAAAAATGGCTCCCAAATCCACTACCAAAGATTAACTTATACATTATATGCAAATCTAAGTATTCAATTTCGAACTCTGCTCACTTGAGAAAAACACCTTTGGAAAGGGATGAAATGAATGGGAAGTGTCCAGGACGGCTGTTGAACCTTTTCCCTGCCTGCTCCCCCATTCCAAAGCATTCCTGCATCCCCAACAGCGTCTCCATGCAGGGGGTTTCAAAGCGGCGTTCATGACGTCATGCATCCGTTACGAGTTTTGAGAGTACAGTGGCATCAGAGGGAAAAGCAATGGATGGACAACGGTTACACATCCCCTTTGCTTCTCTCCCCTCAACTGCCCGTCAAGAAACGCCACACTCGGAGTCCTGCAGGCATCCAAGGCTGTGGGAGGAGAAGGGGAGGTGACCGTTGCCTCTCCACTCTCCTCACTCCACATTTTTGCTCAGTGGCCATCGCAAGGGGGCTTTGGAGTGGGAGGAAGGTCGGAGCCGCTTCTGGGTGTCTTCTCCAAGGATGCTGAGCAGCCACTGGGGCTCCTTGCCAATGGGCGAAGCCCTAGGGGAGGGAGAGCAAGCCTTCCCTTCCCAGCTCTGAGGGCAAAGCGCTTTCCCCAAACCTCAAAGCTGTGAATCCAAGGTATCGTGTGGCTGCTCAGAAAACGTCTAGAGAATCCTTCCCTAAATCATAGAACGGAGACTTGGAACAATTATTGTGCTGGGAACCTGGATGCACTGGTTAACTGCCTATTTTGAGACCTTCTAGTTTGGTTTTGGCATTCCCTTAAACATTTGTTTATAGAAAATGACAAGAATTTTATGTTTCTGAGTATATAATTTCATAGAAGAAAGGTATTGCCACCTGATTCTTACACCCAAAGTATTCTGAAGGCTGCAGAAATAAAATCCACATGTACACTCACATTTTCCCCCAGAAAATGCTCCGAGAGAGCTTTCAAACTGCTCCTTAAACTTTTCCATGCTGAGAAAACAGTTTGTGGATTTGATACAAACATATTTAAACACATAAACTGGAGGAAAATAATGCAAGCGGATGAACAGCCCATGTGCCAACCTGTTTTTTGATCTCAGCAAGGTTCTAAGCAAGAGTAGTTTGAGGGTTCTCGTGGAGGCATTTTCTGGCAGGCAGACTCCTGACATGAATTTCAGAGGAGTGCTCTGAAGAGCACATCACAGCTTGTACAGTATTAGCCAGCATATCAGGCAATGCCACTCTAACTCTTGCTCAAAAGAGCAAATGCCTTTCCTTCCTGTAAGGAAAAAAGTCATACCACAGGGAAATTTTACACAAATCAACAAAGACATTCTACACCACTTCAGGATTCTCAGCAAACTTTTAAGTAAATTCTAGTAAATGTCTTTCCTCTGCTACAACTGTAAACACAAAAGAAACCTAGGAGGGTAAACGTTCTCAGCTTTGAGAAACTGTGTCCACTCAAACAACGTCACTATTCACAGGAGCCACCCGCATGATGGTTGAGAAACCATGACTGGTCCTCTCCACAGGTGGGTGTTCCCACAAAATGAGTTGCACTTTCTCTGATGGAGGGTCGAACCTTAAAGATGAGTCTGCAATAGGATGGATGCTCTTAACTGAATGCTTGGGGAGATTTAAAATAAATCAAAATTATAGATAATAGTTCCAGGAAAATGAGATTGTACCATTAGACCAAGAAAATTTGAATACACAGTTTGGCAATTCACAGCTCTATCTTACTGATTACCTTAAATGTTATTCTTTATAAGGAACAGAATTGGCTTTAATTTTTCTGAGTTGCAAAACCAGACAAATCTATCTGAACATCCAAGAGCTGGCCATGCTTCTACAAAGGAAGAAGAAACTGAAGCACATGGTGAATTGGATACCTAATGGGACTAATCCCAGATCAGGAAGCATGAAAAACTCCCACTTCCTACCCTAAGAAAATTTAGTGGTTGGTTTTCTCATTGCATCAAGGACAGAGTGAAGAACATTGGGTAAGCTCATTTTGGTAACTAATGAATCCTCCAGCTCATTAACTGAAGTGCTAGTACATTGTGATGCTGAATTCTCCCTTGATCCCGAGAGATGACATTAAGCCTTGACAGCAAATGGAGGAGGTTTCAGTTGGAGCTGCAGAGCAACTGGATGAACCAAACTTGTCTTGGTCACCACAGGATGAGAACCCTACCTGTCCCATCAAGCTTGCCTTTTTTTTTTTTTTTTTTTGCTAGGATCCTTGGGAAGGGCTAGAGGAAGTTAGACTCATGTTCCTGGCTGCTGCAGAAGAAAAGCAACTTTCAGGAAATTCCAATCTGTGCTGCTCTGGAAGCAGAAGATGGAAGAAACTCCATCGTCCACCCAAGTGAACAGGTCAACTGTTGGAACAGCTCACCTGAAGAGAGCTGTTTAGGTGGCCATATGGATGGCAGCCAGAGAAATGCTCTGAGGAATGCACCCATCCCATACCCACCATTCCAGTGAGAGCCACCCATCCCATCCCATCCCATCCCATCCCATCCCATCCCATCCCATCCCATCCCACAGTACTGGTTCAGATAAAACATCGTCCGTGGCAAGTTGGACATGTTGGTGAGGGACCATGGTCTCAAGCCCTTCCTCCTGCCCAACAACTCAAGGCAATTTATAGGATTCAGAGATGCCAGTTTATGAGCCGTGAAAGAAAAGAGACCTACAGTGAGTCCCCACCTGATGATAGAAGCGTTGGGAGTCAAGACTCAAGCGGAAGTAGAATGAACTCCTTTCTAGAGACTGGGAACCGAGATCCATCATCAGTGGCTGCATCTGTACAGTGGGTACTGCTGCTAGGCCTGAAGAAAGCAATCCCATACGGTGACTGGGAAGGGCAACCAATACAGCTGCGGCTCTCAGGAGCTGTGACCATCGTGAGCTCTTCCGAGCTCTTTCATTCCAGGCCGAGCAATTCTGAGTCCCCAGGCATGAGCCTGGGAAGCGGCCCTTGCCACTCGCACGGTGGAGGAGAGACCGAATCCTACCTTTTGCTTCACATGTTCTTCTTAGGACATGGCATTTCCCACCCACAGTATTTTCAGTGCCAGGTAAAATGCCAATTCCGCCTCCGGAAGTCTGAACCCAGGGCCCTTCCAAAGAAAGAAGGGGCCTCTTAACCCTCCATTAAACGCTGATTAAAACAGCATCAGAGGGAATATGGAACATGTGCAATACAGTAAGTACATTTTCTCCCTATTTCTATTACTTGACAGTCCAAGGGATGCTTCCAGAGGGATGGTGCCCACTCCTACTATGCTATTTTCCATCCTGAGCCATTTTTTTGTGGTAAGAAAAATGATGGACAAAGTAGGCAGCTTACAAATGGAAGATGGTGTCATCTGGACCCCGGCGGAATTCATGAATGCATCAGGTAACTGCACAATAAAGCCTTCCCTAAAAGCACCTAAACATCTGAGAAAAGTCCACTGCGGAAACAGGCTGTAATCCTATAAATCTGTACTGAGCAGGAATGTAATGAAGCAGCGTGCCTGACCAATGCCTTCATTAAATGAATACACATTGCCTGGTGACCACATGGGCGAGAACATGATGGAAAAGTTATTCTGACCTAGGATTCAGGCTATTCAGTATTATTCTACTTCACATACTCTAGGAGATGGTTTCATCTCTTCCAGTAAGATTTTTCTTTGTTGTACTTTTAATGTCAACCAGGGGAACCAAGTAGGTACTATTACATCATCTTAACAAACATTCAAGCAGGGGGAAAGTAACCTTTATTACACCTGTTAGTAGTTTTACACAATGCAACCCCATCAGAATTAATAACCAGGATTAATGTACTACATTTCAAGGATCTGAAGTATTTCACATACATTATCTCGATAACCCTTACAACAGCCCTGTAAGGTGGGCCAGTATGATCGCTGCCATATCATGAGTGGTCGGTGGCTTGCCAGGAAAGCTGTGACTGAATCCGCATTTGAACCGGGAATTTCCAGGCTCACTTACCACTACGCTACACGAGAGCCTCTTCAAGCAGGGGAGCGCGGAGCAACGGCCTGCTAAAAATGGGCGCAGTGAAAAGCGTCAGGTGACAGAGGGACTCCGCGCTATCCTTTCTTGCAACCAATGCAACAGAAGCACAACTGGGCCCGACAGAAGGCATCATCTCAATGTGTGTGATCCAGGCTGCTACAAACATTAACAGATCATCGGGGAGTTTTGCCCTGCACAGCGGGAAAAGCCAGCCAGTCGTCTTGGAAGCATTCGCCTTCCAAAATGTAGCTATGGCGGTGAACCACACACAGTTCTGTCTAAAGCATCACATATTTCCTTTTCTGTGTCTCAGTGGCAGAGAATCTCTCTCTCTCTCTCTCTCTCCCTCAGCATCCCATGCAGTTTCCCAGAAAAGTTCAAACGCAGAAGAATTACCTACAAATATATAAACTGAAAGAACAAACATATTATATGAGGCTGCTTGAAGAAGGTAGCTTTTAATGCTTTAGATAAAACACAAATTGTATTTCACGTAAGAGTAAACTGTCTGAAAGGAGCCATTTTAAATTTGCCACAGCAGACTGTGTGCCAATACTGTAACAGTGTGGACTGCACCGCTTTCTCCTGGTTTTGTGGAACTCAACCAGTAGAAGCCACTTGAATGCTTTGTGCCCCTTTACCTTGTATCTGTCCAGAGGGTCTTCCTGCTGCAGCTGGTTTTCCCGCATCATCTGATACTCTCTCTCATATTTCTTCAGCTTCTTCATGGGCACCTACAGAGAGAGCACATACAAAACCAGCGGTGTTACGAGAGACGCTCAGCAGAAGGCAAAATGCTGCACACAAATGTTAGCAGACTTCCTGAACTTTAGGGGACTGCCATTATCCCAACAAAGTCCACTCCCTGCTTGATCCTGGCATGAAACAAGTCCCATGTGCCCCTGCACTCTGGCAGTCTTCTAAAAGCAAGAGTTAAGTGGGCCAGCACTGAAGATGGAGGGACTGGGCGTCCCATGGCCCTCCTGTAATCCGCACACTGGAAAAGGGACTCTCCACGGCTCCGCAGGGTTTATCCACCTCTGGAACAGATGAAGCAGGAGCACGAGAACCACAGGCATGCAGCAAACCAGCTGACTGGCGCGCCCAGATGCGCAGCTGGGGGCGGTGAGATCCGCATCCCCTCCAGACCTGGAGCGCCAACACAGGCTTTAGCAGCCCCAGGCAAAGAGGCGGCAATGGAAGTGGGTCAGACAATCTGCCCCCTCATGGCGTGCGCTGCCTGAACCCGCCTCCTGAGCAAACCAAAAACAACTCCATCAAGGTGGGGAATACGAACGGACACGCAACAAACACAGAGCTTTAACACTCTGCCGCCCAGACAGAGGAGGGTGTGTAATGCCAAGCCGCGCATGCGGCCCCTTGTTGCCACTGCCATGTGTCCAGGTAGAAAGGCGGACTGCAGGCAGAAAGGGAGGTGGGGAAGACCAGTCACCTGGCGTGCAGATGGCCAACTGCGGGTGTCCCCAAGGAGGAGCTGCCCAGATGGAGGATGGCGGCAGGTCTGGTGGCTTTGCACGTGTCAGCAGCGCTCTCCAGCAGCATCCCACCTCTCAGGCCAGGGAGGACGATAAGCCATTAAAGGCATGAAATCCTATGCATGTTTGGGGGCCAGAGTGAAGCCTTACAAATGGGCTTTCTGGGAAGCATTTCCCAGAAATCCCAGCCATAAAGAGATCTCCTGGCTGCTGCCCCACTACCAGGAACAACTACCACCCCCGGGGCCTTTGATGGTGGAAATGAAACTTTTCAGGGAGAGGAGATGAGGGTAGAGCAGCCCAGTACAGCCACTCAAACCCAATTCAATTTCCAGCCTCGTTTTGAATAATCCTAGGATACAGCTATATCTAGATTTGGTGTTAAGGGAAATACACAAAATAGGAAACCCCACTAACTCGAGGGTACCCTTGGATCAAGGAAAAGCACCTGGCATTAAGCAGTTTGCAAACATGTTGAAGCATAGTTTTCAGGCGGGCAAATGGCGTTGATGGATGGAGAGGCCTGTTTAAAAGAAGCATACAGACAACGGGAAAGGATGGACATTACGGGGAAAACGAGGAAAAGCCCATGGAGAGGACCAGGAATGATACTGTGACTTTACTACTGGAGGAAGAGTTACCTAGACAGCAGATACAGAGCAGGAGAGCCCCAATTTTATTTCTTGCCCAGGATCCAGAAAAACACGCTCCCCCTAACAGGCCACCCCATCATCTCAGGGTGTTCTCCACACTGGAATCTCCCCCCACATTTGTGAAGCATGTCCTGAACTCGTTTCTTCCATTAATAAGTTCCCATGTGAGATATAACATGCATTTGTGCAATTTACGCATGATACTGATTTGGAAGGGCAATCGGTTTGGTGGGTTACCATGGATATGGTTTCCTCAAATACAAGCGATGGGAGATATTTACATTGAGTAGGAGAACTGTATGATTTTTCCCTTGCACAAGCTTCATTCATTCTCTAGTTGAGCTGGGTGAGGGGAAAAAATCTCAATAGCTCATGGATTTGCCTCCTAGCTGGCAAACCTGTCTATGGCTCAATGCGAACAACATATTCTATCTTATGGAAGTGATATTCATGCTTTGCAGAAGTCTGTAAAAAAACAACCGTAAAAGAATATGAACTTGTTTAGGATATAATTAAACTTGAGGCAACTTATAACCTCAATTATTTTTTACGATGTATGGATAAGAACAGAAGATTGCAGAATTCACACAGATGTATAAGCAAAACATACTGACTCCAATCTTTCCTGGCATAGGGCAGCTTCTGTCCTGGTTCTCCAAAAATGTGTCTACTGTACTCGAGGAGTGTAAGGCCTGCTGCCCAGAGGGGTGGAAAGGAGGGAGATATTGTGTTCATTGAATATGAATTCCCAAACTAGGATTGAACGTTGTTCTTCCTGTGCTAGGTGCTTCAAATGACAATTTCTTCCAAAGAGAGAATTCAGGGTTTGTGATAATTTTCAGTTACTTTCAGTTACTAGCACAAGAAGCAACATGTAAATGACAAAGCAAAAATGTCCTTTTCCAAGTTATCCAAGAAAGCATTTCTGGATAATTTAGATGCCAAAGGCATTTTTTGGTTTGTTCCAATCTATCACATTTCTGGGCAATGTATTCCAAGTTAAAATAGTTTTTACTAATTAATTTACTTTGAGGAAAAACAGAGGTGGAACTAAATTGCAAAGTATTTTGTATTTCCTTTGCAGGCTTGGCTGTAAAACTCCTGGCCACACCCTTCAAACCAGATTTTGAAGGTGAGATTCCAAGCCTAAGGGAGAGCTTTCTGTCCCCTCCTAACTCTCTGCACCTGGGGACACAGCCGATTTCCCAGCATGGCGAGTTGCTAGGATACCTTCCTGCAAATGCCTCCGCTGTTCTCTGATGTTTTGCCGGATGACATCAGGAAAACAAGGAAAGGCACAGAAGCTCATGGAGCAATCACTGCCGTTAAGGAGAACAATTTGGGGACAACTGGGTTCACCCAACATGGCAGCCCATCGTAAGTGAAAACCGAAGGGGCACTGCCATGTGGTAAGAACCCCAGGCTGCTTCCTGGAGTTAGTTTTGTGTGCTTGTCTTTTGCCTGTTTTCACCCCTCATTTCTGTGTATGTGTTTGTGGTTCTACTCTTGTTTTGTATTCTTGGCTTTTATTTTCCTGACTGATGTTTGGTTTTGCTGAAGAGTGTAAAAGTCAAATAAAAAGTATAAATATTACAAAAGGAAGCACTCAAGGTGGTTTTGGACAGAAGAGCAATAACTAAAATAATGCATCAATAGTTTTTAAAACTGTTTTTAGGATTCTTTTTTAAAGCACACTAGATAAAGGTAAAAAGTAGAATGACAGTATTATTATGCTTACATATACAGATATTTTGGGGGCATGTATTATCATTCCAATGCCTGCTTTTGTTGCACTACAGAGGCAGGACAATAACTGCAGCCATCTTCAATTTCTCTGAAGCATGCAAGTGAATGTTCACACCAATAATAATGTAGAAAACTAAAGGAACCTTAGTATTGACAAATACCCGATTGCAAATTGGCTTTCAGTCATTAAAAGCTTAGCCCAGATCCTTCCTCATACTATAACAATTCTGTAATGTTACAGTGGTACCTTGGCTCATGAACTCAATCCGTTCCAGGACTCTGGTCGTGACCCAAGTTGGTCGTGAGCCAAGTCAAATTTTCCCATAAGGGTCAATGTAAATAAGGTTAATCCATTCTGTAATCTTTTTTTTTTAATCAGAAAAATGTGAAGCAAAGTGACAAAGAACAGCAAAGATTATGGCCATCCCCCCGCCCCCGAGCACGGCCACGATCGCGCCCATCATCCCTGTACACGCCCGTCATCCCGACACTCTGGGGACGGACGGACAGGCGCAATCGTGCTCGAGGGAAAGATGGGTGAGATCGTGGTTGCGCTCCTGCAGGAAAGACGGGCACGATCGCGGCCATCTCCCCCCACTTCCCCCAGCACGATCGCAGCCATCTCCCCACCCAATGCGGAGTCTGCAACCTGAGTTAAAATTTTCATGAAATTCTTGTTCGCGACCTGATTTGGTGGTGAACTGAGGGATTCGTGAGCCAAAGTACCACTGTATATGCTATTCATTTATCAGTGTCGTTCCATTACTAGCCTGACCTGCACAGCACAAACCAGTTAAAGTAGGATGTAAAGTAAAGATCATAAACCTTCACAGTTGTTCAGTTTTTCAAACTATGACTGCAAAATAAGAAAGAGTGATGCAGGCTTTTTGGATCTCAGTAACGTCCTCACTGAAACAGTCATACGGCTAACCTACACGCAGCTCTACTTTGTCATGGTGCCGTAGTCTCAAAACGACACAAGGAAGGTCCGCATTAACAGGAGAATGAAAAGCCAAAGTGAAATCTCACTGAGTGACAATAGGCCTATTCACTCCTCTGCTAAGCTACAAGAAACGTGATCTGGGGAATACACTCAATCTGATAGGGAAGCAAATATAAAGGACCTCTTGTAGCAGTTTTGCCTACTCACAGGTACAGGGTCCTCAGAGGAGCAAAACGTCAATCCAATACCTTGTTAAGCCCAATTCATACATTATAGTCCTATGGCAGCTGCTTCATCAAGGAAGAGAAAATGGTTCTTAGGGATGACAACCATCGCTGAGAAGGAGCCTCATGGTTGGCGCTGTCTGCATAGCTCCTACCACCAAGGATTGCAGGAGAGACATGAGAGGAAGCCAAAGGAAAAGGGCCTTTGTACCAGAACTGGGATAGCAATGCTTGGTCAGAATGATCCGTATAATTAAAGTCTGTGAGGGAAGGCAAGTGGACTAGAAGCCTTTCAAAACTGGAGTCTATTATGCCCTTGAATGATAAGGTGGTGACATGTAGCTTTATTAAGCATGCAATAGGCATTTGGTTTGTATGTTATATCTGATGGAAGCTTTTGTTGCATATAAACAATAAACTGTTTCTTTATGCTTGATTTGTCGTTTAAAATAATAATAATACAGTAAAATATAAAGCTGCATTGAACTTGGTAGCAACCCTGTGATTTCATTTATTTTAAGTAACTCTGGGAGCCCTTTTATGGGATATAAATGAGATAATAATATTACTTATGGAAATACCTTTAACAAAGATACTGAGTTGTGTGGCGGCATATATCTTACTTATATTTCATCCTTTAGTTTATAAGGAAACTCCTAAAGGATGCTGACAAAATAGAACAATTAGACCACAACAGGATCAAGTACCAAATCACAAAATGCACTGACCGAAGCAGCAGAAAGTACACTAAAACTTTGGCAACATTAAAAGCAGATTAGAACAAGGAACTGAGCTAAGGATACAATTCTACCTGGCAAGAAGTATTTGCAGATCCTACACAAATAAGCAGGAAGCAGGCTCGGGTCTCCACTCAGCTACGAAGCACACCGGGCGGCCTTGGCGCTAAGCACTAACCTATCTCATACAACTGTTGCAAGCATAAGCCACCAACGAGCAAGCTAGCTGATGAAGGACTGTGGCAAACAAGGAAAGGGCAAGCTCCCGTGGCAGCCATTTTGGGAGGGTGCCCATGACACTCATGCAACCTTCCAGCTGTTGATACTGACACAGGAGGGTTCCATTAGTTGTTGCTGATTTCCCTCCATTTGCTTATTTAACCAAAGCTGTTCCACCTTTCCTATCAAGTGGCAGAGGCTTCAGCTGCTCTTTGCAAGACATGCTCTTTGAATTAGTCCTCCTCCTTCGTTAAGCAGGAGAAGGCAACAGATTTTCCAGGGCAGGAGGGTTCACTGGGAAATAGTCATTCAAGGGCCACCTTCGGAACGGATTGTTTGGAATGCCCCAACGGTCTTCTCCTGACGTTTTCTTGAAAGAGGCCTCACTGGGATTCAACTGACCTGGTTCCTGAACTTTCAGCTTGAAGCCTGGTCTTTCAATCCTCAGTCAGCCCCGCATCTATCACAACAGATGAACTTTACAGTTTTTTTAAACCCCTGCATATTAGATACAGGGAAACATGTAACCTCATGGGTCGTTTGGCCCCGAGAATTAGGGCAGACAAGACTGTAAATTAACAGGGCATATATGGCTGATAAGGCCAAAAAAAAGCCAGAATTTTTTAAAAATATTTTTTAATAAAAATGACTTGCAAACTGGAAATGGAATGCCTCACTATTTGTCTAGTGTGATTAGATATTTCAACAATTCAATTAAGGATTCAAAGGTTAGATTTTCGTATTCTGACAAGAGAAATAATACAAGGCATTCTGACTATTTAGTATTTTACCCAGTTTTTTACAGGAAAACAAGTGTGCCTCATAGTACCTTACAATAATTCCAAACGGTTTCCATCTAGTTCAGGGCTTATTGTAAGCATATTGCGATGAGAGCTATGCGTGGTTGTGGCCATTCTCAATCTATTTTAGAGGACAGTTATAAAGACGGCTGAGATGGTTCCATTTGCAGTGCTGAGAGTGTTAAACAGAATATAGATGCCAGTACTACGGCACCTATTCACTACTTCTGATGCAGTAAACATGCATATCCGATCGTGCTCTTATTCCCCACTACGGTCAAGCATATATAATGATAAGCACATGATCTGCTGTGAAATTCAAGACATTTCTTGTGCACGTGCCACGGGGCATCCGCATGGAGGGGAACTTTCACCCTTCTGCCCTGCTGCGCTTCCCATCCAGGCTGGAGCACCCACACCTCCTCTATGCAGAGAGGGAAGTTCGCATTCTCACATGCTATTTAAGTTCCCATTCAATAGCATGTGAGCCTGCAGAGCAGTACTGGACTGTATCGATCTTGCGCAATCCACCGCATGTGTGTTCTGCAGCTTCTCGGGGGCCCTTTTTGTTCCCTTGGTTTTTCTTTCCTTCCTCTCCAGGAAAGTACCCACAGGCAGCCACCACAATTTGCCATGCTGATACGCAGCATTTTGCATATTTCGCTTAGCTGCTCGACAGTTGAGGCTGAAGAGATACTAGAGAGGCACGCTTTTTAAAAAGGCACACACATTAAGCATATTTTCCCAGTAACTTTCCCATGACTGAATCTGCATACACTCCTGCAAAAGGAAAAAGTGGGCCATGACACTTTTTCCATGACGGGCATCCAAGCAATATTGGGCTTGCTATTTTTTGGGAGGAGGGGGGTATTCAAAGGCAATGATTGCCAAATTTCTACGTTTTCCAAATCAATTATATATTTTATTACCATGATCACTGTCGTGCTAAAATAGTATCCTTTCTCTTAACGAGGCCTTCCTTGAAATAGAAATAGCTCTCAGGAGTGACGAGGCAGAGAGATAATGAGGTGTGGGGGAGAGAAAGAGCAAGTTAAAGAGGTAAAAGGGAAAGCCCAGACAAGACTAGGGGCCAGGAGATGCAAAAACAGCAAGGGAAAAGAGGCAGAAACAGTGATGCTGCAAGCTGGGTATCAGCTGGAGAGGGAGCAAGCCTAACAGCTAGTCAGGAAGATAAAGACAGTAACGAAAACAAGGGAAGGGCAGATGTGGAGGGGGGGGGAGGGAGTGGGTGAAAAAACAGCCAAGTGAGGGACCAGGAGGAGAAAGTGATTAAAGGGAAACTATCTCTTCAGCCTCAACTGTGGAGGTAAGAGAACATCGGGCAGAGCCAGGAGTCAGCTGCCTCCTTCTTTCTTTGCCAGCAAATGGCTGATCACAGGTGGGAACAGGCAGAGGTAGGGGAACCTGGTCCTCTAGCATTGTTCAAGGTTTTCATTAAAACCTTTTAATGTTTGCAACTGCCCAGAAAGGAAAATGTCATAGACACCAATGCAGGTCTCTGCAGGCTTGGGGATCCATCAAATATACCATTTGTATAAAACAGCCTTCCTCAAACTGATCTCCCCCAGATGTGTTGGACTGAAACTCCCACCATCCCCAGCTGACATGGCTATTGGCAGTAGTAGTCCAACACATCTGGAAAACATCACTTATGGGTGCTCCACAGGAGAATTTGGTGATGTAGCTGAAAATCCAAGCTGCCCCTCATGGAGCTCTATAACCACTCCATCTTATTCAGCAAGAAAGCCTCCCGAATAGAATATTCCTCCTCTGTGGATTACAGTACTTAAAATTCTTTGCTTCAGATGTTCTAAAGATAAAGTGATAATTAAAATCACAAGTGTAAAAATACTCAGTTCTTGCACAAGGAGCACAACAGTGAGTTTGTGAAATGTTAAGTATTCCAACAGCACCTTCCCTTCCACCCCCAAAACCCACTTTTCCATCCAAGTGCTCATCTTGGTCCCATGCAGAAAAAGCAGAAACACGCCTAGATTTGCTTTGGCCTCCCTTGCCTCGCATACGCACACACGAGAATAGAACAGCAGATAAAGGGGAAACGCGTCTGTGCCAACGGAGCTCACCAGTCCGACAGGTTAAGCAAGGCCAGGCCAGCCTTAGGCACAAACAACTGCTTCGAGACATCAAGGTCTACGTTAATGATCAGGCAACACCTATTACATCAGGATTCTTATGGCTGCATGAAAAGGCAGTATCCTTCCAAGAATGGGAAAGGTTTTAGAAGAGTAATTATTTAGGAACCTGAGAAGATAGAGCAAAAAAGATATACTTTTTCATATTATAGGCATGAAGATAAATCGGCATGTTCTACATTTCACAATCCAGACACCTACCACATATTTGGGTTTGCTGTCTGCCACCAGGCGGGCCAGAAAATCTTCATCAGAGAGCTGGCTAAAAACATGGGAGTCATAGGCCACCACGATGGAAACTTCTTCCATCATTTTGTCAGCTCAGTCTTGGTTAGCGGTGGCAAGCAACAGGCTCCGTTTCCAGCGACAAAGAATTAGCCCAGCTTTGAACAGGTTGTTCACACCCACCTGAAGAGACTAAGTGGGTGGAGTGCACAGGAGGAAGAAAAAAGGACGAAGAATGCAGCAGTCAGCCAAAGCGGTTCCTGTATCCTGTTTTCCTCTTGGAGCCTGAGTTATCCTTGCAGCTAATGTACAGCTGAAACACCTGCGCATATGCCCAGATTAAAAACCATTCATTAAAATCTTCTTCAACCATAAAAAGTCCTTTTCCAAGAGGAAAACAAATCCAGAAGAAGAAAGGAGAAATCTGAAAAAATTAATTCAGAGTTCTTTCCCGTGGGTCCCACAACAGCTTGCTCTTTAAATGCAATATTTCACAGCAGTAAAATAAATTCCTTTTAGTGGAGGAGTCTAAGTTTTTCAAGACAACCTTCTTAATGCTTAATCTACAAATTCTCACAAAAGGAGTGAACAGTATACTACAGCTCCTCAAAATTTTCTAAGTATCTCATTACATATGTGGGAAAAAAACTGTCTTTGGAATATCTGATATGTTTCGGGGTACTTTGTTTTTGTACAAACTGACATAAAGTAAGAATACAGGACCACATCAGTCTTTTAACTGCTCTCTTGAAATCATCTCACTTTCATGTAAGATTACTGGGACATATTTTCCTTATTAGTCCAAAAAAGGGGGAATCACACTTTGAAAAGATGCAATCTCTCCAAATGATCTTCACTTACCCTTGTTCAAGAAACAGAAGAACAGAAACCCCAGCTCTCTTATAGGCAGCGTCCTGCCATCTAGTTTGTAATTGCAAAAGGGCTTGGGCATTTCAGACTACTGGTATATTTACCAATAATGTCAAAGTTTTGTTTTGAAATCTGAAAATTTAAGTATTTTTAACTATAATTTTACCAAGCCATGCAACAAGATGAAAAAACCATGCTCTCCAAAACACAATATAGTCTTTGTTTCACAATGCAAAGCAGTATATTTAAATTAAGAAAAAGCAAAAAGGTTTACGGATCAGAAGACCCACTCCTATTTTACCCACTTTGTTCTGTTCTACAGCATCTTATTCCAGTGAAGGGTTCAGTATATAAACAAGTATATGCACATACATAACTAAAGTGTGCATTTATTCTAATAATAGCACATTTTCGGTTGCTGCAAAAAAGGTGGCATTTCCTGGCACTGTTACAGAAGGGGTGCTATATGCATGTGCTCCAGAATAAAAATAAATTTGATCTTTCTCTTTCACCTGTTTTTTTTTCCCCCTCTCAGGAGTCTCTCACAAAAATTGCACGTAGATTTCATGAGCAGCAGGTGTTGTTTGCAGTTAAATGGGAGAACAGAGACACAGCTGCAGCATGTGGAATTCAAAAAACAATTTCTGTTTTAATAAGGGAGGAATAAACACGGCATGCTATTGCTAGGAAACAGCACAGAATCATAATAGGCTTAGGGCAGGCAAAATGCAAAGCTTAAAGGAGAAATTATTGAGATTAGGAGAGCTACTGATCATATTTAAGCTGCAAAGAACAACTTCCACTCACCCAACTTACTGGATTTGAAACATTCACTAGTGCAGTTTTGTGCAGCTGAGTTTAGGTTAGTCTTACTTGTTTTTCTTCCCACTGGTAACAGTTCAGATCTAAGTAGTAGCCAACCCATTCTTCCTGGACTCCAGTGAAAAGACTTCCTACCCAAAACCTGTCCTCTGATTTCCTAAACATAGTACTAGAAGCAAGGGACCTCTACGGAACACGCATTTCCCCTTTTGTCTAGATTCAACTTCCTGGCAAAAAAACACTTGCTAGAAGTAAAAGCAAAGCGTCTCTTTCTGTCGTTTTTTTCCAGCAGCGGTGACTCAGCACAGGCAAGGAATAATGTGTGCACAAGGTGAGCAGACAAAGACACCTGTTGTAGGAGGAGGAGAGGAATGGAACCGCCCATGATTCCTTGCTCCAGACTGTGCCTGCCAGGAAAGGAGCAGCCGATACGTTAGACAATGTTCACGCTTCTCTTGAATCCAGGCACAGAGGCCAACAGACTGAGGGCAGAAATGCAAGACTCCCATCAAACTACAGGCCCCTCAGATGTCCTCTGAGTGAATGAAATATATCCCATGGCAACAAGATACTAAAAGTCATCATCACCTGGTATACTCTCTGCTAGCTTAAGCCAAATTGATACCAGAACCTTTTTGCTGATACAGTTGTGTGTTTAGTAACCACAACACTAATCTCCTCTCCTACATGTATTTATCCATCTAGCTTTCTATAGTATTTCAAGTATTTTTAACCTGCCCTTCATCTTAAGATAGCAGGGCAGGATTTTAAAACCCCTCAATTTCTGTCCATCTACAGCAAAGTTCTACCAACAATAGACAGGGAGTACATGCTCTTTCACACGGTATGTTGTGAGACGCCCTGAGGCTTTGTTGCAATGGGGGCGGCATAGAAATGTTTTAAATAAATAAGTAAGTAAGTAAGTAAGTGACCTTTTCAAAGAAGGCCACATCTGCTTTTCTGATCGCGTATGCAAACACCATACAATGCATTTCTGCAGAATAATGTTCTTAGAGCCTGGCGCCGTCTTTATTTGCTTTTCGGCACCAGGCGAAGACCTTTTTATTTAAGCAATATTTTAAATGTTAAACTATTTTAAATTTGTTTGTTTGAATTTATATTGTATTTGTATGTTTTAATTCGGACCTTGAGATGAGCCAGTTTTAATATTGTGTAGGCTTTTTAATATTGTGTTAGGCCTTTAATGTTTTTGAGGTTGTGAGCCGCCCCGAGGCTTGTGGCAAGGGGCGGCCTATAAATCTGTTAATAAATAAATAATAATAAATAAATAAGAGCACAATTTCCAATTATCTCCTGCGCAGCTTCCAACTGAACATTACTACTGTGTTGTATCAACATGGCCCAATGGTGTTGCCTCAGTAGTGGTTTCATGATGGAAGTGGTTTCGTGCCATTCTCCCTCAATGCTAAGCGTTTCGATGAGCTCAAGCTTCCAAATGTGACTAGACAGTCCATATCCCTAAGTTAGTTTCAAATTTTTCCTGTGCTTGCCACCGACTGTCCAGATGCCCCTAGGAAGCCCAAAAGCACTGCAAGAAAATTGCTCCAGCCCTTGGTCATTCTGGATGCTTTTATGGGCAGTTACATTTTTGATCCCTCTCTTAATAATCTCCATCATGGAATTTGCCAGAGGCCTTTAAAAGTGAGTTAACTGCCATGACCCCAAGGTCTTTTTCCTCACGAGGTAGCACGAGCTCATGGACACATGTACCAAACTCTACTCCTGACCCCAGTGCATCGCCTACACCTACTTACAATGCACTTAGTTTGCCACTCCGTTGCCCAATCAATCTGGATTGTCAGCATCCCGAAAAAATCAGAATCAAATTTTGTGACTGCTTCACTGGCCTCCCTCAACTCTAGATAATTTATGAGCACATCAAAAATGTAAGTCACTTCTGATACACACCCTTGCAGCCCTCCTTGTGGGAACAGTTCCTTTGTTATGGCTTCCTGCTCCATTTTATTTAATCAGTTAATACAGGAGATCTCATACTTCTGTCTGAATTATTCAGAGACCTCTAATGAGGAATTAGAGGAAAAGGGAATTATCCCATTTATTCAAAAACTTCTAATGAGTGCTGGACTAGATGGACCTTTGGACTGATCCAGCATGGCTGTTCTTATGTTCTTAATTTGTCAAAAGCTTTTTAGAAGACTATGTACAATGCCTACCATTCACATGTCCGTTGAGTCAAAATGGTTAATGAGGCAAGTTATCCTTTTGCAGGAACACACGAAAAGAGGTACTTTCCGAGAGTCTAACTATGTCCCAGACAGTCACGTAAATAACCACAGAGGGCAGAACTTTGGACCTGATCCGAAGCAGCACTGAGGAGTTACTATGAGTTATGAGAATTGCGGAACTAATTGGGAAGCTGTGACACAACGCTCTCAAATCTAATTCATAGCTAAGCAGAAAATTGCTCAGGAAATCCACCACAGTCCTATATGATTATGAAAAAATGAGGGGAGTAGAAGCTGAAAGGGAAAATCCAGCATGGTGTACAGACTAGAGTGTACAGCCAAGGAAGCTACTGGGTGTTTTTGGGCCAGTCTGCCTCACAAGACTGTTCTGAGAATAAAACAGAAAGGAAGAAGATTATGTAAACTATCTTGTGCTCCTCACAGGAGGAAAAAAGGCAGGATATAAATGTAATGTAATAATGGAGTTTCACAATCACTCTAGAAACCGCTGTCACAAAAACACGGCTTAGATGCATACTGAGAGTCTGACAAGGAACCATCCACTCCAAGAAGTTATGAGCGTGCCTTTGCTCAGAAACTCTCTTTCCAAATTAGGAGAATAACAAGAAAGATAACTTGGACAGAAGACATGCAAATAGATGTGAGGGATGAACAAATGATTTTGTGGAATTAATTACTAATTACAGTAGGCCCAACAATGGAAAAATAAAAAAATAAAAAAATACATCCCAATCAGGAAACTGGCTATGCTGGCAGCTGGACGGTTGGGTGAAAAGGAAGTTAAACAAGTACTAAAATAGGATAAAAAAGATTGCAGGGCTGAATGAACTTTTTGTGTCTGACTTTACTGCAGAAAATTTAGGGCATATACCTCTGCCTAGGGCAAATAGTGGTAATAAGAAATCAATCTTCCAATCTTATCAATGAATTGGAAATAAACAAACCTCCCAGTCCAGATGACATTGGTCTGACGTTTATTCAAGAACTCAGAGGTGAGACTGCCAATCTTCTTGCAAGATAGGTAACATGTTCTTAGTATCAAGCTCAGTGCCAAAGGACTGGAAAGTGGGCTATGTACAGTGGTACCTCGGCTCACGAACTTAATCCGTTCCAGGACTCTGGTCGTGACCCAAATTGGTCGTGAGCCAAGTCAAATTTCCCCATAAGGGTCAATGTAAATCAGGTTAATCTGTTCTGCAACTGTTTTTTCTATTCACAAAAATGTGAAGCAAAGTGACAAAGAACAGTGCGGGGGGTGGGAGGAGACGGGTGCGATTGCGGGAGCACTGGGAGGAGCCGGGCGTGGGTACGTGGTGGGATTCATTCTTATGTTCTGTTAGGGATCAGTACCACAGAACCTTTGTGCCTGGAAACTGGAAGAGGAAATGGGCTGCAGTCGTTTTTTCCAGGGTACAGAAGGACGAGGGGCAACGGCAAAGTCAGGAGCAGGCAGGAGTCAAGTCGTGAGTGAAGAAATGGCAAGGCTGGAAGCAGAAGTCAGATCGGAGATGTGATGCAATCACCACAAGGGCTCCCACTGCTGTGGCAAACTAGGCAGGGCCGAGCAGCCTTTTATAGCTCCCCCTGCACCTTCCAACTGGTCGCCTTGGTTCCAGTGGCTCAGAACCCTGCAAGCATCCACATGCCTGACGCCAGGCCCGTCCGGCAAGCACTTGCCAGGTGAACCAAGCTGCCTGCTCTAATGAGCTGCCAGGGAGCCGTGCTGCTCTGCAGATCCAGACCACTTCCAAAGAAGTCCCTCACCAAAGCTTTCGGAGCAAGCTTCGTAATCATGTACAGTTCCCACAGTGGAGAGATGTAAGTGAGTTCTCACAAGGAGCTGTATTTGGACATTACATCTATTCACAATGATCTGGAATTAAGGGTGAACAGTAAGGTGACCATATTTCCTGGTAACTCTAAATCATTCAGCATTCTTAAAATAAACAAGGACAATGAATAATTCCACAATAATCTCTCCAAGCTGGGGAAATAAACATCAAAATGACAAGTAAGCCAGAGTAAATTGAGGTACTCCGGAGCCAAAAAACCCTCAGCTTCATAGGTCTACTGATAGTGTGGGTGACTTACTGGGAAACTAATCTTGGAAATGTGGAGGACAGCTTAATAAAGAGAGTGACCCAGTGTGCAGTGGCTGCGAATAACCGCATTCAATACTGAGCTCTATCAGAAAAGGAATTGGAAATAAAACTGCCTATATCATGTGGCCTTTCTAAAAATCCAAGATACCACACTAGAGAACTGCACACTGTTCTGAACATCACACCTCCAAAATGATATGGTATATCTGGAAACTATCCAGAAATGGGAAGCCAAAATAATTAAGGAATTGGAAAAACCTCTGGGAGGAAGGGCCCTTTAGCTTGGAAAAAAGGTAGGTAAGAAGGGATATGACGGGGGTATAAACCATTGGGCAAAATGTACGCATGGCATGTAAAAAGCGAATTAAGCAAGCAACTTTCTCAATATTAGAACCCAGGATCCTCCAGTGAATTCAAGCAGTGGGAGATTCAGGACAGATAAAAAGAAAGTACTTCTCCCGGAGCACATATTAAAGAATGCAATTCACCACCACCTACTTGGGAAGGCTGGAAAGTAGGTTAAACGCATTCTTGGAAGATGAGGCTATTTATCAGTGGTCATTATGTATGATGTTTATATTTATAGGCCCAGAGAACCTCAGTTATTGGACGGTATAAAAATGAAATATAAATAATCACGCAAGTACAGTGAATCCATTATCAGAGGTAGTATGCCTCTTAATACCAGTTCTTGGCGAGACTGCGGGCATTCTTGGACAGGGAAAGCCCAGCCACTGGGATCTGTCACGGCAAGACTGGACTGCGGTGACGTTTGCCACACTGAGCTGACCTAGGGGCTGGTTCGGAAAGCTGCAACAAGCACAGCAAGTAGAGGCTAAGCACCGAATGGGCGGCCTTACCGAGCGCATGACACATGTGCCACAAGGTCTACACGGGCTGGCAGTCTACTACCAAGCCAGTTTTAAAGTCTCGAGATCGGTACGTATTAGTATGCGACTCTGGAGCAGGTTATCTCAAGGAATGCCTTCCCCATGGGAAACACTCAGGATGCAAGGCTATGCGGGGAGCCCGTTGTCCATGCTGTGGCCGCCGGTTTCTGTCTGGTAGCAACATGGAGATGCGCCTTCTCTGCAGCGCCCCCCCCCCCCCCATGGAACGATTTCCCCTGGAGGCCTCAGTGCTGGTAAACACAGCCGCTTGCTTTGCTTGGGCTCTCCTGCAGCCATAAGCGACCTTTGTATCAACCTCATTATACTATTCTTTGTGCGGGTGTTTTTATACTTGTAAATGCTTCAGGATTTGTTTCAAGTGCAGTGGTATATAAATATGGCAAATCAATAAAGAATTGAGGGAAGGGGGATGTTACTGCACCCATGGACTTCCCATTGGCAGCTGGCTCGTTGCAGGAACAGGATGCTGGGGTAGATAGCACTTTGGTCTGATATATCATAGTATTTCTTAACATTGTGAAGGGGTGTTTATTTTGTACCTGGCCAGCAATTTAGCACCTGGTAGCTTGCTGCCCTGTTTGCCAATGACTCTAGGTTTTCATGACAGGGATGCCTTGCAAGGTTTTGCTCAAGGTTTTGGCCCAGGCACTGGGCAGATCAATTCTAAGTGCTCTTAGCCTGTAACTATCACCAAAATGAGTTCAGTGATAATCAGTGTCTCAGTGCTGTTGATTCAGTTTACTTCTTTCTGTCTTGGTTTCTGTCATTCTCATACCTTCTATTTTCACTTGTATCTTTGCCCAGGAGGCCACACAGTCTGGCACATCTGTTCAGATTATGTGATGAATGTACCATTCCAGTTCCAAGATGGCGAAAGATGCATGGAGTGAAACTTTTCACTCACCCATCTAAGAACTGAGGAAGGGGGAATATACTGTATAAAGGATTTGGTCCGATTAGCCCCTCCTGCAAACAGAATGGCTTCCATCAATGCAGTGGACAGTGGGGAGATGGGCGTTCGCTCCCTTCCTCTTCAAACCCCATCCCCCTCCAATATCTGCTTTAAGAAACCTGCTGAAGTGGATTTTGTGGAGACGTGGGGGCTGCAAAGAGATGGGAAGTCCCATCTGGGCAGCAAGATTCACTCTCGCTCACATGGCACGTAATGCAGGCTGTACTCCCCCCTGCATCCTTGCTCCATAGGTTGGAACACCTTGATCCTAGAGGAGCATAACCAGTCTGCAGCCTCCTCCAAGGCCCTGGCCCTACACGTTACTGGGCATGTCTCTCAGCTGATCCGCTGAGTCCAGAACAGCTTGTTGTCACCACCCACCGATTCACAGGACTCACCTGCCTCAGCCATGTACTTCAAAGCAAGCACTGCAACAACATGAGCCAATTTTAGCACTCGCCCATGCCAAAACACAGGTAGTTAAGGCTTTCAGCATCTGTTCACTTATGCAACAGAAAAACACCAGGCCAAGAAGGCATCTGATGGTTTAGTAACCCAGCATCCCCGATCTGACAAACTGCTTTCCCTCTTTCTAACCAGCAATCCTGGTCAGCTCCCCTTCTAACACGAACTGTTCCTAATTCCAGTGTAATTAAATTTGTCAGAATTTGTGCCTGCACTCGTTGCCATTTCTCACCCAAAGGACTGCCCAACTGACGTGGAACTCCATTCCATTCTGCTCTCTGCCGTCAATCATTCCGCCACTCTCGCGTCGTAAGAGACACACTGCGCCAACCACCAGCCTGGCCTGAGCGAAATGCAATTGCTCCAACCATCTGATTAGCAGGCAACGAGTCAGTTCTGCCCGGAAACTAACCTCCAAAGAGCCAAACGCAGCTCAGGTTCTGGCACCCTGCATTGCCATCCCGGGTTTACGTCATTCACTGTATTCTGAGACACAAGAGGTTAGAAAGGAAGCCCATTCCTCCCAGGGATGGGGGATTTGGCCTGTATTTGAACGGATGGCTTAAGTCATGCCAGTTTCAGCTTCTCCACAATGCTGACCCGGACGACATTCATCACAGTGCCACTTGCGTTCAAGCTGTTGGGTGGATCCCCGTCCCTGTAACTGATACGAGTACTTAGATTTCTGAGGACTAAACAAACCCCATATTAAATAACTTCAGATCACTGACCTCCAACTCTTACAAACACCGGCGGGTGTGACAGCGCTGCTCGAATGCCCGCCTCTGGAAACCGCCCGTCCTGCTGGAGAGGCGAGCCGCCTCCCAACACTAGTCTAACTCTTGCTTACTAAAATTGCTCCCAGTCCCAGGGCCTTCTCTCATGTCTTTTGGATTTTTCTTTCTGGCACTGCACAGTAACTTTGCATTATGCTCTCCGTTGCTTGAGGATTCATCCACCACCACCGCAATTTCCTGCCACCTTCCGTGGCTCACCTAGAATGAGATCTGGACAATCTTCAGGACACTTTGGATTTGCTGGCTGTACAATCTCCGAACACCTGTATATATATTTTTTAGGGTTTTTAGATTCAGCTATGAATTCTTACAGTTAGTTTGCTCATTTCTCTGAGTCAGCATCTGTCCTCTTTCAGGGTAAATTCACTCTTCAGGTTTGGGTTAACTAAATGGGTGCTCTCCCTCCCTCTTTCAAGGTAGGACAGGCCGCAAGGTAACTGCAATTACTTTCCCTTTAAACCACCAGGAAAGCATTTCAGATTAGCAGCGCCTATACTGTTGCGAGAGGAGGAAACACTATTAGTCACTTCGATCTTGTTTCAATGCAACCAGCATTCAAGCCGTAACTCTAATTCAGAATTTTACAACCCGGGTGAAATGGCTGAGGCTGTCGTGAGCTGGGGTTCTTCCCTATGCACATTCCAAGCCACAGAGCTTCCTTGTAAAATGTTCTTTATTGACCAAAGTGTTTTCCAAAAGCACCACTGCCCAGAAGGCACCTCTGAGCAGGCACAGAGCAGTTCATCGAGTCCAATCCAGTACTCCGCTCCAGCAACTCTCCTTTTGAGCATCCCTGGGCCCCATCCCTTCCCGAGGGGCCCTTTGAAAAGAAGCACACCTCCTCTCTGCACCCCAATCTTCTAATTGGATAGCCCTCCTCTCCCGAGGCTGCATCATGGGGTCGAGGGCTGTACCTTAGAGACCACTAGGAAGCCGCGGCTTTTGCAAAACGCAGTGCTGTTCTGGTAGCAGAAACTAGGGCCAGGCCCGACCCAGGTCGCCCATCCCCCGAGGGGAGGACCACGTGCCCCTTCCCCTCCACTGCCCCCGCCTCAAGCCCCTCCCTAGTTGTGGGGTTTGGACAGAGCAATGCAACACCGAAGCTGGTGGAGGCGTTCACAACTTGAAGGAAAACAGGGAGCGGGCCGTTTCAGCAGGTGTTCCCTTGGATCCATAAAAGCAACCCAAAAGAAATCTTAATTACGCACTGGGTGGAAATACAAGAGTTTTTGTGAAGGAACGCCTGTCTGTGCCTGCTGCTCTGCAACATGCAGTTTGAATCTTTGAGTATGAATGTGGATCTCTACTGATCAAGCTCCTGCTGCTGCCCACTTGCTACTTGCACTGTCAAAGTGGCACATTTTTCAGTTGTTACAACCATGGCAACTCCACTCAAGAAGTTGCTGCGTGCACGGACGGCACCGTTAACGAGGCACTGTCTGCATGCGTGCATCCTGGGGCAGCACTGCGTGGAGACAAACCACAGGCGTGGACTGATCTTAACCAAATCGGACACGTCTGATGCAGAGATTGTTGCGATAATGTCAAGGCTGTGCTCACTTACAAATAGCCCCTTCTATGCCCCACGCACAAACCAAATGCATACAAATTTATCATAAAAGCATGTATCTGTTTGATTAGCAAATGTTCAATCTATGATATGTGTGACTGCAAATGCCAAGATTAATTTATAGCATAATAGTTTTTCTTTTCTACACTGAATGCTCTGATTGGGTGTAATAAGTACTTTAAAACCCAACCAATGCTATGAATTAAAAAAAAAAAAAAAAAACACCACAGGAACAGAACAGAACAGATGACCTTCCCTTTCACAAAAGCGAGATCACATTGCTGTAAGCTGAATGTACCAGGAATAGTAAAATAGGACAGAGATGGGCATTTAATAAGATACACTTTATCACCTCAACAGTCTTTTCTATAGATTGGAAAATGAGTCTTTCTCTAATGTTGTTTGATACCCTTTCAATCAATTCGATTTCGTTTCTAGCCCAGCACCCCCAAGCTTTCACAATAATACTAAAAATACGTGGCGCAAAAACAGCCTCGGTTGCCCTGTATGACGACCTATGCCCGGAGAGAGAGATCAGCAGTGTGACCTCGTCGGTTCTCCCGGACCTCTCAGCAGCGCCCGACACTCTCGCGCATGGAATCCTCGTGGGGGAACTGTCAGCGAGGGGTTTGCGAGGCCCTGCTTTGCAGCAGTTCCACTCCTACCTGGGTGGTAGGCTCCAGAAGGCGGTGCTTGGGGAATATCGCTCTGCCTCTTGGGTTCTCCCGTAAGGGGTTCCTCAGGGGTCAGTCCTGTCCCTCACGTTATTTAACATCTACATAAGACTGCCGAGTGAAGTCATCCAGAGTTTTGGAGTGCGCCGTCATCAATATGCTACACAAAGCTCTGTCTCTTCTTTTCTTCTTCAGCAGGTGAGGCTGTGAAAGTGCTAAACCAGCGCCTGGCTAAGACAATGAACTGGACAAGGGCTGGCAAACTGAAGCTCAATGCAGACAAGGCTCAGATGCCGTTGGTGGATGGTTCTTCTGACTGGATGGGCGGTGCTCAACCTGCCTTAGATGGGGCTGTGCTCCCCCTGGAGGAGCAAGTTGGTAGCCTGTGTGTGCTCCTTGAGCCATCTTCATCACTTGAGGCCCAGGTCGCTTGAGTGGCTTGTAGCGCCTTCTACCAGCTTCAGCTGGTGGCCCAGCTATGCCCCTACCTGGTCAGTGATAGCCTGCTATCAAGGGGTCTATGCTCCGGCCCTCTCTAAATTAGATTACTGCAATGCATTCTTTGGGGCTGCCCTTGAAGACAGCTTGGGAGCTCCAGCTTGTGCAAAACAGGGCAGATGGCCTCATAACCAGGACCAGAAGGTCTGAATGCTTAACACCAGTTCTGATCCACTTGCACTGGCTGCCTGCATGCTTCCAGTCCCAATTCGAGGTGCTAGTTTTGACCTATATAGTGTTCCATGACTTGGGACCAGATGAAATGCCTCTCCTAACCTTCATCTACCTGGTCACTCAAGTTGTGGGGCTACCTCCTGATTGCTACCACTGAGAGAGGCTCAGACGGTGGCAGCAAGGAGAAGGGCCTTTTCAGTCATGGCCTCCCAGTTCAGGAATGCACCCCCACTGTGGCCTGCCTGACGCCAGCTTTATTAATAATCTTTTTGTCACAAGCTAAAGACTGTCCTCTAATGCAGGGCATTCAAGTTGTCTACGGGAGCCTGCTAGCTGTTAAACAGGTCTTAAGAGCTTCTTCAAGCTATTATATTAAAAAGCTGTTTTAAATCGGGTTTTAAATTCAGTAAACTTTGTATGATGTTTTAATGTTTTAATATGGTGTATTTTTAATGTGCTGTTGTGAGCCACCCAGAGAACTCCGGCTGCTGGGCTGCACAGAAAATACATACATACATACCCTTTATTCTGAGCGTGCTATGAAAAATGACCCATTTATTTTTCATCTATTTTCACAATCCTGGCACCTACTGAAAGAGCCTCTGCCTCTTCCACTGGAAGATTACCCAGTGCATCCTAAACCCAGACAGGGGAGGGGAAGAAGCCTTTTTCCATTCCCCGTGACTGTCTTTTCCTCCACCTCTTGTATACTTTAGTGGCAATGCGAGTTTAACAATTAACGTGCACAACAACCAGCTACTGCACACACTCCCCACGCTGCACGGACAAAGTGCGCAGCATCCGTGCATGAAGTGGAAGCTATGCACATTCTCTGGCCGCTGTGCTTCACCTCCAGCAGGGCCTGGAAAATCCCTGCTATCTTAGCGGCATCTGGCACATTCTCCACCAGGCCCTACAAAGCCAGGCCATATTGGAAATGACCCTCCCTTCACCAGAGGAAGCCTGGGGACCTCTTAGAAATGTGGCGAGATTCTTCTGCTCTGGCACTCACACACCTGCCATTCCTTGCAGTGGGCGGAGACAGGGCGGATTCCAACAAAGCCAAGACTGCTGCAGACTCGATGGGCCAACCTCTTTCGGCCTGAAGGTCAAGCTCCATTTTGAAGGCGTTTTCAGGAGTCACGTCCCAGCAGTGCAAGGGGAACAAAAATGGGGGGCAGGCCCAGAGGGGTTGGAGGACAAAAGCACCAGCATAGTTTAGCTGAAGGCTCACTTCAGCCCTCCACAATGTGGGGAAGCTGCACAAAAGCCAGTGTGTCGCCACATGGGGGTTTGGGGAAAGGGGTGTGAGAGCAAGTGAGGAAGCCAAGAAGGGCAGAACTGGTCCCGGGGCCTGAGGCTGCACTCTTGCTCTCTGGGGGCGTATCACAGATCTCAGTTATAACCAGCTTTAATATTTAAAGCAGGCAGAAGTGGGAATGCTGAAGCTTAGATGATGAAAGCACAGATGCTTCACTTTATTCAAAAACAAAATTTTAACAAGATTTTCTTGATGGAACTACTCAATCTATGGGCTGTCTTTCTTTGGCTTAATTTTACCTTATCTGCAAATAAAGACACTTACCTTTACATTGCAGGCCTGTTCCATAAGTCTTCTAGCGTTCTCCTCAGCTCTGTATCTCTTGGGGAGCTGCACCCTGAAGAACTTCAAAGCCCCTTCAAAATCAGCTTGCAGAAGATCCTCCTTGGAGGTCTGCAATCAAGAACATGGGAGAACTACTGTAAGCTAAAAAAAAAACAACAGCAAAAGTGGATCCATTATGGCCTGCACAAATCGTCTGTTGAATACAGTCAACAACTTAGAAAATTTGTATGTACACAAATCTGTTCCTTAGGTTGGTGGAGAGCAGAAACCCTGGTCCCTAAAGACAGGAGCACTTCAGGGAAAATTACAGAGTAATGTGAGAGTTTAAAAAGTTATACCTAGATGTTAAGCTGTCAGATCCTGTTGAGATAAATGTGCAACACACACACACACCCCAGTAGTATTCAAGTCCTGGGGATGGTCTGGTTCCCAGCTCTGGAACAGGGACAGTGCTCTGTTCTCACCTGCCCTGACCCCATTGCTGAAACAGGCACTCCTCTCCCGCCTCTGGCCCCTTGCAGCTGACATGGGAAAGACTGTGCCATCAGCTTTCTGAGGTCGGGAAAGTGACCCGAGACAGCAGGTGAAGGGGGGGAGTACTACGCCTCCCACTCTGCACTGGGTGAACATGAACTTCAGAGTTCAAAAACTCCCACTCATCTCAACTGGGCTGCATCCTACATTAAGCAGATTTTTAATCGCCTTATTTTTATTGTGCAGAACTACAGCCTGAGCAGGGCTGTGGAGAAAGGACATTTCGGGGAGCATTCATTCATTGCATCACCACACATGGCTTGACGTCAGGAAACAGCAACGATAATGTATTACTTTATGTTGCTATGTGCTGCCTTGATGGCATTTTAGTTAGTGGTATAGGAAGGCTAATAATCAGTTAATGGTAAATTTATTAAGAGGACTTGTAGGCAGGATCAGGCATGGATCAGCTGACAATTTGCTTTTTTTAGAGCTGCTGTGTGTGCCACTTGCCTGCTGGAGAGATGGAGCTCCTGCTGCCCCCACTGATACTGGCCTGGCTGGGATGATGGACAAAAGAGGTGCGTAATTTGCTTTCCATGATAAATAATGACTCCTTGCCATCATTTCTTCCCAAATTTGTAAAGGTCAGCTCTGATTACTAAAAAAGGGAACTTTGTGCTTGCATAACTTAATGGCAGTAATACCTAACATATTTTTTTGAACTCAGCAAGCAGACCTAAAATGCATGGAGCACAGAACAAGCATGATTTCTCCTCGCACTGAACGCAATGGGACCAGACAAAGTTAGAACACAGTTTGGGGTTGTATGAACGGGGCCTGAGGAGCCCTGGCTCACACATTCTCTCCCACCTTGTAATTCTCTACATTCATGTGCTGGTACTCAGCCAACCATAATTTGCCTGCTTCAGTTGTTTTTCTGAAAAGGCCAGAAAAGGTAGGTAGGAACCACTCAACCACCTCGCCCCTAGGGAAGGAGGAAGTGCGTGAGCTCGAGGGCTCATTCATGCAACGCCGAACTGGTTTCGTGACGTGACAGCCCACTCTTGTTCTTTGTCAGGGGTAGGCTGCCCTTTCATGCAAACAGGGCCACATCACCCAGGACAGCCTGTTTTCCCAAACAAGCCGCACGGCACTGCCCACAGGCAGTGCTAGGGATGTGGTGCTCACCCGGCGTGGCTTGTCCCATCATCTGAACGGGGACACCAAGCACGACGTGGGTGCGCCAACAGAATTCCCATGCAACTCCTGCCGAGCGCTTTCTGGCGACTGCCACTGCCAGCTGCCCCTGGAGGGCCCAATCGGCACTTCAGAGGTGCAGGTGGAAGATGCGATTGCCACCGATTCTGAGAGGGAGGGGGAGCGGCAGGACTCCTCTCTGAACCCACAGAGGGTCAGGATGTAAGAGAAGAGTTGTTCCCGGGCACCCTTGCTGGCTGCTCCAGCAGTCTCCTCGGGAGCAGCTGGCACGGACGGCGGGGTTCTCCTCCTCCCTGCTGAACTGGCATGCACTGCCTTGGCAAGGAGGAGAGGAAATCCTGTCGAGAGGAGACCTCTCAAAACTGCCAGGAAGGATGGCAAGGCTCCACTCCTGGTTGCTGGGCAAGAGGAAGGAGGTCATCCTTGCCAGCAGCTGGTGAGAAACACTCTTGAGGTGCTTGCAAGGATGGCAGGATTCTGCTGGGACGTGGGTGTTGCTTGCAAAAAACACCAGACCTCCCCAGAGAAAGATCCCTTGTGCGCTTGCTTTCAGTGGGCAGTTCACCTTCTGGGAGGGGAAGAGAGTGCCAGCTTCCCATGAGCAATGTCTGGAGAGGCTGCCCAGAGTCCATCTGCAGAAGGCGCCTTCTGCACACTGCCCCAGCCAAGGCTGGAGGCTCCCCCACCCCACCCCACCCCACCCCCCATGTAAGGTGAGCCCGCCACTAAGAGAAAAGGTGCCAGGGATCTTCTCCGGAAAGGGGCGGGTTTTTGCGAGCACCTACCCTCTCCTGCCAGGACACTCCTCTCCTGCTGTTCTCCAGGGAGGAGTAACTTTTTTTCCTTGGCCCTGACCCTCTGCAGATATTACGCTCTGAGTAAAAACGCCCTCGACTCTGCCCCATTGTTTTAAAGGAAAAGAGAATGAACTGAAAGCTGCTGTCATGTCTTCCCTCCCCCATGGTATACCCTGGAGGAACCAGGAGGGGAAGAGAAGGAAGGAAGGAAGGAAGGAAGGAAGGAAGGAAGGAAGGAAGGCAGGCAGGCAGGCAGGCAGGCAGGCAGGCAGGCAGGCAGGCAGGCAGGCAGGCAGGCAGGCAGGCAGGCAGGCAGGCAGGAAAAGTACCTATGGTAGGTTGTTGTGCCATCCAAAGCAGACCTGGGTCTGACCAATCTCATTAACACAGGGCAGATCAGAAACTAGACCTACAACAATAATTAATTACCTTGCCAGGTTATAATTGCACGGTCAGTTTCTTTAGTGGCTAATGATAATGTGATGTGAACAAGAATCTCAGTTGTAAGAGAATGGGCCTGCATCACTTCATAGGGATCCCTTTTTTAGCAGGCACAGAAAAAGGGAAAGGTGCAGAAAATGGGAACCAAAATTATAAACACTATGATATCATCCCTCTGGAGAAAAAAGCGAAAGAAGTTGAAGAATTTTAGTAAAAGGACAGTGTATGGACAAGGTGCAGCCAGACAAATGGCTACAAAATGATGAACTCATAGTTAAGAAGATCCAATTCTCAGCAACTTCAAGTGAGAAAGCAACTGTATTTGTCCCCACAACACAACTCCAGAATTCACTAGCATGAGGTGGGGTGGAGGCTACCAGCTTAGGCGTCTTTTAAAAGGCTGACACGTGTCTGTTGAGGGCATTTTTTTCAGCAGCCATAAGCTGCTCGACGGAATCGCCATTTCCACGGGCGGCAGAACTCTGCTGTGTGTGCGAATGAGATGCTGGGAGCAAGTGGCACAAGGACAAGCAATCCCCATCTTGCCCTTCTTGCAAGCTTCCAAATCACACGCTGAAACAAACTGGCTTGCTGCACCGGGAAGATTATTGAGGTTCTTCTCTCAGATCAATCACATTTTTGAACTGCACTAAGCACACAAATATAATGTTGACGTCTACATTTTAATTGTCGACAGAACAGGGAATCTGCGGGGGAGGGGACAGGAAGTTACTGAAGTAAACAAGGACATGAACAGAGTCACCCACAGGTGGTGCTCTCCGAGTTGCTGAATTTCTGTGCACACACGGCTTGCATGGAGGATTAATTCCTACCAGGTTAAATGGGCCCTTTTTCAACCAGGTATACATCCAATGGACACACCTTGCAGCCAAATGCATTTGTATATATTTTCCAGAAAAAGGAAGCAGGTGCTCTTCCATCTCTCAACATCTCATTCTGCATATTAGAAAAGCAATCCATTCTATAAGTGGTTGCTTGAGATATGGAAAGGCTGGTACACATCCCAAGTCTTAAGGATAGGACACATTACAAAATGGCCAATGAGAAATGAACACACACTAGAAATCTTGAGAGAAAGAGAAAGCTAACCCCAAGCCTTCTGCTTTGGCCTGACTGGTGCTCGAACCACAAGCAGAATGATCTGATATAATCTGGCAATATATTAAGTAAGATGAAGGACTAGAATATCTGTGGCGCTAAGAAACAGAATTTGGACACATTCTAAATTTTGAGTTTTACAGCTAAATTTGTTTCACTAAAGCTTGTACTGTTTGCCTGTCACAGAAAAACTCCCTATTTACCACCAAGCCAAGGTCTACAAGTTAAATCCATATTCCGGTCACAGGAACAGTTATTCTAATTGATGAGAACAGCTGATGTGCATTATTACAGCTTAACAACACTAAAGAAACAGTAATTTGTGCCTCAATAGAAAACCAGGATATAAACATCAACAGCAACGAAAACTGTATTTTTTGATGGTGTTGGGATTTATAATATCAAGTTTTAAACATCTGGAATGCAGTTGCCATCAATGTTTTTCCCCACCAATTATGCTTTTGATGCCATACCATTTGACACAGAATTTTGGGAAATGCTTTTGAAATCAGAGGAGTGGCAATGTAGGATTCGGAAGACAATCTAGTCCAGTTCCCCCAGCCTAGTGTCTAGAAGGAAGGCAGCCAGGAACCATTGCTTCCTAAATGCACTGTGCAGAGCAGAGAAATCCACACGCAACCACCACATGCAATGAACCCATGGAGATGGTGTGGGAAGAAGCATGGCAGACCGTCTGTGCATCGGTATCTAGAAAACAAGGGTCTCACCGCAAGAAGCCGAGGTACAAACAGGCGATGCCCCATCCCCAGAAGTTCCAGCACTCGGCAGGCGTACTCATTCACAAGTTTGCTCCTCTCATCGTGCATATCCTGGGACTTCCTGATGGGTGGCGTAAGCTTGGGAGCTGGGGCTGGGCAGGGCACCCCTTCTTCCATCAGCAAAAAGCGGCAAGTATCCAAGAGACGCGAGAGAAGCGCTGCCCCGTAAGCCACAGTTCTGCACTATGGTATTAGGGGAGCCGGCTTAAGGTCTCCGAAATACCAGTGCCTTTGCTGTCTAGGCTGGGGACTGCCAGGGATGGTCTCAAAAACCGGCAAGCATCTTTGCTAGGAAGCACAGAAGACGCTGGTATTCCAAATCAGACTGCAACAGCAAACCAAACACATGGATCACATGTAATGCCCAAAAACAGCGAAGATGGCAGAGGATGATGCAGAGAAAAGGCTGCAATGGCCCAGCCAGACTATGACTCTAGAGAAGAGCAGACGGCAGCAGCAAGACGAGCAAGAAGCCCAGGCCAGTTGTAAAGCTGCAAAGAAAAAAGGGATGAGCTCATTGCAATCCCTGATTCGTGACAAGCGTGGCTATGCTGCTGCTACCGCCTCTTGCTGTGAATCAGTAATGAAGCAGAGGAAAAGGAGGGGGAGGGAGAGGCGGAGGTGGGCGCATGAGCGTGCAGAGGGTGTCTCGGAGGAGAATGCTGTAACAGGAAGCCAATAGTGAGCTCTTCGACAGATGAGCTCCCCCTCAAAATCTACCTTCCATCTACATCACTCTGACAGCGATCCAAGCCCTCAGACCCTGGAGAGCCTCCATGTCTCCTGCTCAGTGGAAGCCAGACTGACAGCCAACCAAAATACTGGACTCAATTTCAAATCAAGATTCAATCCTGCCTTGGCATGCGGAAGTGGGGGGGGGGAGGGGAGGGGAGGGGAGACCCATCAGTCCCACCCAGATTGCTGCATGGAAGCAAGGCAGATGCAAGCACGGAACAGCTGAGTGCTAGCGAGCCAGAATAAGCTGAAACAACATCGCCTCTATTTGCACTGGCGATGCAGCTCTCAACTCCCTCTCCAAGGCAGAAAGCTTCAATGAATGTGGGATCCGTGACTGGAAATGGGCAGTCTTGGCTGAAACGGCAACACTAATTGAGAGATGTAATGCAGCAAACCGTTGAGGCACCTGAGACCAAAGAAAAGCTACCCAGGAGATGGCGATGGGTATTATTCTATTCTATGATCCTATGGTTATTCACACATACATGTGTTCCACCTTGGTACTTTTTGTGAAATTGTTCAATGTTCTAAATGTGAAAAACTAGGCACTCTGGAAAATCATATTATGTAGATCTGTCCTTCATTGGTTCAGCACAAGCTGAGCTCTTTTTTGTTTATTTCCCTCTATTTAGCCCACTGTTTACAAACACGCAGTATTTGTAGTCATTAAGGATGTGCATCAAAGTCCGGCAAAGTCTGAACGCTAATGGACATGGGATGGGGTGGGGGTGGGCCGGGGGGTTCAGTCCTGCTCTGTTAGGCTCCCAACTGAAGCGGGCCTCCCTATAGAGCCAAGAGAACCAAAGCTATCGCTCTCTTAGCTGACATGCATTCTGGATACAATACACACAGATGTTCTGTATCCAAGGAGCATCCTTTGTGTTTCTGTCTATAAACTTTGCAGGGGGAGGGGTGGGAGAAAGTGTGACCGAATCTCTGACATGTCCGCCTTCTAATTCTGGAGTACAATTTGCCACAGGCTCCCATCTCAGTTATTTGGGGAAGGCAAGGATGGGCCCTAAGATGTGCTGTCCTTCCAGTCCTGGAAGCATGGTGATTCCCCAGCTCCTACACCCCTCTGATATAGATCGCTTTCTACAAATTGGCCAAACACTCACAGGACAGAAGGCAACTGGCACACCTGCATGGATTGCAGCATCACACATCTGTGGCAGGTGTTCATGAGCCCAGTATCCCTCTCCTACATAAAAACTGTGCTAGATGGCTGTTTGGGCATACACTGACAATGCAAGCAGGACTCTGAAGAAATCGCATCAGGCATTGGGGAGGAAAGTCAAGAACTCTGGGACCCCAGATGGTTTTCTCTTCCATCCTTCCAGCTCCTCTGGACAGGGAAAGAAAAGTATTCCAGGTGAATGGCTGACTAGGAAGGCAGTGCCAATGTGAGAGATTTGGATCCTGGGACTTACAGTTCCTGGAAGATGGACTGCAGGCAAGGGATGGGCTCCTGCTTACAAGGACTGGAAAGGATGTGTTTGGCCACAGCATGAAGAAGTTTATCAGAAGGACTTAAAACTGAATCTGAAGGGGAAGGGGGAGTACACCTGGGAGGACCAACAGACAAAGACTTATGCACCACCACAGAGTAAGCTCAATAATCGTCTTCCAAACAATGCAGGAAGAAAGCTAGATTGTAAGCATACCATGTCTATATACTGATGGCCAAAATATGGGAAACAAACAACATGAACTTGAACTCCTAATAAAGGAGAGCAAACGCAATCTAATCGGTGTAACAAAAACTTGGTGAGATGTCTCCCATGACTGGAATTCAACAGTTGAAGGCTGTAACTTTTGAAAAGCAAATTGCCCAGTGTTTCAAGGGGCATAATGCAGTCGTTATGGGGGACTTCAATTTTCCTTCTATCTGTTCAGAGACAGATTCTGCCAAACACGGCCTGTCCAAGAAATCCCTAAAATGTGTTGCTGTTAATGTCCTCCAACAGAAAATGGAGGAAGGGACAAGAGGAATGGCTATCCTTGACTTGAGAATAGCCAACAGGGAAGAGAGAGAGCAGAAAGCAGCAGTTATGGGAACTCTGGAGAAAAGTGCTCATGCTCAGTTCCAACTTTGGCTCAGTCCTCTTCCAGAAAAGGATCTATGACCATCCTGACGAAGGGGAAGTACAAGCTGAAGGAACAGGATGGAAGCTCAAGATGGACAGACAAATGGTTGAGGACTGAGCTAATTAGGACTGAGCTCAGTCCTCCTGATGCACTCCAGCCTAGAGTCATAAAGGAGTTGATGCAAGAACTCTCAGAACCACTGTCGATGATCTTCGAGAAATCATGGATGACAGGGAAGTGCCGGATGACTGCGGAAAGGCTTATCTTCAAGAAAGATCCCCATCTTCAGGAAAGGGAAAAAAGGAAGAACCTGGGAACAATAGACCAGTCAGTCTGACATCAATTCCTGGGAAAATTCCAGGGCAGATTATGAAACAGTCAGTCTGCAAAGACCTTGTAAACAGTGCAGTGATTACTAGAAGCCAACATAGATTTGTCAAGAATAAATTCTGCCAGACTACCCCGATTTCGATTTTCGGTTGGCTAACCTCCGTGGTACCCTCTCTGCCTGATGGATCAGACCCAGGAGTCACTTCCCATGCAGGAAAGGAGAGAGAGAGAGATGGCCATCAAAATTTGTGGGGGGGAGGGCAGTTAGTGGTGACAGCTGTCCCGCTCTGGGCATTTTTGTGCTTGCTTGACGCAGACAGCAGTGCCGTGTCTTCTGGCCTGGGGGGCTGCCTGTGACCTGGACGCACACTCTGCACAGGCCTTGTGCTGGTGTGGAGGCTGGGGAGCCCTCAACCATTATGATGCCTGGTGGACAACTGCTGGAAGCCCATCCTCCTCACCATCCTTCTGGCCTACTGCAGGGAGTCCGTGTGCGCTCTGAAGAGCCCCCCTCATCGAAAGGGAGGTGCTCAGAGCAGGAGCGGCTTTCCTACGACAGCACTGCGGAACGTAGTCATGCGTGCCTCCCGATGGCCACAGCACCTATCATCACCTTGAGATCAGTCAACATGGTGCTACTGAGGCAGTCCGCTGATGAGCCAGCTTCGTGGTTTCTGACCAGAACGCCCAAGCCAGGGAGGGTGGCCAGACATGGCCCCAATCTTGCCTGATGGGAGCAGCTAATAGCAGGCCATGGTGGCCTTACGGCTGGAGACTCAGGCTGGGCCTGAGGCACAGAGACCCACCTCACCATACCATCCAGGCACTGGCCCTCTCAGTCTACTGGCACCAAGTGCTGCAGTTGCAATTGGCCCTGTACAGACTCAACAAGGACGGATTTAGGCTGTGAGTGCTGGAAGAGGAACGGGGCCTCTCTTTCCAGGATCCAGTACATGCTCTTGAACTGCTTTGTGGTGGCACGCATGGCTGTAGGGGCCTTCCACATCTGCCTGATTATCTGCAGTAGCTTGAGCAGCAGAAGTATCGCCACTGGTCCCAAGTTCTCCATGCGCATGGAGTCAGACAAGGTGAGTGACTCTGTCTTCCAGGCTGCGGTGCCTCAGGACCAGGGGTCTGCTCAGAGAATCTGCCCTGCACGTCTCCTCCAACAGAGAAACTGGGCCCTGTGTGGTGGTTGTTGCATCAGGTGAGGAGGTGGATGGTACCAAAGGTGCAGCCGAGTCCAAGTTGCACACGTGGTTCCTGGGATCTGACAATGGAGCGGGCATCCTATGTCTTTCTGTCCTCATGCATTCTTCTGGTTCCTGGCGTCAGCCTGTACCAGGATCACGACTGGGATTTCCCATTACGCCCTGCTTTTTGGAGTCTGTCTTCCATGAAGTTCAGTCGCCCAGCTCCTGCTGCCTCTGCTGTTCTTTCCTCAACTCTGGCCACCCATGTCCTGGCCGCGGACCGACAGACATCCTCTTAAGACTGAAAATTGTGCTCTTCCCCGCAGGATGCCCTGCAGCCCCTTCAGGATTGGCCGGGGGCGGGGGGGCTGGTGATGGGACTGGGCCATCAGGGCCAATGGTGGAGAAAGGGGGGTTCCCTCTCAGGGTCAAATACTTTCTGGGTACCAAGTGGTCTCTTGGGCATGAGCACACTCTCAGGACAGTACTGGACAGTCCTCAGTGTCAGAGGTTGATGGCGGCTTTCTCTCAATACCGAATGGTCTCAGGATCAAATAGCCTTGGTGTCAATGCAAGACAGAGGCTCGCTCTCAGTACCGAATGCTCTCTTGGTACCAAATGGCTTTCTCATGATCACATCACTGCAGCTTCTCCCTGATTTTGCTCCTGGCCTCTGCCCCAGACTTCCGGGAGCCGCACCGGCAACAGGGCACACCACTCTCCAAATCCTTGGGCTCTTGTGCACCATTCCCCACGGGCATGCTCACCTTAAGAAACGCTTTGGCAAAAACAATGACGATGACAAAGAAGAAGAAGAGGAAAGCAGGGGAGGTTGGTAGATTCTGTGACAGTGCACACGAAGTGGCCTCAGACTCCTCAACCACCCATGACCCGCAGAACGATCCCCGGCCTTTCGATTTCCCCCGTCATTCTACAGGAACTACCTTCCCATTCAAGTGTCCCACACTCCTTTTCTTTCGTACAGTGCATGCATCAGTGTGGTTTGCCGCTGCTGAGCTGGGATGAACAAGAGCCGCCTCTGGGGCAGGACAACTTTTGTAATCTGGAAGACAGCCAGCTCTGTTGTCCCTCTTCTGCCGAGGTACCGATGAGCTACGGACACAAATCTGTGTGGTGAGCAAGGGCATCTGACAGGCTCAGCTGCTAGACTGTGCAGCAGTAGCAACAAGCGGGATCATTCCCAAAGCACTTACCTTCAGAAGAGCCAGTGCTACATTAAATATTACATTCAGGCCCTAGAGAGAGAGAGAGAGAGAGAGAAAGGGCATCAGTCCCGTGCATTAAGTACTTATTTGCACAGCCGTCATTGCAACAACCACCGTGCCGTGCGCTGGGGCCCAGGGTGCATGAGCAGCCGCAGGAGGGCGGGTGGCTCCTGGGTCAGTGGGGCTCCCTCCCCACTGCAGCTGTTATGCCAGGCTTTTAGGGGAGCTACCTGCGGTGCTCAACGCCACCATGAACCACCACAGGCAGGTTCCTACAAAGCTCAGAATAAAAGCTGCAATGGATAAGGTGCCCCACTGGCATATGAGTCCCCAGCTCCCCCGGGAACAGCAAACAAAGCAGCAAAGCTGTTTCTCGATTTTGCCACACCAGACTGCAGGTGGGGGGAACTCCCTTGGCTGAATGCTTCCCTATGTCACACACACACACCTGCATGCAAAATTAACATGATAAGAAAACACTAGATGAAAGCATTCTTCTTCTTGACATCTGTATTTCTTCGTCCAGAGCAGGATTATTGCTTTTTCTATAAAGAAGATTTCAACTGTATGTTCCCCACCTGCACTCCAAGGAGACACAGTTCAGGGACAGTTTATCACCACATCGAGACAGATAGTAACTAGGAAGTAAGGTCAGGCCTTTAATATTAAAAGGTACACACAAACACCCATGAAAATCAGTGTTAGCTCTCTCAAACTGAAAAGAGTATCAAGTCAGAGTTACAGCATCAGGCGTACAAGGAAAGATGATTATGGGCTAGCCTTATTTCTAAAAACCAGCAGGACAGAAGAGAAACAGTTTGCCTTACTAGCAAAGACCTTTAAAAAATGGCTGCTTCATCTACCACCACAGCAATTATACCTGTCCAAAAAATTTCTTCTGCGGCAGCTGCCAGCCACGGTTTCTCCTATGCTTCTTGCTTCCCTTTGCTGGCTGCCAGATATATGCATGGGTTACCGAGCAGTTATGGGGTCAGTAAAAACACACACACTTCAAGGAAGAGAATGTAGGTAGATTGGTAAAGATCTTACAATCTCAAGGTAGAGAAGGAAGTAAAATAAATATACACAAATGTCAAGGTAAAGATATGCACATTTCAAGACAGACCAGTGAGTGGTATTAAGAAATATAGACACACTTCATGGAAGGACAGTAAGATGGAGGTTAAATTATGCAGATTTCACAGCAGTGGACTTCCAAATGTGTGCACTTCTGCAAAACCAAAAAATCAATCAATAAGGAGTTTGAAGGGTATATGGACACTCTCCAGTGTCTTCTCAATGCTTCAAAGCAGAGGATACAAAAAAGGAAGAAGCAACGGCATCAGAACAATTGCAAGGAGCAGCATGGGTTTTCAGCACTCTTGTCCGGTGATTTTCTAAGCTGCTCCTGACAGTCCATGATGAAATCTATCTTGTAGGTTTGGACATAGGGACTGGGAAACAAGCCATGGGATTTCCAGGTGGGTTACTCATGGAAAACAATGGGGGGGGGGGAACCCAGCTTTGGATTTGGACATAGCTACCCTAAAAACACCCTTCTCGTGTCTTATAGACCTGGTCAGTGACTGTATTTAGTCAGTCTGGTACAATTTTACTTACTTACTTACTTACTTATTTATTTTATTTTTGGATTTATATCCTGCCTTTTTCCTACAAAGGGTTCAAGGCAACTTACATCTCCTCCTCCATCTTATCCCCACAACAACAACCCTGTGAGGTAGGCTGGGCTGAGAGTCTGTGACTGGCCGAGAGTCACCCAGTTGGCTCCATGGCCGAGCGGGGACTCGAACCCAGATTAAGTATGGTAATGCTGTGATAATTTAAATTCGCACACCACAGATTGAGTAGTTGCCAAAGAAATCAACTGTAATCATTACGCCCATAGGGAAATAGCATTTCATCCACTAGAGGTCAGGATTGTCACAGTAATTAAACCATGTACCAGACCCAATAGGCCACTCTAACACATTATAAAAATAATGTACAATCGGGTGTTAAATATAAGGTGAGCAGAGATTATACCTCACCGAACAGTAGTCTGGTGCTCAGTGATATCCCTGTGGACCTCACGCACTCCCTCCTCGTCTCTTGTGTCAGAAGTTCCTGGACTTTATTCCTCATACTTTGCTATAACAACTGAATCGGCAGAATGAATAAGCTAGCCTCAAGCAGTGTCTTGGCAGCATTTAGCTGGGCTGAGCAGAAACTTGCAGCATGCCCCTATTCTTGTCTCCGCAAGAAAAATCCTGGGCTGTTTTATTTATTTATATTTTTGTCTATTCAAAAATGCATAACCAGCCTTTTCAGGACACACTGGCCTCACTAGGTTGCTTACAAGTTCATGACATTTAATGCACATAAAAACTGTGATTTAAAAACCATTAGAAGCATTCCTTATTGCACTTACTGTAAGGAGAAGCAAATGGGTGATCAGAGAAGATCTCTTATTTATTCGAGGCTCTGTGGTTCATTCATTCATGTTTCTATTTGACAGCTCCAGGGTGATAGGCTATCTGAGCAGTTCCCAAAACTATTTCTTTAGGATTTTCTAGTTTAGTTTAAATATATGGGGAATTATTAGTGATGTAAATGAGAGGAAAGGTGGACCCTTTCCACCCCGCCCCCCAAACATTGCTACTCCCATCTCAACATCCGTGGATGGGGAACTTTAAACCTCCCCTTCCTGTGTGCTGACATCATATTCTGCCTCTCCATGCAGCACCAGCTAGCAGAGCTGTGAAGAAGGGCACAAGTGAATAGCCGGGACGGCATGGAAGGATGGCTTGTCTCCTGCACATTAAAGCTGTGCTCTTGCGAGGCCACTAGAGAGCTGTTTAGCCATGGCACAAGTCTGCGAGCGAGAGTGGCATGTGGGGAGAGTCATCCTCACACGCTGGCCCCATGCATGCTCACACCATGGGTAAATCTTCTCATGAGGCCCCCACTGCAGTAGCAGCCGATTTGAATACTCAGGATGTGGTGTAGCAAACTTGTTACGTGCAAACTAAGAAAAGGTGGGTACCCAGGTGAGAAGTTCACAGCAGCAGTAAAACAGCACATGGGTTCTGGGTAGCTTGTCAATTGCCTCAACAAGCCACACTCATGATGGATGTAATGCAATTTTGGATGGAAGAGGGTATTCCCCAGAGAGCTGAAAGATGAAGGAACAAATACCATACAGCCATGGTCCTGGCGGAGGAGCGTACTAAGCGAGATTTTTTTTACATACTTCTCTTGGGTATTTTGTGCTGTTTCCTTTTATTATATGATTTTCGTATTTATATTTGTACTCTTAAAAATAAAATTTAAAAAGCCACACTCAACAGGTTTGCACGTAACATGACACTACAGCAGCAGGCACTCGGATTGCCACAACTGCACCCATGGATGCTGCGATCCACCACGGCTATCACACCTTGGCGGGCAGTGGTCGCTGTGCAAACCAAGCCACTGCCTTCCTGATTTAAACTTTGCCTTTGGTCAGTCTGCCAAACATCTGTTTGAGGTGCAACTTAAATGGGGAAGGGAGTGTGTGTGTGTGTGCGCGCGCGCGCGCGTGTGGGGGGGTGAGTCTCCTGATAAGTTGTTGTGCTGTGCTCTTCAGCACAGAATCATGGCAAAATTTAGTGGCAGGACAGGGAATTTGGCAGCAGTTTGGCCACCTGTGACCAGGTAAAATGAAGCACACCATTTCCTATATGTGCTTCACATAGAAAGCATTTCTTCTAGCAAAACACCTAATGAAATTCACTCAACGGCTATACATTTTTTAACACAAACACAGCCTCTTTACTTAGGAAGTCTCCTTAGAGCAACAAAGCTCTTGAGCACTGTCCAGTCTTATTCAACCCACGTATGAGCAGGCCTTCCCTGACTAGTTCAAACTGCTCCACTTAGAAAGAATATTTTTGCTCATGTTTATCATTAGTGTGGCTTTACTGCCAGGGAGGGGAACAGCATGAAGGGTTACCAGGATAACTCGGTCTTCCTTGGGCACTGAGCATCGCAAACAAGAAAGAGGCACTGCTGCGTTCTGCTTCTCGGCATCTGATTCGTTTGCCAAAACTTCCTGTGAAGAATTCTAACTACCACTCTCAAGTAAAGAAGTCCCTCTCACAGCATCACATCGAGGTTCTATTGGTCACTGGGTGCGCAGGAAATGTTACTCTCTGCACCAAAATGATGTTACAGTAAATAACTGCAAGATGATGAAACAGGCATCGAGCCTCACCAGGAAGAGAAGGAGAACAAGTCGCAGCTCATCTGCCATTAAGCCGTAACCGAGATGTTACAGCGCCAGGACAAACAGCCAGCACATCTGCCCTGGAAAGATTCTCAGCTGCTTCCCCTGCGGCGGCTGCTCTATCAAGGCTTCTCCAGGCAGGCATTCAGGGTTCCAGTCTCCCCCGGGACACTGAACTGTCGGGGGCTCAAGCAGATCCCTTCCTTTCCAACTGGCCCTCAAAATACTGTGGCTCCTGGAGGCCACTAACTAGGCTCCACCCTCGTTGGATTGTTTTGTTCCTCCCACTACACTTATGAAAGGTCTTTTGTGCACCTATTTATCTCTGGGGCTTCACACAGGCATGCAGAAAATCCTGCTCTACTCTACTCTCGACAGCTGCATTTGGGCTCTCGCCAGAATGAGCCATTCAGCACTCGCCACCAGAATCCGCAATTAGGAGGACGAACATGCGGGCTTTGTACCAAAACGTTTTCTACCCATCCCTCATCTGGCCATGTCCACTGAGCATGCTCAGTGCTGGCTGGAATGTCATGGACTTTTCCCAGCTCATTTGGTGGGTGGGGGATATTTCTGAAAGCCTTAGAATTCCCCCAAACGCTTGGCACTGACGTGGAGACAAAAGGGTCTCCACTTGCAGAATAAGTTCTTATCCCACTTGCAGAATAAGTTCTGCCCTGGAGTTCATCACTAACATTTTTGCTCAAGCAATGAGATATTTTCAGTTGGTCCTAGTAGTCAGTTCAGCATGTATAGTAACTGATCCTGTGCTCTGCAAAGTTTTTGAAAAATCTGGCATTACATTTTCAACTACTTTAATTTTCATATGAAGAATGCCATTTAACTCTCAGGTTAAGACATACAGATGGAAGATGTGCTCCGTTGAGCAGAACTGCACGCTTGGTTTAGGTGTCTGAAACTCATCTTCCCCAGCCACAAGGTTATGCATCTCTGGGGAGATGAGTGGTTACCCCATGCAGGACAGTCAGCTTTTTCTTTCTAGAGCACCTTAAAGCTAAGCAAAAAGCCAGAGAACTGAGGCCATCCTTCCTAATCAATCAATCAGTTTATGTGGCAAGATTTTTATACTAATGCATCTATGCAAAAAAGCCAGAAAGATAGGTAGCATTAAAATTCACAAAAGAATGTGTGCAAAAGCATTCCTATAGAATCAAAGACGTCCTTATGACTGAAGAACAAAGTCCTAGAAAAAAGCAGTCCATTTCATGCAAAGCGACATTATTCAGTCTGAAGGTGGTTTTCTTTTACCTCACAGAGGAGTAAATCCATGATGTGGAAGACCATGCAGAGTGGGAACTTGGCAGTGAAGAGTGTGAGGAACCACTGCGATGCATACATGTGTGCTTCCAGGTTCTGCTCCACGAAATGGTTATACAGATCAGGCAGCTGCTCCTAGGAAAAGAGATAAAATATAAAAATGAACACAGCCTCTGCTTTGTGATGCACTGATGCCAGATTCCTCTTTATCCAGGCTTCTTACAACATAATATTCAATTTCCAAAAGCCAGCACTTCAATATACATTTTTGCTTACCTTTAATTAATGCTTAGCAAACTGCCACAATCCTTTTGAAGAGAAAAGTGAATTATTTTCCTACTTGAATTCTTCCTCTAGTCTTCCTCCTCAATCAATTCAAACTAGCTGCATTCATTAACCCTCTCCTTTTGACTTAAATTTGTTTAGGAATTGAGGAGAATGAGCACAAAGCAAGCCTTCTGATGCACCACAGAGACTGCCTGGGAGCACACAGGGTGATCCAGATTGCCACATCCATGTTCAAGGACTGTGCACAGACAGACCTCAGAGAAGGAACGGAGTCAGAGCGTTGCCCCTTCCCTGCTCCTTGGAGCCAACACAGGAAGAACCATGCTGGCTGCTCTCTGGCACTGGGAAAGCAACTTCGTTGAATGGGAAAGGGGGAATCCAGGCAGGTGGAATGGGAAGGAGACTGAAGAGGGCAGCATTCAAGCTATCCTCAGGCCTCCTTGCCTTCCCCTGTGAAATGTTGTTGCTTGATGGGCAAAAAAGCTCATCTAATGAAAATGCAGAGTGGAGGATGGGAAGGCAGAGACCGCCTCCACGGTGCCTCTTGCCTGCACAGGATGCCTGTAAGCCCACACATCTGAGGGCTTAAGATCCCTGTAACAGGACTGCAGGCTTAATCACAAGCTGCATTAAAAAGGGACCTAGACAGCAAGATCTAAGTGGTACCACCTACATTGTATTAATAGGCATCTCTTAATGCATTCTTTTTCATATTCTGATACATCTGTAAGCACCCCATCCATACCAATGAAACTGAAAGGTAAATCATTTAGAGAGGCAACAGTTGGTAAATATTCATAAGACAGTATTTCAGTGTGGAGTATGAAGGCAGTCTTTGACATAAAACAGATGTGGACTGAGAATTTTCCAATAAAAGTGACGACACCGGGAATAGTTCTTCAGTTAGCAGTAATTTCACACATGATGTGCACATATCATGTGACACAAGAAACACACATTTATCACCACATATATCTGTTCTTGAGACATATGTCTGGAATAGGAAAGTTATACTGCCTTTTCTCTTAGCTTACCATGTTAATAAAAGAGCTATAAATTCCTGATCGTGACCCTACCTGCATAAGTTTCTCCAACTGGTAGAATTTGCTACGAAGTTCTTCCAAGTTATTTTTATAGAGGTTCCGGAGGCCATACTCATACATAATCTTCACCAGCACACAAAATGCTTGTTCCTCAGGCATCTGCATGGAGATTATCCAAATGAACAAAATGAGGAACTCTTTCGCCCTGGAACACCTTCTGCCTCAAAGATTAGTGGCAATGAGTGTGCTAACAACAATAACCCAATTCTGTACTTTAAATGAGCCTGCTGGAAACAGAAATTCACCTTTCCCTTTGCACAGGGCACTTTGTGGGCTATTGCATTATAGCACTTGTAAGAGGGTGAAGCTTGATCACATGCGGCTGGCAAAGCAATTTTTTCTAGCTGACAACATGAAGATAAATTAAAACTGTTCTATTGCTATTGTATTTTAATCATGTTGTGAGCCGCCCCAAGGCTTGTTGCGATGGGGTGGCCTATAAATGTTTTAATAAATTAATAAATAAGAGACATATCCCTGAAACTCCTGATTCCAAGTTAACATTTAGAAACGATTATTACAAACTTACATGCCTGGCCCCCACCCTCCCCCACCCCGTGTGGTCTGTATTTCTCAAACTAAGCACTAAAACGGAGTCTTGAAGATAGTTGGCTGTGCATGCAATCAGCCCAAGATATTTTTCTGCCGGAGGCAAAGGACCAGATGCGAGCTGCATCTTGCTTCAACAACGGCCGTGGGACAGTATGCTCTCCTAGATGTGAGCCAGCAGGGGGTCAGGAGAGCTTGTGTGACATATTCAGCGGTGGCCTTTGACAAGGAAACACCCAGGGAGTTCAAGAGAAAGGACGGCTGGCAGGCTGCCACTGCAGGCTGCCACTGCCAGCGTCCCTCACCTGAAGCAACCACCTCAGTCCACCGAACAGCAGGTCCAGCCACACCTGAACCAATCTTGTAAATACGATGATTTGCAAAAGCACATTGCAAGTCTGGCCGCTGGGGGAGCACCCCTAAATTTTGGAGAAATTCTTCAATTTGTCAAACAAACCCATCAGGTGAAAGGTTCAGCATGTCGGCCACTGCAGCACCAATCACACACAAAGAACTGCATGAAAACAAAATGGCACACTTACGCACCCCACGTCCTTGGGTGCCGCAGTTCTAACACAAGAGGCAGAGGGAGGGGTCTTACACAGAGCTTTGGGATTAGAGGGAATGGCAATGGCAGAACTGGCTCTAAGGCCATTTCTGGACTAAGATTTCACAGACAGACAAAATGGATTCCCGATAGACATGAACCAAAACAGGAACATCTGGCTCACTGGACTTCAACAGAGTTCCTTCCCACTTCCAGGATAGTAACTAGAAATGGGCCAGGGGAGGGGGGCCATGATTTGCACACTCTTTAAAACAGCAAATGAAATTTGTGCAGAACCACATGACTCTAGAATGATTTGTGCAGAATCAGCCAATTCTACACACTATTACACTAAAAGCACATGCTTTGGGGGCGTTTACTTGTGCAGCTTTCATTAGCATTTTTTAAAAATGCACCGATCACAGTTCACCTTGGAGACAGGCAGGCATGTACTGACTTAACTTGTACCCTAGTGAGCTGGAGCCAGCATAGAGCCCGCCAAGCCAGATCCAAGGGCCTGAACTGTGAAGATCCACTGGATTCTCACCATCCTATCAGATTCTTCACGCAAGGGAAACTTAATATTAGAAATACTTGAGAGCCAAGGAGTAAAAGCTCATTAAGCAAAGGCACTGGTTTTATAATGTACTCACATGAAGTAGAAGAACGGCCACAAGAAAAGAATGGCCCTGGCAATAACCAATTTCTTCATCATAAACTGAATATGCCTGGAACAGAAAGGTCAGCTTGATTACAATGGTAAAAATTAAGTGAACTTTTTTGCATTTCACTTTGAGGACAAAATGGACATTTGCTGCACCGGACCGCTCTGGTCAAGGTGTCCGATGCTGCCATCGGCCCAGTTCTGTGGAGCTGGTTTCGACTGCTGCAGCCTGATGACGTGGACAAAGTGCTTGCAACGGTGTAGCTCCATAACTTCTCTCGCTCCTTGCCTTTCTTGTCTAATAAAAGCTCGCCAACGGAGTTATCCAGACAGGTCCAAGAAGTGGTGGATGCATCTTTGGGAGAGGGCACGGCTCCTGCTCCCCTAAGGAGGCTGTAGCACAGCAAAAGGCACTTGAGAGGATTGAGTGGATGTCACTGCAGGCCGTCACAACTGTATTGTATTCAGGTGTTACATATGTCATGCAGTTGTACTGCTGTTATGCATTCAGTCTTACTGATTATTTGTGTTTTAAAGGGTCTGTGATCATACAGGAAATAATAAAAATACAACAGCCTTTCTTCCGAAAATGCTATTATTTACTCCTACTTTTACACTGGTTATCAATTCTTTCATTATACAGTTCCACATGGAAGAGATGTTCTTAGTATCTTAATATTTTATAGCATAGAGAAAAGGTTCATCCTTTACTCATTTCAAGCAACCAGATAAGAAAGGAAATAATTATTTTTAAAGATCATGTGATATAATGCAATCTAAACCATCTGGATCTTTCTTGGAAGAAAAGCTATTTATATATTTCATATATCACACACAGAGTAAAAAATTGGTCTAAAATGACTGAACTCATCTCTAGCCAACAAAGTCATCACAGCTGCTTGTTTTTGTTTTTTCTGACAACCCCTAAAATGAATCTAACTGGCGGAAGTACTGACAAGAAAGTAAAAGGTGAATTGGAGTAGTCTTTGAAAAAATGCATGGCACTTAATTCTTATGTGTGAAAGCAAAACAAGATATATGAAGGTGAATATGCATCCCCTCCACACAAAGGCAGAAGTGTCCATTCAAGTAGAAAGACAAATGCAATCTCTACATGGATACAAAATGTTCCTCTGCTAAATAATGGATACCAACTTCTTTACTGCTGTTTTCCATGAGGTATGAGCATAATTTTTGTTTCAAAAGCTTCACTGGCAAGACTATACTGTGTAATTTTACCAAGATGTTCAGGGTGGCACAGGGAGACATCTAGAATGGCTTCCGCTTTTCCCATTGAGATAATACCGGGCAGATGAATCATCTGTCAGCAAGCAAGAATTACTCTTAAGGATAATTCAACAAACTTTGGAGACTGTTCTTATTAGAGATTCTAAACAGAAAGTCGGAAAAACCTTGTTTGGTTTGGATCTTTCACAGCAGAACTCATATGGAAGAGGCAGTTTATATGAAAAAAAAAATCTGGCATCTTCCCAGACCGGGCTATATAATTTTCAGAGGGCCAGATATGAAGCACCTCATACTGCAGCAAAAGCAAGAAGATTCTGTAATTCTCTTGAGGCAATGGAGGTGACATGAGATGGCCCTGGAGCGTCACACAGGATAGATTAAGACAATGATGGTATCTCAGTTCTTTCGAATATACAAAGACTGGGTGATTATTAAAACCCTTACAGAAGTCTGAGTTCTAAAGACTGCCATGATTCATTGTCTTGTTCCAATTGTGCATACAAAGATAACATGCTTTCTTTTGAAGGTGTCTGTCCATCACAGCCTTCTCTTCATCACAGTAAAGATTTCTTATTCAAATGGAGACTTCAGATGTGCAAGCTTCATGCTGCTAAAACAAACACTAGCAATTGACTGCCACTTTGATTTTGAAACGACACAGGTTCAGTTCAGACAGTCACGCCAAACCATGGTTTTCTGCTAGACAAGTTTAAAACTCAGACCATGGTTTGGACCTTCCAAGAGCTGAAGACTGCGACCGCACAGTGGACCAAGGTGGAAGTGCTGGCCTCACCACCCTGCCAGCCTTCCCTCCACCTGGCCTAGTCTTTCCACCAGCCTCCTTGTCCTCTCCTCAGCCTTGCTCCACTGCCTGGCATGGGACCTCTGGAGAGACGGCAGGTGGCAACTCCTGGGGCCTACATGGAAGACTGTCTGTTGCAATAGGAAAGCCACTCCCACCTGGAGTGCGACACAGCAGTCTGCATCTCCTGCCCCAAAGCAGGGGGGTGGCGGGGATTCCCTGCTAGCCATGCACCTGCTGGGATCAATGCCAAAGGGGGTAATTCCTTTTGGGCGGGGGCACTGTTGTTATTTATTTATGTATTTGGTTGATACTTTTTTCTTACAAAGAACTCACAGCGGCTTATGTCATTCTCCTCCTCCTGCTCTCCATCTTATTCCCACAACAGCAACCCTGTGAGGTAGGCAGGTCTGAAAGTCTGTGACTGGCCCAAAGTCACCCAGCTGGTTCCATGGCCAAGTGGCGAGTAGAACCCGATCGCCTGCATCCCAATCTCCCATGCTTAACCACTGCACCACACTGGCCCTTATCGCCGTCTGCTCCTTCCAGAGACCGGGACACGCGGCTGGCCACTCCGAGAGAGAATGAGGACCAAGCCGACAGGCAGCCCACGACTAGCCAATGGCTGAAGTCAGAAGCTTCCTTCGTGTAGCAATGTGCCATCTTAACCCAGTCAGAATATGGCCCTAAGGTCATTACAGAACACCAGCAGGGAACAACTGGCATCCCTCATTGGCATCCTAATCCTTCTCAGCTACTCTGCTTGGAACATGTAACTGAAAGCTCAAGAAATAGTTTTGCAGTGCACTGGCTTTTGGGGGGGTTTTATGGATGACGAAAGCCTATGCAATCCAAAGGCCAAATATTGAGTCATTAGCAACTTGCAGGTCAAACCCTTAGGCTGAACTAGACACCACATTAAACACACAGTGCACAACTGATCATTACCATTTCCTTCCCTGAACTCACACAGTCTCCTGGTTCATATCAGGACCACAGGGCATGGCTAAGGGAGCTTTAAGGCTTCCCAGCCAGCTTCTCTGCTTTCTTACATTTATTCCCTCCTCAGGGGCTAAACAGGGGGAAAAACCTCCATTGAGAACAATCACTGGTGGATTTTTAAGCCCCTGCAATGCAAGAAGCCTGAGTCCAAACCTTCTCCACCCCTCACAGTGCCATGGAAGCAAAGCAAAGGTGTGCAGGCTTCCTTGGAAGTTTAAACAATTGTGAGGATTAGAGAGTTGCTCCATATTTAGGGCATGTATTTAGCCCTTAGACAGTTTGCTGAAACTCAAGCACGTGAGCCTCTTCGTATTATGGCATCCCGTTTTCTAGTCCAACCAAATTAACTATGGGCCAAGGCAAAGGGTAAAGTTCCTCCGTCCGTCTCACCAACAGCAATGCAGAGGCACAAACTTCAGCTGAGAGCTGGCTATAGCTGCTGTCCAATTGTTTCCCAAAACTCTCTGAAAGCGCAAGAGCTGTGTCTGTTTTAATTTTGCTCTTTTAACGTATTATTAAACTGGACCAACTGGGAGACAGAATCTACCAAACTATATTCAGTTGCCCCTATTACACTCACAGCAGTTGCGTCTCTGATAAACACAAGTTGCTTCAAGTGGACGATGTGAAACAACATGCTTCAAATTAAATTGTGCATTGCAGCCACAGCATTCCAAGCAGCTAAGATGACTAGTTAAGGCAATTATTTTGATTCCCTATAGCAAAACACCTTTGAATAAATATGCAAGAACAAAAGGAGGTCACTAGGAGTATTCCGTGGCACATTACAACACAGAAGGGTAATTATTTAGATGATGGAGAAAAAAGATGGGAGCAGCCCCAAGCTAAATGGCTTGCTACAGCCCAGGGAGTCTCTTGGTGCTGCAACTGTTCTTTTTCAAGGGACCATCTTTTGCATTCGCACATACAGGCTCTGTGCCTGGAAAGAGCCCTGTTCTGGGGCCTTCCATAGGTGGGGAAATTTTGGCAGGAGACCTCCCCACCGCCCCAGTGTGTCAGTCCTCAGGGGATTCCTGCCTGCTCCCCCAGAAGACTTTCAAAACGCTGAAAGCAACCTCAGAGCCAAAGAGCATCTCGCTGCCCTGCAATGAGATTCCAACATGAGGATGGTGGGTGGATGACCGCATGAAGAACTAGTTACATGAAAGCAACCTGTCCTCCTCCTCCACCGTTTCTGTCCATCACACGTCAGCAAGCAGCCCAGAAGGCCCACAGGGGCCAACAGCTCTAGCCTTGGCATCCTTCCTGCACTGAGTTATGGAAGTCGGTGGCTTGGATCAGACCATCACAGGATGCAGCTCCGGCAGGGGGACACCCTTTCTGAATGCTACTGAAGTAGCCACCCTGGGAATGGAACGGCCTGGACTGGATCGAAGAGGGGAGACCTGCTAGCTCAGGAATAAGTTTGATGACATGCACATCCCAGGAAGAAAGCCTTTGTGAAGACATTGGTAAGCCCTCACACAGCCCTTCCTAAGAAAGAAACAGGTGAGGTGACGAGCAGACCTGTCCCATTCAGGCCTTGTGGAGGCTAAAGTGGGGCAGCTGCCCACACAACCAGGAGTGGAGCTGACAGATGGCAAAGGTGGAAAGCCAGCGGAATGACCTTGATTCGAGTTCTGTGGATCAGGCTGGAATCCAGCTCTCTTGGGTTTGCCAGGGCAAGAGAGTGAGCGGAACTGAGACAGAGTCTGCAAATGCACCGGAACACCAGTGGCTTCTTTGTGCAAAGGAAGCAACATAGGTAATTCTTTCTACAATGAACTCAGTTCTTTGCACTAAATACTCAAAGCCCACAAGTCACGTGTGCAGAGGCAGAACATCACTTGCCCAGCAGACCTGCAGACCGTGTGTACAGAAGAGGGACTCAGAGAGCGATTTTCTGCCGGACACCCACACAAACACTTGGCACAAGGCGAGAGAGAAGGGAGAGAGAAGAGAGGGCAGGGAGAAAGTGGGCCAGAGTCTGAGGACCTGAGCAGAGGAATTCCAATGGATTCACTTCCCCAAACTAGGCTTCTCACACATCGGTCTCAGAGTATGTGGAGAACGTTAGTAAGAAAAGCCAAGTCGGGGAAGAGCACCACTCTGTCCTTACAGAAGACCATGCGAGGTGGATCCTCACTAGACCTGCGTGCACGCATCACCACCACTGTGAAAAGTACCTTTGGAGACAGTAGGAGAGGGAGTCACACGGCTTGGCAGTTAGGACCCGAAGGACTATGGAAAGTTCTAGAGGTAACAGAAGAGATGAGTGCCCACAAGGGTCACACAAAGATGGAGAAATGGAATACCAGCAGCCAGTGGCAACTCCTGCCTCCATGGACCTGCTTTTATCAGTGGGAATGGGAGAAATTTTAGAACAGGGGTCCTCAAACCTTTTCACAGGGGGGCAGTTGAAAGGTGCTGGCGGTGGGCACAGGCCGCCAAGGCGGCGCTGGCGGGGCGTGCGCAGCGAGGCGAGGGTGGCGGAGTGCACGGGACGAGGCGAGGGGAGTGCAAGGGGCAAGGAGATTGTTTGCATGGAGATCGTTTTCTCCAAGCAATTCCAAAATGATCTCTGCGCGAGCAAGCCGCCGCCTCACCATGTGCACACATGCGTGCGTGCGGCACGTCCAAAACCTCTGAGGCCGGCCGGATAAATGAGCATGGCGGGCTGCATCTGGCCCACGAGCCATAGTTTGAGGACCCATGTTTTAGAGCTTATGCTGTATGGTGGCTGGACCACGAAGATCAAGGTCCGAGTCCCCACTCAGCAATGGAACTTGCTGAGTGACTTATTTTCATAAGAAGTCATGGAGCTCACTGGATGAATTATTCATGTAATTTCAAAATCCTTCCGCATCCAGAAGCTGTATGTAAAATATGCACATTGTTAAATATATGCAAAATATTTCCATAATTCTCATCAGAAAAATGAGACTGAAAGACTGTTCAGTACATATTACATACAAATCTTGCCATACCTTACAGATCTTATACAGAGATTCTTGCCCATCTCCTCCTGTATCTTTGAAATATTCATGTGCTGGAAATGTACGATGAATGTCTCGTGTAATAACACTCTCTTGGGCAGACTCCTGTGAAAAGAGGGGAAATAATAGATTCAAACTACACTTCAAATAAGGAAGCAAATTACTGGCAATGCAGTGTGAAAACACATGACGCCACAAGTCCCTCCCCTCTACAAAAATTGGCATCCGTGGCAGCGTAGGACTGAGATTCGTGTCTCACATTTAGGTTTTTAAGGAAATGATGAGCCACTTAACAGAACATCAATAATAACTGCTCCTCGCATCCATAAAACAGAAGGCATCTCATGTTGGCATTTTGTGATGCACCTGATGAAGCACCTCACCAGCCATGAACCACCCACACATGTGATCATCACCTGGGGCCCTTCTCCAGGTGTCTTCTCCAAGGCAGATGCAAAGGACAGCAACAAGATGCAAAAGGAAGAGGGCCTTGTCACTGGTTATCCTCCAGTTATGTAGGACTCCTCGCTGAAATCTACCCAGTAACAACATTATCACCTTTACAGGAGTTTTGCACAGGTAGGGCTACAGGGAGGGGCGAGCTTCAAATCCTGCCACCATTGGCTCCTCCCTGGTCAGTGGGATGAGCAGGCCCTTCTCCCCAGCTCATGCAGAGGCAGGCTACCTCCTCTTGTGTATTGCAAAACAACAAAATAATGTGTCCCTAATCCATTCCACCAAATGTTGGGGACGTGTAGCTTCTGGCCAATAGGATGCTTATTAATAATTCTGAATTACAAAAAAGAATGACCAGTTCTTCCAAATTGACCCATGGGTCCTTAAAGACTAAATTTCTTTGTGGCATGCATTTACAGGTGCTACAGAATTTTTCCCATGGGGTTTGAAAAAGCCAGATCACTGAGAGTTTTACCCAGTGTTTTAGAAAAAAATACACTGAATTGATTTTTTAAATCAGAATTGCAGAATTGATTTTTGGCATATAATTACCATCAATCAGTGCTCTCAACATGTTGCTTTATTTTTATTTTTGCTCCTTCAGCAGCCTCCACAATAAATGAACTGATCCAACCATGCTAATCTATTTATATAAATCTTTAGTGGCATGGATTATGTGGGTTGTCACTGGAATGGAAAAGGACTGCCTTCAAGGGAGTGTTTTTGGGTACCTGTGTGGATTTGTATTGTTATTATCCCACTGCACAGCATGATACCTCAATGTCCCCTCTTGCAATGGTTTGCATCGTATTTATTGTTATTATTTTGTCTGGCAATGTGGATTCTCCCCGTCTTCACTTTGCATCCATGGTCATAAAGTTCATGTGCTCCAATTTCCTCTTTCTGAGCTATGGACTGTTATGAATTTAAGGAACGGCTCTGTCCTCCACCCCCACAAGCCTCAGTGGGCACAAGCTGCCACTGCTCATCCGGTAACAGTATGATTCATAGTTTATGATGTTTAAAGAGGAAACACCAAAATTAGGACAGGAATTCAACTAAAACCACAACATTATGTAAACAGACCAAAGACACTATTAATAATGGGCCAATGGACTAAAAAAAATCATATTTCAGCATGCTATTTGTCAAAACAAGAATATGGGGGGACACATTGTTGGGAGAAGGGAAAACCGCAGTGTTGACACTTGATCTGACTTTAAAAAAAATATATCAATAAATTAAACATTTACCACAAAGCTTTTATTATTAAAACCCTTGAATGAAGGGCAGAATTATGGATAGAATTATGACACTGCAGATTTAAACAATAATAGCAAATTGGATATCTTGACAATAGAGAAATCAACATTCAGTTTTAATTTCATGATAGTCATATGCATAAAAGTAATACTAAGAAGTCTGCAGAAAGCTATACCTTATTGCAAACTTAATCTAGTCTGTGAAACAAGCACTGTAGAGGGGCAACAGATGGTATAAAACTCTTAGTCAAAACTAATGAAGTTGAACTTTATACCAGCTAATTAGTAAAACACATTTTGCTTTCCTTCCTGTTTCAAAAGTGTCACAATCCTAGGAGGATTTGCTCAATTAGCAAATACAGATATTATAAGAGTCACGGTACTGTGGAGGAGAATGTGTCAAATGCATTTTTAAGCTGGAGTAAAATTGTGTATCATTCTTTAAACATGCTTAAAAACAAAATCCAGTAGATATTACAAAATGATTGAATTTATATAGAGCCTTTTTAATGCAGCCAAGTTTTTGGTTAGTCAAGAACTTTAAAAATATTTAATGACAAGGAGAAAAATATTTTTTTCTAGAACAAAGAGTGACATTTTGACATTTTATATTTTACAAACAAATTAAACATTGCTTGAATTATACACTCTTCTTTTCTCCTATAATGTAGCTTTGAAAAATATTTTATTTCACCCACTTTTATTTTGTAACATCCCATTGCCAAAAAAGAGAAGGGGACAAGACAGATAGAAAGACGCTTCTCAAACATCCCCCCGTCTCCCCCAAACACCTGTTCCAACTAAATGATCCATACGCCAGCCATGTAAGTTTAGCTGTCCTGCCTTTCCTTCAATGAATGGCAAAGCAAATTCCATTAAAAGTAATGAAGTTATGCCAGATTACACTCATCCAATTTACTGCAAGGAGGCATCAAGCTTACATTTTAAAGGATCCTACGGTAGGGAGAGTGTCAGACACAAGAGGGAGAAGGGACAACATTCTCCGTGGTTAGTTCCTACCCAAACTATCCCGTTCTTTAAACCGGCAAATCCTTGCAGCTGGAAGGATGGAGGGGAGGGATGTAACTTCTCAGAGGCAATTCCTGCTCCGTGTTTAAGCCCCAGGCTGTTCCCTTCAGCTCTGCTTGTGGGTTAGGACTCATGCCTGCACATGAGCTGGATTAAGACTGGTCAGACCCAAAGTCCATCAGCCATTAAACCTGGACCAACCACCACCCCTCAAGGCCTAACCCGCCTCAAGGAATTGTTAGAGGATACCCCTGGGGAGAAAACCCCATACGATGCCTTATGGCCTTTGAAAGTAAGGTGGGACATAAATAACCAAATACTGAGGCTTCAGATATGAACAAACAGGATTATTGGAAAAGTTCTGAGCCCTCTGAAGAAAAATGTATGAGCACAAACACTGAATGCAGTTAAAATAGGAAGGTTGTTTTTTTCTTCTTGCCTCCCCATCCAAATTAGATGCATGAGGAGAAAAATAGAAGACCCTAGCTCTACATTTTTAATTCATTCTCGAGCCTGTATTGGTGCAGTGCAATTAAAATTCAGTGTACCTAAGTTGCTATGGAAGCCAAAGTTCCACAGAACAATACATTCTTCAAGAGCAGTCATGATGAATAGTGTCACCAAGCTAAGCTTGAAAGCAGCACGAGAACCGTGTGCCCCAAACAAAATAAATTTAACTCATTCATATGTGCAGCTACCATTCCATCACCAGAAGAACGTCCTGTGATCAGAAATTGGAAGTTGTTTAAGTCGAGTCCTCCGCACCATCTCCTTAGTGACTGAAAGCATTTCCAATAACCATTTCGGCAGTGCTTGCCTCAGGCAGACTGGCATGGGCTATAAATAGCTGCTTCTGCCATCTGCCTTTCTATTCCAGGGCCGGCATTGTGTTCGCACTTCACTGATGTCAGGCCCAGAAGCGACAATAGTGCAAGACTGTGACACTGCGGCAAAAGAGGAGGACTCTCCCTGCTATAATTAACAGCTAGTTTGAAGTTCATGGGTATAAAATAACTCATTGTCAAAATATCAGCCTTAGAAATCAGATTCAGTGCACTACTCTAAACCGGCTTAATAATCCACACATGCAGCCGTTTAGACTGTGTTGATATTCAATAAAAGAGAAAGCACAACTAAAATCCTGGAGTGCAGTGAAATGTGCAAAGAGCATCTCCCCGTTCTCAAGCAGGACGATAGATGATAGTCTCAGAAAATATTCTCAGAATAATGTGTGAAGAAAGAATAGCTGGAAAGGGGAACAAATTTTGAAAGCCAGGAAAGATCCTACAGAAGATTAAGTATTGGGAAAAGAGCTGTACCTGAAAATTGTAGGAGTTAAAGCAGCTGGAGGGGTGAGGGAGAGACACTCAGCCTGTAGGATTCATTTACAGGAGAAAGCAAACACATTTAGTCAACGCACTGCTAAATTTTTAAAATTACCCAGAAGATCAACATCTTTCAGCACCGTTGCCTTAGGAAGATATTACATATTACATATTGAGACCATATTACAACTGAGGAAGTATTACAAAGATGTGCCCAGAGACTCTGAGTTGATAACAGACCAAAGAATGCATTTTGCTGGACATGAATAAACAATGCCTTGCCAAGATCATGATTAACTGGTTACCACTAGGTGGTCGGAGGAGACACAGGCCACAAAGACCTGGCCTCAAACATTCCAGAATGACCTAAAAAGTATCAACCTTGGATGGAGAGATAGAAATCATTGCTGCGGACTGAACACTGTGGACCCAAGTGCCCCTCGCGGGACCTAATGAAGATAAACTTTGCATGTTTAGAATGTCAACTTCATGAAAACACTCAAAACGATACCCCCTTCTCTTCATTTGTTTCAGCTTTTAAGAATAAATATGGCTCATCGTTTTTACTGCATCTTAAGCAGAATTTTTCTTTAAGCCAAAGTAATGACCCTCGAGATCTTTCATCCCAACACAATCTAACCTATTTTTTAAAATGTATTCACCGGAAGAAGAACGCTGCTTTACTTTATTTTTGCCACTTTATTTCTTTGCTACAAATAACAACATTTAGATGTATAGAGCTTAAAGCACGCATCTAATTTTCTTGGCTATTAATGCATCAAAATCAATGAAGCAGCCGTAAGAAAAAATTGACGTGAACCATTTTGCTTACATGTTGCTTTGCGTATCCACGAGGTCTGGCATTAAAATGATTCATATAGTGCAGCACACTCTACGGCCTGCCCTTTTTAATGAGCTACTTTCAAGCTGACCTATTTCTAATCCTCAGATCATTTCCAGCTGTTTAGGATGCATTCCTCTTCCTGGCAAGGGAAGCTGTAATTGATTGTGCAGCTAGGACATCTATGTACTCACGGAAGAGGTCAGCTATAAAAGCAGTGCCGCCTGCATTCTGCACCTTGCCTAATGCTCCCCACTCCCCAGGAAATGCTCATGTGGCCAAGGCAGGCAGGAACAAGAGAACCCTGACATTTGTAGGTAGGATTGTCTGCCTTAATTATTCATGCATCCATGTGTCCTCTACTGAAACTTAAAGGAAACCCAACATCTACACGTGGGCAATGGGTTTTGAGTTATCCAGAATTCCCCATCAGGCCAGATTAGGTATGGCATCTCCAGGCGCTTTGGGGGTCATCCACTGAAACTTCAGGTGCCACGTGTGTGAGAGCGAGCATGCAGGCACAGATGTGTATTTACAACGTGTCCATAACAAACAGGAGGCGCCACAAACGTCAAAATTAGGTGGTCTGCAATTCTCTAAGAACAGAATGTGGGTAACTTTGGGGGACAGTTAAAAGCAAATGAAACTGCTATGCTAGACAGTCCACAAAGCAGGGATTTATGGGCAGGAACTTTTGAGAAGTATTAGAACAGCCACCAGGACAGACTTCTGTTTTCATGAGAAAGATGCCACCATCATTCGCCAGCAACTGAAGTTCATGCAGCTTTGACGCGGCTTCTTTTAATATAAACACCTCTCTGCCCAGTCAAGGTTCCTTCTGAGAGTCTGAGGGGTGGCTGCTGAAGATCTCTGTACCTGTTTGGCAATAAGCTGTTCAACATGCAGGACAAACACTGGGCAAGCATGATCCCCTAAGCAAGGGATTAGGAAACTGTAGCATTCCGGGTGCCAATAACGCCTGTCCCCATCAGCCTGAGAAAATATGGCCAAAGAACAAGGATGATGAGTGCTGGCATCCATCATCAACTGCATTCTGCAGTAGGCAAGGCAGATGCGAAAGCATTTCTTGCGTGAGGAAAAAACAGGGCAGGATCGCCTAGACTCCTCTCCGCATCACACTGCTATCCCTCAAAACGTTGGCTGCAGTGAGAACCACTCCCCAGTGTCACAGCACTGGCCCAAGAAGGAGCAAGGGAAGACTGAGGCACACACCTCAATAAGGCAGGCTCAGGAATTAGTGTGCGGTGTACCTAGTTTCTGCTTCTTGCATTGAGCCCTTTAATAAGCGGCTTGATTCTCAAGGAAAGGCCGCATTTGTCGCCGTTTGTTTTCAGTTTTCACGCTTTTACTGTATACCACACTGATCTCCTTGGAGAATAAAAATGAGACACACACAATTTTGAAACAAGTAAGTGGTGTGCACAAAGGCCTAACAGACTGCTGCTGTTTGCATGGTGGATCTGGAGCTGTCTTCCCACAGGAGGAGGAGGCAGACACTGAGCAAGAAGAATAGGCTCTGAAGGCTTCCTTCCTCAGCTTTTCCAAAACATACTGGTTGCCTGCAAACTCATCCACTGCAAGGAGGGAGGGAGGGAGGGCCAGGAACAGAGATGGGGCACCAGCACATTCCCAAAGCCTGGACCCTTTCTACCATGGATGGGCAGGTTCAATGGATCCGGCACCCTCTTTTCTGCTCACCCACAATGGTGGCCGTGTGTGAAAACAATCATATTCCAGCATGGTCCACAGCCAGGACCAAGGAGTCTTAAAGCCTGTGGAACAGCACATGTGAGATTCACAGAGGCATGGATTCTACAGTGCAGTGTGCCTGCACGATGTAGTTAAAGAGCATCACAGCAGAAAGCATTTTTTAGTATTATTCCTGACTTAATTACTTTTCTCCCACCATCTGAGGCTAGCTATTTTTAAGAAACATCTTTCTACAGTAATGCTGTAATTACCTCCCCTCAAAATAGAATCTGCTCATCCCTGCTTACAGCCTTGCACATTTTAAAATTACTAATATATCTCTATGGAGACTTCATCATGATATTTATCTCACATAAGAGAATGCAGCGATTACAGACACATGCATTTAATTTTAGAGTGTATGCTGGAAGGTCTAAGTAATCAGAATCACCAACTTAGACATCAGAAATATTTTTAAGTTCTTTGCCATATATACAATGAACAAATAACAGAGCGACGCCATCACTGCCGCTTGCATATAGGAATGGGTTTTCTGCAGGCCTTCCTGCTGGGAGACACAGAAGAATGCTGATACAAGCTGTGAACTGCAGCATCACTTTTATTTATTCCCGCACGATGTGGGGACAGTCGACAATCAGAAGGATAAATCTAAGAATGCCTGGTACTTTTAAAGTCTATGTGGCGTTCCAAGTCCAGACACACTGTCTGATGCCCCCAAGTACCAGCCACTAGGAAGTGACAAAGGGAAACCGTTCTTGCCACTGTCCCACTTTGGTGCTTCCTAGAGACTTCTAGCGTGTCTGCTATGCCCAACACCCACCTATTTAAGCTAATTATACCAGTATCTCTACAAGCTTGAACACTGCCTCATCACAGCAGTTTCAAAACATTCTAGAAACACACTGGGTGGTGATGCCTACTGTGCAACACTTACACACCTGCCCCAGTGTCCCCAGTAGCCAGGCCCGCCTGGCTTCTCCATATGGACTGGAAGCATGGACTAATACACACTCAACTGGTGGAAGCAGCCAGGCTGACTTCCAGCCGTTCTTCCCATCTAGGAATCCCTGAGAAGCTACTGAGAAATTCCAGGGTTCCACATAATGCAGCCTGAAACACACTGATTTATCAAATTTAATTTGCAAACACAATTTCCCCTCAAATCAGCTGGATCATTTCAAGCACATGACAGCTTGAGCCATAAATACAGTTGTCCAAGGTACTGAACTCATATCCTACATAAACTGTTGGTAAACTCTAGATATCCTATGTATTATATAAACTGTTGGTAAACACTACGGGGATGGTGCCAAAGGGCACTTCAGCGCCACCTCAGAATGATTTGAGAGGTGCTAGAAGCCTGTCCATGAAACAGTGGCATGAAGCTTGTCCTGTGAGAATTAAGGAGAAATAGAAACATAGAAACTGAGCAAGTGAGAAGGGACCTCCCAGGCCATCTAGTCTGACGTCTGGCTCCAGATGGCTCCACTCATGACATGCCCGCCATGTGCATGTCTAGTCTATCCTTGATCACTCTCACCAATGGGGCTTCAATCACCTCCCGTGGAAGCCCATTCCTTGCCCGAGGGGTCCTAACTATCAGGAAGTACTAAATGGATATAGCTTCTCCTTTTTCATCTCCTTGGGAGAAAATGTATACCCATACCAAATGAATGTAAGATACACTTCCCCAAATCTCTTAGAAAAGCCAAGAGATTACAAGAATATAAAGGTTTGATTATGACACTCAACATAATGCAAATGAAAAAAAAATAATGAAACCTTAATAGGATTGGTATCAACATTTCTGTTCTTTAAAATGGAATGAATTGGTTAATGGGATAATCACCTTTAATTGAAATGTCACAATGAGTTAATGTAGTCTTGTTACTAAAAAGCATACTTTTGAGAATATTTGAATAATCCTTTTTCATGGCAGATCAATGTCTCTTGCAGTTTTAATAGGTTTCCAGGAAACCAGAAGTTAGCAGTGGCTGCATTTTAAGTATACACTATCACTTTAAAAGTAAAACCCATTAAAGATTGCCCATTATTGTCATATAATAAACATAACAAAATAAATTTATTAGCTATGATTACCTATATATACATATGCAGTTAGGTCTGAATTAGTGTGGATAATGAATCCCATGAAGTGGTTGCGTTATTCAAATTAACACTATTCAAAGTTACAATGATATTTAAAATAAGGTAATTGGTTCCAGCTCAATGGAAATAGGCAATGAATTTTTTTAACTTTTAGATGTTTATTAGCAAAAGATTATACTAAAGGATAAAACTAATATAATTTAAATGTATATAATGCCATAGAGTAGTTCTACAGAGCAAAATAAAAAGAATCTAAATATCATACCTAAAGGTAAGTTTACACCGGTAAAAATATCTGTATTATCTTTCGAAATATCTTAGTAGTGTAGAACCTACTGTTTTCACTTGCTCTAAATCATAGTTTTTGCTCTAATGTAATTATGACCCTCTTCTTTTTTGCACTCATCTGAAGAAAACTTCCTTTTTGTCAGTTAAGGGTGCTTCTTAAAAGAATTAAAATAAATTGCAAAAGCTAACACATATTACAGCAGCAGCACAAATGAAGCAGCACCCAAAACCCTCACAGTGAGCCAGCAACCAATTGTGTGTCTGCCAGCCTTCCATTAACTGAAGTTTGCTTTGCATTACATGTGACCTGGTATCATCGTACAATTCGCACTAAATCAAATATTGTATTACTCAAATTTGCATTAATTGCCACCTAGCTGCATCCCATCTGGGATATTAGACTGGCATCTGTTCAAACCACTCCAAGGTCGTGGGAGCTAAGTGGAGGGAGGACCAGGACTCCTATCGGATCTTGTCACTGGATCACCAATGCATGGTTTACAAAGGAAAGGTAGGACCTGATTCCTTACAAACGTCACCCAGCAATTCTCTCCCAGCAGCCACTGGTTGTAACAGCACAACTGCCTAACCTGAAGTCTCACCTATCTGACAGGGTTGTTGTGAGGATAAAATGGAGAGCAGGAGGCAGAAGAGGATGGAGAATGCTACCTTAGGCTCCTGGGAGGAGAAGCAAGATGTAAATGTGACTAACACATACACACAGAAGCCCCACTGCATATAATTAATGATACTGTATTTTGTTTGCCACCGAATTACTTACCTTCACTATCTGGTACTCCTGAAATCTGGCACTGCGTCCCTGTAAATAATCCCCACTGATAAGATTGTAATTAGCAATATAACATGGAGTGTTCTGAAGTGAAAAGGGAAGCGAGTGGGAAGACCTCATGTAGCTGGAACCCAATGGAAAGGACATCTAACAAATTCTGTAAAAATAAGGTATTACATATAGGATCTTTTGTCACCACTTCCCAAGGGTTTTATACAATCCATAATGATACAACCTCTCCAATATAATAGGATTAATTAATCCCAAACTGGACAGGTTTAACATGCAGTCAACAGGTTTAATTAAACTAATCCTCTAATTATCCATCCTTCCTCTTTTTCTTCCTTTTAAAGGTCCATCCACTTTTCCCTCCAATTAGAATGGGAAATGTTGCGCATTGAAGAGTACAGCTTGTTGGACAAAAGTACATTTATTCATTTATAAATGGCTTGGGACCAGGTTACCTGAAGGAACGTCTCCTTCCTTACACGTCCTCACGCCCCTCAAGATCTGCGGGAGAAGCCCTGCTCTGGGAGCCTTCTCTAAGAGATGTAAAAAGGTCACCAACACGGAGCAGGGCCTTCTCTGCTGTGGCACCCAGACTCTGGAATGTACTCCCCAGAGAGGTACACCTGGCACCAAGTTTACACTCTTTTCGGCGCCAGGCCAAAACCTTTTATTTAAACAGTATTTTAAACTCTAATAGTTTTTTTAGTTTAGTTGCTCTGTTTGGTTTATTGTTTCGCTCTGTTTTATTATTGAAATTGCGGTTTAAAGTTCTTTTAAAAATTGTAAGCCGTCTTGAGATCTTGTATAATAGAACAGCATACAAAAGCTTTCAATAAATAAATAAATAAATAAATTATGCTATAGCTCAAGTTTCAAGGAAATGCATTTCAGGAAGGAGAGCTAAAATTAGTTCAACTAGTTCACATGGTGTACAGTGGCTATAATCCTACAAAGGAATGAACTGTTTCAAAGAACATTGAAATGGAGACATTTTGATGTAGCAGTGATACTCTACACTCTTCTCCTGATTTCTAAGCTTTGTCCACGTTTCCTTGCTTCCTGGGACCTCTTTGTAGTCCTCAGCTTGTCCCACATTTAGCTAAATGGATATATACTGAATAAACAGGTAACAAAGGACTTATTCTGTCTCACAAATCCTATCATCCTTTTTTACATCTAAAAGAGATTCAGACTTTATAATGTTCAGAGAACTGTAAAAATTGTCTTCATTCATCAATACAATATCAATTTTTATTTTTTTCTAAGCCTTATACACTTTATCAAATGTATCCATTGTTATTTGGGGAGTTTCCACTAATCAGAATATAATAATCAGCTAAGCAGTAGTTACCATATAACTAGTCAGTTTACCCTATAATCCTATGCATATTTACTTAAAAGGCAGCTCCACTGAAATTAAACAAGTCTAACTACAAGGCCTTTGAGTTGTGGTGCTGGAGGAGACTCCTGCGAGTCCCTTGGACCGCAAGGCGATCAAACTGGTCAGTCCGAGAGGAGATCAACCCTGACTGCTCTTTAGCAGGCCAGATCCTGAAGATGAAGCTCAAATACTTTGGGCACCTAATGAGAAGGAAGGACTCCCTGGAGAAGAGCCTGATGCTGGGAACAATAGATGGCAAAAGAAGGGGACGGCAGAGGATGAGGTGGCTGGATGGAGTCACTGAGGCGGTTGGTGTGAGCTTGAGTGGACTCCGGGGGATGGTGGAGGACAGGAAGGCCTGGAGGAATATTGTCTTTGGGGTTGCGATGGGTTGGACATGACTTTGTGACTAACAACAACTACAAGGTAATGGGAAGCACTTCTACTTATCGTAACTTGTACAACATATAATCTAATAATAATTTCAAAACATTTTTAGAAGTCTGCTTTCTTTCCAAAAATGTCTAAATTTACATATGAATGACAGCCCTTTATTTCATGCCCATTTAAACAAACCATTCTAATCAGTTCATTTCACGTTCATATTGCAAAGGTAGTTTTTGAATGGTCATAAGTAAAATTTGAATGTATACAAACCATAAGGGGTTCTTATCAATCCACTTCTATTTAATACCATCATATGAGAAAGTTACATTATCTACAATTAACAGAGACAGAGCTTTCTGGCAAGCTCTGGGGAGTTCCAAAGGTGTACAAATTGCATTATCCAAGGTCCTATAAAGTGAACATGAGAAGGAGGGAGGGAGGATCAGGATTTTCCTCCTGTACTGTTGACCCTGGATTTTATTTGTATTAGAACGAGTTCACTCCCATTTTCAGCAGTGGGAGGGAATCACAGAATCATACAGTATACTTGAGTTGAAAGGGGGCAAGAAGGCCAACAAGTCCAACTTCCCAGCTCAATGAAGCGCTCCAAGTTAAAGCATCCCTACCAGATGACTGTCCAGCCACATGTTGAATACCTCCAGTGTGGAAGAGCCCACGACCTCCCTAGGTGTTGTGCCTAACGCCTCGGGGGAGGCGTTAGCATGCGAAAGAGGGCCAGAAGCCCCCAGTGAGGATCAGGCGTTAGAGCAAAGAGATTTAAACTTGGTACCCACGGCACAAACACCCCCCCACCGGCCACCTGACTCTCAAGTTTTTGAGGGAGTTCCCGGAAATCAGGAAGGGGAGTCGGTTGTCATGGAATGTGCCCAACTCAGGCAGAGACTTCGACGCTTGGACCAATCAGAACAGAGAAGGAGACAAAGAAGTTGTCCAATCCCCGTGGAGAGGGACGTGTGAGGAGATGGAGATCCACGTGACAAATCTCAGCGAGGTCAGAAAGGAGAGGGCAACCGTGTTGCTTGGAGCTCTCTGCAGTAGCTCCTACACTATCCGTCATAAACATAAATCTTGTAGTCGTTTGGAATACAGGTCTTTAGGTTTTTATTGCCTGCGTCTGTGTGAGTAATTGGGGATGCGAGTTACAACCACACGACAATAGGTCACTGTTTTTCCTCACTATTCAGCTGGAATCTGGCTTCCTGGAACTTCAACCTATGCTTCCATATCCTGCACTCCGGGGTGACTGAAAAGAGATCCTGGCTCTCCTCTAGGCAGGTACTTTCAGAGCACTATCACATCTCCCATCAAATTCCAGTCCCCTAATCATCTTTGTTGTGCTCCTCGGAAACTTCTCCAGTTAGTCTGCTTCTGTTTAAAACTGTGGAACAGAAGTGGACACAGTACTCAAGAGGAGGCTGAACCAGTGCTGCATAAAGGGGAATCAGTACCCCATGCCATTTGGAAATGATCCCTCCATTAATGCAGCCCAAAATAGCATTTGAAGCTGCATCACATTGCTGACTCACGTTCAGCTAAGAACCTACAAGAATTCAAAGTTCTTTCACACTTGTACTGGTGTTGAGCCAGCATCTCCCATCTTGTCACAATGCATCTGGTTTCTTCTTCCTAGGTGCAGAACTTGGCATTTGTCCGTTTGAAGAATATAATTTTTTCCTGATGACCAAACAACCGAATAATGGACAAGTGAAAAGAAACCAGATTTAGACTAAACCTGGAAAAATGTCCTTACTGTCAAAGCATTACAATAATGGAACCTATTACATGGGGAAGCAGTGGTCTCTCCCTCACTGGAGACATTCAAGTGTTTGGATAGTCATCTATCTAAATGGGACGGTGTAACACAGTGTCCTGCAATAGCCGGGGGTTGAACCTTCTGGCCCCTTCCTACTCCACTATTCTATGATACTATGAAAGGTTGTCACAAAGAAGAAGGCCAGGATCTTTTCTCAGTCATCTCCAAGGACAGGACACGGAATAATAGGCTCAAGCACAGGAAGCCAGATTCCCGCTAGATGTCAGGAGAATTTTCGTGAGAGAGCAGTACGACAATGAAGCCTAGAGAGGTTGTGGGCTCTCCCACTCTAGAGGAATTCAAGGTGCAACCGGACAGCCATCACAGAGGGTTGGTTTAACCTGGGGCACCGCACTAAGCAATGCACTGAACCAATGGCCTTCTTGGTCCCTTCCAACTCTATTATTCTATGCTCATATGATCCCCGTAGCATTATAACTAAGACAAGCATACAAATCACAGTAGTGATTTACAAGAATGAAACTGCTGAAATTATCCTTAGAAGATTCTGACTTTAAATTTTTTAAAACAGCAAATCCACAGGAAATAAAGGCATGGTGGGAATCCTGGAAAGGTTTACGTTCCTCACCTCCCTACTGTGCCCTGCAGCTTTGTTGTTATTTGTTTAAGTATGGGGGCTCCAAGATGCATGATTTGAACATATATGTAGTTTCCTCACCAGAAACGCAATTCTATGATCAAACCAAGATCCAATGGAACTGTGAGAGTTCCACTGATTAGCTTTGTGCAATTTCCTAAAATGGAGTAAGAAGAAAACAGGTGGTGCACAGACACAGAGTGGGTTCACAGAATATCTATTAGTGGCACAGATTTTCAAAAGCAACTATTAAAGCTTAAACGCACTAGCAAAAAGCACCTTTTAATGAGGCAACAAAACAACCAGTTCACAGCTATTATTAAGACAAAGACTGAAGTCTATTCTTAGGAAGGTTATTATACATATTTTTAATACAAAGGGAGCCTGTAGCTACACTTTATTTTAATCGTCTCTGATAGTAAGCTTTTCTTCTGCTCATTGACTGTTTTGGAAAGGTATTTTATATGTTTGTGTACAGATTCTCTACTATAAAGCAGCTTGCACACAGACAATATAATAACAACCACCTTATTTTCTGAGAAGCTGGGCAAAATTCTCAAAATATTTTCATAAATATCAATAAATATTTGCCCATCTAGTATCCAGGATGCCAGGGTGCTGGAGCAAGTACTGATCTTTCTCTTTTCATCGTAAATATTTTGTTCATCGTCTTTGCTCACAACTTATATAGCCCTTACCCATTCAAAAGGGTAAAAATATGCAGATTTAAAAGCAAGCATAAAGTACTGGTTGCATAAAAGGAAAAAACGAGGTCCTGGATCTAGTCAGTGCCTCTGTAAGCAGGACAAATTGAACTTTGTGCATGACTCCTTGAGTTTCCGAGGAAGAAAGTTAGGATCTAAGTTTAATAATATACTCACTTTAATTTCAAAACTAAGCTGAATGTCTTAAAAATCAGCCTTCTGTGTTTTGTGTTAATTTCAGACAGAGATCGCTGAGCTGCCTGAAGGGATCAAGCACAAGAGCACTCCAGCTACCAAGAAATTTAGGCCACTAAGCAGTGTATCTAAAATATTCCAGTCCTGCTACCAGGCTGAAAGTCCAATTTGTGTTGAATAGCTTCAAATCAATGCTTGTACAACAGCAGACCACAAATTAAATACATGTTGCACTAGCAAAATAAAACACACAGATGAGAAAATACTATTTCTGTGCCCTTCACCAATATGCCTGCATTTCCTTTTGGAGTCAACATGGAAATATTTATTACAAAGATATGGGTATTATCCTGGGCTGCATGCATTTCCAAACTGTCCTGCACAAGTTTTCTCTCTCTTTCTCATTCACATATTTGCACAGACAGGAATTCGGTACAGTCTAAAAGGCAGAGTTCTGGAACTTTTAAGAATCCAAGAAGATGCCAGGTAGCTTTCTTTTACCCCGGAGTACAATGTACACCCAACACAAAAGCAGATCCCCATCAATTTTAAAAGTTGTAGGCCCAACTTAACTGCACATATTCTGGTAGAATAAGAAATTACACTGCAGACATAAAATTTTTATTTCATTCAAGGGTCACATGTTTAAAAAAAAAAAAAAGCCAGGAAGTGGCAGCTTGGGCCCAAATTAGTATTTATATATTTTGCTGATAACTATGAGATGAACCAAATGGAAATGTTTTAAGCATGTGCTCAAATCTACAGCTCAGATCAAAAGAATGTAAACATTGATACACTCTGTCTGGATCAAGCCTCATATAGTTAATGAGCCATCACAAATTGATGATTGTAGCCCACATTTTAAAAATCCCTTGAAAAACCCTTTAATTGCCTTTTGGAGTACACAGAATATCGCATAACAAACTACGGAGAGTCTTATTTGCCTCTTCTACTAAGCTCTTTCAATTGCTTAACAAAATTTGTCAAATGCATGTTTAACACTTTGAGATGAATTTCTATGAAGTCCATTTAAACTGTTATTTACTCCAGGTTTAAAACCATTATTTAATCTGCTAGAAAAAACACTGGGCACAGAATATAAAACATACACTTAGAAAAATGCAAAGCGTTATGTTCATGCTGAATTCATAATTCTAATAAATAAAATGGGGGCTGCTTTTCCTAATTCACATTTTACAATGTTAGTTACTGAGCATTTTAGCATAACAACACTGTTGTTATGGAATGTGTTACTCATAAAGCACACAATGATGCCACAACTTTTTGCTGACTTAGATAGAAGGCACTAGAAATTAAAACACTTGGAATATGTTTCATTCACAAGGTATAATCTCTCCCACAAAACTGTGATTTCAGCTGGTGTTGAACAGGAGCCATAGACAGATAAATAGTGCCCCAAAATTACTCATTAGGGGCATGATTGAGTTCTCACAGCAAGGGGGGAAGCTAAATAGGCAGATTTGCAATAAATAATATACCTAAACAACAGGTTTACAATCTCCAAAAGAACAGAACAGGGATATGTGTTACTCACAATAGAAAAATAAAATGTGTCTTCTGCAAAGAAAAGATTAATTTTAAATTTACAGCAATTTTTATAGCATTTTTGTACAAGAGACAATGAAACCTCCTTATAAACATTTATTTTGTACCTGCTAAAAACATATTTGATAAATCATCACTAACTGTCTTAAACAAGATTTATCTTACTACGACAGATAACAACATATTCATCCACATATATAATATGTGACCATTTTGCTATTCATAATAAAGTTATTTTTCAGCTGTGAACTAGTAAGTTCATTTTCCCGGAAGCTGCTCCTTGCACTTACTAGTGACTCATTCACACAGCCACTTTTCATCATTTCTGACCATTTCAGCATCCTTCCAGAGCCCTTCCTCCTCAATGCCACCTGCTTTCCTACCAGTTGTCTTCCAACCAATGAATTTTTACAGCAAATAAGTATTTGTTCAATTCCTATTCTGCAATACTCTAACGGGTGAAATGCAACCTTGCCCATGTGCTAGATTGCATCTGATCGACCATTTACGTCCTCCTTAGATGGAGCAGGAATTAGCCCGTTTTCTAGGAAGTGGGTCTTGGACAATGCTGTCTTGTTTACGTCTACAAGACGAACATATTGTCTCCGACAGTCTCCAAAGTCCCAGCCTGAAAACACTGTTTGACAGACTATATATAACACAGTTGCAGAAACTATTGCTTATAGCAAGCCACGTTGTCAAGAAGGAAAGCGTTGGGTTTTCCAGCACCCCTGAGCTCTCTAGCACAAAGTAGATGATGTAGGGGAGCCAGAGTGCATAGAACACACTGGTTATGCGAAACAAAACCATGGCATAGCGGCGGTCTGGCGTATGCCCTGTTTCTGCAGCAGGATCCACTTCGTGACTAGGAAAACGAGCTCTCCTGTCATTTATTTCTTTGGTATGCTGCCGGCAGATTTTGAATATGTGAAAGTATGTAAAACAGATTATGAAGGCCGCCGGTGCATACAGCAAGCACACAATGAAGCCAGTGAAATAGACGTTGGTGAGCCAGGAGGTTGCACACCATTCAAAAATGTCTCCGTGATAACCAGGCTTCCCCCAGCCAAAGAAGGAAGGCAAGAAGATTAGGCAGGAATAAAGCCAGATCAAAATGATGCAAATCCTCAATCGGCAAGGTGTGACCAACTGGTTGTAGGAGAGTGGCTTCGTGATAGCGAGGTAGCGATCCACGCTAATGAAAGCCAGGCAGGCCATAGAAACACTTTTCAGTACAGAGATGACATATCCAAACACCTGGCAAGCCAAGGACTCATGGACACCCGTAGAGTAGTGGAGCAATGACAAGGTAGGAACCAAGCAGCTAATACCAACAAAAAGATCAGCATACGCCATTGTCTGAATAAAATAGCTGGTGGTGTAGTGATGTAGCAGCGGAGCACAGTGAAAGACAAAAATGACTGTTAAGTTGCCAGCGATAATCAAAAATGTGAGTATGACAATAATAATAGTCTCAACAATGCAGATGTCAATGGCATTGTAGTGTCCAAATCCAAAAGGGCAGGACTGATGCTCAGATACATTCGCAATGCTGGTGCTCATATTCAGAGCCTTCCACTCAACCCAGGTGGACTGGTTCATGGTTTGTATCACGTACAAGGTGACTGGAATGCCACTAACTAGGTGACACCTGGTTTTATTTCAGTGTCTCAGTTTCTCAAAGTAGATTTAGTATTTGTTTCTGCAGAGTTAACATCACAATGCAAAGTAGGGAGGGAGGCCACTACTCAGTTTCTCCCTGTACTTATTCCTTTCTTAGCAAAACACAAGGCACTTCTAAACAAAGCCATTCATGCTGTTCATTTAAAAGACAGAAATACAAAGAAGTGAAGAGGAAAAAAAGCCCATGTTGCGATAAAAACCTCTGAAAGTGCACTTTCTGGGTGGGTGGGGTGGACAGGAGGTTCGTAAAAAAGGAATGATGGGGTGGCAATTCTCAATACAATGTTTTCTTTAAAAAAAAAACTTGCTAGGAATTAAAGTCCAAGAACAATGTAATTGAGCAGTTCAGTAAGACGCTCATTCTAATGTGCTGGATCTTTTGGCTTTCTTCAAGTAACAACGACATTTGCTTCATCCTAATCCACTCTGCACTGGTAAGAATATAATTCTAGACATACGAATGCAAACAAGCTTCATTCGTCTTTGGTAAGGTGTAAATCAATTGTTCAGACAGTGACTGATTTGTGGACAGCTGGGTCATCCCTTCAGCGTATAGTATCCTCTCCGTTTAGTTAATAACATCATGTACAGGAAAGCAAAGGCACACAGAGACATGGTGTTGGACAATTCAGTTTGAAATACATGCTGTCCGTTACAATATTAAAATCTCAACAGGTTAATCCAAGGTTCTCAAAGAACACAAAATTGTCTTGCATTCAATTTCAGGGATGATAACATGAAAGCATTGTCTTTAGAAATAAAGCCACCACTGCCAGAGCAGAGGAATGTTACAGTGAAGTTCACAGCTTTATCCATGTCATTTCTCACCTCTGTAACGATGTCCACCTTGTTTCATATGCCCCAACGCAAGGGGATCATTAACTCCAATCTAAAATCTTCCAAGAAGCTAATGAAATGTTGATTTAACAGGAAAATCTGTCATTCTATGCTACTATTCCATTAGTCTTCTGGCTTCAGTTCCTCCGTTGCTGTATGCACATTTTCTTTATACAATCAAAGTAACCATCTGCTTCAAAAACTCTTTTATCTTATAAGCCAAATAGTTCCATATTCATTATATTTCCAGTTATGACACATCCGAGGATTAAGAAAGCTCTTTCAATGCTTGCTAAGAAGCAAATATTTGACTACTGTATGGATTTCATTCAGTATATGCAGCAATCTTGCTTTTTAACCCACCCACAATCCACACCCAAACCAAATGCATCTTTAATTATTTAAAGATGCAGGGAGAAATTAATCATCCTAAATCTTTTTGAAAACCCAATAAAACCAGAAGGAGTATCAATCTGAGGTTAACATTTAGCTGGAGGTTCTTTTTCTTTTCTTTTCTTTCTTGATGTGCTGGAATCTCATGTGTGCTGTTTAATAATCCATGCCGTACCTTCTGAAAAGAAATTCCTTACATGAGAAAGAAAAGATTTTTCTCTGGTCCTGCTTCAGCAACAGGATAGAAAGCATCTTTTCCTAAGTTTTAGGTCTCCTATTCATCGTCATCACGCTGTGCTGAAAATCCTTGTCCTTTCCTGATCTCCACAGAATGTGCCCACTGCTCACTTCTTATCTGTAAGCAGTTCACTCTTTCACAAAATTAATACTGTTTGAATTAAATTCTCTTGCCAAAGCAGTAAGACAGTGTCTCTCATATACATTTGCTTTGTCAGAAGCTGTGGAACACACACAAATCCTATTTGCTGGGATCAGTTTTGAGGATGCTCTTGCTATTTCTTCCATGCTCTCTAACAGCTTGCACCTAAGTCTGTCTCTCCTCTTCATCCTTAGCTGATGCGGAAAAACTCGCCATCAGAAAGGTGACTCGGTCCTTCAGCCCCAATCAAAAGCACAGCCAATGGCTACTGCAGCTGAAATTGTCACTAGGTAACAGTTGCCAGGCACGATGCCGGCTTATAGCCTTCCACAGCAAGCCCGGAATAAGAATGGCAAATGAAGACAAGGAAAGTGACCCACCTACATATATTGAGGATTCTCGAAACAGAGTGGCTGCATTCTTCCAGCGAATGAGGCATGAAAATATTCACGGGAATAACTCTACTTGCTCCACCCTTTATTATACTATAAAGTACCCACTGCTACCTAAGTCAGCAGTAATCCAATCCCTGCTGGCAAGAAATATCTATTAATTATTAAACTCACAAATGAATTAAAAACCTCCATAAAGTCAAATGATAGTTTGACGTTTCAAACATTAATGCATTTTACTGCAATTAGCAAAAACTGAAATTCTTTTCCTAATCCAAATTACTAAGGTAGTACAAGTAATATATTACTAAGGTAATACAGCTTTGGCTATGGAGGTATAGAAATACATACATACATACATACATACATACAAGGAAGGTTTGCTGAAGAAATCATCCATATACCTTTACTTGCATAAACTTGCAAGGGAAAACCAATTCCAACTAATGCTCAAATTTCCAATAAATTCATGCCACTACTCAATTAATATGTATATAAATTAATGTGATATCCTCATCATCAATCAAATGTATGAAGTGTTATCTATATTCTAAAAGCGAAAGTAACAGTCTTAGTTATTAAAGTCCTGCAAAATGTCCCAATCCAATAAGTTGTTTTTTAATTATCTAATTTTAAACATGCATACTGTTCAAATTATTCTTTTTGCATTTACAGAAAATGCATATGTAATGCAATTACCAAAAAACCAGGGAGACATGTGACATATACAGGGAGCTACACTGGGGGAAACTGGCCCAGACCTACATGCAGAGGGTCCAGATAAACATGGATTCAGAGGCACTGCCAACTTGCTTCTTTGCTCTCAGCTGCCCACTCGCTTGCTCTTTATGAACTGAAGTGTCCTGCCAAGGTATGTTCAGTTAATTCATGGCAAATGGACCTTCACATCTGAACGTACTGCATCAATATGCATAAACATTTTATTTACTGGCAGTATTTGTATGCTACGCTATATGCAGGCATGTTCTGAAGCAAGGAACAGTGGAAAAGCAAAACCAATTTTGAAAAATTAAAACATTAAACACAGGATGACATTAAAATGGGGGCTGCTCAGCAACAAAGGCTTCCTAGAACAACGGCATCTTCGTCAAGTGCACAAAAAAGCACGACGCTGGTGCCTGCCTGACCTCCAGAAGCAGGGAGGTCAGGTAGAGGCAGCGAGTGACGCTTCTTGGCCGCCCGCTCCACCAAGCAAGAGGCACCGTCCTGAGCTCTAGAGGCGTCTGGCCTGTTCAAGGGTGATACCCCTGGCACTCCAACCAACATCCAGGCTGCTGAAACACCAGAGAGCAGAGCAGGCTTGGCAGCACCAGGGAGGGCTCGCAGAGGCCCCGGAGTCTGTGCCCCCCACCATCCCACAGTGAAGCTGCAGCAGATGGGCCAAATGGACCGCCCACCCCTGCAGGAGGGAAGTGAGCTCCAACCTCATCAGGAAATTGTTTGACCTTGAATCCACTCTTTAGTTTGCAGATGACTTATCTCATAGCTGAGATGCAACATAAAAATATGTTCCCATATGGTGAAGGACTATTGCACTTTGCAAGTGAATCCAAAGCCATTTTTATTTCAATTTTAGAGACAATCCATAAAATTTTAATGTACTGCTTCTAAGGTCAAATACACTTGCTGCTGCTGTTTTGAAAATGTGTGTATATTTTGTTTTTTTCAGGTGAGGGGGAAAATGCACAATGCAAGGAGGAGGAGGAGGTTCCTATGAAGATTGTGTTTGGGCCTCTCAGAGAGAAATCCATAGAGCCTAAGAGCACATCTCACAAAGCCCCTCCAAGGTCAGATACAGCACTTCAATCTCAAAAGGGGGAGTCAGAAGTCCAACCAGAGACCTCTCCCCTTCCCAGCTGGCTTCCCTCCCAGAAGCTGGAAAAGCCACCCTGAAGCCTTACACGAGGAGTGTCCGGGAAAGCTGGGCGATGGCATGAAGAGCCTCTTTCCCTCCCCCCACCCCAAAGCACCTTCCCCCAGACAGGCTAATGCACTCGTCTAGCAAAAGCCTCTGCCCCTCCTCCCAGCCCCCAGCAGGGCGCAGGCAGAAACACCAGAGGTATCTACAGATGCTTAAGGCATGAAAAAATAACCTGTTGAGCTGCTACGGGCCAGAATACTTTTACACCAAAGATGGTTTACCTGGCAAAAAAAGGTAAGCGGATAATATAATCATGCAATAATCATTAAGGTTCTGGTTTGAATTCCAATCCTAAGCAAGCCGGGTCAGCGAATGCCTGCGGCACGTGCCAATTAGGAATCGCCCTCTTAATCAGGAAATATGGAAGGCTTTTGGTGAAGTGATCGGTCTGTGTTTGTTTTACCACCCAATTCAGCAAAGTCTGACAATTCTGCTTGTTAGCATTGTGACACTGCTTGTGAAACAATATTGTTAATTGTTCAATAGTGACCAAAATGCCTCTACTGTAGGCCTATTATATAATATTTCAACAGCTTTGTCTTTTTAATTTGGTGGTTTTATCTGGCATACTAATGCTTCTTTAGCTTTATTCTTTACCAGCTCACCTGCCACAGGTGTTCAGTAAATAGGAAGCCAGATTTTGTAGTGGTTTCTGATAAATAATGACAGTACGCTCAGCCTCCACAGGCTGCAAGCACCATCTGGCAGCACATGTTCAATATTCTGCCACATTGGGGGCAGGGGGGGCGGGGGGGGCTTGGCAAGCAGAGGTGCCACGGGCGCGCTGATTCCAGACAGCCTAATTGCTCTTGCATGGTGCAGGAGCAACAGAGAAATCTCAGAGTTGCCAGCAAGGCAACTATTCTTTGAGGGCTCCATTCCACAGAAGCCTCTCCATCCCCCGCCACAGAAAGCCTCACCCGAAGTGACCCTTCTGGGTTGAATTCCACATTGCACAGCAAGCAGAAGCCAGACTTTTAAACTGCTGACAACCGGATGGCACTGACATTCTTCAGGAGTGCACAATCCTGGCCAGCGGTACCGTCGAGATGCCATGGACTTTCCAATCAACACCTTGCTGGTGCAAATCGGCACTCCCTCCCTCCCTATCATGGTGCAAGGCAGATCACACCTGAGACAGAAAATTCTCCTTAGCAGAAGCAAAAATACAGTAAGAACATATTAAATGACTATTATCTTGTTGCCTTTTCATGTCATCCAGAATCAACTGCTTCAGACATCTTACCCTGCCTAATGGCAGGCAGTCCAGAGGCTTACTCAGAAGTAAGCCCCACTGCATCTGGTAAGGTTTCCCTGAAGATACATGCGCATGCTTGCTGCTGCCACGAGGGTCCCAAAGAGATTGGCACGAAGTAAGCTGGCAGAGATCGGAGCATTTAGAATTGGAAGAGCGTATGAAACCCCAAGGTTTGCATCCTCCTGCAACAACTTGCTGATCCAAGGTGTCTGTGCTTTTAAGTTTTTCTTTTTATACCCCTCCAAAAGAGGATTTCAATTACAAACCATCTATGAAGAAAATCTGCCTCGAGATTTCTAGAGAAAGAATGCATTTAAAATGCATCCACTCCGTGGGATTGAGCAGCATTCACAAGCCTTTCTCTGTGGCTGGAGCGCCCAACATCCACGCCTGGCGGTCAAAGGGGACCTCCTCCTCTCACCCCACGGGACTGGGATGCCCCCGTCTGCCTACAGGCGTTGGGTGAGCCACAATGCAAGCGGCTTCCCTGATCAAAATGGATCCTGGCCGCCTTTGTGCAGCGACACATCCGCTCTTCACCACCCTGCGACCGATTCCAGCAAGACTCCACAGCCACTCCTCCTCTTTACACGGGACGCTCCTCCAAAACGGTCCTCAGGGGAGCCCCCTCCAAAAAAGCACAAAGTGCTTCTTAGCCTTGCGGGGGAGGGGGGCCCTTCCAGAGGCACCTTGGTCAACCCCCAAGTTTCTTTCCTCCCAAGCTGAGATCCACTTCAGCCTCTCCTTCACCAGCATGCTGGGAATCTAGACAAAGGGACAATGGCCACCCATTGGATGGGCAGGCCTAAGGGACAAAAGTCCGGCTTCTCACAGTTCACCACCCAAATCAAAGACTTCACTCCAGTTCACGCAAGGACTTTCGCTTATGTGGAGCATGTTCAGAGTTCTTTACAGGAAAGCACTCGCCAGATACAGGATGTCCATGTAGTTGTCCATGCAATCTAGTTCAGGAAGAGAGGGGCCACTTTACAAGCAAGCACGGGTACATCAGCACTGTGTGGACTGAAGAGCACAAAGACAGCTTGCAGCATTAATTGAGTCCACACCCAGAGCTATTTTACGGATCAGAACACAACCGATATTACTTGCGGAGGATTCTTTTCTACAAGAAAAAATAGGAAGACTGTAACAATTAGATGTAATCTCTGGTCTGCTGCTTAACCCAAAGCTGCCAAGAATTAAAGGAGCAAAAATCTTGACAAGCTCATGGAAACAGGGCTACATAATGAGCGAGATCTGGCAGAAGCCTCTAGTTGATCCCAGTGACCTGCCATTTCACAGAAGCAGGTGCTTCATTGTAAATGGCAAAGCAAGGCACAAATGACAGCAGGCTGGCCCCAATTCCATAAAGAGAATTAGCACATGGAGCCTGAGCTGGGATTCAGGAACAAAGCCATCGAAGGACCACTAAGAGCATTCAGAGAGCTCTGACAGAGTATTTCACAGGTCAAAAGCTTGATCATGTCTCTGTACATATCACACTCCACTCTACTTTAAATAGGACTGCATTGCTTTCCTGTCACAACTTTTTAAATTCTGAAATATTTTCTGGATCAACTGAAGTAGAGCATCCAGATTATGAGAAGGAGCATTGTCACAATGTTCTGCTTTGGTCAGACTACATCTAGAATACTATATTCAGTTCTAGGGACCACAAACTTGAAGGTACTGAGAAGTTGGAACATATTCAAGAGAGACAAGGATAGCAATGGGAGTCAAGGCCAGGCACTCTATGACACCTGCTTTTAGAAAGACACACACTACTGACTCTGCACTGCAGACTTGTGTAGTATTTTGGCATTTGTGTTTTATGGTACACATAGAAATAATTGGCTGACTAACGAAGCTGAACTAACTACTGTTGCTACAGGCAAAGTTATCGAGTGCATCTCGGATTGTTCTTATTTTGCATTTAACCCCTGCTTCTAGATACGTGACTAATGGCTATTCAGTGACTCATGAAAGGGTATTTAAGATCTAAAATAGTCACTTAATTTTTAAAACTGCCCTCTTTGCATACCTAAGAGAACACTACTCTCCCACACTACTACACTGCTCTTATAGTTCTAGTCCTCAGAACTACTGTAATCCAAAACTGACAACTGTCAGAAGTTGAGCCCCAGTAATACACATTACTGTGCCATCAAGCAGCAATTAATAGTACTCCATGAATGCCATGGATAACACTGGATAATATTTAAAACTTTTAATGAATACAGTATTTCACTTTCTGCCTACACATGGCAGAGCACAGCCCACCTCCTGATGTAATCGAGTTTGAATTATGCATGCCTATCTCAGAACATGAATGCATTCGGAAAGCATGCCCTAATTAGATTTGACCTTAGCCGGTGTGTAAGAGTTCTGCTACTGTAAAACACAGAACAGTGTGGCTTCTATGCAGACCAAGGCCAGCCCTGCCAGGAGGCCACCTAAAGCCCTCCTCTCAGGCAGAACAGCGGGAACCAACACCTCCTGCCGACTTTCCTCTCCAGGCCAACTGACAGCCGTTCTCCTTCATTCCAGGAAAAAAAGAAAGAAAGCTTTCACCAGAGCCAAGAGAGGGGTTACTGCTCACACCTGCAAAGGGAAGACAAATTTAGGGGGTAGGGAAGCAGTGGGACAGGGACAAATTTAAGGGACAGGGTGTGCCACAGTCCAAGTGTGGATCAGGGCCTCGCATGCTTATGTGGAAGTTTAAAAAGGTGAGGCGGAGCTGCATGCTATGCATTGAACAAAGTGTGTTGCTCATCCCTAAGCTTCTATGCCTAAGTGAAACGCCCACTTATTTTCGCTTTCTAGCCTCATTCCTGTGCTGAACCTTGGACTGTACCTTGGTAAGGCACCTTGTGCTCTTGTGCTCTGCAACTCTGACAACACAAGAGCAGATGTCCTTCACCACTTTCCAGGCTGGAAACATGTGTTGTTTGGGGGATTTTTGTCCTCCTCGTAGTTTTAAAATGTTGGGGGGCAGCTGTTGTGCAGAGGCAGAAAAGACAAAGGTAGAGTGGGGAGGGGGAATGTTCCAGGAGGAGCTTTGCAGAATATCTAAAATAAGAACTAGGAGGAGGAGCAGGGTTAATGGAAAGGAGCCAGAAAGAGAGGGAGCAATGCTCCACGCACCAAGAGTAGAATGGCAAAAAGCACAGAGATGAGAAGCGGGGGAGATAAAAAGATGACAGCAGACAAGCTGCCACAAGAGTAAAGAAGGGAAATAAGGATTGATACAGCCAGAAAAGTATTTTGTTCAAGTATCTGTACACAGGAGGAGAAAAAGGAAGCGCTCCTAAGCTCACCAACCAAAAGGACAAAGAAGGTAGCAGTATCTCTAACAACACCTGCAACAAAATTAGGCAATGAAAAGCTTGGTCATTTTGTATGTTCTAACAAACCCTTTTAGATATATTTCTAAACCCTATTATTTAACTGCAGAGGCCAAGGAACAGCTACAACCTATCCCTTTCTTCTATTTCTTTTATTTTACTAATGTTAAAGCAAATGAGGAGGGGATACAGCAGATGGTGTGTGTCAGGCAGCGGGGGAGACTTAGGCACTCTGTAATGAAATTCTAAACCACCAAGAAGTTTGTGAAATGCTCTCTGAACAGAGAAAGCATGTAACCATGCAACATTCACCTGCTTGCCTTAGAAACCTGTTACCAGACTAGCTCAAATTCAAAAATAGCAATGATAATCCATGCCTGTCTTCCTAGAAAAAAACTTGTGTGGAATCTATGAACATAATCATTTGGTATGGTCTTCACGCCAGCTTGGGGGAAAACCCATATACAGCTTGAGCACAATCAGCCCATAAAACCTTGACTCAGGTGGGTCTCATTGACTTCAGTGTGATGCGTGAGTAAACAGAACGCTGGATTGAAGGCTTAATGTTTAAACACATACACAAAATCCAGCCCTGAGGCTTTTCTGTAAAGTTAGAATGACAAAAAAAATGGTCAATTCTTAAAGCTATATTTTACTGTTATGGCAACTGATCTGCTAAAGCAAAGTTGTTATGGCAACTGTAATGCTAAAAGTAGTCAAATGCAGAAAATCAAATCTTGTCCAACTTGAAATATAACATCTATGACTCAATTTTCAATCAAAAGACCTGCAAATACTTTCTTTAGAAATTTCCTCGGGAGACCAGAATTAAAGTGCAAGCCTTAAGCCAAGTTAAACATAGATCAAAGCATGAAAGAAGAAAGCAAGTAAGTTATTTGCATTTAATTATATTTAAATTATTAACAACCTGTAATAAATAGTTATCACATATTAGGACATTGTAGGATTCATAACGAATCTGTTAGATAAGATGTGAACTGGACTGTTATCAGAACTCCAATTCGAAATCCTCATGCGATTTCAGAAATGTGGGCATTACCCGTGAAGATCTTTTTTTTAATTAGTGGAAAAAAGTTGGATGTATCAGAGAGCAAAGGAAAGGAGACGGAGACACACACTAATCTGTTTTCCTGTACATTTCCAGATCACAATGTATGGCTATGAAAGATGGACGGTGAAGAAGGCCGAGAGGAAGAAAACTGAACCACTGGGAAAATAGTGCTGGAGGAGAGCTTTGCAGTAACCTGGACCAAGAGAAAGATGAACACACAGATCAAATCAAGCCAGAACGTCCCCTGAAAGGAACCATGATGAAACTGATGCGGATATACTTCAGGCATATCATGGGAAAGAAAGCAAGACTTACTGGAAGACAATGGTGCATTAAAAGTAGAAGGAAGAAGAAGAAAGGGAAGATCACATCCTTTCCAAATATGAGATGCATCAATTCCATAAAGGAAGCCACAGCCTTGACTGTACAAGAGCCAAGCATGACTGCCAAGGACAGATCATTTCGGAGGCTGTTCATGTACAGGGTGGTCATAAACCCGAGACAACTTGAGCGCACTGAACAATAACCAAATGGAAACGGGGGATGGGCGACCCTTGAGCACAGGACAGAGAATTGCCTGGACTACAAAATCATCCCACCCTTCCTTTAAGCACTTCCACTAGCTTCCTTTTATTAAATTCTCTTATTCTCTCCCTATGCTCATTTGACTACCCTTTAGGGTAGCACTAAATATTACAGAAAGACTGCCACTGAAAAAGCATGTAGGAATCAGAGTGAGTAGTAACACTTCCTCCATAACGTGATGTCTCGCATTTCCTTACTCCACACTGCAGATTATCACTGGAGGGGATGGAGCAATGCAGTGCAGTGTTGGTGTCAGTTCTGCAATCTGGTAGGAAGGAGGGCATCTTGTCAGGCGAGATCGGGGCGGTAGGGAATAGTGATAATTTTTTAAGTGTTCTGTTTCCCTGTAATTATCGCCCACAGTCATCTGGTACTCCAGTGAGGCGCGCAGAATCTTTTACAGCTCTAACAAGGATGGAAGGCATTCTAATCCTGCCCTTTAATAGTCCTCTCCTACAGAAACTCAGCTAACCCTGGTGGTATCAACAGTGACTGCTGCAGGAGGAAGCACAAAAGACCTTCTAAGCAGCAAGCTCAAGATCCCACTTTTGGAGGCATGGCAAACTTTGGTAGCTACAGCTAGGAACAAAAGTCAGCCTGCTGCTGTTTATGTATTCTGCAATTTGCTAAATATAAAGGGAGTCCAATATGTAGCTATTTACTTTATAACGTAGCACCTGCTTATCTGCTGACAAAAAAACTAACAAAAAAGCCAAGTGAGCATCCTGGATAAGGTAGTTAACAACAAAGTAGCTGAGAGATAAAAGTGCTGAGAGTAAAGCACTGAAGAAATTATGTTAAAAAATACAAGTCAAATTTTCCACTTCCACATTTCCACATGGACCTTGACATTCTGCAGCACAAACTTCTGCTGCATAGCTGGTCAATGAAGCAGGTGGTAAGGTGTTAAAACTCTAGCAAGAAAACAGGGATCCTAAATCTTGCCACCATCAAGTTTAGAAAGTAACGTGCTAGAAATGAGGAAGGAAAAATATAAGAGTTTACAATGCAGGGATGAGAGAAGGAAAACACATCCTTGCAGAGGCCATGGGATGCTGATCACTGAGAAACATCCTTGCTTCAAACAGAATTTAGGTTTAGAATACCCTAAAGCAGCCTTCCCCAAGCCATGTTGCCCTGAAGTAACCACAGATGACTGAGGAGTAGTTTCTGACAAGGGAGTAAAGTCAAGCCAAAAGATCAACGTTCAGGTATAACCATGAGAGGTTCCTGGTAGCAAAAAAAAAAAAAAAAGGCTCTGGTTCACACATCATCCTAAACCTCTCCAGGGACAAGCCATGGCAGCTTGCTTGCTCCAAGGCCAACCCATGTTATACCCTAAAGCTCTTGGAAGTAAGTCCCATATGACCAGCTGGAATTCTGGGCAGATACCAGCCCCTAACCAAATATGGAACTACTGCACTAAAACACAGACCAATAATACAAACTGTTATAACAGACTGTGCGAATCAAGTGATAAAGAATAAATCCTGTAGAAACGACAGTACTTCAGGGTCAAGCTGCAGAGGTTTTAGCGATCACAGAGAGCACCACTTGGCCTGCCACATCAAACATCCAGGTCACCGATTCCAATTCTAACTGAGACAGATCAGCGTGCAGCCCCAGTAGAAAGCAAAACAGCCCAGCCACAATTTCAGTTGGGTTTTAAGAAATAAAACCCTTGTTATTCCAAAAGCACACTGCTACTTCAAAATATAATTATATTTGATTGAAGAAAATTGAGAGAAACTGACCTTTGTGATGAGGATTCTGTATTTATCCAGCATCGCCTGGTTATCATGGCATCCTGCTAGTAATTGCCACACCTCGGCTCTTAATGCCTCTGGAATACCACTCTTCACCAGTGAAGACAGGCCTTTGGGTCTCACACCAAGATTACTGTGCCTAGCAAAATACGGAGAGCTGTTACCGGAGCAGCGCAAGGTTAAGGAACTGCACACACTGCTTCTGTAGGGAAAGCCCTTCTGAAATATTCTACTGTGAAATAGGAAAACTGAATTTGCACAAATAATTCATCCACCTACTTGTGAAAGAGTTCGCACCTGTGCCTCTACATCAACAAAAAAGGCTTAATATTCTGCTAGCAGGTGGTGCTTCCCACTCCCAGACTGAGAAGTAATTTCAGATTCTCAGCCTGTGATCCCAAACACATTTTCAAGGACACAAGCCCCACTGAACTCCGGAAAACTTCCTTCCAGGTAAATATACATAAAATGTAGTTTACCACTAAAGGCATGTTTATGATTAGGAGACCCCTGTACGGAAGGAAAAACAACAGCTGAGGATGAACAACTGTCACCAGGAAGCCCTGAAATAACTAAGCACTCTGCCAGAGCATGCCAAAGAACGAAAGTCCAGGAGGTGCAAATGAAAGGCTCAACCCACCCCCGGCACTTACTGCAACGATGGCTGCCTCGCCACCACCCCAGTGGCAGGAAAATGGTGACCCTGGGGCTGCACTGCGGGGGGACGGGCGAGGCATCTAACTTTCCGGTCTCCCAACAAGAGCAGTGCCTCGGCACTGGAACAAAGCTTCCTCCCCAGCAGGTCACCGGAACAGGTGGGACCCTCCTTGGTGCATGATGCTCTCCTGCACCAGCTCCTGGCTCTCCCTGCACTCAAGTGGGCAAGGGATGCTTCTCATCAATGAGGTTGCCACACAAGGAGAGCCTCAAACAACAGTCCATATCCTCCTGCTGCCCAGAATATTCAGCTCTTCCCTCCATTCTCAATGTGAGCTGTCTCCCAAAGGACAAATGATATCTCTTTTACCAATTCTTACCAGCGGCCTAGCAGCTCCCCCCAGGAGTACAAGATCTTCTCCGGACAGTCCTTTGATACGTCACCAGTGCCACTTGAAAGTTCATTATCACTCTCTGCAAAGGGTGGGTGGAAAAGAAACATCAACGTGAAAGTGAATTTATCAGTCTGAACCCCATTTGACACTTCTTACATGTAAGCATGAGATGGAAGACCAATTGCTTTCTAAATGCCAAGAAATCTAGAGATTTAACCAGGTGACTGGCTAAATGTGCACATACAGCTTTCCAAAAACATCATTTTGGTACACTGAATTCACAGTTATCTGGGCCTCTTCTTGCACATTTAAAAAATTTGTATCAGATTTCATTCCAAAGTTGAAACCAAACCATCCCACAATGAAATCAAATAAAATGGTAAGCTGCAGCACACTACTAAAATACAAACGACACAGTACACAATGGAAAATTCCAAAGCAAAGAGCAGGAGGGGAACAAAAGCACTAGATCCAATGGAGAAGTCCACGCCACTGCAAGACAATGCGGGTCAGTGGTTCTGACTCAGCAGGAATCACCTCTTACCAGCAAAGTATCCATGGGAAGCTTCTGGTCTTGCCTCGCTTGGGGCCACATTTGTTCCTTCAAGTGCTCTGTGGACTCTGGCTACATGCAGGTCAAGAGTGCGCAGTGGAAAAAAAGGCTCCACACCCACGAGGTAAATCACACTTGAAATTATCACCTGAGTTAGATCCATGGTTTGAGCAAGCCCTTCACACCAGGGCCACAAAACAAGACTGCAAACTGTGCCTCCCTAGTTTGGACAAGAGCATGCTGCAGCTTGATGGGTCCAAGGAGCGCGAATGACGCTGCAGAGACAAAGGACGGGGCAGGGAACTCCTATGCGCTGTCGCCATTCCTGCAAGGTTTAGAGTACCACCTGAATTTAGGGATTGCTATGTGGAGGGCGTGCAGCGGGTAGGGGGAATGACTCAACAGGATCGGAAAGAAAGACACTGTCTTACAGTAATGCAAAGAGAGGCCAACACAACATGGGGCCAAGGAAAAAGCCGAGTTAACCAAAATGCACGAAAAGAGATAAACTGAGTTTAAAATGCTTTCGCACAGTTAACGAAGCATTTCATTCCTCTTGAACTAATAAAAGCGCAAAAGTAAGAATTGGTGTGATCGGCGTTGTGTGTCCCTGTTGGAAGGGCTTCCACGGGAGGTCGTTGAGGCCTCATCGGTGAGGGTGTTCAAAGACAGGCTGGACGCCCACATGGTGGGCATGTCGTGAGCGGAGCTGGCTGGTACCGGAGGTCAGACTAGATGGCCTGGGAGGCCCCTTCTGACTCGCTCTGTTTCTATGTTTCTATGAAGGTTTCAATTCCATGGGTCAAGCTGCTAATATCAGAGCAATTTAGCCAGAGGGAGGGTTGCAAACGCTTGCTCTAAAAACGCCAGACCAAGAGATGGTGCTTTCCCCATGCTATCACAGCACACTTGAGTTCTGATGTGTAGGAGAGGTTTTTTTCTTTCGTCGTCATCGTCTCCTCCTTCTCCTTCTCCTTCTCTGGTGCTTTCCTTGGGTCTTATGTGTGTGTTTGCTTGCATTTATTATTACTGCTTAACTAATTAGTGTTTACTGATGGTAAATTATACTTCTCCTATTTAAAGCACACCCCCAGCAAAGTACATTTATGAAGAGCAGCATTTACTGTGATGTATTATAGCACAGACAGGAATGGCAGAAACTATTTTACTCTTACCTTCATCAACATCATCATCTTGTGGTGAGATTTGGTCTACGCTGCTGGATGGACTGGTGGGTCCTTCCTCTTTCTCTGAATCTCGATGCAAGCTCAAGACTTCATAAATTGCATCTCCGGCATTTGTGTGGCCTTTCCCTTCACACTAAGTATGGGACAGAAAACAAATTTCAACCTGAACAGTTCTTTCTTTGCTCTGTATTAGTTGTAACCTTTGCTTACCATAATCTTTCTATTGGTACTTGCTATATCGTTTTGTTATTCTGTATAAAACTAACATAATAAAACAATTCTATTTTTAAAAAAACTAGATTATTTTTAACACTGAGATAGTTGCAAGAAAAATATAGTTCCGTTATTTTGACTCCACTAAGCCAGTGTGGTGCCTAGTTTAAAGCTTTATATGGTAAGAATGTAAGAACTGAACACAGTATGTGGTGTGGAAAACATTGGAAGTTTTTAAAGCTGGCAGAATAAATCAGCACAATCCAGCCTATGTAGATGCCTGAACATGCTCCTTTGTTCTTTCAAAATCTGTGAGAACTGCAGATACCCATGCATTTAAAAATTATATTCTTGTGACACGGGGATTATCAGATGGATGGCAAAAATGGTCTCTGAATTAAAGAGAGACTCATACCTTGAGTCTGAAAAGACAAAAACTCCATGGCTGTCATGACAGCCATAAAACCCTGAGCTGGATCTCTAGGGCATCTTTAACATGAATGTGGAAGTCCCCAAAGATCATTCTTCTTAATGTTTCCAAGATGATACTGACAACCACCTCAGCTGAATGGACGGTACAGGATACCTTACCTATCTCTCTGGCCCAGCAAGTGCAAACACCCCAACCTGGCAGGTGAGTAGACCGGTTCTCTGGGGAGGGGAGGATGGATTCCTCACAGAGGGCACAATCCCCTCCTACCTCTCCAGGTTATGCTGGTGCTGCACCATAAGCTCACACACACCCCAAGACCGACTCCTGCCAGCTTGCCCACCCTCACACCCTCCTCATCTACTGCCTATTCATGGATGAAAAAGGTCCAAAAATTATGGACTGACACAGCATTTTGTATGCTTCTGCTGGATGGTAGCAACCAAGCTGCTTCGATAATTTATGAGCCTGGGCAGCCACGAGTTTTCCTGAAGATTCTCCCTGAGGATTTTGCACAGGTAGCAGGTTAAGATCTCACCCCTCCCACACATGACAGTACGTCATACAACCAGGGGCATCAGTCCCTCCCCGAGTCCATAACCTTTTCACGTCCAGGCTGGCAACTGAGGGCCAGATACCACTTGGCCCAGGGATTCCAGCTGCTGATGCCTAATTTACACATTTATGCACTTTGGGAACACACAGACGCAAATGACTGGACAGTGAAGAGTTATTCCAAATTCTCCCATTAAGATGTCCTCCCTCTTATAAAAACAACACATTACCTGTTTCAGTTTCATGTAGAATGTTTCTGTGTAAGATTTTCTGCTGAAGTACCAGAAGCGCTCATTAGCAGGGTACACACGTACAAGGGTCTCCACCAGAAAGCGGACTGGCTCCACCACTTCTGTGACCACCATATCTACTGCCACAGTCATGTATACACACTTATCTGTAGCACAAAGCCACAATATCAGATGCAATTACTTATGCTTAAATACAACAACATAAACGCAAGCAAACAATGTTTGCATGATGAGATTCTTGAATGTGTTTATCAGCTTGTCTTCACTCTAACTGCAGTCTTTTAAGTTCCGAGTTTTGACAATGTCCTAAAAGACTGCCTTCTCACCTGTTGCCCCCTTTTCTCTGGAACTCTCCAATATCTACATGGGGTATATGCTCTTATGCGGAAGCCGACTCTTAAGTGTGTTGCCAGTATGTAGGCAAACAGTGTACTGACTTGGCTTGGACACCACAACAATCCACAAGCCCTGTTCACATTACAAAAAGATTTTGTTTAATTCTTTGTCCCCAGAGCGCAAACAAGTGCAGTCAGTGCCGCTTCCAGGCACACCCGGGGCAACATGGAGGGGGTTGCTGGAAGGCACCGGAGAGCCCCCGCACATGCCCCAAGGCTGGGGGCGGAGCTCGTTGCACAACGGGGATTGAGAGAGGAGGGTCACTCTTCCTCACAGTGTCCCCTGGGATACCGCCCAGAGGAACAAGGGAAAAGGAGGGGCAAGGAGGGAGCAAAGCACCCATGAGAAGCCGACTCCTTTGCTAGGCTCGTCATAGGGTCAAAATCCCATGATTTTAATCCAGAATTATCTTGGAGGAATCAGACTATTGAACTTCCTAATTTTACAGTGGGGGTCAGTGCAAATACAGAAGATTTAACTTGCCACACACCACTCTACCATTTTGCAAGTATTTAAAAAGCATAGTTACTACCCTCTGATCTCTGTCATTTCTTCTCCTTCCCTTTGCATCTCTACCCTTTTTCTTTCTTATAGGAAGCCTGTGAGTGTGGTTTGTTCCTTTCTAATCTTACTTACACTTCAACATCTAGTGTGGAAGTACTTCATAAATAATTCTGTATGTTTTGGTCCAATTTAGTGCATGAAGAATCCTGCCTAGAGCAGAAGACTTAAATGTATAATGTCTTTAAAGTAGTCTAGCAGAGTCTGTCTCCCTTTGTATTGATGTGAGCTGTTCTGGGGGACAGCAATTGTCTGAAAAGTGGAATAAAAATATACTAAATTAAATAAGTAAAATAATTACCCTTAGGAGTTTCTTCATTTAGAACAAAAAAAATAGGTGTGTTAGGATTCCAAATTCCAGTAATAACATAAGCTTTTCCATCAGAGCTTTTCCCCATGGACTCCTAGAAACACAAACATTTTCTTCAGAATTACCTCGCAATTTCCAGTTGTATATCTGGGCATCCATGGAAAAGATGCCATTTTTAAAATTCATGACTGAAGCAAAAATACAGAGATTCTCCACTATAAGCTGCTCCCATAGTCTGATTCATTTTAATAGCGATCCTTTCCAGTTATAGAAGGAAAATACTGGGTAGAGCCAAAATAATGTACTTATAGCTGTCAGCTGCATATTCCAGGTGGAACGTGCGAGCATACGGAAGCCTGCACATGATGCTGTGGAAATAATGGCCTCATTCGTGATGGGCGCTATCTCAGAGAAAATGACCCCAAGTTAAAGGGTCTTTTTTTAACGTGAGGAAGCAATGGTGCTCCTCTGCATTGGAGTACCCCCACCCATTTCAGTGACTCTTGCTTGATTCATCTGCAATGCATGAAATGATCGCCCAAGTGATTGCCCTATGCACAGGACTTCCCAGCTGGTAGCCAGAGGCCGCTATTTCAGCACGAAGCTCCTGCACGGAGTAGTGCTGAAATGTTATCTGGGACTGAGCGATGGATGCAACTGACAGATTCTAGAAGTGACTGCTAGAACCAAAGAGATGCGCAGCCTAACCCTGCGGGAAAGGTACAGCTCTTCCACTGTGTGTGACTTTGCGTATCGTAAAAATGAGTCTAAACCACTTCACAAAATTAAAGATGTGGAAAGGTTTTGAATATTTTGAAAAAGTGTCAGGAACACCCCCTCCCCATACAATTTCATAGCTTTCTATAATGTTATGACTGCTGGAATGGAATGCTCATAAATCAGGTAGGCAAAACTGTTGTGTATTGTTTAATAAGTACATTTAAAATAATTGTTCTCTTCAACTTTGCCCCTAGGCAATTTGAGAGTATCCTACGGCACCCAAAAAGTGTCCCAAGTCCCATGGAACAGTGTGGTGCTCCCCCCAGAGGGTAGGCAACCTTAGGAGGAAGATGCAAACAAGGATTTCTCACCCCCACAACCCCTGCAGCTTTCTCACGAGGAGGGAGGGAGTGAGTATGCAGCCAAGGTGATGAGGATCTATCGGACTGCAAATCCACCCAGCTCCATTCCTAGTTTTCCTGCCTTTTGCAATGACTACATATCAAAAGGTGCCCTAATTAAAAATTTATATGAATAATCAAAAAGTTAGACAATTATTAGTATCTACATTGAATTAGCATTTGTTAGAAATAAATAGAATCCGAAGCTGTTAAAACTGTGTTTTTATTTCCTGTCTTCATGCATTTGGGAGAATTCTCTGAATTTAGTCATGCTTTATTAATCCGTTTCTTCAAAGAAGGAGAGCAAGCTAATCTCCATTTAGCAGGTATGACCAATTTTACAGCTCTTAAAAGACTTCCTACCAATTCCACATGCTTGTTCCTTTCAACACCACTAGCGTGCCTAACAAGAGGTACATATCCAATCATTCTGCTCAATTGGGCTATAACTATGTTCCAGTAATGTCTTTAATTTTGTGCAAGTGTACCGTATGTGAAGGAAGTGTACACTGGTTTCTCTACATTTCCAACAAGAAGTACTGTTGTGGCAATGTAACTTCGCCAGTTTTGTAGTGACATATGCCCACAATACAGTACATGGTAGAAATTTTCTTTTAAATTAGCACAATGGAATATTTTAGGACTGTGATAAACGATGTATATTCACAGATCCACAGAAATGCCTGTGCCTAACAACCTTTCCCATTTTAACTTGAAACAATTTCCTTTATCATCATCTGTTGCAATCAATATGTGAGAAATATGGCATAACTATTTTTAGCTTTGTGCTCTTGGCCAATCATCTTTTCAAATACTGTATGGTTATTTCTTTGTTCCCTTTTCATCTCCTACATGTTTGGACAAAAAAAAAATATATCTATAACTGAAGATCCTGAAACCAAAGATTTTCTTATTACTCATTAGATCAGCCAAAGTTATTGTCTGTCCTTAATCACATCACCAAATGTTGTATTTTATACCTTAACTATTCTGATGTGTTACCAACTAGCTGGAATGTATTGTTATATATAAACATTATATAAAAAAGATTTCAGGAAAAAGCATTAGACAACGGTCTCCTATATTTTTCCCAAAGTTATAAAACAGCTGATATGGTGGAAATGCGTTTCAAGAAACCAGAACTGCCTTAAAAACTCCTGTGATATTCCGAGGGCAAGTGCTGCAAGGGAATATTAGAACAAATTCATTCCACAATACTAATAGCTGATTTATCTATACCAGGAAAACCCCTGGGCTATTATTTTTAATTTTGAAGCTGCATGGTAAGAGGGACTCATTTTCAGTTAGTAAAGCTTGCCTGTAGAAAAGTAATCGAGGATTTTCCACGTATCTAAGCTGTAACCTGAAACACTAGCTTAAAAAACATGAGAATTTCCAATCCCATTCTGTTTCAGCTCCCACGTCCAAATACAAGTTCTGACAGAGAAACAAGCATTTCTATTTCTAATGCCACGGACTGTGCAAGACAGAATCATCTACACCTTGACACAGCCCTTAGGGGGAAAAGAATCGCGTCCTACAGTCTACTAGTTAGACAAGACAATTATTACCATGTCCAGTAAGTGCATGTCACTGTTCTTGACATTTCGACCTGGGCTGAGCAGCATCCCGAAGCACCTATAAATGACGTTTGGAAGTAAACACAAGAAAAGATCACTTATTAAATGGTGCAACGTAGAAACATCTTCTCCACTGAAACAGAACGGGAGCCTGACGCTAGTCGTATCATCATATGCTTCAGCTGGAGGACATGGTTAAGGTGTTTGGAAAGGTGCTGTTTCCACCTATTTGCTTGCTCTTTCTCCTTCCAGGCTTTTAACTGGGAGGCAGGGGAACAGGACAAATGGCTTTCTCCATGAATTCATCCAGCCTCCTTAAAAGTGGGTCTAATTGTTGCAATTTCAACTGAAATTGGGAAGTTCCATTCTAGGCAGAACAGGCAACAAGGGGTAACCTTTTCTTTTGGTCAAAGGCAGGGCCAGTAAAAACCTCCCACAGTGGATTAACAACTCAATAAAGGTTGTTAAGGAACCCCTGACTGTGCTCCAGGGCAGAGAAGAATGAGGGTAGAGAACTACATCTGAGAACTGCCTCTTTTTCTCATCCCCAAAACATCTCCTTCCTAAGCGAGAACCAGTGTAGGTGGGCAGGGTACCGGCTTCCCTGCCTGCGCTCTTCTGCTGCTGCCTGATGGGAGAGACTGGCCAGTTCCTAGATGCACTGAACAACAAACGGGTGGGACATTCATGGTTTGTTGAGCCATTCCTGTGGCAGGTACAATTAAGCAGCACACACAAGCCTAGCTTACTATTATGTTCCAACCATGTCAGTATTACAGCTTTGCAATGATGTTCTTACATTTCTCATCTAAATGTTCATATCTGCTTAAGAAATTAAGATAAAACATGTAGAAACAGTTGCATTTCTAATGTATAAACCAACGAGGATTTAGTGTGTGTGTGTGTGTATTTAAACTACTTTTGTATCAGTTTATGTACCATCTTCTCCAAGCAGTTTATATAAATACTTTAACAACATTACCACAAGAGCAGGTGAGGCTGTGGGTGTGCTGAACGGGTGCCTCGCAGCAGCAATGGACTGGATGAGGGCCAACAGACCGAAGCTCAACCCAGATAAGACTGAGATGCTGCATGGCTCTCCTGGTTAGATGGAGGCTGCTCAGCCTGTTTTAGATGTGCTTGTACTTTGCCTGAAGGAGCAGACTCATTGCTTCGGGGTGCTCCTTGAACCACCTTTGTCAGTTGAGGCTCAGGCTGTCTCAGGAGCTCAGAGTGCCCTCTACCACCTTTACTTGCTGGCCCAGCTATGCCCCTATCTGAACAGGGATGGCCCAGCTTCAGTCATCAAAACCTCTAAGACCAGACTACCGCAATGCACTCTGCATGGGTCTGCCCTTGAAGACTGTTTGGAAGCTGCAGCTTGTGCAGGATGCAGTGCCAGATTAATAACTGGTACTCAGAAGTCTATGAGACCATACAAGACCAGTTATGGCCAGTTTGCAAGACTGCCTGCATGCTTCTGAACCAGCACGTCAAGGTGCTGGTTTTACTCTACAGCACTTTATGCCAAGGCCTGCAAAGATCACTGTGTCACCCAGGGACCTGACAGGATTATGCAGGGATTCTTCTCGTGGCAGGGTCTTTTTTACAGTATGTTTCACAGCTATTTTACATTTTAACTGTTTTGTTTTTATGATATTTGTACTGTATTTTATTGTTTTGTTTTATGCACTTATGTAAACCACCCAGACACGGGTGGTGCAGAAAAGAAAATAGTAATAGTAGCAGCAGCAGTAATAATAATAGTAATAATAGCAATCATTATACTGAGTTGCGCCACAGTGAGTCACAGCTGAAGGAAAGCCTGAATAAGCAAATGTATTTCTAAGAGGCCCCTGACGCTCACTCGGGTTCCTGCCCCTCAAACACACAGCAGCACGTCCGGGGGTTGGGCACCACCACGGAGAAGGGCCACGGAGGCACCACGACCTGATGGCTGAGACGACCAACAACACCTCCTTGGAGGACCTTGGAGTCAAGTGGCACAGGGGGAGGCAGCAGGCTGTGTATCCTGGTCAGGTTCAGGGCTTTGAAGGTCAACAAGGAAGCTGAATGTGGCCCACTAGTTGATCAGCAGCCAGTGCAGTTGCTGTAATGAAGGTGTAACCAGTGCCTAGGAATTACAGTAGGGACTCCCATGAGCAACCTGGCTGCCCCATTCTGTACTAGCTGCAGCTTCCGAGCCAGCCACAAAGGCAGCTCCACACAGAGAGAGATACCGTAGTCTAAGCGTAAGGTCACCAATGCTTGGATCACTGTGGCAAGGTGGTGCCGATCCTGGAATGGGCCGCAGCCAGTACACCAGGCCAAGCTGCAAGGTGCGCTCCAGACCACTGAGGTCCTCTGGGCCTCCAGAGACAGGGACAGTCCCAGAAATCCCTGCAAACGGTATACCTGCTCCTTCAGAGGGAGCGCGACCACGTTTAGAAGAGATGAAACCCCAGTTCCCACCACCAGAGCCTCTGTCTTATTACAAGTCGTCTTCAGTTTATACGCCCTCATCCAAAGCATACCTGCATGAGTAAGAACTTGCTGACATTTCTATATAACAGTAAGCACTGTTTAATATCTTATGAGAACATTGCCATCTAGGGGAGTATCTTTTTAAACACAGGTTAAGAAAATCTGTTCAGAACTTCCTCAGGGCCTTGTCTATTAATAGACCAAACAGGTCAGTGTGACGTGCGATACAAGCAGCTGCGATTGCAGACAACCATTTCCTTGCTTTACAAGTAGTTGCTGGGGTCAAAGTACCTCCCCAGTGCTTTTTTTCAAGGTACCCACTTTCTCCAGCAACCCTCAACTGTGAACAGCAACTCCGGGAGCCAGGGGACATAATTTAAAATCTGAGAAATGCCTAAAGAAGCCTTCCAGCACACACCGCATCACACCCCACAGTGTTGTGCTGGGCACCTGCCTGGTGGGAAGCACTATGGAAAAATACAAGAATGGAAGGAATATGTGTGACGCTCTGGTGCTGTTGATGCCATCTTTTATTTTTAAGCAACTGAGTTCTTATGTTTTCATTACAATACCACGAAGACTCTTTTTATGACTCATACTGGTAACATCTGCACAGGCTTGGTGCAAATGCATGGCTTGGTGTTCTGAGAATAAGCCCATCTCCTTTGTGGGTGTGAGGAAGTGCTCATAAGCCTCCACTCTTGTTTTAGATTAACTTTAGTTGAGCATAAAACAAGTAAGTCTCCAAGGTCCATTAAGAATATGCAGAGGGCCCCTCACAGAGATTGAGAGTGTGGAGGGGCACCGAGCCCGATGGCCATCAAGAGAGGTTTGCAGGCGCACTGGTGGCCGTGGGCGCATGCTGGAGGCTCCAGATTAAGGGCTTTAAACATCAGCACTTCCAACTGGAACTAGAAACAAAGAAACCAACCAATGTATGTGACACAGGACTAGGGCAGAACGTTTTGGATATGCTGTGCTGGTGCTATGGAATGACATGAAAAATATTACGACAACCCGCTTTGGATGTCTACCACTACCTTTCAATGGCCAATTCTTTGTTGGAAGTCTGTTGCACAGTGATCACAACCTTCTTCTCAAGTCCCTGCTTCAGCTTGAAATACAATTTCTCCCTGTCTTTTGGTACTGGGCTAAAAAGGAATAAAATACCATCAGCACATGATAAACTACATCCATAACCAGAGCTACAGCAAATATTTGAAAGCTCTCTCGTGTAAATTCAAGCTCATTCACTTTCCAAAAAATGGAGAAATGTGTATCGATGATTTTGTCCGAGCCCTGTTTCTGACAGACTCCGATGAATCCCACAAGATCTGGTCACACTGACACAGAGTCTTTTTCCTCATCGTAAGCTGATAACCTCAACCAAAATCCCATAAAGGTCCTTTTCTTCCCACCAGTGCCTGTACCCTAGCTAAGAACATGATGTATATTGTGTTGACTTCCTCTGAGTAAAGGCAGACAAACCATTTAACATATTAATTAAGTAAATTTAACTGCAGAGGGGGTTCCCCTCCCCATTTTCTTCATTATTCCATCCCAATCTCTGGGAAAAGATGGGGATATAAAAATATATTCATCATCATCATCTACCTGAAATTTCCTTTACCATCATCTTCTTTGACCTCCAAAGAAACACTGAAAGTAAATATATCACTGTCCGGAGTTGGAACAATTGCATCCTTCACATGATCTGATGCTTGTTTGGAGGCACGTTTGAATGCTGTTGAGAAACTATACAGAATTCGACTGACCTGAAATTAGATGCAGGGAGGGTAAAGCAGGGAGAAAAGGTAATTGTGAGGGAGGAAAAGGCAGCGTAGAGAAACAATGATTTGCAACGGAAAAAGTAAACGTGCAACTCTAATGAAATAGAAATTTTACACTATCCTTTGACATAACTGTCTTCACTTGCTAAAAATAATCGTACTTGCAGCAGTGTTTTAAAATGGCAAGCTATATTAAGACGACTAATTTAAGCACCTTTTCTCAGAAATCAACACCAATGAAACTGTGCATCCTACTTCTGAGTAAACATATAATCCAATTCAAGTAACAAAAGTCATACAGAGCTATGAAGAACTAAATGTAAGGGTATCAGCAGCCATGTACTCCCTAAAAATATATGTTTCCTATAAATTCTCCCTTGCAGAATTTTCTTTCTAACAGAAAAGATAAAAGTTCTGCTAGTAAAGAAAAGTCTTTCCTGACCTCCAGAAACAACTGAGAGTCTGCTGAATCTAGTAGGATATATTCTGTTTGCCACAGAATATACGCAAACATTTAAAAAATACATCACTTGAAGACATAAGGACATGGAAAGTACTTGGCGAATTCCATGTCAAAAAAGTATCAGATTCACCTTACAGAACTGAGGATTTAGGAAAATAAAGATGGTGAACTGTAACAACAGATCATCCAAGGTCAATTTATCTACTAAAGCTAGAACTGGTCATTACACCTTATACTTGTCATTAGAATGTTTGATGGAGCAGGAAGCATCTTACTGATAAAACCAATTTGAGGAGTACTACAAGTCTCTCCTGCCCCCCCCCCCACCACCTATTTTGGCAGTAAAGATGTCTAGATCATTAGATTCACTGAATAATGCTTAACACTTCGATACAAAACTCAGCTTGGATTAACTCAGAAATTATTCAAGATCTTCTGGGGGAAAAACACTGCGCAGTTCTGGGTAAGCCAACAGGCCCATCTCCACCAATGTGCTTCCTTCCTAAGAACCAACTGCAGCACTTTCATGTGAATTGCAGGTTACAGACATCGGTGCAATTTATTTACACCAGCTCAATGAATTTTTTCAGTCAAGAGAGCCCTTTTGCTGTCGTAACCTGACATTCTGAGCTCAGTTTCAACAATTGCCAAAATGCAAGTACTACGTAAAACTTTTATAGCATGTCATTTGAAAGATGAAGAATACTCAAAATATTAGTAATATGGCAATTCAAGTTTTGATGTAATGATACTTCCTACTCACAGCTTCTTTAATTTCGCATGAGAAGACATGGATCTGAAATTCGTCAGTGCCAGAGAAACTCTCTGTAAACGCAAAACAGTCACTTTCCAAGGTCCCACTTTGCCCACGGACACAGAACAGCACTTTGTAGATTGGAAAAGAAGCGATTTCCTCACAACTGGACTGATCTATTATTCTAAACGAGATGGGAAACACACAGAACATGTGTGTACATATTTATTTATTTGTTTGTTTGTTTAAGGCTTTTCTAGACTGTTCATCTACTGGCGTCTCAAGCGAACTTGCTAAGTCCCAAAATAAATCCTACCTGCCACTCTTGATATGAACTTAGGGGGGAAAAAAACCCTTTACACATTCAAAATGTCCTGGAAAATGCTCCAAACTGCCCACAAAACAGCAGATGACTCAAAACAACGATCTGGTTTGGGCAATACAACAACCTACCTAGGTGGAGTTTCGCTGCAGTGTGGACGGGGACTGCTTCACCAAGGGCCGTTTGCGTTCTCCAACAACCCAAAGTGAGGGGCCTCTGGGCCATTCTAGGGCTGCTGTTGCCCATGGTGCACTTTTGTGTCAGCTGAACCCAAATGACAGGATGGCCCATGGGTGAGCCCCAATGACCAGTGAGCTGCTAGCGGGAGAAATCCCTCGTGGCTGCCATTGAGCACCACTGACTGTCGCCTCCAAGGTGCCCCAGCTGCGCTTGGGTCTCCCACCAGGAGCTTCCTCCTCCCTCTGGTGTGGAGCATCCATCCCTCCTAGCAGCCTGACCTCCCATGCCGCTTGGCTGGGTGGTCAGGGTCCAGTACACACTAGCGATGGGGCACTGGCTCCTCTGGCAAGGGGCAGCAGGCATGCTTGCCACCAGCTGAAGAGGTCTCCTCCCAAACTGGCCACAAGTATGGCCAGGAACCAGGGGCTGGGCCACACTCAGGAGAGCAGAGGAACAGGCACCCCCTCCTCCGCATACTCTCCGGCAGGTGGTGGAGGAAGTGGGAGCCCGATCTGCTCAGTCCCTGTACTGTCTTCCGGCTGGAGCAGCGCTGCCTCAGAACAGAACCCTGGGGAGGAGGCAGGAGCCAGCAATCTGCTCAGCAGTCCTGACCCATCCTCTTGACAGCCCCGCCACCAGGCAAGGTGGGAGCCGGGGACCCATGTCTGAGGCAGCATCACTGAGCAGACTGGGGACCCCCACTCTGGAACATCTGAGTTTTCTTTTGAACACCCGATAAAGCTAAACTGGTAGGAGCATATTTTGTGTTTTCGTCTGTCAGTAATAAGCCTTGAAAATATGCAATTTAATTGGTTCAGTTCCCCTGCGAGAATTACTAGGATCTTGAAAATGCTATGTCAGCCTCCCCTAATTTCCCTAACCCTTCCCTAATTTCACTAGGAATCCTGTCTGAATCCGTAAGCAAAACATTACCTGTTATTATTGGCATGGACAGATGCAAACCCACTAAAAGGTTTCAGAGTTTTTATACTGGTCTTACTTTTTGGTATATATTTGTGTTGTTCCATCAAAACATACATACAGGAAAGGAAGAAAGGAGGAGGAGGAAGAGCAAAGGGGAAGAAAATCTCTTCTTTTCCCTTCCCTTCCTTACAGCATGTTTTCCCACCCCAGTCAATTTAAATAGAAACTTATGCAGAACCAGTATTTCACACAATGGTTTCCTAATCAGGAACCATGAAGGTAAATCAAAACCATGTACAAGTACAGATTAGATTTCTGTCTACACTATATTTGTTTCCAATTAGTACACATTCATTTTACCTCTATGGTTCTTGGTCCAGCAAGGGAATATGTGATCGTGGCTGGTTCTGAACACACAGTTCCTTAAATTAAGTGTGACACTTGGAGCCATTTCTTAAAGCAACTGCTGCAGCCCATATGTAGGGAAAGAGAAAGCCAGCCAGGCTCCTGGGAGGTGGGCCCTCCAAGCTCAGTCCCCCTCCCCACTTGGCTGCCCTGCCATTCCACTGCTAGCTAGCTTAGGGTCAACGTTTGCACACAGCTCTCTCTTCCAGCATAAAGCCCCAGACAGCTTGAGGGAGGCTACCCTCAAAGAGGGGAGACAGAAGAGGGGAGGCAGAGCAGAGACAACCAGATGGCTTTCACATACACAGACAAAATTTCCATGCCTTGGTGTGCCTGCATGCACACGTCCTCAGCCTGTTTAGGCATCCGGTGAGTCTCCATAGACACACGCCCATTATTAACAGGAAGCAGTAAAAGTGCATATCCTAAATGTGTATTTGAGTTTGTGTTGTTAAATTAAAAGCGACACAGCTCACCTAACAGAACCGTCCGGGAAATTTGGAACATACAGAGTTACAGGGAAAGGCAAATGACTTGAGTTTTTCAAAGCTGCCATAGCACATAGCGCCTCTGTTTCGCTACGAGGAGCAGAAACCTTCATACATCCAAGGTATGTCAATTTGTTGAACAATACACTGTCCTCTTCTGAGGGTAGAGTAGGGGAGCAGGGTCCCTGCGACAAGGCTTCTGAAATGAAATAAAAGTCAACCACTAGTCAGCACCTTCTCTTTTCCCTGCAGCAGAGTTGCTTCTGAAGTAATTCTGACGTCTGCAGATAGTCATTGCTATAGCTTGTTTTTAATGGAATGTCTGCAATTGCTTCTAATACTTTTGAAGCACAAATTTAAGGTGCCCGTTTTTATCCTAAACAGCCTTAAAACTGTGCAAACGCTCTGCAGTTTTCAGTCATCTTGTTTGTTTTAGGTAACTTGAACTAAACAAAGTTATCAGGACGATAAACAAGATTCATTTAAGTGAGTCTCCATGCTCTCTTTTTAGGCACAAAAGGGTACATTTCAAGGCTACTCCACAGTACTCAACTTTCCTTTAGAAGCTCAAAGACCAAAGATGAACAATGTCTAAAAACAGTATTTTAATTTAGATTTGTTTTCAGTGGCTAGGATAAAACATTTGCTTACTAGATTTTTACAATATTTATCTCTTGGGATCTGCCTTAACAGCACACTACTACACATTACCTCAGCCTTGTAACAATGCCAATCTATTTCCCAGCATTCAGGGTGCAGATACTTACCTATAAAGCCCTAAACCAAGAGAAAGTTGGGTTGATGGAGACGCAGAACAGGAAACAATTCTACATGGCAGTAGCCTGCCTCTGCAACATCCTGAAGGATGCTAGCTGGCCCCTTCTTCTAGCCTTAGATGGACTGTTAAAAACTTTCCACTGTTTTGAAAGTATTAGCTCCACACTCTGTTTTTAAGATTCTCTCCTGCTCTTAATTTTGCTGCTGGCAACTGCTGTAAAACTTAACCTTTGTTTAAAAGTGTAACTGGGGCCTTCACGCGGGCCAAAAGGTGACTCACAAATGTATAAATCACTACATGTCACCCCACAGAAAGCCTACACTGGAATACTTCGGGACGAGTGCACTCAGGGCAGCCTTGCACATCCATTCCATGCATAGAAATGACAACAATCTCCGATATCAAAAAAGGACAGTGAAGCAGAAATAAGCAAAATATCTTTACAAAACAAGACATGGTGGAAGTCCCCACATTTCCCTTGAAGAAGAGTAAAACTCAGACTTCCCAGTCGCCAATGACGTCCCCTTTCTTCACTTCTCCTTAGGAATTTACAAAGTATTTAAGCCAGTACCTGTGGTGGGAGGGTCAAGCAGAAGATGCATGGAGGGCTGGCTGACGGAAGCATCTCCAACTGACTGTCTGCACTCATCACTCAAGTCCATAGAATCAGCAGCATTATGTTTCTGCCCTTTATCAGAATTCTTTCCTGTATCTTCCATGGCTTTCTCAATTTGTTCATCTTCATTTGGAAACATCTGTGAAGAGGAATGGAGAGATATTTTTCAACAAAAACTAACTCTGCTTCAAGGAATAAAATTTCATACACTTACATTAGACTAATTACAACTCTTTTCACAAAGCAAGGATATTTCTCAACTGCCATACACACTGGACATGCAATTTTCCTTTAATCTGACTGATCACGTATCGGTTGAGAACATATTTATATTCATATTCTCCTATCATTCCAAATCTTGACCCACAAAATACCAGCTCATATAGCTAGAAAGCAGTCAAGCTGCAACTACCAAGTTTAGTAGCCTTTTGGCACCACAGGCATCTCAAATCAGGGGTGTTGAGGGTCTGAGGAGGAACGCTGTGAATTCATCTATGTGAATTCATGAGCTGGTGTCAAGCCAAATGAGAAGCCAGTGAAGTAATGTCTGGCATTCTTACCTTCTGGCCCACAAACAACACAAACCTTTTGGGAAAGTAAGGGGGGAAGGGGTCTTCAATTTGGAATCGCATGGGCAAGAATTGTTCCCACAAACTTTAAGGAATGGCACCTTGTTTGATGCTACTTCAGAACACCCATATTATGAACCACCCTGAATCACAAAAACCAGTCTGGCTCAAATAAAGATCTGGACTTTAAAAGTCTTCTGTTCAGAAAGGCTGGAAAGGGGGAAAGACATGCTCATGATACCAACCCAAAAACAGTTCTGCATACCTGTCCTACAAAGATGGTGGCCTTCCAGCATCCATGTCATACAGACTGTTAAGGTACAACTAAATGAAAATAGCTACAATTCCTTTTTCGTATTTAATGACTAGCATCATTTTGCACTTAATTTAGGCACATTTTAGGAGAGAATGTCACTCATCTGATATTAAAGAATATTTTAAACTGGCAAGAATAACAGCCAAGGAAATGTTACCATTAGCTGGAAGTTCTCATCTTTTGTAATATGATACTCATTGTGCTTTTCAACCAATACGAATTCTTCATTTTTTGTACCAAAACAGTTTCTAAAGGAAGGCTAGTTTTGTCAAATGAAGTTTCAATCTCTATTTCAGAATTATAATCCTTTCTGCCACATGAACAAAAACTAAATGAAAAGGCTAAAATAAATCAATTTAAAACTTTTTATTACTAAAATAACTGAAATGTTATTTTAAAATTTTAAATAATAAAGAGTTTCAAAAACCAAAAGAATATTTTACATAATTTCAAACATGCTATCAAATTAATCCATCTCCTCTAATATGCTGTAGATCTAGGCTCAATATGTTACAGAAAACCAGTAAGCATATTACAAATCAATTAAAAATAAAATAAAAAGTGTACAAAATTATACAAATAATAGAAAGGCTGGCTAATAACAAGGCTGGAAAGTGGTACATCTTTTTAAAATGGCTGCCCAATTGGTACAGGCTTTTAGAGACTGACTCTTTTATACAACATTATTTAATTCTACACTAAAATCAGCACCCTAAAAAACCAACATTTTACAACAAAGACTTTTTATGACTTCAAAGAGGTCGGCTAGGCAACATGCAGCTCTTTGTAAGTAGGAGGCAAGTTAAAATGGCTATAAAACAACATAAAGTGTTGTACTGATGTTTGAGTTTTCACTATGTCATTCAAAATTATAGGATGTGCAATCATGTAGCAGTCTTTAGTTTCCTAAAATTATAAGCAGTACTCATTTTTCTCTAACCGGAGTCACTTGCTAAGTTCCACCCATCCCATCCCATGTTGTTATCGTGCCACATAAGCAGCTGTGATTGCAAAATTAATGCTTAAGATAACCCAACCAATTTTATTATGCGCACTGCTCTCAGAGTAAAACTCAGCTATGTAACTGTTAAGCATTACTAAGTTCTAAATAAATACGCAAGAGGGATTTCCCTGAATGACTGAACTGGAACTAGAAGCATAAGAGCACTAACTGCCCTGAACTTTGTCTAGACAGCCTTGGGAAAGGCTGAGGTTCCGGCTCCAACCTTGAAAATGATTTCCGAAGTCAGAACTTCCCAGTGGCCTTTGTCTGTCTAACCTTGCAGCTGACTGGGGGGATGTTCCAAGGGCAAGCGGGGAGGGAGAAATCATGCTCAGCCTCTCCTTCTGATCAACTGGGTAAAAACACGTAGACCAAAACCCTCAGAGGGGCGCTGACGCAATCCTTGGCTACACATTCCTTCTGCCCCCCCCCACATTAGATGCCTGTATCCTCCAACTTTAAAGGGTTATGGATAGCCCAACCGATGGTGCCCTAAAACGCTTGTATCCATGTACTTCAGAAAAACATGAAGCAACTTTTATTCTGTCACTCTTTCTAGGACTAAACCAACCATTTTCCATTCTCTCTTCCAGCCTATTTTATTCTAAGCATGCTATTGTTTTATTGCTCATTCCCGTTCTCTCCTTTTTGCTTCCCTGCCGATGGCACATTAAAGCACATTGCTGTACCAGCTCACCTGTAAATGAACTAGGCCGCTTCCTGAGCAGATGTGATTGCACTATCAGACGGCCTAGTCGATGCCAAATAAAGCAGTGCCTAATATGCATGCCTAAAGTAATCCAAATCCAGCATGGCCACCAAATGGTAATTTCCTCCAACACTGTTTTATTTCCAGGAGTACCGACTTATCCTTGGATTTTCTAGGAATCCTTGGTTCTTATTAGTGACGTCAACTCAGACTTGTGGTGACCCTATGAGGGAGAGCCCTCCAAAACGTCCTCTCCTCACCAGCCCTGCTCAGCTCTTGTAAATTCCAGGCTGTGGCTTCCTTTACAAAATGGATCCAGCTCCTCTTTGGTTTTCCCCGTCTTGCTCGGCCGTCGACTCTCCCTAGTGCAACTGTCTCCTCCAGTGAGTCTTGCCGTTTCATGGTATGACAGCTGCAGTTTCATCCTTTTTGCTTTGAGGGCAAGGTCGACGGCCCGCTGTTTCATCTCTCCATTTGTCCGGTCACAAAAATCTACTCCAACACCATGTTCTGAATGCCTTCGTTCTTTTTCTGTCATTTTTCTTTAGTGTGGATATTCTTCAGGAATAAAAGAGTGTGCATGGTCTTGGCCCTGGTCTCCAGTGAAACGTCCCTACACCTTATGATCTTTTCTTGCTCCTCCACTGTTACCTTTTCAAGCACCATTTCCCAACAGGCAGCATGGCACATCCTACAGGAAGTCAGATTCACAGCTGTAAGAAAGAGGGCTGGAGAGCAAGCCCAGGGAATCCAAGAGTTCCCATTTCCAAGAAGGACTTCTCACACATCCCTACTGTCGAGTCGCAGTCTTCTTCTAATTCCTTGGCTGCAGACTCCCTTAGAATAGATGACTGAGCCCAGGTAGGCAAATTCTTTCACAATGTCAATTTCTGCATTAAATTTGGAGTATTCAGTAGTCATGACTTTTGTTTTCTTCATGTTCAGCTGCATTCCAGCTCAGCCTCAGCAGTTGTTTCAATTCACTGCTGCTTTTTGACAATACATTATCATCTGTATATCTTAAATTATTCCACCACTTTTCACATACTTTCTATGAACCTACTCCACTTTCCTTATGATATATTCTGTGCATAGACGGAACAGATAGGGAAATAAAATAACACCCTTGTCTGACGCCTTGCCTGTAACAAACCATTCTGTTTTTCTGCATTTGGTTCCAACAGTAGTTTCTTGTCTGCACCAAGAAAAATCCAGTCCTGTGGCACACTCATTTCTTTCAGGATTTGCTTGATCCACAGTCAAACATCTTGTTGCAGTCTATAAAACATAAACTGATCTGAAAGTCTTCGGTGCATTCCAACAACCAACGCATATTTGTGATATGATCTCATGCGCTCTTCCTTTCTGGAATCCAGCTTGAACATCAAGTATTTCCTACTGACAATTCTTTGTTGCAACACTTTGAGCATCACTTTGCATGCACAGGAAATTAGCGCAATGATCTATAGTTGCTGCATTTCTTAGCATCTTCTTTCTCGGTGACTGGAATGTATATCAAACAGCTCCAGTGTGTGCATCCCTGTTTTGTTTTCATATTTGTTGGAAGATCCTTGGTAGGGAACTGATTCATTCTTTGCAGCTTGGAATAGTTCTTCTGGTACTGCTTCTACACTGTGTGCCGGATGTTCAATGCCTGACAGCCAAGATAGAGTCACAGCACCTCCACTAGCAGTAACTAGCCTGGTAATTGTAGCAACGTCTGTTTAATAAATTTTGTTTGTGTCGAGGCTCTCAAACAACTGACATTTACTGTGGACCTCATATATATTAATTTCAGTAAAGCTTTCAGTGCCCCATGATATCCTGATTAGCAAACAAGCTAAAAGTGGGCTAGATGGAACAACTATCAGGTGGATCCATAGTTGGCTACAGAATCAGACGCAAAGAGTGCTCATGAATGGCACCTTCTCAAACTAGAAGAGGTAAGAAGTGGGGTACTGCAGGGTTTGGTGCCCAGAGTCTTTCAACATTTTTATGAACAGTTTCCATGAGAAAATGCATGGAATGACTACCAGATCTGCAGGTGACACAAAATTGGGTGGGCCAGCTAATACCCTAGAAGTCAGAAACTAGATTCAAAGTGATCTTGATAGGTTGTTGGGCTTGTACTGGGCTGAAAACAATGGAATGACATGAGATAGGGACAAGTGCCAAGTTTTGCACCCAGGAAAAAAACATATGTACTGTTACAAGATACTTGGCTCAACGATATTGCAAGTGAGAAGGATCTTGGACTTGTTGTAGATCACAAGCTGGTATGAGTCAACAACGTGATGTGGCTGCAAAAATGGCAAATGCTGCATTACTCAGCACTGGTAAGGCCTCATGTTGAGTCCTGTGTCCCGTTCTGGACACCACACTTTAAGAAAGATGCAGAAAAGCTTGAAAAAGTTCACAGGAGGGCAACAGGGATGATTCGGGGACTGGAAACAAACTCCTATGAGGAAAGAGTGAAAGAACTGGGAATGTTTAGCCTCGAAAAGAAAAGAACGAGGGAAGATAGTATAGCACTCTTCAAGTACTTGACAGGTTGTCACACAGAGGGGAAGGCCAGGCTCTCATCTCAATCATCCCAGACCTCCAGGACACAGAATGGGCTCAAGGTACAAGAAGGCAGATCGTAGCTAAACTTCAGGAATAATGTCCTGACTGTAAGAGCAGTGCAACAATGGAACCTATAACCTAAGAAGGTTGTGGGCTCTCCCACACTAGAGGCATGCAAGATGCAAATGGACAGTCGTATGAGAGGGATGGTTTAACTTGGAGTCCTGCACTGAGTAGGAGGTTGGATCCGATGGCCTTCTGGCTCCTTCCGACTGTACTATTCTATGACTCTATGATTCACCCCACATTTCTCCCCCTCGACGTTGGAGTCCCATAATCCTCCAAAGTCAGGCAGCTTCACTGGACTGTACCCTAAATGAGCAAGGTTTTTTTTAACTGACCCCTTAAATAAGATTTCTATAATTACTATTTAACTCTAAACTTAGTTTTGCCTAAATTACTTATTCAAAAGACTTTATATATTTAGTAACTAGGTTGAAAGAAAACAAAACACAGATCAGTTTCAACTTATTTCTCTTACTAAGATAGTAAAGGAAGCAGTGACTTCACCTCAGGGACTTCAGGAAAATTTGACTGACACAGCTACTGATTCTAAACTTCACAAAATATGAGAATGTAGGGGAAAGTAATAACTGACTCAGCTTAGCTGGATTTCTGGTAAGCCAAAATTACAAGAGTAAAATCTAACCACTGTGTGCCTATGATTTGCCTCAAGTTTAGTCAACATATCTCAATGCCACCACTCACTTTTTAAGCAATCTACATACAAAGTGCAAGAAATTAAATAAATGTATCTCAGAAATTCATCTCTTCAATGCCCATTGGTGTGTAATACTAGTTTTTAACCTGTGCGAAGTTCCACTAACATCAGTACCCGTTTTAACTCACTGTTTCCGTTAGAAATTTTCCCACAGTGTAATAAATGTATGGCGAGTGCTCTATTATAAAACAATGAGGGGCAGGCAGCTTGAGGCTCTCTTCATGCTGTGGTCCATAGCGCTCATCAAATGGCGTCCAGTGAATGGCGACTGATCAGTGGAGCTGCAAGTCAAAACATCTGCAGAGCTACAAGATGCCCTCACCTGTGTTAACTCCAACTCACTAATACTCTATTTCAGTTACTGTTTTATATACAGGGATCTGTTTCTCCTCACTTGTGAAATAAAGAAATGCAACTCACTAAAATACAATAATTCATTCATCCATATAAGCTACATTTGGTTTATAGCATAATGCTGTTATTTTCAAACTGCTCAAACTTGGGATCTACTGTTAACTAAAACTTAGAATATGGAACACTTAATTTTTAAAGAACAAATCCTGTTTTGTCTCTAAAGTGACCCTATGAAATACAGTTGAATACACAGGACTTTAAAGGTTACACAGAACAGGAAACTGAGTGGATGCAACTTGTCGCATGAGGGAGAGAAACCAGAGCAGGCCAAAACTCTCGCTTCTACAGTGATTAAAAAGTAGAGAATAGCAACCCTCCATTCCATGTGGTTCTCTCTAAACCCCTCAAACAAAAAGGTGCCACTGATGCCATCGCTGCAACTTACCTCAAGTCAGTGCTTCATTCATTCATTCATTCATTCATAAAGCTTATATTCCACTTAGCGGAATAATATTTAAAAGACTCTTAAAATCTCAGACAACTCTGAAATACCAGCAGTTAACAATAATGACTAAAAATACTCCAGGGCTATTAAAAATCTAACTGAACACTTTCCCAAAGACCGAGGGCTGGCAACTCACAGCCCATGGGCTGCATACACCCCCAATCCTTTTTTAAAAGCCCGACACCCCCAACTGCTGCCAAATTTCAAAGGTGCACAGTGGTGGCAAGAAAAGAGTCACATATGCTTTAAAACAAGGCATCGGGAGATTGCGTTCTTGTTTTAATGCTGCATATTTTTCCATAAACCACACATTGAATTATCAACAGTTCAGATTTCTTGAGCACTGAGGTGGAAAAGCCTCGCCAGTGACAGGCAAAGAACATGACAAACTGCCTATTTATTTTGCATAGCGTGATTTTGGTTCTGCTTGACAGTTTTTGTTTCTACTGCACAAAAATAAAGGATTATCACGGATACCATGTATACGTGTATCATTTTGAAGTATATCTCTTGCTCAGGTATATGCTTATAATATACAAGGACACTTTATAATACTTCTACCTGAAGAAGAAATGGAAATAATTGCTTATGATATAGTTGCTGAAGCAATTTTTCCAATTCACATGGTCTTCAACAGTTACAATTATGGGACAACTGCAACAGCTATTTTATAAGATCAAACAACTTGTTAATTTTCAATATGATGGGAGTATGTTTAGGATAGATTTTTTATTACTGAATTTTTTCAAACTTCCACTACATGAATGGTACTTTGCAAGATAAATTTCTTCCCACAGTTCAATATGATTTCCATCGCTTTCACTTTCCATATTTAACCTGATCTGCACCTGCTCGTTATGCTTTGAGAAGGGGAATTAAAGCATTAAATACTTGAAGTTTGGAAAAAAAGTTAAATTGTGGAGTACAGAGGCAAGGTAATGCAGACCAAACTTTGGAAGGTACTTTAAACAGATGAGAGACAGAATAATCACAATCGCACATCACAAAGGTTAGAGAAACAGGCTGCTACAGATAAGAAAACTGACAGCACACCTTGAACTTCGTACCATCAAAACATGCACTCCTGCCTCATTCTGTGTCCTAGGTATGATGTTTTATGATTCCTAAGTATGATGTATTACAAGCTTGCTACAGATTTTTAAACCTTTGCAATAAATGTTTATGCAAGTGCTTAAGTTTGTATACTACGTTAAATGCCATATTATACTCATCATATTAACATTAAGCCAACAGACAGCAAGCCCCAAAATTGCAACACACACCAACCTTAATACCACTTTTGGCAGAAGATCATCTGACCATATGAAGCTGCCTTAAACCAACTGGATTGCCAGTTTTGGAAATGATCATTTTGGCTGGAAACCAGTGGACACTAGACTTTGCGCATTCAAAACACATTTTCTACCACTGACCTAGCACCCCTACCTCAACGCAGTTTGAAATTGTCCATTAATATCTGTCCACTTTGTTCCAATATTTTACACTTAGTATGTCACACCTCAAAATGCTGTTTCAAATTCCAGCACATTCTGATGCAAGATCTATGGTGAGAAAAATGGACAGGAAGTTCTTCCTAAGTATAGCACACAGAGATATGCAGTAATATCTCAATCATGTTTACTTCCCTTCAGTTCAACAGGTCTTTGCATGCATTTAGAATAGCAACCCTAAGCATTTTTGGATATGGCTGAAACTGCAGATATAGGCATAATATTTCTGTTGAACCACAGTATGTTCACACCGTATCAGTTTCATGTGCATTATATATGGATACCTTTCTTGAGATCTGTTTTGTCACAGGAAACAACTTGGTTGAGAAGCTTTGAAAAGCAGCTTGTTTGAAACCAGAATTTGGTATCACTTCGAAAAAGGAAATGACACCCTAATAAGTAATTTTCTGCCCGTTATCATTCTACATGATTTAACAAAAATGCAACTAATCTGAATGTCTCTCGATAATTTGAATCAGTTCAGAAGCATTTCACTAATACTTCTTGTTTGCACAAAAAGCCTACACCCTCATCCAAAGCACTTTTTTTTTTCCACAAATGGGTTTAGTGGGCATTTAACTACTCTGCCCCTTTCCCCAGTGCACCCAGGGGAAAAGCCAGAACAGAACAAACAACAGAAATGGTGTCAGAAAAAGGATGGTGTCAGAAAAAGTATATTTTAATCTCAAAATATTGTTATTGAATTGTATTTTAATGCTGTTGTAAGCTGCCCCGAGGCTTCAGTGCGATGGGGCGGCCTATAAATGTTTTAATAAAATAAATAAATAAATAAAATATCAGAAAAGTATCATAACTGTCCAGGTAAAACAGCACTGGTAAGAATTAACATTTCTAGTTGCTTGAATATCTGGTCTCTGGTAAAATAAACGTTTCCCGATGGAAGCGCATGGTTAATGCCACAGTCTGCTAACACCCAGGATACTTCCCAAGACCAGTTTCCTTCGGAGAAACCCATGGGGACGTTTCATACCCCGCAAACACCGCTTGCTTCAGGGAACATAACCACGGCCCAGTGAGGAAAGTAACGGATTCTGGAATTATTTTGCACCTCCCGTCATCTTTGTCCCCCGGAAGAAACATTGTAAGCGGCCCCGGGGGGGGGGGGAGGCATGACAGCGGGGACAAACCGCAACCGAGGCAAGGTGCGGGAGCGCTTCTTCCCAAATCGGTTGGGGCGCCTCGAAACGGCGCGAGCCGCCGCCGCCGCCCCCCCCCCGCCCGCGCAGCGCAGCGCAGCGCACCTGGCGCGCCCCGGGAGCCCCCCGCGCGGCGCACCTGGCGCGCACCTGGCCGGCCGCGCGGCTGCCGGAGAACTTTTCCGCGGCGGCGGGCGGGCGCGCGCGCAGCCCCTTACCATGCCTCCGCCGCTCCTCAGCAGGGCCCGCGCCGCCCGTCCGCGAGCTTCCCGGCAGCGGGCGCGTGGCGCGGGGCTCCGGCCGCCGGCGCCCCCGGCCGGGCTCCTCGCCGCCTGGTCAGGCGCAGGACGGCGGCGGCGAGGCGGGCATCCCCAGCCGCCGGGGCGGACCGGGAAGAAGTCGCGGGAGGCGCTGGGGCGCCCGCGGTCCCCGCCCCGGGGGGCTGCGCCGCAAGTCCGCGGCCGGGCCTGTCCCGAGCGAAGGCGCCCGCGGGCGGCCCCCGGGCGGGCGGGCGGCGGCTCCGGGCGACGCGCGTCCCTCAGCGGCTGGCCACGGCGGACGCCCCGCGCGCATCGGGTCGGGCCGGGCCGGGCCGGGCGGGGCGGGGAGGAGGCGGTTGGCCGCGGCCCCTCCCGCCGAGAGGCGGCGTGACGCCGGCAGTGATTCGGCGGGGCGGGGCGGGGCGCGCGCGGCCCAGGGCGCAGGCGCGGGAAGCCGGCCGCCGCCGGCGCCTCCCCGCTGCCGCGTGGCGCGCGAGGCCCGCCGGCGTCCCTGCTGCGACGGCCCGAGGATCCGGCGCTCCGCCGCGGCGGGGCCTCCTCTGCAGCCCGTGCCTCCCGCCCTTCACGGTGCCGCGGGGCGGGCCTGCAGGGACACGCAGTGCGGGTCGCAGCGCCCGGTCCCCCCGCCGCGTTTCGGGCGGGCTGCGAGGCGGTGACCGGCCCAGTCACCCCGCGGACTTCGTAGCCGACCACGCGGGTCGCCCGAGTTCCTGCCCGCCCGGTGCCCCGCCGCCAGCATGTTGCCCTCTGCCGAGTGCGGTGCAAGGCTGCGCGCAGGCATTTCGCCGGAATCGGAAAGCCGAGACTCCTTGACCTGCACCGTTTACCTGGAAAATCTCACGCACGGTGCGTGCCAAAGGGGGAGCAAGATGCAAGTGTCTGCTGTACCTGGTGAGCTAGCCAAGAAGGAAGTCTCCGGACCTGCCCTGTGAAATGAACTCTCCGACGATCTCCACGCGCATCGATAGCATGGATAGGTTGCTTCTGTTTGTTTCTCTCCACCAGACTTAGGAAGATGGCTGAGGCAGCCAAGCTAAAGCTGCTTAGGATTTGTGGGCTCTCCCTTCTGAGAGTGGAGAGCAAGGCCCACCCTCAGAGGAGACCCTCCTCATGTGCCTGCTTTGTGATGTGGAAAGAAGTGCTGAAAATGAAGCTGCTTTTGACTGTATGCGGCCACAGGATTCACAAGAGGCCTTCAGTCACGGGGCAATTTAAAAGTACCATAAAGCAACAGCGCTGCTGCAGGTGGGCACCATCCTTCACACGCTGAGCACCCGTGCCCCAGGAGAGCCCTCCAAATGGGGTTCCTCCACCATTTGAACCTTTCACAATACTTGAGGACCACTTCTCTCCACAGGTTCTGAAAACCAGGAGCTGCCCAATAATGAAGCAAGAGCTGCTTCTGCCCCGGAGCCGGCAGTCCATTTCCCTCCCACTGGAATCGGTGGAAGGCAGGAGTGGCACACAGTGCACCAGTAAAAGGCAGGAAGCTTTGTCCACCGCAGTTCTTTCCTCCATCCTGCGCAGGGTTGCTCTGCCTGGCTGCAATTCTATACCTGGAAGGAATCACTGTTGAGCTCAATGAAACTTGCTTCTGAGTAGGGATGGGTTGCTTACACTGACTCAAATCTGTGCAGAACAGATGGAATGGAGGAACAGCTCAGCTTGCCAGCAGAAATACAGGAATCTGTAAGGGTAGGGACTATAAGACCCTACTAATTTTTACATTTAACCGTATTTATTTATTTCCGTTTTACCTGTAACAAGATTGATCAACTACTTTTCTGCTATATAGCTCCTGATGCAGTTCACAACAAATTAAACACAAACTGAAACAATTTAAATGATATTTCATGATTTCAAATTAAGAACTGATAAAATAATCCAAAAAAACAAAGCAGTTAGCTAACCAAACTAAATGCCTCTCTTAAGAATGTCACAAAGATGGCTTTCCCAACACAAGAAGTTTCACAACCTGGATACCAATGATAAAGAAGGCCTCTTGTTGATTTTTTTTTCTGTTAGGTAACCTCAAAGATCATAGAGGAGGAAGAGGTTCCTTGCGTATCCTGGCCTCAGGCTCAGAAAAGTACAATCGGACCAGCAGATAGTACACATCAATGGATCAAGCCCACTCAGAACTTTCACTGCAACATTTTGCACCCATCAATCTTTCTGGATGCATTTTCAAAACAGACTCATCAAGAGTCTTGTGCAGTAGATTCTTATGTCAGAGGTTGCTGGCCTCTGTTCCACATTGCCCCATGAGCTTGGTCCTCTTTCTGTCTAACTGTGTAACTGGCCCTTGAATGGCAGAAATTTGTTTGTTTATAACTCTTTGGAAATGTAAATTCCAGCTGCAGGTGTCCTAATACAGATTGCGGTGCAGGAGATGAAGGTTAAAGTCTCCTACCCCCATGCTAGTGTCTTAATCCTAGCATTACCCCCTATGCTTATCTTTCAGTGACAAGGTAAACATGAGTATGTTCAACACTGGGATTTGGATAACATTCCATTTCAAACACAAGAGCAACCTGCTTCATACTATTATTATTATTAATAACAGATTTATATGCCGCCCCTTGCCACAAGCCTCGGGGTACTAGAGGTATCATGAACTCACAAATGCTTTTTTTGGGGGGGTGGGGGGAGCGGGGTACATTCAGGAACATACCAGTGTGGAATTCAAGCTGGTATCCAGAAAGCCACAATTGCAGATCATAGGAATCAATCTATGGCTGATGGGCTGAAGCAGTGAACAAGTGAAGGACAAAGCCAAGAAGTGGTGATAGTAAACACTGAGATAGTAAACTGAGGGAGTTAACCCCGCCAAGTAAGATGATTCCTGGAATCAGATCAGATGCAGCCAAGTGAAAGCACAAGATGCTATGATCCTGTTCCAAGGAGAAGCCTGTGGTCCCAAGTTGGTTGTCCGAGTGCAGCTCCCAGCAAGCAGCTTGGTCTGACGAGGTCTCACACCACACCCAAGCTTTGTATGGCTGTATCACCGGAGCCCCTCTCAGATCCCTTCCTTATAAAAAGAAGAGCCTCAAAGAGACCGTCCTCCACTCTCGCCTCCTGCTCAGTTGTCTTTCCAAGGGTTTCTGCGAGTGCTCTGCTCCCTTTGGCGCATAGGCTTTATGAAATCTGCAGTTGTGAGAGGAGTGTGTGCTGGAACTGGGTTTGAGAATTACACTTTCCGATCTAGGTACAAGGATTGCAGACTTCGAAGTCTTTGGTGTCCCAGGTGCTGCTTCCTTGCCAATGTGTTCAAGTCATTGCTAGATTCTGGGGCCAGGACTCAAACGGAGGCCCTTGTTTTGAGCAGAAATGATCCCAGTTGGATCCTTTTGGACATTTCTAATTAAAAGAATTGGGCTGGGAGAGATCTTTCCCTGAGACCCGGGCAAACCACTTTATGTCATCTGGAGGAGTCAGGACTGAGTAAGATGAGCAACTTGCATGGCTCAGGATAAGGTCTATGTTAGTATACTAAAAAGTGTGAGATACTAAGTTTCATTCCTATGCACAGTCACTGAAAGCAAGCAGCATATAATTTAGTGATAATTATTCATGTGCTGAACTACACCTGAAGTACGGCTATTAAGCTTTTAATGTGCTTTATGGCCCAAGACCAGGACTAGAGTATCTTGATCCCTAAGATAGCTTTGGAAAGCTTCTTTCTCTGGCCTGTCTTAATGAGGGAAGACAGAACAGCTCTGCAATGGTTCTAGGACTCCCTTCCTGAGGAAGATCCAACAAGCTCCTCCTCTTCCTTCTTTTAGATGGGTTTCAAAAGCAGGCAGGCAGTTGGTACATAAATGTGTCACTAATATCAAAGTGCTGCTTGACCATCGGATGTCTGTATTGATTTGTTATTTTAGTAGATATATTCGTGCATTGCTTTGGTTGCTTTTTCAGAAAAGGATTTCCTGTCTTTTCTGTAGGATTAAAATTAATTGAATGAATGTAAAAATAAGTGGTTTTGTTTCTTGCAAACATTTTACGGGATAGTTCTGTACCCAGGGCCAGACAACTCTTTTGCTCCTGTGCTATGCTTGCTGAGGAGCTGAATTTCCCAGCGCTGCTCTGCCAGAAGCGATGCCATAGGATGGAGGTAGGACAGGTGAAACAAAGCTGCACTTCCCAAGAAGCAGTGCAGTCTCAATCTCATATGTGCGCACACACAGACGCCCAGCAGCAATGAACCAACATTACAAACTGGGGCTCTTGGAAAACAGATGAGCTTTTCCTGAACACTCACCAAGCTGATTCCACATTGAATCAAGGGAAACTTAGCCATCAGTGATGGTAAACTATTCAGTAAAAATTGGTAGCCTTTGAATTGTTTTAAGTGTAGTAATTTGGCTGTTGCAAACTGTCTTGAAGAGCTAGTCAATTGTGAAAGATGGTTTAAAATTCACTAATAAGTAACTAGCCACTTCCCATTTTTACGGAAGTCAGTCTGTACAGTCCTAGTCATACTTACTTGCAAGCATATCTGCGTGGGACCCGGACTCAGAATTTAAAAGCAAGAGTTGGCTCTATGCACTGAGTGTGGTTTTTCAGGAATGGAGGGAGTACCCGAGTCTCTGACAGCAGAGGGCGCCAGACCATCACATCTGCTGTGATGGAATTAATATTTCGCATTCTCCTTTAAAGCTTAGAACTCTCGATTTTCAGTGTATGTATATTTTCCCAAGATACTAACTTAGGTAAAAGGACGAAAGTAATATATATTAAATAATATTAACTGACATGAGATTTATAAGCCTTATGTTCCATACTGTTATCTTAGAGTACTCTTGTCCATCACTTGAAGGTTTAAGTAAGATGCTAGGTAGTGTGGGCAGCAGACAAGGAATATTGGCGATTAGCATCCTTGATGTGGTGTACAAGAATATGTTTTGTTTGGGAAATACCTTGAGTGGACAAAAAGCTATCAGAAAAACCCATAATCTGTAATCTATCTCTGGCAGCTTTAGATGCTGGCTCTTGTAATTGTCCTTTTGAAGGAGGAACCTTCTGGCCTGGAGCTTGCATAAACAAGTTTTAACCGGTATCTAAGGGTCCAGCAGCAAGCCATACATTCCACTGATGAAAGCCAGCTCCAAGCCATACAACTGCTCAGAGGACACAATTAGGTACGCCAAAAAGTTGATTCAAAAAGGCTACGCGTATTTGTTCAAAGGCTGCAGAGGGAACCCAAAATCCACACTGGGACTCCAAACAGCAGTTGTGTCAATACCTGAGCCTTAAATACTCAAGAGTACAGCATCAATATACTATCCTCTGGTATAAAATAACAGCCTATCGCTTTGGTACTGCTAGAGGCTGGCTGTAAAAAAGACTTCCAGTGGGCTACGCAGGAACCAGAAGACTGAAACACAATCCCCAGATATTTAAATATTCTAACCTGTTCTACAGACTGACCTCCTATGACCCCACTTGTTCAGGAAGAAACGCCTAGAAAAGACTGTAATTTTGGTTTTATCAAAATTAATAAAGCATTTTCATTCATTTTGCTGTTGCACGCTGCCTAGAAAGTCTATCTGAACTACTTGGCGGTGTACATACGTACGTATGTATTACAATAACTATTAAATGCTCCAGCATTCATTTTAGACCAACTTCGGTGAAAGAAGAACAGCATAATTTGCATATCAAAGTACAGGGATACTAAATGTGGTCAGTTTGGGGGCATGAGCATCCCGTGAAGGAAAAATCTTAGATAGATCATTAAGATTAAATAGCATGGGTGCAAGTATACAATCTTGACATACTCCCCTAGTTACAGGAATAGGGTTACTCGGTGTTTCCGCCACTCCATATCTTACCTGGATAGTAGGAATCCACAAGAAACACATAATTAAATAATCTTTTATCAATGGAAGAGTAACAAGCTTAGCCCAGAGTTTATCCCTTGGAATTGAATCAAAAGCAGATTTTAGATCTATAAAAAGTGTATAGAACCTTGGTGGGATATCTTATCTAGTTTTCCGAAAGATGGCTTAAGGCAAGGCATTGTAAGTTTTGAGATCAAGTGTTGTTCTACCTCCCCTAAAGCCAGCCTGCTCATATCCCAAAATATTTTCTTCTTCGATCCAAGTAACAAGTTTGTTATTAAGGTAACAGGCATACAATTTACCAAGTACTAAAAGAGAGCTGATAGGGCAATAGTTGGATCATTTTTATCTCCTTTCTTCTAAATAAGGATTATAATAGCCTGGGACCATTAATTGAGCAGTCCTATTAATTTGTGTAAACAGGGTGCCCACCATGTGCCATTAACTTTTAGTAGTTCAGGCATAACTGAATCCAGTCCTGGAGCCTTTCCAGATCTTATACGGGAAATCAGTATATCTATTTTGGACTGGGTCACAGTCAGTCTGGAAGATCAGACCTATCCAGGGGAAAAGGAAAGGAATCCATTCGACCATTCTTACTGGGCTCCCCAAAACTGCCCAATAAGCAAATATATTTCACTGAGCTGGACAGGAACTGTGCAAGCTATTGAGCCCCTGAAATGCACCTGTAACTATTGACCAGAAATGTTTAGTATCTTTTTCCGAAGAATTTATCAGGGTGCTCTACCACTCCTGCATAGCTTCCTTCTTTTTCTGAGTTATCAAAGATGTATTATACTTTTTAAGGCGGTGATATACTTGGGATGGTGCCATACAGTTATTGCTCAACTGCTGAATTCCAGTCATGCGAGTCATCCCTCCAAGTTTCAGTTGCAACCTATATTCTAGAGTTGTGTTCATTGAGACAACCTTGTCACTGCAGACACAGGTAGTTTCTGTGGCCCAGTTTCTTTAACCAACTTAGGCTGGTTTAACACTTTGCCCTTGCGTCAGTTTTCTAGGCCCTCTATGGAGTCCTGTGTTCCCTTGTGCATGGCTGCCTTTGAAAACTGTCTGGACTTTTTAATTCTACTTTCCGTCCCCACTCTGAGAACTTGTTTTAGGCAGGCATATAAATAATGCAGATGTGTTCAAAATGTAGCTTCGCCTAGTTTTGGTGTGGGGCTCCATCCCCTGGCATTGTCAGCCTCTTCTTGACCTTCTTTCCCCCTTTGTGGACATGTAGCATCTTGATGAGCTCAGCTGTATGCAGGAGCACTTGCTTGCATGCAAATGTTGTTGGGATTTTGCATGTCTGTGCATCAAGGCCTTGCCATTGTGCCGTGCAAGCTAGCAGGATTACAATGAATAGAAGGATGCTGTAAATTCATGCCAAAGGTAATAATAGCACTATAATTTTTCTATAGTGGAGAAAGTTGTTTTTCTTGCAAACTTGAAAGGATAGCATGATGTGCAAAATAAAACAGCAGATACTAGCTATTTAAATGTAATTATTTACTTAATTAATGAGCTAAGGTGTTATAGTGATTAGAGGCAGGCTGGGACCCACAGACTGTGTGATGCCAGACTAAGCACTTTCTGCTAAATCGGCTGAGCTTAAGTGGACTCCGGGGGATGGTGGAGGACAGGAAGGCCTGGAGGAATAGTGTCCATGGGGTCGCGATGGGTCAGACATGACTTCACGACTAGCAACAACAAACCTCACCAGATGGTTGTGAGAAAGACGTGTGGCGAGAGCACACGGATGCCATGCCTTGGAGGGGGAGAGAGATGCATCAAATACAGAGAATATAAATTCATCTCACCTAAGTTTGTCTCCAATTAGGTTTTGTTTCCAAGTTTGCATACTCCACTTTTGCAAAGTTAGAGCTGTGGGACGGATCGTGCGGTAACAAAGTCTGCGTCTTTCACCCAAGGAGAACATGCAGCAGGTAGCGGGGCGCTTCTCATTTCCTTCCGAGCGATTAACCGGGGCTCCGGCGCAGTTAGTTGTGCCACTTTCGGGTCAAACCGGGAAGGTGCCCCCGGGGTCTCCCCGATGCAGAAGGCGTGCGAGTCCCCGGCCGCGAGGGCTTTTTGGGCGCCGCGCCGCGCCGCGATCGACGGCCGGCAGCAGCCCCGCAAGGCGCGCGCGCGGCGGGCCCCGCGTCGCCCCCTGCCCCGGGCGGACTCCCACAGCCGCCAGGCCCGCCCGGCCGTGCGGCGGGTCCCGCGGCGGCGCTGCCCGAGGCCGGCCAGGCCAGGCCAGGCCAGGCCGAGCCGGGCCGCTCCGCCCCCGCTGACAGGAAGGGGCGGCGGCTGCCGGCGGGCGAGGCAGGCTCGGCGCGGAGGCCCGGAGAGGCAGCACCCAAGATGGCCCCCGCCGCAGAGGCGGCCGCGGCAGCCGCAGCGGGCCCGGGCGCGGGAGCGGAGGCGGAGGCCGTGGCCAGCCGGCGCGCTCAGCGGGGGACGGCGGCGGCGGCGGCGGGAGTGGGGGGCGCGGCGGCGGCCGCGTCCGTGGCCCGGAGCTGAGAAGAGCCGCGGCGCGAGGTGAGCGGGCGCCCGGGAACAATGGGGCGGGGGCTGCGGCCTGCGCGGCTGGCGGGGGATGGACGGCGCCCTTCCCTTCCCTTCCCGAGGGGCGCTGCTCCTCGCGGGCCCCCGGGGCCCTTCCGCGGGCGGCCTCCTCGCCGCCCTCCCCGCGTCACTTCCCGGCTGCCCTCGCGTCGGCGTAGGCCTCAGGCTTCTGCCGGGCTCGATTTCTGCCGTCCCCGCCTCGCTGCGCCCAGGAGCCGGCCTGGAGGGCGGGCGGAGGAGGAGGAGGAGGAGGCGCCTTTGACGCGTGGGCCTCTCGTGGTGCCGGCCGAGGGCACGGAGGAGCGAAGCTCGGGAAAGGGAGCAAGGTGGCCGTCCTCAGACGCTCCCTCGGCGCCTTGGCCTGGTGGGGAAGCCGCCTGAGCCCCGGAGGAACTGCCTCCGGCCTGCGCGTGTCCGGGCATGTCCGCTCGGAAATCGGTGCATTCGGGGGACGTGCCCCCACTTGGGGTGCGGGCCGGGAAACGGGCTTTTGAGCGCCCAAGGCACGGTGCAGTCCAGCCACGAGGGTGAGGATCGCTGCAGAGTCCAGGGTCCCAGGCCTGGCACAGGCTTGCGGTGTGTTTCGCTCCGTACGGTGGCCTATTGTCGTGCACATTGCAATATGCTCCTAATTATCCTTTGTATTTGCGCGAATAGCCGGTTGGTGCGTATAGGGAAGAGCGCATGTTCGCCATCACCCTACATTGTGAATTGGTCATGCATGCAAGAATCCCCCATAATATTGGTCATGGTCTTTTTTCACTTGGTCTCCATTCCCTCCAACTTAGAGTCTTGAATCAGTCTGTGGCTTATTGAATTCCACCACTTTTCTCTTCTCTTGGCATGTGGAAGAATGATAAGAACTTAAAATGTGTTTAAAATGAAAGGGTATTCAAATGTTTTGGAGATATACCGTTGAATTCCTCTTTTTCTCTCATTTACTTAACACATAGCTTTTCATTGTCATGGCTCAGCTCACCGGAAAAAATAGTTGCTTGCCAGGAAATGAAGGAGCTGTTAAGTCCTACAGGACTCGGAGCAAGACATAACTCGGTGTTTGTACAGGGGGAAGGTAGCTATTGAGCAGAAAGTGGCATCTGCAGAACAGCTGGTGAAGAACCCATGCAATTTGATGCAGAAAAGGAAGTTTGCTTACTTGTTCCTCGTAGATCTGAGAAATTTCAGAACTGAGAAACAGCAAAATCATCACATTTTTTGAGAGATTAAGATATTCTTTTGTGTGTCAGTTTTAAAAGATAGCATGTAGTTATTTTAATATGACAGTATTAGGCATTGCACTACTTTTTCGATATTAGCAGAAATCCTAATTTACACAATCTTTCCCATGAGAGAAAAGTTCTACAGCTCCCAGGATTCTCCAGCCAGCAGGCTGCCAAGGATCCTAGGTTCTATAGGATGCTTAAGAATGAATCTAAGGTCAGCGCTCTGATTTCAAAAGGGGGAGGTGGAGATCTAACCTCAGACTCCTCCGTTTCTCAGCCAGTGCAGCGCAGCCTCTCTGATGTTGGAAAAACAGCCCGAGAGGAGTAGGCAGAGGGGTATTCCCATCGATGGGGTGCAGACCAGCGGGACTTTCCCTTTGCACCCTCAGTGTCCTTTCTAAATGTCTAGTGAAAATCACCTGAGATGAAAGGCAAAGGTTGCCTCACTGCGCCTTCGGCCTGGCAGACATTTGGATTTAGGGGCTTCTGAGTGGCAACAGCACAGGTGTAGAGGCCTTTTGTGCATAACTGAAGAAGATAAAGAGGATGGTCACCATGAAGAAAGCACCCTCAGCATTGAGTCATGTTGTCTGGAAGGCCTGCCTAGTGCCTCTTTGTCTTTTTGCTACCCGGCCCTTTAGATATATTTTTATCATTATTGCATTACTTTTAGGCATGTCATGAGTGGAGCTGGCTGGGGCTGGGGGTCAGACTAGATGGCCCAGGAGCCCCCTTTTGACTGTTTCTCTGTGTTTCTGCTTCTAGATGCCTTATTTTCCCTCTTGTGAGGAACCTGGGCCAGCTGACATAGGCCTCTTTCTCTCCATTTCACCCTCACAGCAGTTTTGCAAGTCAGTGACTGGTCCAGAGTTGCCTGGGAAATGCCATGGCCAAGTGGAGCTCGAACTGAATCCCAGTCCAGTGCTTGCACCACTGTGCAGCCCTGCTGTTCAGTCATTTTGGTTGTTTATAGCTGCTGACTTTTATTTCTTGTTAATGTTTACTAGGATGGTTCTCAAAAGCAATTAAATAGTGCAGATCGGAATTAGTGCTGCTTCACTCCACAGTAACTCAAATACAGCTGAGCCTACTTTGTTTTCAACTAGAAAAAAATAAACATGTTATGCCAATGTTTCCAAGTATATATTATATACTGAAATGGAGGCAGAATGGTAAACTTTATAGTTACTCTGATGAAAATTAACGTTCACTTTAGCAAGTCTGAGCTCAGGAACTGTAACTGTTCTATAACTGCAGTATTATAATGTATCTGGGGAGGATGGAATGTGGATTAGGATGCCCTGGTGTGCTGCTGGACAATCTGCAGCAGATTGGCAAAGGCCTGTCAGCCCCAGTGGCTTAGCTATTGTAGCAAGAAATTGGCTTCTCCCCTAAACTAGACTGATCTGGAGTATCTTGGTTGTAGATGTGTATTTCTGCTTAGGTCATCAAAGTGTATGACTCATAATGTGCAATAGTAGGTAAATCAAGAATAATAGGGAATTAACTGCTGCTATAACTTGATGTACAGGTATCCTAATTTGTTGCTGCTGCTAAATTACATGGTAGTAATCTTTTCTGAGCGCTTCAACAAATTCCTATTTCTGCATGATAATCCTGTGATCTACACATTGTTCCTAAGTTCAGAAAAATAATTGCCATTGTTTTGCTCTCACCATAGTGTTGATCACTACCCCCCCCCCCCATTTCTCAAAATGGAATGACTAAAATACACATCCACTAAGCAAGCCTTGGGGAAGCTGTGGGAGTCCAACTGCCAGAATGCAGCTCTCGCCAACCCTGGCAATGCCGACTGGGACTGAGCACCAGTATTCCACTTGCAATGCAGTTCAAGGCTGCTCAGTCAGTTCACGGGAATGTCTTCTCATCTGCATGCATGTATTGGTGACACACGGCTGAATGGAGGGTCCATCCTGAGGAAAATGTGTTCAGCCTGTGAATGGACAGGGAGCTTGGAACCCATTGATCAGGTTAAGCAAAAGAGGGTCTGATTGAAGGCTAGTAGCAGTCAAGTCAGGAAAAAATTGAGATTTCCCAAATCCCAGGTGCATTCCTCAAAAATACTGAAGCAGTTTCTCGAGTTTTACATAGTGTGGAATTACCTCTGATATTGATGAGATCTGCTAGAATTAATGTATAGTTCATGCAGAAACAAATGTTAAGCACCTAAGAGCATAGGAGCCTACCTTATACTGCAGCAGATCATTGGTCCATCTTGCCAAATATTGTCTACACTGACTGGCAGCTGCTGTCCAAGGTCTCAGGTAGGGCTTGAGCCTGGAACCTTCCTCAGGCCAAGCCTCTGTTCTACTGCTGAGCCACAGACCCTCCCAGATGGGTCTCAGCCTATTGAATGCTTGGACCAGCAGAGGCTCGAAGGCCCTAATCAGTTCACATACACCTGTTTTGCGCTAATTCCTTAGAAGTGGCAGTAGTGATTTCTAGATGACTTTGACTTTCAAAAGGGAGGGCAGCCGTTGTCCTGAGATCCTTGTTCAAACATGCATTCCATTAAGTCCTAGCTGTTTCTGAGGTATAAGTGTCACTTAACCGCTGATAGTTTTACATAAAACTTTCATGTTTAATGATTCTAAAACTCAGGTAGTACATCCTGAAATTTGGGCTGCTGATTTTAAAAATATGCATTTGTCACTAGAACTGGGAGTTATGGACATATTTGTTTGGGGTTTTAAAAAACACTTCATTCTGCAAAGAAAATAATAGTTTTCTTTTGTTAAAGTGTAAAGTAACATACATTTATTTAATGCAGAAGATGGCTAGTATATCAAGCTTTTGGTAATAAGCACATTAAATTGACAGATCAATGAATAGATTGGAATCAGAACCAGTTAAGAATTCTATAACTGATTGGTAGCCCTGTTAAAAAGGCCATCTTGCTATATCTGCTCTTTCCTACAGTTAGCCAGAAAAGTTGCTTCTAGTGTCTAAATTATTCTGCACAACGAGTAGTCCTTTTGAACCCGCAAGCTTTTATTAATGTGAAATTCAACTTAAAGAGACAATGTAGTAAAGCTGCGTGACTATTGCACTTATATCGCACTCTTCCTTCAAGGAGGTCAGAGTGATATTTTGGGTCATCAGAAATCATATGACGTAAGCTAGCGTGGAAGAGAATGATTTGTGTAATACAATCCACTGAGATTCATGGCTGAGCAGGGATTTTAATTTAGATTTCCTATAGGAAAATCCAATCCTCTGGCCACTCAGATGCTCAGTTCGTGTTTTGGACTTGACTTGAGACTTGGAGTAGAGTGCTGATCCTGTATCACGACTCTGACCCTGACCCGGAAAACATGGTGGCAGAGTACATATGAATCTCAGATAATTTCTGGGAAAGAGCAAATTACAGATTCTGCTGCAGGTCCCCCTCACCCGCCAGATTAAGAACCCGGTTCCTGCCATCCTATCCCAGTATGGATGGAAGCAGCTTTGGACATTCTGTACGATGACCTATGCCAGTAGAGAGACAGGGAGTGTAGCCCTGTTTGTTCTCCTGGAGCTGCTGTCAGCAGCTTTCAGTACCACCTGCCATGGGGTAGCTGTCTGAATTGGGTGTGAGAGGCTTTGCATGCTTCTCCTATGGGGATGGTAGGCACTTGGGGGATTTTGCTCTGCCCCTTGGGCTCCTGCAGCACAGTGTTCCTCAGGAGTCCGTCTTGTTAAATAACACGAGGGCCATCAACATGAAACCACTGAGTGAGCTCATCCAGAGTTTTGGAGTGTGTTGTCATCAGTATCCTGATGATGCACAGCTCTGTCTCTCCTTTTCAACAGATGAGGCTGTGGCTGTGCTGAACCAGTGCCTGACCACAACAATGGGCTGGATGAGGGCTAACAAACTGAAGCACAGTCCAGATAAGACTGGGAGACTGTTAGTTCTTTCACGTCTGTTCAGAAGGTAGTGCTAGGGAATTACTGTTCAACAACCTAGTCATTGTCCTGTGGTGCCCCACGTAGTTCTATCTTGTCCCCATGTTGTTTAAAAACTACACGAAATCACTGGGAGAGGTCATTCAGAGCACTGGTGTAAGGTGCCACCAATATGCTGATGATACTTAACTCTGTTGCTCTTTGTCACCTATAAAGTAAACCATCGGAACTCTTGAATTCTGCCTTAAATTCAACAATGGACTGGACCACCCTGGATGAGGGTCAACAAGCTGAAGCTAAACCTAGACAAGATTGAAATGTTATTGGTCAACATCATTATATACAGCTTACTTCTGTATATAACAATGCTGGATCTGGATATTGTCAGAAAAGGTTACGTGTCCATAGACCTGTAAATTGTGTTTTCAGCTGACTCCATACCTTGCCACTTATAGAATCTATCAGACTTCCTCAAGAACTGATTCTACATTGCTGTGCTTTGTTAGTATTCACTTTATTCATATGTTAACTTGAACCAGTCCTCAGGGGCTTGCCTTTCCCTCAACGGCATGAAAGAATTGAGTGAGCTCTTGTCATATTAGAAATATATATCCCTTGCAATAATTTAGAATTTAGCAATGTCAATTCATCCTTTATTATATTATTTTGTAGCCTTCTCAGTTCCATGAGTTCACTGCATATGACAGCTTCTTTAAAAAGAATATCAAGCTTTAAAAAAATACTTGTCATAAATATTGAAGCAAAGTTTTAGTTTTGTAGATCAGTATAATTGAAATGGATGTCGATATGGTATCTGTAACATTCGTGACTTTTAGGATTCCTTAGTGTTGAATATAAACTGATTTGTGTGTGTGTGTACCTCATTGTACCTCATGTGGCCTTTTCATCATATCTGAAAGAAACATAGCATAGAGTACATGGATAAAATATTCTGCTGCAGGGTCCTTTAGTCAAGGTCAAGGGAACAAGATTCACACTCTTTTCCAATCGCCTCAGCATTAAGGGAAAGAATCATATTTTAATTTCACATCAAGTCATTCTGTTTGCATATAAAACAGAATGACGCAGATTGCACATCCCCTGGGAATGATAGAAACATGCACCACCAAAATACTGAAATTTTCCTAGACAAAAATTGGTCTGCTTTTAATTGAATTTAATTAAAACATTTCTACCCCGTCCTTTGCACAAGCCTTAAGACGGCTTACAAAAAATAATTAATAATATAAAATACAATTAAAACATTCAATAATAACATTCAGTAATAAAACATTCAATAGTAACAACTCAGAAATAACAATGATAACAGTTCAAAACTAAAGAGAAAAAGGAGGAAAAAAGGAAATGTGACTGTTTCAAAATTATTAATTTATTAACATTATTAATTTAATTAAAATGATGGGTAAATTGTCCTGTTGGGACAAGGGGCAATGTTTCAGCACCTTTTTCATACACAAAATAAATTAGTGCATGGAAAATAATTTTGGGGTAGGCAGGTAATCTGTTTAAAGTTGAATTGGCAAATGTACAGTTGAGCCACCAATCCAGACTCACTTGAGTCAATTAGAATTGAGTGGGATCCCCTCGCTCGGTGTACAATTATTTGCACGCATGAGCAACTGCAGAAGAAGCACGAGCCATGCTAGCGGGGGCTCCTGAAACTACTTCTTGCATAAGTTTGTAGCCTTAGCAAATCAAATCTTGTCAACTGTATAATTTATATAATTGATTTTGTGCACTTGTATCCATATTCCTTATTAAGCTACTTTATGAAGATTTGTCCTACTTGTCATCGACTGAAAAAGTGTAATTGGTGCATTTGAATGCTGTATGCGTTCATTTTAGTTACATATTTTAGACTTCTATAATTATATCAACAAGTGCACGCATTTTTCTTTTTCAAAAGAGTTCCTTAGTTTGTAGGCTATACTGCAAGTGTACAGAAGTCTCCTGTGCCCACATGATCCCTACAGTATCAATATTTCTGGAACCTGACAAGTAAGTGCCCTAGCGGTATCAGCATGTCACAAATCCAGAATAGAAACTCCGGGTAGTAATTTTAACTGACTTCCAGATGGACAGTCCAAGTTCGCTAAAGCTTGTTTGGAGTAGAACTCTTACACACTTGCAGATGCTTACAGGAATGGGCAAATTGTATGCCGAAACATTTGAAGATCTGCGGCTCCCTTTGTCTGTGCTGGTTAGGATGGATGCGTGTCAGGTTCTGAGCTGCCCTGATGGATAAAATAAAATAAAATAAATGAATTTTTCATTTAAATTGGATTTTTAAAAAATGAAATGCTTTGGGGGGAAACTATCTCAAGATAGTTCTTTATTTAAGATACATTATAGTCTAAAGGCTATTCATAAAATAAGGATTAATTTTTAATTATGTAGCATGAGACTGTATATGCATGCAATCCTTAAAATTTCTGGTAAATGAATTCTGCCAATCCATTCACAAAGTCATGCTCTTCCAGAGGCTTCTGTAAGATTAGTGAGCGAATTTTATGTCTAGGAGATACTATCACAGGTGCTTGGATTTACAGTTCTCAAAACTGTGGATTTGTGTCTACAAAGCTTCACATGCCTCTTCTTCACAGCAAAAATGTTAGAAAATAAACATAGTTGAGAAAAAAACCTTAATTGCATTGTTCCTTTGCAAATTTATCTACACAGAATCAGCCGGTTGCCTCATAGGTGTTAAATTTCAAAAAAATTCAATGAATAGAAGAAGATTGTTGGGAGTGGAATAGATGTGCACAAGAAGCTAAGTGTGAGAACGAAGGGGCAAGCAGTACAAATGAAAGTGAATCCTTTGACCAGAATGCTGCACAAGTCTTTGGGTCTTTTTTGTGTACAGCCTGAGGTTTATCATATTATTCTTTCCCTGGAGGAAATAACCAGTAATGGCAGCAGGCCATAAAAGAAACCCAGTTTGGGATTATTTTAATGAAGTGCCTCTACTTACAGATAAGCAGGCATGTGTGCAAAGCCATGGTTTAAATCTAGTCTTACTGACCAGTGATTTAAATCAAATGCATCCCAAAAGGAACCACCCCTGCATTCGCCAGATCAGTCCCTTGCCTTGTTGCCTTGGCATTGCGGGTCTTCCTGCTCGCTCTGGTTCAGTTTCAGCCCCTTGCCTGACCCTTGCTGTATTCAGTTCCACTTGTGTCCTTCCTTACCATTTTGCCGCAGCAATGCAGGCTTGCCTGCTAGCCATGGTTCGGCTCCTACATCTTGCCTGACCCTTGCCATGTCTGCTGCCCTGCTGGGTATCCTGCCCTAAGGTACCAGCGCCTCTGTTTGGCTTCCTCTTCTTGACCCTTGGCTTGTTCATATACTTTGGTTCCTGACCTTGGCCTCTGCCACAACTGTGACTTGGACTTGCCATTAAACCTTGCAGCTGGACTTTGGACTCTTTCTTATCTTGCCTCGACTTCTCTTGTCTTTTTCCCAGTGCCTCTGCCTTGTCTCCTGCTGTTGAGTCTCCATGACAGTAGAAATGTGGCTTTCATCTGTCCATAATTTCTTACCTTATTACCTAATGCTCTGAGCTGTCAATAAAACAGCTGCAGCGTGCACAAAATTATCTTAGCTTTAAGGAGAAATGCTGAGGACGTGGCTGAGATAATATTAGTGCTCTGTAATGTATATCATAGACAAAGAGGCTTCAGCAAGAGGGCATCTTGGTGGTAAATACTGAAATATATATAAAACTAGAAATCCTGATGGATTCCAGTGGTGCCAACCAAGTATATCCTGTCATCACCTAGTTAGTTGGGACTGTTAGTATGATGGCCTTTTCAGTGCAGGAGGACCGAATCATAGTGGGGTCATTATGAGGCACTGAAGTTGAGCTTTGTTCTCGCCAGCCAATCATCTGGCTTAGAAGTGGTTGCTTATTTGAATAACCAGCCCTATATAAGCATGCATCAAGGAGCAAGGCAGCGGCATTTTCAGGCAGGCTGGCAGGCAGGGAGTTTGGCTGTGTGAGCTTAAAGTCAAACAATGGCTGCTACCACCCGGAGGAGCAGGAAGAAGAGTCAGCTGCGCTGCAGGCAAGGAAACAGAGCCCAGCGTAGACAGCGAAGGCCAAGAGGAGGAAAGGCGACTGCAAGGCGTAGACAACATGGCCGTGGAAAGAAGCGCTCTATCAAAAGACCTTCCAAGAGGATACAGAAGGTGCAGCTTGACAGTGTTCGGATGACCAACGAGGCCCAGAACATCCTGCACTTCTGTGTGCATGACCTCTACAAGAAGGTATCCTTGGCAGCAGAACGCTTGAGAAAGAAGAAGCGCCACGCCTCCATTACTGTTTCAGATGTAAGAAATGCCCTGAAAAGGATCATGCCCAGGAAGTACGACAGAAAGTCTGCGTCCTCCATCTCCTGCAAGTGCCATTAAAAAGACATATCTTCCCTTTCCTATGATAGGCATGGAAATTAAGAAAGAGAAGGGAAAGGAGGGGGGGAATCATAAGCCTGAGCTAAAATCCAATACGTTGCCTGCCTGAAAAAAATAGTACCTTTAAATTTCCAAGCAATCCTGTAACTTGCCTTTTTGCGCTAGAACAACATCACTACCAGTAAAGAGCTCAAGGAAGGACAGAGTCTGGCATTCTGAATATCATAACAGGATGATGATCATATCATATTGCCCTTGCACTGAGTCAAGGAGTTGGATTGTCCGTTGATGGAGGAAAGTGACAAGTGTGGAATTTCAGGGACCCTGATCAACCTCAGCAGGGCATGTGAGGTGTACCCTAAAGGGAGATATATTCCCCTTTTCAATTAAACAGGATGTGTGCAGGATAATTTATTTCAGCGTGTGTGTTTTATATTATGGGGTAAATGTAAAATCATCAATTTACGCAAGAGGCCGTGTTTACATATGTTGAAGCTTGTAACAACCTTGTTCCTCCTTAAACACTCTAAACCAGCTTTTCCCATCTGGTGTTTTCTATATGTTTTTGACTGCCACACTCTTTAACCATTATCCTGGCTGAGGCCCAATGAGGATGGAAGCCCAAAACATCTGGGGAGTACCAGTTTGGGGAAGCTTATCCTAAAAGAAAGTTAATTGTCTTAAAATAATCTGATGCCAGATCACCTGTGCAGAATATGGGTTAGGGTTATTTAGTCTCCAGCAGATGTACTATAAAATTGTAGTTGCTTAAGTAGTTGGTTGAAGGTCACTTTCACATGCAGATGATGGCTTGAACATTCCCAGTGTTACTTCCATTGGATGAGGGGCACATAACATTTTTGTTTCAAGGTGCATCTTGATTATGGTGGGATGGGGCAGTTGCATGCATCATGTGTGTCTGTGTGCACATACAAATGAGTAGCTCAGTTCCATCGTATCTTAGCAGTAAGCCCCAACACCATCGTTTTCAGGCATGAGAAGCAGCTCAATCCCAACATGTAAAGGGACATAAACGTTAAATTCCCAGCAAGATATTTAAAGTTGAAATATCTTTAAATTGCTTTTGTTTTTCCATAGTGTGATTGTATTCCATGGTTGCTTTTCATTATTAGTTACAGAAGGTTTTAGATTTCCCCTCTTACTGATAATTACACTGGGGATGATTTAGATTCCCAGCTAGATTGCGAGTTGCTGGCTACTTCACACCATCCTAAAAGCTGATCAGATCTGGTAATCTTCTTCCAGAGAGTGCAGATTGGTTCATCTGACAACTGCTCTGGTTTCTGGGACACCTAGCAAGGCATCTCCTTTCAGGCCCTTCTCTGCCACACCTTATGGAATTGCATTGGGAAATGTGTTTCTGTGGAAGGTCTCATCCAGTAAGAAGAAAAAAAGTTTAAGACTTTCTTCTCCACCTCTCCTGGAAAAGACTGGACAAGCTCACCACACAGTGGCTGCAGTCTCTTATGAGCTGTCTAAGAGGTGGAAGATGAATCTGTGAATATACTTACCCCCACTTTTCAGAAAAAAGCATAGCCCAAACTTCTGCAGAGTTCTTTTTGTCGTCTCTCCACCCTTCTAATAAGTGATCCTGTGAAAACAGAATCATGACCTAAAGAGTGCGGTATGAAGAGTAATTCACAGCTAGCTAACAGCGACCTGACACAAGTGTGCTCTTCCGCTTCCCCAACGCATGGGATTTTCTGCCCTTGTTTGACAAATGCAAATACATTCTTGAAACAGCACTTGTGTCTGGTTTTTGTTGCTCCCCCAGAAATGTTTAGTTCTGCCCCGTGGGATGTAGCTGAGAATGAGTCCCTTGAATTTTAGTGCATAATGCCACAAATAAGGATTCTCTTTAGCAGAGTTTTTAAGCAGTGACAACAGCACATTAAATTTGTAGAGCTAAAATATGTCTGACAAAACCATACTTGCTTCAAAATGTCTTGACTTTTTAAATCAGATTCTTTTCCAGTTATACTCATTGTGTATGCCATTACGCTCAGCTGCAAAGCCATGTTGGATTAATGTCAAACCACTGGCGTTCCTCACGAACCTTCCTAGTTCCCTATGCAGACTTTCCTCAGTCAGTATTTTCTGTGCTTCAGAAGCGGGCACCTCAGCTGGCACGAGCCTCCCCCACATTGTGTTCTTTGCCTGAGTCCGCGGGGTGGTTCAGAGGGCGTCCGTGAGGGAGCAGGCCTCCTTGGGGACAGCCAGCTAGTTAGGATCGAACACAGGCCTTCCGGGTGTCAGCACTGTCCTTTTTTCGGTGTCAGCCGAAGATCTTCCTCTGCTCTCTGGCGTTTGGCAGCGTGGCCATTTAACCAGGTCATGGAATATGGTTGGGGGCGTGCATGCAGGCTGTCTGTTCACGTGTTACCATTAAACCATTTTTATGCTGTGCACAGTATTGTATTTTTAGTAGCTTCCCTGTAAAGGAAGCTTTAGGCTTTGGGCAGGCGATATTCTATATATCCAGACTTCACCTGGGAAGATGCTATTAGTCTGTCTTGCTAATATGCAAGTGAAGGAGATGAGGGTACCTTCATAAGGAAAAAGGATTTCTGGGCATTTGCCATCTTTGTACTAAGCTATTTAGTTCTGCCTGCTTTTATACAAATGCTAGCATTGTCAGTGTCTAAGATAGTTGGCTAGGATTCACAATGCATGTCAAGTACATACTGACTCCCAAGTCAGCCTGAGGCGCTGGCCGTGATGCCTTGTGACACGAGCATGTCATAAAAGTGCTACTGGAGGGGAAAGGGCATAGAGAGACGCAGCTGGTACTCCCCACCCATCTCCATTAGGGATGTACTGTGCAGTCACATGGATGTCTTCCCAAAACCATGCAGAGAGTCTGTTTATCAAACCAACTCATTAGGAAAAAAAACCTCTCAGCTCTCACTTCCATTCAAGAAATGTGCATTTCACACAGCTGGCATATCTTAAAATATGCTTAGATGACATTTTGTATTTGAATAGAATCTTAAGTCATACATTTTATGATGGATTGGTTGAATTATATTTATATTTTTCTGATGAATTGTTAACATTTGAAACATGTCATAAAAATAGAAAAATTGTGAACTTCTGCAAGTAAGCTGTATTATTCCCTTGAGCGCCTTGTAAAGTTTTGCTGCTTTTTGCTGCTGCAAAAAGGTTTGCCTTTTTTCTTGTCTGTCCAACTTTTCCACCCAATTTGTTTCACCTGCCCAGTGCGAAGTCAGAGATTCCCTTCCCCTCCCAAGTTCTCTGCATTTTTTAGAGAACTCAACAAAGCAAAAGCATTTTTCAGCTTGTGCTAAGTCACCAGTAGTTGCCCACATCTTTGGGGGGGGGGGGCAGGAATCTGAAATACTATAATTATGCAATTACTGAGAGACTCTGATTAATGCTTTCTTCATTCACTTTTCATTTATTGTTCTCCTGTGGTGAGCTCTCACAATGTCATGGCTGTTTGTGGTCTATATGATTAAAGAGCAGTCCAAGTATAGTATAAAGCAGAAGCAGAAGTATTTGTTCTGTAAAAAATAACAATAGGATTTCAGAAAGTTGCTTACCATATATTGAGTCAGAGGCAATACTTATATTTGTCTTGTGAAGCTTGTGGGTGCAGGTCATCAACTAGATTTCCTGGCAGGCCGGTTAGAGATGCTCCATGAGCCAGTTTCTTCACCCGCGATCCCTAAACCTGCTAATCTGGTTGCCACAGACACTGTTCTTCGTACCTCTTTTGCCTCACTTCTGTTAAACTTGGTAGCTTGGGAGTCAGGCTGCACCTTTCAAGTTCAGTGGTACCTTGGCTCATGAACGTCATCCATTCCAGGATTCTGGTCGTGACCCAAAATGGTTGTGACCCAAGTTAAATTCCCCCATAAGGATCAATGTAAATAAGGTTAATCCGTTCTGTAAAATTTTTTTAATCAGAAAAATGTGAAGCAAAGTGGCAAAGAACAACAAAGATCATGGCCATCTCCCCCCCCCCCAAGCACGAGCGCAGCCATGTCCCCACCCACTCCCCCATGAACTCAAGCCCATCATCCTGATGCATAGGGGGAAGACGGGCGCGGACGTGCTGGTGGGGGAGAGACAGGTGGGATTGTTCCGGGGAGAAGATGGCCGAGATGGCAGTTGCGCTCCTGCAGGAAAGACGGGCGTGATCTCGACCATCCCCACCCTACCCCCAGCACGATCACGGCCATCTCCCCACTGGGGGGGGGGGGAGATGGCTGCAGTCCTCGTCGCCACTCAATGCGGAGCTCACGACCAGAGTCAAAATGTTTATGAAATTTTTGTTTGCGACCTGATTTGGTCGTGAGCCGAGGCGTTCATGAGCCGAGGTACCATTGTAGCTGTATTTGCTTTAAGATCTTCCATTTGGTAATTCCAGTGGCAGAGCCCCTGGGACAGCGGGGGAAAGCCCACCTGGAATCCGGGTGTTTCTTAAATGTCCCGAGATGTTTGTGATGGGTCAGTATACAAAAATTTTAAATAAATGTGGCAATGAATTGCTATGAAAAGTAGTGAAACAGAGTAACCATAATAGAAAAAAAAAAATCCTAGAATGCCAGTAATACACAAAGACCGAGGAAGCTAGGTTTTCAGTTTGTTTCCACTGGGCTCTCTCTGTCTCTGTCTCTGTCTCTCTGTGGGAGAGAGACAACATAGACAATGCTTGAAAAAACCCATTGATGACACGGGGTTGGCAGTTACAGTAGGCAAACACTGATGTGCATGCACAACACGCTAAACCACTGTGTGATGTACTATGACATATGGATGGTTTGTGGAACAACTCACAGCGCGCTTGACAATTAGGCTTACTGTGGCTTGCTCTTCCTCTCCTTCCTCTTTGTTCTCCAGCCATTATGCAGTACGAGAGCCCCTTTCCAGACTCACTTTCTTTTTTCTTAATGGCCAGATGGTCTTTTTTTGAAACGAGGTAATTCAGCCGCCAGGAAAGCACCGGATAGCAACGACTAAAGCCCTGAGCCAGTGTGGTGTAGTGGTTACGGGTGTGGGACTGGCACTTGGGAAGTCCAGGGTCTAGTCCCCACTCAGACATGGAGCTCACTTGATGGCTCGCTGGCCCACAGACGCTCAGCCCACCCTAGCTCACAGTGTCGCTGTTCTGTGAGAATTATGTGAGCCACTTGAGTCCCTTGAGAAGAAAAAAGGCAGAATATAAGTATAATACTTCCAGTGTCCTTTGCAGAAGAGCCCCCTCCATGCACCAGTTACTTCTCCTTCATGATTGCCATTGTTTTTGTTATTGTTTAGAGTGTTTTGGGGGGGGGGACAAATTGTGCTTGGAGTAAGTTTTGCCAATGAGTGAAGCAGTTGTGTTGCAGAATAAGTGGGGGAATGCTTGGAAGGTCAAGGTGATGGCACAAGATTATGATTGTGAAGATGTTTTCAACTTGGACAGATACTGCTAATAAATGCCTGCTTCCTTTGGAGCAGAGTTTTGGGGAAAGGACGACCTCAGGAAAGGGAAATGAGGGGAAATCGCCTCCTACATTACCAGAGATATTTATCAGTGAATGAATGGGAGCAATCAGATTCAGCCAAGCGTCTATAAAAAAAATATGTAATTTTGTTTGGAATTACCATCTTCTTTTGGAAAGATCAAGACTGCTTTTAATCAATGAGAATAAAAGAGAAGACTTCGTTAACTTACATTAGTGAATAGAAATTAACCTTCAAACATGCACTGTGCATACGCAAAAATGTTATGATACACGTATGACTTCTATTACTGGATTTTCACATCTGGGAAACTGGAACAGTCTCTTGCTGGATTGGAGGTGTATACGCATCATTGAATTGATGCTGCTCCCCCACCCGCTGCTTTGAAACTAGGAAGACTGAACTGATGCACGTCCTCCCCAAAGTGACTGGAGGTGTCAGAGCTGAGAGCAGCAACCCTCTGTTGGGACACGAAGACAAAACCAATATATAGGAGGGGTTGCAACCTGTATATGCTATGTGTGGATTTTTTGATGGCTCGCATTATCAGATTTTGAAGGAGAGTAGGAGGATGCGGTGGGAAGGCAGGAGGATCAAAGAGAGGCAGGACTCTTGGAAGCCCCATCATGGTCACTGCCTGCCATTTTCCTGGCTGACTGTAAGAGCAGACATGTTTTGAAAGAGATGGAGCAACCCGGGAGAGGAGAGAGTCACTGCCTTCCCCCAGGGGAGACAAGCTAACCAGTTAGAAGGCTAGCTCTCCACCAGCAGCACGCCCCCAAGGGTGGAGGCCACAGTCTTTCTGAAAGGGAAGGGCTAGGGAGGAGTCTCCAGTGTGGATTCAGCGCTCTTTACATGAGCAGAGGCTTATCCTCCAGGTGAAGTGCCAATAAGGGGCTGCCTTGTAAAGGACTGCCTGGTGCTTTGGAAGAGAAGGGTAAGGACTTGCACATTATGGCCAAAACACCAAAGGCCATCCGATGTCTTTTAAGGTAAATGTTCAGCTTGTGGAAATCCAAGCATTGCACTGTCTGTACAGCCCCCCCCCCCCCCAGCAGCAAAAGTGCCATGAAATGATTACTATTTAATACTTACAGCAATACACCTAGAAGAATTCCAATTATTTTATATCACAGTAATTTCTTGAGGGCATAAACATGTTTGTAACTGATGTTAATACTTAAATATTTTATGAAAACAATGTTGATTGCTTTTATATCCAAAAAGACAGGGAGGAAATTCTATAACCTGGCTTGGGTTCTGCGTAAGAGGAAAAGGGGAGGGGGATGTAAATGTAATGTGATAATTAATGGTGGTGAATATGTTTTGGCTCACTTTCATAAGCATCTGCTTTTTGAACTGTATCAAGAATTCCATTATAATCCTTGTGATTGGTTTCGGCCTCCATTTGCCAAATTTGTAAACTGAGCAGTTATTTTTAGAATTAATTTTAGATGGTTGATGTGATAATAGCATGGTACATACGTGCAGCTGGGCTCCTCTGTGTGAGCTATGCTGTTCTGCGATCACTTTTATACTTGGGTTGCCATTGTGTTAAAAATTGTGTTGATCTCAGGTGGCATGAAAACCCATACAGGTGTCACTGCTTGTGCGTGGCACCCCTGCAGTACTCTGACCAACAAGAGTGTTTTCTGTGGCCTCATTCCCCACAAGCTGTAATTTAATGGCTGGCTCTAGCTGAGGAACCAACCGTGCAATGGTTAAGATTAAGCCTGATGGACTGCCCCAATCCGTTCACCTAACCTGCAGTCTTTCCTAGCTCTGCTCCTAAGAACTTGCCACTCATTCGTGATACTGGGGACTGCCTGGCATGCAGTGAATGCTTGCCTCTGCTGGTGGACTTGGGCCCCTCATGTTTCCGTGCAATGTATCTGTGTGCATTTCCTTCTGCCCTCAGTGCTCTCTCTGAGTAGAGGCTGAATGTCACTTCGCATTCTTTGCCATAGCCGTCTGCCTAGTCTCTGGCCTCTCTTCCTCGAAGGGGAAAGGAGAGATGTTGAGGAAACGCTAAGGTCCAACAAGTACCAGAGGTGGATTTTCTCAGGGTGGGTGGACGTGAGATTTATAGTGGTCTGATTGACATGCAGGCCTCTTGGCTTGCTAGGCCAAGATATGTAAGGCTTGTGCCCCTGCAGTCGGTCCTTCATTCGATGTTTTCTGGGCGAAACAATCATAGCCTCTTATACATCTGAAGGAAGAAACTAGTTATCGGGAACAAGAGCACAGGGCAAGAATCTTAAACCACAGCTGCAAATGTTATCTTATGATTCTAGCTTCCTCAGATTCTGATTTCATGTTTTCCCAATTCAGATTTAATGAGAAGCTATGATTAATTCGGGAAGTGTTGAATCATGATGTGTAAAGATGGGAAAAATTAGCGATGTGGAAATGGATGTAGTCTGCAGGCAATACTTTGTTTGAACAGAGATGCCCATCTGACAATGTCTTCCCTGTTCTTAAGGATTTCCTGCTAGTTTCACATTGCAGTTCATTTTCCAGTATTAGGCAGTAATGTCTCCATGGTATTCCCTAGAAGGAAGCGAATGCCAGGTTCGGATGCTTGAAATGAGATAGCAAAAATTCAGGCATTTGCAGTAGGTTTAGTGTGACCTACTCTAATCCTAGGCCTCATATAATCCTGTATTTGGCAATTGTTGAGTACAGATACTGAAGAACTCTATGGACAATATACTAACCCATATATATTCTATGGGTAAATGAATGTCTGGGTTGATTTTCTTCGCCTGTAATTTTGTGTTTACACAGAAAGTCATTTTCTTACTCTAATATGGTGGTAAGTCTTTCAACAGAAACATTTCTTAAAAGTCTGTATCACCAAGGCAGGCATTGGTGTGTGTAAAGAATGTGGAAGCAAGTACAATTAACATTTTACAACTTGCTCTGACAGCCCGTGTTGTTAATATTTTGGGAGGTAAGGAATATTATTTCTAGTGAGAGATAATTTTATTCATGGAGCTCTAGAAGCTAAAGTAATGACCAGTTTTTCCTTGTTTAAACTTCTTTACCTTGACTGTGGCTATGTATTTTTTTTTTTTATAAGAAGACAGACTTGTTTTCAAAGGCTGTTCCCTATAGCTGGGTGTGGAAATAGACTGTACTTTTCATGCATACTTGAACAGTTATTTTTAAAAGATGTAATTTTGGCTATTTATGACACATTTGTGAAATAAGAATAGTTTGCAAGGCCATTAGAGTGAAGATTTTTGAGTGTGTGAAGTTTAAAGAGATTTTTTTGGTTTACAAGGCAAACAAGAAATTACAGACCTGTAATGAATATGTTAATCATTTTCTGTGTGAAAGTCTTAGCTGCATTAGTTAATAGGGAAAAGCCAATCTCATGTATTCCTTGCTTTCAAATAATGAAAACTTATGACAGGATAATTATGTTCTATAGCAGAAAAAAGCCTGCATTCTCCCATCTGTATACATTATTCACACATATTTGACTGCTCTTCTGCATACTTTATTCATGTTCTGCTCATCACGGCCCATATTGAGTTTTACAGATTTCATCAGAACTTGGCCACAGACGTTTGAGTCTGCTAGCCACTGGGGCTAGGAATTTAGCTTCTTCTCAACAGTGAATGCTGAGTTCCTTAGGATGCTGTCAGTTCTGCCTACCACCTGTTTTCTCACTTTTGCTCTGCTTAACCTTGTATTGGCAAATGCGCCTGTGGGAGAGATGCACTTGTTTGAGCTGTCCAGTGTGAGCAGAGAGCTAGGAATTAGATGACACTACAGGAGACTCATAAGAACCCATCTTCTGCCTCCTTGCCGCCCCCCCCCCCAGGTTTCTGCCTTCTGCTTTCCTCAGTCCCTCCAGACGTGCCCATCAGCTCCATCCCAATCCCACCTTTAGCTTGGGCCGGCCGACAGGCAAGGAGCAGCCTTCCAGGGTGCTCTTGGCCACCCAGCTGGGCCCATCTGGGGCAAGAGTTGATCTGAGGAAGCAAAAGAGTAGGGCAGGGCAGTCACCCCGTGGAGGAATTTTTTAAACATTCAAAATCTGTACAGTTTTTCAGAGGGGTCCTAAGGGCAGTGTTTTGCCCATGGACACTATGTTCTCACCGCAGGTGTAGTTGTGATCCTATCTATAATGCTCTGGATTTAGGTCATGTTCATTCGGGCTGGAAGAGTAGATTCCCAAAAGTTGCCAGTGTCGCAGAAAGAAGGAATAAATGCAGCATGTCTGTGCAAACCCACATTTGGCCTCACACTGCGAGGAGAGCAACCTGTTCTGAAAAACCCATGCTTTTCCTTCTAGAGTAGTGGGCATTTTCAGGATAAAATAGGCATAGAGTAGCGTGGAGGGTCTGGTTGCTGTACTTAATTCTGCTTCTGGTTTTCTCTTAAAATTAGGAAACAGATGAGCATGTTAAGGTCTGGCCAACACAGATTTAGATATAATTGTAGCAGTTAGAAAGTTTTGCATGCTACTTCCCTGTTGTAACTTTCTTCAGTTATTCCTTGTTAATTTGGCACTCTTACAGAAGCACCTCTGGAGTTGACTTCTGTATGTACCGTATTTTTCGCTGTATAAGACGCGCCTGACTAGTTTTTAGAGGCGGAAAACAAGAAAAAAAATATTCCGAATCAAATGGGCACATAATCACAGGCACATTCCCCATCACTTCCCCCTGGGCTGCACATCTGACAGACTTACTGCGCACACACATTTGCTCTATAAGACTCACAGACATTTCCCCTTACTTTTGAGCAGGGAAAAGTGCGTCTTATGGAGCAAAAAATACGGTAATCTTTAAACAATTCTACTGCTCCATTTTATTGATGGAGTGGTTTGAAGAGGTTGAACAGGTTTCTCGTGGATGTATTTTAGATACAGGATTGCTAGATAGTTTTTGAGTTTCCTTCTTTTTCTAAGATTTCATAACGCCTTGCCTCAAAATAGAGATTTCTCATTCTACTCAGAGTTTCAGAGCAGTTACCCTTAATTTGCATTTGGGGGTCAGTTTGTCAATCTGGATGGAAAGTAGACTTTGCTATTTATTTGTGAAACTCCAGCAGACACTGCTCTTTCCAGGAAGGCCATTTAGTCTTGCCTCTTGCCTGATTCAGGAAATCCAGAGCTTACAGTATCTTCAACAGGTGGTTCTTCAGCCTCTGCTTGAAGTTCTTTAGTGAGGAAGTGCCTCCCCTACCCTCTAGTCATTGATGAAAGCCAGATGGACGTGGGAACTGGGGTTTACAGCGAACCAACATGCCCTGAAACAGCTTAGAGGCTGGGTGGTGTGTTTTAGCTTTTACACCATCTTGGCACTATTTTAGCACCAAGGAAACAAGAACTAGAGCCACTTACTTGCTCCCTGCACTTCCTGGCTCTCTGTAATGCTTGCTTCTTACCTAATCTGTAATTTTTCAAGATTCTGATAATAGGAATTTAAGAGAGAAGGTGTGTCTCCCCCCCCCCTTCACATACAAATGAAAGCTCTTGGGTTTTCTGCTTTTCATGTCAGTTGGCACAAACGCACAATCTGCACAACTGTTTTTGATGCAGTAAAATGATTCATAGGCATTGGGATAAATGGGTGGCCCAAGTTAAGTCAAGCAATAGGTGTAAAAAGAAAGCACCTCTACAAGTACTGTGTCAAGCCCACCTGCCTTAATCAGGTAGATGAATCAGGTAGATTAATATAAGATCTGTGTGCTAACTTTTCTTTTTTCTCTCTGTTCATTCTTTCAGGATATATTTCACACTATGTGCTGACTGTCTGTACTTACAGAAGATATTTAAAAACAATTTTTCCAAAAAAAAATTTTGATTCCAGTGGAATCTGCTTTAGATTTTGTCTTGTGAAATAACACCTGAAACAATGCCTGTACAAGCTCCACAATGGACGGATTTTCTCTCCTGCCCGATTTGCACACAAACATTCGACGAAACGATCCGGAAGCCCATCAGCCTGGGCTGTGGCCACACTGTCTGCAAAATGTGCCTGAACAAGCTCCACCGGAAGGCGTGTCCCTTCGACCAGACCAATATCAACACAGATATCGAGCACCTTCCTGTGAACTCAGCCTTGTTGCAGCTTGTGGGTGCTCAGGTAAGGCTGTGTTAAGCGCATTTTTTAAACGTGTTGCAAACTGAGGAAAGATGAAACACCAGAGGAGGACAGACCCTGTAATGGCTGGGGAGAAGTGGTTCAGGTTCATTAAAAAGAAGGATTGGAAACGGCTGCTGGACTCCAGTAACCCTGCTAGCTTGCAGAGATCATGGCTTTTCTCGCTTTATTTGTTTTCAGTCTTTCTATACTGCTCCACATCCAAACAGATTCTGGAATGTCAAACAGTGTAAGAACAAGTAAACAATAAAAACAATACATTAAAAACATTTTAAACCAGCATAACATTCAGACTGTGGCTGGTCAACAAGAAATGTCTTCCTGGAATAAGATTGTGTTTAGCGGGGCCAAAACCAGCACAGTGCAGGTACCTGCCTGACCTTTCAAGGTGACTTGCTCACCTTTTCCAGTGTGGCTACCTTTTCTGTAACATGAAGAAAATAAGTGTAACAACATAGGTTGTTGAGAATGTATTTTTAGAAGATTTGGGGGGAGTACTTCTTGTTCCCAGAGTTCAAATGTTTGCTTCTCTTATCAGTGATGTGAGCCCCTCTCCAAGGGGTGCATTTTGAGACTTAATAAGTACATTTTCAGGCTGTGGGGGGATAGAGAAGATGGTCTATACCAAGTTGTGACCTTGGTATAGACATGCACTATCAAAAGCGCTAGGAAGAGACAATCACAGCTTCAAACTCTTTGTAAGGCACAATGTTTTAAAACTAAACCACCTCAACAAAATAAACTCTCTCCCTTATAATATATATAAATTTATTTGTCTATATTATATACAGAATATAAATGCTGGACATACAGGCACATAGCATATGCTTTTACAGACAAGTCTTCTCTTACATTTCTCTCCCACAAATCATGTGGTTGAGTTTCCCTCCTTTGGGGGAAACTTCAGATTTTCTGTAGAACATGTCTAGGCCTAGAATGCAGGTATGGCAGGCAGCTTGGACTCTGGGAAAGAGGGAACGGTTTGCATTCAGCAGTGCAGCAGGAGACAGCAGCTGCTTCTCCCTCCCCTCCCCTCCCCTCCCCTCCCCTCCCCTCCCCAGGACTGCCACCCAGCCTCACCTAACTTGCCTTGCAGCATGCCTGGACTCTTACTCAGTTCACAGATGGGTGGTGCCGGGGAGCACAGTCCAGGAGGGAATAGCTGCTGGATGGTAGACGTCATTGCCTCTTGCATCACAGAATGTCAAGGAACATCACCAGGCTGTGGGATGCCGTCCCACGTGAAACCAGGATGTGAACCAAGCGTTAGGCAGAGGGTGCTCCAAATGTGTGCCGTAACTACAGCTGGAGTACCTCGTGCACTTCTGCTATGATTATATCCCCATCCAAAGGGCTCAAGACCTGGAGCAGGCCTCCTGTGAGAAAAGGTTGCAAGGTTTACGGTTTTTAAGGGTACGTTGGGGCTCCGTAATTGAATGCAATTAATACAAATGCCATTTAAAACAGTAGCAGTCTCATAACGTGAAACGTTGAACGCATTTTGGAGTTCAGAAGGTTTGAACAAGGAAGTGGTTCAAACAGAGGCTTGAAAATAAGAGGCTTTTGAGTAAAGACGTTGGCTTCAGTACTGTTTAATATTCGACTGTTGCTATTTAACTGGAATGCAACTGTGCTTTTGCAAAGTGTCTGCCCGAGAGTGTTGCATTCTGTCAGGGATTTATTTGTGTCGGAAATCAGGATAGAAAATTTAAAAGAAAAGCATTTTAGCTTTCATAAGAAAAAGAAAATGTTCTTTTTGTTTATTGGGTGGATTTAAGGAATAGTCGTGAAACCATATACTGGGAGAGATAAATATCCTGTGACTGACATTTTTAATTTGGATACATGTGTGAGGAGCTTCAGAGGTGAGCTGCATCTTTTTTTATTCTTTGCATGGTGGAGCGGCAAATTGAAATTGTGAGCTCATTCCCTTTTTTTTCAGTTTGGGTATTATCTTTCCATAGGTGCCAGAACAGCAGCCAATAACTCTGCGCAGTGGCGCCGAAGACACCAAGCATTACGAAGAAGCCAAGAAATGTGTGGAAGAACTGGCCTTATACCTCAAGCCACTGAGCAGTGCACGAGGTAAATAATCTTTCCATGTATCGTTATAAAGCCAAAAGAGAAAGGTCCTCCTCAGACCTGAAGCGCTCCAGGTTACGGCAAGCGCTCACTGCCTTTCAGCACAATCTACTTGCCAGGGTGGTTGTTGTGAGGATGAAATGGAGTGGAGGAGGTCTTTGTAAGTCTCCTTCAGTTCCCTGCAAGAGGATATGAATGTAACATAATAGTGTATTAACAAATTGATAATGCACCTGATAAGGATCTCCAGCTGAGAAAACAATTGCTCTGAGTGTTGAAGCAAATAATGATAGAAAGTTTAAACATTACAAATAAAATGAAAACTTCAGTCCACTCGTTATTTTGCTACCAAGCCTTCCTACACAATATCTATATTAGGCCTTTGGTACATTAGTGGCCTGACTGGTATTAAACCCTTTATATTTAGGAAAATTGTTCTGGTCATCTGAAAACCTTTCTTACAAGAGGTGGCCTGGTGAGCTAGTGTCAGATTGAGCAATCTAAATAGAGCAGAAATTATTCATGGTTTTTCTTCATGGTCTCTACGTATCACACACATGGGCTCTGCGCTTCCACAGAGCTTTTTTGTCAAGATTCTGTACCTAAGATTTTTGACCAGTGTGAGGGAGAGGGGTTCCTGCCACCATCGTGGGTGCTCCAGGAGGTTCTTTCTCTGCTTTTATGTAGCTGTCCTTGCCAAGTCAGGGGAAATTCTGCTGCTGGATTGATCAGAGTCATATCTTTAATTGTACTCTGCTTGGACATTTTTTAAAGCTAGCACAGCATATAAATCTTGTAAATATATACAATAAATAAATTGATCAAAAGTTTTTAAATAACTCATAGAAGTTCTTCAGTCTTGCCCAGTAGTTTGTTGTCCCTTGGTAATCCTATTAGACAAACACCATGTTGTTATAAGTGATGTTTTGTTTATGAGATGCAAGTTTTGACCTAGACCTGAGCTGAGTCTGAATGGTCGTGTGGAGTAAAAGAGGACATTATGCCAAAGGCCATAAAGTTCTTCAGACTGGAATGCTATTTGGCTACCCAGCCAGGAATGGACTATATGCAAGCCCTCCATCCCCCTCGAGAAACTGAGACATAATCCCCACCTGTTTTCTCTTTGCAAAGGTGTGGGATTGAACAGCACCACTCAGAGTGTGCTCAGCCGTCCCATGCAGAGGAAGCTGGTGACACTCGTTCACTGCCAGCTAGTGGAAGAAGAAGGGCGGATCAGGGCCATGCGGGCAGCACGGTCGCTCGGGGAAAGAACCGTCACAGAGCTCATCCTTCAGCACCAGAATCCCCAGCAGCTCTCTTCCAACCTTTGGGCCGCCGTGAGGGCCCGAGGCTGCCAGTTCCTTGGCCCAGGTACTCTGCAATCGGGACACGGTTGGGCTTGGGTTTTGATAGAGTGATAAAAACCAAGGGCAAAAGGAAATGGATGGTCTGCACATTTAGATAAGTAATGCACGCTCCACTACAACTGAGTACCCATATGCCTGTTCCACATAAAAGTCGCAAGTACGTATGTGTTCAAGAAAGCAGGATACATTTAAACAGAGGAAGGCATGAAATTGAAATACTGGGCATGTTTGTGTGATTGTTGAAACATTTATATTTTGCCCTTCACAAAGCGCAAAGTGTCTTGCAGTCCAGCCTTGAAACAAGAATAAAAACCATTATCACGCCTCCAGTAATAAAATAGTGTATAGCTATCCCTCGGCTTACCTATCAGAATAGGCCAGAGAATGACTGGAAATCTTGAGTACTGATACCCCACCCCAGCTAAGGGGACATTGTGCAGTTGCCTGAAGGCCAGGCAAAGGGGGCACCATTGCACCTTTCAGGAGTGGTCATTTTGTAGCCCAAAGCTCCTCCTGGAAAGGTGCTGCCTTTGCTGCAATTTGCATCATTTTCCCTCTTGATGACCTCAGGAGGCTGGCCGTATTGAACAGATTCTTGTTGCTTATTTTACTACATTTTCTCCCAAATTCCTCTTTTATGGAACTCAAATCAGCATACATGGGGTTCCTGAGAAGTATCACATCCAGATATTGATGAAACACAGAATTGCTTAGCTTTTGCCAAGATTCATTAGGCACACAGATATATCAGCTAGTCTCTTCAGCAAGAGAAAATTAAAATATATTTAGTGAAAACTGCTAGAATGTGATCGTGCTTGAAGATTTTCTTATATAAACAATAAATATTATTATGAATAAGTAAATAACCAGCATGAAATAAGAACTTGAGAAACAGAAACAGTCAGAAGGGGCCTCCTGGACCATCTAGTCTGACCCCCGGCTCCAACCGGCGCCACTCATGACATGCCCACCATGTGCATGTCCAGCCTATCCTTGAACACCCGCACCGAGTACAAAGCAGATTTGTTGTCAAAAGTACTATTAAGAAATTTGGTTTTGTTGGAGCATAAATGTTGACATGTATTTTGACAATACTTTACACAAAACCTGATCTGTGATCCCTCTGTCTTTATTTAACAGAGATAAACATAGAATTGTAATTTCTCTGGATGAAAAGCTTTATGCAGCATTCTGTGAATTTGAATTCTCTGTGTTTTTGTGCTGTATATTTGCCTTTGGTTTGCATTGTTAAACTATGATATAGCCTAATTTATGCTTAAAGGAAAGAGAAGATTCTCAGGATTCTATTCAAGGGCCAAATGGCACAGTAGATACCGTATTTCATATCATGACTGTGAAACAGCATGAAGATTTCTAGAGCTTTTAATACAGTCACTGATGTATTGGTTTTCCAAGTTCTAGTCAAAAGAGAATGAACTGAAATTGCTTTTGATTCTTGTGATTAACTGTGTTATGCCGACTTAATTTTCCAGCAATGCAGGAAGAAGCCCTCAAGTTGGTTCTTCTGGCATTGGAAGATGGTTCTGCTTTGTCTCGGAAGGTCTTGGTTCTCTTTGTGGTACAGAGGTTGGAGCCACGATTTCCCCAGGCTTCTAAAACCAGCATTGGGCATGTTGTCCAGCTCCTTTACAGAGCCTCCTGTTTCAAGGTACAGAGCAGGCAGTTCTATAGGGTTTAGAAATAGTTTGAACTGGATATCTTCAAGTGCAGAGATGCTTCCCCTCCTGTCATCCTTTTGTATGCTTATAAAAGTGAGATGGGACTCATCAGCTGTTGGAAGGGTGTACTTCATTCGGGGAGAGTGCACCTAAAAAGGCCCATTGTGTGTGAAGAATGAATGTGCCCTCTTGAAAATCCCTGAACCTGACGGCACAGGCCTTATTAAAAGCACCTGGATGCGGACAGGAGGAGTGATGAATATAGCGGTTGAAATAAACTGGAAGTCAGGGTTGGACCTTTCCTGAAACAGATGATGGAAATGTCATAGGCAAGCTGTAGTAGTTAATGGGGAGTCATCCTGACATCTCTGTTCCTATCTTTGTTTCTGGGAACATTCATTTCATTTTTCTGCTTTGCTCATTAGTTTTTCTGCTTTGCTCAGTAAACTTTTGAGAAGCACGAACTGATTAGTAAATCATGCAGACTTGTCTCAGCATCTGATTATGGGGAAGCTCCCACCCTCCTCTATACAGATAGGACAAATCATTTTCAAGTAATGGCACTTCGCTCTGATATCTTGAAAAACAGTAAAGGCCTTCGGTGGGTAAGCCAATAAGTATTTTGGCCTTGCTTAACTAGGCCATCGTTTTTTTGCCCACCAGGTCACTAAACGTGATGAGGATTCATCCCTGATGCAGCTGAAGGAGGAGTTCCGAACATACGAAGCTCTGAGGCGAGAGCACGATTCCCAGATTGTGCAAATTGCAATGGAAGCCGGCTTGCGCATTGCTCCTGATCAGTGGTCCTCGTTGCTGTATGGAGACCAGTCCCACAAATCCCATATGCAGTCCATTATTGACAAAGTAAATCCCGTTCATTTTCCGCCATATTTGCACTACTGGTATTGCTTGTAAGTAGGAGATCCACAATACCACTTGCCAAAAAGGAGCAGAGCTGCTCCTCCTGCAGTCTAGCGGAGTGGCGGAGCTGGTGCAGCACCGTTACCTGACACTGAGCTTCTGACGGGCTCTTAATGGCTCGAAATAACAATTTTGGACTGTGCAGACCCTTGGTCTGATCTAGCATGCTTTTCTGGACCTTTGTAGTTACCGAGCAAAGGCTCTATTTCCAACCACCAGCTCGTTACTCTGGAACAGAGAAAGCATACGGACGGGCTGATTCCATTTTGGGTACTGTGCAGAGATAATATGTACAGATTTTTGTCCCCAACCTGAGAGATTCTAAAAATAAGTCTTGATCTTATGGCCTCACATATTGTTATGCTAGTTGTGTGTGTTGAGGAGCAACTTTCTTTTGGGTTGTAGTCTCTCAGCTCAAAAGGATCACCAGGTGCTTTTGTCGCAAGCAGTTTATGCAAATAGCAAGTAACTGGCTGCCCCTATAGTTCATTTGTGTGTATCTGCATCGAGCGTTTGGGGAAATTGTACTTGCTGACATTCTCCCTGAACACATTCTCTGGGCTCACTACTGAGCTGACAAACCAAGACAAAGTGGGATACATGGAGGTTAGTTTAGCTTAGTACATAAGACTCTAAAAAAGACTCAGTGCTTGCCTGGGGAAGAAGATAAAGTGAGCACATTAACTTAAGTTTTATGTGTTTTTTGAAGGACAATCAATTGTTTACATTTATAAACAGAATAGTTTTGCATGGTTTTGCAAAAGAAAGATCACTGGATTTTGTAGCACACCTAGCTGTGAGATGAGCATCTGAGCAACGGCTCACTAAAGCAGTCTGGGTTTTCTGGCTGGATTTCTTATCTGTAGCTGGATAACTGGAAATAACAGTTCGATGTGCTGCTTGTACTTATACCCACAAAATGTGCATGTGATGTTAGGCTGTACACACCAACAGGAGTGGCAAGGACTCGGGGCCGAAATAGCATCTCCTGAATTCGAGAGAGCAAACAATTTCCTACCAAGTTGCAAATCTTCACTGCAGTGGCTTGAAGTAACTCGGGAATGTTCCTTTAGTTGTGGTTTGCCGGTTGTGTCTTCCGGGAGCCGGAGGACAGCTCTCATGATGACATGTTTGTGCATTTTAAGTTGCAGACCCCAGCTTCCTTTGCGCAGAGTGTTCAGGAACTAACCATTGCTCTTCAGCGGACTGGCGACCCAGCCAATCTGAATCGGCTCCGGCCTCATCTAGAACTCCTGGCAAATATCGATCCTAGCCCAGGTAACTGTAAAGAAATACATTAGGAAAGGGAAAAGTGTTTTCGGTATCTTAAAGACGAGCACGTTAATTATATAAACTGCCTTGAGTTCCTTGAAGGAAAAAGGGCAGGGTGTAACTACAGTCGTTCAGTCTCATGCACCAGAGTCCACTCCGTTGAGCACCTGGAACATTACCTTGAGTTGGCAGATTAACAGGTGCAAGAAGAGGAAGAATGTTACCAGGGAGGTCAGAGAGAATTGAAATGAAAGAAATACAGACACCAGTGATTGCATTAATGCTTAGTTATATGTAAAAGAATTACAGGAACCATTCATAATGTGCTGTAAACATAATAAACATCCAGGCATGGAAAAGTTTAAACCTGTAGTGTAATAATCCTGATGATTAAATCCATAATCCTGACTCAAGCAAAAGGTAACCAAGTTGGATGGCAGAATTAATCAAGTACTGTTTTTAATTAGTCAAGAAGTCTAGTCTATTTCCGGTAGCTCAAATCATTGCTTTTAATTACACAATAAGTGTACTTGTTTTGGGTCCTCTCAGCCCTAATACTCTGTTCCCTCCAGTCCCCTCCTGTTTCCCAGCATTAGATTGTTCTGAGGTGTCTGTCTGTGAGTGCTCCGGTTTGAATATCTTTTTGCTTCCTCATAGGCAGAAAAAAGTTTGCAGTTGCTGCACCCTAAATCTGGCAAATTAAAATTTGCTTTCCTGAGTCCAACACATCAGGCTCTTTTTCAAAACTGACCTACATTTTGCACTTTCGAAACGTCGGAGATGGCTGTGATTCATGGAATTACATTTCTGTGGAATTTTGTATATCGAGATATATTAGAAAATTTCAACTGTTCTGTTTCTTGTTAACACTGTAGATGCCCCACCACCTACCTGGGAACAGCTTGAGAACGGATTGGTAGCCGTGCGAACTGTAGTGCACGGGCTGGTTGATTACATCCAAAATCACAGCAAGAAAGGAGCAGATCAGCAGCAGGTACCATGTGGGCAAGGCCCGTCACAGTCCGCGGACATTGCTGTTTCCTTTCTTTCTTTTTAATCTCATGGTTTTCCTGGTGTGCGAAAGAGAAGACAAACATGAGACAAAAAGGGAGGTGAAAGTACTCGAGGAGATCTAATCTGTCAATAAACTTTAGGGTGCGAAGCTATTCGCACACTCCCCCTTGCAGAAAGAACGGTGCATGCTGTGCACTGAGGCTGGACACAGACCATCCCAGTGGAGCGGGGAGGCAAGATCCAGAGTGCCCTTGGTGGAGATCACGCTCGCACACAATATTAGTGGCTACTAACTGCCCTTCTGCGCCACCGCACTGGGTGGCGGACACTGCGGCCAATCATTTTTACAGATGGCGAACAAAGCTGGGCTACGCACGGCAAGCGAACCTACCCCAAAATGCGTGCTGCCCCAAAACGTGTACCCAAACCTCAGGGGAAGTATCCTCTACAGCTCACTGCTGTTTTGAGGTGTGAGCACGACCCCCCCATGCCAGTGACATCTGATGTATGTAGAAAAGAATGTCTACAAATGGTGCAACTCCAGTAGCAGTGACTTACACAGGTTGGTGTGCCACTGCACAACGTACTGTTGAGTGTGCAAGCCCATTGCAGTACTGCCCAGTACATTAAAAATGAATGCAGGACAGAGGGTATGCATCCCAAACCCAGTGTTGGCTGACCCCACAATTCCAGGAGAGTTGCCTGTGCAAGACATCAAGCATCGCATCAAACCCAGTACTTCGTTGGAGTATAAGACACCTGCAGGCCAGGCTCTCCATACACGATACCCAGCAAACGCCGGAAGGACAGGCATATTGTTGAGAATTAGGCTCTTGGTGCTTAAACAACAATCGCTAGTTGTAGTTCTCAGGCATGGCTGGTTACTGTGCTTGTCTTGCTTCCCATGAATGTTGGTACTAATTTCTGTTGCTCTTCTATAAACATAGTAAGGGTGCCGTCCAGTCAAGGTGCCCATGAGCCCTGAACTAGGAGAGGCAACTGGAACACGCCCACACTCTGAGTCATGCCTTGGGAGTGTTTGCCAAGCGCAACTGCCCTTCTCACTCCCTGCACCATGGATTGTCACCCCGGGTTACCTGGTTCAGTCACTTTGCAGATAAACCCTGGGTAACGCAAACAAGCTGTGCCTTAGATAAACAGTGTCTAGCATTAAATGCGCTCTGGGCCAGAACAGTGTCCACCTTAAAGGATTTCGACCTTCATCACAAATCCCATTAAATTTTGCTACTTCGCAAACCCTGCTTCCCTTTCGGAAGCCTTTCCCCACCCTCTATAAGATCCGCATTTCTTGAATTCGTTTTGGAGCCCTCTTTCCAAAATAGCCTGTGCCGTTATCAGTACTGGGTATCACTTCGTAATTTTATCACTTTCTTTAGCCTCCTCAGCACAGCAAGTACAAGACATACATGTGCCGAGACATGAAGCAGCGAGGCGGGTGCCCCCGTGGGGCCAGCTGCACGTTTGCACACTCACAGGAAGAACTAGAAAAGTAAGGCTCCATATTGTCTTGTGCTTCCACAGACCATGAATTTGTCACCGGGTTGTGATTATGTGAGCAGGTACTGGGGAATGCCTTGTTTGGGGAAAAAGCATTGCTAAGAAGGATGCATTTATGAATCTTTCAGGTCATCCAAGTGCGGATTTTGTCGAACGTGGCAGTTTACAATTAAATAAGACAGTGCTGATAAGAGGAAATACTAGTGCTTACCAACAAATTTTAAAAATGAGGTCCAGATGTTACCAGCCTGAGAATTCTTAAAGAGTTCTGATTTGAAATTTCAGATCTTTCCACAATCAGATGTTTTCAGAATTAACCTCTGTTTCACTGGATTGGAATGTAGCTGATGTAGCATCACATGTTCCAAAAGGGCTGCAGGAAATTACAGGCTGGCTGGCTTAGCATTTGTTCTGTGAGAACTGTTGAAGTTGGAGAGAATAGCCTTTCCTTGTCACGAAAAGGGGGAAAGCTGGTGGACTGATTGGGCTGCCCCTGCTGGCCATATTTATTCATTTATTATTTTATTTATTGATTGATTTATATCCTTGCCTTTTTCCTACAAAGGGCTCAAGGCAGCTGACGTCCTCTTCCTCCTCCATCTTATCCCCACAACAACAACCCTGTGAGATAGGCTGGGAGTCTGCGACTGGCCCAGAGTCGCCCAGTTGGCTCCATGGCGGAGCAGGGACTCGAACCCGGATCCTCTGAGTCCCAGTCTCGTGCTCCTAACCACAGCACTCCGAACCACAACCACAACGCTGGCCCTCCCAGTGTGCCACCAGCACACTGAAGTTCCCCATTCCTGGTATTCCAAGAGCAAGTCTGGCTGAAGAATGGGCATGGCTTCTGCAAAGGGAGATGGCACCTGATTCCTTTGAAAGTGCCAGGAAGCACTCAGCCAGGGATGGTCCAAAGGGAATCACACACTTGGCCTTCAAAGGGCTTTTGACGGCATCCCTTACCAAATGCTGCTTTTGCCTACTTTTGCATTTGGTTAAAAAACAGGGAAGAAATAGGCCGCTCCCACAGTGAAGGGTAGTAAGCTGGAGGCTTCACTGTGAAATTGTACTGCATGCGTTTTAATTTAAATGTCCTTTTGCAGGCGGCCAGATTTCAACATGCAGCTGTTGGAAGGGAGGGGGGTAATGCCATGTCAGGGTGGCATAAGAGAGGCATGGCCTGATCCTGCATCATCACAGAGCTGTGTTAGATGCAAAGCAATAGGGGAATCGCGTCTGACGCAGTGACTGACCAGAAGAGAGAGCTTAGTGGATAATTCAGTTAAAGCGTTGACCCAGTGTGCAGTGGTGGTGAAAAACGCAAATTCCATGCTCTCGATTTTTAGGAAAAGAATCGCCATAAAACTGCTAGGACTGTAATGCGTTCAGAGAAACCTGTGATGTGGCCACATTCGAAATACTGTTTCAAATACTTCCAGTGGTTGCACATCAAAGAGGATATTGTAGAGCCAAGAAAGATGCAGAATAGGATATATATATTAAAATGGTTGGTATATTGGAGAAACCCCTCTATGAGACGCTTCTTAGTTTTAGAGAAATGGCAAATAAGACAAGGACGTGATCGTGTTTTACAATGTACTGCACCATGTGGAGAAATCCCCGCTGGGATGACCTGAAAGATTCTAGTGAGCTTCTGTTCACTAGATGAGGGGAAGCCTATAGAAGACAATTTTATTCTCTTTTCACGCTGTATTAGTGTTTTGTTGTCTGAAAGGCGTGGAAGACTCTGTAAGTCAAGCTCCCAAACATAGTTAGATTCTTTGGTGTTTCAGCTTAGAGGGGACAGGCAGTGAGAAAACAGGCGCGGGCTGCTTGTGGATCATACATCTCTGTGCAGTGGTTTTCTCCATGGTAAGAACTCAGTGGCACGGGATCCAGCAGTACTTTCTCTTCTTTCCCTGTGGCAAATCCTGCACTTTGGGAGACATCTTAGGAAGCTTCGGAGCCCTCTGGAGTCAGATGAGCGTGCAGGGAGCGGTGCATGCTTACGCATAGCACAGGGCCCTGCTGTTGTGAGGATCCTGTACAGTCCTCGAGCGCATCTCTTCTGATGCTGGTCACATTTTGTTGCATGTTCCCTTTATTTATTTATTTAACATTTTTATGTGCCGTCCCAATACTCTCTGGGTGGCTGACAAAAGCTTTAAGCTTTAGTGTATTATCCACTGATTTTACAAAATGCAGTACAGCCTTTTAGGTAGATCAAGACTGAGTGGAAATGCTGGAGGTGAAATATTGACATTCCCAGAGTTCCTTATGGGTTTTGTTAACAACTTTTGGGGGGGGGCAGGGGGTGCTGCCTGATGCAGCAAAGTAAAACGCGTTTGACCTGCACCAAGCAGGTTTGGTGTGTGAGTATTCCTGATTGTCATTCTCACACCTGACTTAGGATTTGCCCTGTGGCACAGGCCTCGGGGCAGAAATAACTGTTGAAGCGCAGCCGTTTCCCCTCCTTCCTTCATGTGCTGCGATTCTCCTCCTCCTCTGTCTTCTGAAGGTTCCGTAAGATGAACAAGCGACTTGTTCCTCGGAGGCCTCTGAGTGGTTCCTTAGGCCAGCTGAACGAAGTGGGCCTGTCGGCAGCAGCGATGCTCTCGGAGGAAGGGGTTGCGGATCTGCCCAGCAGGAAGCCCTCGGCCTTGCCGAACGGGATCGTCCCCACAGGCGGGGCCGTGACGCAGCTCATCTCCCGCGGAACCGACTCGAGCTATGACTCGGCCCTGAAGCCTGGGAAGATGGAGCACCATAGCAGCAGCGCCCCTGGATCACCTCCTGACTTGTACGCTTTTTCTTCGACATACAAAGATGGCCAGGATAGGTCCTCCATCTAGCAAAACCTGCCCATACGTGGCTTCTTTGTGAAAAAAAAATGGATGCACGCCCCACTGCGGTACATCCGCGGAAGTCCCTTGTCGGCACAGCATTGATGTGTCATGTCCACACCTAATGCGGATGAGGGTCGGCAGCCAGCATGCATCCTGTTGGTCGCACTAGGCGACTTCTGCACTTGAAATGCCGGTGTGGGTGTGCAGGCCGCCTTCCGTCTATGGATCATCGTCTTTGTTTTAGGACATAGGGGGATAAAACCAGCTTTTTACTTCAACTCAAAGTGACGTGTTCTATCATATGATAATTCTGTTTGGGGCAATCCTGTTCTGCCCAAATAAGAGCCAAACCATTCTGGCCTGAACAGGAAAAAACATACTTGCTTCAGCTTCTTAGTGCTACAGCGAAGTGAAAGAGAGGAGGTTATCCATAGATCTTGAAATGTGCTCCTGTTTGTCCCTTGTATACACCGCAGTTATGAAACAGGGTTGCTAGAGTCCCGGCTTCTCTTTCGCTTATTGCTTTCCTCTGAAGCTGGATTGTAGCAGCCACTGGAATCGATTAGGGAGCCATGAGGCCGGATGGGTTCGCTGGTGCCGGTGGTGCTTCTTACTCCTGCCTGCCCCCGGCCCATCTATCATTGCAGGGGACAAATGGGTGGGAGGTTTTCACTAACCACGACACCTGAACTAAATGGCAGAAAAGCAGTGGTGCTTGGTAGCATGTGCCCCAGGCGTGTGACGGCCTTGACACTGTGGTCCATCTTTTCTAGGCTGGAACCTGTTCCTAAGAGTCCTCTATCTGCCTTGCCAGTGAACCCTCACCCAGTGGCACCCCGTGGACCTGCAGACCTGCCTCCAATATCAGTGGGCAAGCAGCTCCAGATGGTGCCCCAAGGTTCCCAGCTGTACCCAGCTCAGCAGACAGACGTGTTTTACCAAGATCCTGGAGGAGCAGCTCCACTGTTTGAGGCCCCACCTTACCAGACACGTAAGTGCCACCCGGGTGAGCTTTCGCCTTGGAGTGATGGTTTGCACCCTTGGGAAGCCCTAGAGAAAGGTGTGGGTGCTGGAGAACTAGATAAATTACTGCCTTCCATATTTCAGTGTTAGCACTTTGAATCCCAACCTGCCTGTGCAGCGTGCCAGATAAAAAGCTCAGCATACCGAGCCGGATAGCAAAGCAGGTGCCATGCGTGGAAGAATATCTGGTGGGGTACCTGTCTGCGTTTCTTACCGTTAGGCTGTGCTTTCCTTGCGGTGTGCTCTGGAATTTCAAGGGATGGCAGCAATACTTGGCACAGTGGTGTAGCGGCCTGCATGCCGTAAAACTCAAACTGAATTTAGCCTTCCTTGCGAAACAGTTGCCTTTGCTTGCAAGCGCAGCTCCTGTGACAGTGTCTGGTTTCTTTGAGCAGCAGAGCAGGGAGAGAGCAGGAGAAGCCTCAGGGATGTGCGGCTCCTGCCATTGCAAGTCCCCAGGTTGGGTGGCAGTCATTGCAGAGGGGGCTGGAACGATTTCTGTGTATGCGGAGCTACCTGGGTGCATCAGATTGCAGGGCAAGTCACTTCCAGATGTTTCCTTATGCCAGTTTTCTTTCTTCAGACCAGCTTCCCCCAACCTGGTGCCTTCCATAGCCTTCCATTTCCAGATCCTATCATCCCCGCCCATTGGACAAGCTGGCAGGGGTTGTAGCCTGAAAAATCTGGAGGGCGCTCAGTTGGGGAAGACTGCTGAAGATTGAAGATGCTTCAATCTTGTGGTTATCACATGAATAGTGAGCATATATCCTGAGCCATATTGCTTTCACGGTACAATCGTCTGAAGCAGCTGAAAGAATGAATGGTGTCGAAGCTTCTTTCCAAAACCTTGTGTCTTGTATTTAGGTGTGTGTTACCCTGCCGCTCAGTCTCCGCAGTGCATGTCTCGATTTGTCCGGCCTCCTCCGTCTGTTCCTGAGCCAGGCCCTCCTTACTTGGAGCATTACCCGCCATACCTCCAAGATCGCATGGTGAATTCTCACTACAGTGCCCAGCCACAGCCATACCCTCCCATGGGGCAGCCGATGTACCCGCCTCACTATGACGGCCGGCGTGTGTACCCCCCAGCCCAGACGTACCACCGGGAAGATGTCATCCGAGGGAGCCCTGTGCCCATTGAAATTCCTCAGCCAGCCGTCTCGCCATACGCTCCTGAAACGAGAGACCGATACTCACAAGTCGAAGGCTACTACCCGGTTGGCCCACATCTGAACCCGATCAGACCTTCCTATCACCGAGTATGTGTTCTGTGTCATTCCTTCATTCTTCTTCTTCTTTTGTTTGACATTTTTACATGCAAAACACAGTACTGTCTCCATAGCAGCTCTCTGAGACCACATTTTAACAGACGAGATATAGAGATCCAGGCTGGGTTGGGGCCACTAAGTAAGTCATTGGCAAATCAGGGATTTGATCATAGATTCGGACTGTGTAGTTGGCATTCCACTCTTAATCCTGGTGCCCCTGCAGTTGTTTGGCCAGAATCTCCGTAACCCCTCACCCTTTGCCAGGCTTGCTAGAAGTAGTGATAGATGCGCACGCAAACACATGAAAGGTCACAGCTCTCCCACTCTTGCCTTAAATAAAATAAAGTCTACATCAAAGTAGCTCAGATTATTAAACAAAAAGCTAAATTTTGCAACCTTTTATAAGTTTAGCAAATTTAAATGATAACTCAGATTCCAGTCAGTTTAGAGTATCAGAAAATATTCCAAATTAAAATTTTACAGAAAGCCATCTTAGGGCTTGAAAGCTGAATTCTGCATCCAGTACAGTGATCTCCACCTCGCTACGTAACTTAAGAAAGCATTTATTTTGTAGAGAAGGACGTTGAAGTCGCTTTGCTATATGGAGATTGCAAAAATCAAACTATAAGTTCCTATTGGGGAACATTGCAAATTTTTGTGGAAATACCAGCAATTAATGTAGCTGTTCTAATTTTCCCCCAGAACGGTATTAACAAAAATGTTTTCTTTTGGTGCCATGTCAAATGGAGGTGATTTATCTCTTGTTTTTGTCTTTATTTATACAAGCGTCAAAGCTTGAATGCTTGCAAAATGGCTCCTGGGATAGTGTGCAGCTCTTTATGTTATTGGACAGCTTTCCTCCTCTGTAGCATGTTACCTAAATATGAATGAATTCTAGTACTGCGTTCAGCCAAAAATGAAAGGTTTCCGCCCCTTGTTCAGCCTTCTTGATATGAAACTAGCTGCCCCATTATGGATTGGGGTGGATTTGTATACTGCAGAATTGTCCGTGTGTTCAGCTTATTTCTTCAATAAATGAGCCTCTAAATCTTCAGGACCCTTATCCCCGGCCTCCCCCACAGCCACATCCCAGTCTAGATGAATTGCACCGTCGACGAAAGGAGATCATGGCCCAGCTGGAGGAAAGGAAGGTCATCTCTCCACCTCCTTTTGCATCATCGCCAACTCTGCCTCACTCTTTACACACTGATGAGGTGAACATACTTTTTAAAATGCAATTGTTGACTTATTTCAGTGATCATGGGTGCTTAGTCAGCAACTTGAGTAGCTCAGCCTGCCGGAAGAGAGAGAGATGTCCCTTTTGGACATGTTCTTTCCTGGTCTCACTCCATCACACCCTGTTTGTAGAAGCGCTAACGTCTCTTCCTGTTTTGCCCACTGGGTGTGTCTGCGCCACAGGGGCTCACATGTGGCCTTGTATGGTGTGTGTGTGGACCTGACAGACATTTCAGGTGAACTCTGAGGATCATCCACATGATTTGGACAACGGTCTTGCCCCCACTTGTTGCATATTGAGCCCCTTGCACAAGTATATACCTCCCGCTTTCCACATTTTGTTGGCTTGCAAACTGGAATTGAAATGGTGAGTGTTTGATGTACCTAAGATACTCAGCACTGTGAAGGTGCAAAATATTTTTATTGTGGCACAACATTTAAGTCAAAAGCAAACTGGCATGTGCTGGTTGAGTACATATTCCCACACAAACACGCACCCCAAGTCAAGAAGGCAGAGGCTCCTTTGGCAGGATTTACAGCTGTGCGTCTTCCCGGATGAGTCCTGATCCACACCGTGCCTCCAGACCCCACACTGTTTGCTCCTCCTTCCTGGCCAAACTGTCCAGCCCTGTCAGGTTGGATGGGGGCCATTGATAAACAGCCGCTTAAAAGCCTTGCCACAGGTTGTCTTTCAGATTGAGGTCTGGGCTTTGACTGAGCCATCCTGAAACGCTCGGGTCCTTGCTCTGAAGCCTCTGCAGTGTTCGCGTGCCTGTGTGCCAGGTGCCTTCCTGGAAGGCAGAGCTCTGCCTCGGCTCCAGATCCCTTGCATAGTGACATAAGTGTGCTCCTACCATTGGTTCCATCCATCTCACCGCCAGCCCTGGCACTGTGATCCTTTGTCCACACGCAGCATCGTTTGCAAGGCCAAGCAGCTCATTTCAGGCCTCACCGGACCAAAGACCCTTTTCCCACGTGCCTCTTTGCAGAGCCCAAATGCACCTGCCTGTGGCTTTTCTGCAGCAGTGGCGTCCTTCCCATGCCCGGTTGTCGTCTTGGCGGGGGATCTCTCGAGAGGGGCCTCTCGTTGGCTGGTGTGGCGGGCAGCTTTCCCTAGGCAGAGTCGCATCAGACCCTCTCCTTTCCACTTCGCTCCAGTGTATTTAATGGCACTCCGGGGGGTGTTCATAATTCAGGATTTTTGTGCAGCACAACCCCGACTGATGCTTCTACACAACTTTGCCTTTATGGTGGAGCTGTTGCCATCTGCTCTCCAACAACTTGGGGGCTTCTCAGAGCAGGTGCGTGTAATCTCAGATCACAAGATGCATCACTGCACACGGGAAGACTCCGTTGGGCTACTTACTTCTGTATGTGCCTTCTGGAGACAGTGGGCTGCATCACAGCAGCAAATTCAGTGAATGCTTAAGCAGCCAATAAGTGCCAGTTTGTTTTTCTTTGCTAAACCACTGTAAAAAATATTTTGTGCCTTCACAGAGCTGAATCCCTTGTCAAGTGGTCACAAAGTCAAATCCATTTCTGTTCCGAGGTATAACACAGTAAAATATGGAAATGTTAAAGTGGAGTTAACAGTTCTACAAGACACTGTGCATCCTATTCAAATTTTACACCCCCCTGTGGACATCAGTGGCCCCGGGGGTGGGGCTGGGGGGGACCTGTGCTCCCTCCCCTGCTTAAGGCAGAGATTGTGGGAAAGCATCATCTGAGCGTGGCTAGAGGACAAACTGGTCAGATTTGACTGTTGTGTGTATTGATAGCCATACTTTATGTTTCCATTAACTTTAATTTAATTTAATTTAATGTAAACATTTGTATGCATTAAATACTAGAATGGTGTTGATTCAGTTTTCCACCGTGTGGGGGTCTCGTGTATTTAAATTTCATGACATTGTTATATAAATAAACCTTTTACAAGCAGACCGAAGCCCTCTGAACACTTTCGAATGGCATAGTTGATCTCAAGCAGCATTTTACCGCAAATCCAAGCATTTGCTTAGTGCACTTTGCACCATCCCTGTAGGCAAGGATGCTTCGTCTTCATGTCTAATGCTGAATGTCGCGACCATGCTTCCTGTCCTTCCCTGACACAGATGGGCTTTGTTTTTATGCAGTATATAGATGAAGATCTGAAAGTAGCTGGGAAATACAAAGGAAATGATTACAGCCAGTACTCCCCCTGGTCCTGCGACACCATCGGCTCCTACATTGGAACCAAAGATGCAAAACCCAAAGACGTTGTGGCAGTGGGACTTGTGGAGATGGTGGTAAGCGTGCAGAGAGGACTCGACGGCGCTGGGGAGGGAGTCCCGTCGGCATTTCGCCGGCCGCCAGGGCCGCACAAGGACAGGACGTGTCAGCGTCAGCCTGCAGACGCCTCTGGGGTGGCAACTTCGGGCTGCCACTGCAACGCAGCCGCAGCCCCCTGTCCTTTGCTGTGCACGGGGCCCCTAAAGTGGCGTGTGACGCACCAGGCCTGGGGCCCACACTGTCCCCACCGAGGCTCCGCGGGTGGCCACCCCCCTTCGCGGCATCGCCAGATTGTTCGGTGGTTTCTTCCGAGGCCTTGCTTTTGGCAGTGGAACCGCCAAGCCACAGGCGGCTGATGCTTTGTCCCTGCTGCCTCTGCCTTCACCCCACTCACCATTGACCTCGACAGAAGAGAAGCTGGGGTTCTGGATGGATTGGGACCCCAGCCCAGGGTTTTCGCACCACTGCTCTAAAAAGCTTGTTTGCTTGTTTGTTTAGATTTCTATGCCACCGCTTGCTTTTTAAAGAACTCAGAGCAGCTGATCTCCTCCTCCTCCTCCTGCTCTCTCTCTCTCATCCCCACAGCAACCACCCTGTGAGGGAGGCTGGGCTGAGAGGCTGTGGCTGGCCCAGAGCCACCCAGTGGGCCCCATGGCTGAGTGGGGACTCGAACCCGGGTCGCCTGAGTCCCAGACTCAGGCTCTTACCCTCTGCGCCACTGGCTCTCATAAGGAGCCTTTGATGTGAAGTACAGATGAGCAGACTTTGGTGTGTTGGCAGCCCAGTCATGGAAACCGTACTTTGAAGTGGGGTGGCACCCGTTGTTCGCATCCTTGCTCGCGAGGGCCAGATGGGCAGCACATCCTTTCAGCCCTCGCTTTGCCGCTCGAGACGGCTGGCGATGGAAGTGAACATTCAGAGCTGGCTGCTGAGGGAATGCAAATGAAAACAGACCAGAATCAGGGAGCACAAACCTGGGCTAGGATTCTAAACTCTGACATAGCATGATGTCTGAACGGAGCCAGGATTTAATACCGGCATTTGCAGATTACACGCTGCAAGAGAACTGCTGGTGTGGCGTGAAAATTAGATTTAATTAAAGGGTCCTGTTTCTATGTTGAAACACTAGATTCACGGAGGAGGCTGCCTTCTCTGTCCCTGCCTGATTCACTGTTCTGGCCTTTCCTCTTTTTATTTTGAAGCTGAGCTAAAATGCCCCCAGTCCTCAACTTGCCACTCCATGTGCAAAATGGAGACCGCATTTCTGCTGTCCTTCAGGGAGGGTTGGTTTGAGCTGGGAGTAGAAGTTTGATTTGTCCCCAGCTGCGTCCTAGTCCTCATGCCCACCATCCCTGTCATGACTGTTTGTGGGGGTGGGGTGGGGGGATGATGGGCCCTTCTGGTATAAGAATTACTCCGTTGCACTGTTTTGCAAAGGGCGTTGGTAGCCTGCCCCAGTGTTTGAGTTGGGCATTCGCGTTACAGAATGTTCAGCTGTCCATGGGCGACTCTGAATGCTAGCCAGCATTTGTCCGCTTGCTCTAAAGAAGGCTGTTGCACAAATGCCTTTAGGCAGATGCGGCCCCATGTCTGCAGAGTAAGGACGTGATCTCTGCTAAGAAGAAAGCCAGCCATTTGGAGGGCTTTCTATATAAATCCCGATCTTTTGATCTTTCGCCCCAGAACACAGATAGCAAGGGGATGCGAGACCAGCGTTTGGATCTGCAGAGAAGAGCAGCAGAGGCTGGCGATGATGATCTTATCCCCTTTGGAGATCGGCCTACCGTATCGAGGTTTGGCGCTATCTCGCGGACATCCAAGGCGATGTACCAGAATCCTGGCCCCATGCAAGCCATGACTGTCCAAGGGGCTTCTGCAAAACCAGTCAACGTTTCAGGTGTGAAGCTTATGCATTTGAAGGCTGTTTCATTTGCTGATTTGTTTTACAGTCGTTGTACTAGGTACTAGGACTCCGCTGTGTCAGCAGCAGTTCCAGGCATAGCCTGCCCATTGCTAATAGATTCTCAGGGTGAGAGAGAGAGGACAAGTAATAGTCACTGCTCTAGCTGTGGTAAAAAGGTAGTTCTGTATATCCGAGGGAAGTTTCGTTACGTGTTTCTTGCCCCTCTAATAGATGCCACGCTTCAAAAACCCCCAAAGTAGTTTGTGATCCATCACAGGGATGTGTTCCTCAGAGGTGGATGCAAACACTCGGAGGCTGACAAAAGCCTTTGAGGTCGTCTCCCCATTAGTTCCCAGCCAGTGGGACTGGGAATGACTTAGAGGTCCTCCTCATTAGAAGATGTGGTGCCACGCTGAGGGAAATGGAGGAATTCTTCTGGAATAGTTTTTAAAAGTGTTTAGCCAAGTCACTCTCCAGCACTGTTTGAGTTCATAGTGCTTGGCAAAGAATGGAACAGCTGGTGTGCATACTGCCACTTCACATGTGACGGTGTACATGCTCCGTCAAGCAGGCACATGAACTGGATGCACCACTGCCGTGTTCAGCCAGCCCAAAGTAGGAGTCGGCCTTTTAAGCGTGGGCAGGTTCACAAATTCCAAATTTGCCCTGCATTCAGTGGAAAGTGGAAAGTCAGTTTTTGCTAGTGGATAATTTCCTTCTGGGACATGGGTAGCACAGCAGGTTCAAATCCATGTGACGGGGGTGAGCACCTGCTGCTTTGTCCCAGTTCTTGCCTACTTAGCAATTCAAAAGCATGCAAATACAAGTAGATAAATAAGTGCCACTCCAGTGGGAAGGTAACCACGTTCCTGCACCTCGGCATTGAGTCATGCCAGCCACGTGGCCACAGAAGCATCTTTGGACAACGCCAGCTCTTTGGCTTACAAAGAGATGACCACCAGCCCCAGAGTTGGACACAATTCGCCCACCTGCGCGGGGGAACCTTCACCTGTACCTAGATTTCCTTCTGTAGCATTGGCAAGCAGGCTTTGGTGGGGAGGAAAAGATGCTTCCCGCCCTCACGCATTTTCTCACCTTGGGGTGGTGCAGCCTCTCTCTGCTCTCCAACCCCCTTTCATCCCATCTGCCAACCATCTTATGGTGGCTGTTTAAAAGAGGAAGACATATGACCGGTGAGGATCAGCCTTGTTGCTGTCTCCAAGAAACATTTTCCCTGCACAAATGTCAAGAGAAGTGGATGGGCGGCAGTGTTCTGCTGTGGCGGAGGCAGCCCTGCACGTTGACAGCACGGCGCCGCAAGCAGGACTGCCTCCCAAGCCAAGCAGCTTCCGCTCTGCAGCGATTGCGGTGCAAATAATGACACTTGTTTTGCACAGACCTTTCCCATTGTCTTCCAGATTACAGCCCTTACGGAACACACAGTGCGTGGGGAGGCTCCTATTCACCCCATCAGAACATACCTTCTCAGGGACGCCTTACTGACAGGTAGGGCGCTTTGAATTTGTGGTTCTTGGCTGGAGGTATGATACATGCGCCGAAGAGCAAGAACCAAAACGTTTTCCTTCATTTTCGACACTGCTCTGTTTTGAAAGGGAGAGGTTGTCGATGCCCGACGTTGCTGGCCATGGGAAGCCTTTGCCCCCATCTGAGAGGGAGCAGCAGCTTCGACTTGAACTGCAGCAGCTGAACCATCAGATTAGTCAGCAGACGCGAGGCCTGGAGGTGGGTGCTTTTGCCTCCTGTTGTCCTCTAGGAAGGCACTGGGCAGGCTGGACGAGGGCGTGCACCAAGTACGAATCCATCTCTCCTTGGTGGCTATAGCCAAAGAGCCCAACAGAATGGCAGATTTGTCATCACTGTTTTGGAATACTTGTATGCCACCCCATTCGCATGAGCCTCGGGGCGGCTTCCAACACACCAACAAATATCTGTGCAAGTGCATAAAATATTGGAGACCTCCTGGCATAAAATTCAAAATCAATAAATAAGATCAACAATTACAATGTTTGAATAAAAAGGTCTCGGCCTGGCGCCGAAAAACAAATAATGACGGCGCCAGGCAGACCTCTCTGGGGAGCGCGTTCCATGGATTGGGCGCCACCACAGAGAAGGCCCTCCTCCGGGTACTCACCCTCCTGATATCCTTCACGGAGGGCTCCCGGAGAAGGGCCTCTGCCGGCGATCCCAAGGGGCAGGAGGGCACATACGGACGCAGGCGCTCCTTTAGGTAACCAGGTCCCAAGCCGTTAAGGGACGTAAATGGCTGTATTCACCCATTTGAAATACAGCTTAACGTTTAAAATAATCCGAGAAAAATGCTTGCCCTCCGTACGCAATTGCCCAAAAAGTCTAGTTCTGAATTTCTTGGTTCCAGTTTTCTCCCTACGCCTTCTCTCTCACTCTTGTGGATTAGTACTGATATATCTGCCCTTCGGCCAATAGATGGGTTTTATCGCCCTGTTTCTCTCTTGTACACAGTGATGGGCCATTGCATAGTGCACTTCCTATGGTCCTCTTTTTTAAAACTTCTATGTTGACTGACAGATTTAAAAGTTATGCTGGAAATCTTAATGATGAGATTGATTTCTTGGAATGAGAATGTGCATCTCGTCCAGAAGGAGTGGACAGACATGATCGCTGCAGTCATGTCTAAATGCTAAAATAGCAGTGTCCTCGCAAAACAAGCCGGAGAGGCATAGAAAGTGTCCAGAAAGATTACTTTGGGTCTTGCTAAGTGAGAGTAATTTTCATTCTTCCTGAGGCAAGGGAACATGGATGGTATTTGTGAACTTGGTAGTTGCTCTGAGTAGATGCAGCATATTTTTCAGTCCAAGAATGTGATACAAATTTTGCTTTAAGTATTGCATGCCCGCCTTTGCTCACACTGTAACGGAGGAGTACTGGATGGTTCGAATACACCCACTGGCTGTTGCTCTCCATTATCATAAGTATTACTGATTGGACACCTAACATTATGCTAGAAAAAGAACAAGTTAAAACAAACCCCACATATTTCCATCTCGGGGACACAGACATTCCGAAATTATTAAATCTGAAATCTCTGTGATTTGACCTGCAAAATGAAATCACTCAAACAAATCCCTGTTGATCTAATTATATGCTGAGTCTTTATTAGCACATATATATATATATAGCATATATTAGCATATATAAATGTCTTCTGGATACCCCCAACACATTGGCAGCCTGGCCCTACAGGTCAGACTTCAGTTAAATCAGCCCTGGTGCAGCTCGATTGCAGGCAGCCCAGGAGACCAGCGCCTGCGTGCTTCCTGTTCGTTCGCAGGGTCTGGATTGCAGCTCCTTTTCTGCAGTCTACAGGGAACCTTGCTTTTCTTCCAGCTGCACAGTGAAGTTGGTAGATGGCAAACCTGGCGTGGCAGGAGAGCATGCTGCTTCCACATCATGCCCAGTTAACGCGCTGCCGCCTGCCGCACTGATGGCCACGGGGTCCGCCAGCCTCAGGGAGGAGAGGGCTTGCCTCGCGGTGGCCCGTAGCCACGAGAGAGAAGCAGAGTCTCCTTATTCAGAACACACTCGGTGCTGGGGGCCAGCTGCAGGACGCATGTGGCACGCGTCCTGGACTGGAATACCAGGACCAGGTGTGATGGAAGTGGAAGAACCGTGGCGAAACATAGCAGGGCCTGCGGCAAAGGTAGAGTCAGGAAGAGGCAGGAGGCGAGACCTGAGTGAAGCGCCACAGGACTGGAGGTAGCGGTCTGACCAGGAACACAAAGCAGCCGGCGCCAGGGTGCCTCTGGCTGCGGCAGGGCTCTGGCAGGGCCGAGCGGCCTTTCGAGGCATCTCCTCGACTGCTTATGATTGTACTGGTTCTGATCCTTGCAAGCAGCTACAAGTACTTGCCGGGTGAAGCAGGCCGCCTTCCCTGTCAGGACACTGAGCAGGCCGCATCGTCCTGCAGATCCTGGCAGGTGGTTGTTGCCGCCGCCTTGCTGTACTCCGTGGCTTTCCAGGTGCGATCGGCTGCTGGTAAACATGAACACTGGACTCGTGGCCCTCGATGTGACCCAGCAAGCCATGGCTTCAGTTAGTGCGGTGTGTCTTTGTCATGCAGTTAACTCAGAACGTGTTGCCAGTAATCCCTTCTCAAGCAATGAGTAGAAATGAAGGATTGAGCTGTTTCTCACATTTGGAAAAACTTTGCACGTCTCATCAACGATCTTTCAGCTTTAAGGTAGCCTTCACCTGCATATGAAGTGTTCTTGCGAATAATGGCCATTTTGTACATTTCCAATGAAAAAAAAAATGGGGGGGGGGAGTTGGGCTTAGAGAACCAAACAATGCTCCTCAGTTTTGGCCCGACTCCCCTGTCTGCATGGTGTATCTTGTGTGCTCAGTTGTGTATGTGCTTGGCTTTGTGCATTTAGGCTGTTAGTAACAGGCTGCTGTTGCAGAGGGAGGCGACCCCCTTGGCAGGCCAGCCACAGCCCCCACCGCCACCTCCTCCTTCGTGGCCTGGAATGGTCTCCAGTGAACAGCTGAGCTTGGAGCTGCATCACGTGGAGAGGGAAATCGGGAAGAGAACCCGGGAACTGAGCATGGTGAGTGTTCTGTAGGGCGAGCAAAGGAGACGCAAGATGCCGCCGCCGCCGCCTGGTGAGTTGCAGTGCCGCTTCATACCCTGTGGAGACGTGTGCCGCCGAACGCCTGCTGCCAGCGCGAGCCGCTCGTGCCAGGCTGGAGTGCCGTGCTCTGATGTCGGTAGCCTGTGGGGCTTGCTTCTGGAGTGGTTTTGTGGACTGCCGTGCATACGAGAGCCTTACAGTTGGGTGTCACCAGCACGTCCATCACCAACCGGTCCGTCTCTTAAGCAAGAGATGTGTCGCAGGCTGCACACACCATCCGTTAAGCAGCATTTCAAAGGGTGCGGTGCTTTTGAAGCCTTCAGCAACAGATTTCCTCGGTCTTTGCTGCTGGGTACATTTTGCAAAGGTTTTTATCCTTACCGAGTAGAAGCACAGGTACCTGTAGTTTATGTCCCCTTGCCTTGTGGCTTTTGTGTGAGTTGATCTGTAAAACTTGGTTTGGAGTTCTGCCGCTTTCTTCTCCTCACTTAGGAAGCGCGCTTGCAAATGCTCTTCCCACGCAGTGAGCTGGAGGTTTTTCTTTTCTTTTCCCAAGGAGAACCAGTCTTCACTCGATGTGAAAGGTAAAGTGGGCGCCAGTAAGCAGACAGAAAATGGACAGCAGAGCAAGATCCCAGCTCAGGACCTTGCGCTAACATTCAGGTAACAGAACCGTTTTGTTGGTGCACCTGAATGAGATTAAGTCACCGCACGTTGCGTGCCGTGGTTTTCACTTGGCAGACTTGGCTGAAAGAATGCCAAGCTCTCGAAATAGCACTTCAGGGAGTGAACATCAGCTCAACATTGTGCTCCACCAAAAAGCTTGCTCCTCCCAGACCCATTAAATCAGTCTGCACACTTCAGGAAGAGCCACCGTAGCCATCTTAGAATGATCCAGAGAAGTTGCACCATCTTTGAAATATATTTGCTTGGGAATTACTTAAAGATTTAATGATGATAAAAGATTCTAGATGCAAACTCAGGTAAAGTGCTACTACGTTATCCTTTTCCCATCACCCACCAAGACAACTCAGAAAACTATTTTGTATTGTGCCACTTAACTTGACAAAAACCTCCAATTTTTTCAGATGTAACAGTGGAACTTGCTTAATTTCAGTGGGATTGTGTTTATTTACCTTTGGCTGTATCAGCTTCCAGTATAACAACTTTTTATTGGTATCCAAATCTCAGAGGCACTTGCAAACTTTGGTCTGCAACAGTAATACTTTCTGTTTCCTTATGAAGAGTTCTGAAGAGTTCCCCCACTGGGTCGAATGTCATTATTAGCCATTTTGGCATCACATCCTCCCCAGAAGAATCATTCCTAGATTTATCCCTTTTGCATGAGTTGGGCTACCTTGCAAGCTCCAGAGCCAACCATGCCTCTGCTTCTCGCCTCTACTGAGAGCACCAAGATTTGTGGTATTTTAGACGGCCGTCACACAGCATATGGAAGGCTGCAGTGGTGCCTGGCCTGCAGGGAGCCCTAATCCCCCAAGCAAGCTGGCTCGTAGCTCTTCCGCTGATGTCTGTGATAAGAGTGTCTAACTCGATTTTTTCTAACTTGAAAACCAGGCATTACATAATGGACAGTTATTAAAACAACACAGTGATAGCAGCAAAGCCTGGCAGGAACAAAATTGCATTTGCCCATGTACTAACTCTGCCTACACTGGGCTTGAGACAAGGAGTTATCCCCTGGGGTACTGCTCCCAAAGGAGAAGGGCAAGGAAGCGGGAATAAATATGGGCACAGTGCCGTGATGTTTGCGACGCTTGGAAAGCATATTCTCTTTCTGTGTGTTTTGTCTGCTTCGGGTATTTACTGCTGGGACAGACCTTTTGCCCTAAGAGCAAATGCTCAGAATGCAGCAAGTATTGTTGTGAGCTGCCCCGAGGCTTTGTTGCGATGGGGCGGCATAACAATGCTATATAAAAAAAAAGACGTATGAGTTGAGCCCAGTCCTATTGCTCTTGTGCCCACATGTTCCATTACACACGCCCCGTCTTCAGCCATAAGTGTTTAGGGCATCTGGTAAGGCCCCACATAGGTTTCTTGTCTGTCATACGCCATTGCATTGTTACTGATGGACCATCTGGAGCATCACAGCCCTGGGATGGCAACGGGGAGCCCGTGGGCACCAGTGCATCCCCGATACCTTTCTTTGTGCCCACGGAGGCACCTTACTTGGAGCGTGTCTTTATTGGCAGCCTCCAGCCTCTGTCGTCTCCATTTCTTATGCATGCCTCTGGACCACACTGGGGGCTCAGAGACCTTCCTAACAAATAAAGATGGAAGGCCGTTGCAGGCCTCTGCTCCCACTACGTTACCCTCCACCAAGAAAAAGAAGGGAAGAGCTAGAGTTTGTCTGGCGGCAGGGCTAGGAAGGTCAGCAGGAAGCCAGCTCTGGGGATCTGGGATGGCGGTGAAAGTGGGGAGATAGGGACACGGCGAGCGGTGGGGCAGCTGGCTGTGAGCACCCTGTGGGGTTGGGGCAGGTTGCGTTCCTGAACGGATGTGGGAGGGTCTGTGTGTGTGCCAAGGAGAAAAGGGGGGGGCTTGGAGGCGTCCGGAGAAAGGATGCTGTCCTTCTGTGCTGATGAGGGGACAGGCGGGGCACGCATGCGTGTTCCAGGGCTGCCTGCAGGGGCGAGAATGTGTGATCGCTGCACGTGGGAGAGGGGAGGCATCATGGCTGGCGATCCGGAGTGCCATGGGGGCCCAGGCATCACCTTTCGCCTGGTGTGGCCAGTCAGGGTTTGCTCAGACTTTGCTCAGTTCCATTTTCTTTCTTTTTCCTTTTCACGTCTTGTTCTTCCCCCTGCCCCTCACTCTGCCCCCACTGTCCTCCCCTGCCCCCAACACACGCCTTTGGGCATTCTCTCTTCAGCAGCGATGTTCCAAATGGATCCACCCCAACCCAAGAAAACATTGGCCTTCTTTTGAACAAAACTGCAGCTCTGAGCTTGTCGGAAAGTGCTGAAGGGGGAGGAGGCGACCAGGACATCCAGAGGACTGGAGCGGCGCCCTCCTCTGCCCCCTGAACAGTGGGGCCCGCGTGTCCCTCCGCTCGTCCCAGGGATCACCGGCCCTCCTCGGGAGACCGTGAGCCAGGACTGAGGCAGCAGCCGCAGCAGCAACAGCAGGTCCTGAGACAATGTGCACACCACCACGACTAGCAACAAACCCTGCACATAGTTCACATTAACACATTTTTTAATTAAAAAAATGAAAATTAGCAGTATCTGCAAGCAACTCAAATTAAATTTGTTTTTGTTCTGTGAATGAACTTTATTTTAATAACTTTGGATGCCTTGAATGCCAGGGCTTTAAAAGAAACAGATATTATATATATATGTGTATATATATATAATACACACACACTCTGTTTGATTAATTGTATGATCTTAATGAGGTAGGTTTTCTCTTTTATTTTGGTATTATTACATACCCAGTGTATAATTCCTAGGCCTTTTTCCTCCTCCCTTCAAAACAAGCTCACCCATCACTGCTTTGTGTGAGTTTGAAAGGAAAATAGGGAATACGAGATGGAGGAGGAAGCTCTAAATTGCCTGATCGGAAGATGTGTAGCAGCGTTTTTGAAAGTAACTCTCTGTATAGAGGCTAGATCCTTTCCATTGCCCATTGCATTTTCCTAACCATGATCGCTTTTGAACTTCAGGTGGTGACGCGTTGATCGTCGCCTCCACAGTCGCTAACGGCATAGGACACACAAGACCTCAGGGATTGCTTTTTCCACTTCAGAAAAGTGTGGAGTTGCCTGGCCCGCCAGTCAACATAAATTGGCTAATATTGTCAGATCCCAGTTCCACCTGCACTGATACGCAGATTAAAGACAATGGCAGCTGGAGCCCGAAACCAGCCTCGAGAGGAATCTGGAAATGGGTGAAGAGTCACCTCAGACGTGGGGCTTAGGATGGGAAGGGCAGATCTGTCCGGAGCAACTTCCGTTCACAGACGACGCAAGATTCTGCGCCAGGTGCTTGCTGGCAACTGACTCTTTCGGGAGTGATGAGGCGGCAGGGCCATCAGGCACCTCCCTCCCTTGCTGCTTGGAGAGCTGTTCTTGGAAGTCGTGGGCCTCTCTTTGGGGAAGGTGTTGCTCTCACTGCGCACTGAATTGTCGAAACTTCCTGCGCGAGGAGGAGGCCGGCTTCCAAGAAAGTAGCACTCGTCCAGCAGCTCTTTTTGGAGCCTGCGCGAGACGGAAACCATGCTTGTGTTGACAGATGTGGTTTCGTGCATGACAGCCATAAACGGGCTGTTGCGGGCAGAGGTCGTACACATGCGGGGTGGATTTTGGCTCCCTCCCTCCCTCCTCTTTCCCACTGACTTGCCCTTCCGCTGGGGAGGAGCGCTGCGTGGGCATCTTAGCAACCGCTTCCTCGCATCTCTCAGGCCTGATTCTGCCTATGAATTAGACTACTAAAACTCAGAACACACTGGCTATGTAATAAGTTGAAGCATCGCTTTGGTTGGGTAAAAGCAGAAGTTGATTGATCTTGTTTTAGGTTATTTCTCTTCCCTTAAGGTCCATTAAGGCCAAAACACCTTTCAGCTCTTTTGCATCTGTCTTAACTGTTCAAGAAGAAAAAACGGGGGGAACGCAGGCCCCCTCTTGCCTACCAGTAGGAGTGTCCAAGCAGAAAACTCTTTCGAGTAGTGACTATTTAATTTGCCCAGTCAAGGCACCGCATGTATATACTATTTCACATTGAATTTGATTATGCCCTACAGACCTGGCTGGCCAAAAATTTGGTATACATATTGGCTTGGGAATCGAGCATTCATTTTTTATTTAAATAAAAATTATATATATGTGTGTTTGTGTGTGTGTGTGTATACACACACACATATATGCGTATATATGTAGTTATATCTGTATATATATATTGGGTATGTTTTAAGAATTTTTTCACATGAGTACAGCTGTTATAAAACATCTGGGAGGTAGAGGCACAGAAAATTTATCTCAAAAAGCATTTAGACTCTCGTTTCTCCTACTCCTCTTAAAACTCCTACTCCACTTTATCTTGGCTCTAACACAAGACATGCCTTTCTCTCCCTTCTTCACCCCGCCTTCCGCTGGAGTCTCGCTAGCAGTGCAGGTTCTTCTTTTCACGGAGGTTGCTCACGTGGGAGCCCGCATGGCACCTGGTGAGGGGAGCAGTGAAGCAGGCCAGCGCTCCGCTAACTCTGCCTGAAATATTATTTTCCTGGTCACGTCACCTAACATACAAAGCTTGCAGGATGCCCTCCCTGATAGGAAGCGCCTCGCCCTGAATAGTTGTCTCACCCTGGTCTAGGAATGAACATCCAGCACATCTGTCCCACAGCCTTATTTTTGCAGGTGCTCCCTTTGAGTGAGAGTCAGCGAGAGAGAGAGAGACAGAGAGAACAGTGACTCCCTGTGCAAAGCAGATTCGTTTCTGCATGTTCATGCTGCATGTTCATTGACTTGCGCTCAGGTCAGAGGCCCTGCAGAAAGCGCGGACTGTAAAAGCACCTCCTCTCCCAGCTGCGTGCATTGACTCGGGGAAACGGGCCAACGGCCCGAAAACCTTATTACTGACCACTCTGGAAATGTTTCTGCCATAAAACCGCGTGCTCTGAACATGAGCTTATAAAGAACATTTCTTAGTATTTGTCCCATCACCTGCCCAGAGCTGTACTTTGTGCGTGATGTACTGTGTAGGTTAATGTCCTGTTTGCACAAGGAAATGGTTTTGTTTAACCTCTGTAAACCACATTGATCTTGGCTTAGTTTCCTCTTTTCCCTCAGTTCTGTGCAATTTCATCAGCAAGGGTGAACAGATAGGGACCTAGGAAAGACTTTACATTTTTTTTTAAATGTTTGGATAAAATGTATTGCCTTTCAAGTCGAAAAATCTGTAATAATGCAGTTCTTATCCTTCCTTTTATAATCTTCTTCTCAGGTCTGCATACTGAAACCCTGCAATGCCATTTCAGAGAAGGGTGGGGATGGGCATAATCCTTGTTTCTCTGGTAAGGAGATGGAGGAAAATTTTAACCGAGAAACAACTGCTGTGCAATAATTTCTGTGGCTTTCAAAAAGCTATTTTCAGAATATTAATTGGAGCTAGAGGCACATATATTTAAAAAACAGAAAACCTCTGGAGACCCCTGCTTCAAAAGAGATTCCTTTGCATGCCATTTCTACCGGCTGGCAGCATTCCGGAGCTGCGGAAAGACTGCACACTGGTCTTTCGGAGTTCTGCGTGTTTGCTTTCACGTTAGCTTCAGATTCTGTACCTTTGGACTCTAAAAAGCTTTGCCTTGTAACAATTAAGAAATGGGGAAACAGTGAAATGGATATACACGGCTAAACCGTTACAACACCCTCCGTCCTTCATGTATACTATGCTTGGGTCTTTATCACATTTTTCTCTGCAAAATTAAGAATAACATCCATCACTATTGATTAATGAACCATTTTGTAGATTACCACTTTCATTCCACCCAGAAAGCTTCAGCTATTGGCCAGTGTAGCAATGTAAGGAGTAAATCCATTACGTTGTTGTTTTATCACATGAACTAAGTGACATTTCCACTTAGACCTGTAGGGCAACTTGTTCTCTCCAGGTGTTTGGGACTACAGCTCCCCTAACCCCTGACCTTTAGCCATTTTGGCTAGTACTGATGGGAGTTGTAATGCAGAACATCTGGAGGGTACCACATTGCTGACTCCTTCATATTCTTGGAATATTTAGATGCTCTGACATAAGGTAGGCATAGTTGTGTCTACTCACTTGGACACTCCTTTGTGATTAGAACAAAATTTAATTTCAAGATAGGCAATTTCTTGTAATTTCTGATGTAATTCCAGAAGCATTACAGGTAAATCTAGAAGTGACTGAGGGACCCAGACTTCAGAATAATCTTAAATAAATTGATTCCGTGTATGTAAAGATGTAATTCCCACTGTCCTTGAAGTGATTATTAGAGGGTTTTGCTCCTCTTTCAGATTAGTCTAAATGCTTTTAGCCAATGGGGACTTAGCATATCTGTTCTGACTTTGCTGTGCTTCCTGTCGTTTCATCTTCGTCTTCTGATGTGCCCGCCACTCTCCCTTAGCACGCACCAGTTGACAGCTTGCTGCCTCGAAATAGCGCATTCAGATGAATTTGCTTAGCCAATAACTTCTGTGAAGTTGCCTTTTCTAATGGTGTCATTACTCAGTGATGCACAAATGTGGTATTGCCCCTACTGGTAGGCAAATAAGGGGGGGTCTGTATAAATGTGGAAAATGCCCTTTTTCATTCATGGAGAGCCAAAGACTTGTGCTTTACTCTTGGTTTGTTAGGGATTTCTTTTCCTTTTCTCTATTCATTTCGCTGGGTTAGCCAGTTTGGATTGAAAATCTTGTGATGTTTATGTTTTCAGCTCTTAACACTGGTAGAAAGATATAACAGCTTGTGATTGTCAGGCCTTACAAAACACATGTTCAGTGATGGTGAATTATTAACACATTTCAGAAGTGATGTGTTTAAGCATTGTTACATTTGCAGCCATTTATCTAAGTCCTCCATCTTTTTTTGTTGAGAAAATGCTTGAACACCCTCCCACCTCTCTTCAGTTTACAACTAGCAAGGAAAGGGCTTATTTTTAAAAAGTTACTGTTTGTGTTCATAGCTCCTGCTTGAAATTTTCTATTGAGCTTTATTAAAAATAAGTATAAGGAAGGTTTAAAGAGACTAAATAAAAGCTCTCAATAGACGTAGCACTCGCTGTAATGAGGTTGCAGAAGCAAATGCATGCAAACATGCTGTGTGTGATGGTGGGTCTGTGCTGTCTGGGTGCAGGATCTCTTCGGAACGCTGTCTGATCAGGAATTCGCACGTGAATTCACTATCAAGGCAGGACTATGACATTAGACAGCACTCTCGTTAGGTCTACTAACTGAACGAGCACGGCTTCCTCACAGTAGGCTTCCCTCGGGAGGTTGCGCATCCCCCCAATTTCCATGTTAGCTCCTAGTGGAAGTTGCCGTTTGGTCCACAGGGCTGGGTCTCTTCCCTCGGGAGGTTGCCTTTTTTTCCAGAACTAGTTTTGCCAGGTTGCAGACTTGAAATTTTGCCTGTTCCTTTCAAAGTCCTGGAGGCAGCAGAAGACCACGCTGTCGCCAATCCACTCGCCCATGTCCACACCCAACCTGTTGCGGGAGTGCAGTTTTCCTTGCGGCAGGGTGGGGCAAATGGCGGACATGTGGACCGCAACTGGGTGAGAAGTCCCACATCTGCATGCATTTCACCTGCCACCAAACTTCCTAAACCTCCAGACTGAAATCTAACAATCCTGCCCAGGCTTCTAATCAGAATATTTATTTGACTCAGTGTATTTTGCTATGTACTAATTTTGATGTTATTAATTAGTGTGGATAAGAATTTTAAGAGAGACTTGGTGACATTGGATGACTATCATCAGCTGTTTGGCTTTATATTGTGAATTCAGCCTCCACCCTCACTTTTTCAAGGAGTATTTCTAGAAAAAGGGTGAGAGACTTCCATCTGCCACATCCTGTCACATCAGCGGCCTCATTCGGATGTAGTTAAGCCATGGTTCTTGTGTAAGCTGGCACACAGGTGACCCCCAGTGAGTACTGGGATCTGAAACTTTTGTCCCCTGCAGGAACCGCGAGAGTTTGGAAGCTTTCGCTCCTCTGTTAACTCCTGCTTGATGTATCCATCCAAGACTGGATTAACACTAATCTTAACTATGGTTTATTGAAATAAGCCAATTTGAAACCCTGATGTATGACTCTGGCTTTGTTCAAAAGCTAGGAATTAAGAGGCGCTCCAGTTGTGGGGTCAGACAGCTTGCTAGTCCAAAGCAGACGCAGTCTGTCTTGGCTAATCTCATGGCTGTGCCGGGAGGGGACAGGGAGCGTGATCCCAAGATTGGCTGAGGCTCACTTGCAACATTAAACCACGGCTTACTATTAAATCCGGACGCAGATGATTTCTTGTACTGTGCCGCTTCCCCCTGATGTGCACATCACAAAAGAGGCTTTCAGCAATGTATAGTTGAACTCTTAGTCACGCACACAGTTAACATCCAAAGCCGTGCTTGATTGAATCATAAACTGCATGAGACTAGACCAGTCTCTGTGCCAGATTACTGCAATTGTGGGACAGTACTAGAAACTAAATCCTTTGGAGGGCGTGGAATGAGCCTTTTTTTGCTATAGAAAGGGAACTGACCAAGCACTACAACGTGTTCTCATTCGCTTATCAGCCTGTTTTTCAGTCTGATCTTAAGCTGCTCTGGAATTCATCTTGAATGTGCAGCAGCTGCCGCTTCAGGGAAAACAGTTACTCCATATTTTTCTGGCTCAGTTGTTCAAAATGCATCAGGGTAATTATGAAAAATGAAAAAGCACTCTGATTTAACCCAGTTTCCTCCAGTTAGCCTGGACGTAGCCCTACGCGTAACAGAAGGGTAGCTTTGTAAGGCCATGTTGGTATTGTCCAAACTCGCCCTCCATTCTCCCACCACTCCTGTGGGGTTTCTGTGGTATATATTGCATTGGATACAACAAGAGTTTCGTAATTTTACAAGAGTTTCGTAATTTTAAAGGAAAATGTGATGGCTGAAATAACAGTGTGCCCCCCCCCCTTTGGGAAAGGCTCAACTTTTGTTGTAATATCTGAAGAGCTCAGTAGTAACTACAGTTAACCTTTGTTGCCTAGGTAGCTTTAGTTCTGATGTCTCACATTAGTCACTTGTGTCTAAATAACTTGCGTACTTAGAGCTGTTTGATGCTTTTTTCACATTAGAAACGTATCTACTTTTGGAGGTGACAAATATTAAAGGGGGTGGAAAGTGTAATGCTATAATGCTCTCTCTCTCTCTCTCTAAAAATTGAAATATTAGATATGCTGATGTTACATGTATCTTTATGAAAAAACAACATCCTGTGGAGTATTTGGTGTTTGCTATAAACAAAATTTGTTTGCTTTTGTGTATGTTAAAGTGACTTTGGGCACAGCTGTACTTGGGAATGGCCTCCGCACGAGTCCCGTGGAATGCACCGGACGCCTGCAAGAGGCCATCGCCGTGCCTCCTGTCGTTCATGTTAGTTTGTTGTGGCAGACAGTACTCACAAGTCTTTGGCATCCAAAACCAGATTGTGTAACTGGATCAGAATCCCACAACTGGATTTGCGTAGGGAGCTCCTTCCAAGCTTCACGCTGGACAAACTGCCTGGGGACAAGGGGCGGCGGGGGGGGGGGTGCGTTTCCAGCTGTTTCAGGCTCTTCGCCCTGCGCCCAGAGGAATTCTCTGCTGCCCGTTGCCTTCAGTCTCTGCTTGCTATGTAAGCAGCTCTTTGCTAGCCATGCCCCCTTTCCTTAAAGGCGCCCCTTCAGCAGCGTGGTGGCGCTTTGATCCGTTTTCAGGGTGCGGCAAGCCACCGCCCGAGTTTGCCCCCTCTCTGTTCATCAGACCGCCCCCCCCCCCAGCATCCCCTGGCCACTTCCAGTTGTGGGATTTCTCTATATGTGTGTGCATTCTTTATGGTTGTGTGTGTGGGGGGGGGGGGTGTTAAGCCAAGTTTCCTTTGGTCTTTTTAGGGTTGTACCAGTCTCCCCGAGACATTCTTAAGTCATCACCTTTTTGGGTGGAGTTCATTTTTTTTAATAACTTTTTGACATTTTGGTGCATATATGCTTGGGATGGAGCTCATGTAATTTACCAATCGTATTGATTGTATGTGATTGTGCCCTGCAGAGGTATATTTAACAAAAAAAAAATAAAAAAATAAAAAATTAGACTAGGGTGATGCTGGTAATAAAGACGACTCCTGAATATTGTGTGAGTGACTTGTGAATTCGCAGATGCAGCAGTGTTACAAAAACGCTTCTTCGTCCCCCCCATCCCTTCGCCTCCCCCCCATCCTGCCACACCCTCCAACACAGACATGCAGCACTCCGAAGGCTGCCTCTGGCACCGGCTCGGACAAACCGGGAGCTGCCTTGCATCACACTAAAGGCCCTGCCTTGCTCTGCAGCCGCTTCCTACGAAGAGCAGCTCTCTGCAAGCACACAGACGGTCGCGCGCACAGCGTTTCCCACTGGTTCTGGCACAGCCTTCTCTGGGAGAGGGAGCGGAGGCCCCTCTCCACCTCTCCCCCCCCCCAGCAGTCCTGACATAGGTCACCCTTTTCTCATTGCTTCCAGCAATGAAAAAGCAACCGGGTGAGGGCCACCATGGGAGGTGGCTTGGCGGTCCCAGGCCCAAAACCAAGTGTGGCCAGTGGTCTGCCTTGATTTGCCTTCATGAGTAGGATGATCTGCAAAATGAAAGTGCCCGGCATCAGATTTGCACGTGGACGCTCCTTCAAAAAAGTCTTCAGTGTCCAGACAGAAGGTTTCGCTATTTGCACACACTCTTCATTGGGCCAACTACTGAGCTTTCCTGAAATCGTTTCCTAAGCAACTGACATTTTGCTGAAGGAACTAGATGATCTGTCACCACAAACCCACAATTTGGAAGGTAGGTTGCAAGGCATAAAGACAAAAAGGAGGCCTGGATATTAGTTGGAGAGGAAGAAAACAGCTGGCAATGGAAAGGTAAGCAGAATCAGTCCACCTTCTCCCAGTCAAATGTTTCCTGCTTGGTGTGTAATTTTAAGGAAATACGGAGGGAAGAGACTCCTGTGAGTAGTCGTCGTAAATGGCTCCTTGTCCCAGCTGCCCCTTTGAATCCTCGGCCTTCTCATCTTTCGCTCGGATGCCCCACAGAGACTGGCTGCCTTGGTCCAATGGCAGAAGTCATCCACCTCGATGACCGATGGCCGTGCCCTTTCTAGTTTTGAAACAAGTTTGAAAAGGATCCAGGTGATCGTTTAAAAATACCTGGAGGCTGGTCATCAAGCCGAACATGTCCTAAACCGATGCATTTGGGGCTGCATAATACTAAAGCGCAGAAGAGCTAACGGGCTTTGTCCAGAGGGTCCCAGCTGTTGTCTCCATTAAACTGGCTGAAGCAGCACCTCCTCCTCTCGGTGAAATCTTGGTTGAACCATCACAGCCACCCGCTGAACGTATGTGCTTCCTGAAAAGCACTGGTACATGGTGCATGGAGATGGGGCTCACTCAGGATTGATTCTGCACAGAATGCGGGTCGGACGGATGTGAGCCACTTCACATACAGGGAAGGGGGTTAAATCCCCAAAGGGGGTCTTTCCGGAGGGGCCACAGTTGCAATCCCAGTGTGCTTAAGAAGGCCTGCCTGCTGGGTGGTCCCTTTTATCACTCCTCTTCCTCCGGAAGAGCCTCGCCTTGGCCCATAGGAGCAGGCACTTGGAAGCCCTGCCCATCTGCCAGAAAACCTCTTGACCTGCGGGCAGGGAAGGAATCAGGCGTGCTTCTGAACTGACTTCACTGCTGCTCGGTGGATGCCTGCAGTCAGGTATGTGTCCCAGAGTCAAGCATTCCTGCATCGAGTTGAACATTAAAGCTGCTCTCCGCTCAGGTACTGCTTTGCCCCTCTATTTGTTTAACTTGCTTTAACTGGTCACTAGCCTTTGACCTTCCATAGCCTCCCCTCCCACTTTCCCCTCCCCTCTCCTTGTTTTGGCTCAGGCTGAGACCGAAAGCCCAGCCAAGAAAACATTTCTCCATTTGGGACAGTCCTGCGTCTAAAGCACGAGCGCCCATCCCCAGCTCACTGCAGTTCACTGACAAGGAAGTACAGGACAGAGGTAAGAGATCTTGGCTCTGGGATTAACTGTGTTTCAGTCTCTCTCTCACGAAGTTGTAGAAAGCAAGAAAAATAAGTGGTTACTTGCATCAGAAGAAAGAGGCCATAATTTGAATGGGGGAAAATAAGTGTTCAGTATGCATGATTTCTTGATGTATCATTTCACAAGTTCTAGCTCTGTCCCAAAATACGTTAACTGGAGATCTCATTTCTTCGCTGTTTCTGTGGGGCCCAGCGCAACCCTTCAGCGAGGGGTGGCAACGTGCCCCAGGTGGGAGATTTCAGGGGGTACCATTGTTATTGTTAGTCATGAAGTTGTGTCCAACCCATCGCGGCCCCTTGGACAACACTCCTCCAGGCCTTCCTGTCTTCCACTATCCCCCAGAGTCCATCCAAGCTCACACCAACTGCCTCAGTGACTCCATCCAGCCACCTCATTCTCTGCCGTCCCCTTCTTTTGCCTTCAACTGTTCACAGCATTAGGCTCTTTTCCAAGGAGTCCTTCCTGCTCATTAGGTGGCCAAAGAATTTGAGTTTCATCTTCAGGATCTGGCCTTCTAAAGAGCAGTCAGGGTTGATCTCTAGGACTGACCGGTTTGATCACCTTGCAGTCCAAGGGATACCATTAAATGGCAGCAAATGACCAGTTAAGGTAATTCGTAGCTTTACTGTAGTGTTGCAGCTATTTGAATATTTCCACCCAACTGCCTTGGGCTGCTTTTTAAGAGGGGAAATGGGACAGTAAAAGGAGATACATTAGTGGTTGATAAAACTATGCTTGGAGTGAGAATATAGAAAATTTCCTCACAGTAGCGGAATTCCTGAGGATGGAAAGTGGAAGATTCAGGATAGACAAAGTAAAGCATTTCTTCACGGCCACCAAGGTACGTGGCTTCAGAGTGAATTTAACAACATAATGCTGATGAGACCATCCGTGTCGGCCAGGCTTCCTGGGAGAGTCTGTTTCCTTGGGCAGAGGCGACATATCTCCAAAAGCCAGCCGCGGGGGGAACCACATGCTGGACACACAGGTCCTTTGCCCAACCCAGGAGCCCAGATGACCCACAAACTGGCACACGGAACAAGCAGGTCCTGCTGCCATCAGGCCTGATCTCCCGGGGCTCACCATATATCGGCTTTTTCACAGCATCTGCTCTCTTCCGCACAGAGATGGCCTTAACAATCGAGGAGTTTTTCTAATCTTAAGAAAAATACTCCCTGCTTATTGGAGAGCCACATGAATGCTTTCGCGCATTTGCTGTCAGGACCGGCGCAGTGGCTGCCTAGCCCACCTCCCTGTGGTATAAGCAGTGCTGACCCATCAGCTACGGGCATCTTGACACACTACCTTTTGTTTAAGTTTGCACCTACGGAAATTAAGTTTGGTTGCTCCAAATGTGCTTGCAAAACTGGCATCGACTGCTCAGTGTGTGAGCTTTGCCCCGTGTGTGAGCCATCTGTTAGTCCTCCCAGCTCCCGTCTGAGAAATGGCGAAGCCTTAAGTCTAAGTCTGCATAGGTGGCCCTAATGGTGCATTTGCTACAGAGTGATGCAACTTTCTAATTTCCTTGGCAGATAAATGGACCATCCCAACCACAGATCGTGCTTCGATGCAAAATGTGGGCAAGCTATTTTTAAAGTGTCAAATGATATTTGTCAGCTCCCGAGCATATAATAACCAAGTGTGACAGGGGTATTCAGGACACACAAATTCCTCATCATGGGGCTCCTACATCGGAAGGAGGGTGGAACTTCTGGCCACGCAAGGCTTCGAAAGAATGGTCATTGGCCTTCTGCGGTCACAGAAACTCCTGACCACAGGATCATTTTCTATAGCCACGCTGGCAAAAATAGCTGAGTCTCTGCCTCCATGGAGCTTACAGTCCAAAATTTGTTGTGAAGGGGTATTCAAGCTCAGCTGCAGAACATGGCGTTCAGGAAGTGGCGTCACAGACACATTCAGGGCAGGAGGCAGAGCAGCAGGTGGGCCTGTTTCGGAAGGAAGAGGCTTTGGCTGGCTGGGAGTGGCGGGGTTAGAGGGCTCCGCTCACAAGCAGCGGCATCATGAGCGGTGAGAGCGGAGAGCAAACGGGCCAGGGCTCGAGGGCTCTTCAAAGGACAAGGGCTTGCGCCAGACAGAAGCCAGCGAGGGGCCTGAGTGATGGGAGGCACGGAGCTTGGGTCTCACCGTTCTTCACGTGCTCCTCCAGGGGGTCCCATGGCCAAGCAGGACCCTTGTGTGCTTCACTGGGGGTGGTGTGTGGGTTCCTCCCCGCCTGCACAATGCACAGCTCTTCACCCTTCACTCCCCACCTCTCTCTCGCTGGCAGGAAGATGCAGCTCTCCATACTGGTCTTCGCCGGCCTGTGGTCGGCCGTGGCTCTGCAGCCCCGCTCCGTGGTGGACGTGTGCACCGCCAAGCCCAAGGACATTGCCGTGAATCCCGTCTGCATCTACCGCAACCCCGACAAGAGGCTGCAAGAAGGGACGAGCGCCGTGCCTGCGAACATCCCCCCCTCCGTCAACCCCCGGGTCTGGGAGCTGTCCAAGGCCAATAACCGCTTCGCCACCGCCTTCTACCAGGATCTGGCCCTCTCCAAGGATGCCGATCAGAACATCTTCCTCTCCCCGCTCAGCATCTCCACAGCCTTCGCCATGACCAAGCTGGGGGCCTGTGGAGACACCCTCCAGCAGCTCATGACGGTAACAGGGGAGACGCTCGGGCGCCCAGCCCGGCAGCTGCTTAAGGGCAAGCCACGCTCTCCGAGCTGGGCTGCCTCCCCTTCGCCAAGCCAGTTCAGTACCACACCTCAGATCAGAGAGCAGCACCTCGGCCCCTTTTCACCACAGTCTCACAGCTAGGGCAGATGTGGGAGCATAGGAATGTGTTCCGCCCCTTTGGTGCAGCTGCTGGAACGAAGGCCCCTTGAAATGGGTGCACTTGCCCTCATCTGACAGTATTTTTTGTGCTTGCCTTTTGCACGCGTATTGCTCATGCCGCAATATTTGTAATACCTGACGTAACACCTGTCCAGCCCTCCACCCCCCTTGGGCTGGATATGCTGGTGAAGCTTCCAAAAACTCAGTTGCAAGCTTTCAATTGCCAAAATCAATTGACAAATGAAATGGAGTTTTGTCCTTCTGGCTAGGAAGCATGGCGGCCAGACAACTCCTTGGGGCAGATCAGGAAAACCAGCGTGTCTCATGTTGAGATCCCCTGGACTAGCTACGCAAGCTACTTGGCGCTCTGGCTTGGCTGTTCGGCATCTCAGTAGGGCTTGCCCATAATTCCCAGGGAATTATGTCCTCCCTGCCTTTTCCGGCCACCCCTTCCAGTACTGGCCCACCCACGGACCCCCATCCAGAGGTGCCGCGGTGTTCACAGACAATGAAGCCAAGGCAGGGGCTGCTGTCTGTGGGGAGGGCAGTCAACACAGACGGTCCCTAGACCTATTCCCTAAGCACCTCTCTGCCTAAGCAAACGTTCCTGCACACCAGGACTCTGGCTTCCACTTATATTGCCAGCATCGGATGCTCCCCACCTGCAACAAACACACAGAAAAGAGATCCAAAGGTGCCTTTCTGATGCAGAACCGAGTCCTCCTCTCTTCCAGTGCGAACTGGCCGCCCAGACAGCAACATACCTGGCCCACGTCCCCACGTGTTCGCCAACTGTCTCTCTCCTTGCTCTGTTTCTCCAGGTGTTTAAGTTCGACACCTTTTCAGAAAAGACGTCGGATCAGGTCCACTTCTTCTTCGCCAAACTGAATTGCCGACTTTACAAGAAAATTGACAAATCCTCTGAGCTGGTGTCAGCAAACCGCCTCTTTGGGGAGAAGTCCCTGATCTTCAATGAGACCTACCAGAACGTCAGCGAGCTGGTCTACGGAGCGAAGCTCTTGCCTGTGAACTTCCGAGTGAGTCCTGCACATTTGGGAGGGTCGGTGGCAAGAACTGCGTCTGCATCCGAAGCGCCTTTTGATGCCAGGCGTTCTTGGCTGGAGGGGGCTTGTGCGCGTTGCCACATGTTTCAGTGGCGGCTGCTTCAGCTTCCCCAGCCCGACTTTTGCTCCCCCGGTGGCACATGGGCTTGCCTGTGATTGCCTCCTCCTCTTTGCCCCTCCTCCTGCACTTCATCTGGGCTGTCCGTTTTTCAACGGCTTTGTAAATATATTTGTATAGCCACTGATACTGGTCATGACATCGTGATACAAATGGCAGGTATTCATGTTCACACTGCCATGAATGTGCAGACACTCCACGCATCATGCCTTGGGACGCTCGTGTGTCCTGTTTCTGACACAGCCACATACACACACACACACACACACACACACAGGTCCTCATAGTTTTTTCCTGCCTTTGTAATCCTTCTGTCCTGCCAACTGAGCAGGATGCAAGGTTTTATGGACCCCTAAAATTCTGCCTGTGCTGGCAGCTGGTCAGTTTGCACAGCCCTGGGAGACCTGCTCAGCCACTTGGTTTTCCAAATAAGTGGATGGCTTTGTCCACAGTCGTCCTTTAACGAGAGATTTTCGGGCCCCACTTTGGAGCCTGGTGACTGAGGGATGAAGACGTAGGCACGTCGCAGAGGATGGCCAGCAGCCCACGCTGGGGGAGGTTCCAGTCCTCGGCCAGGGGAGCAGGCCAGCCCGCCCCCGAGGGGCCGTGGGGCAGGTCAGATTCCCTGGGAAGAGGGAGCCGGAGAGCAAATCCACCTGCCTGTGCGAAAGCTCCTGCCAGCTCCCCTCTCAGACTGGGAAAGCCCCATGCAGAGGGTGGAAAGGGCTGGGCTGGGGGCAGGGGAGAGATCCTGCAGGCTGCACAGCCTCCTCCTGCTGCCCCCCAAAATTCAAACTATGCCTCATGGCAGGAGGCATAGGGAGACCCCCGTCCTCAAGGGCACCGCCTGTGGGACTGCAACCTGAATCAGTGCTCAGGTGCACCTGCAGGCTCTTCTGTGACCCTTCGTGACGTCACACTCTCCTCCCCTTCCCTTGTTGGGGAAGATTGGGGAAGTTTGTGAAAAGGCCCTTTTCCTAATACCGATGTATGAATTTATCTTCAGGAGAAGCCAGAGCCATCTAGAAGGATCATAAATGAATGGGTGGCAAACAGTACGGAGGGACGCATTCTGAACGTGGTCCCGGAAGGAGCCATCGACGAGAGCACGGTTCTGGTCCTCGTCAACTCCATTTACTTTAAGGTACGGGAAAGGTGTGCCGTCCCGCAGAGCGAGCGCGCATGAGAGAGCCGCCTGACGAAGGGTGCGAGGAGGCCTCTCCGGAGGGGCAGAGTGCCTTCGACAGGAAGGGCAGATGCCTCCCTTGCGTCAGGCCCCGAGAACTGGGGCAGCAGGAATGGCCCCATGGAAAAGTGGGTCGTGCATGCATTGATAACGGTAAGAGGGGGGCTGCTGCTCTGGGACTCCCACCCGTCCCCCGCCCTCGAGTGCAAGGGCATGGGCGGCCGCAGAGGGGACCCTCCCTCCGCACTTGACCTGCTGAGTCTCGCTCGTACCTGGAGGCACGGGGAAACGTGCCACGTGGGGGGTCTCCCGCAGAGTAAAAGGCCTCACCGCCTTTGCAAAATCGGAGGACCGAGCCCCATTAGGCCCCTTGACCATTTTGGGCTGCCCTGACTTGCACTGGCAACCAGACCCCACGGTGTGCCAGCTATTCAAACAGGGCTGTCAGGGAAGGGAAGGAAAGGTGTCCGGGCACCAATGCTTGACCTCGGATGAAAAGGGTGATTTGATGCGGCTTTTGTACTTTTGCCAGGAGTATCGGCAGGCAGGCAGGCTGCTTTGGATGGGCTGCAGGGGGGCTTTGGGGCCCCCCGTGCTATGAGCCTAAAAGGAACAGGGGGCCCTGCACCATTCTCCAGTGATAACAAGATTTCCAAAAGACGCACCACGAGCTGCATCTTTCAGCCCGGTGGCCAGCTTTTCCTGCCGCCCGTGAATCGGCCCTTCGGTGGCGCTGGCAGGCGGCACCTCTGCCGCCTCAGAGTCCGTGAGCAAGGAGCTTCTTGTTCCGTTCGGCCGATTCGTGCCACTGCCTTGGCAGAGCTGGAGCGGCGCAGGGCTAGCGCAAGCCCCGGTCATCCTGGGCCGCGTGGGGCAGGCAGGGTGGCGGCTGAGGCGGGATCCACGCTCCTCGGACCCTGGCCCATTCCGACTCAGGAAGGCTGAGCTGGGCTGGGGCTTGGGCCGCCCAGCAATTAGCCTCCCCTGGAGGAATGGTGAGGCTCTCGCCGCGTGGGCAGGGGCCGTGCTGAGGCCTGTGTGGGAGAAACCAGACCTGGGCCCATGGCTTCCGGCGCCACCCGGCCCCGTCGCGCTTCTCACCAGCCCAGGCAGTGCAGGGAGATGGCGATCATCCAGATCCATTCTCCTCAGGTTCTGGGCCTGTGGCGGGACAGAAAGTGCCCCGGTCATCGTGGGGATGGTGGTGTCGTGCATGAAGCCCCGACAGAAGCAGTTGCAAGTCCTCCTCATGAGTCACTGCTTCTGTCGGGGCTTCATGCACGACAGGCGTGTGCCAGGAAATGGATGGGAGGCGCATAGCCCTTCTGAACCTCTCTGCGCTTTCAATACTGTTGACCAACAACTGCTCGATCGTTGGCCCACACTGGACTTGGTTTTCCAGCGGTTTTTGGTCTCTCCTATCCCCAGGGTGGTGCTGGAGGACTCCTGTCTCACCCCGTGGCTGTTAGGGATTAATTTGCAGTGGTGTGATGGGGAAAAGCCACATGAAACCAAATAGGTTTGGTGGGATGGAATCAGAATTCACCTCGCATTCTGGGGCCAAGGAGCCATCAGGGAGCAGCAGTGAGACAAAACTACATGGAGTAATTTTTCTTGATTCAAACATCCCAAATAGGGACGGGACAGGTATAAGTTGGGCCAACGTGAATTGCGCCAGCCAGTTCACCGGTTGTGTTTGCTTTTGATGCACTCATCCAGGGCCACTGGGAATCCAAGTTTCGCCATGAAAACACCAAGATGGATCCATTCCACAGAACCATTTCTGGGCCCTGCCAAGCACCGATGATGTATCAGGAAGGCAAATTCCGCCATGCGTTCATCCCAAGTGCCAACGTGCAGGTGCTGGAGCTGCCCTACAAAGGGAACGATGTGAGCATGGTCCTTATCCTGCCCTATGTTGGCACATCCCTGGCTCAAGTGGAACAGGAGCTGACATTGGAGAAGCTGGACGACTGGCTGAACTCCCTGGAAGAGGTTTCCCTCTCAGTGCACCTGCCCCGGTTCAAGATAGAGGACAGCTTCAGCATGAAGGAGAAGCTGCAGCGCATGGGGCTGAGGGACATCTTCAGCCCTGAGCGGGCCAGTCTGCCAGGTCAGTCCAGAAGGGCGCAACTTGTGCACAGTGCGATTGTGCCTAATACTCGTGTCACGCAAGCGGGCTTTGCTCTCATTCTTGAGTTTGGCTTTCTGTCTCACCTGCAACGATGGCATGGCCCACGGGAGGGAGCGCCTCTCACATCGTGGCCTGCAGTGCCACAGTGCACAAGCTTTTGTGTAACACAGCATCCCACCGGAAGTGCGGGCTCTCTTCAGACACCTGGGCCATGGGCATCCGCACTGGCTCCCCCTGCCAGGGCCAGCAGCATGTGGAGGCACACCTGCCTGGAGCCTGGTCCCCGGAGGGGCCCCTGGCAGGAGCCATGTGGGCACCACCAATACACCTTCTGTTCTCTTTTCCAGGTATCCTTGCAGGCGGTGGGCCTGCCCTTTATGTGTCTGAAGCGTTTCACAAAGCTTCCCTGGAGGTGGGTGTTGCCCGGCCACCTTTCCTATCTCTTTCCCTGCTCCTTCTTTTGTGTTAAGCTTTAGTTGTGAAAAGATAAGCTGTCCAGGGAGTTTAAAATGCATGCAGTGCTGTTCTTTAATCCCAGAGCTCTCCAGAGTATGAACCACCGTGGAGTCCGGCTGCCCATTTTAATAAGGTGGCATTTTGCTCCCAAAATTTCATCTCTCTCTCTCTCAGGCTGCCCCACTCTACTGTGTATTCACACAACAACACTGTGAAGTAGATTCCTTTGAGAGAAAGTGACTGCTTGACCCAGTAAGCTTCATAACTGGAAATGGATTTGAACCCAGGCCTGCCTATCCAGCTTTGGTCCTGAAGTATGCTTGAGCAGTCTGATATTTACAAAGAGCTTTTAATAGCTAGATCTCACCCCATATGTCTGGGATTAGGGGGCTGAGGCTTCTGGACCGGGTGGCATGGAGTCCATGTGGGTTTGAGACCTTTGGAACCATGCAGACACCAACTATTTCGGTGACGCTAAACGGCTGGGCTTGGAGGGGCAAAGCCGCTCCAAGAGGCTGAGTGTCAGGCCAGCAGCGCAAAGCTTAGGGCCCAAACGGGCTGCCCACGCAGGCCTCCAACAGCTGATCCAGAGGCAGATGTGTGCGAAGGAAGCAACGGCCACCATTCGCCTCAGGAAGGAGGCCTGTTCCACCAGCCCACATGGCCTCACGTAGAATGGGCCGCAGCTCCAGAGCAGAGCAGAACTCACCTGAAGATGCTTTGGCCTGCAAGACTCAGAATGTCTGACGTTGGCCATGATGGCAGCTTGGCCTTGGCCTTCCATCAAAGACCCCTGGAGATGGCGGAGCAGCTGTCCCCGTCTTCAGCCAGTGTCATCCCTCTGTGCTGGACTACAGTTGCCATCACTCCAGGCCAATGTGGTGAAGGATCCAGGACGATACTCAAAAGCCCATGGAGAGACCCCCGTTTCCCTGGAGCACGAATAGTCCCGATCCGTGTTTTGATCATAACCTTCCCTATTGTCAAAGGGAAGCATGCCAAAATACAATGAACCCAATCAGACTTAAAATTGAATGGTACCTGTACGGCTCAAATTACCTCAGCTGGTGAAGAAAGCAAAGCCTCAGGGCTTTGGCAAACTGTGGGAGGACAGGAATTCTACAGCTCAGGCGCTGCCCTTGTGGGTGAGCCGGGGGCACGGATGTTCCCAGCGTTCACTTTTTCAAGTACGTGGCAACGCACTAACCACCATGAGATGATATGGACGCTGGAGGCAGCACGAGGCCCACGGCGGTGCTGTTCAACCAGCAAGAGCAGGGGAGGGTTCGCACGTTTGTCCTGGGTGGACAGTGCCCGAATCCATGTGGCCTTGCTTGGGCTGTCAGATCTAGCCTCCTCCTCCCTGCAGCCCTGGTCTTGAACTTCTCAGGGGACTGCAGCCCCGTCCAGGGGAGGGCGGGATGAGAATGGAGCCAGCTGCATTTTTGGAGGAGTGCGTTCACCGGCCACTCACCCCCCTCCTCTCCCTGCCACTTGACTTTGCATGGAAGCATGGAGGCATTGGGCCTGAGCCGCCCTCCTGCCAACGCAGCCCCTCCTTTGCACATGCCTCGTCCGCGCCAGGCCTTTGGCTTAAAATGATTCATTCCTCTCTGTTAACCTGTTCAGAAGCTCTGTTTTCTGCTATACCCAATATTGCAAGCAGTCCTGAGATTTTGAATAATAGGACAGCATACAAAAGCTTTGAATGAGTGAGTGAGTGAGTGAGTGAGTTCCGGATGACACATTGCAAAAAAGGGGGTGGGGGGTACTAGGACAGGAGGGCGCGAAGTCCACCCCAGCCCTCAGGTGGGCCTGGAGTGCAGCCTAAGCAGAGCAATCGAGCCAGATGAGAGGGACAGGCCAAGTCCCACGCTTCCCTTCTCCCACAAGCGAAACAGTGGCTCCAGTAGGGACGCCCACCCATCTTGGGCAGCAGAAGCAAAGGATGGGCATTGAGTCACACACCACATTGCGAGGAAACATGCAAGGAAATTCCAGCTCATCCTATGCTTGCGTATGAGTAAAGGCAAGAGCTCTGCGGCGTGAGCGAAACCACACGCCTTCTTCCCAGGCCATGCCTGCCAGAATGCATGCGCGCCTCCTCTTCGGAAGGGCGTTGCCCGGACTGAGGGCGCACAAGTGCCATGGAAACAAGGGCTTCCCGTCTCCCAGCGTGTTTCTCACTCGAGCATCAAAATTCTCCTCCACTGATGAATGCGCTGCATTCACCAACCAAAATGGTGTCCCTGGACAAGAGGCTTCCTAGAGGCTTCCCCCAACTGCTGTAGGAGGCCCTCTCCATCCCGGGGCACTCCTCCTCTTTTCACAGGCAGAGGGAATGCCACGTGTGTGCGCCCAATTCAGCGTGTGCGTCTTTCTTCACTCCGCAGGTGAACGAGGAAGGCAGCGAGGCCGCGGCGGCCACCGCAGTGCTGCTCATGGGCCGCTCGTTTCCGCTGAACAAAATCTCCTTCAATGCCAGCAGGCCCTTCCTGGTGTTGATACGGGCCGTTTCCATGAACTCCTTCCTCTTCATGGGCAGGGTAGGCAACCCTTGCTCTTAGCGCCTCGGTCATCTCGCTGTGCTCTTGTCTCATGACCGTCAACCCTTCTGGACATCTCTGTGTCTACCTAATAAAAAGATACCTTTCCCCGACTCTGGCATATTGTGGCATGGTTGGTGAATGCAGCTCGGTGCATGTGTGGCTGCCACGAAGGCAGAGAGATTGGAGCAAAGGGCTCCTTTTTCCAGCGCTGCTCCAGAGGCCTTGCAGTTGGTGCAGGAAGCTTTTGGCTTGTTGAGGCGAGGTCTCCATCGGCCTGGTCAGCGGGTCCTCACTCTCTGGTCTTCTTCTGCCTGCCTGCCTGCCAAAGAATGTTTCTCTTCTTTCAAAACCTGAATCTTGGAAGCAGAATCCGTTGCTCAAAGCAAAGTATATGCAGCTGTAGCTACCAGCTTGCTTCAGAAAATACACACACCGGCCGGGTAGAATTCAGACCCATTAGCGCCGGATGCCTTCCCATGAGCACATGCATCCCTTTCCGATGGCCGAGTGGCAGGGCAATGGCTCTGCACCACTCATTATGGTCTGCACCCGTCCTCCGCCTGTCCCCACCGCCCAGGGCCGCCCTGCGTCCGCAGAGCAAGGAAGGGACGCAGCCCCTTTGGCAGCGACCCCACAGATGAGGGCAGTGCGATGACATAAACGAAATGGTACTTGCTAGCAGCCATTGGAGCAAGGAAGAGCCAAGATGCAGGAAACAGGAAAGAGTTCTCAGGAGGCGTCTATTTAAAATGCAACCCGTCTATAGCTGTTCGCAGCAACCGGTCCGATTTCCATTAAGGAACTGCAGGACTTGAACGCAAACTCAGCCTTGCAGCTCCAAGAGAAGAAATATGTGCTAGCCTGGATGCATGCAGCCTGCTCCTGTGGACGCTTACTCAGGAGTAATTCCTCTCTTAATTCCACATCTGCTCCCCTGGGTGGGAGTGGAACATTCATTGGAAAGTGCAGGGAAGTCGATCTGAGCTAAACGTTAGCGGCTCAACGCCTCTCGCAGTGGCCCGGCGCTCTCGGGAGACAGCGGTTCTCTGCTGGAGGCCTTTACGCAGAGGCCGGATGGTTGCACCCTGCAGTGCGGAGCCTCCAACATCGCTTTCGATTCTGGGACAGTTCTTAAGGTCTTCAGCCGTGTCACCCTTTTAGGAACCCATCTGTGCGTTGCTGGCAAAGCCCCTGGACCTGCTATTAGAAAAAAGCCTCCGCCACGTTTCAAAGGCCACCTATTATCTTCACCTTACCTGGAGGGCGGTGTTGGAGACCACCTGCCACAGAGGCCGCAATCCGTCCTGCAGCGGCAGAACGAGGAAGGGTGGCTGGCATCGCACGGGTGCCACCAAGACGACCTGCTGGCTAGGATCGCCTCCAGAGCTTTGTGCAACCCCTGGAAGGCCAGCGCGGGCGGCTGGTGGAACTCCTGGCTTAGTGGGCCACGGGGGGGGGGGGGGGAGGAGGCACGGCCAAGGTGCAATGAACCACCTGCCTCCTGGCGCCCGTGGAAGCTGAGTCTGCAAACGGGCCACCGGGATTTCTTGCCTGGAGTGATCTAGGAGGAGAGCTGACGCAAGGAAGTGGTCAGGGCTTGGGTGAGAAAAAGGCCAGCATCCTAAAGAAACGTGGTAGAATCCGTAGCCAGGACAAAAACGACGGTGCCTTCCAGGGTTGAGTATTAAACCATTTAATTCTCAAACCACTCACATGCATAACATTTCTTTTACACAGTGTTAAAGAGGAAAAATGCATTTTTTTTTAAAATACAAACAGAATTTCAAGTATACATTTATAGAATTTTTCAGAGTCCTAACCAAGTTGCTAAATTCCATTCACATTTTTAAAGCTGTTCAATGAGATAATAGTTCTTTCTTTTCTTTCTTTCCTTTTTTTCTTTTTTGCTAAACTGCTTTAAATAAGTTTGTACAAGTTTTTCTCTTCACCATTATATTTCGGTCTCCTTCCATGCACACCAAAGACACACCCATAAAACCATGACCCTCTTGCCTCTTTCCTTCTCCCTTCTCGTCCCTAAAAAGCACTGGGAGAATAGATGCCTGAGACCTGGGCTTTGGAAAATGCTCGGTATAAATACACTGATACAGTTTGTTGCAAACAGTCGGTTCACGTTTTAGCCTACTGCAAAAGTGTAGTATGCTTTCTGTTTTTTGCAAGTACAAAGCAATGTAAAACCATCCAAAAGATCAATTGAATACGAAGTCTCAGCACTCCTGTAGAAAAAGAATTGTAAAACTTATTTGTTTCCGATTTATGGAGTAAGAATTCCAAACGGTATGCCAGGTGGTGAATGGTTCATTGCAAAGAGAAAAACAAGGGTAGGACCCTCTGGAGCAGAAAAAACATATACTTAATGCTATGGGCGGACAGAAACAAGATGGGAGAATTCATTGCTGGGCCCGATCTGTTCCGAGCCCTCTGCTCAAGCCCGGTCCTGGCAAATGGGCCAAAGCGCCATGAACTGGAGGAACATCGGCCAACGTTGGTGATGAGCAACGCAGACGTTCCGTGGCTGACCTCGCACGTGGCCACTTGCCCGGCACCTGGCTGCAGCACGTCAAGTCCAGCTGGCAGCCCAACCCAACACTCCTCGGAGCCTCGCCCCGCATATTCACCATCAGAATGGTGGCCTCCAGCCCACACCACCCAACTGTTCACCTGCCTCAGTGAACAATCCCCAGTTGTTTGGGGCAGAAATTCAGGAAGGGAGAGTGCAGGGGAACCTGAAAGTCACACCATATCAAGACAGTTGGGATCTCATGAAAATTCAGCCCATTCCTCCTCAATTCCAAAGGCTCCGTGTACACGACAAACATTAGCAGCATCTCTCACGCTTTATTGAGGCTCAGTGGAGGTCGCGGCACACACAAAAAAGGTTCTGTGCACTTTACAAAAGCCGCTGCAGTCCGACCTTCCAGGTGCCGTATGGCGGAATCAAAACGGGGACCGCCCTGAGAATACGCGAGATCTTGCTTGTGCTATATCATGCAATGCGGGTGTGCCGAGAGAGGAGAGCGCGCACACCCCGCGGGAGGTGGCAACAGCAGCCCAATGCAACTGCCTCCACTACCGATTTTCCATCCAAGTCAACCCTTCTGTGTGTAACAGCGAACAACAGCCAAAGGTTTAAAGTGCATGTGGGAAAAAGGAGAAGGGAAGTGAGGAAACTTAAAATACTCTACTTAAAGTGCCAAACTACTATTCAAAGCTGATTTGCAAGAGATAAAAGCAGAGCTGCTGTACTCTGACGCGTTCTTAAGACCGCAGCTGCTTGTTCCGGAACTCCTCTCCATGAAGCACGCACACACGCACCCAACTCCTGCAGGGTGGAAGCTCAGGGTCTGGCAACGGATGCCTCCAAGTGCAAAGGGGCTGAGGGATTCACATCCAGGTCAGGGATCACAAGTCTCGCAAAACTGGCAGCCCACCTTGCCCTACCTGTCAGCTCCGCCTCTGAACCTACAAGAACTTTTCGCCACACTGGTCTGTGGTCTTCAACGGACACAGGTAATGCTCCCCATCAGCAATGATGCACGATGGGAAATGCAAGCTGATGCTCACCGACAGACACTCCCCTGCAGTGCTGGAGACTTTCCTCCGAAACGGTTCACTCGCTTTGTCATTGGTGACCTACACTTTGAACAGGTAATTTACCTGTTCAAGGGTAAGTGTCCCTTAAGTACCATGAGTGCAGGCATGACACACTTCTGCCCGACAGCAAAACATCCGGAAAGTCTTCCTGAAATAGTCACCTCCAGGCTAAGTTCAAAGGGCAAACAAGATGCACCCACCAACAGGTCTGACCATATGAACCTTTTGGGGAGTTTATAGATAAATTTCCTGAAATTCCATTGTACATTTTATACATCTCCGATTCAAAACTCTGAAATTTGTGCTACACGGAAAATCCAAGCTGGAAAACAAGAACTTAGTTATGTACAAACCAGGTAAAAGAATTGTAGCACCAGGTAACGAGGCACAGAAATCTGACATTTGTTGGGTTTTGTTGCTGAGAAGGCTGCCCTTCAAATGCGGCTAGAAGCCCTCGGCATCCAGAAGAGATTGAAGGCACCCATCTAAGGGCAGAACGAGCGGGGGGCCGGAACTCACCGCTATCCTGGAATTCCCACTGCTCCCCAGGGTGTGGGTACGAATTAAGATGCTAGCTTATCTTGGGGAATTTTGGCACTCCACATGATTGCCATGACTTAATGGTGCATATATGTCCGTTATCTGTGCACGCATCTGTAACAAACACACACACATACTATACATGTCATTGCTATGGATTACGGTGGAAGAATTGGGCTGGGGAAAGCAGATGCAGATGCAGGACAGAGTTTTTGGTGGGAGCTTCTGTGCTTTTGGTAGTATCTACGTAGTTCTACCCTTAAAATAATGCTTCTAAATAAAGAGGATTCATAACTCAGCCGGGGGAGAAAGCTGTGCACCCCACGGTCTCTGTTAGAACAGTGACTGGAGTGACTGCTTCAGAGAGAAGAACGAACACACACACGATTTCTTTTTCATTTGTTAAGGCCCTTTTTGTAGAACACACAGGCCGTGATCTGTAGGGAAGTGCTTCTGTGCACAGGTTCGCTCTGCGTCATTTGGCAGGGGCTTCCGCAGGAGGTGCCTCAACCTGCCAGCCTGGAGAGGGGTGAGGCACCTTCTCAGCACGTACACTTGATCGTCAGCTTGGCTTATTACAAATCCGACGAACAAACTGAGTGGCGGGGCTATTTCCACACTTACAACGATCGCCTGCTCACCTCCAAGATTGGTCTTTATTCCCGTGGCTCTACAGAACGAGCTTCTGCCTGTTATTTTGCATTGTTTGCTTCTACAGTTCCCAAGGTGCGTGGAATCCTCACCTGGAGATACGCGACTGTCTTTTCAGGTGCAGGTATTGGAGGTTCACAAGCAGAAGTGTGTTTGACGCCACGCACTGCATCTCAGAGGAGCAGTGTACTCGCCAATCAGCCAGTGCACAAGCTCTGTGACACAGAAATTCAACTTGGCAGCCGGATTAATCCAGGAGGCAGGGAAACTGTGGCTAGAGCAGCCTTTCCTGGGACTACTTTCCTTGCAAAAGCGATTTGCCCCGTTTCCAAGCTCTGTGACAGATAAATTCAATGTGGTCCGCTACACTTTTTCTACCCCCAGTGCACCACCATCTTCAGGGAAAACCTGAGCAAAGGGACCCAGCTGAACAGGAGACACATGGTCTGGCTTCGGTTATGCAAAACGGACAAGATGCAGAAGGCTTTCAACACGCAACACTGGAGAAATCCCTTTCACTTCCCCTTTTTGTTGCTGCTGAAGGCTAATGCTATGCATGAAGACGAGAGAGCTGTGTAAGTTTCAGACAACGCTGCTCTTTTGCCTGATGCCCAAATACAAAAAATTCACATGCTTATTTTAAGGTCACTTATAGTTGTAGTTTTAAAACTGTCCACCTGCAGGGAGCCTGCCAACAGTGACCGGTTTGCCACAGAAATGACAGCACCTCCGCCCGTGCAAAAGGCGGCCACCAAAGGGAGGGGTGTGTGATCCACATTGTGACGACGGCGGGGGCCACGAGTTGAAAACACCCTTCCTCCCCACACCCTGCAACTGGCATAATTAACAGGCCTTTTCATCCCACAGAGCATCGACGGGACTACGCTATGTGTGAACCGCCATCCCGGGGCACTGAAGAGAGCCCGGAGCCATGCCGGAAGCTGCACGGACACCCTTCGCCTCTCTGGGGCACCTTTCCCCACTGCCCCACGCAGCCGGGAAAGAGCGGAGCCCACAACTAGGCCCTGCTGTGGAAGGGGGCCACGCTCCTCCAGGGACGCCCCTCCGCCTTCCGCAGGCTTCTTGGGGAAGCTTGCGTGCCCCAGAACACTGCGTGAAAACTGCCAACGCACGAGACACGAGAGTCTCGCCACACCAGTGTGCAGTAATGCTGTTACGTGAGAAACGATGATGATGATGAAGCTTGAGAGCGCGACTGGAGGACGCATGTTCCCATTTGCACGGCGAAGCGGGCAGAAATGCCCTCTCGCCAGGCAGCGGGGGCAATTTTTTCATTCCTTAGATTTGTATCCCACCCGTTCGTCTTAAAATGGACTCAAAGCAGCTTCCACCCTTTTCCTCCCACTGCTCATCCACACAACAACCACCCTGCGAGGCAGGCTGGCCTGAGGGTCTGCGGCTGGTCCAGTCACCCACTGGGCTGCATGGCCAAGCAGGGACCAGACCCCTGACTGCCTGTGCCCCAGTCCCGGGCTCTTTTATCCCGGGACCGGGACGCAGTCTGGGAGCCACCCAGCTGTGGGAGCTCAGGCACAGAGAAGCTGCTCAGGATGCCAGAACTGAACGTCCATCTCAGTCCGGCAAGGAACGCCACCTCCCCAGCTCAGAAGGGGCACCCCAAAAGATGGGCACGCCTTGGGGAGCATACTGGTCAGGTCCGCAGTCTACCAGCAAGCGCCTGGAGCAGAGGCATTTCTGTTTCATCTATTTAGCAAAGATCCTCTCAGAGGGGCTGCGGCTTTCCGTGTGCCAGCGAGCTGCGACCCCTCAGGTCCTCAGCTGCATCTCAGCATGCAGCAGCCCTGTCAGTGCACTGGCACCTGGCGGCCATCTTGGCTGATGGATTGATTGATTGATTGATTGATTGTTTGATTCATTTCATTTCTATGCCTCCTCACAGCCGAAGCTCTCTGGGCGGCTTGCACAGTCCATAAAAACTGATGATAAAAAACCAAAATATCAGAAAAGGCAGAAAACAAATAAAACAACTAAAGGCAGATTACAAAAACGGACAATAACAAGGAATAACAAAAGGGAAGGGGAAAAAGACAAGACACGACAGGACACTGCAAACTACCTGGTTTAACATTCCTCAGCATTACTGAGAAATGTCCACCCATCAGTTCAAGGCAAGTCTCAACTCATATACAGGTTTTATAAAGACAGTGACTGTTATATTGTAGAGAATTTCATTTATTCATATTAAAACAAAGGGACATTAAAACAGTTCTAAACAAAGGGACACACCCATAATTTAACTTTTATATGGAAAAATGACTCCAAGATGTATGTTCATATTCTGCAATTAATCTAGATGGCTTTTATGTTATACATTTAAGTAATATGCCTAAATAGAAAAACTGTAACAAATGTTTTAAACTTGAGGTACGAGATCTCCCTGTGCCACGATTGCCGGCCCTATTGCAACCATTTTCCGCAGTTATGCAACAGCAGTTTTTAAAATAATAACTGAGATGGGTCCAGGGCCCATTAAACAGGAAAAGGCATACACATATTTGGCAAGGGAATTTCCAAATGTTTTGCAAAAGTCACATGGCAAATTTAAATACACTGGGCTGTTAGCGGTACTTGGAGAGTCCCGTTGATTTTAGTGGGACTGGCACAACCTGATGAAAGTTTGCTACCTTCTATCAATGCATACAAAATGGGGCACTGCTGCCTCGCCAGTGGGACACCCTGACCCTAAGTGCTTCGGAGTGCAGCTATGCTCATCTGGGGGAAGGAAAAGAGGACTGCTCACATTTGTCATGCTCCTGTTTAACATCAGGGTACAAACATAGTGAACCAATAGGCATAGGAAGGATTGAGTGTACAGCCCTGCAGCAATCTGAGAGCAACGAATGGAAACTCGATTGCTTAAGCCAGTTAAGTGCCGAAAAGAAGGGGTGTTGCCAAGTTAAGTGCCTGGACCAGCAGATGCAAACTCCTTCTTGTTCCAGGAGACATGGAATCGCTACGTCTGCTGTCCCCTTGGAAAACAAGCAGAGGGACTCGCATCAGTGCCGGGCATGGAGCTGCGGGGCCACGGACCGGTTGTGTGGCGTGCCAGCACTGACCTGGGCGTCCCTGGCCTGCACACTCCTGCTCCAAAATAAAAAACGGCTGCACCCCTCAGGCGAACCTGGGGGAGTCATGGGGCCTCCCTTGCTGAAGTCATGAGAAGGCATCTGGATGCCACCGGAGTGGGATGGTGTGACCTGGCATCCTGCAGCGGCAGCGGGGTGGACTCGATGGCCTTCATGGCCCCTTCCAGCTCTACTCTTCTATGATTCTATGGTTCCAGTGGACACAGCTTGCATCAGCAGGATAGCTAAGCCAGCTACATGAGGAAAGCACAGTAACAATATTAAATGCCTCTCTCGTCATGATAGTTCACGAAGACCAGCAGTGAAGCACTGTGATAAATATCCTGCTCTTCTGTTTCTGCAGCAATGCTCATTAAACAAGTGGAAAGTAAGAATTTACTGCAGGGGTGGAAAAGACAATAGGAATTGCTTGTTTGATGGCTGCAGAAGCGAGCAATTTCTTTGCCGCTTTGCATCTTTCTCTGCTTTCCTTGCACGGAGGGCGAGGAGAGGCGATGCTGAACAGTCCCATAAATACTCCGTGCTCCTATATTCCCCTGCAGACACCCAGATCTAGTCACACTTAGAGGGAAGCTCCTGAAAGCAATGGCATTAACTTAGACGGGCCTAAAGCTGAGCTGATTTCAATGGGCCCTGCTCTAACCATGGGTGAATCTGGATCCCACCCAATATACGTTCACACTGAATAAATAAATACAAATATAAATACACTGCAGAGCTACTGGCAAAAGGCACCCACAGCTCTGTCCGTTGGGCGTGATGCGAATGGACCTCAGTGCTCGAGCCGGGCTCAGGGGTCCCACTGGAACCAGCGCCTCTGGGCTGTGTGGCTGGGGCCCCCGATACGAATGGCTCAAGCAGGTCCCCGAAGGCTCAGCGACGCGGAAGGGAGGGGAACATGAAGCCAGGCCCGCTCTGCTGTTCGGGCAGCACCCACCCACACTACATTTGGAGACCCAAAGCGGAACGGCGTGCCAAGGCAAAGCACTCAAAAGATGCAAAGCATCGTTTGCACAGATGTTGGCTTCCGGGGACCTGAACTGCCTTGCAAGCAGGTCCCAGACACAGGCTGGCAGGCCTTGCGGCTGGGCGCTGATTGTGCCGGCAGCCTTCTGCCACAGGAGTGGGGAGGAAGATGGGCTGTCTTTTGCCAAACGGGCCCACCGGCACACTCGGCAGCCAGCTCGCGTTTCACGGCACTTGGTGACTGGAGGCATCCGATGGAACCCAAAGCCCAACCGCTGATTCTCAAAGCTGCAGGAAGGAAACACCAAGGACTAAGGAGTAGGCCGTCATCCATAGACTTAGTGGCCGCTGCAGCTCCGGCGCGTCCTTTTCGGCTGGTGCCAGCAGAAACACGGTTCCACGGATACGCAAGTTGCTGTCCATGCCACACGCATGCACCCACATCAGGCAAAAGGGGTTTCAAGGTTAAGTCCCCACGTAAAAGCAAGTGGGAGGACCAGGAAGCAGGTTGCCTGGCACAAGCCCTGAAGGGGTCCACCCAAGCACACAACAGAACGCCACGAGAGCAGCCCCAAAAAGGAAACATGAGGTGGATGCAAACCTACTCGGCATGGACGAGACGGGCTGGGGGGCAAGGTGCCTGTCCAACAAGCACTATGCAAAAGCCACTCAGGGGGGTGTCTGCCGGCACAGAAGACACTCTTCCCGCCAGAGCAGGGAATTGCCATGGGAAGCACCAAAGAGGGCGCGGTTGACGCGTGCAAAGAGGTGGAAACGCAGCCGAAGGATCTTGAGAAAAATGGATCTTGCCTGCAGGGCAGTCCAGAGGCAGGCGTCTTCCCTCAGAGCACCCTGCAGAGAACGGAGGGTGGCAAGGGAGCGACTGGACACAGGTGGTCCACAGGGCACAGGAACCAAACTGGGATGGGAATGGAGTCCTCCTCTCCCCGGCCTGCACGAAGGGGCCCAAACAGGGATGCAGGGATTGCGTGAAACCCACTCAGCCCACGTGTCACTGATTGTCAGACATCTTTCATTCTGCCATCCTTTCAGTGACACAGCCAGCTTTTCGGGGGAGGGGTTCACAAGCATTTCATGCCACTTCTGCAAAGGCACGTTACTCCCAGCTCTCCCCAACAGTTCAAACCACAATGAAAAATGGCCAGCAATTTCACGGGATTCTTGTGACTTGGGAAAAGCTGCCCTGCAGCTGCATCCCAGCACAGATGAGAGGAAGCTGGGTGCATTCGGTGGAGGGCTCCCCTGGCTGACACGACCCTCGTGCAGAGAAGCTTGAACAAGCTTGAATGCACCAAGACAGAGCATACTTTCAAATCCTGCCAACCTACTTGGCTCCCCCTGCAACATAGAGAAGCTAATTTCCATGTTGCACAGCAACTGCTGGGAACCAACATCTGTCTTTGAATTACTCCTAGACATTATCTATGTGCCCAGATAGGCTGGCCGGTCTGTTGTTACGGTGGCAGTGTTACGATCTTGTGGCTGGAAAGTATTTGTTTACTAGGAAAATTACCCCGGGGGTTTGGACTCCAAGCAAGCTTGGCTTTCATAGGGACAGACTGTTAAAAAGTTCACATTAATGGGAACCTGCTCTCACATAATTCAGGGATGCTTTTGGCAGTTAAGATGCTTCCCAGTATATTATACACAGATATAGCTGTATGTAAATGATACACGTTGGTACAAACACCTCCTTCACTAGCGTGGGTCTCAGGAATATGGTACATGGCACAGAAACATCGGCATCCCAGTGTTTTGTTTCGGTTTTTAATCCACATCTTTTGCCCTGAGAGTTGCGACACTCTGTACGGGCCCTGATCTGTTCTAGCACGCCAACTTGTACACAAGGACGTCTTTCGTAAGTGATGGACAGAATTCACTGATCCAAGATGCAACGATGGCTACTGCCTTTAAAAAGACAAAAACGGGGAGCAACGAAAACAGGTTTGTCAGTGGCTACTAGGACAGTTAACCTGCATATTCTGAGACTGTGCCGGACGGAGGCCAGGCAGCAGGGAAGGGGTGCTGATGCTCGGTTCCAGAGACACCTGGCTGGCCGCTACCGGAAAAGGCTGGTGAGCGAAGTCGGGCATTACGTCTGCTCTGGAAAAGCTCTCTAGCATATCCTTATTCTTGCAAATGTGCAGGCAGAGTGGCCCCTCTTTGCCCTGACCGCTGGAGGCTCTTTCCCCTGCTATGGCTCCCAGTCACATGCCTTCTCCTTGCACACCTCTGCCCGCCCCTTTCACCGTACGACTCTTGCCAACTTGCTTCCCACCCAAAGTACCAGTTTCTCCGAGCAAATTCGAATTTGGAACAAGCAAGTGAACTGAAGTCCTCTGTAATAAAAGTGCCGACATCCATTTTATTCTGGGGCACAAAAGCTTTTTTCTGTGTAAGATGAAAATAAAATAAAATAAAATAAAATATGCGGTGCATCATCTCAAATGGTCTTCATACTCAAGACCCATGTTTTACTTCATTACCAATAAAACCTGATCCACAAGTTGTGTTAGCCGTGCTTTTCAACATCCGAACACGCTAGGTATGGTATACCTATTAATCGTGGGTGCAAGACTTCATCCTCTCCAGTGCACACACACCCCTCCATCCACATTCCTGGCACTCTCACAACAGACTCCGTAATGGCAAGGTGTGGGTGCATCTCTAAAGACGTCAGAGAAGCTTCCATCCATGACATGTAGTACTGGAAGCAGCTTTGCAGAAAACCAAATTTTAACCCATTTAGTTATAGTATCACAGTGCAGCCATTTTGTGTGTACTAACAGCACACGGCTCCTCTATTAGGCCTAGGACTGATCTGGAAGCCTCCAAGTTCCCCCTCAACCCAAGCCAACGGGAAGCTGCCCAAGTTTCTAAATTCCAGGCTACAATTCATTAGATTTTTTCAGTTGTATCATTCAGTGGCTAAACAAAGACTTTGTTCATCACACACAGGCACAATCTTTAGAATACAAGTGCTCACGAGTTTGGCCGGAAGATGCTACTCTCCTGGGTTTGGCAAGTTCTGAATTTTTAGAATGGGACATGCCAATTCCATTGGCTGTACTAAAAGTGAGAACAAGGACATTAAAACAACACAGAAATAACCCCCTCCCTTCCCATCGGCCCCCTCCAGCCAAATAAACTTTTTTTAACAGTGGCTTGCTCGCTTGGAGATGGTTTTGGACTTGCTGCGAGATCTCCAAGCGAGCGAGCGAGCGAGCCACCACGTGCACCCGACACACCTCACCGGCCCATGCGCCCAGGCACCCCCGCCGCACCGGCCTGCGCTGGTCACCACTGCCTTTCAACTGGTCCCCTACTGGAAAAGTTTGAGGACCCCTGACCTAGACAGAGACGTATCAGCATGACCAGCTGGCCAGTTTCACCCTGGTGAGGTGCACCTATTTCTATTCGTGTTCTGGTAACTATGACTAAATGTGTACCTGCCCATAGGGATGGCGCCCGGGTCTGCCCATGAGGTCAACCTGTTCTGGATGGAAGAAGCACATCTAAAGCTCGAGGGGTCTCCTGGAGCCATCTCCATCACTTGAAGCCCAGGTGGCCTTGTGACGTGGAGCGCCTTCTGCCAGCTTTGGGTGGCCTCCCTGGTCTGGACAGGGGTCACTTGGTGCCAGCAGTCTATGCTCATGTGATTTCCAAGCTTCAAGATGGCATGTCTTCTACAGGGGGCTGCCTTTGGAGAGTCTGCAAGCTGCAACTTGTGCAAAAGGCAGACTGACAGACAGAACAAGGAGGTCCAAGCATGTGCCACTGATTCTTGCCGACTCGCCTGGATCTAACCTTTGCCTGGACCGATTCTTGCCTGGATCGAACCTTTGAAGCCTTACACAGCTTGGGACCTCAATGCCTCATGGAGTTCCTCTCCTAGTATGAATCTGCTTGTACGCTGGAGACCCTCCACCACACCTTCTCCAAGGACGGCAGCAAGGAAGAAGGCCCCTGTGATGGGACCCCAAGCGTGGAACGCCCTCTTGGCAAAATGGCCTGGGGCCAACCTCGCCACCGCCTGCAGAGGAAACATCAGCTGATTTCTCGTGTTCCGTAGCTGCTTGATATGCTCTAAAGTTATCATATGATGTCCAAGTTGTGCTGTATTTTTATTCTGTAATTTTTGGGAACTCCTCCCAGCACTTAGGCTATTGGGTAGAAAAGAAAGGAAAGACATGAGGGGAAAATGAGAGGAAGGAAGGGCTCTGCTCATACAAGGCTTCCCAGTCCAGTTTCAGGAAAACCCCACATCACAATCCTGGCTAAGCCTGCTTCCCATGCAAAGACCACCGGGAATCTGCCACTACGCAAACAGTGAACTCCGACATCCCGAAGACAATCCGAGCTCTGCCCACCTGGGGATCTGGATGCACACAGGGGCCACCTCTCCTGTGCTGAAAGTACAAGCGGCGCTACTGCTTCCCTCTTTTCCTGTCACTCACGACGAGCTCCCTGTGCCAGCCGCTTTCAGAGAACGACTGGCCGCCCAGAAATGCTGCACGGCTGTAGGCAGGACTGCTGGGCCATCAGTTCGACGAGGCCGAAGGAGAGGCCCAAGAACAACGCACGCAGCCGGTTCTGCACTTCTGCCTCCGGTGTCAGCACAGTTCTGCCTTGGCCTCTTGGCCAACGGAGCAGTTTTGACTCTGAAACAGCAGTTTGAGATCCGCCACACAAGGCGAGTGGCAGTAACAAAAGCCATTCCGGCCCCAACTTGAACTGTAAGAATTGTTTGGCACGCCGCTGTGATGGAGAGCGTCCTTGTGGTGAGCCTGCTCACCAACGAGCAACTTCTTGCTGGCACCAGCCAATGGCAGCTCATACAGCAACGCTGCTCTACTGTACTCTGTGCTTTCTTTGAAGGCACTGGAAGCAAGACTGGCACAGTCCTGACTGATCTATGTGATCTGCATGGAATGTCTTCATTCCACGGACATAACGTTAAGCCTCAAGAAGCCAACACAGCACCTGGGGAATCTGTGTCGTTCACAGCAGGATATAATGGACTGAAACCAACAACTGTGTGGACTTATCTGGAATACAGTAAAATTCTCACTTAAGTAATAGGTTTGGGGTTGGATGCAGAAGAGGAGGGGAAGAGGAGGGCAAGGGGGGAAAGACGCCGCCTTCGAGATTCCTCCTTCACCCCGTAGCCCTTTGGGCCTCCCGAAAAGCTGGTCTGGAGGGGGACAGAACCGCAGGTGTTGTAGGGTTTGTAGGGGAACTAGCAAATTTGCCCACTGTCGCTTTTTCTCAGGCAGCAGCCCCTGCTCCATCCCAGTCCATCCTGCGAGCAGAGGCAGCTGTTCCACTCACAGAAGAGCCATCTGTACCTGGTCAAGGCAACTGTCCATGAGCATTTCGGCAAAGGAAAACAGAAAGTGCACGCGCAGAAGAAAACCAGTCGGGGCAACGTGTGCTGCGGAACAGGTCTTCAGGACGTTTTCCCATGACAGACGGAGCGCTGCAATATAGCCTGCCATCACCTCTAGAGCAGCAGCATCCTGCGTAACACGTTCCCACAAGACGTGCCTGAATGTTGGGTGTGCACACTGACAAAATGCCAGCTCTTCCAGTTTCCGCTGATCCCCTACAGTCCAATCTTAGGCATATTTGATAAGAAAGAAATCCAACCGAGTGCCATGGCATTTGTTCCATGGCGTGTACACACGGGGCCTAGTCTAAACGTCATCTTTGTGTCTTCAGCTAAGCAGGGAGCGGTTTCCCGAGCAGCCACAAGACGGTTCAGGACACGCCGATTTCATGCTGTTGCTTTTGGCAAGATTCACGCGTAGCAAGAGACTCAAGTGGGCCACTGCAGCACTTCACATTTTGAAGGGTTCCTTCTTTTTGCAAGCTTAGGGCTATGACACCCATCCTTCCCCTCTCAACAACTTACCACAGGCAAGCAAGCAACTTAGCATTCTCTGAAACTGAGTGGGGAATCACTGGCCCAATCCAGCTAAGTTTAGTTTTTACTGAGTTTCACTGAAGGCAAGTTATTCACTGCGAGGAAATTTTAACTGGGCCATTCACCAATGAGGTATTATGTTATGAAGGGGTTTTGATTCACTTCCCCTTTGGATCACAGTGGAAATCACAGTTTTGCAAGCGTGAAAAGAGCACCGAACAGAGCAGCAGGTGGCCAGCTCATCTGGACCGCAGAATCCGAGCAGAAACCAACAGTCATCTGAACTGCCTTGTGGCTGGGATCGCAGCGTCGCTGCCCCGATTATGCTGCGCCTGGCTACACAAATGCTACGGATGACGAAACAGGCCACCAGTGGAATCGAGGCGAAGCTATGGCCCTGGACAGGAAACCTCGCACATAAGCTGCTGTTCCACAGGAGGAAAAAAGGTCGCACAGAAAGGACTGGCACATTCCATCCACATCAGGAACCTGCACTTGCCAGCTTCGTGTAAACCTGGCTGCATGCACAAGGACAAACATTTCAACATGGCACCAGAGTGGCTGCAACAGATGACTGTCTGGGCAGCGGGAGGAATGCGTTTACAAAAGCAGTCCCAAAAGTTATTTCCCATGCCCCAGGCCACGCAATCCTGCCAGCCATTTGTAGTCTGAAAAGGCCTGCAACCCAAGACGCAATTCAGAAATGAAAGGATCAAGCTAGTGTTCGAATGTGAACATTCTTCTCAGAGTATCCAGCGGAAGAAGCAAAGCATTCAGGTAACGCCAACGACTGGTTTGTTTCTTTGTTTCCTGGCACATGCTGCAGCCCTCTCATGTCCGCTGAGGTCCATCCCGAGCCACGAGCCACCCAGGACACCGGTGGGTCACCCTCTGACTCCTGGCCACCCTTCCTTAAGTCTCAGACCCTGAGCAGCAAAGGATCCCTTTCCATAATGGGTTGACTGCAGACCATTTTCACTTGCAAAGACAATTCATTTGCAAAGATGCACAGATGCTGCAGAGAAAATCCGCGGCATATGTCAGGCCTGGTTCCAGCTTTGAAGGGGCCCCTGCCCGAGCATGTTCTATGGGGCCCTTCCTCCCTTTCCGGGGCACCTGGCAGCTGCAGCAGCAGAGCCGTGAAGGCATGTGGGCCAACGAGCAGCTGCCCTTTCAATTCCCACCATGAAGCTCTAAATGAGGGACACATGGGGGATTCAAAGGGTGGCTTCCAAAACCAACCAGCTTTTAAAAGCAAGGGTCCAGGGAGGGCTACAGTCATGTGACTTGCTAAATTGCCAGGATGCTGACAATTGTTCAAGGGGGTGCCTTGGGCTGACCTCCCACCTGAGGGGAATTAGACAAACACAGGACGTTGCCTGCATTCCACTCCTATGTTTTATTTTAGCTCTACAATTTTAGTGCAATTTTTTGTTTGCAAGATTTCTAATATCTCATTCTATTTTACTGGGTCACAGATCAGGAAAATAGGATGACCCAAGAAGGAAAAGGGTGTTCAAAGGAAATAGGAGTAAGAGGAACAAGAGCTCTGCGAGAGCGGAAGGGTCGCTCCTTTAGTTTCACGCTATCGCCACATACTCAAAGGTCTATTCCGTTCAAGCTCCGAAGGGATCTGTGGACTACACACATTCTCAGCAATTTCTCTTACCAGCCAGTCTGAGACTTGCTCTTCGAAAAAGCCTGAGGTCCAGGATATTTTGGCAGTGCCCTAATTTTGCAAAAAGACGGGATCTGACAACCGACAAAGATCAGTCTTAGTCCTTTGCACAAACACAAAATAACCCCCCCGCCCCACTCCCTTCCGTACAGTGGCTGCACTCAGACCTAATGCTAGATGGTGGTTTAGCCCAAAGGGAGCAAGCCCCCAGAAAGCAAAGCGCGTGAGCATGCATGTCCCGCCCTGCTTGGGAGCGGCTACTTCCCTTAAATTAACAGCAGTTTAGGTCAATAGCTGAATTAACTGTGGTTGCAGGTTATTGAAACAAGCCAGATCCATAAAGTGCGGATTGCAGCTGGCTTGTTTCAACAAGCTATCCTTAAGATTAAACACAAGCAGCTTCGGGTTAATCTGAAATTAAAGCAACACTTCCAAACTCCTTATGACTGCTTGGAGGAGTGGGAATACAAGAGCTCAGATCTCACAAAGACTTATTCCTCTAATGCTAAACATTGCTTTAGCCTTCTGTCACAATGAGGTCAGTGACTTTGGCTACAAACTGCAAACCTCACTTTTAATGAGATCTGGGCAAGAATATTGGCTCCTTTGCATGCAATTAAAAATAATACCTTTCTACAGTGGCAATTAAAAACACCATTCACAAGCTTAATTTTTCTGGCTAAGAAGTAAGCAGTGCTTAATGAATTTGGCCAGGCTAAATAAAGAGGAGTCGATCAACAAGTAGGGAATTGCTGACATGATTCTCAGTTACTTGGCTACTCCTCTCTTCACAGTATCACTGTAATAAAAACTTGGTTAAGAAACTCACTGCTCTGTGAATACCAAACTCAAAGTTCCCCTCCGGCTCTCTGTCACCTAAATGTGGAAGGATTCTGTTGCATCCTGTCTGGAAGGAAACTCTTTTGGGGATAGCCATCACTATGCCATCACCAGCTCAGCTGAGAAACTTTCCCATTATAACTATATATATATATCATATGTATGTGCAGATAAATAATATGTAGGCCTTACAGTTTGGTAATATTTAAAATTCTATTTTTAAATGCTTAAAATCTTTGTTATAAGTAAGTAGAAATATTTTCCAATGCTCTTTAGTGTAAATTGTCTCTTTTTGGTAGATTTGAAAGCTATGACGGAAGCAGCACTTACTCATCTCTAGCACCCTCCCCACCTTGATCCGGAAGATGCGTGTGTCTGGGAGGGTCTTGTCCAACTCTTCCAGGTGTCACAAGTCAACAGTTTCGGCGGTTTCCTTTTGTGCAGCCACAAAGAGAAGCTGCAGCTGGACGCAGTTTGTCATGAGGGGGAAAGTGGGATGAACACACAAAAAGTGCACACAGGGCGACACAACGATCAGCTTTCACGCATTTCCCAGGCAATCATAATTTAAGAAAATATCCTCATTTTTACTACCAGGAAAACTTGTGGCCTAAACAGGCAGGGCCTGGGCCAGAGAGCCAGCGGGTTTCCTACAACGACGGCTCCTTCCTCCTCTTGTCAGCCATCTCCCCGCCTCCTCTTTTCTTTGTTAGCTTATTTTTGACCCACGGGCCGATTTCTTGAGTCCAGTACCTCCTGCGGTACTGGCACTGTACCAGCGCCAAGCTGCGGCTTTGCTTTTTCGCTTCATACATCAATATGACCAACTCCAAAGCAGAGCTTAATCGGCCTCATCTTTTGCAAGCCTCAGGCACGTGCCTGCGAGATTCTCTCTCCTACACCTGCTGCCTTCCCTTTACAGAAGGCTTGTTAGGGAACGCCGGACAGGTGCATATCCGCCGGCACCCGGCATTCTCCTCTCTCCAGTAACGTCATTTATACTACATCTGACACAAGAGGAGGAGCTAACCATCACTTGCAGGAAACCAGAAATGTGCCCCTCCTAAATTATTACTCATGTAGGTAAATTTTTTTGCATGTTTTCATATAAAAATACCAAACAGGGAGACACTCACAGACAGACAAACCAGATTTCTTTCCCTGTCGGGATTTGACTATCTTGATATACAAATATTGCTGTTAGATCAAGTGCAAGGGAGGCAAAGGATGACCTCTGGGCAGAGTCACCGTCTTAACTGGAAACCTCATCCCACTTCTTCAGTCTTTGCAATGCCCAGAGACTGAGCAGCAACCGCAAAGCGATCTGCATTGTCCGCCTTTTGCAAAGGAAAATATCACGCACACATACACGGCAGAGCCGTACAGCCGCTGCCCTCTTTTTCAGTAGCTTATTTACTTAAATATCGTGTCACCTCTAAAATACTGCTCAACAGGTTGCTAGCCTCAGAACAAACAGCTAAGGCCGCGCATCTTAGACGGGCAAGTCCCCACCCCCGACAGCCCTTAAGTAATGGGTCAATTTAAAAAAACACATCGAATAAAATGAAACACGCTCCGGCAAGGTAGGTTCTCCCAAGACAGCTATTCTGAAAAAACAATTAGCTGGGAGATGGGGGGCGGGGGGCACAAAAGGGAGAATAACCAGTCCTTGCTCCCATGACCCCTGCGAGGAGACCAGAACTGTGACGAACAGGAGCTGGTGCTCTGCACTTGCCACAGTTAGACCCCAACAGCCCCCCACCCAAATTAAAATGCTGTCCCTCCTTGATCGCTACTGAATTATTATTATTAATATTATTATTTTTTCCTAACCCCCCCAAAGCTGTCAATCCCTGAATCAGAAGTTAGTTGACCCAGTTTTTGTTTCCCACTCCCCAAGGAAGAGAGAAAAAGGGGGAAAACTTTTAGCACTTTGTTATCTTATCTTTTCTATTTTGGCAACATCTCGGGAGCACGTGTCCAGCAGCGGTGTGGCCCGAACGACGCCAGAAGCTCGCCGTCGCGTTGGGGCTTGCTTACAGCCAGCGAGGGTCCCCCTCACTCCTTGGGCACCCTGCCTCCTCAGTCAGGGCCGGTGGTGGACACAGAGCCCTGTGCGGTCTCCCCAGCCAGGCTGGCTTCCTCCCGGAGTGGAGACCCTTCTTCGGCCTGCCCTCTGGACGTGACAGTGGTCTCCGGGGAGATGCTGTGGGGCCCCTCCAGAGGCACGCAGCCAGGGTGGTTCTTGCGAAAGTGCTGGTTGAGGATGGCCTGGAAGGGGAAGCTCTTCCCACAGACGTGGCAGTGAAAGGGCTTGTTGCCCGTGTGTTTGCGGATGTGATACTCCAGCTGATCCTTGCGGGTGTATTTCTTGCCGCACATGCGGCAAACAAAGGGTGTGATGCCCATGTGCAGTCGCATGTGCCGGTCCAGGCTGCCCTTCTGGTTGAAGGATTTGGCGCAGTAGATACAGGTGAGACGCGGGTTGTAGCGAAACCACCGCTCGGACACCTCCTGTTCACGGAGATATTCGACATAGCCGCTCACTCCAAGGATAGCAGACTCTTCCACCTGAAGCAGCACCGTTAAGGAGAAGAGGGAAACGCATCAACAAGCCTGTTAGTCATTGCATTCGCTGGATCTAAAGACGGACACACCTGGCGCTTCAGACCCTCTCAGGTCCAAAGGAGAGCTTGACATGGGCAGCAACGCCATTTAGCTGTGTGTCTGCCCTGCTAGCACAGAACAAACAAGGACCTCAGATGGAACAAAAGCTCCTGCAGGTCTGGAGCTTACAGGTAAAGCAGACAGGTGCGTGGAGTATGAAGATCACTTACACCGTCATGTCCAGCTTGATCGGCAGCCATGAAGCCGCCACGGGACGGGGCCTGCCTGGGGCTGTCTGGAACGCTAGGCCACAAAACAAATTTTGGGGCCCTGGAGCCACAATTAGGCACTAGCTCTGGCCACTGGCTTCCCAAGGCTACCAGGTACTGTGGCATTAGGTTACCAGCTGTTAGCATACTGACCACCTGCCGCCTGGTCTTCTCATCTTAGCTAAGAGGGCAGGATGGTAGCAACACAAAAAAGTAACCAAGGAAGAAAGCAACCTGGTTCCCGGGAAGTTGGCTGATTATTGGAGGCTCTTCATCAAGTAAAAAATATTAAAACACTTAATATCAATGTTTCAAACATCTAACACAATCAGTACAAACAGAATGATTTAAGCCTATAGCATGAGATAAACTTGATTAAAATAGCTTAAATGCAGTAGACATGAAACTTAATTGTACAACCCTAGAAAGAACAGTGACTAACATCTCCCACGAAGTCCAATCACAGTTGGATAATCCACCATATGACTAAGAAATTCAGCACATCACTCTGCCAGAACCCTCACAGAACTTCTTCTCTATGCCCTGCAGCATACGTCACATGTATATGGAAGAAACTTCTGTCAAAATCCTTTGTGTCTCTCCAGAAGTAAGCTCCACCGGGCACAATGTGACTTACTTCCAAGGTGTGGGATCACAGTCTTGACCTCCTTAAGATAACAAACTGCACCTGGCAGAAAAAAGTAACCTTCCGGGTTCTGTTTTCTAAGCTGCACAATTATTCCTGAGTAAGCCTAGCACAGACTTCACCTCCAGAGGTTTTGAACGACAGTTCCGAGCATTCTTGATCCTTGCCTTGGGCCAATGGAAGCTGAAGTCCAAAAAATTTGGAAGGGACCAGGCTGGGGGAGTCTACCTAGACTAGAGCAATCTCCAATAATCCTGAGTAAAAGACTAATATATTTAATTGGTGCACTTCCCCAAAAGAAGGGTGGCGGCAGCAGATTGCTCTTAAACAGAGGCTTTAACTTCAAGCCTCCATTTAATTAAATTTAATACAGGAATGGAATTAACACACTAAAGCTCCAAGTTTCACATGCTTATGATGCTTAATGGAATGAAAAAAATAAAATATTGTTTACCCTCTGATACAAAGCCCCTGTAGGTCTGCATTACCAAGGATCTAAAGAATCAGGGAAACAGAGAATTGAAAAGGACTACTTAGGGAAGAAAGATCTGGAGAAAGGAGAAATCTTGAACATAACAGAAAGCAGAACACGACACAGTGGCTGAGGTCAGACAACATAACAAGCTCTGGAGGTGGCACTGGTTTTTTTTTTAACCACTGTTGGTCTGTCTGTTGTGCTGTCCAAACCTAGTTGTGGTATTCCACAGTGGTTAAGTCTGGTTTTTGGAAACCTCGATAAGATGCAACAGTGGCTTGGTTCAGACAACATGACAAGCCATGGTAGTTTCTTACAACTGTTGGTCTGTCGTGTTGTGTGAACCTGGGCAATGTTTTTGTATTTGACATCGTCAGTTTAAAAGCTCTGATCATTAACTGGGTCATTACAAACACTTGAAAGAGAATACATTAAAACAAGAATCCACTTCCTCGTTGAGGCCTGTAGATGCTGAACTGTATAGTCTCCTATCAATTTCCTTATAATACAGGGAAAGCACCAAATCTTTGCTAATTTTACTACTGTCATTCTTTTATATGTATTTCAAGCGCTTGAGCAACTCATAATTTGCTTGAGCAGTTTGAGCAACTCATAATTTCTCAGAAAGGCATGGAAGGAATAGAGCACGTGGACGGTGCTGTGGGTGGTAAACTGTTTCCGCATTATTTCCTGTGGTGAACACAGCTGAAAAAAGAGCCTGTCTTTATAGTGATCTTGCAATATGCAGGATGTGTGTCTACCTGCATTCTTAACAGCTTCCGTATAGCCTGAAGTGCCCGACTCTGTCTCCTCTTGGAAGCTAAGCAGGGTCAGGCCTGGTTAGACTCTGGATGGGTGACTTAAAGGTATGATTCTGTGATTGTTGTTGTAAACTGCCCAGACAGCTTCACCTTATGGGTGGCATAGAAATGCGATGATGATGCATGAGGCTTCTCTATGTGAGACACTTACAGTAAAGTTGCTGCTCTGTTTCCCATGAATTTTATTTATTTATTTTTAAATTTATAGCCTGCCTTTTTCCTACAAAGGGCTCAAGGCAGCTTACATCGTTCTCCTCCTCCATCTTATCCCCACAACAACAACAACTCCTGTGAGGTAGGTTGGGCTGAAAGTCTGTGTCTGGCCCAAAGTAACCCAGTTGGCTCCATGGCTGAGCGGGGACCAGAACCCAGATCCTCTGAGTCCCAGTCCCATGCGCTTAACCACTATGCCACACCGGCTCTCCCACCCCCATTATCACTGTACATATTTCAAGAGTCTTCTCTCAAAGTATACTGGGCATAATGAACTATCAGAGGGTGCCTCCCTTTTTGTTCTTGCCGCTATGCACGTGGGGTTACAGCCCTCAACTTCTAAGCCGAGGAGTCAGATCAGGCCTGCCCCTGGGCCCTAGCACTGTCCTGACAACCAGGAGGCTGCCCAACGAGTCTTCGGTCCATCAAAAGTGGCAGGCCACAGACTGGCCCTGGAGTGGGCAGGTGGATGGCAAGCTGAAAATGGAAGAGCCCCGCAGGTGGCTCTCATTCAGGTGAGATCAGCTCCTAGTGAGGCTCGGACATGCCATGAGAGCTCCCTTCCAGTGGATCAGTGGACCTAGGAGAAGGGCCTGATGTTGAAGGCCAATTTTATCCCCACTGGCAAAGTTCGACTGGCAGACATCTCTCTGAACGATGAGAGAAGTTAAGCCCCAGCAGGGGAACCCACCTGGGAACTAGGCTGCTTGGGCTCATCCATCCGCCATGGAGACTCGCTTTTTGACCGGTACCGCTCATTTGCAGTAACCACACTCCCAGAAGGGCTAAATCTGCAGAAGGAAAGAGACATTCATTCACTTGTGTAATAAAGTAATTCCTGGAACAAAGAGATGGCAAATATGCTCCTTTACTAGTCAGTAAGATGGGTTGCTGGAGGTGGATTGGACAAAGCGTGAAGCTGGTAATTTTTTTAAAAGGAAACTTGATTGATTTGTGTTTGCTAATGCAAGGAAATTAAGACAGTCCAGGATCAAAGAATTGTACCAGAAAAGTTTAAGAAGCAGCTTCAGTTCCTGAGGCAAGGAAACAGAAGAGAAGACAGAATGAACATCACCTCAGGCCACCTCAAAGCAGAAAGATCACAGGCACTTGATACAGGAAACTCTATTAGGCAAATTAACCTAGATCAGAAATCTCTCTTTAGCATCTGGAGCACTTAAAGGCTGATTTACATATCCAGCTGATGCGCCGTTTACAAGTTACAAGCAGTCAAGTTCTCATTCTTCAAAGAGAGGTCAACCAGAAGCACAGTACACACAACAAAAGTCGTACACACAACAAAAACTAGTTTAATTTCCATGTGAACTTCAGCATTATGCAGACATTAAGATAATTGTGCAAACAAGGATGCTCCATGCACTTATCATACCGCACCATGTTTAGAAGATTAACTATAGACATTTAGCCGTAATCTCTAAATAAACCATGGTTTAAAGTGGTGCTTAAACAGACAAAATCATAGTCTAGTCCACCACATGTTGGGAGTGCTAAGCAAACAGAGAACAGCAGAAGGCAAGCAACTGGAAACTGTTTGTCCTGTTGTTTAGAACAGGCTGGGTTCTAATACACTGCTCATTTTCAAGTAAAAATAGTATCAAAAGGGCTAAGTGCCTCAGTCCTGCTCATTTCTGAGTGATCACGCTGAGGCTTTTCCTGCTTATCTGCAGACAGACATGTTGCCCATGCTTACTTCTGAGTAGGCATGCTTCCTACTATACGACGCTAACAGTTGAATTCGGAGTGAGATCTGGGCTTTTCAGCACTGCCTACCTTTCTCTGTGGCCTCACCCAGCACCGGAGTGTGGCCTAGGAACTTCCCCAAAGCGAAATTTAGGCCTTGGGCTTAAAAAAAGTTCCCCACCTGGCAAAAACTATGGGAGAGAAATATTAAGGTAACTTTAGCAACTTCGTATAAAGAAAACTTGTATAAAATGTTTTATAGATGGTATCTGTCGCCAAATAGATTAGCTAAGATGTTTCCAAATATGTCAAATGGATGTTGGAAATGTAAACATAAATTGGGTACTTTTTATCATATGTGGTGGACCTGCGATAACGCGTAAAGGTATTGGATTAAAATACATAAATGGCTTGAGGAAATGTTACAAAAACCTTTTAAACCTGAAGTTTTTTTATGAGGCATTATACCGGAGGACATTAGTAAACAAGAAATGTATTTGATTTTGCATGTAATCACCGCGGCGAGGATTGCATTCGCTCAACACTGGAAAAGTGAGGAATTACCCACCGATGAACTGATCCTAAAAAAGATCCTGGACTGTGCAGAAATGGATAGATTGACTTTATCACTGAAGGAGAAGGAAGATACTGCCTTCTATCAAACTTGGGACTCTTTTTATTATTGGCTAGAGAAACGGGATTTCGCACAGATTTAAATATGTTCTTAAGTTATCATAAATGGAAAAAGAAGGTGTGGGGGCTGACCCAGCGGGCCCGACGTTTTTGATGAAGGATGTTGTTTGTAGTTTTTGCTTTTTAGGATTATAATTTCAAATAAAACTTATTAAAAAAAAAAGTTCCCCACCCTGCTTTAGCATAAAAGGCACATTTCCAGAATGCTTGGACTGAACCAAAAGAGGCATTCTTAGCGACAGGCTGAGGGCAATGGCGTTCCCCTCCTAAGCAATCCACCCAGCCCAGAAGTGTACAAACTTCAGAAGAGCAGGGTAACGTTCCTTGGCTGACACTGAGGCGCTTCAGACTCTTAGCATGCTACATGTTTTTAATCTGTCTTGAGGTATGGTAGATACGTGTATTTTTAAAAAGTATTGTTACCCCGAGTCTCCAGGATACGGTGGGCTATCTACCAGGGCAAGCAACTGCTTGAAGTTTTGGGACTGTGTCACACTACACAGAACCCCCTCTGTGGGCACTGAAAAACAGCCCTCTTTTTAAAGCAAGTTCTGGGACCGTTTGGCCACCCTTGCTATATATGAATTTAAAGGTAAAACTGGAACCAGTTATTACTGTTACCAAGTCAAGTGACCTGGTCAACTGATATTAGAGCTTTAGATGCCAGAGAAACAACAAACAGCTCTGCTGGAAAGTGTGTTGAAGACGTAATACTTCCAGTGTCCTGAGAAGGACCTGGTGATCAATCAGAACATGCAGTTTCTTCTCTCAGAAAAATGACCATGCCCAGTCTTGCTGAACATGACAAGCCTTTCATATCCTCCAATTTTTCTAACAACAAAACCTTAGACCAGGGGTCCTCAAACTTTTTGAATAGGGGGCCAGCTGAAAGGCTGCGGTGACTGTTGCAGGCCGGTGAGGTGGGGGTGCCTGGGGGCGCGCAAGGTGGCATTGGGTGCGTGCGGAGGTGGCTCGCTCACTCGGAGATCTCCCAGCGAGCCCAAAACCATCTCCGAGTGAGCAAGCCACCACCTCCCTGCCCGCGCAGCAAGTGCGCGCGCAGGCGCGGAACTGCGGTGCGGGCCGGATGGAAGGCCATGGCGGGCTGGATCCATCCTGCGGGCCGTAGTTTGAGGACCTGTGCCTTAGGGAGTTGTCCACATGGATCGCTGTTAAGATAGACCGTGTCCCATTTTAAAGGTTCTGTGAAGTCTCCCCTGTTGGAAGGATGGGATTCCATGACCGTTTCCAAATGGGTTCTCTGAATGCCAACTCATCGTCGCCGCACTTTCTGCTGCCCATGTGGTGCACGCCACCACCTTATCAGCCCAGTGAATCAAGCCCTGACATTTTCTGGATGTCAGCTCTGTAGAACAGGGATCATGCCAGGATGGGCTGGAGCGATGGCCAGCCCCTTGTGGAGAGGAATGAGTGTAAAGAGGCAACGACAACAGTCCGTCTTACCTGTCAATTTCAGTGCTGGTGGGCCTGGCCACTTTTGCCCCTGATGAGCCTAGTGAGTAGCTCTCTTGCCCCACGGATTCGGGGCCCGTGGTGTCGATCACCATGGCCGTGACCTCCTCGGCACTGCTCCCGTCTTCTCCAGAGGGCTGATTCTCGGCGCCCAGCCACTCCTCCAAGTTCTCTGTCTTGATGCGCACTGCTCCGAGGACCTTGACGTCGTCGTCACCCTGCCCACCATGGTCCGCCACACCTGTCTCCACGTACCACTGCCCCGCCCTATTAATCCTCAGAATGGGCTCCCTGCTCTCCACGTCTGAGCTGTGCTCGATTATCTGGGGGCTTGTAGATTCCTCCGGAGGGCTCAGTTCCCGGATGTCCAGCACGGTGCTGACCTGGCCCATCCGGCTTCCCTTCGGAGTGCTGTGATGCGGGCTCAGGGAGCGATTCAGAGCTGGCGACGCCCGATGTGATTCCGGAGGCCTTTCCTGATGCTTCGGCCTCGTGTGGCTCAATTCCGCTTCCACCTCGGCCACGTTTATTTTAAAATGAATGCCCTCCAAGATCTGTGTGCACTTGTCTATAATGTGCTGCATCTGCAGGAAACTGGCTGCAGTCAAGTAGCTTATGATATCTGCCAGCTGGAGGCATATTCTCCCCGTGTAGCAAAAAGAGAGGAGCTGCTCGAACACAGTGGGGTTCTTGATGACCGAGATGGAGACGGTGCTCATCTCGTTGAGCGACATGTGGTCCCGAAAGTAAGGCGAGCTGGCAGCCAGCACCACCTTGTGCGCCCTGAAGGCCTGGCCCTGCACGTTAACCACAATGTCACATAGCCGGCCCTGCATGCGCAGCTGGTTGAGGTGGCTCAGGACAGAATTGCTGAAGTCAGGAATCTCCAATTGAATGTTCCCACTTTTCTCCATGACGGCTCCAGTTGCAGGCGGAGCAGCCCTAACAAAGGAAAACGGCACCACAGGTAGCATTAGAAAGGAGTTGTCTTTGTGCCTGCTTCTTATGCTACATGAGGAAAACGGTGGGGTTCAAAAATGGCCGGTTCTTACATAACGGGTGGTATCCGATGGTGTCACTTTGCTGGTGCACATACTGCTGTGGCAACAGAGACTGGGCTCTGGTCCATGCACAAGGGAGAAGGCAACTCATGTTCCACTTACTAGCGCAACTGCTTGTGCAAGAGGAAATGGTAGTGGGGCTCTACTAGTGTAGTGATTTCTTAAGTGCAAAACACAACCGAGTTTGGCCATTATGCTTACATGCATTTGCCAAAATAAATCTGGCTCACAGGACAGTAAAATGCACACAAGCCCCCTCAACAGACCTGCTGACAAAATTGGTTGCTTAAAACCACCATACTGGGGGGAGGGGCAGTGGCAAAGCTATACAACTGGTGTCCACACTAATTTAATTTCTTTACCACCCAATAGCAAAGCTCTGCAGGCAGTTCATATATATATAAATATGTAATTTTTCCTACCTAGAACTTTAGTCACCTAACAGAACATGGTCCAAACATGCATGTCCAACTGTGGCCACCTTGATACTGAAGAACTACAGCTCCTGACACCCCTAATGACTGACCATGCCAGCTGGACCTGATGAGAGCTGCACCCCATGAATGGAGGGCCACAGCTTCCCACAGTCTGAGCTTTCAGCAGCATGTTTCATCTTAATGGCTGCCACAAAACATTTAGCTGTAACTCTGTCCCACAGTTCCCCTTTCCCCATATACCTGTTAATTGGCTAACCAACACCGATTACAGATTGCTTGCTCATATAGAACCTACATTAGCGCGATCTCATTCCCCTGGCCTGCTGATAAGAATAGTGTGTGAAGACCAAATCCTGCAGAATTTACATCCTTTTCAATAAGGTATGCTCACAATGCATTTCTAATAGATGGCATCTGCTAAATGTTAGTCGCGTGGGCACTAAAAGGACATGTTCAGATGACAGAAAACAAGATCCAGCCATTGTATCGGCCACATATTTATATAAGAAAGCCCAAAATGCAGTTGCCCAACAAACTGCAACCCCAGGATGTTAGTTACATACAAGCTAACGGAACTGAGAGAATAGTTATCTCATGAGTTGTGTAGGATTTTCCTCTAGCAGTTAATGGGAAGGGAAGGAGCAACTAATGTTATGCAGCCTTCTGAAGGATATAGGAGTAAAACTGTATGCAATGTTTGGAGCATTTGGCACAACATGCTAAATGAGAGAAGAACAAGTTACACTCCTTCCAATACTCTTCATTTTTGCTACCCTTCCTGCTAATAAGAGTAACTCAGAACAAGATGGGAAATCGATATGAAGTCTGAAGATTTAGGCAGAGTATTATGGTCCACAAAGCTATTTACCTGGAGGTTATCAAGTTTGTACAGTACCAGCAGCTACCACATGAAGAACAAGGTACTTACATAGCAGCAGGGTACCAACGTTCATGCATCTCAATGTTATTATGTGCAGGTTTCATAAAGTAGTCTAGGAACAGAATGGCTATAAAAACTCTCCAACACTGCTATATAAAAATACCGCAATGTGGGAAGCCAGATTCTACAAATTTTGCACACCCTTCTCCCTAAGCAATTCTAGTTGTTGCTTAATTACACCAAAAATAGCTTAGTGGGCTTTTTTTATGTCACTGATCCAAAATCACCCTCCATGGAACAACTGAGCTTTTAGGGCTAGCTGACTGGATGGACCTGCTGACAGCTGTACGAATCCTGGAAACAGATACTTGTGGAAGTGATACCCCAGAAGGCAGTGCAGTGGGATTTCTGTTCATATCAGTGAAGCGAAGATCAATGCTGAAAGCGCTTTGCGCTAACAAAACACTGCAGGAATGGCAGCTCCTACCAGAGGAGGGCAACTGCAGCAGGAGCCCAGCCATGCACCTCTCCCCTTTGGCAGAGTGCTGCGTTTGCTCCCACCTTGGGATAGCAAGGAGTTGTAATTTGGATCTGCAGTTGCCATTCTTTTTCAAAGCAGGAACCTGTCTTCAGTCCCCATGGATCTTATTTCTATTTTTGTATTGCATATATTTGCCTTCCTACTTTTCCTGCTATGGTAGACAGAGGGAAAGACTGTTGCATCTCCTGTACCTTCAAGTCAAGGGAGAAATGGAAATTCAGCAGGTTCAAGTTTAACGAAACTGATCAGAATAGCTGCTCTTAAATTCCTTCTTGTATAGAAGTATTAAAAGCGAAAAAGTTTCATCCGTCTTTGCATCTGGTAATGCCCTCTCATTTTCTCCTAGCCCCTGAATCTATCCTCCTCTTCAGAGGCGGGGTGGGGGGATCAGTGCTTCCAACCACCTTAGACTGGACATTGTGTAGTTGTGAGTCCTGATGTCTGCAGTTGAGGCCACTGCTCTGGGTGATGGAAGATGCTAATGGGCTGGTTCATAGAACCCACTGAGGGTGGGTTGCAATGTGTGCCAGAGGCTATTTTGAATATTCAGGCTGGGGAGGGCTGTGGCTTATACTGTGCAAGCTCAGCAAAGAAAACTAAAACAGCCTATTCACTATGGAAGCGTTGCTTAACTCTCACAAAACCAATCCTGCTGGGTTCCCAGGATGCAAAAACTGCAACACAATCGGTTGAAGATTCAGAAGGGTGGGTGACATGCACTGCAACCCACCATGACTTAAATCCTACCTTCAGATCTTTTTGGTTGTTGTACATGGGCTTTTACGACTTATTCAGAACTGGAAGTGCTGAAAGCTTGCTTAGCGTTCTTCTGGGACAAAGCAAACACCCATTTGCTGGTTTTTGTTTTTTGTTTTTTAACTTTTATTTACCACTTATCATTTATGGGGACAGGCCAATTGAGACTTTCAGGGTTCCTGGGCATACTTTGAATAAATGAGTACCATATTATTCTAGAAATCAAATTCTTCATTTTCCTTAGGTAAAATGACTGAATACCAACTTGCCAAAGGACATTTAAGTTGGAGCAGAAATCAACAGATTTCTAGCTGACGGCATGCTGCGTACTCCTTTGAAAAGAGCACAAGGTAGTCACTTGCAGGAGCAGGGAAAGGAAAAATGGCGGCTAAAGGGGGAGGTGGTAGAAACAAGTGCCTAATGTCCCTGTAATGCAGTAAACTATAGTTGTACCAAGAAAAACAAAAATGCTTAATAGTACACAAATGGCTGCAATGACAATATAGCTGGCAACATTAGTTCTAGGTTGATTGCTACCATGCTTGGCTTCTGCATGCATTAGTAATGCAATCCAAAACGACCAGTTTGTACAAATTTGCATTGAAGCCTTTAAGGTTTAAAAACCTAATGAATCTTAAACATATATTCACAGAAGCTACAAAAGCAACGGGCCTGAAAAATCAGAAGTGTCTTTTCTTGCCGGACTACTAGTGAGCTTCCTACAATATTAAACTAACTGCAATGATAGACAGGTATCACCTTTAAATAATGGACAGTGATAGACTTAATATGCTTGTTATGAACACAGAGAAGATAGCGGATGTAAAGCACTTTATTAGGATGATTTTTAAATTTTAGGAGCTTCATAGCTAAAGTTTAACCACATGATACAACAGAATATTCCCGTTATTAAAGGAAGTGTTAAATCCCCTTAACTCCATTCCCCCTTTCCCATTTTTCCTTAGATACGCTTGTTCCCATGAGTTCTAATTCTGATACAAAATTATCAGACCCCAAACGATGAGTGTGCTACAGGACTAAAGGTACGACATTCCGTTTGCGATAGTGTTTAGCTCGATGCTTGCAGGAAGCCCACAAGCGAGGTGTGAAGGCAGCAGCTCTCCACTGCCGTTGCACCTCAGACTAGAATCAGTGCCGTACTGTCTCTGCCCCTGTCCGATCTCTCCTCCAGGACCATGCCTATCCCCCCTTTAATTATCCGTGCCATTCATACATAATATGGCAGTACCATCTATAGGTCAGTTGCTCCCTGGACAAAGGATCCCTTTTTCCGCTTGGTCCTGAATCTACGACAGGACAGCGTGGGAAAAATTAACTCCGACTTTCGAGGGAGGGGCGGCGGCGGCGGCTTTTCCGTCTTTTAAGGCAAGACTCCCACGGCCACTTCCTCCACACCATGCACACTTCTGGCAACCGCCACCCCACGTCCTCGCAGGGGCGCCCAGGAGCATGACAGCCCCGCAGGAGGAGGACGGCGATCCCACGCGCCGGTCCCGGCTGGGGCTCCTTCTCAGTAAACATGCCGAGGATCGCGCGGTATTCAAAACGCCTTCCCCCGCCGGCTGCCCTGCCTTGCAGCGGAGAGGAAGCGCCCCGCACACGCCCGTTCCCAGCCGCCGGCTCCGCGACCCCTTCCCACGCCGGTCGGTCTGCGAGCGGCACATCGGGGGCGCGGATTCGGACCGAGGAAGACCCCAGAGGGAGCGGGGCGGGGCGGGGCGGGGCGGGCGGCGGCGGCGGGGGCAGCGCCGCTGGAAGGGGCCGCCGTCACACGCTGGGCGCAGCCCCTGCTCCGGCCCACGCGCGGGGGGCGGCCGGGGGCGGCCGCTGGGGCCGGGGAAGCGGCTCCCTCCACTCCGGGGGCCTCCAGCCGCCCCAGGGAGGCCCTCTTTGGGTTCACCCGCCGCGGGGGGCGAGGGGCGCGGGGCCGCTCGCCGGGCCTGCTCCCCTTTCCCGAGGGGACCGAAAAACACCGTCTACGTACCTCCAGGGGGGGTGGGACGAGCCCGAACACCCTTCCGGAAGCGCAACCCCCGCCGAGTCACGCCCCGGAAGAACATCCCCTCCCCAAATGCCTTGACGGACGAGCGTTTCCCCCTGCCCGGGCGAAAGAGTTTTCGCGTCAGGTAGCCGCGCCCCCACCATAGAGAAGGGCAGGGGGCGGGGCCTGGGCCGGGAGGCAGCGGCCTCCAAACCTCCGTGGGCGGAGACCATGGTCCCGGGGGGCAGGCGAGGGGCAGGAGCAGGCGAATCGCGCGCCGCGCCGCCACGTGACCTCGCGTGCCCGCGCGCTATATAAGAGGAGGGGCGCCGCCTCGCTCGTTCTTTTCGGGCTGCGGGTTGCGCTGCGTCGGCCGCCGAGGTGGGTCGTGAGCCTAAATCCGGTTTTTTTATTCTGGTCAATACGGTTCTCTCCGGTATCTGTGACGCGCGCGGGGGCGTCAGGGCGCGTGGGTGTAGCGGATGGGGCCGGGGGTGCGCGGATGGGGGTGGATTTCCTCGGCTCGCCGATCCGGTCTTCGGCGGGCTGCGAGGCCTAGAAGGGCGACGGCGCCCGGGGGCGATGCGGCGTGCGGGCTCCGGCGGGCAAGGCAGGCAGGCAGGCAGGAGGAGCAGCCGCCGCCGCGGAGCTTCCGGGGGAAGCTCGAGAGACCCTTGCGGGGTGTTCGGCTCTTCCGTTAGTACTATATCGCATTCCACCTGTGGCGGAACAATAACTTAAAACCAAGCGAAATCTCGACCTAAACTGAACCGTTCGATCGGCCATAGGTGAAGTACCGAAAACAGCAGGGCGTTGGTGGAAGGCTAAAGTAACTTGAAAAGGAGAGAATTGCGAGGGAAATCTGAAAAGTAAAGAATGGTTTCGGACCTCGGTAGGATTGTAAAGCGCATTCTGTGTAGCTTGATTTACGGACAAAGTTAGGAAGCGTCAGATAATAGTTCGAAAGCGTAGCTTACTCGGACAAGAATTGCAGGCTTAATTGCAGGCTTACTTTAGATTGCAGGCTTACTTTAGATTGGACAGATGGTGTTGAGTTTTGCAACGCAGTTAAGCAGTGGAGTACAAGAATTGTTCTGAGCAGATAGTCTTGCATAAACTCCTGGCCATTGTAGGAAACCTCCCGGTGTAAGCCCCTGAACAAGGTAAGCGAGCCTTCCCTGCGCATGATGATACATGATGTTGGTAGGGACATCTGAGAAAATGATGAGGACCAACATCTCTGAGCAGGCCAGGGCTAGGATGTCCTCCTGTTTGCTTATCTGACCTTGAATATTCTCTTCTTAGTCTGTAAGAGCCTTAGAGCCAGTAAACACAGCTGGAAAAGCAGAAATAGGAATTATACAACAGCGGTTTGTCTTAATATGGGTCGCATGGGGAACTATGATGCCTTTTGGCTCTGCAGTTGGCATTTCAGAGAGAGAGCTAGGCTCGCTATCAGTGCAGTATCAGTTTTGAATGCTACCTCTCACTTGCAGCATTGTAGGAACCTTGAACCTAGAGGGTTAGTCCCTTTTTGAATTGTTGGGGAATCCTACTTTAAAAATGTGATGGTGTTTCTGGATATTTGTATTTTGGGGTGTGAAAAACATGCCTGTGTCTCTTGTTTTCAATGAGAAACTCTGGAGGGAGATAATGGGATTTTGCAGCATTAACATGGGTGCCCTGTTGAAATGAGGTGCCCTCCTGTTATATTACTGTTCCTGAACACTCCAAATATTTTGCCTTCTCTTATTCTGAGCAAGGTGCTTTAGAAACACCCATCTCTGCCTTGAACTTGTTTCATATAGATGGAGACCTTAAATGAAACTAAATTTGGGGTGACTGCCATTCCTTCAGTAGCCAAAAATAGCACCAGCAGGACTAATCCTCCCACATACTCTTAAAAAAATTGAGGAGTACCTGCACTTTTGAACGTGTTTAGCGTAAAACATTAAATTGCCTTGCAAATTCAAGCATTTCATAGTACTTTACAGATTAGACGGTTCTGGCTTGGAGAATGGCAGCTCATATGTAATTTATACTAATTACTGTAGTTGAGACATTTGAAAGGTTAAAACAGCCTTAAGTATTGTCTAGCTATAACACCAAGGTTGTAAGTTGTGCAGAAGCTGAAGTCAATGTTGTCTCTCATTTGTACATTAGTCTTAAGAGCTAGCCTGCATTATACTTAGCTGTTATGGTCTGCTGGGAGAGTAACAGTGTAGTCCATTTAATACTGTTGAACAGGGATGGGGCTGAGGCTGATTTGGATGGCCAGTCAAAGCTATCACAATATTCTGTTAGTGGGCTCTGCATTATTTTTAAAAAGGTCTGGCTGTATGAAAAACCTTATTTCTTTGTCTTTAGAGCTTCAGAAGATCAAGACTCCCATCCATCTGCAAAGGTATTTTACTTTTTATAGATGTAGAGGAATTGTTTGGATTGTTTCAGCAATGCTGCTTAGCTTACATGGTGCCACAATGATGACCCTTATTTGCTACTCTTGATCAGAAGAATGATGAGAAGGCTGAACCACCTTTGTTCCAAACTGAGGCACAGTGATTGCGTTTGAACAATAGAGCGCCATGTTTAGATATTTGGCTTAATATTTGGTTTTTTCCCCTCACAGGGTTTAACAAATGATCCAGTGGCTATAGAAGGAAGATATACTGGTAAGAGTCCTACAGAACATGTCAGCATAAACTTATCACTTGTCTATGCAAGATTCAAAAGAATGTCATTTCAGCAATTAGCATTAAATAATTGGATTTTGTTGCTAACAAGGATGCAAATGATGACAACATAGTTCAGCAGACAATCTGTGATGAATACTAATGTCTTTCGCTCCTATCTGATGCATACTTGTTGGCATTTTGAATTTCTCTGCCACCAGTTCACTAGATTGTCCTATTTGCATGGATGCCTGTTACTGCTTTTGCACTGCAACGTGTCAGCATTTAACAGATGAGGGCCTGAATAGCTTGAAACTGCTAGTTGCTTAGGAAACTAGTTCCAAGTTTCCAGTGTAGCAGCATGAAGGACATAATCTTGACTGTCAAATTTTAACTTTCAGTCTAAATTCAGATTGCAGCCTGTCATAACGTAAATATTTTTTCTTACAGGTTCATTACTTGCAGCAAGATTAACATGGGGACTAGCTGCATTGCCATAAACCTCTATTTGCCTCTACCTGCAAGCACTCTAGCATGGATGGACCTTGGATAATCACATAGGTGTGTTGCAAAGAAAGTTGAATAAGTGCTGAGAATCAAGAAGGCTTGTAGGGTTAACTAGGCATCCATCCCTTGTCATGAATAATGGCCATTCATACGATGAATAATAGTATGGAGCATTAGTAACAAAGATATTTATTTATTTAAAACATTTTTATGCCGCCCCCATCGCAACAAAGCCGCGGGGCGGCTCACTGGAGATACTTGGTTCCAGTCTGCTCCTGTCTTGGAATATGTTAACGTACCCATCCTGTGCTACTGCCTGTCAGCTGTTTTCACCCAGCCTGGGGAAGCATCGCTGCAATGATAGGCTGACACTAGCAAATTAACACTAATCTTCATGCAAATTAACAATCCAAAGGTGTAGACAGCATATGTGAAATTCCAAAGTGCCAAGCACTTGAGTCTCTTCTGTGGCATTGGTATTTTTGTAGCTATTAGGCTTTGCCTTAATTTTGGAATCCATTTAACTCCTGTACCAGTGATGGGGGAGCTGCCTGATTATCTGACATCTCAGTCTTCCTCTTAAAGAGAAGAATAGCCCCAATGCAGTCACTTGACTGGAACCTCTGAGGCTCTGCTGATGTTGCTCGAACATTGGGTTGGTGACTTGCCCATATTATAAGGAATGGGTTAATCTGCTGTATATGATGCTGAATCAGGTCTCTGATCTAAATGAGGATCATGGAATACAAACTGATACAGTGGAGGCTTGTAGGCAGTTTTTTAAAAAACTGAAGCTCAGCACATGTCTAAAAATGCTCTCTCTCAACAGGTCCTCATGACTGGACTAGGCCGAAAAATAAGCATCGGGATATCTCTGAAGTAAAAAGGTACATTTGGGGACATGATACCAGGAGGCCTTTTAGCACAAATAGGGAGCAGTGTGGCAAAAGTTTCTTGGAGGCGGTGGAGCTTTTCCAGAAGATAGCTGGATGATGGCTTAATTGGGGAGAGGCAGCCCCTGGTCCCAGATGTTCTGGACTAAAGTTGCCATAATTCCTGACCATTGGCCATGCTCATTTGGGGCCATGTGACTTCCCTTTGACTGGCAAGTTGACCAGCCTTTTGAAATAAGGAGTCCCAGCATTTTCTGCCTTCTGGTTAAGTTTTGAACACGTGGCTTGATAACGTTTAGCGTGTGCCTGTTGCGTAGTCCAATGCAAGCAGCCTGTGTGATGAGAAGCCAATAAAGCTGACTTAAATAATGGAGGTTGGTAATTAGCTCTACCTGACTTCAGGTAACTGCTTGCATTTGTCTTATCTTACTGCAAGCTTTCTGTGGACTCTCCTTAAATATCCTCTCTTGCAGGTCTTGGGTGACTTTGAAGAGCTCTTTGCAGTTACACTGCTGAGAAAGGTAATTCATTACAAGACTCTGAGTGAAACTTGAGTGACTGAGAAGGGAATGAGACTCTGTGGATGGGCATCTGGCCAGCAATTCCCTGCTATAACGGACAGCTGGAATGGTCTTAAATATTTAAGGCAGTTGAGCATGTAATGTACGAAAGTACCAGCTTCAGTAATAGGAACTTAAATAGCCACATCTGAAGGGAGAGTTAGTGTGTCCATCTGACATTCCATAAGAATTTAAGCTGGGACAGCTGTCCAGTTGTGTGGCAATGTACCATCAGTTTGAGTTCGTTCCTCGGGTTACTAAAGTCTGGAGCCGGCCACTGTTTCTGCCTAGGCAGCTGTTTGTCCTGCTAAAGACTGTCCCAATGTTGAGGCCTAGAGTTATGCGGGATGCAGCCTGGAATTGCTGCGAAATAGGTTGCTATCACTATTAATTTCCTCAGGAATCTTAAAGCCAGCAGCGTTCGAAATGAAGAGTGAATGTCTGATCTGAAATCAGTGTGGATTAATTTTTGTACTGAAAGACCCTGGAAAGTTACTCCTTTCATAGTACTGAATTCTTAATGTGTTCAAGTTTTGTGCGTATGAATGCTAAATGAATTCTTCAACTCTTACCTAGGTTCGGGCTAGGGGATTAACTCATTGGAGGTAAGAACCAATTCTGTCTCTGTCCTTTAGGAATCGCTTACCCAAGACTGTTTGGAAGGCACTTGTAACCAATGATGAAGTTTTGATTCTGCCAGATGAGGTCTAATGATATCAACCCCATTCCGTTCCATTTTCTGAGGTTACATTTCCTGGTGTTCATTAAAGCTTAGGAGCTGAGAGAATTGTGATTCTTTTCGTGCTTACCACTTGCACCTATGGAGTACGTTGGCTATTATGTCAGGCTTCCTGTTAACAAGTTCAGGGATAGGTGTCCCATGTTTGCCATCCATCCACTTGTGTTTAGTTCTGGTCAAAACTTTCATTTTGCCAGTTCCCAGCAAGAACCGTGTGCAGGCTTGAAGTAAAGATTACGAAATTAGGAGCCAAGCTTTACAGAATTTTTGTTGCCATTTTCTAACAATGCTTTTTGTTTCTTTAAAGGACTGGTAGAAGGCCAGGCTCCGATATTCTTCTACTGAGAGAGGTTAGTACCATGATCATTTAATTGGCTAGAAATCAGATGGCTAAGATCTGGCCCTGAAGGTTTAAGTTGGTTGGTTGGTTTATGGAATTTGGATGGATTTGGGGAGGCGTTATGGGCAAGTAGCATTTTGAACTCTGAAATGGATCAATGGTTTGATTCTATATATGGCATTTTCACCTATTTTCGCATACCATTCTTTCAGAAATTAAACTAATCCCCAGAAATGAGTGAGGGCATGCTCATGGAAAAAGCCAATGATGTTTTAAGAGTAGTGGACAGAACAGTTTTCTGAAAACCTTACACTGAGGCTTTTAGCGGGGATGTGTGTATATAGCAGGAGAGAAAAAGTCACCAGATCAGGGGCTGTGAGTTACCCAGTGAATACAATCTGCTTCAGGTGGACTGGGAGAACACAAGGTCTTGCCAAGTACCTGTTTGGACATGGGTCCTCTCAAGCGTGTGACGGCTTGCAGCGAGAGCTCTTTCACATCCGTTTTGGGGTCAAATAATGATGCTTGGCCTTTGTTTCAGAGTGAGGAAACATGAAGAGGATTGGCTCGAGGCATCAGAACCGGTGAGTGTAATGGTCAAATGCAGCAGGTCCCGAAAGCGAGGCGAGTCCCTCCTAGGAGGCGGGTGCCGCTGGCAAGAGCACCCTGCTCCTTTCAGGCTGTTCTCTCCACTGTAAGCGTACATGCCAGTCCCACAAACAAGTCTTGACTGCGGTTCAAAGCGACCCTCCCCCTTTACTATAAGGGAGTAAGAATCGGCAGGGGGTCACCCCAGAGTCCCTCTGGAGCTGGAATACCAATCAGTGTCCCTACACTGTTGTACTTCACTTTCCTATATAAAATATAGTCAAAATGGATTGTGAAGAAAAGAGCAAGTAACGGAAACAAGTGATGTGCTAAAAAGTTGTACAAGATGGAGGGAGAAGTGGCTGCTGCGAATTGCATGGGGGTGGCAGGAGAGTGGGGTCCCTCACTTGAAGTCAACAGTACTTTGACCCTCAGGCCAGGGAAGCAGGCAGCCGGCCTCTGCCCTCGGCTGCTGTGGCAGCGCTCCAAGTCTCTTCAAATGACAGCTGGTTCTTTTGAGCTGCATGGAGCGTTCCCTTAACTCGGTTCATGTAACGTGCAGTTACGGTAGTCGTATTTATTTAATGTACTGTTACTGATGAACTTGTATAATACAATGGGAATCTCTCTGAAATGTAAAGTTTTACCTTGAAGAGAATTTTGCACTGAAACAGTACATTGGTGGGACTGCCTCCCGAAAGTGGTGCCGCCTTGTAGGCCCCATTGGTAAAATCATGTCAACTTTCCTACAGATTAAACTGACCGGTGTCCTGGCAGAAGACTTCTGCCCCTCTGAGGTAAGCACTCCGTGCCTGGTGCACCACTTGAGAAAAAGATGTCACTGCACCATATTTAGGTCTGTGTGGGCAGCACAGCTGCCTCATGCCGCGGTCGTGGCCTTGGCTTGCGCAGAAACAAGTTGATGTGTTACCGGTTCTAGCAGCAAAGCACACAGCAAGCCTGAAGTGGCCAAATGGAGCTTAGAACTGGGCTTTGGTGTAGCTGTTCTTGAACACAGCCAGGGCTTGGCTCCTCCAGGCTTGGTTAGTGGTGTGCTGCCAGTTTTTTTCTCCCAGGCTCCCCATGGGATTTGGTTTGTGGGGTGTAGCCCCTGGCCCCTCCGAAGCCTGCCTCTTAGAATTGTCCAGGGTTGCACCAGCTAGCGGTGTTGAGATGAACATGCACTATCCAACTCTGGATCTCGGGGGCTGCATTTACAAGTCCATTGCTCATTTCCCTCTCTAGTGAGAGCACAGAGCTAGAAGGGTGCATGTAAGAATCCAAACAGATACAATGATGATCACATAGTTCAGCAGAGGGAACCGTGCTGAATTGTCTTTCGCTCCTATCTGATGTATCTGGCACCCCTTTTAGGGCTACCTGGGGTTAGTGCTGCTGAGGCCAGTCTGAGGGGACTGTGTCAGAGCCCCTCTTTAAAGGATAGCAACTATGGAAAGAAGCCAGGCAGCGTTGCTTCAGCAACATTTTTGTTGGCATCTTCTCTGCAGTGGTAATATTTTCAGCAAGAATCACTTGACTGTGACTTAGAAGAACAAAAGTGGAAGTTTAGGTCATGTTTGAGATGAATCGCTGCTAAAGGTGATTGACACGCCCTGCTTTTGTTTGGGTAACAAATGGGAAGAGCATTCGTTTTGGTAGCCAATTTTGTGCCAAGGTGGAGGCGAATTGTATGTGGCAGGCTGACCCAGAACGTTCTTTCGGGCAAACTAGCGGTGTGCTTCATTTGCTCTCCCTTGTACACTAATACCCATCTCCATTCGTAGGAATCCACCATTTTGAACTGGCTGTTGACTTGAAAGGGTAGGTATTATTCCTTTATACGGATACAATGTCTGGGGAGATACAAATGATGATACCTTTGCCTTGAACTCTCTCTCTGATTATGTGATGGAAAATGCAAGGTCTGATGCAATCACCTTGCAAGACATGCTACGCCAGAGAGCTGCCGGCACAGCGTGGTGACTTTCCTTTTCCTCCCATCCCAGGTGCGAGGAGCCCTGCCCTTTCTCCAGGAGAGATTTAACTTCAAGTGTTGGAAGAGAGAAGCTTGAATCCAACAGCTGTGGCACTGGGATAATAAAACGATTGTTAATCCTATGCACGTGTTTATTGGCTCTTTTTAGTACATGGGGCAGGTCTGGGGACCCAGACACTACTTCTACATTCAGTCCTCTGGGAGTCTCAAAGATGGCCATTCACGATTCCTACGACCCCTTCCGCTCCTTTACTTGGCAGCTTCCCAGCTTTTGCACAATTCCACCTCATTTTAAAAGGTTTAAATGCATCTCTTAAAGCTTAGTTACTGGCAGCAAGAATCTAAGGCTACAGTACATGGTTTGCCCAGGCGGTTTTCTCTTCACTTGTGCTGACCTCAGCCCCACCCACCACTGGAACGTGGCTCTTGCTAATGTTTCCCAAATGGAATGTGGCTCTGTTCTCATGGACAGCCACTCAACCTCCAGGCCCTTCCTCAGAGTGCAGAGCCACCTCCCTGTTGCAGCCTGCCTGGGACCAAATTGGCCATCTTCCCAGCATCCTGTCAGGACAGCCCTTTATGCAGAGAATTTATCTCCTTGGTTTACTCAGAGCTCTGAGGGGATCATTCAGGTGAATCTTCTTTAGGCGGCCTTACTGTACTTTAAATTTTAACATTGTATTGTAAATTGTCCAGAGGCCCTAGGCAATGAGGCCGCATAGAACAAATGAAAGGGCAGACTCCTGCAAGGCAATCAAACTGGCCAGTCCTAGCGAAGATCAACCCTGACTGCTCTTTAGGATTAACAAATAGCACAGCAGCCTTAGAAGCCTAGAACTGAATAAGGAATTCAGTTACTGTAATGATACTGTAATGGAAGTTTCATTTTTATTCATATTTCAGATGCATGCACAAAATAACTACTGAAATTTGAATCCCATGTAGCAAAATAAGAATTTTGTCCTATTTAAAACAGGCACGACTCCTCAGCAGAAGTGGTAGATACTGCAATCTGAAAAGGCCCCCCCACATCGATTTAAGTCCTCAGCCCCATGCATAGTTTGTTCTCCACCAGTATTACAACCACTCTAGCAAAGGCCAGTGTACAGGTGGCCCCAGAACCAGTTAGCTGTAATCCGTGCTTGCCCTGGCTTGAGTCAAAGGCCATGCGACCTGGATATGGTATGGCTCCAGTTCTTCTGGGGCCACATAATTTGGAGAGTTACTCATCAGATCTCTTCCTCGGAGGGATTTAGGGAAGGCAATGACATCTCGAATACTTGGTGCACCAACTAGGAGGGACATTAGTCGGTCAAGTCCTAGAAGACAAAAGATAAGAGTTAAATCCAATTTTAATTTTAATTCCAATTGCCTATTGGAAAAAAATAGGACTGTTATGGGGCCAAACAACAAACTGACCAGTGGGCTCTGGACAAAACTGCAGATCTCTTTCCTTACCCATGTGATACTGCTGCTAATTCGGTGCCATCCCCCTTCATTTCTTGGGCATCAAGGATGGCTCCCCACTCAGATATTCTAAGGTGTGAGCCTGTACTTCCTTTGGAAAAACTCAGCAGGTGCCCTTTGCTTACTAAAGACTTGAAGGAACAAAGTCCCAGTGGAACAGTCATTTATGCCTGGCTTTTTAAGCAGGCCGCTCTGCTGAAGATGAGCCAAGGCCAGTGAACAGGAGACAGTGGCCCATTTCCCAGTCAGGCAAGATTGGTCTCTTGGGGAGGCAGGAATATTAAGGCCTGACTGACGGTCAAAACATGGGGGCTGAAAAGGATGAGACACTGACCTAGTGCAATTCCTCCATGTGGCGGTGCTCCACAGGCCAGAGCTTCCAGGAGGTGAGACAGCAGCTCTGTGTTTTCCTAAAACAAAAGTATAACGTTAAGTGACATAACCTGGAAGGCTGAGTGCTGTAAACTGAGTTGTAATCATGGCTCAGACACTGCCAGGTGGCTTTAAAAAGACAAGCAGAAATCATTTACTGGTATCACCACCATTGTTGTTAGTCGTGAAGTCGTGTCCGACCCATCACGACCCCATGGACAACATTCCTCCAGGCCTTCCTGTCCTCTACCATCCCCCAGAATCCACTCAAGCCGACTGCTTCCGTGACTCCATCCAGCCACCTCATCCTCTGCCATCCCCTTCTTCTTTTGCCATCTATTGTTCCCAGCATCAGGCTCTTCTCCAGGGAGTCCTTCCTTCTCATTAGGTGGCCAAAGTATTTGAGCTTCATCTTCAGGATTTGGCCTTCTAAAGAGCAGTCAGGATTGATCTCCTCTAGGACTGACCGGTTTGTTCGCCTTGCGGTCCAAGGAACTCGCAGGAGTCTCCTCTAGCACCACAATTCAAAGGCTTCAATCTTTCGGCACTCAGCCTTCCTTATGGTCCAGCTTTCACAGCATACATTGCAACTGGGAAAACCATAGCCTTGACTATACGCACTTTTGTCGGCAGGGTGATGTCTCTGCTTTTTAGTATGCTATCTAGATTTGCCATAGCTTTCCTCCCCAGGAGCAAGCGTCTTTTAATTTCTTGGCTGCAGTCCCCGTCTGCGGTGATCTTGGAGCCCAGGAAAATAAAATCTGTCACTGCCTCCATTTCTTCCCCATCTATTTGCCAGGACGTGAGAGGGCCACCATGCCTTTCCCTAAAAAGCCCACCCAGACTGCTGGAAATAACAGTAGTAAACCACTAATTTAAGCAGCCAATGAAAGCACAGGGTTGAGGGCGACAGCCTTTGCTAGGCACAACATCTCGTCCACACAGAAATCTACAAGGGGCAAGAATCCAGAACATTTATCTGCAAAAAATGAAGCGCACTGTTTCCAGCAAGCGACTGGCTGCTGCCTCTTCCTTGGTCAGGCATTCTGGAGTGATCCTTGCACAGCACAGAAAAGCGTTTCTGGTGCATTTTGTGCTGACGTGGTGGTAGAAAAGCAAGCTTCAGATGCACACCTATGCAGGTGACAAGGCACTGCACATCCATGCCGCCCTGTCTGTGAATGAAGTCAACGCATCCGTGATGCTCCTACTGGGGCCAGTGATTGAAATCTTACTGCTGTGCATGAGTAACACAGCGCGCAAGCCACCTTAGACACGGCAGTGCAGTCTCAGGCATTTCCATAACTCAGTCCTGCTGTCGTGCACAACGGCTCGGCAGCGGCGTCGGCACGCGGGAGGGCCAGAGGCTCACAGTGAGAGTCAGGCGTTGGAGCAGGGGGATTTATACCTGGTGCCCAGGGCCCAAACGGCCCCTCTGCCGCCCGACTCTGAGGCTTCCAAGCGAGCAGCTTCCCCACATCCTGGCTCTGAGTTTTTTGAGCAAGTTGACTCTGAAGCCGCTGGGCAGAGTGCTGGATAACAGGAAGACGGCGGCAGGTGATTTAGGAGATGCCCCGCTCGGGAGGAGGCTGCGTCGCTTAGACCAATTGAAACGACGAGGGAGAAGTTCGTCCCACCCACGCGCAGAAAGACGTGAGAAGGTTGAGATCCACGTGGCCTTTCCTACAGGGTCCAGAAAGGAGGGGGCGACTGAGCTGCAAGGAGCTCCTCGCCAGAGCTGCTCTGTTGCATCGTAAATCTTGTAGCAAATAGCAAGAAAAGTCTTTCGTTTTATTGCCGGCTGCTGTGTGAGTTAATTGGAGGCGTGAGTTACAGCCTCACGACACCTACCAAAATTAAGCCTCATTCCTTCATTTGCTTAAGTAAATGTTCTGCCATGAGTTCATGCAGCCGATGAAGTTGACCATGACATGGAGAAGTGCTTTGCCCTTACCTTCAGCACCGTTTCAAGAATGAACTGTTGCTGCTTTGCGTCATGAATTCGAATGGAGCCACCTCCAATCTCATTGCCATTCAGCACTAGATCATAGTGCTGACCACGAACCTGCAGGGAAGAGAAAGAGGGCAAGGCTTATATTAAAAGTTTTTTGCACAAGTTGCAAGAGTACAATCTGTCCTGTAAGGATGCTAATAAAAGGAACGGGGGTTGGGTATCGTAGGTCGTTAGAGAGAACAGAAAGGAATTAGGAGCCGCCATGGCCACGGTGATGTGGAATTCTGTGGTACCACACACAAACTCCTGTTTTATCACTGCAATTACAATTCCAATCTTCTGAATCGCAACACCCAAAGAGCAGATAATCACATACTTGTCAGAATCAGATTAAGTGTATACCGCACTATTCAGACAGAGTGAGTGGAAATCCCACAGAATGAGAATAGGCAAAATGGATGTGCTTAATTGTCCCACTAAAATCAGTAGACCAGAAGTGGGAAGAGGCACGCCATCACTCCGTCTTCCTGCAGCTGCAAGGACGAGGCACCTTTGATGTCTCACATCTTTATACTTTTCTAGTTTTCCACTTAACCTTCCTTGACAAGAGTGGGGCTGTTTGTTTCTTCTGGGAAGATGCCAGGAGGTGGTGCCGGCTGATTCCCATTGGTGTGTTCTCTTAGAGAGATGATAGGAAGTCCTACAGAGTTCTGCTTTCTCTCTCCTGATAATGCAAGTGCAGGAAAGCTCACTGGACGATGACATATTACCACTATGCCAAAGAAAGTGGTATTTGTGGGAGGGACTGGGATCCTGTGGATCAACCTGTCCAGTGTGACTAGAGTCTCCTTGATGGAAGCATACACAAGGTGGAAAAAATGGAATTTAAAAAAGGATGGGTTCCAATTTGGCTGAATTGTTCCCATGACAAATACAACAGTCTAGCACTTGAAAATCAGGTACAATAAAAAAGGACTTCTAAACAATGCTCAATCTTCTCTCCAAAAGAGAAGTGGAAGCCTACTCAAGGCTATGCCAAATAGTCCACAGACAGCCGCTAAACCCTCCCTCCCTCCCTTCATTTAACAAATTTATATGCCACCCCCTTGCAAACAAGCCTCGGGGCGGCTAACAACACAGAAGAATACAATTTAAAAACAATACATAATTTAAAACTGGCTCATCTCAAGGTCTAAAAAATAAAAATATATAAATACAATAAATAACAATATAAACGTCGGCCATTAAACAAAGACACAATGTCACCTTTGCAGGCTCTGTGTAGAGCAGGTGCTCGTCAGAGGCATTGGGTGCCGTGAAAGGATGGTGAGCAGATTCCAATTCCTTGGGGTTTCCTTCCTTTGGGAGGAAAAGTGGGAAATCCACCACCCACAGAAAATGGAAAGCAGAGGGATCGCGAAGTGACAGGCCTCGTGCCTCCAGAAGGTTAGCACTCTCTGAGCGCGCTTTTCCCAACGCAAAACACTAAAAAGAGAGGGGAGAGAGAGGTGGATGCAGCAAACAGATTAAAGCTGAAGAGGGCTCCATCATATCTGACAATTTGACTGTTCGTGATGGAGCCCAGCTCCTTAACATTTTCTGAAAAAGATGGATGATAATGCAATAGATTGGCTTAACTACAGCACGTTTACAAAATATAAGCTAGTCTTCATAATAATCACACTTCATAATAATCACACTTATCCTTCATTTCTCTTCAAAAAAGGCACAGGTTTTTTTTTTTTTTTTGAAGAGAAGAGGCTAGAAAATTCTACGGCAACTGGGAACGCCTGGGCAGCTCACAGGGACAACATTCTCCTTACCACTTTCTGAGGTTTGCCAGCTGCCAGCAACACCACATCATCCACATTGGCCTGAACAGCTCTGACGAGACCCAGCTTTTGCTCCTCGTTCAGAAATTTACCGAGTCGGGACTTCATGCTCCCATCAGACCTCAAAATCAAATGCGAAAGACCCTGCTCAGGAGAAAAGCACAGATGAAAGAATCGAGGTGCTTCCTCAAAGCACACAGCTGCCTGGAACTTGACACAGACGCCTCCACCCCACCGTGCAGGCAGCCACAGCAGCTCCTGCGCAGACCTCCCCAGAGGCACTTCCTCTGCGTATTCTCCGTGTCCTGTTGCTGGTGGCCCAAGATGCATCACTGAATGAAGTTTGGCACTTTTATTCCCTGTAAACTGATGCACCCTAAGAAGGGAAACATCGACAACCTCCTTGCTGGGTCAGAGTAAAAGCCATCTAAGCATTCCATCTTCGACCACAGCCAGATGAGCACTTTTGGAGTCCAGGGGCGGGAGGCCAGATGGTGGCTGCCAGCCCTGCCCCTCCCCAAGCAGGGAACATTCAAACACTCTGCATATGATGAGTCCACGGTCCTCCATAGCGCTACTTTAGATCGGGCAAGATCCTAAGATGAGCCCTGCAGGAGCAGGCTAACATCCCATTATCCATACTGGCCAATCAGACACACAGGCCCTGTGCCAGCTTTCCAGCTTTCTTTTCCAAGTTAAGGTGACCTGTTCTGCAAAGCTCAGGAAACCGCTCACGTTCCAGCTTCACCGAAAGGACTGGGGCACATGGTGCAAGGGGGTGTTTGATGCAGCTCAGACAATCTCTTGCCAGAAGCCGCTGGTGGGTCAAAGTGCCGTGCCCTACCTGGTCAAAATGGGATTCCGTCAATTCATTTAACGAGTCCAAATCTTTATTCTGAAGATATTTCTAGAGAAGAAAGTAACAGAGAAGTGCAGATTAAATCGGTTATATGCCAACTGACACTCTTATGCTCCCTGTGTGTGTTGTTTTATGCACTGAGCCTTAGAAAGTTGCTGGGTTTCCATAATGCTCCCTGGTTTACTCAACATTTTTTCATGCATTTTACAATGCTCAAAGGAAGATCGTTAAGTCCAGGTTGAGGGGCTTAAATAATGGCTGAGTGGGGGTGGTATCAATAAAAAATAAGTCTACAAGGATCTAGTGAGCTGGATCACACAATCGCTCATGCCCATTTCGGCTTATTTAATGGCAGACTCTTTTTGAATATTCAAGTCACGGCTTCTTGTGCCACCCAAACCAGGGAGGCAGGGATTGCACAAGGCTTGAATAGTCCCTGCAGGCCAGGGGTCCTCAGACTTTTTCGACAGGGGGCCAGTTGAAAGGCAGCGGCTACACATGCGGGCCAGTGAGGTGGGGGTGCCGTCGGGCACGCACGAGGCAGCATCGGGCACGCACGGCGGTGGCTCGCTCGCTCGGAGACCATCTCTGACCGAGCAAGCCACCACCTCCCCGCCCGTGCAGCAAGCACACGCATGGGCGGCAAACAGCAGCGTGGGCCGGAAGGATGGCCGTGGCGGGCCAGATCCGTCCCATGGGCTGTAGTTTGAGGACCCATGGCGTAGGCCATGGCTTCTGAGGGCCTGTTTGACTCGTCCTCACCCAAAGAAAGACCAGCGTCACTCACCGCGCCCTGGGGGATGCAAATGGCCCTGACAGTGCCTTGGGGCTCGCGGAGGAATTTCTGCAGGAATCCAACTTCCACATTCCTGAACACATCGCTGACGTCTTGAATCTGCGTATTGAGCAAAGAATGGGGACAGAATCGTGACAGGCAAGGAATGAGGGACACACAGCGGAAGCCTCAGTCCCAAGGCCTGCAAGGGCAGCCAGAAGCAACTGTGGGCTGTGGGGAGAGGCCCTGCTGTGACCACCCCCCCAAGCCCCATGGCCACCATCCCTTAGGCACCCCGCAGGTGTTCACTTGGAAGAGAAGGCTCTGCCTAAACACACATGCAGGTGAGGCAACAAAGGATTCACTTTTCTGTGCCTCGAGTTCCACCTGCGCTAGTCTGTGGCAGCCCAGGCATGAAAACGGGGCTCAAATGACAGCGGAGGGACGGGGCCGTGAGACCCCACCCACCGCCACTACTGCCCAAACCAGGGGCTCCCTCCAGCTTTCCGAAACACCAGCTAAGACCCAAAGAGAAGGCAGTGACTAACTTATCTTCCATTGACAAGGATATCAAAAAAAAAAATTTTTTTTTTTTGCTTCAAAAGAAATCAGACATAGAGAAGGAAGCTGAAAAACTGGGCAATGAGGTTGACTGAGAACATACCTTCATTCCAAAGCGTGTATCTGGCTTATCAGTTCCAAAATTCGCCACTGCCTCATTGTAGCTCATGGAAGGGAAGGGGACGGTGACGGGTCCCTTTTCCTCAGGCCAGGAATACTGGAGCAAGCCCTCCGTCAAAGCCTGAACCCCAGCTTGGTCTACAAATGACATCTCGATATCAATCTTTGGAAAAGAAAAGAGGAAAACGGGGGAGGGGTATTTGTAGACATTATAAGGATCACTGTATCTTCCTATGTGCATTTCCTGCAAAAGAATCGCAATATTTATAAATTAAACAAAATTTCATTCTAAGGAAAGGGCTTCAATTCCACAGAAGGGCCATTTCCTCAGGAACGTAGTTTTGCATCGATTTCCAACTGAAGGCTCTCCATGTCTTTCAGTCTGGCAGACATGTTCAAAATAGCAAAGTGTCACAATTCCTTCATGATGTCTCAGTTCAATTCTCATTCAGTTGGAATTTCTCTTATCTTTTCCTTCTGTTTCCAGAAAGTGTGCCATCTTAGTGGGGCATCAGGCGACACCTTAAGGATCTATACATTTTTATTGTTTCTGTCTTCATGTTTTTGAGTCTACTTTATGCAGCTCACAAAGACGTAGGCCGTAATAAATTTGCAAGGAGCCATGTGAATCTTGATTTTGGGCATTACACCACACCTGGTCCAACGTTCCCTGCTGCATTCCATGAAAATTGGAAATATTAGGCTCAGCTCAATAGACGCTGCCAGAGTTCGTCGGTGCAGCCCACGGCTGCCCACCCGCCCACCAATATTTTACTGGGCTACATAGTTTTTTAGATCACAGGTTGTCTGTCTGTCTTGTCACAGGCCAGTATGGATTGTTTACTAAATGATTGTTACTTGACAAGGGGTAGCATATGTGTGACAGACCCACATGCATTGGAAACAGTGCATGTTGAAAAAGCAAGAATTCCCTCACTAGCTCAGAGCTATGTCTATGCACTCCAAGCAACTTATTCCCAACAGCAGTCGGACACACCCTTCTGGGAAGCTCAGAGACAGGACACCTCGGACGGGAATGGTGCGATATTCAGAAACACTGACTGGCGAGGAGCAGCTCTGCGAGCACATTAGCCACGTGGGACAACCCTGAAAACCGGCGATGCAAACGTGCTCTTACGAAGCCAAACTCTTGGGCGGCAAGGGGGGCAACCTCTGCAGGGGAAGGTGCAACGCAGTCCTCAAGAAGCGTGTGGCCACAGTGGGTCCCCACGACCCGCAAGCAGAGTGCAACCTCAGCCCTGCTCAGCTGCGCAGCCGCTGCCTATGGAGAAGGTTGCGCCCTGACAGGTGGCCCCAGGATGGCCCAAAATTTGGAATACTACCAACCCCTGTCCTTCGCCCGGCCTGGCACTTCACCTGCCTGTTCGCTGGCCCTGCGGCATCAATGGCTGAAGCACCGTAGTGCAAAGGGGCAACATGAAGTCTGCAAATACTGGGGCCATCCTGCCAATACCCACACTTGGCTCACAGCTCTTTGGTCTGCCCTGTTCATTACTGGCAAGGATCAAAGGGAAAACGGCATTAGAAAGCTGAGCGTGGGACGCAATGGTCGCAATGTGTGGGCTCAGTTAATCCACAGCCTGTTCTTGAGCTGGCTTGGGGCTGTTTAAGCCATGGAGAAGACCCAAGTACCCAGGGTCAGATATCACAAAAACAGCACAGGACTTCAACATTCATAGTTGCTCCTGGAAACCAGAAACATCTCAGATCCAGCAGGCATCCCCCAAGTGTTGGAGTTGGCCTACTGACTGACCCTGCTTGACATGAGAGAGACAAAGACCCAAGTACCCAGGCGATACTTTGCTCAAACAATACCACCGCTGCAACTGGTATTTGGGACAACTTAGAGCAGGCTTTGGGTATTATTTATTTATTTGTTTAGAACTCTTCTAGACCGTCCCTGCCTGTGGTCTCGGGATGGTTTAACAAAAAGGCAAAATAGAATAAAACACAGCATCCCAGTCAAGATCTTAACCAATAAAATCCATATTAAAACAATCACATCTTAAAACACCGGGAAAATAAAAAGGGGTTTCATTTTAACTACCCATTTATAATTCCAAAACCGTAGAAAAACCGCTCTGCAACAGGCAGATCAAGTCTCAATGGGGTTAGATAGGCTAGGCCTATCACACGCAAAGGAGCGCACTGTCGAATATTTCCTTACAGCTTAAAGAAAACTATTTGGTGACAGAAAGAAACCGACCTGAGTAAATTCAGGCTGCCGATCTGGTTTCGAACCTTCGTCTCGGAAGCAGCGAGCAACTTGGAAGTACCTGCCATTAGAATCGAAGGTCATCAAAGGTATTCCCTGCTTATATAGTACATTGGATTACTCCCATCTTCCCCAAAGGCAACACCAAGGAACAGGGATTTTCCACAATCAGGAACGATGCTGATGGGTATAGAAGGAAAGCTAAGGAAAACTCCTCGGTGAAAGGGAAGATTTTAAGAGAACAACCTCAGTGGAAATGCTAGGAAGGTTGCTGGGAAGTGGTTGCTGTATGTTCCTGAAAACAAGTGTAGAACTGAAGGTGCTAACAAAGAACGTTTTGAAAATACAAGCAGTAAAAACTAGTAATTGCATTAGAGGGAAGAATGCTAAAGCCTTCCTCAGAGAGGAATTAAAACTACAGAACTTGGGTGAGGGCTTTCCTTCTAGAATATTAGGCCTCAACGGTAACACATGTTTGAGATACTGTTTCCTGTTAAACTATTAAGACCTAAGAATTTTTAGCGATCTTTCCTTTACAATATGAAATATTTTTGTATTATGCAATATTAAAATGCATTTTCTAACAAGAACGAAAAAGTCACTTCCCTTGTTCAAAGGTTTTCCACAAACGATCTTTGTTAACAAAACAAAACACGGAAACCAACCTGATAGTTTTTAGTGTATCCCACCTGAAATATATCCATCAACTAGAGATCATAAAGTGGCACAGCCAATGGGGCCCTGAGCAACAGCCCTGGTCCGAGGAGCACACGCACGGCCCCTGCGTTTGTGGCTAGGCAGCCCCACCTTCCCTGGGGAGCCTAACTATGGGCAGGTCAGTTTGTGCGAGCAGCTTGGCCTCTGCAGTGAGCACATCCACTGTCTTACGAACAGCTCCCATCTCTTACTGTCCGAAGAAATGCTCCCCTGAAAACAATCCTGCAGCAAATGGGGCACAAGACACTCACCTGTCTAGACCTCCAACCATCAGGAGCTGCTTAAACTGCTGAGGGCTCTGAGGCAGCGAGTAAAACTTTCCAGCTTCTCGCGAGGGGACCACGAATTCCTGCGCACCCTGGGATAAAACGAAGGGCAGGATACAAAGCAGGCCTCGCTGCGCCCTCGGCCGTTCCTTGCAGGAAGTCCAGAAACTTCTGATATAGAGCTATACAGCTGAGGTTCCCATATGTTTTGTTTTTATACGCCCCCCCCCCCCCCGGAAGCTTCAACAAGCTCTCTTTGCATTTATGCAGAAAGCAGGAACCTGTGAATGCACCTTGCCCACCAAACCTGAACATGTCCACCACACTGCACTGTTATTGCCATGCGATGCTCTACAGGTGTGCATCTCCAGTCAGTCATGCCCCAAGACATCGCATCGTAACTTTGAAATAAGTGTTCCCGTGGCAGAGAGCTGGGAATCTGAACTACCCTCCGGCCTCTCGGCTTCTGCGCAGTTTCTCAATTGATGACGTGGAACTACGGAAACGTTTCCAAAATGTTACATACATAAAAGAATGAATTGGCGTACCTACCCCTGGAGTCTTCTTGAACAACATAGGAGTTTCCACATCCACAAATCCTAAAACAAGGTTTCATGCATTTGTTAGCTGCACAGTGAATGAAGCGAAAGAAGTAGCAAACTCATTCCCTGCGCTTATCTCACCGTTCCTGTGGCAGAGATATTCCCGCATTCTCATCACCATCTGGGACCGCAGCCGTAGGTTGTACTGCATCATTGTGCTGCGCAAGTCCAAGTAGCGGTACTGCATCCTCAGGGCCTCATTTTTCTGGGCAGAAAAGAGATGTGGTTTAGCATGGAGTGGGGAAGAATCGAAGGTCAAACTGGCTTCCAAGTCTAACAAGGAGAGAAATCCCCAAACTGCGAGAGGAGCAGAGATGGTTTAGCATTAGTAATCTGCAACAGCATCAGCATCCAAAGCAGCGAGTGCTAGAGTTGGGCATGCAGGCAAGTACAGACGAAGGCACCTTCCCCTGAAATTGCCTGAAGGGCCCCCAGCTCCTTGTCTGAATGCTGCGATCCTGAGCCAGGCATAAGTTGCCAAGGTATGGCCCCACAGAATGGCGTATTAGGCAAAGGACTGATGCTTGTAACATTTTTAAAGCAAGTTTCCGGCTCTTACAATTGCTCTTTGAAATATTTACTTATGAAAAAGTCAAATTACGTAAAGGTGTTCCATTCGCACAAATTAAACAGATCATGACCTTGGAATCACGATTTAGCAACAGAAAAATATTTTTTGGTGCTACAGTTAGAATGCTTGGGCGTAAACATTTATTTTTAAAGTAGAGCACAAGTGCTCCTACCGTTACACATACCAGTACATGGCCTGACGCCCATTCTTATGTCTCTCCTTTGCTCTCAAGCTACTGCTAATAATTATTCTAAGCTTTGACACCATGTACATTAAGGTAAATTACAGACCCCAACATATATTTGTTGGCAATTGGAACTGCAAATAAACACACACTGCTCTTTAAGCTTCCATGGCCCTAGAATGAAGAGGAGAATTTGAAGAGCAAAGTCTTACAAAAATTCCAGTGATACATTATTAGATAGGTCATCATGTGGAAATGAGATGGGAACAGACACCTTCACAAAGTCTTTCACTTCAAACGGTAGTTTCTTACAGGTGTTCAGGACCTCTGCTGTCTCCGCCTTCACTTCAATATCACCTGTTGGCATTCTCTAAAATGAAAAAGGGAGAAGTAGTTCAGGAGTAGTGACTATGTTTACATACAGCTTTGATTATAATGCACTAGCTGCCTATACTTAGGAAGTGTCTCGGAATTAAGCATATTAAACTGACAACTTTTTACGGGAACCATTTCTTTCTAATTTTTGCTCGCTGCCTCAAAGTCCAGAACCAAGCTTCCACCTGCTTTGTCCAGCTCGGAGCTGCTGAAGAGATCAGCAGCTTCATTCAGTTTTGTACCAGCACAGCCCTAAGCCAAGAGGACTCAGCTCCCCACTCCAGCTTGGACAACAGAAGGAAAGGCATCTTTGGATCTGTGCTGGCCAAGATCCTAGTCAGGACCAGGTGAACTCAATGCACCTCTGCCTCCCTCCTCTAGCTTGGAGCTGGACAGTGCTTGATGGGTTGGCTCTGCAAGACTTATTATTGACATGGCAGTTTTACAAGTACCTGCCCCAGGGGAAGCACAATGCAGCTATTGTAACGGCAGCTGCTCAGGTTTGGTTTCAGGCTGAGCCTGGTGAGAACTGGGTCCAAGTCTTCACAGAAATGGGTTTTGAGGAGGAAGACGCAGCTCTGTCACACAGGCATTCTGGACAGCAGCTCCAAGCACACTGGGAGGCGAGGGAGAAGGGTGAATATCCCGAGGCAACTGGCGGCCTCTAGGCAGCGCAGGGCGATGGTGCCGGTGCTTTCCCCAGCCCTCACCTCAACCGCATTGCTCCTGGGGGGGCAAGGACTGCCAGGTAACAGCCAGACCACTCCCTGCCTATCTCTGGAGCTTTCAGTCTGGTCGGTCAACACATCCATCACATAGCAGCAATGAGCTCCGGCAGGGCAAATTTAAGTCGGGGAGCTTAGTTTCAGTGAGCACCACTTCTGCACTGGCTACAGACCTCTCACGTATCAAATATAGGATTGTGGCGAAGGGATAGAAGGCCAGATCCAAAGACATTTCACCTGAAAGGCAACCTTGTAGTTTCCGGGAAGCCGTTCTGGTTATCTCCGACGACACTCGGAGGAAAGCAGAGGGGAATTCTCCCAAAGTACTCACGGGGTTTGCCTGCCCTGGGGGCCGGGGTACCACAGTCCCAGTCACTCTCAGGACGGACTCGACAGGAGTGTCACACAAGGTCTTCTTCAAATGGGAACCAGCCTGGAGAAAGCAGGTGAAGACACGGACATGGATCAGCGGGGAGTGTCTTCAAGAGAGATTTAAGCTTGATGATCTGTCTAGGTCATGAACTAAATTCAGTCCTGCAGTCCAAGTGTGATTTTAACTAGAATCCACAGTATGTTTTACATGGGTAAGCAAGTCAAAATATCTTAACATTTCAGTCATATCGAACATGTGTTCCGAGTCTTCCTAAGGACGGACCCTGGGTCAAGAACGGAAGATACACCTTATTGGATCACATCAAATCCTACCTCTTCCAAACATGCCATTTTTATTCCCCAGGTTACAACGCACTTAAAAAACAGTATTTTCTCCAACTATATCTAAATTATGTAGCTTATCATTAGACTTGAGGCAGACAAAAATGCTTCAGATTTATTGCTCCAATAATTCATTTTTGGAAAAAAAAATCGTATAATCTATTTGACAAAGCCTGCAACTTTCTAGAAGGAATATTTCCCCCATCTTCAAAAGTTAGGAACATTTTATTTTGCATGTCTTTGTAATGTCTTTCCTGCTAAATCCTAAGTTAACAGATATTAATTTAAACTTAAATTTGCAAATGCTTGATAACTCTTACCTCATCCTGGGGTATAATAATCTGGGTGAGTCCCTGGAAGTCTCTCAAAACCACGAACTGACCCTGTCTAACCACAGCAGACACAAACATACAAATATGTATATTAATTTAAATTCCTATATTAGATCCAATTTACATATGCAGAAAAATAAAGAAGCAGAATTTTTGGAACTGTACCATTTTATGGGCATCTATGGGAAAAAAATCTGTGCTCTGGACTGCAAATCAGGGAGAAAGCGAGACTCATCTTCCTGACATGCTAATTTTCCATAAGGAGGGTACTTTAGGTGCAAAGTACATTTAAAGATACAATTCCTGATTTACTGTCTGAAATAGTATAGTTTCAAAAAGTCATGACCTTTTCAAAGCAATCATGGTCAAAGTATATTCGGTACACCTCAATATGATTTACAAAACAGATTCCCTTCGCATTTCTTAGACATTAACCAACCTATAGGTAATATAGTGAAACAAAGAGATACAGCTTGAACAACTTTAAATCCCTCCGATTGCATTTGTTCCTCTAGTGCTGTCTTTAGAGATGGCTCCTGGAACACTGCATAATCATCCTGCCAGTGGCTTCTGCTGCTGTCAAAGCCACAACTATTCGATATGGTAAAAACAAAAATTCTCATTTCTCTTTGAAAATTAATTTGGCAACTGACAATAAAAGCTGTGCTCTAGTAAATAGCTCAAACTGTAACCTATAAATAATATAACTACGTAGTTTTCCATCCAGTCTGCCATGTGGAATGTTACAAATAAGCTAAGGAAAATTGACGAGTGATTTTAAAGATCCTAATTTTTTTTAAAAATGTGAGAACACAGCCAATTAGAGGATTACTTTTCTTCACTGACTCCATCAAAACAAATGCCAATCATGACAAGTTCTGAAGACTAGATTTGGGGGATGAACAATGTCAGAAGACACTGGGGTTCCCCAAAAGACTTGGCTACCCTCCATTGGAGCCTGGGTTCTCAACCAGCAAGGGAAGTTTTGTGTTCTTACACAGTTATCCTATGGCTCTGGACGGTGTGAAGGCGGCTATGGAGTTATTTCATTTCTACACCACCCAACAGCTGAAGCTCTCCGTGTTTTAGAGTCCCAGTCCCAAAGTATGAAATTGGGCTTCACCTTTGGGTGCCCTTTCTGCCTCACAGGCAGCATGAAAAGAACGGCTTCTTTTGTGGTCACAAAGCGGCAAATTAAGAGGCAATCTGGGGGTGAGCAGCAGGTTAAGAAATGAACGCTTGCAAGAGATGAGGATGCCCTGGTACCAACTTGGCCGCCTTCCCTCCCACTCCGAAGCACCTGTTAGACAGCTCAGATCAGCAGCCTCACAAGTGAGAGAAGCCTCCCTCCTCCTCCTGCCCTGCATAGGCTGACCACAGACCTCCAAGTTTGGAAGGTGAGAGGCAGTGCTACTGAATTGATCCCTTGGAGGTTTACAACTTGTCCAACACCAGCAGACTGGGCACCCCACGTGCATTAACTTTCTATTCACCTCTGATATTGAATCCATCCACACAGGGTTACCACTTGACCAATATGAGTTGAGCGCAATTCCCCACAGGTTTTGGTACGAGCGACAAAGCTATTGACATCTTTGGAAGAGAAAAATCAATGAAGTTTATTAGCACAAGATCTGAAAAACAAGCTTTGATCAGTGTATCAGCCATCAAAAAGAACAGCTATAGGGATGTCTGATACAGGCAGAGTGGCATTCAGGAGTTAATGTACTTTTTTTTTGGCTGCACTATCATTTTTCAAGTTGGAAGCATTTGTTGCTGTTATGTGCCATCAAGTATTTCTGACTTATGGAGAACTGATGAATGGATGTCTCATCTTTGACAAACTCACAGCATTGGGCAGTTTCAAAACAAAACCAAACAGTCTTGGGAAACCTTTAAAAAGCTGGAGTGCCTCCAAATGACTTCTACCACCATCTTTCCAAAGACATTGGCACTTATTCCACCTTTCCCTCCCTTAAAGGACTTTTCAGGTAAGAAAAAAGGCCAACAGAGAAACAAGCATACACAGGAGGGTCACAAGTGGAAGAGAGTATCATGCTATTAGCGCCGCCAAGTCATCTGACAATGCAACCCTAGGAAAAGATGCCTTCCAAAATATCCCATTCTTGACAGCCCTGCCCAGCTCTCGGCTTCTTTGATGGAAGCACTGATCTCACAACTGGCCGAGCTCCTCCGCCTCCGCCATTCTCCAGCAAGATGCTGTTCTTCAAGCACGACAAAAGCTTCCTCGGGAAGCACCCCCAACACACTTCTGCGCCAGCTGCACGAGGTGGCCCTCCAAGCACGCGGGTGTGCCGCCTACCCCACACCCCACGAGCCGAAGCGGCGGGTCTGGGGGCGTCCCAGCACGGGGGGCGCCGCGCCGGCTGCCGTCCCGGCGAGGAAGGCCCCGAAGGCGCAGGGCCCAGCAAAGGGCGGCTCCCAGGTAGGAGCCGGGGAGCGCGGGCCGCAGGCGCTGCTCCGCCGCCGCTCTGCGGACGGAGGCGAGTGGCGCTGCCGCGAAGCGCCCGGATCCCCCGGCGAGGCGGGCCACGCACCTGCACGGGCCGCGCCCGCCCCGAGCGCCGCCGTGCCGCCCAGGGGCCTGCGCCAGGGCCGGGCGGCGCCCCCGGGCGAGGGCGAGGGCGAGGGCGAGGGCAGGCGGGAGCACAGCAGCCGCAGCCTCCGCATGGCGGGCGAGGGCGAGGGCGAGACGCTGCACCTGCACCTGCGCCTCCGCCTCCTCCGCTCCGGCGTCTCCGCGCACGCGCCCCGCGCCCGGGCGACCTTGGGCCGGAAGAGCGCGGCCGCGACCACGCCCACATCCGGCCCGGCGGGGGCACGCCCCCTAGCAACGACCAATCGGCCGGCGCGGAACGGGCTCGCGCCGCCGAGTGGGCCGCTGGGAGGCGAATTTTGAAAAGCGGCCGGGGCCGTTGCTGCTCAGCCGCGCGCGGCGGCGGCGCCTCTCCCCGATGGCGCAGGCTCAGGTGAGGCGCGGCGGGGCGGATTCCCTCGGCCTGCCTGGCGAGGGGGGCTCGTCACTCGCCCGGCCCGTTCTTGCTGGGCCAGATCCCCGGGCGGCTCTCCGCGCCATCCTCGCAGCAGCCGCCCTGCGAGGCGGTTCGGGCTGCGCGCCTGCCGAGCTTTCCCTCTCGGCCGTGCGGAGAGGAGAACCCCGGTCTCCCCGGGCCCACGCTGCGGTCGCTGCGCCCCGCGAGGTCCAGCAACCGTCTGAGATGCGCTAGGCTGAGAATCCGTGACCGCCGCAGAGTCGCGCGGCGAGCTTCATGGCAGCCTCTGTGCCGCCCTAGCTGTGACAGCAGTCAGGCTGACAGCCCATGCCTGGCTCAGGGTCCCACAGGGAGCTTCGTGGTGGAGGCGGGGACTAGAGCCCAAATCTCCTGGATCCCTAGTTCGACACTGGCTACTATACACGCTCCCATTTCAGGTGGAGGCTTCCCGATTTGGGCACCAAAGATTCAGAATAGTAGAGTTGGAAGGGGCCATGAAGGCCATCGAGCCCAACCCCCTGTTGTTGCAGGTCGCCAAGTTACCCCGTCCCACTCGGATCGTTGTCCAGTTTCTCCTTGCATGTCTCCAGTGTGGGAGAGCCCCCCACCTCTCCGGGCAGCTGGTCCCACTGTCCTATTGCTCTGGCAGTGAGGAAGCTTTTCCTGATGTATGTCCAGCCTCAATCTGGGTTGTCACAACTTGAATTGATTATTATACTCTGGCATCAGCAAGAAGAGATCCTGACAATGCAGCACAATAGACTGCTGAAGGGATGGTCTGAGTGCTCTGTTTCCCCACAGAGCAATAAGAGAGGTGTTAGTTCAACATGCCCAATAATGGAGAAGCTAATCTTACCTGCCTGAAAAGAGAAAATGTTACATTATATACATGGATTAAACGGTCAAGAAATTCCTATATCGCCACAGAAACTGGCTATATATGTTCAGACTAGGACCGTCTAATGACTCCCATCTAATAACTGAAGATGGTACTGCAGGCTTCCAGCACATGAACAAAATTTAATTAAAACTAATGTGTTTCATAAACTAACTCAGAGATTCATACCACTAGGGTTCCTTTAATATGCATATCAAGTTTCAAGTGTCTGGCTTTCATAGTCTTGATGCTTTCATGCAGACACATCTTATCGTTGTAGATAAAAGAATTTAACATTTATTTCCTGTGGCCTTTTGATGGCTAACCTACCAGTATATGCAGGATGGTAGCACTTCTGACTCCAGGAGAATGACTGCTGTTGGAGGAAAAACTACAGACCACGGAGTGAATTTCACTAACACTGCATATGTTTCAAGAGGTGTCCTGTCCCTCAGGAGGGGCAACATGTTTGGCCAGACTCCAGTTAAGAGAATAATTCTGCAGACTTCTCACCTGGAAGTAAGTTTTTGATGGATCTGATATAACTGGTGTTGTGCTTGACAGTGAAGTAGCCTTTGATCTGATGTTTCAGCATTACAGCAGCATAAATGAAGGAAAGAAAACTAGAGTAATTGTAAGAATTTGCCTGTTAGAAGAAGCTGAAAATCCTGGGCCAACATGGACTAGTAAAAAAAAGGTGCAACCATAAAAATATTATTGCAATGGGAGAAAACACCATTGAAAGTTCTGCTATTTTCAGTTGTACATTTTTTGTGGGACCAAACGTATTCTGAGAATCTTCAGTGCTTGGAAAATCATTGATCTAAGTGATACGAGTTAACCTTTAGAATGGGGTGAGCAGCATGTGACCCTTACTGTGGTCTTTGCTGCTTCTTTGTGCCTTCCAAATTAAAAACAAAACATCTTACCTCCAGTGGCATGTGTTGCAGCTATGAAACACTGAAAGGGTAAAATGCAGCTTGCAGATGCGCTAAAGGAAACCATGATAGCGCCTTCTAGTACTATGGAGGTGGTTGCCCGCAACTTGCAGCAGGAAATTGGAATCTGGGGCCTTTCTTCTTTTGGGAGAGACTCCCCATGGGCTGAAGCAGGGACTGGGTGGGGAGGAATGGCCCCTGGACCTCTGGAAGTTGCCAGAGCTTATTGTAGGGGCAAGCACCCACAAGTGCCCTAACTAGGATGAGCGTCCTCTGGCAAACAGCACACTGACAGCAGACGTTTGACCAAGAGAGACTCCTGTACCTTACCTTCTCCATACCAGCCCAAACGAGAGGCCCCTGCTTCCCCCCATGCGCTCTGTGCATGCCGGAGGATGAACGGGAGGCAATTACGAATGCTCACAACTCATGGCTGGTAAGCCAGACTCACATTGGTGGACCCTTATGGAGGGGTCAACACACTGTGATAAGAGAGTAAGTGATCTTCCTGAATATAGGAATGGGAAAACCCCACATCCATATAATCAATTTGCTATTTAGTTGAAAACTGGAATGCAGTAGCTAGAATTTGAAGCCATCTCCAGAAAAGTTAATGCTGCCCAATGATCACATTTTTTATTGTACTACTTAGTGTTTATATCATGTACTCAAGGTTAAAATATTCTCACAAATAAGTTTGGTCAGTACTTACAGCCTCCGTTGCATCGTTTATGAAGGACTGAGGCTCAGAGTGGCTTGCCTAGAACCACCTAGTTGCTTGAGATCAGAACAGGATATACGGAGAGCATGGTGGTGGCAGTTTTTACAATTGGACTCATGCGTTTGATCATTTCTCAGCATTGCCCCAGCAGCCCAGCATCAGATAACAGCACACATAGGTGCCATGCGCATGCTTGGAAAGTAGTGGCTCAGTAGCTGGAACTTGTCCAAGCTTTCGCATGGCCAGTCAGTGCTCTGCCAAGGATATATATATTTGCTTGGACTGGCTGTGAGTTGTTTTTTCTAAACGAAAACCTCAGTTTTCAGGTGTTATTGCAGTGTTGGCACTTTACGATAAATAAGTGGGTTTTGGGTTGCAGTTTGGGCACTCAGTCTCTAAAAGGTTCGCCATCACTGATCTAGAGTGAGTGTTGTAGCAGTCATTTAATTAGTCTCACACTGCTCTCACGGTTGGATACTAACAGTTCTAAACTTACTGACTATGGAGCAGCAGTTCCTCATAGCAATACTTCCTCTACTGCAGGAGTTATGACTGGAAAATGTGGATTCTGAGTTGTTTGCAAGTATGAAACTAAAACTCTTCTTCTCATTCAAGGAAAATGCTGATCCTCAGGTAGCCTTGCTTCTTGGTAAGCAGTGGATCTTGTACAGTGTCACTCCTCTTTACAAGTTCTCTTACGGAAAGCTGAAGGAATATTCTAGACAGCTCAGCCTCTTTATTGCTGCTGAAAGGCAGAAGCGGCTTGCTGCAGAAGAAGATCCTGACCTTCCATTCACAGTGAAGTTCTCCTTACTCCCAGCATTGAAAGCCACAGAACAGGAACAATTAGCAGTCCTCATTCAGGTTGGTAGTACATTCTCTACCTTCTAATAACTTAGGGTTGCTTTAACATCTGTGAAGGATAAGATTGCAGACAGACACTGTAAAAGTCAATGAGTCAAGATGATGTATCAGTCACTGGATTCTTGTGAACCATGTTTCCTTTGGCACTAGGGATGCCTGGTAACAGGCTAATATGAGCCTTTCTGGAAAGGGCCAGAAGTCCAGCATCTTTCCCACAGCAGCCAGCCAGATGTCTGTGGAGAACTCATGGGCATGAATGAAGGTCATAGCCTGTCCCTGCATTACCTCCCCACCCCACCCCACCCCACCCCACCCAACAACTGGTATTCAGGCTTTTGAACCAGTCTTCCCTTTAGCTGCTGTTAAACCTATTAACTATCCGTCCTACATGTGCTCAAGGTTGCAATTCTAAGTAATTTTTATGGAGTAAGTCCTTTTGAATTTAGTGAGTCCTGAGAAAATAGGATCAGTGTTAGCAGTTTCTCCATTGCTCACATTGGTAGCCTTCTACTCAGACGATCTAGCACAGGCTGTAAAGACTCATCAAAGAAAACTTGGGTGAATAACCCTGCTAAGCACGTCTTCTATAATTTTAACACATTATTTGGATTCTAAATGTATATATTGTCAAGTAATTGTATATGCTTCACACGTACATACTGTCCACACATGTGCATATACCTTTTTCCCTAGATCATACAGTGGACACGGGTGGCGGCCGGAAATGCTGGAGAGAAAGTAGTGTGGATGGGCTGGTTCTGTTGTACTGCTGGAGATGGGATTTTTGAGGCGGTCGTGGAGGATTTCACTTGCTTGCCTCTTTTCCTTGCACATGGGGCAAAGGGCCTTTTTGACCTTGTCGAAGCCTGGCTGCAGGAGACCTTTGACTGTTGCTTAAGTCCCCTGCCAATCAGCCCCATCAGTCTTGCCTGGATGGCTGCCATGTGGTCTGGTTGCAACACGGGCAGCCATAAGGCTGCAACAGAACTGACTTTCTCCGTACCTTGCGCTGCCTACCCGCTGGATATTTCCTACGCCATCCATCCAGAAGATATAAAAGCCCTCTGGGATTCAATCCAGAGTATTCAAGGAGAAGTCCGTCAAGAAGAAGTGGAATTATTCATGGAGTGCCTGTACAGTCACTTTCATAGACATTTCAAAATCTATCTGTCAGCCACAAGATTGGTGAAAGTTTCTACCTCTGTAGCTTCAGTCCATTCTGCTGGAAAAATAAAGGTATGATGCCTGGTTCACTTATCAGTAGCAACTAGTTAAAGGGGGCTGTTTAAATGGTCTAGAAAGAATTGTGCTTAATACCACCAGGGCCTGTTTGATTACATGCAGAGTTGATTTCTTCTGATAATGACAAACTGGAAATCACCTAAGCTGTTGTATACCTCAAATATTAGAATATTTTAAGGATATCTAATTGTTTCAGAAACAGTGCAAAATGGGATTGCCAGCAAATATTTCAGAAACAACTATTCACAAGCCCCCAAACTGCAGAGCTCTGGTGGAACTGTTCTCACCAGCTGGCCACTTACGGGAAATGCGTTCCCAAGCCTCCCCGTGCCTAGCAGCTGCACCCACTCAATAGCAGACTTCCATTGTAGTTTTGTGCCACTTAGTTTCCTCAAGGAATGGGAGACAAAGAAATGGATTCCTGGAAACCTGTAGGGAGGAGCAACCCATAGGCCTGTGGAGGAGAAAAGGGATCGAAATGGCCTTGGCTTAGTTTAAGCAGAAAGATTCTGGAAATGAATGGGGTGGGATGACATACTAGAATCCACTAGTAGCTGATAATTTCCAGAAAAGTTGAAGTCAGGTGGATAAATGACTGTTGTGGGTGCAGATTTGAAATATATGTGGTATTTTCTTACCAAACCTCATTTTATTTCATTATATATGAAAACATGGGGGGACTGCAGGTGGCGCAGTGGTTTAAACCGCTGTGCTGCTGGGCTGGTTGATTGAAAGGTCGCCGGTTCGAATCTGCACACGGGGTGAGCTCCCGTGCGCCGTCCCAGCTCCTGCCAACCTTGCAGTTCGAAAGCATGCAAATGCAAGTAGATAAAAAGGTACCACTTCGGTGGGCAGGTAACAGCGTTCCGTGCACTTTGGTGTTTAGTCATGCTGGCCACATGACCACGGAGACTGTCTGCGGACAAACGCTGGCTCCCTCGGCTAGGAAACGGAGATGAGCACCGCCCCCTAGAGTCAGGCATGACTGGACGTAATGTCAAGGGGAAACCTTTACCTTTACCTTTTATGAAAACATGAAATGAATTAATATTCTGATTAAATTCTACTGTTTTGTTGCATTTCAATTTAAAAAGACATGCCTTTGTTTTATAAACAACCAGAAATGTTCTCAGATGGTAGTATAGCTTGTCTGTTGGGGGGAAAAGGATTAAAAAAGAAGCCATTAGCATTGTAGGAAGCAAAACTAAGGTTTCATTTGGACACAGAAACCATATATAGACTTCAGAAGACAGAATACTTATAGAAACTGCAAACAGCTTATCTGTACTGGTGTGTTTTCAGGCATTCACATATCTGAGACCAGAGAATTGAGTGACTGCCATATTTGCCCTCAATTTTCAGAAGTATATAAGACTCCCAAGTTCAGACTACATATCAGAAGTTCTGCATACTACATCATTAAAAGTATTTTTCCATTTTGTTTTGACTGATGCCTGTTTAGGCTTAGATACTGAATTGCTTTATTTGGCTGATCCCCACATCATTCTTGTGGACCTTTAACAGCAGATTTTGTGTGGAGAAAGGGCAGGCAGAAAAGCTCCATGCTGTTCTGTTTCAGGAAGGGGAAATAGGATACAAACATTATTAATCCAGTTAAGCATAGTTCCAATTCTGTCTTCTCCTACAGCACAGTGTAGTTTGGTGGGGAGGGCATAGAATTTGTCCCAGCAATGAGGTTCTGCAATCTCAGAATCAGAAAGATGAACCCTGCTTTGCTCCCCGCAGAGGCAGTGCAGAAAGAACAGCACAGGTACCCCCTCAGAGATGCAACTGGACCTTGGAGGAGACAGAAGGTGCTATGCTGGGGGAAGGAGAGAAGGCTGGGTCTGTTCCCTTGCTCTAATTTCTGTCAGCTTTCTAGCTTCTCTCCAGGCTGGTGCTCAGCCTGGACAGGCAAAAACAGCTGTCTAGAGAAAGTACACTGGGGAAGGCGTGGTGGTGGCTATCGCGATAGCCATGCATCAGAGGCACATAAGCCTCCAAGTTTAGAGGCATACATGCATCTGCCTTAAGAGTGCATTGGATTGTGCCCTAAATTACTTTAGATCTAAGGTCAGAACTGTGAACTAGCTATGCAGCGATACGCTGGGGTGCTTTGGAAAGCATTGGGTGATCAGTCAGAAATGACATTGAATCTCTCTTTAATGTCCCAATGTTTTTCAGGCCATGAGGGTGTAGGGAGGACTTTTCCTTCCTTCTTTCCCGTCACCCTCATCTCTACTGCAAAGTAAGTTGTAAAACATCAAAGCATTGTATATACATTATTGAAATTTTGGAGTGTTTGACCTGTTTTATTGAGACACTGCAGGTTACCAACAGGAAAACAGTTAAAACTGACTGTCAGCTTAAATATTTTAGTTTAATAAACTGAATTGTAAGCTGCTTTAATCTTTCTGCAATTATCTTTGGCAGGTTCTTCATGCTCAACATCTGATAAGAGTTCTGGCACTACTGACGGAACTGGCAATTTCCAAGATACTGTGATGGCGTTACACTTTTCAGCCTTAGCTAGAGACAATATATCCAGCACAGAGGCGGGCTGTAAGCTACATTTTTGTACGAAATTTTCTTTTATTGTTGACCTAAATTGTATTCAGATTTGCTATGTATGCAATATAAGGAGCTAAGCATTTCTGTCTTTCTGTTCAGCTGTCTGCTCTTGACTAAGAACTTTTAACACCTACTTAAACATATCGGAGATCATTAAAAAACACTATACCATACAAATAAAGCTATCTCAGGCATAATACAACTCCTACATCTTAAACTGTTTAGGCATTCAGCCTTGCTCAGTTAGTTCTGTTTGAACTCATGTCAGGAGTTACTGAGTATGGCTTTACCTGTGAATGGATCACTTGATCTTTGGTGTCATGTTAAGGCTTGCAGAGGAAGTTGGGCGTCCACCGAATGCGTTTAACTATCCATCATTATCTCTTTGCTCTTGTATCTATCAGACAGAATTATGAACTACAGTGGTACCTCGGCTGACGAACGCCTTGGTTCACAAACGAATCCGGTCACGTACAAAAATTAATGAAAAATTCTGACTTGGGTTGCGAACACCGCTTTGGGTGGTGACCAAGATCGCAGCCATCTCCTCTCCCCTCGACTCGCAGTGGGGAGATGGCCATGATCGCAGTTGCTTTCAAGGCATGCGTGATCAGAGGCACACTCCTGCAGAAAAGACGGGCGCCATCTTGGCCATCTTCCCCACCAACCAAGCGTGCCGTTTGCACCCGTCTCTCCCCACCACCCCTCAGCGCGCCAAGATGACAGGCGCCAAGATGACAGGAGCAATCTCGGTCGTGCTTGGGGTGGGCGGGAGGTGAGGGAGATGGCCGAGATCTTTGTTGTTGTCACTTTGCTTCACATTTTTCTGATTTAAAAAATGGTTACAGTTTAACCTTATTTACATTGAACCTTATGGGGAAATTTGACTTGGCTCACGACCAATTTGGGTCCTGACCAGAGTCCTGGAACGGATTAAGTTCATGAGCCGAGGTACCACTGTGCTTTTTATCTAAACTATCAAGAGGATGAAGGGTGGGTGGGCACAGCAACTATCTTGGGCCAGATTAAATATACGTGAATTTATACGATTAAATATATGAGAGTCATGACACAAATGGAACCTGCATCAAAATGTTGCCATATGGAATAGCTTCTGTACTAGTCCCAAGAAAATGCCTTTTTGCAGGGATATTACTCAGTTCCATGCCTACCCATTTTGTTTTGCGTTTACTTCCACATTCTACATTCTGTGGCCACTGACCATGCTCTGTCCTCACCAGTCTCCTCTTCTGCTAGTGCTTTTTCACTAGCTTTTTGAACATTTACAAACCCTTGTTTCCCCCAACCCTGTCTGTGCTATTTTGGCTACATAAACAATAGCACTTATGCCTAAAAGCTGAAATAGAATGGATTGTGATTACAGTTTTCAAGCAGTTTGTCTCTTACTTGGTATGACTAAAATCTACAATTAACTCTTGCATAGCCGGCCTCTGCTTTCTGATATTAAGAGCTATAGCTTGAATTTTATTGGGCCAACAGTCCCTCCTGTCTCATTGGGTACAAAACACAAAAGCTATACACAGAATGGCATGTTGGAAGAGGTCCTCCTAGTTCATAGAGCATGCATTTCATTGCAAGGTACGTGTGAACCTAGTCTTGGCAGTGCTCCGTTCTGTTACATTCTGCTTCTGTTGATGAGAGGATATAGCTTACTCTGGCCAGTAGTGTTCCTGTCCTTGATAATAAGGGTCTTTCTTTGCCCTGTAATGTTAAAACTGGAGGTGGTAACAGGAATAGATTTGAATAATAATTGGCCCAAATAATTACTTGCTTTCCTATGGTATAAAGGTTTAGGGGGATGTGAAAGTACTTAGCTGGCTTTTTTCCTTTTCGGGTTTAAAAAAGCTGTTCAACAACTGAGGGAGATGATTAATACAAAATACTGATATAATTAATAGGTGGTGCTAAAAGCAGACTTTAGTGGATTAATTCAAAGATTTAGTTGTGGCAGGAATGAGGCAGGAAAGATGGGATATTGATCCCTGAATTTTTACAATCTATCTGCAGCTAACTGTCCCATAATTTTTGAGTTAGCAACTAGAAAAACCCGTTTTCCTTTGGGAGAATAAGCACATGCATCATGTAGGCCGTGAGTTGCAAGACTTTAGGAAGAGTTTAATTATAGCTTGTTTTCCCTTGAGGCAGTGCAGTGTGTAAATGTAGAGGAAATGGGCAAAACAAATTCCTTTTTAGCTACAGTGTTTCAAGTTCACACAGGCAGGACATCACCTCTTCCCAATCAAGAGCTGTAACATCTGAACTGTAGGGGATGAAAGCAGCAGCCTCCCAGGAAAGCAAGGATTGAGGGAAGTGCGTTTCAAGAAATGAAGGGGAAGAGAAGGAAAGGCGGCACAGTGAGGATGGCTGCCCTCTGGAAATGACTGCGGGCATACTGATCTGCAGGAACCTGCCAAAGATTTTGAGTGTTAAAAGGAACAGAAAGCCAGTTTTATAAATGGAGTGCAAAATGTAACTAGGTTCTTTCAGCTGAGTAATGACAGAAGAGAACACTCATTAAGATTTTATTAAGGTAACACTATTTATACAAGTTAACATGCTAGAAAAAGCATAAATGATATGTAAACAATTGTTTACAGAATACTTTTTCTTTGTAAAGGTGCAAATGTTCAAAATGTAAACACAAGAATGCCGACCTTCGGGGCAAAAGGGCTGATCACCTTTGTAGTGTTTCCTGACAATCCGTTTGTGTTGACTCTGCTTCCCCCAAATCTACCCAATGACACTGAAGATGAATTTTCCTAAACAAAGCTACTTCTTAAGAAAGGAGATGGTGACACAACAGTTCCATGTGCATTCCTTTTTTCAAAGCATGTTGCCCACCAAGCCCAAAGCAGCACAGTAGCTCCCCTCTCTGGCGCCTGCTTGGGAGGGGCCACAGGACCAGATCTGTGAACAGTCAGAAACCATAAATGATGTCCTGCATTCAACCGGTTGGGACATGCATAGTTGCTCTTTCCCTTTAAACCTACTAATTCAGATGCAGCAGCAGCAGCGTCTCAGTGAAAAACCTTTTTGCGTTTACAACCCATTGAGTGTGTAAGGCTGCAGACCTGATAACTGGCTTAGCTCTCTCAAGGGAAATGGAACAATGCTTTATGGGTTGAGGTGGTAGTCCAAACAAAGTCACAATGTTCATATTGTAACCCTAACCAATCCTAAACTTGTCCTCATTACGCCTTGGAATCCAGTAATTTAGACACCTTGCAGACCAAGAACATCACCGAAGGCAAGTGCTCTGAAGGACCTATTATTCAAAGAAAAAAACAATGTACTGCTTTTAATGGAGGACTTCCTCCTTTAATCCAAGCAACTGTAAGACTACAGTTCAGATTCGTGCGGCTGTACTAGAATAAAACTAGTTCATGCTCCCGCTATAACGCAGTGGAGAAGTACAAAGCATATGCCATTTGTGAGCCCAAGAACGACAGGAAGGACACAATCCCCAAGCAGGTTCTTCTAAGCAAGTCCCGCTGAACTGAGTAGGAACAGGGCAGGAGTATCGCTATGCTTCTGCATTGCTCCCTGTCAGTTCAGAGACGCTTGTGCTGAAGAACATTCTGGTAGGCTGTATCCAAAGTTTCTTGCATGTCTAGTCCTTGTTGCAGTAACTGAAGAGTACTACGGATTTTACACCTTTGCTCGTACTGCACTTCTTCCAAGAACACATTGGACTACTCTGTACTTTTTCAAAGCTCTTAGCTACAGACCAAACCTCACAAACGGCTTCCATCTAGAAAGTAGTGTGGTCACGGGTCAAAATATTAAGTGGGGGGAAAAATTACAACATTTTATCATGGTATCAAAAATATATGGTACAAATTAAGTGGAACAAATCTCAGCATACAGAAAAGTGTCCAAAGCGTCAGTGGTGTCAAGTTATATGTAAGCAAAATCCAACACTTCTGCAGCCCAAGCTGTTTGGAAATGAGTGGGCTCTACATGACTTGCAGTCGTTTGAATGAGGCAAGTGCAGAAAATGATCCTGCTTGATTAGATTCTCGAAAGAAGTCCAGATTCAGAGAAACGTGTTTCTTTCAATTGAGCAAATACCTTGTTGTCCACCTCTCAGTGGGCTCCTCTGACAGAACCAATGTACACCTTGAGGTCTGATGTCATTGCTTAGAGTAACACTGAATTCCAGTTTGCTTGAAAAGACAATAAAATTGCTATGGGGTGACAGACAAGGAAAACTGTATGTTCCAGGTAGTTTTCTGGAGGTTGTCTGTGGTCTTCTGCAGCTGAAGTAGAGGAGGGGAAATATGCTTGCAACATCATTATAGTCCCATAGGAAGAGGCACCAGCAAAGAATACAAGTGTGATCTCATTTTACTAGAGCCTCGGAGGGCTCGGAACTCACCAAGCTAGCCAGTTTCAATAGGAATGAACACAGGATTTCTCCCATTGGCTTTTTACCATATATGGGACTCGCAATGTGTCATTTTGATAACTCCAACACCGCCTCCAAGCCGACGATAGTTCATTCCTCCATACAGTCTGCAAAAAAGGGGCACATTTTATTATGCTAATGCAGCGACTATTCTTACAAAACAGGAAGTTCAAGAATAAAAGACCGAGTTGCAAACATGCCCTATTGGATGTATTATGATAAAATCAATGGAGAAATAAGAAGGAAGGGTTAATTGAAAGGCAAACTCATGAAGGATAAGGCTGTTCCTGCCTTCAGCAGGAGAAGCAGCAGTGCACCCCAAAGCATCAGGCACTGGAGAAAGCGAGTGGGAGGGACACAAACATCTGGTTTACCCCCTCGGGCAGCTCTTTGGTCTGATTCAGGAGAGCTCTTCTTATATTGAACATCAAGCACCTGGTCTACAAACCCAGACCAGAACATAAGTTTTATTGCTACTTCCACTCCAATAGTTTACTGGTTATATCCAAGCACACTATAGTTTGGTTGCAGAACTGGAAGGGAAACCGAGTGCACCAGGGGAGAAGGGCATGCGCACACCAAGGTCCATTGATGTAATACTTTGATTTGCATTATATGTCAAGCAAGCCACAGTAACTGGGTCCAAGCTGTGCTACTTGCCTTCGTTATGATTCTTAATGATGCCCAATTTGGTGCCCTCCAGTTGTTTTGGACTGGACCCCCCTCCCCCCAATATTCCTGCCCTTTGGGTGTGCAAGGTGGAATCTATGGGATTTGAAGCTCAAAACAACTGGAAGGCACCAGGGCTGGGAAAGTCTGCTTTAAGTTGTTCACCTCCATGTGTTGGCATCTGGATCAAACACTTCGATGGTCTTCAAATACGTTGTGCCATCAAAGCCTCCCACAGCCATTAGCTGTCCATTCACCACTGCGAGGCCAACCTAAATGACAATGATGATCCACGTTACTTGAGTAAGCTGGGATGGTGTTTGAAGTCTAGTGTTCTAAGGGCAAGAGCTTTTGAAAAGGACATTCAATGAGGTCAGGTACATATCCGCTCTTTCCTTGGCAGAAGAGCAACTGAGAAGAAATAATATAGATAATGGTAGTTTTACTTAAACGATTTGTTGATCAGGCCACACTTCTCCTGCTGTCTACAATCAAGAGTCGACAAGATTGTACCGACTTGCCCAAAATTTGACTCTGTTCACATGGCTTATTCAAGTGCTGGCGTGAATTTGAATATTCACTGTCTGACCATGGCTTGTGTCATACAAATCCAGGCAAAGGAAACAGCAGGCCTCACTCAATGCCACCCAAGTCTGCGTGACCCAACAAGCTGCGTCAGGCTCTGGAACGTTCAAAATGGCTGCCGGCATGCAGCACAACCCACTGTGGCTTAAATAAACCATGGTGGGCCTCTTGATGATGCAAACCAGCTAATGGCGACGAAAAGGAGCCTAAGCATACAGTGTCCAGCACATAAGCCTCACCCACAATGTCTCTGCATACTCACCATTCTGGATGGTAAAGACCATGCACATCACTCCTATGTGCATAGATCTCACTTAAACAGAAATGAGTGGATTAGCTTTCTTTTAAAATAGAACATTTTGAAACCATTTAAAACCCTATTTCAGCACCTTGCAGTGCATCAATTGGCGCTAGTGCAACACATACTGACATGGAGCTGGGCCCCTGGGGCATGGGATCCACAAATCCCCAAAAGAAAACTCCAGACCTTGACAGGTAACGACCCTCTTTCCCTAGTTCTAAGATTTTAGCGGGCTTTGCTTGCATCCTAAAGTTGCAGAGGTCCTCCTATCAAGCTTAATCCAAACAAAGCTTACCCCACTGCGTCGTGATGTCATGGCTACCACTGGAGACCACTGGTTGGTTCTGGGGTTGTATCGCTCAGCGCTGCTAAGTTCTGTAGTGTCGTCTCGGCCTCCCACAGCATAGATCATGTCTTGGTACACTGCGCAACCTAGGTGCTTTCGCCGGGTGCCCATGGGTGCAATTGTGTGCCAGCGGTTCTCCTGAGGGTTGTAGCGCTCCACTGCGGAGGAGTCGCACAGTCAAACCGTAAAGAAATCACGGCGAGTTAACAAAGCTAACCCCCTGCCCAAAGATCAATGGGCAAAGCAAGTGAACGTTTGATTATTCCCCCTTCTAGTCAAACGTAAGAACGTGAGAAAAGCCTTGCTAGATCCCATGAAGGATCCATCCCATTCAGTATCCTGCTCCCAAGAGTGGCCAAGCCAGATGTTTCCACGCAACACACCAGCAAAACGGATCTGGCTTTCTCCCAGAAGCTGGAGAACTGTAGGTTGCCTGTGAACCAGCAGGTGGGGCTTAGCCAGTAATATGCCTATTCTGTGCTTAATACATAGAAGAACAACGGAAGATCCATGTTGTCAATACATTGTTCAATCCAAGCCCCTAAACTGACATTCTGAGAAGCTGCCCATCAGATGTCCTGATGCCTATTTAATATAAAATCAATGAACTGACAGTTTGGTAAAAAGCAGGCGTCGTCTCTGCTTCCGTCTACCAGGCACAGCACCTTTCTCAGTGGTGTCTTCAGGAAGGTACAGCCACACTGGAGGGGCCAACTGAGCGCTTCAAAGGCAAGAGCTCTCCCGGGGAAAATACCTGTGTTCAAGGGTGACGTCCCGTCAGAGCCTCCAACAGCATAAAGGAAGCCTCCCAGCACTGCTACCGCCACCCCAAGGCGCCGAGTGCTCATGGAAGCCACTCGGGTCCACTTGTTCTCTTTCGGGTCATACCTGAAACAAAAACCGGGAGCGTCGCACTTCATGTATGACCAATTCCACCCACTTCCTCAGATCATTCAGAGTCTATCTTGACATTTCCTCCCTCTTTTTCAAACACCTTTCAACAATGTTGAGGCAGGAAACACCATCCTGGCCACCCACAGCGTAGAGGTAGCCTCCGAGAACGGCCACTCCAACGCTGGTCCTGCAAGTGCTGGTGGGAGCCACGTCGCTGCTCCACTGATTGGTCTTTGGGTCATATCTAGAAAAGAGCAAACATAATTTCTTTGTGGAAAGCTCTTCAAGGGTTCCGAATCTTTTCTTACGGGTTTTGAATTTTCTCACTGCCTGCTGTTTGCTAAAACCTCTCTCTGATGCATGCCAATAAGAGCGTGACAATCTGCCCTGGACAGGGACTAGTCACCGAATCAGGAAGGAAAACTATTTCCAGCGGTGGGCCCTTGGTTTCAAATTTCATGTGGTCTTGGAGAATACCCATTCCAGCATGGCGGGAATGGATCTCTGGTCCGGCTCTTATGTTCTTAGAGTTCAACTGGCTGTTCGGAAATTGTTTTATATCGTGTTGCAACTGGTTTTAGAATCATTTGCTTGTATTATGTTTTATGAGCTATGCCCTTACAAGGAGGCCTAAAAAACGCCTGTAAATAAATACATGCAATAAGGCATGCCAGATCATCATCATCATCAATACCAGTACCAATCTCGGTTCTCTCTGTGCAATTCCTATAGATTAAAAACTGCACCATGCACTCACACAAAGAGGCATCAGGATCGGGGAGATAACCAAACATTTTAGGTTAAAAACACCCTAAAGGGACACAACCCCCCCCCAAACCATAACGAGGCTCCATCAGTGGACATGGAAGGCAGAAAACCGGGAAGGGGGAGAACGGAATGGTGTAACCTGGAAGAAAGCACGGCTGATTGGCCGGAACACAGTGCACAACCCAACACCGCTGCATTTTGTTGCAGGTCCCACATATCTCTAGCTGGTAACTGTGAAATCACCGCCAGGCGGGCTCCTAAGATAGTCGTGGGTTTGGGTTTCAGTGGGTTCAGTGAGATATTCAGTGGGTGTCATTGCTGCAAATTAATCTGTAACACATTAAAAAGCAGGTCTTCTAATCTTGAAATGAACCTTGCTGCTCACTATCTGAACTCTTTGTTGCAGCTGTTTCCTTCCCCGTAAAACTGATACTGTACTGATCCTAAAGCAAGCTTATGATCCATGATCTCAAAACTCCTGTTTTGGGGCAACATAAATTCACTTTGAGTAAACTTGCTGAATGTGCATGCTTTATTCCAAGTCTGATATTTATTTAGGTTTTAGTAGGGTACTCTGAAGATTTTCTGCAGATCCAGAGAAGGAGAACAATTAATTGAGGAGAGGTGACATTGCCTGCTCATTGTCAGGGAAGGCCTGGCACTGCTGTCAGATGACAGGGATCTCCAGTTGTACAAGATGCTGCAATCAAGGGAACCTAGGAGAAAGCAGGTGTTGGCTGGCCATATTGTAAGGCTGCAGGTTTTTGGACAAGGGGGGCTTTTTCCCCCCGAGGCCCACTGTGTGCATGGAAGCGGAGTCTGGGGAGGTCAAGAGGGAAGGCCAGATACTGTATGGTGTGCCATCCCTCCAAATGGGCAATGAAGTGGGTTGCGGCAAGAGAGGGGAGTCCCATGCAGTACATATGCCTTCCAGCACATCGCCACACTGATGACTTGTAGACTTCTTTAAAAAAAGAAACGGCATAGGAAGTGCTATTCCCAGAGATCCCAATGCTGGACCAGATACCTGAGCCCTGCAAACATTAGCCATGCATATTACGTGCCACATGAACCAACACTTTAAAAGGCCTTGCTCAGGGAACTCGTCGATCTTTAGAGGTTTTGTTAAGCGCCGTGGTGTTTATGACCAGTGAGCAGGAAGGGTTCTCGCACTGCTGCTAGAGGACGGGGCCCGGCCAATGCGGTGCCTGGTTCATATTTTGATTGCGACCGCATAGAATGCAAACCGCCTTGAAGATTTTTCAGTAAACAAGCCAATGATAGCAACTTAAGTGGAACATATTAGAGATCCACTGCAATGAACTCAGCCAACTGGGAAGCACTCAAGAGCCTAAACGTGTGCCAGACAAGGGCTTACCTTTCCACGCTGTTAAGATAGGAAGAGCCGTCATGTCCTCCCACTGCATAAAGGAGATCGTCCAAGACACTGACTCCAACACCACACCGCCGTTTGCTCATGGAGGCCACCATTCGCCACTCGTTCGTTTGAGGGTCATAGCGCTCAACGCTGGAAATGGCATCCCCGCTGCACCAGCCGCCCACTGTGGAAAGCGAGTGGGAGACAACACATGACAGGGCCTAATTTTCGGCAGCAGAGCCTCAGGCCCTCTCAGAGCCGCAATCCCAGGCCCCTCCCCTTGGGGAAAAGAGAACACCCACGGGAAGCCCAGGACCAGCACTCAAAGGTGTGCTTCCAGCTGTTTTTGCCTCATCTGCCTCCCTCCTGAAGTACTGCTAGCTCATTACTCCGTAAATCCTACTAGGCATGTGTGAAGCAAAACTGCCATCCTTCCTGCACCACCCAAAGCTCGCTGCAGTGGATGTTCACCGAGTGCCTTGCTTGTCGACGCTGGATCTACCCTTCCAATCCGATCTGGGAACCAGCTATTCCTTTGTCGTGAGCATGCCTGCCTGTGTATTCTTCTAGATCAGGGAGAGGAAACCGGTACCACTCCGGATGTTGTTGGACTCCTAACACCCAGCAGTCCATCACCTGGAGGCCACAAGCTCCCTGCCCCTGTTCTAGAAGGAGCTAAAAGATGCCTTGTTCTGGCCCTCTTCTAACACCAGTGCTGGCTCAGTGCCATAATGCAGGCAAGAATCTGCATGCTCACCTATGGAACAGGTAATTTAGCCGTGAGATGTTAAACGAACCATGCTGTGCACTGCAACAATTCTTTTCCACCACTGATTACTTATCTCAAGCCAGCCAGCATGTATCTCTGAAGTTCAAGACTGGATAATGGTATCTTAACAGAAACAGCGTCTGGCTTAAGTCTCATAGCAAAACCTGCTTCCTTCCCACACACCAACCTTCTATTTTGATTATGTCAATAAACAGAAGGTGGGTATAACCTTACCAGAGCAGTCACACCACAGCAAGATTATTTTCAGCTCCCTGTTGCTCCCTCAAAAGAAATTAAGGAGCACAGGTACACCCTCACCAAGCCTTGATCCAACCTCTTTCTCTGGGATGGTGGTAATGCATAAACAGCTGCAGAAACAGAACTAGGGCCTGGGTCACAGGATCAGGACTATAGTAAAGACAGAACACATGTTTTGCATGCAGGCCAATCACAGATGTCCAGTTAAATGCATCTCATAAGGAAAAGCAGGGGAAGAACCAATAGTTTGAGCTGGTCTGCCTTGTTTCCTAAGTTCACGTACTCTGCAAGGCAAGGCATGGTGGAAGGGCAAGAAGAGTCATCCTCGTCTCTACTCAGATTGTGTCACGTTTGGTACAGGGGTTATACCAGGGAATATCAGGAGTGGGCAACCTGTGACCTGCTAGATGTTTTGGCCTACAACTCCCATCAATACCTGCAGCTGTCAGTCAAAGCACCTGGAGAGGCACAAGCTGCCCACCTTGACTCGACATGAAGACCTAATCCATGGGAATCACTCCCGAGTCTCTAGAAATAGCATTAATCCAGTGTCAACAGAACCCACTTTCAATAGGCCATCCATGTGATGGAGGGATGAATTTACACTACCGCCACAGCCTAGATTTTGCTCATGGATTAATCCAGCCTCTGCATGTGAGAGAGAGCACGAGGACAAAAGAATGAGGTGAGGGAGAAAGATAATTTAAGTTTTCCAAATTGGGAGACTGTAGATGTGAAAATATAAGCCCTTCTCTGACACAGACCCACAGTTTTGTTTCTATTTTTTTAGAATTTAATTCCAGGTTTCATTCAAGGATCTCACGGCAACAGTCCCCTTTTATCCTCACAACCCCCCTGTGGTGCCTGGACCAATGGGCACCCAGGGAATTTCCTTTCTGAACAGAGATCGGACACAGCTCTCCCTGATTCAAGTTGGATATCCCATTCACTAGATGCCATACCAACTTTTCACACCCACTCATCATGCGCTTCAATTTGCCAAAACTGAGAAATACCCTGTCCTAGTTGTGAGCCTCCAGAGTTCTGGAAGGTCAGTGTTAGAGGCAAAATACTAGACCAGGTTAATTTTGATCTGAACAGTACAGCATTTCTTACATCCACAGCCTTCCTGGCCAATTAAAACAGCCACTTAACTGGAAAACAGCCAAATGACAACTTGTTTTTATGAGATGCTTCATTTTTCTTGGAAATGGCTCTCCCGAGAAACCACAGGCTTAATGGCCAGGTTCTCTCCCTTCCCCTGATCTAGCAGAACAGATTCCTGGTTGAGCAGCTTGAATCTTACCAGCAAGATTTAGCAGTAGGTGGCTTGCTCAGGAGTCTTCCCATTTAAGCAGCAGCCTAGAACAACGCTGCTAGCTGCTCTGCAGTATTACTGACAGGACGTATAAACCTACTGAAGTCCTTTGCCTCGCTGACAAAGTCCACGGGCATTGTAGCATACCTGCAAAAAGCACTTCCCCACAACGGATGGGTTTCCGTGGTCGAGTTCTTGGTCCCTGCATCAGTGGTCTCTCCTGGGGCAACAGCAGATAGTTCTTTGCTTCATCCACTAGGTCCCTTCAGAGGAAAAGAGAAGAATAGTGTTTTGTTATTCTGACCAAGTCCTCGAGCAAATTTCTCATGCCATCCCTCCAAAACAAGGTAGTTAGTTCAAGATTTCGATTAAGCGCTAAACCAAGATAGACTGAGCCTGCTGGAACTAAGGTTTGGACTACCAATCCTGCCTATTCTGAAAACCATGACTAAATTGGCAGCATTAACATTGATAAGTTTTTGCTGGGGGAGCCAAATTTCAAGTGGCAAGTCACTTCATCATGAGTGGTATTTTTCAGGATTTGCATTCTGGCAGTTTAGTTTCAGGGGCCGGGGTAGAACATGAAGGCTATGGCAGGTTTACTGGATCTAAAAAAACCCTATTAGTCAATCCATCAAGCTAAAATGTTTGCATTTTCGAGTGACCACGCTGAAGGTAGGTAGATTTCAGCTACAATCCTGGATGTAACTAGGAATGAACATTTTAATTAGACTCAGTGGGACTCAGTTCAAAGTAAAGATGCCATGGATCATCCTGTATAAATTAAACTTGCCAACAGTACAGATGACGAGCAATCTATTTATATTATCTCCACAAACATACATGTTTGCAAGAATCTTCTATCCCTGTTTCTAATAAACCACTTTTCTTCAAGAAAGAAAGTTCTAAACTTTGTTAACGTTTTATTTGGCAAAGAAAACACCACGCATCCGAGGCAGCTATAGTGTGACCCAATAATCCGATGCCCACAGAAATCTCAATCAAGTTCATGCTAGGATGAAATGGAAAGAGAACTGTGTACAGTGATTCAGTGCTTAAAATGATTTGATTCTACCTAGATTTATTTTTTCAAAATGTTTCCGTTCCTGATGAGTTCTTTAAAAAAAAAAAAACAAAAAAACAGGGTTTTTTCTTTTGTTTTTGGAGTAAGGCAGACCACAAAAACAGTCACACTTCTAAATGGATTTCATCATAAAGAAGCTTCAGTTTCCAACATGTGAAATGTTTCTTGCCATCAGTGGTGACTTACCGACACTCCTCGTCACTTTTAATGAGTGGATCGGAACCGACTGTGCCTACCAGGAACTTTGGACTGAGCAGTGGCAAGCGGACATGTTGCAATACCTGCGAGTCAGGAGCAGAGTGTCAGAAAAGGAGCCCTGCAAAGCAGCTGCCAATACAGTGAATGCGGCGACAGATCTGGTTACCAAGTGCCAAAAAGAAGCACGCTCCGTTCAGACATCATCCCAAGACATGATCTGTGCCTCTACAGCCCTTGGGCCATGCAGAAACGGTGTTCTTAATTTAACCTTCTCTTTGCAAGCAAAGAAAGTTGGGAGGGGCAGCACAGTGCGCATTTTAACCCTCTCCAGTGAGCCCAAGAGGCATCCTATGCACAGACTGTGGGGTAAAACCCTGCAGCCCCTAATTTCTCCTTTTTCTGCTTTGCAGTTTCGTCTCTTCTCCCTTCCTTCTCCCACGTTACCCCATCCTGGGACTCCGTAGCTCTTGCTTCCTTCTCACCAAAGCCTTGGTTTGCACAAGATGTTTAAGCCACTGGGGCTTCAAAGCCACTGCAAGACACCATGGCATGTTCTAGAATTCACGTAACCCTCCATGGCTTAACATGTCATCCAAGCCCAGACAAATGGCCAAGCCACAGTCCAGCCAGAGGACTACACGGCTGCTTGGCCAGAGTAGCAGAACATCTCGCTCTGTCACTGGCTTCCCCCTCCTGCGGACAAACTGAGCTTCTGCAAGAGAAATGGGCCCCATTTCAGCCAGATGGAACCAGCCTGCTGGTGCGTCACGCTAGAAGGGTGGCAGAGCAGCTTTGCAACCAGGCATGTGGAGCTGCTGCCCCACGAGCCTAATGCAGCCCTCATGCGCAGTCGCCTCACGGAAACTAGGCCAACGTGGTAGGTATTTTAAAAGGAGAATTCAGGGGTGAGCTAAGAAATGACATGCCGGTCAGCTCCTCTGTCTCTTCTGGGTAAACTGTCTCTTGCACAATACAATGGACTGAGGGCCTAGCAATCTTTTCAGTGCCTGAGGGGATGGCATACAGGTGCCGCTGCCCAATGAATGTGCGTGTGGCTATTTGGGTCCCTCTTTGTGTGAGTTTGTGGTTAATTCAGTTATGTATAACTGAATACAATTCTAGCTGTCCTTCTATCAAGGGGAGAATAAAACTTATTGAATGGTTTATTAGGAATAGTCCCAATAAAATTTGCATTCAATTTTAATGAAACTTGGAAACTTTTTAAACAAGTGCTTGTTAGTGATCCCAGAGCATTTGCACACATGGGCCAGAATACCGGAAGATGGGAAGAGGCTCCCGGCAAGCAAAATGCTATCTGTGCTCCTTCTTTATAGTCCTGTAAATAATGGAGTGTGAGCAGAAGCGGACATTCCTTTCAAAGTTGTACGTTCAGGAACGGGGGCATCCCTCACCTCACAGCTGCAGCCTTGCCTGCAGATCCCCCTCACTCCATTTCCCATGCTTTATTCACTACCCTAAGTTATATTTTGAGCTCCTCCTTTCTTTCTTATAAGTAAAGAAATGCCTACCTTGGCCAAGTCATTTTGACAACAAATAAATGGTGTTTAAAAAAATGAATGGGGGCGGGGGCGGTTTACCTGTGGGAGCTGAGGCCGCCTCTCTTGAATGCTGTATTTCACCCAAGCCATCACAGCGTTGAATACCTGCTCTTCGCTTCGAACGTTCAGTTCGTCGCTGGATATGATGTCAATGAGCTGATTGGCTGGAAGCAGCATGAACTCCTCGCTTTCCATCACCTGTACAATAATGCAAAGGCACGGGAAGCACTCAGTGCAAGCGGCAGCACTGGAAAATGCAAGAGTGGAGCCCTGTTCAGCACATGACTGCTCCTAGTTCGACAGATGTTAACCCAGGCAGCTTCCAAGCCTCATAAAACAACATACTGGACAACGTTTAAATAATTACACCGTTCAATGCTAGCCAAAGTCTGCTCTGAATTTGGAAAGCTTCCTTTCAGATCCTTGCCAGCTTTGAGTGTCAGGGTGGTCTCAGCAGGTCAGTGTCGCAGTCTTGGCCTTCCCATCTATAATCTGGAATAATGGCGATCAGCCACAAAATAATATTGAGGGCAAAGCAACTGAAGCACTGCTTGATTTAAAATCTTCCATTACCCATATTCTGAATTAACAGAGAATATGTAGTACTGGGTAAAAAGTAATACATTGGAAGGGCCAGCAACACTAGCTAAGAAAGCAGTTGTACTTGTGATACAAACAAAAGCCAGAACACAGACTCACAAAGAATTACCCAGATACATCGAAAAGATCTTTCCGGCCATGTTTTCCCACAGAAGTGTCTCAAGTCTAAGAAATGTCTCATCTGATCCTCCTCTGCTTCCATTTGCTTTCTCTAAATAGACACACACCGGCCTTGAGTGCGAATGAAGTTGCAAGGGAACCAGAGACTCCGAAAAAGTGCCAAGATGTGAAATACAAGCCTCTGGCAAGCCGCAAATATGTTAACAGATTTTTTTCTAGGGCCTGGGTAGGAAGCAATTTTCTCAGAAGTCATGAGAGGACTTGGAGTGACTCCTTCTCTTTTCTCATCTGGAACGGAGGAAAGAACCCGGACTTGACCGTCCCACTGCATCCTAGGAAGCTACAGTTACTTTCCGCAGCAGCCTGAAGTTCTGCGGACGGCACAGGGTGCACTGAACATGGCAAGCAGAACTTGCAGCTCACTGATCTGAAGGCAGTCCGCCCACCGAGGGCTCAACAGGCCGTGTGCGAGGCTGGGCACCTGTGCTCACCTTGGCAGGCCGCAACTTAACATGGGAACAAAGGGAGCAGTTTACTTCTTGATGGGAACATGCAAGCCCATTTCTTGGAGAATGGGCTAGAAACAAAAGTGGAAGAGATTCTGTATGAAGGGTTAAATTAGCTACATAGCATACCTAGGTAGAAGTCATTCCTGTTATTGGAGTATTCCCCCCACACAGTTATATTATATTTGGTTCATCAAGACAACTGAAGCACGCTATGGAAAGAACCAAGGTGTATGATAATCCCAATTTCTCATGGATACAGTCCTCACAATATTGAAGAATAGGACAGCTGTGCGTCCAATGGAATAAACATCCACCAGTGATTCAACTCTTGCAGAGGGAGACAAGGACGGAACCAGCTCACTACTTCATCAGAAGTGATAAGCCAGTCTTCAGGGAATGTTCATTTGAGATTCCCCTACAACCCTTGGATGCAGGCGAGAGGTCTGCTGGGCGACGCAGCAAGTGTGTGAAGGAAAGGAGAGATAAAAGCTGGAGTCCAAGCAGAGCTTAGAAGTCATCTCTGGAATATTCTAGTACAAAATCAATGCTCTATTTTTTCCATTCCATTCTGAGCCTATATTAAACGATATCCTTCTAGCAATATCCTGGGCAATTCACATACGTACATGCCTGTATCTAGCAGAGTAACATACCATGCTCATGAAATTGCCCAAGGGGCTCTATGATCCTAGGGATTCCACCCTTGAGGTCAGGCGCAGCGCCCCAAGCTCAGGAAGGGGAGCCAGCCCCCTTCCCTGCCTCCTCGCAGCCACTGCGGGAAGCACAGCGTGCCCTTCACAATCGGAAAACACCTTCAGAGAGGAGGAAGATGGGGCATTTCAGCAGAAGGGAAGGGGGGCATTATGCAGGACAGCAGTATGGGGAAGCAAAGACCTCTGCTGCTGCCCCTGCCTTGCACTGGATAACCAGAAGCCTCCAAACAGAGGAGCTTCCAGTCCTCAGCCACACAGGTGACAGAACTGCATCCTTTGAGATTTTTAGTTTCTGCACCCATGAAAATTACAAATTCCTTTCAAAAGGCAAGTGCTGGTTGTTTATCACTTTTGTACTGAAAAAAATTAAGCAGGGAAAAGAGCAGCTTCAAAAGCTGGGATACTCAAAGTTTTGCAAGCATCCCAAAACCTCAACACTGAGGTCTATTAGAGTTCGTACAACAGCCACCATAAGGCAAGGCAGGGTTGTTGTTTTTTTAATGCTGCGGAGTATTCAGAAGTCCTCCGGCTTCAACACTAAACCCACTTTACCATTTCATTCCACTGATTGGGAGGACCTGACCTCAAAGGTGCAGGGTCACTTACCTCTTGAAAGTTATGTTGGGTGAATTTGTCAGCAATCCTCAGAAGTTCCCGACAGGAGTGGGTGTCAGCAAATGCTCGGATGCCGAGACAGTTAGAAGGATCCAACTGTCTTTTCAGGAATTCACAGCAGGCTTCCTGGATCTCGGCGAGCTGGAGCAGGCAGGCAGCGGGCAGTAAAGTCTGGACATTGCCCTCTTCTACTGTGATTTGGGAAGTGTATGCAAAGTCAATCAGCAGCTCCATGGCCCTTTCGTCAATGTCTCTTATCACCACCTCAGTCTGCCGGCTCTCTGCAAGCTCCCCAGTGAACATTGCTCGGAAATAGGGGCTGCAAGCCGACAGGATCACCCGGTGGGCATAGATCTTCTTGGCCCCCACAACCAGCACCACATCACACAGCTCCCGGTGCTTCCGCAGCAGGTTGATGACCTCCAGTGTCTGCCGAGGGTGCTTGTCCGAGATGTAAGGCATGCGAGCAGGTTGTGGCACTCCTTCGGGCAGTTTGTTGGGGTCTCCAAGAGTGCAGCGGCTTGTTACATCCATTCCGGTTTCGCCTGCTCGATTACTGCTACACCTAGCAAGCAAGATACTGGTGAAGGTCACCAAAGGTATAGGACTGACATCCAAAGGAAGGCCACCAAAGGTATAGGACCGGCCTCCAAAACCCAGAAGAAAAAGCACCCGATATCCAAAAGCCAGAAGGAGGAAATGCAGAAGAAGAGCACCAGCTTTGCTGAGAACCAAATCTATTTTTCCTTTATTACTGAATATTGGGTATTTTAAAGCTTTCAATGAATTTCTGCTTTCCATTGTTTAAGTTCTAGAAAATAATTATGGCTACCAGAAAGAAAAGAGTCTGATTTACCCGTCACTTTTTCTAATTAAGTCCTGTTTCTAATCTAATTAAGAATACAAGAATCTAATTACCATTTTAATTTTGAAACAAGCTGCAAACAAGGCTGTGTGCTTTTGCTTCCTATTGTCAACATTATTCATTACCTGTGAAGTTTGTTCTTTTTTTTAATGATGAAAATTACAGAGTAGCTAAGTCTGCAAGGAAAATGTCATGTTATAAGGAGAATATATTAATCTGTGCATATGTTTCAAAAGGCACTGATACTAATTATGCTATCAACTCAGCACTGAAACACCTGGCTGGATCTATAATTTAGCCAGTGCCGCTCCAGCGCCACACTGCATTTAAATAAATTCTAGAATACCTATTAGTATTCCAACTAATGTCACTGAGGACAATGAAGTACACTAAAATAAGTATAATAAAATGCTATATAATGCAAGATTATAAAAATGCAATTAAACACAACAATTTCTCATGAAAGCTATCTGAAATGATTTTCCTGTATTATAGCACTTACTTTCCAATTCAGATAATTCCTCGTGAATGTACGCCCTATTATTTTAAGATCTCTGAGAATTTTGTACAACGGACTGGGACAACAAAGTTTTTGGCAGTTTTCCCATTCAAAATATGACTGAGCACAGGCCTCCCCCTTCCACAGTCCAAAAGGCTCTGCCACCGGGGAGCTGAGTCACAGCATTTCAGGGCCTTTTCAGAGGGTCCTGGGGCATAAGCTCGAGAGCTCAAGGACACCGCAGCCTCCTGGTCTTCTGCTTGAACGGGGGGGGTGGGGGGGTGCAAGTCAGAATACCCGCATCACGCTCCTGAACTCAAGGCAGAGGAAGGTCAGCTGCAGGATGACTAGCTGCCATTCAGGCAAACTTGTTTACCATTATTGTCATTTATTCATTAATTTTTTAAAAAATACTTCTATCATACCATTCTGTTCCTAGAGATAACAAGGTAGCTAAAAATAGTTATGTTGCATAAAGGTAAAGTAAAGGTTTCCCCTTGACATTAAGTCCAGTCATGCCTGACTCTAGGGGGCGGTGCTCATCTCCGTTTCCTGGCCGAGGGAGCCAGCGTTTGTCCGCAGACAGTTCCCGTGGTCGTGTGGCCAGCATGACTGAACACCGAGGTGCACGGAACGCTGTTAGCTGCCCACCGAAGTGGCACCTTTTCATCTACTTGTATTTGCATGCTTTCGAACACAAAATAATAGGAAACATAAATTAATGCGAACAACAAAAACAGAGCAGAACTGGAACAGCACAACAAAGGGAACATGAGTGAAATGAAAGGGTTATTAGATTCTCCGGAAGCCTTCTGAAACAATCAGGGGATTGGGCGGCAGCCTGTGAGACCTCACTGGTAGAAGAGAGTTCTAGAAGATGGTACAACCATAACGGAAGTACTGCCTTGTGGAGCTGCTCTTCTGCCTCACTTCCAACAGTGGACACAAAGAGTAGGGCCATACAGGACAATCTGAGTACATGGGGGAAAGCAGCCATCCCAATATCCCAGTTCCAGATTGTAGGGTGCTCACAATCAAAAGAAGAAGAAAGGTGGAATACCAATGTAACACCATCATCCTCAGGCTGCAACACTCACAAAAGGGCCTGGAATGGAAGTGGGAGGTCGTCCCCCTAACTGCTCCAGCACCTGCATTTTGAGCTCATGGAAGCTTCAGAGCACCTTCAAAGGCACACCCTCAAAAAAGGTGTTGCCGTTGACGAAGCTGGATGCAACTAAACCAGAGGTGATCTCTTCGAGTCTGCCCTTTCCAGGGAAGGACACCTCTGGCATATTATTCTATGCTGGCGGAAAGCATCCCTGCTACAAAAAGTATTACGCCACAGCCAGGGGCAGTGATAGATCCAAGAGCACCCCTGAGATGCAAATCTGACTCTTAAGCAGGTGTGCAACTCCATCTACAACAGGTAGTGCCCTGAATCCGGACCAACAAGCAACAACCCCAGCTTGTCCAGAAAGACCTTCACTTTGTTTTCCCACATTCTGACCTCAGAAGCTTGGGGAGGACTGCCCTATCCCCACAGTCTGACTGGAGAAATAGTAAGATTAAAATTCATCGGCACATAATAAAGCAACGTTACTCAAGGCTCAGGAGTAGAGCCATCGGAAGCAGCCTTATGGCGAGGTCAAACCAAGCCACCAATAATAACCACTGGAAATTCAGCACTGTGCAAAATTCCCTATGACTAGCAAATCCAAAATAAGCTATGTAAATTCATGCATACCCCCCATATTTTTTAAATTTATTCAGGCTGCAGAAAACAGTATTCATCATCAAAGAATTTCTATTGTTTGAGTGCAGAACACTGAAGTCTTTTTAGCCCTGATGAGGCTGTAATTCTCTGTGCATTTCCTGGGAATGAATGAATTAATTAATTCAGTCTTTTGCAGTGCCAGTATGAACTGGCCTGGCCCCCACCTCCTATACTAATGCGGGCATCAGACCTCAGTTGTCCCCTGGATTTTGCACTTCTCTGCGTGCTGGGATGCGTTTCTGGGCCTGCATTTTTCAACGGCATATTTTGAAATACAAATGTCCAGATATGCATGCTTTGCAAGGAAATGCATTTAAAATATGCTTACATCTCCATGAAGACTTTTGAAAGTCTCTGATTAACGTCAAAGTAGGAAGGGATCAGGTTTTTTGTGGGCGTGTGCAAAAGTGACATGGATTGCAATGGACCAGTCTAGCTACTCCCACTGGGAAATAAGTCCCATTATACTCAGAGAGCAGGTTCAGAAGACATGAGCCCACACTCTGCACCAGCCACATGGCGTGGGTTAATCGCCCAGGGGCCCGCAATGTGCATGACAGACCATCAGGAGCGTCGGGGTCCTTGCGACCTCCTCCTCACCTGGTTCTCCTGTCGCTATGCCAGGAGACGCGCAGGGACGCCAAGATTTCCCCCTTCTGCCGCCTGCCCAAGTGTTGTTCAGGCTGCTGTGGCTTGACTTTTACATTTTTGCCAGTGGGAATTCTGGCAGCTGGCTGTCAAGTTGCCTTGCAGGCTTTGCATGGCAGCACCCACACAGTCCCCCTCCAGGAGCCCCCACAGTATCCTGGAGGGCTGCCCAAGGTCACCCCCCTTTAAAAACATACACTGGTGTGATAATGGGCACACAATCACACTCATTTTAACCCCTCACATCAAAATTGTACTGGGTTCTTAGGGAATGGTGTGTGAGGGAGAGTCTGTTGGCCAGTTACCCATCCCATGCAGTATGTACCCCAGGCTGCAGGTAATTATCTTCCCCTTTTGCAAGTCTCTGACGGGCCAACATTTCCCAATCTATTAATCTATTATAGCCCTGGAAGATCAGCAAAGTTCAATAAATATCTTAGGAGTAAAGAAGGCATCAGGGATGAGTTTGCATCCAGGGAATCTTTTCACAAAGGGAATACTGAGCTATATGAAACGGTATTATAATATGCTCCCTTCCTTTCAGGTCACGATTAGATTATATTTGAGCCTGCCCAAATATAACATCGGATTCAGTGTAGCTCCTGGGGAAGAAGAGGCCCCACTTGCTGCTGTATGTCAGGGAAAAGGCAGAAGTCTTTGATCATGCTTGGGGGCCCACAGGCAGCTCATCTGCAGTTTCAAGACAGCTGGTGTTCCACCTGAACACGAAGGGCCAATTCATACTTCCTTGCATGCAAAGGAAGATCATACCTTTCATAACTGAATAGTAAAAGGAATTTTGGCAAGTGTATCACATAGTTGTAGTGAGAAAGGCTGCTCCTGCTAAAATCCCATTCTTCTATGCAGTTGCTATTGCTGCAGGACACCCATTCTCTTTTGCATTGAATAATCCTGACGTATTAACTTTAAAGGTGTTGAATGACTTGGACCAGATCGTCTGAAGGAACATTTCCTTCTAATGTTTATCTGGCCAGACTTAAAGTGACCCCGGGAGACCCTCCTAGAGTGCTTATGGCAGATGATGTGAAAACAGCAGCTACTCAGTGGAAGGCCATTTCGGGGCGGGGGGGGGGGAGTAAAGGAAAGCCCTCCTCACAGAGGGCTGCCTGGCACCTCTGCTATGGTCCTTCTGGGGCCAGCTGAAGACTTTTTAAAAAGTTTCCTGGGCTTGTTATTCTTTCATCTTTTTTAACGTGCTATTTTCAGATCTTTCCCCTGATGTTGTTTTTCACCTTGGTTTTACTCTGTTTAAAGGTTTCATGCTATATATTATCCCTGTTGCATTTTTATTTTTATTTATGAAAATATCCACAGAGTTATAGAGCTACTGGGCGGCACAGAAGCATAATAATAAAAATGAATGCGACCATTAATTCACCCCTTGAGATGATTATTGGCAGCAAAATACTCATCTTGCCCGCCCGCCCCCCGTGCTTTATTTTTCAGGTGTTCTTGTTTCTCTTGTGTTCCATTCCCAAGTTCCTAAAGTTTTACAGTATAGCCCAGTGAGGACCTTCTCGCTTTCCTAAGGTTCTCTTCACAGGCCACAGACAAGCACCAAGAGACACAGCATGCCTCTGTTAATGTACTAGGGAAAGTCAGGGTGCTACAGCCCCAGTTCACTGTGCACCCCATGAACTTCACATGGTGCAAGGCTTTGGGGTGACTACCCTGAACAGCCAAACCATCAGAGAAAAAACCTGGCAAGCGGCAGTGCTGAGCTAGTACTGGAAGGGAATTCTCTGCAGCTGTCAGGACCAGTCGCCACTACAGTCATCCAGGGGCTTCTTAACCCACAGCGTCTTGTTCACCTAAACAGTTTCTGAAGTTAGAAAGGTTCAGCTGGATATCTGAGATCTGATACTATGCACTTAGTATTACACAGTTCCCCATCAGATGGCTTCACCTTATGAGAAAACCAGATTTGCTTCCTTCAATTAATCAGTAGCTTTTGGCAGCAATTCACAGCCACCCAATCCAGAATATGCACTTTTCAAGCAGTTTGCAACACAATATAGCGCATGACTTTCTTGGAGAATAAGAACTGATGCTAAACATTAAATTGCAGACCAACATATCAGGTAGTTTAGGGTTAGCAGTATCTTCCAATACACATTGCTATGTAGGAGGCACGTTTATCTGAAGCATAGCCAGCTGGAAAACGAGATTGAGGTAGAAAAACATTGTATAATTGCATGCAGAAACACAGTAAGGGTGCAAACCTATGGACATGAAATTAGAAAGAAGTCAAATAATTTATCTTTCTGTATCTTACCTGCGCATTGGCTTTCCGTCCATGCACTGCAAAGAGACGTCTGCAGCCTATACTTCTATGTCACTCCTAAAAGGAAAAAAAGGGTGTAGCAATCCATTCTACTGCTCATGTAATTATATAACAGTAGGATTCAAATAAATGAAGCAGCAACAAAATAAACACATAGATGGCATGTCAGTAATTTCTCAAGTACTGGTTTCTGTTGCCGAAGGGATTTGCCTCCAATTTGCTCCAGATGCTGCATCCCTTTTAAATTAGGAATCAGCCCTGTAGGAACTGATGGAATTTATTTCTGACTAAAATTCACTGAATGGAACAGTAAAGGCATGGCGACCTTCCACAATGGAAAAAACCATGTAAAAGCTGGAAAACTAACAAATGATTGGCAACTGGGCGAACGGGGGTCCAGCGTCCTGGGAAAACCCGGAGGGCAGGATTTTGCTTGCGCTCCTCATCCCTGCAGTGAGAGTTGGAGAAGAGCTAATAAACAGCTTGATAGGACAGAGATTTGATGGCAGTGTTCCCTGGCTCTGGAATTGGGGGGATGTTTTACCATCTTTGGCTTCAGTTGCGCTCCTTCTCCTGGGTCCTCCTGGATCTCTTTTCCACAAGCAGCTCAGGTAAGCTTGGTGGTGAAGAGCAGCTATTCTCAGCTTTGGCAGAGCCGACTGGTCTAGCCCTTCCTGGATAACTCGGCCAGTGCCATTCATGCCATTGCAACTGGATTACTGTGCTGCATGTGGGACTGCCCTTGAGACAGGTTTATAAGCTCTGACTTGTGTCAGAATGCTGCAACTCAGGTACTGAGTGGAGAACTCCGTCATACATAGATTGCACCTATGATGAAAGACTTGCATGAGCCACCTATTAGCTACAGAGCCACGTGCAGGTTCATTTTACTAATATACAAATACCTGAATAGTTCAGGTCCACCTTACACTGGATAGATCCATCAGATCTCTAAGATCGCCAGAGGGGCCTTGACAGCTATATTATAACCAATGAAATGTCATCTGGTGGTAATCCAGAAATGCCCCTTCCATGTGGTGTGGCAATCGAGAAATGCCCTATCCTCCTTGTTCCAAGTATTTCAGCAGCAAACAACAGTAGCGAGCTATTGCGAACACATGACTCTGCTTAGGCATTTCCAGTCCAGGAACAAGGAATGTGCAGCTAAAATGCAGAATATATTTTAGTGTTTTGTGTTATGTGACTTTAAGGTATGCCTTAGGAACATACCTTCTGAGGTTTATAAAATAGTGAACAGTATACATGTGCTTTAAGTATACAAATAAGTATATTTGGAAACAATTTGTATTCAGGGTATTATTTTCAAAATAAAAACACAATTAAATAGTAGATAAACATATTTTTTAGGTTTAAATTCTCCAATTATCTAGCTGCTGAATCCTTAGCACAGTATTTTCCTTAAATGTTATTCATCAATATTATTCAAAACAAAAATATTCATTATGCTAAAATACATAGCTATTATTATTTATATTTATATCCAGTCTTTTCCCTGCAAGCACCCAAAGTAGCTTACAAAATTCTCCTCTTCTTTTTTTTAATTCTTACAACAACCCTATTTGGTAGGTTAGGCTGAGTCACTGAAAGTCACCCAGGGGGCTTCACTGAGGAATCCCTTGAATCCTAGTCCAACACTCCAACCACTATACCACAAGGCCAAATAAACAGACAAAAAAATAATAGATGGGTAAATTTAAGAACATAATATGTTCAGTCACTCACCCTGTGATGAAGTAGAGGTCAGTTCAAAGTCTTGAGTACTCAAGAATTCTTGCCTTCAACTCATTTTATCCACTGAGACCATCAGGGCTGGAAAAAATCCTGATTACCCAGTTGCCTATAAATTAAATTAAAATAGCTCACTATTTGAAGCATCTTCCACATTCTAGCAACCTCAAAATAAACTTGTTCTTTCTATTAGCACTGAAATGGTGTTTTATTCACTGTTCAAAATTACTCACATACTCCCAAAGCAAAGGTGTTACTTCACCCCAGTATGAATTTCAATATTGTGGGAGGCACCACATGTTCACAGGCCATCCCAGGCTGCCATCGTTTGCCCAGTTTCCTGGAAGTAAATCCCACAGGATTAAATGAGGCTTATTTCGGGGCTGACATGGGCTTCGCAAATCACGGAAGAGCTGGGCAACTGCCAGGGAAGGCCGGAGACCTTTTACCAATCCAAAACTGGGAGAGCCTGCATTCTGCTGATCGATCTGTGGCCCTCGTCTCAAGCCTTTCCCCTGCCCAACATTATTCACACCAACAGCCCCCACCCCACTCAGGCGCCTCCCAACGATTTCCCTCACACCTCTCTATTGCCTTTCTCCTGGCTCCCGAAAATCCAGGTGCTGGTATTGCCATACAATGAACTGACAGCCTTTGCTTTGATAAGGTTGCGGGAGTCAGAGTCATACACAACAGTGATGGAGACCAGGTCCCCCACCAGCCGCGACCCGCGCCGGCTCAATGGACCCTGCCCACCGGGAAGCAGGGGAGCCCGCAGAGTGCGCTGGGGCTGCCGCTTCTTGCAGGCTTCCGAGAAGCCCGGGGCTGGCCCCCATGGGCCCTGCAGGGCCCGGGCGCGATCCTTCGCGGGACTCCCCTCAGGATCCCGCGGCCCGGCCCCACCGTCGGCAGCTCGGATCCTCCGGCACCCCGCCCCCGCCGCGCCCTCCGCCCCCGCCGCGGCCGCGGGAAACGGACCTCCCGGCGAGCGCGGCGCGCGGCCTCTACGGACGCCTCCGCGGCGGGGACGAGGGGGCGGGCGCGGGCGCGGACATTCCCACGGGGCGGGAGGCACGAGAGGTCCGCCGCGCAGCTCCGACCGTCCCCGGAAACGCTTCCTGCCCCGCCCCTCGCGCCCGCCGGAAGTGGTGGCGCCTCGTTCGCCTTCCGCGGGGAACTGCGTCTCCCGGCGACCGTTCCGCCCTGGGGCGCGCCGGCCGTTGCCGTGGCGACCGGCGGCATGGGCGCGGCGGGCCCAGGCGCCTTGAGAGTGTCCTGCTTCGCGCTGAGCTTGTTCGTCGAGCACCCCTCGAAATGGTACCGTTTTGCAAAGCACTGGTGGGCCGATCCCTCCTCCCGGAGGCGGCTTTCGGCCCCGTTCACGGCGTTGAGGGGATGGGGGCGGTGGCCGGGCGGCCGCGCTGGCTTCGCCCTGCGGTTCTCTGGGCGAATTTGGATGGGACTGGGATGGAATATTAATGATAATGGCCCGCCCTTCTTTCCCGTATTCTTCCCCCTCAGCCATGGAGCCATCTGGGTGACTTTGGGCCAGGCACAGACTTTCAGCCCAGCCTACCTCACAGGGTTGTTGTTGTGGGGATAAGACGGAGGAGGAGAATGATGCAAGCTGCCTTGAGCCCTTTGTAGGAAAAAGGCAGGATATAAACCGGGAAATAAATACATAAATAAATAAATGGGCAGGGGAGTCGAGGGGTCTGGAATGCCGCGAGATGCACCTCAGTGGAGTTTCGCAGGGATTCTTGGCAATGGTGTCTGCAGCTGGGAGCCCTTCTGTGTTTTCTCTTAGTCCAGGAAAAAAGGCAAGACAGTTAGGCAGCCCCTCCTAAGCAAGCGAGCAGGGGAGGGTCTGCTCCCCCCCATGCTGTTTAACAAATGGCAGGCAACTGGAGTTTCGGAGTGTGCTGTCATCAGTATGCTGAAGACACAGTTTTGTTACCAATTGCAGCACCCCAAAACACCCCAAGAGTCGTTGGCCAGAGGAAGGCCCCAAAAGTAGTTGGCCAGAGGAAAGCCACATAGTAAAAACACCACAGTTATACTGTCCCAGGAGGGAGGGGGGATAAGAACAAAACGAACTTTGTGTAACCCACAGCTAACACGCCAGCCTGACCTCGAATACGGTAATCAAAGGCACAGTGGACACTGGTCCAGCCGCCATGGAAGTTGCAAATGTGCAGCGAGTAAGAACATGGCAAGCCTGTGAGAACCTCAAGCAGATAAGAAATAGACGTGGGAAATGTCTGGTCCTTGACAGAAGAAAGGACTCTTTCTCCAGCATACATTAGATGTGTATTAGGTGACCAAATTGGTTACCTAGGGTATAAAACGCATGTGTTGTTGTTGTTAGTCGCAAAGTCATGTCCGACCCATTGCGACCCCATGGACAACAACTGGGGTGCAACTTTCGAGACCCTGCTTTGGGCTGAATGTCCCCTTTTGTCTCCCTTTATTCAATAGTGCTCTAGAATAAAGCTGGTTTTAGCTCTAAGCCTCGTCTCCGGCTCTGTCTGGCTCGGGTCTGGGGTCCACCTGGGTTTGCCCCAGCTGTTGCCTGGCTCAGTCCAGTAACAGTTTTATTTCAGCTTTTCAGAGCCAGCAGGTGAGGCTGTGGATGTCTGGCTATGATAATGGACTGGATGAGGATGGACAAACAAGCTCAGTCCAGACAAGACTCAGATGCTGGTGGGGGTGATTGCTTTGCCTGGGTGGGGGTGCGGGGGGCATTCAGCCTGTTCTAGACGGGTCTCGCTCCCCTGAAGGAGCCGGTTTATAGCCTGGGGGTGCCCTTGATCCATCTGTGTCCCTTGAGGCTCAGGTGGCATTGGTGGCTCGGAGTGCCCTCTGCCAGCTTTGACTGGTGGCCCAGCTATGCCCCGACCTGGACAGGGATGGCTCAGCTTCAAGTAAACAATGTTCTGGTGATCTCTAAATTAGATTACTGCAACAAACTCCACTTGGGGCTGCCCTTAAAGAAGTTGCAGCTGGTGGAGGATGTAGCAGCTCGATTAATAACTTGGACCTGGAGATCTGAACATGTAAGACCAGTTCTGGGCCACCTTCATTGGCTGCCTGTATGCTTCTGGTCCCAATCCAAGGTGCTGGTTTTAACCTATAAAGGCCTGCTTGACCTAGGACCCCAATACCTGTCAGAGCACCTTTCCCAACCCTGATCTGTGTGGACACTACATTCAACTCTTGGGGCCTTCCTCCAGGTGCCAGCCCCTCAAGAGACTCAGAGGATGGCAACTAGGGGAGGGTCTTTTTGGTGATGGCCCCCCATCATTGGAACAACCTCCCTGCTGCATCACGCCTGGCGCCAAATTTGCCATCTTTTTGGTGCCAGATTAAGACAGCAAAATAGTTGTTGAACCAAGTTGGAAGGGAAATAAATTGCCATGGCAAAAAAAGATTGTCTTTTGGAACTTTTCACAGGTGTTGCAGAATTCAGCAATATTCACGGGTGTTGCAGGATAATGCAAACGTGTTCACTGTAATTTTGGAATAAGCCCCCCTAAACTCAGTAGCACTTATTTCTGTGTACATTTACATAGGGTCATGTTATTAGTAATTCTGGTAAGACAGAATTTTTCTAAAGAGTATGCCTGACCTTCTGCTTGCTTCCTGGTGACCTAAATAATGTAGTGGTAGACATAAAGAATAGGAACAGATTGGATAATGTACATTTTCATTCACACATTTGGTTGATAACTGTATGGATAGAATGAGCAACAACTACAGATGCGATCTAGAAGGAACAACCTATAGGGTAGAGTATTTTTTGTACCTTTCCTCCAACAACCCTTAATAAAAAGGAAAGGACAGTAGTCCCATACCCATTGAGCTAAATGCAACCTAAATCTGAGAAAAAATTTGATGGGACTGCATTGTAAGTGAGCCCCAAAGAACCCTAAAGTGGTCCTTGGCCAGCAGGAGGAGCAGGAGCAGCAGCAGGAGGAGGAACAATTTCCTGTAGAGGAAAATTATGGTGCTGTATGCATGTGCAAACCTTAATCTTCCCATCATTTTAATTCTATTGTGTTCCTTCTAACTTCTCAGGCTAATTCTGAAGAAATGGAACCTGTAGAAGAAACAGCGGACTCGGGGGAAAAATCCGAGCCTGAGAATGTGGAGCTTCAAGAGGACCCAACGTATGTCAATCCTCTTCTGAAGCCTGCTCTAACTGGTAACGTAGAACAGATTCAACAGATTTTTGAGGACCCAGAGGATCCTGATCATGAAAAAGCCACGCAGCTGCTGATGGAAAAGGATGTCATAGGGAGAGGCCTGCTGTTTGCCACTTGCATGGCTGGGCAGAGCAACATCATCCAGGCACTGGCCAGATACGGGGTTGATCTGAAGGACAAAACATCCAGAGGTATGTCGTTGTCATTGTTGTTGTTGTTGTTACACTGCATTTGATTGTTGCACAACAATTAAATAAAAACCCCAAACTGACACTTGTTGTTTGTACCTTCATTGTATGCATGTATGTATTAATTTCTCACCTGCCTCATTAGCCATGTGGCTCCCCGGATGGGTTACAGCAATAAAAACCATATAAGAACAATATAAGTATAAAAACACCACAGTCAATAAAAAATTAACAACAATAAAAGTGTACTCACCAGACTCCTGATTTCATATCCCCTTCTGTTAAAATACCATTAAAAACTGATTTAACAGTTAAAATACCAGTGGAATAAAAAGGGTATAAAGATGGCACCAGGTGAACCTCTCTGGGGAGTATCTTGTGTACCTCAAGTGATAACAATGAAAATTGAATCCATTTCAGTTCCAGGTTTTAACACAGCATTATGTGGAAAAGTCAGAGGGGTGGGTACTCCTGCAAGGCACAGTACGTAAATTATTTGATCTAAAGGCAGGAGCTCTAGGAGAATAACTTTACAGACCTAATAAGGGGAGTTATAAATCAGTTAAGCATTCGATTTGAGAAGGCTGTATGCTTTATATCAGAAAGATCTCACGGATTCAGGTTGACCTTGCTAATGGGCAGATTTTTTAGTGAAAGAATCCATCATGAACAGAACATAATGAGCAGTATTCCATTCATAACTCTGCGTGCATATTGGCTCGCTCTTTCAGGTTATACCCTTCTGCACTGTGCCGCAGCCTGGGGCCAGCTAGAGACTTTGAAAACCCTTGTTGAACTGGAAGCTGACATTTACACAACCACCTTCCGTGGTGAAAAGGCCAGAGATATTGCCTGCCGATACGAACAGGCAGAGTGTGTTAATTTCCTGGATTGGGCAGGTAAGATTGGTTAATTCCTCTGCTGCTTTGAGATGTGGACCTGATCATGCCTCGTGCTAAGCTAGGGTATGAACACGTGTAAATGAGTATTGGTGCCGTATTGAATTGAAACAGCTGAAGAACCATTTAATGCAGCACAGTGCAAGGAGTCCTGTGCTTGACTCAAGTCAGGGGAAGCTGGCTTTGCCTCCTGTATCATTCTCACCCAGTGGCTTGTCCATATTTAGGACTTTTCCCCAAAATGTCAACTGTCCATTTTCTTGAATCCCTGAAACTGTTCTTTACATCATAAATATGAGGGGATATTGAACTTCAGTACTATATACTGATTTGAATTATTTTGTAATGGGATAAGTTAGAGCTTTAAACTTTGATTTGCAGGTCGTCTGCCTGTTCAACCTAAATTCCAGCCTGTATCTTTAATAACATTTTACTTTGGTATCAACTGAGGGGTGACTGAATATTTTGACACTTCAAGGATTTTCTTCTCCTGTGTAGCCTGATAAAGGCAGGTGGGCAATATGATAGACAGACCAAGACTTGTTTCATGATAATTTATTATATTATTGTATTTATTATATTTCTGTCCCGCCTTTTTTCCTTCCAAGGAACTCAAGGTGGCTTCCTTAATTTTCCTCCTCCTCTTAATCTTGTCCTCACAACAACAACCCTGTGAGGTAGGTTGGGTCGAGAGCCTATGACTGGCCCACCCAGTGAGCTCCATGGCTGAGGAGGACTAGAATCTTGATCTCCTGCATCCCAGGCCTGCACTCTTAATGACTACACCATGCCAAGATGGAGGAATGAGACTATCTAGCCAGTCATTCTCTGCCCTCAGACATAAGTGTAAGGGGTGCTGGCCGTCACACCTGTTTAGCTTCTCCATGCATACACGTATCGGCAAGGGAGCTCCGCAAGGCCTCCACCTTACTAGGTACAAGTAACAGGGATCCCATGATAACGTCTTATTTTGCTGCTCTCGAGCGAGGAACGTGACGACGTTTTGGACCTCATGAGGCCTGAGTTTATTGCTGTGCTGACTTATGGGGGAGAGCTGTACCACTTGTGTTCCTGTGGCTTGGGAGACCAAGTAGCAAGCCTTTCGTCCTAACGCACAAACACTGCCACTCTTGATGAGCATCACTTTATTACTTAGCGGGAAGGTTGCGAGGCTGCATCTGCTCTAAAGAGAAGAGGGTCTCCTCATTCCCTGCCATGAGGTGCACAACAAGGGCAGCCGGAAGTGTCGTCACCTGCCACGCAGCAGCTCTGAAGCAGTTGGCAGCAGGCACAGCTGTTCCGAGGAAAGGGAGGGAGGCCTAAGAGGAAAGCAGATGTGTCAGGCTCAAATTGTGCTTGGTCACTAAGGGAATCTTCTCCTTCCCTGACTTCCTGCCATTCTTCCTACTGGTAATTGGCATTTTGGATAAACCTGATCCTCACCACTGCCTGCCTTGCCCACCCTGTACCCATCTTGAGAAGCCACACCTGTCACCTGACCCCTGCTTTCTCCCCATCAGTCCCTCTGCCCTTCCTATATCCCTCTTGTTCCCAAGGACATAACCACACTAGGACTGTACTGGGAAAGCAGGGACACGCCTTCCTATCCTCTGTTGCCACAGTGGGACTCCACTAGTGGTGAGGTTAGATCCGAAATCTGGTGGAAGAGACCAGTGTACAGCCGCTATGACAGCACTTTGTTCCTTGTTAAATGGGCTTTTTCCTTTAGAAAGATGTATTCAGTTTTTAGTCTGGTTTTGTACAGCTGAAGTAGCGCAACATAGCAGGATCATATGGAAGAATCACAGCATTATCTACCAAAGACAGTCTTTAATTTTTGGTATTATAAATGCAAATCAGCTTAGTTAAGTTTTAAAGATACATTTAACCCTTTTTTTTGTACTTTTTGCCTTAATCATCCATAAGATTCTTCATTGAATCCATTTCAAACATATCAAGCTACCGTGTTAGGGTCTGTCATTTAGTTTTGTACCCTGTTGGCTCAGCAGCATCTGCAAAGATTGTGAAAGGCTGACCATGGGAAAGAGGAATCCTGTTGACTTTCCCCCTTTAGATCTCATGCATTATGGTGTCTTCATCGGAGCTGTGGTTGTAGGGACAAATAGGGAAGAGCTGTTCGTCCCCATCAGTGTCATCACCTTTTTTTTTTTTGCTTAATTTATGGCATTTGAATTCTTTCCTCTGATAGTAGGCAAAGCACTTCAGGTACTTCATCATCCTGGAGGTATTGGCGACCAACCTACACAGCATTTTGTCCATGTTTTGGCTGGTGTATTCATAATGCTGTTCTGCAGTGATGGAAACAGCAGTGGCCTGGCAGGACTGAGAAAATGGCAGAACAAGATTAATAATCAGTAATAAAGTTCAAACAGGGGTTAATCAGAGTAGCCTTTTATTTCCTGATCACCCTTCTATGTCTTTTTAATAGAGGTTTGATGTATAAATGGTAAGTTGGATCAGTTTTTTCAGATTCTCGGATGGAAATGCTGGGAAATGTTTCTCTTGCTCCATTTCTTAGTGTTGGGTGTTATTAAAAGCATGGGAGCAAGACCAGTAAAAGTAGTGACAGCCTTAACTATTGAACCTTGGTTCCTATTTGAAGAGTTATTCACCAGCCTAATCAGAAGGCTGCCTTGGATTATCATACCCTATTCTTACTTCTTAGCCTTGAGGCAGAAAATATTTATGTATCTATATATTGCCCATATGAATTATTTATTTTTATTTGTGATAAAGAACTACCACAACCCTCTACAACATAACATTTTGGTGACCGATGATTATACAGTGGATTTTAACATTCCACTTTCCTTTCAACTTTCTCCTGGTTGCGAAGGCTACTTTGATTCTTGACCACTATCTACAGATAATCTCTGACTCTTCGCCTACTTTTAGATTACAGTCCTGAACTTGGCATGTAAACATCATCAATTGGGATTCGATCGTATTACCTCATACCCAGCTTTTTTGTATGCATTTTATGCAAAATTCAAGTTAGGCACAAATTTAGCCACGTTTGCATCTTAAAAGTGCAAGGTTTGTATTCAGTTGATCATAATTTACTTTGGTGGGTGGAAAAACATAGGCCATTTGTACAGCCTGACTATACCTGTTCTTATCTTCCTAAAGAACTAGAGGAATTATAGTTCTATGAGCACTAATTAAAGATCCCTAACATCTCACTTCCACCACAAAGTACAATTCCCAGGAATCTGTAGAGGCAACCAAGTGGAATAACGCCAGTAAGTTGCTAATGTAGATACAACCACACTGTCCCAGCTGTGATCTTTTACTCAGAAAGTACATCAACCAGGTTTGGGGTGGGGGGTTGTAATTAAAATAGCATGTTAAAACTTTTTATTGTTATAAGCTGCCCCGAGGCTTTATTGCGATGGGGCGGCATAGAAATGTTTTAATAAATAAACAAACTAGCTTGGGTTCCCCCCACCACAGGTATATGAAGTAAAAGCCAAGCATAGGCAACGGTCTCAGTCACAGGGGGTGGACAATATCCATTACACAAATGAGTCTTACCTTTGGGGTTTTTGCCATTATCAGTTTGCGAAATAGGTAGTGTGTAGATAAACCTGCAACTATAAATAATGCAGCCTTACAACTCGAATAGAAAATTTCTAGGCACTCTTTGGATAGACTCAAGCCGGCAAAAAGGTGACAAATTTGGAACGTGGAGGTTTGAAAGCCACTAGACTGCTGTTCTCCCATTAGCTGCTCCAGATCTTGTGGAGTCATGTCCCAAGCAACTCTTGTCCAAGCTGGTCGTTCACAAAGCCCAAGTACATCTTGGAAGCCAAAGACAATGCCCAAGAGAAGAAACTTGTGAGGACCTTGAAGAAACATTTTGTGAAATTTTCAGCTGGAAATTCCTCCCATTAATTGATGTTCCTTGTGATGGAATTGCAGTGAATGGCCTTTGACGCTCATATTGATAGTCACAAAAGAATTCTAATCAAATAAATCCTTCCATCGTGACCAAGCTAATTGCTTGAACACTGGAGAGACTCGAATGCAGGCAATACCATCAGTCCATCAGCTTTTGAAAGATTCTGTGATGTCGTAAAGGAGCTCCAGATCATTATAAGAAAGCTTCTGTGATGTCATTAAGCTCTCAAGAGAGGCTTTTCTCATCAACCAAAATATGAGGTGGTGGTTGCAGGTCAAAGAATGTGGGATGTCTTATTGTAACTAAGCCAAAGTATGTGTACAAATCATATATTCTCTCCCTCTTCTCCATTGCCTCCATTTCCCAATCCATCTGTTGTTTTATTATGCCTTTTTTATATTGGAAGCCCCTTGTGTAAGGACCTGTTGTACTCGTTCTTTGCCTAATGCTATATATATAAATAGCACCTTATAATTACATAATTCTTTAGTACAGTTGACTTATAAATGCTAGTGAATCATACAACTCCATTGCGAATATAAAATAATGGGATTTTAAAATAGTTATTTCTGCTCCACAGAATGTGAGAAAATGAAGTTATATTTGATGTTATTTCAAATAATCCTCTATTTTATATGTGGAAATGATGTAGTAAAGCTTCCATTAATTCTGGGCAAGGCATCTCGCAACTGAAATAATGAAAGACCAAACAAAACAAGCAGTCACAGATCATAATGTATATGTTGCTATAGAAAGAGGCATCATTCAGATGGGGGTTGTGATGTCACGAGGCTTCGAATCATTGAAAGGGATTTAATGACCAATATCCTCTATTTCATTCAACGTTGTAGCCGAGATACTAGTAATTCATTTATAATCTTTATATAGAATGTAAGAATCAGCTCTGTATTCTTATGTGCTTCATTCAGGATAGCCAGATTAGACACAGTAGCAAGATTAGACTTTGATTCTGATAGCCCTTATAGTATAAAAAATTAGGACATTACCTAGATCTTTTAACTGTTCTCACTTTCTCTCTGTCTCCTTTTCTTTACTAGAAGCCAAGCAGAACTTACAAAACCTTATCTCCCAAATTCAAGCTACAGTCACAGATCCTGAGAAAGTCCAGGGAAGGCTTAATAAAGAAGATAAGGTATATTTTTAAATGCTTTCTTCATTCCAGATATGGCAGTAAAATGTGCACAACTCATTACTTTTAAATAGAGATATATAATACCAAGGAATACTTCTTTAGTCATCAGAATGTTTGCAGTTACCAGTAAAAGTCACAGTTCAAATATCAGCCTAGTTCCTCTTCAGCTATTAGCCAGGGATTGATTTGGGAAAATTATTATAAGGAGAAAAAGAGATACCTCCATCTAATACTTTCTATTACTAATGCCCTTCCTTGATCTAGCAAAGGATATAGACCAAGATTGATTGATTGATTGATTGATTGATTTATATCCTGCCTTCTTCCTACAAAGGGCTCAAGGCAGCTTACATCATTCTCCTCCTCCATCTTATCCCCACAACAACAACCCTGTGAGGTAGGTTGGGCTGAGAGTCTGTGACTGGCCCAAAGTCACCCAGTTGGCTCCATGGCCGAGCGGGACTCGAACCCAGGTCCTCTGAGTCCCAGTCCCATGCTCTTAACCACTACACCACACTGGCTCTATTTGTCTATTATTATGGATTGTCACTGCCTTGTCGTGGCAAAGGGGCTTGCGTAGCTCAATGAAGCTATGAGCTATGCCGTGTAGGGCCACCCTAGACAGACAGGTCATAGCAGAGAGCTCTGACAAAACGTGATCCACTGGAGAAGGAAATGGCAACCCACTCTAGTACCCTTGCCATGAAAACCCCATGGACAGTACCAAAAGGCAAAAAGATATGACGCCGGAAGATGAGCCCCTCAGGTCGGAAGGTGTCCAATGTGCTACTGGGGAAGAGCAGAGGGCTAGTACTAGTAGCGCCAGAAAGAATGAAGCGACTGGGTCAAAGCCGAAAAGACACTCAGTTGCGGATGTAGCTGGTGGTGAAAGGAGAGTCCGATGCTGTAAAGCTCTATACTCCATAGGAACCTGGTATGTAAGATCCATGAATCCAGCTGAGCTATTCAAAATCTTAAAAGACGATGAAGTAAAAGTGCTACACTCAATATGCCAACAAATTTGGAAAACTCCACTGTGGCCACAGGATTGGAAAAGGTCAGTTTACATTCCCATCCCAAAGAAGGGCAATGCCAAAGAATGTTCAAACTACCGCACCATTGCACTCATTTCACGTGCTAGCAAAGTGACGCTCAAAATCCTACAGGCTAGGCTCCAGCAGTATGTGGACCGAGAACTAGCAGAAGTACAGGCAAGATTTCAAAGAGGGAGAGGAACTAGAGATCAAATTGCCAACATACGCTGGATCATGGAGAAAGCCAGGGAGTTCCAGAAAAAGATCTACTTCTGCTTCATTAACTATGCTAAAGCCTTTGATTGTGTGGATCACAACAAATTGTGGCAAGTTCTTAAAGAGATGGGAGTACCAGACCATCTTATTTGTCTCTTGAGAAACTTATATGCCGGTCAAGAAGCAACAGTGAGAACTGGACATGGAACCACTGACTGGTTCAAAATTGAGAAAGGAGTTCGACAAGGCTGTATATTGTCATCCTGCCTATTTAACCTATAGAGCACATCATGAGAAAGGCGGGGCTAGATGAATCACCAGTTGGAATCAAGATTGCTGGGAGAAATATCAACAACCTCAGATATGCAGATGATACCACTCTCATGACAGAAAGTGAAGAGGAACTAAAGAGCCTCTTGATGCGGGTGAAGGGGGAGAGCGCAAAAGTTGGCTTGAAACTCAACATTAAGAAAACTGATCATGGCATCCGGTCCTCTCACTTCCTGGCAAATAGATGGGGAAGAAATGAAGGTAGTAACAGAATTTATTTTCCTGGGCTCTAAGATCACCACAGATGGAGACTGCAGCCAAGAAATTAAAAGACTCTTGCTCCTGGGGAGGAAAGCTATGGCAAATCTAGATAGCATACTAAAAAGCAGAGACATCACCCTGCCAACAAAAGTGTGTATAATCAAGGCTATGGTTTCCCAGTTGCAATGTATGGCTGTGAAAGCTGGACCATAAGGAAGGCCGAGCGCAAAAGGATTGAGGCCTTTGAGTTGTGGTGCTGGAGAAGACTCCTGCGTGTCCCTTGGACAGCAAGGCGATCAAACCGGTCAGTCCTAGAGGAGATCAACCCTGACTGCTCTTTAGAAGGCCAGATCCTGAAGATGAAACTCAAATACTTTGCCTACCTAATGAGAAGGAAGGACTCCCTGGAGAAGACCCTGATGCTGGGAACAATAGATGGCAAAAGAAGAAGGGGGAGGCAGAGGATGAGGGGACTGGATGGAGTCACTGAGGCAGTTGGTGTGAGCTTGAATGAACTCTGGGGGATGGTGGAGGTCAGGAAGGCCTGGAGGAGTGTTGTCCATGGGGTCGCGATGGGTCGGACACGACTTCGCGACTAACAACAACAATGGATTGTAAGTACATAAAAAAAGCCATGCTGAGTCAGATCAGTGGTCCATCCAGTCCAACACTCTGTACGCACAGTGGCAAAGCAGCTGCCCACAGGCTTCAGGCAGGATGCTCCCAAGATTATGCTCCCAAGGATAAATGTAGTGCTTGTATTCCTGATCTACTCCTTTTGCTTCTCTGCAGAACGTTTCTCTCAAAGCCTGCCAGGCCAAGTTAGATTGGCTTGAAAACACTAAAGAGCCTACCAGGCTTGATTTTATGGATCAGAAGCAACAGCTGGAGGACATCATGCTTCCCATCTTCACAAAGTTGTCTGCACCCCGTGAGTACCAGAGGCTTCCTGCTAGATAGAAGGCATTTCTAAAATGTCCTCCACTGTTTTATTCCCATAGAGCATTTTCTATAGCACCATGTCAAGGTACTCAGGGGTATCTGCTATGAAAGCCCAGGATGCTGAAGCATGTTGGGCCTCACATGAGTAAAATATGCATCCCCAGACTGCCCGTGTTCGTATATTGCAGAGCGAGATCAGTAATGGAGGAAAGGCTGGTTCTCAGAGGTCCTCATCCGCCAGGATGGCGAACCTCTGATAAGCTTCCGATCATTGTTCCGTTTTCACGCGTTCAAAGTGCAAGGTAGGCCTTAAGGAGACACCTTTAGGAAGCACAGAGTTCCTCCCAGGATCATGGACTGGACCTCAGCGGGTGATCTTGCATGTTCCTCCACTCTTGAATGCCCACAGAAGATGCTGGCGCGCAGGAATGACTTCTTTATGTACCCCCAATAATAACCATTTGGCTTGCTGGAAGCCCACAGACTCTTGCTCCTTCTAGGCATGGTGGCCCGGGAGAAGCTGGCTTTGTGGTGAAATTTTGTCCAGCAATGAAATGGGCAGAAAATAAGCACCATGTCTGTGATCAGATCTTCTGTCCCTTGAGGGTGGAGATTCATTTTTAAGTGGTGGGAGGAGGCTGTTTTTGATCAGAGCATCTCCGCCAGAGCATTTTGCAGGAATTTGTTATTTTAAAAGGCATGATCGTAGATAGTTAAGAAAGAGTGGACTGCATATTTTAGTAATTTGTTTTATTTTCTGAATAAGGAGATAAGCATTATGTCACAAATTCTTGGTAAAGCCACCTGTCAATGCCCCCAATACAGCATAAACCAAGTTAACATGAGATTTCCAAATTAGGCTTGGAGTGAATATAGTTGATTAAGTTGAAACAAAGGCACATGGAATAAGTTTCAGCCGTGGAAACAATCCACACTCACATTATTCTTAGGTGCTATGCTCAAGAAGTTTTACTTCCTGTGATCCTTGCAGCCTTTACAGCATAATGTTTGTTTGTGTTAAGCAATATAGAAAATCATGAGCCTCTATTTATCCACCACTTTAATTTTTTCCAGTGCAGAAGAGATCAGTTATTTTAAAAGTGTACACATGTGGCTGCAGAACAGAAAATTTAAAATAAATCAATACTTCTATAATGGTACAGTGCTGTAGACTCAATTCTGAGGAGAGATCCAAGACAACTGATCACATATAGAACAAGCCTACACTGATTAGCTGAGATTATAAATCATACCAGAGATATTCAGCCACCATGTTCAACTGAGAGGATCTAAAGAGAAGAGCTTGGCTACTCTTTCCTTGGCAATAATTTCTCCAAACAGGCATCCACACAGGAGAGTTAGAAAAGTTGGTTCTAGAAAGGTCCCTGTGATCCTGGCTTGCCGAACCTCTCTTCAAAGCGGCTACTGAGGGTGTGGGGTGTAACGCAGATAATTCTTGCCTGATGGGAGTTTTTTGGCGGAAACCCCTTTTGGAAACAGTTTCTTCGCTTCTTCATCTGGTAGGGTTGGAATTACCATGACCTGATCCCCAGGCTGATGAGGAAAGGAGAACCTTTAGTAAGACATGCATAAAGAATAGCCACCAAGACGTTTCTTCTCTATTTTTTCTGTCAGCACAGACTAGAACCTTTAGTCTATTAATGCATATTGGACTGGGAGGAACCACCTGATAAGACAACTCGCAATGCAGCAAAAGCCATAGTGATGCTGCCAACATATGGCAAGCGTAGTGGAAGTCCTTGCTCACTGTCTCCTCCCTCAGATCTCCTGTGGATATTCCAGGGCACCCCGCTGGAGATCTGAGATTTCCCTCCCTCCCCACTGTGAGCTGTTTTCGTCTCGCTACAGTTTGCAAATAAAATAATTTTTTCAAGCCCACAAAAGCTGCTCCTTGGGTCAGCTTTCACGATCCCAATAGACCCATCCCAGGGAGTCCCTCACCAGCAGTAACTCAGAGAGGCTTCCTGGAGAAGCTAAGTATTTCTGAAAATTTTGTAAGACAAATTAATTTGTGTAGATATTTGCATAAATTGTGTTTGTTGCACAGACGGGTGCAACTAGTGAGCAGGGGGGTGCCTGCTGGCAAAGCCCAGCAGTCACCCTCCCCCGTCTAAGGATCCCTGAAGGTGCCAGTGGTAGGTATTTCCCTCATTCTGTTGAAGCACTTGACAGCTTTCAAACTGAGTTGTCAACCCGCTTCGGCATCCCAAGGAGATTGTTGCCGGTGAAAAGCCAAATCCACCCTGGGATTCGGGGTCAGGTATCAGTGTCTGTCCAGTGTTCCACCCATTTGGCCCTGGTACCAATCAGTGGGGTTGACCCAGGTATGTTTAGGGGGAATTGCTACCAATGGGAGAAATTACCCCACCCCCAGGAAGTGCGGCCTTCCTGAGGATGCTTCCATCAAAGCTGGTCTGCAGGCTCATTGCTCATTAATAGCTTCCTATTTTGTATGAGCAAACCTCAAAATTTAGTAAGCTTAATGAACTATAGATAGCTACCTTCCAGTCAACAGGGGTAGCAACCTTCTTAGTGGCTGTTAGCTGCAGTGAATCCACTACTCTTAGTATTTCATCGAAGTTTCTTCCTGTTGTTGCTGGGTAGAGGATAGAGAGTTTGAGTTTCTTGTCTGGGCCAAAAACAAACACCTATAAAAAAAAGCAGAGAGTGACAATCTGAAATTCATACTACACAAGCTATCCCTGTGCAATCGCCCATACCGACTTCTCCCCAATAGTCTTTTGGAATGTTTGGATCCTCTGCCACCTGTCATTTCCACAGCAATGCCAAATTTGTCAACAAATGAGGTGGAAACCCCTTTCCAGCCCAAGGGCCAAATTTTCTTCCATGGTCTGCATTGCAAGGCCACTTATACAATATATTCGTAGACCACCATATATCCACCTACCCTCACATGGCTGTATCATCCTCTTGTTTTTCCACTGACCCCACCATCATCCTATGCTCAGTTGCTCGCCTTCTCTCCCCAGTGCTCAGCTAATGCCCTCCCCTACTACAGGTTCCCGTGCTTCTCAGTCATTTCCCACTGAGCAGATCAACTGAACAGTAGGGGAGACTGGGGAAGCAAAGCTGGCACCCATCTGATCTGTATGAAACAGCTGACGAATGGGACACTGGGCTGCAGGGTTCAACCCATCCCACACTGGCTCTAAGCGGTAATGGACCATATGGAACAGATGGAAGAAGAGCCAGTGATCCAATAAGGCAGCTGCAGCCTGCCTTCCGGAGGGCACTGAACACTTACGACACGAGCGGTCAGAGGCATGCCGGTGCTGTCTCTCTCGTCTGGGTCCAGCATCCCCAGCTGGACTGAAAGCTCCCGCTTTGCATCAGCAATGATGGGGAATGGAAGCTTCTCTGTGGCCGCATCACCATTGTAGGCATTGATGTCCTACGTGGTGAGAAAATGATTAGTATTTTGTGAGCGACTTACTAGCTACACAGTGTCACGTCACAAACCGCTGACCAAATGGACGTTTGTCCATTTCTGTGTCTCTTGTTCTAAGAAGGCGGCTTCTGACTGTTCTGGGGAGCTGGATTTCTCAGCCCCTTCCAGGTAACGGAAGGCGCCAGTCCTCGACAAGACCACTTGCCCACCACCACTCATCTGTCTCTGCACTGTGCAACTACAAGGGCATTTTGGGCTAGGGCTGCTCAGTCCTTTTGTGTTAACGGAACGTGCCCTGGAGCAAGGGAAGGCAGCCAGCAGGTCTCCAGCTGGTCTGCACTTCAGCTCGCAGGAGCCCTGCCAGCGTGGCCAATGCTCAGGATTGAGGGGAACGGAAAACATGTGGAAGTTTGTTTCTGCCTAGCCGTGTGCTAGGGCCTCTTAATTAACAGAGTGACAGGAGAGCCCCGTGTGCCCGCTCAGCACTGTGCATGAACTCACAGAGGCTTTAAGCCCAGAATTCCCTGTAGTTTCAGAGTTCTGCAACAGACACATCAATGTGGGCGTTATTTGAAAGGAGGAAATTGAGCTGAAGCCATATTAGCAGCCTCAGGCTGTGGCAACTGTATGGATTCTGGATGCAGGTCTGTTCACAGCTCTATTTTTTCCTGGATGCATTCTCTTTTTAAAACAGTAATTTATTGTGAGCTGTAGTTATCGGGAAGTGAAGCCTAAGGCCAGTCTCCAGGCGTTTTGCATATGAAGCCTTTCTGTATAGAGAAACATTCAAGAGTGCAATTCTAGGCATGTCTACTCAGCAAGCAGTCCTGCTGAGTTTAATAGGAATGACCCCCAGTATTTGTGCGTAGGACTGCAGTCACATTCATGTGAACACTCGCCTGCAGTGTGAAGCCTAAATACAGGCTTAGCGCTTCAGAGAGAAACAGGCCTCCCGTGTCACCATTCATAGAACTTGTGGCACATGCATCCTATACCTGTTTGGGTTTTTTCATAAGTCAGTCGAATTGTTTCTTAAGCCAGGATTGTTCAAAGGAAACAAGCTGTCAGGGGAGAAGTCTAAACTACTTCACAATTAATGCAGGTTTACAAGACTCCGTTGTCAACAAAAAAGCCACAGTTCCTTCTGGTAAGTGAAACTTTCAGATAACCGTGCCTATTATTCTAGTTACTCTTCTACCCTTAAGCTGCAAGCCATTTTGGCAATCTTTTTAGCAGAACCAGTGGGCAAACTACTTTCTACCTTGAAGATGCTGGATACATTTAAAGAATATTTAAATAATTCTCATGAGAAGTATTACACGTTCTCCCATGCGCAGTAGCCATCCTGAGGCGCGTTCACCTGAGGTGCAGCTACAGACCACGGTCTGTTTCGCCAGTCAGTACTTAATGCACCCCAGCTGACCGCTTCATTTCAAAGGATCAGCCCTTGTTTGAAAATTAATTCCATACTGAAATATACAGCAGAAGAATTTATTCTGAAACACATCCCTCCCCTTCAGGAGAACACTGAAGTGGTTTCATCCAGCATGGACAACATGTCAGTGTTTCCACTGAGGAGTCGAAATGCATGCTTTTATTCATCTGACCACCTGTCTCTTCTGAAGATAATGTGGTCATGATTCACTCCCCTTTTTCAGGTACCACGTTTCGGTTTATTTGTCTGTTTATATTGTGTTCTTCAGCTGGCAGAAAGACGCCCAAGTGTGTTTGTGCTGCCTTTTTTGTTTTATGCTCTGGCAACAATTTTTGAACAACGATTTTTAGGATCAGCAAAGAGAAATTACAATCTAACAACTGTACTCAACCAATTAAATTCACACATGAGCAAACTTTTCAAGTCTCTGTTTACTATTTTGACTTTTTAACTGAACTTAATAAATTATGGTACTGCATCTGTTTGGATTTTTTCAAATGGACCAACATGAATATATATTATTTTTGTAAATGGGAGACTGGATTTTACCTTTGACAAAGACCTTATTTCTATTTTTTTAAAGAACAAAAGAAGATAACTGCAATTAATAAGAATACAACTAGTGTTATTAACGTCTAGGGTCTAAGAAAGTATGGAGCAATTCCAGACACCAACAAAAGATGCTTGCATTTTTTAATCTTATTTTGTATTTTCTTGGTATGCATTTCACAATATTGAATTGTGAAAACAAAAAGCAGAACCTTAAAATGCCCTACAACTTTGTCAATATCTCTGCAAGTGGCATATAGGTAACACCTTCAACTGGATACTGGTCTGGATATTTGGGTGGCTTTTGTTAAAGCCTTTTGTATGAACAATTGCTGGAAATGGTATACATTTCTTATGTATTTTACTGCTACAACTATATACAAATCCATGTACATACACAAAAAAAGTTTTTTAAAGTTTGATAGACACCCACACTAGAGAACCCAGCCATGAACTGGGTTAAGATTAGCTACAGTTTAGGATTTGGCATTAGTGGTAAACTGTGGCTAAGCGAAAACAAAAGCTGAAGCATCTGATCTCACTGCAGCTGAACCCGAGCAGGAGAGGGAACGATGCAAGACTGAGGCTCATTTCTGTGAGGTTTACTTAAACCAGGGTTATAGTTGTGCAAGTCATACATTTAAATCATATACCCCTTCAGTTTATGGATGCCCAGTTTTATTTCATCATACCTTGCTCCAAGCAAGATGGTCATTCACACCATCAATGGAAAGAGCTATCATTTTAATGTTACGCTTTGCAAACTCAGGAGCGAGTTTGGCTGCCCGGCCGAGCTCTGTTGTGCACACCGGGGTAAAGTCCCGTGGATGAGAGAACAGGATTCCCCATCTGAAAGAAGATCCACATGACAATGTCTTTCTAAGCAAGCCACACCAGTACACAGCATGCTTTCTTAATTAAACAAACTGAACCATTTACAGTAGTTCTCGGGTGGGCAACCTGACATGACGTGTGAGTGCGACTGGAATACCTCTGGTGACCCATCACTGCCAATCAAGTCCAGCAGGTTCCTTTCACCTTGGTCTTGGCATCCATCCCCTTAATCCATACCATTCTCATCTCAAGCTTTCAATCCCCAGCCATTAATCACATCACACAATGAACAGAAGAATCACACAATGTTCAAGGGATTAATCTCCCGACTGCTCTCCCATTGTGGCTCCAGTGATTGCTAATACCCGCCCCCCTACACCTTAAAATGGGTTTCCCTGCATGCTAAGGTGTTTTGGAGGGGCAGGGAAGGGAATCACGCACACCATACAGCAAAGCTGTTCCCAATAGCCACCCATCCTCCCAAAGTCCCCTGACCAAGGGACCAGTCCTGCCTGGCAACATATGTGCATCAGCCACGGTTCATCCCAGATTGCACAGTAAAGGCAATTTCAATGCTGTCAAGGACTGGCAGGCATTTTAGGCAACAAGTTCCTGTTATTGGTACAAACCCTATTATACATATGCCACTTTGTCATTCTTTAGAAATCAAGAATACACGAAGTCACTGTTTTCCATGAAATGCATACCTAATCCTACAGAAAGTATGGGATTCTTTGGACAATGGGCCGCAAAATTCTAATATGACATAAATTCATGTCTCCCACAGCCCAACTTAGCAAAAACATGTTTCAGAAGTTTCTGTTTGGTAGCCTTGGCTTAAGACTACCTATTGTAAAGGTCTATTCTGTAGTATTGTAAAGGTCTATTCATGCTTAGCCTTCGCAGACGTTCCAAAGGACAGCGGCCCACCCTTTGCTCTCCTGCCCGCCACACCTCCTTGTCAGATGAAGGCCTTGGAAATGCATTTTAATACTTAACCATGGGATTGCAATGATAAAGAAAGCAAATATTTACTGAGCGAATGATTGCTGCAATTTGAGATGAAAAAGAAGTTGAACAATGAATTTGGACATACTTGTATTGCCACATCCTTCCAAAATACCCACGCTATTTCAAAGGGCTGTGGCTGATTTATGTAATGTAAGCAGTCTAAAGGTTTTTCACTTTGTCCTACAAGTTTGAATTGTAATGCACTGTAATTACAAAGCCAATCATCATCTACATTTCCTCATCTTAAACCGTGAAAGGGGCCACTTAACCTCTGAGAGGGCCAGTGACTCCGCAGTTCTTAATTAGGGAAAGAACAGAACTGCATCACTGCCTCAAATCAGAATGTTCTAGTCCAGAAGGAAAGGTACAGCATTGCTGCCCACCTGAAAAATGGAACACCAGCACATAAACCTCGCATTTGTGCCACTGCACAAACAGGGTTATTTTTACAACGTCGTTGTGGCAAGACCAGTACAAAAGATGTGATCTAGCTGAACACAACAGGGCTGGGCGCAAGCCCTAGGTTTTGTTTTTTTTTAATTCCTCATTTGCAAGCAGCCCGTAAGGGATACGCATAAGTTGCTCGCCAATGCACGCTGCATCTTCCTGGCATGGACAAGCATAGTTTTCTACTTTGGACAACAGAGGAAGTGATCGTTTGATTGCAGCATGCTGCAAGGAGAGGCACAAATCCACGTAACGATAACCTAACAGCACCCTTACTCCTTCCCCAAAAGTATTCTTAGATTGAGCCATGGGCTCTGCAGGTACCCCTGGCCTGGTGCATTGCTTCTAGCAGACCAGATTGCACGGACCATCTCTGTAGTGTCCAGGGAGGAATTTGCTAGTCTCTTCCACCTTAATAGGCCTATACAGGCTACAGACCTCCTGCAGGCCCTACGACATGCTTTTGTGTGATTTTCCTCTGAACTACTGAATCAGCTTTTGTTGAAGGTTCAATAATTCTCATGGTTTTTAAATAAAGAACAGGAAAACAACCCCTTTCGAAAGGTGCTGCAATAGCACATACATTGCTGGAATGGTACAATGGTACATGTTCAGAAGAAATGCCTACTGTGTTCAGTGGGGCACACCAAAGGGTTCCAGTTCGTGTTCCAAGCCCCTTTTAGGACTTTGGGGGGGACAGCGCTGCAACCTCAGAAGGAGCCATTAGGAATCGACCCCTCCCGCTTCCAGGCAATGCAGAAAAAGCCAGCGGCTGTCTGAGGTGAGGAACTGAATGCAGGGCAGGGGGGCAAGAAGGTGCAGATTCTGTGCCTCCAAGTTCAGGGGCCTGTGATCATTCAAGGTACCATGGGACTTCACCCTTTGAGCCTGGAAATTTGGTAACTGCCACAAGCTAGCAAATCCCAGTATGAAACCAGCGTAACAAATGCAATACTTTCATGAGAAGATGCAGAGCATGAAAAATGTAGAAAAGTTGGGGGGCGTTCAGAGGAGAATGACGAGGATGACGGAGTCTCCTGCCAACTGTACATCCTGGTTAGTCCCAGAAACTTGTGTGTCCACCCAGGAAGTCTGGCCTTGAGATAAGCACCTCTGCTTCTCTCATCTCAGTCGCCCCTATTTCCTCTTGCACTTCTCTTCCTCCTCCTCCTCCTGGTTCTTCTCCAGACCAGCCAGAATCTCCGGAGAATGCCCACCCAAAGCAGCCGTCTTTCTCACTCCCAACACTAAGCAGGGTCTGCCCAGCCAGCACTTGCTACTACAATTAGATTGCAACAGGTGCTGCTTGCATTTCACTCCACTTAATTGGTAATCCTATTTGGAGGGCACAGGAATTACTCCAAGTTCAGAAGCGTTTTGGTCCTGCCATCCCCAGAATCCAGCTACTGCTAAATCTTCCAGAAGAAACTTAAGTCCAACTTAATACCAACCTAGTCATTTAAGTTAAAGCAATTCCAGCCCAAAGTGCTTCTGTTAACAGACCAAACTAATATGCCTAAGATAGAGGTATGTTGAAATCCAACATTTTGAGAGAAGGAAGGCAAGACTGGGTTTGTAGGACACAGCAACCAGTTGTCCTAACTGCAGCATCAACAGGGAGCAAAGGGCAGTTTTCCAAATGCTCTGAATCATTAGCTTTGCTAATAGTCAAGAACGCTGGGCGTTGGTCCAAAGCAGCTGAAGAGTTACTTTCTGCCCATTCCAGTAAACCAAGTTGCAAACAATTTTCTCTGCATGTTCCGTTCAGTTCACACCAAATTATTTTCTTCTATCAGCAACCAATTGTTTCCAAAGTCCTTCCACAGTTCTGAAGGACAGATATTCCAGGAGCGAGCGCTCTGCAGCTCATCACAAGGCAGCGTAAGAAAAAACATTTCTGGATCAGAAAAACATTCTATTGCTGTGGTCAGGAGGCAAAGGGTTCTGAGAAACCCAAAAGCCGGGCAAGGCAGAAATAGCTATTTCCCACTCTCGGCATCTGATATTCTGAAATACTCTGCTCTCGAACATTGTAGTTCTGTCTGACTACTGCAACTAGTGGCGTTTGATTGCTCTCTCCAGCTCTCCGCAATTAATGTGTCTCCCCCGTAAAGCCGTACACCAGGAGCTGCTACCACCATTTTTGGCAAATGATGAACACATCGCCTGAATAAGTAGCACCGAGCACTCAACGAGCGACTCCAAGTCCAGCATTAGGGAAGAGGAGGGGGGAAATGTGCATCGTCCATCGTTTTAGACTTTGTTTGGAATTTGTTACAATTGTCTATATCACACCCTTTAGGATAGCAGTCCTTCCAAGGCGGCTTATAAATAAAAGCCGTATACATCCATAAAGGCATGGCAAAACAGTGGCAAACATTTCTCCCAGAGCAGCTGGTGCCAGTTGCTTCTGCGGCAGGCTCAGAAGTTAAGCAGCTCAGCCCATCTTCTCCCGCGGGCCCCTGCCCCTTCCCACCGAGCGAAGACCGCTGCGGAAGCAGCTTTCCTCCCTCTCCTGGAATCTTTCCCTCAGGACACCTATTATTACTTAGATCTAGATCTAGATCTAGAACTGGCATTTAGATCCAGCCCCTTTTCTTCTTCCTGAGGCAGTTTGCAGAGCTCTCTCATCCTCACAACAACCCTGTGAAGTCGGTAAGACCGAGAGTGAGCGACTGGCTCAAAGTCTCCCGGGGAGCTTCATGGCCGGGTGGGGACGCCATCCTGCATCTCCCAGGTTCCCAGGCCAACTCTCACCACTGCACCACCCTGTCCTGTCCACCTCCAACAAGGCAGATGTGGCAGCGAGGACACTGCATGGGTGACCCGGGATTCCGGTCCTACTCCCTCCTTGACCATGAAGCTCCCCGGGTGACTCAAGAGCGCAAGGAAGCTGCTGCCTGGACTTCCCTACAGAGGCAGAATATAGTAAGAAAACAAGTCAACAACAGCTGGGCAGCACAAGATGCAAGGCTGGAGGGCTTTAAAGTTCATTCCAATGTGAGACAGGCTTGCCTAGTGATTGGAGCATTGGACTATGACTCCAATGGGAGATGGGGGCTCAAGTCCCCCTTGGCCGTGAAGTTCACTGGGTGCCCTCGGGGCGGTCCCTGCAAGGGGGTGGTCGTGAGGATAACAGGGAGAGGAGGCCCACGCAGGCCTCCCTGGTTCTTTGCCGGAGAAGCAAAGCGGATATACACGCAACGGAATAAGCGCAGCAACGGAGCCGCGTCTGCTGCCAGATTAACGGGGTGCAAGTCACGGGCAGCCAGCAGCTCAGGCCCTGCTCGAAACGCTCCCGCCCACCAGCCCTCCCTCGGCCCCTGCAGGGCTCGCCGGGCGGCGGGTTCCCGCGCTCGGGCTTTGTCCCGCCCGCGCACGTGAGAACGCGGCCTCGCGCGCCCCGATCCCCCCGCCGCCCCGCCGGCACTCACGAGTCGCCCAGGAACTCGTGGAAGCGGATGGGGCCGTGCGTGGTGTCCGCCTGGAAGTTGGGCGCCTCGTCTCCCAGCAGCAGGCCCGGCATGGCGGCAGCAGCGCGGCGAGGCGAGGCGAGCGACGCGGCGGTGACCGAGGGCGGCGGGCGCTGCGCTCGCTGCGCTGCGCGGGGCTGCGCGCGCTCGGGGGCGGGCCCGGCGGGGGCGGGCCGGAGCGGCCGCCTGCGATTGGGGCGCCGGGCGCGGTCCCGCCGGGGCGCGCGGCCGCGGCACGTCCCCTTCGGGCGCGCGCTTGCGGGCGAGTCCGGCTCCTGCCCGGACGCGCTTCGGGGGCGCTCGGCGCTGCAGGCTTCCTTCGTCCTTACCGCTGTCGCTGCACTGCTGTGCCGCCTTGCTCCCCTTCGCGAGGCACCCGAGGCGGCCGCAAGCGCCCCCTTCTCTCGCCCCAACGACGCCCCTGCGAGGTCGGCCCGGCGGATTTCGAGCCGGGGCGGTGGCGGGGGCGCTTCGGCCTGCCGCCGCAGGCGCCTCTGGCCGCGGAACCCTGCGGGGGCTCGCCGCTTGGGAAGGCTGCGCGGGGGTCGAGCGCAGCCCGGGGAAGCATCGCAGCGGGGACCCACCCGCCGCATCCCCAAGAGCGCCCCGCGCGGGCTCGCGGGTGGAGCGGGCCGGGAACGGCGGTTGGCCTCGCCATCGCCCTTCCTCGGGGCGGGCGAGTGGCCACCCCAGAAGGCGCGCCTGGAGTCGCACTACGCTGGCGGGCATCGATTGGGGAGCCGCCCCTTCGCTCAGTCCCGGAATCGCCGACCCCCAGGGCGGTGGGAGGGCGTTCAGGCCGGCCGCTGCCCAGCGCAGGGCCCCGGGTGCGGGCGCCCGCGTGGATGGCGGCGCGGCTCAGCTGCACCTGAGGATACCTGCACCTGGCGGGGGTAGGGAGCTGGGGGACCGGCTTCCACGGTCCTTCGTACAGAGATAGCTTTTTAGTACTGTACATTGAACACGTCAGTTGTTGAGTGGCATAGAAATGAAATGAGATCGTTTTGTTCTGCCTAGTCGTACTAGTGAGATTCTAGGTGGTTTGCAACATCAAAGCCTTAGGCAGTGAAAATATGCACCTGCTAACATATACTAAATTAGCTAGAATGTTAAAGTATATAAAATTAAAATAGCCGAGAAAACAACATAGGCAACACAATGGCACAGCCTATTCTCAAAGAATTCTCATCCTTCTGCTGGAACAGAAGTGCTTGCCTAAGATGGGGGGCACCAGGCTTCTCCTCCCTGGGCAGGGAGTTCCAGAGCCTTGGGACCACCACCAAGAAGGCCCTGTCCCAGTTCTGAAGCATGCCTATGGGACTGGGACTGAGAGGAGGGCTTCCGCTGCAGATCTTGGGGTAGAGGCAGGCTCGGACCGGCCCCAAGCCGTATGGGGCTTTGTCATGTATACCTTTTCAGCCGTGCCCAGCATTAAAGCCTTAAAACTGCTGCGTAGCACAAGTTATATTGCTGCATGTCGCCTATCCTTTTCTTTTTTTGGGGGGGGGGGACATCAAATGGCTCCTGGAACGCAGCGTTTCCTTCCTGAAAGAAAGCATGCCCTCGTTTAGGTCCGACATGGGAGCCGAAGACTTGTAGACCCCGCTTGTTAGAGGGAGACTCTTTAAGAAGGGAGCAGAGCAGGGAGCATTGCCGTTTGGCCGGCAGTTGCCAAACAAAGTAACAGAACGGTGCCGCAAGGATTGCTGTTGCGGTTGGCGCGGCCGCCAGGCGTGGCAAATGCGGCGCGGGCGGGCGGCTGTTTGCCGAGGGGGGAGCCGCGCTCGCCATGGCGACTTATGTGAGCGAGTTGGAGGTGGCCAAGAAAAACCTCAGCGAGGCCTTGGGCGAGAATGTGAAGCAGTGAGTGACCCGCGGTCGCCTTCCCCCGCCTGCCTTTCGGCTTCCGCCCCGCCGCCGGACCGCATTTCCGAGGGAGGCCTAGCGCGGCCTGCCAGCCTCGGCCTCGATTTTGGCTGCTCCCCGCTCTGCCGGGCGGAGCGAGACGTCCGGGATCCCCCTTCCCCAGCCCTCTGCGGTATAGGAAAGGAAGGAAACCGAGTCAGCGGGTCCTAAGCATGCATTGTAACAGGCAGGCCATTGAATGAAAGACGAATCTCGGTTAAAATAAGGGGCACATGATCTCACTGTAGGACCTCGACGCGCTAAGTGGGTTTTGGAGGAAAAATCTTTGGGGGAGACGCACTGACGGGGAAGCAAGCAGGGTCTGTGCGCCCAGAATACGGGCTGTGGGGCAGGGCAGGGATTGCGGGGTCATGGAAGCAGGGTCGTTCGGACTGGCTGCAGTGAGGAAGACCTCGCAGGGCCCCCCAGATGCCCCAGTGGCACAGAAAGGGGGCAGCTGCTGCTCCTGGGCAGTCGTTTTGTATGTCACATACGCTCTGTTTTCAAACTCTCATTCACTGTAGAGGAAGCCTGCCCGAATGTTTCTCTAATAACTGCATCCCTAAGAGAGCCACTTGCACCTGGAGGTTTTGAGACGGGGCTGGTTCCGGGTTGTATACGGGTTTAAGAGGAAAGGGTAGCTTTTGCAAGGCAAAGCCACGTATTGAGCGTATGCTGTTAATATTTTACACAGATACTGGGCTAATCTGAAGCTATGGTTTAAGCAGAAGATCAGCAAAGAAGAGTTTGACCTGGAAGCACGGAGGCTCCTTACACAGGAGAATGGTGAGGAAAGTATATTACTGTGCCTCTCTCCATTTTTTCTCATTCCTAAAGGTAAATGAACTTGGCATTAGCCGCACTACTGGAAAGGAGGGGACATGTCAGTTGTGTTTAGGTACTCAGAAAATGGTTCTGCTATCAGCAAGCTTTGGGTATTGGGCTGTCATTCACTGAAACTGCAGCATGACAAACCGTGACCCTATTTTGCCACACCTTTGGAGATTTCATCAGGCCGAGCTCCAACAGGTATATATTTCCAGAAGCTACAATGGATTTTTAGAGGACAAAGACTAACAATCATAGGAGGCTGAATTATATTTAATCTTCAGACTGTTTTTCCCAACATGTATTATTTTACACTTCCTTATGTTGCACCGCATTTGGCATTTTGAAGCCATTTCCTCAGTTTGGAGAGATTCTTTTTGAAATATGACCTTTTTTGTTTTAACCACCTGGAATAATGTGGTGTTGCAGGCAAACATTTTCCCACTCTACAATATCCTGTACACAGTAGTGTAAGTGTGGTCGCATCATCGAGTTATATATGGGTGATACGATCTAGGTAGTTTTCAGTTCCTTTCCTAATTTTGGCCAGTGTGGGGCTTTTTTCACAACAGCCACACACTGCTTTTGCTCTTGCAAATGCACACAGCCTTCTCCAGGAGTATCTCCCATACCACTTTACAGTGCTGATATAAATGCATGTTCCTTGGAGCGGGGCCTTGTGTCAGCTGTCTCTTTTCTTTCGACAGTCCACTTTCACAATGACTTCCTACTGGCTATTCTCACACGATGCCAGATCTTGGTTTCTGCACCTGGTAAGTCAGACCTAAAATTCTCATGAATCTAGACCATATGGGAAAGGAGAAGTAGGCTTACCTGAGGGATGCTTCTACTGTCTTATTCCTGCTGCATAAGTTTTGAGCCACACGTTAAGATTAGCATTGCCGTCATTTCAGCAGGGTTAGGTGTAGGCTGAGTTCTGCTTGTTTTATTTTCCCAGGGACAGAGACATTTCCTTCCCAAAAGGGAGCCATCCTAAGAGTCTTAAGGTTGACAATGATAATAAGTAACACCTTCTGTCCCCTGACTTAATGATTCCTGCTCTGTCTTCCTGATCCACTGAAGTGCTCCAGGGCAACCAGCAATGCAGTCCCTTATGCAAAAGTTCCCACCTGGTGCTGGGAAGCAACACAGAGGTAGAACAGAAAACTTCCCAGGTTCAGTCTTGGGATATGGTCTTCTAGATGTAACCTGTTTGCCTGCAACAAGACCTATTTGGGTGACAGAATGGGACCAATGGCTAAAATATTTGAAGTTCCTGAGAACTCTGGGAAGCGGTGGGTAATCATCAGTATCCAGAGTAACAAGGGGGCTGGGCTGAACTGGTAAATAGCTTCTCGCCTTACTTCTTGGAAGCTTAGAGGGTGGCTTCTGTCATCGTTGACAGTTAAAGTGGCACAAAGACTGGCACTTTGACTCAGTGGCCCCAAAGAATAGGCAGGATGCTCCCAACGAGCATAACAGTATACGCATTCTTCTCACAGAGCTAAAAAAAAAGAGTTTCTCAGATTCCCTGGCAACATTAAAAATTAGAAATTGAGAGAGACAGCTCAGTTCTGTAACCAGCCATATTGCACAGGAGTGGTTAATAAGGCAAGGTATGGCAGCTTGCTATCCCTCTCATGTTCCAGCTAATTCCCTTAATAGCCGCACCAGGTGTGGGTGAAGTGAGGCTCTCTCAAACCCAGTAGTTGAGGCTCCCTGGGCAGTTCACAAATTTAGAGTTCTTGTGTGTGGATGGGTGCGGTATTGCATGGGAAAGATGGCTGGGTGTGTAACAGTTTAACCCTGCTGTACTCCTCTGGGAGAAACCTCCTTCTCTATTGGATCTCATGCTAATATCCGTATTTCTAATTAGCTGCAGGGGGTGCTCATAGCACAGCACTAGAGCAAAGTCACTGCACAGGGAAGTTCCTAGGTGCAGTGCCTGGTGTCTCCAGTTATAAGGGCTGCAGGCAGAAGAATTGCTAAAGGCCTCTGCCTTGGGCAGAGCAGGCAGTGCTGGGCTGGAGAGACCAACGGTGGGCCTGCCTGTTTAGGAATCACCATCACGGGCCATCCTAAGCATGTCTGCGCAGACTAAGTTCAGGGGGACTTGTTCCCAGTTTAATCAGAACGCAGCTGCAGCCTTAATATCGGGAATTCTCCTTCCAGGGAGGTGTCAGATGAAAGCCTCCTCATCCGCAATATCGATTCTGAAATGCTCAGGGGTTGTCTCATGTTTTTTGGAAATTCTTTGAAGCGAGTGGCCGAACAGTGTTGCTCTACATGGGCCTGGTCCAGCGAGGTCCAGGTGCTCCAAATCACAACTCACTGCAGTGCACCTTGGGCCAGCAAACCGTGATGGAAACCGCGGTCTTTCTCTGCCTGCGCATCTGCTCTGCTTGTCCATGAGTGAATCGCGCCATCTGTCGTTTTGACATAACCTGTCATCCCAACAGAGGTCGGGTTGTCCCAAAGTGGAGTGCCGGCAAGGGGAGCGGAAGACCCCTCAAGCGCTTCCCTGCCCCAGGCACTTTCTGCCCTGGGCGGAAGAGAAGTGAAGCAGCAGCAGGGAGCGTTCGTTGCATTTACAGAAATCCCAGCATTCTCATGTGAACAGCCACCACTGCTGTCTGCATCACACCCCGCTCGGCCCACCCGCCCCTTCATCCGCGTGCCGTCTCCTTGTTGTCCCTTTCACCCTTCTGATCAGTATAAGCCTGTCCTTTGAGCATTGGCTCTGCACCCTCGTCCTTGTCTGCACTGCCTTTGCATCCCGGAGTCGTCAGCCCGGCCCACTCGCTGCTTTGTGTCAGCCTTGCCTCAATCGGTATTTTCTCACCCTTGCATTTGAGTCTGCAAATGTGGGCTGTAAACAACTTGGGACAGTGATCTGTGCTTTGCTTACCCTACTTTGTGAAGCACAATGTGCAGGGTAGATGCTGCCGTGATAGTAATAATCCTAGTAATAATGGCCACATTCTGCAGGATAAGATTTGAGGACATGACACGTATGTGACATGGTCGTCATGCTTTCAAGTTAATCTCTGCAGCCGTGGAGGCAAGAAACGTATTTAGCAAAACAGAACGTGAACGTTCCTGGAGCCTGCAAGGCAGCTGGCTGTCTTTTGGCTGTCCTTTCTGATCGTTTGCCCCTGTGCAGATCAGTGCCTTTTCCAAGTCCCAAAAATCTCACGATAAACAAAGCTGCTCTGCTTCGTATGGACTGACTGGCTCACTCAAATAGCGAACATGGAGGACTTTGGCGGCTGAAAACTTTTCTGTACTGGCTCCCTGTTTCTTCAACCCAGGAAAGAGAACTGTGACTCTTCCTTGTGTTGTTCCCCGCATCCCAGTAACCTTTTACTCTCTGATGTTGACTTAATCTCACGGTCTGTTGTGCTGCCATAATGTGTCATGGCATGAGAAAGAAGAGGTGAGAGGGCTGCAGAATGTTTGTGTAACAATCTTAACAGCTAATGTCCTCCCCACATTGTCTGAGGGGGCCATAAAATGGGCCTCAGAGCTAGGAGTCCAAAGGCTGAGCCCCTGTTCTGCTCCCTCACGGCCGGTGTAGGGAAGCGATGCTGGCTGCCCCGCCAGATTGGCTTTGGAGAGGGAAAGGGGCATGCCAGAGAACAGGGAGGGAAGGCGGCTGGGCTGGGCAGCTTGCTTCCTGCCCAAGCACCACCCCAGGCTTCCTTCCTCCCCTCTCATGGGTCCTCAAACTTTTTCAACAGGGGGCCGCTTAAAAGGTGCTGGTGGTGGGTGTGGGCCACCAAGGCGGCGCTGGCGGGGGGCACACGCGGCAAGGCAGTGGCTTGCTCACGCAGAGATCTTTTTCTCCGAGCGAGTCCAAAAAGATCTCCGCACAAGCAAGCCGCCGCCTTTGCCACACATGCGGCGAGTCCAGAACCTCTGAGGCAGGCTGGAGAAATGGGCATGGCAGGCCAGATCCGGCCCACGGGCCGTGGTGTGAGGACCCATGCTCTAGATGGCCAACCGTGGCTCCCCAGATGAAATGTGGGGTAGGGGGCAGTGGGGATCGCCGCCGCCACGCCTTGCGCTCTGCCTTGTACACGTGTGTGCACATGGAGGCTTTTGTGCGTCAGGGACAGAGGCTTTCGGGTCGTGCCCCAAGGAAATGGGCAAGAATAAATTCAGACTCGAGAAGGGTCTATATACTTTGCAGATCTGCGATAAGCAAACAAGGCGTGCCTGAGTGGCAACCTGCCAGGTGAGTTTGGCTTGCATAAATCTGCAAAAGGTTAGAAGGAAGCAGGCAGTGAACTGCAGCACGGCCCAAGCACAGCGCAAAAGTGCGTCCAGAAGTCTGTGTCTGGGGTGTTGCGTGAGTGGCCGCTTGGCTCCTTGGGTATGTCTCCCCATCAATGTATCCCAAAGTATGTGATTGTAGATTGAGTGGGCTTCTCTGCCAGCCCTGTTTTGCATTTCTGCTTTTATCCAGCTTTTCAGGCTATTCCCCCCCAAAGCAGTTCTCGCCAATAAAAAAGCAGCTTATAAACAAAAATGGCAAAGCACATGAGGGAAGGACAAGACACCACATGAGCTGAAACTCCTTTATTTAGTTTACTTCTTTGTGCAATGTGGGTTCTTACCAGAACAGAAAAATTGTTGCTCCAAAGCTTTGTGCATCATCATCATCATCATCATCATCATCAAAGATGGATGTTGGTTGCCTTCACAACTAGTTGCCTTGTAAGAGAAAATGTCTATTTCATATTGTTTCTTTGACTCAAGTGCCAAAATGAATCCAGCTTTTCTTTCGGTCTACCTTTGATAGAAGGAGATACAGAAATGGCTGCATGAGCTGTTGTGGGGTGCCCGGCAGATAAAGAGGGATTTCGCATTCCCTTTACTGCTATCTCTCTATCTGTTGTGCATCTATCTAGTGAGAGACTCACATTCATTTTCTTCTTACAGCTTTTCCTGTCCATGGTGCCTTTGCCATATTTATTGATGCTGCTGTGGTAGGATGCTGCCTGTGCTCTTCGTGGGTCACATGGGCCACAGCACGAAGCTACTTAATGCCGTGCATTGTGGGGCAGCCTGAAGAACTGTGCTGAGAACTGTCCAGGGGAAACAAGGCAGAAAAGGACTTTTGTCCACGCTGGTGATGCTTGCTAGGAGCAGTTCATATTTTTAAACTAGGTGGTTTCAGTGGCTTTTGTTTTATTTCTCTTTTATCCTGAAAGACCTAGATGAAAATACTGCTCTTATATCACCAGTACAGTGGTACCTCAACTCACGAACACCTCAGTTCACGACCAAATCGGGTCGTGAACAGAGGTCGCGAACTCTGCATTGGGTGACGATCGTGCGCATGCCCGCCTTCCCTGCACGGGCGCATGCGGGGGTGGGGGGGAGATGGCCACGATTACGCCCGTGTTTCCTGCACGAGCGCACCTGCGCCCGCCTCCCCATCACGCACCTGCACCCGCGCCCACAATCATGCCTGCTCCCCCCCCCCACGATTGCTGGGGGGGGGGGAGATGGCCATGATCTTTGTTGTTCTTTGTCACTTTGCTTCACATTTTTCTGATTAAAAAAAAAAAAGATTACAGAACGGATTAACCTTATTTACATTGACCCTTATGGGGAAATTTGACTTGGCTCATGACCAATTTGGGTCGCGACCAGAGTCCTGGAACGGATTAAGTTCGTAAGCCAAGGTACCACTGTATTAGCTGCCCAGACAAACCAATATATCAAGCCAAGAAAAGAGTTATTTTTAAAATGCACCATTTTTCAGTATTTTATGGCAAGTTTGGGTCCTACTGATGCAAGCAATGTATAAGCACATGGTAAAAAGTGATTCTCTTCTCCAAAGAACATAGCCTAAAGATATGGGGTAGAATCTCAAATAAGTCCTACTTAGACTAGAACCATGGAAATGAATGAGATTTAATGACTAATTAACTACTGTAACTTCTCAGTAAGCTGTGATTCAGAGATCTGCACGTGTTGCTACACGTTTTAATTTTGCTTGAGCAGCGTCCTTGTGTGGCAACAAACTGCATTTTAAATACAGGAACATTTGAAAAAGATTTTGCAAGCTGAGGGAATGGCGATGGCATGAAAAATGAAATATCAGTCGGAACTTGGGTAACCACTGGCGTTTGTGATAGGCGCTGGCTGGATGGTGTCCAGGACGGCTGGTCTGGTGAAGGGGAAATGGTACCCTTGCATTTGAAGTGCGTTTAAAGAGTAGAGACACAAGGATACCCTTGTCAAATCTGAGACTTGCTCTGCTCTTCTTTCCTGCTTCCAGAGGGTGCTGGCTCTCTGCCATGGACAGGAGGTTCTGCAACAAAACCCGGCAAGCCCAAAGGGAAGAAAAAGTTTTCTTCCGTTCGGCAGAAATTTGACGTAAGTGTATCCTTTCCGACATGCACTAGAAACAGGGAATTAGTAGACGTAGCCTAGAGCCTGCAACTCAGCATTAGGAGAAATACAGTGCCGCCAACATAAGCAGCAGCCCTCTGTCAGGCTCGCTTCTCCCCCTTTGTAACATCCTGTACAATTTAGTACATGTCTCCCCGCATCGCCACACAATGAATTCTTCGCCCGCACTAGCGGAGAGCAGGGGTGTAGAAAACCTTCCTGAAATAATGGGAAAGAGCAGAAGGGGAAACTTCATACGGGGCTCCTATCTGGCACACGTCTTCTAATGCGTGGCATCGCTTGAGGGAGTTCAAACAGTCTCTCTGCAATAAGTTATACAAATTAGGAAACTGACCTCAATTGCACAATAGAATTGCTTAAAGCGTATCTTTCAAAGACTCAGAAAGGCATTTGCAAAGGCTTGGCTGGGAGAGGAAACCAGAAATGGCTTTGGAAATGGCACGGAAGCTGTGATTTGGGTAGCCAGTAGGGGCCAGTATGGCAAGCAGCAGTAAACCTGGTAAAGCGGCGTGCGCAGTATGTATGGAAGGGCTGCTTCTCAGCAACGCCATTCCTGCTCTGCCCTTGCTAGTTTTTGAGTCATCTGCTGATACTGTCTGCATTGTTTTGAGCCTTCCTTGATAAAAAGCAGAGTTGGGAATGTGGCTTTTAAAAATGAAAGTGACATGGAAGAGAAATAATATTGTCTTCTTGTTGGCTGAAATTTTGATGTAATGACTATGCAAAGCTCTCGGGATAGTAAGACGTAAAATGAATGATGTTCAGTTAAAATAACTGAAGGAGAGCAGCCAAGCAGGAACATGTTTTTCTTTTGTGAAGGGTGGTTAGCTCAAATGAATCCTCAAGATAGGTTACACATTTCCTAAACGATACAATCACCATAAATTCACGTGAAACAAAGGGGTGCAGGTGGCTCAGGGGTTAAACCATGGAACAGCTGGGCTGTTGATCAGGAGGTCGGTGAGCACCCATTGCTCCATCCCAGCTCCTGCCTACCTAGCAGTTCGATGAGTAGATAAACTTATCTACTTAGATAAACAGGCGCCACTTTGGCGGGAAGGTAACAGCATTCCGTGTACCTCAGCATTTAGGCATGCCGGCCACACGACCACAGAAGCATCTTCAGACAAGCTGGCTCTTTGGCTTACAAACTCAGACACAAGACTAGCACATATGCGTGGGGGAACCATACGAAACATGTAACTCTGACAAACATACTCAAATTGCAGTGGGAGGTAACAGCAGTTCATCTAGGACTTTCAAATACTTTCCAAGACTGAAATACATGTTTTAGCAAGCCAATCTGAAAGCAAGAAGAAAACTTGCTTAGCAGCTTTACTTGAAAAGGCAGCTGCACAGGGAGAGCATTGTCACCAAACAGGTACACATCTTAGCACCATCTTCTGGCCTGAATAAGCAGTGGCTGCCAAAGGAGGCCCTCAGTATATGGAGCAAGGGTGAGAAGGGGTGGGGAAAAGTGCTTTTTCGGTTCTTCTAGTGACCTGTGGTTTTCAGTTAAGATTGTATCACTAAACCCAGTGTCTCTTTAGATTCTTTGTACATTCTGGCTTTTAAAAGGATGAAATCAGCATGCCTGGAGCTTGGAGCAAATACTAAGAAAGGTCAAGATATGCTTACCTATATAAATTCTGCACATTTGCAGTTTTTCTTTGCTACCTCTTTAAAACGACTCTTTAAATATACTAAAATAGCAGAATAATATGCAACAAATTAAACAAATAAAAGAAAACAGATACATGCACAGGCATGTGCTATTCCTACCAACTGCACCAAAAGCACGAAATTCCTTTTCCAGAAAGGAATGATCTCAAGGTGAAAAGCACATAGAGAATCTTACTGTCCAAATCTCATGGAGCGAAGTAAGCTAAGTTGCCATGTGGCACTCGAGTAGACCAGAATCCATCTCTCTGATCAGCAAAGTTGATAAATGATAACCACGTACATTTCTATTGTACCAATACGTTGATGGCCTTTTGTTACCTAATTAGCTGGGCCAGTCTCTCCAATAAAGTCAAATTGCACACTTTCTCATACAGATCACTCAAATTAGGATTCGAGCACCTCTTCAGTTTGGGCAAAAACTTGTCTATCAGCCCAAAAAGTCAAATCTTTTTGCCAATAGTTAACATTAAATTCATTAGTTAAATTAAGTAGCATGCAACCTGGGTTGAGATTAATTGATTGTGTGAATCTCATTTCCAGCCTCCCCAAAAGCATTAAGCAAGTGGGCACGTTCACTAACGGTGGAAGTATGTGCCTTAAAGCTCCTCAGCCTGCCCAACGTATTTACTTTTAGTTATTCTTTTAAGCGTCACTGGAGTGAGACATCAGTTAGCAGTTTCCCCACCTATTCACTACTCTGCTTTTCCTAGTTATGGAAAGAGTGAAGGACTTGCATTCACCACCCCAGTCACTGGAAGGACTCACAGCACCTCTCTCTGCTTTGATTTGCTGGCCTTGTCCTTGCGTATCTTTGCAGCCATAAGGGCTAGAAACTTCCTTTTATCAGCAGCTGAACGGCCCACTACACCTTTTTTTCCTTCCGTAGAATTGCAGGGACACATGAAGCTTTTATTAATATGTCCTTTTTGAGGAGGGGGCTGATATACGTGGATTAAAGATGTTTTTCTCTGCTTGGAGCCTTCACTGTGCAGCAGAGGCACGTCCAAACAATGATGTTGTTTAATCTCGTTCCGTGTTGTCAGATCAGCGACTGAAATGTCCTGTCACATTTTAACAGCACCGGTTCCAGGCACAGAACCCCCTCTCTGGAGCCCAGCTGTTTGTGCCTAAGGACCCCCAAGAAGACGACGACCTGAAACTTTGCTCACATACCATGATGCTTCTCACCTGGGGCCAGCTGGAGGGACGGATGATTGTCACTGCTTACGAGCATGGCCTGGACAACGTCACTGAGGAGGCTGTGACGGTTGTTGTCTATGCTGTGGAGGTGAGATAAAGCACAGAATGGAAACAGCGGCCCTGGTTCTGCTGCAGGCAGAAAACGCAGGCTTTTTTACAGTTTAGGAGAGGGATAAAGTTCTGGCTGGCTTTCTAGCTCTATAAAGATGATAAGGAAACATGTCACAGAACGCGCACACACACAATCAATCTCTCTCCCTCTCCCTCCCCCCCACTCCCCCCCCCCATTATATTAATGTTGGTGTTTATTTTTCCAGTGTTTGGCCAAGGCAATCCATGGTCTCTGCCTGTAAATCTGCCTATACACAAATTGGCATTTAATATTTCTGTAGTCCTTACTATCACCTTAGATGCATCGATGCTGCTACGTCTATGATGCAAAGACTGATTTACTGGCCTCGGGCTCCTATTTTGCTTTTAAAGGAAGTTCTAGTTCTCTGGGTTGTAAATATTATGTATTTATTACTTTTCCATGCTATTCAGTTTGCCTGGATGGTTCCCAAAGCAACACTTAAAAATATGTAAGAGAGTAAAGGATGCAGGTGGCGCAGTGGTTTAAACCGCTGGGCTGCTGGGCTGCTTGATCAAAAGGTCACCAGTTCGAATCCGCCCAACGGGGCGAGTTCCCGTTGCGCCGTCCCAGCTCCTGCCAGCCTTGCAGTTCGAACGCATGCAAATGCAAGTAGATAAACAGGCACCACTTCGCTAGGCAGGTAACAGCATTCCTGCACCTCGGTGTTCAGTCATGCCGGCCACATGACCATGGAGACCGTCTGCGGACAGCACCGGCTTCCTCGGCCAGGAAACGGAGATGAGCGCCGCCCCCAAGAGTCAGGCATGGCTGGGCTTAATGTCAAGGGGAAACCTTTACCTTTAAGAGAGTAAAATATACTGTGAGATATATTTGAAAACGTGCAGGTATTTCTCATGAGCTGAGGACTCCACCACACGGATTATGTGCCTAGAACTGCCTTTTCTGTTTAGGTTTTGCTTCCAGGCGCTTTTGGGGCTGGTCAGGGAGAGCTGGGAAAGGAAGCAAGGTGGAGGTGACCCAGAGGGAGTGCACTGGCAGTGTGGGGTTGGGGTACGGTTTGTGCATGAGTAGGGGGTACACTTTGGGAATGGTCAGCTTCTAGTGCTGCCGGTCCCACGGATCTTGCCAGCCCTTCCTCACCGGAGCGCGAGTCCAGCACTGCTCAGGCTGGCCTGGCTCTCTCACTGGCAGATGAATACGCAGAACTGGAGCAGGCTTGGTTGCCTTAATGTGGTGCCCTAGGTCATGTGGCCAGGTATTGAGTCAGCTGGTGGGGAGCTAGTGCTGTGCAGGGGGGAGCTCTGGACAAGCGGCTGACCTCGTTTCTCTGGCAGGCTTTATGGGGCAGAAGCTAAAGCACTGAAGCACAGCCACTGAGATTTCTGCTTTGAACCCGTACTACTCGTAGGTTACACAAAAATTACAATGCAGTAGTGACAGGGCAGGAGCTGGAAATCAAGCTTAGTAACATCCCACCTTTCCTAGGGTGCCTTTGCTAGTGCTAAATATGTGTTGTCTCTGCAGAAACACCTTAAGGATATTCTTACAGCTATAATATCGAGGAGGAAGTCCTACCGCCTGAGAGACGGCCACTTCAAATATGCCTTTGGAAGCAATGTCAATCCACAGCCTTATCTGAAGAACAGTGCAACAGCTTACAATAACTTAACTGAATGGTAAGGAAATACCTATCTTGAATGCAACATGGGACAAAATGACAGAATATGAGACTTAGCTATTTCAGTAGAAACACCTGCTTTGTATTTAGTGACATTCATTGATGGTTTAAAGATGAGCTTAGCCAAATTTTCAAGAATTTCAGTTTTCATGTCAAAATAGAGAGGTTTGCAGAATTACAAGAAAATAAAATGGTTGATAGTTCTCCAGGATTTTTTTCTTCCTTTTTCTTTTCATATTTTCTACTTTAAGTTGTTAGCTTTTAGGCCTGGTTTTGTTTTCATGTTTTTGACAGCACCAGTTTTCCAAGTTTGTGAGTGCCCTCTCAGATTGTCATCAAAACCCTAGACAATGACAGCTCCAACAGAACTGCATAAATCCTCCCAAAGGCTGCAGCGAACTGTACAATCCTTGCACTAGGGCAACGGGGTGCAGCTCAAGGCAGCCACTGGGTCCTGGGAACAAGAGGACACTGCATCCCTGAACTGGTCTGACCAAGCTTGGTGTGGGAGGAGTAACTGAACTCCAGGAATTTTTGGATGGAACAGGTTACCTTGGCTCCTCTCAGTTGATTTTCAGGCCTGATTCTGGATCGGAAACAGCGTCCGCCACCCTAGTGGGACTGGGTCAGAGGAAGGTGCCCCTGTTGGTTCTGCCAGGTGTCACAGCAGTTTTTGATGCTCTCAGCGCCGGTATCCTTGAAAGCCATTTCCCTTTATGGATCGGGGCCATGCTTGAGGGACCACATAATCCCACAAGAATCTGCTTTGCAAGGCAATGTTGCTGGTGGGACGTCAAGGAACTTTCTGTGGCAGAACCATGTTTATGGAATTCACAACTCAAAGAGCTCGTTCACTCTCACGTTCACTGGTAGCTTCTGTTTCCGTTTAAGTTATTCTGTCTTCTGATTCTCTGGATTTTATTTATTTCCTTTTTGCATTTTTAGTGTGACAATGTGCTGGCTTATTGCCTTCATTTGTAATTGGCGTTGCACTGGTGTTAACATTTTGGTTTGTGGCCCGTTTGTGAAGACCTGGATCTTGAAAAGCAGAATGTAAATAATGACATAAATAAAAAATAAGCTGCTGAGCAGAACAAGCTAATATTTAAGCAGAGCCTTGTGATATACTCCTTGCAAGCTACCCTCCAGTCTGTGTGGCTGGTAGCGGCCCTCGTGCCTGCAGTCCTCCTCGTGGGGCCATGTGGGCAGAGGGGACACAGCTTCCAGAGCATGTACAAAGGGACTCCGTATGGCCTTGTGAGGGATCTTTGCTGGACTTGGACAAACAAGGCTTCCAGGAACCGTCCCTGGTATCTAACACAAGCGACTGTGCACTTCCCCATAAGGTTTAGTCAGCCCTTGGAAACCTTTTGCATGGTTCTGTTTGGCCTGCTATTGTTATCCAGGACATGACTGAACAATAAGTGATGATGGGGCACCAGGTGTGAAGAAACGTGGCCGCAGCAGGCTGAAGGGGATGAGGGAGAAAGCACGCCACTCCACCCACCCTGCTGAAAGACTGCTTGACACTTTCCCTCCCCACTTTTCCTTGGTGCCGTGTCGTTTTAGCTTGTAGGTCTCCAAGCAGGGACTGTCGCTTTACCTGGTTACATATGAGCCCCTCCGGGAGCCTCTTTGGCTGAGGATCTGGATGAAACACCCTTAAACAAAAACAACAATTGATAAAAACAACAAGGAGGAGGGGGAGCACTTAAAACAAACCCAATACCATACAAAAGATGAAAGTAAAGCCCCTTGTCCAACGGCTTGCACATATAAAGAAGCAGGATGAAAAACGACAGGAGGAGATAATATTATCCAATGAAAATTCAATTAAGAATGGGCTAGTTAGACAAAGCAGGATTTAAGGTACCCTTTTGAAACAGGAGGGCTGGGAGTGAATATGACCAAGCCGCTTACTGCAGAGATTAGGGGCCACAAGAGAGGGAGAAATGCAGCACGTACATTTCGTCTGGAAACGATGTGGGATGATGTGAGTTCTGTGTGGCGCCCAGGTGCAGCCAGAGGACCCAGTGGGAGTCTGGCGATTTTCCTGCAGAGATGCTTTAGTCGTATTTTGAAAGGATCTTCATATTTTCATGAAATATAAATTACAGGAACTATGCATATGATCCCCGTTGTAATGTTTGAAGAATGTCATCTGAGGGAAACCATGGAGCTCCTTTCTGGGCCACAGATGGTGTTGACATTTCCTCAAGCCCTGCTCTCCCTCCAGCCATGCGCTGAAGCTCTCGGTGGTTTCTCCAAGGATTAAGTGATGTGCAAACACCTTCCTTTGCTCACTACTGGTTGTGCTGGGTGCAATAATACTTGTCAGGAGCTGAATGTTATGTGTCCGAGATCATCAAACATGCAACTGGGAAGGAGGGAGAGATTTTTCTTTTATTTGTAAAATAACAACAACAACAAACCAACAACAGTATTTGTTAGATGATAGGAGTCTTGCATCCTGGATTATTTCTCATTTAGCAATTGAGCGTTTGATCACCTGCCCATAAAGTTCAGTCTGTAATAATCATCTACTACAACCAAGCTTTTGAACTGTAGTTTAGAGTATCTCACAGGAAACCTGGTCATGTAATTTGCCACTGAATAGCTAGATGAAACTGTTGCTGTTGTTACTGTTGTTTTGTTACAGGTATATTCTGCATTTCTTCTTTGCCAATGAACAGGCAAGAAGAAGCAGGCTTACTTATGAAATGTGCATTCCATCTTTTCCCAAGGAACTCAGGGTGGTGCACATTGCTCCCATCTGTGATCCTCACAGCAACTCTCTGTGGTAGGTTAGACTGAGGAATAGTGACAGAGCTCCAGGCCACCCTGCTTGTGCCATGACCGAGAGCACGAGTTCTTTCCAGTCCCTGTCCAATAGTCTAATCACTGCATCACACTGGCTCACCACAAACAAACCATTCATGAGGTTGAAAAACAAGTTGAACAAAGTGAGTTTTAAAATAGGCTTTTAACTAAAAATGTGCGCTCGTGTTCTGAACAAAGCCTGACAGTGCTACATGTGATGCTGTAGCCCATCTTCTTTTTCCTTTTCCAGCCCTCCTACCTGCTTAGCACCCCCTCCTGGTCAAAACCTGGCTTCCCATCCACCTCCTGATGATGCCGAGCAGCAGGCAGCCCTCCTCCTGGCTTGCTCTGGGGACAGTTCACCAGCAGCGCTTCCTCCAGTGAACATGTACGACCTCTTTGAGGCATTGCAGGTAACATCTCTTAGCTTGCCTTTTGGGGCAGGGTGGGGGTGGGGAGAGAGGCAAGCTTTAACTTGGGGCCCCACACTGAGCAGAGAGTGGAACTTGGTGGCCTTTATAGGCCCCCTCCAGCTCTCCCACTCTAAGATACCATGATCTGAAGAAGGCTTTTTTTTTTTTTGGTTGCCTTTAGCTTCCCTCAGCAGCCTCAGCTCATTTGCAGGTTGAGCATTCCTGAGGCCAGCCCTGCAGTCCATGCCACCTGCCTGTCCCCTTCCTTAGTAGCTTGGCCTGCCTTCCACTTCCACCATGTGGCCTTTTCTGTTTTAAGGTAATCTCTACACTTTCTGTAACGCCACATTGGCTGCTTCTGTTACCCACTGCCTGTCTCTCTTGTTGGAGTGGCTTGCACTTGGGTTTTATATCAGAGGTGCTTTCCATGGGTCCGTGCTTATCATAGTACTGCATTTATGAAAGTTAGTTTCCCTAAAATCTAGGGTACATGTTTGGCTACACTCTAATTTTGTTTCCTTTAGAAACAAGAGTTCAAGTAAGATGTGGTCACTTCCCCTCAGGGGACCCGTAACGGCCACTTTGTCTGATTTATTTATTTATTTATTTATTTAGAACATTTTTATGCCGCCCCCTTCGCAAAGAGCCTCGGGGCGGCTTACAAAGCAAATAAATGTACAATTAACCTTAAAAGGTCATCCTTGTTAGTTAGAATCTAGCCAAGAAAGCCAATCTCCTAGTTCCTTCCTCCATTTTCTGTAGGAGGAAGTTTTCAGCAACTCAAGTACAGAATTTCTTGGAGGGGTCGTGTTTGGCAGAATTTGTCTCCCAACAGATATAAGGGAAATTGAAGTCCCCTGTATCTCTACCCAGCACTGATTAGGCCTTATCTTGAGTATCATATCCATTTCTGGGTGCCACAGTTAAAAAAAGATGCAAACAGATTGGAAAGGGATCAGAGGAGGTCAAAAAAGATGATCGTGGTAATGAAAACAAGGCCTTATAAGGAGAAATTGAAAGAAGTGGGCTTGTTTATCCTTGAGAAGAGAAGACTGAGGGGAGGCATGACAGCACTCTACAAGTACTTGAAAGGTTGCCACACACAGGAGGGCTGAAATGTCTTCTCAGTCATTCCAGATTGCAGGACACAGAGTAGCAGGCTCAAGTTACAGGACGACAGATTCCAGCTGGACATCAGGAAAAATATCCTGACCGTGAGAGCAGGACAACAATGGAAGCAATGACCCAGGGAGGTGGTGACCCTCCCTCACTGGAGGCATCCAGGAGGCAGCTGGGCAGCCGCCTGAGCGGGATGGTTAAACCTGGAGTTTGCATTGAGCAGCAGGTTGGACCTGGTGGCCTGGTGGCTTCCAACTCTGCAATTCTTACGAGCTGAACACAAAAACTAAATAGGCACCACTGGCTTGTGTTTCCTGCTTTAATTCTGAAAATGATTGGAGCCTTGGGTATTAAAGTTTTGGGAAATGCCAAATAAAAACCGAGTAGGCAATAAAAAGGATCTGACCTGCAGAGCCTGCTCACTTGAGGCCTGCAGCCGCGCTTGCCTAGTCAGGCACTGATCTCCGCCGCTTGCTCATGCTTGCAATGCCCACCATCCAGCCACCTCTGTCCCTGCTGCTCTCGTCTCTCTCTCTCTCTCTCTCTCTGGGTGCCACCGACAGATTCCTCACACTGGAGAAAGGAGTAGGCAAAGCCACCTGACTGGCAGTTGGAGAGGCCAGCCAGGAGAAACCACCCAAAGCGAAAAAAACGGGGGGGCCCCACCCAGTTACTCTGATGCATCCCCATATTGCTAATTGTTCCACCGTGCAGCTCTCCTGCATCATTGCCCTACTCGACATCTCTCTCCTCCTCTCCTTCTGTTGCTCGCTGCACCGTTTCACCAAAAGGGCGATATAATATAAGCCAAGGAAGCACAGCGAAGAAGCCTGTGCATGGAGAGAGGCACAGTTAGTTCCAGTTGGAGAGTGACCACGCTCAGTTCAGAATTGGTTGCTAATAGGATTCCTTCATGTGTAACTTGTAGATCCACCGAGAAGTGGTCCCTGCACACACAGTCTACGCACTCAACATTGAAAGAATCATCCTGAAACTCTGGCACCCAAACCATGAGGAACTGCAGCAAGACAAAATCCATCGGCAGCGGCTGGTGGCAAAGGACGGGCTCCTGATGTGCTGAGGCCCCAGCCGGCCGTCAGTGCTGCCTGTTGGCCGAGCCGTATCCTGCTTAGCCCAAGAGGTGGCTTTTGACTGTGGGATCACAGAACTTGCATTATTGTGCCAGTATTTCCACGAAGAAATGTGGTCTCCTTTCCTCTAGAAATACGACTTGGGAACCCTGAGCATCCTGTTCACTCCCCGACAGCCATGTAGCATCAAGGTTGCCTTGACTGCTTTTAGGCTGGACTGGTTTGGAGGCACTGACCTTTTAACCAAAGTGCTAGCATTCCTTCGGAAAGTATTTTCGGTTCTGCTGGAAAAGAAAGGAAAAGGGACCTTCTTTGCTACTGAGAGCCCATTTCTGTTGTAATTCCCTTCATGATGTGTGATCAGCCGATTCCCTGCACTGCAAGATTGGCCGCAGCTGGTTCTCCAAGTCACCAAGGGAGGCAGTTTGAGCCACTACCCTGGGCTGTCCAAGGATACGCATCACAAAGAGTCGTGTTGGTTTTTGTTTGCATCTGTTTTGTACACTGTAGATTGAAAACAAACAGGAGAAATCCTGACACATGTAAATAAACTTCATTGCATGACAGTTTTAATAAAAGGGAATCTTTCTTATCTATGTATCTATTGTTCCCCCTTTCAGGTAAGTTTCATAGACAGGCTTTTGGCTAAAAGAGAAATGTTTAATGCTGGCTTTTTCTCAGATTGCAAAAATACGAATCTGAGAAAAGAACCTGAAAATAATCTAGTCACCACCCTGAACTTTTTTTAAGCATGACTTTTAGTTGCTTGAAACTGTTTCTGTTAAAATTCAAGTAGTGTTGTACCAAAGTTGTGACAAAGGCTTCAGAACCATTTTTCATGAAGCCTTCTGCACACAGGTCCACAGCAGCAACACTCACCCATAGTGTGATCCCACAGTCTTGGACACTGTGTGCATGAAGTTCCCGGAGAGGCAGGGCAAAGTGAATGAGGTGTGAGTGGTCCAGTTGCGATTGTGGTTGTAGCATGAGTCTCCCGCTGCAGAGCTCTCCTGAATGCAACCAGGTTGTGTCATCGGCCCAACAAAATCATAAGTCGCTACCATCGGAGGCGACATCTCTCGTCTGGCAAGCGTTCCGAGTCACCTGAATATCTGACCTGTTGAGACAAGTCCAGCTGGGGGTGTCCCAATGCCTCAACCTACCCAGGTTTCAGGGATAAGTTTTGGTCAGTGAGTCCTGATGATGGACAGTTGCAGCGATGTGTATGACCAGGCGTCCCCTTGATCTTTGTCCGTCTCAGCTTATTGGGGACAGTGAGGGAGGGTGAGTCCGAGGAGCGGCTGATGTATTTTTGCTGGCCACCTTTACAGGAGTGATTATGCCACCACTCCTGAAAAACCAAGAATGGAACCCAGAAGTGACTGTTCAGTTCTGAAGAGTCTCCTTTTGGGTGAAGCAATTCTGCAGACACCTGGACCCATGTCCGTCTGGATTCAGGACTGGTTTGGGAATGTAATGAACTTTCGTCACTCCTACGGATGACCATGATCAAGCTTCTGACGCCATCAGTCATGGTATCTCCTTGGACCAGCTCTGTGAGGTTGGAATTGGGAGCACCCTGTTAGAGCAGTTCCATTCCTATGTGTGGGGTGTGTTCCGGAAAGGGGCAGTGGGCACTGGATCTCAGCCCCTGCACAATCATGCTGTGCAGCGCCGGGAGACACAATCCCAGTAGCAATGGTTTTGAAGATCTGTATGAAGCCATCGGGTTGCATCACTTCGCTCTCTGGAGGGGATCCGTGTGTGGATGGCAACCAGCTTTATTGTGCTACATCAGAGGCAGACGGGTGCTGAACCGGGGCCCGGCTGTGGTGGTGGTGTGCAGGATGAAGACGAACCAAGAGAAGGCTCTGTGGGTGGGTGGTTCTACTCTACCTGACCAGGTGGGATTGCGCCTCAGGGACAGGTATGTAATCTGGGGCTTATCCTAGTCATTCAAGACACACCTGCGCTCAGCGGCAAAGAGAGTCTAGTGTGTCAGCATCAACCATTTCCGGGTGGGGACAGCCTGATCCCACAACAGTCTCAGGACTGCAAATTGCCAATGCGATCGTTTGCTCCAGCATCTCCCCGCCTGTTGGTATTGTCAGCTGCCCTGGTTATTTTAACAAGGTATTTTGCTGATTGACTGTATGGTATTTATTATTCTTTTATCAATTTGTCTCTTGTGAACTCCTTTGGGGTTCTTTCAACAAAATTAAGACTGGCATAGAAGTGCTCAGAAATGAAATAAAGACTCCCGCAGCCCTGTCAGTCCATACGGTTACTGCTTTCACATACTGTACGTGGGGCTGCATCTCAAGGAGCGATTGCCTTGTGCACTGTGGGTACCTCTGAAGAAGGCCTGAAATACTAATGCAAAAAGCACATCAAATCTGCCCCCCTGCTCTCTTCCTTAAGAAGAAATCGTGATGGCTGATAGAGATAGCCCTTGTTCTTCTCGGTGGGGATTGTTGCAGGAAAAGACCCAACTCAATAGCATCGCAAGGCAGGTAGGTCTTAGTGCCACTCAGCTTTCTCTGAAGACAGACTTTTTTTAAGGGAGAGAGAAATATGATGTAGATGTGTTAGTCCGCAGGTGCTCATGACAACATCTGGTTATCCTGAGTGGCTCAGAAGAGAATTTGAAGAAGAAAAATACAATAGGTGATTTATTAGCCGTTCTCAAGAATGTTCTGGAAATGGACAGATGGTCAATGCATTCCCGTAAGCGCAGACTTTTCATTACCGAGAGATGACGAAAAGTATTCTGAAGAGTGTGTGTGTTGTGTGTGTGTTTGTAAACAACCAGTCCTCAAACAGCCCCACATATTCAGTCTGGTAGTGAAGAATTAGACAGATCATCATTTATTTTAGACTGTCATCTGTCGGCACTATTGTAAACAGCTTTATCGGCAGGCGAGCGCCAGTGGGTTCCTTCTTCCTAGCAGTACATTCCTGTCCTCGCTTACTCAGAGAGAACCGCTGGTCGGGTCAATGGGACTTAATCCCAAACGCATGCGCCTAAGTGGGAAGCCAGGCGATGACTGGCGCAAACCTTTGGTGCCCTTGTATGGTGGCTGATAGACCAAGTCACAAAGGGAGTCCCGCTGTTCACATCCCATCTCACTGATCAATACTCCAAGTGGCCTTGGGCGAAAGACCCTCATTTGCAATACCAAGATAATGGGCTGATCACATAAGATTGTTGCAAAGATTGTGTGTGTGTGTGTCTCTTTGAGCATGCAAAATCACTGTGTGTGTGTGTGTGTGTGTACATGTGCATGTACATGTGTATGTACATGTGCATGTGCATGTACATGTGCTTTCTTTGTTTCAATTAATCTGGGTTGTTCTAGCTTGTCAAAATTACTTTGGACTCTGACCAGTGAGACTAATATAAATATGGTTTCCTCTGTTGTGGAAACAGCACAAACATGTCATATTCCAGAGGAAATACCACAGGCTGCTTGGAGGTTAAATTCCAAGAAGACCACAGCAGAGTCAAAGTATTTCTTCATGCTAGGGGAGTTTTCCTGTCCTATCAGTCCCATAGACATCTTCTGGAACTGGGACATTCTCATAGCTGAAGCAAAATCTGAGCTGGGAACTTTCCAATTCATAGTCTAACCCACTGTGTGCCCCCGTCAGGACTCACAAGTGACACTTCAGTTGTGCCTCAGCTCCGTACCCTCCTCATCCATGTGGGAACCATACAAGTTCTGTAGATCGTCTGAGAGATTTTCTGGACAGGTACATTCAAACAAGTATAGAGTGATTAATAACATCGAACAGTGAGCAAAGAACAGTGGTGGACAGTTGTAGCTGTTAAGCATCTCTATTTTCATTGCTCAGATCGACTTCTGCACTTGGAAGCTGCTTTTGAAGATCTCGTGGCTGCTGTCCAGGAGGCATAGCAGCTGCCTGGTACTGGGCATCCAACAGGACATCTTGAAGGGCATAGGATTGTCATAAATTGGAGCCAACCTGATGACACAAATGGCAAAAAGCAGCTGCTCCTTAACACTGTATTTATATCCTGCCTTTTTTCCTCTTGAGAGAAACTCAAGATGCCTTCTATAGCTCAATGGTTATCACAACAACCCTGCGAGGTAGGCTTGAGTGAGAACCTTGGGCCCCCTTTTCCTCGGTCCACAGCCCCACACTGCATGGCTCTCTCTTTTTCCTCCACCAGCACCCTGGCGACACATGAGAAAGCCCCAAGCCAGTGAGGAACACTGATGGCCCTACCAGGCTGCTCTTCTGTCCTTCCCGCGCAAGTGGAGTGTGGGCTTTTCATCGGCCCCCTGTAAACGTGCCTTATTGCTTCCTCCTGAAAAGGAAAGTTTGCGTAAATTTATTCAAATGAAAGGCAATATATTCCATGATGTTGCATGCCCAGCTTGTGCCTTGGTCCATTCTGGCAGCCTGCTTGTACCTGCATTTCACAATTCAAACAATATCACTAGAGACCCATCATTACCCTCTGGATTCAGTCCTTCTCTCGAGAGTCTCCTTATTTTGTCCCATCGTGAAGGACCGGAGCATCCGCCACTGGCAAGGTGAAAAGCCGGCAGCCGTACCTAAGCGGTCCCGAGTCGACAGCTGCTAATTTGTGAAAAGCAGCACAAGAAGAAAGGGAAGGCCACGTCTTTGTCTCCAGTGGAGGTTGTGCTGACCGGCTCCTGCCCCTCGGCTCAGAGGCGCTGCATTGGACGTGATTGGCCGAAGGAGCTGGCCCGCATCCAAGGCTCCCTCTTTATACATTTCTGGAAGGAAGCAGGCTGCATTCCACACAGCCTCAGCCCTCGTGCACACAACCTGCTTGGCATCACGGGCGCCGGAACCACACGCCAAGATGTGCAAAGGATTAGCAGCTTTGCCGCACACATGTCTGGAAAGGTGAGGGCGCGCCGATGTTTCTTCCAAAGTGAGAAATCAGGGAGACGGCAGGCAGAGGAGTAACCCAGCAGCATCTCCGAGGAGTGCGATGCTTTAGCAAAGAGAGGAAATAGATATTCTTAGCATGCAAGTAGGAAGCATTCTACTCCATTCAATCCAGGAGGGACTATACAGGGAACTGTCCAGCAGACTGTGTCCTGGTCCTGAAGCCGGGATAAGATGGGAAGGGAAAATCTAAGCCAGGTAGAGCAGAAAAGGATGGTCAGTGGAGCAGCCGATTCCTGGGGATGTCTGTGACCGGAAAGATGAATCAGGTGTGGATTGATCAAGGCGACATTCTTGTTGTGAGTGCTGTTGGCAGACGCGAAGGTCAGAGAAGTGATAGCAAACAGGTGCTCTTGGTCGTGCCTGGTCTTGTACATTCCCCACTGGCAGGGGTGATTTCTGAAAGGGCACAGGTAGGAAACGTGAACTCAGCTCTCCTCTGGCCATGCGTTTCCTCCTTAATTCCAATTTAAAAGCTGTTTTTCTCCCAGTGGGTTTTACACCCATTCTTGAATCACCAGAGTGAGGGGGGAAAGGTCTTAGATGCCAGTTTTGGGGGAGACGGCGGGGCACAGTTACCCCATAGTTTAACTCTCTTTCTCTCTCACCCTTCTCATTTTACGTGGATTTGGTGGCACACCTGACTCGGCACATGGGGTTGGCCACTGAGACCTGTAGCTTGTTCCTCAGGCTGAGCTTACCAGGCGACCTCTGGAACATTTCTTTACCTCAGACCTCAGTCAGCCACCCAAAATATAAGCGTGGGTCACCCTCGTAAGGTAAATATCTGAGTAGTGACATTTAGCCAGACAACTCAACAATTAGCACATGAGATGATAGTAGAAAGACTTACAGGTAGGCGATAATGACTATAGAGCCCCAACAAAAGCAACATTTTGCTATCTCTTTGGATTAAGATGACAAAACTCATTGGAGGTTAAGCCTTCTTATTTACTGGTACTTCTGGTCTGCCTATTTTCTTTTTCTGAGATTTTATACTACCGGTTGAATCCATCCATCCAGTCTATACCCCAGTTGGTGAACAGAGGATTTCTCAAAACCCTCGGGAAGGTTATTTGAAATAATCTTAACACTTTTACAGGTTATTGTTAAGGCTGACTGATACCCTTGGTAGGAAATGCTCCGAACGTTCGTCATCCGAAAGATCCTATATAATAATAGCTAACCCATTTCTGAGTGTAAATCCTTATGAAGTGAGACCATGCAAAAGAGGGAGGTATCAGGTTTGGGGAAAAGCCCAGGGCTTCCCGAAGAAGTTCCTTCTCTCCCACCCCATGCAATCCCCCCAACCCCATGAGAACTAAGCCATCAAATTCTGAGAGGCTGTAGGGATGGAGTGGAATGAAACCTCAACTAAGGGGAGTGGAGGGGAATGGAAAAGGGACTCTGAAAAAGGAACTTCTGACTGCAGTCCTGGAAAGCCTTCCATGCCATGACGTTCTGCTGTAGCTCCCGGTTATTAAACCTGGGAAGCAAAACTGTGGTATGGACTTTTTCAGCAAAAGGGGCTTTGCAAACCTTACAAATCTGCCTGTCTCGAGAACCTGCCTTTCATTTTCCAGGGACAGATTTCCTTAAGTATCCTGGGACAACCAGGCTCTAGGCTTGCTTCCTTCTTGGCTCAGCAGGGAATCTTGCTGACATAAGGCAAGATTTCTCAGCAAGGTTTTCATGCAGGATTGATTGCGTGAAAAGAGGCACATTGGGTTGCCCTACGTGACAGAACAGTTCTACATGGTGAGGTAGACAGGATGCTAAGTCCATGGGATATGGCAGGGGTCCTCAAACTTTTTCTAAAGGGGGCCGATTGACACGTGCCAGCGGTGGGCGCAGGCCGCCAAGGCGGTGCCATGGGGGGGCTGGTGAGGGGGGGCACGTGCATGCGAGGCAAGGTGGAGATGGGGGGGGGTGCGTGGGGCGAGGCAAAACAATCTCCTTGTGAGCAAGCTGTGCGCCTGCCCAGCGAGTGCAAAACCGGTGGGGCAGGCCAGGTAAATGGGCATGGCAGGCCGGATCCGGCCCGCGGGCCTTAGTTTGAAGACCCATGGGATATGGAATACTTGTCTAAAGAAAGTTTAGCAACCAGACTTGGCCTGCATGGGCTTTGGCTTTATCAGAAGCATTTAAATACATCACTTGACAAGGTGACGATTGAAAGAGTGAGTCAGACAGTCTTCTCTGGAATTGCCGTTATTGGTTCACTAACTTTTTAAGAAGGAATCAGAATGATGTCATTGACCATCTGTTGTATTCCAGTATTTTCTCTGTTGTTCTGTGATCTTTTTCATATTTGATTTCTGGTAAAAATTTGCATATAATTTCTGCAAACCCATTGCAGAAATCAGGCTGTCAGGTGGAGAGTGGCACATTGCAGGTGAAGAATTTGTGTCTCCCATGCCTTATGCTTAAAAGTTTTCCCTGTGCTGATTCAGTGAATTTTGTTGCTTCCCCAGAGCGTGGGGAACGCTGCATCAGTCAGTCGGTCGGTCGATCACATTTGTATACTGCCCTGTAGCCCGCAGAGCTGAGCCGTCCTGAAGGACACCTGCTTAGCTGTGGCGGAGCAGAGCTATTTCTGCTCATATGCATTAATCTGCCTTCTCCAACCTAGTGCTACACAGCTGTGTTGGACTACCACTCCCAGCATCCCCAGCCAGTTATGCTGGTTGGCGGTACTTTAGCCACTGAGCTGCACAACAAATACTCCAGCTTCAGGATATACTTATCCCAGCCATTTAGAAAATGCTTTTTTTACATTTCCTCCTGCAGTTTTGTAAGCTCAGATAATCTGTTTTTCAGAACTTTTGAAATGTTTACAGGCAATGTCTGAACAGCAGGGCTGTCAGGGAACAGGCTGCTTTGAAGGGCTTTCATCTTGAAGTTGGAGACAGCTTGATGAAATGGAACCACAAAATCTTTAAATTTTAACTTTGTAAACATTTTAATGGGAAAAATTGAACCCAATAAAATGCCAACAAAGTAAATATTGGCTTGAAAACAACATTAACTGAAGGAAATTTGCAGAGAATGTTTCCTCGTTTTTTATCCCCTCCTGTGGCCACCTGCAGACCCTCCTGAAAAATGTGAGTTGAAATACACGACGGGGGTTGCCAAGGGACCCCAAGGGCTTCCTCTGGGAGCATCCGTACGCTAGCATCTTGGTACCCCAGCCAAATCTGAGGGATTCCCTTCTCCCCAGCAGCCAGCCCCCCCCCCCCCGCCATGTTCTTCAGGAGAAGTCCGTGACCCTCCAGGAAGGCTCTAACAGGCACAGGTGCTTACCTGTGGCCAGAAATCGCCTTCCACCAACTTCCTGCAGTTAACCTATTAGGATCCAAACTGTTATTGAAAACAAAGGGGAAGACTGAGTCTCAAAGATATGGAAGAACTGAGGGAAGGGATATCACAGTACTTTTATTTTATTTCATCGGGGAGAATATTTACGGCCTTCACCTGTAGGGAGCAGTCTGAAGCCTTGCAGCCTGCACCTGTTTATCACATCAGCGCTCAGCAGGACCAGGAGTTAATGCTTTCACTAATCCCCTTCACTCCCACACCTGCTCTCTGTCAACACTGGACGCTCCCCATCCTTCAGTTCCACTTTCATTTGATAGCAACTCTGGATGCGACCTGTTTGTGTTCCTGGTGATGCAGACATTGAAGAAAACAAAGTCTTGGTGTAGCGCGGTTTTATTAGCCATTGGCCTTGACGACAGGAACATTGTGATAAATCATCACACAATAAAATAAACAAGAACGGGGTCCCAAACATAAAGCCCACATGGCAAAGCTTTATCAGTCTGAGAAAAAGCCTGGTTTTCATCATAGGATCTGATTAAATGGAAAAACAGCCCAACAAAAACATAACAAGGTACAGGCATAAATGCAGCCAATAAAAAGCCGTGCTGAAAATCTGTCCCAAGGTAACAGAACAAATCTAAAGCTGCTTCTCTGGCAGTTCCCTGGGTTCCAGTCCTGTTATATCGCTGGTCAAATCCAAAGATGTAATTTCACAAAACCCACAGGAAGAAGGAGGGAGGGCCATGCTATTCCGTCAGGATCATGCCTTGTTTTCCGTGAATGGCACCAGCTGTTCCCAAAACAGGGCCCAGGCAAAAGTACATTTAAAACGGGGAGGAAGAACCACCAATTCGTTCAAGTATTTTTAAAAACTTATTTGCCCATTTTTTTTGCATGAATGCTGATTCATGGGACTGACTCCTGCAAATGATATTTTTTTAAATGGCCGCTAATGAATGTTGCACAGACAGACTGTCCCGCTCCGGGCCATGGAATGAGCCATATTTGAAAGTATGATTTCATCACCTGATGACGGACCAACAGAACCCTTTCAGTACTTCTTTGACAGTTGCCTTTCAGCATGTGAGGGGAGCAGATGGGTCAGAACAAAAGCACTGTTTGCGCTTCGGCAGCCAAGGGAGGGCACGAGGCACACGGCCCTGCGCAAGGCTGCAAGCAGCTGCTCCTTGGAGGACTAGTGCCTCCCACACAGACCCCGCAAACGGTCGCCACGGATCGCCCTGTTCCCTCTGAGTCGCACTAACCTCTTTCCATGCTGCCCAGGTTGTTGACCACTGACATGTTCTGCAAGTACAAATCCCACGGTTTAACGATGGATGGTGTGAAAAAGTGCAGCCCTTTCTTTAATCCATCCAGAATGTTCCACACATCAGCTTCCCCCTAGTATTATATCCATTTGATATGGTGCAGAATGTTGTGTGTCTCTTCCTGTCTCCCTTCACGTGCCAAACTTTGCAACCTTTCTTCACAGAAAGGTGGGTTTTCTTCACAGAAAGGTTTTCAAGGTTGGTTCAGGACCTTGAAAATTTCAGTGGCTCTTGTCTACTTTTTTCTGGCCTGCAATGTCCTTTTAGAGGTGTGGGGACCAGAGCAGTACAGTATTCCAGGTACGTTCCCACTATAGAAAGGCATTATAATATTGTGTTTATTTTGCTGATGATCCACAACACGGACTTTGCCTTTTCCACAGCAGCCACACAATGGGTCACCGTTTTCACTGAGCCACCTACCTCAGTCCCAAGATACCTTTCCAGTTCAGACATCTTCAATTCAAACTCCGCCAGAGTATATGTGAAGTTAGGGTATTTGCATTCCCCTTTCTTCTTGTACTATTTGGCTTTTGTCTGGACACTAATTTATGTTCTAACGTTTGGCAGCATTGTAGACTTGCTGCTGTGCAATAAACTGTTGATCCCATTTACATGACTCTGCTGGCTGTTGGAGGAAGGGAGCGTGCAGAACTGAGACTCCCACAGAGCTGCCGCTTGTGCCACGGCTGTTTGTCACTCGGGGCGCACAGACTGAATCTCTGGGCTTCTGTGCATGAGGCATTTAATGTGCGTGTGGCTTCAGCTTCCAGAGGCCGTGCAGGATCAGCTCTTCTGCACGTGTTTTCTTTCCAGGGGCACATGGATCTTTATCTGCCTTTCTGGAAACACATTGCATTGTACAGCTAGAAGGTGGAATAATGGAATTGCAAAAAACCCCCAAGCTGTTCATTCCAGCTCATTCTGCCATTTCCAGATAAACCTCTGAAACCTATAAAAGGCTTTGGAAATGCTTGGGGAGCAGAGGAGAGAGCCTGCAGGGCTCCTCTGAATGAGGACTCACAAGGAATCAATAAATTCTTTACTGATTCCCAGTCAGTGGCAAGTGTGCCTTGATTGTAACCAACACTGCAGAGCTGGAATAGGTAAGATGCTGAGAAACTTGGATTTTTGGGAAGTTAACAGCAACTTCATGGGCTCCACAGATTGACTAGCTCTGGGGTTATCCGTTTTCCCCCGTTGGGAGCTTCCTTCCTGGGACCCGGACCAGGTTCCTTGGGACTACGGCTGCTGGAATGATTAATTCCCCGCTACTGCACTCCACTATCGCTCCTACACCTGCCCCATCACCGTAGCTTTCGAATGGTGAATCTGTGCGTGTTAATAGCTTCCATGTAATTAACACCGTGCATAGTTCTGCCCTCAGTGAGAACTGGATCCGATATAAAGTCATTTCATTTCCTACTGGCTTCCAAGAGAAAGCTCGTGGTTTCAGAGCCTGGCAAAGGTTTGGAGGGCAACAAGGATGATCCAGGGACTGGAGAAGGAGCCTTCTGAGGGGAGATGGAAAGAGCTGCGCATGTTTCTTTAAACGTCTAGCAGGCTTTTTTTTTTTTTTCATTTTTTCATTTTCCCTCCAAGGAGGTTGGGACCCCAGTCTGGATTCGGCCACAGGCATGGCGCATAGGGGGCCTATTTGGATTTGGATTAAGCCTCCCACATGCGCTGGAGCGAAAATGAAAGGCAGCTGCAGCCGCCCGCCAGACATCTAAAGCGATTTAACTGCCTGCTAAAATTGCCACATCCATCCAGGCTGCGGAAGCCAGCGGCGTGCCCGGCTTGGCCACTGCTTGCTGCCGTGCTGCGTGGCTTTCTAGATAGAGTTTTCCTTCTCATTTTGGGGCCGCGGGAGGCACAGCTCCGACCTCTCTCGGCTGTGCAGTTGTAACGGGAGGCTCCTTGCTCCAGAGACACCTCGGTCAAAAGGGAGCATGGGGACTCGGCCACCCCTTGGCCTACAAGGAAGGCTTTTCTCAGGGCTGCGGAGGGGATTCTTGGAACCGCTGGCCACGGAAACAGCCTCACAGCTGCTGACGTGCTCCAAGGACACTGATGGGCAAGGCCATGACTTGGAAAGCGAACAACAGAGCGGTCAGTCTTGAGAACTTGGATTTCCTGTCTACAGAAACAGAAGGGGAAGAAAAAACGTAGCTGGATACTGATAACTGCTGGAGAAGCGTTCCGAGGGGATCATTATACGTTGCGTCCTTTGTTATACTGCCATTAAAATGCCTGAAAAGGCAAATACAAGCTCTCTGACTTTTTATTTGTATAGCTAGATGATGGATATTTGTATGGTGCTTGGCAAAATGAAGTTCCTGGGGCAGTTTACAGTAGGAGAACAAAAAAAAGGAACACAAACTGATAAAAACAAAATCAGCATCAAATACAGGGAAGCACAAAATTCTCCGCAAGGACTTTTCAGAATGTCTTGCAGGGATTTAAAGAAACAAACGCATTCATGCATTTTAGAAGGTGGGGGTTGAAGCCCCCATGAGAGACACAGTAGCAGAATATAAATAATGGGATTTTTTTTAAAAAAACAAACTTCGAACTGATCAGACAAGGCAATTTTGTATTCTCAGGAACGGGTGAAAACTATTTTCTGTGCTTGTCTTTTATTTCGTCACTGCTGTTCCCCATTTAAAAACTGAAAGTACATTAAGATATTGTGGCTGCACCCCTAAGTGTAAATAAACCACGGGGCACAAGAGCTGCACCTCATTTGCAACCTGACCTCTGCATGCTTACTCAGGAGCAAGAGAGATCATCGGTGAGGTGGGGGCTGGCCTGCAGCTTGTGCTGTTACTGTAATCTTTATCTTTACAAGATTTGTTGATATCTGCACCATTCTTACAAACCATTATCAAAGAGAAAAAGCCAGTCAGGTTTACAAAGCATCAGCAGCTGAGAAGGTTACATGCGTGCCAGAATGGAAAGCTCTTCATAGGGCAAAAGAGCCCACTGAGGGACCAGGAAGGAGCAGGTCATCTCAGGGAGCCTCTCGGCCAGTGTGGGGGATAAAAGCCCAATAAATAAACCACCTGCATGTAGCCCCAGAGCATGCGGCCCCCTTGCCCCATCGAATGTATCTCTCTGGCCGGGGCTTCTGGGACCTATGCAGCGGAAGTGCTCTTGAAAGCTTTAGAGTTTATAACCATCACAGCGAACTGGCTCCAGACTAGATTGGAAGGCAGCAATATTGTTGCCCAAACCCTCGTTCCAGGGAGGTATATACCACACTTTATGAATATCTGGGGTGGATTATGGAAGGGGTCAGCACCTGGGCTTTCAGGGTCTCCTTTCCTTTCCTTTCCTTTCCTTTCCTTTCCTTTCCTTTCCTTCAACTCCTAGATTCACTAATGCAAAAGATAGATTACAGAATTCCAAGTTCAAGTCCCCCTCATTTCAGCTGAATACTTGGGTATGAAAGTGTTTGTTGGTGCTACTGTTAAGCAATTGAGAGGCAGCGATCTTGCAAATCTATTGCAAATAAACAGAGACCTGCTGTCCGCTTTTAAACTCCTGGTTTACCATGAAAGCAGTAGGAGTTGCAGTCTAACAGATTTGGTGGGCACCAGTTTAGGGACAGCTGCTTTAAAGTCCCCTGAACTGGCACTATGATGCTAATCCAGCTGCCTGGAGGGATGGGGGGCTCTCCCACACTGGAGACACTCAGAAAGAAATGGGGCAGCCCTCTGAGCGGGAGGGTGTGACCTGGTGTCCTGCAACGGCAGCAGGGTGGACCCGATGGCCTTCTGGCCCCTTCCGGCTCTCGTATTCTACGCTTCTATGATCCCGAACTGTAGGACGAAGAGGGCTTCAGTGTACTTGTCATAAATGTCAGGAAGCAGTCTAGACTGCTTCACACCCCGTGGCAACTGTGCTCACGCCTCTCCTCATTCTCTCTCCCTCCAGAGCCAAGGAGATCAAGACCAAGTTGGGCACCTTGCTCCAGAAGCCTGACTCGGCCGTCGACCTGATCATCCCTCACCCAGAGAAGCCAGAGAAGCCAGCCAAGGCCCAGAAGTAAGCACACACGTGCCCTCTGCTCCTTTTCAGAGATGCTCTTGAAGCAGTGGCTTGCACTGGGTCCCCGCTTTCGGGTGGTGTGGTTTTCCCATCTTTCCGAGGGCCATTTCTCACCATGCCACTTTCAAAGGAAAAAGAGAACTTGTGCACAAGCACATGTAAGAGCTGCACTTGAGCGCAAGCAATGCCATGAGCGGCAGACAGGTCTTCCCTGGTGAACTGTCACGTTGCTGCAGGTACACCTAGCAGGACAGAGGCTCGGTTGCTCATCTTATGGCACACCTCCGTTCCCCTAAAAAGTACTTTCGGGTGTGACTGAATACCTGGGGCGACCGCCGGTTTAACCAGCCTGCGCCTGTGCCTCTCCCAGTGCCCTGACATGCTGCAAACTTGGTAGGGAGAGAATTCCATTTTGCCTTCAACATTTTCATATGGCAAGCTACTGCTAAATGCACAGGGGTCAGTCCTGGGGGAAAAAATATGTCATTTGTATCCTTCTTGGGACAAATTATTTCCTTTCCACTTTCCCCCCACAAAAACCCTGTGATCTAATTAACCCAAGGTGAAGTTCAAGGCTTTGCAAGGATTTGACCCTGGTCCAAATCTACCACTGTAGCCACTACACTACTTTTCCCACACTCCCCCGTACGGTGGGAAGAAGCATTCAGAAAGCTGCACCACATGCCTTTCCTTTGCTGTCACTGGTGGGTTGGTACTGAAATGAACTGTGTTTAGAAATGAGTGTTCAAGGGGGAAATTAAGCAGTCGTGGTAAGGCAGCTTAAGGTCGATTTACCAAAGGGAAACAAAATCAGTCCAGAAATTATTCCCTGATTTGCGGTGTTTGTCGCAGGATTCCAGTTTGTGAGATTGACCATGTCAGTCCCTTATCTGTAAAACCTCAAAGGTATATTGAAGGAGAGTTCCATAGAGCATGTGCAGAGAAAACCACTCATACATGGTATCCGTGGCGAGGTGATGCATCGGGGCTGCATATGAAGGGAGTCGGTTCCGTCCGATTTGTTCTGGGACCTTGTGTGGAGTGCGGCCTGCGGCCAACGCAGCACATTAATCATTGTCCTTTTTATCTGTGAGAAAACAGCCTCCCATTTGCACTGAAGACAAATCAGTTCCAGGAACTGGAACAAAGCGCACACCAGCAGCATCTGATGCTGTCAGGGGAAGAGCGGCCTCGTCCAGGAGGGGAAGCGCTCTTGGCTTGCTTTTCCGAGCCTCGAGCCTGTTTCCAATTATACCTAACGAAGGTTCTGCAGATGGACTGATCTGCAGATTGCATTGCGATTGGTGCTGTTGTCATTAGTCCAGTTTTAACGATCATTAGAGACAAATTAGAGAGATCATAATGCACTTGCCCTTTTGAAAGCCATTTAGAGCAAATTAAGACGTGCGCTCCTCCCTCGCTGTGAAGCTTTTCATCTCCTTTGCTTTATCTCGCTGGAGGCCTGTCTGTTCCCCACTGCCCTTGCTAGAGGAAGGGAGGTCAAGCGGGGGGCAGCCTCTTTTAAAAGGGGCAGGACGTGCCCCACATGCAATTCTGCATCCTTGCACATCAGGGAAACCAGAGGGGGTTAAGCCCTGCCTCTCTCTCGCATTTGCACCATTGATTTTAAAATGCAACCATTCTCACAATCTATTCTGACTTCGTTCATCAGGCAGAGCTGCAGATGTTGGTTTCACACAATAGTATTAGGTTGTCCTCTGGTTTTGCAATATTTTACCAGGCATGAGTCTGATGTGAGTGATAAAACTTTCCTTTTTTGCAATGAAAGCAGAGGCAGTACAGTGCAGTGTTTAGAGTGTTGGAGTGGGATTGGGGAGATCAAGGTTCTAGCCCTCATGGGTTGACTTTGGGCCTGTTAGTGGCTTTCAGCCTAACCTGCCTTGCAGGGTTGTTGTGAGGATAAGAGTGAGAAGAGGAGGGACATTATACAAACCACTTCAGGCCCCTTGGAAAAAAAGGTGGGATATAATGTAAGACATAAATGCAGTTCTCATTGACTTGAATTTTGTGCCCCAAGCCACACACACAGCCCTGGTTATTCAGGGCACGTTTTATTTATTTTTGATTTTTCGATTTATTTTTCGATTTTGTGCATGTTGGCAGAGTTGGACACATTTGTCCAGCAAAACCGAGATGTCTGGGCTAGCGCAGTCACTCCTGGCGCAAAGGTCGGCAGATGAGGAAGGAGTGAAAAAGAGCGTGGCGTTCGAAAGGCCCCTCAGGAAAGAGAAAGAGAGGAAAACAATCCGTCAGAAAGGAGACTGCGCTTCTGCTTCAGGGGCCTGCGGCCTTGCAAGACGAGCTCCCCGCCAGTGCTCCTTGTGGTTTTGTCCTGGGGCGCTGCAGCCACTCCAAAAGTGCCACGGGCACCACGCAGATTCAGCCGCCAGGGGCACGGTCACACCCGCTCCACAGAGGAAGGCTGCTCCTTCGCTGGGCAATCCCGCAAATGGGGCTTCTTGTGCAGTCCAGCCACCTGTTCGGCCTTCCGGTCCCCCCTTGCTCTAGATGTCCACCAGCTGGCCCTTCCCGGCAGCCATCAGTTGGTTCCGAAAAGCTCGCCGTCGCTTGGCGCAAGAGGCCTCGGCGTGAGAGGGGCACCAGCCCTGGAGGCAAAATGGCCTCTTGCGCAACCATTGTGTTGTACATGAAGGCAAACTTGGGAATTTCCAAAGACTGCCTCCTGCCATTTGAAAGGACTCAAGAGACGCAGTTGCCAGTGTAAGCCTTTTAATTGCCTCCCTACCTCAGTCCAAATTCACCCCAGCCGAATTTATTTTATCTATGTATTTATTGATTAAAACTTTCCACCCGTCCAGCACTAGCATCTCGGGACGGCTTAGAATAAAAACAAGTAGAATAAAACAAAACTACAATTCACCCGTAGGCAGGCCCAGGTCTTGGGTACAGGGTTCCTTCGATGTCAAAGCTCTGTCATAGCCCTGCTTGGGCAGTTTTTCCGGGTTTTAATGTCCACTCATTTAGTCTTTTTTTGGCAAGGTCATAGGGCAGCCTCGTGGTATGACAAGACCACCTACTCCTTATTTCAGCACTTAAAGCCGCTTACGATTATCTCCCCGAGAAGAAATAGTTTAATTTTCAGCCCTTAACTGTTCACTTCTGCCTCAGTTTTCTCAAGTCCTTCAGTCACCCGCACCAGTCAACAGACATTTTCCCTCGCTGATGGACCACCAATTCCCTGACTTAATCTTTAACTCCCAATAGTCATTTTCCAACTGCTCTTTTTCATGAAGCTAGAAACCCCCGATCATCCGAGTCTGATGCTTCCCAGACCAATCAAAACTGCATTTACTGAATCCAGCTCCCATCTATTAAAATCAAATGTTAACTATATTAAAGTTAAATATTAATATATTTTCTTCGGAATGGTACGTGTGTGGCACACAAACAGACATTGTCAGATACGTGGCGTTGGTTGGTGTGTGCTCCACCTGGAAAAACTGTGGGCTGAGTGAATTCCCTGGCTGCGTGGACGGAAGGGCTCAAGCGCAGGCTGTCCCTCAGGTCCACAAGTTGCATTCAGCTCACACAAGCCATTTGGATCAGAACCGCACACCTCCGTCTTGTGCGTGGCTTCAGGAAGCAAGAGGAGGAAAGGAGCCGGAGGGGCGCATCCACGTGGGAACGACACATGGTGCACCCTCTGATCCCGCACACGGGCTTCCGGAGGACGCGTCCCACCAATCTGCGGCCTGCCCGGCTGCCTTCCCAGGGGGTGCAGCCCCAAAGCCAGTCCTTGGGACACTGCCGGCCCCTGCAGGGACCGTCCCCATCTCTTCGGGCTCGACGTGCGCTCCGTCTCCCAGTGAGATGTCAGACATTGCATTAATTGCCTGAAACGGGTGAGCTCTGAGGATGGAAAAGAATGAACTTTGCTGGATTGCCTTCCCTGGAGAGGTGCACAAATGTCACGTACATCCAAACAGGAGCCGTGTGGCTCCGCTGCTGCAGGACGAATCCCGCTTCCATCCGTGTTTGCTCCTCAGAAAATGCATCGGCTTCCTTCTCAATGCAGAACCGTTTTTTCTTCCTCTGTGCCCCCGTCCCCACCTTGGGCGGGCCGTCTGCCTTGCTTTTAGCTAGTTCATCCAAGCGTTGGATGTTCATCCAATGAAACATTTCTTTGGTACTTTAAGCATGAAGGTACTTTTCTGTCCAACCTGAAATAAAAGATTTGCTTTTTTAAAGTGACGGGACAAAGGTGAATCAGAGTCCAGTTCAACAAAACCTCTACCTCCCCAAGTATGTATGTGTGGCCGCACACACCTGGTTGTGCTACGTGCTGAGCTTTCCCCAGTCAAAGTGTTGTACAAGTTTGCTGTGTGTGTTTTCACACCAACCTTGTAAGGTAGCAACTGGCATTCCGGTTTCACAGATCGGAGATGGAAGCGCCCGGAGAGAGCGCTTTTTACCCAGGGCCCTGGCAGACATGGCAGCTCGCAAGTCCTCCTTCCAGCCTCCGGACTCCCTCGATCCACGTTGCGTCCTCCATTTTGCAGACCATGCTGCTGGTTGTTTCAGTGCCAGCCGGCGGGCTGGGAAAGCGGCTTCAGCTTTCGGTCCGTTTGAAAATGGGCAGCTCTTGTGGCTGGAGCCCAAGGTAGGCTGGGCGAGGAAAATCACGCCAACCCAGAAGCAAGCGAGAGCAGGCGTCTGCATGTCTCCTCGCAAGTAAACAAGGATGCTGCCTGCAAAATGCACAGCCAAACATCCATGGAGCCTCTTTGGACCAGCCGAGTCTGTACCCACATGCCTTGGCTATTGGTTGATACGATATAAATCAGGCAGGCAGACAGACAGACAGATGCTAGATGATACATGCCCTCCCTTCCCCCTGCTGGGTGTTGAGTCAGCTGTGCTTCCAGCCTCTTTATAGCCTCTTGTCTTAAATTAATCTCTTAAACTCAAGTCCACAAAGTCTGAGCAAAATCAGATAATCATTATCCACTTTGCTGTGAGAACTCTCTGGTATGTCCCGCCTGAGACAAAGGGAGTTATTCACAACATCCCTTAGGAGAGCGTGGGAACGGGCCGCTGAGCCCAGAGCGGCAGGGGGAGTGGGGAAAGATCGCAGCCTTCTGATGCAGAGGCTGAGAGAGTAAATACCCCGGGGATGTGGATGGGGAAGGATCGCTCACCACCCGCTTCTCACCACCCGCTTCCCCTGGCTTCACGCAGGACGAGCTGGCCCCCTTGCCAATCGGAAGGCTGTGCGAGATGCTCACAGCCCCTGTGCGAAGAGGAGCAACCACGGCACCGGGTCACAAATACGTCAGAGTGCCAGGAGAGACTGCCAACCCTGGCCCACCGCACAGGGCTTCTGCAGTGAGCGGCAGCCTCGCTCTGAGTTCCTTCCCTGTTGTGGGGTCCCTTGGCCCCCGTCCTGGCCCCCGGGATCTGTGGAACGTGCTTTGCTGAAGGCCCTGCCCACCTCAAGCAGGAAAATGCAGGACCTGGGGAGGGGCCGGAGCAAGAAGACCCCTCGGAGACCTGGTGGGGGAGAAAGACCCCATGCTAAGAGGACTGGTGGTCCCGCCCTCAGCATCTGGGCTCTTTGCATAGAATCCGAGGACCTGAGTTGGAAGGAGGGTGGAATGGAATGCGGATCACTGCACGAGAAGGTCATTTATCCATTAGATTCCTGTCCTGTTTTTTCCTGATGAACCCAAAGCAGCTTACCGTCTTCTCCTCTTCCTGCTCTTAATCTTATCCCCACAACAGCAACCCTGTGAGGTAGGCTGGGCTGAGAGTCACCCAGTTGGCTCCATGGCCAGGTGGGGACTAGAACCCAGGTCACCTGAGTCCCGTCCCACACCCTTAACCTCCACACCACACAGGCTGTCATCAAGTGAGGACCAGTTCTGCCCAAGCAATCCTGTGAGTGCCCATGTTTTGCCCAATGGTGCAGCTGAAGCCCAGATCCCCTGCCATGGGGTTGCTTATCACAAATATTTAAAGAGACAAGAGATCCAATTGCCCATGTGAGCTCTGAGCAAGACCCTCCCTTCGGCCACGAACTCTTGAGATGGGTTTAGGCAGAACACGACTTCTATCAGCATCAGTCTTCCCATCTCTAAAAGGGGGACAATGATATTGACCTACCTTAAAGGCTGTTCCAATGTGCAGGAATGCTTTGCATGCTAAATCCTTGTTTCCCCGCTGACATGATTGCTTTGCTACAAGATCTCATTTATCAGTGACGGTTTGCTTTTACTAATGTATATTTATTCCCTTTGTCTCAGACCTTCTCCGGAGGAGGCATGGCAGTGGCGCAACTCTCTGGAGAAGCTCCTCCAAAATCCTCGTAAGTCTGCAGAGAAATTCTCGTGCCGCCGGAATAGCGGTGCCCGAGCAACGTCAGGGCGTGAGGCGGCTCGGTGACTGTTCAGTGGCGTGACACGATGCGGCCATCAAGTTAGCAATATTTAGCAATATTTTTGATTAGAAAGCAGAGGCCATCGTGGAGGCATCAAGTACCGTTGGAGGGCGTACGGATTAAATGGCATCGCATTCGCCCGCGGAGTAGGGTGGGAGAGGCGATTCCGCGGCAGCATGGGGAAGGGGCACCCTGCGGCCCCCCACACCGATAGCTCCACATGAACCGGGCCTTCTGGCGAGCATACACAAGGGTGTGCGCAGGACCTGCCCATCTCTGCTCCGCATGGGGGGCATGTGTCCTGCTTTAGAAAGGGGGGGCAGTCCTCTATCTCAAGGCTCACTCCATTGGTGAGGCCGCCCAGTCCAAGTCTGGTTTAAATGGAAAACTGCAAGGGAGGGGATTGGGGCCTCGAGGCTTGACTGGCTCGGGACCTGGGCACCTTCATGGCCAGGTGCGCAAAGATTAAGCCCTTCTTTAGCCAGGGGAAGTGAGGAGGGTGGGGCCCAGAGATGGGGCCTTTTTGGTGGTGGTGCCTAACTCTCTCCTCAAGGAGGGCTGCCCAGTGCTAAGTGTTTCAGCTCAGTGAAGATCTTTCCATTCCTCAGGCATTTAGATCTGGTATTCTTAATCTTGTTGTAACATGAACACACAGCTGCCCTGCTGGCCACTACTCTGCATTTTTTATTATCGCTATTTTTTTAAATGTTGGTATCTTCTGTAAGTTGCTGTGGGAGTCCCTTTGGAGATCAAATGCTTCAAATTATCTATAGATAATAATATAAATAAAAACTTTGGCTGGTTTCCTTGGGAGACTCAGCCGACCAACTAATACTATTGGCGTTGGGCTCGAGTGGTTCATGCCTGTCCTCACAATTTATGTTAGCAGTTGCACCTTTTAGGATGCTGTGATGAGTGTCCAGTGTTGTTACTTTTGGCATCGCGTTTCCTTTGATCATAGATGCATATCATGTTTGCCACGCTGGAACAACAGAGTTCTGCCTCAGCTTCTCTTTCCTATTCGATCGCCGTTTCTCAGAATCCATTCTCAAAATCTCTCAGTGTGGCTCACAGTCCTTGGATAAGGAAAACATAGCAGGCTTATCGCTTCCCATGTCAGACAAGGACTCTCAACCAAATAGGCTGTGCAGTCAATCCATCATCCTAAAAGCCGGACTTCTCCCTTATTCCCCTCTGTGCAGACGGACTCGCCAGCTTCCAGAGCTTCCTCCGCTCCGAGTTCAGTGAGGAGAACATCGAGTTCTGGATTGCGTGTGAAGACTATAAGAAGACCAAGTTGCCCACTAAAATGGCCGAAAAGGCCAAGAAAATCTATGAGGAATTTATCCAAAGTGAGGCTCCGAAAGAGGTGAGGAAAGATGGCGGTCACAAAGGTTCACGGGTGACGGTGCTCAGTCATGGGTCGAGGAACCCAGGTTTCGCTCCAGTGCGCTCCGTAGCCATTTTGAATATTCCAACCTTCAGGAGGCCAATCACAGGTTGCTGCAAGACATCTGAACCTGGACGGTAGATACAGTTAAATAACCCACGGTTAACCTGCAATCAGATGCAGCCCAAATTATTGTACAATTATTTGTGCATTTTATCATACTAAATTAAAAAAGGGATGGCAACTCATGAGCAACCCCTCCCAGGTAATGCTGGTGGGGGAGGAGCATTTGGAGCAGTAGCTCCTGGTTGTCCAATGGCAATGACAACTTAAAATGCATAGTTAAAAAGGACAGATTTACATAAAATTTACATACCCTGATCTCTAAATAGAGAGATACGAATTTAGCAATAATTACTATACTTTAAATAGAACTGCAGTGCTTCTCATTGTGGGGGAAATGCCAGCCGGGTGGCCTGAGTTCGCAGTGTCACGTGGGCCAAGGAGTCCTTCAGAGAGCGGATGCAGAGTGCAACTCTCTGGCCCATCTCTCGACCACATAATACCGTGGCTTGGTGTTCTGGCAACACGGGGCAGCCCCCTCTGCTTTTGCACCGGTAATTGTACCGAATAAATGCAGTATCTAAATTAGTCTTGCAACAGAATTTGCCCCAGTTCAGCATTTACGATTTCCCGCATATTTGCCCAAAAGTTGAAGTTCAGATGTGGATACACGAAGGTTCTTCAAGAAGTTTTCTCACTTTTTAAACTCTATTTATTAAGAACTTCAAAAACAAATCGCTTCCCTTTTCCACACAGTCGCCTTCCTTTGCGATGCATTTTTCCCAGCGTCGTACCAACTTTTTAATGCCATCAGCACGAAATATATAAAATATTTCTAAAACATAAAAGTGTGCAAACTTCTTGAAGACCCCTCGTACTAACAGTGGGACACTGCCACATGCTGCGCATGGTCCGTGCCATGCAGTTTGTCACGGAGGGAACCACAGCTTCACCGAAGGGCAGCAGCCCCGGTTTGCTCCCAGGTGTTCTCTGCCAAATGGGTCACATGTTCCGAGACGCCAGGTGTCTCTAGGTGGACGGCTCCTGGCACTACCGGTTGGGCCTTGTGCAGCAGTTCTAAAATGAAATGAAATGAAATGTGGTGGGAAAACACAGGAGGGTTGCGAGTGGGTGAGTCCGCCCCCCAGCACCCATCTATGAATGAACCAGGGCAAGGAGACGAAAAGAGCCTCGTCCGGAGGCACCAGAGACAAATCTGGTCACAGTGGACAGAAACGGCAACCTCACGCATTCGACCGTTTGCAGCAAAAATTCAAAATCCGGAAGTCAAGGCATGTTTATCCCTAGAAATTAAAAGACTTCATTTGGTGTCGTAGATGTCGGATGCACATTCAGTTCAGCTGTAATATCCAGACAGACTTTTCCAGGCTTCTTGCATGTGGCAGCTACTGGTGCGAAATTCCTTCCGGTGGGAGGCTGGCCATCCCGCAATAAACGCGGGCACAAAGCCCGTGGCCCTTGCGCAACGCCCCGCCGTTCTGACCGTTTGCCTCCCTCTCACCAGGTGAACATCGACCACTTCACCAAGTCTGTGACCCTGAAGAACCTGGTGGAGCCCTCCGGGAGCGCCTTCGACTTGGCCCAGAAAAGGGTCTTCATGCTGATGGAGAAGGATTCGCTCCCCAGATTTGTGCGTTCCGGCATATTTCAGGAGCTAGTGAAGTAGCAGCGCGGCAGAGCCTTGCGAGGCATCGGCGCTCCCGCCCCGCAAGTAGGGCCGTGGCTTACTCCAGTTATCCGCTTGCTTTATTAGCCCGGCTGTTGCTTTGCATCACGCATATCCAAGCTCTGAAGGCTCCGTGGGTGCGTGGTTAAGCGTTCTGCCTGTACTGTTTCGGTGTCTCTGTTGCTCCGTCCAGATGGTTCTGTTTCTCTTTCTGTCCCTGTTTCCGTCCTACCTGTCCCATTAAAATCAGTGCTACAGAAAGGATTAAGAGAGGCATTCCTGGCTCAACTGGGGTTGACTTTTGATACACAGGAGGCCGAATGGGCCCCGAGACCTGAGCAGGCCCGACCTCGGACAAGGAGTGCAGTTTATTCGGTGCCCTGGAACTTTCTCCCCTAAGAGGACTTCGGGGAGAGAGCCCAGCATCACATCCCACAAACAGTACCCGCAAACACTAGGAGCCACGCAACTGGCACCCGCTGCAGGTTAACCAGTGGCTGCACAGAGCCAGAGGTAAATAAGCAAAGGTTGGTAGGGTGTCGTGCCTTTTAAAAATGCAACGAGTCCTATAGAGAAAAGGGTCCCAGCTGCACGTGCCGCTCTGCTGCCTCTTAAGGTAAGCGCAAAACGCCCAGTAAAATTTGGTTTGAGTCATTTTATGAATCTGTAGCCACATGGATGGTCACAATAGCACAATGGCATCAAAGATGAGGATAATCTTAAGAAAGGATAAGGATGTGTGTCGACCTGCAAAAACCACGCAGTCCCTCCCTTTTGACGTAAAACTTTCATTGGCGCTCACACGTTACCAGATCAAAACTCCTCCTGCAAGACGCGATGGCCTCCGTGAGCTCATCTGGTGGATACGCTGTCTGAATGCACCGTTGCTGGAGGAGCGATTCCATTTCATATATCGCAGGGAACCAAGCCAGCCTAATACATAGCAGCACCTGATACATCAGGGAGCATCCAGAGCAGATGAAATTGGCGCCATTTAATCTGCCCGTGCTTGGCAGTAAGTTTAGGTTTATGTCTCAGCATTATGAAATTAAAGGTCAGCAAAGTATTATCTGTCACTTTGATCTAGGGCAATCCGCTGATGAAAGCTAAGCAGCTGAAGAGTCATTCGGGGCTCCGTTGGGAGCAGGGGCAGTAGACGCCTAATAATAATATTAATAATAATAAATTAGTGTTGTTGTCCTTGTTATTATGAAGGTTAATCTCCTGGAACCCAAGGAATGCGCCAGTGCTTCAGGCCTGCACAATTTGCGACCCACCCAGGCGAATGCGTCCCACCAGCCGTGTGCGGCACTGGCGAGGTGCTTCTAGCCGCCCCGGGTTTGCAGGCCGGCCAGTCCGCAAGACCGGGCACGCACCAGGCACCTCTTCGGCTGCACACGGCTTGACGGATCCCAAGTTGTGCAAGTCCACTGTACCCTGAAGAAAGCTAAAGAGCAAGTGATCCCTTTTAGGTAGTGGCCGATGGTTTTCAAATGTATTTTGCGGTGTTAGTGTTAAGGGGAGAGATTGGTAGATCCCACCATTTTTAAAACAGGGACACCAAAAAAGCCTCGGAGATGCATGGGTGCAGAGTCTAACTGAAACTTTCTCTGTATGGTTTGTTGAGCAACCCAGCCGCTTATCTCCCGCCATTTCCTGCGTTAGATGTTTTGGGGTTGCGGCTTCTCCAGCGGCCCTACATGGACCCAGTGCCTAGCACGGCTTCACACAGTGCTGCTCAAGTGCTCGTTTCTGAATGGTGATGAAAATACTTGCAGTGATGTGTTATCCTTTTAGCTCTCTCTGTAGCAGGCTCACCAACATGACCCAAAACCTTGACCGTCAGACGAAAATGAGATCAAGATGCATGTAAACACCATCCCCCCGGCACTCCTGTTTAGACTGCATCGACGCAGACAGGAAAAGCATCTAAACACAGCTGAAGGAAACTAAATTCTAGATCCCCAATCAGCGCTCTTCCAGTTAATATCCTCTTGCAATCCAAGCATGTAGATACAAACACTGAACAGTGCCAATCGTGGGAAGAGGGCCCCAATCCCCGCTATTCAGAGTATCTGACCAGAACAACACACAAGCGCGCGCACACAAACCCACGTGGATCCATGCTGGTAGGAAACTGTGTGACTAGCACCAATTTGTCGTACTATGGCCCCTGTCTGATCCCGTTTAATGTCGTTTGTCCCATTGTCTCGCTATGGACTGGAGCCTTGCGTGTTACGATTTCCGCCTGTGGCTTAGCTGTTGTCTGTTGAACTGCTTCAGGTACAGGGAAGGTTGGATTTCTTAGAGGAAAAAGTTAAATATACCCCAGTTGTTTTTGTAAAGATGGTTTTTGAAACGAACATTATTTATTTATTTAACAATTTGGTTGTTTTCCAGAATTCTAAAAGTTCGCAATTTAAAGATAACAAAATGAACTCCAGGTCTATATGCATTAAAAACAAAATACAATAACCAATTACTAACCCCTTTTAAATTCAGGATGAAAAGAAAATATAAAACTCTGAGAGTTGCGGCAGGAATGGTTATTTTTCTTATAAGCTTTGGTTTATTAAAAAGCAGAGTTTCCCTAGGTTTCATTTTTGCTTCAAAATACTCCCTCAATTCTCATTAGACTCCGCGGGATGAGTACTCACGGGGTCAATAATGTTGTATTTTGGGATAAAGTTAGAACTATTTCCCACCAAATGTGCATGGAGCCTTCACAACTTAAACCCAGTCCTGGCCAAAGAAAATACCTGGTTATGTGTTGGCAGGATAATCATTGGTCTCACTACAATCTCAAGTTGAAAGGTGCCTGTACTACACAAATAAATATTCATTTCTCGCCTGCCCAAACCTATGTTCTGTTTGATTAATTCTTATCATAACACTATGGCATAGTTCAGTATTTATAACTCATCCCCTTTTTTATAAGCAAAGTAACTATACCTGAAGCTGGTATACTGTTACATAGATCCCGATAATTTCGCTGCTTCTTGAGTAGAAATTCTGCTGGCCTTTAGCAAAATCCTATTACTTTGACAAGTTCGCCCCTGCCCTGCCAAGCACCATCCCATAATGTTTTATTCTCTACACCTGGCGAAGAGCAACCCTTAGGCCCCTGGCATCGGATCTGATCCTCCAGTACCACCTGAGCTGTATGAAAATAAAAAGCTTAGCTCTTGCTTCACAGTTTCCGCCCCAGGACGACGGCTGTGCAGCCAGATTCAGCGCACGGGGCCAAATGTGAGCCTGTAAGCATGGGAAGCCGCCCACCTGTTTCTCCAAAGGTCCGGAGGTGTCAAAGGCAGGGAACGGTTCCCTGAACTGGGGCATAATGCACACGAGGGTTTCGCCGAGGCTGCCTCTCCCATGTTTAACCCGTTTTCATTGTGCGTGGTTCACACAGGGGTTTTCCCAGATTTGGCGTTCTCTGTCTTTCTATAAATTCAGGTAACCAGTGTCACACCGATCCGCAATTCGGAAATCACTCTCTTGTCAGGGCAAATAGGTTTCTTTCCAATTGAATGCATGGATCCATGGGCGCCTAAGAAGGAACGCCCCCTGTTAATTTCCTTAGGGTTATATGGAATACACAGAAGGGGAGGGAATACAATACACAGGAAGGTGACTGGCTACTTTGATAGGGATAGGAAAGCGGTTGGATACACGGCACAACACCATAAAGAAAAGCTGCAGTCCACTCTAATGAGATGCCTTTGACAGGCCTTCGAAACTAAAGTTGCCTTGAACAGGCCGGCCAAGTTGAGTAAACAAAAAGGTGACACGTGTGAACGCACAGGGTTAGGGAGGCGCTTTGGCAAGCCTGTACAACACGGAGATTGCACTTTGACAGTCACCCGCTAATGGAGCGGGGTCGGCTGCTCTTCACCGCCAGACACTGAGGCCTCTTTTGATGTGTTTATGGCAGGGCAGTGGGGCGGATGGTAAGGATGGCTTTTCTGAGTACACCAGGCGCATGGCGGTGTTGGTGGTGTTGCTGAAGGACTTGCAAGGACTTGTGGTTTTTCTTCCAGTTTGAAATGTAATACTGTGCTCTCCTCGCTCTAAAATAAACTCCGCAAAAAGGCATGGGAGGATAATGACGTCTCGAACAGCCCCTTCCAACCTCCACAAGTGAGAGATTACAAGTGCACAATAAACCTTTGTGTACAGGGTTGTTTCACGCAAGCTGGGTGGTTGTGCAGAGCAGAAATGTTTGCCTAATAATCCGTTTGTTTACCGGCTGCCAAAACTGTATTCTGCAGCCCCTCGTTGAGAGAGGGAGGAGGAGGGACTCTGTCCCGCGCATCCTGCCAGATAGGACTGGCTACCCGTCCCTTGGCATTCGTCCCGATCCAGCATGTAGCAGGCAGAGGGGTTGGAAGCCAGAGGCTGAGTGGAGCGAGAAGCCAGCGCACTGCAGGCAGGGAAAGCTGGCGCTCCAGCGCTTCGCTCTCGCCTCTCGCACATGCCCGGCTTAGGGGGCCTACCCTGCTTCTGTTCTTGACAAATTGGTGCCATTCTTTAATTACACCACCACAAATGAGAACATGTTATCTCTGTTTAGGCACATTTCAGGCAAGGAACCATGAGTCTAGTTGACTGTAAACTGCCGTAAACCATGGCCTGCCAAACCTACTCTTGCAAAAGGCCTGAAAAATGCAGTTTTGTAACACACACGCACCCTGTGTGGTTCTCCTGGAATGCATTTTCCTGGAATTTCATTTTGGAGCCTGCTGCAGAGATAGTGGGTTAGTGAAAGCTTTATTTCCAGTTAAGTTATATATTTAGCCTGCATTTATTATTACAAGTTACATCTTATTGGTAGTGTATTGATATTCATCATATCCCTCTGTTATTACTACAGAATCATATCTAATCTTGATGGGCAGAAGGTTCTTGGAACTTCTCCAACACAAACCCCATTGAAAGGAATGAGGCGTCTGTGCACCACATTTTTTTCATGGGGCCCTGGAAGGAGAATTTCCAAGTGGATCTTACTTCATAATAGGCTTGTTTGAAGTTTCAGGGAATTATTGTTTGCTGGAATGCAGGAATTCTTGGTTTGAAGTGTACAGAAACCAAATGTACAAGTCATATTCAGATAAGGTTCAATGTATTTACTCAGCTTTTTATCCAGTACTAAATAAAGTATAGCACTATTTGTTGTGGTTGTTCTTTGTTCAGTTTTGCTAGGCACTTGTTAGAAATTATGACACCTGGAAATGCAGACAAAAGCACCAGTATTTCGTGACCACCACTAGTCAAATATAAGTTTGCCAGAAATAGAATTCTTATTGCATTGACTGCTATCCCACCTTTTTTTCACCTTGTGGCTTACATAGCTCAGTTTTATCCCATAACAACAACCCTGTGAGGTAGGTTAGGCTGAGGGTCAGTGACTGGCCCAGAGTCACCCAGCAAACGTCTTGGTCAAATGGGGACAAGACCCTGGCTCTCCTGAGCCCCGGTCCAACACTCAGAGCCCCACACCACACTGGGGTCTTGGAGTAACACCATCGCTGGTGGTGTGAAAAGCCAAGGAGAAGGCCAAGCGAGCAACAGGGCCTCCCTCCCACTGCCCTTCCATCCAGCATGTCTGCAGCCACACCCGGCTCAGGCACCTTGCCCAGGTTGGAGGTGCTGGCGATGGGCCTCGAAGGCACCCCTTTCTGATCCAGTCCAGGTTTCTTCAGCAGGGTCTAATCACATCCTCTTTCGAAAGACCTGGGATCAGCCTGTCTTTCAAGGAGGAATGTACAGTCTCCTGGACACCCCTTTCTACTACATGTGAAAAGGGCAAGGGTCAAGTACGCAGGTGGTCATCCAAGCACTCAGGTCTATCTTCATGTGTGAACAGGGGAAAGTAACTCAGTACAAGACCAGTCAATGCTCCAGACACCGTGACTAATGGAACAGCAGGGCTAGAGTGAAGCTCACCTGGAATCCAGCCCTCCTTGCCCAGAGTGTGGTGCTCAGCTCCTGGGGAGTATCTCCGACACACTGGGTGTGCATGGCGGGATCTCTGACTCCGGGCTGCAGCAAAACAGGCCGGGCGCTGGGGAGCCAAGGGCAAGGACTCCATTGCATTCCCAGCTGCAGTACGGATCCCTCCACATCCCATGGAGTCAAAGTGTGATGGATACGAGCGATGGTGTCATTGGCAGGTGTCCTGACAGCTTGTCAAGGGGAGCTACTGATCCTTCTGTCATATCCTTTCCTGTTCCTCATTGCAACAGACCGTAAGCGCTGAGAAGGCTTTGTGAGATCATGCTGAGAAGATGCGATCATGGTGGGAAATAGCGCTTGCTTGGCCCGTGTCTCGTCCACCTGCTGGCTAGCAGTCTCCCAAGGAATTCCCAGGCTTCTGTTCCAAGGAAAAGGGGCCTGGGGGGAACGCCCTTCGCTGCCTGCATCACCTCCACCAGTCACAGAGCTTTGAGAGCTTAGCTTAATGAAACGGCTAACTGCCGCATATTGGAAAATACAATGGCTGTTTGTGTGTAGGTGTACCCTGATCACCCAATCCAGTGATCCATCTTTTCCTATTCGACCTCGGAGCCTTCTTTCAAAATAAATAGAACTCACGTCCGCTGAAGAGTGAATGGTTGGTCCGTGCCATTTTTAGCCTGCAGTGACTCTCCGGTTCGCGATAACAAGGCTCAGCCCAGAGAAGGTGCCACTGTAGACGGGCCTCCAGGAAGTCCCACCATTCCTGGCTCCGTTCCCCTGAAAGGTGGTGCTGGCCAAGAGATGTCCAGGAGTTGCTCGTTGGCGCGTCCCCTCCCCAGTCCGCTGGGTGTTCCCTCTGCCACTGCTGCTGCGGACGAGTTAGGGGGCTTAGGGTATCGCGATAGGATTAGGGCCTTAGTCTCTCATTCAGTTCTGGGGAAACAGTGGCTTGGCCAGGTATGAGAAGCCCGTCCAAGCCAGAGTCATGGCATTACTCAAGTCAACAGAAATCCGAGTCCTCACATTCAAACTGCATCTGATGGTGTGAAAGGTATCCAGGAAGGCTCATTGCAGAATAATTCTTTCAGATTTTAAGGTTTGTTGTTTATATCTTAATATGAGTTAGCTTGAGCTTTTAACAAGGCCAATAAGGGTATGGGGTTGTTGTTATTAGCACAGTTATGTATGTATGTATGTATCTATTCACGTTCTGCCTATTCCCAGGATTGGGACCCAAGGCAGCTTCATACACAGTTAAAACATTAATGGAAATATAGAGAAGTTAAAAATAGAATTAAACCAGCTAGAATATATACCTTATAACAATGACAATATAGACTTGTTGAAGTAAGTGATGCCAATAATTTTGACCATCAACTCCCATGACGACACATTACCTGTGACCTGTTCTCCCCTGCAGAGGAAGGCAGAATGCTCTCCAACAGGGCAAAGCTCAGGGAACCCAGGCTCCATTTGGATGCCAGGAGGCACTTCCTGACAGTCAGGACCCCGAGGGCGTGGAATGGGCTTCCACGGGAGGTCGTTGAGGCCCCATCGGTGAGGGTGTTCAAGGATAGGCTGGATGTCCACATGGTGGGCATGTCGTGAGCGGAGCCGGCTGTTGCTGGAGGTCAGACTAGATGGCCCGGGAGACCCCTTCTGACTAGCGCTGTTTCTACCTAAATTACCTACCTACCTATTAAAATCCCTTGTTAAGTCTAAGGGCTTCTGGCCAGACATTCCCAACTCCATGAGAGACCTGCTTACCAAAATCTGATGGGAACCCAGTAAGTTTATAAAGAAGATTCCCGGGGGACTTTTCCCAAGGTAGATGGGGGAAGAAGGTTGACTTTGTCCATGAATTAGTGCAAGTTTTCCAGGTAACTATCATCAGGAATTGATGAATGCTCGCCATCTCAAAGACAGATGTTTTACTCTAGATTGCCCGGCTCTGAAGGTCAGGTCGCTGTCTCTCACTGCAGCGACAAAAGCATCCTTGCTCTGTGGGTGTTTTGACCTCCGTGTCCGGGCCTCCGCCCTCGAGTCCAGGGAAGCGAGACCAAAGCCTTTTGCTGGCTGCCTTGGGTGGGAAGCGCAGCTCCAAGGTGATCAGGTGGAATGATGCTCCTGACAAAATTCCCGTTCCTGCAGCGGATTCGTTTTCTCCTTACATGGTCTGGTGAAGGCAACGCAACGTGTTGACTAAAAAATGTGACCTTGTAAGGATGGTGGCATGCAAGAACACATTAAAACAATCAAGGCCCAGCCAGAGGGTTCCCTGTAGCGACTGTGTAATGGAAATTCTCCACTCGTTCCATTAGTTATTTTCCCTTGTAAACACTCCCACCAGTTTGAGAAATGGGAGATTTGGCTGCAGAAAATAGCTCAGATACTTAGAAGTTCTGTATATCTAAGGCTTACTTTCAGCTCCGTTTTTGGAGGAAATCCCATCTCATCCCGCAAAGATTTAGGGTGCATCCTAGGCATTTTTAGGACCAAAAGGGAAAGGGGCATCACCTCCCAGCCCAGCCACCTGCGCTGGCTGCCGAATGCCTGTGCGAGGGCTTTCCGGCTGAATGCGCCCACTGGTGCTCTTGGTCTTTTAACCCTTACTTGCCAAGCATATGTGCTTTATTTTCACGTCCTGTTTTAAATCCGATGAGAAATGGACACCACCTGACCTGCAGCTACACAGAGCGCACTGAAATCATTCAGCGTTGCAGAAGCGCCGCCGAAAGGGCTAGGGCTGTGATCCCAAACAAACTAGACACGAGAGACATGTGGGCTGCCCCGTGCCTGTTCTGACTGCATCTGGGGCTCCAAGTTTGACCGGAGCGGTGCGGGGTGAGTGACTACCCACGTGTCCACAGGCTGTTTCCCCAGGAAAAGCCAGGCTTCTCCCACGCTGCTTTTCTCCACACACACAGAAAGATGCGCAGACCTGCCGGGTTTTCTCGCACGGGCAGGAACGCTGCTTGGGGTGTGTGCCATATTGTTACTCTTGCAGAGGCAGAAAATATTTTCCTTTTGTTTAATAAAGGCCCCAGGCAGTAAACATGCAGGCTTGCGATTGTGCCTGCTGCATCGATGCATTCGGAAGACCAGTATGTGCCAGAATTAGGCCTGTTTGCGGGATGTGGGCAGTGACAGCTCGTCCCCGGTTCAGTTGAACAAACAGCCCGGGCCACAATCCGCGAATGTGATCTTGCCCCTTAAATGTTCCCTGTGTCATGCAACTCGTATTTTAATTGTACGAATTTCCATCATGTCTCTTTCAAAGTTCTCCTGTTCTGACATGCAAAAGACCTTTCCATTTACATTGTCTTTGTTAGGTTTAAACTAGAGCAAGGTTTATGATGCTGAGTTGGGCGTCTGTTTTCTTTGGCACGAGTTTATCTTGATGATGCAAAATTATACTCTAGGCTTGGAGAATATATTTTTGCAGGTCAGTCATGAGCTGCTCCAAGTCCCTGAGATTAAGATGGGATGCGAAGCCAAGCAGATCAATACTGTGCACAGAAGTCTCCGGAAGAGCCTGGCCTCCGTTCACGATGCCAGGCCTGCCTCAGCCACTAGATGGCAAGGCAGAAGTGCCAATGTCCTTGTAACCTCCGTCTGTTCGCTCTGGAAAGGGGCAGCCGGAAAAGGCTGATCCTCGGCCACAGGTGGACCCAGGTGAGTTTTGTCCCAGCTTGGCCACGGAAATGGCCAAAATGCATCGCCGTTCATCCCAGGACACCTGGCCCTCATTCCCCCGGTCTCCATGCTTCACGCCGCTGCCTGCCCTTCCTCTCCATGCATCTCCATGTGCACACATGTGGCTGATTACTTTTCAACACCGCAGACCAGCAGGATCGTGGCAGCGGCTGCGGCAACATGAGTATCCAAAGCAGACCTGCCAGTGTGAATGCGTGACGTCGCTCGCCGCCCACCTCATTCCGGCTCTGTCCTGCCCTCCGGTCCTCCAGCAGCCCGTGTGTGCTGCACCCCCCAATCAGTCCATGTTCCAGATTTTGTGGCCAGGTCGGACTCTGGGGCTGCAGGCTACAAGGCCCACTCCCCCCGCCCCACTGGAGGCGTTACCAAGGTGCCTTTCTGAAGCCCCCGGCGTTGTTCTTCTCCCCTCCTTGATTTAAGTGTGCATGCTGCACAGAAGCCATATTGGCTTCTCTGTCAAAAGACCGTGTGCGTCAGATGGGGGAATTCTTTACCCTGTCAGATCACGGCGGCTGTGAGGATGTCAGGAACCCTGTGGCCCAGGAGCAGATGTACAGAGTGGGCGGCTCCAGGAAGCAGCCGCAGAGGGTGGGGAGCTCCCCCCTGCAGTGGGGGGCACCCACGTGTGGATCGAGGGGCGGAAATGGCAGGAAGGGCCAAAAGCCTCCCGGAGAGGCATCTGTTCATTCAGATTTCCTTGGCTTGTAGCAGATCTGAGTGTGCTGTTTGTTGTTGCCGTTGGAATGATGACGATGACGATGATTATCATCATCATCATTATTATTATATTGTTTTTCCATTGCTTGTTAAAATGTTGCATCATGCCTATTTTTGAGGTAAACCGCTCAGAGGCTTTAGAATATTGAAAGGTATAGATCAACATTAGTAAGGGCCCACCAGCTTGGAAACGTGAGCTCTGCATGGGATCGGGACAACAAGAAAGACAGAAGGAACTGCCCACGGCGTCTGGGACAGTGGCTCTTTGGAGGGCAGCCTGCAGAGCTTTGGAGAAAGAGGAAGCCGAGCTGTCAGCTGCGCTGCAGCCGGTTGGGGGGGGAGCTCTGTCCTGGGTGTGCCCCCCCGCCTGCCCCCCCCCCCGTCCAGCCGCACCATTGCCCCGAGGCGAGCGAGCGGTGCGTGGCAGGGGTGTGCTGCAGAGGGACTATGTGGGCGAGAGGAGGGAGAGCAGAGCATGCCTGTCGGGCATGTGGCGGGAGCTGGGCGATCAGCCCACGCTCCGGGTCGCCATCCGAACCGGCCCACTCTTCCCGAAGAGGGCTTGTCACTGCCCGGGAGCGGGTTCCTGCCCCATCGCTGGAAGGTTTTTGAAAGCAGACGGGAGACCAGTTGGCCAGTGAAAGTGGGACGAGCGTTTGTCATCGGCAGTCCCGGCCCGAGCCACTTTCGGGTCTTTGGGAAGCTTTGATCTCTCCCGGCTTAATGTGCCTTCGCTGGATTCCATCCAAGGCGCCACTTCCTTCCGTGCCAAGTGGCGGCAAAAGAGCTCAGAAAGGGGCCGGGACGAACTGCAGGAAAGCTGGAAGAGCAGCATGTTTGTGTTTAAAGGGCTCTTCCGCACAACTCGCTGATAACCCTCATTAAGTAATTGCTGCTTTCTGCTCGTGGTTCGCAGCACTTTCAAGACAAACCATTTATTGTGTTTAGGTTTCAAGTATACACCCTTCTCTATAGTTTTCCCCGCTCTGGCAACCTCTGGGTTGGGTTACTGTAGTGCATTATACATGGGGAAGCCTTCAGCTGGTCCAAAACAGGGCAGCGAGAAGCTTCATGAGGACCAGCCACATGAGCATACTAGGCCAATACGTCACCATGCTGCAGGCTCTTCTCCTGGTGCAGTCCTGCCAGGCCAGGGGTCCACGTTGAATCCCGAGGAGAAGGTCGTCCAAGGCTGAACTCTCGTCAGCGGAGAGAGAGAGAGAGAGGAAGGAAATGTGTGAGATAAATCCATGGATATATGAGGCGAGGAGCTGGATGTGCAGCCCAACGGCTGAGGAAGCCCCGCCATGCTTTGGAGCCCGACACGTCCCTTTTGAAATATTCTTCTACAGTACTGGCTCCCCTGTTTTTCATTCTTACTTTTTGGCTGCCTCCACAAAGTTTAGGCTCCTGCTCGCTTCTGCACTACGCCCTGGGCTCCAAGACGGAAGCAAAGCCTTTCCCATCTCACACAGATGGGATGAGGCAGCACCTCTAGTGTAAAGGAGCAATGCGGATCTGGGCTCCCGGGCCGCGGGCGACAAGTCTCATTGGGAGGTCGTGAGGCAGCTCCAGGGCTCCCTCCTCTGGCCAGGGAGCAGGATAGCAGCCCTGGTGGTGGCTGCTGGGAGCAGCTCCCAGTCAATCGCAGCCCCTGGCGTTATGAGCACCACCTGGGAGCTCTGGGGGACGAGCTATAGCAGAACCGGCTCTTCCCTTCAGATGCTGCCTCAGCAAGGCAAGCAAAGGGGTTTGACGCTGTTGGAGCGCCCTGTGCCTTCTGGGAACCGCCTGTCGCCTTGCTCCTGGACCATGCCCAGCTTCACCTGCTCCGTCTTCCGCTCCAGTCCCAGGTGTCCGCTTCTCCTCGGCTGGTCTCTCTGGCTTCCGACTCCTGACTGGCATTCAGGCTGCTCTGCTCTATTCAGGTTGGCCTGCCTTGCCATTCTGTGACCCACCTTGATCTCTGGACGGCTTGCCTGTGACTTGGCACGGGCCTGTATATCGTGCCAGTTTCTGGGTCCTGGGGCCCTGACCTGATACCCAGCTGCCTACGCCCCGGACGCTGGCACTCACTTCCTGTGGCCCCGTACCACAAGCCTTGCACAAGCCCTGTTCCAGCGGCCGGCCGGCTTCCTCTGTGGTTTGAGATCTCCTGCCACACCCTCCCCTCCGGCGTTACAGAAATAACTCTTGCACCCCAGTTCTTGGAAGAGCCCTTCACAGCTACAAGAACGTGATTCCCCTGTGATTTCAGAAGGGAGCTTGCCTAGAAGGCAAGACTCACCTCAAGCACTCAGCAAGGGTGGGCTGGGACAGCTGAGCCTCGACTGGAGCCCCAGCGCCGTCCCTCATTACGAAGAGGCGGTTGCGGGAGCGGCCCGGGGGCTTCCAGTGGGGCTTCTGCTGAGCCCTTGCACAAACGGTCACCGTGGGTCCAGATAATTTGATTTTCCACTGGCAGCTCTCCCGTGCTTTTCCACCACGCTTCCCTTCTTTTTCCTTGCCAGAAAAAAGTCCGCTAAACAATAAGAAAAAGACAGCTGAGCTGCACTGAAGGCTCCAGGGATGCTGCCGGGCTCAGGGGGAGGTCCCTGCACCCAGACGCAGGAGATGCGGTGCAGCTATTCCACTTATTTCTCCCTGGGGGATTTTCTGGAGTACAGAAAAGGTGGACGAACCAGTAAGAAAGCTCAGAAGGTTCATAGGCAGAAGGATGGTGGCATCTGGACGCTCCTTTTAGTGATGTGACAGAGGCAGGGCTGCAGTTCTGTCTGGACCCTCCATCTCAGAAGGCTGCGTTAAACCACTACATCCACTTAGGTTTCCCCCTGCTCTAAAAAGGGCTTTTTCATTGCTGCTTGTGCATTCCTTCCACACAGTTGTGTACAGACTTTTATACGGGGCTGTGCTCTCTGTCTCTGAGAGCACGTGCGGGTTGCTTTTAGAGCAGAGAAAAATGGAGCATCATTCCTTAAAGCGAAAGCAGACGTACTTCCCCACTTGTTCAACTGCAATATTCCACCATCTAGAAGCCTTGCAGGGAGAAGCTCTTTGCAGAGAGTTCAGATCTCAGTTCCTCGACAACTGAAAGCAGGTACAGCAGATTAACAACTGTGTGCAAAGAAGGCTCAAAAACTTGCAAAGACAGCTGCTTAAAAGCAGAAGACTGGAGGGTCATAATGTTGTCTGAAGATCTGCAGACACGGATGGGTGGGGAACGAGAAGAACAGGCCGCCGGAGGTTTGGCTTACCCCATCCCCTGCCTGCTGGTTCCCCTTTGCAAATGCCCTTTCCACTGGGCAGTTGTAACCAAGCCTTGCTCCTCCCGAGTCTTGAGTGGAAAATTCCTGGGGGCTGAGATTCCCAGGGAAGACGGCCTGCTTGGGAAGGACTGACCTCCTGCCCCCCCCATCAGCCCTCCCCCCAGTAAATTGAACCAGGAGAGACTCCTCAGGCTGGCTTGGTATGAAAGAGGCAGGGTATTTAGCGGAGATTTATCATGCGCATCCAGCCCTTGTGTTTCCCTTTGGCTCTGACTAAGCAGCCTGCACTCCCCTTTGCTTCCAAGGAGCTCCAGGTGGGTCAGACCAGGCTGCATGAAAGGCATGTTGCACTGAGGTGGGATGTTTCCTGGGCTCAGGTGTTTATCCAAGCCATTTCCTTATGCAGGGGCCCCAGCAGGAAAAGGTCCCACCCCCCTCCGACGCTGGAGGAGCGCCCGGTGCCGGGGCTTTGCACAGAGCAGCGCTTGCTGCCTCCCCCTTCCAGTCTCCTGTCCAGGACAAGCGGCAAAAGCAGAGTCGCTTTGCGGCTGCTGCTCTCCCTGCCCTCTGAATCGACTCACCTTTGGGGAGCAGGGAAAGAAGGTCCGTCCCCTTTGCAGAACTGCCTGCCTGGGCATCTCTGAGGACAGAATCGCTCACCTGAGCCCCATCCGACAGGCCAAGCCTTCCCAACCATTTCAACCCACTCTAGCAGTTCCTTTTCGCAACCACAACCCCACAAGACTGGGGGAACTTTCCCCTGACGCTTGCTTAGAGCAGGGGTGGCTGTATCTTTTTCCCCGGTGGTGTGACAGTGTTTTGGAGGTCCACTCCAAACAGAGATGTGCAAACACGCATACACAGATGCACACTCATATCTGTGCAAACACATGTTTGCACACACACTCAGGTTGCTCCTTCCTACCTCGTAGCTGAAGAGGGGAAAGAGCAGTCCGGGCAAAGATTTTGAGGGAAGGCGTGGAGAGCCCAGGGAGCAGGGAAACCTGCAATCCAGCAGTGGGGAGAGGCAAGACGTGTGGGGAAGAACTGGACAGGCCCGGTTTCCTTTGTGAGTTTGTCTGATCAGTTAGGATGGGATGCGCTTCCCCAGAAAGACTGGTTCGTTCCTGGGCCACCAATCCTGCCTGCCTCACTGCCCGTGCTTTTGAGCTGATCTCACAAAATCGCAGAAGGGAGCAAAGGTCGCTGCATCTGCTTCCGCTGCAGGAGGGGTATCACGGGCAGCCTGCCTGCCTGCCTTTTACCCTCTGCAGAAGAGTTTTGGGCAATTTTATTTTACTGGAAGGCATTTGTTCTCTCGCAATTTCCTGCCTGCAAAGTACTTTGAAGAGGTTTCATTTTTCCTGGTATTGCTTCTTTAGAAATAACTGTAAACAACTTTACAGTGTGAGAGTGTACCTACTGTTTCCATAAAATGTCTCTGCAGTGGGAAATTTTCAGCAGGCAAATGCTTCTTGTTAAATTTGCAATATGTTATTTTATCCTAACTTCAGAACGAGCTGTTTCCTCTTCCATGTGCAAAGTCCACATCACCATAAGACCTTTAGGAGGCCAAGTCAAACCTCGCAAGGGGGTGTCCAGCCCATGCTCTTCCGATCTCTTCCTCGGGCAAGACAGTCGGTCACAGAAACACACGGACCAGTGGCTGGCACCAAACCGTGCAGTCCGCATCCGCCTATAGTCTTGTGGTGGGGAGTGCAAGGAGGCTGCTGGAGGCACTCAGACAGGGCTATACCACGTACAGGCGTGGTTCAGGTTTGCATACGGGAGGCCCCTGAGCGTTGTATGCAGACATGCAAAGCATGGGTGGTCCCACATTTCTGAACCATATGAAATCCATCTGTTATTCAAAAGCTAGCTTCATCCTTGGGCAAACCCGCAGTTGGAGGAAAAGAGAAGTCGGGAGAAAGTGGCCGGTTTCATTTGATCAGGTTGAAAGGCAGAGCAAGTCCTTTGCTATTGGTGGCCTATGAAGGTCTGGTGGCCTATGAAGAAGCAGGCCGAGGAATGTACCCAGAGTGGGTCGGAACAGCCCGGCTGAATCTGTGTAGGATAGCAGTGCCGCATGTGAATCCCACTGGTTGCAATGGGTCTACTCTAAGCAGGACTAAGGGCTTCCCCGCAAGTGATGTTTAACCGGCTGCTTTTATGAGGGCTGCTTCTTCCATTTGGGATGCAGAAGGAAAAACATGTCCTTGACGTGGGTTTTTTCCTTGGGGTCAGGGTTTCTCCCACTCCCCCTATATTTTGTTCACCAGCAACGCCATGGTGCTGTGGGCGAGCCACCCCTCTGCAGGCTCAAAATTGTTTCGTTCGGTTGGTTGCTGTGCAGCTCCTATTTTCAAACGCTTCTCTCTCCAGAAAAGCCCCGCAGGAAGAGAGGACATGGCAGAGGCTCCCATGGTCTCCCAGGGAATGGACCCTGCAAATGTCCCCAAATTGTGGCACACAATAACCGCCTTGTGGGGATGAGCCCTATATGTGGCGCGATCCTATGCGACATGATGCCCGCTGGAGCATGATGCCCAAGACCCCACTTCCACCCATTTCGTGGTGGGGTGTCTAGGGGGAGAATGCCCTTCCCTCCTCCACACACCTGTGCTTCCCCCAAACCCTTGCAGGGAATCCTGCCCCATCACACCCTAATCCACTCAGCGGCTCAGGAGTGCCTGAGTCCTGTCCCCAAAGCCCCCTCCCTTCAGCCCAGCTCTGGGGGAGGGGGGGGAAGGAGGGTGCTTGGAATTATCTTGCCGAAAGCCCCAACTCGACTCAAACCTTGGGTACATCGTGCTGAGACAAGCAGTTTCGGTGGTCTGCGGGGCTTCACACAGGGAAGAGGTAGTGAGAAACTTCCTTGTAAAACCGCACAGCCCATTGTCTAAAGGAAAACAAGTTTACTCAAGGGAAGAAGAGAAATAAACAAGGGAAGGCAAGTATCCGACACACAAAGCTCCAAAGGAAGCCAAACAAACCAATCTGACCTAGCCGATTACACAGCGGTGGGGCCTGGACTCTGGGAAGTGAGAAGAGAAGGTGGCTCTCCCCTGTGGGGCAACCTTTCAAGTATTTGCTGAGTGCCACCCTGTCTCCCCTCAGCCTCCTCTTCTCGAGGTTAAACATGCCCACTTCTTTCAAGTCTCGTTTCCAGGCCCCGATCAGCCGTACTGCCCTCCTCCAGCCCCTTTCCAGCCTGCCTGCTCCGCTCCCGCAGGCGGGGGGCCTTTGCTCCCACATGTCTTAGAAGGACGGTCAGTGGGATATGGGAGCCTCAGCGGTCCTTCAGTCACATCTCCGGTCCCTCCCCCAGGGAGACGGCACGCCTGGCGAGGCACGCGTGGAGCTGCTTCCCCGAACTCGGAGGAATAGCAGCCTCAGCAGAGTTCCTGGCGTCAGGAAACCTCCTGGAGCTCTCCTGCGGGCCCAGCTGAAAGTGGTCTGCTCTTGCCGGGGATCATTGCACACTGGGGCCCTCCAAACCGGGACCCGGAGCCCCGCGGCTGCCCCTTTGCCTCCTGGCACAGCCACGGTGAACATGGGGCGGGGGGCCGTGTGCTCTCAGCTCTCCCGTGGAGGCTTTGGGAGGCGGGCCGGGCTTGATCCGGGTCCTTTGCATGCTGCTTAGGTACTGCTAACCGTGCACGGAAGATGGAAGAGGCTGCAGGGATGCTTTGCGAGCGCCTCTGAATGCACACGGTTCCGTATTCTCTGCGAGAGTAGAATCACCTTGCCTTGGGCTGGTTCTCCTGCTGCAGCGCAGAGCTCACCTGAAGAGCCGAGAGCCACGGCGGGCCCAGTGGGTCACGGGGCTCGTTGAGGGACCACCCTCCTTCCTCGCCTCCTTCCCCCTCCTCCCCAGGCAGCATCCGTGGGGATGAAAGAGGTTCCTCTCCGAGCTGCTGCCCCTGCGAGAGCCAGTGTGGTGTAGTGGGTAAGAGCTGGGACTGGGACTCAGACGATCTGGGTTCTAGTCCCTACTCAGCCATGGAGCCAACTGGGTGACTTTGGGCCAGTCACAGACTCTCAGCCTAACCTACCTCACAGGGTTGTTGTTGTGGGGATAAGATGGAGGAGATGTAAGCTGCCTTGAGTCCTTTGTAGGAAAAAGGCAGGATATAAATCGAAAAAAAATAAATAAATAAATTTGGCTCTCCCAGCTGCCTGGCAGGCTCTGCGCACATCCAGAAGGGCTGCAGTCTGCCCTGCCCTGCCCTGCCCTGCCTTACTGGGTCTCCGAAGGGGAGCAGCTTTCTCTCCAGCAAGACCAACACAGAGGGCAAGCCAGGAGGAGCGCTGGGTGAGGATGTCCCGGGAGCACTGGGCGCCTGTCCCCCAAGGAGGAGTGAGGCAGGGTCACCAGACGGCGACCTTCCGCCCTGAGGCAGCGCCTCCCGGCTGAGCCTCCCTCCGCCTGCGCCCCCTTTGCCAAGCAGCCCTCTTGCCTGAGGCGCTCCGCCTTGACGCTGGAGGAGTTTGGATGACGTGACCAGCAGGCGTGGCAGGAGACACCCTGGAGCAGCCACCATGGTCAATTGCAATGGCTGATCACCGTGGCTGCGGCTGTACAACCTGGTGAACCACGATGGCTTTTCATCCTTGGTTGCTTGTTGTGTCGTGTGAACCAGCTGCAGTGAAATGGTTCTTCGATTTTACATTTGTGGCTCTGGAACCTTGTGGTTCCAGCTTGGGATCAGCGCACCGCTGCAGTTCCGAGGCACTAGAGGTTCCCTGGTCCTCTCCTCTCCTCTCGTGATTGAGATGGTGTGCCCATCCTGGAAGGAAATCGCAGAAGGAGAAACAAACGGGAAGGGGGGAAATAGGAAACTGCTCTCCGAAGGGTTGGACTTGCATTTGTTCCAAAACCTGACAATTCTTTTCACAGATTGTTAAGAAGCTGATGAAATGCCAGGGGTTGGTTCAGAAGTATGAAACCATTAACTAATTATGGCTCTAGATGGGAAACTTTGAGGCGCCAGACTGTGAGTGCCTTCCAGCATTAATATCCTCATGATTTCGAGAGAATGAGGGTGGCTTACTGCTACTTCAGTGAGAGTAGGAAACAGAGCGGTGACCTCTTGGAGCCATCCATGTAGCTCTTGGCAGGCAGCACACACAAATCTATTATGAAGTGTGGGTAGATGTTTTGGCCAAGGAAAGCTTCCAAAATACAATTTCAAAAATCCACGTCACCATAGCACCATGCTTCGGGCCAACTCGGCGATCACAAAGCACTGTGTAAGCTTTGAGGTTCTCCAGAAAACTTCACTGGGGAAGGCGATAAGCAAAGTTTTTTTAAAAAGTGAAGAGGAGGAGGAAGAAAATAGTGCGTCATCTTTTGCTTAAGGATGCAGATGGGCTTGGATTTCATGTTTTGCAAAATGGGGCATCAGTGATGGTCGTCTTGGTCTTCCCAACAAGCCTTGGATGGGAACTCAGGTGCGCCTGAAAGCTGCTTCTGTGCCTGATGGACTCTCCTCTGAGCGTCGTGGATCCCTGGAGCTGGAAGATGGCAAGGCCGGCTCTGGGCCACAAAGCACCCCAATCCAAGGGGGCAGCGACCTCGACACACTGCACCTGCTGGGTTCCCCTGCGATGTGGCACAAGGTGCTTCCACACTGCAGCCAAATGGTCATAATGGGGGCCCTGGCTGACTGCAGCATCGGCCCCTTCCCCCAATTTTGCTTCATTCACCACTTGCCTGGTGAAAAGATCTGGGCAACTCAAGGTTCGCACAGCATGCTGTGTCTCTGGGTTTGGCCTGTTGTTTTCCTTTGGTTTTTAAAACAGGCGTGCGTGGTGTAGATTAGGCTTCAAAACACAGGATGTGGGTTGAGTGTGAACTAAGCATGCAGTGAAGGAGCGTCTGGGATCAGTACTGGGATCAGTAAAGGACCCATTTCGGCCCCGAGGGCCTGAGCGACGCGGGCACTCCCTCCCTGCACCCATCAGCTGGGCACTGGGTGGACCTTGCTGGGAGGCAGGGGACCAGAAGGCAGCCGGGAGGGGCATTGCACAAGGGGGCTCCTCCCCATGGAGCGAGTGCCCTCACTGCCTCCAGCCCCCCGCTCCTAGTCCAGCTGCCACTGGGTCAAGGCCCTTTGGGTACACGGGGACTGGGCTAAACCGCTGGGCTTTGCCTGCCCGGACTGCCAGCTGCTGAGGAGTTAACGGGGCAGTGCTGTGGAGGAGGCAGTAGGAAAGGGACGCAGAAGCCCTCAGAGGAAGTGCCGGCACCAGCCCCTGTCCTGCCCTGCGCTGCGGAAGCAGCTCCAGCGGCTGCAGAAGGAGACGCGCGTGAAGAGGGAGGCAGCGGGCTCTCCACGAACCATGGTGAGTGCCGGAGCCCCCTGGGCTCGTGGCTGGTCAAGGAGGCTCGGGCTGAGGAGCGAGGGTGTTGCTCGCGCGTGTGGTGAGCCGGCCCTGCAGATCACCTGTGCGTCTTTGGACAGAGCAGTGCAGCAGCTTTAGGGAGCTTTAGGCTTTGCCACAGGTGATCGCAGAAGGTGGCCCCGACCCTGATGGGGGAAGGCATCGCCGGGGCGGCCCGGCCTGGGCACTCCTGCGGTGGAAGGGACGATGGAGTGCTGCTGTGACGGGGGGAAGCGACCGCCTGGACCAGCACGGGTTTCAGTAGGGTTTATCCTCATTTTTTCCTGGGTTGTGCCACTTCAGGGCCCAATTTGAGAGGAAATGGGGCCACAGGTGTGTGTGCGCTTCCAAAGTAGCCAGATGGGCTTGAGCCAGGCAGCTCGGAAAACCTTTTGTCAGCAGGAGTTCTCTGTTAAACTGGGAAAAAACCTTGTTGAGATGTAAATGGGGACAATTAAGAGTGTTGGAAAGGTGTATGTGATGCCTGCTTTCATTATATTTAATTATGTGACCCAAGCTTTGAGCAGTATCTAAAATGTATAATTAGCATGTATTTAATAAATAATTGGGGGGGACATAAGCCAATCAAAACCAGAATTGTTATTCACTGGACAATATGAGCATCCATGCCATATTTTATGTATAAAATGCTCCTTCTCCTGGGACAGCCTGCTTCACAGGGTAACATTATTACATGCGTTGCCGCTCATCATTTAGGGCAAAATCCAGGCCGATTTGCACTTGTGTCAACCCCATGGAGCCTAACGGCTAAACGAAGCAGATGGTCAGCTTTTGAAGTACCTGCCCGGCTGGTTGGTGATCCCAGCATCCCTTGCCGCACACTGCAAAACGCGCCGATCGTTGGCGGTGCGCTCTGACCGAGCCCACAGAGTTCAGCCAAGGCTGCTCGGATGAGCACTTTTGATGGCAGTGCGAAATGAATGGGGCTGCCTAGAGCAGGCACGATTAGCAAAGTGTGCGACCATTTTCCAGAGCGTAAATCGCAGTCCCAACGGTGGAGCCACCGGCTTTAACCCTTTGCTCCACCAGTGTTTGAAGCGTGACCCGCTGGGCCACGGAGCTCCCTGGGTGACTTCGGGCCGGTGGCTCATGCTCAGCCTCACCGGGTTGCTGTGAGGATGGAGCTGAGCGGAGCAGGAGGGGTGTGGAAGCCGCCTGGAGTTCCAGGAAGAAAAACGGTGGGGCAGAGATGTAATTGATAAGTTCTAATGGACTCGAGGCTGGTGTTCAAGGCAGCCTGGTGGGAGACCTGCCAAGGGTGCACCCCAACAGAGGCTTCTCCCCCCGGCACTATGGCCACCGGTGCCCCCCCCCGCAGAGGTGGGGGTGGTGAGGGACCCTGGAAGATGGCACGGGCCACCGGCTGCCGGCCCTTGGCCAGCCAGGCAAGCGAGCCACTGCCCCGAGGACCAAGAGGCTGAGGGAGTGGAGCAACGGAGGAGGGCAGATGTGAGAAGGGGAAGCATTTGGGGAGGGGCCCAGGGGGGTCCTGGAGATGGCGCTTCCCAGAAGCACCAGCTGCAGGGATAACTCTGTGTCTGGGCGCTGACTCAGGTGCAGCTCAGAGCATTCCCGCATGCAGGATGCTGGGCTGCACCGTAAATGCGACGGGCATGGCTTGGGCTCGGGGGCCATGGCCTAAGAGCGAGTGCTCCTCTCTGACCCAAAGGTGGTGACCGGCCGGGGACAGGAGAGATGGAAGGAGGGCCACCTCGTCTTGTGCGCTGTCCTTAGCTTGGGTGAGTATCTGTTAAACCTGCTGGGGAAAATGGTCGTGATGGTCTCATCGGGACCTGAATGGAAGGGATACGGAGCCAATCGGTGGGCGGGTGGGGAAGGAACACGCTTGTGGCAGCTCCCAGGCTCCCCCACAACCGTTCCAGACGCAACCGGAGATGTTTTGCCAGTGAAGCCAAAGAACGAGACTTTCCAGCGCTTAGCACGAGGGCCCGTTTCCTGGCCCGGTTGCAAGCGTAACCCTTCCCCATGGCAAGCGTTTCAAAAGCAAGGCTGCGCCATGCGTTTAGCCATCTGGGACAGAGTCTATCACTGGTTTTGCTTACGGTTTACTGGACGACAGTCGGGGGTTGCATAAAATGATGTGTGTGTTACCCGGGAATCTTCCTGCTGACGTGGGATGGAATCCCGTCAGAATTCAGGAAGCAGCACTTTCCAAGGAGTGAGAGAGCAGGGAGGGCGATTGGGGCCAAGGGGAGGTTAGTTTTGGGAAGAAGGAGACAGGGAGGGAGGGGGCTGTGAGCTGCCTGGGGCAAAATTGTTTGTGGTCCAGGGACTCTCCCTCGGAATTGATGCTGGGCTAGTGGAGTTGCTGCTAATTAAGTGCTCTTTGCTTCCAAGGTGTGTCCTGCTTGGATATTTGTAATGGGGAAAAATACTTAAAAGATACAGTGGGACCTCGGCTCACAAACTCAGTCCGTTCCAGGACTCTGGTTGTGACCCAAATTGGTTGTGAGCCAAGTCAACTTTCCCCATAAGGGTCAATGTAAATAAGGTTAATCCGTTCTGTAATCTTTTTTTTTTTAATCAGAAAAATGTGAAGCAAAGTGACAAAGAACAGCAAAGATCGCGGCCGTCTCCCCCCGTACCCCAACCCTGAGCATGAGCGTGACCATCTCCGTCCCCCCACCCCCAGCATGACCGTGAGCGCCCCTGTCGTCCCGGTGCACTGGGGGGGGGGGAGAGACGGGTGCGATTGCGCTGAGGGGGAGATGGCCGAGATCACGGTTGCACTCCTGCGGGAAAGACGGGCGCGATCTCGGCCACCTCCCACCCCCAGCACGGTCGCGGCCATCTCCCCACTCGGGGTGGGGGGGAGACAACCGTGATTGCGGTCGCCACCCAAGGCGAAGTTCGTCACCCGAGTCAAATTTTTATGACATCTTTGTCCACAACCCGATTTGGTCGTGAACTGAGGCGTCCGGGAGCCGAGGCACCTCTGCATTAGGCACTGTACGTTTCCAGTCTTCTCCTCCATCCCAAGAAGATGAATCCCCGCCGAGCGGCTCCTGGAATTCTTGCCATCCAGGCCGGCAGGGAAGGTGAGGCCGGCCCTCTGCAAGGCCGTGCTCAGTGCTGCAGTGGGAGGGCCGGTCCGAGCTGCCAGTGGTCAAGGACGCCGAGACAGACAGGGCAGGGACAAGTTGTGGCGAACGACGCAGGAAGCGCCCTGCTCCTTTTAGCTGCCTGATTCTGCCTTTCTAGTTCCCAGATGGGGTGTGAGATGAGGTGCAGAAGGGGCCAGGGAGAGGGGGCCGGTCGCCTGGTGTGGAAGGCAGCGGGGCCAGGCCCCCTTTGCCAGGGGCCAAAGCCAACTTCAGAAAAGCCAGAAAGAGAGAGGGTGGAAGCGAAAGCACGGCCCACTGTCGCTCACGCTCTTCCTGCCAGCAACGAACCGTTCCAGTCTTTCAGCGTTGGGGTGAAGGGGAACCGCAAAGCCAGGAGAATGCCCGGTGCCTGAGAGTGGGGGGCAGGAACCATCTGGCGATGTGGGGAAGGGAGCGTGGCCACTGGGGGGGACCAGGTGGGGATCTCCCACGGATGGGGATGTGACAAGCGGCTCTGCAGCGACCTCAGCCTCCCTCTTCTTGCCACCTCAGAACGATCAAGACTTCCGTGCGCAGGATGCAGTATTGAAGCATCCATGCCACAGGTGCTGCTCCTTGCTGGGCAGGGGAAGCTGCGCCTGTTGAGGTTCTGCCTGCTGTCCAGCTCTTAGAATCAGAAAGCCCCGGTGTGGAACACACGACCCGGCATTTGAAACTCCTGTGGTTCAGCTGCGTCCACCGGGGACTCGGCTCACTGCTTGCCTCGCTGACGCTCCCCGTTGCTCTGACAGGGCTTGTGTCTCCGGCGGGCACCTGGACGTACCACTACGGGGACCAGTCGGAGCTGACCTGGTGGCAGGCAAGGAAATATTGCCAGGAGTGGTTTACCGACCTGGTGGCCATCCAAAACCAAGAAGAAATTGCCTATCTCAACGAATTCTTGCCCTTCCATCGCACGTACTACTGGATCGGGATCCGGAAGATTAACAACACGTGGACCTGGGTGGGGACCCAAAAGCCCCTGACAAAGGAAGCTGAGAACTGGGCTGCCCGGGAGCCCAACAACAGAGGGGCCAACCAGGACTGCGTGGAGATCTACATCAAGAGGCAGAAGGAAACCGGGAAGTGGAACGACGAGAGGTGCACTCGGCTGAAGCGGGCGCTCTGCTACAACGGTAGGCAGGCACCCGTGGCGAGTGCAGGCGGGGGCTTCAAATGCCTGTTACAAAGGCAGGGAAGTGTTGTTGTTCAGTCACAAAGTCGTGCCAGAATCCCCGCGACCCCATGGACAACATTCCTCCAGGTTCTTCTGTCCTCCACCATCCCCTGGAGTCCACCCAGCCCCACACCCACCACCCCAGTGACCCCATCCAGCCACCTCATCCTCTGCCGTCCCCTTCTTCTTTGCCATCTATTGTTCCCAGCATCAGGCTCTTCTCCAGGGAGTCCTTCCTGCTCATTAGGTGGCCAAAGCATTTGAGTTTCATCTTCAGGATCTGGCCTTCTAAAGAGCAGTCAGGGTTGATCTCCTCTAGGACTGACCGGTTTGATCGCCTTGCGGTCCAAGGGACTCGCAGGAGTCTCCTCCAGCACCACAACTCAAAGGCCTCAATCCTTTTGCGCTCGGCCTTCCTTATGGTCCAGCTTTCACAGCCATACATTGCGGCTGGGAAAACCACGGCTAGAGCAATGCACCAGGCAGCACGTGCTTAACTTTTGATTACCTGGCAGGGCAGGGCAGGGCAGGGCGGGAGCAGAGCCAGGCGGTTTGGTCGGGGAAGAACAGCCACTTTTGTTTTAGGGGCACATTGGCATGCAGCTCACAGCATTTGCACACAAAGCAAAGCTCCGTTTGGGAAGAAAGCAGAGCCACTGGCTCCTTAGCGTGGGTGGAAGGCCAGAGCAGCTGCTGCAGGCCCTGCGTCGTTGCTCTTTGCGAGCTTCTGTGTCCACCCGTCTTCGCCACAAAAGGGTTCTGTGCACGGGGGAGACTGAGCTGTCCCAGACCTGCTTCCCCAAACGCCATCCCTTCCGGCACTTCTCTGCAGTCCCAGGGAGGAGCTGGGCCGGGGAGTTTGGGGCAAGGGGCTACGTTGGGGCAGTCATTGAGATAAGCTGGCATGGGAGCCCCCTTCTTGCGAGCGCTGAGCAATGCTGGGACTGAACGGCTGCGAGAGCGGCCTCCAGGCCCTGTGACCAGCCACGGACGGTGGCGCAGTTTGGCTCCCCCAAAGACACTCTGCCACGACAGCTTTCGGCACGGTGCTCTAACCCGATTCTGTTTTCTGGGCAGCTTCTTGTCAGCCCTTCCCCTGCAATGAGCGCAGCGAGTGCGTGGAGACCATCGGGAGCTACACCTGCCAGTGTCTTCCGGGCTTCTTCGGGCCGGAGTGCCAGTCCGGTCAGTGCAGTGGGTGCCCGTGGGCTGCTCGGCTGGTTTCCCTTTTGCAAAGAGGGGGAGGGCGTTCAGAGGGGGCTGCTGCAGAGAGAGCACCGCGCTCTGCTCCTTGTGGGCTGTGGCCCATGCTCCATCAATGAGGTTGCCTTCTGAGAGAACGAGGCCGAATTGTGGCTCAGGGGGCGCTCACGGCGATTTCAGAGCTAGCATGGTTTGGCCCACGTGGTCTTCTCTGTGGTGGCCCCCACTAGCGGTGCTCGCAATCCCTCCCTCACGAACGCTCGCGGGGCCTTCCCACAGAGCCTCCTTGGGGGGCCTCTGTGCTGCAGCGCCAACTGGGGTTGCGTCACGGAGCCCATAGCAAGGCAAGGAAAACCTTCCGGGGAAAAGAACCGCTATGCAAAAGGGGGGATTTCCTACGAGGGAACCAGGACGAGAGGCCCGGGCGCAGTGCTGGGCCCACGCCTCCTGCAGAAAAGTCCTACGTTAGCAGACGGGGCAGTGGAGGAGCCCTGGGGCTCCACCGAGCTGCGCCCGGGGCCCGGAGTGAGGCTCCGGCTCGGCTTGTCTGGTCCTGCGACCCCGGGGACGTGTTTCTCTGCCACGGTGATGGACTTGCCTCCCTGTCTCCGTGCAGTTGTACAATGCAGGGACCTCCGTGCCGCGCTCACCCCGCTGCTCCTCAACTGCAGCCACCCGCTGGCGGAGTTCGGTTACAGATCCAGCTGCAGCTTCCAGTGCAGGGAAGGGTTTGATCGGAGGGGCCCCGCCAGCTCGCAGTGCCTGCCCTCCGGACTGTGGACCGCAGAGCCCCCGCAGTGCGCAGGTAGGTGCTGCTGGCCGTCTGTCGGTGACCGTCAAATGCCCCACAACTGAAAACCACAAGAAGGGAGAACAAGAGAACAGGTTAAAAACGAGGCACACCGCACTACATGAGGGGAAGTGGCTTGCAAACAGGTGTACGCGCATTAGGAGAAGCTTGCACAACTGTGCTGACAGCTTTTCATGAGAAGTTTCTTTTTTAATCACGAACTGATGCAAAAACAGGGTGAGAGAGACTTACCTTCGGAAAAGAAAAGGGTGAGCTCTGTCCATCCTAGCAGTTGGCCAACAGTTCATTTACCTTCCTTTCCTTTCCTTAGCTGTCCAGTGCCGGCAGTTAAACATCCCCGCACATGGAGACATTCGCTGCTCCCACTTGTACGGGGAATTTCGGTTCCAGTCCGAGTGCAACTTCAGATGTGCAGCGGGCTTTCTGATCCGTGGAGCAGAGAGCACCATGTGTGATGCTTCTGGAGAATGGAGCTCCCCGGAGCCAACCTGTCAAGGTTCGAAGCGCCTTTCTCCTTCCGAATTCCCCTTCCTGAATCCCCGTCTCAGAGCTCAGTAGCCCTTAGGAGTAGAATTGCTCAGGTTAGCCGTGAATTGGACACCACATGGACGTAGTGCCACCAGTGGAGGCATCTGGAGCGCCGCCTGGTCCCATTTTCTTGGCCGTGCTTCCACTATTGAGGCTGCAGGAGGTGGACGAGGTGCCCGGCCTTCTCGACCCTTGTCCCACGTGGCTCACTACGGCGATTTGCGCAGGGATTTCTACCTGGGCCCGGGAGGCTGTGGACGCCTCCCTGAGAGAGGCAGTGGGGACACCGGTTTACATAAAAACCTTTCCCGTTATTTTAATGTTTAATTGATTTTAACTGGGGTTTTATATATTAATGGCCGGATGCTGTGGGGCTAGTTTTCTTCTATTTATTTATTATAAGCCGTCCCAAGACGTTTTGTAGAGGACAGCTTAGGAAGGCTTTTAATTGATAAATAATAAGAAGATAAAAGGGGTTGCGGTTAAGCTGCGCCTGAGAAAGCCCGCCTGGACCCAGGGGAGGCAAGCCGTGCTCCAAGGCGCTGGAGCAGCTGACAGCTCCAGGCGGCCGCAGATGAAATGGACTATCTTGACTCGGCCTCATTTGGGCATCTGAGAAACAGCTCCGGGCACCAGGGCAGAATGCACGCTTCCCACCTCGTCCTCCACCTGCCCCACCTGTGGACCGGCGGCTGCGTGCTCTTCTGCCCCACGTCAATTGGCCACTGCAGCACTCCGTGATAAGGGGAAGAATGAAGGCACCACAGGAGTTTTTCTAGAATTTTTCCTGCTACCTGCCAACTGCGGGTGGGAATTCTACTTTCAGATTTTCAATTACCTTTCCTTTGGAGAACATCCTGGGCTTCCAGATCGGGAGGGTGGGAGGTGATGGTGGTGAGGAGGAAAGCGAGCAATTATGGGAAATGAAACCACTGTGGTTCACAGCTTATATATCCAATTTAGTAAACAAATTGTCAGTTAATGCCAATATATTCTTGGGGAAGCTGCTTCATGGATATTTTGTTTATATCTATCTACCCTATTTCTTTCTTATATTCTTTCCAATTTCACCTCTATGGTTCCTTTTTGAATACGGATATATTTTAGTCAAGCAGTGTCAGGAAATTGAGACACCCACAAGAGGAACAATGGATTGTGTAAACCCGATGGGCAACTTCACTTACAACTCCACATGTGATTTTGCTTGCGAACCCGGCTTCCAGCTCAACGGCTCCAAGACCTTGCGCTGCGATGCGTTTGGCCAGTGGACTTCGCAAGTCCCTTTCTGTGACGGTATGGCTTCTGTATGAAATTATGTGGACCCATGTAGGAATCTGGTACTTAAATTTCCAGTTGCATTCATTTATTTAAAAACTACATTTTTCATAAATATCTTGAGCTTGATGCAGGCTTAGTAATGCTTAGTGTAGACCCAATAAATTCAAGGGAATTAGCTAGTCATGACGAAACGGTTTCATTGATTGATTTTCCACGGGTCAACTTTAAGCTTCACAGAGATTGATTCTGGGTGGGTGCATCTTGGATTACTTCCAGGTGGACAGAAAGGCACAGCGCTTCTATTCCATCTTGTTCCCCTTGACTGCATACTGTGGAAAGAAAAAAGATGGGAAAATATGGGAAGGTTACAACTGAAAAATGAGGCGGGGGGGGTTAGAGACCCCCAGTAGAAATCTGTGCACAAGGCTGGGCGATTGCAAGATGAAAGCCCTCCGTGGAAGCATTCCAAGTTTGGACGAAACCCTCGTGCTCACAAGTCAAAGAGCAGGCATCTGAAATAGAACCATAACTACTGCACGTTGCAATATCGCAAGAACAATCCAAACATTCGTGTTGATTTACAGTGTATCAAAAGTTCTGCTGCAGCTGTCTTGGACTTAGCATTACAGCTAATTAATCTAATTAATTCTCTGTGAAGCTGGCCAGAGAGCCTACAGAAATCTGTCTGCAGTACATGGAAGTTCAGGACTTGCAAGCGCAAAGGAGCGCAGCATTGCAAGGGTTGGTGGAGCAACCCTGAGGGAAGGCCCCAATCCGTCCTGCCACACGCATTGAACGTGCTTGCGTTGGAGTCGATGGGAAGTAGCGCATGAGTTGGCGGGATGGAAGCGCCTCTCCCCCGCCCCCCACCATGCTTTATATGGACTCCGGGTGCATCTAGAAGGTGGCCACTGTTATGATGCATGATGGCCCATGTGCCACATCTCTGTCTTTTTTTCTTTGATGCATTTGCTGCTCAGAGAGCAAGGACAGAGACCAAGCAAAAGGGAAACGCGGGAGTGGAAGACAAGTTGTGCAGACCCCCTTGTAACACCCCGTGAACGAGCAGGAGATGCACCGGGGTGTCTTGCCGAGAAACAGCCCGGCCGGCAGATCCCGTTCCGGGTGCAATCTGCCACCGCCCCACCCAGCCGTGCCCTGAGGGTGGAGACAGACTGTGGGACCGGGGGAAAGGACACCTCCCTCAGACCACGACTTCTCTCCTCCCAACCCCCTTGTGCCCCCAGCCTGACTCGCCTGCTTTCCCTCCTAGCTGTTCCGTGCCAGTCCCTGGAGGCTCCGCCGCATGGAGGCAGCACCTGCACCCACCCCCTCGGGGAGTTCCAGTTCCAGTCCAACTGCACCTTCCGCTGCTCAGAGGGCTTCCTCTTGCTCGGAGCGGAGGAGACCCAGTGCACGGCGTCGGGGGAGTGGACAGCCCCGGTCCCCGTTTGCCAAGGTGTGCCGCTGTGCCGTGGGTCGGCCCCATTACATTCGCAGTGGGACAAGCACAATGCGAAAAGTGCCCTGAAAGGGCCCGACAAATATTCCACTTGAGGAGCTGGCATCGTGCTTTGGTTTCCACGAGGGAGGGAAACACAGTCGGTACCTAGACGTGCCAGCAGCAAATTTATCTGAACTTGAGTCGTGTGTGATCTTTGCAGTTGTGCTTCCAGAAGGAAAAACATAACACGCTCCTGGTGGGCCAACGAGTCCTTGAGGGAAATGGTGGGGAGAGGGCCAAAACTAAGCCTTCCCACAGAAGTCGGGTGGATGAGGGCGTGAAGTGCCAGGGAGGCTGAAATGCAGTTAAAAACCCACCAGACCTGCATGGCCATAGTGTGCCCTCTGAGCCCTGTTACGAGCGCGTTCAATGCTGCGCATCGGCTATTCACAAAAAGAGGAGACGTTCAGAGGCCCGTGTCTGAAGACTGGCGAGCCCCATGCCGTGACCGGAAGTGGCTTCCTCCGGTTTTTCGGGAGCGGGTTTTCCCCTTCCAGGAGAATCCGCAAATGGGTCTTTTCTCTGCAAGCTTTATTGCTCTCTCGTCCTAGCGATCAGCTGCCCCAAGCTGTTGGCTCCCGGGAACGGAGAACTGAACTGCCTTCATCCATACAGAGACTCTGCCTACAGCTCCCTCTGCAACTTCTCCTGCCATGCGGGGTTCCTGCGGGTTGGGACGGAGCAGCTCCGGTGCTTGGCCGAGGGAAGGTGGACGGAGAAACCACCCTTTTGCAAAGGTCAGTGCTGAGGAGAGGACCAGGTGCCAGCAAGCTTCAGCGATGGTCCCTGCTGAAGATCGGTAGGAGAGGCAACCTGAGGCTCTCTCAGCCTTGGCGTTTGCTGAAACTCCTCCTGCACGGAGAAAGCCCCTGTTTGTAACGCCTCCCCTTTCCACCATCAGCAAAACGGTGCCCCAGCCTGCAGCACCCCACAAACGGAAGAATGGCGTGCACCCACCCGCTGGGCGAGTTTGCCTATCAGTCCTCCTGCGAGGCGGCGTGTGAGCCTGGCTTCGTCTCTGCCAGAGCAGCAGCTGCCCGCTGCTTGGCAACGGGAAACTGGAGTGCTCCATCCCCAACATGCTCAGGTGAGGCCCTTGCCTTCTTCGGCTCGTCCTCAGCACCAGTCAAGGTCCAGAAAGGCTGTCTGCCTCCAGCCAGGCCACCGTTTGGGGTCCTGGGATAGCTGCTTCCATTTAATAGGCTTCCAGGCCTGGACCTTCCCATTCCAGAGGGCTGGAAAATCTGGGATGGGGCTTCAGGAGCACTTTGAGGTTCTGCTCTCTAATCCTCCTGGAAGGATGGTCAAGTGGCCCAGAACAGTCACCGCAGGTTTGCACCCAGCGCAGTCCCAATCCGTAGCCTCGCGAAGGGACATGGGTGTTCGGAGAGCGACCCACCTGCGCCTCTTCCTAAACACGGCTCGGGGTATAAATGCATTCAGTCCATCGGAAGGTTTCATTGGCCAATGAAAACATTCCTACCTTAACCTCCACGGGCCTCTTCCAGGCGAGCAGGACTAGAAACGGAGGCACATCTGGCTGCACTGGTCTTTCTTTTGAAGGCAAGGGCGCGGTACGGGGGGGGGGGGGTCGGCTGGCGGCTCCGGGGCAGGTCATGCTCTGTGAGAGGAAGTCCCATTTTCTGCCGTCAAATGGATCTCAGGTAGCAGGTGCAGGGAACGGGAGTCTTCCTAAAATTTAGGAAATTTTCGGCTTTCCCATTTCAGCTCTAATGTCACCTCCTCACCACCGCTTTTCCTCTTCATGCAAGCAACCCACACAGTGCATTTATGACATGAAGAAATCAGCCATCTCCAACCCAGCACCCTCCAGACTTGCCAGACTACAAACCCCATCTTCCACAGTCAGCATGCTCTGCGGTCATTCTGCTTGGGAAGAATTTATTTATTTATTTAAACCTTTTTTAGACCGCCCCTTACCGTGGTCTCAGGATGGTATAACAATAAGACAAAATAGAATAAAACTCAGCATCCTAGTCAAAATCTTAACCAATCAACCAATACAACACATATTAAAACAGTCAAATCTTAAAACATTGGGAAAATAAAAAGGTTTAGCCTGGCGCCAAAAAGAATAAAGGCTTGCGAACCTCTCTGGGGAGTGATTCTACAATCGGGGTGCCACCACAGTGAAGGCCCTTCTCTGGGTAGCCACCCTCCTAATCTCCTTCAAGGAGGGCTCCCGGAGAAGAGCTCCTGCCCCAGATCTTAAGGGGCGGGCGGGCACATATGGAAGGAAGGAGACACTCCTTCAGGTAACAAGGCCCTGTGCCGTTAATTGTGGTATCACACATCTGGAGAATGCCGGGTTGGAGCAGACTGGAAGAAGTGCTTTCAATTCTATCTGTGCTTATGAGTGCGCTAATGCAGCATAAGCATTAATGTGCCCTGTTACAGCGGTCATATGCCCAGCTCTACACAAGCCAGACCACGGCCACTTCAGCTGTCTTCACCCTCACGGAAACTTCGCGTACGGCTCCAGCTGCAACTTTTCCTGCAGTGGCGGCTTTCAGCTCGCCGGACCGGAGAGGCTCGAGTGCACGGCACGAGGAGACTGGACCAAAAAGCAGCCGCGTTGTGAAGGTCAGTGCCAAACACTTTTCCCAGATCCGGCGGGGATCCCGCACCTGCACCCTGACCCAAAGGCCTGAGGTCACTGCTTGCATTGTTATGAAAAAGAAGCCCACGGATGGACTATGAGTGCAGAGGGAAACACGGAGAGAAGCCCCAAACCCTGAATTTAAGATAGCATATTGGTTGCTGTGACCTGAGGGAGTTCAAAGCAGAGTTTGTCAGAGTAGGATCTCAGATTGAGGATCTGCTGCAGTCCAGGCCCCCTGGCCTTGCCCAGCCCAAGATGACACTCAAACGCAGAAATGTCTTAGTCACAAGCAGCTGATAATTTTGAATTTCTAGTACAAGAGGACTTTGGTTTTCGCCAACTCAGTTCTGACTATAATTACGCTGTCATACTATTTCCAGGTCCTTTACTTGGAACCAAATTCTACCAAGAATCTGACATTTAATGTAACTTTTAATAAATCATGTACTTGAGTTTCCAGATTCCAGGCTACGAAGGTTAAGCTCTGTATTTACTAACTTGCAGCCATGTTTCTTTTAGAACTAGAAATAGGGTATTAAAAAACCTCTATGACAAGTGAGAAGGTTATTTTATGTTATGAGTTTTATATTACTGCTGTCAGGATCTGGGCTGTTCTGGTGGTCAGAACCAGAACCACCTTATTTGCAGGATCTGTCTCAGGGCCCGCTGGAGCCCTCTGTCTACTGATGAGTACCAGCTGGGAGTCCTGGGGAAGAGCAAGACGGAGCGAGCTCTTCCCTCCGGGATGGGACTCAGCAGCCCAGGTTCTCCTGTAGCTGCACTGCCTCGCCTGCCCCGACTGCCCTTGCCCTGCTTTGCTGCCTCAGCAGCCCAGGTTCTCCTGTGTGCTGCTGTGCCTGCACCTCGCCTGACCGCACCTGCTCCTGGTTCCTGGATTTCCATGTTGCCTTGCTCTCATGCCTACCTCCAGCCTCGCCTGTGTCTCCTGCCTCGCTGTGCTGCCTCAGCAACAGAGGGCTTTCTGCGCGCTGCGGTTGGGCTCCTGCACCTTGCCTCAGCCTTGCTGCACCTGGTTCCTGTAGTCCCCTGTATCTTGCCATGCTGTGCATCTTGCCAAGCCGCGTCTCCTGCCTTGTTATCCTGTCTAAGGTCCCTGCTGCTCGGTTGGTGCTCCTGGTTCTCAACCCTTGGCTTGTTCCTGACCGTGTCCCTGTTCTGCCCTCATGCAGCCTTGTGGCTCCTGACCCCAGCCTGCACCATGACCACAACCTGGACTTGCTTTTGGATGCCATCTTGCCTGGAGTTTGGTTGCCCAGGTCCTGGTCCTCTTGCTCTTGCCTGGCCCTGTCTCTGGCTGCCCACCTCCCAGCCCCGAACCCTGGCCATTGCCACCTGAAGATACCTGCTTAATGGTTCTGAGAGCAGGTGGCTCCTGCTGCTGGCACATCGTCACTCACTTGCAGAGCAGCCTGAAGGAAGCTGCTTGGAATTTGACGGAGCCAAAGAAGGGGGCAGGTCAAGTCCTACAGCCGGGTGGCAAGCAGCAGCTTTGGGAGCCTTCAAGAACTGGATGTGGTTTGCTCTTTGGGGAATTGGCGCGTGCTTTAAGGATGGGCCGGTCTGTCTGGGCTTAGTCTGATCTGCTGTGATCAACACGTATATAATGTAAACAGAGAAATGCCAAAGTCTTCCATGCACTTCCATCAAGAGGAAACAGACCCGAGACGGGGGGCGAACACGCACTGTGGCCTCTTGCAAGCTAGAAAATACACGATGCATTCGTGGGCCAAAGCACATGTCAGGCTCGATCGGCACGCACATCCTCTGCAGTTCCTTTCTTGTCCAAGATGAGGGTACATTGTGCGTGACAGTGCCTCTGCTTCCCTTTGCCAGCTGTCCGGTGCGCAGCCCTGGAAGACCCGGCCAACGGAAGGAGAGACTGCAGTCATCCGTACGCACGCTTCGCATATCACTCCAGCTGCGTCTTCTCCTGCCGCTCGGGGTTCGAGTTACTTGGCCCAGAGATGCTCAGTTGCACGGACCAGGGAAACTGGACGGGGGAAGCGCCCACCTGCGAAGGTACGTAGGAGCTCTCCGGCTCATCTTGGTTCCACAGAAGGTCTGGGGAATGGGCTGGGGGCCGCTGGTTGCTCGCCCCCACTGCAGGGGGTGCCTCCAGAGAGTCTGTGGCCATCCCAGGAGAATCCGAGGCCCAGGCCTATACCTTGCTTGAGCCTGGAGAAGTGAAACAAAATACGGTTTAGGCAATCATCTACCAAAAGATCCAGTGCCAAGATTTTCCCTAATTATTTTTAAAATCCCTCCGTGCCATCCTGGCAAATATTATTTGAAGCAGAAGTGTGGTATTCCGGCCACTTGGACATCCAAAAGGAGTATTATTCTGCTAGTGCAGGCAATTACCCCCAACGGAGGCTATTCCATTCCGACCGCCCCCTCAGATACGTACGAGGGGCGTCGGGGTGCTGATCCCCTTGAATGCCCAGCCTGGCGCTCATCCCCAGTTGGGGGTCACTACCCTGCAGCGCAGCTCCTGAAAGCACTCGCTGCAGCATCCATGGAAATCGGTGGGTAGAAAAGCGAAGGGCTCTTTGGGGAAAGCGGGGCAAGTTTTGCGCAGCCTCGGCCTTCGCTTTGGCCCGGCTTCTGGCATCCAGGCCCCATGGCTCCTCAGTCCTGCTTTTGCTTCTTGGTACTCCGCAGCCTGCAGCATTACTTGCTCCCTCGGCGTTCGGGGTGGACCTCCATCCTCTTGTCTGTGTAACGCTCTGGCCTTTCCTCCACATGCTCTTTCTTCTCCTCCAGCCACCAGGTGCCCCGGGCTACTTGCTCCCCTGAACGGACACATGAACTGCACTCATCTGCATGGAGACTTCAGCTTTGACTCCGGCTGCAGCTTCTCCTGCAACGTGGGTTTCACAAGGGTCGGACCGGAGATGCTTCAGTGCACGCCCCTGGGGAATTGGACAGAGACTGTGCCCACCTGTGAAGGTCAGGGAAGGCGCGCTCTTGGGGGCCCAAACCCGGGGAGAGCTGCCACTGTCTGCTAAATAAGTCTGCTAAACAAACAAACAAAAATGCAGCTGGCTAAAGGAACGAGCCAACGGTTCCAGAATGCTGTCCAGGTCCCTCTGCATACTTCTGCTGGGCTGTGCCTGGCTGCACCCCAGGTGGATGCGGGGCACCTGTGCCAGAAGGAAAGTCCAGGCCAGGTGCCTTCAGGTCAGGCCTTCTCGGTGTGCCTCTCCCACCTGATGTGGACACCTGTCCCGGAGAGGCCTTTTCCTCCAGAGCATTCCACCTGTGGGCAAAAGCATTTTAATTTAAACACGGCAACCTTGCGGTTTGCTTTGGGATTCCCTGAGCCCATCTCGGTGGGAAAGGGGCATCCAGCATGAAGTGGCACCATCACCATCTCTTCTTCTCATTGTTTTTGTCTGTTTTATCTGCTGGTTTTATTTATTCCTCTTTCTGCTGGTTTTATTCTGGAGTGCACTGTTGCTTTGTTTTTGGAGATCCCACCTCAGTATTGCTTTATTTAGATAATGTCATGGGACAGAGACGGCATACAAAAACCTTAAATAAAAATGAATAAAAGTCAGGTATTATTAATCCATTTATCCCATTCCTGCAGTGCTGAGTTCAGAAACAGCATGCCGTGCTGAAGGCTTGTTGGGCGAGATCTCAGCCTAGTTTCTCCCCTTCCTCCCTCGTAGCCATAAAGTGTCTCCAGTTGAAGCAGGGTGACAACATGGAGCTCCATTGCTCCAGTCCCTGGGCGCCCTTCAGCTACAGCTCATCATGCGAGTTCTCTTGCACCGAGGGCTACTTTCTCAATGGAACAAAGCGGATGCAGTGCCGGGCGGATGGATCCTGGTCTGCTAAGATGCCTCTTTGCCAAGGTACACCTGTCGGATTTCAGTGGAGATGCTTGGAGGGATAGACACTGGATGAAAAGTTCCAGTGTGGTTTTGATGCATCGCTTTCCCACAAGCCTTGCAAATGGAACGAGAGACCTTTTCATTTAAATCAAGTGCTGCTTCAGTTGTCACTTTTGCCACTTTCTCATAATTTAGATGACGACCTAGTCTTAAAAAAACCCCACTATTACTTTTCTATAGCTGAAGTTCTTTGAGTGGACCACAACAATGTAAAAACACAAAATACACTGTTAAAATTGCAAGTTTAAAACTACAACATCAAACAGAAGCAAAAGCCAGAGTTAAACCTAGCAGCAAAACAAAGATTTAAAATGAAGTAAAAGAGTTAAAGCAACAGGAACTGAAAGATTACAATTCCCGGGAAAACAAGTTCTTTGTCTGGCGCTAGATACCAAACATCTGTAGATGCAAGGCAGGCCTCTCTGGGAAGGTTGTTCCATGACTGCAGAGCCACAACAGAGAAGGCGCTCTTTTAATTCGCCACCCTCTTGACTCCCATTCTGCAGAAGGGCCTCTGGAGCTGGCCCTGGGTAACCTGGGCACATATGTGATTCATAGCATTTCCTGGCATGATCAGAGGCATCACAGACACTCACAGGGTTGGTTGCCCAGAATACAAAAGGATCTGCCTGGAAGAGTGAGGAATTGGCCCTGTTCTGTTAAGAATGCATTTCCCCTTGGTAGGGATAATTGAATTGCAAGAAGTCCCAGCCGGCTTCTCAGGAACAAAAGAAACTTTTCTATGAGAGGTTTCTTGGAAAGTTTAGCGGAAGGGACTCGTCAGAATAGAATTGTGGAGCAAGACCACTCCAGATTCGGTGAGCGCCGATCATTCTTGCACAATCTGAGCTGTGTGCCAGATGAAAAGTGGGAATTTGAAGCCAAGGAATGAAGGTGGTGCCCAAGGCCAGGCAGTCAGAGGGAGAACCCACGAAGACAGCTGGATTGGTAATGTCACATGACGGACTGAAAAGGTTGGATAACCTAGAACCCAACCTGATGGACCTAGAACCCAACCTGATGGACCTAGAACCCAACCTGATGGACTTCATATCCCACAGCTGGGAGTCAGATTATGGTCTAGAGGGAACCATGATGATCTAGAAAGACAACCTTTTAAAATTCCCTCTTAGTTTCCTTAGCAAGATGAGGTACATGACCACCTACCTCTGCCAAAGATCTCGGTGCCTGACAGGTTTTAGTACATAGGAAGACGAAGGATTTGCAATGTGAATGAGAACGCAAAGCTACATAGGCCTTAGACCATGGGTCCTCAAACTACAGCCTGCGGGACGGATCTGGCCCGCCATGGCCATCCATCCGGCCTGCGCCGCCGTTCACCGCCCGCACACGCGCTTGCTGCACGGGTGGGGAGGTGGTGGCTCGTTCGCTCGGAGATGGTTTTGGACTCGCTAGGAGATGTCCAAGTGAGCGAGCCACCTCGGCGCGTGCCCGGTGGCACCTCTCCAGCCCGCACCCCCAGGCACCTCCACCTCACAGGCCCTCCGCAGCCTTTCAACTGGCCCCCTATTCAAAAAGTTTGAGGACCCTGCCTTAGATCATCAGACTGCCCAGCGCTACTTGACCAGCCCTTTGAACCCAATAAAAATGGCCAGCAAGCCCTGGATCGGGGGATTTAACCTATCGGCTTGCTACTAATTTCAGAAAACGCCGCCTCCTCTCTCACGCAAGTGCTGCGTTACACCGGCGGAGTGGCAGCCTCCATTATCGGCCTGGTGGTCCTTGGGACTCTGATAGTGCTGGCCATCAAGCGACTCAGCAAAAGAGGTAAGGGGGTTCAAGCAGCTCACCTGGTCTCTCTCCCGTTTGCCAGTCTTGCACACCTGCCATTCAGGTTGTGTTCTCTTTGGATGTTTTAGACTTTGGGGTGAACTGTTCTCCAGGAACTGATCTAGATTACATAGCCAGAGGGGGCAACATTTTGGTGAGCATCACTTCAGGCCCCAGGGATGCGTGAATGTGCATGTCTCAACTTTGAAAGTTCTCGCGTGCATTTTTTAAACCTGTCTGATGTAATGAGCTAGAATGTTGGAAGGTGAGGCTTCATGAAGGTTTCTTCCTGATGTGATTTTTCTCATTATTATTATAATTTATTTCTTTATTTTTTATAGTTAGTCAGAGCTCTCTGGGCAATTTGCAATCCATGATCAAATACAATAAATATTGTCAAAACGGAAAGAAAAGTTTTAAAGCAAAATGTTTAAGCTGCTAAAAATGAACAGCAACAAAACAGCTTCACGAGCGATACTAATGGGTGTCTCTCCCCGCTTCCTTCCTGCATCGCCTGCTGCGGGCCGTGACTCCACTCAGAGGGGAAAAAGCAGCTCCTGAGCCAGACAAGGTACTAAGACTCAATATTGTGCACCCGAGGACACTGCCTACACAGACTGGGTTCGCACAACCCAGTAGCCCACAATGAGCTGGCATGTCACCAGGGTGGCTTGTTCTGGAGCAGGCCTCAGCGCCTTCTAGGGGCCGTTCAATCCACGGGAGTCGTTCTGGCATCAGAACCCAGAAGAGCAATTCCTTGGTGGGTTATGCAAGATCTCCCAGCAAGCTACCCTGCAGGAGCGGCAAAAGCCGCTTTGAAGTGACCATCCCTGTTTTGGCTCCTCTGAAAAAAAAATCAGCCTGGGAAATGCTTCCAAATGGCTTTCCAACATATGCCATCTTGTCTAAATGCCCTGCTTGGTTTCAGCCGTCAAATGCCAAGAGGCCGACAGAGCAAGGCAGCATAGAGCCCAAACTGCAAACCGTTGGCAGCTGCCCGTTATGTAGCCTTGGGCAGGTGCACCAAATAGGGGCAGGATGAATCCCCCGCAAGCAATGTAATCATCTCATTTTCTGCTTCCAGAGAACTGACACTATTCAGGGTCATCCACCTTTCCGACAATTCCTCAAGTCACCAGCTAGTCCAGGAAGGGGAGATCTTACACCAGGCCCTTCCAACGGCCTCTTCCCAGAATAGGGCCTGTGGCTCAACTTGTATTCCTCCGTGGGCGCATTATACTGCCCTGCTTGGGGTGACTCATGTGGCTAAATAGGATTCAGGTCCAAGCAAGCTGCGTTGAATCTGTCCACAAACTGTGCCCGCAACCAGCCTGCCTTATTCACAGGAATTCAGGGGGACTCCATGATGCCATCTCCAGCATGGAGCTTCCCACGTTTCCCCAGCACGTCTTCCATCTTAAAAAAATTCATTTTTTTGGCCACCCTGAAGGCTTCTTTCACAGCAACCCTTTCCCATAGCTGAAACAGTCCTTTGAATGACTTGGGTCATTTTCAGCTTTCGCCCGCTCTTGTCTCTTCAAATAGCATCGACTGAAGTTCCGTCTCTGAAAATATAAACATTCTATTCCTGGAAAACCAAGTAAATTACAGGCAAATTTTTTTCTGTATACATTTTCAAACATATCTTAGTGATCACAAGGACTAGGAATATATTTTGAGGTCATCAAGATTTCGATGGAACAAACACACCACGGGTTTGTGATGCATTAGGCTCCCTAGGCAATACCAGCCTTAGACAACTACTAATTATGTCTTTGCATTGCCTTCTAGTGATCTGGGGGCACCTGGAGTATTCACCAATGCAGCATATGACACCTTTTCCTAAGGTAAGCCAGCAGGTACGCTGCTTTGCTTTGCCCATTTTGGAGAACGGGGCTCCTGTTCTCCTTTCTGCCAGACTCCAGTGCTTTCCTTGTGAAATACTTCAGCTAGTACCCAATATTTTACTTAGAATCCCAGTGCCTTCATGCCCTCTTGTGGCAAGTTTGTGTGTTGTGACTATCGCTCTCCCACTACAGCGCTTTAATGCTGCCACTATTAGGGGGACGTGCTATTAGTGCACTATCTTCGTTAGCATTCCACAGGACTATCCCCAGACAACAGATGCAAATAATTTCTGGACTAGGACTGGATGCAGGGTCCCTGGACGGGAGGCGTGAGGGAGGATAAGGTGCCAGAAGAGTTTTAGGAGATCTGTTGGGGCCTGCAGCAGGAGCAACCCACTTTTAAAAGAGGGTGAGGGAAAGGAGTTGCAGCTACTGCCGTTTTTCCTAATAAGCCCCAAATATTTCTCTCTCTTTCCCCCAGAAACGTGTGAAATAGCCTCCTGCTATTGCGGCATGCAAACAGGCCTAAAACATGGTTTGGGGCTGGAAACGCAGGGACATTTTCAGCTTGCCCCCGATATGTCAGCCGAAAGATCCACAAGCATAGCATTTCACTCCTTCACGTGCACACCCTAAGAAAGAGACTGAAACCCCGAAACTTTGGGTCCTACCCTAAGACTCGGCATTCCTAATAATAAATGGAGAACTGTGATTTTTTTTGCACTTTTATACTTGAAGCCGATGCTTTTTTCACCCTTAAAAAGTGAGAAACATTTCAGCTGTCCTGGGAACTGAGGCTTTAGGCATTACTTAGGCACAGTACAGCGATATATTTGTTAGTAGAGGGTTTTTGAGGATCTACATTGTATCAGAGGGTTAACCTAACAGGATACTATTGGAAAGCATAATATGAACAAAACTGTCCCTCTATGAAAGGCAGTATGTTCTATGGAAAGAAGATGAGTGCATATTTGAAATAATGTGCATTCTCAGCTTTCTTGACAACTTCCATTCTTGATTGTAAAACAAATTTTGTCACTTTCCAAGTACAAAGGCAGAACAATGCAGGACTTGATTTTTCACAATGCACGGACTTTTTAGTTGTGGCCATAGCTATGCAATCCAAACCACACACAATCTCTTTCTGAATTATCATGCTTGATGCTTCCTTTCACAGGAAAGTTTTTCACGTTTTGCTTCCTTTAATGGGGATGTTTTATACACAGAATTCGCTTGGAACCTGGCCATGGGATAAAAGCGCCGGCACAGTGGGATTTCCTGCACTTCAGCTCAGTTCTGCCATCGGCCAGCGAGAGTCTGTGCCTGATAGGTGGGGACGGAATAAATCCATGCTGCCATTCACACCGTGTGCCCAGTGACCAGGACTCCCTGTGCTCTCAGCCTCCTACCAGATCACAGTGGGAAGAAACCTTAGGCCATTACCAAGAAACCTCATCTAAACCTGTCTTAAAAGATTGTGCATTTTGGGAGATGACGCCTTTGCTTCATCTCGACGCCACCAGTGTCTACAGGACTGGGACTCAGAAGATCCAGGCTCTGGTCCCCACTCAGCCGTGAGGCTCCAGGGTGACGTTGGGCCAGTCGCTCACTCTCAGCCTAACCCACCGCACAGGGTTGTCGTTGTGAGAATAAAATGACGTAGAGCAGGACTGTGTAAGTTGGGGCTCCTCACGAGACAGGCAGGATACAAATGCAGTGTAAGAATGATGATGGCAATATCTGACATCGTAAGACTACTCTGAAAGCAAAATCCAAACCTACGGTTTTACAAAGCAACCCTGGGCTTCGCTATCCCTATCTAAGCATACTAGGATACTAAACCCTGCGGTTGCTGTTCAGGCTAGAAAACGTTGACAGAGAGGCTCCAGAAAATGTGGGGCACAGGCGAAACCGGAAAGGATGCCAGCTATTGACTTCACTGATGCCAAGAGGTCTGACCAGAAAAGATAAACTGTCTAGCCGTCAGTATCACAACGGCAGCGCTTGGGTGTCGCGGGGGAGGGGGGGCTGAACCCCAAAGCTGGGCTGCTTGCAAGGGTTTTGGCTGGAGGAAGAGAGGTCCCCAGAGGCTTGTAGCTGCAAGCGTCTAAGTCCTGAATGGCTGTCACCAAGCAGTTTTTGCAAACCAGAAAGCAAGTACTGTATTAGTAACCCCTTACATAGAAAAGATCCCTTTGATGATTACTGTATCGTTCAGTCCGCCTTTCAGTGCCATCCCATGCCTCTTGCGGCAGCTTCTTGCTTTTCAGTTGTTCTACCAGACTTGGTGGCAGCAGCAAATGGTTGACTTGTGGAGCTCTGAGTCACGGTGGCTGAGAGCAGTTTGGTCCTGAGACCCATGCGCTTGCTAAAATGAGAAATCCCACAGGGATGCTGCCCAGTGAAGGGCCTCCCCCCCCACCCCCAGGGGGAGGCAGCCATGGGGAGAGGAAATCCCCCCCACAGCTGGGAATGAGCAGGAATGCACATTGCAAGTCTCCATCCCCAGGTACACCCTAAATACGCCAATGTGCCCACCCTGAACGGTCCCCCTTTGAAGGCACACCTTGAACAAGCTGTCCTGGTGGTGCTTCTTTTGGCATTGTTGCCGTCATGCATTTGGCCCTCTCGTTTTACTCTCATGCGCCGCCGGCAAACTGCCGCCATGATTCCCACCCACTCCTCCAAACAGTGTATGAAACCGATAGCGTGTAAAAGGCTTGATCTGGGCAGTCCCTTTGGGGGCTGCCTACACACTGCATGTATTTCCTGTTACGTCTGAATAAACGGCAAATGTTCTTTTGATTGGACACCCCTAGTGGACTCTCTCTGGTTTTCCTTATCAGAAACATGGGAAAGAATTCTATATACCCCTTGGGAAAGGGATGAATAAAATGTAATAAAAGAATTCTTGACATATTTTTAAACTCGATGTAATGGTTTCACAGTATCAGATTTCTATGTTTTTTCTTGCAATTAGTGTAAGTATAACATTTGAGAATGGTTGGCTGACTTGTTTTTACAGCTGAAACCTAAAAACCATTCTTATGCTGGCTGAAACCTCTTGGGAGAAACATATACTGTACTGTACAGGATTCGTCTGCGCTTTGCTCTGGTGCTGGGATGGGTGCGTTGCAGGATGAAAGCTGAAGACAACAAACGCTACACCCCTTGAAACATATATGGCCTTCCTTCTCCATGGGGCAGAGCAGGTTTCAGCCCTGTGCTGTGCATGTTGATCCTGAAGAAAGTCTATTTCAGCAACATATTTTTAAAAAGCACATTGAAAATGTTTTGGGGTATCTTAAACGTGGGTAGATGGGCTTTTGCCAATCAACAGGAAATGAAATACCAAGCATACCTTACCATGGCCAGTCCCAAACAGCTTTTGCATGCTAACACGAACCCTGCCTTTGGTAAGCTAATTCGTACACAAAATACAAATGTCCTGCAGCCCGATCCAAACCAGAGGGGATGGATGGAGCCTCCTGATAAAGGGCAGCCCTATGGAGAGGGCAATCCTATGCATGTGCATAGGGGTCTAGGTCCTCCTTGACCTTGAAGCAAGTTGGGTCTTTTGGGGCCAGTTGCTCACTCTCGACCGGGCCTCCTTTGCAGGGTTGTTGTTAGAACGGGTGTGGTGGCCAGAATGCTGGGCTGGGCACCTGGCAGATCCAGGCTCGTCCTCAACTCAGCTGCGAGGCTGCGCGGCTGCCCTTGGGCCAGCCAGCCAGGGTCCCTCGGCCTCGCCTCCCGCGGAGGGCTGCTGTCAGCGCTGGTAAGGCCTAATGGTTAGAGCCCGGCCCTGGGCGCCGCGCTCCAGCCCCTCCCGCTCCGGCCCGGGACCGCGGCGGCCGGGCCAGAGCGCAGCCCCGCCCGCCGCGAGGGGAGAAGGCGGGGCCGAGGCGCGCCAAACGCGGCCGGCGCGGCGTGGCTCTTCGCGGCCCCCGTAGCGGCCCCGCGCGTGGCGTCCTCGCCGGCTCACGTCACGTGCGATCCCGGAAGCGGCGGCGAGGCGCGATGGCGGCGGTGGCCGGCTGGGCCCCGGGCGAGCCGGGCCTCGAGTGGGGTACGGCGGGCGCGGGACACGGCCCTGCGGGGCCCCCGGAGCGCAGCGGCGCCGGCCGGGCTCCTGCGGGCGGGGGAGGCTCGCGGGCGGCGGGCTGAATGGCGGCCTTTCCCGTGCGTGCCGGTCTCGCGGTTGCCTTGCTGGGCCTCGCCGTCTTCTTCCCCGGTTGCTTCCAGCGCCGGTTGCTGTTATCTCAGTTGTGTTGCGTGTCTGTGCCCCGGCTTTCCTCTCGTGAGGAGCCGAAGGCGGCTTATGTGCCCCGCCGCTCCTTGTTCCCCTCACAACAGCCCTGTGAGGTAGGTGCGGCGGAGGGCCGTGACTGGCCCGGGGCTGTTTGGGCGAGGGGAACGCGAGGCCAGATCTCCCGGGCTCCCTAGGCCAGGGCTGTCATCGCCCACCGCACGGGCTCTCTCAGATCAGGCTGGGGGAGAGCGCGAGTGGCCCAAGAGCGCTTCGACCGTGGGCGCGATTGCCGTTCTGGGCAGACATTAAGGTCTCTACATGGTAGATGGGCGTGGATAAGGAGAGACGACGTGCTTTAGGTTATGGGTGAGGCAGATTTTGAACCCAGAACGTCTTTTTGCAGCTTGCCCTTTGAAGTGATAGAGTATACTCGGATTTGGGAAAAGTTAAAATTGCAATGTTACATACTCTTAAATGTAAATATTGTCGAAATCTATGGGACTTACATCAAGTAAAGTTGTTACAAATGAATTGGCTTGTCAGATCAGGCCAGGGTCCAAAAGCAGAAGGACTTAAGGGGCTTTTTTATGTTCCTGTGACTACAGAAATTGTGTTTATCTATCCCCACCCCCAGCAGATTGTGGCTTGGGGTAATTTATGATGAGGAAATGGAATTAAGGGAAATGTTGACCCTCATCGCTAGTGCTGCAACCCTGATCTGATTCAGTCTTCCACTCCACCCTCTGTCCCAATCAGTCACAGATCTCTTGCTGTCTCTGCTCAAGGCTTGGGAGGTAATCCTAGTGCATGATGCAATACTGCCACAAAATACTGCTGTGATTGAAGAGTGCCTAGTGAAAAAAGCCTAAAGAAGAAGAAGAAATCAGGAACCTTGTCAGCAGAATAAATTATTTAGAATAAGCCAACAGAAGCACATTAAGCCAACAGAAGCACATTTGTCTCCTTTTTCTGGATTGCCACTTACAGAGCTTGTAGGATGGAGAATTAGAGGCTTATCCTATCTGGATAAAGGGGATATGGTGAATATCAGCACTTCCTATAAATTGGCTTGTATGGCTAATGCCTTGCTTATGTTTGTTAAATCCCAGATTCTCTTCTCTTCAGTGAAATTGGTGATTTGATTGAACAAGATGACCTTCAGCTAGATCTAGAGAATGACACATATGTGAGTAGCAGCTGCAGTGATTTCAGAATAACAAGACAAGCAAAATGGCCTTGCTTTGGTTTATTCTGTGTTGTGTGCTCATTTTGCTGATAACCTAGTTCAGGATGACTTTCCCTGCACTGCCATAAATGTGGAGGCATTTGGCTTGTATTTTTTGTACTTCGCACATGTTTGGGACTGAGTTTACGAACCCGAAAATGCAGCTGGATTCTGGTTTGCACTTTGGCCGGTAGTTGTTTATTTCTAAACTGCATGAAAAGCAATTTCTACTTTTGTGTTGTAACCTTCTTGATGAACACTTTTTGTGCGGACTTGGAGTTCAGTGGAATATTTGCTTATTTCTAGTTCAAGTCTTACCAGTAGAAAGAGTTATGGATGAAGCTAACAAGAGACAGATAGATCATGCAGAACTCTTTCCGCATAGTCTTTGGACAGTTGAATGCCTTTAAGTTAATAACTATAACTTTAAGCTTGGCTTTGAAAGTTGGAGGTTGGAGTACTTTTGAAAACCCTGACAATTGGAATATGGAGAAAAGTAAAATATTAACTTGTAAAACATTGTTTTTGAGCTACTGTTAATGCTTGCTATGGCTCGTACTGTGCTCAGCTGATAAAGTCCTTAGAAGGACTTTTTCAGCATATAAAAGAGAAGCTTTTTACAAAATATTATTAAAGTAATCCGGGTGGAACACCTGTGGCTTGCCAAATATTTTGGCCTACCACTCCCATCAGTCCTAGCAGCATAGCCAGTGGGGAGAGACATGCAGTGGAACTTGTTTGGATTCAAGTCATCTAGGATTGAGGGTGGTTAAAAAAAAGGTGAGGCATATTAAAAATGGATATCTTTTATCATTGCCTATGTATTTTCAGTAAAAGCACCTCTTTTAACTTCAGTTATACATTAAGCCAAGGAAGCAAAGTAATGATTCAAAGTTTGTTTATTTAAAACATTTGTACCCAGTCTATATTCACTGCAGGATCTCTTAGATGGCTGTTTGTATGTTTTTATACGTTTGATTTCTACTCTCTCAGTAACTCTGCTCACTGTAATTTGTAGGAAAACAACCTTTGTGACCTAGACTTCGATTTAGATCTGATGTCTTGGGATTCAGATCCATGGGATTTTTTAAAGCAGACCCCAGCAGGTAATTTCAGGTTTAGTCACTCATTGCAACAACAACAACAAAAAAAGAGCTTTCCTTTTGCAATAGCAGCTTATATCAGGGTTGGAAAATGTTTAAAAATTGCAGAAGGGTAGCCACCTTAGTCTTTTGCAGCAAAAACGACAAAGAGTCTTGTGTTAGTTAATTTAGGGCACAAGCCTATGCAAGATGAGACAAAAAAAAATTCTGCAGCTCTCAGCATTCCAACTATGCTGGTGGTGGTTGCTGGGAGCTTAAGCTTTTTTTGTCTAAGCAGGCATAGAATTGTACCTTTATTCTAGGGTAAGCTTCCGAGCAGGACAGTCTAAGGTGCCACAAGAGTCTTTGTTCCTTTTCTTTTTACATGGAGAACAGTTGACCAAGTGGAAGAGTTAGTTGGGGGCCAGAGCTGGAGTGGGTGAAGTCAGAGCCAGAAGTTTGTGCCAAAATTTCTTCTCCCACACCTCTATAAAATGTATAAAATTATTCAGTCTTTTATCATGAAATAATGTCAAGAATGTCCCAAGGTGGCAGAAGTTGGTGGAAAAACATTGAGCAGAGATGCTGCTGCTGCTCGTGTCCAGGCGCCACCTTGGGATACACTTGAGGTGGGAGTTTCAGGCAAAGCTGCAGTTGTTGGCACCGTAGTAATGGATTCTCCTTTGTGTAAGCAGTCACGTTAGGAGAAGCATGGCCAGGATATGTTACAGTGGTGCCACCCTGATTGAAGAGAGACTGTTTGAGGATCTCCAGATATAACTAAGAGGAGTAGGGCTGGGGTATGAAGGGAGTCAGTCCCGTTTAAGGGGAAATTACAAGTCAGTTTTATAAACGTTTCTGATATGCTTTAACTTTATTTATTTAAGGGTTTTCTAACCCATTTGATTAGCCAGATTGGCTCTCAGGACAGCTTACAAATCAGCAATCTAAAAACATAAAATATTCAATATATTATAAAATATCACAATCAATCACAATACATCAGAGCTACCCACAATAACAATAAATAGTAATAAGGTATATAAGCCAAATCACACCATGCCAATGACTAATGAGACAAAAACCTATATAAAATCCATGCATTTAACAATTAATGTAACAGTATATTAACAATTCAGTCTCTTCCAAGAATGGGGAACACACGTGCCTTTACAAAATAGGCATTGCTTGTGTTTTGTGTTGAGACTTGTGTTGAGACTGGGAAAATACAATGCTTTGCTAGAGAAACAAATTTGCATCCACTGTGAAAATAAGGCGGAGTGGGCTGTCTGTTTCTTACACCTGCGAGATTCCCTCCAAAAGCAAGCCAGCCCAGGAAACTTTTGGTTACCTAGGTGATAAAGAAGGAGTTTTACTTGGATGCAGAGGAGGGGTTTGGACAAGTCTTTCGTAGAAGGCTTTCTGAGTCTGATATTCTCCCTTGCGTCCTCATTTTGCAGATGCTAACTGCAAAGCGGAGCCCCTCTCACCTGCCACGTCAACAGATTCAGTTCCTTCTCCTTTGTCTGTGGATTCCCCAGTACAGCATGTACCTGTAAGCACTTCACGCTTCGGACTAATCAGATAGATGGTAGCATGTAATCAAGTAGGGGCTCAAAGTAACCATCTGTTTATGCTTGGCCTACAAGATGCAAAGAAGCAATTGCATTTTCTCCCTGCTTTGTAACTCCTACATTCTTCTTACAATCTTGACCTCGGGAATATCTGGCTACTGCCCAAATTAAGTCTCTGCAGGAGCAGGAAGGCTGTAAGCAACCCCTTTCTCTTCTAAAGGGAGAATAACTGATCCTAAGCACAGGAGAATTGTTGGAGCCCCCTGAGCTCCTTGGATGATCTGGTGTCTGATGGCTTGTATGCCAAGCTTACTGAAGGATGTTGTCCATCAGATCCATCATTTTGACTCTGTTCCTGGGGCCTCAAACCACACTTGAGACCTGTCGCTCTTCTCTCCCCTTCCACCATTTCCATCTGCTGTGGTAACTGCAGGATTTCCAGGGTGCTGGGTTGAAGTCAGTTACACAGGGAAGGACTTCCTGAGCTGGATTGGAATATTGAAGATCTGCTTATATGGGAAAGTGTCATAGAATCTCGGCGGACGGTGGGCAGAGCTGTAGCCCTGAAAACAGATGTCAGCAAATGGTTGTCTTCTGCTTGCTTGTTGTATCAGAAAGGGTCCCATGCTGTGCTTTTTCGGTTTACTTTCTCAGGAAGACACAGAGCTGGGCTCCAGTTCCCAGCCATCTCCTGTTTCTTTGTATGGCAAGAGCTCTCCAACTCCCTCCCTGCCGGTGGAACAGAAGGAGAGGAAGCCCCCATGCAAAACTGTACAGCACTCTGGTATGATTGAGCTGGACTGTTTGGCCATCTCCGATTTGGCCCTTTTGCTGTTGTAAATATAGCTTTTTATTGTTGCTGTTGTTGTTAAAATGAACTACCCAATGAATTTCATATTTTAATTATTCGGTTGATTAATTGGTTAGAGGTGCATGAATTTGCAGGTTGAAACAATAGTTCTTGTTTCAGTTTACCTTACCCAGCCATCTCGATGCAATCAGAGCTATAGACTGAGAGTCTTCAAGCTCACCTGTCATTTATTTTTTTATTTTTTTATTTGGAAATTTATAGGCCGCCCCTTGCCACAAGCCTCGGGGCGGCTCACAACCAAATTTGGATGGGTGAAAACCCTCTCTTGGTGAAAATCCGTAGCTCCGTTAGAAGCGGCTACATGGGGTAAGGTACAGAGCTGCAGGCCTGGAGGAATGTTGTCCATGGGGTCGCGATGGGTCGGACTCGACTTCGCGACTAACAACAACAACAGAGCTGCAGAATCATTGTCTATTAAAGTTGGCATTTTCTCCACCCTCCTCCATGTCTAAACAATAATTCTGAGGGAGCATTATTTTTTTTGTTTTTCAGTGATGTGTGCATGCGCCACGATGATCATGCCCTGCTGTCCGCAGTGTTTGCAAATAACTGTATTGGAAATAGTTGGCCGTTTTTAAAACTTGCTGCCAGCTTAATCAGCGCAGTTTACACCCTTTTAATTTAAAATCAGTGAATCGGGTCAAGTAAACGTTGCAACCCTACTAAGAATGTGTTCTAAATACTTGAAATATAAGCTATAAATGGATGACTAAAGTTGCCTTGTTCTAATATTGCCTAGCTTCCTTTCTGTAACAACTCCCACTATACTTGTAGTGACCTTTTTGTCACTTCCAGGACAAAACATCAAGTGTACAATGTCAGAAGGGAGAGGTGATGGTATATTGCTTGGTTTTAGAAATGAACAGAGCAATGTGGCTGTTACGTTTATAATGCTAACGTGTAATTTATTGGTATGTATACAAAGACAGGTTTGCATGTCTCCCTCCCCTGCTCTTTCTTCCTCAGTCCTGCCATTGCCACATATAAACCAGAGACAGAGGTTTGAAGGTTGATTAAACAACCAGAGGAACCCATGATTTGAAATTGCCTTTATTCCAGAAGCAGCCAAAGTTTGTTTTAAAGCACAATCTCTATGACAGATTACACAGGATTAGAGGGAAATCTGGAAGTACTTCTCATAGCTGTGCAGGAGAAGGAGAGGGGAGTGGAGACTGTGCAGGCGAACCCATGTCGAGAAGGGCACAGGATGTGACTCCAGCTTTCGATACTCTTTAATGCGCATCTGGTGTTCTGGTTACGTGCAGGGTCCTCTTCTAACGGAGTTTCCCTTCCTCCCCGCACTCCTGCCTGCCTGCTCATGCTCCGTGGGGGGATGCAGCCACTGAAAGTGTCACTGGCCCTCAGTCTTGCTAGGAGGTGCTGTGGCGGGGCTCCCCGCTTTGGAGGGGCCCTTCCGCCTGAGCCTCATCTTGTCTTCTTCCCAGCAAATGGTCCTTCCGTGGCCCTGAGCCGGTGCAGCGCGCTGCCGCCCAAACCGTCGATTCAGCCCAAGCTGCTGCTGCCCGCTTTCCGGGAGACCCCGCCGGGCCTCAGCGTGCAGGCCAAGGCCATTGTCTTTCCCGCTCTTCCCACTCTCCTGACGCTGCCCAAGCAGTCTCCAGTTGTGGCTATCCAGCCAGCGCCTTCGAAAGGTATGGCAACGCTTGGTGGGGGGGGAGGGAGGGAGCCAGCAGGGTTGTTCCAGAAGCAAATGCAGATGGGATCCTCCAGCAGCTCTTGCCCTCCGGCTCTTTCTGGGCGCTTGCCGCCGCCATTTCGCAGTGAGCTAGTCCAGCACTGCCCTGTGGACTCCTGCTGGAGCAGGGCCACAAGCAGCTGCAGCTTTGGATCCGGGCTTCTGGGTCTTCACCTTAGATGACTTTAGCACGTGCGAGCCAAACTCACGGAGGATATTGGTTCCATCCCTCTGTGTTATTTATTTATTTATTTACTTACTTACTTACTTACTCAGCATGTAACCCACCTTTTATCCTCCTGCAAGGAACTAAAGGTCACTTACCTGGTGGCCCTCCTCTCTTGTTCATCCTCACAGCATCCCTGCGAGGTAGGCGAGACTGAGCCAAAGCCACACCGTTAACATAACGAGCATGAGGTGCTTCTGCTGGCTCTGGCAGAGTGGCTGGCGCTCACCCTTTCCGGGGCACCGCAGCTCGGCTTGCCTCTGGATGAAGGCCTGCAGCAGCCTGGCCGAGGGCGGCCTGTGTGTGCAGGGGGAGCGCATCCCCGATTGCCAGCGGCTGGGCAGCAGGGAGCGGCTCCTTTGCTGCAGAAGTGTGCATGTTCAGCTGTGGATGGATGCCGTTGCTTGCAGTGCGGTCGAGGGACAAGGCGCCAAGTGCTCGCGCGCCAGCTTCCCTTTGTACCTGCCTTTGTCTCTGATTTAGGTCCGCCAGTGATGCTTTCCCAGCCCGCTGTGGTGCATCTGCAAACACCTGGAATTCTTCCTGCCACCGCCCCGGCCATTGCCGTCACTGGGAGGGTCACACCCCTGCCAGGCCATGCTGTTAGTGTCCTGCCCCAGACGGCGGGAAAGAGTTTGACCACTGGAAACTTAACCGAGCTGAAGCCCGTTCTTCAAGCTGCTTCCCCGGCTGGCAGCCTGGATGTAAGTTCTGTCTTGAAGTCTCTGGATGTACTTCTTAGATTCGCATTCCAGCCCTTCAGCCAGAAAGGGCGGCTTAGGGCTTGCATCTGCAGCTCTCTTGCTGGAGAGCAAAACGGAGCCAAAGCCCTGTGGACCAGCATCCGCCGTGATGCTGTGACTCAGGGCATGTGGCTTCTAGCCAGGTGTGGGATGTGGTTTCCTGGCAACTTCCTTTATTTTAAGTAAACCTCTATAGTCCTTCGTGAGACGAAGGAAAACACTGAGGAGGGGCGGGCAGCCTCTCTTGAACCCGTGGCGTCGGAAAGGCATCCTGTTCTGCATTTCCCCTGGAGACCTTTGAGTGCGGCCCTGCGGTTGCCATCGGTTTCCTGGCTTGCAAACCCTTGTGTTACTGGTGGTGTGGGTGGTTCCAGTGAAATCCCAGGTGGGAGCACTTTGCCTCCTGCCGGCTTCCGTGGTTCCCCAGCGGGCGATTTTCTCGGCGTCGGCATCTGGCCCCTTTCCTGCTCTCGCAAGGAGCCCAGGGCGGCTGGCAAGGTGCTCCTCTGTTTTATCCTCACAGCAGCAAACCGGAGAGGCAGCGCAGCCCGCAAGGCGTTCCGGGAGCTTCATGGCCGAGCAGGGCTAGAACCCAGCTATGCACGGGTCCCTCCCAGCATGCGCATCCAGTGTGCCGCGCGGCCGCCACGGGGGCTGTCTAGGATACGGTGGTGGTGCTCTGGCACCGCTTTGGGCAGCTGTAAGCCAGGCTGAGGCATGGTTAATCGAGTGGCCCGGTGGTGGTACTGGAAACCCACGTGACTCCGCTTGGGCCGGCCCCAGGCCTGGCTTGTGCGCCTTAACCATGTTCCGCAGGGGCACCAGTAGCATGACCGGCCCCCCCTCTGGTGAGCCCCGGCCAGTGAGGCTAACTGGGTCCTCTCAAGCCAGTCAGCCGTGGGAATTTGGCAGCCTTCCCTGCCCCAGCAGGCTGCCTCTGCCCAAGCTGGATGGGACATAGCCAGCAGCACTCCAGCAGTACAGAGGGATGAAGGGACCCCTTTTCCTTCGCCAGTCCATGCATGCAAGCCTGAATATCCTGCAGGTATGCAGTGCGTTGTGCGGGGGTGGTGGGTGATGGGAGCAGCAGCGGCAGCATGGGCCCCTGAGTCCTGTTGCTGAGCTGCGTGAGGCCCAGAGGCATTGGCCTGGCCTGGCCTGGCCTCGCTACCTGGCCTCATTGCCATTTTCCAAAGGAATGGGGGGAGTCTTTCCTCCACCCGCCTTCTGCTGGCAGGAGAACAATCGGTATAATTGCCCCTGAGGTTGCTACGGCTGTGGTACGGTGGCCACTTCGCAGTGTTTGATTTTCTCTAACGGTGCTTGCCCTGCACCGTGCAGCAGAAATGGGAAGTGGCCAGTTCTGGGAACTGGTAGCAAACCGCAGTGCAGGGATTAATCGTGACTGGAAGACGAGCCTGCAACGCCTTGTAACTAATAGGCAGCACCCCAGGGGAACGCTGATTGCGACGGACAAATTAATAGGATTCTGCGATTATGGTGGGGTGAGAGGGGGGTGGGAGCTGGGAGATCGGGGTTCTCATCCCTGCTTGGCCGTGCAGTTTCTCGGTGGCTTGTGGCCAGCCACTCACTCTAGCCTAGCCTGCCTCATCCTGCTCTGTCAGCTGCCTGAGGTTCCCCACAAGAGGAGACCACGTGGGATATCAGTGCAGTGTAACAATGAATAATGCAGGTGCGGCTGCCTGGAAGGGGCACGGGATGCTGCGTGCATGATTAATCCAGCTATAAAATTTAGGGAAGGCTGAACTAAGAACTCTGGATTAAAAGAAGGAATTTTGTGAATATCTCCTAGATTTGAGACTGTGTTTGCTTTTGTGCTACAGCACTATTGTTGGCTTTCCTTTGGTTAAAAGAAAGCGGGGAAGCCCGCCAATTTCCTGGCTTTTACCTGTTTTTGTGTGTTCGTTTGCAGGTAAATGTTCTAAAACGGCAGCAACGCATGATAAAAAACCGGGAGTCGGCCTGTCAGTCACGGAGGAAGAAGAAGGAGTACATGTTGAGCTTGGAGGCCAGGCTTCAGTCAGCCCTCTTGGAGAACGATCACCTCAAAAGGGAGAATGGGTCCCTGAAGAGGCAGCTGGATGAGCTGGCAGTGGAGGTGGGGTTGTGAGAAGCGCGTGTCTTTCTGTTTGTCTCCTGGGGTGCCACACCCTGCAAGAACCCCTGGATTACTCGGTATCTCGAGGCTTCAGGCGCTGCCCTCGGTGACAGCCCCAGCTTTGTGAGGATTTGGATACAGCTGCCCACCCTGCATCCTCTTGTTCCCCATGGCTGGACAGTGTCTAGGAACTGGGGCTTTGAGAACAGGGCGAGGAAGGCTTGGCCAGCCAGAGCACCGCAGGCCACAGTTCTGCAGAGTGTGGCCCAGCCTCCTCCAGCTGGGAATCGGAGAGAAGCGGGCGACTTTCAGCGGTCACAGATAGTCGTGCCCCCCTCGGGCCTGATGCTGGGCCTCCTTGCCAAGGATGCGCGACAACCTGAGGAGTCCTGCAAGTGCTGATCAGGGCATGTGGCCCGGCTGTTGCCACCCCCTCTGATGCCCCTGGGATGTCTCCACGGGAGGCTGCTCCCCTCCTCCTGGGTTGAAAGTCGGGTTGCCGTTGGGCGCCCCCGTGGTCTGCACGAGAGGAATGTGAGCAGCTCCAGACTGGGCCTGTGCCTGAGAGCGGCCATCATTTTGCAGCAGGAGGCACCTTTGCTGCAGAAAGCAGCGCAAGGGGGTGGTCCATGCACTTGCTGCTCCTCACTGTCTCTGTTTTCCCCCCACCCAGAACCAGAGCCTGAAAGGTTCCCCTCCGAAGCGGAGAGCGCTCTGCGTCATGGTGTTGCTGGCCTTTGTGATGCTGAACTACGACAGGCTCAGGTGAGACAACACTCAAACGCCTCGGGTCATCATGGCCCTCTCGCAGCACAGGTTCGTCCTTTTGATTCCTGTTCTCATTCCTCGGTGGCAACTTACCGGGGTCCACAAGCACAGCGCTGTTGTTGCCGTTTCTGGTTGCCACTCTTCCCCAGCACCGAGTGTGCAGAGGAGGGCGCTTGCCGTGGGGTGGGAACGGAGCCCGTTTCCTGTGAGCAGCTCAGCCTGGGACGGGTGCAGAAGCTTTTTGCGCCAGGATCCCGCTGGGTTTCTGCTGGGGTGGCGGGGCCTGGTTCCGGGCCCATCAGCTTGTGAACAATAGATACATGCCCATCCCTTGCGCAAATCCAGCTCCTGCCTAGAGGGCCTCAGAGTTCTGCTGCCTGCTTTGATCAGTCAGGCCAGCACTCTTTCTGGAAGCCTCAGTTCTCAGGAATCCTGGCGCCCAGTCCTTCTCTCTCTTTCAGTCCACTCCCTTGCTGAAGGATGCTGACATTCCAAACTCTGTTACCTGGGGAAAGGGCGGGGGGGGGTGCCGCTCTAGGAATAGGCTTTGTGGTTCCTGCCACAGAAGTTTTATTCCCCAGGTGCCTTACAGACACGATGTCTAGCAATGGGAAAACGAGGTTGCTTAAATTGCATTGGCTAGTTATTAAAGGACCGAGGTCTTTAAACCTGAAGTTGCGAAAGTCTTCCATTCACTTTGGTGAGTGTCGTTAGCTAACGATTCTGCTGTGCAGCAGTGGGACACTAGATGGGGCCTTCACCCCGACGATTAGCCAGGATGGACCAGCAGGAGCGAACTGCTGTGGGGGAAGTTTCCTGCTCCTGGCATTGCCAGTCTCGTCAGCTTTTCGTTTGTGCTGCTGGAAAGCGCCCAGCTGTAACTCAAGGATTAGTCTGTCCTCAGAAAACTTTTATAACCAGGCATGTGTTTTGGATGATATCACCGTTGGCTGGAGCAGAGCAGTTACTGTACAACCTGGATTTTGTTGTGCCTTTTTTCCTCTTTTAAACCCCGCTCTGACATTTTAATTGCACAGGGTTTGCTTTTTCGCCAGGTTTACAAATTGGATCCAGTGAAACTCACTGGCATAGCTTGCTTTCCAATTTATCGGTCTGAGACATGGCCCAGGCGAGCGAGAGGACAGCCGAGGCCTGGGTGTTGTTGAGCAAAGGCATGCGCCGCTGAGGCGAGGGCAGACACGCGCATGCGCTCCCCCCTGCCAGCACTCCGCCGCCTGGTGTCATCCCCAGGTGGCTGTTCCTCCTCTCAGCACGTTTTGAAAGGCAACAGCTCTGGCAAAGCGGGCAGGGAAGAGTTGCACGTTTGAAGCCCCGCCTTTCTCCCCATGATCTCCAGGGGTGTATTTGGGCTGTCCTCCCTCTCAAAACCCAGAAGGTAGGCTCGCTCGAGGTAGGTCAGGTAGCCCAGGTGAGCTCCAGGGCGCAGTGGGGTGCTGCGGGCTGTGGGCACGTCCTGCCGAAGACGTGGGGAGCTGCTGCTCCAGACCCGCATCCTCCACGAAGTTCTCGCAGGGCTGTGCCTGCAGCAGTGGCAGCTGCTCTGACCAGGCTGTGCGAGAAGAGGGAGGAGATGGGAATAGCGTGGCTTCGCTGCGTCCCACCTGCAGCTCCACCCCAGTGGCTTCTCGCTCCACTGCAGTGGCCTTCCCGTCAAACACCCGTCGTGTCTTCCCTTCCTACCACTAACCATGGTTTTGTATTTGGGTAGCAACACAATCCATGATGAATGCAGACCTGGATCCTTTGTGATCTCGGTTTGCAAATGCATTCAGACCTGGTTTCAGTTCCCGCCTTAGGTGTGAGTTGTCCTTTGCCTTTCACCTTCCAGTGAAAAGCTCTGTTAATCTTGGGCAGGGTGGCATTTAACCAGGCTGTTAACTTAATTTAAATTTGATTTAAATGTGCAATTAACATGTCAGAGGGGGGTTTTTAAATGCCCGAGATGGGAGGGTACCTTCCTGAGGCTGGCTCCTGATGTGCAAAGACTTTGAGAAGTCTGGATATATCTGCAGTGTGCCATCAGCACGGGAAGCGGTGTCTTGCAGGGTCTGGAAACCTCCTGCAACTTTTTCCTTGGAGTTCCTTCCACGTTCAGTTTAACTCACTGAACAGGAATAGAGGGCGTTTTGCTAATGAGAGAGACCACAAATCGTACCGGGAGATCTACGTGGGATGCGTACACCCTGTGAAGAGCAGAAACCGTAAAAGTGCACAGTGACCTTCCTGAGGTGTTACGTCCACAGTGATGGGGGGCGTTCAGCCTCAGGTGGGTCATATAAGTGCTTTCGGTGATGGAGGCAGGTGGGCAGAACTAGCTCAGTGCGTCTGTTGTTTTTCTGAAATTGCTCCGTAAGGGATGGTTTTGAGCTTCCAGCTGTTTCACCGCGTTGTCTTTTCTTTTCAGTGGGTTTGAGTGGGGCTCCATTTCTGCAGAGCCGAATGGCAGCCCAGCTTACCAGAGCAGACAGCTCCTCGAATTCTCTGCCGGGGCACCTCAAGGAACAGACGGCAGGAGTAGCGACGGGTAAGCCTGAAAGCATCTGCTGCCTCGCTCCCAGCTTTTTAGCCACACACTTGCGGTAAATGGTTGCAGTGTGTTATAATCCCACTAGGAATTTGGGTTCATAATGCGTGCCCTACAGATGAACGTATCTTTTCATCTGGGAGGCGTCTTCTCCTTTTGTGGTGCGTAAGGAAGGGTTGGGGGTCTTCCTGGTATACGGACCCTTCTGGGAGATGCCTGGGAAGCAGCAGGGCCCCCAGCTCAACTTGATGGTTCCTCTTCCCAGCTTGGGACTTGGGAGGAATTCAGGCGGTTGTCCCCACAGCCACGAGGGGCCTCTGAGCCCATTCCAGCCAGGAACCTGCCCTCCACTGTCAACGAAATGTGAAGTGGGCCAGACCAGATCAGGGAGTTGGACTGAACCTGAGCTAGAACCAGCTGGGGAAATTAAATTGCTGCTTCGGTATAAGGATTTAGCCAGACCTGATGTAGCACAATTGCCGCTCTTATCAGCATCAGAATGGGCGCGTAAAGTAATACAACGCATTTGGGGAGGTTCGTGTCTTTTGAGTTCCATGGCTGAGCCTGGGAAGGTGTGGACAGGGATCGGACCGGGGCCCTTCCCTCTGTGTGGCTGGGTTTGTTTAACATGCAAGTAATGGAGGGGGGTAAACGTAACAATGTGGGGCGATGCCCTGAATCAGCCTCCAGCCCAGCCATTCAGTCTCCTTCCTGTGCCTCATGGAAACGCTGATCTGTGCGTGGGCCCCTTTGTGTGAGGGGCGCAGGGGTGTGATGGTTCGTGGTGGTGGGATTGGCAGGGTGTTTTTGGGGCCAGGCAGCGGTGCACGGATGGAGCACGATGCTTCCCCCTTGGGGTGTTGCATTGGCCCAACCAGCTCTCCTTGGTGCTCGCGCTTCCTAGAGTGAAGGGAGATGGTAGCCTGGGTTGTAGCGCCACCAGCAGCATTTGCTCCAGTCCTCCGGCATCAGTGTGGTGCGGTGCGCAGTGGCCACAAAGGGCACCGCTCAGCACTGTGCCTTCGGCTCCGGCAGAAGCGCTCTGTTCCTCAGCAGGGCTGGCAGACCCCGCAGAGGCCTCTCTCGCAGTTCCCTGGCTCACGTGTGCCCTGGGGAAGCCCAGATCCTGGTTTCGGCTGCCTGCCTGTAGCCCTTCAGCACATGCACCCTTCTCGCTCGTTTTTGTTCAGCGGCGTTGTTTCCAGCGCGAGTCTCCCTGACCACCTGAGGCTGCGGGCCTCTGCGCTTCCAGGTCTCCTGTGGAGCTTTAGGTTACCCTCTGCTTTTGCCAGGAAGCAGCTCCCCAGGAGCCCGATCCAAACCTCTCTCCTCAGCTGTTCCCTGCACTGTAATCTCTGCCTGGAAAACAAATCTTGCCTGCTTCAAACATCCCGTCTACTGCTAGAAGAGAAGCTGGAAAGGCATTTGTGGTGTGTTGGGCTCAGTGAATCACTCTGGCTGGGGTGCCTGAGCATGTAAACCCCTTGCCGGCCTCTGGGGCTGGTGTGTGCGAGAGGCTTTTCCCCCTGCCGTGCCTGAGGAGGGCTGTGGAGCCCAAGCGCATGCTGTGAGGCCTTCGCAGCCTTGCGGCTCCTGGCCGAGTCCTGCTGGAGAGAGGGGGGGTTTGCTTGTGCGTGTCTTGGCCCCACCTTTGCAGTGAGATGATCCACTGAAATCCTATACATGCACATCTGCGTGCACATGTCCACCTTCCGGGACATGGGGGCTCTTCCGCTGCAGGATTGTGGTCTCTGGGTGCGTTGCACGTTGGGGTGGCCAGTGGTGGCACCCATGCAAATGGGCAGCCCTGGTGCACAGCCGTTCTCTTCTTCGTTCTCTTCTTTGAAGCCCTGTGCGTGGTTGTGTGCGTTTTTCCTTCTCACTTTTTGAAATTAACATCTGGTTGATAGGGCCTGCAGAGAGCTTTGAAGGAAAAGTCTGCTACCAAAAATGTTTGACTGATACTTGTGTTGTGGTCCTAGTCGGGGTATCCCTGCACAGGGTGATGCGCCCTTGGCGGTGGTGTGGGGTGGTGGGCATTTCATGCTTGGGCCTGAGGCTCCTGGAGCCGGCCCACTGCCAGCTGACCGTGGGTTGTCTCTTCTCCGCCAGGGCTCCTGGCAGCTCACCGCAGAGGGCGACCCGAGGCAGTGGGCAGAGATCATGCCGTCATCCCCATACTGGGGCTTTGGCTTTTCCAGCGAATGGGTTGCGCTGTCCCATCAGGAACTAACTTCCTTTGCTGCAGGCTGTTTGAAACATTGGCACAGATGAGCTGCAAGCAGGAATGGTCAAGAACGTTTTAGGAAGCAGGCAGCCAGTGTTTCTAGGATCTTTCCCGCAAGCGTTCTGTGTCGTGCACTGTGCACAGCTGTGCGCATCAAAGGGCTCCGGATGGCTTGTCTGCTTGAACTCCGGGGAATAGCTGGGCCTGGGGAAAGGGGCGCCGCAGAGCTCCGAGCCCAGCTTTCTTCTGCGTGGAACCTTGCCGCCTCTTGGAGCAGGTTCTGTGGTGCTTTGCCTCAACTGATCCGGCCGCATCTTGCATCTGCTGTAAAGATTCGCGATCCTGCAGCAGAGAGCACATGACGGACGAGGCGCAGGTGTCCTGTTTGTGTTTCCATGTCGCTGCGTCTCTCTCTTCCCCTCCTCCTGTAGTGGTCCCCTCATTGATCGCGCAGCCCTCTTTCCATCTGCGTGCTTCTGAGCATCTGTCACAATTGGGTCTGTCTCATTTCATGTAAACAAGTCTCCTCTCCCGGATCCCCCGCCACCCCCAGTCTGGCTCGTGCACATGCGTTCCACCGAGTCTGCTCTTCTCCAAGTCCTCACCCATTCACGGCGTTGTGCCTCCCCCTCCGTGCTTCCGTCCCGCCGGGGTCTCCCAGCTGTCCTTCCAGCTTGTGCCCCCTCCCTTTGGAAATGCCACAGAGCATTTCCCACTCTTCTCCCTTTCTATCACTCCCTAACTCTCGCCCCTTTTTTCAGTTTCCAGGATGCAGACTTATTTCTCCCCCTTCCCATCTCACATTTGCATATAGTTAACTCTTAGAAGTAAAGGGCAGTCGCCGTGGCTGAGGCGATCGTCTGCTGCAGAAGGGCGTCAGTGGTTATTCCTTAAGACGTTTCCGCTGGAATTGTGCAAGGGCAGTGTACGTGGCTTAGCAAGACTGTGCTGCCTCAAAGTAGGAAATTAAATGCAAGTTTCCAGTGTGGGGAATGCATTGATGAGGAGGAGAGAGCTGTGTTCCCTCCACGGGGTTTGGCCACTAAGCGCCCACTGCCCCAGGAGGAATGCAAACAAGCCACAGCAGTCATTTATTTCTGTGTCGTCGTCAAGGTTTATGGCACTTTAGAGAGGGGGTGGGTGGGGAGAGTCTTGCTTTATAGTCCTATTTTTTGCTGGTTGTGGGAGAGGAGAAGAAAGGGGGAGCCAAACATTGAGGGAAACAATCTCAGACTATTTCTGGTCTTCAAGGCCTGGAAAAAACCCACAGCTCTCCTGGAGCGGAGCACTTCCTGGCTCATGTGCTGCAGCGAAGTCAGCACAGTTCTGTGCACTAGCACAAGAAATGCTTCCAGCTGGAAAGTCCCCCTTTCCCTTCCTAAGTCCTGGCGGCGGCAGCTTCTCACCTGCTCGTCTCCCAGCCTGGATCAAATGTACCCATGTGACCGTTACTTTGAGTAGAGTACAGTAAGCGGTATGCCGAATTGGACTAGCTTCACTAATACGCATTTTGAGTCACTCACACAGTTTGGGTTGTTTAGATAGGTGTGATCTCTTTTTGTTACAAAATGCACTCACCTTCCAACACAAAATGTTCCCAGTCTTTCCATTTGCTTGCTTGCTCCAATCCAGGCTACTGCAGTCATTTCCTTTCGTGTGATGACAGCTTAGCTGCATGTATTTTGTTTATTTATTATATTTATATCCCTTCTTTTTTCCTCTTGTAAGGAAGAACCTAAGGTGACTTACATAGTTCTCCTCCTTTCCGTTTTATTCTCACAACAACCACCCTGTAAGGTAGATTAGGCAAAGAGACTATGACTGGCCCAAAGTCACCTGGTGAGTTGCATAGCTGAGCAGGGACTAGATTGTCCAGCACTCTCACCACTACATCGCACGGTCTTGTCTCCCAGTGCGTATCTTTGTGCCAGAGTGGGCCTGTGAATTCCCCTGAACAGCCACTATGTTCATGAACTCTTGCCTTCTGTGCGCTCCCGAGATCTCATTGCGTGCATGGAACTGCAAGCTGAGAGCATCTCTCCTTTCTGTCAGACTGGCAGCAAGCTTGCGAGAGTAATGTATGTCTTTCCCCTCACTTCTAGGGTCAAGCGTGCCGTCTCGGATAACAAAGCACTGATGGTAGTTACTGAAGAGCCGATAATATACATCTCTCCCCCACCTTGCCAGCCTCTGATCAACCGGACAGAGTCACTCAGGTGAGCACCCTGCTTTGCAGGGAGAAGGAGCTCTGAGCACCTGGGAAGCCCAGGAGCTGAGAAGCCAGTCTTCTGCCACATTTCCCCAAGTGCCTGGTTCCCAGTGCTTTCCACTCGGCTGTCAGTTCACTACTATTTAAGAAAAACATTTCTAAGTTGGTTTTATATTACAGTATTTGAAGTGCCATGCAAAAGAATTTGAAAAACATCATCAGTCAGCTCTGCCAACATTTTTGGTAGAAAGGCAGAGTAAGTATTTAATAAAGAGCTAAAGATACCAGCAAAAAAGCAGCAGAATAAACGTTGCGAATTTCAGAAAGAGAAAATAATTAACTAGCATTAAGATAAAACAGTTGCAAGAAATCTATACCTCCCCCCCTCCAAGTGATGTGTGACAGAGTTAGGCCCTGGGGGTCTCTCACTGGGCGAGGGGTTCCAACCAGTGGGGCTGTGTGCACTTTTGCACCTTGAACTGAATAATCCGGACGGGCTACTTTTGGAGCATTGCAAGCCAAAATTTTTCATTTCCAGAAGCATGAAGCAGCTTTGTAAAAAGGGGCATGTAACCTTTTCCCTTTAATGAATTAGTCATAAAATAACCGTGCTCAGCCAAGCCTCTTATATTGGAGTCTTGCAGGTCGTTAATTATTCCCATCAGGGACTTGGAATACACAGGGCTGAGTAGGAATGTGCTTGCTGTGTCCTTCACATTCTTTCTCGAGGTTATTTCAGGTACAAAAACACATTTTGGTGGGGAAATCCAAGAATTCCAGTATCTAAGTGTCAGGTAGATGTAGCTGGAAATTCTTTAGATTCTAAATGTGAGTGTGACTTAGAAAGTGAAGTGAAATGTCAAAGCCAACCTTTTTTAACTTTCCATACAACCTTTGTAGTTGTAGGGATGGTTTTATTTGAATGGGGCTTTCCCCCTCCCTCAGGCTTTTTTTGTTTTTCAAGAAAAAGGTAACTTTAAGGTTGCACTTACAGGTTGAGTCATGAGCTTCGAGGCTGGGTTCATAGGCATGAAGCGGAAAGAACAAGATCAAGGAGGATGTCGCAGCAGCAGCAGCCAAAAGCTCCGGTCATCCAGGTGGGACTGGGCCGCTCTTTGCAGGCTCGTGCAAGAAAGTGGCTGAGGCGGCTCACGGGGTAGCTGCAGGCCGGGGGTGGGGGGGGAGGAAATTGGGTGCTTGGGCTACGGGCTCGGCTGGAGGCTGCAGCAGAAGGTCTCGGGGCGCCTCCAGTCGCCCCCAGTGGCATCGGGATGGGACTTGGGTCCCCCACGTGTGTGTGCACACCTGCCCTCTGTCAGATCGTGCGTTCAGTGATTAATGTTTTCCCTTCTGATATCCAGCCCTTCTCTCTCTCTCTCTCCCCTAAGAACCCTTCAGGAGGAAAGGGAAATTCTGGCCTTATTCCCCTTCCCTACACAGACAACAGCGTTGGGTGAGTGAAGATGAGATTTCTCCCTTCGGCACAGCATTCTGGTGGGTTCGCCCTTCAAAGTGCTCCCGGCGGATGCCTGCCCAACAGCTTCCCGAGAGCAGTTGCCTTCCCCACCATGGTGCCCTCCAGAAGTTTGGACTATGGGCCCCAGCATTCCTGACCTTTGACTGGGACAGAGTGAGCTTGACATGCTTGCAGGAGCCAGCCTGGGGAAGGCTGCCCGGGTTGCTTGGCCTCCCCTGTCTCTCTCTAAGCAGACTCTCCCAGCCCCTGAAGAGGCTTTTACCCTGAGCTCGTGCTTGCATCCAGATGCACTTGCCGTTGAAGCAAGGGTGGCGAAGGCCCCTGGGGTGGGGGGCCCTCTCCGTTCAGACTGCTGGCAAGAGCAGGCTGTCCTTCCCTGGTAGGGCGCTGCACGGGTGGAAGAGAGGGTGGGGAAGGGGTGATGGGCGAGAGCAGCAGAAAGAGGGAAGGGGCCGCCGACATGCCCCCTTGGCAGAGCTCCATAGGCTGCCCAGAAGGGACTGTGGCCCTTAACAGAAGGCAGCTGCCTGCTCCGGCAGTAGGGACTGAGTTACCTGGAACCTGTCTTGATGTTACGCGCCGGTCTTGGCTTGCTGCTCGGGGTGGAGCTTGTGGCTTGCACGCCGGAATCCCAGGCATGTTCAGCACAGTGTCTGGACACTGATCTTGTGGGTGAGCTGTAGGAGGCCAGGTTCCTTCCCTTAAACCTGGTGCCTCAGGCCTACTGGGCCATCTGTGTCCCAACGCAGTCTTCTCTTCAACAGGAACTCGGGGAACGAGCTGCAAGTTTATTATGCTTCGCCACGGAATTACCAAGATTTCTTTGAAGCAATCCGCCGAAGAGGAGATACGTTTTATGTTGTATCGTTTCGTAGGGTAAGTGTGTGCGTTTATCATATATCCATGAGATTTCTGTTCTGATCACTAGCCAGTGCTCTCTGGATGGTAGTTGCAAAGTCGTGCCTGACCCATCGCGACCCCCACGGACAACATTCCTCCAGGCTCTCCTGTCCCCCGCCTTCCTCCGGAGTCCACCCAAGCCCACACCCACTGCCCCAGAGACCCTGTCCAGCGGTTTAGTGTGTGGTCCACTGAAAAAAAATGGGGTGCACTTTCATTTGTATAATGCCTCCCGAGAAATCTTGAACACTTTCCTGAGGATGCTTCAAACCATCGCTGCGGCTTCATAAAACCACTGTACCTGCTTCTCTTTGGGAAAGAAATGGTAGAGGAGGCACGATGAAATTACATTAGAGGGTTGTTCCGGCATCTGGGTGTCCTTTTATTTTTCCTCATGGACCAGTCCACAAGTAAGAGTTCCCCATAAGGGAAAAGAGAACCACTGTCTTTCATGGGGCCAAAGAGAGCATCAAACTCCCCAGCCAGGTTCGTTCCCCTCAGAATGGAAATTTGGAATAAGTAGGAGGTCATCTAGTTTTCATCGCGTGAGCTGCTCCCTGCTCTCCTGTCCATCAAGAAGACTGTAAAGCCTTTATGGACCTCCTTCCTCTGTCAGGGACTTTTAGTGAATAGCTGAGCCCTAGAATGGAAGGGCTCGGGGATAGGAAGCGCTGTTTTCGACCAACCCTGCTGTTCCTCAGCATGCAGCTACAATTCCTTCCGTGCTGATCATCCCGCGCGCTCCATGCCAATTCTCTGTCAGCAGTGCTGGCCCTGAAGTTGGGGGGCCGGCCGGCGGGGCCTTGGTGAATCAAGCAGAGTCTGTCAGCAGCTCAGCTTGAAGCCCAGCAATGAGTGGCCTAGACTGAAGAATCAAGCTGGGGGCAGTGGCTTTATGGGCTCAGGGGACTCGGCTGACTGGCCTACGAAGCTGCAGCACAACATGCCAGCTCTGCAGCTTCGGATCTGCAGCCCCCCAGAAACCAGGGCTTGTGCTTGCAAGCTTCCGTGGAGGGGTGGGAGTGGGTCGCAGCCCCCGAGGCCCCGGCACCGTACAGCAACATTCTGCAGAGCAGAGCTTTTACACGAGGGAACAGCTGGCTTCATCTGGCTTCATCGGATATCGTCAGCTCCATCTTCAGCAATGCTTTAGAGTGATTGAAGAGGAGGCAAAAAGGTGTTCACAGGTCTTTTAGGTCGCATGCATAACAATCGGCTCGCATCACACTCGCACCGTGTTGTTATCCCACTGCCTGTCAGCAGATGGAGCTGTCGTTTAACTTTGCTTTAGGGTATCCTCCTTCCCTGCACCCATCTTTGTTTTGGGAGGTGGGAGAAGAGAAACCCTATCTTCATTTTTCAAATAAATAATGTGCTACTTTCCTGTAAGGCTTTGGGAATTAACCTAACCTGGTTGCTGATGGAAGGGAGTTACATACATGAATGGAATGGAAACATAGCTGACTTTTTGTAATGTAATCTAGTGTTTGAGAGCCGGTCTAAATGTCACTGCTCAATAAACTCCTAAATTATCCATCCGCCCTGCTAAGAAAGCTTCTTCACGCTTCCCCGGAACCCGGTTTGAAATCCTGGGTTCTGGGTTTTAAGGGGTGCTTTAATTAAAGGAACATCAATCTTGCTTCCAGAGTGCCTTCCAGCAGAACGTAGAAATGTTCGTTGATGTGTGTTTTGATGAAGGGGGTATTAATCTGGGCCTGCCCTTCTCAAACTCTGCTTGTGTCTGCCAACACGATTACATCAGCAACGAAATGTGTGGGTGAAACAAGAACATATAGTTGTGCTACGATGAGTAATAGGGAATAGCATGGAGGGACCAGTGGAGCTGCATGAGGCTGAGGATGGGGGCGTTGGGCCTGAGGGACCCGAGTAAAACCCAGGGGCAGTGTGTGGAGTTGCAGGTCCCCTTCCGATGTGATTTGCTTCGCTTCTGATTTGCTTCCTGGGACTTTTTCACCCTCTGAAGTCTTTCTCAGAACAGCAATCCAGGGGAAAATGGTAGTCCTTTGTCCACATGGTGTGTGGTTCAGTTAAAAAGGGAAGATTTCCTCTCAAGTTGTCTGAGTGACCTGCCTTTGTTTTGTAACTGGGAGACTGGGATGTTATTGATTAGGACCCATGTATGAGTGGGGCTTATTTGGACCTGACAACCGCTGAAGGAAAAGCTGCCTCTCCCCATTGACAGCAGTGTGTCACAGCGAGGGTTTTGAATGAAGCGGTCTGGGGAGAGAATCCCTCGGGTTCCGTGTGGCATTTATCAGGGCGACATATGATCTGGGGCAATTCGGTTTGAATCTTTAGAAAGTAAACACATTGAAAACTGGGCCCGTATGAGCACATACTAAGCTTGAAAGGTTGATCACTGACTACTTTCAGTGGCCTGAAGAATGATGAGCCGGCCAGATAAATCAGTTGCAGATTTCAACACTGTGGCTTATCAGTTGCTTCTCGAAATGGAACAACAGTTTGAGGAAGGTTATGCCAGAAATGTGGTCCAGCATTTTCAAAGTGGAGCTTTGTGTGAATCTATAGACTTGCATAGAATCCTTTTGAGGTGGTATCCCAGTGGGATGCGTCCAGCCATGGTTGATGGATGCCGGAGATGTGGCTTTAAGGGATCGGGCACTGGTCATACATTGGGGGTCTTGTTTTGGAGATCAGGTATGGTGGAGATTAGGAAGATCATGCATGGTGCTTGAGCTCCTTCGGTATTCATTAACGGTTTTGTTTGATTAACTGAAACTCCTCTGCTGATAAATAAAAAGTGGGAGCGCTCCGCCCCTCATCAGCTGAGGAGTGGTATTTGAAATGTTCGGAAATGGTAAACGAATGTTTGCTTCCTTAGTGAGGGTTATTCAATTTACTGAATGATGGAATCTGTGTATAATGCTGATGTTCAAGAGGTACTTCATATACATCGCTAAGGCTGATATGATTGTTTTTCTCTTCTTCCTCCTTAGTAAGGTTTGTAAACGTAATGAAGTCTGAATGTTATGAAATACTGAAGCCTTATTTAGGCATGCAAGCCCAAGTGGGTGAAGGAGATGAAGGGGTGCTCCAGGCCTGTCCCTTCTCATTCCGGATTGCGTTTGCGCACAGTGGGCTGTGTTTCTGGGTAAACGTGGGGTTGGCCTGTAAGGAGAGTTGTTGAATTTTAGGTTCAAAAGAGAAGGAATGGGAGTTGCGGACTTTGGATCTGTAGGTTGAGAGCAGGCTAACCACCTTCTGCCATTTGGAATTGCTTGCAGAATAGCTTGTATTTGGAATTGAGTCTTGAAGGCTTCTGAAACTTAGAAAGTGAAGTTTGGTTGCTGTTTTTTAACTTTCCTGGAAATCCTGGCAAACAGTAGTGTTCTGGCACGGTGTATGGCATTTTCTTGTTGGCAGGTAATGCTGAATTATTATCTTGTCTGTTGTATTATCTCACATATTACAAAAAGCAGTTGTCACTGAGTGGAGCCGAGCAAGTGAGTTTCTTCCTGTCCAGTTCATACTTGCTCTGTTGCTCACCACAATGCTGAATCTGCTATTTTTAATATTGTTTTGTAGATGAAGAACAAGCAACTCCCAGACTGGGTGTGGAGGAACAGGGGGTTGCCATGATAAACCTTGTGCTCGCAGAAACAGTTGCTTTCTTTAGACCATGTTCACATGACTTTCTTGGCCATCCTGTTCAAGGATCCAAGAAGCAGCATGGATAGGGCCACAGCTTCTGCGAGGTGGTGCCATCGGTTCCTGGCCCTTACAAAAATTTTATGCCGTTTCACAAGCTCAGTGGCCTCTCAGTGGTTCCTAAAACAGCTGGCCTCTGTGTGGTATGATGAGCCCCTTCAAACAGGGAGAACTCTCCTGTAGTGCTGAGACTATTCCAAGAAATAAAGGAACTTCTCAGGGCTGCTCCTGAAGTAGCCCCTTTGATCCTGGCCTCAGGTATGGGTGGTATTTTGTGGCTGAAGTTTAAATGTGTGAGCATGGGAGGAGGTGGTAGGGAGCACATCTGTTGGAGATTTTAATCCGGTTCAGAACGGCTTTGAAGTTGAGAGGTGACTAGCATTTGTGAATGAGCCATCAACAAATCGTAGAAACCTAGAATAGGAGGGTTAGAAGGGGCCAGAGGGCCATCAGGTCCAACCCCCTGCTCAGTGAGGAACTCCAGTTAAAGCATCCCCAACAGGTGGCTGTTGAGACGCATCTTGAATGCCCCGGTAGTGTGGGGAAACCCACCACCTTCCAGGGTAATTGGTCCCATTGTTGTGCTGCCCTAACGGTCAGGATTTTTTTTCTGATGTTCAGCCAGAATCTGGCTTCCTGTAACTTGAGCCTGTCATTCCATGTCCTGCACTCTGGGATGATTGAAAAGAGGTTCTGTCAGTCCTCTCTGTGAGCAACCTTCCAAGAATGGGAAGGAATCCTATCCTCTCTCTCTCCTCGGTCCTCTCTTCTGGAGGCCAAGCATGCCCAGTTCTTTTCATCTCTCCTCACAGGGCTTTGTTTTCGGTCCCCAGACCATCCTTGTTGTCCTCCTCTGGTCCTTTTCTAGTTTCTCAGACTGTGGTGCCAGGAACTGGACACAGCACTCCAGGTGAGGCCTAAGCAGTTCCGAGTAGAGAGGCACCAGTACTTGGTGTGATTTGGAAGTGATGCTTCTCTTAAGGCAGCCCAAATAGCATTTGCCCTTCTTGCAGCCCCATCACATCTCTGGCTTGTGTGATCCACAGCAGTTGTAGATCTGTAGGCAGCACTCCCAGGATCCTTCTCACCTGCAGTCTTCTCGAGCCGATGCATTCAGTTCCCTTTTCCTAGATGAGAACTTGGCATTTGTCCCTATCGAATCTCATTCTGTTGTTCTCAGCCAGTGCTCCAGCTTATCAGCTTGCCTTGAATTTTGTTTCTGTCTTCCAGGTTACTAGCTATTCCACCCACTTTTATGCCATCTGTAAATCTGATTGTGGTTGCTTGTGCTTCCTCACCCCAAAAAATTAATAAAAGTGTTGAAGAGCACTGGGCCCAGGACTGAACCCTGCAGCACCCCAGATGCTACCTCTTCCCAGTCAGCGGGATCCACGCCTGGTGGCTTGACTGAGCCCACTGGTGTGTGAATCAGGTTCTCATGGGGCACTTTGTCCAAAGCTTTGCTGAAGCCAAGGTTTACTATGTCCACCACACACCATCCCTAGTTAGTTGCCCCAAGCAAAATTTTCATAGCCAGTGTAGTGCTGTGTTTCGAGTGTTAGACCTGAGTTTGACTTCCCAGAGCCAGGTATTTTGAACTTTCAGTGTGCTTGTACGTCTGGATCTTGCTTTTGTTATGACTTGTGGTTACAACAATGGAAATTTGCAGCTTCGCAGTCAGCCACAAAGCTTATTAGAGGACGCTGAACCAGGCACACAGGCATGCCATCGAAATGCCCTCATAGGATTGTTTGAAGATAACCTAATGTGGTATCTCAGTACCGGCTTGATGGGACGTGCAATGCAGCTGGTGCATGCATCTGGCTAAGAGTCATCAAACGGTACGAGAGAGAGCAGGACAGACCTGCATCCGAACCGGGCTATAAAGTGTGGCTTTGTAATTGAATAATCTCTTGCTCTGAAGTCTGAAAGATTGTCATAATGCTTACATGTTGTGTAACCTAAGCAGAGGATGTTTCCCTCGCTTGTGCTTCTTAATTTTAAGAAAAGTCTAACTTGAGTTGAACTACTTAGGTAGAGATCAAAGTAGACTTGCTGTGCCATTAATGCTAAAGACACAGGAGTTCTTCATTAAGGGTTTGGAGTTCATTCCAGAAATCTGCTTGCCAAGGTGCAGAGTATGTCTGTGAGACAGACTTTAAAACGTACAAAAGCAGAGATTGATTTCACCAGGACAGGTTTTTTCGAAGACCAGCTCTTCTGTCTAACATCCTTTCTAGACACACCCAGAATTCTCAACCTACAATTTGAAAATCTTTGTGCTTTTAAAAATATTTGTTCTACAAATTAGGAACACCTGCAGTGTCTAGGGATCTGTAAGCTAATTCATCTTCTGCGTACAGCTTTAATAATGAAACAAAAATCTTAAGACCTAATGCTTATGCAGAAGTGACCAGAAGCTGTATCAAAAAGCTTTGCAGCGGTCAGGGCTGGATTAACCCCGCTGGCACAGCCGGTCCCTGGTCCTCCGATGCACCAGTCTTTTTAAGAGCCTCTACAAGTGCAAAGAATATTTAGAACTGAAAACAACAGTTCTTCTTAAGTTCCATTCCTTCTAATTTACCTTATTTCATTTAAGTCCAATTCATTTTGCTGAAAGCTGGAGAGTCAGCTGCAAGATTTTCAATTTTGTGAGAGCCCTTGCACTTCAGATGGGGTAGAGGATTGGACTCGGACTCGGGAGTCGGACAGCACCCTTTGCCGTTTCTCATTGCACCTCCATTGTCTCCCTGTGAGTGTCGCTGGCCCTGGCAAGCCCAGAAGGCTGCTGTCAGTGCCTTGCAAAGCCCACCACCGCTACTCCATGCAGAGTGAGCTTCCCCCCGCCTGTCTCTGCCCAGGGCACCCTGCTCTTTCTCACAGGTCATGCTGCCTGCCGTAGTGGCTGGCAACCTTTGCGGGCTTGTGGGCACATCTGCCACTCCTGCTCCTTCTTTGCCTGGATCCTCCCAGGGTTTCCACAGCCAACGAGCGACAAAACTTTTCCTTGGCGCCTTCTGCTGCCCACACTGCCTGTCGCCATTTCCACGGGTTCTCCCGCCGCCTCTTGTCACCTGTGCTGCCTCTTCCTACCTCACCCACCCCGCAAGCCCATGACCCTTTGTGCCAGCCCTCTCACCTCCAGAGCAAGGGAGCTGGCAGCCCCCCCCACTTCCTTTCCGTGTGCTCTGGAGCATGGAAGCAGCAAGTGCAGGGTGACCCTGAGGTCTTGGTGAGTGCCCCTGGGGGGCGGGACAGACACCAGGCCTGGATATGCCAGCTTCTGGCCTGGTGCATTTGGGGCAGCCTTAATTCTGGCTCCTACTCCGAGCCAGAAATAGAGTTCCTTACTCCACACCTTCCCAGGCTGTTGAGAGCTTCCGATAGCACCTCTTTCCGACAAACTGGAGCTGGTACCTCTTCCCCAACAAGGTCCGATTCCCCTCCCCTTTCTCCTCTCCAGTCATTTGGCGGGAACACACCCGTGTCCTTGAATGACTTTCTCCTCTGACTGCAGAAATCACAGTTGCACGTTTTGACCATCTGCAGCTGCGTTCTGTCTGGAGTCCCCTGTGCACGGTTTGAATTATGCATCTCGCGGTGTCTTTGTGGAGCATCGTGTTGGCGCCGGACACCCCGCGCACCAGGCAAGCTGCACCGAAATGCTCGGCTTCACTTGCACAGAGCTACTTTCCAAGCTCATTCCATACAAATGAAGCCATGTTTTCCCCATTAGAAACTCTGCCTTTTGCCAGGGCCGCATTTACACTACAGACAACGTCTGGGGTGTTGTAAAAGCGCAGGTGGAGCAGTGGTGAGCAGGCCAGTGCCGGGCAGCTCCGAGCACCTCCGGCCGGCCGAGATGTAACAGCTCTGCTCATTATCCCGAGCCTTTCAGGCGCGTGTAATCTGCAGTGTGATCAGCGCAGAAGCCTTTTTGTTGGCTCGCATGTTGCTGTCGTTGTTGCCATCAAGTAGTCTTTGCCTGTGGCTACTTACAACAGCCGTGAGGCCGGCTGACCAAGAAGCACTGAATTGCCCTTTCCACCTCGGATAGAGAGTTTTGCATGATTTGAAAGCTTCCCTGTTCTTGCATTAACAAAACCATAACAAAATACCGTATGTCAGGTTTTTACATCTGGCATTACCTGCCCAGGCCAGGGGTCCAGAAGCTGTAGCTCCTGGATCTGGGTTGCCCACGCTGTTTCCCCTGCCAAATTCTCCCCTCCCCTGGAGGATTGCCCTCGTTGCTTCCTCACCTGTACAGAAGTGTCCCAGGTGAAGATCCATGTGCCTGGCAGCCCCCAGCTGCATGTTGAAGAAGCGGGGCTGCTCTGCTCACTGGGCGTGCAGGGGCTGACCTCTCCTCCCTGCCCACCTGCTCCCGAGGACCCAGAGTCAGCTGGCGTTGCTGCTTCCACATTGGCATTGGCAGCAGAGAGGCAGAGCGGCCCACGGGGTGGCAGCAAGTGACTTCGCCCCCTTCTCTTCACCCTGAAGCAGCCTCCCCCCTCCACAATCTTATGCTGGGCGGGGGGAGGCTACAGCCTCCCCACCAGTGATCTTGTGTGTGCAGACGTGCAACCTGCTGCCCGTCCAGAATAGGAGGTCCTCAAGGCCAAAAAAAGTTGCGTCCCCTTCACAGTTTTTTGACATCATCATGGTTGGTTTGCTAAACCATTTGCATCTTGCCTCTTGCCCATTCAGCTCAGGTCATACAGAGCCTTCTCCAGCTGGGTTTCGTCCAGATGTTCTGGATTTAAGCTGCCATCTCCCCCTTTGCTGTGGCAGATGGGCAGGCATGCCGGGAGCTACAGTCTGAAACTTCTGGGGGGCAGCAGTTTGGCTAAGGCTACCTTGGGCGATTGATGGCCCAAAGCCTGCAGCAGTTGATTGCACAGGTCCAGGAGCTGGGCTCACCCTTCCCTTGTGGGGTTTGATTCTGGAGCTGTTTGGGGTGCTTTCTGGGAAGTGAAGGTGCCGCCTGGGAAGCCCAGGTGCTTCAGGGCTTGGGCTGCTCGAGCTCCCCTTGGGCAGACCCAGTCATCTTGAGCTTGGCGGGCAGTTGGCTGCCGCAGGACCAGTGCCAGGCTGCGTTCCCCAAAGTGGCCTGCTTTCGACTTGGGTGGATGTGGCGCAGTGGGAGGGGAGGCACACAGGATGGAGCAAGGGCATCCCTGCAGGTGCCGTGCTTCGTTTCTGGCGTGCCGAGATGGAACGGTGAGGCCGGTCCGCTACTGGTCGGGATGATTAGAGATCCTGGATTCAAGCAGCTGTGACATCTCGAGCAGCTGCCAGTTCTTTCCATGCGCCGAGGGAGGGCTTCTGCTTTGTGTCTTGTCTTGAGAGAGAGAGAAATACAAAACCAAGGCAAGGTTTTTCTGCTGTTTCCCCCTTTCCCGGTATCAAATGACTGATTTGGCAGATAAGAGAGAGGATGTACGGCAGGGGCTTTCTTTGTCTTGACAAGGAGCAGTAAGCCAGGCCTCCAGCTCAGCGTGGAAGTGGCTGGTGCCCCCATGCATATGCAGCCCCTCTCTTACATGGGCCACTGGGCCCTCCATCTGTGCCTCCTCCTGTTGACTTCCTGTGAGTGTTTTTGCTGTTATCATTGCTACTGTTTTAAGGATGGCAGAAAGGGCACTCTGAGTGTCTGTCCGTCCGTCCGTCTGTCCCGTTTTTCCAGGTAGGAAAGCTCCCTTTGCTTGTCAGTGTTGGCATGGCTCTGTATGACCCGAAACCTTTTCCCTGCTTCCCCTAATATCTCTGCAGGGCCTTCTTCCCTTACGGTTTTAAGGGCGGGCCGCAGCAGGCAGTTCTCACCTCCACTCCTCCTGCCCTGCCTGCTGATTCCCTCCCACGAGTGACGGTCCAGCCAGCTGCATTTTGCAGAGAGTTTTGCTGCTTCCTCGGTGAAGCCATGAAAGGAGCAGAAATGAGTGCTCCCCAACCTGTTTCCTTCCCGAAAAGAGCAGTTCCGTTCTTGTTGGGCTGCCCTGGTGGCGTTACACTGCCGTTGCGTTCGTGGTTCACTGGGTGGCTTTGCACGTCGCGGGAACCCCCTGTGAGAACTCTGCACTGTGCCGCGCGGACGCAATGAGCCCGGCAGACGATCCGCCGCCCCGTGCCTCCTTCCCTCCGCACCCCCGCCCGGGTTTCTAGGGGATCTGCCCCCGAGAGGAAGCAGCTGAGGCGCAAGTGGGAAGGGGCAGCAGCTGGGCATTGCTGCTGAAGCAGACAGTGCCTCCCGGCTGCCTCCCTGCTCCTGTGCAAGGGGAAGCTGCTCGAGACGGGAGCCAGGAGGCCGGGCCGTGGGCTGGGCAGGCGTGCCCGTTCCCAGCGCGCCGCGGCCAGGCCAGCTCCCACTTGAGCGGCTTGCTGGGGGCTGGCAGCCTGCATGGCGGGCCCTTCCAAGCCTGGTGCAGCAGCACCCGGTGCATCGCCAGCTCCCATCTCGTCCCCTGGAGCAGGTTCCTCGGGTGGGGGGGCACCCGACAGCCGCTCGGAGCCGGGACTGCAGTCAGCTACCTCCCTGCCAGTTCGGCCATGCGGCAGTGGCCCCTCGTGCCCGGCAGCTTGCTTCCCCACGCCAGGGTGTGTTGCCTGGGCGGAGATCCCTCCCTTGTAGCAGGGAGGGATCGCTTCATGCTGCGCTTCTCCCCCACAATAAATCACACTGGAAAATCCCCATGGCTGCGTTTCGACAACACCACAAACAAGCTCTGATGGTGGGCAGCAAGGGCTTGTCCTGTTGCGTGAACCCAGTCTCTTCCATCAGCAAGGCCCAAAGGAATTGGTGGAACCAAGGTTCCCCGTTGGATTTTGCCAGAGGGAAACCGCCTGGTTAAGACGCAGCGCCATTCTGTCTGCCAGAGGCAGCACCCAATTGCACCTGTGCCCTTGACACTGCTAAGCACCCTTTCCGGAGGCCCCGTGGCCTCGTGCTCCGTGCCGCCTGCTGGCGTTCATTGGCCTGTTCTTGCTGTTCCACCTTAATGCAGTACAGAAGCAGCAGTGTGGAGCGGATGGGAAAGATAAACCTGAATTCTGCATCGCTGACCTGCTTGCCAGTTAAAGCAAAGACTCCCTCGATTAGAGACTAACCCACATCGTGCCTGATGCGATAAGCATGCCGGGCGGCATCGACACGCTTCGGTGTCCACATAAAACACCCTTGATAGGTTGCGCATGCTAAAAAAAAGCTGCTCACAACTTGGTGTCTTGTTTGCATTGGCACATAGAAGCAGCCATCCATATCATGCAAAGTTTGTCCTGACATTTTTAAAGTGTTTACAGAAACAGGCATTTATTTGGTGTGGGCTGGTCGGGGCGGGGGGGAGACTTGAGGCCAGTGGGATTTTGGATGTGGGTTGCAGCTGTGCCCACGCCCCAGACATTGGGCTTCCCAGGCGTCTTGCCCAAGATGTCTAGGGTGGCCCACCCAACTCTGAGCAAGAGACAGCGCAGGGAGCTGGCTGGTTCCCGTTGGTTTATAGCAAAAGCAAATGTTGTGGAATGCCGCCTTTGTTTTCCTCTCCATTTTCCCATTAGGGTCGATGGGAGAGCAGATTGAGTTCCAGCTCCCCTTGTCAAAAAGTCTTGGACAGTAACGATCTTTCCTGAGCTTTGCAAAGCCTCCCCCCCCCCCATGAGCAGCAGGCCATTCCGTCTCGTTCTGCATCGCCTTGTCTTGGAACGCTTGAGCCCCAGCCAAAGGCTGAATAGCTGTGCTGACCCTCGCAGGCCTCGCTCGCGGATTAGATTAAAATGTGCCAGCTGCTTTTGGGTTAGGCGAGCCCACAAAGGGGCACAAAATTATGGTGTGGTGCTAGGAAGCTTTTTTCAAAAACTGAGCAGTGTGAAATTGAGAGAGATGGGGTCAACATGCGTGAATGCTAACAAAGACCCAGCTGGGAGGAAGAGAAAGGATCCCGCTGATTTCCTTCCGAAGCCACATTGTCTTCACCAGTTCCCTTGCTTTCTTTTTTAATCAAAATATCTTAGGATCGTTTGCTGTGCCTTCAACTTTTTTTTAATGATTTGGTGTAATCTGCTCATCCTTGTATCTCCTCAACTGCGGGTGAAGATGGGTGGGAATGCCCTGTGAGCAGGAAGCTGATTAGAGCCTTTCTTCCCGAGTTACCCATCTTCCCCTCACACAGGGATTCCCTCAAGACCTGCACCCTCTTTCTGCAGCCTGCATTCCCCCCTCCCTGCCTGGATAGAGCAGGCCTGGACTAGATCTCTGTGTCACACGACCAGGTTTAAGAACTCTGGACTGGATCACTTCAGAAAGTGAGAAGCAGCAGATCCAGTAGTCTTCTCTTACACAGAAAACTGCTTTCATATGAAGGAATATTTGCTATTTTGCTATATTTTGCTGCATATTTGCCATATGTTTGCTATATTTTGCTGCATATTTGCTATATTTGAAGGAATATTTGCTATATTTGAAGGAATATTTGCTATTTTGTTGCATGCACGGGGCTTTTTCTTTGAAGGAGCATTGACTTCTACCACCAAGTAATTAAGCAAGAACACCTGTAAAGCTGAAGGCCCAAAACTATGCTTCTGAGGTGACCTGCAAGTCATTGTTTTGTAGAGGCCTGAAGGCCAACTGCAGCCGACAGTTAGCAGGAGCCGAGACCCAGTTAGAACAGGGATGTTTGAGCCCCAGCTCTAGGCCAGAGCCGGACTGGCCCCTCTGCAGAAGTGCAAAGCACCAGGGACGGCTCCAGGGCCCAGTGCTGAGCCACTTCTTAGGAAGTTCTTTCTGTCAGAAAGGAGCGATATGAACTGTTACAGCTTTTTATTAACTGTGGGACTGGACGGTTTCCACTAGAGTGTTTAAATAAGAAAGCCATAGCAAGGGCGATAAAAACAGATGGGGTAGATCACCCACGGAATTGGAACATCGCACCCCTACAGGAAGTCATGTTGGGGGGAAATCCCAGTCATATTGTGTTCAGTCCCAGTCGCCTTACCTGCAAAAGGACGTCGCTTGGAAAGATGGCGAGGGAGGGAAGACTTGAGCAGAGGTGTTTAGAACAGTGCGTGGCGTGGACGAGGTGGCGAGGCTGTTGCTTTTTGCTCTCTCCCGTAAGACTCGAACTTGGGGTCCTCCCAGGAAGCTGAGTTCAGGAGATTTAGGACAGACAGGTGAAACGAGGTCCCCCTTCACACAGGATCTGTATGTTTGTTATTAGACTTCTATCCCATCTTTTTTCTTGCAAGAACTCAAAGCAGCTTGCATGATTCTCCTCCTCCTCCTCCTCCTCTCAGTCTTGTTCCCAGAACAACAGCAACCCTGTGAGGTGGGTTGGGCAGAGAGTCTGTAACTGGCCCAACGTCACCCAGTGGCTGAGTGGGGACTAGAACCCAGGATACAGTCTTACCCACTACTCCACAGTGGCTGTCTAGTATAGTGACGCTGTGGAATTTACTGCCATGGGAGGTGGTGCTCACCACTGACCTAGATGGCTTTGGAAGGGGACTGGACAGATGCATGAGCAAGGAGGCTAGCGGTGGCTACTGGCCTTGTTGGCCATGTGCCACCTCCTTCACCAGAGGTGGCCTGCCTGCGTGCACCAGTCACCGAGGAGCTTGGGCAGGCAGGGTTCTTGCACCTATCCTGCATGAGGGATCCTGTGGGCAGCTGGGTTGCCCCCGTGTGTATGGCGCGCTCAGGTATATGGGGTTTGTGGTTAGATCCGGCAGGGGTGTTCTTAAGTTCCTGTGTGCATAAATTAAAATGTCTACAGTTTTGTTCTGTTTTGGAGAAACATGCATATTTTTTGAGAAACTCCCTATCTGCTATTATAAAACCTGTGAGAAGGAAGAGCTGCCCCATTTAGAGCTTCTTAAATAACTTCTTTGGAAGGGAATACTAAGGCCCCCGACTGTGTTATCACAAGGATGGAGATTACAAAGGAAGATTCGCTTGAATGGCGGCTTGGGCTGCACTAACGAATGGTCCCATTTTCATCATTCTCAAATGGTCCCATATTCAAGTCCTTCCCTTTTGGTTCCTCTCTTCTTTTTCTTCTTCTCTCTTGTTTTTTTTTAAATCACCTTGGCTCTTTGTCTGGGAGCAGATGTTCGACTACTCAGAGGACTGAATGGACTGCCTGCTGAAATACTCTCTAGATATAAGCTCTGTTTAAGACCTGGCAGTTGGCGGGACCCTTTCTCTGGAATAAGCTATTTCCAAGAGAAGGAATTCCTGGCAAAACATCTTGCGTGTGACAGTGGGACCGTATCTATACAGTGGACCGCTGTATCCAGGCACTCACTGGAATTCTCTCTTCCGCTAATTGCTATAGCAAATGCGAATGTGTTTTTGTATGGTAGGGAACGGTCATGCAAATGCATCCATTGTTGTTTTTCTATTTTTTGCTGTGGTATTTTTAAACTTACATTAGCTACTGAGAGCTACCACCATCTAGCAAAAGCTAAAATGATGATCCCCAAGTTCCTAAGGGACAATGCTCTCCTTTGGAGACTCCTTGTTGGCTCTTTGTCACCTGAGTGGCACCAGGTGCTCGTGAGAATCCAGTGACGTCCCCTCTAGCTGCATTCTGGTTTGTCATGCACTTCCGAAAAGGGACCTTTCCTTTTCACCTGCCACAAGGCCATAATAATATGGTGCAGTTGCATTTTTAACTGACCGACATCCAGAAAGTTTTCCTTTCTCTGAAAGCAGCTGGAATCGATTAATCTGGGTTTTTTTTAAGCTTGCAGTGTTTGACAATGAAAGCAAGCTTTGCCCCCTGGCCTAACTACAAATGGCATTTCCAGCAGAAAACACGGAGCCTTCTCTTTTGGACATCTCCAGATAAATCTGTTTTTCCAGGAGTGCATCCACAGACAAGAAAACGATTAAGCTTTAAGGAAAGAAGCCAGCAAGCAAAGTTAACCTGCAGCAGCACTGAGACCTTGTGGGTCCCTGTAGTGCCTGCATGGCTACTCGGCGTGAGCCGCGGGGGAGAGTGGGTGGGCGCTTTCTGTGGTGAAGTGAGCATCGCTGGAGTAGCCAGTGCCGGCATCAGGGTTTTTAGCTTTCAGATGCTGATCAGTGGGGCTTCTGGTGGGGCGTCAGCATAAGGACCACTTCATCAAGTAGTGCTGAAGAATTGCGGGAGATCACTCTAGCCGTACTCTGTGTTTCTCCTGCATCTCTGCTCTGTGCACTGCAGAACGTTTTAAAGAGGAGGCTTTCCCGGTGGGATGTTGAGATGATTATGGCCAGGTCTGAGTTCGGCCTGAAATTTCAGCGTCTTTGACTCTTCAGAGTCTCCAGGGTAAGGTGAAGGCGGGCTGTCTTTGGCTTTGTCGAAAAGAGCTTTCCTTCCGTTTCCATGTCCATCAAAGGAGGCACCAGATACAGCCAAGAACCTGACTGCCAGGTGTAATTGCCTGTAACCTCTCGGCATCAGTTGGCTCTGTCCTACTATGCTGGACGCGGCTGTCCGATCTGCGCAATCCACTAAGCCCTGGTTGTGGGGAGGAATGGCAGGACGGGGATTTGGAAGCCCCTTGCACAAGCATTTCAGTTATCAAAATGAGCGCCGCCATAGCTTCATCTCACTTAAAAGCCCCTCGCGGGCCTGCTCGGCTGGGCGTAGCGGGCGTCCAGAGTGGTGCATACGTCCTCTGCCAGACCTCTTGTCATTCCCACTAGTGAACACGGACTGGGAAAGCGCTCGTTCTGGTTTGTTCAGCCGCTTCCTTGCACCCGGCACCATCCACACCGTCACTCGTCTGCCCCTTTCCAGCCCTTCTTCGAAGTAAATGCTGTCAAGCCAGTGGCTTTTTCCACACTGACCCCCTGAAATGCGTGGCTCAGAGCACCGTGCAGACAGGGCCGGGGGCAGCTGGGAGGCCGCAGGCATCAGTGCTGCTGCTCCAGGCTTTTTCCCAGCTCTGAGCGGGGTCCCTTTCCTTCCCTGTCCCCCTGGGTCCTTGAAAGTTAAAACGTGACGCAGATTGCATGAGCTACTGCCAACCTGGGTGACTCAGCTTCCCCCAGGCAGCTGGCTGGGGGATTGTACCCCAGAGCATCTGGGGGTACCTGGTGGGGAAGGCTGACTTTCCTGCCCGTTGCCTAGAGTAAGATAGCAAAGAGTCAGGGAAGGGAGCCGCTGAATTGCCCCCCAGGTCCCCCAGGCACTCTGCTGCTGGAAGGGAAGCCTCTCGCTCGGGCCGGCTGCAACTGGCAGGTAAGAGCACTGCATGCAGATCAGCTCCAAAGCACGTCTAACGTAGTATCTTTGTTCCGCGGACTCAAAGACCGTCTGCCCGCAAAGGAAAGAAAAGGTGCAGGGGCCTTCAAGATCTTTGCATTGCGTCATCTGGCAAGAGGTTTCAAAAGACTGTGGGTGGGGGGGGGGCTTGCAGCTGATAACGAAGAAAGCAGAGCCAGAGTTGTAAGATGATATGGAGGAAGGTTTGCAGATGTCGCAGGGGGCAGAGTCTAATAACCGTTTCCCACAAGATGTGGTTTGTGGTGGGTGGGTTGGGTTGGGTTGGGTTGGGTTGGGTTCTTACGGCCAGCATTATGTTCTTTGCTTTTGGTGTGCCTGTCCGGGGTGGATGGGCCCCTGGCAGTAGATGCACTGGTGGCGGGCCTGCTCATCCCTCCCTCCTCTTCACTCCCAGCCGCACCTGCACCCCTCTGCACAGCTCTCTCCCTGCTCTGGGCCAACAGTGACCCTCCCATCCACCAGTGGATGCGGCGCTCTCCCCCGTCCTTCTCTTGCATTGCTGACACATGCACCGTGTCTGGGTAGGCTTACTGCTACACGCACAATACGGCGCCCGACTGCTCTGCGCCACTTCGCATCACAGGTGGGGTGGTGGCTTGTTGGAGTGCTGCTTCAACCCCCGTCCTTGCGGTATAATCTGGACGTGAGTGCGCCATCATTTGAGGGGGATTTGGATGCATCTGTGCGTCCAGACAGTGGCATTCGCCAAGGCTCGGGCTGCCACTTCAAGGGGACCCGCCTCCACCAAGCCACCAAGTTGGCCGTGTGACGCTAGCGAGACTCTCTCTCTCTCTCTCTCTCTCTCTCTCTCTCTCTCTCTCTCTCTCTCTCTCTCTCTCTCTCTCTCTCTCTCTCTCTCTCTCTCTCTGAAACTCTGCACAGGTTTATTTGGCAACGTCAGACATTTTGCAAGGCCAATGCAGTAAGTTACATTTGAGTTGAAGGCTGTGGAAGAAACTATTTTGAATGTGGCCCTGCTGCATGGATAAACCTGGGATCTGAAAAAAGGAGTACATGATTAAACCCCTGAAATGTGTTCAATTACTGCCAAAACAGGAAAGGGGGAGGAGGCCCAAGACATCATTCACTGGCAGTTTTAACACTTGAGATATAAATATCTAAAAGGTGTTATTAGTAATATTAGTGCATGTAATAAAATTTGAAATATGACACTTAAAAACCCACCATCTGCTGCTTTCATGTGAAGTGTCAGTTAAAGACAGAATAAATCACAGCGCTTTAGACCCCAGAACAGATGACTTTATAGCTTTGAGCCAAAATGTACATTTCAGTGGAATGACAATCTACGGAAAAGTTTAAGACCCGAGTGCCTGGCATAATGGCTGGAAAACCGTCAGCTTGGAAAGATAAGATTGCCAAAGGAGCCCACGTCCAGCAGATTTGTTTTCTTCATGACTATCTCGGACCGTTCCAGCCAGATATTCTGTGCATTGCAGAATTCAGCCCAAGGCAACGTACGTCTTTCTTCGGCTGAAAAACAAAGATTTTCTTGTCTGTAGTAGCAAATCCGAAAGCTGAACATGGTGGTGCCCCAGTTCAAGCGGGAAAGGCCAAAGGTGCCCAGCTTGGGAACAGTCACCATGAAACAGGAACAGGATACGGTTAGAGGAAGCCACATGGCAGTAATTAATTATTTCCGAGATGTATTCCCTATCATTTCTCTCCGTTTTCTTGAAATGGCATGGTCCTTAGTTCCTAGAGTGGCTTTCTCTGTTGACCTGTGTTTTGCTTACATTGACTGGGCTTGCGTGACATGACAGCTCCTCATGGGTTGCTCTCCCTGGTGGGTTGTCCCATCATTCTGATCTGGACCAAGTTCCACAGGGTGGCTGCATGAGTCAGATTCAGGGCGGAGAGAGAAGCGGGCTGGAATCCGGGAAGCCAAGCAGAGAAAAGCCACAGGGTTCCCAGCCCCGATTCCTCACACGTCACTACCGTGGTTTGTTTATGGTGGGTTGTTGTGTCCTCTGACACCCCTCATGGGTACTTGTTGCCAGCCTGTGACTTGATCAGCGAGAGCAACAGCCCCTGCTGCTTTTGCCAAGCCGGCCCCGGCACCCACCGAGGATCCCAAGGGCCCAAGCGGCACTGCCTGGACAGCCTCCGTTTGACCTCGGTCCGGTTCGACAGCCGGCGTTTGCAGTCCCTGTCTTGGCAGCCACGAACAGCCCCTTCAGGGTGTCCAAGCATCTCCTGGAGGGGTTCTCCGTGGCAGCTGATCTTGTTAAGCAGAATTGAACAGACGGCGTGTGCGATAGGGTGAGGGTTGTTTTTCTTCGCCACGCTTGCATAGGCTTGGCGTTGCGTGAACGTGCGAATGTGAAGCTTTAGCCATCCGACCCTGAATATTGCCCCAAAGGGGTTCCAAAAAGCAGTTTTTGTCTCTCTGTCTTTGTTTTCACTTGGGAGCTGTCAAGGGCATGCTGTGAGGGAGCACAAGGGCATGAGCGAGCTTTGCTCTCCAGAAGAGGGCCAGCGTGGCACAGTGGTTGAGTGCAGGACTGGGACCCAGGCGATCTGGGTTCTAATCCTTGCTCAGCCATGGAGCAAAGTGGGTGACCTTGGGCCGGTCACAGGCTCTCGGCCTGGCCTACCTCACAGGGTTGTTGTTCTGGGGACAAGTCTGAGAGCAGGAGGAGGCGAATAATGTAAGCCGCTTTGCGTTTTTGTAAGAAAAAGGTGGGGTATGACTCAAATAAATAATAAAATAATCATCGCTTACTTTTTTCTTCCCGGCAGTGCTGAAGGTGATGCCACGTTGTACTTTTCGCAGGACTCAGCCTGCTTGGGCAGGCACCGCAGTGTACCCCACCCTCTTTTTCTGGGTCCCCTTAAAAGGCGGGCTTTGGTAAGGCCACGGGCAGCTTCTGACCTTCTCTCTTCTCAAACAATTCAGCTGGCTACGTATGCCACATGCACAATTGTCCCTTGAGTTAGCACTGATGTCGGAGCTGCCCTGGACAACGTGACTGGCGACCTGCAAGCCGTGTGGGAAATGGGTGCTTCAGAAATTCCCTCAGTGGAAACACGGCCGATTCTTAATTCTGATTTCATCTGTTACGGAGCTTTTACGGGTTTTGAACGAGCCGGTTCCTTGTGCGGGTTCCCAACACAACTCAAAGCTTGTTTCCGTGTCTTGTAGGATCACCTGCTCCTCCCTGCTACCACCCATAATAAGACCAGGCGGCCAAAGATGTCCATTGTGTTGCCGGCAATAAACGTCAGTGGTGAGTATTAAATTCCGCACGCTGGAAAAGAACCTGTTATTTCCTGTCAGTCAAATTGCCTGAGTTACATACAGAGACATGCGTCGTATTAATTACTTCTGTGCATGGGCTCTTTCCATGAGCCGAGGCGGAAGTATTTATTTGTCGCAATCGTGTGACGATAAGCTTTACATTTTTGAGTGAGAACTGATTCATTGGAATTGAGGGTTTTCCTGGAATGGATTAATTCATGGTGCAGGTATGAGGAATTGCGTGTTGGAATGATGGCTCGAAAACAGAAACTAAGCAGTTTTGTAGACACAAAGCTGGCATGTAGAGAACATTTCTGAATAACCTCCTCCCTGCCTTGTTACTCTTCCAGGTGCAGTGAGATGGGGGGGGGGGGGCGCATTGAAGCATTCAGGGCCCTTCCCTTCATTGCCTGAAGGGCGTAGTTTAAGAAAGCTTTATCACTTGAATCTGATGAGGGTACAAATTGCCCTAATGAAGAAGATACAGTTGAAACACCAAACCTTATTTATTTAGTTTATTTGCGTGCAAGCCCTGTCTTGAAAAACTCTTCTTACAGAGTGGTTGAGTCACGTTACAAGGATGCATATAAGCATAAATTTCACACACATTCTCTCTCTCTCTCTCTCTCTGTATGTGTGTGTGACAGAAAGGCAGACAGAAAAATAAAGACATTTAAAACTAATTCAATTAATATAATAAAAACAGCAGTTAAAAGTTTTTTTAAAAAGTCAGTGCTGGTCTGTTTGCATGCATTAGTTGTATGGTGCTTTTTGCATATCACACCAGCATTTTTTTTTATTACTGAAACCCAGTTAATTCTTTTTAGAAAGGCTGCAGAGCAAATCTGTTTCTCATAAGCTGACCAAAACTGTTTTCTGACCAGGAAGAATTTCTTCAACATGAAAGAACAAGGCTGCAACTTCTGGCCTTTTTCATAGCTCTAGTTACTCAAGCAAGATGACCGACAGAGGGTCATGCAGGAGGTGGAGGCATGCTTAGACAATGGATCACAATTTGGATTTGGGATTAACTTGTCTGAAAAAATGCTTTTAACATCTCTGAAGCAGGAGCTGTTTCTGGACGTTCACACCTGTAGGCATGTGGTTTATCGCTTGCAGGCTGAACTCTGCGTGCGATAACGATATGGAAACTCTTACGTTTTCTTGGAAAAGTTCTTCGCTGCTTCTTGCAATCAAAGGCAGTTTTCCAAAGAAAGTGAGCAGAATGAATTACACTCTTGTTCTGGATCAGAACACAGGGGGTGGGGGGCTGATGATCGTGCCAGCAGTACATTGTCTGGTGAATCGAGATGGGATGCGCGATTGCCTTCAGTTGCGCTGGTTTTTAAAAGAAACAAATGCATGTGTTGGGAGACAAAAGGGATTTGAGGGTAACAGAGCACAAATCTGAATGGATGAGGCTCGACCCGCCTGTTTAAGAAAGCAGAGGCCCCCAGCTTGCGGAATGTGGAGGGTCCCTTCAGAAAGGAATGGATTCTAGGTCCCTCTTTGCTTCATTGCAGTTAGGAAATTCAGACAGTACTTGGTGCAAGGGCGAAGGAGGCATGTGCAAAGGGCACCGTCTTTCCTTTCTTCTCCCTACCGTTCCTTTTACCCTGGTCTACCGAGTGTGGCGCTTCTTTGTGGGCTCTGCATCACACGTATGCGCTCGGCGCCTGCGTGGCTCCTGTGACCAGGAGGCTTCAGTAGCCAAGAGCAGGAAATTGCCTTCAGTTGACAGTGGAGAGGCTAGCTGATTTCTTTGTGGGGCCCAGATTGGGCTCTGGGGCTTCCAGGTGGTGACGTGCTTATAGGTATATACTAGGCGTAATTTTGGCCACAGAAGTGAACAGGTTTGGTGTCTCATGCCGACACACGGCCTGAGGCTCAGTGTTGCTCCACCCAGTAAGTTACAGCCCATAATTCTGCTGCCCACCCCCTCTTGTCCTGCTGTGGAAATTTTCTGTGTACAGATAACATCTCGTGCTGTGCAAACCAAGTACTGTGAATGTTCCAGCAGCTGGGAATGCTTTCCGTACCTTTTAAGGAATGAGCTTCCACTTTGCATGTGGACTTTGTGGGGGTTTAAGGAAGCCCTTTCCAGGAACCAGCTTTGAGAATGCAGCTCGGGTGAGCCCAGTGCGGGTACCATCTGCAGGGTGAGGCTTTCGTCCAGGGAGAGGTGGCTTGGTTCAGTCGTGCAGAAGCCCTTTCAGCTTGCAGGCCAAACTTTGCTTCCGGCCCCGTCCACCCTGCGTCCCAAGGGTGGGTGGAGCCGGAAGCAAAACGGAGACACCAAAATATCACCCTGTGGTAGCCCGAGGCTCCTACTGCCAGCAACTAAACCCAAGGAGGCGTTCTGGAATCGACGGAAGCGCCGAACGTTTTTAATGCTGTACCAGCGTTTGTGCCAGTTAGGCCTGGCCCTTTAGGTAAATGGCACACTCAGCCTGTTCAACAAATCCCAAAAGCAGGAACTTTATTTTGTCCGTAAACAAAAAGCCCAATACTAAAATAGGAGTGAAAATATGAGCAGAAGCAGCCCAGACTTGCCTTGTGCTCTTCCCCGGGCTTTAGGCAGGTGGGAACAGCCGCCTCAGTCCATGAGCCATGCTGGAGTGGACAATGTGGGGTCCTTCAGGTAATGTTGGACTACATGTCACAACAGCCCCAGCCAGCTTTTCTGCTGCCTGCCCCTGCCCCTGCGTTAGGTGGTTAAATGTATTGGTTCCATCATCTGAGATGCTCGTAGATGTTGCAGGTTTCTTCAGTTGCACTCCAGGCGCAGGCTGAATATTGCACCTGGCCAGTTCTCAGAAGGCAGGTGGGTGCTCAGTCCCCTCCTGTCCCATGGAGGTGCAGATGGAACATCTCCTTGGGGGGGGGGGCGCCACCATCTCCCCTCAAGTCGCCCTGCCTAGTGGGCTGGTGGGAAGGGGTCAGCAAGGTTTGCGAAGAACCTGCTGCGTGGTATCGCCCGAAGCTTGTTTCCTTTTGGGCTGCAGTCAAGGCGCAGGTTTGCAGCGCATCCCGGCTGGGCGAGACCCCGGCCACCATTCAGGGCGGGCAGCGGACGAGCCGGGCCAGTGCCCACGCAGTCCCTGTGGCAAGGGCGAAGCCGGTTCCTCTTGGCTTTAGCAGCTGGAACAATCGCAGAGGTGCTTGACCCAAGGCCTGCCTTGGCCCCAAACGGCGTGCCGTGGGCCCAGGGCAGGCCACACGGCACAGCAGAGCCGGAAGCCGTTTTGGATGCTTCGCATGCTTCCCCCGCCCTGCTCTGATACGCCGCTAGGCGCAGCGGAAAGAAATTGAATCTGAGCCACCGGAGGCTTAACTTGCACCGGCCACTTCGTTCCCTCGGTCGCACTTTCAGGGCAAACGAGAACAGAGCGTTTAGAGAGGCTTAGGAAAAAAGGCATGATCGAGGAGGATAAAATCAACCACGGTGTGGAGAAAATGTATAGCATTTCTCTTATTGCACCAGAGCCGGGGGTCATCCCAGGAAGCTGAGCGGGGGCAGTTCCGGACAGAGAGGAGGACGTGCTTCTCACGCAGTGCAAGGCTGGGCCCCGGATTTCGCCCCCACAGGGTGCAGTGCTAGCGGCAGCGGTTGGGCGGCTTTAGAAGGGGGCTCGACAAATGCACGCAGGAGAAGCTCCCAGTAGCTACTGGTCCTGATGGCCGCATGAGTACCTCTGAACGCTGTGCATGCTGCAGACTGAATATGAGCGTGAACTCGTCTTGCCCAGCTTGGCCCTTCTTAAACTCTTATCACAGCCGGCAAGCTGTTGCCAGGAAGCCCCTCTCCCCAGATCCAGATGCAGAGGGGGGTGTAAAGGCGCAGGCATCCTCCTCACGATGGTGTGCAACAGAACACAAGGACGATGCCGGTGCCAAGCACGGGAGCCTGCCTGCAACATCAGCTTGGCGCAAACCCGGATGATGGCTGCGTCACATGGTTTGCAAATCCTCTTCAACCCATTGCGTTCAATGCTGGCCTGCCTGTGGCAGCCCCCGGGCCCTTGCGGGAGCTGCCACCGGCCGTCTGGGCAGGGATCCTTCTTTGAAGACTCAGCGGCAAGCCCTCCCCGAGCCCAGCCGACTGTCAGGCTCACTGTGGGTCTTTCGAGCAATCATGGATGTATTTATGGGGGGTGGCGAAGCCCTGCGTGGCTGGCAGGTTCACCGTCAAGCGGCCGAGTTCTTTCCCGGGGCAACAGGAGTGGGCCTTGCGGGTCTGTTGGATTCTCTTGCTGAATGGACAGCTCAACAAACTGGAAAACATGAGCCAGAATGAAATTCAGTGTTTGTGTAACGCATCAAAAGAAGCTTGGATGAGCTGTCAGGCTTTAAAATGCACCTATGAACTTGAACCAGCTGCTAGAATCAACAATTAGAAAAGGGTCACCCCAGTCCAAAATATTTTATTCCTTCTCTGCTATTAAAAAAATAAAAGTGTGTTAAGAGAGCAAAATCTTTAAATGTGCTTTGGGGTAAGGAGGACTGATAGTAACTACTTGGAGTGAGAGGGAACCCGAGCCATGCGAGAGGCGGAGCCGCGCCCTACAAAACAGGGGAAGGAAGGACTTTCTCAGAATGTGGGAAGTTATATAATGTTGAATGTTTTGTGCTGGGGTGGATTTTTGCAGGTCAGTCCAATAAGCAGCATGTGGAATAAGTTAGCAGAATAAGCTACTGAGTCATAGGAGATTGGAAGGCTGGGAAGCATATGGAAAGCATAGGAAGTGTGCAGAAGGGGACTAGGAGGCCAGGGGACTCTTGGAAGTGAGCAGTTCAGGGACTGGGCCCTCGGCTTGCTGCGCCTGTGTGTGTTTGTGTGCAGAGCATGTTGCCTTGCAGCTTAAGACGATGCACAAAGAGTAACAGGGCACAGTTTTGCAAGCACCTCTAGAAAACGTTGCTTTTCTTTTTCTGGCAGCTCTGCTTAGTTTGGAATAGCACTCATGCACTTTTTTCATTGCTGAGATCTCAAAAGTTTGCATGGATTTATTATGTTTGGTTGACATAATCACCCCGATCACACTAGTATAGATTCTGTGATTTTGCTGATGGCCAGCAGGGCTACCATTACTTTTCACATACGATGTACTGAAAACTTCATCAATAAAGTGTCTCATGAAGTAATTTAAGTAAATAAATAAAAAAGGAACCACAACTTCAAGTTTTACACATAAAAGCAAACACTCCAAATCAGTGGTAATAAACATTTTTTTAAAAAAATTAACATGGAGAAATGTTAAATGGAGAAATGGAAAAATTAACATGGAGAAACATGGAGGTCTTTTGAAGGCCTGGGACCATAGAAAGACCTTTACCTGCTGTGGGAACAGCGATGGTGTCACTACGGACACATTCCACAGTTTGTACTGTGATGAGCCATGCACTGAATCTCAGGTTATGGACAGAAATAATTGGGTCAGCCCAATGCTTCACACACCTGTTTGGGCGTGACATTGCCCCTTGCAACTGAGCCAAGCATCCTCTTTCAGCATTGTCAGCTTAGGAGCTATTACATGCACCCCACAAGGTAAGCCTGGGCTTGCCACCCCTTCAGCAGCCCGCAGATGTGCCTGCCACTGGCAAGTGCATGCTTCTGCTTTGGGGGAGTTCTCTGACCTCCTGATCCCAAAGAAGGGCAACTGACCCTGCTCGACCATATGCTGAGCCTTGGAAAACAGCGTGTTACGTTTCAGGTGTCTCCAGGACACCGTGCAGCAGAGGTGAGCCCTGCACCCCGGCCTGGAACAGGGGAAGCAGGGCAGCAGATGCTCCTTGGCTCTCAGAAGTTCCAGGAGCACCTCCGGCACAGTGGGATCTCACAAGCAGAGGCTGCAGAGGGAGGGCCTGGATCAGTGGCAAGCACCATTTTTGGAAAGACCAGCCAAAATTTGCGGACCTCTGCAGCACATGTGCTCCAGAAGAGGAGCCGCAGCTCACGTCAGCTTCCTCAGGGCTTCTGTGTAACATGCACTTTTTCAAATGTCCGATTGTCATAGTTTCACATTTTAAGTGTCCACTTTTTGAAGTCTTCAGTATCCTTTTGCATGCACGTGTGAGGCCCAGAAGGTGGAGGGCAAGGAAGTAGTGCCTCCAGCGTCCCTCTGCACACAGGTGCATCTGAAAACTCTTGTGTGCGTGTACTTGGACAGGCATGGAAGTCGTGTGTCACACACGTTCGTCTGTATTCCCTCTCTCGCTAGATCAGCTTTGGCAGTTTGCTGTGAAGTTGTATATTTTGCTAGTGTCCAGTGACAAGTTCGAATGCCCTTTTAACTTGGCTGGGAGGGGAAATGGTTGCCCAGAATGCTTCGCACTCTGGGCTCGTTGCCATCCACACTTGTTTGTTGGTCCCTCTCGGACAGCAGAGTGAAGAATAGCTTTAAGAATGTTATTCAGGAAGGCTGGACTTGGACAGAGGAGAAGATGCACTAGCGAAGTAGAAGAGAGAAGGGCAGCTGGGCGTTTGAACTGCCCAGGGAAAACTTTAGGCAGGGTTCCTTTGAATGTCAGGAAACTGGGAGAGGGTGTTTCGGGACAGGGGTTCTTGGTTTATTAAAATGGACCATTATGTAATGGTCCATTTCTGAAACATGCATGCATTTGCATATGTAAACTAGGTATATATCCTTGCCTCCACAAATAACCCTTTAAACAAGACAAGTGTCCTGAGGCTTTTCATGCGCAATGGTTACTGAATCGGCACCACTTGAGGGTTCATGTTTCTTTAGTCACTTGGACAGGAAACAGTGGAGAAATGAAATCATAAAGCAAATTCTGAAGGGAGTTTCTATCATGCCTTCTTTTTCTGGCTTGCCGTGTGTATTAAAGCAATAGAAACTCATTTTTGGAGAGGACAGAAGCTGGCTGGAATGGGAGAATGCGTTGCCCCCTTAACGTTCTGGGCAAGCTGGATATAGTTCTCCGGTTTGCATGAAGTAAACTCCTGTTGCATTGTCCCATAGAGGACATGCTTTGCAAACAGCATTACTTTAAATAAATCCTGTGCCCCGAGGGGTAAATGGTGGATCACGCATTCATCCGCCTGTCCAGTGAGGCTCCAGATACATGTATTTATCCTGCCTAATTCTTCGGTATGTCCTATAAAATCAGCGGCAACATGGAGCCACGTGTACAGCCAATTCCTCGCACAATGAACCATCTGAACTCGAAAATGAAATGTGCAGAATGGGCATGTTCATGAAGAAGAAAATGGCATAAAATCTTGCTGATTTGCATAGTTCCTCTGAGCAACGATTGTGGTTTCCTTAGCAGAGATTTTTAATGCTTTACTGTTAACAGCTGTCTCACACATGTGGCTTCTAGCACCCATCAGCCTATAATCTGCTGAATTATATGGAATGTAGAATTAAACAGAACATTGTTCTAACTGGTGAGAGAGAGGTTTGAAGGCACATGGGCCAGTTCTGTTGCTAACACAAGCGGAGGCTGGTCCCACATGCCACCCGAAGGCGGGATTGCCTTGCAGTATGGTAGGCACTCTTGAGAACCTAATCAGAGAGCTTGCCATGAGGAAGATAGCTTGCATGGGAACATCTGGCTCTGCCCATTGAGCTGCACGGCCTTTTTGCTTTAAAGTGAGCGTGTCCGTTTGATTTCAGCAGGCAGGGTGCAAGTCATGGCATTTAGTTTGGGTTCCCTTCCAGCCCTGCTTTGAGTTACGCCTTTTGCATCGAGTTGCTTGTTTCTCAGGTCTGGTAACTTCTTTGTCGCCATCAGCAACATCCATTGCCAGATGTTCAAGGGAAGTTGCCAGAGGGGTGGCATCGGTGTGTTGTGGGCAGCCGGAGTGGCAAAAAAAATGCATGCATGGGCGGCGGTTGTAAATCTCTGCGGAAGGCTGATAGCGCAAGTACAGGCAGGATCCCTTTGTGGAAGAGGGTTTGATTGATTTGATTGATTGATTGATTTTTTGATTTATATCCTGCCTTTTTCCTTCAAAGGGCTCAAGGCACCTTACACCATTCTCCTCCTCCATCTTATCCCCACAACAACCCCGTGAGGTAGGTTGGGCTGAGAGTCTCTGACTGGCCCAAAGTCACCCAGTTGGCTCCATGGCCGAGCGGGGACTCGAACCCAGGTCCTCTGAGTCCCAGTCCCATGCCACTACACCACACCACACTTTGCATCTCAGAGAGGTCATGCCGTGTCTTGAGTGCCAGAAGGGCATGTGTCTGGATGTATTTCTCAAATGTATACAAGTCAAAGCGTAGTTAGGCTCATCCAGGGGTGCTGTAGAAAGTCTTAAATAAATAGCCCATTGCATGCTTGCAAGGGATCTGTGCAAGTGGTGCATTCCCTTGAGCTCTGTCCATCCTTGTCTCCTGTTTTTCAGGAGAATTATAAGCGTACTTGTTCAGACAGCCCAGTTGGAGGTGTTGTCTTCTTTATACAGTCTTTCCCGTGCTGCAGGAGAGAGAGCGGGAGAGCTGACAGGTTGTTTTAGGAGCATGGGAAAAGGGTACATTTGGTGCCTCTAGTCCACAAGGGACAGACTGTGGTTAGAACAGTCTTTTTACAAGAAAACAGCAATATTAGCATGTAAATAAATGACACCATTTTCATGTCACCGAGTTAAACAGGTGGAAAATGTGTGTAATCCTGGCATGCTGGAAAGGCATTTTGGTGGCACGCGATCAGACAAGAGTCCTGATAGCGAGGCTCGAGGCCGCCCTTGCCTGTCTGCAGGGCCCTTCAAGCCAGCAACAGGCCTCAGCGATCCAAATTAACTGCAGTTACTGAAAGAGGGGCTCTCCAGCTTATTTCTCTTCCCACCTTTTGAGGTATTTAGGCAGAAGAGGTAACCAACTTCTATAAAGAAAGAAGAGTGAGTGCCCCGAAGGCATCCAGTGTAGGTCTACTGCTGAAGTGAGATGCGTCTGAGCTCGTTTGCTCTCTGCTTGCAAGACCACCCCTGCTTTCATCTCCTTGAGGCGAGAGTGCAACTTGCGGGTGCATTTTGTGGGTTTAGTTGCAGCGTGCGTCGCCCCTGAAGGGAGGCAGGACTATTTGCATATAACATATGTACCTGACGATGGTCGTTCTATGCCACCATTGTCATCAGTTGTACAGGAAATGGCGAGGGGAGGGAATGAAGCGATGTGGGAAATGGTGGAAAGAATAGGGTGGCGGTTATGTTTGTGTTGAGGGAGCTGGAAGGGAGGAAACACAGCTCCCCCCATTGGGGGATTCCCGTGCCAGACCTTGCATAGAGTCTGCGCTGCTTCACTGTATTTCCATTTTATAGATTTGGGAGCTGAGTAGGAAAGTAGAAAATTTACACTGAAATAAATTTTGGACTCCCCCTAATAGTAATGCAGTGGTACCTTGGCTCATGAACTTAACCCGTTCCAGGACTCTGGTTGTGACCCAAATTGGTCATGAGCCAAGTAAGAGAATCTCATTGGTTGACCTGAATCCCGGGGGTTACTAGTGCTAATGCATCGATTCTGTGTTGCACTATCCATCTCGCGGAGAAGATCACTCCTAGGATGGTGGCAGCAGCACACCCCCCTCCTCTCCTCTCCAGACAGAGTTTGTAGCAGAGCTCGGCAGCAGAAGAGTCGACATGGTTTCTCCCTCCCTTTCCTCATTCCCTGTCTTAGAGATGGAATTGGGTGTGGCGGGAAGACTTCACTCGGAAACCCGAGCCCCCCGAGTCGAGGCGTCCTCCGTGGCTTTCCATGCTTGGCTGGCAACAAGGAAGGCGTTCGCCACATGTCCTCCAAGAGGAGAGAAAGGGACACTTGGGCGCCTCTCCCTTGGTTCCTGCCTCTCGGCCCATAGCGAGCTTGGAGGTTTTTCCAGCCATAACAGCCTAGCCTCCATTGTGAAAGCTGCCATTTTGAGCAATAATGTGCCGTAGCTTATTATTATCGCATCGCATGCCTATACCGCCAATGCCAAAGCTCTCTGGGTCATTCACAACCAACGCTGGTGAGGTGTACCACTTGTAAGCAGAGGTGTGGCACAGAGAATAACTTGTCCTCCCACATCTGTGTGTGGCAGCATTCTCAAATACAGAGCCACGCATGTGGGAAGAAGGGTTCTGATGGCGAGCCCTTGGGAAAGTTTGCACAACTAGAAGGAGGTGTGATCATCAGCCGTTTGTGGGTGGCAACGAGGGCTGGATCCATGCTCAGATGGTGCTCTTGATGCTCCTGTCAGCAGTGGGGAGCAGGGGTTCTACTGGGCTCACTGGAGTCAGGCCGAGCCTGGCCCGCCTTACTAGCTTTGCTCTTTCGGTCCTGACAGAGACGGTTGTTTTCCCGTTGGCAACAGCAGTGGAGAAACAGTTCCCCACCTACCTGACTGATGCACAGGTAGAAATAGGTGCCCCCCTCCCCCCAGATCCACAGGCCATTTGAAGCTGACGGGACACAGGTTGCCCACTTTGGCACGATGCTTTGGGGCGAAGAATGTCTGTGGGGAACCTTTCCAAAAGCGTTATCGTGTGCAGATATTCAAGAATTCCTCAAATATATTTGGCTATAGAAATACTAAGTATGAATGATCTGCTGTCACAAAGCCCGCATTTGGCAGCGAGCCCCGCTAAAGCCACTGGGACTGACTTCTGAGTAGGCTGTTTAGGATTGTGCAGCCACTTGCAACTGCTATGAAGCGCCGGTTGCAGAATTTATTTATTTTATTTGGCTATTCCTATCCTGTTCAATACAAAACCTCTCTGGACGGCATATAGAGTAATAAATATCCAATAAATACAATAGTGAGATAAAACAATCCTTTACAAATCCTCCGAAGTGTATTAAAACAGCAGAGGACAGTGTTCTTCAGGACTGGCTAAATTACTCAACTGGAAAGCGTCTACCTGTGGCGGGCAGTGCAGTCCTGCACCTTGCTGCACAGCCTGAGGTGGGGACAATAGCGGCGCTGCCACGCTACAGATAGAAGAGGGCGTTCGCCAGATGTATGTTTGAAGTACAAGTGGGTTGCAGCTCTGCAAAGACAGAAAGTGATCGAACTAAACCATCTTAAGGAGAGCGGCTGCCAAGGATCGGTGCCTCCTGCGCAGCTGCGGGGGCCTTCCCTCTCGCCGTTCCCCTGCGCGTTGCTGTTCTGTGGTTCTTCTCCGCTCCCACCCGTGGTGACTTGCTTCATCTAGAGAGATGGTGGTATTTTTGCTAAACGTTTGCCTTTTCTTCCCTCACCTCCCTTGATTTTCTTGAAACTCATGGCCAGCAGTCTCTGGGAATTGAGTTTTCTGTTCTTCTCCCATCGCATTCCATTCCACTGGAGCGTGGGAAGACAGCGAGGCGCTGGAAATGAGTCAGGCTGCTCTCGGGCCACAAAGCTGCCCGTCCAGCTCAAAGCTTTGCATTCTTTCTTGGTTGCATCCTGCTCCCTGGCCCCCTTACCTGCCCCTGACATGACTGTGTGGCAGGTGGCGGTGGCAGGGCTGCTGTGGCCAAGGGGTGGACCTCTCTGGACATCCGTTCACAAGCACTGAGGAGCCCCTGGAGTCCAAATGGCCTCCCACAGTGGACAGCACTGGGGCACAGCAGAGCCTGACAAGCAGGCCGAAAGCCATGGGGCCTAGCAGCAGCCCTCAGCCCCAGCCCCTGGGATACTCAGCCTAGAGCCACTGCAAACCTGTGCTTCTCAGTTCTGTATCAGCCCGACACCCCGGGAGAATTCCATGATGGGAGGCGCTAAAGCCAGGGAGAAGCAAACCCGCCTGTGGCATCCTGCTCTGGCCCAGTGCGGAGAGGTCATGTGCCCAGGCAAGCAGCGCTCCTGAGCTATTCCCTTTCTGCCAAAAACTGTAAGCTCAAAGTGGCTAACGGTTAAACTGGATTAAAGCAATAAAATTAGGCATTCAGTACCGCAAAAAGCATATGCATGACAGAAAACTAAGAATTGAAAACCGCACCGAGTGCAAGAGCCCTACGTGCAGCCCAGCTGACTCTTTCTGACCCACATCCATGCCTGAACTCTGGCTGAAAGGGACCCAGATAATGATCCAAGTCAAACAAATCCACACGATTCTTTTCTTTTGCATAATTTTATCTGACTTTGCTAGATGTGATGTGGGGCAGGGAACTATGCAGAAATTAAAACCAGTGGACGGGCAGAAAAAACTGTATCTGGCCAGCCCTCCGTCACCCGAGACTTCAGCGTGCATCACACTCACACTTCAGAGCATCTCTTCACAATTATGAGAGCTAGACTTTGGTCCTCGTGAAATGGAACCGTCCCAAGAAGCCGCGTGTTTGTTTGTTTGTTTGATTATTTATTTATTTAAAATATTTATGTGCCACCCTATTCGCTAAAAAGCCTCAGGACGGCTTATAATGTCAAATACAACGTACGTGACTTAAATAACATAAATAGAATTCCCGACCCACACTGTGTCATGCGTCAGTATTCCCATGGGACTGTGGGGAGCCTGTTTGTAACCCACTAAGCCCAGCACAGGCCACCAGCCATGGCTTTTGGCCTGCCAGGGGCTTGGCACCCCCCTCCTGCAGTGTGGGGCAGGCAGCAAAAGAGATGTCCGGAGCTGCGGGGTGGGCTGCCCTAGATGGTCGATGGGCCGTGCTTGACTTGGTGGGCTGAACAGGCCTGGTGTGGTGGCTGTTTTCCCTTCCCTGCTGCTGAGACTTGTTGCTGGAACAGCTCTTCCATAAGAAAGGTGGGAGCAGGCATAGCTGAGAAAGCTGCCTCTTTCTAGTCGGTTTGCTGGCTGGAACTGGCTTTTGAGTAGGTTCCTGGTTCGCTTAATTGAAGTTCCTGGTTTCAGAAGGCAGAAGATACTTTTTGCATTAGGTCAACTAATCAAACACTTGAAGGGAGATCTGTCAAAGTGAGCTTGGAGTGAAGTGTATTTTTAGCTGCCTTTTGCTGTTATAGCCCCTTTGGTGTTTATAGTCATATTTGGTAACGCTTAGCAACTCTTCTGATGGAGACGTTGTCCAGACAGACTGGATGGTAGAGGCAGAACAGATCAGTTTAGTCTGAGTCACGGCATTTGCAGGAATTGAGCTGTGGGATGAGTTGCAGCTGCGCCACTCGCGTGCAAACAGCCCGGCCGTGGCCCCTTCGGGCCTCCCCCATCCTGACAGGTAAACATACAGGCGCCGTGTCCTTTGCCCTTTCGGCAGACTCCGTTTCCTCGGTGCCCGGCTGGATGAAAGATGGCACCAGATGGCCTTGCCTTGCCGAGCAAGGAGTAAGGAAGAGAGACCCTGATGGGAGTCGAGGCATGAGCGCAGATCTGTGGCGTGGTGCTTGGGGGTGTCTGAGCTGTCAGCATCCGACACAGATATTCTGAGTCCAGTGGGATTTCCCAAATCGCAGCTCGTGCCCTTACCTCATATCCCCAGCGTTACAGTGCTGTTGTAATAGCGTGCATGTGTCTGTGATTTAAACGAGATATATTCAGATTTGCTGTCTGCTCTGGAGTGCAAAAGGTAACAGTTAATCTATTTATAAAGCCAGACATCTGGGCAGTGGGGGCAAGTCATTTCCTTCTCTCCACTTATGTAATTCCACAAAACGATTACGTTGTAAGTAACTCGCAGTAGTAAAACATCAAAACAAACCAAAACACAGTTGTGTGACCGTGGCCGGGCGTTTGCGGGACATCATGTAACCGACCGGGAGCCAATCTGCCCGCGGCCCGGTAACACGGTGCGCCATTCGTGCCTCCACCCTGAGGGTCGGCACAGGCAGCCGTGAGATGATGCAGGGAGCGTTGCGCCAGTAACGGGCAGTGGGCCACGGTGGATCCTGGAGCTGGAGCTTGGCATGCCCATCCCTTTGCTTGCCTCATTCGAATTTGGAGCAGAAAGGGGCACCCCTTCTCATTCTAGCAGATGGCCAGATGGGCTGGCCCTGCTCCCCTGTGTGCTTTCCCTGCAGCAGGCACATTTCCGCCCAGCCTGGCTGCATCACTGGAAGGGAATTGGCCGCGGAGAGAAGTGCCTGGAATGCCCAAGCCATCCCCATTGCCTCTGCTCTCCTCCTGAATGTGGCAGATGGGGAAAAGATGGGCGGCTGCCCCGGCCCGGCCGGCCCGATTTGTTCTGTGTGGCTTGTCTAAAGCGGGCCTTTGAAATGACACGCGCATCCTACAGTTACCGCTGTCTCTTGATTAACGGGCCTCCGCTCGCTGCCCTGTGCCTCTGTCCCATGCCAGCTCTGTCGAGGCGAGCGGGTGCCACGCATCAGCCGTGGCGCAGGTTCATGTGCCTGAGGATCGCTGCCTGCGGCTCCCAGAATCCGCCGGCCATGCCAGCACCTCCCCGTCCTTCATGGCACCGCCGCCTCTCCTGGGGGCCGCCTTTTGGCATTCCCAGTCTTGTCCTGTGCTTGCACAATCCTCTGGGCCATGCTTCCCTCCGAGGCCCGCTTCCCAGGACAGCCCGGAGATCCCATGGAGTCTGTTCTGGGCCAGGGAGAGAGGACCGGCCTTGGATTTGCCTTTCCGAGGCTGAAAGGGCTCAGCCAGGCAGCTCCCTCTGTGCAGTCCTTGCACCTGAGGATTCCCCAGTGCCAGCAAGGGGTGCCACTGTGGGTGCCTGTGTTTCCCAAGCCTTTCGTTTCCCAAGCCTTTCGTTTCCATCTGTCCATTTCTGGTTGCCAGAAATACAGCCAGGCGAGGCACGAGCAAAGCGTAAGGGCCTGAGTTCCATCGGCTCAGAGACAGAGAAACTCGTATACCAGATGGCAGACGGCCGGGGATGCTTTCCCACAAAGTCCGCCTGCTCCACTGATCTTTGCCTGAGTGCAGCACAGTTGACCAGGTCATTGCTTGATGGCCTGGAATATTTGACAGTATTTGATCAACAAGCTTCTCACATTTTTGCGAAATGTATCCAAGGTGGCTAATAAAAATAGCTTAAAAGAATAAAAGTGTCATGCCGAGAGGACCAAAACGTCTGATGAAACAGCTGCTAAGTAAGCTGTTTATAGGCTGCCACCTCAGAATCCTCAAGCAACTAAACCGGGGTTGAGTCATTCCCAGAGTAGCCAGAGCGGCCAGTGGGTGAGCGTCTATAGAGAAGCAGTGCCAGTGTCCAGGAAAAGGCCGCGCTCGTGGTCTCTCCTCCCTGGCCTTCAGGGAGACCTCAGCAAGGAAGTAGCCTCAAACTCCTCGCTTTGTGTAAGCTCCCTTCAGGGCCGGGGCACTCCGGCCCCTCCTTTAGCTGACAACGGCTCTGGCTTCCCATGGACCTGCAGCTCCCACTTCATGCTTTCTGCCATTGGCCCGGATTGTCTGCAGGCTGATGGGTGGTGCAGGTGGCTCGAGGGACGGGCCCTTAACTGTGAACTGCCAATTCGAGTCTGAGTTCATCTGTGGAAGCTGCTCCCCTCGCATGCGAGTGTAATGTTTATTCCATGTCTTACGATTCGTATTTCCATTAGAAGGACTCTTGTCCTCAGGTTTATAACCTGTGTTGTGCAGCTCCGGATGAGAGATGACTACTGGGTGGCTGCCGCTTAGAATCCAAAGCAGCTTTGTTTTTTCAAGCCAAGGGGCAATGACAGGCATCTTGGATATAGTAAAATGAGGCTTTTTCTACTTGATGCTAGATAATAAGCACTGGATTCCTCCGCATCAGACGGCCAGGTCCAGAATTCGGTCCTTTTCTTGGCAAGCGCCAAACAAGAAAGTGGGTCGGGGTGCTGAGGGGGAACACAGGAGAGCCACCGGCTGGCTCGTCCCGGACCCTTGCGGTGCTAAATGGGGCATGTCACCGTCACGGATAAGAAACTCCGCAGAGGCTGGACACAGAATCGGTGGAATGCGCCTGCAGGGAGTTTTTGGCGCTCGGTGAGAAGTGTCTCCATCCGGGAGTTTGAGGCCTGAAGGTGCAGAGAAGACCCTCCGCGGCAGGAACAGGGCTCTGGTTGAGGAGCTGAGCACCACCTTGCATGCCAAGCAGGCCTGGGAACGTGTGGCTGTCCGGACGCGCCTGGATGGCAGCTCCCTTCAGCCCCAGCCAGCATGGCCGAGACACAGCGGCCCGGCCATGCAACACTCGGAGAGCCCCTCACTCCCCGTCCCCGAGGCAGCTCGCAGCCAGGGCTGCCTCCCTTTCCAGAGGCGATCTCCTCCCACTCGGGCCAGGCTTTCCGGGGGCCTGTCAGGTGGGATTCAGGCCACCCCGACTTGTGAAGGTGCAGTCAGGTGCCTGCTTTGCGGTCCAGGTGAGGCCAGGCAACGGGGTCTCCGCTTTAGCATGTTTGCCCTCGGGGCAAGATCGGCCTGCTTCAGCCTGACGGCCTCTGCAGGTATTGGAGGTCAGCTCCCATCCTCCTCATGCTAGCATGGGAAGGGGGCGGTGCACTGCAGCGCAGCCGGGGGAGGCTGGCCTGGAGGGGTTCACGAGAGCCTCCGTCTCAAATGCTGCCCGGGGTCCACGCAAGGCTGCCCAGCGGTCAGCGTGCCGCCCGGGGGGCCCTTCTGAGGCTGCTCCTGCAAATAAGGTGGGCAGTTTCTGCCTCTTGCCCGAACCGCTGTGTTTAAGACTGCAGCAAAAGGGTTGCAGGGAAACCTGCGCTAATATTTCGGCGTCACTGAGCGGGACTCTCCAGCTCCAGCCTTGTGCTGGGTGCCTCCTGTCCTGTGCTGCCCGCCTTCCCCACCTCAGCAGGCGCTGGGGCTGATGCCGCGTCTCTGCGAGGCGGCGCACGCCGCTGGAACGGCGCTCGCCCACCACTCATCCACGCAGCTCCACCAGCCGCCTTCTCCCGTGGGGCATCTGCCCGCCTGACGTCGCTCCGCTGTGGGAGGGCTGCCTGAGGGTGCCGTGCCGAGAGCGCCCACCTGGCAGAGCAGTGCTGCCACGAGCTTTCTCCTGCAGACGTGGGAAAGGCAGAAAGCACATTTCATTGTGTTGGTTTTGTTGCAGAGCGATCTGAGCCTTTCCTCCTCCTCTTGGCTTAAGCTCCAGGAGAGAACAAACTCCCCGCCCCCGCCGCCTCTTTCCCAGTTGGTTCAGGGGTGCCGGAGCACCAGGAATAGCCCGGTCTGAAGCGACGGCCCCGCTTCTCTTGCCTCTGACCCAGAAGCTGACCCCCAGGTGGCCCTGAACCAGGTGTTTGCATCTGTGGAGGGAGGCGTGGTGTGACAGCTGGGGGCACAGGTGTGACACAGCCCTCCCAGCCCTGCTGAGTCCTCTTCATCAAACCCCCTCCTGGTGGCGGGGGATTGCCAAGAGAGCAAACGAGGGGGGCGCCCCATGTCTGAACAGGCCCGTGGAGGCTCGGGGGCAGCCGCTCCCCGGCAGCATCCACCACCTGGCCTGGCGGAGCAGAGGCTTGCGGAGTCACCTGCACGCTGTCTGGGCGGGAAGCTGGGGGCAAAGCCCCTCAGCACTGGGGCGCTCCTTCAGGAGTGTGGGAAATGCGCCACCCACAGAGAGGGGCTGGCGTGGGGCACACTCCGGGCCAGTCTGGCACACGTGCAAGGAAAGCGGCCAGGGAGGGGGAGGGGGAGGCGGAGAAGCTGTGCGGATTATAACGAACGTTCAGGGAAAGGCTCGTAACTCTGTCAAAACATCTCGGAAGGGGTAAGCCGAGCCGCACGGGCTGCAGAATCTCGTCTCTCGCACGCCTCCCTCATTCCTTACGTGAGGCAGCTTTGAGTTGCTGAACAGAAAATGAGTGTCACGCTTCTAACGGTTCGGTACTCTCCTAAGCAAGCTGCTTCAGGAGTTTGCCGGTGCTGGGTGTGCATTTCACAATGTGCATCGCAACTGTTGTGGTGACCGCCAATGCTCTGGAGGAAGGGGCAGCAGTGTGAGATGGTCTCCCCTGGGGCAGTGGGCTCTTGCACGGTTCTCACATTTCCGGGGGTGGCGGGGAGGACTTGCAGTAGGATGTCCCGGTTGGTATCCAGAGCAGAGGAGGACCGGGCAAGCTGCCCGAGCTCCGGCCGGCCACTCCAGAGGATCCCCACTGGGAATCCGTGGGCCTACTCAGCTTTGCTGGGAAAGCAGTGCCGTTCTTCGCCTCTCCCCTTGGGAGTTAGACCCTTCCTGACCTCTTCCAAGAGGCGGAAAGGGCCGCTCCCGCTCTGTGTTGGCCACTGTGCCCCTGGGCTGCTTGGGCCAGTTGTGGGGCTGCGTGGCCACCCCAAGACACCGGCACTTTCTGTCGGAAAATAACGGCTCATTTGCATATTTACTGGGATTCCGCCAAGGGAATAAACCCATTAGTTTTAGTGGGCATTTGAATGACTGGATACGCTGAGGCTGAGGGTTAGGAGCTTGGTTTATTTTTCTTCGCTATTATTTGTCCTTCGTGGTTTTGTTGCTTTGTTTGCTGCTGTCCGCTTTTAGACAATGGGAAAGCTCTTTGCAGCAGTTCCGGATAAATATCCTGCGAAGTGTTTCAGTCACACAAACAGTTACTCAGTGGAAGCAAATCTCTGCTCCACAGCCTCTCTTTGTATTTAGGGCCTGGAATTAATTTTTTCTCGGTGGTAACCTCTGTGCTTGTCCCTCCTTTTGCAGAAAAAATAATTAATGGCCAAGACTACGAAGTCATGATGCAAATTGACTGCGAAGTGATGGACACCAGAATCTTGCACATCAAAAGCTCCACCGTCCCTCCCTACCTCCGGGAGCCCCCGGGGAACCAGACCACTTCCTTCTACGGCTCCCCTCCAGCTGTCCCAGACGCGGCTCCTGCCATGCGAACGATCACGGAGTCGCCTCAGTAGGCTCCACAGGTCGGACTTAGTGCCGTCTCCCGGAAGGACAGTGTGCTCTGACTGCACTCTTCGGGGTTCGCCACGGCAGGTTCCAGCCTCATGCAAGAGCTCACTGGATCACTGGATCCTGGATCTTCCTTAGGCGGAGCGTCGTTCTGGCTGCCCTCAGTCCCAAGGAGAAAGAAACCTGCCCCCCCCCCCCCGGTACCTCTGCTGCTCTGCACCAGTTTTCCCTGCTTCGTTAGTGGCCGTTGTTCCACCATCAGGTGCAGAGTGCTTGGAAGCAGGTGTGCTTGTGGCAGATTCCATACCAGGATCTTGTGTCACACGCTCGGGCCACCTGCCTTCAGGGTGTGCCCTGCGGCTTCCCTCAGCCACAGGGCCCAGGGCATCAGCAGTCCATGCTGCGGCTGCCGCCCGGTTCGTGCACCTTTGGCGGTGGGTTTTTTGGTGGCGTCACCTGTGTCCATCCTTCAGAGGCATAATGCTGCTCTGAGAAAGCGTGGCTCTTTCCCCAGCTGGTGGGGAGTGGCAGATCTTAGCGGCATCCAGAATGCGGCTGGGCCCGTCTGGTGGGGGCCTGTTGACGGGGGCGAGCGATCAGGAAGGGGCAGAGAAGAAAGGCGCCTGTGCCCGGCTGCTTGGGCTCAGGTGGAGCGTAGCCGTGGCAGGGGGACATGCTGGTCTCTTGCTGGCCCCCCGGGAGGCCTGTCCTTGCACGCCAAGCACTCCCCGTGTCGCCAGCTTCGCGTAAGCTGTTGCGGGGGTCAGAGTGGGGGAGAGCGGCAGCCCCGTCCCTTCCCTGGCACCTGTTATCAGTTAACAGAGACTGTGTTTGAGTTGGGAGCTACCGGAACATCCTGTGGCAGTTAGGAAAGCGGCTCACGGTCAGAGCAGACTGCCTGGATAAGCTCATGAAAGGATCTGAGCAGCGGCCAGGAGATTTACAAATGGAGCCCCAGCCACGACCCTCTGGGTGTCCAGGGCTGCCTAGGCAGCCTGGAGTGCGCGAGCAGGTGCCCCTTCACCAGGCAGAAGGGCCTGCCAAGGCCGGAGCCCCTCTGCCTCGCCCCCTTCGCCCACCGCTTCGGAGCTCTTGGGCACATGGAGCACCGTGCTGGGTGCGCAGGGTGTGCCCATATCGGGGTGTGCTCGAAGTGGCCGTTAGGGAGAAGGGGGAGCGTGCCGTTTGCGGTGGGGGAGCAGGCGCAGGCCGCCCCTCTGCCCCCATTCCACCCCCCCTCCCACGCCTGCTGCCTCCACCCATCAGTTTTTAAAAAAAGATTTAGGAATGAAATGCTGCTCCACAGCGGCCACCGGGCTCCGAGGGGGCGCAATTTGGCTTGCAGACGACTCTAATTTTAGTACTACTGATTCAGCACCAAAGCAGATACTGGCTTTGAAAGTGAGCTGTCAGGTGTGCCCGTGAAGGCCTTGGTCAAGTGCCACACACACGGGGGGTGCCGTGTTGATGCTTGCGCCCGCTCTTGGTTGTCCGAAGCTCTGGGAGAGCTCTCCAGCCAGGCCCTATTACACAATTAACGCCTGCCCACCCGCCCTGAACTTTGGCACGCAGAGCCCTGAGACGAGGCGCTTTCGGTCTAGCAGGAGAGGGTTCTCCTCCTCTTTTTCTTGCAGAAGAAATGTGCTCTGGCTCCAGCCAGGGGGTTGAGTAACATTGCATAAACATTCTTTTATTCAGGAAGGCGTTGTTCACTTGGAGGCCAAGGGTCCTTTGTCCACAGTGGGGAGAGAGTGTTATCCCATCATTAGCTGTTCCCTGCAGACAGCGATATTACGTGCAATTCAATATTGGTGGAAATAAACACAGAAACATTTTTGGAAGGGCAGTTGGGTTTTGTTTTGGGGGAAACAGGCACTCTGTTTTTTACAAGGCAGAGCACTCTGGCACTTGGGCTGCCTCATTCAGGCTGCCTTCCTGATGCAGCCCGGCCTTTTGTGCGCTGGGCGCGTTAAAGGGTGCGGCTCGAGCGCGCGTGTGGTCGCGCCGAGGGTTTCTGCCCCCCTAAGCCAGTCCTCAACCAAACCGGGCTGCTCCTGCGTCACCTCTCAGACAGGGCACCCTCAGGCCTGCGTTGAGGGCGTCCTCCACCCAAGCTCAGGGCTCAGGAGATGCAAACTTGGCCTCGCCATGCATCTTCCAGGGCCTGTGCGGATGCCCTTTGGGAGGGAAGAGCTAGTGCTAGGAGCACCCTTGGAGCGATTGTTGGGGGAAGCGGCTGTTCAAGGCACCGCTTGACCCAGAACGGTGTTCTTGGTTTGCTGGAGCTCCGCCCTAGCAGCGTGTCCTTACATAAAGGGCCCCCCTCCAAGGGCCTTCATCCACCTGTCCCCCTGCCAGCAGTGAACGTCAGTCAGCTGTCCCCCTGCCAGCCAGCCGGCCGGCCATCCGGCCTCGGCACCGCTTCCCTCATGGACCGGCTGTCCGCAGGGGCCAGCCGCTCTTGGCTTAGGAGGGGTCCAGGAGAGGCTGCTTTTCCCTCGCTGTGCTGGAAGCACAACTCTTGCAGAACGCTTTATTAAAAACAAACACGAAGCCTCCCTCTTTTCAGGAACGAAGCGGGCAGTGTTTTCTGAGAAGCCGATTTCTCCAAGTCTGTAAAGAATACAATCGCCTTTTGTTGTGTGTGTGCAGCACGGTGGGGGATCTTTTTCTTTGGATGTTCCCTTTGCAGGCCGGAGTGAGTGTTGCCGTCCCCCCGAGAAGGTTGAAGAGATTTTTTCCATCTTGGGTTGGACCTAGGCTTGGCCACCCTAGTGTGGGTCCATTGAAGTCAGTGGCACAAATTGGGCATGACGGAAGTCCCCATTGGCTTCCTTGGGTCTGCATGAGGCATGATTCAGTCTGGATCAAGCCTTCTGCCTTTTTGTCAGAAGACGAAAGTGCTTCCTTGTTGTTCAAGGGGGATGTGGCAATATATATTGCGAAGTCAGAACAAGAAACCATTTTCTCTTGTTTGTATGCGCTGTTTTTAGGGGTGGCGTCTTGTACCTGGGATTGTAGCTCTGCTCTCTTGGCTGGGACTGAAGATCCCCTATAGCCAGGACTCTGAAGGGGGCTGCCCTACATCTTCTAAGGAATAAAGCTGTAACTTTAAAATGAGAACACCAGCAGTCGTTTTTTAATGTGTGTATCTAGTTTGCAGGACTGGGACCAGCACAAATGGGCAGCCGCTTGCTAAGAGACCTGGTGCTGAAGAGGGCCAACTGAGCATCAGGCAAGACATGCTGCACGCCGGGTGACACGCAGGAGGAAGGGGGTGCAGCGCTGTGAGGACTGGTGATGCTGGATCACGGCCGGAGTGCCACACGGGCACCAGCAGGCACCACGAAAGTTGTCCCAGGCGGTGCAGCTCCTGCATGGAGTGCCATGCGTGGCTGATGCGTCGCTCCCGCCCGCCCACTGCCTGTTGAGGGAAACAGCAGTGCTCTCATGCAGATCTCCCTGGGAGGAGCTCAGGCAGAGGCCTTCCGGGGCAGCCGGTTGCCAGAAACAAGCGTCTCACGCGGGGTTGTGTGTTCTCCCTCCTCGCAGCCAGTGATGCTGACCGTCGGATGCCTGCAGCGCTTCTGCAGCAGTGCAGCTCTAGTCTTGATCCAGACCGTCAGTGGGCCTTAAGTTATTCGTTACAAAGTCCCACAGATTTCAGGAGCTCTGCGCTGCCGAGTCTGGTCTAATGCTCAGTGAAGGTGCGGAGCTGCCCTTTATTCATGGCACTGGCTTCTGAACTAAACCCTGACTTAGGTGGGTTTAAGCTGCTTTGGACTTGCCTGTTTGTTGCTTCTGAAATACGAAGGATGCCGTGTGCCCCTGTGCTGCTTTTGGAGTAAAGACACTTTTCATCTGGTGCTCAAATACTTGACTGAAGTACTCAAGTGGAAATTGGCTCAGAAAGGCCAAAAGTAATAATGTGAAAGCAAGGGGATTTTTAAAGAAAAGGACTTAAAAGGAAGCTAAAATGTACAGTTAGAGCTCAATCTAACCAAATCTCAGTTAAGAAATGATTCCTGTGATACGTTAACACCAGCAATGGGAAAAGGCATGTCCGCACTGTTAGGCAGAAATTCAAGGTAGCTATAAAAACTCGGGTGTCCCTTCAGGAGTGGATTCCATGCCCAAATTAAGGAAATGGCAAAGAATAAACTCAGGCAAACATGTGCATTAGCTGTAAGGCTAGGAAAGGAGCGAGAGAACATCTTTAAATGGCTCTGGAGCAGCAAATGCGCAAATGCAAGACAACTCAAATGCAAGAAGATTCAAGTGTGTGAAATGCTTACTGAGGACGGCAATAACGTCCAGAATGAAATCTCTGCATCCGTTTTCACTGCGAAAGTTTTTCTGCATACATTCCTCCGAAAGAATTATTTTGAGGGAGTCCACCAGAAGAACTATGGCAAAGGGCACCACAGGGTACTTGAAGTGATAGGACAGGGCATGAATGTACGTTATAAATACCAATGTAGGCCTGACAGCCAAAATAAGCCGCCAGTGGGCCAGAAGGGCAGTCACCAGTCTCTCTTCTTCTGCAGTAGTTTTTAGTGAGAGACTTTGCCAAAAACACTGTGTAGCCTCGCTCCATCCATAAACGCGTTTGACGGCCAAACTGGGCAGCCTCGGCAGAAACAAAGGTGAGCTCGGGTGGGCGAGAACGGCTGGCCCTCCTCGAAGTGAAATGTCTTGCTAAATACCAGTCTTGAAAAAGCACTGAAAAAGCAGCGCCAATGAAATACCGTTGCTGCTGCTGCTGCTGTTTTTTAAAGATCCAGGACAGAGCCAGAAAAAGTGCCCTACCTGTCAACTTAATTTCTGTTTCAGGTAAATTGGAAGAAAATGTAAAACCAAGAATTATTAAAAAGTATTAAAGAACACAGAAAATCAGAAAGATTCCTTGGAACTGAAGCAGTGCCTTCGTATAAACACACATACAAGGGACTTGCTACTTGACATGTTTCAAAAGGCCTGATGACGTACGTCACTGCGCTTAAAAAGCCAGGCTGCTCACCTGTGACTCGTTCTTCTGAGTGGCCATCCATGCATCGCACATATGGGTGCTGCACCTGCCCAGTGCCTGCAGCTGGGAAGATCCGAAAGCTTAGCGGTTTTGGCGGGAACGCCGCACCCCTCGCACCCCCATAGTATAAGAAGGCGGAGTGCCCACCATTTCCCCAGTCTGCGGAAGACCGACCGTTTGCCCCCAAGCAGAAGCAAAAAGTATTACACATCACGTGTTTAAGATGAGAGCCAGTGTGGTGTAGTGGGTAAGAGCATGGGACTCCGATGATCTGGGTTCTGGTCCCCGCTCAGCCATGGAGCCAACTGGGTGACTTTGGGTCAGTCACAGACTCTCAGCCCAACCTACCTCACAAGGTTGTTGTGGGGATAAGATGGAGGCGATGTAAACTGCCTTGAGCCCTTTGTAGGAAAAAGGCAGGATATAAATAAATGCACATGCAGATACACCCTACGGATCTGTAACCAAGTGAAACACAGTTCCGTAGAAACCCAGTCACCGACACTGAGTGGAGCCGGCGGGCGGGTTGTGTGAATGCACAGATGGGCACTTGAAGAACGACAGTTACAGGTGAGCAACCTGCCTTTCTTTGCCGTGGCCTCTGTGCATCAAACATATGGGTGATTGGCAAGCTTACCAGACCCAGAGGCAGGGCGGTGTCGTCACTGAAGAACAGAAGAGAGGACTGCGCGAGCAAAGGTGCAGTCCTGCCTGGCACACACATCAAGGCAGTAATGTCTGGCAAATGTGCAAAGGGTGGTCCAGGTGGCCGCCTTGCAAATGTCATGGAGCGGGATGCCAGCGAAGAAGGTGGAGGAAGTCGCAACAGCCCGACGGGGGACCCTTTGTCATGTTCGGAGTACTTGATGAAAAGGCGTCTCCTATTGTGAAAAGGTTCTGTGCGAGACCTGTAGAAGGCAAGGCATCGAGGAACATCAAGGGAGAGTAGCAAGCACTCCACGGGCGTAGACGGAATAGGAAAAAAGGCTGGTAAGACGGTGTCCTGATTGACATGGAAGGGTGACACGATTTTCGGAAGGAACGTCGGATCAGTACACAGAACGACCTCCTCGTGAAAATTGAGATAAGGAGGGTCTATACGGAGCGTGCGGAGTACACTGGCCCTTGTAGCCGATGTGACTACAACGCAGAAGGCCGTCTTCCATGACAAGCAATGTAAGTCGGTAGTCTCCAAGGGCTCAAAAGGAGGTTTGGTGAGAGCTTGAAGGACAACAGAGAGGCTCCATGTCGGAATGATTGATCTAACCGGTGGCTGGAGAGTCTGTAAGCCTCTAAGGAATCGACAAATAAGGATGATAGAGAATACCGATGAGCCTGCCACCTGGCCACGGTAGTGAGAAGACTGCGGCGATGTAAATTTTAATGGATGAAGGTTTGAGTCCAGTCTGGTGTAAGGATAATAGAAATTGAAGAACATTTTTAATAGAAGCTGAATGAGCAATAAAGTGGCTGGTTTCAGCAAAAGATGTGAAATGTTTCCATTTAGCTGCCTGATGCGTCGTAGGTCTTAGTGCAGACTGGAGAATTTATTTATTTATTAAAACCTTTCTAGAATGAATTGAATATCAGAATGTTGAGCGCTTGAGTCCAATGGAGCATTCGTCGGTATCGAGGAAGGATGAACGACTGTGTCCGGACACCGCCGGGTTGGTGTCGGGATTGAGAGAGCTGCCGGTACTGAAGGAGTAGTGTGACTTCTCGAATGAGCCAGGCTGTTAAATTGAGCAAATGAAGGTCCGGCTACCATACTACCATTCTGTTGAGTTATGAGATGAGGTATGAGGGGCAGCCGCTGAAAAGTGTTGCTGGACAGACGGAGAACGGTAGAGACCAGGTTGGCGAGGTCACCAGGGAGTGACGAGAATCCCCCGAGCCTCGTCGAGGAGGGCTACAGCACCAACGAGGGCCCTCGAGTCGCAATCAACATGACGTCCCGCCGTAGAGAGCTGCTGAATCGCCACCTGCATTGCCTCCTTGGTGAAGATGCAAGCCGGGTCCCTCTGTTGCTCCGGGAGCGACGCTGTAATATTCTCCAGTTTCTGCATGAGGAAATACTGGTAGCGAGCCAGCATCGCCTCATAACTGGAAATCCGGAGCCCGAGACCTGTGGCGGCGTAAATACAGCGGGCCATCATGTCGATCTGCCGCCCTTCCTTGTCGCGAGGAGTGGTGTGTTCTCTCAACTCGCGACCCTCGGACGACTCCACGACAATTGAGTTCGGCCTCAGGTGACGCAAGAGAAATGGAATGTCCTGTTCTCGAGCTCGATACGTAGATTCGTATTGCTGTGAAGTCGGCTGCGTCTGGTTGGGGAAATTCCACGGTTCCATCATCGCCTGACAGTGTCGTGATGAGTGGCAAAATGATGGCGGCGGATTGTTCTCTCTTGACGATGTTATAGAACTTATTGGTACTGGGATCGAAGAGGTGCTGGGCTTCGAACTCCAGTGAGCTAGCCAATCTCGCCATCAGTTCCCCAAACGTCGAATATGACTCCTCGGGTGAGCTGGGATCTTGTTTGGTGAGCACCGCGTCCGGTGAGGTGGACGCTACATCCAAATCCTTCGACTCGGAATTGTGATGGAGCGGAGGACTGGAGGAAGAGTCGGCCAGTGAGGAAGGGAGCCTGGTCTGAGCTGCTGCGGATGTTGATGGAGCATCCCTCGGGATCGGAGACAGCGCACGCTGGCGTACCGATGGGTAATATCCATATGGTGCATAGTCGTCCCATGGTTCACGATGGGCAGATCCATGCGACGCTTGCACCCATTCTCCGGAGGGACGGACTGAAGCACGCTGCTGGTACCGCACCCGCTGAGGCGGGGCCCTCGGGGAAGCCTCAGGTGAAGGCTGCAATGCAGGTGAGTGTGCCATCGGAGGAGCCATCTGTGGAGCGTCCCGGATCTCTCCGTCGGAAATCGATCCCGGCGTGGCTGCCTCCTGATGTGCTGGCGAGGAGAAGACGGAAGGAGCGACCCATCGCGGGGACCCTGGCGAGGTCACCTGCATCGCCGGTTGGAGAACCGGTCCGGTTGGTGTCGGTACCAAAGCAGCCATCAGGACCGACGGGGCAGACAATCCCGAATCGTGGTGCCAGAGCTGATCAGCCTTCTTGGCTTCGTGAGCCGCTTAGTCTGCCTTGTCCTTCTTAGGCTTCTTGTGGCCTGAGGACTTGTCTGATCCGCTGTGCTTCCTCTTCTCCTTTTGTTTGTGAGGAGACTTAGAGGAGTGTTTGCCCTCCGGCAGAGTAGCTCCATCAGCCGATGGGTGAGACGGAGGGGCAGCCGAAGAGGAGGGCCGCGCAGCGGATTGGGCCGCCAGTTGATCAGATGCGACCAAGGCCTGGTCCCAGAGGAGCTTGTGCAGGCGGTTCTCCTGGTTTTTTCGCACCTGCTTGGTGAAGGCCTGACAATGGCCGCACTTAACAGTCCTGTGACCTTCCCTGAGGCAGAGGAAGCAAATCGTGCGGATCCGTGGGGGACATCTTGGCCCCACACCGAGAACACTTGCGGAAAGCCGCACGCTGAGCCATCAAGAGAAAAAGAGGAGCTAGCGAAGCAGAGAAAGACAATAGAAAGAATAAACTTTTTTGGGGAGGGAAAAACGGGGGGATTAGAAAAAGCTTCCAACAGGGAGGGATGAATAACTTGGAAATCTTAACAAGAAAGCTAAGAGAACAGAGCAACGGTTTAAAGGGGATCAAGGTACAACAGTATAGCTACGGACTGAGAGATGAAAGGCTCGAGGCACAGCGAACGGCTGGTCTTCAGTAGACGGGGGAAATGGCGGGCACTCTGCCTGCTTATACTATGGGGGTGGGAGGGGTGCGGCGTTCCCGCCAAAACCGTTACGCTTTCGGATCTTCCCAGCTGCAGGCACTGCGCAGGCACAGCACCCATGTGTGCGATGCAGAGGCCACCACGAAAACTGCCCTGGCATTTGAAGACCGTCGTCTTCCTGAGACCACAGCTCATGGAAGGCTGCCTGCTTAGAAGAATGTAAGGCTGAGTCCTACCAAGTACCGGGGATAAACAACTAGTGCGTGGTCTGTGGAACGAGATCGTTCTCCAGGCAATCCTGCGGACATCAGACGAGCAGGGAGAAGAGCCCACGGTGGAAGCAGCACGCCTGAACTGGCCAAAATTCTCCGCATTCCACCTGACGCCTCGTTCTGACTGTCCCGATCGCAAGCATTGCCTTTTTCTTTCCCTGTGAAAAGGCCATGTGCTTTTTTCCCAATGCACACGCCACTTGCGTCCGTTGTTGGAACAGAGGCAATCCTCCATCACACAGCGCGTGTGTGCGCGCACACACTTTTTCAAGTAGACTCGCACTCTTCTTGGTCTGTCAAGCACACTGCAAGCTCAGTCATTCTGGCTTCAACTCTAGGTTGCATCCATGCCTGCATTCCGGCTGGGAGGTACAGAACGGGCGAGTCTGGATTGAAAGCCATTTCTCATGCAACGCCATGGCGGGGAGGCACATCCAGGTCAGAAAGGGGGGGCATGCTCCTCCCCCCGCCCCCCACGGTTGGCTCCAGGGCTGGCACAGTATTTCTCCCAGTATTCCTTGTGGCCCACAAGAAATGAAAGGCTTGGAAGCCAAGGCCCGGCTCGCCTCCCGAAACGCCCTCCCTGCCTTTCCAGCCAGAGCAACGCTGGAGAGCAGCACAGCTTTTCCACCACCCAACTGTGGAGCACGCTTCGGCGGCAGCGGCTCCCCTCCACTTGCCACGGATCGTGCCCGTGCCCTGCCTCCTCTAGGGAAAGCAGCAGCGGCAGCCTGGGCGAGGGCCCTAAAAATGACGTGTGTTGCTCAGGCAGATCAGTAATGACAAGGCACGACAGGCGATTTTCGCAGGAGTCTGATTATACAGTTTTAACATTTATATTTTATTATAAAAATGGTAACTTTTGGGCTTTCTCTTCCAACATTTAAGTCTTGTGTTACAATAATAACATGGCAGAGGGATGCTTCCCTTCCTCTGAGGGTCTGCGCTTGGCAGGCACTAAATGAAGAACATTTTCCACGGTCTCTCGGGTGGCAGCATATTCAGTATAAAAAAAACAAAAGCAACTTAGGCCCAAAATAAGAAAGGTTGACTTTGGCAGGTGGACTGATCTACAATCCACATTCGGTAGTTTTTAAGGTTAACCCTCCCACCCCATTTACTCTGATTTGTACAATAAAAAATATTTATAGAAAAGGTGCCGGTGGCCCATTAAATCGCCCCACGGGACCCTCAGTACGCAAAGATGACGTTGTACGTGACCTGGTGCCCGTTGTCCCACGCGTACAGCAGCCGGTCCTTGGGGTTGTAGTCCACCTGCGTGGTATAGGAGTACTCGTTCTCAAAGAGAAGTCGTGGCACGATCTGGGTGTTGGTGTGCGTGTCAAACGCATAGGAGATGTTGGCGTTCTTCTTGTTGTGGCTGTCCACCGCGTAGAGGACCCCGCAAATGACAAAGCAGTTGCCGTAAAAATTCTTGCGCAGGCCCGTCCGCCAGGTGGTCTCCTTCCGCGTGCTCAGGTCGAGGGCGTTGAGCTTGCTGAGGACGATCACCTCCTGGTTGAAGGTGTCGTAGCTGAGGGCAGGGTAAATGATCCACAGCCCGTTCTCATCCACGGCAAAATCCACGTCGGAGTGGCCACGCCACCGCCACGGCGTCTCCTCCTCGTAGGCGGCGTCGTGCAGCATGGCCCAGGCGGCCACGTAGCGCTGCTTCAGGTCGTACTTGATGAGGTTGCGGGTGAAAGCCCGGTTGTAGTAGAGGGAGCCATTGAAGACCACGTGGCCTGTCCCCATCCAACTGTAGGGCAGCTTGTAGGAGTTGCTCCAGCGGCCTGGAAGGCAGGGAAGGCAGCATCAGCGCGAGCACACACGTGGCCTCAGCCTGCTCTTCCATGGGGGCACTGCCTTCACTAAGCCAGAGCCCTGGTCCTCCGCTTTGGGGCTACCGCTGGCCAACCGGGGAAACTTTTACGGGACGTGTAACTTGGTGTCCTGCAACAGCAGGAGACTGGACCCAAGGGCCTTCTTGGGCCCTTCCGCCTCTACTCTTCTCTGATCCACCGAGAGCAGGCAGCCTGGGACCCTCTGGGTGTGGTGGACCACAATGCCCATAATCCCTGACTGGCTGAGGCTGATGCGCATCCCAGTCCAGACCACCAGGCAGCCTCTGCCTCGTCTAAACTCCGTGGGGCTCTCAGAGACCAAAGTGTGTTTCACTAAGGTGCTTTAGCCTTCAGCCTTCCCCAACCCAGCGCTCGCCAAATGCTTTGGACTACCACACCCAGCATGCCTGTCCATGAGCCATGCTTGCTGGAACAGATCAGAATTGAAATCCACACTGTTGGGGAAAGCCTGAAATGAACTCACACCTCTAATTTTCCCTCTGCAAGTACTTCAGAATTTGCAAGCGTCTCTGGGCAGATGCAGACTGGGCCGGCAGAGGGGCGTCCCCACCCGCTCGCCACAGCGCCCCCTCCAGCCTCTGAAAATGCGGTGCAGAAGGCTGGAGCCCCACTGCAGGGGGCAGCAGTGGGGCTGGGCCGCCCAGGAAAACCGGACCGAAGCCCCTCTGCAGAAATTGCGTCCTGAACTCCCCCCATCCAATACTTCCATTTAATCTATACATCTGACACCACTTCTCTGGCCGCCACCAACATCAACAGCAGCTATCAATAACATTCCAAAGTGAGGTCAGGTTTCATATCCGAAAACGTGCGATCCTGGGAGATTTCAGACATGGGCTTCAGCCACCGGACGTCTGCTTTCCAGGGTGTCCTGATCCCATCTGGATGGACAATGCTTAGCGGGCCCTCAGGCACAGCCAAGGCAGGCTTAGGTGTGCGGGACCATTGCGGGTCCCCGGGCGGTTAGTTCTCCCAGCGCCCGCTCCCCGCCCTACCCCAGAATCACAACGTGCTGCAGTTCCTTCCTTCCTCTCGTGCACATGCTCCATCTCTGCTCCAGGACAACGCTTCCTCCCACCAGAGCGTTTCTGGGGGGGCACCAACTCCGCCAGACGCCCCGGCCTCCCTCAGTGCCACGCGTGGGGCCGCCCCAACCCACCCACCTTGTTTGAAGCTGTCCAGATTCCGGAACTCCACCAGGGTGTTGCCGTAGTAATAGTTGGTGACGTAAATCCGCTCGTCCTTGGCCACGGGGTCCTTCATCCAAGCGCCCTCGTTCCGTCCATACGTGTTCTGGATCACGGGGCCGGAGATGGTGGAGAGCGTGTCCTTGCACTGTCCTGAAAGAACCAGCCGCAAATAGGGACGGTTGTAAGAACAGCACAGAAACGGAGCGTAATAAAAGATGCGGGCCAATTCCAGCAAATCTGAGGCGCATCTAAGCTGGAAGGCCTGGAATCTGGTGTGTAACAAGCCTGAAAGAAAAGGGAAAAGGGAATGTCCGCCTGGTGCCAAAGCGGTAACTCTGGGGTCGCCAGCCCGTCCTCCTGAGGGAGGGCATCCCTGAGGGAGGGCATTTCATAACCAAGAAGGCCCCTCTCTTTCAGACACCCTCCTAACTTTGTTGGGCAGGATCTTGTTCCGTGCCCTGATTAATTCTGTAATTTATGTTTTTTCTTTGAATTTGGGGCGATTCTTATGTACAGTTTTAAATGTACACACAAATCAACATGGGCATTCTGGGAAAGTCTTTGAAATACGCAGCATCCATTTACCTAACGTCCGGGCAGCTTCGTTTCACTGACGGAGAGCCATTTAATCAGTAAGCCAGGCTTTACAACTCAGGCATGAACCCTCAGTCCGTCTGGCAAATATCGCCAAGGTGGAGTGCTGGGCCTATACTTGTCTACACCTGGCACAGGTTCCTTTAGGCAGGCAGGTTTGGGGGCTCTAAGATGTGGAAGGACCGCTCAGACTCTGCTCATCCCAAGCTGGTTGCAGCCCCCTTGTCTCTTTCCACACCAGCAGCCAAATGGCCTTGACTAAGTTCAAACACAGGCCAAGGATCAGCATTTGCAACAGCGCCCGTCCTGCTGCCCTCACTGAGCCTCTTTGCAAGCAGGTCTACCATGCTGAAAACCCAGTCATTCCATGAGGAGAGGAGAGGAGAGGAGAGGAGAGGAGAGGAGAGGAGAGGAGAGGAGAGGAGGAGAGGAGAGGAGAGGAGAGCTGAGCTTTTGGTAATTTTACAGCATTTTAGCACCACGCACACCTTCCCACTTCACCAGGCTGATGGTGCCGTCACACATCAAGAAGCGTAACTGCCAGTCCGGTAAACCAAAACCCCCATTCCTTTTAGCTTCTTGAAGCATTTTTAGTTTAATCCTTGCATTCTTTTTTTTCCAAATAAATCTCGAAACTTGAAGGTTTAAGTCCTCAAAAAACTTTTTATCAATTTTTACAGGGATTTGATTATGATCATAGAATGCTAAAAGCTATGTTATAGGGGGCTGACCCAGCTTGTCCAATGTACTTGATGACTGATGTTTTTAATTTGTAGTTTAAAAATTTTAATAAAAATCTGATTAAAAAAAAAAAAAGCGCGTAACTGCAAGGGCTCACCGATGCTGTTTCGGATGTCCTCCTCATCGAAGCTGGGCTTGGGGGTGGCAGTGAGGCCAGGCCGGCCCGGGGCCGCCGTGGTCACCACTTCCGTGGTGGCAGCTGAGCTCGGTTCCGCTGCTGTCCGAGCTTGGAAACCGGCCGTGGTCACTACAGGGCTGGGCACCGTTGTGGTGGCTGTGTTTGGCGTTGTTGGTGTCGTGGGGAACAGGGTCTCCTGGGTGGCATTCCCCGCCACTGGCCCAGTGACTGTGGACACGTGGGCAGCCGTGGTGGTCCCCAGAGACGCCGAAACGTGGCTGCCGGGAGTCGTGAGGACTGGCGTTGAGGTAAGCTCCGGCTCCGAGAGGACAGGGGACCGGGTCGGCTCCACAGCCGCGGCCGTGAACCCCCCAACTTCTTTTCTGGCAGGCGTGGTGCTGACCACGGGTTCCCCCACTGGCCCGGTGCTCTGGAGTAACAGCCACCCTTCCCCGGGCGGTGGCTTCCTCGTGGGAACGTATGGTGGGTCGTTCTGCTGCAGAAGCTGGTCTTCTATCAGCAGATCGATGGGGTCCCCGCTGAAAGTCTCGTCTTCTGCTAAAGAGAGAGCAAGCTGGAGGGCGACCAGGCCAGAGACCCGGAGCTGCGTCGGGCCTCCTGAGCCATGTCCCACAGCCTCTCCGCCAGGCACGCCCCGCAGCGTGCAGGTCAGACCACAGCACCAGATGGATTCACCCTGATCCCACCCTGTCCCCACCAGAGGTTCTGGACCGCCAATCCCAGGGTGCCCTGCTCTCTGGCCACGCTGGCTGGGAGCCGAAGGTATTCCAAGGAGTCTGGAGGGGACTCGGGTGGGAAAGGCACCTGCCCCGCGGTTGCATCGCTCTAAGCAATCCTGCCCTCGGAGAGTAACATTTCAAGGGCGCCAATTTCAAAATAGTATCTGAGTGATGCGCACGAGGCAACCGTGTCCGGCATTCCCGACGCCCCTCCCCAGCTTTCCCCGTTCTGAATGGGCAGAAACCGCAACCTACGTTCCTCGAGGTGGTTCTCCAGCTCAGCCTCTTTGGCCTTGTAGTACGTGACTCCTCGGATTATGGTCGGCTGGGCCGGGGGGCGAGGTTTCCTTGGCAAGGCTGACTTTGGGTGGGCTGCCCCCAGAGCGGGGGGCGCATAGTGCAAGGATTCGGCAGAGCTCGCTGGCGGAGCCACCACTCCGTCGTGCAGGAAAACCTCGTCGTATTTCTCCTTTCAGAAGTAAAGCGGCAGGTTAGGCGCTGCCCCGGCAGCTCAGCTGCGCTCACCTGTTTCCAGCCCGCAGGTTGGGCTTGTGGATGGCACTCCACGCTCCCTGTGGACTCCCCTCAGAACCCCTGGGGCTCGGAGAGTTGCCACCCACGTAGCCCTCACAGCACACAAATTCGGCGCAGCCTTCTCGCCCACTTCCCTGACCCCTTTCAAATGCATCCAAGCCGAGACAGGGCTCTTCTTCCAAAATTTATGCATTTCAGGCATCGGCATGTCTTCCTCTACCTGCCCTTCGGAAGAGCTCCCGAAGTTGTTTACAAAATACGGCACCCATCCACCACCACCCCCTCCACACACACACACAATTAAAGACCCTCGGAGCATCCGCAGCCCTCCGGTCCAGTATCCTGTCGACACAGTGCACAACCAGCTGGCCGCGGGAATGCGCAAGTGCCCACCCATGTTCCCCAGCAAGTGGCGCATGTGCTGAGTGCACAAGCCATCGCGGCCCCCGACGGCCACCACCTGCTCCATGAACTTGCCCGGTCCCCTTCCAAAGCCCTCCAAGCGGGTGGCCGTCACCCGTCTCGAGGAGGGGGACGCCGGGGCTTAACTGCGCTACGTGAAGGGGGACCTCTTTTCTCCGACCTGATTCTGTTGCCGTTAAACCATCCCGAGACTTCGGTAAGGGACAGTCTAAAAAAGTTATCAATCAATCAATCAATCAATCAACAAATCTTCCCCCCATCAGCTCCATGGTGTGGGTCCCACTCTCACGAGAGGGAAAGCGACGCCCCCCCCCCCCCCGCGTTCTCCATCCCGTGCCTCCGTTCCTCCTGTCTCCCACAGCCGCTTCCCTCCTGAGCTTTCCCACCGGCCATGCAGCACCTTTTCTTGTGAAGGACTTGCCCCACACCCCCCGAGCACGACCAGGTCATTTGCTAAGCGCGGTGACCAGAACGGCCAACCGTGGGTCGCCCTACAGATCTGTCCAACGGGGGCAGTGTCATCCTCCGCTCCCTTCCTACGTACTCCTAACATGGAGTGCATGCTCAGGGCCCACATTTTCACTGAGCCGCCCGCCCCTGCCCCCAAGATCCCTTCCTTGCTCAGTCGCTGCTTGCTCAGATCCCATCAGCCTCAGCTGGGAGTTGGGATTTTGCGCCTCCCACAGATCGGACTCTGCGCTTGCTTACACTGAGCGACACTTGCCCTTCGGATGCTCCTCACAATCTCTTTTGGTTCTAGCCACCCTAAATAATTCAGCGTCATCCAACTGGGCCACTTCACTGCTCGCTCCAAATTCCAGATTGTTTCTGAGCACACTGAAAAGAACTGGCCCCCGCACAGATCCCTACGGGACGCCACGTCGTTCCACTGGAAGAATTCCCACGGCCGGCGTCCTGCTCTCTGACCAGCCGCCGGGCCTCCTCCCTCATTCCACGGCTGCGAAGTCTGCTCAGAGGGCTTTGGCAAGGGACTTGTCAACAGCCCGGCGGAGTCCAAGTCAGCAATGCCCACTTGGTTGCCGATGCGCTCAAGGAACCCTTGCAAAAGACAGGCTGGTCCTTTTTCAGCAGCGCTTCTCCTTCTCCGTGCTTACTAATTTTATGTTTATTCATGCTTTTGGCCAATTTACCCAGAACAGCAGTCAAATGAAGGAGCCCGTGATTTTTTCAGATTCCCTCTGGATCCCTTTTTAAAAATTGGGCTTACACTGGCTATTCTCCGATCCTTAACCACATATTTGCCACTAAAATATGTAGCTCTACTCTCATTTTATCAGGAAGAGAGCAACTGAAGATCAGAAACTAGTGAAATTATCTGTATCAAATTTCTATGGTAAACACAGAACAGGAAATACAGAGGAAATTAAACAGTATCTTTTTACTGAGCCTAATATGCTTTTAGTTAGCATTTGAAAGCTAACTGGTTCCACTAGAGATTTAAATCTGGTAGCAGGAGGACTCAGGTCCTGTCAGAACCCCAGTTTTATTAGTGGGGCAAAAGTCCTGGACATTTTCCAGCCCTGAGGGCCACCGGAAGAATCGCTCAGGGATACTCTAGTTACTGTTTTAAAGAGGGGCAGGTTCTCATTCTTAGCTTTTCTTAAAAGGCCAGGCCGGTCTTACCTCGGCCAGAGTATAGGCTGCGGCAGCATCCCTCTGCAACGAACTCTGGATGTCCGCCAGCTTGCCGGAGATGCTACTGGAAGAATTCATCTTGTCCTGAACGGCCGTTTCCTGAAAGCTTTCGTCCTCATTTTGCCTCTTCCGCTTGCTCTCCTTGGTGCGATTTCTAGACATTTCCTGGCATTTGCACAGGCAGAAAGAAAAGCTGATCAATGCACAGAAAGCTTCAGCACTGGACAGTCTGGTCTCCACTCCAAGTTGCTGCTTGCCACTCCACTCTTGCCACTCCACTTTGCTTTGTCTCTGCAAGTACCGGGAGTCCTTTGGTGCCACAACTGGCCAGCCGCAGCCCAGAAGGCCGGCTGAAGCAGGGTGCCCTCCGAGGGGGCAGCAGCAAGCCCTGCCCCTCATTCGGAGGACAACCCCGCCTGGTGAGACCGGAGGGTGACTCACACCCACCAGAGTCCCAGCGATGGAAGCATGCGAACACCTGAGCTACGCCGGCCCCCCACTTCTCCCCCAGCCCCACTCCACCTTCCCAGACCCGCCCTCCAAAAGCCCTGGCGTGGGACTTAACTCCCACCGCTTCTAGCCAGCATGGGAAGGTGTGGGGCAGGCCAGACTGCGGGTGCAAGCAAAGGGACCCGGGGGGGGGGAGCAATCCAGCCCCCCAATCCAGACTGGCTCCCTTTACAACAAGGGTGGGTCAAATTGAGACGGGGGATACTTCAAATGGGGAGCTGCTGAATTAGAATTCATTAACAGACATGAAACGAGGTCCCCAGGATGAGGACTGAGTTCCCCCTTCCGTTACTGGAGAGAGCAGCTGGTTTTCACCTGCTGCTCCTGCAATTGTTTCACACTTACAAAGCTGCCAACTGTGCCTTTAGCAGACAGAAATACAAGTGGGGAATGTTTTCCTGGAATTTTTTTCCTGCTAAAGGCCCTCCTGGAAACCAACCAACCAACCAACAGCTATGCTGTGTATCCATTTTCTGGCAGACACAACCCATGGGCACGGCCCAACAGATCTGAAGCATTTGATGGCACAGTCTTAAGCACGTTTGACAGAAAAGGCTCCTATGGAGTCCTAAGGCTTCCTTTTCTTGAAACACGCCAGAATTGCACACTTGAAGTTCTGGCGCGATCACAGGACACATCGAGCGCGTTTAGCTTTGGGACTGGGAAGTGTCTGACTGAAGCGGCACTGCACCCGGTGCAGCAACTGTAAGATTCGTTCGTCTTTTATGCTCCAGCTAGCAAGGTGCTTCACGCCAGTCCTACTGGCCTTGGTGCCGACCACGTTCATTAACCACTGATTTCGACACGGGGCGGTGCATTCTTGCTCCACCCGCTAGGTCTGGTCATCCGCAGGAAGGGCTGCCACCATTTTTCCTGGCCCAGCCTGGCACAAGGAGGCCTGGAGGGCCATCTTACCTCCTCCAGTCTGTCCACTCGGCCCACCAGCTTTGTCGTGACGGAGTGCAGCTTCAGCAAGTCCAAGCCGTAGAAAGCACCTTCCAGCAACTCAATGACCGCCGCTAGCTGCAAAGGAGACACGGCACAGGAGGTCAGCGGCTGCCCCCTTCGGATGTGTGCGCGTGCGCGTGGCCCGGGGGCCATCTGCACACCCTCCGGATGAATCCGACGGCGCAACGAGCAATGCTCTCTCAGCCTCCTCTCCCTCGCAGGGCTGCTGAGACGAGGACAGAGCGCATTCGACACTCTGAAAGCCACCCAGGAAACCGGCTCCACTTCGCTTTCCGTTGCATCGGGGGCCATAGCGCCGGAGCCTGGGGTGGATGGCGCCTTTTCAGGGGTCGGGAAGGAAAAGCAGGGAGAGCACCCTGGAACAGCATGTGTGGCGGCACGCTCAGGGAAAGCCCGGCAAGCGGGGGCCCCAAGAGGATGCTCTGGCAGTGGGCGCCGCTCCCCAGCAGCAGCCCCCCCCGGGGATGTGGAGGGGAAATGAAATGGGAGGTGGGAGAGGAAGAGCGGGAGCCCACGTCACTATTCTTGCATTATGGTGATATCCCGTTTTTCCCTCGCAAGGAACCCAAGCCAGTTCCCAAGGTTCTCTTCCTCTTCTTTTCAACCCCACAACAACCCTGCAAGGTAGGTCAGGCTAAGAGCTTCACGGCTGAGTGGGGACTAGGACGTGGTCTCCCAAGCCCCAGCCAACATGGACCACTGGGGGCTCTGGGGGCATCGCTCGTTCGCTGCCGCTCCTGAGGAGCCCTGCCTGCGCGTCTTGGTCCTACTCCAGCAAGAGAATGAACCGAGATACGGAACACAGCTTCACAGCGCCAGGACTAGTGGAGCAGGCCAGATGTAAGCCCAGCCAGCTCGGTCCACAGTAATCCTGGGTGAGTGTGTGGCGATGGGCTGCCGACCCCCCCGCCCCACCGCTTTTCTACTGGCCCGGTTTTGCTCCTTTCCCAGCAGCCGTGCAGAAGTCGAGCAGGCAAAGCTTTCCCGGCGATAACGTGCTGGAACGCAATTCCGGCAGGCCAGGCGGCGGTCAGGGCAGCTTCGCAACGGCACCACGAAGCGCTGCTCAGCCGCAGAGATCTCTGCCAGGCCGCCCCTTCCTGAGCGCTCCGGCTAGCCAACTCGCCGCACTCGGGCAGCCCGGAAGGCAGGAGAGGGAAAGAGGCGAGCTCGCCTCCAACCCAGCCAAAACTTCCCACTCCGGTCTCCTGGAAAACTGCTTTCCCTTCCTATGGGAAAATGAACCACCGGCTCAGCAGTGTGTGGGTGGCGCAAGAGCCGTCCAGAAAAACAGCCGGCAGCGCAACTCTGGCAGGGCTGGGCGCCTTCAACTCGAACTCGCGCCCTGCTCCTCATGGCCAAAGGCGCTCGCAGCACACCCTCAGAAGGGGCAAACTCTTGGCAGGGCTGCCGATGAAACGGGGCCAACGGCCTCCAGTCAGCCCACGGAGTTTGCAGCAGGCGAACTCCTACAGGAGACTTGCCCTGCTATTTCACCCGCAGGTCATGGGACCGTTAGGAAATTGGCTCTCGCGTGCCAAAGTTTTCCTCCACGCAGCCGTCCTCACTCTGCAGCATCTCTGACGGTCCATTCCTCTGTTTTGTGCAAGAGCTGCTGCACCCCGCTCCTTCCTTGCCGCTTGCCCCGTTTTCTTCCAGCTTCCCTTTGGAAACTCTCTCACGCTGTGTCCCGCCAGACTCCGTTCCGGGGCCGCCCCTCGGGCTGGCTGGGCGACCCACCCAAGCTGAGCCTCCCATCCCCACGAGCGGATCTTGGCACTGCCATGGGGGTTATTTCCAAAGGCCCAGCGTTTCCCCGCAGCTTGGTGCCAGATGGCATGGCCGAGCGGGGCCGAGGAAGGCTGGCAGTGCTGCCCTCGTGCCTGCCCACCCCCGGAGGCAAGCACCAAGCAAGCACCCTCCCCCCCCACCCCGATGGTGGAAACCGTCCCGGCAATCACAGGCTGAGGGCTCTGAGGTACAGGACAACCACGAGCGGGTCGCTGACTTGCTGCCTCTCCAGCTGCAACGCTGAGGAGCCGGCGGGGGCTTGTCCCCCTTGTGGGAGCAGCGGAGGGTCCGCCACGGGGGCCGCGAGCACAACTGCGGCCCGGCGTGGTCACCGCCTCCCCGTGCGCTGCCTCGGCCTGGGCACCCCCTCCGCTTCACACGTTGCTGGCCAGCGCTGCCACCTCTGCTCGCCCACCTTCTCTCCCCCACGGGGCACGCAATGAAACGGCTGGAACAGCTGGGACCACAGGCCGTTGGACAGATGCTCTGAAGTGCCTGGAAGCCGAGAGCAGCTTTAACACAGCGCTGAAGAGCGGGTGACATGGCAGCGAGCCGGCCTTGCGCGCCACAGCTGGGGGGCTGCCCACAAAGAGGTCCTTCCGCTTGTCGCCCCCCCGGAACCTCCCCTGGAGAACCTCGGCTCTTGAAAGCAGTGCAATTTAAATTCCTGACCTAGATCACTGGTTCACCCTTTTTACTTTCCAGAAAGTTAAGTGCACGCGTTGGCTCAATTCATCTCCGTTTTCAAACCACCCACTACAACAGGGCTGCTTTCCATTTGTCACAAATACTTGTGCTTCGTTCTCTTTTATATTTAGACCAAATGCATTTCTTTCCCATTAACTTCAACAGCCACGTCATTATTTTATCAGTTGCCTCATCTGCAATTATACTAAATAGAAGGGTGGCCCGGGGGGCGGGGGGGGGTCATGGAAGCCCCTTCACCAACATTTACTCCAAGTTGCAACTTGCTGCTCTCTGCATAATGTTCGTTCTCCTTCTACCCTCACAAACAATTTACAGCCTCCCCTGACGCGACACCCTCCCAATGCAACTGCAACTCCCATCATCCCCACCCAGTATAGTTGCTGGCGACTTTTTCTATTTCCCTCCGTGTAATGGTGGGAGTTCCCCACCATTTCTTGCCCTCCATCCATATTCAGAGGGTGATTGGGTGAGTCTTTGCTTCTCTTTCAGATATTTGCAGCTAAGCAAAGTCCCGCCTCCGGCCAGAAAATGTGGCAGTGGAACCGTCCGGCAAGCCGACTCGGCAAGAAAAGGTTTCTTTAAAACGACGACGACAGCATCCAACGGTATCGCTGAATCTCGGGCCAAATTATAAAAAAGGAAAGCACTAGATGGACTCGGGAACCTCTGATGATGAATCGCCTCGCCTTGCACTTGGCACCCGAAGGCCCTGGACGGCCCAGTTCTGGGCCTTCCCAGCGTGGCTCCCGAGCCAGGCGCTTGCGTAACCCCGCAGGGAGCCTGGTGGACTAGCCCTCTGGACTGCTGGGATTCCTAGATGACCTGGGAGGATGGAGACGCAAGGCCCTCTGGAGGCACAACGCCGAAGTCGAGGAAGACGCGCCCCCGGCAGGCAGAGAGGACAACTGCAAGAACACCCCCCCATGGCCCCCGGCAGCAAAAAGCAAAGCTCAGCGGGCAGATCTGAGCTGCCTCCCACGCCCAGGCCGGCCCGACTGCCTGCCCCACGGGCAGCCTCCCACGCCGAGGTCTTCCGCTGATGGCGTCAGCTACAGATTCCAGGAACTGCAGCTGGGATCCTCTTGCAAAGCACCTGCCGGAGCCCTGGCCCGGCCCGGCCCGGCCCGGCGGTGAACGGCTGCATGCATGACCGGCCCTTGTTTCCCTTTAGAGGAAAGCGGGGGGCTGGACGCATTTATGGAAAACCAGCGTTTGCGGCTCCGAGGAAGGACGCGCCAGTGGATTCATTAGTCCTGCTTGCAGGCAGCCCGGCCCTGCAGACCAGATGCTCGGGGCAAATCGAACAGGGGAAAGGCAGCTGCCTGGCGGCTGCTGGAAACAGAGTGCTGGGCCCAGGGGATGCCGGCCTGAGCACACACAGGCTTTCTGACGCACCGCCGCGAAGACACGAACAAAGGCACGTTCATCGTCCGGCCTTTCGTGTCACCGGGATCTCCCCCGACCTGCCAGAACTGGGAGCAGAGCTTGATCCAACCAGTGAAAACTCCCGACCGGTGGGGTTTGGGCTGAATGGGGGAAATGACGGGTACCGTTCCACTCTGAACATGCACACGGCGCATCTGCCAAAAAGGAGGGCTTCCACTCACCTGCGAGGCAAATGGGACCGGGGACCAGAAGCCAGCCAGGAATGAGATCTGGCAGAGATGAGACCGAGGAGCGGGGGAAGTGGCTCGGGACCAGGTGTGGCTCACTTCGCACACAGCTCTGCTTAAAAACACCTTGGGCCACAACCCTGCAAAGACCTGCTGCCTGGGCACTGCCCATTGCTCCCAGAAGTTGGCGGGGAAGGGAGCTGGAGGTGAAACGGGGGCTCTGATACAAGCAGGGAGGCCGGTCCGTGCACGTGGCAGGCACTGGGCTGGGAGGAGGAGCCCAGACTGCAGGCGAGAAAAACTCTCAGGGGAATTTACCCAGACAGCTCTTCCACTTCCCGTCTGCATCTGCCCCACAGAATTTCACATGCATCTTGCATGCACGGCGAGGCGGCAGTAACACAGAGCGCTGGGCAGTTCGCACATTGCTGCCCTCTCTCCACGGCCTTGTCAAGTAGGCTGCCGTTGCCCCCGCTGCACCTCGCGCTGCTCGGGGGGGGGGGCTGGGCCATTTCCAGGGCCGCCCTGCAAGTTTCTGGACGTGGCCAGGTGCAAAGCAGGCGCTCCCAACTCAGAGCCTGAGCTCTCCACTGCTCAGTGACACACGACGATCGTGAGCTGCGGAATGTCAGGATCACACGGTAAACGGTCCTGGACCGACTTCCGTTTCGAGGAATACAGCACAGTGAAACGTACACAGGAAATCTCGTGCATTTGGCTCCCTCATTAGGCTTCTTGCAAACTCCTCAGAGAGGAGGAGGGCAGTACAGAAATGACATAAAGGAACAGAAGGCGTGTGCCGCAAGCGCACGGGAACAACCGAGACAGCTGACGGCGTCACGGCACGCGTCACGGCTAGCGCCAGGGCGTTCCTGCAGCAGAGGCCCACACGCTCCGGATCCCGAGAAAAGAGCAAGCGCGAAGATGGACAAAAGCAAGGGAAGAGCCGACCTCGCAAAGCCGGTGACGCAAGGCGGAGAGGCTGCGTCAGCCGGACGCTGAGCTCTCTCCCCTGGGCCCCTTCAGACAGCCGTCTCTCTGTCCCCGTCCGCCATCGGCAGCACAGGAGAGGTCATGCCCACCTGACGAGCCGTTGCAAGAACTGCAGCTCCAGAAGGTGCAGGATGTTCGAGAGCACAGCACGGATGCGGGCCGCCAATGGCGGGGAGGGCAGTGCGAGCCACGAACGGAGCACCCGGCTTGCGACGGGGTGGGCAACTCTTGTTTTCTGGCAGGGGCTGCCTTCCCCCCAAGTAATCTCAGGAGTCGGGGTGGGGGAAGCACGCCGGCAGCAGCCTGTCCAAAGCCGAGGGTGGGCAGACACAGGGCCGCCCCCTTCCTCCTCTCCGCCTCGTGCTCTCTACAGACAGCAGGTGGAGGTCCAGCTTAGCAAAAGGGCTTCCTCGAAGGTAAGGCGCTTGGCAGGCCCTGCACCAAACCGGCGTTTCCCTGGGGGGAACTTACGCAGCCGGAGCGCCTGGGGGCTTTTCCGAGTGACAAAACCCGACCTCGATCCCACTCTGAGCACGGTTCTCGCAAGAGCCCCGTTACTGCGGCATCTTCTGCCCTCTCCAGGACCTATCAAGGATGCCGGAGTGCAGGACGCGGAATGCCGGGCTCACGTTGCAGGCAGCCTGGCTGGACTTTGGGAAGAACTTCCTGACATGTCAGAGAAGCAGGGCTGTGGAACCCGTGATCGAGGGGGGCTGGGCCCTCCCACACCGGAGGCATTCAAGGGGCCACTGGACCGCCCTCTGAGACGAATGCTTGAAGGGCGTCCCGCACGGAGGGCCTTCTCGGCCCCTTCCAGCTGGGATGGCTTGAGCCCTTCCACGATGGGTGCAGAGAAGCCACTGCGTGGCCTCCAGGATCCATCCTGTGGCAACAGGCATCTCCCGACAGGATTGAGGCCAGGACCTGGCAGAGCGATCCGGGCTTCTCACTCCTCTTGCGGCCAAAGGCCCCCTATTCTGGGGCGATGGGAGATCAGCCCTGCTCCGCGAGCCCCACGCCCTGTCCCCAGACGGGCCACACGGCGTGCAGGGAAGGCGTCGGAGCTGCTGCACCCAGGCCGGCGCCTTCCTTCCCTACTTGCAAACAAAGAGGGTGCTTCCAAAAGGAAGAAGAAATGTTGAAAAGGCGAACGGGAATTCTGAGCCAAAGCAGGAGAAGGAGAGCAGCCCTGCAAGCTCACACCGCCTCTGGAAACACTCTTGAAAGCGTTAATGCTCACCAAAAGACCCGGCCAAATTTGGAAGGGTTGGCGATTTTGGAGGGGAAGCCAAGCCCTGAAATAAGATGGCGGGAAGGAGCAGCCGGGCCGGGTGGGACCTGCGTCCCCCGAGTGGCCGTCACCAGGCTGCCCACAGAACAAAGGCAGTGCCGGCACGGCCAGTCAAACGGTTAACTGGATTACAGGTCCTTTGAGCCTGCCCAGGCAGGGATGGCCAAGCGCTGGCGTTCCGGGGTTTTCAGGAACAGCGCCGCGGGGGCACTGGAACATCTGTCTCGAGTTACATTCTGGGCTGCCAAACGCCTTGTAGAGCAGAGAATGAGGCAAGACGACAATTACCAGAACGAGCGCGTGGAGCTGGCGTCTTCCCGCACTTCTTGCTCTGTACAGCAAAGCAAGCACCCTCTCCCCCGGGCGGCCACGCGAGCAAGTGCGGGGTGCCGCCTGCAAGCGGCCCGGCGGCAGCCACCGGTTGGCACTTGCAGGCAAGCAAAGAGGGAAACCGGGACAGCCGCCTCCAAGGGCCCGCTGTGGAGGCCGATTCCCAGAGGGCTGCGGCCACCGCCGGCCCGCACTCGCAACTTTCCCGGAGGCACCTGGTTGACTCCTGTGGCGGACGGCGTCCTGGGTACGTGCACTGGCCCGACCCGAGCGCCTGTTCTTTGCATGCTTGGCTGGGATGTCACACACAATGAGCCGCAACAGAGGCTGGCAAGCATGCGGCGGCGTTTGGCACCGTGCTGCCGATACTCGGGCCTTCCAGACAAGCGGGACTGCGTCCCCCTGCCAATGGCCCCGCGGCCTGGGAATGATGGGAGTTGCAGTCCAACACATCTGGGAGGGCCCCGGAGGGGGACGTGGGCCAGACGTGCACTGCCAGCATCCAGAGCCAGTCGTGTTCTTGACATGCATGTCTTTCCATCTGGGAAGGGCATGGACTCTGAGCATGGATTTACTTTACTTTCCCGGGAACATTCCTGACTTCCCCCACCCCCTGCTGAGACCGACCACTTCCACTGCACGCTGCCACGTACGCAGCAGCCCGGCGGGGCCGTTTCCCGTGCAGCACGAGAGCAGCACACACGACGGGGACTCGTGGCGAGGGGGGCGCGGGCTGCGTGGGGGCAGAGGTCAGCCCCTTCCCAGCTGGCGAAGGGGGAGAGCTGGAGACACTCCAAAGACCCATCCGGCCAAGCCTCATCAAAACGGAACGATCTGCTATTCCTTCACCCCAAGTGTGTCTGTTGTGCTTTTTGAGTGTGAAAAGTGCTCCACAGAAGTGTTGGGTTCAAACCCTCGCCACGACCCCGGAAGGCGGGTCAGCGGGATTGTCGGGGGGAACCAGGGCTGAGCTGCAGAGACGGGCGGGGGACCAAGGAGAGCCACCGGGGGGCTTCCTGGCGGAGACGAGGTGCCAGCCAGAGCCCGGGTGATGCGGGGGCCTGGGGGCCCATCTCCACTCAGCTCAAAGCTCCAGTCGCTGCCTTTCAGCCTAGCCCACCTCACAGGGCTGTTGTGAAGATGCAACAATGGAGGAAAGAGGCATTGCTCATCACCCTGAGTTCCTTGGGGGAAGCGTGGGATTAAAATGTCAAAATGAAAAATAAATAAAACCCGGGGCATATCTGATGCCTACCTCTAGCCCTTGGCCAACCCGCTCGCTATTCCAGCGCTCAGAATTTAGCCCCTTCACACCTAGCTCTTTGCTCGCCTGCGGCTCAACCAGCCCTTCTACCCTTCGTCTCCCTTCTTCCAACCTTCGCAGATTCTGCTTGCTCCTTTTGCTCCTGCTCCTCCGTAGCGCCCCGGGGTCCGAGCAGCCAAGACCTCCTGTTGCTGTCGAGGCAGCCTCAGCCAACCTGATGGATTTCCTTTTGCGGGCTGAAGGGAGACTCTGCGAACGCTCCGCAAGGTCCCGGGGCTTTTTGGTGCTCCCGATCCTGGTATCCTTCCAAGCCAGAGGCACCCTGCCCCAAAGGCCTGCTCCCGAACTGGACAGCCCGCTCCAGACGTGGGCACTGAAGGACCGTCGCCCAAGCACACGGCACCTGTGTTCTGGGTGCCCCCCGCGCCCGGCGGTGTCTCCTGCACTGCTCAATACCTACAGCTCCTGTGGCGGAAGGCGTCACCTGGATGCTGGTCACGGCCAGTGCTCGGTCTCCTTTCGCTGGATTTAGGTAAGGCTAAATTTAGGTAAGGCTGGGGTAGAGCTAAAGTCATGACTAGTGGCACGAACGAGGCTGAGAGACTGATGCTTGCAGCAGAAGAGGCGGGCAAACCGTGAAAAGGAGGTCTGTCTGCCCTGGGGAGGGTGCCCACCCTCCTGGAGAATCACGTTCACGGCCTTCGGCTGCTCCCAGACCTGCCGCTCAACACCAGTGTCATCTGTAGCACAACACGTGTTCCAGGAACTTCAGCCAGGGCTGGGGCTGCTGGAAGGAGCTTGTCTGGCCACCCACACATGGTGACATCTCTAGGGTAGCTGCGTAGCAGGACCACGATGTGGGGTTCAGATGAAGAGAGAGACCACGGTGCAGTGTGGAAACCACAGAGCGGCCCACTGCTTCTCATCTTGGTCTCTGAAGACCAAGCGCAGCAGGCTGAGACACCATGGCAGGGTTCAGACGACACAACAGACCGTGCTGCACAAGGAACCATGGTGGCTTGGCGTGTCCTGCAAACCCGCTCTTATTTCTCTGCCTGCTCAGATCCTCTGCAGCCCTTGGCCCAGTACGAAAACTCCTCTCCAAGCAATCAGTTCGGTCTCTGCCAGGGATGATCCAGTAACTTGGAGGGCAGAGAAGCACGGGAAGAAAAAGGGCAGTGGGGAACAGCGGGAAGACAAGGTGCCCCCACACCTGGGCTCTGCCAGGACGCAGCTGTCTCAAGGACGGCCCCCGCTCCCTGAGGCTTTAGCTGTTCCCCCCTCAAGCAGCTGCGGTCGAGCGCGCCAGGTGCCGGCAGAACACCCAGTCTTGCCTGTTTCTGATGCCTCCAGCACAGCCCGTGGTCTCTTGCTGGGAGGGCTGAGCAGGAAAGGACCCTCCCTGCCCAAGCAGGGGACTCTCACCTGCTGGGATGCCAAGCCCTGAGAAAGCTGCTGGTGCCGCGGTGCTGCTCACCTGTCCCTCGGGGGCGGGGGCTCTTTCTGGTCCACCTCGTGCTATTCACCCAAAATGTCACACTTCGCAAGGAAGCATGTGGCACCACACCCTGCCGTCTCAGCAAAACTCTGACCCTGCACTTCTGAGGGCCGCAACAGACACAGACAGGCAGCGGTCGGCGGGCTTCCATGCATTCCAGGGCAGGGGGCTACTCGCGAGCAGCCCCCCCGGCCCCCCCTTTGCCACTGCAGTGATGCGTCGCAGCCGAAGGGGACAGCCAGCAGCTTGCTAGCAAAACCTGGGGAGGGGTTTGCTTCAAGGGCATGATCTGTGCTGGCCTTCCCCAACCTGGAGCCCTCCATATGTGCCTGACTGCAACCCCCAACATGCCCAGCTCGCTTGATGGGAGTTGTAGTCCAAAACATCCGACGAGCTCCAGGCTGGGGAACCCGGTGTCCGCTTTGAGGCAAAAAGATGCACGGGGACGCTGCCTTCTTTCTTTCCCGGCACCCCAAATCCAGAACATTTGTGGACAAACCTCCTTCCTCCTCAGAAGGGGCCACCCTGCAAAAGCCCTGCTCCCGAAACGGCCCAGCGCCTGGGGAAGCGGAAGCACCGAATGACCACCCAGGAAAGAGCCGCCGAGCGCATGTTACCTTGAAGTCCTTGCTGTCGGCCTCCTGCAGCTGCTTCAGCCTGAAGTCTCCCTCGCAGGGGTTCAGCGCGGACGGCGGAGCGACGCAGGAGCACTTGCAGTCGGTTCCCGAGGTGACCGTCTCCACCGTGTAGAAGTCCTCCGCGTTGGACGTGCCGTCATTAATCCTCTGGCAGGCCCCCCGGCCCAGCGGCCTCACCACACACTTGCACTGACAGTCCGGGCCTTCCGACACGGCTTTCACCTTGTCATAGTCACCGAGCAGCTAGTCCGGGAAAAGCAGAAGGGCCGGCCAGTCAGTTTGCCCCGAACCCTGCATCCCCCACTGCCCCGGTTTCATGTTTGCTTTGCGGAGTGTTCGGGAAAGACTCAGACATTCTGAAACCCTCAAGAAATGGGTCACTGGTTTAAAATATTGCTGACTCTTAGTGTTTTCTGTTCCTTGGTTATCTGGCAAAGTAATTTTCTTCCACCACCCAAAAACCCCAAAAACCCCAACCCCAAACTAGTCAACCTCCCCCCAGACAACTCCGGTCTCTCTCTAAAAGGTTTTGGGAAATGAAAAGGCTGCAATTTTCTAACCATCCTTTCTAGCATGATCTCATTGAAACACAGCGGGCCAAATCCACCGGGAAGTTCTCTTGCGCAAGCCGCTTTGGGCGAGCGGAGCAGGCCCACCTTGCATCTCCCACTGATTTCACCGGGGCTCCTGCAAGAGCTCTTGCTCCTCCCGGGGGATTAAGGCGTCGTTTAGACGGAAAACACATGCACACGGCTGGCAGGGTGCACTGAAAGGGAAGCCTGCGCCTCCCATGCATAAAGTCACTCCTCTCCCAAAGCCGCCTCCGTGGCAAAATGCTCGGACGGCCCGCTCTTCGCCAGGGCCAGACCATTTCTCGAGCTCTGAAGCGCACCAGGGCACACAGCGCAGCCAAAGCAGCGTTCTGACAACCGTAAATGCGATCCAGGGGAATTCCTTTAGAGGCGATGCAGGGCTCAGGCACAAAGCTGCAGAATAAAAATAGCCCTGCAGCGGGTTCTTCTTGCTGCACCCGACGCGCCGGACTTTTCCAGGGGCAACCTCATCCGGAACAGCCCGGCAGAGAGGAGTATCTTAGGAGTATCTGCTGCACACACTGCTTAGTAATGAACATGGTTTTCCCTCTGAACGTACCCTTAAAGATTAAAAATACCCTCAGTGCAGTCTTTGGCAAAGGAACATGATACCAAGGGCCATGTAAGCCAACAGACACAGGTGTGAACCCAATTGCAAGATAATGCATGAGCATTAGGATCGCATGACTCAAATCAAGTACGGCTCCCGGAGCTTTATAGTCACTTGAGCTTCGTCAGAGTTACACCTGATGCTTTTGGAGGAGACTGAAACCAGCATGGAGTCACGCCAACAGAAAAACCCCTCTGCGCCCCATTTGGGCAAGGCAGGCTCCGTGCCAAGCCGTGCCAACCCACAAGCGATCCGCAGTTCGGAAACTCTCTGCCTGCTTTTCTCCTCTTGCTCAGCACTTCAGTCTCAAATTCTGTGTGTGCGCAACTCCCATCGTCCTTCACGGGAGCGCAGGCCAGCAACACATAGGTAAACCCACATCCCCCTCCAGGTCTGTAACCATCATTGTCTCTAGAGACAGGTTGCCACATCACGTGATGCTGGCTAAGCGCCCTTAACCCAGGTTTGGCGGGATGGGACAAACGAAGGCTTGGCCCGGCTTCCTTGAACAGCGACACTGCGCACAGAGGGGTGTTGCCACCACGCAACCAGGGGTCACCAGCAGCGGGAGGAGGGGGGCTGCTTCCTCCACGCTCCTCATGGGGAAGCCAACCTTGGTTACTCTCCCCGATTTTCCAGCCGGGACCCTTCCACCCACTCCCTGCTGCCTGCATTTCTGACAATGTGGTCGACCTCCTCCCAACCTGGGCAGTCAACACGACACCCCTGTTCCAAATCTGCAATGAACCTGCCATCATTCCAAGCAGCCGACGAGCACTCTTAGCCAAGTTTTCCCTCGCGCTGCCAGGCTGAGCCTTCCAACCCCAAGCCGTGCTTTTGCCACAGAAGGGGCTTCACTGGAGCACACCCAGCTGGCTTGCTTGTATCTCAGCACAGCCTCCTCTCAACCGGCTTCGCACAAAATTCGACGGGCATTCGTCACAAAACCAATACCGGCAAAGCGAGCCGTTTTGGACAAAGGAAAGGAAGCCCAAGTGGTGCAAATGTATTTGACCACAGAGTAAGTTCGGATCATGGGCTGTGTTACCTAAAAAGGGCCAAAGGCCCTGCCCAGCCAGGCTGCAGCCCACTTAAAATGAAGGGTGCTGAACTTTGGGTTTAGGAGTCTAAGCAACAGCTGCCGGGATCCAAGGCAGCTGCTAGTTTAGCTGACCAGCCACAGGTAAGAACCATCAGGGGCTGACGGAGAACTGCTGTTGCCAGAGATGCAGCAGTTGTAGGAGTAGTTGTCTTTGACAACTTTTGTGGTACAATGCAAGCCACGTCCACTCAGAAATAAGACCCATGGAATTAGCTGCCTTTGCCGTTAAAGTGGCACTGAACATGGAGAGACCTGCAAAGGAGCTCCCCGCAAAGTGGGAACAAGTCAAGTCGACCCCAGTGTGTGCTCCGAACTGGTGCCCCTTTGCATCCCGAAGTACTGCAGGCACCAGGCCAGAAGGAAGCACACCTGGATGCTCCAACAAAACCGCAAGGTGCAGCTGCGATTCAACCTAACTGGCCACATGCACACCTGCAGCTCCAGGTACTGCACGGGGGAATCCATAACCTAAAGGGTTTCTTGAGCAATAAAGGGGGTTTCCACTGCAGAGAACCATACTGGGTGCTCAATGGAGTTGCTTCATTGCAAAATTTCTCATTTCAGGGTGGCTAGGAGCTTGCAATCCTAGACATCCCTACTTGGGAGTAAATCCAAAGTAAGTACAGTTATGATCAGGCTGCAAATCCTGAGAACTCTGCCTTAGCTGGGTTGCAGCTCTGCCTCCCGGCAACCAGCCACAAAAGGTTCACATCAGAGAGCCCCTGCACCTCGTGGCAAATCCACACACAGCCTCCCTTGGCCATCAGGAATTTGCTCCCGTTTCAAAAGGGCTGCCGAGCAGGTGTACTCGGCAGCTGGCGCCTGAACGGGGACCGGAGGGACTTGCAGGAGCGGCTCAGGAATGCGAGATCGCGCGCGCCACTCCCAGCAAAGCGGCCCCGGACCCGTCGGCGCTTCCGCGGGGCCGGGCAGCGCGTTGCAGCCGGGGGCTCGGGCAAAGCCCCTCCGAGAGGCGGCCGGGGCTCCTGCGGACGCCGGAAGCGGTGCCGGGGCGCATGCCAGCGACGGGGAATCGGCGTCCCCCCAGACGCCGCCGGGGCGCAAGCCCCGCGCCCCGGCCGCGCCGTCTGGGGCCGATCGCAGGCTGCAGTCCGCCCCCCACCGCGCCCCGTGCCAAGCGCCGCGGCCGACCCCCTGCCCCCGGCTCTCCCGCCGTGCCCCGGGCGGGGCGGCGGGGGGCGTTCTGCACGCGCGCAGAGGAACGCCTGCGCCGCCGCGGAGCCCGCGCCCGGCGCGTACCTGCGAGAGGATGTTCTCCTGGTTGTCCGCCTCGTCCTGCAGCGGCGCGGCGCCGGGGCCGGGGCCGGGGCCGGGGCCGGGGCCGGGGCTGGCGCCGGACGGCCCGCAGCAGGCGGCCAGCAGCGCCGCGCAGCAGCAGCAGCAGAGCAGCGCCGCGGGCCGCGCCATGGAGGGCGAGCAGGCTGGGCGCGCTCTCCGGCTGCTCCGCGCACTGGCCGCCAGCGGGCCGCCGCGCCGCCGGGCTAGGGGCGGGTCGGGGCGGGGCGGGGCGGGGCTGGCCTCCCGCGCTTGCGTGCCCCGCGGGGCGGAGCGGCCCGGCCCGGCCCGTCGCAGGTGCGCGCAGGGCGCCTCCGCGCGGCCTCCCGGGCCGGGCCTCTTCGGCGCCGGGGGGGCCGCCCTCGCCGTGCCGCCTGGACCCCCGCGGCCTTTGGCCCCCCCAGCGGGGAGCCCCGGCCCCGCCCGCGGCCTTGTGGGGGCGAGGCAGCGCGGGCCGGCGGATCGGGCCCTCCCCGCCGCTCGCGCCCTGGGAGAGACGTTAGTGGCCCGGCGGCTGTAAAGGCGAGCAATACATTCATACATACATTTATTTATAGGCCGCCCCATCGCAACAAAGCCTCGGGGCGGCTAACGGCACAATTAAAATACAGTGAATGATAAAACATACACATTTATCCCTCCCCCGCCACGGTGCATCTCAGCAACAACAGCAAAAGAAATCTCATTAAACATAAAACTAAATAAATTAAAATAAACAAAATCAACTTAAACCAAATATACACAACAAAACCAAAGACAACGAACAACAAACACACACAAATAAACTAAAAACAAAGACTAAACTAACAATTAAAATAAGACTGAAATAAAAAGGTCTTCGCTTGGCGCGGAAAAGCATATAACAACGGCGCCAGGCAAACCTCTCCAGGGAGCGCATTCCATAGTTGGGGTGCCACCGCCGAAAAAGCCCTCCTCCGGGTACTCACCCACTTGATCTCCCTCACGGGGGGCTCCCGGAGGAGGGCCGCTGTTGCAGATCTTAGGGGGCGGGAGGGCATGTAAGGGCGCAGGCGGTCCATTAGGTCCCAAGCCGTTTAGGGCTTTATAGGTCAGCACCAGCACCTTGAATTGGGCCCGGACTTCAACTGGGAGCCAATGGAGCTGACGGAGGACTGGGGTTATGTGAGAGTAACGCCCAGCCCTCGTCAGCAACCTGGCAGCTCTGTTTTGTACCGACTGAAGTATCCGGACCGTCTTCAAGGGCAGCCCCACGTAGAGGGCGTTGCAGAAATCTACTTGCGTGGCAGCGACTCGGGCCCTGCTGCGGCTGCAGGTCGTGGGCTTGGCGTGCCCTGGGAGCTCCGTGGCCAGAACCGAGGCCTCGACACGCGAGTGCCTGCGCCACGGGGGCCTGCAGGCCAAACGGAGATGGAGCCCCCGAACAAGGGACCGGCTTCGCTGGCCGCCCTGCAATACATGACCTTTGGGATGAGAAAGGTTCGTCCCGGGAAAGGAAGCGCCAGGTGCTTCCCAAGGCCGAGCGAACCAGAGCCGGTGTGGTGTGGTGGTTAAGCACATGGGACTGGGACTCAGACGACCTGGATTCTGGTCCCCGCTGAGCCATGGAGCCAACTGGGTGCCTTTGGGCCAGGCACAGACTCTCAGCCCAACCTACCTCACGGGGTTGTTGTTGTGGGGATACGATGGAGGAGGAGAATGATGTCCGCTGCCTTGAGCCCTGAGGCAGGATATAAATCAGGAAATGAATAAGTAAACTTGGGCGCAGCTGGAGTCGCCCTTCCTCGTGGCCCAGTTTGTTTGTGTTTGCCTGGCCAAGTGACCCTTGGCAGCCCCGTGGTCACGGTTTTGGGGAACTGAGCTCTGCCGATGGCTTAAATTGCTAGGTGTGCCGGCAGCTTACTTATCCACTCCCAGGAGCCTGCCGGCAAAAGCGCTTAAAAAGGCAGAGTGTTAAAAAAGCCCTTGTCCAGGATAAACAAGGGGGCAGGGAGCACTGGGATTTGGGGCCCAAGCCCATCTGCCCCAGTGCAGAAGCAGACACAAACTCCATGTTATTCCCGTTCTTGTGAGGGAAGAGAAGAGAGCCGCCCAAGGGTTCAAGGAGCGCATCTCGGGGATGCTTCTCCGGGGGCACTCCTGACACCATTGATCCGGCCAGGGTCTTGGCAAGGGGACTCGCAGCGCTGATCCTTCCACCGGCCCTGACCACCCTGCAAAAGTGGCCCTGGAGAGCCCTGAAGAGGCGTGGAAGGGGCTTTCCAGTGGAGGAAGAGAGGAGAGACCAAGGTAGGCCGTTTCCCACAACTCAGAGGCACCTCTGGAGAAAAAATGTTAGGGGATGGAGGAGTGAGAATTGCCCTCATCGTTCCACCCTATGATGGACGCGGCCCTCCGGGAGCAGTCTTCAGATCCTCGACAGCCTCCGTGATCAGAGGTTGCTCTCTCACGAAGGTCTGCCGAAAGGAACTTGAGGAACAGCTGTTGGGCTGCATGAGTTCAGATCTCCAGGGCTCAATAAACTCCATTCTAGAGTCATAACGGGGCTGGAGAACTTTTGGGACCACTGTCTATTCTCTGAGGAACCATGGAGGACGGGAAGGGGAAGGGCAGGATGCCTGGAGGAGAGCAAAAGGAAGAACCTGGGAAAGACAGACCAGTCGGTCTGACATCAATCCCTGGAAATTCTGGAACAGAAAGTTCTAAAGCAGAACATAAAGCAGTGCCTTGAAAGCAGTTCAGGGATTATTAGAAGCCAACATGGATTTGTCAAGACCAAATCCTGCTAGAGTAATCTGAATTCATTTTTTGACTGGGTAACCTCCCTGGGAGACTGGAAATGCTGTGAGCATACTCTATGTTGGCTTCAGCAAAGTTTTTGGCAAAGTGCCCCATGTTATCTTGGGCGAAATAGCTAAAAGTGCGCTAGATGGAACAACAGTCGGTGGTAGTTGGCTACAGAATCGGACTCGGAGTGCTCACCAGTGGCTCCTTCCCACACTCCGGCCATGCACAATGCACTGGGACCACATGTGGATCTTGTGGTTGGACCTGATGGCCTTCTCAATCCCTTCTAGGATTCTCCCCCAGAGCACGCCCGCAGTGAGGTCCCATGCAACTGTGCCAGTGTGTCCGTGTGCAGGCGTGTCTGCAAGGGGGGTCCACCCCAGCGGAGAATGGATGGTTTCCAAAGTGCTCCGGTGACGTTCCCACCCACTAGGCCAGGCTCCCTGGGCGATGTGTGGAATACAGAAAGGACGAGTGCTTGGCATGGCGATGACGAGTCTGCCGTGCCGGTGCTCCTGCGTGTCACGCCCCGGAGGGGATGCAAACTGGAGGACCCCTTGAGCGCAGGTGGAGAAAAGCTCCCATGGAGGCAGCCAGCGCTGCGCTGTGCCCGATCGCCTCCTGGAGCCGTGGAGACGGCAAGAGGCAACTGCTTTCCGCCTCGCTCGAATCCTCAGCCTGCCCCAGGGCCTGCAGCCCGAAGGATGCCACAGAACCGTGTGGCCTGCAGCAACACCTCTGCTAGGCGCTTCCAGGGCAGCCTCTTGCATCGCCTGGCTTCCTTGCATGACTGGGGACACTGACACGCTGCCTGGACAGGCCCGTGTCACCACTTCCGCGCTGGATCCTTGCCCCCTGGGCTTATTGTGCACTGACAGAGGGGGAAGGTGGCTGGGCCAGAGACGAGATTCAGCGCCTCCTCGCGACAGCGACTGGCCAGAGGCTGCCTGGAATCTGCAAGGCAGAAACAGTGCTAAGGCACAGATTCTTGCTTGGAAGGGAGACGACAGAAAGCCACTGGGTTGCCCCCGTAGCCAGCTGAAGGGGCCCTGCAGAAGACCTGAAGCCCAGGGCTGCGATTTCTTGGCTGCACCGCTGTCAAACGGACTATCCTATCGAAAGGTGTCCGTCACAAGAGCTAATGCAGTGTCGCTCTAGGCAGGTGGTACGAAAAAGCAAAGGTGAAGGTCCGTGGCCTTCACGCCTTGTCCGTGGATTTCACAGAGGCCCCTGTTGGAAACAGAATGCTGGATGAGAAGCTTCGACAGGGTCCAGCAAGGCTCCTTGTGCACGTGCAAAAAGCAAAGCAAACCGTCTGCATTCTGCTTCACTGCGGATGTTGGAGACTTTCCCCCGCGCCTGAGAAGCTCTGGAATAGATGTGGGAGAAGGTTGCCTTCTAGAACTGTTTGGCAGGTCCCCAGGACCGGAGGGGATTCATCGGGGAGTTCTCAAGAGCTCGGATGGGAAAGCGTTGAACTTCTAACCAAAATGTACCCCTTACTGCTAGAATTGGCCTCCTTACCAGAGGGCTGTAACGTAGCCAGTCCAGCATCACACTGTGAAAAGGGAAGGAAGGAAGAGGGATCCAGGGAACTACCGACCTGTCAATGTAACTTGTTTTGCAGGTAAACAGGAGGAAAACGGTAACTCTTTGGTAACTGCCCTGCAGAACGGAGCTGGCCGACACGTGGATGGTCCACAGGACACTGCAGAGCCACCAAACCCGGCAGAGGAGAGAGAAATCACCTTTTACCTCTTCCCACAAAAAGGCACATTTCGTACCACAAAGCACTACGGAGAAGTTTTTTCGGGCTGCCCCTTGGACTACGCAGTCCATCATGCAGTGTCACCCATTCTGCAGAGGTGGAACTGGTCCCTACACCAGCTTTGGGGCTTGCTGAGGAGGAAGCCACGCGGCTCCCAAAAAACCGTTCTTTGCCAACTTTAAGGGGAAGCTGATTCAACATGGCATTGTTTAAAAATAGGAAGTGGGTCACGTTTTTGTTTCTCTTTTCTTTTAACTCGCTGTCCCTCGAAGTTTCAGGATGCCTTTACGACATCTTTGGTGGCTTACATATAGCAACATACAATTAAGGGAAAGTACAGGGAGTTATTTTGTAGAATAATAAAAATAATAGATAAGTTTTTGAAGTGTTTAGAAATGCCTAGAGGAAACTTATTATTGAAGGAGAAAAAAGATGTAATTTCACCCAACTTGGAGAAGCTTCCCTTGAATAATGGACAAGAGAAGCAGGACTTTTCAAGAGAGAAAGATGGGATTGATGCTATGGAAGAAGAAGATTGTCACTTCTATCAAATTTGAAAATATACCATGAATTGGCTGAAAAAATGGGACTTGGTTCTAAAGAAGTTTTTATATTGTTATAAAAAGGAGTATAATAAGATTATAGTATGTTAAAAGACATGTTGTAGGGGCTGATCCAGTAGATCTGATGTGTGTTTGTGATGATGGATATGTGTGGTTCGTAGTTTAAAAACTCCAATAAAATTTATTTTAAAAAAAATTAAGGGAAAGTACAAGGATGACTCTTGATTAAACAAACATGAGTGGACATTCTCCACAAGCGAGAGAGGTAAGGATTTAAGTCCCTCTAATCTTTATCTCAGAGCTCATATACTTTAACTTTATTAGCCTGTTAGCAACTTATCTGAAGTTTGGAGTGAGGAACATGGTGGTCAAGCTTGGGCAAGAGCTCAAATTATTCAAGCTGTAATGCAGGTTGTGAATACGCTGTGGTAATCCAAGGAAATATATTCGATGTCCAGGCAGAGACCTCACTTAAAATTTCACTTCTCTGGTAACAGCGAGAAGACAAGCTGAGCTTTTGGAACTGAGCCGAAAGAACTCGCATCAAAATACCTCCAAAGCTGAGCTATAATCGCAGTGGAGGTTGTCGAAGAAGTAGTAGTTCCCCTATATTCCTCATTAGAAAGAAATAGAATATATTCTATGTATTATAGTGAATATATTCTATGTATTATAGTAAATATATTCTATTTATTATATGGTGAGGCGTTCCATCACAGGAAAGGCACCACAGAGATGAAAGGGCAAGCACAGAAATCAAACCCGTGAAGGCAGGAACGGGCCTTCAGGGGGTTTCAGTTCAGGCGTTGATGCTGTACAATCACGTTCCACAGAGCATTAACTGCAGCAGATGCTTGAGCTGGTGGAAGCATCTTATTTATGTTGTGAGTTCTGGGGAAAAGTGGGATCTCTACACAAGTGCTACTCTGAGGAAAGCCATCTGGTGCCTGGCAGCGAAGGGGAAAACAACGGCGCAGTCACGGTGCACATGCGTCTGGGTCAGGCCTTGCCGGCACGGGTCGCCTGCGGTTCTGCAAGGAGGGACAACTGCGTCGTGTACGAGGTGTGGGCCGAGAACAGCATCGGCGTGTCCGCAGGTGTGTGCAAAGCCGACGGAGGTGAAAACTGGGAACTGCGGAACGATCCAGCAAAAGTGGAACCCTTCGCAAGGGAGAGGCACGAACAGAAGCCCACTGCCGATAAAAATAAAATCCTATTTGCATTGCGAAACTTGTCCTACTGAACTGGCCAAATCTCCTTATGCAAACGATGCGCACCCCACATTTGGGGCCGCTGCTTATGTGATGTGGCCAGTTGCCAACAGCTGCAGCTGGATCGGCACTAAAGCACATTTATTTATTTATTCATTTATTTATTTTATTTGGGATGTTTCTAGGTCGTCCAATCACTCTGAGTCTCTGGACAGCTCACGTCTAAATCACATGGAAAGAAGACTGAATGCGGTCACCGCCGTATCATTCTAAGAGCCAGCCCTTAAAAAGGAGGCTTCAGCCTTCAGGAAAAGGCTGGTAAGAGGCCGGCCATCTTTGCTCAAGTCAGACTGGCCTTCTGTGATGCTTCCCATCCTCAGTGGATGGAGCAGAGCAGACGCGTCGTTGCCACGGATGCGTTTCTCCCCGGAAACAGCCTGGTTCTCTCAAACGGCAGAGGAGTGATTCAGAGCGTGCCGGGCAATCGTTCACGCGAAATATCGTTCCTCCACTCACGCAAAAGGTGCCCTCGCATAGAAGGCTGGCACACCAGGGAGACGGCAGGCCAGAAGGCGTCACGGAGGCATGTGCTTCGGTCTTGGCCCGCTTCAAGTAAACTCTAGCAAACCCGAACCTCTGTGTGTGTTTGGATGGCACGATAAACTGTGGTGAAGCAACAACGGATGCAAACGGCCGTGCCAGCAGCACAGGAGTGTGAGGCCGGCCACCTGCCATCCGCATCGAGCTTCTGCAGCTGGTGCCCTCCCTCCGGGCATCCTGGAGGACAAGCCGCAGCAACCCTGTGCAGGGCTCCGGAAGGATGCCGGGCTGGGAGGGACTGGCTTTCGAGCAGGACGTGCAGGGATGGCTGTGCTTTGTGCTACGGCTCTGGTGTGCTTGACTCTCAACCTTTCTGTGGCTCAGACGATGGTGTGACACCGGCAGTCCCTTTTGCTTAAGCCAGCAGCCTGTGTCAATCACGCTGAGAATCAGGTGCTTCCCCCACAAGAAAATGCAAGCCCGCAAGCAATAAGAGCTGCAACAATAAAAATAAAATAAAATAAAATAAAATAAAATAAAATAAAATAAAAGTGAGGAGCAAATTTCTAACATTAGTAAGTAAATTCTAAAAGGCTTGTACAGGGATGCTGGGTGACAAGAGGGTTAAAGCAAAGGGGAAAGGTAAAATTGCAGAGGAACTCAATAATTTGCGCCTGTCCTCGCTAGGCAAGCTACAGGGCCGATGTCCTTCCTTAAACTTAATATTTAGCAAGGAAAACTGGCACCAAGAAATGAGTCTGGGCTCCCTGTAAAATTATGTGAATGGATTGGGGGGGGCACCATAAAAGACCCTAAGAAAGGGGAACCACGTGGTCTTCAGACTGGGTACAAAACCTTGCGCTGCCACTGACTTTCCATACTAAGCATGTCTGGATGTTTGTTGTCATTTCTATAGATGTTCACGCAATGCATATTGCAATATTTTGGCTCCTGGAGCACCTTATTCTGCCGCCATCGCAGTCATCATAAGATCCCTACCCGCTTTATCATCAAAAAGTGCAAAAGGCAGATTTTTGGTGTGTGGGCTGGGAGCAGCCAAGTCCTTCATCTTGCCTCACATTTTCATGGATTCCCTAAACTCTGAAGTGGCTGTCCTTTGGCAACAGCATCCGCCTACCCGTATAATATAATTTTTCCCTTTTAAGTTCCATTTTTGGAAACAGCCATTAAACTTTGCAGCCTTTGGTAGATTTGAGGTAGGTGATTTGCTGAGATAGTGGAAATTCCACCAGATATTCTGTCCCATGGCTAAACACTGCCGTTTCAACTGTTTAGTAAATTGCAGGTTTTCATTCCCATCAGCTGTAAAACAGCAAATTCTTCCTCAGCAGCTTTTGCTTTAGATAAAATTAATCATTCCACTCCTTCACCACTGTCTTAATTTAGCCTTCAAATAAATCTTTTCTCCCTAAAGAAGCAGACAATTTAATTTTTCACTCAACAGGATTTGCCTGAACAAACGCTCGGGGGCTTGCTACTCAGACATGCGCGATTCTGTGCATGCTGCTCCAAAGAACAACACCCTTGAGCCAGAAAAAATATCAGCAAGGATGCAGGAGTGGGGAACCAAACGAGAAAAAAGTGGCAGCATGAACAGAGGAAGAAGGGACGGACGGACGGACGGACGGAAAGAAGGACGGAAGGCAAGCAGCAAAGAGTTAAAAGACACAATTGTATTTATTCCTTTAAGAGCCTCTTATTTTTCATGTATCAGATGTGGAGCGAAAATATGACATCTCCTACAAAGCCACACTAAACTGAGGGTAGATGCATTTCTTGCCAACAAGAATTTGTGCCAAAATTCCAGGTGGCTGAAAGCAAATCCTGCCATGGGGACCCACCCAGTTCTAGGGTATGAGACATCAAGTTTTGGAAAAGCCAGCTGCGACCCTCCCTCTTGGCCCCATATCCATAGTGGGGGCTCTTCCCCGCGCTGTGGTGTCAGTGACAAATGTTATAGTGAAATGACATGGAAGTACAGGTGAGTACAGGTGCAAAGCATCGCTTTTCGGACTTCCCCAGGATGCTATTCCGGAGCATGACGGAAGGTAAGTAGGACCTGGGCTGGATTCTCCAGTGCATTCCAGAACTGAGGCAGAGGAAAAACTGCTTACTCCGGGACCCACCAAGTTTTTCTGCAGCAGAACTGAATCAATTCTGGTTTCTTAATTTCAGAATTCAAGAACTCAAGCATGGATACAAAGGACTACCTGCTGAGAAGTTCTCTGTCAAGGTGTGAGAGCAGGCACCTGTGTTTTGGAGGAGGCTGCTGAGATAAATTGGGTGGCCATCTTGGGGCCATTGGGATGTTTCAGTGTACAGCTCCCATCAGCCCTAGCCAATTTAGCCAGTGGTGAAGGAGGATGGGAGCTGTAGGCCAAATCATCGGGAAGACCACAAGTTACCTGTTTGTAATACATTTCCCCGGATGTTAATTCCTGTGAGGATCCAGAGACCCCCAAAACTTGCTCAAGTACCTATTTATGAATTCAGCTTATCCCCCTGAAGTGTGAATTATAAAGACGCCGAGCGGTGACCCTCTTTTAACTGCTGCATCGTGTGAGGCAGCGATCTGGTTGTCCAGTGAGAGCTTCCTCCGCATCGAGGCATCTTGAGCTAAGCGCTTTGGCTGAGGAGAGTTTAGTTTCCTCCCCGTTGTGCTTTCCTCCAGTGTAATGCATCAAAACAAGCCCACCACCAAGGTGTGAACATTATCTGGGGGGCCTGCAATTGCTTGATGCTCCAGCCCCCTGCCTGGTTCTGCACACGGGCTGCCCCTCTGAGGACCAACCGGGCCCGTTCCCCTTTTCAGGAAAGCCACGGGGGCCAAGGGGCTTGCAAAAGGTCGCAGCCTCTTCCCACCTGCTCCCTGAAAGCAGCTGTCCCGATCAAATGCATGCAGGGCAGCAGGCATGGTACCCCCTGGGGGTAGGCCCCCCAAGGGGGAATTGGACTGTTCCCCATGGGGCACCCATTTAAAGGAAACCCCTTCACCTATTTTCTGGAGCAACCGGGCCAGGTAGGAAGCAGAGGTGGTCCGGATTCCAAGCCGGACTTCGGATCCTGTGCAGAAGTGCTGGAGAAAGACTTGAAGACTTTCCTAATCCTCAGGCAATCAGAAAAGAGCGGAAAGTTATGCAAGCAGACAAGAACATGCATTGCAGGGGTGGCAACATGCCGTGTGGCTCCAGCAGAAGCCTTGTGACGCCGGCCGACAGTGACATGCCACCTGGAGAGTGCCAAGGACAAGAAGGGGCCTCCTGGGCCATCTAGTCTGACTTCCAGCACCAGCCGGCTCCGCTCACGACATGCCCACCATGTGCATGTCCAGCCTGTCTTTGAACACCCTCACCGATGGGGCCTCAACGACCTCCCGTGGAAGCCCATTCCACGCCCTCGGGGTCCTAACTGTCAGGAAGTGCTTCCTGGCATCCAAATGGAACCTGGGCTCCCTGAGCTTGGCTCTGTTGGAGCGCATCCTGCCTTCCTCTGCAGGGGAGAACAGGTCTCTGCCCACCTCCGTGTGACACCCCCTCACATACCTGTATGTCGCCAACAGATCCCCTCGGAGTCTCCTCTTCTCCAGGCTGAAGAGACCCAGTTCCCTCAGTCTTGCCTCGTACGGCATCCCCTGCAAACCAGCCACCATCCTTGTGGTGAGCATGGCAAATAAAGACCACAGGGCCAACCTTTGCCTTCCTGATCTATTAATATTATTTTCATACTGTGTCTTGATTCCTTGTACCGTGCCTGCCCTGGATCCAGGGGAAGGTGGGAGGCATGTGGGGACAAAGACGTTCCCTCCACAACATTTGGGCCACCAATTTTGGCAGTCTTGCTGCGTCTCTCTTCCTCATGAGGAGGAGGCTGAGGCCCTGCCGGGATTCCCCTCAATGTTGTCTTTCCTTTGCCTGTTTTCTTCCAGGTGCCTCTGCAGGGACCTGCGACGCCCTCTCCTCCCAGCATGATGGCCGCATCCAATGTCTCCCCTTCTTAACGAAGGGGCAAGAGGAGGGCACCCCAAATACCTGGGGGTATGTGGATGACCGAGCTCAAGGAGCAGAGCCACTTTCTCCTGCGCTAGGCAGTGGGACCCTAAGCAGGTGAAATAGCAAGGAAGGGATTCAGGCGAAACATTACGAAACCCTTCCTGGAGGCCGGGAAGCAGGATGCCACGGAAGGCGGTGACGGGACTCCTGTGAGGCCGTCTTAGGAGCAAGTCTCCACAGTCACTGGACTTGTCCCCATTGGCCGTGGTCTTTTGCCCCAGGGAGGACATGCTCCTGCGCCTCTTTCTCCAGCCACCCCGCCGACCTGGCCAAGAGCGTGATCGCTGCCCTGAGCAGCTTGGCCCCTGTGCCATTGACCGTGAGTCGCTGTGCGGAAATACCAAGAAAGTCTGAAGCTGCCGGCCTGGCCAGGCCGTGCCGCTGGGTTGGAGCATTCAGGATCCTGAAAAAAGCAGGGGCAGCTTGGAGCACCGAGTCGGAAAGCGCCGAAGGGAAGCCCGTGAGGTGCGGTGGTGAAGGGCGCAGGGCTGGGCCGCGGGCGATCCGGGTTCGAGGCCGTGCTCAGCCACGGGGCCGACTGAGCTCGGGGAGCACCTCGATGCTCCGGAGGTATCCCCTGGGATGCTGCGGAAGCATTGAATGGAGGCGGGGGAAGAAGAGGAGGGGGCTGTGCCGTGCCTGGGCGGCTCCGGGGCAGAGGAAGAATTCTGCAGGGAGATACCACAGCACAGGGACAGAATTCCCATGGCGGCCAACGCATCCAGCCACTTCCCTTTGCTCTCTTGTTATCTATGATGCCCTTGCTGAACCATCAAGCTGAGAATGATGGGAACTGCAGTCCAAGCCATCTGGCGTGTGCCAGGTTGGTGGAAGCACACCAGAAAGCCGAGAAAGACACTGCAAACGATGAGAACACAATGGAAGGCTTGCTGTCGGCGCGTTTTCCAGCAGCCCTGGCTAAGGGGAGCGATGGCAGAATCGGGGTGCCGGTCTTCCTCCCTCCAGGTGGCCAGGGCCTGGAGGAGGCGCCCCAGGCCAGACTGCTGCTGCTCATCCACGGGCGAGATTGCAAGATTGCGTGAGGATATGAGGACACCTTGTGGTGAAGCGCCGTGTCGACTTCGCAACACACTGGCGCTCGATCGCAGCTCGCTTTGCCCCTTCCACCCTCTGCCGGAGCCGGCGGTTCACTCTGAACGCCCCTGCAAGGGCCTGTCATTGTGGTGATCGCTGCCTTGTGCGTACAGCCCGCCTTGGAGGAGGCTTGTCGGGCTCTCTCCTCTCCATGTGATGCTCGCAGCAAGAACCCTGCTCAGGGATGCAGGGATGGCCCTGTGAGGAACATCAAGGGACAGAGTGATGCTTCCTCACGGGGGCGGCGGGGGGGGGCTCGTTCCCAGGCCAGCCTACAGCCTGGTGATTCACAGAAGGAATTTTGCTTGTATCAGAATTGGGAGGAGAAGGCATGTGACGCGCTTCCCCGGAATGATGGTAGGTTCCCAGCTGGCCCTCATCTCACAAAATGACTTTATACTTGTACCTGCATTCGCCTGCAATGGAGGCGATGATGGTTCAAAGATCAGGGCTTCAAGCAACTGTTTAAAGAGGACATTCCCTAGAGACAAATGCCAAGTTCTGCACCCGAGGAAAAGAACCCAGACGCATCATTCCAAGATGGAGAATACTTGGCCCAAGAAGGCTGCAGGTGAGAAGGATCCTGGAAGTGCCGTCGATCACGAGCCAGGTGATCTGGCTGCAGAAAGGGCGGGTGCTATTTTGGGCCGCATCAGGAGAAGTCTCGCTTCCAGACCTGCGAAGGGCTACTGCCTCTCTTCTCAGCATTGGCCAGAGCCCATCTGGAGTCCTGCGTCCAGTTCAGGGCACCAGAGTTTAAGGAGGATGCAGACAGGCTGGGAAGGGTGCAGGGGAGGGCAAGAGGGATGATCCGGGGACTGGAAACAAAGCCCTGCGAGGAGTGATGGCAAGACCTGGGCATGTTTATCCCCGAGAAGGAAGACTGAGGGGGGGATAGGAGAGCCTTGTACAAGTACTTGAGTGGCTGCCGCACAGAGAAGGACCAGCATCTCTTCGCAGATTAACGGGCCCAAGTTCCAGGAAGCCAGATCCCTGCTGGACATCAGGAAAGACTTCCTGTCTATGAGAGCAGTGTGGCAAAAGAACCAGTCACCGCTGGGGGTCCTGGGCAGAGCAGGGGTCGGACGCGGTGGCCTTCCTGGCCCCTCGCAGCTCTACTGTTCTGTGATTCCATGAGGCCCACGGCTGCCCACCTCTATCCCACTCTTCTTGTGCCACCCGCACCCTGGCTGTGGGCCCCGAGATGTCCTAGCGGCTCTCTGGCATGTCTCCTAAGCTCTGGAGAGAGCCTGGGAGCCAACCGGCCTCTTTGTCTTTGGTTGCTAGGCTCTTCCAACACAATCGCTGTCTTGGGACTGGCATCTGTAATTACTTTCGGGCTGCTTCTGCGCACCAGGTGAAATCCACAGAGCACAGGCGCTTCCCAAGGGATCCTCGGAATCCTCTTCTCGGGCTCCCCGATTGCAAAGAAAGTCTGTCCAAATCGTGATATAGCTCGAACTTGGTTTCACAGCAGCAACAGTGCAGACAAAGCTGTAATGCTCAGGTCAGATTGTCCAGGACATGGGGATTCGTTGCTCTTCATCTACGAACAAGCGATTTCCACTTCAATGGACCAGGGCACGGGACTGTTGTGGAATCACACTCTCCGCAAAAGCCTCATTTGCTGCTCAAAATGCTTCCCTGCACTGGGTCGGGCACCCAGCGCTCAGGGCCTGCAGCTTCCCTGGTGGCCGGTGTTTCATTTGCTGGACTGTGCCCTTTTCAGAACCTCAAAAAAGCTGCTTTTGTGTCTCCCTCCCCTGCCTTTTCTTAGAAGAGGCCTACAGCTGCCTCACTTTCAGGAAGGCCGCTGACATGGCCTTTCCCAGCATCGGCAAGTTGCCCTCATCCCTGCATTTTCCCTACTGGTTTGTTGCTGCTTAAAAAAAAAAAGGAAATCCATTCTTGGCTGCAGCATCTTACAATCTGCATCTGCGATGAGGAGAGTCCAGCAAGAAGTGCACCTGCCTCATTGCTGAACTGCCACCAGCCAACGTAACTGGGAAAAGAAGAAAAATCCCAAAACACGCAATATTATGCAATAGTGTAAAATCAGTTTACATACAGCATCTCAACAGGCGGCAGACACCGCAGGGGTCCCTGGAAGAGCACCAGAGCGGAGGGGCTTGGCCTGCACCGTTTTAAGCCCTGCATCAGGTTTGAAGGCAGGCGGCAGCGCAAGTGGCCAGACTGTGTATGATATATGTGCACATTACAACCTATCAAAACACTTAAAAGGTCAAAAGGGCGGCGGGGCAGGGCAGGGCGGCCGTCGTGCGAGGGGCTTGGGCCGAGTCGCGCTTCCTCACAGGGTCTCGAGCCCCCCCAGGGCGAGTTGCGCCCTCCCCTCGCCCGCCCTCGCCCTCGCCCTGCTCCTCCGGCCGCGCAGCTTGCTCTTCCGTCGGTTCTGCGGTGGAGATGCGCCTCTACAGTGCGTAGCGGCAGGTGCAGGCGGGAGGTGGATGTGGTCCGCAGGGCGGAAGTGAGCGCCCCGGCTCCGTGGAGGGTCCGGGGCCAGGGGGGCCAGCTGCTCTGTTGGCTGGAGCCTGGGGGGGGGCTTTCAGAGCCCACCGGAGTCCCCTGGAATGGCCGAGCGGGATGGATGCTCTGGGCATTCCCTGGAGCGGGCAGGGAAAGGCTGCCCTGGAGGGAGGGAGGATGCCCGGAAGCCGGAGCCGGATCCCTCCGGAAAGCCCCTTGCTGGCCCAAAGGTGTGCCTGGGCCCCTCTGTCCACCTCTGGCCCAGCTGGACCAAACCAAGCATCCCTGAGCAAGGCTGGGTCAGCCGCTTGTCCTGGAGCTGCTGCCCCGGCACCGGCCCACTTCCCCCATCGCAGAGGACCTCTCTCTCTTGCTCCCCACTCCTGTTTTGCTCCCCTGTCCCACATCTTGAGGCGGGGGGGGCTGCAATGGGGTGTCCATGCACAACAGAACGAACAAGGCCCTCCTGAGCCGGGGCACCTCCTCGCTCCCACTGAGGGCTCCCACAGAGGGACACCGGGGCCCATGCTGCTGCTGTGCAGGCACTGAAGGAAACCGTTCCAAGAGTCTGGAACAGGCACAACAAGTTCTGTGCCGTGCACCACCCATCCAGTGCGGTGTGTCAACACAGGTTTCCACTTGAGCGTTGCTCCACAGAGCTCCGTTAGTGGGCTCGGTCCAGCAAGGTAGTGGCCTTTCTCATGGCAACCCTCTCCGGACAACACAACACAAACTGGCGCACCGTCCCGAGCCCAGCCATCCCCGGACTTTCTGTTTCTTGCTCCTTCAGACCTCGGGCACCTGGCCTGGTCCTGTGCTCGGAAGCAAGCGCCGCTGAGCCCAAAAGGATTCCTCTCAGGTGAGGTTGCTCCGGGTCATGGGTGTTCCTGGCATTCTCTGTGTTTCCTGGGGTTTATTTCTTACAGGAGAATGAGGAACCTCCTGTCCACCTGCCCCACCCAACACCCAACGAGGTAACACCTGCAGAGATGCCGTTGCTCCCTTCTGTTTTTACCGAATCCGGCACTTTTCTTGCATCCACTTGGTATGATTTTTGTCCCGAATGCTGCCTTGAGAGGCTTCTACTCTGAACGGAGGCTTCACTTGAAAAAGGAGGAGAAGTGAGACCGTTCCTAGTGGGTGCCTGGTGCTGAGCCTGGACTACCCATGGCAGTCCGGAAAAACGTCTCACCGAGATGGTCAACCCACAGCAGCTTGTTCTGTAACTGCTGCTGCAACTTGATTGCGTTCTGCACAACTGAAAGGCTCCAGACACGCCTTTAATACTAATAAGATTCCATGGTGGAATGTATGTTCCTGTTCAGAATCCTTAAGTATAAACTGCTGCACTTTGGCTTAATTTTCCCCGTATGGCAATGGACTTGGTGAGCTGTGGGGCCGATCCGGAGTGTTGAGGGCCACTTGCAAGAGGGAGGGTGTTTCAGGACTTCTGTTTCCCGAGAAGCAGGGCATCGGCTGCGTGCTGCATTTCTTTCATTAAAGGTTTACTTACATTCAGTTCAGGGTGGGGGCCCCACCTTTCGCTGCTCAGCAGACCCCCCCTCCCACCCCCAGCTTGTCCTCAGCTCCCCAGGGATTGTGGAGATCCTCCACCAGCTTCCCTCTCCCTCTTCTGTTCAAACTCTCCCACCTGACCGCCTGCTTCCCCTCTGGCCTGGGAGGACCAAACCCACCAATTCAGGTGGGACAAACCCACCCATTCCAGAGCTGCAGACTGAAAGGGGAAGGGGGAATCCTGAGTCACTCGGGCCATCAGAGGCACTCCAAGGCCATCTAGACTCACCCCAGGTACACAAGTTCTTCTCAAACCCGAGTTCAGGGCTTCCAGTCCTGGAGGGTGAACTGTGAGCCACGGAGTCTCTGACTCAAATGTTATTATCTCCTAGAACCTCACCTGGTGGATTTAACAACCGTCTGTCCCTTGGGAGCAGGTTCCCATTTGCGATGCAGGGATAATAGTATCGACATTCCTTGCAAGATCCTGATTGGTAATCCATACTATAACCCAGATTACAGCCTGTGAGGCATGGAGCAGAATTCCCATCATGCCAGAGAGAGGAAGGGCAGCTTCCCAGCTCCTGGGCACCTGCTCTGTGGGTCCCTGCAGGGCAGCAGGGGAGGCGTTGCAGGGGGCTGCAGAGGGGGAGGAATCGGCCGAGACCACTCCTCCTGCCCCGTGTTCACAGAACTGCCAATCTGGAACCAACCTGGTGCATGTCGAGGGCTATGGAACACCCCAGAGCCAACTGATGAGCATTATGAAAAATGCTAGCGGAAGAAAGAGTGCCTGGAAAGAGGCTATTTGGACGGTGTGATGTTTCCTTTCACAAGAAGAAAATAGTCATATCAAACCATCAACATCACACCTTTCGTACTCTGGAGCTGAGCCCAGCCTCTGAAAGATGCGAACCTGTGCAGCCCAGCAAAGTCCTTCTGCCAGTTTAAGCTGGGCCTTTCTTGGGCGATGCTTTCCCAAGACAAAGAGCCTGGGATGCTGGCCGTGCCAGGGCTTTTTGTCTGCCCTCCAAAGCTGCCGGCCAGTCTTCAAAACCGTTGCTCAGAGGGACCGGGAGAGAGAGGCTCCCACTCCGAGCTCGCCATTTCTCTCTGTGCAGTGTCACGGGACGGCAGGGTGGCCCGAGGCAGCATGGCAGAGGGGGAGCCGTCGAGGCGCTGGGAGGCGGAGAGGCGGGAGGCCAAGCGGGCCGAGGCCCGGCTCAGCCACGGACTGCACAGCTTGGAGGAGGCCCGGCTCCACTATCTGAACTCGCTCGTCAAGGAACAGAAGCGGCTCGAGGAGGAGCTCCAGAAGTTGCAGAGAAGTGAGGACCGTTTCGTCTCACCTTTGCTCAGGGCAGTGTCAGGCAGAGCTGGGATACGATCACTAGATTGCTTCGCAGAATTTGGCCCATGCCATTCCTTCAGGAAGGAAAGCCCTGGGGCCAGAGGCTTCCTGATTCCGGGCTCCAGGAGTGTTTGCTTATCTTGGTAGGAATTCCCGTCTGCGTCATCTTTGGGATGCAGCACGGGGTCGCCCCTAACTGCCAGGAGTCGTGGGCAACCAGGCGCACACGGTCATGAAGGCTCATCGCCGTGCGTGCATGCGTGGGTACACATGCACGCAATTCTTTTCTCTGCCATGGGGAGCCAAAGGTTTTCCTTCAAAGTACTGAAAATGGCTGGCCGACGGGTCACGTGTCTCCTGCATATGGTCTCGTGGATCTGGGGTGTTTAATTCAGCTGTGTTTGGGACCCATGATGGTGTTTGTTTCCCCACAGCCCAGTCCAGGAAGAAGTGCTCCGTGGGTCCCGGGCGTCCTAGCGAGGGAAGGGTGCTCCCTTCGCTGCCACCGCAGGCCGGGCGAGACGCCAGCAGCTCCCAAGGCGCGGCCCTGCGGTAAGGATCGCGCTGCACAGCCCTGGAAGTGGGCAGGCCTCCAAGAAGCGGGCAGCTCGCCGGTTCTGCACAAGCCCCGGGCTTTTGCGCCGGCCAGTTCTGTGGCCAGAAGGGCCGTGGCAGGGGTGAGGTCACTCCACTGGGCGGCCTCCTGCCAGGCCAGAGTGGGAAGGACCCCCGTCAAGAAACGGAGAAAACCCCTCCCTGTGGCTTTCTCTTGCCTCATTCCCCGATTAGCTCCGTGCCGGCTGCAAGCGGGCGGCAGCCTTTGCCTCTGCCCAGGGGAAGAGGTGAGCTGAGCATCGCGCAGGCTTCATGTGACCTTGACTCAGGTGTCATGTTCTGTCACTAATTATTATTTCAAGCTATGTTGGCCGTAGTGGGTTACCAACGCACTGGAGGAACTGCGCTCCCCAGATCCATCCTCCGATGTCCCAGGCATTTTCTTCCCCTAAAAAAGAGGCTTCCGTTTTTCTACCTTATTCTCAGGACCCGCTTGCATTTCCTTTGGCCTTCTTTGGGCTCGCCGTGGGCGCTGTGGGGTCACTGTGGGTGCCGTGCATATGGCACCTCTACCAGTCCTGAGCCTTCCCGGCTGCCCACATTTCTCAAGCTCGAGATGGTGCGGGCAGGGCGGGGAGGGCATTGCCGCACGGCAGCGTTCCCTGGGCTTTAGCTGAAGCGTGGGCAGCCAAGTGGGCTGCGGGTGGCCAGACAGAGGGTCACGCAATGAAGTGCACGGCACTTGCGCATTACTGGGCCATCTCAGAGCCCCACCTGCAGCCATGAGATTTTCTCCCAAATGCAACATTTTAAACAAGAATGCTCAGGAGAAACGTGGACACTCTCCGGCGTGGCACCCTTCGCCCCTTAGTGGCGCACGGCTTCCCAGGCCATTGGATGGTGGCACGAACGGTAAGCATGTGCTTTGTGGAAGGGTGTTCTGGCAAGCCTGCATGGCTGCTTCTTCTTTTCTAGATCGAGGAGGAGAGCCTTGTCCAGGGCAGAAGGACTGCCAAGGGCAGGTTGGTTGTCCTTGGATCTCCAGGCACACAACAGTGACGTCTTGGCATGTGCTGAGGGTAGAGAGGGGCGCTGGCCACCCTTGGGGGCCGAAGACCAAAGCACCGTGGGTGACGGAGGCATGGCCAGCCCGAAGCGCCCTGTTGCCAGGCAGCAGAGCAGTTCAGCAGAGCCGGTGCCGGAAACAGAAAGCGACTGCGCGGAAGAGGGAGGGAGGGGGCCCCCAAGGGAAGATCCTGGGGATGCTCCAGCCAGCGCCCCCGCCAGCGCCACCAGGTTCGTGAATCTCCCAGAGAAGCCAAGTCCTTCCTGTGGTCACGAGAGGCCAGTTATGGATCCGGAGGCCTATGCTGCAGACGGCCGCCTCCGGACCATGTACAGCAGGCCCGATTTCCTCAAGCTGTATGCTGAAGTCAGGAAGGCCCGCTACCTGCGGCACAAGAGCGTTCCGGCCTGGGAAAAGGAGCTCAGCCTGCAGGATATTTTCGGGCACAATACCACGAAGCTTTCCCCCGAGGAGCATGCTGCACCGAAACCAAAGCCCTAAACCAGGGGTGGGCAACACATGGCCCTCCAGATGTTTTGGCCTACAGCTCCCAGCAACCCTAGCTAGCAGAGCCGGCGATGAGAGAGCATAGAGTGACACCCCAATAAACCTTAGAGGGCACCACAGGTTGCCCACCTTCCCTTGAATGGAAGAACTTTTAGACTATAACAGGAAGGGCAGGCTTTCAAATGCTCAGGCATCTAGGCCATGGGTCCTCAAACTACGGCCTGCAGGCTGGATCCGGCCCACCTGAGGTTTTGGACTCCCGCACCCATGTGCGTGTGAGGCAAGGCGGCAACTTGCTCGCTCGGAGATCGTTTTGGACTCGCTCGGAGATCCCCAAGCAAGCAAGCCGCTGCCTTGCTGCATCCCGCCGCCACCGCCTCATCGGCCTGCTTCCGCGGGCACCCCCGCCTCACCAGCCCGTGCCCGCCACCACCGCCTTTCAACTGGCCCCGTTGGAAGTTTGAGGACCCCTGATCTAGACTATCCATCACCGTGGAGGACCTGAGACTGTGGACTTTATCAAGCCCCTGATGGGAACCCAAACTCATGGGAAGACGAAGAGGGGAGGCCCTGGGACCCCGGAGGAAAGGTGCGGAGAGGACATCCTGAGGGTGCCCAAAAATGAAGTTGCAGTTGGCCAAATGTCAACGTACACTTCTCTGTGGGCACTACGAAGAAGCACAGTAAGCACAGACACGTGGTGGCCAGTCCTTGGGTTATTCGGTGACCTGAAAACTGAGCAGTGTGCTTTTTAAGGCTGATATTTCATCTGCGTGAGATCAGGCTGTTTTAAACATCTGCTTGGTTTAGGGGTCTTTTTTCCACCGGGGCTTATTTGCACATTTTACCATATTTTTATAGTAGGGTTAGATAAGCTTTTAAGAGACTTATCTTTAACAAAAAATCTGGATACCTTAATGCAGCCTTCTTGGTTTTGGGGCTTCCCAGTGGTTTTAGGTGACAACCCTTGTCCCCTCTGACCCCTGGCCAGGCTGGCAGGGGCTGATGGGAGCTGTAGTGTAAAACATCTGCAAGGCACTAGTTCAGAGAAGGCGAATGATTATACTTACATACCTGTACTCTTTTAATAGCTTCCTGTTATATAGCACGCTTATTATGATTGGTGGAACTCATGAAATATTTCTGAACACTGGCAAGTGAAATCCCACTATTTGTGTAGCCAAAGGTACATGGCACCACAGCTTGGTCTTTTTTTACTCGATGGGAATTCCATCTGATGATGATGAAACGGCTGTCCTGGGTATGGATGACCAGAGAAGCCATGGTGACCAGACCACTGACCTCCGAGAGGGATGGTTTCACTGGGAATCCTGTGCTGAAAAGGGGATTCGACCCAATGGCCTTCTGGCTCCTTCCAGCTCTACTCTTCTGATTCCTGCCATGAGTTTGGAGAACTAATCCCACCGTGGAGGAACTCCAGGACTGGATCCAGACCGCAGGCCCACCGTGGTAAGATTTCGCCATGGCTTCTTGTGCTGTGCGCAAAACCACCCGGTGTTGGTTCTTTCTCAGCACATCTGCAGGAACGAGGTGGGCTTGTGCGCCCCTCTGCCGCTGCCCCACCCGGCCCCGAGACGTCGGCGGGGAGGCGCGCCCCCAGCACGCTTTGCACGTGCCGCAGCAAGGAAGCATGTCGAGACAGAGGGGCCACAGCCGCTGCTTTAGCTCACCCACAGGCCGAGTGCAAGAAATGCTTGAGCCACGCCTGCCTTCCCAGCAAACACTCTGCCCCGTAGGCATCGGTTCAGGCGGTTCCCCCACTGCCACCGTGCGCTCCGCTTCTCCAGGTCCAGGCTCACGTCGCCTGGCACGCAAAGGCCTTGACATGACGGGAGAGGCGTCCACCTCCCGGGTTACGGCTGCCTCTGGCAAAGCTCAGCTCGCATTCTCTGGCTGCGAGGACCCCTCTGTTCAGTGCGAAAGGCCGCTTTGGCCGTCACCAACCTGAAGATCACCAAGGCAGGGCCGCTCTGCAGGGCTGCGTCCTTGCCCCTGCCGCCACGTCCTTTCCGTGCACTGCGCTAGCGTCTCAGGAGTGCCAGGCGACATGAGCGGAAGCCAGTCGCTGCAATGCACTCGACAGTTTGGGAAATGGGACAAGGCCAATTCGATTTGCTATGAGTTTGAGAAATGCCGGTTTCCAATGACCACTTTTTTCTCCAGATCCGGAGTCTGTCTGGGTCTGAGGATGCGAGAGAGCCCACAGTGAGAATATCAGACCTGGCCCGTGCCTGGAGGGGAGTCTGTGGCCCCAAGCCCCAGGGTGGAAGGAAGGGGCGGCGCGGCGGGGGCGGCAGGAGAATGCTCTCGAGGAAGCCGCTGTATCCTGGGCACATGCACAGGGGCCTCTTTCTGTACCCCCCCCCCAACTTGATGCAACGTGCTCCATCAAGGACAGCCGCCTCCACTCCTGGGGCTTTCGGAAAGGTTCCCGAGATGGGCCTTTTCAGCTTGGCCTTTTAGCATACAAACGTGAAAGTATAAATTCTGTGTAATTTAAAATGCTTTAATGTTACAGTAAGTGATTAAAATGCCTGCTCACGGGCCCAAGAGCTTATGAGCAGATGAGGGAGTAAATAATGCAAACAATAAAAGCATATAAATGTACCTAAATAGTCAAAGCAACACTTTGAGTTTGTTTGCAGCTTTCTGCTGTCTCACAGATTTTGCATTCTGTTGCCTCAACTCAAAATACTATTGCGACAGGAACAAAGTTGGTGGTCTCTCGAAAGAGACACAGTACTTAGAACTCCCTTCACTCGCTAAAAGGCGACAGGAAATCGCAGATTACCAAAGAGCAAGAGCAACCGAACTCACTCTGTGGGCCTACTTTGGATCAGAAACATCTACGATTGCACTGCAAGCCAGCCAAAAAGACTCCCGTCGTATCAGGAAGCACAAATAGACATGAGGATGAAAATGGTAGTGGTGCAAGAAACAGGGCCCTAAATCCCTGGAGAGGTGAGAGCTCTGGCACCATTGGCTGCGGACCGCTAGCCAGCCTGGATTGGCATCCTTCCAGCGCCCCCGCTCAGGGCAAGGGTGTGCGGCTAATGGGGGGGGGGGGGCTAGGGATTGAAATGGTATTGCTGTGCATGAGAGGACCATTCCTGCAACCCTCGGAAAGGGAGGCAGCGCTCGGGAGAGGATGAGGAGTGTTCATGGGCAAAGTAACCGCGCTTACTAGGACGGAGCGGTGGATTAAGGCTACGGCCCGGGGAGGGTCTGGGTGTTTCTGAAAGACCGAGGTGGAGGGTGCTCATCCCGGACGGGGGGGGGGGGGGAAACAGTGGATTAAGCAGCGTTGCAGCTCACCGGGGCAACCAGGCAACAAAAACCAGACCAAGGGGCCCTCCAGACGTGGGGGAGCGGAGACTGCATAATCGGGTGTCTCGGGTTTGTCCAGCACTCCGGCCCCGTGAAAACCTGGTCATGATCTTCAGAGTTCTGCTCTACAAAGGCCACCTGGGGGTGGGGGGAGCCGCACCGGCCCAAGTGAAAGACATGTTTTGCCACCGAGAAAGCACTGCTTTGGTTTTGCTATTTTTTATGTTGCGGGTCGTTGGTCTTGGCTATGACTTGCTTCTCTAGTTCCAAAATCTTCTCATAAAATTTCTCAGCCATGTCCTCCGTGAGATCCAGCTGAAAGGGAGAATGCAGCTGTGATCGGGGGAGGGGGGGAGGTAGAGGAGACATCTCGCCTCGCCGCCTCAATTTTCACTTACTAATCAGAGATGGGTTTGATTCTCCGGATTTCAATGCACAGCCTAACCTTTCCATGTAAAAATGAGTGGCAGGCTTCTCCTTGCTTGAGGAGCAAGCAGTCCCTGCAGGCATGCCGTCCCCGTGGATGAGGCAGGAGGCGGCCAGGCGAAGAGGAGCAGTGCGATGCACCCGAGCTCAGAGGCCTGGCGGGCCAGCAGCTCACCCGCAGCACGTGAAGCCCTCTGCCCGAGCCCCACTCATGTTCTGCAGCGATCCAGGTTTGAAACAGCAGCAAAGTCCTTTTGGGAAGGCCGGGATGAATGCGGACCGCATGCCTTAAACTCAGCTGAGGGTTTCAGAGCTGCAGCTTAGCTAATATAACTCTCTGTGCGAAAGAGCAGCCACTGTGGCTGGTCAAAGTGCCTTTTAATTCCACTTGTGGATGGCCAGCACCGAGTGCGTCAGCAAACCCTGATCCCCATTACTTTTGGAAGGGCTAACCGGTTCCTGACAAGCCGTCAAACCACACTGGTTACTTATGCAAGACTGCAGGTCACATCTTCCCTGAATAGCATTTTCTCCAGCATTCGCTGTTTTTTTAAAGCGCTGATTAAAAATTAAAGTCTGTTTATTGTACTGGTGTGTCCTGAAAATGCAATTAAAACCAAACTCCTTTCAGATAAAAGTAACAGTAATCATGTGATCTCGGGTTCGAGTGAGGCTCTGGCTGGTGTGTGGCCTGAGTTTGGGAACCGCAGGGCTGGGGGGGGGGGGGGCTGAGGCCAGGTGCAGCTGCTGCCTGGAGCTGTACTGGTGCAGGAGGGGGCCACGCAGACTGTCCCCACGCCGTGCAAAGCTCCTCACCCATGCGGGGACACACACGTGAGCTCTGCTCCCACAGGGTTTGCCCCACCGGGACCGAACGGCCCCGCTCGAGCCATCTGAGCGGTTTCCCCTTGCTTTTTGCAGCTCTGAGCCCCCGGTCACTTTCACACAGGCTCCCCGTGCCCCTTGGCCCCCAGAGAGAATCCGCTCACGCCAGAAGCCTCAACCGTGGGGCGCTATAAAATAAAACTGGCTACAGTGCTACTTAACATGGAGGGGGCTTTTCTTGCTAAGAATGCTTGTGCCCAGTGCTCTGGGGAAATAAAGCACCCCCCACAAAAGGGGACGGGTGAGCACGGCAAGTAAGATTTTACAGTGCCAGCCTCAGCCTGTCCAGTCTCTACAGCACCCGTTGAGAAAGGTCTGTGCTTCCCCCTAGAATCAGCTGTCCTTAGTGGCACCCCCAATCCGTCACCTGAGGGAGCTGCCCCACTTCAATTAAGACAAGCCGGTCACTGGTGGCAAGGCACCCAGTGCCCCCACACCTGGAGAGATGCACCATTCACTGAGAGAGAGAGAGAGAGAGAGAGAGACAGAGAGACAGAGAGAACGCGCACGAGCGAGCGAGCAAGAGAGACTTACCTTGCGGGGCTCCACGTAGTTCTTGCCCAGGAATGTGGTGCAGCTGTGGTATTTCACCAGGGGGTCCAGCAACTCCGGCTTCTGCTTGAACAGCCAGATCTAGAAAGAAACCGCAGCAGCTGTCATGCGCGGTGCGTGTCTTTCCGGACAAGCCCTGCCAGTGCAGAGTCCTCCCCTGGGCTTAGTCCAGAGCTGAACAGACTAGAAATAAAGGCCAGTCAACACTGAATGGCAAGCCCAACTGCCAATGAGAACCAGGAGCTGTGCATGCAAAGCAGGGGGCGCAGGGAGGAGCGGACATGGACTAATAGAGGACGCAAACGGGTACAGTTGAGGACGGAGGACGTGTCAACCTGGCAGAAGCTCAGAAATGCCAGTTTCTTTAGTTAAAATATGCCTTGCCTCTCTGTTCTGGACCAGCAACAAGAGCAGAAGGATGAACTGGCAAAATAGGGAACTTTTGCCCCTTTCTGCCATCCATTTTCTATGTTCTTTTTTGCTGCCACAAGGTGGAGTTTTTCTTCTGTTCCACTGAACCTGGCTTAAAACTTTCCGGCTCGCAGATACCTGCTTTATGTAATAAAGGGGGCAGCTTTTAGATGTGAGAAAGGCCATCCAAAAAGAGAAGAGACTGCAAAGTTGGGCGTCTACTGAAGAAAATTGGACAAGGTTTCAGATCTGAAGAGGCGCACGCATATGGCCACCCCGTATGAGCAGAAGGACAGCAGAACAGCCTGGGCTAAGCACATCCATGTAAGATAAATCAATTATGTGGTCCCTTATCCAAGCAGGATCGTGCCCCCGAAGGCCCAGCAACTTCTCCTCTGCCATCTATCTTTGATCATTTCCAATTTCTGCTGCTTCATTCTAACGACGTGAGCGAAACTTGCACTTCCTCGAGGAAAGGGCGCCCCAGACAAACCTTGCACTTTGTGAGAGCTGCAGTGTGTTTCTTTAAAGGGAAAGGTGTGCAGCACGACTCAAGAGCAAAACCAGGACATCGGCAAGGGATGCTTTCCTGCGCAGCTGTAAAGTCATGGGGACCTCGCATATCTGGCAGGGTGGGACACGGGGGTTGGCAGGCATCAGGTGCTATGTGTGTGCAAGCGCTCCTTACCTGCGCCTCGGCTCCGTTGTAAGGGGTCAGCGTATAAGTGTGGGTGAAGATGCGCAGCTGGTGCAAGAAGAAAGGCAACCGGTTAGTTTCCTGCTCCCAGGGCTGGAGGGAGAAGCTGTTCTAGAAAGGTATGGGGGAATGCTGCCCCTCCACCCGACAGCTGGTCCCCGCTTGGCCCGGCAGCCTCCGGGGTGCCTCTGGGCCGGTCACGCAGCCGCAGCCCCCTCCCACCCCCTGCCCCACAGGGCTGCTGGTGCTGTGTGGACAGAATGGCGCTTGGAAAACAGCCTCACGGGGACATAAATGTGACACGGCAATGGCAGCAGCAAAAGGGTCAGAGCAGGCCGCGCTGTGAGTTCACGTCTAAGAGCCCGGTCCATAAGCTCGGCCCGTGAATCAGCCCTGCACTCGCGCAAGCCCCCCGGGGCACCTTGCAGGACCCCCGCTCACCAGCCACAAGAGGGGCAGAAGCAGCTTCCAGGCCAAGGGGTGCAGGATCTCGTACGTCATGTTGGTCATCACGATGCCTGGACAGATGACACTCGAATACAGGCCCTGCTCAGGCGGGGGGGGCAGGAGTGAGTCCCGTGGCGTTGCCTGAGGTCCGTCCCCTTCCCCGGGGGCCCCCGCTGCCACCCCCCTTGCTGCTAGAAACGCGCCTTCTTTGTTTCTGCTGCAGCTGGCGGACAACCACGGGACAGCCCTCCTCACCTGCTTGTTGAAGTGCTTGTTCAAAGCCACGCTGGCGAGGTCGGTGGCGTATTTGGAGGAGCTGTACGCCTCCTTGCCCAGCCGGTGCTGGAAGTCCTCGAGACTGAAGTTTTTTTTGTGGGCATTGACTGAAGAGGTCCAGACCAGCTGGCAGGACTTTTCAACCGAGCAAAGCAGGGGCTCCAGCTGCCGGATCTACAAAAACAGGGGGAAAGTATTTCATAAGTTTTCAGGACCTCAAAACTCCAGACCCTGCATGCAATACTGCCAACAATTCTGCTTTATCAGTCCCGGGTAATCCGCAAAAAACAACCCCCCCCCCAATGCACTAGGGGTTATTGTGCACGCAGTCCATAGAGGGAACTACAGCTGGCATGAGGCACATGGACTAAAGGGCACCTAACACCATGTATAAAACGGAACCCAAATGCAGCAGAGTCCCCTGAGCTCTGCTCACAGCGAACCACTGCAATGCATTTTCCCCTAAATCCAGAAGACTCTCTGGGAGACACGAACTGCAGCCTTCACTTCCAAAGTTGCATGAAGAAGCCAGCCTACGCGTGAGGCAGGAAGAAGGCTCGTGACTCCCAGCAAGCTCCGGCAGCCGTGCTGGATGCTGCTGCAGAGCTGATCCCATGTACAATAAGCGAGAAAACAAATAATAGAATCGCAGATTAGCAGAGCTGGAAGGGGCCTCTAAGCTATTGAGTCCACCCCGCTGCTCAGCGCAGGATTCCAAGCGAAAGCGCCCCTCTCAGGTGGCTGCCCACCTGGTCCCTGCCTCCGTTGCCGTTCTGCTCTAACAGCCAGGAGATTTTCCCTGACATCTCGCTGGAATCTGGCTTCCTGTAACTTGGGCCAGTTATTCCGTGTCCTGCAGCCTGGGATGACTGAGCGGACATCTCATCCCCGCGGCGTGTGAGCGCCTTTCAGGTACCCGGGAGGGTGCGATCGCGTCTCCCCAGGCCTCTCATCTTCTCGTGGCTCAGCAATTTCCATCCCTCCTCACGAGGCTTTGTTCCCAGGCCCCGACCACCCCCGTCGCCCTCCTCTGCGCCTCCCAGCTCGCCCGCCCTGTCTTCAACCATGGTGCCCAGGACTGGGCGCAGGGCTCCAGAGGAGGCTCGCCAGTGCGCAGAGGGGAGCTGGCGCTTCCTGCGATTTGGAAGCGAGACTCCCCTTCAGGCAGCCTGGAACGGCTCGTGCCCTTTCGGCAGCCCCATCACACTGTTGCCTCCTATTCAGCTCGTGATCCACTCTCCACGGCAGCGTTGTTGAGCCCTCCAGCCTGTCAAGAGCATTCTGAATGTTGCTGCTGCTGGCCAGGGCCTTTGCGATCCTGCCCAATTACCCCATCCACTAGTACCAGTCTGAGTGGGGAGGGAGGCTCAGAAAGCAGATTGCTCAGAGCCACATACACAGCCAGCCCCTGGAGCCGCCCCAGAGGCTGCTTGAACATGCCAGGACTAGGAGTGAGCAGGGGGGCTTGCAAGCCCCACCCCACGGCTGGGGGAAGGACAAGTGTTCTCGGCAGAACGCACTCGAGGCCCCTGCAGATCTTCACACCCAAGCTGTGAAGGTATGCAGAGAAGCCTGCCTGTGGGGGAGAACTGATCCGCACCCCCTGCCTGCCTGCCTGCCTGCCAGGTGAACATGCGAATGGGGCGAGTGTCCTGGCATGCAGGAGGGTTCCTGCTGCACCGCAACACACAGAACAGTCACACCATACCAGCAAGTCGGAGGATATTCCAGGCCATGCCTTCCCTACCAGTATGAAATGTCCAAAGAAGTTGGTTTCAAAGACCTCCTGCAGGCCGTCTGAGCTGACCCTGTCCTCCTGGCTCATCAGCCCCTCCGCTGTGGTCAACATCCGGAACATTCGCCTGCAAACAGGACCGCAGATTGCGGCTCATTCCATAGGAGGACGGGACCCCAGCCAACAAAAGCCATCATCCTGTTCCTTGCTGGAAGTATTTGTGCGGGCAGAGAACGTTAACTGGGGGCAAGAAAGGGCACTCTTTCTTCTGTTGGAAGTGCCCTAACCTTTAACCGGTTTTGTTTGGCACATTCCGAAGTCCTGCTTCTTCAGCTGTGGTCCAGGAAGCATTCCTAAGACTCACTGGGCCTGCAGGACTAAAGAGGAGGGAAGGCTGGCACTCCAAGAAGTTCTTGGGCATTTCCGTTACATGCAGCAGCCATTCATTTTTGAATTGCCGACTGAACCGCTAATGCCCACCTGCCTGCCTGCCCGCCCTTCCTCGGGGCAGCTGCCTGGCCACCGCTGGAAGCAGGACAATGGGCTCTGGGGCTCTTCTCTTGCTCTCATCAGTAACACGAGCAGGCACAGGGGACATCGGCCTCCTCCTGCAGGCCCTCCCGCCGCATCCAGAGCTTTCCTTTGCCTCACAGCTGGGGCTGAACTTGGGAGGTGCTCAGGTGTCGCATGGCGGCGTGAGGCCGCGGCAGTGGCTGGGCTGTCCTCAGTCTGCAGGTGTGTCAGAGCTGCTGCTCTCGGGTAAGGGCTTCCACAACCGGGCCATGCCCAGGACTTTGGGGTAGCTGGGTGGAAGCAGCAGCGGGGAGCAGGCCTGAGGAAAGGGGAGCGGCTCGTGTCCCCTACAGCAGGCATGAAGCTAGCTGCAATCATGTGCAAGGGATGGGAACTGTGAAGGCGGAAGGGAGGCTGACGGGAGCTTGGGTGAGTGGCCTGCAAAGCAGGGAGAGGTGGCTGCTGCCAGAGAGATCCAGGGGCGACGGCTATTTGGGGCAAGTAACCGTACCCGGTCGTGGGATCCTCGGTGACAAAATGTGGGAAACCTACCTTGCAGACTCATCGTCGGGACAAACAGGACGGAGATGTGAACCGCTTTATGCAAATAAAGCTTTCTATTTAAACTCAAGGCAAAATGTAGTTCCCGTGTCACACATGAAGTAGAACGTACTGGTGAAAAGAGGCCTTCGCTTCACTTTGTTCCACTTGAGGATGTTCCATCACTGAAGCTAGACAGGTTTGGGCCTGGTCAGTATTTGGATGGGAGACCACCTGGGCACCCCCCGTGTGCTGCTTTGAACTCCTTAGAGGAAGAGCAGGATACAAGTATAAATAACATAGCCAGTTGTTAGGTAACAGGTTAGATTTCAATTCACTTCTGGATTCTCCCCTGGAAACTCTGACCCAGCGCATTGCTTGGTCTAACAAAGGAGGCACAGAAGAATGCACGTTCCAGAAAACAGAAATATTTTCATTCTAACACAATGGTGTCCTCACAAGGGAAAGGGAAAGAAAAAGGGAAAGGGAAAGGGAAAGGGAAAGGGAAAGGGAAAGGATGGACAGAATGGACTTCACAAAAGGCAAAGGACATGAAGACTTTGCAGCTTGGATAACGGAAGACCCACAGCATTGCATGCAGCTAGGGAGATCACAAAGCTAGGAATGCCCACACCGTTGACAATTTTCTATAAGGAGGGATTTGGACATTTCAGACAGGTTAGAAAAGGAACAATGCCCCCCCCCCCTTTATCAAGAGGGACAGGTGCTTCCTTCTGACTTGCAGCCGATCACCCCTCAGAGGACGGCTCCGTGGCACACTTCTCTGAAGCTCACGGGAACCTGATAGACTGCAGAGGCTACAAACCGGTACATTTGCTGGCCGCGTGGCGACAGAGAGGCCACGGCGAAGAATGTGGCACTCACGCAAGGAGCCAAGCAGTGAAAGCAACACGGAAGCATTTCCACCCTATTTTGCAGTAATGTTGCTCAAGGTCTGATTCCCATTTTTGACATTAATGTTTTTATTGACAGAGTGCTTCGGAGGAAGGAATTTAAATAAAGAACCACTCAGTAGATTAAATTAAAGGCAAAGCCTTGCAGGCTCACACTCCAAAGAGGTGTAAGTAAAACATGGGGGGGGGGGAGTGAGGGGAGAGGCAGCGCAAAAGAACTGCGGGTCCAAGTGTGGGAGGGAAATACAGATGCTCCCAAATAAGTATTAGCAAATAAAATAAACAGGAAAAAGGGTATTTAAGGAAGGCGCAACGCTGGGGACAGAGAAGCGGCAGAACTGCTCAGGCAAGCAAGACCTCAGGACGTGAAGGGGCAGCAAGAGAAAGAGGTGAACGGAGGGCCTTGGCCAGCGAGAGGCGACTGTGAAAGGGAGACTGTGAAACGGAGAGAGGAAACATGACCCACGACTTATTGAGATACAGATATTGCCCCAGCACTGCAATACGCCAGAAAACACACACACACGCTTCCCAGGGACCTTTCTTGTGCCTCCAACTCTGCTGAAAGGGCAGGTGCACCGCAAATGTCACACTGTTCAGCAGAACCTAAAGAAATTAAGTTAGGAGCGCTGCAAACTCCAGCGCAGCAACTATAGCGAGCAGCCCATGTCCTGTGCACCACGCCATGTGTGCTGACGCAGAAGGAAGCCCTGCAGCTCCCAGCATCCCCAAACCAGCCACGCTGGGAGCTGCAGGAATTTTGCACCGTATAAAGGCATCCAAGCCGATCGCCAACCGAGTTGCAAATTGGGTAGGTCTAGCTAGCTAGCTATCCGTAAGACGAGACATACTGGACTCATCCGGCTATACATTCAGAGGCGGTCCTGAGCACTTTTCCTAAGAGTTATAATGAAAACTGTCGCAGGAAGCAAAGCCTGATCCGTCCAGAGTGTTTTGCACAGTCCCTGCCGACCTGCGACAGATTGTTAAAAATAACAGACAAGCAAGTTTATGATTGTGTGACCTTTCATGGATTAGAATCTACTTGGTAACCCTGATGAAGTGGACTATAATTCATAAATGCTTATACTTTAACAGAAGTGATGATGTTTAAACTGTGCCAACATTCTCCCCTTTCTTCCAGAACAGAACCACCTGGCTGACCTCTAAGCATTCTGCATGTGTATGTATGCCAGGTAAACAGCAATCTAAAACAAGCAGGTATGTCAGTCCAGGGCCAGCTCAGATCCAGCCGTGTTGAGGGGGGCAGTGGCTGGGGATCCGCTACGGCCATCGAAGCCCTTTTAGAGAGCATGGCCTTTTCGGCCCTTTGGCTTTTTTGAGGGTGGGTGGGAGGGAACTGTGATCTCCGATTTGACAGACAGCTCTCAGTCAGTTGGACAACCTGTGGCACCCCTTCAAAGTGCCCAAGCAGCACCCTGGAAGCAGTGCCCATAGCTGCAAACCATTCCTAAAACGCTTCGGACCCATTAATGCCTGCCAGTATTTGTTTAAGGATCTTTTCCAGTCTTTACATGCCTAATGGGTCAGAAAGTAGACAGCCTCTCCCACCCCATGGAGGGGAAGGAGGAAGCAAACAGCCCACAGCACACCTGCAAATCTGTCCCGTGTTCCCTGCGCGGTTGGCCTGGTGGGATAGCAGGACTCACGGCTGCACTCGCTTTCTGCGCTTTGTTTAAGTTGTGTCCAAACTACTCAGATCCACTGCCGGTTCTTCTCCAAACAAGCCAGAATCGGAAGTCATGATTAGTTCTTGGCTCGTTGTTCTGGCTTATCAAGAGAACAAGAGCGATCCAGCAGTGCGGACAAGGGCAGTGGGCGCATCTCAGTAAGCCCGACATTCTGCGCAGACTCATTCTGCAGCGCTCATTCAAGAACTAAACATGAAACAGCAGAGCCTGCCTTATCACAGGGGAAGCCGCCCAGCCAGACAAAACTGGGAAGCTCGGAGGGAAGTGAGCTGGCACATGGAGGAATCCGGCAGGATTTGGCCCGTTTAACATCTTGTTTTTGCTCTTTCAACATCACCTAATAAAATCCAGCTCTGCAACAGCGAAGGCCAGAAGGCTACCTTAAAACACACGCCTTCAGATTCTTAATACAAGCCTGCAGGCCGTACTTTCTGGCAGTAAGACAAGCAAAAGGGGCAGCAGAAAAACAAGAAGGCCGCTTTGAGTCAGATTTTGATCTCTGCGCACAGAAAGTATCCAATTGCCGCATTCTGTCTTGGAGGAAAAAGGTTTGTGCCTGCCACGTGGGCTTGGGTTTCTAACAGAGCAGATTATCGCCATGCATGAACAGTAAGGCCAGGCCTTCGATCTCCCCCGGTGACCCTATGGATGTACTCTTTTGCGTACAAACCTCCACTGAGCCCTCCCCTCCCATCAGCAGTCAGGCTGAAAATGCACAGCACCTGACTGGTTAAGAGACGATACCTGGAGAAGATGCCACGTAGAAATGCCCAGAAACTGATACGGGGCTTTACCATGATCCCAGCGTTCAAGAAGAGATAATCCACACGGTGAAATCTACACAATGAAAGTAACAGCCGGTTATTGGAAGAAGCAAGAGACAGCCCTGAACACTGGAAGCTGAACCTGTTTACGCCCCCACGTCTTGCTTAACGGAGAGTCTTCCTTGGGCAGAATGTTTGCGGCCGATTTGCCGAACCGAGCGATCAAGCTTCCCTTGAATAGCGTCGTTTCAGGATGCAGGCAGAGGGCTACATGCGAGAATAGTCTTCCATGGGCACAAGGAGAAGAAGCCTTCTCAACCACAAGACTTGCACATCAGGAGATCAGACTGTTTCCAGGAGTATGCTAGCTTTCTATTTGCAAAGCATTTCTTCTCATAGTTGAACATTTAAACATTCATCCCTGAAGATGCTGAGTTCAGTAAAAGTTTGACTACTTGACTGAGCCAACTGGACAAACTGACTCTTAAACATTGTACATCCCACAATCATTCTTACAACAATACATATGTCTAATGCAGGGAAATAAGTCCCTTATTTGGAGCCCCATGGAAGTCCTGATATTTCTCTCTGAAGAATCTGGGATATATGTTAAGGCAATGTTAACAGCGCCCACGCGAAGGTCTGAAATGTGTGGGGCTCACAGAGGTGGGTGGGGCAAAAGGCACCTCTAAAGTATATAAATATTTAAATAAAATAAATAAATAAATAAATAAATAAGTGTTGCCAAGGGCTCCCAAAATTGCTCTGTGAAATGACATGAGATATTTTCTGAGATATTGACTTGCTTGTCTCCAGAGGCCACTGCTCAATAGGAAATGTAATTCTGCTTTTGTATTTTCCCAGTGACTTTATTTTCATATAAAAGTTTCTGTTCTGCTCTGGAGGGGTTACAACCTTTCTGGATGTGTTCAGAGCTGCTCTCTCCTGCCACTAAGCCAGGTCTGGTGGGTTGCGTCTAACAAAACTGGGTTGCATCTCAACAAAATGGAGATTTCTTGCTGTTGAAGGTGTTTTTTTGTTCATCCCCCAAAATTACAGTTATTGAAGATGATGCTTGTTAATAATTTGTTTATACTTCTTACACTGAGGGAACACACAACCACCAGGGCATAGGTCATTGTACCATACAGGTACTAACCAGCCTGGGGTATGAATTGCGTCCGGGAAAAAGTGGACAAAGACGAAGGGGCGAGGAGCACATGCAGAAAGAGTTGGTCTTTTCCAAGGATTCCAAGAATTTTTGGAAAATCATGGTTTTCCTTACCCCCCCCCTTTTTTCCCCTCTGTTTTTATAACTCAGGTCAAAATTACAGCAGGATTAGATGTGATTGCAGACACTGGTCTGAGGACATGTGTCACTCGCCCAAACTCAGCAAAGCATTGTAACTCTCCCCCTACAACATACTCCTCCAACAATGTTTTTCTCCATTTGTGTGTTTGCAGGGGAAATAATGGAAATTGTAAAAATTAATCACATGCTCTCCTACCAATTTAAGGTTCATTGACACCCCCTGGCATTTCTGGGCACGCATCTGTCCTGCAGAATGTCTAGTTGTGCCTTAAGTTCTTTTAAGCAATCTACTTTTCCAGAGTTTATCAAGGCGAAGATCATATTGCAAAAACCTATACATTTGGCATGCTCTGGAAAGCAGTGGGTCTGAGAAGTGGGCAGAGAGGGGAGGGGGCAGGGAGCAGGAGGAGGAGGGAGGGATGGGGTGAGGGAGGTCTGGGGCAAGAAGGGCTGTGCGAAGGCAGGTGGGAGAGTGGGGTGAGAGAAATGGGCCATGGTGTGTTGAGGGAAAGGACTGGAGCAAGGGAGGGGTAGAACATAGGAAGAGGGGTATATGGGGCAGAGGGGCTAGGTGGGGTATGGGAGGGGAAGGGACACAGGGCAGAGACAGCATGGGGTGAGGAGACAGATCATAGGCATCACGGGCTATGGGGTGTGTGAGCATCAAGGGGTATGGGGCGGAAGGGTTGGGGGAAGTGAGGAACTCGGGGCAGGGAAAAAGGCAAGCAAAGGAAGGGGTGGGGCAGGAGAGGGGAGAGAAAAGGATATTCCTTGGTGGATGCTGATGATGGACGTGTGGGCTGTTGGGGCAAGGGGGAAAAGAGGGCTCTGCGGGTAAACAACAGGGCTTCGGACAGCTTCTGTCTGGCTTGGGAGCCGCACCCTCTGTCTGGAAAATGTTCAGCCCTAACGGGGGAGAGGGGAAGCCACTCTGCACATGGGCCGCAGCCTTGCTTCCCAGGTGCCAGACCGAGGCTGTGGCAACGTGCCCGGGAGCAGGTGGGAGTACGACAGCTCAAATGTGGAAGTGCAAGGAAGCCTAAGCTGTGGGGAGAGGGGAGGACAGGAAGGGCTCTCGAGGGGAGGGGAATTCCCAGTGTGGAGAAAAGTGCAAGGCAGTGGTAATTCTAAGGCAGTTGTGAACCACCCGGAGAGCTTCAGCTACGGGGCGGTACAGACATGAGCATAACCATGATAATAAGGGCCGCCCGGAGGAAGGCGAATGAGGGAGCCACCCCATAAACAGGCAGCCCATTTGGTGGTCCACGCTGCACCTCCACCCCACCTGGCGGTCCACCCCTACCCCATACCTGGTCCTGATCTCTGCGGCAGCACGCAGGACAGATTCCAGCGTGCCGACATCTATCTGAACGATGCTGATGTCTGCACGGGGGAAGGACGACAGCAGTTCACTGCGGGTGGCAGCAGCCTTCTCCATGTTCCTGCAGGCCAAGCACACGTGCAGGCCGGCATCTTCCTCCAGCAGACGCCTGCATAGTGCGGAACCGATTCCACTGCAACAGCAACAAAGCGCCGGTCAAGGCCCTCCGTGGGGCGGCAGCGCCACACCCCCACGCGGCAAGCTCGGCGTGTGCCGGCCCCTCCGAAGAGCCCCCGATGCGATGCAAGCAGAGACGGCGGGGAGGCAGGCAAGAGGACAGCAGGGCGTTATGGGGAACCGTGGGGGATCCCAGCGAGGCGCTCTCCCACCTGAGACTCTTGCTGGACTTCCCTCGCCAATAGGAAGCTTGCGGTGCCTTCCACAAGTCAAGGAGCTGCTGCAAGTTGCTGCCATCCTGACTTGCACGGTCCGCTCACCAGGTACTCCGTGGCCCAGCGGGCACCTGCCTCTGCTCAGCGGGAAGACCCCCCACCCCCTGAACCAGCTCTGTTCGCCTGATCAGCCCCAGTCTTCCCCCTTGATTCGGGGGGGGGGGCAGAAGGCCAGCTGACGGCAGCAACTCAATGGGTATTTAAGATTAAACCCCCCTCCCGAGCCCAACGCCGCTCAGTCCGCCTCCCCTGCACTCTTCCCACCCTGATGTCACAATGAACAGCGCTGCCGCTTTCACATTGTGCCCCGAGGGCTGCGTTTCTCAGGTACTGCCCCCCCAGGAAGCAAAAGATGTGGGGAGGCACAAGCACTGCGAAAAGAGCCGCGTGGGGAGAGGCGGCTGCGATGGGCTCCGTGGGGCGCAGCGTGTCTCTCGACTGCTGGCCCTTCACCCGCTGGTCCCCCGAAGTTCCCATTCCTTTGCTTATTCGACATCCCGCTCTTTCTCTTTTAAAGGGCGCACAGTGGCTGACCTGCTCCTGCTCCTGCTCCTGCTCCCCCTCTCACCCCACAACCACCGCCCTGGGAGGCGGGCTGGGCCGGGCCCAGAGGCACCGGGCGGGCTCCCTGGCTGCGCGGGAGCAAATGTCACCATATTTCGCCCAGGACGTCCGGCCCCCGCTCCGCTGCAGTCGCAGTCGCACGCCCTCCCCGCGAGGCAGGCGAGGCTGCGGAGGCCGGGGCCCCGTGCCGCCGGCAAGCGGGGAGCAGCTCCCCGCCACGCCGGGCGCCGTGCCCCTGGCCTGGCCTGCCCCGCACGGGCTGCCTCCCGCCCGGCCCGGCCCGGGACCCCGCCCGCCCGCCCGCTGACCTGCTGGCGCCGGTGACCACGGCCACCCTCTGCATGGCGGCGGCGGCGGGACCCGGCGGGACGACGAGCCGGCCGCGCGAGCGCCGCCAGACTTAGAGCCTCGCGCGGCCCCGCCCCCGGCCCCGCCCCTAGCAACCCGGCCGGGCGACGCAGCCACCCTGCCCTTCCCGCGCGCGTCGGCCCGCCCAATCGGCACCTCGCGCCGCGAGGGCCGCTGCTGGGTGGCGTGAGCGTTGCCCCACGATGACGCCGCGGGGGCGGGCTCGGCCCAGCCACTCAGGTCGCGGGCCCGGCCGCCCGCGCCGCTCATTGGTCGGCTCCTTGGCCGGCCGGCCGGTTCGTGCGAATGAGAGCCGCCGTGGCGAGGAGCCGCCCGGCACTTCGGGCCCGGCCTACCTCGCAGGGCTGTTGTTGTGGGAATAAGAGGGAGCGCCGGAGGCGGGTGCCAGCCGTCCTTTTTGCAATAGCGCTGTGCAAATGGCCTGCCAGGGGAGCTTGTGTAATCACGTATTACAGGTCTCTCCTCACTTGCTACTAATAGGAGTGCACATTAAAGTAAAGGCAAGCCAAGATCCCTAGCAGTAGCCGTGCATGGATGCCTGCTCATTTCTGCCAGCCGAAAAGAGTCAACAGATGATCAGTCCCTGCTGGGTGTGCCCTTAAATCAAGGAGTTGTTGTGAAACTCCAGTTGCTCCACTGTGAGAAGGGCATGGTAAATCTGCTCACACTGACTTGTGTGTGAAGTGCGTGCACAATTAAGTAGAAGACACACACCCATCGGTTCACACAGCAGACATCAAATACTGGGGGAAAGTGGGCATCCCTGTCCCGGACTTCTCTCCAGTAAGAGAAAAACAAATCATCGGCTGTAACTAGTTTGTGATTTGAATATAGAATTTGAATCCCTTTCAAGAACTCTGCTGGAAGAGCTGCTCAGAGCTGCAAAAGTATATTACCTGTACTGAATTAAATGAAAGACCTTTTCTGCATCCAGAGCATCTGTTATCTAAATGCAGGTTTAAGCAATGATGAGAGGAAACCCAACAGGAAAAAAACCACTCATAAGGACAAGAGCCTGGGGGCTAGAAGACTCACACTTTAATTTTGTCAATAATAAAAGTGTATTATTGACAAAATAATAAATTTGGTATCCCTCACCGTTATTATTTTGTCAATACTTAAGGGAGCCAAAAGAGAAGACTAAACTTCTCTTGGGAGAAGTCTAAACATGAGAAGCATGTGTCTGTATTGTGTTCCAAGGTTTTCCTGCCCATGTTGTGCAAATCAGCAGTTTTTTTTAAGATTACTGATGTATCTCTCTCAGTGGGAAGTGTATCTCCTCCTTAATAGCTGAAATAACTTTTTATTGATTTGGCTCCTTTGCCTGCCCACTTGCTGGTGCTCATCTTGTACCAGAGCCACCAATTCCAGTCAGAAACCAACCATCGCCCTGTCAAAAAACTCTTTGTAAGGCACGGGTGCTCAAACTACGGCCCCGGGGCGGGATCTGGCCCGCCATGCCCATTTGGACCCACCGCGTCCTCCAAAAGTTGGAGGACCCCTGTTGTAAGGAGTCCAGGGTTTTGGATAGCTAGCTGATAGAAATCCTTTTCTCTACTGAAAGCAGGTGCCCTTTTGCAAAATCCTGCGAACCCAAAGGCACAGGGAGAAGTGCAGAATGTGTACTGGGATATGGGCGAAGTTGGCAGGGAGCGTGAAGATCTTTCCATGAAGAAAGTGTGAATCTCAGAACATGCCTTTTTGTGCAAAGATCCCTCCTGCCATTAGTTTCTGTTGACTGCTCATTTTTTGACGATTGCCAAGAGAAACCAAAGAAGGGGGGGGGGGACTATTTATTTATTTCATTTTTATGCTGCCCCCACAGCTGAAGCTCTCTCAGTCCGTAAAAACAGATGATAAAAATACAAGAAAACTATCATAAAATCAGAGAAATATTAAAAAGTGTTAAACAGCTCAACAGATAATAAAAACAGACAAGGAATAACAAGGGAGCGGGGAAAGAAAGGAGCGACTTTGACCCCTCAAGCCGCTGGGTGCCCCCAAGCACGTCTTCAAAAGACTCCGAAAAGAGGGCTGCCTTAACCTGGCGCCGAAAAGCTGACAGATTCGGCGCAGCTGGTCTAGGATGGATTCCTGCCGCAGCCTGGCACATGCCCAGGAACAGTCCTGCGATCTCTGAAAGCGGAGGAGGAAAGGAAGAAGCCGTGGGGGGCCCAGAGGGGCTCGTAAGTGCAGCGGGGAGCCCCGTGTGCCTTTCGGGGGTGGCTGGTGCTGAAGACTGCCTGGGAGTGGCTTCCCACTCTTGCTCCCTAGCGAGCAACCTGCGCCCACCACGAGGCTGTTGCCCGGGTGCGGACAACGTGAAAACCCATTGTGGGTGCCGCAACCCACACTACAGCCTGTGGGCTGTTGGGTGGCTGGCTGGCCCACGAACAACCCCCTTGAGGAAGTTGGTCCGGCAACGCACGGCGTGTTGTTATGCGACATGAGCCCAGCCTGTGTAGCAGAATGCTGAATTTCCACTTGTTCTTCCTGCGGAACGGGCACCTATAGAACACCCTTCCAATCGGATGTTGAAGGGGGAAGAAGTAAATGGTCGTGACGTCTTTTTGGTTCATGTGCATGCATATATTTGGACGAGCACTGGAGTCGAGATACAATTCACCTTCCCGTATTTGATTTATATATTTCATAGCACTGTGAATACTTTAATAGAAAAGCGTTTTTTAAATGGCTGGAATAAACACATCTTATCCCCTCCTAACTGCGCCATTTCCCCCGAAGTACATCACCTTCCTTCTTTCTAAGGAAAGGTGCTGTGAGCGACGGGGTCTTCCTGACTGCAGGGCATCCATATGGGATCGTGAACCCCCAGCGCTGGGGAGACACAGCTGGCCCCACAAGCGGTCAACAAGCCCTCACATTCCTTGAAGTTCTCAACCGGCGGCCAGTTCTTTGTTCCGGTTTGGTTTCTCCGATAGCCTCCTCTTTTCCTCTGGATGGAGCCGTTTGATTCTTCCTGTCATCATGGAAGGATCTGTCTCCCCCACGTCCTTCTGGGGAGGGTGAGAAGCCAGACCAAGTCCCGTTGCAGCCACCCGGCTATGCAGACTGTCCAAAGTATCCACTAACCAAACTGACCACCCTCCACTTTCAGTACAGAAGCAGGAAGGTGGTTGTATACTTTTTAAATATTCTTATTTACACCTCAATCATCGTACAGGAATACAGTTCAATGGTGCCTTACAAGGAATAAATAAAGAAAAATATACATAGGTCTTTCAATCTCCATTTCAAAATACAGAGCGCTTTTTGAATGAGTACTGCAATTACAAACCATAATACACAACCTGGCATTTATATTTTCTAAGGAGGAAAGGAACACTGTTTCTCAGTATCTGCTTATATTATCGCTTGCAATGTTAATGGAGACTGCAACCCTAAACTCGCCTAACTGGCAGTGCGTCTCCTATCATATCTGGAGCTTATTTCTAAGGAGATGTAAATAGGACAGCACTGCCCAAACATCTTGGATAAAGGCACTCTGCAGTTAGGCGAAGAGAGTACAACTAAAAGACAAGTAATACTGTTACAAGCAAGAAACATACAATATATTATAAAATGGGGCAGGATCCAAAGGATTTGCAACTAGTTCTATACCCATGGAGGTGTTTGAGCTGCCTGCCTGTCCCATTTTCACCTGGCCTGCATGATAAATCACTTCTGAATTGGGAGGAGAGTTTACAACCAGTTTGCAACCTGGCACAGGAGGACTTTTCCTGGTCTGGTGGCTCCCAGATCTGCTGGAATTTGACTCCCATCCTCCCCAGGCAGCATGGCCTGGCACCGGCTGGAAATGATGAATCATCCTGTCAAAGGACGGCATGGGAGGGAATGATTTGCAGCTCAAAAGAAGAGGCAATTGGAGCTCCACACACAGGTGAAGCCCAATCCCTTGGGCACACCTGCAAACACCCTTTGGGTGGCGGTCTCATCCATAGGGCCAGTCAGCCAATATGGGGAAATGTGTGGCACTTTCTGCCGGGAGCATTATTAGCAATCGCTTCCGTTTCGCCACCAATATTCTCAGCTTCAGAGGTTCCCGAAGTTGTTTTGAGGCTCGTATTCTAGAGTTCCCAATGGCAACAATATGGTATTAGACCCAACATTCCATGCCGTTTGAGTTCAGGGTTTTGAAACAGCGCACGGTGACTTGCTCCTAAAGTCAGTCTGTAGCAGAGGGATGCAAAGTTACTAACGCAACGCCAATTTTGAAGAGGGAGCCAAAAGACACCAAGAGGCCAAATAACTTAATGTTTGTTCTAGGCAAACTTAATTAAATGATAAATGATAAATGAATTAAATGATAACAAAAGGAAACGGGGCAAAAGGAAACGGGGTCTGAGTGGGACGATGTGATGTGGAGTCCTGCAACAGCAGCGGGTTGGACCCGAGGGCCTTCGTGGCCCCTTCCGACTCCGCTATGATTCTGTGATCCAGCACACGGAGCCCGGCCTTGCTGGAGAAGGGACAGCGTGGCTTCCGCAGAAGTAAATCCCATCTTACTAAGCTTTTAGAATTCTTTGTGTCAACAAGCTGCGAGTCGTAACATGCATTATCTGTTCTATAGATCAAGTCCGATTTTCTCAGGGCATTAATTGCTTTGGCCCAGTCTATTTTGATGACATGTGGAGTTGCAACAGGGATAATTGGAGCCGCTTTTGGGGCGCAGCCTAGGAAAGATGTTGGCAGCCTTGCTTGTTGCCCGACTGGCCATCCTACTCATGTGTAAAGGAGTCGGTGCTATCTTATTTCGTTAAAAGAGGTACCTCAGTACACACATTGTTATTTTGCCCTATTTAATTGTCCAAACTTCTCTGCCCTCCCTCAGTCTAGCCTAGCTTTGATGCCCAAAGTGGGCGATGGCTATCTAGTTGGTGGCGTAAAATGTGTACATTTGATTGCTGAATATAAATGGCTAAAAGTGCGTCCCAAAGGAGCAAAAAATAAGATACAAGCATGCCGAATGCTGCCGAACCAGAACGCGCAAAGTGCATAGAAGCCAGCCAGCTGACTGTGTGGGCTTCTATGTCCAACACGTACGTCTCCGGGAGCGAACAGGAAAGGCCTCTGAAGGCCTGAAGACGCACAGCCTGGCTAGTGAGGCTCACTCGTCTTCGCTCTTGGCCCACGTTCGAAGGAAAAGACGGAGAGTGGCCATGAAGCCTCGCAAGCAAGATTTAAGGCTCTCTCCAGGATGGATTCCAAGGAAGCGAAGAGGGAGGCCAAGAGGGGAGATGGCGAGCCAGTGCTCCACCAGCTTTTCCAAAACCCGTGAGCAGTGCTTGTTAAAACTGGGCACCAAGGCGCTCCTATCTGGGGGACAGGGGGAAGCACGTCTCCCATCTCTCCACCCCGTCAAAACATACGCCAAGCTGACCTTGGCGTCTCAGGCAGCAGCCGCTCTCTCTCTCTTACTGACTTTCTTATCTTTGAGAAGCAGCTATAGCGCTTTCGTCCCCACACGGATTTCAATGCCACTGAGATCATTTGGCCGCTGGTCAAGCCCCACGGGCGAGTCCCAAGCTCATGATCTGCAAAATCCGGTCATCCATCGACCCAGTACTACACTCTCCATTTTCCTGCAACACATTCGAGGCTTTGAAGCGGCCCTGCGAATCACAGCGGAGGTACAACTCGAGGATCCTCACACAGGGGACTACGGGGTCCCACAGACCTGCTTCACTAAGAGCAGCGCCTTCCTAGTCATTAAATAAAGGGGCGCTCGACCCACTGAGAATTTCCTTGAGGCACCGGGGATCTCGAACTGGGAACTGTGGTGGTGGGACGCATCCAGGCACGAGGCCCGCTGCGGCATGCCACTCTCGCCAGTGGGGGGATCCAGTCTGTGCTGGGCTTGGATGGCGGACGGCCAACAAGTCACATGACACGAAGGGCGAAAAGGACTCCGCTGAGCCTATAAAACTATTCATGGAGCCTGGATCCCTTTGTCTAAGGGCCAAATCATCCAGGCCAGAGCAGCCCCTTTCCTTAACTCACTTTCCCTTGTCACATGTAAAGTGCTAGTGATTTGGGGGGTGGGGGGGGGGAGAAAGGACGCTATCACAAAAGGTACAAGAGACAAAAGAAGCTGAATTCTCACTCTCCCAAGTGACCTATCTGCAGCTCACGGCTGGAGGCACTTTTCCAAATGGGGGGGGGGGAGAAGCACCCCAGTGATATCCCACAGGGAAGGATGCAAGGGAGGGGAAAGGGTTCTGATAATTTCAGGCTGCTGTCAGAGCATGTGCCCGTCTGGATCCGGTAGCCCCGGCCCTCCCTTGCCCACGCAAGAGCACCCCAGCGGCGTCCCACCCGTCTGCACAGCATCCAAACCAGTGATGCGTCCACACCAGCGATGCACCGGCCCTCAAAGCAGCTGCAGCCTGCGCTGCTCGCGTCCTGCACCCCACACTTCTGCCGCCAGGCACCGGGGATCCTGGCGTCGGATAAAGCAGGCCACACGGTCTTTTCCAGAGGCGGGCTGTCTTGCTCCCCATTTCCGTGCCCCAGAGGCAACCCAAGGCCAAAAAACCTCTGCAGAAAAATGCTCAACCGCTGCCTGCTGCCCACATTCTGTAACTCACTTTTTCTCCTTTTTAATTGGACCCGCCTGTTTCAACTACAGATTTTCCATTCTCAGTGTTCAAGGACAAAACTCTCCATTTGGCCAACACTTCCTAAATCTTTTTGCCTGGTTTGTTTTAGCAGTCAACAGCCTTGCTGCTAGACCCAACTTTCCTCAAACGTGTGTCTTCCAGGTGTTTGGGACACCAGTTCCCATCAGCTGCAGCTCTCTGATGAACGCTCAAAATTGCTGGGAGTTGCAGTCCAACTCCTCTGGGAGCCATCAATTGGTCCCAGCTGCTCCTTTGCAGAAGCAAAAACTTGGAAACATAGAAACACAGAAACAGAGCGAGTCAGAAGGGGCCTCCCGGGCCATCTAGTCTGACCTCCGGCACCAGCCGGCTCCGCTTGGGTCTCTGCCCTTCCTCAACCTGTCTTGGGGCTGGAATTTCTCATGCTCAGGAGAAGCAGACATGAAAGAAGACTGGACAGGACGGGAAGGGCAAGGGAAGGCTGGATATTAAGAGTCGAAGCCGTGCCCTGCTGGGTCAGACCAAAGACTCATCTAGTCACGCGGCTTATTTCCAAGGGGGACAGCCACAAACTTCCAGAACAGTCATGCGCAGGACAGGAAGCACCCGGTGTTTAGAAACATGCTTGCCACCCCTGAACTTGGACATCTGTGGGAGCCATCACAGCTAAGAGCCTATGCTAGTAAACCAAGACTCCTCCACCGAGGATGGTCTGTTGCTTTTCGGCTACCTATAAGCCACGGCCTGTAACTGCACAGCCATTCTTACCTTTCCCACTGTGGGAAGTCACATGGTTTTGAAAAACTGCAAGCTACAGTCCTTTGATCACAGTGAGAGGGGAAGGGGGGAATTTTGCTGATATCCTCCATCTCCAGGCCTCCCGAGGGATGTGCCAACTCCCCGATCACTTTGGTAACCCGGTTTCTGCACCCGCCTTTTCCATGCTCTTTGTGGGATAGGTGCAACCACAGCTGCACATGGTATTCCGAATCGCTAGGGACACTGGGAGGAGGAGACCAGGTGGGTCCAGGTAGGGAGAGAACAAAACAGAGAAGCTCCAGGCCCAGAGCGGAGGACAGTATTTCAGGGAAGGTATTGAACAACACGAACAGGACTTCACAAAGCAGTCCAAATTTTGTACCAAGTGCAAATGATTCCTGCAGCTTGTGTGAAGTGCGTACATCAAAGCCTTTAGCACAACGCATATAAGCTAGCTGGCCAGGTGAGATTACGCAGGGCGCTAAATACCTGTCTAAAGCATTTGGAAATCGATTTCAGTCCTTCTTCTGGCTTGTGAGATTTTAGCAAACATTGTCCACACATTTCCAAGCAGAAAGGCATAGCAATAAGGACTAGAAACTTGTGGCAATGAAAGCTGAGATTCCAAAGAAGCTGACTTCTGTGTCCAGTGCTAACAGTCTGCAGTAGCACAGATCTGCGGGATACACACAGTCTTGGCCGAGGCGCACGGAAGTGCGGAGCGCATGCCCCTATTCCTACCACCTCAGTCTCAGGGCACATCTCAAGTTCTTCCTCGTGTTAAAAAGAATATTCCTTGTCTTTCTCCCTCTTCCCTTTTACAGGCAAACACCATTCACGGACCATTCCTTTGTAAGATAAATATTTTTTTTCAGTTTTGCCAGTCCAAAACACAGCACCTTGGAGAAGGTGTATGTGGCAGACCTGGTCAGACCCCAGCTTCTTTGCTTCCTTTCCAGCTGATCCAAGCCCAGCCGAAGGACACGCTGAATTGAGGCAGAGTGGCTTCAGTTCTCAGAGTAGGTCTTGTGGAGCCGGGCGGGCGGGAAAGCCCCCGAGTGCCGGGGGCATGGAGGAAAGGCATCACAATAACATGCTGGCTTCCTGGAGAATGGAATGGATTTCCTGGAAGCAGGGCCGGTCCTTGGTGTCTCGCTTCCAGCAGCTGAGCATTAGCTTATAGATCGAATCGGGGCAGAAGGCGGGCTGTGGCAGGTAGATCTAACATTGCAAAAGGACAAGAGCAGATACAGAGGCAAGATCAATTCTCCTCTAAAAGCAAAATGCAGGTATGTGGTCTGGTTTGTGTGTGTATTTATTTATTGAAAATATTTATACTCCGTCCTATATGCAAAAGTGTCTCAGGACAGCTTACAGAAGTCAAAACTACAATCCAACAATTAACAATAATTAAAATATACACAAAACCAACAGTCAGATATCACAAATGGAAACAAAATCAAAAACAGGAGCAAACTCAAAAAGCGACTGTAAATAGAGAAAACCAGATTAAAATTCCTAGCATTTAAAATGATGGGCAAATAAAAAGGTTTTCACCTGGTGCCAAAAAGAATATAAAGTTGGTGCCAGGCGAGCCTCTCTGAGGAGTGCAGTCCAGAGTCTCGGCGCCACCACAGAAAAGGCCCTCCCCGGGTGGAGACCGTCCTTGGTTGCTCTGGCTAAATACCCACCACGAGCCCTACCACTCAGGCCAGTGGGGGCACTTCCTTCCCTCTTGCTCACTCACTCCCTAGGCCAGTGGTGGCGAACCTATGGCACGTGTGCCACAGCTGGCACGCAGAGCCCTCCCTGTCGGCACGGGAGCCAAGTTGCCCCAGCATCGCCCCAGCAGCTGAGCATCGGATATCAGTGCGCATAGGGGCCATGCGCATGCTCAGAAAGGACTCATTTGCCGCGACTCATCCGAGCTTTTGCATGGCTGGTCAGTGAGCTGCCAAGGGGAGGGACAGGGAGAGAGAGAGAGTGCAGTGTGATAAATAAGTGGGTTTTGCGATAAATAAGTGGGTTTTGGGTTGCAGTTTGGGCAGTCGGTCTCTAAAAAGTTCACCATCACTGGGTTAGGGTTACAAGAATGAGGTGTCCCGGCATGATTTGGATGGCTGGAATGCGTTTAGGATGGGCAGGAATGTTGAGCTGTGCAGAAAAAGCTGGTCAAGGAAGGCTTTTTCAAAATCACTCACTTTCAATGGAACTTTAGCCCTATATTAGGGTTAGGGGTGTGCCCCAGGGTAGGGTCAGGGCAGTGGTGGCGAACCTATGGTACATGTGCCACAGTGGGCATGCAGAGCCCTCTCGCGAGCCAAGTCGCCCCAGCATCACCGCAGCAGCCGAGCATCGGATAACAGCATACATAGAGGCCATGCGCATGCTCAGACAGGAGTAGCGGTGCCAGGCGATGACGTCACGAGCCGCGACTCATTAGCTGCGACGCGTCCGAGCTTTCGCATGGCCGGTCAGTGCTCTGCCAAGGATATATATATTTTTTGCTTGGACTGGCTGTGAGTTGCTTTTTCTAAGCTAAAACCTCAGCTTTCGGGTGTTATTGCAGAGTTGGCACTTTGCGATAAATAAGTGGGTTTTGGGGTTGCGGTTTCGGCACTCGGTCTCTAAAAGGTTTGCCTTCACCGCCCAGGCGGCTCCCTGGGAGACCAGCGATCCTGAGCTGCTTTCGTCCTGCCGCGGCGGCCAGTCCCCACTGCACGAATGAGCCCTCGCCGTGCTCTGCGGCACAGGGCACTTTGCAATACAGGGACAGCGATAAAGAATAACCTTCACAAAGAAGCCCCAAGCGTATTGTTCCTGAGAGATGTCATAATTAACAAGGGCCAAGCGGCGCAGGTGTCTTCTGCCCATTCTTAAAAAAAGAATGCATAAAGTCCAAGCAATCATAAAATGCAGAAAGTTAGAATATTTGGCTCATGTACAAGAAATAAAAATGCAGATTTCTACAACAGATCATTCAAGGTAAAATTTATATTGTGAGCCGCCCCGAGGCTCTGTTGCAATGGGGGCGGCATACAAATGTTTTAAATAAATAAATAAAAAATAAATGGGGAAAGAAGTGTGGGAAGAAGAACTTCTGCACTGAAAAACCACAGCGAACATGCCGGGGCCCCTGCAAGACCACTGTTTAAAGTGACCTCAGCTAAAAGCAGTCTGGCCTCGGGGAACTCCAGCCTCTGGCAGGAGGGGACAAGAAGAATATTTTAGGTGGAATCACTCCAGATATCCATGCATGCCAAATATAGAAGGGTAAAAGCTGGAAGAAGTTAGCAAAGAAATGAAAATCTCCTGCCTATGAGAACAGTGCAAAAATTATTTAGGGAAGGGAGAGAGAGAGTGGGGAGAACTGGTTTCTTAGAAAAGACTGAACCGGCATAGCCTCGGTTAGCATCTTAACACAACTATGAACTTGCTAAGGTTGCAATCATAAACCCACTTCCTGGGAAGTAAGTCTAACACAGAAACAGAGCAAGTCAGAAGGGACCCCCGGGCCATCTAGTCTGACCCCCGGCTCCAGCCGGCTTCGCTCACAACGCGCCCACCATGTGCACGTCCAGCCTATCCTTGAACATCCCCACCGATGGGGCCTCAACGACCTCCCGTGGAAGCCCATTCCACACCCTCGGGGTCCTAACTGTCAGGAAGTGCTTCCTGGCATCCAAATGGAGCCTGGGCTCCCTGAGCTTGGCTCCGTTGGAGCGCATCCTGCCTTCCTCTGCAGGGGAGAACAGGCCTCTCCCCATCTCCATGTGACACCCCCTCACATACCTGTATGTTGCCAACATATCCCCTCTGAGTCTCCTCTTCTCCAGGCTGAAGAGACCCAGTTCCCTCAGTCTCGCCTCATACAGCCTCCCCTGCAAACCAGCCACCATCCTTGTGGCCCTACGCTGCACTGACTCCAACCTGGCTATATCCTTCCTGTAACGAGGGGCCCAAAACTGAACACAATACTCCAGTTGCGGGCGCACCAGAGTCGTATAGAGTGGTAGTAACACCTCTCTCGATCTAGAAGCCACACTTCTGGCTATGCAACCAAGGGTGGCATTCGCCCTCTTGACCACCGCATCACACTGCTGACTCATGTTTAGCCTGCGGTCAACCAGTACCCCGAGGTCCCTTTCACAAGTGCTGCTCTCCAGCCACTTGTCCCCTAACCTGTACTTATGACAGCTATTCCTATGCCCCAAGTGCAAGACCTTGCACTTCTCCACATTGAACGCCATCCTGTTGTCTCCTGCCCACTTCCATAGTCTGTCCAGATCCTTTTGGATCTGGTGTATCTGCTCCTCAGTTGTGGCCACTGCTCCAGTTTTAGTATTGTCTGCGAATTTGATCAGCAGACTGTTCACCCCTTCTTCCATGTCATTTATGAAAAGATTAAACAGGATCAGCCCCAGGACAGAGCCCTGGGGGACCCCTCTTGTCACTGGCCGCCATCCCGACGATTCTCCACTAATGGTTACCTTCTGCTTTCGGTCAGTCAACCATGCCCTAATCCACCGGACAGTGCTTTGGTGTATCCCAAAACTCCTCAGTTTCTCCACCAGGATATATATATCATGGGGCACTTTGTCAAAGGCCTTGCTGAAATCCAAGTATACCACATCCACTGCATCCCCTCCATCTAGCCACCTCGAAACCTTGTCATAGAATTCCACAAGGTTTGTCTGGCAGGACCTGCTTTTGCGGAAGCCGTGTTGTGTGGCCGCCAGCCTCCCTTCCCTATCTAGCATCACTAGATCTCTCTCTATTATGAGCCTTTCCATTGTTTTCCCTACAGTGGACATAAGGCTAACAGGTCTGTAATTCCCCATGTCCCTTCTACTACCCTTTCTGAAAATTGGGACCACTGATGCCACCCTCCAGTCCTCTGGGACTTCACTTGTTCTCCACGAGGCCTCAAAAATGGAGGCCAACTGGCGTGAGAGAACCCCTGCCAACTCTCTAAGTGCTCTAGGGTGTAACCCGTCAGGGCCTGGCGCCTTTGTAATGTCCAATGCCCTGAGGAGCCCCTCGACTTCAATGGGGGTGACTCTAATCTGTGCCCCTAAGTCCCCAGCCTCATCTAATCTCCTATGTGGATCTCCCCTATCCTGCTTTGGGGAGAACACAGAGGCAAAATAGTCATTTAGCATTTGTGCCTGTTCCCTTGTATCAGTCACTGGATCGCCTTCCTCCTTATTTAGTGGTCCCACCACTTGTTTCCCCTTCCTCTTCCTATTTACATGCTGGAAGAAGCCCTTTTTGTTGCTCTTGATATTCTTGGCAAGTCTCAGCTCATAATCAGCCTTAGCCTTGCGAAGAATCCTTCTGCAACGGGCCTCCTCCTCCCGGTATACCCTTTTGTCTATTTCCCCCAATACCCATTTCCTATGGAGGCTCCTCTTTCGTCTAATCCCTCTAACCACCTCCTTTCGCATCCATGGCGGCACTCTCCTCCGCCTCCCCACCTTACTGACTAGAGGTATCATCAAGGCTTGTGCCTCCAAACCCTCCCTTTTGAGTGCCAGCCACCCCTCCTCAACTCCCTTGCCTTCCAGTAACCTATCCCAGGAGACTTTCCCCAGTCTGGCCTTCAGTTGGCCAAAGTTGGCCCTCTTGACGTCCCAGCTTCTAGTGCTCGCCCTGCTGCACGTCCCCAGTCCCCTGATCTCAAAGCAAAGGATGGAGTGATCACTCGCATCCAGAGCTCCCCTAATCTGCACCTCATCTATCAGGTCCTCCCTGTTGGTCAAGACCAAGTCAAGGATATCCCCCCATCATGTCTCGGACCCTCTCTGTGAAAAACCCTCCCTCTATAGCTTCCAGGAACCAAACTCAGTGGTGCTTACTTCTGAGTAGACAAGTGCAGAACTGAATTCTAGCTCACACTGGGCAAGCCACAGAGTCCCCACAGAGCCCCGTCTCCCAGGACTGCTGTTCTTTAAGGACTGCTGAAATAATTAAGTGGAAAGCTTTAAACACTTGGGATTTCCCTATTCAAGTCACGTATTGTGTGCTTGCCATTCCCTGCTCAGCATTGTTTATGGGTTCTTTACACGCCCAGTTTCACTTTCTGTGCCTAAATAGCTTTTTTAGAGCAGGGAAAAGTCGGCATGTAATTGTAAAAACAAAAGAAACCGCATGTATTTGCACGATTCTGCTACTCCATAGTGCCACCTAGAGGTTATGTGGAAGAAGAGCAGAAATACTCCTTCTGCAGTGCTGAGATCCTAATTCTGAAACAAAACTGAAAATAGATCGAGCTGATGATCAGCGTCCTGTAGAAAACCTCTCAGAGAAAGTGTGACGGGGCAACTCAGCCCAATTCGAGGCATGTCTGCGTAGAAATACATCGCGTGACGGAACGGATTCCCAGGTGCGCGTGTCGGACTGCGGCCCCGCAATGCCTGAAGCCCACGCTCAGAAGGTCTGACAGCGTTCCGCGTTCCCACAGTCCTGCAGGCGCATGCCTCCCGCTTCCCCTGCGGCCTCGCCATACCTGCTGCCCCTGGTCCCGGAAGAACTCTCCAGTGTTCTCAATCACTCGCTCGTCCGACAGCTGAGAGTAAGGTTGCTCGCGGCAAAAGGTGAAGGTCTCCCAGAGCGTCACGCCGAAGGCCCACACGTCGCTCGCGGTGGTGAATTTCCCCTGCGTGGAGAAAGGGCGGGGAAAGAGGGGGAGAAGACACACAGATCTAATCGTTTGGCAGGCCACGCCGAGTCGGCCTGTATGCATGTTTCAGCTCCCTCCCGGAGGACAAACACAGCCAGGCCTGCTCAAGGAAGAGGCAGCTGGGCACCCTGGTCTCCGCCGTCGCCATGGGGAAGTCTGCCGCGAGAAGGAGCCCTGAACAGTCTAGTGGCCTGTGTCCAGTCGGTCCGGGCCATGCAGGCATGGGAACAAGGAAACAGAGGCTCCTATTTGTGCAGGGAGAGACCAGAATGACCTGCAGAACTGAACCGGATTCCTTGAGCTGCATTAAAGGGCCTTTCAAGCCACATTTTGGGCGCATGTGTGTCGGAGAGGCCTCTGGTGCAGGACCGGCTCCCTTCCAGTGATGCAGTCGCACGACTGGTTGGGACAGAAGCAGAGAGCGGTGCGGAGCCACGGCTGTTCCGAAGAGGGAATGATTTCCATAGTGTTGCTGGGAGTCAGGCGGCCTTTTCCGAACTGTACATGTCCGATCTGCACTGACGCAAACCTGGCCGCGGGTGTCGAGGTGACTGGAGGTGGCCCACTAAACCGACCTGCATTCAGCCGACCCCACATGCTCCGGCAAGCCGAAGCCCAGGTCCCGCGGGCTGTAACTCCATGATATTTCGACCAAAAATCTCCAGCTCTCTAGGGAAAGGACTAAAGCCTCAGTGCGTGGGGCCGGAATCAAGGGAATGGACTCTTTCTTGTTTGGCTCAATTGTTTGGCTGGCTGCCCCACTCCTCAGGGGACCGGCTGTTGCCACAGCCCCTTCCAGTCCTTCCCATGCTCTCCCAGCCCCCAGGCGTGTCCAGAGCAGCTTGACTTGTTCCATTGGTAAGCCAAGCAAGGTCAGACTAGCGGGAGCTGCCTCTGCTTCTCCCTCTAGCTTAGCATATCACAGCTGCAAGACAAGGCTGGGCTCCGTCAACTCCGCCTTCGCCCACACTCCCCTGTCCGCGGATCAGATTCTGCTCCTGGCCCCTCACCTCTGCCTTACCCTGACATTCTTCCGCCCCCACAACCATGCCTTCCCGCTTGCTCACTTTATTCTCTCCAGAGCATCCTTTGTCCGCGATTTACACATCCCGATGTACCTTTTTTTCATTTTTCCAGTCCAGATGTTCTTCCCAGATCCTCTCTCTCTCTCTCTCTCTCTCTCTCTCTCTCTCTCTCTCTCTCTCTCGTGGCTAGCCTTTTCAGCGTCACCTTCCCCTCCTCTCCACCCCTTTCCACCTTCCTCTCAAACGCACGATTCTTCCGGGGCTGAGCACTAACCTTGGTCCTTGTTCTTGAACTGCCCTTTGAGAGCCCTTCCTGGCCCAAACGGAGAACTCTGTTTGCTCAGGAATCCCCGAAGCACCCCTCAGGAATGGCTGCCAAGGGCACAGCACAGCTCTGGGAATCCAGGTGTGGCAGCCGGAGAATTTTGCGTGCGCACAGGCGGCGCTCCTGTCACCATCAGCAGCCTTGCGCTCTTGACGAGATCGCTCTCTCTCTTTCTCTCTCTCTCTCTCTCACACACACACACACACACACACACAGACACACTCACCAAGAGGATGCTCTCCCAGGACATCCAGCGGATGGGGAGCACCGCCCGGCCTTGGATCCGGTAGTAGTCTCCGCTGTACAGGTTCCGACTCATGCCAAAGTCCGCGATCTTGATGGTGTAACTCTTCCCGACCAGGCAGTTGCGTGTGGCCAGGTCGCGGTGCACGAAGTTCAAGGATGACAGGTACTTCATGCCAGAGGCGATCTGCGTGGCTATGAACCTCAGGTTGGTGTAGCTGAAGGCAGGAAAGGAGGAGAGGAATGGGGCATGCTGGAATATCCACCCGGCCTCCATGCGTGTGCTTTTTTGAAGACGCGACTGCTTAAAATGGGACTGAATACTGCTTCGGGGGGAACCCGGTGGGGGGGGGGTATCCGAGCCCAGCAGGGGATCCCGCCTGGCCAGAACAGCTGTTTTTCCCCTCTCACCACCTGGACGGCCCAAACTGCCACCCTTTCCTTTCTTCAGGCTGGTAGAATTTTGTCAAGAGAATACGATGCTCATAGCAAACACTCTTTTCCAACAACCCAAGAGACGACTCTACACATGGACATCACCAGACGGTCAACACAGAAATCAGATTGACTATGTGCTCTGCAGCCAAAGATGGAGAAGTTCTATACAGTCAGTAAAAACTAGACCAGGAGCTGACTGTGGCTCTGACCATGAGCTTCTGGTGGCAAAATTTAGGCTTACGTTGAAGAAAGTAGGGAAAAGCACTAGGCCACACAGGTATGACCTAACTCATATCCCTGATGAATATACAGTGGAGGCGACAAATAGATTTAAGGAGTTAGATCTGATAGACAGAGTGTCTGATGAACTATGGACGGAGGTTCGCAACATTGTACAAGAGGCAGCAACTAAAACCATCCCAAAGAAAAAGAAATGCAAGAAAGCAAAATGGCTGTCTGAGGAAGCTTTACAAATAGCTGAGGAAAGAAGGGAAGCCAAAGGCAAGGGAGAAAGAGAAAGATACAAACAATTGAATGCAGAATTCCAGAGAATAGCTAGAAGAGATAAGAATGCCTTCTTAAATGAACAGTGCAAAGAAATAGAAGAAAACAATAGAATAGGGAGGACCAGAGATCTCTTCAAGAAAATTGGAGATATGAAGGGAAGTTTCATACAAAGATGGGCATGATAGAAGACCAAAATGGCAGGGACCTAACAGAGGCAGAAGAGATTAAGAAGAGGTGGCAAGATTACACAGAACTACACAAGAAAGAGCTTAACGTCCCTGATAACCACGATGGGGTGGTCACTGACAGTATTACAGCTGAGCTATTCAAAATCTTAAAATTCTTAAAAGATGATGCACTATAAGTGTTACACTCAATATGCCAACAAATTTGGAAAACTCAACTGTGGCCACAGGATTGGAAAAGGTCAGTTTACATTCCCATCCCAAAGAAGGGCAATGCCAAAGAATGTTCAAACTACCGCACCATTGCACTCATTTCACGTGCTAGCAAAGTGACGCTCAAAATCCTACAGGCTAGGCTCCAGCAGTATGTGGACCGAGAACTAGCAGAAGTACAGGCAAGATTTCAAAGAGGGAGAGGAACTAGAGATCAAATTGCCAACATACGCTGGATCATGGAGAAAGCTAGGGAGTTCCAGAAAAACATCTACTTCTGCTTCATTGACTATGCTAAAGCCTTTGACTGTGTGGATCACAACAAATTGTGGCAAGTTCTTAAAGAGATGGGAGTACCAGACCATCTTATTTCTCTCTTGAGAAACCTATATGCGGGTCAAGAAGCAACAGTGAGAACCGGACATGGAACCACTGACTGGTTCAAAATTGAGAAAGGAGTTCGGCAAGGCTGTATACTGTCGCCCGGCCTATTTAACTTATATGCAGAGCACATCATGAGAAAGGCGGGGCTAGATGAATCACCAGTTGGAATCAAGATTGCTGGGAGAAATATCAACAACCTCAGATATGCAGATGATACCACTCTCATGGCAGAAAGTGAAGAGGAACTAAAGAGCCTCTTGATGCGGGTGAAGGAGGAGAGCACAAAAGTTGGCTTGAAACTCAACATTAAGAAAACTAAGATCATGGCATCCGGTCCTCTCACTTCCTGGCAAATAGATGGGGAAGAAATGGAGGTAGTGACAGATTTTATTTTCCTGGGCTCTAAGATCACCACAGACGGGGACTGCAGCCAAGAAATTAAAGGACGCTTGCTCCTGGGGAGGAAAGCTATGGCAAATCTAGACAGCATACTAAAAAGCAGAGACATCACCCTGCCAACAAACGTGCGTATAGTCAAGGCGATGGTTTTCCCAGTTGCAATGTATGGCTGCGAAAGTTGGACCATAAGGAAGGCTGAGCGCCGAAGAATTGAGGCCTTTGAATTGTGGTGCTGGAGGAGACTCCTGCGGGTCCCTTGGACTGCAAGGAGATCAAACCAGTCAGTCCTAGAGGAGATCAACCCTGACTGCTCTTTAGAAGGCCAGATCACACGGGCTCCTGAATTTGTTGTCCCCACACTGTCAAAGTTTAGACTGTCGGCTGATTTATGCAGGAATCTGATGCAGCAGGCTAAGGCTGCTGAGGGTGGGCAGAAGACACGGGGCAGGGCCAAGATCTTGGGGACACAGAGAGAGAGTGAGTCAGAAGCAGCTTCCCAGGTCATCTAGTCTGACCCCCGGCTCCGCTCATGACATGCCTACCCTGTGCATGTCCAGCCTGTCCTTGAACACCCTCCGCGCTGGGGCTTCAACCGCCTCCCGGGGAAGCCCATTCCATGCCCGGGGGTCCTAACCGTCACTTTATTCCTTTCAGCGCCAGGCTATAACCTTCTTATTTCCCCAATGTTTAAAGATCTGATTGTTTTAATTGGTGTTTGATTGTTAGTTGAATTTTTAGGACTCTGTGTTTTATTTTACATTTTGTATTGTTAAACTGTCCCAAGACTTTGGCAGGGGACAGTCTAGAAAAGTTCGAACTAAATAACTGTCAGGAAGTGCTTCCTGGCATCCAAATGGAACCTGGGATCCCTGAGCTTTGCTCCGTTGGAGCACATTCTGCCCTTCTCTGCAGGGGAGAACAGGTCTCTACCCACCTCTGTGTGGTACCTCCTCATGTACCTGCATGTTGCCAACAGATCCCATCCGAGTCTCCTCTCCTCCAGGCTGAAAACAGCCAGCTCCCCCAGACTCACCTCTCTTCCTCCTCCCACAGCTCAGCAGGGTGCTGGGGCAAGGATGCGGGGGAATCGGGGCTCCCTCCCATCTTAAGCTCAGGAGAAAGGAACCAAGAGACTCCATCTTGAGCCCTTATTTACTGGGCTGTCTGAACACACCTGCAGATGGACGGGAGGGCAAACGCAGCAAGCGCAGATCCGTCCGTAGCTGCAGCGTGCAGCACCCGTCAAGGGCGGGAGGCCTATACGGTTGGCCTTGCTCCGTACCTGATGGAAGGGGCGGAGCAGCCCGGCAAGCTGTGGCATTCCTGGCGGGAGAGGAACTGGTTGAGGTCGCCGTTCTCCATGTACTCGGTGATCATGCAGAGCGGGTCCTCGGCGATGCACACGGCCAGCAGGCTGACGATGTTGGGGTCCTTCAGCCGGGACATGATCTTGATCTCCTTGAGGAAGTCATTCCTTCCAGAAACGAAACGGCACATGGGTGGCGTTGGTGACGCCCTCGCACACGCAGCTGCGGACGTGCAGGGCGGTGTGCCCAGGTGCCCGGAAGACAGCTACATCCCGGTGGCCTGGCTCACATGACTGTGGCACAGTCACTAAGGCACTGTGGCTGGGTCACCGTTCTGTGACCGCGTGAGCAGGGTTCGAGTCAAACCGCTGCCGTGGATGCAGCGCAGCCACGGCGGAGGAAATCAGCCACGGGGCTCGTCTCCCCTGCCGTGCGTGCCAAAGGGTTTTGCCTCGGGACCCCGGCTGGGGGGCTGCCGGCTCCTGTGGACCCAGCAGGGGTGGCCGACACCATCCTGGAACAGCCCGCCGGTTCTGCGGTGGCTTGCTAGCCACAGCAGCAGGTCGCCCTCGCAGGCTGGCCCAGACTGGCAAATCGTCCCGCGGTGGAATTGGGATGCGTGACAGGGAGCATTCCTGCCCCGATCGTTCAGACTCTCGGCTCTGCCCCCCAGGCCTCTCCACCTGCGCACATCCCTCCCACAGCAGGTTCTGGCAAGGACTGCGATCCTCGAAGGACAGGAGGTTAGGACCCCTCCTCATCCATGTGCCACCCGATGGCAAAAATCGTGATGTTTCCTGGTCCCTGGGAGCACCGTGCAGGGGCCCGGCGTGGCCCCACTGCCCCAGCTCGGGCCGCAGGTCTGTGGGGTCTCCCCCTCCCACGGGCTGCTTTGCAAACCCCCAAGGGTTGCAGGAGGGGAGAGGGGACCCAGACACAGGGAGAGGGGTCTGTGAGAGCCACCACTCTGGGACCAGCACAGGCCAGCTCGACGCTCACATCCGCCCCATCCTCTCCTTTCCGGGGAAGCTTTGTCACTGTCTAAACATGTTTGCACATAGTTTTGGCGAGGAGAAGCACAAGAGCAGGCACAAAAGCGCCCATGCTCCTCTTCTCAACAGGAAGGGTCGAAAAGCAGCCGGCCTGCTGGAAGCGCCAGAGGAGGGCCAAGAACCGGTGGGGGGGGGGGGGCTTCCGTGGCCCTCCTGCACGTGTGGAACCGTCGCAGGGACCACACGCAGGGCAACGGCTCCTCCGGCGGCCCCATGTGACCCACAGCCCCGGCACCTGGCGTTCTTGTTGGCATCGGCGCGCAGCATCTTCACGGCCAGTAGGACCGGCTGGCCCGGGTCTCCGTCCAGAGCAGAATCCTTGTCCCCCAACGTCTCCGGTCCCTCCACTTCGCACAGGTGCACCTGCAGGGGAGGCAAGCAGGGGCAGCGGTGAAAAGCCTGGGGGGCCTTTCACGTCCACCGAGTGAGAACGGCCGACATTCAGCAAGCGAGGGAGGCAGCTGCACCCCCTAACCCCCCCATGCCCTACTCAGCAAGAACACATCTTACTCATTTTCCCTGCCAGGGTCAGGGCTGCCTGTGAATTTTCTGGAAGGACAGAGGGTAGGTGGAATGAAAACAAGATGCTTTCTGGAGCCTTGTTCTCCGTGCCGGGATGCTTCACAGACACAACAATATTCCTGCCAACTTTATGCAGCGGCGAAAACCAACACGATCACCCAGAAGAGTTTTGTCTGATATCAACCCTCTGGCCCTGAATCTGCAAGATAAGCTGCTGCTTCTGATGGGGGAAAACTGTTGCATGTGGTTGTTTTGTTTTTTGTAAGCTGTCCAGAGACTTTAGTATTGGATAGCACATAAAAACTTGAATGAATGAATGAATGAATGAATGAATGAATGTTTTTAAAAACCAGGTGTTCTGGCTGCCTGGAAATGGGTTGATCATTCTAGCCTGGTCTCTTGTCTGGCTCAGGGTTTTAACAAACAAACACAACACAACTAGATAGTTAGCCTTGTAACACAAGACCTCCCTGCACTCGGGAAGGTGGCTACGTCCACTTGGAGGTGCATCTTGGCCTTGGTCTCCAGGGAGACGTTCTTCACCCGACAATCTCTTCCAGTTCCTTTGCAAGTTTCGCCTTTCGTCTAGTTTCTCGGCTTCAAATGGAAATCGATGATTGAGCTATAGCATGCAACATCTTTCTCAATTTCCGTTTCTTCATCGTTGATAGGAGATGCCTGTAATTCGGCTGCGTTCCTGGTTTTTGTTCCACTTTTGCCTCCGGGTCATGGGAAACATCACAATAAATTGCAAAGCCTGCTTCCGAGGAGGGACTGTGGGATGTGTGAACGCCACAGGAGAAGCAACAAGGCTGGAGGACGGGACGGCCCTTCCTGACTCCGGGCCTTCCAAGGCCAGGAGCTGCCGCGTCTGCTCAGGACTTGCAGGCCCTGAGGTCATGCAGGACCCTTCGGCTTCAGTTCTCTTTTTCAGAGCACAATACCCGAAAAATGGGGCGCCATTTCTTGAAGTGTCCCTCTTCCTGGTCAGTTGGAGATGTCCTGCGGCAGCACTGCACTTTCCAGTGGAAAGTCAGGGAAGGACCACGGCCTTGTGTAGAGCTCAGGCTCTGGGAGGAAGCGCAAGTGGACACAGGAGAGGGCCGGTGTGGCGTGGTGGACTGGCAGCCGGGTGGTCCGACCCGGGTCGCAGTAGTTGCTCCCTCTCAACCCAGCCTACCTCACCGGGTGGTTGTTGAAGGCTAGAGTGGAGAGGAGGGTCACCTTGTAAGTTATGTTGGGTTCTTTCAAGTGGAAGCAAGGCAGGGTAAGATGTAATGCGATGCTGATGCTGATGCTGATGATGTGATTAACAGCCTTATGCTACTCGAACTGGCATTGTGCTTGCTCTCATTTTATCTGCCTTTTCATTCTTTTGATATTGTTAGTGTTATGCATTGCAATTAAAATGGGTTGCATTAGCACAGCTGCCCTGAAAGGAGGTATTGTCTTGATTTTAAAAGCTTCTTTTCAAATGCAGTAGCAAATCAAAGTTCCACTTTCTGTGCAGTCGAAAGCTGCCCTCGTGGGCGATCCCTTGTGAGCACAGAGCGGAGCGCCCGGGCCCAGTCCCTGGCCACCCCAAGAGGGTTGCACTGGCACCAAGATGCCAGCGGGTGCTTTCCGGCTCCATGGCCCTCATCGTCTCCCTCCCTCCCTCCCTCCCTCCCTCCCCAACGGCAGCTCCAGAACGCCTCCCGAAGGCGCCCGAGAGCCTGCGGCCGGAGCCACTCAGCCAGTCCTCACCTCTCCAAACTGGCCTTCCCCCAGCTTCTCCCGGAAGGTCAGCAGCTTCCTTGGGAACTCGGGCACGGCCACATCCTTGCCGGACAGCAGGTCCATGGTCAGGGCGGGGACGGAGTAGGTGTTGCTCCCGGTCACGCCCTGCAGGTTCACGATGTCCGCCTCGGCGTAGTGGGGGACGCCTTCCCCTCCGCTGGGCTGGGCCGGCTTGCTGACCCCGCTGCAGCCTGGGCAGGAAGATGGAGGAGAAGAGGCACTCAGCTGGCAGGCTCTTGGCTGAGTCTTCGTCCCCCACGGGGGGGAGGGGGGTGCTGGCTCGGGGGGGGCGCAGGGAGAAGGGGTCGCCCAAATGCATGGCGTCCCGGCCAGCACTGCGCTCGCTGTCCTGCTCCTGCTGCAGAGGGTGCTGCGCACGACGGGCCAGTGAACGTGATCCTCCCCCCGCAGCTGCCTTGGAAAGGCGGCCAGCTGTGGGGGACAGAGAAGCCCCCCCGGAAGGGCAAACCCCATTCCAAGTCATGTTGTGGGCCGGGGGGGCAGGGCTGGCTGCCCATCAAGGGCGTTTCTGCGTAAGGCATGGCTGCACACTCATTCCTTACCACTGATCACGGGTCCGTTCAGTTAAGTTGTGACCCCCCCCAGCCCCCTGGTTTTGCTGCCGCGTCTGACTAACGCTTTTGGTGAATTCTTTCAGAGGGAGGGAAACGTGGCATGCATTGTGAAAACAACCGTGGCTGTAATTTCCTCTGGTGTGTTTGCCATCTCCCACTAGACCACAGTGCCACCGAGGGGTCGTGCAGGGGAAACGCCAGGAACAAAGCATTTTTCATGTAGAGCTCAGATCTTAATTCAGAGATGAAACCAAAAGCAGATGCAGTCTTGTGCAGAAAAGCTCCACTTCACCAGTCAGCATGTAAATGCAGGATCCGTCTTTTGGACTGGGCTGAAGCTACAAAGTGATCCTGTCTGGGAGGATAGGGAAGTCCAGGGAAATATGAGCGTTTTTCCACCTAGGCTGTGAAAGCAGGCTTCTTGGGCAACCATACTTTTAACCTTAGAGAAAAGTAGGCATGGAGGGAGAGTCCAAAGAGGAGCTTGAGCAAATTCAGTGATTTTCCCTTGCTTTTCACACTTTATTCTGTTTTTTCGTGCTACAGGTAGAGGCACAATAACCAGCACTCCCCTTCAATGGCTTAAGGTGTGATTACAAGGACTGCCTCTCTGCACATTAGCATATCTGTGTATGATAAGCCTCAACTTATCATACACAGATATGTTTTAATTTAATTATCAGGTAAGCTGAGAACAGGGCAAGCATCCAGGTGAGATCCTGGCACATCGTTTCAAGCGGCAAAAGCAGAAAAATGTTGTTTCTGTTAGAAGAGCCATTTCATATATACCTTTCCTGCAGACGTAAATTTACATTTAAAAGGCCTTATTCCGGCTTGTGTAGCAACATGTCGGAATGAGACTTCTTCTGGCTCCCTTGCATAGGAAGAAACTTACAAAAGCAATTGTGTGTATGAAGCACCTGGGAAACCCCTTGGCCCAGGTGGATTTCCAGGAATGCTATAAACCTTCCCCCAAGTTAGTTCCAAGGCCACGTCATTTCTAGATCCACATCTTTGATGCGCTTCTCTCCCTTCTTGCTAAATGAGGCTTATACGGCTGCGATCTCGATGCCTGGCAAAAATCGTACCTGCTGTGAGAATTTTAATCTATTTCATTAATTAATGTACATAGTAAGACCGCAATTTCAGCTGCTCGGCCAGGCATCGGCGGGGCCTCTCGGACACGGAACGGCTGCCCTGACCTGCCTCCTCCTCCTCCGGCGGGAACTCGGGCAGCTTGCGGATCAGCCGCGACGGCTCCTGGTAGTCGGGGCCCAGGGGAAATATGCGGTCGTAGGTGGAGTTGGTCTCTCGCTCGCTGGATGAGGTGGAGCGGTTGCGGTTGAACATGCTGGAGTCGCTGGGCAGGGAGAGGCTGACGGTCAGTTCGTCGTCCAACATCCGGCGGGAGGCCTGGAAGGCAGGAGAAGGCGCCTCAGGGTCTCCTTCCTGCCACGGAGCGGGAGACCACGGGAGCCCCGCTCGGGGAGTGGCACGAAGTGAGAGAGAGGCGCTTGTGCCATTCGGATGCTGCCGGAGTTTCGCTCTGATCTGGCAGGGCCTTTCTCACATTCTTAATGCTTGTTCTGCGCGCACACTTGCGGGTTACACAGAGCTCTTCACCGGGCTAGTCTGCAAATCCGCATCCCGCCATGCTGGCGGGATGGGAGTCGCAAAAGGGGGAGTGGGGAGACCCCAGAGGCCTGCTGCGTGTGAAAGACGGAGAGGGAGAAAGGGGGGGTGGCATTGCACGAACCTAAACTGAAATTATCGTAAGCCGTCCAGACACAAAAGTGATGGACAGCCTACAAATAGATAGATAGATAGATAGGGCAGGACGGGGAGTGAGGGAGGGCTTCCTGCCTGAGGCTTTTCTGATGAGCGCATCCTTCCCTGCTCACGATGACGCGGTGGCCCTCCAGCTGCACTTCTGTTTTCAAACTTTGGCAGCAAGGGGCGGTTTTTTTTTAAAGAGCAGGGAAAAGGCAGAAAGATGTACGGAAAGCCAAGGGCCATGGGAGTTCCCCCCGGCCTTGTGCGATTCCACCAAACCACCCAGAGGTGGAGCAGTGGGAAACGACATAGGAAAAGCCGTTTGGGCAATTCCGAGCCGGAACCAAAGGCAGGCGCAGCCGATTCAGCCCCTTGCGTGGAAAAGCTGGGAAAGAGACGGTGTGTGTCGGAGAACGAAGGAACGACGTGAACGAGATACATGAAATCTAGAATCGTCACGGATGGATGGATGGATGGAGGGGAATGCGAAGGGGAATGCGTCTGCCCCTTTGGGGTTTGATCCCGCCACCGAGAGCAGCTAGCAGGCTCCCCAGCCCTGATGCCCAGCCGTCGGGCCCGCCCTGTTCGTGGCGTCCCATCTTGAAGACAAGCCCCGCCTCACCTTTTCCAGCATCTTCTGCCAAAACTGCCTCCACAGGATGATGACTATTATGGCTACCAGGATGAAGATTATGGCCACTAAGCAGCCGATCAAGATGCGGGTGTTGCTGTCATCTACTTTGAGGGTTGGATCTATCGGGAGAGGGACGAGACAGGCAAACATTATCCTGCATTTTAGGTGCGTTTATAAAAACCAAGGCTTTCGACTGGCCGACTAATTTTGCCTGCACGAGCAGCACCTCTTGGATTAGGGTTGTCTGCTTTCCCTCAGAAATACCCTTAGCGTCTCCCTGGCTGGATTACAGTCCAGTCAGGCCATATTAGTGCACGGGCAGCAGAAGTCCTTCCTGGGGCGGGAACACTGTCGTTTCCCCAGCGTCCAAACAACAAATTCTAGCCACTGCAAAATGCATTTCCCTGCAACGGTGGCTGGGTCTGTTTGCGCATGCGCTCTGGAAAGCGACTGCGTCGTTGCACGAATATTACATCACTGATTCGATGGGCACCTGCTGGCTAGGACAGATGCCCATCGAGAGCAATCCCCCATTAATGCAGACGCTGTCAGTTCACGTGCTAGACAGCGCCTGCGAAACTGCGGCAGGCCAGTTGCGAGATTCCCCTGCTCCGCCTCTCAGCGCATTTCCAGGCACAATCCTGAGCTGCAAGTAGCTTCTCGAGAAGCAAGCAGTCCTGGGACAGGGTGCCTCCCGACGCCAACTCACCCCTGGCGGTTCCTCCTGGGGTCCCGCTGCTCTTGAAGGTGCTAACTGGGATTGGGACCTTCTCTCTTGTGGTTCCCCAGCTTTGGAATACTCTCCCCCGAGAGGTGAAGGTTTAGGGGAGCTCACCTGCTGCCACATTTGAAGCCTTTCCGGGACCAGGGGAGAACATTTGCCTTATGCCTTTTAGACGGTTTACTCTTGGGTTGTGTTTTTAGCATAACTGCCACCAGCCTGTTTTAGTGGCCGCTCTTTTTATTGTTTTATGCTTGCCGAGTCTCTGTTTCTTTTATCATTCTTTTGTTTGCTCCTCTGAGAGGCGGAGGAGCGAAATCCACAAAAAGTGAATAAATGCATAAATCGATGGACGAAGAGATGCCCTGCTCATGCCATGTTGCTCCCTTCCCGCCTGCCGCCTCTGCCGCCTTTTGATCAGCATGGAGAGGACTGTTCCACAAAACCAGCACTGTGGCCAGGTTGCGCTTTGACTAACCATCCAGACGAGCACGCAGAAGCATGGCTGCAAACGCACCTTAGAGCCAAACTGGACACGACGGTGAGAGCAACCGACATCGACTTGGTTCACGCTGGCTCTATAAAGCAGGTCCTGGAGCCGAGCTCAGGGAAGAGGGAATGTGCGTAGCGGAGTGTGGGGAAGGGCCGGTGCCTTTCACCCAAGCGCCCTCTTCAATACTGAAATTGGGCAGCACCGCCAAAGCTTCGCGGATGACTGGAGCAGACACGTGAAAAAGGCCAAGCTGGCGATCCGTGTCGCATTTCGCCTGGACCTGTTCCGTTTCTCTGCCTGTCGCACTTACCTCGGAGTGTTGAACATCCTATGCCTGAGATGTGAACAGAAGCTCTGCACTGGAAGAATAGTTCTCCGAGAGAAGGAAGGAAGGTGGGTGGACAGTTACTTTGGAAGGCATGGAAGAAGGCAAGGATGAAAGCAGAGGAGGAGGAGGAGGCCGAAGGACAGGGAGGAAAAAGCCTTCCAAAGCCGAGAGAACTTCATAAATGGAGAGCAGCGCAGAGAAGAAATCTTTCCTAGAAGTATGGAGAACATAAAAGCAGAGTATCCACAGTTGTATGTAACTAGTGTTCCAATTTTTTTTTTTTTTATGTGGTGAGTCACAGTGGAGATAAAAACCGCGCATGCTTTCACCTTCAGGTTGGACTAGATGCAGAACTGGTTTTGTAACGTGAAGGGCTGCTTTTCCTGCACTAAAATGGGCCACATGCAGATCGATTTGTCCCATTTCACAGCATAAACATAGAAACATAGAAACAGAGCGAGTCAGAAGGGGCCTCCTGGGCCATCTAGTCTGACCTCCGGCACCAGCCGGCTCCGCTCATGACATGCCCACCATGTACATGTCCAGCCTACCTTTGAACACCCTCACCGATGGGGCCTCAACGACCTCCCGTGGAAGCCCATTCCACGCCCTCGGGGTCCTAACTGTCAGGAAGTGCTTCCTGGCATCCAAATTGAACCTTGGCTCCCTGAGCTTTGCTCCATTGGAGCGCGTCCTGCCTTCCTCTGCAGGGGAGAACAGGCCTCTCCCCATCTCCACGTGACACCCCCTCACATACCTGTATGTTGCCAACATATCCCCTCTGAGTCTCCTCTTCTCCAGGCTGAAGAGACCCAGTTCCCTCAGTCTCGCCTCATACCCCATCCCCTGCAAACCAGCCACCATCCTTGTGGCCCTACGCTGCACTGACTCCAACCTGGCTATATCCTTTCTGTAATGAGAGGCCCAAAACTGAACACAATACTCCAGTTGTGGGCGCACCAGAGTCATGTAGAGTGGTAGTAATACCTCTCTTGATCTAGAAGCCACACTTCTGGCTATGCAACCAAGGGTGGCATTCGCCCTCTTGACCACCGCATCACACTGCTAACTCATGTTTAGCCTGCAGTCAACCAGTACCCCGAGGTCCCTTTCACAAGTGCTGCTCTCCAGCCACTTGTCCCCTAACCTGTACTTATGACAGCTATTCCTATGCCCCAAGTGCAAGACCTTGCACTTCTCCACATTGAACGCCATCCTGTTGTCTCCTGCCCACTTCCATAGTCTGTCCAGATCCTTTTGGATCTGGTATATCTGCTCCTCAGTTGTGGCCACTGCTCCAGTTTTAGTGTCGTCTGCGAATTTGATCAGCAGACTGTTCACCCCTTCTTCCATGTCGTTAATGAAAAGATTAAACAGGATCGGCCCCAGGACAGAGCCCTGGGGGACCCCGCTTGTCACTGGCTGCCATCCTGACGATTCCCCGCTAATGGTTACCTTCTGCTTTCGGTCAGTCAACCATGCCCTAATCCACCGGACAGTGCTTTGGTGTATCCCAAAACTCCTCAGTTTCTCCACCAGGATATATATCATGGGGCACTTTGTCAAAGGCCTTGCTGAAATCCAGGTATACCACATCCACTGCATCCCCTCCATCTAGCCATCTTGAAACCTTGTCATAGAATTCCACAAGGTTTGTCTGGCAGGACCTGTTTTTGTGGAAGCTGTGTTGTGTGGCTGTCAGCCTCCCTTCCCTATCTAGCATCACTAGATCTCTCTCTATTATGAGCCTTTCCATTGTTTTTCCTACAATGGACGTAAGGCTAATCGGTCTATAATTCCCCATGTCCTTCCTACTACCCTTTTTGAAAATTGGGACCACCGATGCCACCCTCCAGTCCTCTGGGACTTCACCCGTTCTCCACGAGGCCTCAAAAATGGAGGCCAGCGGGCGTGAGAGAACCCCTGCCAACTCTCTCTCGGGTGTAACCCGTCAGGGCCTGGCGCCTTTGTAATGTCCAATGCCCTGAGGAGCCCCTCGACTTCAAGGGGGTGACTCTAATCTCTGCCCCTAAGTCCCCAGCCTCATCCAATGTCCTATACGGATATCCCCCGTCCTGCTTTGAGGAGAATACAGAGGCAAAATATTCATTTAGCATCTGTGCCTGTTCCCTCATGTCAGTCACTGGATCTCCTTCCTCCTTATTTAGTGGTCCCACCACTTGTCTCCCCTTCCTTTTCCTATTTACATGCTGGAAGAAGCCCTTTTTGTTGCTCTTGATATTCTTGGCAAGTCTCAGCTCATAATCAGCCTTAGCCTTGCGAAGAATCCTTCTGCAACGGGCCTCCTCCTCCCGGTATACCCTTTTGTCTATTTCCCCCAGTACCCATTTCCTATGGAGGTTCCTCTTTCGTCTAATCCCCCTAACCACCTCCTTTCGCATCCATGGCGGCACTCTCCTCCGCCTCCCCACCTTACTGACTAGAGGTATTGTCAGGGCTTGCGCCTGCAAAACCTCCCTTTTGAGTGCCATCCACCCCTCCTCTACTCACTTACCTTCCAGTAACCTATCCCAGGAGACTCTCCCCAGCCTGGCCTTCAGTTGGCCAAAGTTGGCCCACTTGAAGTCCCAGCTTTTAGTGCTCGCCCTGCTGCACGGCCCCAGTCCTCTGATCTCAAAGCAAAGGATGGAGTGATCACTCGCATCCAGAGCTCCCCTAATCTGTACTTCATCTATCAGCTCCTCCCTATTGGTCAAGACCAAGTCCAGGATGTTTCCCCCCCTCGTCGCCTCTCGGACCCTCAAACTGGCTTTACTACTGAACAAGAGGCGCCTTGTGCCACTTGCCGACCTTCTGTGGGGGTTTTAGGTGCAACCCACAGTCCTAAACCCACAGCCTTCCAAGCGAGGTTGACGGCATCCCGGGCAGGGCAAAAGCCCTCCGGTCCCACAGCTCACTAAGCTGGGCTAATATCAGCCGCTTTGCTGGAAGCATTCTGAATGGAGCAGGGCTGGGGCCATGTGGGTCGCTCCCCTTCCCTGCCCCCAGAACTGCCTCTTCGCCCCATCCCAGTCTTCAGGCCTCAGAGACGCAGCCCTGCCGGCCAGGAGGAAGGGACGGGCATGCAGGACTTGAGCTGAAATCCAAAACATCGTAGGACCTTCCAAATGCTGCCTGGGGGGCATCAGATTTCCTATAAGGGCGCATCTCAATTTGGTTCATATGCTAACCACTTAATAGAGGTGTTTTCAGCTGCTCCCGAGAAAGATCCTTTTGAGTTTAAATACGGTTGGATCCGATAAATTTTGGATCCGGTTGGATCCCTCCTTCTTTGGGTCCCTTCCCTCCTCCCCGTTTCCGGCACCAGGCCCAAGGGGCGTTCCTAGATCAGCTAAAATGCACAGCATGAGAAAACAGGCTAGAAAGCAGGTCAGTGCCAGGTTTTGATGCGCTTACGACTTGACGGAAAGGCTGGAGGGAGGCGACTCGAAGGGCAGAGTGTTAAAAGGAGAGCAAGAAGGCCTAGCTGCACGCCCTTGCTCAGCTCGGCAAGGCAGGGCATTTTGGAAAGAGAGGTGCACAGATTCGTATCAAACTTCCTGTGGCCCCACCTGAGCCCTGAGTTCCCTCTGCGAGGCTGGGCAGGGCCCCAGAGCGCTGCGTCGGTGCGATCTGCCAATTTCAGGGGCGGAATGGGCACCCGCCAACTCCCACGCCTCCCCAGCAAGTTTGGGCTTGCCCCGTGGGGACGTGCCCTGAATTCCGTGGGGCTTGGTTAGGATGCCCTCCTCTACTGGCTCAATGGGGAAAGGCCTTGCGCTTGGCCCCCTTTTCCACCCAGAGGAAGGGAGAGAGCGAGAGACAAAGAAGAAAAGTGCTGGACCCGAGCCAGCGCCTGCACCCCGCTTACCTTTCTCTGCACCCCATAAGCTCATGCTTCCCACACCTGCAGTGCACACTTTGTTCCTTCTTACGGCACTCACAGCCACTGCTTCCTCCTTCATGCTGCCGCCTCTTTCTCTAGTTCTGTGGACTGTGGCTACTTGGTTTTGCACATGCATGTGCGGGCAAGCAGGCAGGCCGCCCACCCGCCCACCCGCCCTGCAGCGCCACTCCTAACAGCAGCGCTCCGGAGAACGTCCTTAGGCGCTAACTTTGGGGAAGCAGCCTGGACCGCTGACGGGCTCTTACACAGGATTCCCTCTAGATCACCTGTCTGCATTTCAGGCAAATGGGAGGCCCCTACCGTAAGTAGTGGGAGTCACTGAAGAATCGGGAAGGGCTCCAGAATTGTTGTACATGGCGGTATCTGGAGGAAGGAGAAAAGAATCGCTAACAAGAAACACGGACAATCACAAACTTGCATTTGCAAGCTCTGGCTGGTTTTGAAACAAGACAGATTCAGTCAAATTCAGTGCAGGGCGGAATGGTAACTCCGAGGACAGCTCAGCTCAGCTCAGCTTCCTACATCTGCTTGCCATAACTTCTGTAAGGCACAGGTGCCCAAACCCAGCAAGCTGCACAAGCCCAGGGCCCGATGAGTTGAGCCACAAGGGCCATGCACGATCATGCGATCTCATCTAGCCCTTCTGGGCACATTTATTTATTTGGAATTTTTGTATGCCGTCACATTCACATAAGCCTCAAAGCCACTGGCAGCACAAAACTAAAACCCAGCCGAGGTATGTGCTTCCAAATGCATCCGAACAGCAGTGCAGTGACAGGGGCAGGTGCGCAGTTTGGTCGAGGCCCACGGAGAGGCGCCTCCGCTGGAGAATCCTGCTTTCACGGCTCACTGAGACGCAGGAGAGCTGCCTCCCTTTGGGCTGATAATGCCCCAAAGCACACCCCTTCCCTTCGCTCCCCCAAATAACTGTCGTTTCTCAGAGGAGGGGAAGGTGCAGCCCACGCCTGTGACCCACTGGAAAGGAAAGGGCAACCTCCCGCCCTGCCCTCGCGCCGCACCTGACTGGAAGCTGATCTCGCTGAACATCATCCAGGCGTCCGCAAAGTAGAACTGGCATCGGATGGCACTGGCCATGCGGTGGTGGAGAGGCACAGTGACGAAGCGGGCGCTGGGGTTCACGTCGTCCAGCACCAGCACCGAGGAGACGGCGCTGGGCTCCCACTCGGCGCCCTCCGAGCGGAAGTGGCACTGCACCTCCCTGAAGATCTTCACCCCCTTGGCAAACATGTTGTTGCAATGCACCTGAGTGGTGGAGGCAGGATGAGTGCGTGGGCGCGGGCTGGAGCGCGCCAGCCCTCGTGCATCCAGCACAACCCCGAGAGGCAGAAATGTGAGCAGGGCGAGCTCTTCCGGCGGGGGGGGGGAGGCGGGGGGGACAGGGGCGGCACTGGCGGGCAGCATCTGGGAGAAACTCTGCTGTGCACGACGCATTACGGAGCGCTGTGCCTTGAGACAAGTTCAGAAAAGCTTTCCTAGGAAGCAAACCTCACCTGCTTGGGGCTGAGTTCGGGAAGGGGCTGCAAGCTTTAGCGCCAGGAAAAGCACGGCGGTGGCGCCACTACTCCCTCTCCCCGCGTGTTCTAGCTCAGTGTCATACAGTGACACCGCTTAGCAGTCCAGGCAGGAATTATTCGGGCGGCTGGCAGTGCCGAGACCGTTCCGTTCCGTTCCGTGTCTGGCTTGTGTCGCAGCCAAGGGATTGAGTCTACCTAAGTCCGGAGCAGGTGTGCACAGGTCAGAGATGCAGCTCCCGGATGAGGCTGCTCCTTGGGGACCCCTCTGCTTGGAAGTATTCACGGGGCCTGGACAGGCTCGTCCTTCGGTGTGCAGCATCGGCGAGTGGGCCGGACGCAGGGCCGGCGGGAGGCAATGCCACCGTGCGCCCCCCAGGCGGCACTCGGCTGGCAAGCAGAAAGCGAGCGCCGGCTCCAGCAACTGACCTTCATGGTGGTGAAGTTCCTGATCCGGTCGAAGGCAAAGATGATCTCCACGTAGCCAGCGGAGGTGCTCTCGTTGCACCAGCCCACGTAGTCGTACCCGGGCCACATGTGGTATTCGTGGGTTTGGCTGAAGTCATCCAGGCCCGAAATGCCGTCTGTCAGCTGGCCGAGCCCTTCGGCCATGCTGGCGGCAGGTGCAGGGGGGGGGAATGAGAAGACGGGGTGAGTCCCAGGGTCACCCCGAGGTGCTCTCAGCCCAGGCTGGCAGCGGAAGCAGAGCGGGGACATCGTCGCCTTATTCTGCAGGGCAGGCAATGCAGGGCGGCACGTTTTGCTCCCGGCTTCCAGGAGGTTCTCCGGGCCCTTGGGATCATTTTTGGGTGGGGCGCAGGGACTGCTATGCTAAGGGGCGGCTCCCCATCTCAGTGCTCCTGTCCCCCAAAGCTCTAAAGCAACCACCACCGTGTCTTTGCTATCTCATCTCCATGTGACAATTTACATTGTCACAGATGGGAAATGTTCCAAACTGTCATGGGTATTTCCGGAAAATTCAGATGGGTTTTGATTAGGATTAGGATTGGATTGGGAGCTTCACGTGGGAGTTTTTTCATGTAAGCTGTCTCTCCACTCCTGATTCTATCAGGAGTCTGCCATTCATCTGCTCAAATGCCACAATGATGGTTAATAAAACAGCTCCTTGTTAAAAGGTGACTTTGTCCCACAAAAATAATATTGTACAGACAGTGTAAGAACTTTGCCATGCAAAAATGAGCACCAGTCCTATGAACTGGGGGAGTGCCTGATTTGGCTTTGGACGCTGGAAAAGGTACAGAAAGAGGGGGATAGCGCTCTTAATCGATTTTATCTCATTTAATTATTGAGGTTTCTACGGTTGATCGGTGGCACGCAAACGTTCCTTGGTGTAAAAGTTCCAGGTGTACTGGTGGGTTTTGCTCCGGAAGGTCCTAACACTCAAGAGCCAGTGCTGTGAATCAGTTAGGGTGCTGACGGGGCTTGGGAGAACTGGATTTCCCAGCCAAATGAGGACTCACCTGTAACCGTCATAGATGGAATCGTTCAGGTAGACCACGCTGCCGCCAGGTAGAACCAGCTGCTGCCCTGCTGGAGCGCTGTATGAAACCAGCCCGTCTGTAAAGGGACGGCACAGGAGGTCACGCGGGCGGCGCTGCCAAGGACACCGATTTGGAAAGACGTCCACAGCCGCAGAGCTTGGCGTCTGAGAACGGACCTGCTGCGAGGTCAGAGAGCCCGGCGGGCAAAGCGCAGGGAAGCCGTGTGGGGAACCACTGCTTCGCGAAGGGGCCTTGGCATGCCGCCGCGGTGAGGAGCCCGGCTTGGCAGAATAGGGCCCCCTGGCTGTTTCCCCCATTAAGCTCGTTACAGGGCTGTGATCCACGTGGAGGTACTAGGGATGGGGCGCTAAGCGTGTCTGCCTCAGGGTTTCCCCAGCGTAAATCCCCCCCTGCCTTCAAGCAAGGCAGGTATCCCGTTCAAATACCTCACCCTTCCCAGGGCGGTGGGGGGGGGCAAGGGTCTACAAACGCTCCCCTCCACCTGAGCCAGGTGCTTTTTTTGCATAAAAGGAAAAGACAGTTGGACCAGGGGCTGGTCCTGCCACGTCTCCGCTGGCTGGGAGAGCTTGGAGCCTCCGCAGGCCGGCACGGCCTCTCCGCCCCGGCCCCCCCTTTGGCACTCCTCACCGCCAGCATCCTCCCGGGTGATCGCATGCCCTTGTAGGGCAGGTAAGCAGCGCCCCCTGTGGACGAGGGAGGCCTTGGCACATGGATGGAAAAAGTAAGACCCAGCACGCTTCGACAAGCCCACGGAGCTTACAGCGGTATCTGGCCCAGTCCAAGGGCTGGATGTGCCCCCGTGAAAACTACCCAGACAGCCCCCCACTTTTAAAAGGGCCGGGCCCCGAATTTTGACAGCTTGCTAGCTGTCTAAGCTCCTTTCTCTGAGAAAAGGCAGGGGAGGGGGGACACTTGGTATCTCTTCAAGCATCTATAGGGTCAAGAATAATTGTGCCACCATTGCAGATTGATTATAAAAAAGCGAAACTGTTTCTTTACATGCGGATTTGGGGTAGGGGAGAAGCTTGATGACGCGGCAGAAGCCAGCCTGCACAGTTTTGCCCGGGGGCCGCTGGGGCTGTGTGCTCGGGGACCCCAGACGCAGGCCCAAGCCTCCTTCGGCACCCCTGGCCCGGCCGCTCACCAGAGCCCCCCACAAGGGCCTTGGCGGGCCCCCACGTCACAGCTCCCCAGGCCTCTGAGATTTCTGCGGCGGCACGGCTGTCTGCGCAGCTTGGCCTGCAGATCCTGGCGCTGGACAGGCAAGGCCCCCCGTGCTCAGAAATGACCCCCCACCATGGCGGGGGCACCCCGAGGGCTGCGGCGCTCACCCAGCCAGGCGCAGCCGTAGAGCTCCACGCGGAGGCAAACGTTCGTGGAGTGATCCGTCACCGGGATGAAGCGGACGAACCGGGCAATGATGGGAGGCGCCAGGTCCTTGAGAACGATGTCATACGGGTTGGTGTTGCCGTCAAGCACCTGGTGGCGGGAAAAGGCAGGTCGGGGCAGGGGCAGGGCCACCACCACGGGGGAGGCACGGCTGGGGTGACGGTACCCCAGCTCCCTCTTGCCCATTCGGGCCCCCCGCTTCCATTACGCATTTAATCTGGCTTCGGGAAGGCCTGCGAGCTGCTTCCGCTGCCACGCCAAGATGCCAAGAATTCCTGCTAGCCTGGCCTAGTTCCAACTCAGAGCTGCACTAAATGCTTTGGCAGGAGATTTGCGACTAACCTCCTGAAGGTTGTGTTTGATTCACTAAATGCAGTTGCAGGATGGGGGGAATAATGCATGGGTTGGAGGGGAAATTCCTGCTATCCTATTTATTTAATTATCCTTCCAATTTATATGCCCGATTAGCCATTACAACATAAGCAATAGAATCTACTACTGTTATAAAACCAATCCTAACAAAAACAACAATCAATACAACAGTCAGCAATAGAACAGTCATTAAAAACAAGTACTGCTGCTACTAATAACAAAAGGGGAAATGAAATGAAATAAAAGGGACATGTCCAATTAAAACAAAAATTAAAATAACATGCATGATTAATTCCATACTTCCACTTGCCACGTACCGCTTCCCCACACCAGTGCAGCTGAATTTTTTAAAAATGGAGTCGTGCGCATTGAGGGCCTGGCATGATGCACAGGGAGACTCGTAAAGAGCCTCTTTCGGCTGCTTTCCCCCCAGCCCACAGGTGGGACTCGCACAACGGGGTGCTCTCACGGGCGAAACGTTCCCTGCGTGTAAGAGAAGAGCCACCTCGGAGGCTGGCTTGCTTAGGAGAACGTGGATCGCCCCGTCCCAGCTACACCGTCCGGAGTGACACGCTCTGGCCCAAGGATGACGCCTCCGCCACCCCCGGCCCCCCGTGTGGAAGCGAGGCTGGCGGCGCATGCATGGGGCCGGGTGGCCCTCTGCCCCGGAGGGGGGGGGGCAGACGGCATGGGCGGCACCGCAAGGCATGCTATCAGCCCCTCGGAGGCGGCAGGTGCCGCGGCCCTATTTGTTGGGGGACCCGCCTGAACAACCACCCGCGTTCAGCCAGCGGTGGGCTGGGCGATGAGACAGCCTTCCCGCAGGGAATGGGGGGTCCACCCCAGCAGGAGCCCCCACGGGGGGCAGGGGGTCCCAGTGAAATCCCTGAGGAACAGGCAGCGGCTCGGCCGGATCCAGAGCGACTCTCTGCCAGCGCAGCTGATGGCCGCAGCCTTGGCCAGATGGCAGAAGCCGCTGGTGGAGCGAAAACGGGGGCTGGTCCCAGGCTCCCCCCCGCCCTTCTCTGAAGGCGCCCCCAGAAACGCGGGGCGCTCTCCCGGCGGCGAGGCCCCCCAGGGCTGCGGGGGTGCAAGCGCCCCCCCCCCGCTCACCTGCCTGCCGCGCCGGGTCCGCCAGGAGACCCAGCGCGCGCCGTCCCGGCTGTAGGTGATCCGGTACATGGGCGCGAACTCGTTGCCGTGGCCGCCGGCGTGGCGGCCCTGGGTGCCCACCAGCGTGACGAAGTGCAGGGCGCGCAGGTCCACCTCCAGGAACTCCTGCAGGTCGCCGGGCTCCACGGGGCTCTCGGGGCACCAGGCGCCGTCGCCCTCCTCCGAGCCGAGCCTGGGGGGCGGCGCGCGGGGGGCTTAGCCCCGGGCGCACGGACGCGGCCGCCCGCCCGCCCTCCCTCCCTCCCGCCGCGCCCCCGCGGCTCCTCCGCGCTGCTCCCCGGGCCAGGGGCGGCCGCTCTCCCGCGGGATCGGGATCGGGATCGGGCCCGGGCCCGGGCCCGGGCGGCCGCGGGGCTTGGCCTGGGGGCGCCGCCCTTCGGGGAGGGGGCGCGGGGGTCCCGGCCTCGGGGCACGCGCCGCTCCGCGCAGGGCGGGCGGGGGCCCCGTCGCTGCACGGCCCTCCAAGGGCCCGATCCGCGGCCACTCCAGCGGCAGCCAGCGGAGATGCCGGCAACACGGAGGCGGGCGGGGGGGCTCTGGGGCCAAGCATTGCCGGCCCGCCTTCCATGACCCGCCTCGCTTACCTGCCGTACTTGGCTGCTGTGGATTCAGACCAGTAGCTGGAGGCAGAAATGTCCTCATCGGGGATGTGCCCACCCGACATGCCCAGGGGGTAGCGGCAGACGGCTGAAAGAGAGGGGGGGGGAGGGGGGAGCATGGGGCATCGGGCTTCCAGAGGTGGCTTTCTGGAAGTTGTTGTTATCCGCACTCTCTAAGCAGGTGATTTCTGAATAGCAGTAGCCACACACAGCAATGCAGAGCATCAGGTTTCCAGAGCCTCTTAGGACAAGAGCGTCCTGACGTCTTTAGGCACAGCATGATGTCTTCACCCATCAGAAATACCGGTAAGGATAGTCTGGAGAACGTCACCGATTGCTGTACTGGCCCGTCAATTGAGTAGACCTCTTGCAGTTGGGACCCGGCTCAAGCCTGCAAATGTGTCTGATGGAGGGACCGTTCAGGGAATCTGGTCTGGCCACTCCGCTGTGCCTCTGAGGGACTAGCTGCTTAGGTGGGTCCGTTCGGAAGCAAGTGGGCACCCTTGTTTCAGTCTTTCTGCAGCTGATGGGAACGCAGGGATCTCCCCACGGACGGAGTCAGCCTCCAGCAGCTTCTCAGTCCCTCTTCTCAAAGTAACAGCAGCACTAAACCCTGAGCTGGCTTGGAATTTGGGGTGCTTCCTGAGAAAGGGGTGCAGGCATTTCATAACACAAAGGCACATATAAGCAACCCTTTCCTGCCAGGATTTGTCTGGATTTTCCCAACACAGTCAATCCCCACAATGAGGCCTTCTTGATTGCCAAACCTGGATTTTTTACCTTCCCAGAATCTACAGTCCCACCCACCTGCACAGGAAAGTTTTGGAACATAGGAAACAGGGGAGACCCAGCAGGTCCGGGCTCAGCAACACTAGAAGCCAGAGCAGGCCCCAGACTCACCGAATTCTCCGTTCCGGACGACGGGCTCCCTCAACCTTAGACTACAGCTCCCACAATCCCACAGATGCTGAGCACCGCAGCCCAACATAGCTGGAGGAAGGGAAGGCTGCTCGGTGGCTCCCCTCCCCGGGAAGCGGGTCGCAGCCAAGCTGTGTCTGGGGCGTTTGGTCTCACGCTCTCCCAACGTGAGGAACAGCGTCCTCTCGCTGGCACGGCATCCTGGCCACCACCAGGAGAAGGTGGAGACACGTTCTTCCAGGAGGCTATTTCGGTTTGCTCTGGCCCTGTGCGTGGCGTACGGGATGAAAGGACTGTGTGTGAAGTGGCTGGCTGCCGTCTAGTCAAGAAGAGTTTCTGGGACCTTCTCCCAGAAGGGAAGTCACTGAAAGGTGCTGCGAAATTTTAGGTGGCATTCACATGTGCAAAGGGTTTCCTGCCTGGACTGGGTTTCGTGCTTTGCTCTTGCTTCCAAGGGGCCCTGCTGTTGTGCCTGGTGCCTACCAAGTCCCGCTGGATCAAAAGCTGCTGCAGCTCCTTTCTTCAACCCTTGTTTTGTTTTGTTTTTGTTTTTGTTTAAACTTCTCATGAAGCCAAGCCTAAATAAAAAGTGCTTGGACAGCCGAGGCATTGGCTGCAGATACTTCGCAACCAACTGAGTGTTGGTCTGGATGTCCTCCAGGTTTCTCCTAGCGTCATGGTTTCATGATTCGACACCGTGCAAAGAAACCAACAGAACTGCCCCGGTTGAACAGAAGCAAAACAGACAGAGCCCTTATTGGAGGGTGGGATCCTGCACTTGCAGATTCTGCAAGGAATCCTGAGAGCCAGCAGTCCTCAAACTTTTTCAACAGGGGGCCAGTTGAAGGCTGTGGTGACCGGTGAGGTGGGGGTGCCTGGGGGCGCGCGAGGTGGCATTGGGTGCGTGCGGTGGTGGCCTGCTCGCTCGCTCGGAGATCTCCCAGTGAGTCCAAAACCATCTCCGAGCGAGCAAGCCACCACCTCCCCGCCCCAAGCGTGCGGTGAGTGGTGGCACGGCCGGATGGATGGCTATGACTGGATGGCCATGACGGGTCGGATCCACCCACGGGGCCGTAGTTCGAGGACCCAAGCTGTGAGCCAACAAGCGATCAAGCGACTCCAGCATAGTTCGTAAATGTTATTTGAGCAGCACTGGCTTGCAATGCCATTTGGAAAAGAGCTCGAACCGAGACGTGATGTGGAGATCTCGTTTGGCTAATAATATTTACATCACAATGGCATAAATATTATTGCCGTTATTGCTAGTACTATTACAGTTGCTAAAGTGAAACAGCACAAGACCTGATGAGTAAACAGGGCTTATTTCTAAGTAGCCATTCATAGGATTGCAATGTAAGCTCTACTCTGACACTGTTCCCTCCTGGGAGTGTGACCCGTAGGACTCAGTGGGGTTTACCTGAGTAGGCAGGGACTGGCCTGCTCTCCGTCCGTTCACCTCTTGCAGATGGAGAACGGAGGCTGCGAGTCCACAGGCCCAAGATCACAGACAGACTCCACGGGAGAGGACGTGTCAGTTCGATTTTCTTCCCCAACCTCATGCTATCCAGATGTTTTGGGTGCCAATTCTCACCCTCCCCGGCCAGAGGGCCATTGGTCAGGAATGCTGGGAACTGTAGTACCAAACACCTTGAGGGGCCCCATTCTTCCTCCACTGCTTCTTGCTGGTCCTCTAGTATGAAGCAGAGGAAGATAAAATCTTGCTTCCTCACCTCCTGCCCCACCTCGACTGCAGAGGAGAAACCCTAAACTCTGGGTGTGCAGCGCCCCCCAGAGCTCACTGGACATACAAGTCCCATCAGCACTTTTCCTAAGGATGCACTGCTGGACCTACGGCAAGAAGTTTCCCCGCGCAGTAATATTTAGCCTTCCACATTAGGGTGTCCGACACTTGCCCCATACTGTAGGCACGCTGGGGCAGAGGCTGAGTCCGGCTAGGCCGATGCCACTTTTAGCAAGTCGGGGTGGAGGCCTGGTGCAGAGGGGGAGATGCTCGGCCAGGGAGCACGCTCCTGGCCCCTGTGCTACGGGCGGAGCAGCTGGGGCCGGGAAGAGCCAGGCCAGTGGGGAGACGGCGCACCGCCTGTGCCGTGTGGAAATGGAAAACTACCGGCCCTGTGATGCGAGACGGCAGCGGCCTTGCGAGGGAGCAGCTGAGGGGCGTCCGCTGCCTCTGCACAGCCACCTGAGCATTATTTGTTCATGCGTCGCTGCCAGGAGAGCTTCTCAAAGAGCTGCTTGTTTCAGGGTGTTTATGGCCTGCCTGCTGGAGCCGGCCCAAAACTCTGCCCGGGACGTACCTGCAGGCTGCTTCATGGCAAGCTGGGCAGCATCTGGTGGGAGGACTCGTGGCCCTCCAGGCTTCCACTGATAGATCTATTTAGCACCTCCGATTTGCCCTGCACAAGGGACTGCAGGTGGCGCAGTGGGTTAAACTGCTGTGCTGCTGGGCTGCTTGATCGAAAGGCTGCCGGTTCGAATCTACACAACAGGGCGAGTTCCCGTTGCTCCGTCCAGCTCCTGCCAACCTTGCAGTTCGAAAGCATGCAAATGCAAGTAGATAAACAGTACCACTTCGGGGGGCAGGTAACAGCGTTCCGTGCACCTCGGTGTTTAGTCATGCCAGCCGCACGACCACGGAGACCGTCTGCGGACAAGCGCTGGCTCCCTCGGCCAGGAAACGGAGGTGAGCACCGCCTCCAGAGTCAGGCATGAGTGGACGTAACGTCAAGGGGAAACCGTTACCTTTACCTTACTTGCCCTGCAGCCCCTCACTGTTGCCAGTGCAGCCAGAGGGGAGGCACTGTGGGCCCACACATCCAGGGGGTCTCAGGCTGCTCGCCCCTGGTACCCCAAGACACTCGATCTGCCCACCCATCCGCAGTAGCTATGTAACTCCAGCACTCAGGGGCCCTGCTGTGAAGTTCATGGACACGAGATTCAATGAGGACCTGAAAAAGGAGAGTCTGTGGCCACTCGGGGAATCATTTTTAATGTGTCACTGGGTTTTAATTATGGTTCTGTTGTGTTTTTATCTTGTGGTTGTGAGCTGCCCGGAGGTGCTGTGGCATAACTGAGTGCATAATGTTTTAAATGCATGATAAATAGATTTCCTTCCAGAGTTTGCTGCCACGTGGAAAAGGGCTGTTCAGCGGCTTGAATGGCTGGGGGGGGGGGGCTGTATGCACAGAGAGATCTCGCAGTGCGAAGCTGCCAGGACCACCTGCCCACCCACCTGCAACCCACTGATGTGCTTCTGCAGGTGAGGAGAGAAGAACAGCGCAGAACATCGCAAGCGCAGCCGCACCAAGCATTTGCGTGAGGAGGGGGAGATCCGGACGGTGCTACTTGCAATTCCCTCTCAGTCACGCCTGCAAGGGACTCAGCAGCCGCCACCTCCACCGAAGAGCCCACCTCCCTGCCGGCAAGGCCCCCTTTCTTGATCGGTCTCCCTCTGAGGCCCTGCTTGGCAGCGTGAGTAATTCAGGGATTTCTGTCTGCAAGGGCCCAATGCCATGCGCTCCTCTTCTTGGCATTCACGAGCCCTCCGCATGCCACAGAAAGAAATCGGGATCGCTTGTGCCCGGCAGCAGGCCAGACGGGCAGCTTGTGCCCTGTGCTAATGGCAGACAGGGCAGGCGGGGGGCGTAATTTGGAGCAGCCGCGGGGGCGATACGCTTTGCCCTCTTACTTCACCAGTCCCGCAGGTCTATTTCCCAAATGGGCTCCAGACAGACATTTGCTACGGCTGGGAGAAAAGTCGGGGGGGGGGAGGGCTTAGAAGAGGGAAGGGTCATGCAAACACCCTTTCCAGATTCCATCCTCTACCTGCTCTTCCTGTTAGTAGATTTAATTTGTGCAAGCTATTGTATTTCTTAACGTATGCATGGAGGGCATATCATGAGCAGAGCTGGCTGGAGCCGGGGGTCAGACTAGATGGCCCAGGAGGTCCCTTCTCACTTGCTCTGTTTCTATGTTTCAATGTTAATGTGTGTTTAAATTTGGTTTAAAAATTTTATGGCGCTCTGCTCATGATGTTTTTAATACTGTTTGTATTTTATATTGTATTTTTATGTGGTGTTGTAAACCACCCAGAGCGACTTCAGCTACTTATTGGATGGAGTGGTCTTTCCATTCCCTTCTTCCACCTATTTATTTAATTTTTATACCGCCCAATAGCCCAAGGCACTTGGGGCAGTTAACAGAAGTTAAAAACATATGAACAAAGAGAATAACATATAAACAATGCCACGATAAAACAATAAAACCACAGCAGCTGCAATCCAGTCGGTACAGAGATTAAAAATTTAACTATTAAAGTACTGGGCAAATCGAAAGATGTTCACCTGGCACCAAAAGGAGTGGTGAGCAGGTGCCCGGAGCTCCACTCCAAGCAGCTCATTTCTGAGACTGCTTCTTGTGACCTCCCTTTTAGATGGTCTTACAAATTGCCTAACGTGAACAATAATTTCATTTTTTAAGAAAAATCTGCATACTTAAGCCAGAATTGCCTCACCTGGACAACTTCCTGGGTGTACCTGCTGTCAAAACACAGCAGGTGCCAGCCATGGGCACTGGCCAGAGAGGTTCCCAACAGGCTTTATCTTGCCTTCGCATGGCCTTGGGGACTGCCAAAAGGCGAGCCCTCAGTCCGAAGCGAAGGCGCGAGCGAGCGATCTCTGCTCGTGGAAGGTGGGTTGGGAGATTTATCCCGTTTGGCACCCAGATTCTCAGCGTTTTTTACGTTCCCCTGATGGGACCCCGCGCTCCCAGGTTTGCACCCTTGCTACTCAGAAAGGAGTGCCGAATCCCACTCTTTCGCTGGAACACAATCCCTTCAAAACACTGGCTCAATTTCAAAGGGGTTTTCTTTTCAACAGCTCCCACTGGATTTTCAAAGGGGCATGTGCAGCCTTAAGTTCATGACACTTGATGCCCCTTCTTCAGCCCAACCCTTCTCCGTCCCTGGAAATTCCAGCCAGATTCTGGAATTCTTGCACTTAGTTTAGGGTAAGTATATGTCCCTGTTCCAGACCACATGCCAAGAAGGAAAGGTTGAAACCCTTCCCCTCTCAGCTGCTCCGCTCCCCAAACTCCACCCACATACTCCTGCCTGTGGGTTAAAAAAGAGAGAAAAAAGCCACATGCAATGTGAATCAATGGAGGCCTTTTTTCTTTTTTCAACCCCCACATGAGGGGAGGGGCAGATGGAATTTCAGGAATTAAGCAGCAAGAGGAAACAGTTTAAACCTGCCCTCCTAGTGAGCTGTGGATTGGAACAGCGTGCATTTAATGCAGAATAAAAACAAAGATGAGTCAGTTGTGTGTGACTCCTTGAAAGGAATGTGCAGCTTCACTACCACTGGAGCCCGCACTGCGGCAGGGCATCCAAATATCTACCGGGAGACGCAGTGCGTCGGGAAGTATTAGTGGAAGTATTCCTTCCAAATCACAAGATGCAGTAGTTCCCCTATACTCCTCACTAGTCAGACCTCACCTGCAATCCTGTGTCCAGTTCTGGGCACCAAGATTTAAGAAAGATGCAGGTAAATTAGAAAGGGGGCAACGGAGGGCGACAGAAATGATGCAGGGTTTGGAAACACTGCCCTGCGAGGAGAGACGGAGAGAACTGGGCATGTTCAGCCTTGAGAGGAGAAGACTGAGGGGGGACATGAGATCCCTCCATAAGTACCTCAAAGGCTGTCACAAAGAGGATGGTCAAGGTCTCTTCTTACTAGGACACGGAATAATCACTGCAACAACCCAGATTCAGGCTGGGCATCAGGAAAAGCTTCCTCACTGTCAGAAAAATACAGCAGTGGGACCAGCTGCCCAGAGAGGTGGGGGGCTCTCCCACACTGGGGACATTCAGAAAGAAACTGGGCAGCCCTCTGGGTGGGATGGTGTGACTGGGTGTCCTGCAACAGCAGGGGGTGGACTGGATGCCCTTCTTGGCCCCTTCCAACTCTACTGTTCTATAATTCTTACAGGTTGGATGGGTGAATCTGAGGATTTTCTGCATGAGCATGAACTGCAGCACATGAGCGATGGCTGTAGCGCACCAGTCCATGGAACAAAGACCTACTACAAAACAATTAACAACAGTGCTTTGCCAAGAGGCTTCCGGTCTTTGCAGCCAGGATTCCTTTGGGAGGCTCAACGCCATGTCCCCCTTCCTGGTAACCATGACGTGCCCTGCAGCCTGCCCCCTCACCCTCTGCGGGCCTGACCCCAGAGGTACGCCGCCAGGGCCTCACCTGGATTGACTTGTGCTTTCACGGTGCTCCGAAAGTCCGGCGGCGGCAGCAGCAGCAGCGGCAGCAGCAGAACCATCGGGGCCTGGAGAGGAGCGAGCATCTTCAGGACTCCGCGCAGCCCCGTTCCTCTGGCAGCCGAAAGAAGAAACGAGAAAATGCATCATTAGAACGGCGCTCCTGCGTCTGCTTCCCCGAGAAAAAGCTTCATTCAGCAGCTCGGTGGGACGCAGGTTTGAGTAAATACGCAGAGAGTTGTGAAGGGCACATTAAACGACCAGGCAGAAAGCTCTGCCTACACTAGCAAGGAAAAGACTCCACGCAACCTCTCCATCTTTCCCATGGAACCGAGTGCGACCGAGAAGAGGAAGAGGCGGCGGTGGGAAACGGGGAGGATCCCCAAGGGGTGTCCTTTCGTTCGCAGCCTTCCTGTTGGCTTTGGGGTTTCTGGTTTTTCCATCGCGCTCTCTGTGTTGTTTAGTTATCTACAGAAAATGGTAGGACAGCCCGTCTGGGAATGTGGAACGTGGTTTCACGAGGACACACAAGACCGCAAGCGCCGTCTCTTCCCCGTCACTGTTGAGTGAAGCGACAGAGGTTTGAGCCGGCGCCTCGAGGCAGATGCGGACAGAAAAATGCCACTTAGGCCAGGGAGAGGGAGCCGGCTTGAGATCCAGACTGAGCCGGGGATGCTTCCATGGGAGCGCTGGCCATGCGCCCCTTGGCTCCACGAGGGCTGGCTCCCCAGCGGCTTCTGCTCCTGAGGATGATCACCGTCGCCCTGGGAGCACATGCCCCGCACACTCCCACCGGGACGACAGGGGCTGTCTCTGAAAAGGCTCTGGGGAGGCAAGACGATCCAGACTGCCGGTTAAGAGGAGCGGCTTGCGAAGGGCCTGTGGCTCTGCCGAACGGCCTCGGGTTGTCTCTGGGCCCAGTTAGACCACTTGCTCATGTGGGGACACGCCATCGGCAAAACAGGCTCCCCAGGGAGGTGCGCCTGGCGCGGTCGGCGTTCTCTTTGGGGCACCGAGTGCAGCCCTTTTTGCTTGCCTGATGTTTTAACAGAGAAACGGATTTTAATATTGCTTTTCCTTGGGCTGTTTTATGCCATTTACTAATTTTAATCACGGAACGTTCTCAAATGTTGTGTGTTTGGTTTTACTTGACTCTATTATCATGGTGTTTTATATTGTCTTTATATTATAGAAACAGAGTGAGTCAGAAGGGGTCTCCCGGACCATCTAGTCTGACCCCTGGCTCCAGCCGGCTTTGCTCATTATGTGCATGACGTTGTTGTGTTTATTAATATGGTGGCTTTTAACTGTTATACACAACTCTTATTGTGTATTTGATTCTGTAAACCAGACAGCCCTATGGGTGACAGCAGCATACAAATGTCATACATACATAAATATAACACACAAACAGAATCCGGCAATATCAAATCTAAAACAGAGTGAAATGGCCACACACTAAAAACAAAAGCCAGCGGCGACGAACAGGACGGATCTAAAAGGCACCACCAGGCTTTTAAATGGAAAAATGTGGGGTTTTTCTGCACGAGGCATTGATCACCTCACCAGTCCCCACTCACGCTTGTTCACGGGCTCTTTGAGCTTCAGTCAAGTTTCTCCCAGTACTCGGCCCTTCGAGTGAGGTTTCCTTAGGACGGGGAAACACACCGCGTACTGGTGGAAATGAGCTTTCTCTTCTCAGTTCTCAGTTCTCAGAGTTATGCGGAGCAAAGTCTCTGCCCCTTCAGGTATCCGTTGCAAAGACGTTTAGAGCTTCCAGAGACAGCAGCGCCTCGAATCAGGCCCAGAAACCGACCGGAAACCAGCACAGATCACAAAGCACAGATGTAACACGACCGTATCCTCGCGAGCCAGCAAGCAGCTGAGCAGTGGCTTGGCACTGAGGGCTTTGCCTTCGACAGCATCATGAATTATACATTCAGATAAGTCGATACTGAGCATGCTAGATCCAGGCATGCCCGAACCCTTTCTGGCAGGCTTCCCCAACCTGGCGTCCTCCAGATGCGGTCACAGGGTGGGCAGCAATTGCAAAACGTGCCGGCCAAGCTAAATGGGGGGGCGCCAGGTTGAAGGAGGTTGCTTTACGGAAAGTCCCGGCACCTCCAGACAAGCAAAGGAGGCAGGCAAAAAGGAGCCCCCCCCCCCCCGTGATGCAGACTGAGCCGCGGCCTCTCATCCCTCCCCAGTCCATTGCGTGGCCGGAGCATCCACGGCCTCGCCTGGACGGCCTCGCCAGAAATGCCAGGCAGCTCTGAACTAGCGTGAGGCACGAAACAGGATCCTGCAGTGTCTCCGAGCATAATCGCCACGGCCAGAGCAGTCACGTTGAAAGCGTTTGCGGCAGCCATTGAAATACTGAAATCCTCTGCTGCCTGGAAGCAGCTCAGCAGCAGAAGAGCCGCCGCCTCCTCCTTCCATGCAGGCCGCAAATGTGCTTGGCTGGGACCAGAGGGACGCCCTTCCTCGTGGCAGTGGAAGGCTCAGTCCTCCCTTTACCGATGGCAGCAAAACTCCACCCCCCGCCCCCCCCCCGCCCCCCGCTTTCTTTTCAGGTTTTTTCCCCAGGGAAGTGTTGACCCTTCTCGAAGTCTTACTGTCTTCACGGGGACTTTGCATGCAATGCTGAATTTGGCTGCTTTTGGTTCTGCGTTGCAGTTGCTGTACGTGGCTTTTAATCTTCTTGGACTCTTTTGAGAAAAGGAGGCATGGAAATGTTTAGCTAAGTCCGTATTAGGTAAATAAAATATTTTCACCTTTGCTGAGTTTAAGAGATAGCAAAGTAGGCACCGCGTAAAGCTTCTGAGCGTGTCATCTTTAACAATGCAATCCCAGAGCAGATTCCAGCTAAGGCGCACACATTTGGAAAAAATGTAGTCCCCTTCTTGCATAATCTTGGGAGATATTTTTCCAAATAGAAGGAAGCACATGACCGTGGAAGAGAAAAAAAGAGAACTAGAGAGAGCATGGATTGCCATGAAAAATGCTATGTACAAATTCAGAACTGGCCACTATTGCTTCGATAGAAATGCAGCCCGGCTCGCTCTAGCGGGCAGGACTGGCCAGGTGACCTGTGCGCCAGCCAGGTGCTAACTGTTGTGGGAAATCGCAGGGCCCTTTCTTAGCTCCTCTAACCCTTAGCGGAAGAACTGCGAGCTAAAGAAAAGGAGTGGGCGGCAGCATACATACATTCCCGCACGGACAGGCCAGGAGAGGTGCAAGTGGACCCTTGCTCTTGCACAGACTCTGCCCACGCTTCGAAACTAGTTTACCTGAAACCACATTTCAGGTTCACATTCGGGCAGGGCAGAAATAAAATACCTCCTCCGATGCCAACGCTCGGCTTTTCCAAGCCTGACCTGACAGAGTACACAAAGTCAGGCTGACTTCTAGAAATCCCCGTGGCAAAGGAATTTTCCAGGGGAAATAGAGCAAGCTTTTACTATCCCCCTCTTACTTTTCTGTTTGGCCTGTGACACCTTCAGAGATAAACTGAAGGGACCAAGAAGAACCCAAGATCTTGGCCCTGTTGTGGATCACAGGTTGAATTTGAGCTGAAAATGATGTGGCTGCAAAAACAGCCAGTGCTATTACTGGGCTGCATTAATAGAAGTATCACGTCCAAATTCCATGAAGCACTAGTTCTCCCTGGTCAGCACTGGCGAGGCCCCACCTGGAGCATCGTGTCCAGTTCTGGGCACCCGTTTCCGAAAGATGCAGACAATCTGGGAAGGGTGCAGAGGGGGGCAAGAGGGATGATCCGGGGGCTGGACAAAAAGCCCCGCAAGGAGAGGTCAACGGAAGTGGATATCCACAGCCTGGGGAAGACCATGGGAAGCCATGATGGCACCTTGCGAATAGGTGAAAGGCTGTCGGACTTGTGGAATAAAGGTGGTGCAGCCGGCAAGCTCCTTTTGCATCACACGCAGCCGCACATGCAAACCTGCTGCACATGAGGAGGAAACCGGATGAGGCTTGCACGGCGGTTGTGCGGGGCTCGGTTCCTGGTGAGCGCCGATCGCCTGCTCCCTGGGATTCCTCACACACCCCTAGTTAGGGGCCAAAGGTGGAAGAGTTTACGATGGCCCAAATGCAGGAGGAGCACAAACACAGAGCAGCGCACGAGGCGCAGTGCAGGCGGCTTTGGGGTGCTGCACAGGACAGAGTCATCCCGGGAGGGACACTAGGGGCCCCGTGCGCGATGCAGGTGTTGCTGAACGGACTGGGACGGTGGCCACAGTGCCACCGGATGCATTCAAGGGGGAAGAGACAAGGAAGTCCGAAACGGCCATATCTGACAGCTCTGAAATGAGGGGACTGGGAGCGGAATGGGAGGTCAGCCAAGCTCTGCAAGGAATTGGGCAGCGCTCAGAGGACTCTCCGGGGGGAAGCAGGTTGGAAGCCCTCCACATACACATTTCCCAGTCCCCTGGTGGTAGAGAGTGTCCACCTGGACCTCCAAAAGGCTTTGGACAAATACCCCCACTAAAGACTCCTGGGGAAACTGAACAGTCCTGGAATAATGGAGTGGGGGGCTCAGTTTGGATGCCAGGAAGCACTTCCTGACAGTCAGGACCCCGAGGGCGTGGAATGGGCTTCCCCGGGAGGTGCTTGAGGCCCCATCGGTGAGGGTGTTCAAGGACAGGCTGGACATGCACATGGCGGGCATGTCGTGAGCGGTCAGGCTAGATGGCCCGGGAGGCCCCTTCTGACTCGCTCTGTTTCTGTTTCTAATGGATCAGTAATTAATCAAAGAATAGAAAGCAGGCAGTAGGATTAATAGTAAATGTAAACAATGAGGTGCCGCAGGGATGCAAATTGGGATCAACGCTTTTTAGATTATTCATGAAAGACCTGGAACTGGGAGAGAGCCAGATCTGCTTTTGCCATTAGGTCACTTACAGTGGTTAAAACCAGAAGGGATCGAGAGGATCCCTCCGCACTGTGTGAACAGGCACCAAAATGGCGAATGCGGTTCAGACAAGGCAAGCCTCACTGGAGAAGACAATCTGGCAAGGAAAGGTCAAAGGAAGAAGAAGACAAGACTAAATATCAGATGGAAAGCCTTGAACTTAGAAGAAACAAGCAGGGCTGTCATGGACAGACGTTTTGGTTGGTAGAAGTCAGAGACGGCGCTGAACGACGACGACGACCCATAACGGGAGAACCTGAGGTCATCCCATGAAGCTACGTGGTTGGAGACGAGTTAGTTAGCGTGGTTAAATTAGGGAATTCATTGCCATGGGAAGTGGCAATGGCCACCAATTTGGGTTTAAAGGGGTTCGTACAGATTCATGCTGGAGAAAGCTGTCCACGGCCACTAGCCCCGACGGCTGCCTGCTCCCTCAAAATCAGAAGCAGCTGGGGAACATGGGCAGGAGGGTGCAGCCGCTCTCCTGTCCTGCTTGTGGGTTCCTGTGGGCATCCGGTTGGCCAGCACGTGAGCAGGATGCGGTCCTAGATGGTCCGATCCAGCAGGGCGCTCACTTGGCTGCTGTTGGACACTGGGGTTCCTCCCTTCGCACTTTCCAAGCCACAGGCCTTCCTAGCAAAACAGTCTTTATTGGCCAAAGCGTTTTCCAGAAGCACCATCACGCAGAGCAGGTCTCTGAGCATGCACAGAGTGGTCCGTTGAGCCCAATCTAGTATGGTGAAGGGAACATTTGACTCGGCTGATCACACATTTTGCTGAGTGATCCAGGGCTTCATGCTGTCCGCTTACGATGAGTGGAGACGAGGCTTGTATTGCAAAATGGCAACCGCCTCCTCTATGGGATTTTACAGGGAGCCCCTACATGGCTTTTCACCGGCAACCCATGTATCTATTCCCACTCTTTCCACCTTGTTTCTTAATGCAAAAAAAAAAAAAAAAAAAATCAGCTCAGGATAGAAAGAAAGCTGGAAAAGCTGTCCTTCGACTGGTAGTGCAAAGCCCACAAGAAGCAATATTCAGGATCATACCAACTTAAACTTAATTTGGGCAGAGAACAACTTCCTGGGTGGCTCTGGAAACACCCAGAGTATTTTGGGTTGCACGAACCAGCAGCAGAGGAAGAAGATCATGCAGGAGAAAAATAATTTTGTACCACCTCCCAAATAATTTTGGGAATCTATTCCTAACACCCCCTCCATCCGCTAGCACAACCTCCCAATGTGCATCTATTCATCTCTTCTCCTGGTGTAGCATCCAAAATTTAGCTTACGGTTTCTCTCTCATAAACGAGATGCTCTCTCTTGGTCAAAGGGAGCAGTGCGCGTCACGCAGCTAAGAAACAATTCTGAAGAACAGCAAGACGACATATTCCCAAAATGCAGGATCCCACTGTTTCCCTTTTCTGGTTCCCAGAAATCTTAGGGGCAGCTGAAGGTCCAACATATGCAAAACTTAAATTTGAATGTCGCTGTGCTTCTCTGGTAGTGTGGGCTTCATCATGCAAATAAAGATGACTGAGAATACAACACCTGCTAAAAACTCAATTACTATACACCATCCCTTCTCTGTGCTTTCTGAAAGTTTTCTCTCATTCTCCATTATGGATTACACTGCCCCAACAATGCAGGCTTCCTTTTACCGATAAGCCAAGGGAATGGTGGTTTATTCCTAAGTCCCAGCCAACCCCCCCCCCCAAAAAGTCCAGCCTGCTGTGGGGGCTTGAAGAAAACTGTATGCTGGTGATTACGGTCTCCTTGGCTGCACGAAAGATACAGCAGCAAGGGCATGTGAACCCTGGATTGTTTCGACCTCAGCCTGCAGCTGAGTCACCTCTGTGGCTTCTCCAGTGCACAGCTGCAGAGAACCGAGTAACAACTTCATGCACACAGTCTGAGCACCTGTACCAAACGAACCCCGTAAGAGCACAGATCTGCTTCTTCCTGGGCTGGGACAAACCCCTGTCTATACTGATCGGCGCGGGATCATAATGCTTTCAACAATGAAGTTTCTCAAACCAGGCCAGCATGCATAATCGCCCAAGTTGTCGACTCAGTCACACTTCAGGAGCTCTGTTTGCCACATAGTACTTTTCATGGCTCATCATGGCAAGTTTGCAGTGAAGCAGGTTCAGCAATATTCCCATTTTACAGATAGAAACCTGAGGCGGGGAGTTTCTTTGCATTGTACTGTTTGCACGTGGGACGTGCTGTACACGTTTTGCATTTTGCAGCATGGGATGCAGTGCTAAGGGCAAGCAACCGAGTGAGAACTGGCCCCGAGAAAAGGTGAGTCAGCCACAGTAGCCAAAGGCTGACGAAGACCTTGAATCCTGGCTGACCAGGACAAGTCCAGCACACAACCTACCGCACAAACCACAGTTTGCTTATCAAGCGGCACTCTGCCCATGCCTGGAGTTCTGCTCTCTCATGGAACTAAGAGCAGCCCCTACGGTCCAGCGTATCGTTTCCTCCCAAGAGTGTCCAGCCAGATGATTCTGGGAAGTCCACAAACTGGGCAGAAGCTCATGGATCATCCCCAGCAAACCAGCATTAATGGCACATGCCGCGGATTCTGGAGCTCCGCGCAGATTTCATGGAATGGCATCCTGCGCCAGGTCCCATCCCTGGTCCAACGGGAAGCTCGGCCTCCTCAGCCAGCAGCATTCCCTTCCGGGAGCCCCAGAGGGCAGACCATCCCGCAAGTGCCAGCTTCCATGCTGGGCTGGCGAGGCGTCACCCTGGTGTGTGGACACTGCCCACAGATCCTCCTTCCGTTCTGTTGCCGGACGCCCTTCCAACCTTCCAGCCCCCTAGGCCAGGGGCCTCCGCTGCACCCCGAAGCCGATCCTATGCCTTGATGGGGTGCTGCAGGCCGACGGGCCTTCTTCCGCTTGCCCCAAACCTGCTCCCCTTGGTGTGCGCGCACACGCAGCTGTGCCCCAGGAGGAAGGCCTCTGTCCATCCGCTTGCTCTGCACCTTGAGGCGCATGTTCCTCTCTTTCACGCATTCAAAGCCCTCCGCACTGGTAATACATCAGCACACACGAGCCGGCCGCTAGGGAATCCAGCAGCTCCTCCAGCAGTTGTGCTGGCAAACCCAAACAGGCCCCAGCCACAAGTTTCACCCTGGGGCGCACGTGAGAGGCATCGCAGAGCTGCGCCTAATCAGGTGCAAGCGCACACGCGAGCCCCCTTCAGACGTGCGGACGCCCCTGCGCGCGTCGACGGCCGCGCTGCCCCGGGGGGGGGGGGCGTCCGGCCGAGCTGCTGCTGCCGGAACCGCAGCCCTGCCAGGAGACGCGGCCGGCGCCACCAGCGACTGACGATGCGGCGGCAGCCCGCCCGGGACCGTCCCGCGGCGCCCGCCCTGCCCCTGCCCCGGCCCCGGCCCCGGCCTCGCTCGCTTGCTCGCTCGCTCGCGCCGCCGGCCCCGGCCCCGGCCCCGGCCCCGGCCCCGGCCCCGGCCGCTCCCCGCCGAGCCCCCGAGGCCGCCAGGACCGCCCGTCCCGCGCCTCTCCGGCCCCCGGGCTGCCGCCAGCGCGCCCGGCCTGCCGTGCAGGCAAGCAGGCGAGGCGAGGCGAGGCGAGGCGGGCCGGAGCCAGGCTCAGCGGGTCCCCGGCCGGGCGCTCCCGGCTGCGCGCGCTTTGTCCGGCGGCAGCGCCCCTGCCGCCGCGGAAGCGAGCGGGGCCGCCGCGCCGGGCCACCCCGTCGGGCCGTACCTGGGCGCCACGGCGAGCTCTCCGGGGGGCCGGCGGGCGGGCGGGCGCGGGCCGTGCAGCAGCCTCGCCTGGGCTCGCCTAGCCCAGCCCAGCCGCGCCGCGGCGCGCCGCGCGGGTCCCGCCTCGACGGGGCGGCCGGCCTGGGAAGAGGCGTCCTCCGCAGGCTGATGCAAGATGCCTGCGCGAGCGGCGCGCGTCCCGCGGATTCCTGGGCCCGCGCCAGAAGTCCCACAATCCCACATCTTGCACATTTGGTTCCAATTAGGGGCCGGGGCCGGGCCGGGCCGGGCCGGGGAGGCACCAACTGCCGCCGGCCGCCCCTCGGAGGCGCCTTCCCTGCGCTCGGGCAGCGCGGCCGAGCTGCAACCCGGGCGCCGGGGCGGGGAGCGCGTGTCCCGCGGCCGCGGCCCCTCGGCAGGGAAGGGCCGCCGTGCCGGGGCCTCCCGGCGCGGGCAGCGGCCTTCGGTCCGGGCGCTGCCGGCCAGCCTGGCGCCAAGGGCCGGGCCGGGCCGGGCCGGGCCGCGGGGCCCCTTCGCTGCTTCTGGCGCAAATCCCGGCCGGGTGACCCCCGTTTCGCTCCAGCGGGGCCGGGCCGCGCCGCTCTAAAGGCAGCCGGTCCGTGTGAAAGAGCCAAGCGCTGGGGATCCGGGCACCGGCAGCGGGGCGGCCAAGCCTCCCCCCGCCTGAATCCGCAGCTGGCCTTCAGGGGCCCTCCGGTGCCAGCGTGGCTCAACTGGAGAGCTGCAGACACGCGGAATGATCCAACGTTCACGTGTTGGCCCAATTTTGACCAGTAAACCTGGCTCCCGGCTCAGAACCCGGGCTCCGTGTTGGTTGGGTATTGGCAGGCATCAAATACGAGGCCGCAAGCGCTGGCAGTGGTCCGGGTTCAAGCGGCTGACCATCCAGCCCTAAATGCTGTCGCAGTGCCGCTGCTGGTCCTGGGCAGCACCCAAGCAAGGGCGCGGGGAGCACTTTTGCACGGGCAAAGCCCAGCCTTCCCCGGGTTCTTCCCAGCTCTCCAAGAAGCAAGGAGCCAAAGAGCTGCTTGTGGGTGCAAAGTCACCTTGGCTCAGGTAGACCTCTGGGCACGCAGCGCTGCCCTGGCGCCCTCGTGGGGCTCGCCCGGCATCTTGAGAGTGGGCTCTGCGCTCTCAAAAAATTGCTGCCGTGGCTACAAAATGGCTACTAAGAGGTGTGGCCAGCCATAAAACACCCATTTTCCAGAAGGCACCTGGGCAAGGCTAGAAGTAGCCTGTGCAGGAACCGAACTGGAGTTAGTCTGGATGTCACCGCTGTTGTCTATGAAAGATCCGCACGAGTGCTGCTTGCCGCCGAGCGACTGCTCTTCAGAAGCTGCTCTGCCCAGTATGGGGATCCGTTCTCGAATGCGGATGTGACTGTTACACACCTGAACAAGGTGGGCGCATCTTGGCCCGGTGGCTCCAATCCGGCCATGCTGCCTTGAGTGACCCTTCTGAGAGACCAGGCCTGGGGCATCGCTCTCCGCTCCCCTGACCCGCTCCCCACATCCAGCCGTGCAGCCAAGAGCAGGAGCAGTATGGTGTCATCTGCTAGTCCAATTTATTTTATCTTCCACCAATTTGCACCCCTGCTTTCTTTGATCCTCATCCACATGGCTTGATAGCCTGGTCTATCCACTGGGGCTTATACAAAGTAGTTTCCCGTATTTAGATACAGCTTGTAATTAACGGCAGCTTCTTGTTGTAAGTAAAAACTCCAAAATTTCTCCCCTTCTGCAAAGATAAATAATGGGATTTGTCCACCCTTCTAAGAATTACCTAAGCTGGAGCCCTTCACTACCAATTGCAAGAATAATGAAATATGGCCATACATTTGTTCTGTGTGCCTGCAATTGGATTTCGGATGGATGACCCAAGCAAGCAAAAAATTCTGCGTGCTGCAGAAAGCAAATAGAGTGCCAGGTCAGACTATTTTCCCCACACTCCCATTTCTTAAAAATCCTTAGTTCCAGAAAAGCACAATTTTCTTCAGTCATAGATTCAATATTCATATTCTGCTGAATCTATGTGGACCTTGCCTGCAACTGTTCTGTTGCTTTGGTTCTTAAACTGTGGGGTGCCAAGAGGCCGAAGGGGCATAAACTTCCGGGGAGGAAGAGGAGCTGTGGCGGGCAGATCCTTTGGCTGGCTGCTGCCACCCCACTGCTAGTCACCCTGGCACTGGTGGGCCACATGCTTCCTGGCACAGCACCCTTGCAGCTCCCCATTCCGACAACCGTGCCTGTACTTCCCCATGATCCCAGAGCGACCTGGGGAGACAGGAGGCCAGAAAGGTGCTTCCTCGCTTATCTTTCCTCAGGTGTGGCTTCAGGAGGAAAGCCTGCTGTAGGGAGGCAAGCCCTCGTGGGGGTCTTTGGTAGCAGCAGTGGGTTTACACACGGCCGGACACACAAAACTTTGCGCAATCAGAGGCAGGATGTGGGAGTAGTCCCAGCGAGGGTTCCTGGGAATGAGTAAAATCAGGAGGGACAACCAAGACAGCACAACAGTTGTGGAAATGCTGGGAGAGAAATAATTTAATTAAATGTCATTTCCTCCCTGCTCTTTTCAATTGTGCAACCTCTGCAAGACACAACCTTTAATCACAGCATGGGCTGTAAAAGGAAACCCAGATCTGCTTTTCAGAATCGAGCCACACACATTTGAGAAAAATACCATTTCAGATTAGTCTCTCGACCCCGTACCGTAAAGATCCTTTGTAGGCATAACATAGGTTTTTATACAAAATGCAGTGTTCCGGCTATTTTATGCATTAACTTTTTTTAAAATCAAAAGTTATATAAATAGATATCCCCAAGATGCCTAGAAGAAAAATACCACTTCCCTTCCTATTGCAGCCAATCCGTTTGAGTGAATCCTTCTGTAAGTGATATTAGAAACCTCTGTGTGAAGATTTACAGTCCAACAAGCAAGAATCACAGGAAAATCTGGACTCAAAGGACGATTCTTTCTTCCTGGGGATCTCACATGCCATTCTTCACCAACTCATGGACCCCGCTTCTGTCAATAATCAAAGGGGCACGGAACTGTTTGTCCTTCACAAACTCCTCCAGACCCTGGCAAAAAGCAGCAGGAAATACTCAGAAACTGGCCACCATGGCTTTTGTAGCATTACACTCTGGCTGAAAACAAAGCACGGTTCAGTGGGCCACTGTGAAGATGAACTTGGATGGGGCGGCTTTGATTCCCTGTTCAGTTAAGAGATATTGCATCTGCATAAGAAAGGCTTCCTGGATGTCAGTTCTCCATACAGATACCTAAAGTGTTAACGGCCTCCCAGAAGGCGTTTTTCATGGGGCTGGAGAACATACAAATGCCAGGAGGACCTGGCCTATGGCCACAGGGGCGGCGGTGTCAAAGCGTAAGCCTGCCATACCCTACGCTGCACTCGTCCTGCGCAACGATGGCGCATGTTTTGTCTGGACTGTTTTGAGCAAGTGCCTCAAGGTGGACTGAAGCGGGATTGCTGGCAGTCTCTTGCCCAGCTGTCTGTAGAAGGCACCTCTTTCAGTCAGGAGGGGACGCTTTGCAAATGTGGTGTCTGGGCCTTTTGGGAACAGGCTAATAAAGGTTTTCTGAGCTGGTTTCTAATGCAGAATGCCGTGAACATATAAATATAATCCAAAAGCCAGTATTAGGCACTAATAAAATAGTTGCAGCCAGAAAAACCTTACTAGGAGTCAGAAAACTCGGCTAAAATTCAAGTTTACATACCAAGCAAAGTAAAAGCTGTCTTCATCAGAAAGGTATGCAGCAGTTTTGTAAAACTGGTCTGTATAAACAGACCCAGCTACAAATGTATGATAGAGCAGGCATCACCCCGGCAGCAGCGTGTCCCTTTGGGATGTCAGGGCTTTTGTGCTTGGCCGGGACACCCCATCCCATTGCCAGGAGCCTGCAACCCGTTCCCTGCAGCACCGGAGGGACTGTGCCGCAAGTTCCAGTTGAACCACCGTTCTGCAGGGCCAGGTAAATGCAGGACACACTGCCTGGCTTTGGAGTCAGGCCCTCCGACGTCTCAGAGCCACTTATCCATCCATGAAGCGGAATGCAGGAGCCTGTCCCTCTCTCGAGGGCACCGTCGTGCAGCCCGTCAACGTCCCCTGGAGCCCAGTGCCGAGGTCCTACTGCCATGGACCGGGGACTCTGAACGCAGGCGTTCTGCTCTGCCCCCGGGCAGCTGGCATTGAAGGCGCCGCACCGGCCGATGCCGCGAGGTCAGAAACAGGCTTTGGAGAGGGCTGCAAGGACACGGCGAGGCCTGGGGGCACAGCCGACACTCCGGCGGCCGCAAACAGCCGCCTAGATTCAGTGGAGGCCACAAGGTGCGGGCGGTGGAAATGGCTGCTACTGGGTCACGTCCCCGGACTCGATGTGCCTGAGCACCGCAGGCCGGCACGACCGCGGAAGAGCCCCGCCTCCTCCGGCGCTGGCCCCCTCCACAGAGCTCGCTGTACAGAGGCGACCCAGTGCCCCCAGGCTGGTAGGGTCAGGGTCTGCGGTGGGACGGGGGAATGGCGGCGGCCTCCGAGCATCAAGGCAAGCGAGCGGACTCCAGCCCCAGGGGAAACCGAGGGAATGGGGGGATCAAGGGGGAGGTTTCAGGCCCTGGCAGGAGAGCGAGCCGTTTAAGCACTGCCCACCATCCCGCCCCCGAGTGACGTGATGTAGCCAAGACCCTTCGGAGCAGGAGGGAGGGCAGGAACCGTCCCGCTTGCATTCGGCTGCTCAGCTGACCAGACGCAGCTCCCACCTGTGCCGCAAAGGGAGCGGTGCTTCGATTTGTGCCATGGTGAGCTCATCCGGAGGACTGTCCTTTGCCTCCCGCTGCTGGAGAGGGAGGGGCGGGGGTGCCCCTGGCTCTTGTGCAGAAGCCCGTCCTGGGGGACTGCGAGCGAGACTTCCTTGAAACCCTGCCTGCCGGCCACCCTAAGCACCGGGGCAGCAGGATGGGACATCTCAATGCGGCTCGGGGGAAGAAATAAAGAACCCCACCACAACTTACTTCACCACCGTAGGAGACAAGAGGGGAAATCTCACACTGAATGGGAAGGTCGTTCGCATCCTTCAGACTGCGGAAGACAAGACAAGGAAAAAGCAAGTCCGTCAAAACCCAGGCAGGCACAGGAGGCCTCAGCCTCAGCCTGACAGGTCAGTCTTAGATCGGCGTTTTGCTCGGCTCCTACCCAAGAAAGAGTTCAGCAGCAGGTCCATCACCCGGATCGCAGGAATTAGTTAAGTATGCAAGGTGAGCTTGTTAGAGAAAGGCCCGGAGACGCTGCGGCAGCGCTTGTGAGGAAGAAGTCCGAGATGTGACCCACGCAGGCCAGCGCCCTTTTTGCACACCTGGTTTCAAAGGCAAGAGCGGCGACGTAACCGGAGCAGACGAGTACCTCAAAGGTGCCCTCCTCTCTGGCTTAGGGCACGTCAGATGCTCTGAAATTCTAGGTCTGCAAGCGTTAAAATCTGTCCATTGGAAAGTAACGCTTGAGCTGTTTAATCGGTGAAGGTAAATTTTAAATCAGCAAGGCTGAGCGGTAAGAGCATATGAATATATTCTGGGAACTATTTTGGTTCCGAGAGAGAACGCAAACATTTGTTCTACGTGGCTTTGCTTTCTTGCCATGCCCAGGAAGTGGCTTATTATTTTGTGCTTCTAAATCTGAAAAAGATGGCTGTCCTGTGCAAACTATTTCAATTTACTATATGAAGCCAGTCAATAAATCTGCAAAAGTCACAGATGAAAGTACTCCCCTGCATTTGCTACCCAGAGAGCATTTAAAAATAGAAGAGTGGGATTTTGTTTGCATAATCACCATCAACAAATGTAAACATGGATTTCCCTGCAGAAAATAAAAACATAATAATTTGAAGTGGCCCTTAAACCACCGAGGTTCCTTCACAATCAAGAAACGCATTAACTATTTCATTCAATTCAGAGAAAGAAACCCACAGCAACACCCCGCAATACCAGGAATACAATGAGCAGAACAGAGCACAGAACGTGGCCCGGAAGCAAGTCGGTCCTTCCAGCCAATACGGCCTACCCTGACTGGCAGGGAGTCTTCAGCCTCTCAGGTGGCCAGCTGGGTGTGCATACGGCGTCTGACTGTGCAGGACGCAACGACCGGCCACGGATCATACCCACAATGGTTTGTCAAGTCATCCCAATACTCCCAGAGCGGCTTGGCTGAGGGTAGTAAGATGGCTGGAGGCTGTTGGCGTTTTAGGAGTTGCTGTACCGACAATAAACTGTCGTATCATCTGAATGTGGTTGACTGAGTGGAGAACGGGTTTGGGGTGGAAGGGAGCTCCCGCCTTGTGATGCTGTTTGGGAAACAAGAGGAAGAGTAGGAGAAGCAGTGTTCCCCAGATCATGGGGAACAGGAGCCCCTGTCTCTGTCCTGAGGCCTCCGAATTTGCCAGGCGATTTTAGGGCAAGAGGAGTTTCCTCTTGCTCCCAGGATTTGGAAGAGAGCAAGTGAGCTGGACACCCCTCCGTTGTTCCTTCTGTTCAGCAGAAAACACTGCAAAGCAGTGGCCACTGAAGGCTGCCTGGTGCTGGCAGGAAGGAGCCAAGCGACCCAAATTCTCACTTTAAGGTGGGCAAGCATCTAGGGTGAAGCAGAGCGTAAAGCAGTCAGTGCCGCCCCACAGCCAAAGCTCTCTGGCTGGTTTACACAGTCCATTAAAAACAGACGATAAAAATACAATGAAAATGTTGCAAAGCCAGAAAAACAATAAAAATGTTAAATAGCTAGAAACAGATGATAAAAACAGACCATAGCAAGGAATAGTTAATGAAAGAGTGGCTGCAGAACACCTGGGGAACCCCTCAAGCCCCTGGCCTGCCACGTCCGTCTTTGAAAGCCTCGGAAAAGCGGGCCGTGTTCACCAAGCGCTGAGAGGATGAGAGATTTCTTGCCAGCTGGGCCGCAGTGTGGAGGCTATTCCAAAGACAGGGGCCAGCACTGAGAAAGTCCCTTCCATTGCTGCCTCCCCTCCACACTTCCCTCAAACCTGGCAGCCCAACACAGCTTAAGAGCACATGATTCCAGGTGGGAATGGTGCTTTGCAGCAAATGCTGAATTACAGCAGAGATCGAAGACAGAAAAAGCGTACCAGTGGCGGGAACACTTCAGCACGGAGATCCACAGAAGAGGTGCTCTGCAGGGTCCCAACCCCCACAGGGGCCGGTTTGTCTGACAAATGGGAAAGGGATTTCTTCTGGGAGAGCTTCGAAATGGGCTCCCCCCAGAACTGTCACTGACCACTCCAGTTCTCTTTAACTTAAGAAAGGCATCCTTTCCGCTTAGCCTTTTAAAACATGTCATTTCATGTTTTTTTATGTTTTTTTGATTGCTGCTGGGTTGTATTATTAGAAATTGCTGTATACTGTGTTGATAGATAGATAGATAGATAGATAGATAGATAGATAGATAATTTATAACATTTCTATGCCGCCCCATACGCAAAAAGCCTTGGTAAAAGTTTTACATGGTAAAACTTCTGGAAGATAAGCAAGCATTCTGGCCAAGTTAAGCCCAGAATCCCCGCCTGGTCAGCAGTAATTTGAACACAAACTGGGCACTAAAAACATAGCTTTGGACATGTTTCTACCTCTGCGCCTAAGAAAAGCGGCTGCAGGGTGTCTCTCAGTTCAGCCTTGCAGATATTCACCGAGGAATGTGGCCAAGCTACTCTTGTATTTCAGCCGCGAGAAGCAGTAGCTACAGGGCTTGATACTCGGACATGCACCCTTCCCCAGCATGCACAAGCTGGCCTTGGAGCGACAGTCCCCAGACGGCAAGTGCGTCTCCGCCAGGAAGTGGCTCCGCGCTGAAGACACCCCTGCGAAGCCGAGTGTGAAGCCCCGGCATGCGGCAAAGAGGCCTGTTAGTGAGTGCCCAAGCGGGGCCCCTCTCACCATGCTTCCCAGCGACCCTGGACCGTATATTTACTTGTGATTGACATCGGCTCGGACCGCATCTGACCTTCCAATTGTGCTGCTGTCGTGCGGGAAGAAAAAGGATTAATGAGGGGGGAAATGAAGTTGTGGGATGTGCTGCAGACTTTTCTGGGAGTCCTGTCAGATGCTTGCTGGGAAAGGAGCCGTTAACCTACTCCGAGTGGAGCGTGGGGGCACCGTATTTATTTGTTTGTTTGTTTGGAAATTTATAGGCCGCCCCTATATGCTGGACCCACGGTAGCCACGTGCTGCTCAGGATGCTATTTTCAACCGAGAAGGGCTTTTCTGCACACATCCTGCGCTAGCTTGGCATTCGCACTCCATCCCGACACCCGAGTGAACGGCCATCTTGGCTGCTTTTCAGCATGACCAAGAGGTGCAGCCTCGGACAGCTTCTTAATCGTGCAATTGCCCTGCCAGCCCAGTATGAACGAAGGCGAATTCCCCGTTGCTCAGAGCGGAGATGGATCACACTCTCCTCCCCGGAGCAAATGTTCTGGAGCTCTCAAGCCAAGGGCGCTGCTGCGCACCGAGCCAGAGACCCGCCTAGCCCAGCAGTGGCTACTCTGACTGGCAGCAGCTCTGAGGGCTGTGCCCGCGGGAAGCAGCCAGCCCAGCTGCCCTCCAAGCCAGGACCGTGCTGAGGCACGGCAAGCAGCGCACATGCCGCTGGCAGGTGGGGCCGCACTTGCAGAGAACGGGGCTCCGTGCGATGCAGGCATGCCCCGTATCGGGGGGCTGGAGCAGGGGGACGGGGGGGGGGCAATGGAATAGGGGCTGAACTGGAGGACTCCCAAAGCCAGCTCCAGTGCTGCGTCCTGCTTGTGCTGGTGATGAGCTTGCTGCTCACTGTTGTGGTTCTAGAGCAGGGTTCCCCGACACAGCGTACCTCGGAGGGCACCCACACAACGCTTCTTTGAAAAGTTGAAATAAGAACGGAAAAACATGGCGGCACCAAGTTCTACTTTCTGTTCCTGAGCTTGCTGCTGATCAGCTGTTCGGTTGGCAGGAAGGCAAGAAGGCAGTGGAGAGAAGAAGACCTGGGCTGCAGGCTGGGAGGCAGGAGAACCAGAAAGAGCGAGAGTTGGTGGGAGAGAAAGAGCAAGATTACAGGACAGAAGGCAGGCTGGTGGCAGAGAAGAGAAGGGACAGACAGAGCAAGGAAAAGAGTTGGGGGAGAGGCATCGTGAGGCTGGAGTAGACAGAGGAGGAGGAGGAGGAGGGGAGAGCCAGGGTGGGAGGCTTGTGTGGATGGGTGAAGACTGGTCAGGAGCAGCAAGCAAAGCTTTAACTCATCTATTCCATCCCAGCCTGCAGCCTCTTATTTCTCCCGGCACCGACCTCTTTGCTAGATGGGTGCCCGTGGCAGCCATTATGTGATGTGGCTCTATTCTCATGGAAGCCATTTTGTGACAGTGCCTGTGAAAGTTACTCAAACTCCAAATATGCCCGTGGCTGTGGCATTGCTGGGGACCCGCATCTAGCAATGGCTAGAGCAGGTAAGGGAGGCAGAGCCTACAGGCGCTGTTCCCCTAACGCTTTGCTTGACCCAAGGGGTGCTGGTGATGCTTCCCAAAGACTGGCATTCCATGCACTTCCCCCCAGCGCCGCGCACTCTGCAGGGTAACACACTGCAAGTGCGGAGGGGGATGCTATGTGCCTGAGAAGAAAGCAACCGGGACTCGCCCAGCTGGCCTTCTCTGGCTCCCCCGGATGCACAGCAAGCATGTCCAGCCTCAGAGGATGCATGCTGACCGCAGGCCCGGAACGGGGCGCCAAAGCGCGAGGAAGCCTCTCTTACCGTGGAATGGCAGGAAGGCACGTCCCATTCTCGTCCACAAAGCGGCCACCGGCGTTGAGGACCCAGCAGTGGTGCAAGGACATCAGCGAGTGCCGGGCGGTGGTGGGGTTGTCCTTGCCGTTCTGGCTGTCTGCGTTCTTTAAAGGTGAGAACTCGTCCTCTCGCAGCACTTCGTAGACCAGAAAGATCCTGGACGCAGAGCAAAGCAGACGCAGGTCATGCAGAAAGACCGCAAGCTCTTAGAAACTGCATGTAATCGGAAGAAAGCTGACGATACTGAAGAAGGGCCCAGAGTCTAAACCCTGTTTTGAGATGCGCACCTGCGGGCCTGCAGCCAAACTTCCCCAGCCACACGGAGGTCAAAGCCTCTGGAGACAGGCTGCAAGCAACTTTCTAATCTTCACCGGGACTGCACTCGTCCTTCCACAGGTGGGAGCCAGGAGTGGACTGCCGCCGCTGAGTCCGACTGGCACGTACCTGAGCTCCACATCAGAGTGTAGGTACAGAAGGGAGGGCACTACCTGGCTGCTGCCCCCTCTTCATGCCCGCCCCACATGCTCTTCTGGGCTCCCTCTGACACTCCTGCGGGGAGGCAGTGCTCTCTCCCTCACTCAAGACCATGGAGGTTGCATAGTCTCTGCTCTGTTTTCTTGTTAGTTCTCTCTGATCTCTCGTGCAGGAGACCATCTTGCTCCTCCCTCTGTCGGCCTCACCTAGGATTTCCAGGCAGCACGGCTTCCCCTCCCACCAGACCCCTACAGCTTCCACATTCTACAACGAGGAGGATCAAAACGGGACCTTCAAAACGGAAAAGGAAGCCAAACATAATGTACTATAACCGAGACAGTGACAGAGAGCATGAACCACCTGCAGAGGTAGGTGGAGAAGCAGCTGTGAAGACTTAAAGACCTACTTAGCAAACTGGAAGATGTCAAAGACAAACTTCTCCATCTTAATCCCATTTGGCTTGTCCGGCTTCAGAGGCTTCCCCGTAGCCACATCAATGTACGGGATTTTCTTCTGGGCAATGTGGTGCTGCAGGCGAGGCTCATGGACACTGGAATGCCAAGGGAAGTATTAGCTGAGTATACCGCTAAGCACCAGGATCCATCAAGGTCTGCTAGTCAAATGAAGTTGCCACGTATCAGCCACCGGAGTCAAGGAACAAGGAATGGCCACAACCCTCGCCTGTGGACCACCTGGCCTTTGCACTTAGTACTAGGCAGTTCTTAAGTTTTCGCAGAATTCAGATGCCTGCTTTTGCCTACAGCCTAACCTAAGCCATTCTAGTTCAACGTGGCAGAGACCATCTTCTCTCACCAATCCCTAGTTAAAGCAAGACGTGGCTGTGAAGCCAGGAGACCCAAAGAGCAGTGCTCATACTTGCATTCACTAAGGGCTACAAAATAAAGAATTTCGAACTTGATGGTGGCACCCCGAAAGATTAACTGGTGTCACTCATTTCAGTCTTTAAGCTGAGGAAAAGGGGAACATATATCCAGTCCCCGCCCTCCCCTCTCAAAATCAGGCTGCAAATATTTGACTGGACCATGCCCAGGCTGCAGGAGATCACTCTGTTCATGTTCCCCGTGAAGAGCCTTCCTCAGCAAGGAAAAGTAGCATGTTTTGGATGGAGCTAAGGCAAAATGCGTCAGTTTTCTATCTGAGGAGAGCTGTGCTTCCTGAGGAAAGCATTCAAATACTGTGCCAGGGGTCAGAGCAGGATGATCCCTCTGTAATATTAAAGGGGAGACACATTCTTTTCCCAGGCCTTTTAAGTTGCTTTTATTCCTTGACTTGTGTTTTTATGCTGCGTTTGAAGGGTGGCTTTTATTGCTCTGGAATGGAAATTTTTATTTTTATTGTGAGTAAGCCTCTCTAAATACTGTGAATAAATCAGTGTAGATGCTGGCGCACAACAGAAGGATTGGAAGTGCCTTAGAACCGCATTTCATGAACTATTCACGACCAAAGTTTGCCCTTACGTGACGATGTCTTTCAGAAACCCTGTTGTGAAGTAGTGGTTGGCAATGTTCCCAGCGTTGAAGAGCAGCCGGCCATCGTGACTCCTCTTCTGCGCCGTGGCCAGAGAGATCTCACTGTACTCCACCACCTTGTAAACGCCGTCCACGCGGCACACCACACCAACCGGCTCCGTGGGGTTGGTCTTTTCCACCACCTGAGGGGAGATAACGGGACATCTTGTTTCGTCACGGACTGATGCCCTTCGCACGGCCTAACTTTTGGGGTCCAGGTGCAGATGTGTGAAGTGTGATTCTTGGTTGGCTGGCATAGCTACAAATGGAACGACAATGTAAACACTGGAGTAGCAAGAAAGACCGTCTGTGGCGAGTCAGTTAAGCGCCCATTCCCGAGACAAAAGTACAGCTGCTCTGTAAGGGACACGCATCTTGTCAACGTGCATAGAAAGCAAGTTTGTCTGCAAAGTCAAAGCCAGGCTTGGACAGCGCTTTCATATCCAAGGGACAGCTCTGGGACAGGGCCCCTCAGAAGGGCCCACCTGTATCTCAGGCCCTCTGGGCAGCTCTGTCCCCGTGATGGACTACGCAGACAACTCTGCCATTCCCCCTTGTCTCAGGATTACAGGTATTAACGTACGAGCCCGCAAGTGTTTCTGACACTTAAGAACATCAGCTGCAAGAAAAATAACTGGATGCATTCCAAGACCAAAAGGCATAAAATGTAGCTTCCCTGTAGCCTGAGGTGCCCGATCCTGCCTAATCTTGGAAGCTAAGCAGGGTGAGGCCTCGTCAGACTCTAGATGGGGGACTTGAGCATGATTCTGTGATTATTATTGCAAACCGCCCGGAGAACTTTAGCTATGGGCAATACAGAGATGATCTGTCTTTAGCTTTGTTTCTCCACATGAGGGCATTAGGGCTCCTGCAAAGGAGCTGCAGAAATTTAACTTGGCCCTTGCAGAAGAGAGTCACAGCTGTTATCCAAGGGCTTGGGATTTATTAAATCGAACTAAATCGGCATTAACACTAAACCACTCCCCTCCTACGCTGACTAACACTGTCCTTACGGGGCAGCCAACTACAAAGCAACTACAAATGGTGCTCATTTGTTTTTTCTGTAAAAATGTTTGTGAATTCCCCCTTGATTTTTCATTCTGCTCTACTTGCATTAAGAGTTCAGCTGATCCAGTAAAGAGACCTAACCCACACGCCAAATCTAGTATTTTTTGAAACCAGGGATGCAGGGAGTTCTTCTGAATTGTCCCGGACATTTAAGGCACGCACACCTGCCAGTACGCGCACGTTCAGGAGTGCTGACAGGTGGGCCAGCATTACGATCATAGCACAATGACGCAGCCAAGACTGGGAAAAGAGCTGGCCAAGGGCACCTGGCCAGTTTGGAGCGGAGCAGGATTGAAGCAGGGACTTGCCAACAAGCAAGCTCTCTACCGCATGTACTTCCTATTCTGTTGGTCCTCGCCTCTGGGAATTATAGCGCACTAGTGTTCGAGACATAACCTCCAAGGTATTAAACAGTCACTTTTCCAAACACAATTAAGGCCTCCAAAAGAGGTGGGAAGTCTTGATGAAGATCAGTTACCTTTGCTCCACAGTCTGCGCCCTTCAGCACGCAGAAACCAATGAACCGCGGGTCTGCCACTTTTACCAAAATATTGTCAACACAATAGACGTGGATGCTTCCAATGCCCCGCTGCTCCATGTCTTCCAAAATACGATGGGCTCCCAAAGCTCGGTAGAGACCTCCATTGCCGTCTTCAATAGGAGGCGAGAAGAGAAACATTTCAGTGCTTCAGGTGCGTCTAGTTTACCTACATCAAGTTCTGCTCACTTTTTCCTCATATGTAACATTTGTCAATAAAAATCCTGAAAAACAGGATCCTCAGAAAATCAGAAAGAAAATAAAAGAGCAGTGCCGAAAGCTTGACAGGATGAAAAACAAAACATGCATTTGCTAAAGCAAAGGAAGATGACAGTCACTCTTGCTCTCGCAAGGGAGCTCTGTCAATTGTGTTACACAGCTGAGGCAACCGCGTTCCCTCCGCCGGCTTCCCCCAAATGCATGAGAGACCTGTGAGTCTCCCAGAGGAGGCCGCAAAGGTCAAGGCATTTATTTGGCAGATTCATATCCTGCTTTTTTCCCCTACAAGTACTCAAGGAGGCTTCTATCATCCTCATCCTCGTGCTCTCAATCTTATCCCCACAACAACACCCCTCTGAAAGGCAAGAGTATTTTGAAGGGGGCTCAGTTCAGAGTGCGGGTGAAGGAGGAGAGCGCAAAAGTTGGCTTGAAACTCAATATGAAGAAAACTAGGATCATGGCATCTGGTCCTCTCACTTCCTGGCAAATAGATGGGGAAGAAATGGAGGTAGTGACAGATTTTATTTTCCTGGGCTCCAAGATCACTGCAGACGGGGACTGCAGCCAAGAAATTAAAAGACGCTTGCTCCTGGGGAGGAAAGCTATGGCAAATCTAGACAGCATACTAAAAAGCAGAGACATCACCCTGCCAACAAACGTGCGTATAGTCAAGGCTATGGTTTTCCCAGTTGCAATGTATGGCTGTGAAAGCTGGACCATAAGGAAGGCCGAGCGCAAAAGGATTGAGGCCTTTGAGTTGTGGTGCTGGAGGAGACTCCTGCGAGTCCCTTGGACCGCAAGGCGATCAAACCGGTCAGTCCTAGAGGAGATCAACCCTGACTGCTCTTTAGCAGGCCAGATCCTGAAGATGAAGCTCAAATACTTTGGGCACCTAATGAGAAGGAAGGACTCCCTGGAGAAGAGCCTAATGCTGGGAACAATAGATGGCAAAAGAAGAAGGGGACGGCAGAGAATGAGGTGGCTGGATGGAGTCACTGAGGCGGTTGGTGTGAGCTTGAGTGGACTCCGGGGGATGGTGGAGGACAGGAAGGCCTGGAGGAATGTTGTCTGTGGGGTCGCAATGGGTCAGACACGACTTTGCAACTAACAACAACAGTTCAGAGTAGCTTTTTAGCTACACAAAATGGGGCCGCTGCCAGTTGGACAACCCAAATGGAACACATTAATCACCGGGAAATCTATCGGACAAGAGGGGTGAGGCACAACATGGTCACTGAGATGCAGACTGCTGCTGAAAAGACTGACACACCCGACACGTCCCCTTCAGCTGGCCTAGAGCTCTGCCTTGCTCTGTTCTCCTCCCCTAAAACTGGGATGCATCTTAGGAAAAGTGGACACTGCTCGGATTGCATCATCGTGGCCCCTGCTTCCAGTATCAGAGGGATGCTCCACTTATGAAACCAAGGCGAGGCCGCCCATGCACAACAGGGAGGCGGAATGCAAACATTTACGGAAAAGCAGCCCAGGCGGGCGTAAGAAATGACTGAAACAGCACATGCTTGCCTCACTCAGGTCTGCTGCCAAGACTGCTGCTGGGTCACTCCCGGAAGGCGTGGATCAGGCTGGCCAGCAAGCCGCCCGAAAGAGCCTCCAAGTTGCTCTTAGTCAGCCAGAGGGTCTCCCACCCTGGGCAGCTTTTGCTTTTCCCGGGAGGAATGCTGAAGGCTCCCGACAACACACAAGCAGTGCTCTCTTTCAGGAGCTCACTTCTGTCTGCTAACAGGTGCATTGCTTTCCTTTCTGGCCCTAACATTATGCACTGCACATTGGAAGTATTTAGAAAAGCAAAGGCTGCTGAAAATTTGGAAGCAGTAACACTTGGGGAATTAAACGCTCTCTTTGAGTGCCAACTTGAAACCACAGTTTATCAGATAAGCCATATGACATAAAATACAAAATAAGAAGATAAGCTCTCACAGCCATTTAATTTATTGTAATGACTGATGTTATCCAAGTTTAGCTGCTAATAGGTAACCTTTTGTATAAAGTTTGTGTGGTGACGCAATGTCTTATTTTTGAATACTTCCATTTTTACACTATTTTGTAGCATTTATCACTGCAATAACTTTGGAATGATAAAAAATGGACAACTTGCTGTGCGATGGAAACAAAGCCCTTCGACGAGGCAGAGGTCCAAAAGGCGGACATCAGCTGGTGTGCCTTCTCCTCCGTGCTTTCGCTTGGAGGCCCTGCTGACTCCAGCTGGCACAGATCGTGCGCCCTTCTGCCCACCTGTCTTCACATGTAGGGTCTGAACCGTCAGCACAAACCAAGTCTACCCGAGTCTGCTCTCACAAGTTCACGTACTTAAATCAGAGGGAAGGGGACTCGGTGGCAATACTGAGGGGTGCTTTCGTGGACTTTTGTACCTGGCGCCATGGCGACTTTGCCTTTCTCTTCCAGGAGGATTTTGCCGTCAAAGTCCAGAGCAGGCAGCATCCCCTGCTGAAAGAAGACCACATTCTCCTTCTTTAAGCCAAAGTACTTGTGCTTCAGGAAAAAATCCTTAGTCATTTCCATCGTCCTGCCACTTGTCATGATGTACCTGTCCAGCAAAACAGAACAGGAGAGGCCGGGTTCACTAAGCTGCTGTGGGACTCGCAGCCATGGCCTTGCCCCACTACTAGACATGCACAGAAGCCCACGCAACCCCCACAGCTGCACGAGTCCTCAATACTTTGATCCAGGCCTTCAGTGGATCAGAACTGCAGATGCCCAAGAGCTCCAGAGCTCAAAGATCAAAGCATTTTAGGCTAATAAAGAGGCAGAATTTGTTCCTCATGCCAGCAAGAAATGGTGACCTTTAGCAAAGTAAAAGCACAAAGCAATTAAACAAAAGCAAATAGTACCTGTGGCCAGACCTGACCATGCAGGTTGACACCTTTAGGCCGGGACTCTTAGGCTAGAGAGAGGGGTGGGGGGGTGCATCCTCTCTGTGAGACAGCAAGAGATCTAGGGGCTGCACCAGAAAGAGCACCAGGGCTAGAGTCCAGCAGCAGCTCCAGGGCCACAGGGGTCTACTCCTGACCTGCTTCCAGCGTGACCTTCAGTTCACTTCCAGCCTATCCACAGGTTCGTTTCTGGATCTTTGTATCACTCGTAAAGAACCTCCCGTTAAGTCTCCCTGTTTGCCTCCGCCTCTCACAAATACATCCTCTGGTCAGGCAAGCAGAGCAGTTTATAAGCAGGGCTCTGCAAATGGAAACCGTTCTACAGAGCTTCAGCCAATCCAAATCCTGTGCCAGATGCTGTGAGCTGCGCACATTGTGCAAGCTGGGCAAATGCGCATGAGTTTCTGCATTTGTTTATGCCTCCGCATGGTGTATCTGTGCTTTCCTGGTTGCAAGGAGGGCCGGGAGCAATGAAATGCTATCCTCCAAGGACTGGGAATTTGCTTCGTCCATCTCTTTGGCTTCGAAACTTACAGCAGGCAGTTCCCATGTATTTTGAGCACATCTGGGCAAACAAAATTCCTGCTGAAACATCTCTGAACAGCAGGCAGCCACCGCCAAGACTCTGAAGAAGCCAAACTCTGGGCCAGTATCCTGTTCTGAACTCCTATGGGAACGCAGTATCCACACGGAACAGAAAGAGAAGACTACATATTTTTGAATACTGAATGACCATTCCAATATGCTTACCATGGAATAACACATTTGAGGTTATACTGGTTTTCGGCAAGCTGCTGCAGCTTCAAGATGCGCTCTGCTTGGATCTGGAAAAGGGTTTTGTGGGATGGCAGGCCTACATCATACATTCCTTTGGGGTATGAGACGCCCAGTCTTGTCCCTTGTCCACCGGCTAGAAGAAGAACAGCTACTTTGCTCTGAGATATCTGTCGGAGACCTAAACCAAGCACGAAAAAAATTAAGTGGTTTGTCTTTCCCCGAGTCCAAACCATTCTGATCTTTTGTATTCCAGTGGTAGAGAAGAAAGCTTTTGAGTGACATGGAAGCCACTACGCATGATGAAGGCAAAATTTCTGCATTCTCACAGAATGCTCTTGCCCTCACCATTCTCTGAAGGATGTTTTAAGCTTCGCGTTTGAGCAAGAACAAAGAAATGTTCTGAATATCAGACTAAACAAATGGTATTTTGTGTTGGAACACAGGTTGGATTTGTTAGGCTCTAGTGTTAATACAATGGAGAGTGCCTTCAGGTACGGAGAAACACGCACATCGTTTGAAAATGTTTTGCCGAAGTAGCCATTACTGAAGAGGGGCAGCAGCTGTGTGCTGAATGGCCACCTTCAACTGCCTCTCTTCTCGACACCACAAAATTATAAGGCTAAGGTTCACCTTGGGACATGCTCCAAGCATTAAGGCATGGTTTGGCTTAACCTTGGTGCTGAATTTGGAGGACTCTGGCACAAAGCACTTACAGAACCTACACAGCAGTTACCGTTAACGGCAGCAGGAAAAAACCCCCAGGACAATTCAAATGACTTGAAATTAACTCAGCTTCCTTCAGTACATGCACCTTTCTCCCAGGAGGTCTTAAAAACAACAGTCATCTTCAGTATGATCACAATAAACGGCACCTTGTGCTAGCAGGGTGAGCTGTGACTCAGCACCAAAACCACTACTGAATTGTGCAGGCAGCCAGACAGAAACGGCGCCGGATCTTACAAGTAACCTATTTTTCAGGTGCAATCAGCGTACCTGCAGATGCAACTAGCCACAGATCCAAAGCCTGAGTTAATGCAAGCAACCCTTAACGAAACAAAGGAGGGTAATGTGCGGCAAGACACACATCCTTAGCACGTCCGCCAATTTCTATCCAGGGTTCTCTGTATTCAGCATGTTCGGGATTCATCCATTCCACACCCTCAACATCCATTTCACTTTACAAAATAACCCTATTTCTTATCCTCAAGATTGTAGCAAAAGTTTAAAAGCAGAACTAGGAACTATCTGATGGGAAATTCAGAAATAAGGGTCTAGTGGCTAAAGAGTGGGACTTTCAAAGCCTGCACTAATGCAAGTTTCTTGTCTGCATGACCGACTCTCCCTTGCCACTTTGCTAATACCATCCTGCCTCTAGAGTCTTTCTTTTCACTTGGTACCTTGACTCAGTTCTGCAAACCCAAAACCATTCAAGCCCATTCATGACTTGAAGTGTGGCTCAGAACAGATCTGTGTTTGCATAGGATTTTGCAAGTAAAATCACTGGGGTTCTGTGACTCAGAATGTTTAAAATACTCATGTACTTACTCCCCCCCGCCCCGCAAAGAGAGTCTTCTGTGCATTCCCCAACACCCAGTGGGGTGACCAGCGGTTAAAGGAGAACAACTTATCCAAGGAGGATGGTCTTGGACATTCCTCCCAGCTTTCAGGGGAAAGCCTTTATTCCAAAGAACTTTTAACTGAAACACACTATTATCTGGAATTTATCTTTTGTTCCTCGTTTTAAGATAAGCTATTTCACTGATTCTGTCACTGGCCTCCTTCGGATATTTTCCACAACCCAAAGAGTCTTGCGGTGGAGCAGTAGCAGAACGCAAGAAATATTTTATTCCCGGAGACACACAGCCAGCCATGCCTTATGCTGCAGGAGCAGCTCTCAGGCCTCGAGCCTCGTATGGCCTCCGCCTCACTTTGATCAAGTGCCCTTCCTGCCACGCTGGGAGGCGAGAGGCCTCTTTCCCCCCGAACATCATGGAAGACCCCACTGTAGAAAGCGATCACTTCTGAACTTCTCCTATTAGTCTGTCTCTTCCCCACCAAGGTCAGAAGGAAAGAAAATCATCCGGAAGAGAAACGCTTGAATAAGAAAAAGGGTGTGAAAGGTGGGCTGGGAGAGAAAGCGCACAGGACACAAGATGGGGGAAGTATCCCTTTTCCTCAGGACCTGAGGGTCCCTCCACAAAATGAAGTAGGGGCTTTGGGGAGACAAGAGGGCTCCCATGCCAGCATCTGGTTTGGTCCTCAGCCTGCAACCATTTCCCCAAAATTCCTGACACCAAAACTGAATTAAAATGCATTGCACAATGTCCACTCACTTTAAATACAGTAAAACCTTGGATTGCGAGCATAATTCGTTCCGGAAACATGCTTGTAATCCAAAGCACTTGTATATCAAAGCAAATTTCCCCATAAGGTTCAACAGAAATAAGGTTAATCCGTTCTGTAACTATTTTGTTTTAATCACAAAAATTTGAAGCGGGCGCATTGGGGGGTAGGGGGAGACGGGCACGATCATGGGCACGCTCGGGGGCGGAGGCGGGCACGATCATGGGCACGCTCGGGGGCGGAGGTGATGCTGTCCTCACACCCACAGCGAGAGAGAGAAGAACCGGCGCTCAGTTGTGACGTGACGCTCGGCAGGCCAAGTGCGCTTAATACTCATACTGCAAGACATCACTCGTTTGTCAAGTTAAAATTTAGAAAAACTTTTTGCTTGTCGTGCAAAACACTCACAGACCAAGTTACTCGCAAATCCAAGGTTTTACTGTACTGGCAACAACTGTAGCCATTTTAACACAAACAGGCAAAAATGGCTGTTCTGGGGATCTGATTGCTAGATGACTTGTAAGGCCTACACCCAAATTCAGCAACCTGGCCCAGAAGATGGTACTTTTGGGCAAGGCAGATGGAAACAAAGTCATGTGTCCTTCACACGCTTCTGAATGAAAGGTTGTACAAGCATGCAAAAGCCCAAAAACGCAGGGCAGGAGGCCTGCATTCCAGAGCTGAACCTACACCTTTATCACAAGAGCGTTAAAGAGCAGGTGTATCACAAACATGCAACCGAGTGCTTTGCGGCCATTCCAGGATGAAACGCATCCTGGGTGACTTCCTGCTTGGACACTTGCCTGAAACTGTTCGATCACCTGGTTTCAAGTGGACCTGCACGAGAACAAGGAAGCCAGGCGGAAGAATCGCTCTGGCGCAGCCAGACAGCACCAAGACGGATTATTCGGAAGCGGTGCTGGCCTGAGGATTTAAGCCAGTATTCAAAGGCTGGGCCACTGGGTTTTAAAAGGCTTCTAGGCACCAATCAACCAAAAAGTCAAATGAAAGAGGCTGTGGCAATGCAGGCTTTGGGGGCCCAAGGCTCAGTCCCTGCCAGGGGGGGCTGCGGGCGAGGTCACTGCTGTGAGGCCAACCAGCCGGGTCCCCTGGAGACTGCCTAGACGGAGGGTCTACCGAACGGGCTCAAGCCGCTTGTCGCAGGAGGGGCTGCTTCTTCCGCTCTACCTGTAATTTCTGGGGGCAGCCGGTGCACCAGTTCCCCGACCCCTTAGCTGAGGGCAGGCAGGACATCAATACAATGCAATTATGAAAACAATGCCCGCGTGTTCATGCTGACAGGTCATATTGTGTTCAGACCTTATAAAGTCACGACAATCGCTTCCGGTATCAACAGTTCTATGCTAGCCAGGGATTCAAGGATGAGAGGGATGCTCCAAGGATACGTGGGGATAAAGTACCACAAATAAAACGCTACTGCACCTAACATCTATTAAATAGTCACATCATTACCTAAAATGAAAAACAGGCACAACTGATGAAAATAAATTAGGGATGGGTGTCATATCTTCTACCAATCAGTAAAGGATTCATATTAAGCTACTGAAACTTATTTCCACCAAAACTCACAGAACCACCAGGTTAGAAGAGGAATTAGCTGAGCTTCCCCTTCGCATCAGCTGAATAAGAGCATTCTCGTGCTGCTAATGCAAGAGCAGAAAGCCAATTCTGTTTCCCTCCATTTGCATAGATGGTATCAGTTCAAGGAGCACATCTGTTTCCACAGCACAGTCCTGTGAGTGAAACGGGATCCCTTTCAGTACCTTCCTCCTCCCAGATGGGCAGCTGGGTCCGGTCCCGGGTTGCACTCCCCAGCACCTCCCGTGGCACAGGCTCCATCTTTGCATCCATGTACTCCTGCCCTGGTAAATGGCTGCTGTCCACCATTGCCTTCTGGAAGGCCTGGCCCAGCTCCTCCAGGTCCATGGCGTCCAACTCCATGTAGAGCTCCTGTTGCTCCGGCCCGCTCAGCTCCTCCCAGAACTGAAGCAGGTGGCTCTGCCCAGCCTCAGCCAGGCGGTACTGGAGCGCGCGGACATCTTGCTCCCTGTCCATGGCTTGGGGAGGGAAAAGAAGTTTCATGAGACTCACCGAGGAACAAACACAATTCAACCAGGAAGCACAGCCCATCTCCCTCTTCAGTGGGGTACCCAGGCACTGGATAAGGGTTCCCACTTCTGCATGCACATGGCTGACCGAGCTGGAAAGAGTGGTCATGCAGAAACCCCGCTAATCCCAGTTCAGCGAGAGAAAGCCCTGTTCAAGACACCTGCAAGCCACAGGCCTGCCAAGAGCAGGCACTTGGACTCGGGCTCAGCATGTGCATGTTCCCTCTGTCCCAAGCAAAGCTGGCCTGAGGCGTGTTCATGAGTCCGTGGCAAATCTCCAAGGGTGCACAGACGTTAGTCCTTCAGCCCCCATTATGACCGCTTCTGTAGTGCCCGAGCCTGCCTACTCTTGGAAGCTGAGCAAGTCGGGCCTGGTCAGAATCTGGATGGGAAACTTGAGTTCTCCGTTGAGCAGGGGGCCGGACCTGATGGCCTTCCAAGCCCCTTCCAACTGTTATGATCGCCTTCCCCTCTTCAAGTTACACAAAGTTCTGCAAAGCTGCTTACTTCACCAACAAAGCATACCACCTCCTTTCACTCTTCCTGCACATTTACAAGTGCAAATGGCAAAGCAGAGCGCCAAGGTGGGGAAGGGGATACGACTCCTCCCAGCTGCTCTATGCTAATCTATGAAACAACAGCAGCCATGTTTCATGTGTATCCTTAGGAAACACCCCAGAAATAAATTGTCTGGTTGGCTTAGAAAACATATATACATAGGCACACACAGGCTGGCTCTTCATATCTTGGGACAACCTCCTAGCCTGAAGCCATAAATATTTCCTGCAGAGTCAACCTGTACTGTGCTCTGCCCAGAAAAATCAGCTCCAAACAGCTGCACACAGAAAGTGCAATTTAGTCACCTACCCGTATCACACTTCCTCCTAAGTTGGACATATCACATGCACCATAAAATCGAGTATTGTTATGTACTTCGCACGAAAACATACCTTTTGCTTACGCCACAAGGAGAAGTACCACGAAATACTTAAAGGAAAAAGTAGGCAGCACCGTATTATTACTAAGGACGACAGACACGTTGATTAAACACACACAGAGACCTTAAGTGACATCCCGCAATGTCACACACTGCCTGAGGGAGCCGGTGTGGTGGGCCTGGGGGACGCAGGGCAGCCCCTCCCGCTCAGCCTCACCTACCTCGCAAGGTTGTTGTTGGGAGGATGACATGGCACGGAGTCATTAGGGAAGCCGCCCGGGGCTCAGCGGGAGGGGCCGAATGTGCCCCACTGAGGGAAATGCCCGCAGGTGCAGAGCGGCAAACGCGGGAAAGGGGCTCGGGGGCCGCAGCGCGTCACCCCGGGGGGGGACGGGGCCCGGTGAGCGGAGCCCGGCCGGGAGGCCCCCTTCTGGGCGCCTCTGCCCCTCGCTACCTCACAGGGGTGTTGTTCCGGAGGAAGCCCCGAGCGGGGAGGGCCGCGGACGGCGCCTCGGGTCCCTCCCCAGAGGGAGCGGGCGGGGAGGAAATGCGGCCCATTAATAGCAGCGAGAACCATAAACGCGGCCACTGAAACTCAGTCCTCGCGGTGCCCCACACGCGGGACCTGCGCCGCCGGCGCCTTCCTCCGCCCGGACACGGACACGGACACAGCCCCGCGCCCCCGAAGGGCGCCCCCAGCCCAGCCCCGCGCCGGCCGCACGGAGCCCCGCCGCGACGCGACGCGACGCCCCCCGCCTCGCTCACCTCCCCGCCGCGCCGCGCCGCGCCGGCCAACCGCCCCTGCTGCCTGCGCGCCCTCCCGCCCGGCTATCAGCGGCGCCTCAGGCCCCGCCCCGCTGGCGTCAGCCAACAGCCGCGAGGGAGGCGGGGCCTGGAGACGCCTCCCCCCGAGCGTGGGCGGGGCCAGCGCGGGGAGGCTGCCACGTCACGCCCGAGTGCCGCGGCCACGCAGGGAGGGAGGCAGGGAGGGGGAGCGGAAGTGGCGCGAGGCGGGCGGCTCGGTTGCCAGGGCGACGCGGCGCGTCGTGGCCCGGTCACCGGGGGGCTCCCGCCGAGGCTGACGCGGCCCGGGCTGGCCGCCGCTCCCCCGAGGGGCCCTTCTCAGGGCGCCCCGGGGACGCGCACTCCGGCCTTCCCGCCCCGCGCGGCCCGGCCGGGCCCGTCGCGGAAAACCGGCAGCCGCCGGCTCCTTCGAGGAGGCCTGTTGCTGGGCGGGGGAAGACCCTTTCCCCGCGCCGAGAAGGCGGGTGGATCAAGGGCCAGGCGGGAGACCGAGGAGCAGGCCTTCCTGCTGTTGTGGCGAGACCCCGGGCTGTGAACTGGGGTGACACGGCCCCCCAACCCGAAGCCGGTGGTGGCTGCCTCCGGGCAAACCGAACCGGGGGCACCGCGAGAAGAGGCCCCGAGGTGGAGCAGAGGATCGGGAGCAGCCGGAGGACAGTGGCGGAGCGGGGGGGGGGCGAGTGGGGAAGCGCTCTCCGGCTGTACCCCGCTGCGAAGCTGCCCGACGAGAAAGGGCTCCGTGATGTGCCGGTGAAGGCGAAAGCCCGTGCGAGGGGCGGAGCAGCGGCTCAGCCAGCTGCGGGACACCGATTCTCCTGCAGAGAGACCCCGGAGACTTGGCACCAGCTGCTGGAGGCAGGGAAGCATCGGGTGTTCCCACGAAGAGGCCACAGCGCTAGGCTTCTAAGCCCAAGAGACGTAGAAACCCACCCGGTGCGTGTGGAAGCTGTTTGGTTCTCCTGCCCAATGTTCTCTGGCCAAACTCTAATCACCCCTGAAGGCATATTTTGAGCGCTTATGCAAATTTGCTCTTGCATTCGAGAGGAATGCATTCAGTCACAGCCTACCCAGGGCTTAGCAACAGTGATCGTTCTTGTGGCACAGCCAGCCTCAACCCATAAAGTTTAATTACAGATAACCAGGATTAGAGGTAACAGAAAGATGTTCTGCACATGCGCAAAGATAGTTTTCTTTTTAACATGTTTTTTACTATTTGATTCTTTGCATTAGGTGCCTTGCAACCTTAAAAGGAGAATTTATAGGCAATATTTTCGCCCGTATTTTCCATCAGCATCCAAGGGGCAAGATGCTAATTCTTGTATTTATTACATGTTTGTGTAATATGTTGCAATTGCTTTGCGTAACCCTGATTTTGTCATGGAATGAGACAGCTAAGCCAACATTTAGGAAGAAAAACATTGCTGAGCCTCTGTCTCACCAACCCCAGCCAGTTGGAGAGCTGCTTAATCTGCTTGTCAACAAGGATTTACAACGTCAGTGTGGTCAATGATTCATTTTTAAGGATGAAACAAAAATAAATTTCATAAATTTCACCATGGTTTGTCAAGTCATGAGCTCTTTTGTTATGGATACCACAAAACAATCTGTCGGCTTTGCTGGTAAATCAAAGCATTCTTGTCTTCTTGGCTTGGATTGACATTGTCACCTACCCAGGAGTCACGGTCTGCCTTTCTGCCTGCGCTTTTTTGAAGGAATGACCTGAGAACAGATGCTTCAGGATTTTCTGCAACATTAAAAATTTTAGGGCTTGGCCCTGGAATATGTGAAACTCTGGTGATCTTTCAGACTCCAAGAAGTGTGTGATAGGTCTTTCTCCCCACCTAGTAACCATCCAAAGCCTCATCTTGGAAGAGACTCTGGACAAGCCTTCGTGACTCCATTCTGCAATTATGTGCTACCTGGCTGTACTTTCCCATTATAGCCTGGCTTCCTTCCGCTTTCTATTAACATGACCTTTTTTGTTTCCAGTTCGTCTCAAAGGTTTTTGTGAAGCCATGTGGACTTCTTCTGTTGTCTTCTACCCTTTTTCCTTGTTAGAATTGTGTCTTTTGAATTTCCTTTTTTTAAAATTCCCACCCATCTTCGCTCATTAGTCACTTGTCATGGGACTATCATTGTTCTGAGTTTGCTGAAATTGGCTTCCCTACAATCCAGGGTGTGCGTTTGGCTTTTGCTTCCTTTAGAATCAAGAATTCCAGTATGGCATGGTCATTTCCCCCCAAAATTCCCATACCTGCCACTCTGTCCACTAGGTCTCCCCTGCCAGTTAAAATCAAGTCAAGAATAGCTGGTCCCCTTGTCCCTTTCTCCACTTTCTGTAGGAAGTTATCAGGAACACATTAGGTATTTCTCGGAGGGTCCTTGTTTGGTAGAATTCGTCTCCCAACAGATCATCAGGGAAATTGAAGGCCCACATAACATCTTGTTTTTTCCTCAGAGAAACGCAAGCATCACAGATACAGCTCTGTACTTAATCACTGCCCAAGCTCTCCAACACAATGGCGAATGTGTAACCATTCTGTGTGAAGGTGTGAAGCCACTGAGTGGGGTGGTTCCATCATAGCATTAGTTTGAAAGACCCCTCTGTGATTTGAAATGGTTTTCATCCCCTATCTGTTCCCATTGTTCTGTTGATGGGGTTATTTCCTGGTCTCCTTCCAAGACCATTTCAGATATGAGCCTGCAATTTCACTACTGATCAACATTTTATATAGAAATAGACTCTAGAATCCTAAGGCCCTTAATCATGTTTTCAAAGCCAGTGTGCCATCTGTTTGCTTGTTCTTTTATCGCTGGTGTATTCAGAACACCAGTGGAAGGCATTGTGATGAGTTACGTGTGAATGGTTGCAGTGCCCAGCAGTTACAAATATTTGTTAAGCTTAATGCTGTGAGAAACCTGTAGGGCCTCTGTCAAGTTACGGGATCACCAGCTACTAGGCTCTACGGATTCCTCATGTCATCCTTGAGATAAAGATGTTTACACCCCCTTTTGCCGGAGTAGTTAATTGGGATAGTTGGGCCTTCACTCATCTTCCCTCCCTCGTCCTCCAGAAAGGTGGGGGAAGCTTGTTTTACTGATTATAGGAACTGGGGCCCCTTCTCACAACATAGAGCATTCCAAGATGGAGATTTCTGATTCTGAATAGGACTGGGAAGAGGAGGGAGGGTCAGAGGGCTCAGCTGAATGGCCCAGGTCAACAAGCTATGAGATAAGCCAGGCAATGAGCAAAAAGCAGGCTGCCTCTGATGCAGGGGGAGGCCACCTGGAACAGGGAGGGTCAGAGGGGAGGGCTGTGGCTTTGTCAGCACAGTGGTTCAACCTCGGGTCAAGCAAGACTGGTCCACAACGCTGTGGGTGGAACCAGTTTCATTTGGAGGGGAATTTGGATTAGAATGACCTCCCGGAGTGAGCAGGAACCACTTAGCGTTAGAGGGTCTCTGGTGGAAACTGCCAAAATAAACAGCTGGGGATGGAGGTGTAAGAGAATCCAGAAAAGGACAGTTTCAGACTTTATCCCCCATGACCACTTGTGCTGGTGCCTGGGACACATTTCTGAAGTGTCGCCCACGCTTGCTTTTCCCTGCGCTAAAGGAACCCTGAAAATTCCTCCAAACGACTCAGATTCTACATCGAGCATAAGGAGATCATACTGCGACTCTCCCAGAGGGGGAGGGCAGACCCACTGGAAGTGCCCAACCCTCTGAGAGCCAGGCTGGGAGTTTCTGCAGGCCGGGAGGGACAAGAGATGTTTTTTTCTTGGCAACCTCAATTACAAGCTTTACATCTTGCCTAAAATCCAGAAATAATTGTTATGGGAAGCTGAGCAGCCCATCCCCTGCATGAAACTATAAGGATGTGCTTGCAGGAGGAGACAGCGGCCTCACCTGGCACCTAGGATAGCACAAGCCTCAAATCTGTGCAAGGCAGGAAAACTTGCAGGTTACACAACCCTAAGCTGTCCGAGAGATCTTCCTCCTCAGCCCCGCTCCGTATTTCACAATTCACCCACCCTTGCAGTGGAATTACACAACCAGCCATGTCCCAGGAGACCCAGCAGCAGCTAAAACGCCGCATCTGGCCACGTGGTGAGGACACAGACCAAGGCAAGCCACAGCCTCTTTTTTTTTTTACTCTTTTCCAAGTGTCCTTGAGCAGAGGAGTGTTGAAAGCGTGGTGGGAAGGCCCTCTATCTGATAAAATTCAAGCCTCTTTGTAGACGCACAGCCCGCTATTAGCACCTTCCGGAGCTGGCTCAGTGCTGGGTGCTCTTTCATAGAAAGTATTATGGCCCACCCCGTAAGTCAGTGCTCCAATTTTAGAAGTACCACGGTCCACCTTGCCTATGATGTTTGGGCATTAAGAAAAACCCTGAGTGACCATAGGACGCTTTCTCACCAGGTAGCACTCAATACCAATCAGGAAACGCCTTTATTTAAAGCACGGGGGCCTTCTTTGCAGGTGGCTAGTGCTGGATGGCCCTGAACAGCAGGGACTGGCTGGTCACAGCAATTTCCAGGCAGGCAGAGAGCCAGGCGCTACTTCTAAGCATCCTTTTCTGGCAGTCCCCTCTCAGCACCTCAGTCTCCCGTGTGAAAGGTGTCTTGAACAGGGGCCATCGAGGCATTTTCTAGTCAACGCTTGGAAGAAAAGGCCCATCACTTCGCAGTGCAAGAGGCGTGACTGTGCGGGAGGCGGAGAGCCTCTTTTCTGACCGCAAAGCACTGCTGCTGCTGCTCTCCTCTCCACGAGCCTGGATCATCTGTGGAACGGGAGAATTCCTTTCTCATACCAGTTTCACTGCCTCCAACAGATCTGCTAGGACGTAAGTGCTGTCCCAAGCTTGGCCGGGTTGACGTAGCGCCTTCTCCAAAACTTGAGCTCTCTGCTGCAGTTCCGCAGGAAGCAGCTTGGTTTGGGTCTGTTGCTGGCAGAAAAGGATCTCATTGACTTCACCCTCAATCCTTCGGATGTAGAGCAAAGGGAACGTCTCCTTAAGGCTATCCAGGACAGCACCTCGAAGCTGGGGATCCCGGCACACCAAATTAAGAATAAAAATGCCTGCAGAGAGCAACGTCAGTGAGATTACATCACAGGCCATGCTCCGCCACTGAAAGCCCCTCCATGACCCTCTGCAATCCCGAGAACCCTTTCCAAAAATCACCCTGGCCCTTCCCTGCCCATTTCCTAGCTCACACGGGCCAGGAAACAAGCTGCTCTGCGGCTCCAAGCACGCTCCTCTGCCTGCAGTCATTCACATCAGACCACCCCTAACCGAGCGAGCCGGCGAGCGAGGAGATGGAGCCCCGGTGAGGGCAGGTCCTTGCCCAAAAGCGCACAGGCACGTTCAGCAGCGGCCCTCACCGTCCGGTTTCAGGAGGGACTTCACTTTCTGCAGGAAGGACTTCTCCACAAAGGCGGGGGGCGGGCAGCTCATTCCCAAGGCAGAATCCTTGCTATCCACGTCAAACATGACGGCATCGTAAGATGAGGAGCCTGGGAAAATGGAGTGGAAAAACAGGAACGTGTTCTGTGGCCACCACCAAAATGGATGAGGCAATGGGACTATGTAAGGGGTCCGAGGGCAGCATGGCCACCCCGCCCCACGTGTGCCTTATCAAGGTCTGTGCTAGCCGCACGTCTTTCTCCTTTGCATCCCACACAGAGGCAGCAAATTGCAGCCAGGTGTTTGCAAAGAAGCAACATCCGCCCCAAGGGCCCAAGCGAGTCACTGCACTTTCTGCCTGGTAGGCCTGGCCCTAAAGAGGAACGGATCCACGGAAGCGCTTCCCTCACCAGTACCATTTCTCCCTTTGCCACAGCAGCGACTCACTGGCAGGCAGGGCTTGAGGGAGCAAAAGCAGATCTTACAGATGGACGGCTAGTCATCTTTCCTCCTCCCACCTGGGTTCATGTTTACTATCTAGCCTGTCCGACCTAGACCAAATGTCCCATTTTTCCCTTGAGCGAACCATCTGCCTGCAAAAAGTTGCCCCACCGAACCGAACACAACCATCAACTCAAGAGTTTCGCAGGTTTTAAAACTCAGATTACTATAGTCACTTTGCAGGCGATGGGGAGTGAGTCTCCGACAGAAAACGCCCCCCAGTGGCAGGCAGCGCCAAGTCAGTTTCTTTAGGGAAGGAAGCCCTAGCTGCCAGACTAGCTTGCCAGGACAGGGATGCGCAGTTCACGTCCAGCCCGTTCACTTTCAAAGCAGGGAATCTTAATGGAGGAATGGAGCGCATCCCTTCCCACCTGCCTGGGACCTGTTCCCAAGCCCTCCCGACCACCTGCTTGCAGTGGCAGGTGTCCCAGCCTAGAAGCAGCGCACCTGGGCAACGCATCATGGCGAGGCGCTGTGGGACAGGGTTCTGCTCCACTCACCCTGCCTCCCTTTTGCCGAGCCTTTCTCCATCCCCGCATCCTCTTTCCCAGTGTATTTTTCTTTCTGGATTTGGAGTCTAGCAGAGAGCCCACAAAAATCACGGACAAAGTAGCATCTCCAACCTCCTCACTTGATTTACTCCCCACGTGACCCTGTCTACTGACAAGCTGTGGTCTAAAGCAGCTGCGCAACAATCACTCCGATCTCAAGGACGTCAGGATGTACCTGCTGGATCAGCACACGTGTCCAACCGGTTCAACATTCTCTTTCCAAGCACGGTCCGAATTCCACTCCCAAACAGGGAATGCCGCATCCTACCCATTTTTCTTGTTCTCAGTGGCTATTTCAAAGGTAGGCCACCTCTGGACAACCAGGGCCTTTTAGCAAGTGTGGCAGACAGTCCTCAACAGACACCTTCCTTTTTTAAGCTACACAAGGTAGTGGCCCATTGCCATGACTTTAGGCATGGATCCCGTCAAGCTGAAATATGCTGACACACACCGGGGCTTCTTTTTATATTTTCCCCGTGAGCGGGAAGCACACCAACAGGTTTTCAAAAGTGGGTCTCAAGGCCTCCGACTTGAAACGTCATTCTGACACAATCTGAAAAAGCAACAGCCGGATGCTCTGGCACTGCCTACAAAGAACAGTTTCTGCTGCGGTTTCACGGCATTACAGGTCAGAACTTTGTATGGCAGAGAGACTTCCCCTTGCTCCATTTTCACTTGCTCTACTCTTCCTTCCATTGTGCCAAGCAAATAAAAAAAAGCAGTGGGGATGCATGGGAGAAAGCGGAGCTGCTGGGACTCCACAGAATGACTCAGAAGACACGAGTTCGTGCGGCACGCCAAGGCTCGAGCGCCTGAGTGCTGTGAAACGCCCAGGTGTGCGCTTACCCGCAAGGCCCAGCTTCAGCATGGACAGGCCGAGGGGTCATTACCTTCGGCCGCAAGGTTGGCGACATAGGCCAGCCCGTCCGCGATGTGAACGCTGAGCCTGTCTTCTGGCAAAAAGCCAAACCAGCGCCGAGCCACTTCCAGCATGGCCGGATCGATCTCCACCACGTCGATGCGGCACTGCGAGAGGTAGTCGTGGAGGAAGAGGGGCAGGCTGCCGCCGCCCAGGCCAATCACCAGCACACGGATCGGGGCCGCTGCAATCAGCACACAAGCAGTCAGGACTCGACACCCATCCGTGGAAAGAAGCGCCTTGCCCGCCCACGGGAAGCGCCAGATGGGCCTCGCCACTCACCCTTCTCAGTGTGTCCCAAAACTCCGCATACCTGCAAACCTCTTGGGGCCGCATTACAAACGGCCGAGTGTGCGGGGGACACATGTGACCCATGCGTTTCCCACCCGGGGAGGCCACAGCTAGGCAGGAAAAGGCAAAGCGGACTGCACAACACGCCGCTGCCCCGCCTTGGCTCCCAGGGCCAGCACACAGGCCCTTCCTTTGTCCTGCCTCACCCCAGAGAACCCCCCCCCAGAAACCACACTCCCCCAGGAGGACGGCCGTCACAAGCGCACCATCCACAGGCTGGCATCGTAGCCACAAACTCGGGACGGCACTGGCTTTCAAGAGCTTAGCAGCCTGGCTCTGCGCATGCTCTGAGCAGACACCTCCCGGGAAACGCAAGCGCAGCATTTGGATGGAGCAGCCACGGGGTCCACGCAGCTCCTCTGTGCTGAACAGCCTCCCTGAAAGAGGCGGCACAGAAAGGGAACACGGGCTGCTGCCTATTGCACCGCACGGCCTTGTGCCCCCAAAGCAAGCAACTCCCCGCCTCACTCACAGCGGCCGATCTCTGCAAGCCGACGGCCTGAGGACACACGCCCCACGCGTCAGAAGCCTCTACAGTCCCACGGGGTGTGAGCTCCAGCACCCACGACAGGGATGGGAAACGCTGCGCGGATCCCTGGCCTCGTGCGCCCACACCAGGATGCCTGCGGGCCTCTGCTCAGGCCCTCTCACAGCCCAGAGCACAACAGGCTCCCGGGACCCACCCACATGCCCCTGCAGGCAGGCGCCAGGCGACCGGGAGCGGCTTGCTCTCGCTACCCACCAGGGAGGCACGCGGGACCTTCCAGCAGGCACAGGCCCGCCACCATGGCTCTGTGGTGGGCGCAGCACAGGTAACTTTTGTCAACGGACTGGCCGCCCGGCGCAGCAGTGGGGTCGGCACGATCGCTGGCGCCGCCTTTCTTCTTCTTCTTGTGCTTCTTGTTCCCTGTCCGGCATTAAGTAACAGCTGCTTAGAGAGGCAAATGGACTACCGTGCACAAGAAGTGGAGGAAGGAGTACGAGAACTGAGCGTGGGGGACACCAGACAATGCAGCAGCCGGTTGGCGCCCCCCCCCCGCCCGCCCGCCCCCAGAGTTCATACTTGGCATCAGCATCAAGTTGCTCTGGAGGCCCTCAAGAAATGGCTTCCCAGGAAAGCCAGCTCTGATCGCTGTGGCCTGCACTGAGCGAGGGGGGTTGGAGGGGCGGCTGCGGCCCAGAGAAGCAAACCGGGGGGCGTGTGGAGACCCATCTGCAGGTCCTGGAAAGGCAGAAGGAGCGCAAGCTCCACAGTGCCCACGCTCGCGGCCCGTGCGCTGCCGGCAGCCCCCATTCGGCAGGGCAGCGCCCGCAGCGGCTTGGCCGAGCACCGCTCTTTCTTGGCCTGTGAGCTCACCCCCCGTGTTTCATCTCTGGCACACCTCTCGTTTCACCGTTGTGGGACGCCTTGGAGGAAAGCCTTGCTTCTGACTGGACCACATTCCTGTTGCTGAGGAAGATGAGGCGGCGGAAGTAGCGGGCATCCTCTCCTTTCACGTCCTCGATCACATACTCCCCGCTGAAGGGACTCGTGTCACGATGCTGGATAGTGCGGATTCCGATGTCTCCACCCACGGACAGAAAGGGCACCTGCAGGGGAAGGGCTCCCTGAAGCTGCTGCCACCCCACGGGCAGCACCAGCAAAACACGCAGAACCGAGCATCAACACAGGCAGCTGCCTCCTAGCAGGGGAGCCCGTCTCCCCCAGCATCTACGCTGGCCGCTCAAAGCAGGGTCCTGCGTTACCGTGTTTTTTCCGGCCACGCTAAGGCAAGATGGCAGGCACTGAACCTGTGCGGGCGGATCGCCACCCCTCATGCAAGCAGGAGGCAATACCAGGTGTAGCCAACCTTTCTGCACCCATCTGGCCTCACTAAAGTACATTTGGTGCATCTTGCTTTAAAGGCCCATCCATGCACGGTGACAGACCGACCATGGGCTGGAGCTCAAGAGGGCTTTTGGCAATGCTGCAGCTCTAACAGTCTTGTGCTGCCTCAGGGAGCCAAGCTCGAGGCTGCAATCCTTGGCCCACCTAGCAGCAGTGGCTGGGAAGCCCCATGCCGTTTCCCACCCTGTGAACACATGTAGTGCAAACCTACAAGCCTTCATGGGCATATTTTCTGCAACTGGGAGGGGGGATGGGAATCTCTTAAGCTCATGACTTCGAAACAGAATCATGCAAACAAGCAAAAATAAACAAACTCTCTAACTGGACCCTTATCCCATCTTGAAAAAGAGCAGAAGATGCGTTTTTGGGATGTAGAAGAGCGATTATGTTCTGTTCTAAAGGGCATAGCAAGGATACATAGCAAGGTCGTCTACCTGCTGCTGGGCTGGAAGGCCAGGAGGGGCCAGCTCCATCACCTTTTCCGAGAGCTCCGCCTGGATGGCTCCCATTCCTTCATAGTGTTGCTCTCTATGCAAGGCCACCGTCGCCAGGCGCCAGAACCCTGCACTGGCCGCCAGTTGCTTCCGTCCCTCCTCCGTCCCAAAGAGCCATTCCGTTTCTCTGCCCTGTGGAACTGGGGAGAAGCAACACCGCTAACATGGACTGTGGGGAAGCGGCCGCCCTTGCCTGTTAAAAATGTCAGCCAGCACCAACATCCTCGGCTGGACTAGGACATAGATTACCACTCTTGCTTATAATCTTGGGATGTTCAATGAATAAATTTCAGCATTTATTCTTATTCTTAATTTAAATGCTTAAATGGAATAAGGAACAAAAGCCCGCCCCCCTTACAAGAGAAGTGGAAGAATTCAGAGACATAACTTGTAAAAGCAAATGACTACAATACTGTGATGGTTCCTCTCCACCCAGTGGTTGAGGAGAGCAAGGGGAATGGATTCATTTGTAAAAATGCAGCCTGTCCTCATTTATTTTTTTCAGGGCTTCCCTCCACCCCAGTCCCACTCTGTCTGTGACTATTGCTCTACTCTCTTCTGGAGGAAAGAGGGTGAATGGACACTGTGGAGAGGGGAAAACCCAGAGCCACACTTCAGGGGCCATTACTTGCCCAGTCAGCAAAAGCAATGGCTGAGCAGGTAACCTGTTGCTGCCCAGTAATATATCGCTTTGCAGTATATTCGAAGAAGTCTCTGCTTCCGAGATATTACTAGCCGTGTTGAGACACTCTTCTGCTATTTGGGTCAGTCAAGGAGAATAGAAACTCACTGATGAAGATGGCAAACTGATTGTCACGAGACACTTTCACAGCGAGGTTATGCACTACGTGCACAGTGTAGCGTGCTTGGCCAGAGTCCTTACTGCAGAGATCCAGAGAGACGCTCTCTGCACTGGGGTTCTTACTGAGCTGACTCCGAAAGAGAGAGTACTGCTGCCTCTCTTTCACGGCCTCAATTAGATGCTCAGAGGTCTTGAACCGGACAGGCTTGTCCTGCGCTTCAGCACATAGCTCCAGGATGCAAGAAGCTGAGCCTGAGACTTGTCTGATCTTTGTCATGACATAGACAAAGACAGGCAGGGCAAATTCTCCCTCTGAAGGGCCTGCTTCGTTGCCAAAGACTTGGTGTATTCGAACCATCCAGCCTTCCTGGGAGAAATAGTCCACAGCGGCCTTCAATACATGCGCTTGGGCCAAGGAGACACATAGGTAGCGACCTCCGAACTGCAGGACACGGCCAATTTCAGCAAACATGGCTTCTGCCCGTCTCAAAGCGGTCTCTTCCCCTTCAGTCAGGAGGGCGTCGAGAGTGCCTTTGTCCAGCACCACCTGGAAGCGCCCATCGGGGAACTCCATCTGCAGCACATCCATGACCACGTAAACCATCTTGGGCCGCAGGTGCACACTGCGTTCCTGCATCTGCTTGACCACCACCTCACTAATGTCCACATTGGTGATATCTTGATACCCCTCATCATAGAGCTGCTCACTCAGCTCCGAGTTGCCACAGCCAACAACAAGGATCTAGCAGGAAAGCACATAAAGAACGTCACACATGGTGAGCCAACCAGAGCGGTTGCTTAACACTGATATTCCCAGACGATTTGGGCATAAGGCTCCGGCCACTGCTCGGAAGGCGGAGCATGAGAAGGGGAGCAGACCAGGACTGCCGTTGCTACATCGTCTCCCCTCCAAAATGAAGCACCCTCAAACAAAGCAGATTTCTAGCAGCTGGTACTCAACCCACCGAAAGTTCTTCTATAAGAAGGTTGAAATGAACCACTAACAAGGAAGGATCACACCTCATTTTAATTCATGGAAGGGTGGCGAGATGGGGATGTGAACTTCAGGCACCCTAACTTCTCATTTCACCTGGCCCATGCAACAGCCACATTTTTAATCTGCAAGCTGTTCAGTGGAGCTGGGGGCAGGGCGTCTCGTGCGCGCCTGGACTACACAGGCAGTGCAGTGGGGAAAAAGCGGTGGAGCCGATGGCTGCATTTCAGACTTCGAGCAACAAATGATGGCAAAGCTTCCTAGTGCAAAAAGGCTGCTAGCAAATGGAAAACTGGCCTACTTAACTATCATTCTCACTGACCTCCATGAGGGCTACTTCCGAGTAGTTATTACAGGGCTACTTTTAATTATTGTATTTCGAGAGCTATCTATACCACTGTTATTGTTGCTTTTTGCTGCCGCTAGTCGGGAAGTCGCGTCAGACCCATCGCGACCCCGTGGACAGCACTCCTCCAGGCCCTCCTTGCTCCACCGTCCCCGGAGTCCACCCAAGCCCACACCCACCGCCCCAGGGACCCCATCCAGCCCCCTCCTCCTGGCTTTTATTAGCAAAGACGAAAAACAGCTCCCAATGCAGTTTATGTTAGGAGACCGTGATAAAACGCGGAGCAACGATCAGAACAGCTTCTTGGTGAGAACAACGGGAAGAAGCACTGGGGAAAGGCCGGCCAAACAAGGGGGTCTTCAGCCGTGGGCAGAGAGGAGGCCGCGCGATCTCAGCGCCGAGGCCGCGGCAGTGGCGGGTGCCGGGGCGGCGACGGGGCTCCCTGGCCCGCCCGGGCGCCGCCACAACAGCGGCCAAGGCGCGGCCCCCGCGCAGGCAGGGGGCAGCCCGCCGGCCCGGAGCAGCGTCCTCCGCGCCGCGCTCCCGGGGCGCGAGCCCCGCGCGGGGCCGCCCGCTCCAGCCGCGGCGGGGGCGCCGGTCCCCGGTCCCCGGTCTCGGCCCGCCCGCCCCCGGGGGGTCTGGCCCCGGGCCGACCTCGCAGGGGCGCTGTGCCGCGCGGCCCCGCGCCCGCCCCCTCGCCCGCCCCGGCTCGGCTCGGCTCGGCTCACCGCGTCCCGCGGGCGCAGGTAGCGCCCCAGCGGCGCCCGCAGCTCGGCCCACGCGCCGTACCACTCGAAGGCGCGCCCGCCCCGCGCGCGGAAGAAGCGCTCCCAGTAGGCGGCCGAGGCGAAGTCGCGCGCGCGCCGCGGCAGCAGCCGCAGCCCCGCCATGGCCGCAGGGGAGGCGGGGCAGCGGCCGCGCGCCTTCTCGTTGGCTCCCGCGCGCACGTGGGCGCGGCAGGGCCTCTGCGCAGGCGCCGCCGCCGCCGCCGTCCCCGCCGCACCGCGATGGCCGCCGCCGCCGGGAGGAGCGTGGTGCTGGTCACCGGCAACGCCAAGAAGCTGGAGGAGGTGGGCCGGCGCGGCGGGGCGGGGCGGGGCAGCCCCCCCAAAGCTCCCTGGGCGCCCGTGGGCCAGCCGCGCACGCTCAGCCCGGCCTACCTGGCAAGGCTGCTGTTGTGAGCTTAAAACGGGGGCGGGCGCGGCGTGCGCGGCCTGGGGTGCCTTGCAGGGAGAAGGCGGCGCATAAGTACCGCCAGCTAGTTGCCGCGATCCCCCCAGCGGGCTTCGCTGGCCTGTCCCGGAGCCTGACTGCTGCTCTCTCGCTCCCTCCCGCAGGTGATCCAGATCCTTGGGGACTCCTTCCCGCACAGACTGGTTGCAAAGAATATGGACTGTGAGTTTCCTTCCCGTGCTTGGATGCATGAGGCTCGGTGCCTGGATGCACCCGGCCCGCACGAACACGTGCTATTTGTATTTCGCAGTGCCCGAGTACCAAGGGGAGCCTGATGACATCTCTGTCCAGAAGTGCCAGGAAGCAGCAAAGCGGGTGCGTTCTTTACATTTTGGTTTCTAGAACATGCTCAGGCAAGATTAGGGAAGTGAATATTTGTCTCTATTTTGGCCCCGATCTTTTCCTCACTGTGTTCACCTTAACAGATCCAGGGCCCGGTTATAGTAGAAGACACCTGCTTGTGTTTCACAGCTCTTGGAGGACTTCCTGGGCCATATATGTAAGTAGGAGTTAAGGTGTGTGTTCTGCAGGTAGGCGGTAACTGAACAAGGATCAGACATCTTTAATGGGGTTCTCTGAACTCTGAATGCCCTTTTTCTATATGGGGATAGAAATGGAATAGGGAAAGAGAAGCATGGCTACTGCTCACAGTTAGTGTGCAAGGGACAGGTACACCGATGACGGAACGCTTAAGTCCAGGTGGCAGTGTATCTGGCTAGTTCGCATCACCTGACTATGTCTGGGGTCAAAGTGATCCGAAAATTGGCCAGTTCTACATTTGACACTGACAGAGGATTGTCATCTTATTCCACAGTGCCCCGGAAGTGTTGTACCAAAAGGTAACCTATGTATGGGTTGGATACATATTTAATCAGTGCTGTTCACTGAATAATATTTAGGTTTTTCTGTTCATAGAGCAGTATTTGAGTACTTTTATTATGTCTATGACAATGAAGAATAAGATTTGTACTTCTTGTTTCAGAAAATGGTTCCTGGAGAAGCTAAAGCCGGAAGGTAATTCAGGCATCAGTTTTCTGTTCCACCTGCTCTTACTTTTTCTCCTGCCCTACTCTCCTATTTTGTAGTGTTTCATGAAGCTTTACTGTGTCGCCTACCAGCAAGTAATGCTTTTGCAGAGTTCTGGCTCATACCAAACCCACACGTTGGCTGTATTTCTCCATACTCCCACCCCCACCCAACAACTTTACTCTGGTGGAGAGTTGCAGTACCTTGCATGTTACCTGCCTCATCTCCCCCACCCCATTATTTATTTATTTATTTATTTACATATTTATATGCCGCACCCTTGCAAACAAGTTGTGCTTGGTCTGACTCACTAGGAACTGCCTGGGCTGTTTCTCAACTTACGGTTTTGTTTTTTGTTTATTAGTTTTCAGCAGTATACTAGAGAGGCTTGTGACTCCTCAGTGTGTTTTAGATTTTGTGTCAGTTTGGCAGAAAAAGGTCCTGGTTTTTTAATTTGTACATGTATCTTGGTCTTAATGCACCCATTTTTTTCTTTAGCCATCCATTTTTTAAGACCAAGTCAGTGAGAAAGAGAACAGTGTGCTGGGATGGAGAGGGAGCGGAATGGACGGAGTGTCAACGAGGGCTCAGTGTAGGATTCCCACGAAAGGGATCGTTTGATTCGTGTGCCTGGGATGTGCTTGCAGTTTCCAGTTTCCACGTGCCTTTCCTCCTCGGCTCCTCCACGAATATTGGCTTGTCGAGCAACCCTCTTCCACACAAGGAAGTGTATGACGTCCCTTTTCCTGTGCTTAGGTCTGTACAAGCTATTGGCTGGGTTCGAGGACAAGTCCGCGTATGCTCTCTGCACCTTTGCGTTCAGCACCGGAAACCCAGCGGACCCCGTGCGACTCTTCAAAGGCCAGACTCATGTGCGTATGGGCGGGTCTGTCTATCCGGAGAGCCGCACTGCTCCCACCGCTGCTTGTCTTCAGTATCGCAGCACTTACTTTCTTCCATCAATGCTGTGCGTGAGCCAGCATCGTCATCGCAATCATGTGGGGCTTCCTACTCTGCGGGGCCCACCCTTCCAGCTCTGTTCTTCCCATGGCGTACTTTGCTGTGGATTCTGTAGGGTAATTTGTTGAAGGTTGGAGAGCCAGTGTGGCGTAGTGGTGAAGGGCATGGGACTGGGACTCAGGCGATCTGGGTTCGAGTCCCCGCTCGGCCATGGAGCCAACTGGGTGACTCTGGGCCAGTCACAGACTCTCAGCCCAACCTACCACACAGGGTTGTTGTTGTGGGGATGAGATGGAAGAGGAGAATGATGTCAGCTGCCTTGAGCCCTTTAGGAAAAAGGCAGGATATAAATCACAATATAAATAAATAAATAGTGAAAGATCCTGCCTCCAGTCAGGGGTCGGCCCGGCAGCTTCCAGCTCTGAAGCGCTGTATTCTACTTCATGTCTGGCCACTTGTCGCATTAATCTCCTCAGAGGTGGGCAGAGCTTCCATTACACCTGAATCCTGGTGGTGCTTCTGAAAGGCTAGAAGGGCTGCTCAGCAAATGGGAGGCGAGAGCTACTGGTGGGTTTTTCCTGTTGTTGCTCCTTTTAGCAGCAACTATCCTGGGGGTGGGGAAGTGTGCACAGTTAGCTACTAAAGGAGAGCCAATTCAGCAATGGGTCAATGGAAACGGCAGCCGGCCACCCCTGCTTCCCTGCAGTCCCCTCCAGCCTTCTCTGCCATTCTCGGGAGTAGCTGACACATTCTCCACAGTCAAAGCCCAGCTCCTTTGTTCTTGACTGAGCACTGCAAAATATCTCTGGCTTTATCTATTGACTCACAGGGTCATATAGTTGATCCACGGGGACCCAGAGACTTCGGGTGGGATCCATGCTTCCAGCCGGAGGGTTATGATCAAACGTAAGTGCCACTTGCCTTCTCGTCATTTGGGCTTCTCGCAGTAGGTTATCCTGGCCCATTTGGAAGCCGCAGCTCTCAGGAGAGTACAGTTTCTGTTCCAGGGAACTGCCAATTCAGCCCTTGAGCATTTGTGGAAATACGTGTTTCATCAGGGACTCCCATGTGCTGGCAACACTTTGATAGTGGTAAAGTGCGCCCCATGTCTTCCCCACCTAAAGGAAGTACAGCACACCCCCGTGAAGGCGCAGTTCAGCGTCCGCGGCCTCAGTCTTTTGCAGAATTTTCCGTGCGGCTGCTTGCTCTCAAGGAGATTGTTTTCTCCGAGCGTGTCCAAACCGATCTCCTTGCAAGCAAGCAAGGACTCGCTCTGAGAAAACGATCTCTGTGTGCCCCTGCCCCCTCCCCGGCTCGGCCCGGCCCGGCCTGCACTGCCTTGGCAGCCCGCACCCATCGCCGGCACCTTTCAACTGGCCCCCCGTTCTAAGGCTTCTGGCAATGAACCTTTACCACATTCGAAATTTGCGGTTTTTCACAATTTGCTCTAGGAACGCAACCCCCACGAATTTCGGGGGACTGCTGTACAGGATGCCCAGCGGAATTTCTCTTTACTTTTGCATTCACGGTTTAGGCTGAGGCGGGGGATGCAAGTTTAAGAATGGCACAATAGCTGGCGCAGAATGAGTAGACTGCCCCAGCTGTTCTCAGTCCTTTACTTCTTTCTGCCCTTCTTAGGTATGCCGAATTGCCCAAGTCTGTGAAGAATTCTATCTCTCATCGTTACAGAGCTTTGAAAGAGCTGTCTGCATATTTCAGTCAACAGAACAACAAAACAGAGACCACGCCTGGCCCCACTTAGCCTGCCTGGTCCCGTGGGAAGTTGAGGATTTTGTACAGAAAGCTGTAGCTGAAACAGATCCATGTGTGTCTGCACAGATCATGTCCAGTAAAGATACTATCTTTAAAATCAGCCGTGACTAGCTTCGCTGTTCTTAAATGCTACAGAGACAGATGTGTGTTGAAGTATCAAAATTAGCACTAAAAATCCACTGGAGGATTTACACAGGAGAAAAACACTGGGTTGATGTTGCTCATCGGTGTGTTCGCCTCAGATGTTTGCAAGTACTTCCTGATTGGAAGCCTTCTGCCCTTGCAAAAAATAGAGTCCAGTAGAAAGTCTCCTAAAAAGGGTTCCCAGATATTTGATTATCTAAGCTACAATCATAAATAGATGTATTTATGGGGTACATTTCACTGAATATAGTAGGACTAGAATAAACATGCATAGGATTGCACTGCTTATTTAACTGAAAACAGTTAGGGACCCTCCCTTTGTATTTGTCAAGTTGGTTTCTGCCTAAATGTTTTAAGTTCAGTAGAAAAAAAATAAGAATTTGCATTGCGTGTGGAATATGTAATCTATACAGAGGACTGCTGTGTCTGCCGCATCTCCTGCCATTGTGAGTGCTTCTTAAATGTGATTTCTCCACAAAGCGTATTTTTCTATGACACAGTGGAAGTACGGTTCCTCACACACGTGTACCTCATACTGTCGTTCCATTGCTGTTGCGTGTACACACATGAGGTGTCTACTTGTAAAAAGTATCACTTTGCTTATACCGGTTCCTGTGAGGAGTCTTGACTGGCTCCTGTATAGATATATAAATTGGCAAATTAAATGGCTGTTTTCCAATAGGACACTTGTAATTAGCAATCCAAAAATCTGAGTATGGATCTACATTGGTAAGCATACCGTGCCAAAGCCAACGGGCTTGCTGAATTTGGCGTCCTGTTTCGAGGAACCCTGGGAAGCGTGGTTCTTTCGGGAATCACGGACCCCCCCGAAACCGCCCTGCCTCGCCCTCCCCCTCCCCCTCGCCGCAGCACGGCCGGCTTCTCCCCTTCCGAAACGGGCTAGAGGCGCAGCCTCCCCCGGGACCTGCCGATTCCAGCGGCGGCCCGCTGCTTCGGGAGGGTGGGCGCAAGCGCGCCCGTCGCAGCTGCTGCCCGCCCGGCGCTTGCTCGGCGCGCAGGGGCTCCCCGGCCGGCAGCCGCGGAGGCGTGAGGGGACCCGCTGCGGCGCGCGGCGTGGGCCCGTCCTGCCTGCCTGCCTTCCCGCGCGGCCGCGGCCCACCTGGCTGCGCCCCCGGGTCAAGCGCCCCCCGGGCCCTGGGCGGGGCCCCCGCCCGCCCGCCCGCCCGCCCGCCCGTCCCTGGCTCCCGGCGCCGGGCTCCATTCGCTGCCGGCCGCGACGGAGCGGGGGGGGGAGGGAGGGGGAGGGGGAGCGCCCCCCGCCGGGTCTCCCCAGCCCCGCCCCCGCGCAAGGCGCCCCGCCCCGCGAGCGCTCGACGGCGCCGCCCCTGCGCGCGGCCATTTCCGCGCCGGCCCGGCCCGAGAGCAGGTGAGCGGCAGGTGAGCGGCGGCGCGCTCCCCGCGGGGAAGGGCGCGATCCGGGGCGGCCTGCGGTCGCGTTCGGGGGCGCCGGCGGGCGGCCTCCGTGCGGGCTGGAAGAGGGGCCGCGGCGGAGCGGCGGCGGGGCTCCTGGCCCAGGCCCAGGCCCGGCCGTCGACGCGCGCCCCGCCCCGGCCCGGCCCGGCCCGTGCCTGCGCGGCTTTCCGCCTGGCCCGGAGGCTGAGGGCGGCAGCGGCCCGGCTCCGCGGCTGCAGCTCGGCCGCGCCAGGCCGGCGGCCCGCCTCCCTCCTGGCCAGGCCCCCTCGGCTGGGCCGCCCGCCTGGATCCGCCGCAACCGGGCGCCGGGCCCGGTCTCGCGGGGGGCTGCCTCCGGGACCTCGCAAGGGCAAGAGCGAAGCGGCGGGACCGTGCGCTCCTCGGAGCATTGGCCTGCGCTGCCCGCACAGGCGGCCAGCCCTGCCCCGGTCTCGGATCGGGTCCTTGCCCAGCCCTGCCAGGGGACGCTGGGGATCGCGTGTCGTTTGCGGGGCTGGGGCGCCCGATTCGGGGAGGGGCGCCTCCTGCCCAGCAGTGCAAATCCCGGGGTCTCCCGTGGATCGTTTCTGGTGTTTGGGGCTGGTGTCTTGTCATCTGCAGTGTGTTTTTTTCCTCTTTGTAATTGCCAGTTATGTTCTCCCAGTTCTGTCCCGTATTCCCCCTGCCCAAGCACTACTGAGGATTTCCATGCTCTTCCGCAGATGATGCGTATGAGAGACGAGAATGCTTTGCAAAAATAACATTTACGTATTTAGCGTACATTTAATACTGGGTACTTCCAGGTGAGAAGTTTATCACGCATTCATTCATTCATTTAGTTATTTAAAAATCTGTATGCCGCCCCCTTGCGACAAGCCTCGGGGCGGCTCACAACAACAAATAAAACATCCGCAATAACAATATTCAAAACAACATTAAAAACTGACATTAAAAACACTGTATCCTTCATGAAATTCTATCCTATACGGTTTTTGCAATATTTTTATCCACTTCCTTTCTACAAAAACTAATTAAGGTGGTAAGCACACAATAGCTGCGCAACATCTTTTGACACATACCTGCATGGCTTTAATTGCCTTTGTCAAGATGATTCTGTTTCTGTAATGCTCCGGTGCCTTTTGACTGTCGTAGATGCTCTTCTGCCCATGTGCAAGGATTTCAAAAAGCATTTCGTAATCCAGCTAGGTAGCATTCCTTTTGTTGGTAATGGGAATGGAAGGTTTGTGACTTAAGCCTGACTACTGAATTTGGCCTCTGGTCATTGTGCTTGGCCAGTGCAGGCCAGCAGTGTATGCAACAAAATATTAGATGCCTGTAGTTCATCAAAGATGGATTGGCAAATTATAAATCTTCCCAGTATCTTTTTGTTTTCAGAAATACTGAGTCTTTTTTTAAAAAACCAACAACATAGTTGACTAAAAGGTTCTCATGCAAACTCTTGCTTGAGCCTGTTACTTTAAAGCATTCGGCTGTCAGCACCAAGGAATATTGTCCTGGTCTGCGAGGGTTATTTACAAAGTCAGTGTGTTAGATGACACTTTTTGAAGGTGTCATCCTGTATTCAGGGGTACTATGTTCCTGAAGATCAGTTGCTCAGTGGTGGGAGGGTGCGTTGGAGAGCCTAGTGCCTTCACACCGCATAAAAAGAGCCGTGCTGGATCAGATTGTGGGTCCATCTGGCATTGTGGCCTCACAGCAGCCTGGGGGATCCACAAGCCGGGCACGAGTACAACTGGACACTCCATCCCACTTCCTTAGTAAGGAGATAAAATAAATAACTGGTGCACACAGGCTTCCTGCCGTGTGACTGGCAGCGTCTTGGTGGCCACTCGTGGAAACAATGCCGGGCAGCTGATCTGGCAACACTGCTCTAACAATGTGCATTCAGGTTGTTTGCTTTTTGAGGGGTACAGAAATGTGAAAGGAAGTAGAGTTGTGCCAAAATGTCTTTTTTGTCTTTTTGAAATAATGGATTGGATCTTGATTTTTCTTTTTTGCCACTCTTTGTAAACTCTCAGTGATTAAAAAGGAATTGCTGCCCATTCTCTCTATCATGGGATGTTGCTGGGATGAAGTGGTGTCCGATCCATTGTGACCCCATGGACAACACTCCTCCAGGCCTTCCTGACCTCCACCATCCCCCAGAGTTCATTCAAGCTCACACCGACTGCCTCAGTGACTCCCTCCAGCCACCTCATCCTCTGCCGTCCCCTTCTTCTTTTGCCATCTATTGTTCCCAGCATCAGGGTCTTCTCCAGGGAGTCCTTCCTGCTCATTAGGTGGCCAAAGTATTTGAGCTTCATCTTCAGGATCTGGCCTTCTAAAGAGCAGTCAGGGTTGATCTTCTCTAGGACTGACCGGTTTGATCGCCTTGTGGTCCAAGGGACTCGCAGGAGTCTCCTCCAGCACCACAATTCAAAGGCCTCAATTCTTCGGTGCTCAGCCTTCCTTATGGTCCAGCTTTCACAGCCATACATTGCAACTGGGAAAACCATGGCCTTGACTATACGCACTTTTGTTGGCAGGGTGATGTCTGCTTTTTAGTATGCTGTCTAGATTTGCCATAGCTTTGCTCCCCAGGAGCAAGCATCCTTTAATTTCTTGGCTGCAGTCCCCATTTGTGGTGATCTTGGAGCCCAGGAAAATAAAATCTGTCACTACCTCCATTTCTTCCCCATCTGCAGTGGTACCTTGGCTCACAAACTTAATCCATTCTAGGACTCTGGTCGTGACCCAAACTGGTCATGAGCCAAGTTAAATTTCCCCATAAGGTACAATGTAAATAAGGTTAATCCATTCTGTAACCATTTTTTAAATCAGAAAAATGTGAAGCAAAGTGACAACAACAAAGATTGCGGCCATCTCCCCACCCTCACCCCAAGCACAAGCGCTGCCATCTTCCCGCCACCCCCAGCATGACCGAGATCGTGCCTGTCATCCCTGCACACACCCATCATCCCGGGGGTGAGGGGGAGAGACGGGCATGATCGCAGGTGCACTGGGGGAGGGAGAGATGGGCGCAAACGGTGCGCTGGGTGTGGGGGGATGGCCGCGATCGCAGTTCCATTCATGCAGGGAAGGTATGCGTGATCAGAGGCGCGCTCCTGCAGGAAAGACAGGAGGAATCTCGCCATTGCTTCTTGACTTGCACATAGGTTTCTCAAGAGACAGATAAGATGATCTGGTGCTTTTCCCTACTTTCTTCAACAAAGCCTAAGTTTTGCAACCAGAAGCTCATGATCTGAGCCACAGTCAGCTCCTGGTCTAGTTTTTACTGACTGTATAGAACTACTCCATCTTTGGCTGCAGAGCACATAGTCAGTCTGATTTCTGTGTTGACCGTCTGGTGAAGTCCATTTGTAGGGTCGTCTTTTGGGTTGTTGGAAAAGTGTGTTTGCTATGAGCATCGTATTCTCTTGACAAAATTCTACCAGCCTGTGCCCTGCTTCATTTTGTACTCCAAGGCCAAACTTGCCTGTTATTCCGGTTATCTTTTGGCTTCCTACTTTAGCATTCCAATCCCCCATGATGATAAGGACATCATTTTTTGGTGTTAATTCTAGAAGGTGTTGTAGGCCTTCATAGAACTGGTCAACTTCAGCCTCTTCAGCACCAGTGGTTGGGGCATAGACTTGGACTATTGTGATGTTGAATGGTTTGCCTTGGATTCGAACTGAGATCATTCTGTCATTTTGGAGATTGTATCCCAGTACTGCTTTTCCTACTCTTGTATTGACTATGAAGGCTACTCCATTTCTTCTGAGGGATTCTTGCCCGCAGTAGTATACCTGATGGTCATCTGAATTGAATTCACCCATGCCTGTCCATTTTAGTTCACTGATTCCTGAGATGTCGATGTTCAGTCTTGCCATCTCTTGTTTGACCACGTCCAGCTTGCCTTGATTCATGGATCTTACATTCCAGGTTCCTATGGAGTATAGATCTTTGCAGCATCGGACTTTCCTTTCACCACCAGATACATCTGCAACTGAGTGTCCTTTCGGCTTTGACCCAGTCGCTTCATTCTTTCTGGCGCTACTAGTACTAGCCCTCTGCTGTTCCCCAGTAGCACATTGGACACCTTCCGACCTGAGGGGCTCATCTTCTGGCATCATATCTTTTTGCCTTTTGGTACTGTCCATGGGGTTTTCATGGCAAGGGTACTGGAGTGGGTTGCCATTTCCTTCTCCAGTGGATCACCTTTTGTCAGAGCTCTCTGCTATGACCTGTCCGTCTTGGGTGACCCTGCACGGCAGAGCTCATAGCTTCATTGAGTTACACAAGCCCCTTCGCCACGACAAGGCAGTGATCCATGAAGGATGGCAGAGATTATTTAAAAGCTCTTTTTACTCCTTTCTCTTCCAGTCTTATGATCGATACAATTAGCAATAATTAAAATCTTTGTCTTTTGTCAAAAGCTTCTTGCACAAAGAGTTGGGAGGATTTAAAAAAAAAAGGTGCAAGAACTCCGTGATATGCAAAATCTGTCCGAAGGCCTTAGAGCTCAATCTTAACAGAAGTTCCCTGTCTTGGACATTCTTGGTGCAGTGGGCCTACATTTTGTCAGTGATAAGAGGAGGTTTGCTTTTGGTGCCATAGCAATGAGATCGTGACACCTGGACTGTGGAACTTTGCATATGTACTAAGTGGACCTTATCAGTCAGCGTCTCTGGCTTATTTCGTTTTTTAAGCACATAGTTTAATTGCACTGCTCTAACCAGCGCATAGTTTTTGTGGCCAGTAGAGTCTGAGGCAAGTCCCATCAAGGGAATGGCGTGTGTGGAAGCTTCAGTGGCCAGTTGGGCTACCCATGGGAGGGGCTCTGCGTGGGGGTGCCATGTTGTCACTCAGGACAGGCATAACCTGTCCAGTTCTGACAGCTGCATAACTTTGCTTAAAGGCTTCACTGTATCATGCCAAGTGTTACTGCAGCCCTTTGAAGCCTTACATTTGCTAGTATAAAATGAATCGTGGGGATGAAAAGACGCTATTTTTATTGGAAACTTCTAGGGTTCCTCTTCTTTTCCATGTACCAGTTTGTATGAGGAAAGCTATGCAGGTGTCACTGTGATCAATGTGTATAAGACTGGGAAGTAAACTCCGGCCTAAGTAGGATTTTCTTTTTAGGCCTCTCTTCTAGGTGGTGCGTTTCTCCTCTTTCCCTCATACTGGACAAGTAAAAGCAACACCCGAATGAAGATATGCCTCCCAAGTTCAAGCGGCACCTCAATGATGATGATGTCACTGGGTCAGTCAAAAGTGAGAGGGTGAGTGCACAAAGACCTCGGCTTCATTCCCATGTTTGAACTTTGCTGCCTTGCCAGTGGACCCGGTTGTGGCAGCAGAAGGACTTTCGTCAGTCCCCGACCCTATCCAGGGAAAATGGCTTCGAGCCCTGGGAAAATGATATGTGATAATGGGACGTTTAAATGAATCATGTCTTGACTAGTGAACAACTGGATTTCCTCCTCAATACATGGACTGCGCTGAAAACTCACAGACTGACAGCCTCTCAACAAGACAGGCAGGCTAGTCTGTCTAAAGCAGTGGTAGGCAAAACAGATGTTTTGGGCCATGACTCCCGTGACCGGGTCCTCCCAATGGTCAGGCTTCATGAGAATTGCATTCCCGGAACAACTGGAGGGCACTTCCTTCTCCGCAGTGTGCCTGGAAGATTCCTACACAATTTTGCTTAAAAACTCCCCAGTAGGATATGTAGGGTTCATTGTACAACTGTCTGACACTTTAGGCTAAAATGTAGTCCAAAAACGTTTCCTTTAGTTCTCAGAGTAATTAATGTACCGTATTTTTCGCTCTATAAGACGCACCTGACCATAAGACGCACCTAGTTTTTAGAGGAGGAAAACAAGAAAAAAAATATTCTGAATCAAATGGGCACATAATCACAGGCACATTCCCCATCGCTTCCCCATGGGCTGCACATCTGACAGACTTACTGCACACACATATTCGCTCTATAAGACGCACAGACATTTCCCCTTACTTTTGAGGGGGAAAAAAGTGAGTCTTATAGAGCAAAAAATACGGTACATTATCTCCGGCTGTTTTTATAACCCTCCTGTGCACACAGCTAATGCTAAAGAACAGAAATGCGTTCAAGAGCAAGGAGAGCGCAGGCTCGGCCTCTTGCCGCTTGACAGTATTTCCTTATTTTGAAGGGCCGTGTCCTGACTTTTGAACAGCGGTAAGAGAGGGGATAGCAGAGGAAATGAAACACTCACGCAGGCAGGTTCCTGGGGCCCGGCTGTGCACCTCTTCAGGGTCCCTGCGGCTGGCTAGGATGGTCTTTTGGCAGGGGCAGGAGGCGGGCAGGCTCTGCAAGCCGCCGCTGCGTGGGCCAGCGGCTGGGGCCAGGCTGCAGTGCTCTCTGTGGGAGGCAGGCGTCTGAGTCCTCCCTGGGTGGCCTCCTTCAGTCCCAAGGCAAACTGGAAGCGCAGGGAAACGGGTGGCCAGGAGGCTGAGGCGTGTGGGGCAGGCAGGCGCGCAGTCTCATTAAGAGGGCGGGTGAATCAGGTAGCAGGCCGGCTCTTCAGGTGTTGGGCCAGGCAGCCACGGGAAAGGCCATCGCCTGGCAATGCCGCTCTGGCCACGTGGCCAGCACACAACCCGAGGTGTGGTCAGACGTCCTCTGGTAATTCCTCTGCATAGCAATGACTGTCCACCGCACCTGAAAAGCGAAATAATGCACGCTAAAAAACAAACCGCACACTACTGAAGTTTCCATTCAGATATATTTTTTATTTTTATTCTGCTTTGAAATACTTTATTGCACCTATTTCTGTTATTCTGTTGTGGGGAGCTTATGTGGCGTGCTGGCTAGAGTGCTGGACTGGGACTCAGGAGATGCAGGTCCTGCTCGCCACTCAGCCATGAAGCGCAGGGGGCGACTTTTGGCTAGTTAGCAACTTTCAGCCTAATCTACTTCACAGGGTTGTTCAGAGGATAAAATGGAGAGGAGGATTATATAAGCTACCCTGGGTTCCTTGTGGGAAAAAAGTCAGGATATTAATAAATACATTTTTAATAACTTGTGAGGGATGCTGACAATGGGAGATAAAGAATATAAAAATTTCAGACCAGTTTTAATATTGTTAAAAACTGTATGAGAAGCAAGGGAAAACATTAACAAGAATAAATAGAAACATTAAGAAATAGAAACAATAACCAATTTTACATTTTATACAGAATTGCAGTATACTGAATACTCAATACAAGGGATCATAAATTAATTTTTAAAGGAGCAGATTTGATGAGAGGGAGAAGGAAGAGGAATAAACCTACTGGAAAAGAGGCTTCCTTGCTTTGCCAGTGGGCACTATCTTCTGAAAAAAATGGTCATCAAGAGCCCAGTCTTAAAGCAGTTTTCTGAAATTATTATTTTTAGTTATAATAAAACACACACCATAGCAGACACTTTCCAGATCTCTCAGGAGCTGGTTAGGGAAGAAGAGTTGAACTAGGGTGTGTATTTTTCTGTTTCTGTTTCCTTCAAGATGCGGATTAGTGAACAGGTTTTTGGTTCCATTAATTTTCATAAGAATCTTTTGATAGCAGTTAGATTAATCTCACCCATCAGAACTGGGAGGAAATTTGTCCAAAACACAGACAAGGGATTGTGGTGGAGGTAAAAATGGTTTCGTGGGCTCCAGGTTCCAGTCCCACCTGCGGGGAAGCACTGCTTCAGAGCAGAAGAAACTCAGCAGAGCTCTCCTGTGGAGCAGGGCAGGGAGCGCCCAGGTTCTCTTGTGCTCATTTGGATTTGCTCCAGCCTGGTGATTATTTGTGCTGGGACGTCTTCCCTTTTCCCCTGCTCTGGACGGAAAGTGAACTGTAATAGTTCCACGGCTGCTGTCGCGTCCTGTTTCGTCCTGTCCTGTGCCCCCCATTCTGGGATTGCGTTGGAGGAGTGGAAAGGTGCATCCCCAAGACACCTTGTCCCTTCCGTTTGCCCTCCGGGTTTGAATGAGCACTGCAACAGACCTTTGCCCCATGAGGAGGAGACCAGACCACTGGACTCCAGAACCACTATCCTGGGTTTGCAGCCTAAGAAATTTTAACATACCACCTGCAGTGCCGTCATCCCCTGTTCCCGTTAGACTTAGAGCCATACGGTGATGGCGGGCCAGGGCCCGGGCCCGCTCAGCGGTGAAGCCTGCCTTGAGCCAGTGACATAGCGGGCTAATTCTCTGTGGTCTGTATTCTGCAGCTTGGAGAGAGGGGGGGGGTCACTGGTCTGACATTTTTATGTGGATGGATTCCAGGCAATGGGAGGCTCTGTCATCGTGGACGCGCCCTGTCAGATGCGCTTCCCTGGGCCTTCTGGTTGAAGGCCCCCCCGACCATGTGCTCTTTGGGGTGATAGCAGCCAGTACTGATCCCTGCTTCTCCGCTCTGGTGGTATAAACTAGCCAGCGTTCCAGAGGCAGAGAGTTGCAAAGCTGTGGGCGCGGAAACGGCTGAGGCTGCTGTGGCAGATGTGGGTGTGCTCAGCGAACGGCAACCTGGGCCATTCGGTCCGTACTCCACCAGCTTCACTGGCTTCCCATCGAAGTCCGGGCTCAATTCAAGGTGCTGGTTATTAGCTATAAAGCCCTTAACGACTTGGGACCTGGATACCTGAAGGAACGCCTTTTTCCCTATTTGCCCTCCCACCCCCTGAGGTCGGCGGCAGAGGCCCTCCTCCGGGAACCCTCCGTTAGAGACATTAGGAGGCAAAGTACCCGGAGGAGGGCCTTCTCTGCGGTGGTGCCCCATCTGTGGAATGTGCTCCCCAGGGAGGTCCGCCTGGCACCGTCGTTATTTGTTTTTTGGCTCCAGGTTAAGACCTTATTATTCCAGCAGTATTTTAATAAGTTTTAGTATTGTTTTTCTGTGTTTTTAATTGCAGCCAGTGTGGGTCCAGAATTTTATTTATGCTATTATATTGTAAGCCATCCTGAGGCTTTTTTGCAATGAGGACGGCATATAAATATTTTAAATAAATAAATACTTTTGAGTTGGGTTCATGCAAAGATAAAAGTGGAGTTTCAAAACATATCTGCCCATTATGCTTGGTAAGTATTGGATCACGCAGGGCCATAATCCTCAAATGTGAGGCGGGCCATACTAAAGAAAGCTCCGTTTATGAGTGTCACCCAGCTCCTGCCGCATGCGCCAGTTTTCCTTGCCTAGTGTTGGGTGGTGGCACAAGAATGCTGAGCCTCTGCTCTCTCGTCCGTTGTAATCTGCGTGCCTGTGGAACTCTCCTAGGGGTCATCCTGATGCCGGGGCTCAGCGCAGCAACTTTCTGTTTTCCACAGGTGTTTAGATCCTTTATGGATCATGGCACATGCTATGGATTTATGGTTCTTTCCTTTGCATTTGACCTCCCTGCTCCTAGACCCAGGAAGATGGACAGTATTGCTAGGCAAAACCTTGTCTGACTTCTGTCTTGGGGGGAGTTATGCAAATGACGTTTACTAAGAAATGCCACCACAAGTTGGCCGTTTCTCTGTGAATCGTCCCCTGTTGCTTGGTCTTGCATAATGAGACGCAGCTGCAGAAAATGCTCCTGCGGTCTCTGTGTTCGCTCGGTATCGGTTGTTAGTGAGCATGGGTGAGAGGGTGCCCTGGCATTCACAGGGAGCTGGCCAGGGACTCCTCCAGAGCGTCTGGCGTGACTGTGCAGAGACGGCCAGCCCAGAGAGGCCTTTGGGCAGAGGCCGCAGAGCATCGCTAGCATTCTTGTCCGTTCAGCATTCGAGAACTAATTTCCTGTAGCTGCATATGCCCCATATTGTGTTGGGGGCATATATAAGCCATACGTTATTCATCAACAACAGCACATACAGAGAAATGTTGCATTTTGATGGCATTGCGTGGTAAAACCGGCTTATCGAAACACACCTTCAGTTGCTCACATGGGGGTTCAGAGCTCTCCATCCCAACTCACAGAAGCTAGCGGAAGAAATGATGGGGGCTCTTTTCCTAGTAAAAACTTTGAAATCCAGATCACAGTGAGTTAATTTCATTAAGGACTGAAATAGATGATAGAAATCAACCTGGTATTAGGTATCTGTCTGTAGGAGTGGACTTCCTGTGTTTTACATAATCCGTTGGTTTAATTGCTTATATCCGTGTACCTGGTAACTGGAAAATATTATGTACTTCAGTAAATACCAGATGACCAATTATGATGGTTTACAGAAAAACACAGACTGTTTCTTTACAGGATATTGATTAGAGACAGTCGGAATGCTGTTTGGTCTTTCCAAGGATGTTAAACGTGGTTGCATCAGTTGAGTTTCCAAAATGGATTATGGTGTATGGCATGGGTCCTCAAACTCCAGCCCGCAAGCCGGATGCGGGCTGCCTCAGAGGTTTTGGACTTGCCACATGTGCGCGCACGCAACGAGGCGGCGGCTTGCTCGCGTGGAGATCGTTTTGGACGATCTCCGCACAAGCAAGCCTCTGCCTCACCTCCTGTGCGCCCCGCCCTCCGTCCCACGCCCCCTGCCGGCGCTGCCTTGGCGGCCCGCGCCCACCACCAGCACCTTTCGGCTGGCCTCCTGTTGAAAAAGTTTGAGGACCCCTGGTATATGGGATTCAGAAATGGAAGGGAACAATTGTTAAAGGCAGAGCACTAGCATTTCCAAGCTGTGGGGTTGTGTTTTATCATCTCTAGAGTCTAAAAAAAATCCCCACTCCAGACAGTTTAGCCCAGAGCTGGCTCGTTGGTTGCGGTTAGCAATAAGCATTTGAAAGAGCTGTGGTTTTCTTTGTCCAGCATTTAACCTTGTGACATCCAAATCTTCTGTGTTGCAGAGAAACCTCCTGGAGGAAGATTCAGACGAAGAGGAGGACTTTTTCTTGTAAGTATCACCATGAGTGGAGCTGGGCCAACGGGACAGTCTGTCCACTGAGGTGCTTTACTCTTGCTTGGGCTCCCAGTCCCTGGGGTGGAGTCCCAGGCCTCTTGTGGGCCGTTTAGCATTAATCTGGCCCATTGACCATGGCTCAGTATTAGAGCGCCACCTCTCAAGCCTGGGGGGGATGCTGCTGTACAATGAGGCGGAGTGCTTCCACTTCAACTTCAGGGTGACTTTAAGGGCTCAGCCTGCTAGCCCCTTTGGCAGCCTCAGAGTACACTGCTCCTCCTGTCCCCACAAGCCGCCGTTGTGCAATACTTGCAGACTCCAGGAGCCTGTCTGTTGCTCGGCCACATGTTTTGCCATTTGTCCGCTCGAGTAGACAAGACGCAACGCCCGACAGCTTGATTTGATTATCTCTCCTATCGCTTCTGTTATCTCTTTCCAGGAGAGGGCCATCCGGACCAAGGTTTGGACCCAAGAATGACAAAATCAGGCAGTAAGTGCATTACTGTATCTGAACTTGGTCTTTTCATGCTTGAGTTTCAAACATAAGACGGCTATATTTTCAGTCAAAGTTTCTGCAGCATCTGTGTTGAATCTAGAAGTTTCCAGGGCTTGAGAAAGATGTTCCTGTTTTCAACAAGAAGAGCTTCACCAGACACTTGACAACAGTGTGTACTGTTTAAAAGCTTTCATCTGTTGGCTAATTGCTCCCCTTGCTATTGTTGTGCATCCGATCCTGGCGCCCTTCAGGGGACCTTGACAGCAAAAATTAATAGGTTCATAGTAGCAGAACAAATGGGAAGCAATTAAGAGTTGGCCAGGAGTCACCAACTGTACCAAAGCAAGAGGGAAGAAGTCAAAACAATTTGGATGTCTTCTCCTAAGAGCTTAGCCAACAGTTCTGCCTGTGGAGGAAAGAAGGCAGTCGCCTCCTGTTTCCACAGCCCTTGGAGGCTCCTTCACAGGAAGAGTGGCGCATTCCCTGCACTGCCTTAGCCAAATGCCATTCATATTCCTTCCTTTCCTCTTTCACGGGAATAAAAACCATATGCATGTCTTGACACGCATGTATTTGTCCCGGAGCTTTACAAGTCAACAACATCTACTGCTCACAAGCTCTCCTTCCTGGGGGATCCCCTCAAAGAACAGCTCTGCCACACACAGGTATACTAAGTCGCTGTTAGGTGTGGACTAGGGAGGCGGAACGAGGAATCCTTTCCTTGTCCTCCCTTTGCCCACGACTGTGTGCAAGAGGAGGGGGCGCCCATTCTGCCTCCAAAGGGGCACTTGGGCAGAACAGAATGTGGCCAAAGGCAACATCCACAGCACTTCCAGGCAGTGTGCCAGACAGCAGCAGCCCCACAAGCTTCAGGAAGAACGTCAGTTCTCACCTGCGCTGGGGCGATGTCCCATAGTGATGTCCCACAGAAGGAAGCATTTACTGGAGGAAGTAGGTGCGCCTTTCCGGTGCTGTACATCCTCCTCAAGAGAACCCAAAAGCATGGCTTCTTCTCCCAGATTACTACCACTTCTTTTGGCAGTCTCTAGAACCGGTTCAAAGAGGCTGGTTACTGGGCGAGGGAAACACGGCATGAGTGTTTCTTCCATGCAGTCACAGAAGAGGGGATGGAAGACCAAGTCAGAACATAGAAGGGCAGGCGATGGGAAAGGCGGCAGAAACGGGCGTGAGGCTCCACGCTTATGGCTGGGCACGGCTTCGTTGAACCATCGCAGTCTAGGGCCTCGCTGGCCCTTGCTTGGCATGCTTGCTGTGTTCCTCTGGCACGGAGACAGGCATTGTGACAGTTCCTAAGCAAGCGGTATCCTTTTTTGCAGCCGATTCCGTGCCTGGAAGCCGATGGGACACAAGGTGGGCGGGATCTGCCGTGTTCCGAGGGCAGTGCATTCGTGTCTTGCTTTGACGTGCCCGGTGCCCCCCTGCCAGCGCTTGGCGGGCCCAGGATGCTTGTCCTCGCTAAAACAAGCAGCTTGGAGACGGAGGACCCAAGGGCGAGGGCGGCCAGGGAGAGGCAAGCAGTTACGAGATTTTTCGTTTTTGTTTTCACTTGCATTCCTGTCTGAAATTACTTGGGAAAACTGGCCACAGAGCCAGGACTGAAACAGAACAAAAATCAGTTACATTAACCCCCATAAATAGGTTTCTTTTTGAAACGCAGAAGCGATTTCAGTGATATTTTAAAACGATGTGATGTGTTCCCTAGCTGAGATTAAAAAATACTGAAAATGTGTGAATGCCGTTAATTAGAATCTATTTGCAGCTCTGGGCCTGAGCAGAGGAGGCGTGGGGGGGCGGGGAGCCAAAGTGGTGGGAAAGCAGTCGCCAGACTTCAGCCGGGGTCGTATTAGTTTGGAATAATAAGCCTGGAACCTGCCAGATTTTCCCTGCTATTAGTGGCCAGACGGCCCAGTCTTTCTGCCTAAACTGAGAGATTGTCTGCAGCTTTCAAAAGGAGGTGCAGATCCAGTGGGTGGAGGCAGTGCTGGCTTCCACAGGCTGGTTTATTTACTAAGAGCAGTGTGTGGGAAGGGGTTATCCATCTGCCCCCTTTCTTGCACTCCTCAGCCTACCAAAGCTGCTGCTTTCCTTCAGCCTGATGTCCAGTTGGAGAAGCAGCGGAGGCTGATTTCTGGACTCAGTGTTCTTCCCAACTCCCAGAGACCCGTCAACTGTCCAGCGTCTGGAGTCTGATGTTTCCCTTGGCCCCAGGACTTGTTTCCTTGCCGCTAAGTGAAAACCCAAAGAACAGCCCGAAAGCACATGGTTCTGTTCTGTTGTTGAAGCTGAAAAGGCCTGTGCTGGGAAGCCGCCCAATTGAGAGACCGCAGAAGAACCGCTTCAGAGGATGTATGTGTAATAGGAGACGGGTCGGGAGGGCCTGCGATGGGCAGCGCGGTCCAGAATGCACACTCGCTTCTTGCTCGCCTGCATGCGCCCTTGCGTGCGGTGGTGTTGGCAGTAGGCAAAGGGCAGGGGTCATTTTCGGGTGCACACTTGCGGGAGCTCTCTCCTGATTGAAATCCCCTGGTTCGGCCTTCATTCTTGCCCCATCCCTGGCTCTCTGCCCCAACCAGGAGCAGACGTGACACGCTTCTTGGCAGAAAAGCTTAGTGTAGGCAGGAGACCTGGGAATGAGTTAACACCCGGTTATGCTGCTGATCAACAGAGTGCGCTGTCACATCCTCTGTCTGCCCGCCTGCCGTGGGTGAGGAGATAAACTGGTATGCAGGGAGGGAGGTGTCTCTTCGGGAGGCTGGCTTCCACTGGGGGTGCTGGTGTTCAACTGGGCCTCAACAGTAGTAGCTTGGGAGCTAGTTCTCATGGCGCTGCTAACTCAGCAAGAGCACTTCAGTAAGCCAAGCCAAGCAAAAGTGGTTTTATCGTAAACTGCCTTCCGATGTTGGTCCTCAGCATTGAATGAGATCCCGTTGGTGTGGGGACATGCGTCCTCTTCTTGAGCATCTTAACCTGGCTGCAATAAGCCAGCATTGCATTGTAAGGATAGCAATATGGTAGTTCACCTCTTAGCCGCTGGCCAAATGGCACTCAGTTTTTGCTGGAAGCTGCTCAGTAAAGGTTGTCCTGGGGCCTGATAGGTGGCCAGCCAGGTGAAACTGGCTAACATGGTAAGAGCTGGAGAATGGTGAGGAACAGGAAGTGGAATCTTTCTTCTGTATTGGAACAAATCGCTGAGGTCATTACAACTCCTTACTGGGGATGGGATGTTTTAATGTCCACCTTGATATGCACTCAAATTCTTAAGGCTGCTTTTAGTTTGTGGACATCTTTGATGTTAACATTGATTATTACGAGCAGTATATAGTGGTGTTAAAGGCTGGATGTTATTCGTTAATTTATTAAAAGCTTTTCTATCCTGTCCTTTCACCAGAGTCTCAGGACAGTATTACATTATCATTCTGCATTACGTAAATAATTATGAAATGGTGATCATTAAAACACGTCTCTCAAGATTTAACACTTCTCTGCTCAGGGAAACTTAGCATGTTGAGGTGAGCATTAAGCTGGAACTTTTCATCTTGACGTGCCCGTCCTTTCTGGGCACAGATCGCTGGCTTTCGAAGGTGTGTTCCATCACGTTTGCAGCTGGGCAGCTGCAATGCAAGTTGCCCCATCTCGGCGAGTCGCGAACTGGCCCGTTATCGGCTGGACTCTCTAAGAGCGCAGTTGCGAAGGCACAAAATATATTCGCTATGTTTCTGTGCCGCCTTTCTACTAAAGCACTCCAGGAGCCACATACTTTATTATACTGATGTTTTTCCATTTGAGATGCTGTGCTATAAAGGGGAAAGGAGCGGGGAGAAAAATAGAATGAGCACCGTGTTCCTTCTGCTGGGCACCCCATCATGTTGTATCATGATCAGCTGGAGCGGTCATGGCAGGTGACGGCTCTCGCTGGCGTCGCATCCTGCAGCCTTCGGCTCAAGTCCTGCTTCGGCCATGAACAGCTTGGCCGGGTCACCCACGTCCCTGTTCGCAAAACTAGGCGGCCTTGTTTGCTTCACCCGGCACTGTAAGGCAGATAGGAGCCCACGCACCCTGCAGGTGTGTAATGGAGGCCACACCTTCACACGTGGAGCTCCCCGCCAGTGGCGTTTGCTGCCACTGCGCAGACTTGGCTGCCACAGTTACTCACGACCGCGTTGATTTCATCCAGTGTCCAGAACCAGGTTGACGAAGTCATTGACGTCATGCAAGAGAACATCACCAGGGTGATCGAGAGGGGGGAGCGGCTGGATGACCTGCAGGACAAGTCAGGTAGGCATGGAGTCCAGCAGGCTTAATGCCCGAGTGCGACCGGGACCCTGACTTCCCGAGTCCCAGTCCATCTGTTCCCGGAGTGCTACTTCCTGGGGCTGCATGCCGGCTCCAGGTAGACCCAGACTTTCTCTCTCTCCTGGCTGTTGGAAACAACAGAAGCAAAGCGATTCAGAAGGGGTTTGGCTCTCATCTGGTCTGGCTCCGTTCAGGTAATCCCCAGCATGTGGTTGTCCAATCTTTCCTTGAACACCCTCCCTGATGCGGCCTCAGCCACCTCCTTAGAAGCCCATTCCACACCCTCGGGGTCCTAACCGTCAGCCAGTGCTTCCTGGCATCCAGGCTGAAGCCTGGTTCCTTGAGCTTTACCCCAGTGGAGCACGTCCTGCCCTCCACTGCGGGGGAGAACAGGTCATGGCCCTCCTGTTTGCCTTCTATCGCTCACATCCCCCAAAATGAAAAGAGACCTGTGGCTGCAATAAGAGGCCAGGTGCGTGTCCAGGCTGGTGGTGGTGTCTTTCTCCAGCCTTGCTATCTACATGAAATGAACCCGGGGCCACCAGCTTCCCTCCCCTGCCTTCATTCCTCCCACTGCTGATTCTCATCTGGGAGGCTTCCGTCCTGCGTGTGGTGGAGCGGTAGGAGTGGCTCTGTGTTGGGAGACGCAGGAGTGTGCAGAATCTGCTTGCTCCTGACATAGGCAGCGCCGTCTGGACCTTTGCTTGGATTTGCTTCTGCAGATTTACTTACTCGTTCATTCAGTGGATTTTTATTCTGCTCTCCAGACCGAAAGCTCTCAGAGCATCTTACAAACCCATACTAAACAGCCAGGGTTATAGTCTGAAAATTACAGCACTGATGGAAGAAGAGAAGCAGGGGAAGGAAGAAATAAAGCGCAGTCACCAATTCTTTTTAACAGCCAGCTAGAATGAAACCAGTTCTGGTGGCCTGAAGAATACACTCCTGCTAGTTCATAGCTCTGTCTGCTAGAGCCTGAACATCCCATGTCTGGGAAACTCAGCTTTGAGGATTGTCTCTTCATAGTTGAAAGCTGCGTCTTAGGGAACATGCTTCAGGCATTTTTATCCCCTAAATATTTGCAGTTCCTTTTATTTCCTGAACAAATGATCATCTTGCCTCACAGTTTTGAAGCACCGTTACAAAACTAATTCACTGGGTGGTCTTTACCCAACTGGTGAACCACATAATTTGGTCTGTGTTGCTGATGTTCCTTCTCAAGGAAACAAATTGCATGGACTTTGCAGTACCTCTGCAAGAACACTTGGCGATTAGGTATTTCTTTTTTAAAATACTATTGGAACAGAGAAGGAAGCGTCATCTCTTCACCTGTATTGCAGCATGTTAACCTTGTATTCATATTCTCCCTCTCTCTCCCTCTCTCTCTCTCTCTCTCTCTCTCTCTCGGTGATACAGACAGCTTATCAGACAATGCAACAGCTTTTAGTAACCGATCGAAACAACTCAGACGACAGATGTGGTGGCGAGGATGCAAGGTGAGGAGCTGGGAGATTATTCTTAAAATAGATGTACCGGATTCTTAAAATGATGTACCAGTGCCTTTCCTTACAGGCTGTAATTAAGAATGGATTGAAATTTTGTTTACCTTTATTTACCTTATCTTACTTCAAAAGCTTATGTTCTTCCCTTTTCCCTGAGAGGAACTCAAGCCACATGGAGAATATTTAAACAAGAAATGCAGGTTAATAAGCAACGGTAGTGACAGTTTATAGGAGCTTCTTAAATAGCCAAGTTTTTACATACTGCCTAAACCAGAACACACTCGGGATCTGACGAGACTCTGTCAGAGCATCTCACAAAGCAGATAGAGCCCTAGAAAAGTCTCTCAGCCGGTCTAATCCAGCCTGCTGGACTACCAGATCCAGCGCCTGCAGTTCCTCTAGGGGTGGGATGACCTGATCGGAGCCCCCACTCTGATCTCTTGCGTGAGGTGAGCGGCTGAGATGCAGCCGCAGAGCCACAGCTCCGTCCGTGCCTTTCCTCGCCCCGCCAGAGCTGCTTGGTGGCATGTCCGTGCGAGGCTGCTGGGTCCTGTGGTCCAGTCCAGTCTGGAATTCTGCTGGTGTGGCTGTGCTCTGTGCACAGAGAGGCTCCCTGTTGTATCTAGTCATGCTCAGCTCAGGTCTTCCCCTGTTGCCATTCTAGCCCCTTTCCCCTCGCTTTGCCACTTGCAGAATCCTAGTGAACCAGGGACCCGGACGGTCGGTAAAAGCCGTTCCCTCCATCCGTCACTGCATTTGCCCAAGATGGCCTCTGCATCAGCATGGAACTGGCCAGGGAAATGAGCTCTCGGCCCCCTCTGGAGACCACCTGTGCCAGCGAGAGCGGGGCGAAACGTCAACCAACCCCCTGTCCTGTTCTGGCTTGCACAGCCTTGGGAGAGGCGGTGTTCTTGCAGTACCCAGCACTCTCCTCCCATTCAGTCCACCGTGCTGCACCGCTGAGTGACCTGGCAGGCCCCTGTGAGCGGGATAAACCCCTCGGCTCTCGGCTGCCCAAGTCTTCGTGGTCAATGTCAGGACGACATGCAGCTTTGACTGACGTGGCACCCAAGAGCAGACGCTTAAGCTCCGGAGGGGAAGCCAGTACAGCAACTTGGAAACGTTGCTTGGGCAAAAGACCAGATTAAGGAATAGGTCTCATATGTTTGCAATTTGCCCGAAGAGACCAGTTTCCGTTTCTCCGGTGTAATTCAACCCCTGTCGGGTCTTGCCGTGTGCTCTCATGTCGGAGACTGATCCTGTGGCCAAGCACAGCAGCATCGTGGTGTGTCTAGAAGGGTGAGCGGCATGAATAGCTGAGTGAGGATTTGAATGGAAGGGACCCTAGTTCCTTGCCCACTCTGTTCTCTGCCCTTCTCTCTCTCTCTCAACACACACACTAGACTGACATCGTGGAACCATTTAGAATAGTGCAACTGTTGCTGCAAGCATTCACCATTGTGAAAAGCCACACCGTTGAGCTTGGACTAAAGTGTGTGCAACGGGGAAGTAACGGCTTGCTTTGCTTTGCCTTGCATTTCTGTTTGCAGATGAAAGCCATTGTGGTGCTGGTCGCCGTGGCTGTCGTGCTAGTGATTGCTGGTGAGTGCACTCCCAAAGCAACACCGTGTCGGTGCCTCTGACTGGGTGCTGGGCACTTAACCTGTTCCTCCCCTGGAAGGAGCAGCTGCATAGCCTGGGGGGGGGGGGCGTCCTTCCCGGCCCTCAAATTGCCTCCGCGGCTCCGAGCGCCCTCTGCCAGCTCCAGCTGTCTGTCTGGACAGGGATAGCCTGGTCGCAGTCATCTGCGCTTGGCAGTCTCTACAATGGGCTGCTGCAATGCACTGTGCGTGGGACTGCCCTTGAAGACTGTTCAGCAGCTGCTGCTTGTGCACAGCTGGGCTGCCAGATTAATAGCTTGGACCGAAAGGTCCCGATCGTGCAGCCCTTCGTCTCCAAGCCGGATTCAGGGTCCTCATTTTAACCTCGAAAGCCCTACATGGCTTGGGACTTCAGCAGTCGACGGAACCCCCTCCTGGCTGCCATTCCCACTCTGCCCAGACAATGCACCCAGAGCCGTGTCCTTCCTCCGAGAGCCACCTTTCACAGCTGGCACATGGGGGTACCTCATCTGCTTTTCATCGGCCTATTTGTATTAACTAAATATTTAAGTCCTTTCAATTTACGTAACTTATTTATGTATTTTTCTGTGTTTCACATTGTGTTTTATTGTATTAATGGCTTACATTTACTTTTAGATATGAATTCTCTCTCCTTTTAAGAAAAAATGGGTTCAGTCCAGTCAAAAGTATTTTCTGTTCAAGATACACTGATTTTAGTGGAGGGAGTCGAAAATAGGCTTACCTCAAGAATTCTCTGCAGCTCGGAGCACGGTGGCTGTGGGCAGCTATGCGCAATTTATGGACTGCGCTCCCCAGAGAGGTCCGCCTGGCGCCGTCATTATTTGCTTTTCAGCGCCAGGCGAAGACCTTTTTATTCAAATATTATTTTAATTGCTAATGTTATTTATTTATTTAACGCTTTGGCCAGGGCAACTTCATTTTATATAGTTTTATATTGTGATTATTTATTTATGGTTGTAAGCCGCCCCGAGGCTTCGGCAAATGGGGCGGCATAGAAGTTCCCAGGGCAACTTAGAATGGCATTAAATCTGAATAACTATTCCCGGGTTGGGGGGTGAGGGTGGGAGTGGAATGATTATTCTGCAAATCGAAGGCAGTGAGGCACGGTTTGTCACACCTGAGGCGCCTCCTGTTTCCCCCGTTGGAGGGTGAACCATCGGATTACTCTGTGGGCCCCTGTCAGGCGGCCATAGAAGCCTGTGAATTCCCAGCTCCGAGGCTGGAGAGGGTGCTGTGGCCTTCGGCTTGGGGATCAGAGCTCTGACCGCTTTCCCTGCTCCCCCCACAGCTGGCTTGGACAGGACCACGCTGGCTGCTTTCCAAGGCTAGAAAAGCAGCCTTAGAGGGGAGGTAAAGGGACAGTTTGGGGTGGGGAGGGAGAGGCGGCTGGAACACGAGCAGCCCGATTCTAGATGATTGTCTTGATAAGGCTGAGCCCACCGGTTCAGGTACCGTGATCACTTGAGGCTCGTTGCCAGCCTTGATGGCTTGCGTTGGTCTCTCTCTGAACTGGCCCGCCTCTGAGCCAGGTGGCCTACTGGCCCCGGCTTGCCTCTGAGGCGTCCTCTCGGGAGAAGGTTCTGCTCATGATCTAGGAGGAGCCGGTTCCGCTTGTGGGGAGTGTGGTCAGCAGAGCTTTCCACAATGCCTCGATTCCCCACCCAGGGAAATCTCTGTTTCCTGCTCACAAGGGCGTGAGTTGGAGGACAGGCCAGCTGTTCCTGATGGAATGACTGGCCAGACAACAGCCATCTGCTTTGAGTTGAGAACTGGAAGGAGACTGAGGCCAGCAGGATGTTCATTCAAGCCGTTTTGAAGGCAGCAAATTCCTCACCCCATGCAGGCTCTGGACTGCTGGCAGGGTGCTTAATGTTTTTCCCTTCCAGGACGCGGATGATATTCTTTTACAAAATGAACAGCCCCCTATAGTAAAAAGTTGAAAACCAGGGTGGAGAGCCAGTTGCCCCGTAGGTACTGTTAAACTACGTTTCCCAACGTTTCTGGCATTGACTGTGTTATCTGGTGGCGTTCCGATTCCCATTCCCTTTTAAACATTCCTACCTTGAAAATATACCCTTCCTCTTCTTGCCTGGTACACACCTTCCCAGTAAGGTTCCACATTTAGGAGAGCCGCTCTTGTTTCCTAATGGTGATTCTAAAACGGTGTGCCTTAGAATGGTGTTTGGACTGATCTTGCGGTGCAATGGCTGAAGCAATGGCTGACGGGGGGTTTAGGTGAGCAGCCTCTCGGCTCCGTGGTTCCTTCTCGGGTGCCTTAAAGATGCCTCTTCGCCATCTTTTACAGTTCCCATTATCCTTAAATATTGCACTTGACTGGCTGAGAGAGAGCGCTGTGGACACGGCTTCAGGGTGGCAGCAAGCCAGTTTCCGTGGAAGACAACGTGTATATAGCTCTGAAGTGTGTGTTTACTCCCTGGGAGGCCAGCGCCCAGCTCTGACAGGAGGGACCCACCAATCACTTTCTGCCAAGAAGCCGTTCCTGTGTCAATACTGAATCCAGAACTCCATTGTTGCTGTCTTGGAGCCAGATATTTACCAGTATTTCTTTCCTTTTTTAAAAAAAAAAGTTTATATATATATATATATTGCTAATTGGTAATTATGTTTATTTATAATTTAATCAATTTCATACTACTGTAGACAGATCAGTGGAGGAAGAATAGGAGAGGGACGAAGCTGCATAGCCTCTTATCATTGTTTAAAAAACCCAAACTATTCAGTTGAATAACTGTGAGAATGTCACTTTCTTATGTTTTAAAAAAGCATAGTTTTGCAAGCAGTTTTCTGTACTTGTTAAGGGATCCAGAAGCGTTACATCCTTGGTATTATTGCTTATAAATGTGACATAAAAGCATTCCAGTAAAAACCTATTTTTGACTGCAAGTGCAAAGCTCTTAGTGCATTATTATGGTAAAAGAAATACTTGTTTATTTGAATGAAGATAATTCAAGATTTGCCAGTTCGGGGCATGTGGAAGAACAGACAACTCTTGTCTACCACAGGTGCGTTCAAGCACGTTACAGGGCTTTTGCTCATAAATAATGAGGGGTGAGATTGTGAAAATAAGGACTTTTAAGGCCCTTCTGTTCAAAGGCCCAAACTAGACAAATGTTAGTAATAAATGTTAATTAAAAATGTTAGTAGCAAGGAGAGGGGCAGACTTTGAAAAAACATCAGCATTTGGCACATAAGAGTTGGTGAAGCATTTAGAAAGCTCAGGTCTGCGTTGGTCCCTCCAGTACTGACCAAGAACTTTCCAAATGCGAGTAACACAGAAGCTGCTTCATTGCTATGTACAACCTCAGCACAAATATCAGCAGGGAGAAGGCGGGCTGCATGGAAGGAAAGTGACACAGAGAGAAAAGAAATGGATTTAGAAAGTCATTAAACTAGAATAACAAAAGTAAATCATCCAGAGCGGATTTCCTGCCACGGCTTTTCTTGTGCGATTGCACTTCATTCACAATTTTATGGGGATCTGAGTGAGTCTGGTTTGCACTTTTCCAGAGTTTCCTCCCTGAATTTTTTGCCTTATCAGAGAAATCAGGGAAGAGAGGAGCAATGGAGCTTTAATTGATATTAAAGAGCACAAATGTTCTTTAATAGCCGATGGCAAAATCTCTGAGCCCGTCTGGTCAATGGGAATTGCAAGCTCAGTGGCTCCTGGATGCTTGACACTCGTCTCCAACTTTCCCCTGAGTTGACTTGGTTCCCTTGCCTGGGGGTGCCGCCTACGCATTCCGCTTGTTTTGAGATCTCACACAACAGCCAGCTTGGGATATTGAAAGTGGGGATAGTGGTAATTTCATGAATACACTTCAGATGCAGGACGCGGAAGAATGGGCCTAAGTTACAGGAAGCCAGATTCCGGTTAGATACCAGGAAAATGCCCTGATTTGTTAGAGAAGTATGCCGAGGGACTCATGACCGAGGGAGCGGGAGGGCTCTCCCACACTGGAGGCATTCATGGGGCAGCCACCTGTCAGGAATGCTTTAACTTGGGGTCCTGCACCAAGCAGGAAGTTGGACTCGATGGCCTTAGAGGCCCCTTCCAATTCTACGATTCTATGATTTTATGCTATATTGCAATTGTACATTTTAATTTAAAATTCTGCACGTTATTGAAGAAAGGGGTCCCTCCAGTCATCTTTGAATCTATGTGAATATTCATCCCAGCTCTACTGTCGGAGTTCTTCCCTAATCATAATCAGTCCAGTGATCAGGTGGGCTGTTCTATACTAACAGCTTAACCTTCATCGCAAGGCCTTCCTCATACAGTACTTTAGAAACTGCTATTTATGAGGGTACTGGAAGTTCTCCGGCAGCAAACTTTTTCTTCTTTTGCACAGCTCCAGTTTCCAGGGTTCCTTGGCAGGAGAGGAAAAAATCCTCATAATGAAAGCAGTTTAATTTTCTGGGATTAATTTGACAATACTTCATCCAGTTTAAAGCTTTCTCAGGGTTAACCACAGGAGCCTAAATTGCTGTTAAAGAAGAGAGGCAGGCTGCCTTCTGCTCGGCTTCAGGGGCTTGCCCCTCCGTGTTGATCTCTGGACTCCTCCCCACCAGGTGCACCAGGGTTCCGTGCCCTGATCTGCTAGGTATCCTCTCCAGGCGTTCTAGGCATCGCGCCCGTTCAGCAGAGTGCCATCCTGATCAGTCAGCCAAGCATCATGTCTCCGCTGCCAGGACCGACCTTCTGGCACCTTGGTGAAGCGCTCGAGGCAATCTGGCAACCTCAGCAGGGGCAGCGCAACAGGTTGCCCCCCCTCCGGCGTTCTTTCCACTGCCTCCTGCAGTGCTTCCTGTTGGCATCAAGCAATTAGAAGTTAATTGCAGACTTAGGAGGAGAAAGAGGCCGCCCAGTCGGTGGGCATCTGATGGTACAAGGTCTAATAGGGCAGTGTGTCCAGTGCCTGAGACTTGCTCAGAACAAGATGGTGCTTTCAGTGGGATTTGCTTTCCAGCGCAGCCGGAGCGTCTGCTCTAGTGCCTTTTCCTCGGGGCTGCTTACTGTTAAGAGGAAGCAGTAAAGATCATTGGAATGCCCAGAACGCTTGTTATATTGAAGAATCCATAGGGGATGGATGGCGAGCACTGCGGTTTCCCACAGCTGACCTTTTCTGCGCGCACAGTCCCAGAAGAAATGCTGCCTCCACACTTCAACAGAAATTAGGATAAAGTCACCTTAACCAGTTCCTCAGGTAGCATAATTTTGTTTAAAATGTTTTAATTTTATTGCTGAGGCCTTCTGTGCTAGCCGTGTGTCCCAGAGCTTTTCTCTCAGAGCTACACTAAGAATTGCTGTCGCCGTGTGGCTGTATGGGCGAGCCATTCACTCACATTGTGCGCAATCCCATCAGCTCAGGGCCCCATGTGAGCTGCTCTCTCTGGACGTGTCAGCCACCATCCCTCACTTCCCCATGTAGCGAAAGAGCAGCACAATCGTTCCGCAGCCCAGTGGGGCAGCGGCTGCCCAGGTGTCCCGGTCGAGCTTTCTGAAACCTCCTGTGACTGGGGGCGCGGGTTGAAGGCACCAGCCTCCTGTGTGCCACGCGCCAAGGTCCACCCTCAGCCCATGGCCTCGCCTCTTCCTGTGTTGTCTCCTACTCCCAGGAATCACTGGTGTGAAGGCATCTGCAACGCTGCCCACTTTTGCGAGGGGTCGGATGGTTCTATGCACTGGGGCTTGTGATCCTCACGATCAGAAGAAGGGGTAGCGAAAAAGGTCAGTGGTGTGCAGAGAAACAAGCAATGAGCCGCATGGAGTCCGTAGCGCTTCTATAAATCAACACTCGTGCCCTGAAGACAGGCGCTCGTTGCCGGCTTTCAGGTCAGGCCATGGGCCCTGTTGCGACAAGCCTGAACTTGGGAAGGAGGACCCGCTAGTGTGGATGTGAGATCAGAATGAATGGCCGATCATGAACACCCTGGAATCCCTGCAGGGGAGGGGTAACCCTAACCCCTTAAAAAGGTTAAGCAAAGTGACCTTGTCAGGAGGAAGCCCCCTTGTCCGGAGACACCTGGAAATTACCCCAGCAGGAAACAGCCGCAGACCCTGAGGAAAGGCGCAGTCACTTGGCAGGCAGCCATCGCACAGGCCATCAGGAGCACGCAAGCGCCCGCCCACCAGCGACCGAAGTCTGGGAAGCGCCTCATTCCCATAGCGGCAAGTGCAGAGCAAAACGGCACAAAGATGGGGGCGCAGAAAATGGAAGCAGGCGGGAAGGACATAGCTGGGTGGGAGAGGGCCGAACACAAGCAGAGCCCAGCTCGGAGCCCAGGCCTGGCACCCCATCCGGTGGGTGCCTTGCACCCTTCCTGCCCACACGGGGGACCGCTGTGGAGAGTCCACCGCTGCAGAATGGGCCTCCCTCCCAACTGGGCAGAGAGCGCCTCCTCTCTTAGACACAGAATAAGCCTGGGGCGCGTCAAGGATCTTTGCTGCCTGGACAGCACTGGGTTAAAAGCTTTGCCTGCCCTGAGTGCACTTTCCAAGGTGGGGTGAGAGAAAGGACAGGGCGTGCAAACCCTGGGCAGGCTGACTCCCTGGCCTCACACAGGCGGGCCTGGCCCCACAAGGCCTTGCTGCTGCTGCCGCCGGCAGAAGCCAGTGTGGGGCTGCTGGTGGGGCGGCGAGGGGCATGCAGCCCTCCCGTGTCTCCCCTGGGCCACACACGGAGAGGGCTAGGTTTTTAACGACAGACCCTGCGCCCGGACTGGCCGATATGGGCTGGGGAGCCCTCGGGGAGCCTCCTGCCGAGGCTGCAGGCAAGGGCAGGATGGCCACTGCAGGTGAGAGGGTGGCAATCCACGCTGCTGAGGAACAGGAGGGGTGGGACCGGCCCCCAAGGTCTGGGAGAGCTTCCGCAGACTTGCAAAGGCCGGGCAAAGAGACCAGGCAGTGACGCCGTGGGCTGGCTTTGTACTGGCTGTGCAGGATTGGGCCCCTGATGCTGACGGGCACTTAGCCGCATCCCGTGGCCACCTTTCCCCTCGTGCGCGGCGCAATCCGAGCGGGCTCTGCTAGACCTTCCCTGCCACTGCCACAGCCTGTGGCCAGACTGGGACGAAGGGGAACAGGCTCAAATGCCAGCCCTTCCAGGCGCGTCCCTGGCAGCCACTGGTGATGGCATCTCAGCCTAGCCTACCTCACAGGGGTGTTGTGAGGAGAAATATGACGGGGACAGCTCTTCTGGGGGCAGGGTAAAGGCCAAACATGAAGATGCTAGCAAGCAGCGATGGAAAAGCAGCCAATACGAGCATGAAAGACAAGCGCCCCAATAAGCACTGCGGCGACCCCTCTGGGTGCGGACTGGCACCTTCTCTCCTGCTGCAGGTGATGCAGCTGCACCTGACCCCCGACAGGCAGCACACAATCCCACACAGGCCACAAACACGAATCGAATGGCAAGCATCTCCTGGGCAGCATCCCGATTCACGCTGGTTCCACCGCAGGGGCAGAAATGGGCTTCCCTGCTCCTGCTCCCCACAGCAGCCCCCGCCCCAGGAAATGCTGCAGGTCCGGTGCAGTCGGGGGGCCCTGCGAGGAGGGTTGGGGCCAAAGGCGAGCGAAGCTGCCCCTGGGCTGGAGTCCGATTCCCACGGAGCCGGTCCCCTTCCAGGCACAGAAGGACCAGGCTCCTGTGGGGGCGCCGTGCTGGCGTGCGGGGAGGGGCCCGAAGGCGATGAAGCTCGGGGTCCCTCTCGCGCCTGCACCCCCCGCGCCCCCGCTGGAGCTGCGCGGGCCCCACGCCCCCGGGACAGCCTTCCCGGGGAGACAGGCGGCACGCGTGCCCCCGACGCAAAGCTGCCCTCCGAGCAGCAAAGGTGCAAAGCGGGGGGCTCCGAGGCGCCGGCGCGCCCGGCCCCCCGGCCCGCCCCCGGCGGACGCGCCGCCCCTTCCCGAGCGGCAGGCGCCCCATAAAGCCGCGGCGCCGCGCGAGGAGGGCAGAGCGCCGCCATCGCCATCGCGCCGCCATCGCGCGGGACCCTGCTGCGCGCCATGGGGGCGCCGGGGGGCTGGCTGCTGTGCGCCTGCGCGCTGTGGGGCGCCGCGGCGGGCGCCGACCCGCAGGGCACGTGCACCTACTCCTTCACGGTGCCCCGCGGCCCCGACGCCGCCTGCGCGCACCCCGCGGGCGCCTGGGCGGCCGTGCGCGAGCTGCAGCGGGAGGGCGGCGCGCGGCGGGCCGAGCTGGCCTCGCTGCGGGCGCGGCTGGCGCTGCTGGAGGGCCTGGCGGGCGAGCGGGCGCGGCGGGACGCGCGGCTGGCGCGGCTCGAGGCCTCCGTGGGCCGCCTGCTGCGGGAGGACGAGGCGCGGCGGCCCCGGCCAGGTAATGCCGCCGGCGCCCGCAGAGGAGGGCGGGGCGGGGGGGCGCGAGAGGGGAAAGGGAGCGCACGTTTCTGGTCCTCACGAAGGCGGGATTGCACGTGCGTCAGCAGCTCTGCCAGGCCTTCTGGTCTGTCCATCGCGACCAATGCTCGCCTCCGGGGATGGCGTCCCTTCTTTGAAGCTGTGCTGTTGCTTACGTACGCCTGATCCCTCTTCGGGCACTCCTGGCGTGTCCTCATGCAAAAAAGACTTTGCTGTATAAAATAGGCATGTTGCCCAGCTGTGAGACATCTGGAGGGCTTCAGGCAGTGGGGGCTTCTTTCAGTGTCCAACATGTGGCAGTGGGAGAATGCAAAGCCAGGCCGTGCGGAGATTCCTCCCGGCTGCCCCAGCCCGGCCAGCATTTCGTTCAGGCTGCCGGACCCTACGGATGAGAGTCCGTGGCTTTCACGGATGCCGCAGAAGTGGCCAAGGAAGAGGTGCTCGAAAAGCGGGCCGTCTGTAAGGCCCAATGCGCCCACCCTGAGCTGGGGAGAGATGGTGGGAAAGCCTGCGGCTCAGGAGGCTGCATTTCCGCAGCATCTGGATCCGCCGCAATGGCTGGGCCTCAGAGGGAATGTGAGCAAGGCGCAGCGTTTCCCGCAGGCGCTTCCCCAGAGGCGGAAGAGAATAGCAGCGCTCGGCGGAGCGAGTCTTCAGCTGCGGAAGGAGAAGCCCCTGAGAGCCTGTGTGGTTTGTGGTGAAGAGCAGGAGGCTGGGCTCGGCCATGGAGCCGACTGGCCAGGCACAGGCTCTCAGCCTAACCTACCTCACAGGGTTGTTGTTCTGGGGACAAGACCTGGAGGAGGAGGAGCAGATGTAAGCTGCTTTAGGTTCTTTAAACGAGAAAAAGGTCAGGTATAAGTCAGACAATGTGGTGAAGGGCTTGGTTAACATTGGGGGGAAGGTCCATTTTATCCTCACAACAATCGCCCCCATGAGGGAGGGTGAGTGAGCCAACCCTTCATGGCCCAGTGGGGATTAGAGCCAGGATCTGCCAGCCCCAGCTCAGCGCTCTGGGCACCGCACCCGCTCCCCCTTCCATGGTTCTCCCTGCTCCGAAAGTCCCTCTGAGTCCCAGGGCGCTCCTAAGCAAAAGCTGTTCTGTTTTTCTGAAACAAATCTTTGCTGGCAAGACAGAAGATGGGAAGAAGCGGCAGGAAACCAGCGGGAGGTTATAAGGATTTTTCAGTGGGGACAGATGTTTTCGAGACTCTTCTATCTCAAAATCTCCCTGCGAGGAGAAAACCAGCCCACAAACAGAGAATGCCGCTTCGGCTATGGGGCAGTTATGGAAATGAAATGGAAAACTCGAGAATGGATTCTTGCAGAGCAGTCAGCTTTCTTTTTGTAGCGAGTAGAGGGGGTGCACACGTGTTTTAACACGAGGGAGTTTCCATTCTCCCACCATGATGTGTGGACCGTATTGCCGGCCGGCCTCGTGGGACTGTTGTGAGGCAGTCCAGAGGCAAGGACCAGCCTGTGCATCACGAGGAGCAGCGAGGGGGCTTGCCGCTCGGTTGCTCCCGCCTGGCTGCTCCGAGCAGTGGGAGCAGCTCCACAGCAGACGCCTCTGCCTGCGCCTTACCGCTGAGCTGACGTCTCCTCGGAAGCAGCGGCAGGAGCCCAGAGCACAGTGTGTCAGGGAAGCCAGAAGCAGAGCGGGTGCTCCGCTCGGGGCAGGCGGAGGCGTGGGCTTGTTCGGAGGGTCCCGCAGGCGGGGGAGCGGCACTGGAGCCACGGAGCAGGACACGCCTGTGGGCGCACGCCAGGCAGCTGGCCGGCTTACTGCAGCGTGTGAGTCGGGCTGATTCGCTGGACCGAAATAATCCGGGGCCCTGCTGGGCGTGATTTGAATCCTCTCCAGCCAGACGCAGGGGTGGGGGGGCTGCAGTCCAACCTTCCACCCACCTGACAGTGGCTCTTGGGTTGCGTGGATGAGCATGCAGGATGGGAAGCACGTTGAACACCCCAGTGTGCCGCAAGGGCTCGCCCCTTTCGCCGATGTTCCGCGCACACTATTTCTGGCCTTCCGCATGCTTGCTTTCTCCACCTGCTCTCCACAGGTTCTCAGTGGGACACCAGGAATGTGGACTACCAAGAGGCGAGATCCGAACTGATGGAGGTTCCTGCATCCCACCTGTTCCAGGGAAGCCTCTCCCACAGCCCCCCTAGCGCAGAAGCGAAAGAGCCAGGTACCACCCCGGATGCCTTCTGCTGCCTTCTAGCCCTACTGCCTGTCACAGGGCTCTGTGACCTGCTAAATTCACCTTACCTCCTCCTCAGCTGCTGCTTTCCCTTTCAGTCTGAGGACTCCTTTGTCTTTATGAGCCCGCCCTGTCTGGAGAGACACCTAGCCTGGTGAATTGCCTCCAGTGTCCCCAGTGCCAAGCAGGTGACAGTCAACTGGGAAGGAAATCTTCCTTCTGCAGAAGCTGTTTGGGCCCCAGGCCACAGCAGTCTGGCTGACTGGGAGACACCTCCGTCCTGCGGGTGGCACAGAAACGTCCTCAGCACGCTTGGCAAAAGGAGATGGCACAGAGCCCACTGCTGTGGGAACTGAGCGGCTTTTTGTAAGCTGACCCGAGACACTCGCACTCGCACGAAAAGCGCCAGACAAATAAATAAAGAATAAGTGGCGCAGTGTCTCCTCCTCTGTTGTCAGCTCGACGCCCCATCCGCTCACCAGATTGCAGCATCAGTAGTGAGGGTGAAATGAAATAGAGCGACCCTGTGCACCACCTCAGCCTCTGCAGGGCCCACTTCAGGGCTGCATGGGATGGACTCTTGTGTGAAGAATCCCGCATTTTTCCTGCAGCAACGTCCTTACAAATGAGAAAAGCCACCTGGCCGGCTCCCTGCAAGTCCGGAGGCCGCACGGATCTCCAGGGCTACCTGTTCCAGGCTCCCATGACTTCTCAGCTGCTGCGATCATTCCCCACGGACAGAGAGGCCGGGCCAGACGCCCGACTGGGTGATGGTGGGGAAATGGGGGTGCGGGGGAGAGCCTGGGTTTTCCTGTCGGCCAGCTGGCTCCAGGGCTTTCCCCCCTTGCAGACAGACCTTGCCAGTTCCTTCCATTCCCTGCTGCCAACCTAGAAAAGACGCTGCATTCCTCTTCCATTTCGCTCAGCAATAGCCCCAAGAGTCCACTGATTAACAAAATGAAAGCAACACTTCACATTTGCTCCTCTGAATGTTCTCAGAATATTGGAGGTGGTGGAAAATTTGGCCGGGACCATTAACCTTTATCTGAGTCCTACTGAAAAGAAATTTCAGACTGTTTCACCCAGGTTTGTACTGGGACTGTTAACATTTAGGAGTGTTGATTTTACACAAGCTTTTGTTAGAGTGGATCCACTGTGGTGCAGTACTTTGTTGTTATTTGTGTGTTGTGGCAAATTTATACGCTTATTTCTTGCAGTTACCCTGTGGCCTCTGCCAGTCAGAGTAGGTTGTACTGATCTCTGTAGAGCAGTGGTCTGCCAACAGCAGCTGCAGACCCCACTGATGTAAACATGACTGCTCTCCAAGCTGGGACATGCCCTTTCCACGCCTCCTGGCTCAGGGGTTAGGGCTTGGGTCTGGGGTCGCAGTAAGGCAGGCGCTGCTCCATGTTCTGCAAGTAGGCAGAGTAACCGGACTCTTACTTCCTGGCACAGGCTGCGGACTGCTGGAGTGGATTGGGGAACCGGTGACCTTCCGAAGGGCGGAGACCATTGCCGGCAAGTACGGCGTGTGGATGAAGGACCCGCAACCTGTACCTCCATACACCCGTGAGACGACGTGGAGAGTTGACACCGTTGGCACGGATGTCCGCCAAGTCTTCGAGTACAACGACGCGGAGCAGTTTGAGAAAGGCCACCCTTCCAAAGTACACATGCTGGCCAGATCCATGGAGAGCACCGGAGCGGTGGTCTATCGGGGCGCGCTCTATTTTCAGATGCACAAGTCCAGAATGCTGGTGAAGTACGACCTGAAGGCAGAAGCCGTTGCTGTTCAAAAGGAGCTGCCAAACGCTGGCTACCACGGACAGTTTCCCTACTCGTGGGGCGGGTACACAGACATTGACCTCGCAGTGGACGAGATGGGGCTGTGGGTGATCTACAGCACGGAACTTGCCAAGGGGGCTATTGTACTCTCGAAGCTGGACCCAGAGACGCTGGAGGTGGAGCAGACCTGGGAGACCAACATCCGCAAGCAGTCGGTGGCAAACGCCTTTATGATCTGCGGCTCCTTGTACACCGTCAGCAGCTACTCATCCCCTGAGGCCACGGTGAATTACATCTACCGCACCAGTACGGGGACCAGCACGCCTCTGAACATCCGTTTTGAGAACCGCTATAGGTACAGCAGCATGGTAGACTACAACCCAGCAGAGAGAAAGCTCTTAGCTTGGGACAACTTCAACATGGTAGCCTATGATGTCAAGCTTTCCAGCGTGTGATTCGATGGGCAAGGCTGGTCATGGGAAGATTTTTCAGCCAAGCCTGGAGCAGAGCATCCTGTGGCCAGCCGTTCTGCTCCCTGTGGACAGTGCAGGACAGAAGTTCTTCTGAGCAACTTCCACTGAAATGATGGGGAATTGTGTGGAAAAGCCTCCTGTAGCTTTCAGTGGGACTCGTGCGGAAGAACTTCCCATGGACTTTGCTTCTGTTTCCAACCCTGCTGCCCTTAGAAACATCCAAATAGTTATCCGCCTCTTCATTTCACCACCTTTGCTAACCACGACTGGACCTTGAAGGAATGCAACAACCAGAATGACAGTGGCTGTGTTCACACAACATGATCAGGAACCCTGCGTGGTTACCGTGGTCTGCAGATTTAACCATGATCTACCTGACAGACAAGCAAATGATTTCTATTTCATCATGGTTTCCCTCCTCCCTGCTCAGTCCTCCCACTTCTGGGACATGTCCCATCCATTGCTGCCCTGAAATTCAATCCCAAGGGGCATCACTCGCTGCCTGTGTCATCTGCCTCTTCTGCATTGGTTCATACATAGAGACTGGAAGGCTGGAGTGGCCTCCGCAGTCACCACTCTTTCCAGATACCTCTGCGGTAGTTGCATACCAGGGACTGTGGAAACCATGATGGTTCAGAGAAACCACAGAACAAATGGTTGCTTCTCATCATGGTTTCTAAAGACCAGACTCTATGGTGAAATACCGTGATGCGGTTCAAACAATATAACAGACTAACAATGGCAGAAAACCACCATGGCCGGTTGTGTCATCTGAATCAAGCCATGCACTCCTCCTCTCCTCTTATACATGTTCTGCTGGTCTCACCCTCTGAATTCCTTGCTTGTGGCGTTCTCTCCTTGGGCCAAACATAGGTCGTAGGGCTGGTCTTTCTCTTGACAAGCAGGGTTGAATTCATCCTCTTTGCTGCTTGTACTGGAAAATGGTGCGTTCATGACTTGAATGTGCAGGGATCAATGTGAAAGAGACAAGCTACGTGTGACATCGCCAGCCTGTGAGAATGGCCTCGCCAACGCTGGCCGACTCTTCATCAGAAAGCCCTCTAGCAAGTGCCTGCTTTGCAGTGAGCAAAGGGCTGCTTTGCTCTTCCCCCTCAGCTCCTCCTCTGCTGAAGCTCCTCCTAAGTTGCTTCCTCCATCCCTCTGTAGGATCCCTGAACTCCGTGCACCTGAGAACCCAAATAAATAAGGGTCCGGGACACCGTGAAGCAGCCGCCCTCTCCAGCCAGATTGCTGGTTTCCTCTCCTTGCATGCTTTTCTTACCCTCCCCGCTTAACCGTTCCCTTTCGTTGCAGGCAGCCGCCATGTTGGCCAAGTAGGAGGCTTTGCACGCCGCTGTGTCTGGAGCCTCCTTGTGACTCTCAGCAAACCGCCACCCAAGCCCCAGAATGTGCAAGCCAGAATTCGGCACTGTGTCACCCACTCAGAGGGCGGCTTCGTTCATTTCGTTAGATTTCACAGTGCGGGGAGGAAGAAGGGTGGTGGTCTTGGGCAGCCGTTCCCACAGACTGCTGGCTGCATTCCAGGTGATTCGGAATCAGAACGTGAAGCATATTTCAGTGGGATTGGGGAGGATGGGCCAGGTCGTGATTCTGAGATTCAGCATGTGGAGGTGATTATCTCGAGGCCGGATGCTTCGCGGTGCCAGGCAGTTCCTGGGAATGGCCAAGATGCACAGCCACTGGGAGAGTCTTTGAGAATGAGGGATTCTCGGATGCAGACGAGCTCCCACTCTCAGCCCTGCGGTGAGGCATCAGCAGAGACGAGAGGCCCAACTGAAGGAGCAGCGCATGCAGAGGAGGGGGCTCGTTTTCAGAGAGCCCCTCCAGAGCCGCCTTCTGAATGATTTGTGCTTGGGAGCAATAAAGAAAGTTTGCAAGGAAAACAGTCTGTGGCTGGTGATTGTACGAGGAGGGAGCCTCAGCTCCCGACGCACAGCATGTTGTGGCCGGTCCGCACCAATCCTGGCTCCGCAAGAAGCTGCCTTGACGCAGCCCCCTTGTGCCCGCCGAATGCAATTTTGAGCATGTGTGGAGCGTGGCCGAAACGGACGCGTGCTCCACGTGCCTCCTGCCAGAGCTGGAGATCGCTCTGGGAATGACAGATGTGCGGCACTGCGAGGGCCTCTCCTGCTCCTGCCGGAACGCCAGAGCACCAGAGGGCCAGCGCATGCCTTTTCTGGGGACTCGGATGCTTTACGGGGACTCGGGCATCCGAAGAAAGATGCTGCAAAACGGTTTGGGGGCGGGGAGAGGGAGGTGTCCCATCCCAGCCTCGCTTCCGCAGCGGATTCGCAATGCCTCATCCGTGCTACCGCAGGAATCCCGCCAACCTGCCGTTCTGGGATTGCAGCAAGATACTGTCCAGGATGGCGCTCAGCAGCCGCCTGCTTGTCCCAGGCATGGCTGGGGGTGCGGGAACTGCTTGGCTGCTGTTGCGGGTTCTGTGGAGCCCTGGCGCTTCCTGCCTGCTCGCTTTCTGGGGAAGCTGCCTGGGCGGCAGAGACACCTGCCAAGAGACACTGGCCGAGTGGTGTTGCCGGTGCAGGAATCCTGGCGTACGCCCCGTTTCCTGCAGACGAGGGCCATGTCGCCCCTGGCAGAAAAGACAAGCCCCTGAAGGAGCATCCCCATTGCTGGCGATGCAGAGGCCTGGGGGAGGGGAAGAAGCCAGCCAGCGCTGCAGCTGTCCACCTCCCACGAGGCTCCCCGGGTGACTTGGGCCCAGTCCAGGGGAGTGGATCTAACCCAAGGGTAACGCGGAGAGCAGGGCAGCTCTGCACGACGCCCCGGGTCCCTCACAAGGGGAAGGGAGGTGTGGGATGGACGCCATGGAATGACACCAATCCAATCGGCCCTCTGAGGCCTCGGGAAAGGGTGAGGCCGCTGGAGAAATCCTGAAGGCGAGTTGGTACCCCCGTGGGCAGACCTGACCCATCAGCCTGATGTCCAGTTAGATCAGCATCAAGAAGTTGGGAAGGTCCCTGCCGCAAGAAGCCATCTCTCTCTTGGGGCTGCAGTCCCGCCATGGGCAGCTGATAGTTGCTGCCTCGCCCCCTCCCTCTGCCACGCACTTTTCCTGCCTTGCTTTCTACCGTGCTTTCTTTTTCTCTCGGGGAGAATCGCTCAGCTTGGCCACTGGCTTTGGTAGAAGTGCCACGCCGCCCGGCCATCCAAGCAAACCCCGAGCGGCTGGGAGTCTTGCTCCTCCGGCCCCGGCCTGGACAGGCCCTGCCCCCTCCCCGGGGCCGAGCCCAGCTCAGGGCCTTTCGCACGCACGGCAGCCCAGCTCACCTGGGCAGACCCGCACACGCGATTCACTCGCTCCACCGACTGAATTCCTCCGGCAACTCCTGCCTAAAGGGCTTGGTGCACAAGTGTGACCTCATCAAAGGCTGGTGCTCAGCCAATCAGGACGGACCACTGATGTCAAAATCCACACCTGTGTGGCCCACCTGCATCCTGCCCTGCAAGGCCCCGGGGAAGCTGATGGAGTTCTGCCGGCGGACCGCAGTGATGTGACGGCGTGGCCTGCGGGACATTGAGGTTCGTTGCCAGCCCATCCACAGAAACCCCATCTTCTCTGGGGGCGCGAGAGAATTCAGCCAGCCAGTCTGCCGGCCGGCCAGCGGGCAAGTGCCCTTTGCACAGCGGCTGGGAATGCGAAGTCACACCCAGCACCTTTAGCAGCCTTTCTGGGGCAGAGATTTGACTGTGTGGTGTGAGTTCCTTTCAAAGGATTTGTTAGTGTGGTCCTTTGGTTATCTCTGGAAGAAGTTTTAGACACACACACACACACACACACGAGAGCGGGGGGGGCGGGAGGCAGGAGGAAGTAGTGCCCTTCCCAGTGGGCCTGAAGGCCAATTCATACACGACCTGGCACCACGTCTGGGTTGCCACGCTTGCCAGAAGGGGCTGTCTGACCAGAGCGCTTGGATTTGCACAGGTTCCCTTCACAGCCACGCTTGACCTTCTCACGTGCGCACCTGAAGCGGCCTTCCTGCAAGTTGCAAGAAGGCCGTGTGGCAGGTGCAGGGCATCAGGCCCATCACAGGCCAAGCCTGCCGGAAGCGCACTCTTGAAAACCCCGTCACACCCATCAGGGTCCTGGATACGGAATCGGGGCTCGGCCTGGTAATGCGAGACGACCTGCCATGGCAGGAGCGAGGCAGGCCCTTGGAACTGGGCTGAAGAAGCTCAGCTTCACCTCTCGGGTCAGCACAGCCAATTTCCACTGCAATTCAGTCTGTAAGATGGAAATAACAGAACCGGGCGAGGTGAAAATGATGGCAGAGCACGGTGACCCGTAATGGTCTGCAGAGCTTACCCAGAAAAGCAAACATTGCCTTGCTGGTTTGTCGGCGAGGGCAGGGGCCCCGGCGAGGGCTGAACCCCCGCAGGACTTGTGCTTCGGCAAGCAGAGCCGAGCAGGCCCTTGGCGTGAATGACCCCCTTCTTTTCACCCCCACAGATCAGCCGCCAATGGACTGCGACCTGCCGCCCCGGAGCACAGAGGGATGGATGTGAGATGCGGTTGCACGCCCCCATTAAATCGTCCCCCTCCTCCCACTTCCCCTAGCGGTGTCCGGAACGTGTCCCCTCCTGCTCCTGGGGGACGGCCCTGCAGCTGCATGTGTCAGGCTGCACGGTGCCCCCAGGGGCACTCAGGCTGCCTCAGTCAGCGCTGCCTGCAGTGCTTCAGGGGGAACGAGGTTTTCTGCACCGGGGAGCAGAGCCTCCACCCGTGCCTCCTCGACCAAAGCTGCCCAGCCCATTCCGGAAGAAGCCAAGACATCGCCTGCCTGGAAAGATGTGCCCACTCGCACCCGTGCTGGCCCTTGGCCCAGAGAGACGCTTCAGGCAGCTGGGCTGTGCTCTCCAGAGACTCTGCGCAAGAGGCAATTCACTGTGCTCAGCAGCGGCCCATCACTGGGAGCTGCACGGTTTATGCACTCAGTGCAAGAGGCCAGGACCTCACGGGCCAACAAGGATCGTGTGCTCCTTCTGTGCCAAAGCACTATGCAATTTATTCGGCACCCGTTCCCTCGAGCTGTTTGCCACACCGAGGTGGTCATAGGTTTTCTAATAATGTGCCACCAGTTCTGGTTGCTGTGTATCCTCAGGAACAAGGCTCCGCTCCCCGTGTGGAACAGCTGGCCCAAATTGACCGAACCCCCACACCCTCCATTCCAGACAGCTATTTCGCTTTCTCCAGGAATTCGGACGCAAGCTAAGAACACAGGCACCTTCTCTCGAGCATCGCAAATCAATAGACAGTTGCTTCACCAGATCACTGGCTCGGTTGCATCCGTTCGAATCCCCTCCTCGTCTCATTATGTGAGCTTGGCTTTCTTTACCCTGCTTCTTTGGACCAGGTATTGCATGTGCCCGAGCGACATCGCTGCCGAGGTGGGCCCTCAAGTTGTTGCTTGGGGAATTTCTGCGGACCACGCCTCGCGTAGCACTGCGGCAGCCGGGGCATGCAGGCATCAGGAGCCCTTTCCCTGAACCCACCTGGTCTTTCGCTACCTGGGGATCCATTCAGTTCAGCTTTTCCTGATCAGCGGGCCTTTAATTTTCAGTGAACCGAGGAAAAATATCTTGCTTTGTTCTTTGTCAACCACCAATTTCCTCAACTGGTGCCCTTCTGATGTTTAGGAGTTCAACACCCATTAGCCTCAGCCGGCAAGGTCAGGGCCAGGAGAGCAGGGAGCTGTAGTCCAAAACTGGGGTGAGCAACTTTCCTGGACTCCCAACCCTGCAGACCACAGGCGGGGGCTTTTCCAATTTAAAAAAACTGCAGTGCATCACCACTGCAGCGCGACAAGATTGAATTTAACCTGGTTGTGAAGTACATTTGAGAGAGAGAGAGAGAGAGAGAGAGAGAGAGAGAGAGCAATTTCCTCTACTGTTCACCGTAGTCTCAGAAGGACCCTGTTCCAGGTTAATTATTATAGTTGCACTGAGCAGCTCAGGCCATGGAGCTGAGGCCTTTGAGGCTCCTGGTGCTCGGAGGGCTGTCAGAAGCCCCTCCAGTCGATGTGCTGTTCCAGGTCACCGAGCAGCGCCGTGCACCGGCTCCGGCACTGGCAGCCCTCCTCCGCTGAGCGGAAGGGGCAGCCCAAGCAGCCAAGTTCCGGCGTGGAGAATTGCACTTAACTGCCGGGCAGGGCCAGCTGCGGGTTTCCGGGGAACCTCAGAGCTGCAGTCACAGCCCCCTCCTGTGCCGGCCATTTTCCAACACTGCTGCTGCTCCCTCAGCTTCGTGGCAGGAAGGCAAGTGGCCGTTCCAGAAGCCACAGCTCCACACCGATCCGTGTCTTCCGTGAGACAGCAGAGGCAGCCAGACTTTTGCAGATGGCTTTTTGTTGTATGTTATTCATTCCTACATCGCACCCCTCCATGTCCTTTTACCCCCCTCTCCTGCAGCTTGATCTGGTCCTGTCCTTTGTCCAGAGCGCCCGGGCTGGGGTGCTTCCATCCCCTCAGCGGCCCCGGGTCAGCCAGGCCAAGCAGTGGCTTTCTTTAAGCTCCCCAGGCCCTGGAGGTGTGGAGGGCTGCTCCCCGGGATTCAGGCCTTCTTGGGGATGCTGCGCCTCCTCCTCTTGGCCCGGCCACCTGCTCTCAGCATGCCCCTCCTGCTCCACTGGAAGTCTGGCTTCTCAGAGATAGTCACGTCTCCCAGCTGGCACAAGCAAACTCATGCTGCCTTTCTCCTAAGACCGGTCTTCCTACACAAGGAGTAGCTGGCGCTTGGTGAATGTGGTCATGGCAGTGCGTGGACCAGGAACATGGACACCTGGCCAACTGACTGGGTGGCCCTACTTCTCATGAGTGGGAACTGGGTGGGACCCCGGAGGCACCTTTGCATGCCTTTCTGTAGGTGAGATGGAGGCACCTTTGCACTCTGGTGGGCAGAAACACCCCTCCCCTCCTTCCTCCTCTCCTCTCCTCGCTCATAACAAAAGTGCTAGCATGGATAAGGACGGATGTTCATGCCTTCCACCAGCACCAACCAACTCACAACATCAGGGCGAGATGCAGCGCCCAGACTTCGACGTGCGGAGGGTTCGTCGCCCTTCCCAACCCATCAGTCCTTGACAAGCACAATGCATTCTAGATGCCGCACATAAGCAACCGATTACATACACAAGGGCCGTTCGCTTCCCTGCGCCCTCCTTCCGAGGGGTCCCCTGTGCATCACGCCCACGGGCTCTGCGCCTGCGTGGAGCCTGTTGCCGGAAGATGCGATGGCTAGCGGCGTTTTGGCGGGGAACCCTCTCCCGTCCCGGCATCCACGTGACAGGGAGGGCTCTTCCCACCACTTCCCTTCGCTCCAGTGAGGCTGCCCGGTGGACCGGGGGACCCACGGGAACCCAAGGTGTTGACCTCGCATCGAGCGAAGCGGGACCGTGCCCACGATAGCGTCACGACAAAGGACAACCACGCACAACACAAAAAGCCAGGCCCTCGCTGCACCCGTGGTGTGAGTGCAGGGCTGGCCACGCAGAGCCTACCTTCTTTGCGGGCGGCGGGGCGGCGTCCTCCCGGAGGGTCCCCTGCCTGGCGCGGTGCGGAGCTCGGCGGAGGAGGGGGCGCCCGCCAAGGGGCCGCGCTGCAGGATCTGGCAGCCGTGGGGCGAGCGCCCGTGGTGCTCCGGGCAGCTCCTGGAGCCCACCTGAAGGCGTCTGCTGCGCGAGGGGCCTTGGCTTCCCCAGGCTCCGCCGCACCGCGCGGGGATGGAGAAACGGGCAGGGGCGCGGATGCCGCACGGCACGGCAGGCAGCCGGGCGAGCCGGGGCCTTCGGGCGCACGCAGGGCCTTGCCCCGGAGTTAGCGCAAAGGCAGCGAGCCCGCCGGCTGCGCGCCTGCCTTGTGGAGGCCTGGCAATGACCCCCACAGGCTTCCCACCCAAGCGCATGAGCCGCGGCCTGTCCGTCGGCAGCCATCTTGCCTCGCGACGGACGCCCGGCTGCCTCCGGAGCCTTCAGGCCAAGCGAGAGCAGGCCGAGCGGAGGAAAAAGGCACTGGCGGTGGAGAGGAAAGTCGAGAGTGCAAAAACGGAGAGGCTAAATGTTAAAAACGGAGAGGGTAAATTTTTGAAACGTACTATTAGCATTTTTGAGGGAAGGTAAAAGTGGCGGGACGTGCACATGAGGCGCCTGAAAAGGTGAAGAGACACGCAGCCAGGAGCGAAACGGCATTTGAGAAGTGGGGAGACGCGCCGAGGGAAAAGGGACAGCAAAAGACCTTCCCAAGGCACTGAAGGCGGCCGAGAGCTGCGGGAGACGCGGGACCCCCCTTTTGTGCGGCGCTGGGCGGGGGAGGGGAGGGGCTCCGCCAAAGGGCCGCCGCCGCGGAATCCGCCCGGCAACCGACCCACGCAGGCGGGCGCCCGGCTGGCCGGCCTTCCCGAAAGGTGGAAGAGGAGGGAACTTCGGCCTCTGGGCCTGGATCAGGCCGTCTCCCTTCCACCTGAGCAAGCGGGAGGCTCGGGGCCTGTCGGCCGCCCTCTTCATCTCCCCACGCCTTGCTTTAGGAGGTGCCTCGCGGTGAGGCGAGCCACTGGCCCGTTCCGCTCCGGTCCGAAATAACTTTCCAGCAGGCCGGGCAGAGACCGCGTTTTCCTCTCCCTACGTGGGAGGGAGGCCCCCCAAACCGGGCCCGGGCCCGGACCCTCTGGCACCCTCGCCTGAGCTTGGCCGAGGGAGGACGGGCGCGTGGCTTAACCGCCCCTCTTGCAGGAGCGGGCCGGCCTTCACGGGGGCCCCTATTCCCGGGAGTGGGGCTGGCCGAGCGCGCGGGGAACGCAGGTGGTCAGGCTGGACACGGAGAGGGCCAAGTGCAGCCTCTTCCCACCTCCAGGTCCGAAGAACTGGCCCGCTCGGAGGTGAGGCGGGAATGGGGAGGGGATCAGCCCTGGTCCACCCCTTCCTAGAGAGAGACTTCCCCAAAACTGCCGGGCAGTACCTGTTCAGGGGATTTGAACTGGGGTAACAAACCATGACAGTCCCAGGTAGTTTATGTAGAGAATATTTTATTAGTTTCTGTAATCAAACCCATGTAAATAAGACCTTACATATTTAATACAGTGCCTTACCCCTGTACAAATGAAAAAAAAGTTTAAACATTTCTAGACCAATATGGCTGTTAATTTCTGTACAATGCCAACTCACAGTACAAGTGGATATCTTTTCTCAAAGCTGACATCACAGCTAAGTTTCCAAAAATTCAAATTATAATATTTATATAAAAAGAACCAATAGCATCTCACTAGGCATCAATAGCAGCAACAGACCTTTCCAGCTTCTGCCATCATTTGAACAAAATTATACACATTAGACTTTTAGTTTGCTCTTTGTTCCAGAGAAGTACTGGGGAAAGGGAGAAGAGGACGTAAAGGAAGCCAAGGTGGTGCATGATGCTGTTATTAACTTCCAACCATGGCCTGAAAAGTCTAGAGTAACGTCATTAAAACAGCTCTGCTATAGCACAATCACAATTACATATCATAAGCAGGTATGGGGTATTTTACATTCACAGAAGTTATCGTACAGTACTTTCCCGACAGCTATACTACTAGAAAGATACAATTAAGAAGGCATTATTTGACTTGATTCTATTTCTTAGCACACAGTGAGCGAGGAAGAGGTGCGATGCAGCTCTGGCAGGAGGACGCGCCATTCCAGAGGACGCTCTCGTGAGGCACCAGGTCAAGTGCTTGTTGCTCTACACAGACATAAGCTGAAAACCACTTGAGCATCGGGGTGACGGAGCGAGAGCGCAAGGTGACTGGCGATGCAACCCTTCGAGGGAGGCCGCCCAGCTCCATCCTTCTGCTGCTAGAGTGTCACAGGGTGAACAGCATCCTTTCAGCTGAGGTCAGGACCGCATCCAACCGCAGCGACACTGCCTTTTAGGGGTCTGACACAGAGTGACATTTTGGGGGGTGGGTGATTCAATGGCTCTGTGCAACTATCAACTGCCTTAAAGTTTCTCGCTGCATTATTAAGGTCCAACGTGTTCTTGGGACGCTGAGCGACATGAAAGCAAATTTATTTCTCTCCAGCATGGCCTTGTCCATCTGTCTCCCTTTCCAAAATGAAACAGCAGCAAACAAACTGAAGAGCATATACCTTCGGAAAAATAAGACGACTCAAGAGCATTATTTTTCATTTTGCGTCCTTGGAAAGCAGAGAGGCCATGCTCGTTCATGCGGCTGCGTGGAAGCTACAAGCCCCAAGATCCCCGGGCCCTTTGGGCCTGCAGCCATCCCCATCAGAGTCTGCATGCCACTCGTGGCCTGGAGGGTCACGCATGCCTCGCCCTCTGGGCCACACATTTGTGCTGCTGTCATTTCACTCCCCATATTGGCACGAACGGGCACAGCATTTATGACTTCGTTTCTTCAGTCTTGATGGCCTGAGGTTTAATTGGTCCAGTCCTAACAGGCTTTGGGGCTGCTGCAGGCGTGGCACTCTGCTTCTCCTCCACTTTGTCTTGACAGGCCCCTGAGGAGGAGTCTGCTATTGTCTCGGGGGCTTTATTCCCGCTGTCGCCCACTTTCGGTATTTTGCTTCCGGGTGGCTTGCTCTGCTGTTGTTCAGAGAAGAATCTTTGGGTGGACTGAAGGACTTCTGCTCTCTGCTTTGCCTTAAGAAAAAAGAAAGCTGTTTTAAACAGAGGAGAAACCAAAATAAAATCCATCTATTCCGTGCTCATAATTTAAGAGAGTCCCAGTCAAGCATCGCCAAATTGCAAACACGTACCCACGTGCTATAGTACCTCATACATATTGGAATTTCTCCCCCAATATGCTTCGTTACCTCAATGCCAGAAAAAAATGCTTATGACAATGCGCTGTATTCTGGTATGTGGAATTCCCATGGATCCAGATCCCACTAGAGGGGCAAAACGCCCTCCACTCTGAACCCCGGCTCTCGCTCAATGCAGTCAACTCCTTGCTGCAGGAGGCCCGACCAAGGAGACCTGTGCTCGCTGCCACGGTACTATTAGGGCCTGGCAGGAGAAATTGTGCTGGACAGGGAGCCTGAGAAAAAGCAAGAGCTCAGGGGCCAACTTCCCTGACTGAACCGTTCTCACAATGGATTCTGCCACGTTCTCTTCCCAGCACAGATGCCGAAGTACAAGAAAATATGCGAGCCTGGTCACATTGCTGAACACCACCAGACCCAGCAACCAATACACAAGACGTTCTGCGCTACTCAACACAACTCTCTCATTTCCCTCAGCTATATCAACAAGGTAATGTCAGCCATATTTCCCTCAACGAGCACCACTACTGCTCATGTTGAGGGCAGCTCAGAATGTTCTAGGCATCGTACATTTTCCACTGTCAGACCCTGCACGCAAAAAGACGAGAAAAAGAGTCTGACCTTTTGCTACATGAAGACACAGCCCTGGATTGCAGGAGCACTGCAGCCCATTGTGGGTAGGCCGGAGAAGTGACAACACGGGGGCTCGGGGGCCCCTATGCAACGCTCACGTCTGCCATTTCTCCCGCCCTACGGGCTTCAACCGAGCAGGATATAAGAAACCTGGAAACATTTGGGGTGCCTGAGTGGTGAGCAGGCAATTACAAGAGGGCAAGCTTTCATTTTACACCCTTAAAGTCTCTACCGCATCTGGGAAGCACATGCTACTGAGCTGCTGTGCCATTAAATATTTCCAAGTAGTCCAGTAAAAGTAATTTCCGCATACAGCTGAGAAAAACACTTAAAACACAATCTCCATGTTATGGATTTCCCCCTTAACCAAGTTTTTCAGTTGAACTACTTACAACCCAACCCTTCAAAATGCCCGCCAGGATAAGCGGCAACCCACCATGGCTTGAATAAGCTGTACTGGGCAGTTTTGACTGTGCAAACTGGTCCAAAGGCATCTACTCATGTGAAACAGGCTGCTCATCAAAGTGTATTTTATAGACCGGGAACTTAAGGGAAAGGGGAAAAAGGAGGGGCAGCTCTCACTCTTAATTAAGCATTTCTTCTTTGCAATTCAGTTGTACACTTCCAGGACTGACCCATATTTAAAAAAAAAATGAAAGGAAGCTACCGGCCTCCAAAGAAATACCTGTTAATATCAGCAACTTTTGGATCAATCATAATTTTCAGTACTTAAATATTTTAGCTAAGTTTTTAATGGCCATGCTCAGTCACATTTTATTATGCTTGTTGTATTTGTTGTGTTTATTTATTGGTATGTTTTATTTACGTTGTAAGTCGTCCTGAGGCATTTGTTAAGGACGTGTAAAAATATTATAAACAAACAAACAAACAAACATTTTCATCAGAAACTGTAACCAGAATTTCCAGACATGCAGTTTGAAGCATTTTTAAACACTATACACCCCTTGCATATGGTATTCAAAATTCTAGTTACAATTTTATTGGACAAAATGAAATTTGCCACAGAAAAGGCCAAGATCCCCTTCTTCAAGATGTCATGAACACTGGTTACTGAGAACCTTCCTTGAGCCAGAGAGAAAACACGAGTGTTGCCTGATGCTCTCCAAACGTGACCACGCTAAGCTGGGCGGAGGCGGCTGCTTTTCGTCACTGAGACAAGCAAACTATGGGACAGGGAGCAAGATTACGGAGATACACATTTGTCAACTTTCTGTGATGTGACCGGAACCTGTATTAACTAAAATGCCATGGCCTGTGCGTCTAGTTCCTCAAACGCTCTCCACAGGTCCTACTGTGGTAGGAAGCAGCGACTAGAGGAAAGACTTTTCTGGCAAGTCTCATTTCCCCACCTGGTGCGCCGGCAAGGCCGGTCTGGCCCCAAATCTGTTTTCTTTCCAGCGCTGCGTTACGATCTCTTTAATTGCCCAGGCCACCCAGCATGTCACTGAACTAGGGTTGCTTTCAGATTCTGCTTTTGTTAGTCAGCTGTAGTTTCGTTTAATGCACGCAATACGTCTGACATGGAGTCCAAAAAGAAATGGAAATGTGTATTTCTGGACTGGGACCAGCTCTGCTGTTCGGCCCTGTTCCAGAAATGAGATTTCTGCTTATTACTGCTTGGTTGGGGAGCACTAATCTTTGTTGCAAAACCTGTGGGCTTTGCGTATGGAATGCAATCTTTGGGAATTCAGCACTCGACTGGAAGCAGCCTTTTATTTCCATGGTTAGTTCTTCGTGGTCACTGTGCATCACATGCATGGAACTTGCTTTGGGAGGGGCTCCTGCCCAACCCTCAGTTCCTCTTCAGCACCCAATACATATATAAATCAATGCAATCCCCTTACATCCGCTCCATAAAGACCTCCAGTGGGGACTTCAACAACTAGCAGAATCCGTTTCATAGAAGCACCGGCTACTGCGTTGACTGAAGACGAACAACAACAACAAGGCCACAGCCAAAAAGTGCAGCTCTCAGGGAGACCCTTCCTTCATGGGGGGGGGGGGGGGGCGCCACAGGAAACTGAGGACGTTCCACCCTGACTAGCAACCACCTGGCCTGATGCATTCCTGCACAGAGGGCATCATGTCTGAGGGAAAGAGTGTCTCGTTTCATCCAGAAGCGTCGCCACGTGCTTTTCGGTAAAGTCATGAAGTGAAATGCAGCCACACGCGAGCGATTCCAGTTATGTATGAATGCCCTTCGATTAAAGGGAGAAGGCCATCGAGAATAAGCGCAATCCCCAGATTGCGGGTGGAGGGTGGACGCACACAGCAAAGGCAGGCACATCCTCTGGAACCCTGGCAGCACAACGGGTCCCTGCCTCCTTCCCAGCCTTAACTACAACCGGGGCGATCCCTGCGGTGCAGCTCTGGCTCTCCATCCCTGCGTGGCCACTGCTAAGCGGGGCATCGGCATCTCGAGAAAAGAGCAGCACCTTGCCTTGCCCACGGTCGAGACTGACTGTGGTTAACACAGCATGGCCGCCCAAAATACTGACCTTCATGTCTTGTTCAGCCTTCATCGCAGCCTGGGCCTGATTGGCTCTGACTCCAGAGAGTGATCCACAGGGGCCCCTGGCCACGTGTGGCAAACGAGGGTGGCTCAAAAGGCCTGTGGTCATCTGAGGCGGCACCTGACTAGCCAGTGCCACCGGCGGCCTCTGAACAGGTGCTGGGAAGGTGTTAGTATGTGGGGCTCTTACCAATGGAGGGACCAGGTTAGGCTGAGAGAGAATCTACGTGGGGGAAGAAAACAACAAAAAGAGAGACATTTAGCCGTTAGGAAACCGCCAGCCTGATCACGCGGGGCTGCCCTGCAGGGAGCAGGCCTCTGCCACCGGTCAGTGACATGCTGCGGCTGCAGGCCCTGTCACCAGCACGCCTGGGGAGCGCTGGGCGGCAAGCTCCGAGCTGCGTGCGGTGAATAAAAACGGCCTCGGCACGGGGACCACGTGGAGGGGGCAGGAGGGGAAGAGAGAGAGGCGGCCTCTAGGAGAGGCCAAGAAACACGACACGCAAAAAGCTAGGCTCTGGATGACAAGGGAAAGCTAGCACTCCTCAACGGGATGCACAGTGCCCCCGAGATCTCGCTCCTCCCTATGCGGCGCTTGACTGAAAGAGCGCCCCTTTTAAAGGGCTTCTTTAGAAAACGTCACCCTTTTGGAATACCGCTTCGCAGCTGCATTTCAGGCAAGTGGCTGACGGCACGCAATTCACCGGGGATTTCGGCGCACTGGAATGACGAGAGTGGGCTGCACAAGAGGTCCTCTGCCCCCTTGCACACCTCCCAGCCTTCCGCACAGGAGACCTTTCTGGAGCGCTGCACCCTACGTGTCTGTCGGAGCCCTGAGGCGCACACGGGGACCCTTCCTTCGGACCCTGCTTGCTCCTCTCCTTGCGCCTGTTTCACGCTCAGTTGCAGTGAGTGCTGCCTGGAAGAGCCTGTGCTGAATGCCTTCCTCAGAGCTGTCCAGTCCCTCAGTTTCAGGAGCACAGGCGTTGGAAAACGGAAGGAAAGAGTTTTTGTCCAGCAACCAGACTCGATAAATGAACTAGATGCACAGCCATGGAAATCACACTTAACCAAGCATCTGAGACGCGAGCAGTGAACAGTTCTTGAGCTGAACCCAAGGCCACGGAGCCAGTTGCTGCCCACCTGGGGTGTGAACTGAGGAGGGAACGGCTGGGCCATCCTCACGGCTGCCGACTGAAACTGCTTCTGGTAGACAATGGTATTCATTTTATTCGACTGACTGTTCGGACTTGTAGAAGCGGCCCTTAGAGAGAAAACACACAGAGTATCATGCCAGGGATACCTTTTGCTTGCAAGCTTCATATGCTACCTGAAGCAAGAAGAAACACTGAGTATTACAGAGTAAATGCTGTTTGCAGCCAACACAGGGAAACTGCTGAATTCCCTGCCACCGTTCACATAATGAGAGCAATTAAATTAACTGCATTTATTCGGTAATACGTTGGCAATTTCTTCTGGATTCAGATCACTCTGCAGGAAGATCGCCTGCATACTGGCAGTTCTTCACACAAATCCAAGTGTTATCTTAAGAAAAAGGCATACGGTTGTCACACTACAGGCATGCAGAAAGTATATTCTGAACCATCTTATTTCTGAACAAATAGCCACTTGTGTATTTAATTAACTAAAGAATACCCAAAACCCTACAGGTCAAATAATGCTTGTATCTATACCGTATCCATTTGAATTTCCACGAGGGAACAGGCATGCCAGTTTCAGTAACTCCGCAATCACACCAAGAATTGTTGCAGCAACTGAAGTACAAATGGATTTGACTGTCATCCTAACTCCTGGGTGGCTGAAGACAAAACACACCGTTTTGCCTTCTTGGACCCTTGTGCTCCTCTTCCCGTTGGAAAGTCCTGTGTCAGAGTCTTTTCTGCACACTCTTCGTGCTTCCTCCATCCACAGAGCCAGCACGCCCGTGCCTGCTGCTAGGTTACCCCTGGATGTTTCATTCATAAGGAACTCAATTTCTGGGCTTGCGTGCCACAAAACCACCCAGGCGCAGCCAGTGCCCAGGTTGCTGATTAAAAGCAGAACTGAGGAGCGTGCTCTGCTGGATGCTCTTGCTTGTGCCACCCGCCCCCACAAAAAAATCTGCGTTAAGCAGCCCAGGAATTGGTGCCGGTTGTCGTCAACCAACAGGAATCTTAGCATTGGGGAACTTGTCTTTTGTGTTAATTTTTCTAATAAGCTATCTTGATATTAACAGGCAGTGTCCAATTTCCATAGAATTCCCCTAGTCCAGCAAGAGATTGATACCATTCTGTTGCTCTGCACAGGGCCAAAGAGAAGCGTGCTGTCACCCAGCAAGCACTTCTGGTACAGTATTGGTAGCTCCCCCTCCCAAGTGGCCGTTGCACTTTGGGCGCTGCTGCCAGCGCTCTGGACACCTGTGCTCTCCACACTTTCTGCGACTTCGTCACAGGACTTCATTCGAAAGGAAGCACCAGTCCGAGCCCTTGGAACACCAGGCGCCACCATCTGTTCTGACTTCCACTGACTTTGTACTCCAGTGTGCTTGACAATTCTTCCCCCGACTCTGCTAGCAATTGGCAGGATCTAATGAAGCATGAACCTAGTTACAGGAGCTGAAGGGGACTTTTCTTCCTCAGGCAGTACCTGTGGCCCAAGGCCGCCTGGCAGGCTGCCTCCGAAAGAGAGGGTGATTCTAAAGGGCAGTCTGGAATATGGCTCCAGCCAGAGCCAGCCAGAACAGCAGAGACTCTCCTGGATGAATGCTGATACTTTCAGGCAGCCCTCTGGATACCATCCAAGTACTTTCTGCCCTCCTCCCTTTTCTTGCCTTCCTCAGAAGTTGCGAATTCCAAGCAATGCTAGAAAGACAGGTAGGACTTAAGACATTCGGAAATGTCTTTCAATAGGTAAGTTCCATTTCGCTTACCTCAGGAGGCTTGGGGTGATCTGAAACCCTAGTACAACACCGGCCCTAACCAGTCATTGCTACTCCAAGCTGTGACCAAAGGCTTGGTAAGACATAGCAAGAGACATGTGCTCTACGATGGCTTAATCCAGCGTGGTTAGGGGCTTACTCAGGTTTCAATGTAGTGGCTAGGTAGAAAAATGCACAGTGGGATAACAAGTGGTTCGAAGCAACAGCCTCTTCATTAGATTTAGGACACTTCACCAAGGAGTGTAAGGCTTTCACTAGCAGCATACAACGTCCGTATCACAGTTAAGAGCTTGCTGGCATTCATGCATATTTGAGGGACAATCCTGCAGAAACACACCTGTGTAAGTTCTGCTGAAATAAATGGAAATTTGGCAAGTGTGCAGCCATTCTGTCTTCACAGTTCCTGCAAAATAAATTGCCCTGTTTCCAAATGTGCTCCCCTTTCCATCCAAGTCCAGAGAAGCTCAACAATCATTGATATAATCTCTTTACAAGAAAGGAAGCCGAACAGCAAAAGCCTGAAGTGATGGACGGCAACAGAGGCCAAAATGTTTGTCTACGACCGGCAATGTTAAAACAGGTATTCAAAGCCAGGCCACCCACTTCCTCCTATCCCCATGAACACGTCATTAAAAACAATCATCGAAACAAAGCAAAAGCCAGGACATTTTAGATGTCAAAGATACGTAGCAAGGTTTTTTATTTCACGTTGTTAAAATGCGTTGCCCACTTAAACACTCTTGCCCAGACCATATTCTGCACAAACTAGTCTAGAATCACAAATGTTTCTCCAAACCACAGACTTTATTTATGCTTAGTTATTAAGCACTTTTATAGTGTTATCTGTTGCCAAAGCGGCACCATTATGCAAGCATTTAGCTCAGTACTGGCATTCCCCCCTGCCCCCCCCCCCCACTGGATCCCTTTCCGAGCTCCTTGTTTGAAAAGACTTGTTTACCGGAAGGGACTAGAAGTTGGAGTGGTGCTTCGCCCAGAAACTGGAGGTGTGCCAGGCTTGACATCCATGCCGCTTCCGAAGGCTTTCAGGTCCATTTCTGCCATCTGGAGAAAGCATCGAGTTCATCATTTTATGAGAGCTACAATCTTCACCAGGCCTTGACCGGAGTGCTTAAACTAACCCAGAATTTCCAGATCGGATTCCAAACAGGTTGGAATTAAAGCAGTCGATCATTTTCTTACTTGGATGTATTAGGATTTATACTCCCAGGGATGCAACTTCTGTGCCAGCTAATAATAAATGCTCAGCAGTGAAGACGGATCAGCACGCAGCTCTTGCATGAGTAAAGTCCACTGCATGACTCCCAAGTGAAGCATAAAGGAGACAAGAGCAAAGAAGCCACAACCCGGGAAAGAGCGAGGAAGCGTTCCTTTTGCCCTCCAATGGAAAGAGTTTGGCTGCCGCGTACGGTCTGAGTTGGCATAGCAAAGCTACCATGCTCACAATCTGCATACCTGCCTCTCCCTATTCACAAAGAAAATTAAATAATCTTCCACGGTTATTATCCATCTTCAGAGAGTCAAAAGGAAAAGAATGAAGTTGTGCAACACTAATGCACTAATGTGTATTCGGACATGCATTTTTATGTATGTGCAAACCGAGCCAGCACAAACCCGGAAGCACCACCGACCCTGCACAGACAGAAGTAAAAGCGAAGCACGCGCCCCCCGAAAGAACTCGGAGCCCGAGGAAATCCCGCTGGACATGCACAGGAGGGAGACCGCTTTTCCTGGGCTCCCACCCATTTCCCTGGGCAGATTCTACCATGGAGCATTCTCTCCAGGAACGCCCTTGTGTCCAGCCTTTCCCAACAGAACAGAACAGAGACTGTCACAGGCCTAGCACAGACCCAACAAACCCAGACAGAGTTAGCTTTAATCCCTACTCGTGAGTGAATTAAGGACATCCCTATCGTTCCCCTGCTGAGACTTGCAAGAGTTAAACCTGATGAGCTTTGGGCAGATAGTGGCAAAGAGTCTATATACATGTCACCAGGCTGTTAGATAGGCAGACAGGTAAAACTTTACTATGGTCAAAGAGCAGCTCCGTCACCATGCTGTTCCAGGGCTTCGCCAGGCCCCCCAGAAGGCTAGTGCCCAGCACAACACCTCTTTTCCCAGGCTATATGCAGCCACCTGTCAGTCCACCTTGGCACAGCAGGATGGTTCAGGGTGGAGAGGTGGGGAGCTAAGAAGCCCAAGCTAGGCAGAATGACAATGCCCACCACCAGATACACTGTACTGACACAGTGGCTCTGAATTCCGTAACAGTTCCAACCTTGTCCATGGCCTCCTTCACTTAGCTTGGTTGCGGACTGTAAGGATCAAGGCGTCAGCCTCCCGAGCTACAGCTACGCCTGCAGGCGCTTGGCAGAGAAAGCGCGTCAGCACGTACAGCAATGCATTTACCTTGCCTGCTATGATGCCATGCTGGGTTCCAGCTGGAATGAGCCCTCGGAAGGGCTGGCCCACCTGCGCCGGCCGACTCAGGCTCGGAGCAGGAGGCTGTGGCGGGGTGTGCTGCAGTGGCGGCTGAAGGGTCTGCGGAAGAGCGATTAAAGGCTGCCCAGCGGATCCGAAGTTGGGCAAAGAAAGTTGGGATCCTGGTATAGGAACTGTCACCTGGGGAAAAACAGGAGGAAGAGTGAGCCCGACAGGTGCGCCTTGGCAATGCAGGCTCATCAAAGCAAAGCTCTGCTTGCCGCGTGCACTCTGCGCTCTACCTGCAGCTGTTCTGCACTGCCTGGGAAAAGAAGCAGCATCCACATTCCTGTCCTTTGGGTTAAGTTGAAGAAGGAAACTTAACATGGGCAGAGTTCATTATTCAGAAAACATGTTAGAGCTGGACAGGGTTCTTCGCAGAAGGGATTCTCCCTCTGCTCCTCTCCCTGTAACTTTTTCTGATTGCTGCCATAATTCCCTTGAACATGCAAGTTTCTGACGTAGGATCTGGGTGTCCTTAGAGTCAACTTGTGTTTTAGAAAAACTTGAAATACCTTGGTAATATAGGCATGGTTTTAAATTTATTTGAAATAAATTTCAATATTAAATCCTCTTCTTCAATCCACCTATGGACTGCGCTCCCCAGAGAGGTCCGCCTGGCGCCGTCATTATTTGCTTTTTGGCGCCAGGCGAAGACTGTTTTATTTAAAAGTTATTTTAATTGTTAATTTATATCTTGTTCTTATTATTTTTAATATTATCTTTGTATTTATAGTTTTAAATAGATAACCGAGATGGGCCAGTTTTAAATGCATTAAATGTTGTTATTGTTAATATGGTAAATTAATTTGGTAATGTTGTGAGCCACCCTGAGGCTTTGTTGCATTGGGCGGCATAGAAAAGTTTTAAATAAATAAATAAATAAATTAAAATAAATTAAAATAAAATCCCAATCTCAAAACAGCTAATAATTAAGAATCAATGGTCATTAAATATTAAAACATAAAACAGAACCTTAAAACACAGGCAGTTATCACAAGCCATATGCAGAACCACGAGGATAAACACACAGAACTAAATTTCTCTGAGCAAATAAAAGTGCTTTACCTGGTACTGAAAAAACAAATGTTGGAGCAAGGCAAGCCTATGTGGCAAGACATCCCAAGATGAGTTTCCTTTATAGAAACAACTCTCTCTGATCACTGCTCATCTCAGGGAACAAAAATGGGGGACATTCACAGAATAGTGGAGCTGGAAGGCACCAGCTCAGAGCAGGACCCCCAGTTAAGCCATCCCTGACAGGCAGGACAAGAGGATGCACAAGACTGGAGCTCATACTCAAGATGACGGGCAGCCTAGCCTAGCGAGAAGGTAGTCTAAAAAAGGTTACCGCAACCCTTACTCTCACATGAATTAGCCTGTTTTAATATTAATGGTCTTTGTGCGCTGCCCCAGCAATCTTTCTCTGGATGGAGGACAGAGTAAGCATGCTGGAAATACTGACTTGGCTGCTGAGTGGCGCACTCATGCCAACACAGCGGAGAAGTCCACCTGCCCGGAACTGATCTTCCCAGGTCGCTGCAATAAATGCCAATTTGCCCCGCTCACGCATGGCTCCATCACAGACATCGACTGACGCAGCGCCGGGCTTGGCAGTCGCTCACCATTCTGACAGTAGACTGGGGAGCCAACCCAGGCCTCCTCATCCACCGGAGGGTGTGCTGGACCACCACCAGCCTGCCTTCTCCGAAGGACATCAGCCAGGGGCCCTCCTCCCTGGGGACTAGCATCCTCATCGTCCCGGCGCGGACCCAACGGAGAGGGGACGGACCGCCGCGCGAAGGCAAGTGCGCGAGGTGCCAGGGAAAAGGGTGAAAATATGCGCACTGCGCAAATGCCTCTTCTCAGAAACTACCGGACAACGAGGCCAAATGCCACATCACTAGCCATTGCAAGGATACTCTGGTCAACAGAGGATGCCCAGTATCCTTTGCAACCAAAGAAAAGAATGGGGCCCTCAGTCCGGCTCAGGGGATTCTAGAGAACAGAAATTCCAGGTGGCCTATGTCCTGATGTTGCTTACAGGTTGGCACCACTTCAACCTATGTTTGCAATGCGCCACCAACAGCAAGCCTGGCCTTCTCCTTTCAAACTCGATGGTTATTTGGGCTGCTGGTGAAAAGTTACAGTTCGTGAGCACTCCTTCCCATACTGGAAAAAGAAGAGTTGAAATCACATCTGTTTTGCACTGTGCTCTTGCAAGACACAATGCACAACGCACACTGGCATAATGGGAGCTGCACTTGCTAGCTGTTGGTTCCAGGGTCATCACTAACAGTAACTGGAATAAACAGCATCACATCAAACTTAACAGTGATCTCTTGCCAAGAGAATGTGTAAGTAATAAAGGAAGACATCTGATAACAGAAGTCCTGTGCTGAGGTACCCAGTTCAGAGAAACTGTCGCTATTATCAAAAGGCATTCTTCTGTGTTAAAGAACTGTTTGAAGTTGCTCCCATCCAGCACAGTAACGTGGCCTGCATGAAGGAACACGGCAGACACCTTGCTTTCAACAGGTTATTCTCTTGTCATGAGACTGTGGTATCACACACTCACACACAAACATACACACAGAGTAAAACTGAAAGCAATTTACCGTGTTATAGTTTACCTGCTGGAGCGCACTGGGAGACTGAGCAGTGTTATAGAAGCTTGTCTGGCCTGGCTGCTGAACCTGTCCAGAATACAAAGTGGAGGCCTGGGTAAGAGTAGCTCTGGCCTGAGAAGAGAGAGGTCGACATTTTCTAGGTGATGAGGCAATGCCATTTTACTGCGAAGAACAGGACAAACACGCGCTGCTCGTTTGGGCCATCGCAATTCTCCTTAACATACTTTTTACACTTACAGGAGGGGCAAACATGATTACAAGGTTCCCCTTATTTATGTAAACTCCCCACATGGCTATTAATTGCAAGACAAACCTGAAAGAGTATATAAAAAGCAGCAGAAACACCTCCGGGCCAAATGAGGGTTAGGGTTCCTATGAAGGATGGGCACCGTAAGACGTGGGAGAGGGGCTTGTGTGTGAACAATGGCCAGAGATGGCCCCGGGTGTGTGACCCGCTCGTAGCAGCACCGTGGCCTGCACAACGCAGCCGCCTGCCCTCTGGGCCTCCACAATGCCCCCACACGCTGCTGCTGGGAGAACTGGGTGACCCCAGTGAGGGGCCATGTCGGGGAGACTGTGCCTGGCGTGGGGGGCCCAGGCAGTTGCCGGAGGTGGCGGCACCCGCCTCAGTCATGAAGAATTTTTCCACAGAGGGCTCAAAATACGTAAAATACTAGGTGGGAGAAAGCATTTGGCATTCAAATAATTGAAGGACGTGCCACATCAACAGGGAATGCTGTCTGTGTAAGGCAGTGGTGCCTTTGGTGCAACATGAAGACCAGCCCGGTAAATGGAAACCTCCCACCAGTTGCTGAGCTGGAATAATTAAAGCACATTACTCTGTGTGCAGGCTGGGGACCCCGTGCTTCCCAAAGCAGGTGTCTTTCCGTGTTACATGTACCCAGAAGCCATCTGGCTCTCTTACTTGAAGCAGATGCGTATCAATGAGCTGGGAGCCTCCCAGTCCTGAAGCTTGGCCCAGCTGATGTTCGTACAGGATAGGGATGGGCTGAGCGTTCGAGGTCTGCTGAAATGCGAGGCTGGACTGTGCCTTGGCGAGCTCTTGATGCTGCACTGCTGGGAAGTTGTGCAAAGCTGTGCCAGAGAGAACCACTGGGGAGGGCTGAGACAGGCCGCTTTGCATAAAGGCCTGCTGGGATCTATAAAACAAACCTCGCCTGAGTCAGTCCGTCAAAATGTTATTAAGCTGTAAAAGCTGCCTTTGCAAAGAAATGTTTCAAGGTGCAGCAAGGTAAAACAGATAAAAATCACCTGTTCCAGGAAAGAAAATGGGGGGGAGAGCCATGCAAATGCACTGATTTCAGATTGCTGAGTAAGAAAAAATCTTGCATTGTAATCTGAAGCCACTTAGCCAGCAACTGTCTTGTACTGGCTCAACTTGTTAAAATGATTGTTAAGCCAGGTCAGCTGAAAAGGTGCAACGCAGGAATGTGCAGGAATGCCGCCCTGCCCTAGACGTTCATAATGCTTCAAATGCTTCCCCTCAGAGCAGCAGAGGGAAATCACACAGGGGGCAACTGAGAGAGACCGCTAAAATTCTGGACAGACAGAAGGTGGGCATGCCACCCACTAACCGTGCCCTCACCACTGCCCAAGTAGTTCAATTCTGTAAACTCGGAACACTGATTCCTAACAAACTCACACCATTCTAAACTAAACGGCTTGTGTCATTTTTCTGTTTTGGCGAACTTGGCTCATGTAATGCAACTTCAGAACTTAATCTTTTCTGGGCACAAAACAGTGGTTTTTCACTACTGCACTAATGAAGACAAACGGAATACTGGAAGAAAGGGCTAAAAGCAAAGGATTTCCGTTTCCAGATTTTGCGCTGCCCCTTCAGAACACTTACCTATAGGGCTGTAATGAAGAGTTGAACAATTCCTGAGCCTGGGAGACAGCGGGTGCTGCCCCTAATCCTAGCTGGGGTTGATGCTGCCCTTGCAATGGGGCATATATGGGGATTGGTATCTGCTGAACCGAAGTAGGCTGCAAGGAAGAGAAGTGATTTAATGGCCACAGACCACAGACACTGAAAGAAGCCGCAAGTCAAACCCATCCAGCCAGTCTACTCTGCTGAGGTGGCTCCTCGAGGCCGCTGGCACAGAGAGGTCCTTTTACAGCACTGCTACTTGAGGGTCACTTAACTGGAAATGCTGTAAAGTGAAGGGACTGCCAGGGAACACAACTGAAACTTTGCCTCTGAGCAAGTAGAAGCATAGCCTTTGGGCTTCACAAAAACTGTAGGCGATCCTCTAGTTGCTGCAAAGTTAAAAGTAATGGGAATTATCTGCAATGTTTGTGCTGGACTTTGGGCTTACAAGAACAATGCACGGGAGCAGGCACCCCAGGTCTTGCATCTGACAGAGAGGTGATCGAATACCAAATATATGAGCCACCAGCTGTGGCCACAGCTCACTGGTTAGGCTGGATAGAAGTATTTAAAATGAGAACAACTGAGGCCTGATTCAGAATGCAAGCCAAGTTTTGCAGCATACAAATGCAATCAATCAATCAATCAATCAATCAATCAAGAATCTGGGCGAGAAGCCTGTTGGGATTGCCACAAAGAAATCTGCTGGGAGCCACATAGATGTGGTGGTCACCACCCGCACTCCCTTGCCCCATCCTAAGTACACCACATACCCTCCATCTTCCTCTCGAGAGATGACACACCTTTCTACACCTCTACCTACATTTCATCCACTCCACCCCAGCACGGGCTCACTCTGAGCTTTCTTCTGAGTGTGTGAGTGAATGATGAGGAAAGAGAGTGAGGCTGGGGAGGGCTTCCAAGGCGGGCGGGCGGGCAGCCCTTGGTGTTGCACCTCTAACGCTCCGGAAGCAGGGGAATGCCTTGGTGAAACACTCCTGCAGTGTGACTCCACTCCAAGGCCCCAGCATGGCTGCAGCTGGCTCACAGATCTGCAGTTTGTTATGCCTGCCCCACGTACCTGTGAGAGTCCTGGCTGAAATCCTTGCTGCTGGGCCAGGGAAGGAGGAGCCAGGCGTGCATGTTGGGTGTTGAACAGATGGCTTGTATCCATATAGAAAGTGGGAATCTGAGCTATGGAACCAGAAGAAGAGAGAAAAGCCAGTGAAACTGTGCCGAGAGTAATGACAAAGCAAAGTCATACTATCTGTCGATCCATCAGACATTTATCTGTGTGTGATGCACGGCTTTCAAAGGGAAAAAAGGACAGGCCTTGCCAACTTCCAGAGGAATTTCTATGTTCAGTTTAAGAACCATATGCATTTACTCTGAATATAAAACATTTAAATCAGTTCTGTTGGAAGCAAAGAACAGACTGCAAGGATGTGCCAGATAAAATAACTAGCCATTTTAAGAAACTCTGCGCTTAAACTGGGAGCTGCTGTGGCACGGTGGTCAGCATGGTGGACTTGTCACCACTGGTGGACTTGTCACCACTTGGCCCTCAAGCTTGTGGGGCCAGCCACTGACTCAGCGTAGCCTACCTCACAGGGTTGTTGTGAGAAGAAAATGGCGAGGAGGATTCTTGGGGTCCTTGCAAGAAAAATGTGGGATACGATATAAATAAATAATAGAGGAAATAATAAAGCAATGTATCATTCCCCACCCCATTACCTGCTGCCGACTGAGACACATAGACCTGTGGACTCTGCTGCTGCTGGGCAATTAGCGATGGCATACAGCTTAGCTGGGAAAAGTGGCCAGCCGATGCCAAGTTACTTGTCTGTAACTGCTGTGGCTTCACTTTACAGATGTTGGGTGGGTCAGAGGTGGTGGTGGTCTTCGTACTCAGCGAAGAGGTAGTGTATGTTCCAGCGCCTAAGGTTACAACCAGCAAAGCAATGATTCAATAGCTACCAAAAACCAGCAAAATGTCTGATGCACTTTAATTAAAAAGTACCAGCTGTTTTTAGAGCAGTGCTTTATGAAAAGATCTTTGCCTCACTTTAGTATACTAGAGCATTGGACCAATACTGCTTGAGATGACCTCTTCCTATATGTGGTAGCATGAAGATGAAGAGCTTGCTACATGGACCTAACTCCTGAATGAAAGAGGCACACACCGAAGACACACCGCGTCTTCCCAGAGCTGCTCCAATCTTATAAATTACTCATAGTGGGGACACCTGGTCTTGTGAGGTCTCTTTTAACTGGGCATGGATCCTGTGCCAGCTCTATCTAGTAATGACTTAGATCGAAGAGAATGATAATCATGGACACAAAACCATGGAGCACTTTAGGACATGCGTAAGGGAACAGTACACAGAGCCAAGGCTGAGTGTCTCCCCAGCTGAGATGGCAAAAGCTTTTCTACAAATAACAGTGTCCTGCCTCTTATTTGACGTACAAGGTAGTCCCTGGATTAAAAACGTGCTTCATTCCTGGTAAAGCTGAATCTGTAGATAAGTCAGATCACATGAGTAAGCTCTACCTTTGTCTTAGTAATTGTATATATTTTACCTTTGTATGCACAGAAAACACTTAAGAAACACTTTCGTACTGCTAAAACAACATAAACGCAATACAGCATTAAAATAATGATAATACAGTAACAATAAAGTGACGACAGGCACTGAAGAGAGAGAAGCATGTCTGCATTTAGGTGCAAAGGTATACAGTACTGTAAAAAAGAAATGCAGAGTTCTTAAAGCAGGTTGGAATGTTCCCGAGCCAACATTAAGCCTAGCATTAACTGATGATAATGCAGATGCCATGGTGCTGGAGAGCTGGGTTTTGACTGTGCTGAGGGGCTGAGTGTTGTTGCCACTCTTGTTGCTTTCTCGAAGTAGGCAAGGTTGTTCGTTTAGCCATTTTCTTTTTCTCACCATAAATGGCCTTGCAGCAGCTGAGAACCGGGTTGCAAGGGCAAATGTTACAAAAAACCAAAGGGAAACTATGAGCCCTACAAGTGCCCCCAAACACATGGATATGCTTGAGCCGATGCTGCAGAACGAAAAGTCATGACTATGGTATCTCTAGGGAACTATGCAGCCACTGAGGACATGGCGTCAAACACATCACATCGTTCACAGCTTTTCACTAGAGATACTCATACATGGCTAATGGCAGAGTGTGTGTTAGTTAAGTGTGGGTTGTTCGTTAGCCAGATGTTTGTAACCAGGGGACCACCTGCATTTTAGGCCAAACTTCCAGACATAGTCCTCCAGGGCTCAGTCCAGGCCCAGTACTCTTCAACACCGTTATTAATGATTTAGATGAGGGAGTACGAGGGAAGATAATCAGATTTGCAGATGATACAAAACTGGGTGGAGTAGCAAACACCCTAGAAACAGAATGAAGATCCCAGGGCAATCTTGATAAACTTGAACACTGCCAACACTCCAAGTTTGTCTCCAAGACATGTTGGTAACAGGTGCTACTGCTACAGAATCTATTCTGACTGCCTAGCTCCAACAAGTACTTTGGTGGCTGCTTTCTGTACCACCTGAAACTGGCAAGCTTATTAAGTCCCTTTGAGAGCCCTGTACTATTCATGGACTTTGTCAGTGTTATTCAAGTAATAAGATCCTATTCAAGTGCCTTGGATGGTTGAGCAGTAAGGAGGAGAAGTTTTCAGTTCAGTTAAGGCACTGTTTATACTCAGTATAAACCAGACCAGACCAGACCAGCTACATATAGTCTGTTTAGAATAGTGTTAAGCGATGCACAGAGGAACAAAAGAAACTTCTCAAGAAGATGCTAAGGAGTGCGAATGTTGAAGGTGCAGTCTACAGGCTGATACCTGACAACGAAGTGGTAGGTGTCACTGAAGCCACAGGAATGGGAGGCACTGATGCGCTTGAGAAAGAGCTGTATGTACCACTGGCTGGTCCACCGCTACTGCTGCTGCTCCCGCCTCCGCTGCTCCCACTGGTCACAGGACATGCTGAAGATGTCACTGGTGAATTCTTGTCCCCCACGTTGGGTGAATTCTCCCATGCCTTGCGGGCAGATTCCATCTATTCAGAGAAGGGAATTGCTTCGCTTTAAAAACAGATCCCAAGTAGATTTGATTTTCAGTCATGGTCTCATATCGTCATACTAGATAGCATCCAGTGAGCTGCCTGGAAAAGTGCATTTCTTCACAAGGTTCAATATGGGAACTGTTTAGTATTTTCAAATTAGAATTAAGGAAACAATACAGCAAAGATTAGAAACAAGTGTGATTCTTCAGTCTCTTACATTTTAAAAGGATGGCAAAACATGTTAGAAGTATACTTCAGCTATATAATGCACAAATTAAAATTATGTTAACGGAACAACTAATCAAGCACAAGTTTTCATCTCCAGATATGAGCCATAGGGACTTATATTAATACAGTTCAAACTGAGCCAAATGTAGTACAGTGTAACCCTGCATGTCCATTATAATAACAAGGGAAGAAAAATGGCTAAACTTTTGCTTTTTATACCACATTTGCTGCTTTTAACTTGCACAGCAGGAAACAAAATCAAGATGAAATAAGTTTGAGTTTTTAGGCATGCTGAGTTATAACCAAAAAAAGAAAAGAAAAGAAAAAGGCAGTAAGGGCAGATTTGTACCTACATATAATTTCCATAAACAGTGAATGGTTGCACTTGTTAGTATCAAGGTGTAGCTTTGAAGATCCTATTCTGAATCAACTATCTCAGCCCCTTTGCATAAACCACTATTTTAACATCACTCAAGCCTTATGCAGTGCTATAAAATCTAACAGATTTATTAAATCTTTACAGAGTAGTTTCTGTAGTCATCTAAAGCAATCCAAACTGATGAGGAACTAACTGCATTTCTTAAAATATATATTTAAATTATATGAGGGGGTCTTCAAAAAGTTATTGCACTTTTATATTTTATATTTGATAAATATATTTTATATATTTTTTGCTGATGACATTAACAAGTTGGTATGCAACTGGAAAAACGCATCGCAAAGGAAGGTGACTATGTAGAAAAGTGATGTAATTTGTTTTTGAAATTCTTAATAGAGTTTTAAAAAGTGCAGAAACTTTTTGAAAAAGCCTAGTATTTTCATAATGTAAGAATCAGGACTGAGATCAGTCCGGCCAACCACCCAGATGTTTCAGTGATGCCTTCCAGGTGCTTCAGATTAGAACTACTAGCACTCCTGCCTCACGCTAGCTGGGGCAAAAGGTTAAGCCATCTGGGGGCCCCATGCTGGAACAGGCTGCCTCAGATCCTCATGGCCTCTGACAGCTTTGGAGCAGCTCTGAGATGCTTCTCTTTTCACAGAAGTAATAACAGATTTGTTGGTCTTTATGACACAGTACTCTTTGTTGTCAACAGATTTTTTAAAGGATACCCACTTGTGATCAATAAAACTATGCATTTGTTACTTTAGTTTAAAATGAACCTTTAGCTTTCTAGTGAAATTATATGCAACTACCATGCCTGGTGCAAGCTAGCATCCGATTTGGTTTGCAGTCCAACAATATTATATTATGCCTGTGTGGCATATTTTTTATTTGGATGATGGAACAATTTTTTTTTCAAGTCCTTCCTACTCTATAAGCCTAATGTAAAATTATGACTCAAGATGCAAAACATCTGAAACACTCACTGAAGGAACAACATCTACAAAGCAAAACAGAAAGATTAAAATGTAAAACTTGCTCACTGACATAGCTGGCAGGAATAAGGATCAATACCAAGACATCAAATACGGATCCTAAAACTACCAAAGAATGACAAAACAGCTTTATCTACCCACTGTCTTCCTACGGTCTGACTTTCTACAACGCTTGCAATTACACTCACAATAGTCAATTGACACATACCAAATATCATATACCAAACATTTGAACAGTTTCTCAGATCACCCATCATCCTGAAAAAACTACGGTGTTATTACTTGATCAAAGCCAGACGTGCTTTGAATGCATCTGCAGAAGCGCAAGAGGGGCATGTAATGATTCTTTAATGTGAACTGGAGGTTTGAAAGAGTTCGGGAGAAAAAGTCACCACAGCCATGTCAATTTGAGCAACAGCTGCAAGAAATGTTATGTGAAAGTTTTGCTGAGTATGAAGTTGCCAAAAACAGCTTTTCAGTCCAGCGTAATGCCTTCCACAACACTTCTCAGAGGTATTTTGAAATGTGGTCCTTTAATGTTCCAGCCTTTAATCTTAGTTTATCAAGAAGCTTACTTATCTATTGTGTACGCAGAAAACATGTTATCGACCTATGCCAAAAAAGGCAAGAAGCACACTAGTTTGTGTACAGTTTAAAAAGCTTTAGGGGCATGTTCCTGTCAGGAGCTCTCACACAGAAGCCCCACTGAAATGAGTTACACAAAAGTGTTATAAAATGCACAGGGGCCTGCATGACTGAGCGTGCGCGTGCACCCACAGATGTGACTGTGGCTATTTAAAAGAGCCAAAGCGCTACGGTATCACCTCACATTTGAGCCCTGAGCAAGTACGAAGCATCTGCTATGTTCACTAGCTGATCGGCCAGGCTGAATTTCTATTGCCCGAAGTCTCCTTCATACCACCCCCTGCCACGTGGACCAGAGACTACGAGGACAAGCAAAAGAGGCGGACCATCCACACAGCCATTTTAGGGAGCAAGTCATCTGCCAAGGACTGCGTGGTTTTGCTCCCTCTCTCACGTATTTGGAGGTTGGCATTTCCTGCTGCTAACGCATCATGCCTGCCCCTTTGAAATGGAAACTGCAAGCCATGCTGATTCGAGTCCCTATTGAAAAGCTGAGACAGAGATCTGACCTTCTACTTCTTAGCTCATTTACAGCACTGAGAATCAGTATCAACCTTCAAGCAATGCTGCCGAGAGAGCCACTCTAAAACATGAGATGCATAATGCAATCTAAATGAACAATAGGAATACTGCTTGTCTTACAGAGCTCACACAACGCCAAGAATACCTGCCTTACACAGCTCACACGATGCCACTAGAAGGGTTTTTATCAGCTTGGAATACAGAAAAACAGCTGAAGTCCCGGGGAAGACTATCCAGCCTTGCCAGTCTCCTATTCCATGTGTTCCACATCAGCCAGCGAACATTTGTTTACTGCACACAGCCATGCTAAGCACTGCAACTCCAAACAACACAACCAACTTCGGAGAAAAGTCTCGGGAGCTACCTATCTACCACAGCCTGTCTCCCAGATGTTCCCTATGGGAAACAAAATCACTCACGTCATGATAAAGTCCATCCAATACTCTGACACGTCTCTGAGGAGTGGGCAAGCGTCAGTGGCTTGGTGTTAGTTAAAAAGTGGGGTTAAGATAATTTAATGAACCCCCCCTTAAATACCCTCATTCTAGTGGTCTAAAAAGCAAACAGCTGCTTTCGAAACTCTTTGGTATCTTGTCCGCAGCAAGACATCCTTCTGTCTTTCCCCTGCATGCAAACAAACGACCCTTAGAGGGATGTGGTACATACCTTGCGGGTGAGGTCGACGGTGGCGGGAGAAACTGGCGTTAGGCTGGAGCTCTGTTGGAGAGTCTCCCTCCTAGGGAGGGGGAGGGTGTGGGGCAGGGGCACCTGAAAGGCAGGCAACACACATCACATTCTAGCTAGGTCTATCACAAAGCCCCATTCAAAGCAAGAGCTCAAGCAATCTGCTCCACTAAGGTCATCTTCCAGGCTTAAGCATTTGGGAGGGATGCTCTGAAAGAGGAAGGAAAAAAATCCGGTATCTTTTGGGGGCGGGGCGGGGAGTCTATCCTGTGTGCGGCAATGGAGTATTGTCCATTTCGGAGTGCCACAAGACCACAAAAATAAATTGTTGTGGGGATAATACTTTTACTTGACGTTTCTTCAGCTGGGCTCCCAAAGCGGAAGGAAGAATGTGAACTTGACCTAGAGGCCCTCACATGGATTTCGTTGAAGACTTAATTACAAGACGGAAGAACAGATGGATGGTCTTGTTCGCCTGGTCATGACCAATGCTCTTACAATCACCCTCACATGATGTTGCCATAGAATGGGATGAAGCTAGTTTAAAGAATGAAAACACAGGACATTTGCAAACCACGCGCCTGTGGTAAATCTAACTTCAATAGTGCAGTACAAAGTCGCCCAAGAATTACAAGGTGCTCCAACACGAATGTGATCCACCTCAAACCCTTCAAACCATTACGAGTAGAAGGGATGACAAAAAGCTACTCATACTGCGATCAATCTGAACAAGGTGCAATTAATGTCACCACGTCAGTTTGAAAGGAAACGATCAACTGGAAGCTCTTGGAGAGTTGCTCCGCTCCTGTCCTCTTCCAAACGTACACGCACGTCACGCCGGAAATAAGCCACAAAGCAAAAAGAATTGACTGCATCAGGATTCCCTGTTCACAGGGCACCTCCGGTTGCCAGGAAGCACTTGCCAGCTTGCGCCATCAGTTGCAGCAAGCAAACCCCGCAAGCCTCTGCAGGCTTGTGAAAAGGGGCACCTCATAGAAAAGCACGTTTGAGTTTGCTCTCCGAAGCGCCACGTTGCTTCAGTATTACTCAGCCTCCACAATGAGTTTCGAGAGTACTTAGCCATTCACATTTTACAATGAGACGTCAAGTGGCGATGAACCTGTACCACTCTGTCAAGTACATGCAGCCAGCTAACACACACGCTTGCTTCCCGAAGGTTGAATAATTCACATTTTACGCCAGTCTTGCAACGGATTGATTAGGGGCCATCACGCACACACTACTTTTTCTGTGTAACTCCTGCTTTTTTTAAGCCCTGAAGTGGCAAGTGCATGGATTCCAAGCTGCTGTGTGAAAGAAAGCTGAGGAAAAGAGAGAATGGTGACCGTCGTGGCACCATGGCTCAGGAATCGGAAGTGCCCCACAGCCTCTGGCACGCCAGGCCCTAAGGCCCGCACACTCCTTCTGCCTCCTTTGCCAAGCATGAGCTAATTGTGGCTGGTGTTTTATTCTGGAGATCTGCGAACCCAAACCAAGGATTCAAACCACGATTTCAGCCTCTCAAATGGGAGACAATCGATGGCTGCTGCTAACCAAAGTAGTTATTTCAAACCACAGAAGAGAGGAGGGAGTAACGCATGAGTTCAAAGTGGAAGGAGAGGGAGGAGTCCGTCAATCTACAGGAGAACTCTGAACTGATTCCGTGTCATCTGAGTTTAGCCGCTCTTGTGTATTCTGCTACATGTACACTTATTCAGGGCAAACTCCATTATCACAGGGCAAGATGCCAGTGTCAAAGATCTGGTGGGAATGGGGCACGAAGAGCAAATTAGTTAAATATATCCTATTAAAGTGATAGGAATACACATACGGAGAGCTAGCTTCGAGGTTCCTCAATACCCAAGTACTTTTGTTGCTAAAACCCTTCCCTTTCTGGATTTGAGATGAGAGGCTCCCCCCCCCCCCCCGCAATCTGTTCACTGTATAACAGAACAACAATTCTGATACACATCTAAACTCCAGTGAAAGGGCAATACTGAACTGCATACTACAAAGAACAAGAAGGAATACTCTTGCAGATTGGCAGCTATCACGTGATCTCTACCTCCCCATCTAAAAGTTCCCTAGATCAGGAACGGCAGTACAGCGGAGGCCTGTGTTTGCATGAATGAGTGGACGTGTGCATAGCTTTTAATGGGGGGAATGATTTTAAGCAATACTCCACCTGCACTCTGAAATGATGAAGACCCAAGAGGAACATATCAAATAATGGAAGGGTTACCCACCTTTTTGGGGTCAGTGGCCACATTCCTTCAGGGAAAACGGTGAGGAAGGTGCCACATCTTGGTGGCAGATGTGGGCAAAGTGAAAAGCATCCAAATCTTTCTTTCTTTTTCTTTCTTTCTTTCCACTTCATTCAACCACCATCCGTTTACCCTCCCACCACCCAGGCCAAAGCATTAACCAATCTGGAAATGGTGTGGGAACATCTCAATGAACGTAACAGCACACAATTCCTCGCCACATGGTACAGCACACATTACTATAGTCTGTAAATAACCCCTTACTCTAAAGCACTTTCTCCCACAGCTTTTCCACATTTGGCATTGCCAGAATGCATTAATTTGAAATAACCATGTACATACCACTAGCCTCCATCTATTAGGTCTTTAAAAAGAGTGTTTAGCATTGTTCAGGCACAATGCTTCATAAAACAAAAATTTGTAGAAGGCTTTCCCAGCAGGTCTGTAGAAAGTGTTGTATTAGACTGTCAATAATAAAAAACTAAAATAATTGCCAGTAATTTTAAAATACAGCGAAGCGCACTGGTTATGGCCTGAAGTCACTAATATGCTTACATTAGTCACTAAAGCTTCCTCCATCTTTGCGCTGCTTGTTGCCACTGTACTGGAATGAGATGAGGGCGTTGTATAGTCTGTTACAGACTCCTGGAAAAAAAAAGGAATTTGAAGAAGCTGACTTGTATTATTAAAAAAAAAAACCTTCCCAGAAGCAGAGCACTCAAATGCATGAACAGATTAAAAAAGGGTTGTTTTACTTCTTCATAATATGAATTACTAAATTAGGAGTCAAGCCATCTTACCATTCCAAAAGTAAGAGTCCTTTTAAAAAATAAAACTATAACACTCATGTATAATACATGAACTTAAATTTTCATATGCATATTGAGTTATTAATACCTGATGGATTTAGGTAAGAGATATGACATGTTTTAAACATGATGTGAAAGAAGCTTTCCAATCCCATATTGTCTTCCTTGATATAGAAAGCAAAGAATTTCCATCAATTCAAGCCACTGCAAAAAATTAGGTTATATGACTAACTCGCATTCAAATGGTGTTTTGTTAGAAAGTGTGGCAAAGCACGGCCTGAAAGAGGAGGTGGGGGCTGAAGCTCTTTACACTGGAGAAGTGAATCTGGAATTCCATTTTGGAGATACTTGCACGGCTGAAGGCAAAAGAAAGAGGCAAATTCCCCTGCTTCAGCACACTTCAACTTAAAATTCCTCCTACCCATCACTAAGCCATAGGAGAGACATTAATCTTCTGAAACAGAAAAAACCTGCACAAAACCCAGAAAAGCACCCCGCAAGTAGTGGCTGGGGGAAAGGGACTAGGGCCTGGGGGTGCATGGCCATCTGGGGAATGCTGGATCAAAATCCGAGGAGGGCCAGCCTGGAGCCCTGGGCCTGAAATGCCGCCCTTTGGCTTGAAGCCATCTTTCCAGATGTGCCTTTCAAGAAGGGGGAAGACTTTCCTCATACAGTGTTGCACAGGGACCTTCAATATGCCTAACACTGTGCCAAGTTCAACTCATCCTTGCACACTGCAGCCAGCATGCTGTTGCCATGAAGTACATGCTAACTTTTGTTTATCCATTCTATTAACGGTTGATAACTACAAAATAGGATAGTTAAGTCAGAATGCCTCATGAAACAAAAATGCCACAAGTCCAGTGAAAGATGTGACATCAACTGAAATCACAGGTGGATCAGAGTCTCTCGAAATGATGCCACCCTTGCTACTGCAGATGATGCCACAATTTCTTACCAAAGCAGCTTTGCATTAAAGAGTCACACAGGCAAAGTTCGGCGAGCGCAGGCTGTTTCGAGTATTAAGAAAGCTTCTGGGGTGCTCAGACAGCACACCAGTGATTTCAGCTTTCCCATGAAACACTCGACAGAATTCAGTTTCTCCAGAAATGTTATGAACATTGAGTAAGGGTACAATCCTATCGATGCAGGACCTTTTTCTATCGATACACGGATGGGAATGCACCCTAAATCGATCACTTTCTGCCATATCCTTCACGCAAAGTCAGCTGTAACTAAATCCCAGTTATTCTGCACTGATGAGTGTGCTTAAGCAATCACGCCATCTGCTTACCTTCTGGGTTGCGCCAAACTCTGGAGCAGACACTGAAATCATTGTTCCTATTTCAGTTCCAAGTTCAGCAGCTGCCTTCGTCTCTTTCGAGGTACCAGGGTCTGGGCTCCTGACCACGGTGGGACTGGACTTCTCTTGCCCCTCAGAGTCACCCTGCTGAGCCTCTTTCACTTTTTTGTTCTTCAGGGACCGCTCTTTCCCAATGGGCCCCGGCTTGTACTCCTTGTTTTCTATAGGACCCAAATCTGGAAGCTAAACAACATATCAAAAAATTCCCGTGTGAAACGGTTTCGCATGTTACAGACTGAAGTATCAGTGATGCTCTTGTCCTTTCAGCTGGTAAAAGCCTGGCTTTCGAAGGATGGCTTCTGAGGAGAATGAGGCATGCGCTCAAACGCAACTGAGATCCAAGTCCCAGGATGAGGTGCACATCAGACCTCCCGCAAAGCACACAGCACACCGTTCACACGCACTCCGCAGCAGCCTGGGTTCATGCAGCCTGGCAACCCACTGCAGCAAACCAGGCACAGTGGGGCACCACGCCGTACAAAGCAGGACCACCTTCCAGAGGGGGACCTGTTCCTGAGCAGCAAGTGACCTTGACAAGCCCACGGCTCGTTCTAGGGGCTGCTGGACCCACGGTCTTTTCATGCACTCTGAACCCAGAGGACCAAGCCCACTGGGGAGCCAGCGCAGTAGCGAGTGACCATCTTGGCAAGAACAGCAAAACCCCTCGTTCCTCTAGCCCAGACTGTCCATGGCAACTACTCCACCGATGCCGAAGTGGCACTTTGGAGCGACTGTCCCTGGTTTACTCTCCCTGCTCTGACTACAGCCCCCTTTGGGTCACTGCCATAGCTCTTGCCTGCCTGTTTTTCCACTTTCAAAGCCTTTTATGACCTCTCAGAGTCCCGACAGCCCTTTCAGTGTGCTCAAGCAGCATGCTAGAGTGGCTGTTTACTGTTTGCCACCTTTCTTCCCTATTTTTAGGATACAGAGGTATGTAAAAGCCAAGATGGAATGCCTGCAGAGGAGTACATCTCTCCCCTTAGCTGTGTGATCCTGTTTTTAAGTATTGTCCCAACAGTTCTCAGGGTCCTCAACCTTTTCCATGCTTTCCTAAATATTTAGGTTCTCCAGAAAGTTACAATCTATAATAATTTTTCTTGATCACAGACTATGACAACTGTCAAACAGTGGTTGTTATTTAATGTTTTTTTAACAGCTAAAACAGGATGGGGGGAATTCATTTCATGGCTTCACATGAAATCTGTCAAACATACACAGTGAATTTAGAAGTATACTTGCCACTCCTCTCTGCAAACAAAGATCACCTTGCTCCCCTTTACTTTTCTTCTGACAGTTCGTCTTTTGACTGTTGTCAAGTGAAAGGCAAAGTGAAAAGCAACAGGGGGATAACTCATTCGTTGGGCACATTGTGGGTCATTCTGCAAGCAACTCACATGATGTAACTTATTTGCAGTGTGGGTTGCTTTGGGGTGCAAAATCATCCTTAGTTTTAACAGTAAAGTGTCCACAGCAGGATTAATCAAAGTGGTATTAACCAATATGGTAGATCAATGAGCAACTGGCATACAGAGATGTTTAACCTTAAATGAATGCATCTCATATGGAGAATAAGGGAAAAAACTGAATTTCTAGTTGTCCCCACATTTCACTCAATTTCATTAGCCAGCCGTCACTCATAATATATCTTCTATCTTCACAATGAGTTTTGGATGCAAATCTACTGCATGTTTCCCAGGCAATTCCAAGAGCAACTACAGATTTTTCACATGCAGCAACAGCAGGTAAGTTCTTGGTTCCTGGGCTTCTTACAGAGGCACTCACCTTCTCCCTTATTCCGCACTCCTGCCCTCACTTCAGCATGTGGTTACCCTTTGGAGGGGCAAAATCACATAACAGACCAAGCGGTTCCATTTTATCTCCTATTACTGGTATGCATGGGAACCAAACATTATTGTCAACGTACTCTTGTAATGCATGAGAACGGGAACGTTTCACTTACCTTCTGTGCTTTTATGGGTCCTGCTCGGGGTTGCTTCTGCCTTTGCTCTTTGGGTTCAAGAAGCTTCTCAGAGGACTTGTCTGAAACTGGGCCGACTTCATTGTCGCTCCCACTAGATGCTGGAGCTCCAAACTGAATGGTTTCTATTCCCAAATCAATTCCATTATCCTGGCCGGGCGCTGTTCCCTAATAAGGATCCCAGAAATTATGTCTTACTTTTGTCATCTATCACCTGGACAGATTTGTCATGCTCTGCTGCATTGAAGTAGCTCTAATGATACCAGGAAATTAAATTATGACCATGAACAGTGACATTTCTCATCAATCATGTTTTATTTAAGACATCAAACCTTGGTGATAGATTAAAAGCTGTGAACTAGTTCATGGGTAACAACAGGTTAAAAGATGGTGGCTTCACTTCTGAAAAACTGGTTATTCATTTCTTTATTAGCTAATGGATAAATAATTTGCCTCTCCACTTCGAGTCACTAGCAAATTACAAATCGGAATATATTCTATCTGTTGCTTACCTCTGGAGATGTAGATGAACCAAACGATGTCAATGGCTTATTCCATGCACTGACTGAAGGAGGTTGTGGAGGACTAATGGGTCCCACTGCAAGTCCAGAGTACAAAATGGAATCAGAATATTGGACAGGAAAAAAGCTAAATGCAAAACAACTAGAGCTCGCCTATATAGACATAAAGGGTAGCATGCCGCTTGCGAAGAATCTCTTAATATTTTAGCCTTTTTGCATGAAAGGTCCAGAGAAGATTGAAGGGAAAGCATACTAGCAATCTGTCCAAACAGAGCACATTAATGGAATACGCACCAGGAATGCAATGAAATTACTGCTCCCGCAGTATCCGCAGCCCCCTCCCATACAACTGACGCCAAGCCCACGTTCACACCTTTTATGTTTTCTTGCGCACCCAGACCGGAAGGAGGAAGGCCTTTGCTTACATTTTTTAGAGATGTCATTGAGGACTGCTGTGGGTGGCACTTTATTCTCCCATAATTCAGGCCCGACAGTATTGTGCGAAGGAGCGTTCTGCAGATTTTTGCTTGTGGCTGCATATTCTGTGTTGCTGTTTCCTGCGCAAGCAGCCTGTGCTTGCGGTTGGACTGAACTCTGTGGACTGGGAATCTGAGATGTGCACGGCAGTGGAAGTGGTGGCTGAGCCTGAGCCTGTTGAGCTGCTGCAGCGGCGGCGGCGGCTGCGGCGGCTGTTGCCTGCTGCTGCTGCTGCTGCTTCTTGGCAAACCTGGGTGGCAGTTTAGAATTTGGGCATCTTCCTTTTTCATTTGAACTCTTTTTGGTCCAGACCTAAGAGTAAAAAGATTAACGAAGCTTGTAGTTTTCTGCCAAGCAAAATAGAAATAGTGCCCTGATTTTGCAATTGCTCAAAAATGAAGGGGCATGTGGGCTTACAAAGTCACAAAAGATATAAAACAACAGGAAAGACTGGTTTATGCTCAGTACAAAAAGATCATTCATTATAATTTATGGACAGCAGCTTCAAGATAAAGCTTGAAGATTTTGCCTGAATAACATCTAATTAGGTGACATGCCAGTGAAGGCATGTCACTGCTGTAAGTCTCTTGTAACCATTAGACAAACATGTGGAAGACAAACATATCAATTAGTACTACTAGTCACAAAAGCAGTCCTGTGTTCAGAGCCAATGTATCTGAAACCAACACCAGATACTTGCGGCTAATGTGTGATGTGCCAGGCAGTTAATAAAGATCTACCAGTTTACATTGGCTTTCTCCCAGCCACAAGCTTGCTTCCACTAAACCTATAACACAGAGGGGGGTTTGTTGGTAAACCAATTCCAGATCTATTGAGAGCCAATTCAATGGCGAACCCGTGTATAAATATTGCTGGTACACTTTTTTTTAAAATCCTGGTTTTGAATTCTGAAGAAGGTCAGGTGGTCAGTCAGTGCATGATTATGGAGGCACAAGGGTCCTTCTGAAATCGAGGGAGAGACATGCTAGAAAATCAGCTGCGAATGGCGAGCAGCACATACTGCTTAGAGCTGGATGGCAGACCTGCACTAGCCAACTTTTAGAAACTGCTGCTACACACATGCCCCTCTACAATTTCTGTGTCTCCCCCACCCCAACTTTTTCACTCAAAGGATTCCTTAAGGTAGCTTCCAACAGTAAAAATAAATAATAAAAATAATAAAATAAAATAAAAATCAGGACTGTCTGCCCCATAATCACTATAAAATATAACATACGAAACACCATGACACCATTAAGTTTGTGTAATCTGCAAATTTCATATACAAGGAAATACAAAACAGAGCAATCCCAAATTCTTCTGTAAGAATTGGAAGATACGTGGTAAGTGGATTTGTAGGGAAAGACTGCTTGGGAATTTAGAAGCACCACCAATTTAGAAGTTGATAACCTGGCCCACACATAGTTATAACTCATTCATTTGAATTCTGGATTGTCATGACGTGCAAACCCAGGAACACTAAGCACCTGTGGTTTGTTAGTTATGTTAGCGGGAAGAGAAGCCACAGTTTGTTGATTGGTGGTTTTGCAAGGCTTCAAAGGTGGCAGGCAAGAGCGGTAACTCCCGCCCCCGGCCACTCCAGATGCCAGTACTACAGTGCCACAAACGGCATACGGCACGGAGCGAAGGAGCAGGCAAATAACTTTAAACAACAGTTTATTTAACTGTCTGCCAGACAAACCCTGGGAAGGGCAATAAAACACGGGGTACTGCTATGTGTGAATCAGGTCACTCAATCTGTGCCATAAGATGCTTGCTAGAACCAAGTGATGAAATGCATGGATTTTCACCTGCACTGTTTGCTCTTCCTTTTTCCGGCGCTCTTCATCTTGTAAGCGTTTTTGCTGCTTTTTGGATACCACTTCAGTAAAACCATCATTGTTCAGATTTGACTGGGAATCTTCAACTACAGTCACTTCTGGGTGGTCATCAATGATTACAACACCTGAAAGGAATACCCAAATTTTAAGTCTAGTTACTGATGGGGGTGGTGCAGTTGGAAGGAAAAAACGCTATTATGTTGCTTCAGACAGCCGCGCAGAAGTTCATTTAAGAGTTCCAAACAGACCCACTGTACGTACTTGCGTAGTTGTTGAGGTCAAACTGAGAGATGGCATCCACTTTTTCTTTTGGCTTTTTTGGGCCAGCTTTGGACTCTTCTCGCTTCTTGTTGTTGGCATCCTTAGAAGCCTTCAGAGCAGCACTGCTCCCACTTTCGTCCTGATGCACGTTATTGCTGATTGCATCAGCACTAATGACAACTGGCATTTGTTCTTCAAACGGCCTGCACCAGAAAAACAGACCCAGAGAATAAGCCATCTAGCATTAAAGCAAAGATCTGGAAAAAACATGGTGCCGTGGAGGACTTTCCCATTACTTTAACTGAAGTGACCACACCCTCTCCTGCATATTACAATAGATTTAGAGAGAATAATGTCAAATAATACAGGGCTCAGAATAGGGAGGGAGATACATAGAAGCCAATAAAAGGAAGAAACACTGATGGAGCTGGGTATACTGGACTTGGAATACAGATTCAGAGGTAGGGAATATATCTACATTTTGAAAATAAAATGATCACAACTACTGAAGTGAGAAGATTTACAGGAATGCTACGAAATTAATTACTTAAGTTCCAAGAGAATGTGAGGCAGTTTGAGATTTTGCAGTGAAGACAGTGTATTCTGGTGGTACAGCATATGCACTGCACACCTTGGGCGCAATCCCTACATTTCCAGGGAGGACTGGAAAGACTCCTGCCTGAATCTCTGGAAAGATGCTGATAACCAGGTGTAAACAGTGCTGAGCCACATAAACCAAACTTCTGATTCAGTAAAGCTCAACCGCCAATGTTCCTGAAGTCTTGTTTGACTTAAATACTTAGGCGTTTAAGACCGCTAGCCTACACCTTCCCCCTAGCTGTTATCATAGTGTAATGGAAAGCTAATGGTCTGGATTATTTTTGCTCAGATACATGAGCTATGCCTTCTAAAGGATCCTGCAGTCTAAACTCCTTTCCTGAGATCTTCAACTTATGCCAAGAGTTCTCACCAAGGTGCCTTCTGAGTCCACCTGTGAAAGTTCACTTCACTCCCTTACTTCAAAAATGTTATTCTGGTAACTATAACCTTTGCCACTGAGTTTTTCTGTAATTATCTGTCTCGGAAGCCTGACAATTGCCACAAGAATTAAATAAAGACATTAATCTTCTATAAAGATTTTTTGTTCTTATTTTCAATTGCGTTATTAAAGGAATGACGTTTATTGTAGAACTGGCAAAAGATATAGCATCAATTTTTGGGATTGTCGTCAGATTTCCGCCTAACTTTCAGAATGCTGAAACTATACTTTCAACTATATAGTGTAGGCTTGAGGTTGTAAGCTGCCCCGAGGCTTGTGGCAAGGGGCGGCATATAAATCTGTTAATAAATAAATAAATAAATAAAATATATTATTTTGCTGTTTTCAGCTGTGCAGTGAACATTGTTACCAGGTTTATTTCTCTTTTCAAAGTTACATTTAAATAAAATGTAAAGAAAGTAAAGAATTTCCAAGTGCTCAGCAATTCTATCCAGCTCTTTCCTAGATGTCTTAAGCTGTAAGCAAGTTGCTTATGCTGCTGCTCCCAACTCAAAAATTTAGAGAGTGCCCCGTTACCACTTCCTTTCTTTCCTCAAACCATCATCTATTTACACAACTGGATGGCCAGTGGTCCAATTTTGAAAGCCCCCTGGAAACAATCAGTTCAGAATCTGGCGAGAGAGATCCTTTTCCTCCCTGGCAGTGTGCTGTAGATGGAGAAGAGAAGAGAAGAGAAGAGAAGAGAAGAGAAGAGAAGAGAAGAGAAGAGAAGAGAAGAGAAGAGAAGAGAAGAGAAGAGAAGAGAAGAGAAGAGAAGAGGCGGCACCTTGGGCCTGGCAGTGCCTGCATGCTCCCACCCTCGAGGGTACATTTCCTCGTGAGTTATCCCTGAACTGAAAAATGGCTTCTCATCCCAACTCACTGAGTAGAGTTCAAATGCCTTCAAATGAATTTGATTAAGCCTTTTCATGAAACCGCCAGAAACCTATGTAGAAGACAGAACCCTGAGTTTTTAAGCTTTTCTTGGCATTAACGGTAAATGAACTCACCCTCGTTTCCCGCTTCTTGTTGGAGGACCGCTTCTCCTTTCATTTCTTGGTCCTGAGAAGTTTCGTCCAGATTTGGGGGGTCCACTATTGCCACGACGATTCTGCCGATCGATCCCAGGCCTCTGACTGGAAAAGCTTCTCTTGGCTATTTCCCTTTTGGGTGTCAGTGTGCCTTCGCCTGCTTTAACGACCGCCTGTGCTGTGACATCGGTGAGCTTCTTCTCATCTCTCTCACGCCTCTCATTGAAATCACTGCTTTCTGAGGCAGTTTCCCATTCTTCATTAGCCTGGTCTGAGGAATTCTGATTGGACAAGTCTGGAGTCTTATTTCCAGAAACATCCAAAGTCGTGCCTGGCTGCTCATTCACAGCATTGTTCACTGCAGCACTTGATGATGAACTAGTTGTGGCTTCACTTAGTTTTGATGCGGCCTCCCTCTCTTTTAGGCGCCGGAAGCGTGGCGGCTTATCTTGCCTGGGAGGTCGTGCAGGTCGCTGCCTCCGAGGCCTCTCCCTCGCGGGATCAAATTTCCTCTCAAACTTTGCAGGGGGTCTTTTATCCACCGGCATGGAGCCATAATGCTCATGCCGTCGTGGGGGCTCCCCATCTTCAACTTTGGAGGTTTCGGCCTGCCGTGGGTTCCACTGATTTTCCCGGTAGCCTGGCCTCCTAAGAGTGGACGGCCGAGGCGGGCGGCCAACCGGATCTCTACCCCCACGTCTAAACACTCCTCCTCTGCCACGTCGAGAAGGTTCTCCTTTGGGAAGAAAACCTGGTTTGGGCTTATTTTCATCTTCCCTCCCGTAAGTTTTGTCTGAAACTTTGTTGTCTCCTCGCATGTTATTTTCAGGCTTGAAAGACAAAAGGACTTTTGCAGACTTTTTGACATCGGCCTTCTCTTCTCTCCGGGGATGCTTGCCTTTGCCTAGACTGTCCTTGTCCGAAAGCAGGGTGTCACTCGCGCTTTCGTGCACTTCGCTGTCAGAGTCAGTTTCGGAGCCTCTCTGCCTTCGCCGTTTTGGAACGACTTCAAAATCCGAGCTCTCGCTACGGGTCTCGCTCTCTTCTCTCTGCCTGAGCGGACCAGGAGGCAGATGCTCCACTCGAGGCTTAGTGTCTCTGTAGTGCGGATAGTCTCGATTGTGGCCTCTCCCGCCTCGCCCCCTGCCTCCGTAAGAGCCTCGATAGCTGCGCCCCCTGGAATAGTACTCCCCACGCCCTCTGCCTCTGTACCCTTGGTCCGGGAACCAGTCCCTGTCCCTAGCTTCCTTCCAGTACGTTCGAGGAGGTAAACCAGGCTCCCTCTTCACAGGCCTGGTTTCCATACGAGGTCTCTCTGCAGCTCGTTCTTTGTTTGCTGCTTTCTCCGGCTGCTTCTCCTCCTTGACTGCACTGACGGGCTGTTGAACTGGCGGCTGCTGGGCAGGAAGGGGTGGAAGTTCGGCTGCCGTTTGTGGATTGGGCAGCGGTGGGAGTGCCGGCGAGGGCGACGGGAGCACAGCTGGAGGTGGGGGCACAGGGGCCGCTGCCGCCACAGGCTGGACATGGGCCGGCTGAACCGCGGGTGTGACTGCAGACTGCACGGGGCTTTCTGCGGGCTCTGGAGCTTGCGGTGTGCTCAGTGGCGCCCCTTCACTCTCGGTGACAGGCTTCTCTGGTTCTGGCTTGGATGGTGGCGCCGGAGGCGGCTCCCTTTTCTCAATCCTGCCAGCTTTCTCATTTGCCAGTTTTTCTCCCTCTCTCTCTTTCTTCTGCTCGCGCTCCTCTCTTTGCTCACGCTCCTCTTTCATATCTCGAAGGATAGGCTTCTTAATAGGGCCAGACCGTCTCACTGGTCGGTCACTCCCTTCTTCTCTTCTGCCATAGCCCGGTCTTGGACCCCACCTGGTTTCAGATTTAGGCTTGAAGGGCTTATCGGGCTTGGGTCCTTCCAACAGTCTATTAGAGGTGAACCCTTCCTTTTTTAGTTTGCTCTCTGCTCGGTCAAGCACTGTTTCTTTTAGTTCAGTGTGTCTACTGCTTACTTTGGAAATAATTCCTTGTGTTTCGTTCCCTTGCTCTTCTGATTTCAGAGAATGGCTTGAGCCATGAGAAAGGTTTCTCTTCAGGGAAGAGTTACTTTCTTCCGCAGGCACCTGCTCGTCCTTGGAACTCTGAGAGACATTTTCTGCAGTCACTTCAAAATTTGCTGTAGGAGCCACTGGGTCAGCTTCCCGCGGCTGTGCATCTTCTGAAGACCTGCTTGAAGATTTATGAGCACTCACTTCACTGGGCTCCTTGAAGAAGTCAGGCTTTGCATGCGAGTCCAGCTGAGCTGGCTCTCCTGGGTAAACTGCCCGCACAGTAATTTCTTCTTGATCTGGAAGGGCCTCTGGCCTAGAAGCAAGCAAACGGCATTTTCAGCTAAAGCTTTATGGGTCTCTCGATACACTGCAACATACTAGAAAGAATTGTCATCACCTGTGGTACGTTTTAATTGTACCTAGTACACCACAGCCAGAAGACCACTTCTGGAGAGATTTGTTAGCACCAATGAAATTGGCAGGCTAGGACTTACAAGCCCTAGCACACTCTAATGGGTGAACAGCAGGGTCCCTTTTTGGCTCACATTTGAAGGTGCAGAAAGGGTGGAGGGATGGAGAGCCCACCGAGGTGCTCCAGGACACTTTACGTGGCAGCTGATGCCTGCCCTTAAGAGGACAAGGAAAGCCCTCCGCAGCTGGCTCACTCGTTTAAAGGGGAGGAAAAAAGCACATTAAGGGACAGGAAAGGTCAGTGCTATCACAACTGTCGAGAGAGAGGAAACTTGTTCTTCTTGTGTCGCTTGGGATACTGCCTGGAGGAATGAAGAGAAAGTGGGGAGAGAAGGAGTGAAGTAACCCCAGTGATCTCAATCTTCATTGCAGGTACTCTGTAAAACAACCAACCTACTATGTACTCACCAGCTAAGTTTCCACAATGAGTACGTAACTTAGCCGATGTCAAAAGCCAAACAAGTCATGACAAAGGAGACAGAAGCATTTGCGCATCACAAGTAACCAACCATGGGTTGTTTCTTTGGGAAATACCCACTGGTGTGGCTGAGAGATGATTGGGGCGCACACTGCTAATCATGTGAGTTCAGTTGACCGTCTGTTAGTTCAGCTACACTTGACTGGAGCAGAAACTGCTCTTTTCTGAACTAGCTGCTCAACACAAACAAATATCCACAGGATTATTTAAGAAACCGACTGCTACAAAGAGGACCAAATGGCATTTCATACAATGGGAACTGATGGCTATGGCAAGACAAGACACAGTAAGGTTGTTAAGTAAAAACAGCAGACATCAAGATAATCCCAAAACATACCTTAGAGCTTCATGTTCTTCCACAGCTTTTGGAGGAGTGCCATTCTGTTGAGGCTCTGCGAGAGGATAGGGCTCTGACCCCCACATCACACATGGCTCTGACAGCGGGACAGTGTGCTCTCTTGCCGGCCGAGTAACATGCTCAAAGGATTCGGCACCCGTCCCTGCACTTTCCATCTGTTCCCGCCTCAGAAGTGGCTTGGGAGGTATAATTCCTGTGATGGAGACAGTCAGATGAACAGCCCATTGAAGGGGCTACTTCAGAAACACACAGTGACCAGAATGTACACGGGCGAGCCACAATTGGTCTTCAGCGCAGATTTGCCTGCCTGGACTTGTCCATAAGAAACATCGGTGCGAGGCAGGCCTCCCGTGCCTGGCTGCAGGACTTCTAGGGCATCCACCAGTGACTGCAAGAGCCACCCAGCAGAGAGGGACCTGCTGTATTAATACTGCAATCTTGAAACTATGGTTGTTTCAATGTTCTTTTAATGGTTGGCTACTGCTCTTTTGCACAGTTCTCTGTTTAAATGCTGCTCACTCTGGACATTTAAAAAACTCTATTTACACCATTTCCCTTACCAAGTAAAAACACAGGATGACTCCACATATGCATTTTCAGTGTGTAATGAATGAGCAGGGACACCTATCAAAAAAGCTGTTGTGAGTGTTGCTGCAGGTTTCCTATCATCAAGGAACAGCAGAATCTGAAAGGGCCAGCTGGCCTGCTCAGTGCAGGACTCCAAGCTAAAGCGCCCCTAACGGGTGGTAGTCCGGATGAATCTCGAACGCTTCTAATGCGGAGAAGCCCAAGACTACCAGTAATTCTGAACTGGACATTCCTTGCCCTGGAAAGCGTGAGAGGGACTGAAGCTAGCCAGCAGAGCGCTCAGCAACAGCCGTCTGTCTCTGCAAAGAGCCAGTTCTGGGTATCAGTGGAGCAGCTGCCACAAGCAGCAGCAGCACAGGGCCTCCGGGGGAGGGGGGCATGGGGAGGCAAATGCAAATAGGATCACAATTAGGGCGGAGAGGCTAAGCAGGTTCAGGACCCAGTGACAACAGCTAGAGAGCCCAGGAGGATGGAGAGGGCGCGCACCCCCGGCGGACCCCTCCGGCTGCGGGGCACAGTGCGAGTGCCATGAAAGACCCGCCCTGCACTGCGCGTTTGCAAAGTGGGTGGCCATGCTGTGCAAGCGCGCCCTACAGGCACGAGCTGTACCTGGGTGCATGGGTGGCATGTCCATCGCTGGCCTTCCTGACATGATTCGTGGATCCACGTAAGACTGCATCATGAGCCACCGCGGATCGAAGCCCATAGAGGCCAAATGCGGGGGGTGTGGCTGCAGGGGTTGGTACAGAGGCCTGTGCGGTGGGGCAGGCACGGGGCCGCCGGAGGGTTGTGAGGACGCAGACTGCGGCAGGACCCCCTGCTGCTGCTGCTGCTGCCACTGCTGCTGCTTCATCTGCTCCTATAAAGCAAAGAGAGGAGTGTGATTAACAAACTGCAGGAAATGGGCACAGTGCGTGTGCGACGTTCTTACTTTCCGGGTTTCAAGCTCTAACGGAACCCTGCTTAGGCTCAGCTGTGGCCAGGGCCGTGAACCTTGGCCACGGCTAAAAGGACGTCCTGTGACAAGGGCAGGGGGCATGAGCAAATGAGGGGGCAGGGCAGGGCAGGGCAGGGCAGGCAGATCTTGCACAGGGCAGTACCGACAGGCACCCTGGGAAAACAGTGCGCCTTGTTTACAGCAATTTACAGCATTAATCACAATGAAACTTCATAAACATGACAGATGGCGAACTATAGTGCAGAAAGAACAGAAGCTGCAAAGAACCGTGACGCGGACTTAAGGATCAGAGCAGCTCTTACCCCCTATCTTTGCATGTTGACCACAATTACCTTACTATGAAGTATTATTATTATTAAAACATTTATAGGCCACCCCATCGCAACAAAGCCTCGGGGCGGCTAACAACATAATTAAAATACAATGAACAATAAAACGTATGAATTTACCCCTCCCCCCCACGGTGCATCTCGGCAACTAAAAAAAAAAAAAGTATAATAACCTCTCTTCTCTCTGGCATCAAAGACTACAGTTACAGAAATTGCTGTATTATTTATTTGGTTCTTTTGCTATTTTGTTTTGCATTTTTAATTTATAAACTGCCCCAATGATATTTACAGAAACAGTTGGCATTCTGGACATCCTAAAAAGTGCTTTGCTGGATCAGACCAAGGGTACATCTAATCCAGCATTCTGTTCACACAGGATCAAGCCACCTGCCACAGGAAACCCACAAGCAGGAAACAGAGAAGCGTAAGTGTAACCGAGTATACAAACTAAACAGCTGCATGTTACCTGTTGCCTCTGAAACCTCGGTGGTAATGACTTCTGGAACTGCTTTGAATAGCCAGATGAAATTGTGGGACGAGGCTGAGCCCCAGAGTCAGGCTCACTTTCATGAGGGCTCTCTCTTTCATGAGGACTACTTTCTTGTGTGGCGGAAACAGCCTGACGCTCTGTCCAAGGGAGACAAGGTGAAGGTAAGGCAGACACCACGTATTATGCACAATAGGCCAAAGAAAACAGCTGAAACACCACACCAATAATCCTGAACATCAACACAGGCGGCTAGTTTTAGTTTCAGACATCATAACGAGGTTATGGTGAAACAGAGAATAGAACAGAATAAATGTAGCACCAAAGGGGAACTGTTAAGTCACACTCTAAGGAAACAGGAATGCAAGCTAAGTGTCGTGCAGGTCACGACAGGGACCACTACTCACGAGGAGGACGTGACCGTAATAACTAGAGTCCAGGAGAATCAACCCCAGCCGGATATAGATGCCAAACAGCCTGTGTCTGAGAGCATCTCTAGTCCACAAACCTCTACCCAGATGCCTGGCCCTTTAAATCAACCTGACTGCGAGAAAGGGAGAGCCGAGGAAAAGAAGACTGACAGCTCCTCCTCTTCTGAGGCGGAACTGACAGGGCCAGAAGCAGAGGGAATGATGGGATATGTTGACTGTAAGGATGCCTCTCCAAGAAGATTGATAAGGTCTTATCAAATCAAAATGCAAACAGAGAAGCAAAGGTGGGAGGCACGGCTGCGGGGAGAGGATATGACATAACAGAGAGACGAGATCGCCATTCAGAGGCGAACATCCCTTCGCTAAAGACATTCCTTGAGTAGCTCTACCGTAGAGTCGTAAATCTTGTAGCTAACTAGCAATAAATAGATTTAGTTTTATTGCTCTTGCAAGTGTGGTTAATTACGACCAAAGTGCTTGGGCCTTTGGCCCCCCTCACGACACTAAGACTTAAATCCAGAGCAAGATTCAGTGGGTCTTATAAGACACATAGGCCATTAACTAACAAACTATGGAACTGCAACTGGGTGAGGAATCCCACTTTCAACAAGTGCATTACACAGAAGTCAGTATGCTATGGAAAAGATCCAAAGCAGCAACATACATGTGGAGCTTCACACTTCGTGTTTAAAGACTTTTTGGGGGAAGTTGTCACTAAACCAGCTGCCACTGCAAATGAGGCAACTGCAACAAAAGCACAAACGAAAACTCCTCCTGCAACTGCAATTGTGCGGACAATTAGCCTCAGAGGTTCAAAACACGGAGGAGTGCAGCCATGGGTTTTGGGCCCAATATATTTTGGCCCACTTTTGACAAAACAGGCCATAAAACCCGCAAACTTATACTACTTCTGAACATCTGAGCATTACTTCAGAGGAGTTTTGTTTCAGACTCATCTTAAATGAGCAAGTCAGCTGACTTAAGCACTCCTTGTAATCCAAGGTATGTGATCGCAACCAACAGCTTTGCCTCAGCTTCTGAAATGCCGAGTGCCTTCTCTACTCTACTGCCGCTGCTCGACAGCGACTGATACAGACCTCTCTCCTCCTCGTTGGCGGCGTCACCTTCTTGCGGTGTCTCTGCAATCGCAGGTGGAGTGACTGGCTCTTGTGGTTCAGACACTTCATTTTTAGGTTTATCTTCCACCTTTTCTTTCTCCTCCTGCTCCTCCTCTTTCTCTGGTTCCTTCTCCCTCTCTTGGGTCTTTATTTCTTCTTTCTCCTTTTCTACCACCTTTTCTCTTTCCTTTTCACTTGCTTTTTCCCTCTCCTTTTCAATTTCCTTCTCCTTGACCTTTTCTTTTTCTTTCAGTGGGTCTTCCCGGGACGGCTTTGTTACACAGCCAAATTTCTCATTCAACCGTTTTAGCTTCTCAGCACAGGCAGCTTTTCTTTGCTCTTCCATTCTTCGCTCCTCTTCCTCTCGTCTTTTTCGGGCCCGTTCTACAGCCGCAGATATTTCTGCTTGCTGTCTTCTCCTCTGCTTCCAAATCTCATCTTCATCTGGTACTGGCCTAGGAGGAAAGGGACCTTGCCGTCCTGGCCCTGTCAAGCGATCTGGAAGTGGATGCTATAACGTTTTTGAAAATAAGAAAGTACAGAGGAAGTTTTAGATCCATTGCCTAAATACGTAAGTCAAATGGGCTTTTTGCTTAGCAACCATGAAAGAGGGGCTTCCAATCTGTGATCTGCCAGTTCACACATACTCTTATATCAGGCCTAATAAGTGGCATTGTGATCACACGTGATGCAAATTAGAATGGGCAAACTTTGAATTCCATCCATTTTCACCAGGGAACTACAGATTGGGCATCAGTTCCAATTACAGAAAGATCATTTTATTTTAATCAGTAATGCTTTTTGGGTTCCATCATGCTGTGAGTCATTTCTGCCCTAAAGTAAATGGCATTATTTTATAATCGAGCAGAAGCAAATAGTGCAGAAGGAAAACAGAAAGCGCTAAGAAGTGTTTGCCAGCAAGAGTTCTATTAGTATGTCCAGCCATGTGCAAGAATTAATTTATTTATAGCCCACCTTTTTTCCTTCCAAGGAACTCAAATTGGCTTACATAATTCTCCCCGCCCTCTCAGCACAAATCCTCACAACAACAACTCTGTGGTTTAGGTTGGGCTGAGAATCTGTGACTGACCCACAGTGAGCTCCATGGCTGCGTGAGAACTAGAACCCAGATCTCCTAAGTCCTGCACTCTTAACCGCTATACCACACTGGTTCTTATTGCACTCATTGCCTAATTTTAGACAATTAATAGATTTTAAAGGGGATGATAAAATGTGGGTTTTCAGGAGTGGAAAGCTTGGCGCTGCCTGCATGGATTTTTAGCAAGTAGGGTATTGTATAAATATTATTAGATAAAATAATGAAATTTTCATTTTGCAATCTCTCAATTAATTAATTAATTAATTAATTCCATTTCTATGCCGTCCCCATTGCAACAAAGCCTCAGGGCGGCTCACGACATATGGATAAAATACAATGTAATATATAATACGTTTAAAACTAGCCCAACTCAGTTATAAACTAAAATACTATAAATACAACAATAATAAATTAGCAATTAAAATAACTTTTGAATAAAAAGGTCTTCACCTGGCGCCGAAAAGCAAATAACGACGGCGCCAGGCGGACGTCTCTGGGGAGCGCATTCCATAGGTGGGGCGCCACTGCAGAGAAAGCTCTCCTCTGAGTAATCACCCTCCTAATCTTACTCACGGAGGGTTCCCGGAGAAGGGCCTCTGCCGCCGATCCCAAGGGGCGGGAGGGCACATATGGACACAGGCGATCCTTTAGGTAACCAGGTCCCAAGCCGTTTAGGGCTTTATAGGTAATAACCAACACCTTGAATTGGGCCCAGACTTCAATGGGGAGCCAGTGAAGCTGATGAAGGACTGGGGTTATGTGAGCACAACACCCAGTCCCCATCAGCATCCTGGCAGCTCTGTTTTGTACCAATTGAAGTATCCGGACCGTCCTCAAGGGCAGCCCCACGTAGAGCGTGCGGCAGAAGTCTAGTCGGGAAGTGACCAACACGTGGGTCACTGTCGCCAGTCGCCAGGCAGTCGTACTTTTAGAGGTTGAGAATAATTTACTGCGAAGATCCAGAGGAGTGTGAAAAGTATTTTACATGTGGCTGGAGATTTTCAGTCCCCCGGCCCCACAATGCATGCATATCCCCCAGTATTCCTGAGGTTTATGGTGTGAAAGACTGCAGCTGGGGAAAATGGGATCTTAGCACACATGCACAAGCACTTTATACGTGCTTGGAGGCTCTTTAGACCCCAGTCCATGGATTCAGCCAAGGATTGTAAAGAGAAACAGCATAAATTCAGCTGCCGTTCTATATATAAAATATACACTGCATTCCTATCATGTTATTCCTACTGAATGCAACCTAGCAGAAGACAAAGCAAAGAATTTAAACATTCATTACTGGGCCTAATGGTGATTTCTGCTGATCAAACATTTGCTCGTACCTGAAGAACAGATTTTGGATGGAGGGCAGCACTGCCCCTCTCAAGAGCTGAAGGCTGTGCTGGTGGAAGACCCCGCCCCTGTTCAATTGAAAATCAAATGTAAATATTTGTGCCAAACCAGAAAAGCAGAATGCAGTTGATGTAACAATTTTAACCAATGTGAATGGAATACAGGGTCAACAAAGGAGAATTAGAAGTAGATGTCTAGAAGTGCACCTCAGAGAATAAAATTTGTGAATTAAGTATCTAAATTAATTAGGATAAATCATCTTGCAAACAGATATACTGAAGACAATGTATACATCTGTCCTAGAGAGAACCAGTCCTCTGAGATTGTGGCTTGAAACACTGACCAGGCCTTCAGAGTGGTGTGTTCTCCGTTATGATGAGCTGAGCTGCTCACACAGCCCATAGTGAGTCTGTGGTGCAAAACACCAGGTCACTAACAAGTTTCTTTACCAGTTGTCTACACAGAACTGGGGACAATGTCTAAGGTGAGTAGCTTTAACAGGCATACCTGGTCAAACTGATTGCTTTTGTTGAAGGGCCCTTTGGATGCAACTGACTGCAAAGGAGTTGATTTAACGTCTTCTGTATCTTTCTTCTCCACATCTTTTGTAGGTTCATTACTGCATAAATGACATATTATTTATTTACTTATTTACTTATTTATTTATAACTTTTGTATGCCATCACCACATGCCTCGGCATCTCAGGGCGGCTTACAATGTAGAACATACGCAACGTACACGAGAATAAAACATCGTCTCGATATTCTCACTTAATAGCAAGAAAACTTTTTGAACAGTGATATGAATCACTTAATTGTGCTTAGCTAGATATACTTCCTGTGTCTGTAAGCTTTAATTAAAACTGGGGCTATAAATAACCGAAATACATAGAGAACCAAATGCAACTAAGCAGCTACAGCTCTCAAACTGTCTTGAGTGATGGTCACATATGAAAGCAGAGAAGGAGTGACAGGCTCATGACCACCTACTCACTGTGACAACTCAGCAGATATTTATTCCTGAATTACTACCTCCAGGTCATGCAACTACGTCACTCTGGCATTTCAACACCCACAGTGTACATGGGATAAAAGAGGAGCTGATCTTATTATATTCAATAAATCACCTGCTTTGATGTTCTTTCTGGTTACTTCCCGTATCGTCGTCATCACTGAAGTTCAACTGTTCAGTATAATCTACCTCACTTTGGGCTCCTAGAGTAACAAAGAATGAGAGGTTAGTGTTGCAAACAGGTTTTCCACATGCAACCCATTAAGTTTAGTAACAGGAAGAGCCTTACCAGCCCAGCCTTCATCAGCCTCAGCATCCAAATTATCAAACTTATCAAGTTCTTTGAGTTCGTTAGCACTCAAGATGGATGGACGTTCAACAGTTTCTGATCCCCAGGAAGAAGGTCCTCTTCCTCTCGGCCCTCTAGAAAAAGGAGTAGAGTTCACTATTGTTATTATCACTAACCGAGTTACCAAGAGAAGGTACTTAAGATAGATTTAAATCAGAATTAAAAGAAATATGATGAAGTAAGAGCAGTACATTTCATTACTAAGGGAGCAATTATTGGTCAGAACCAAATGTCAAGAAACCAAATGGACCCAAAGTCAAAGCCTTTGGCACTGGCACATATTCCTTCTAGGTGTCCAGAATTCTCCCATGCTTGCTGAAGAAGCACACAGAGACCGCTTCAGACACAATTATTAATGGGTCATTATGTAAATTGCCCAGAGAGTCATTTTGACTAACAGGCAGTATAGCAATTAATTAATTAAAGGACAGCTGTCAAAACATTACAATACAGAATAGGAATGATCAAACCGTGCAAAGTGAGCTACTGCCTTTCTTACCTGCTGGCTTCAGGAGGAGCCGGAAACCTGCTGGGACCTGGCATTGCAGGGTATGCCAGTTTAGGGTACTGATTGAACATCTAAAGGAAAGCAGCCAGACAGGTTAAACAGTATTAAAATTACAGGCAAACAGAAGAGACAAACATTATGGAACACCAAAGCTTTAGCTTATAAAAGTAGAAATGCTTGTATAATCTTTAAAAAGGGAACATTGGAACCTGCTTAGGTTCAACAAATGGTCTTATTTACAGGCTTGATGCTGGGTCCAATTCAATCTAAGCAAAGTTCTTGCTGCCTTCTCTTCTCGGGGCAGGTAAAAGAGGTGGGGCCAAAAATACCACCATAGTTTAAATTCAAGCTCTTACTGCCAGTAACTAAGACTTAGGAGAAATATTCCAGCCTTTTAGAATGGAAGGAAAACCCAGAAAACCATCAAAATTGCCGTGTTGGAGGAAATGGGGCAGGTACCTGCTCATGGAAAGCAGGTACTGCTAGCTAGTGGAGGGCTGGATTTGGTCTGCAAGCCTGAGATTCAACACCCCACTTAATTAAATTAGAGTAATTAAAATAATTACTCTAAGAAAGTGTGTGTTATGTACTAGTGATTCCTCTCATGTCTTAAGGCAGATTCATAATGTATGTTTTTCATGGACGTGATGAGGACTATCTCCTCACCACTGTATTGCAGAGATTAATAAACGAGAAATGAAGACACTTAATCCCTTCAAACAGCCCCTGCGCACATTCCTTTTGCACGGTGACCAGTCACAATAGGACCAAGCAAAGCTGAGAACCACAGCTTCTCCGTTTGGCCTGGATGGTTTCCAGCTTCAGAAAAAAGTCTAGATGTTACATTAACATTTAAAGTAAGTTTAATATCCTGACTTCTTTGCCCAAATTAGGAAACTATGGTCAATTGCTGGTTCTTTATCCAGAAAGGGAGGAGCAAATGGGCTGCATGGATTAGAAAGTACTGTTCACAGTTTGGCTTTTCAAGATAAAATATTATAATACAAACTGGACTAAAAAATGGTCTTAGAGTGCCTTTAGAAACTTTCTTCTTTAAAAACCCCCTTCAATATCTCAGGAAGACAAAGCAACAAATCCTGAGTGTACAAGGACCCAACATGGACTGCCCTCCTTTCTTGATAAATATTTGGGTGTACCGTGGCAGCCAGAAGAACAACAGAATGCCAACAGATGTGGCAAGCATCTGAAGCCCATCTCGATTTAGCTCCCTGACAGTAATTAGAGCTACTCTGGTTAAAATATTTGTCTGAAAATCTGTTGAGTTTATGCCACCAATTTCCGCTGTTTGAAAATGGGTACCAACTGATTCAGGTACCTCAGAGAATATGCACCTTGAAAAGCAAAAGCAATCTAAGCTTTGCTGGGACCTTTTCTTCTTGTGAAATAAAATGGCATCTCAGTGTCAATTCATCTGACCACAGAGTAACTAGTATGACAAAATAAAGAAGAAGGCTTTGAACCTCAAAACCATCCAAAGCTGAACTGAATGGTGGCGTTTGTCAAATCCTTGCTTTGGTAAGGTTCTTACCAAATAGTAAGACATACTATTACCTCATGTACCTTAAGAACTTAATTATATTATGCCTACAGCTTGGGCAGGGAACACTGGTCACAAAACAGGTTAAAAAAACATTTTGGATTTTTGTTTTTCTTATGTTATCGCATTCCTCTCCCAGTATCTTTCTTACAGCATAGCTTTTGTTTTGTCTCTATCTCCATGCTATTCTCCAGAAACTATTTTTAGTTTCCAGATTCTGGACTCTGATATCAGATTATATCTAGGTTTAATCACACACCTACTTTTTCCACTGATCCTCTCTACCCATAAAAGAGGACCCAGTCTAGAAGCAGAACCAAACAGAAATGTTTTGTTTTCGAACATATGGATAAATATAAGTAGTCCATTTTGGAACAATCCCCAAACTCCTACTTGAGAAGAATGAAAAGAACTACAGGAGTTGAAAATAACTGCAAGCCAACTAATAAAACAAAACCAAAGCTGTTGCCTAGAAACTTGACACTCTGATTCTAGACTATCAGAAGGCAAAAATTCACATTGGATGGACAAGACACACTTTAAAGACACCGTCTGGTGGCATTTGGATGGTAAATACATATAGAAATAGAATTTCATGTCTATTTTCTCCAGCAAAACACCCCTTTAGATAGTCTCAAGAACAGGAGAATATCTTATATGACCAAAGCATTCTGCAGATCAACTGGAAAAAAGCCCACACTCCCATGTGCTCTTCCCACGAACTCCTCCTCTCCCTCCCACCTTCCTTTTAGCTCAGGGACAATGGAAGCCCCAGAAGCTCCCAATGCACATGACTTACGTAGGGTGGCATCATTGCTCGGTACTGAGGTAAGATGCCAGGCTGCTGCTGCTGCCCATTCAGCTTGGGTGCAGGAGGCTGCGCTACTCTCACATCCCTCTTCTCTGGGACCTTCGGGCCATCCGGCTGTTCTGTTGGCCCAGGGCCATCGCCATCTTCTTGAGCAAGAGGTTTTGCTTCCTGATCAGCTGGTGAGTTTGGAGAATTCAGATTCCTGCCTCCACCTTCTCTCCAGCTGGCAACATCTGCATCGGAAAAGGGAAGGCAAAACTCTAAACAGGCTTCTTAACGTTATTTATTTTATGCTGTGGTGATGAAAAGGGCTTTCTTGGTGCAGCTCTTGCTAGCATGATCCCATGATTCCCTCCCTCTCTCCCAAATATCGAACTCTGAACAACAGAAGAGTGGTAGCTGAAGTGATGCACACTTACTGCCATACAACCTGGACAACACTTAAAGAACAGACTAGAATGTCTCCTGCGGATTAATTATATTTAGTGCTCCATGGTTTGCACTGTATCTAAAATTAAATGATGTTGTGTGCAAAATATAGTTCAGTGTCATCTCTGGATGAGCTGGCAAGTTATGCCTCAGTCAAGTGATTAAAGATCTCTCATAGTTTAACATTTTAATTAATTTATTAATCATTGTATTTCTATACCTCCCAACAGGCAACGCTCTTCCCTTGATTCTTGGATAAGTTCAAAAACCATTTGTATTGGCAAAGTTTAAGTACCTTCTGTTTTAGTTGCCTTTAAAAGAAAGGCAAAGCATTGGCTAGGATTGGATGTTAAACTGGGAAGAAATAATATTCACCCTATTCCATCCAATCTGATACAGAGGACAGAGGTGAGCAGTCACTTGAGCCTCTGCTTGTTATTAATCAATTAGTGTGGAAGTGAGAAGTATAAATTCCAATTTGCAATTAAAGCTTTAGTCCAGAGGTGAAACACTTGTGGCTCTCAGATGTTTTTGCTCACGACTCCCATCAGCCCTAGCCACAATGGCGAGGGATGAGTTACAGACCAAAATATCTGGAGGATAGCAAATTGTCCACCCTTGCTTTAAGCAAGAAATTACTCGGAGCTGTCCAGACACCTTGGACGACAACCCCCAGCATGCCTTACCCATGCTGGCTGCATCCAAGGAGAGCTGAAGTCCAAAACACTTGGAGGTCACCAGTTCATGGGTGATTGGATAAAGCTTGCAATCCCAGATATGCCAAGTGTATTCAGTCTTTTGCAGCACAAACCAGTACTTCATCTGCCTGTTACATTATTTGAACATGGGCCAAAGGCAAAGGAAGACTGAATTCCAAGAGGACCACAGAATTTCATGAAGGCTATCCTGCATTTTATGTATACCTACTTTGTGGTCGTAAACTAGGCCCAGGACCATAAGGCTCTTCATCCTTCTCTTTGCTTGTCTTTTCTTGATCTCCAGCTGCCTGAAGACTAGGAAATTCTTGCTGGAAATAACTATTTACTTGAACTCCAGGACCTGGGAGAATCGCAAAAAAGGAAGTTAGTAGTTCAGGAATCTATAATGTGGCAACATCCATAAACTTTAGAGAGTTACTTTCCCCCTCCATCTTCAAATAAGATTTAAGCCCACTATAATAGATTCTGCTGCTTTAGGTAAGAATGCGAAGCTGGTTCCCTTATTTATACTAAGCTATGCTGGAATGAAGAGCATAGCTTGAACCAAAGCAGCAACGTAAGGGCATGAGAAAGGCCATGATGGTTTAGACCAAAGGTTCCTCTAGTCCAGCCCTTGGTGCGCATGGTGGCGAACCAGCTGCCCACGGGAGCCCTCAAGCAGGACGAGAGCAAGACATCTCCCAGCCCAAGCTCCTCTGCAACTGCTGTGTGCTGGCATGCCGCCCCTGGTAAAGGAAGAGGCACACAGCCAGCAGGCCTAGTAGCCACTGACAACCTCCTCCCTCACGAGGAGCGGGTTTCAGATTCCTTTCAGGTGGGTCTCGCTGCTGTGGACTATCTGCTGCTTGATCACGCTCCATGGCTGCACCATGTACGGTGCATTTTGAAGTCATGTGCAATAGCACACGTTAGCCGCTCACAGAGTACAATCAATGTTGATGATGATGATGATGATGGCAACGTATTTTTTTAAATCGGAACCGGATAAGATCACAGGAGAACAACAACTAAGGTCGGTAAGGCTGACCTTACCTAGTGATTTTGAAGTTCAAAACATCTGGAGAGCATCCAGTTGGAGAAGGCGACAGTAAACCGTTAAACACAGCAGTCTAAGCTAAATTTTCTATCAGAATGCAAGTGTTACAGACTTGAGAGTCTTCCTAAATGAATGCCAAATAATCTTTCTCAGAACATTCTTTCCACAGGATCATCAGTTTTAGCTGCCCCAAAGCATAAAAAGTGGACTCTCTGCACCCTCATTCAACTGGCCTGGCCCATCTCTCCTCCACTTACCGTCACCCTGCCCACCTTGCTTGGTATTGGCCCAGGATTTGGCAATGGGAGGCGCCTCTGGAGGAGCAGGAGCAGCAGGCTTTGGCTGAGTCTGTGGCACTTCTGGCTGTCTAAAAGTGAGAGAAATTGGAAGAAGCAAACACACTAGGAAAATGTTCAGGCAGGGGCTGAAAAAGCATGCAGCTTATTGCAGAAAGAATTCAAACACTCCAGACGCTAAAGGATGCGTCTGTGGCAGGCAGGGGCAAAGTATTCCTGTATCAGTGTGGCACTAGGTAAACTAAGGCCACTTACAGTGGCAGAATCTTTTTTTCCGAAGCTTATCACAGAAGAGAGGGGAAGAACTGCGGAGGAGCTGCTGTTAGCATTTACATAAGCCCAGCCTGCATCAAGCCAGAAAGCATGCTTATTTTGAACAGTTAAAAAACTGTATTTCAGGGCACAGAGAGAATGGATTCATCCAGACACAGGAAAAATTACCTTTTTTTCCACAGTGGTAATAAACAAACCAATTCTGTATTTCTTGACAGCAACGACTGAACAGAGCCCACTGGGATTTTTAGTTTGTTTGTAAGCATGTCAAGACTTTGGAAAGTCCAGCCAACTGGGGACTGCTCCCGAAGGCCCTCCATGTGCATGCTTCAGAAGAGGAACTCTTTCTCCCAAATCTATAAATGTAACAGTCTTCCTTTATGAACACTGATGAAAAAACTTCTGTGAACACCTATAAAACCCTACCCCAATCCACATCCTTGAGAGTTTGCCAAAACACAGATAGAACTCTGCTGCTAAAAGCATTTCCCACTTGTTTACATTCTGCTTTACAAATAGTCTTGCAAAGCTATAAAGAGAAAAATAAAAATCTTAACAGCACACACTAAAGAAGTGAAGGGAGCAGTCCAGCATGTACAAATAAGAACAATAAAGAGACATGCAAGTGGAACGGTTTTCTCAACTGAAGTGAAGAAGCAGCTCTGAACTGGAGAAATTTTAACAGAATATTGGAGTTTCTGTGTAGCAAAGTAGGTCTATTGTCTACTTTATCTACGGCATTCATATATCTTCATTAGGCAGTTTGCAAATACAAAAGCAACAGCCATAGAACATGCTGCATGATAAAACTATCAGCAAATCAGTTTCATGGTGTAACTAAAAAATGAAGATCAGGAAAGCAGTTGACTAAAATTAAATTTTAAAAAGCCTGCGGAAATAATTAGTATTACTATTTATTTCATTTCTATAGTGCCAATAGCCAAAGTTCTCTCAGCAGTTTACAACAGTTAATCAAACAATACAAAAGAAAACCATATACTGTTTAAACCACAAAAATATTAAAACAAATGAAAAAACAAGGTATGACAGAGGGTAGACCTGTAAAATACCGGAGATGGGCAGTCCCTTCAAGCTCTTAAATAGCCTTGCAAGTCTTCAAATGCCTCAGCTTACAGATCTGTCTTAAGCTGGTGCCAAAAGGGTATCACAGTTTGTGCTATGCAGGCCTCAGTCAGAGATCTTTCCATAACTGGGGGCAACCACTAACAACTCCTTCCTGCTTGTTGCTGTCCAGCGAACCTCCCTCGGAGGAAGGCCCTGGGTGCTGATCATAGTGCTCAGGTAAAATGCAGCAGGGAGAGATTCTCCATCAGGTGTTATGCTGGAGGAGCTAAAGGGCTGAACAGTGTCTCCCAAGCGCCACTGTCTGGGGCTGGCCCTCTGAAGAGGAGCAGAACCGCGGCAAGGCAGCACCCCGGCCTCCCAACTCAAGACACCATGGCTGATGGGACTGAAAGCTGCTGAGAGATCCAGGAGTATTAGCAGGGTCACACTTCCTATCTCTTTGCTGGCACAGGTCATCGTACCTGCAACCACAGCTGTTTGTGTGCCCACACCTGGCCTGAAGCCCAGCTAAAACGGATCCAGGCAACCACTCTCACCCCCGAGTGCCTGGGGCTGACTGGGCTACTTGCTCAAGGACCTGCCCAGATCAGGACATCCACTACCAGTTGAAAATTAAGATCTTCCTGTTCCAGAGAGGTTTGTTTCAGGAGTGGCCTTACGTCTGCGTCCCGCTGGTGCCATGGGACCACCCTCCCTCACAGGGTCACTCCACTGGCCTGGCTGGTGGTTCCCCCCGGGCTTTTACATGCCAGGAGCAGCAATGATCCAATGCAGAAGTGGTGGCACAAATCTGTTCATCCACCCTGTCCCTGTCCTCATTCAAGGAGGCCACGCTGTGCACCTCCCCAAGGTCTGGAGGGAGGGCAGCCCACAAGCGGTGCGCCACCACTGAAAGGCGCTATCCGGGTGAGTCGATCGCTTGGCTTAACTTGGCAGCGGCACCTGGAGCAGAGCCTCTGGACAAAATGCCAGGGTTTGGCCTGGAATCCGTGAGAGAAGGGAACCTTCCGGGTACTCTGATATTTTGAATCAAGTGCAGGGATGGCTGGGGAGCTAGTGAAGCAAGTATGATCAAATCGCCCAGGCCTCGTTAAAAATCCCGCAGCCGTTTTGGACCGACCGCAGCTTCTGGACTGTCTCCAAAGGCAGCCCCACAAAGAATGCTTCGCGATAGTCTCAACAGAAGGTTGCCAAGGAACGAGTGCCTGTGACCAAACTACTTCCCTCCATCCATGGTGTATGGGCTGAAGCCGGCTGAAAGAGCTTCTAGACCCAAAAAACCTCTTCTGCGGCATACACTAAAAGATGACGCCACATTGCTGAATGAGAATGTATAAACACCGCCACAGACTTACTTTTCTTCCTCATGCTGTTCTTGCTTAGAAGCCCAGCCAGTGCCATCCTTAGGCACAATGTTTATGTTGGGATCGTTGCCTTTGTTCTCTGCTTTCAGGCTGGGGAGGTTAGCAGGAGGAGGCATCCTCCTTGAGATGGCAACTTTCCCAAGACTCTGCAATCCATGGCGTGCTGCAACTGTACGCCAAGAAACAACGGTTAATTCACACTGAAATAGATGCACAGCCACCTTGATATGCACATGAAACTGATGGCAGGCAAAACTGGCAAGAATTCAAGTAGGGAATCTCTTTGGGATAAAAACATATCATTGCTCTTGAAAAATTGGAATGCGGTGGATACTGTCAGCCTCCCTACTCAACAAGTGAAAAATTAACATCATTTCTAAGATAATGTAAGAACAAATAATTGCAGTAATTCAAGAACCAACCTAACTGAATTACTTTGATAAGATGAATGGAACAACCATACATTCATTTACTTTCTCTATAACCTGCTCCATTTGGAAAACCAAAATGCAAGCCATCTAGTGAAAATCAAAGTCTGAGTCATGAGATTCCTGAAAAGGAGACAGACACCCGTGATTTTTTTTTCAAACCCAAACTACGAAAAGCTTAAAATGCAGTCATGCATTATTAAAAATGGCATGTGTAATTTTCTTGAAGCAAACATTCTTTGAGTAACAGTTTTGCCCTTTCTTATTTATGTTTACGCAATGTTGTACAGATCTCAAATCTCTAAATTCAAAATAAGTCCCTCTTCTCTCCTTTCTCTCACCTTTTGTTCTTGTGTTCACTTTTACTTTGCTGATTGTGCAAAGGTGTGCAATCAAGGTTTGAGGATGCACAAACATATCAGTATGCCACATATTTGTACCCTGGCTTTCCATTTAAAAATAGCCAAGGCAGCTATTGCATAACAGCAATACAGTTCAAAACACAGAAAACAAGTTTAGCTAAAAAGATAAGAGGCAGCAGATAATAACTGATGGACAAAATCCCATATTTTTTAAAAAAGAAAAACCCAAAACTTAATTCCTTGGCAGGTCAATTGGCTGCCGAAAGCAAAGGGCTGCAGTCCACTGACAGAAGACTAAGCAAGGCAGGGCAAAAAAGTCCTCCCCATGCAGGCAGTGGCATGAATGTGCTCACAGAAGGCATCTCTTCCTATATTCCACAGCAGGGAAACCCATCCAGAAGATCTTCATAAATGGGCAAGGCTCCCATGGAAGAAAATGCCCCGCTACACAATTCTGAAGGCAAGAAGCATCCAGTTTATTGGGCTGTGCAGATGCCACGAACACAGCATACGCTGATTTCAGCAAACCGTTTAACAAGCTTTCGCATGATATGCTCTTTGACAGGATGGCAGAATGTGAGCAGGGCAAGTCATCTGTTATGTAGAACCACAGTTAGTTAAACCACTGTATCCAACACATGCTCATTAATGACTCATTAAGTGCTTTAATGGGGAGTGCCATTGCAAATAAAATATGACAGGGCTTGTTCCTAGGCCCTGTGCTGTTCACAGTTCAAGATGAAATTCAACAGAGACAAATACAGTCTTGCATTTGGGGTCAACCCCGCACCCCCAATAGCACAACTACAGGATGGAGGAAAACTGACTTCCTGGTAATACACGTGAACTGGGCCTGTCACAAGCTGAATTTGAGGCAGCAGTGTTAATGTAACTACTAAAAACTTTAATGCAGTCTTAGGCTGCATTAACAGAAGCCAAGCATCCAGCTCACAGAAAGTAATAGCTCTGGTTTTTCATTAGACGGGCTGCACTTGGAAAACCTGTTGGTCAGCAGAAAGGCTGTCATGCAGAGGAAAGAGCAGAGTTAGGGCTAGAACCAACGATCAAAAGTTGCAAGGATGCATCTTTTAGCTCAGCATCAGGAGGAACGTCCTAATATTCATGGATGCTTAGCAATGGAACAAGGCGTTTTAGGAGGTGGGTGGTTCTCTGTCACCAAAGGAGAGGAGGCTCATGGCCATGGGGTGGTTGCAACCTCCAGTGCAGGGGCTCAACTCAATAGGTGGCTGGACCTGATGATTCCCAAGGTCTCTGACAATTCTCTTTATAGAACCCTGAACCAATGATGTCATACACATAAAGTAGGAAATTACGAGTTAGCAACATAAAAGTCAAACCCGCAAGTTAAACAAGAGTGTTTTGCTCTAGAATTGCTGCATATGACAAAACTTTAAATAGACAGCTTTAAAGGCAACTTTAAGTAACATGTCTGGTTTAGATGAAATACTTAATTCAAATGAACCTTTTCAAAAGTACAGACATTCTAAAACACCTCAGATTAATTTACATACCTGTAGTTTTCTGTGTTTCCAAAGTTTTTCCTTTGTAAGTGTTAAACAAACTAAGTGTTGCATATTTTGTTTTTCCATCCTTTGCTTTTGTGCTTTGACCTGATTTTTCCGACATTTCAGTTCATCGAGTCTAGAATCTCCTTGTTCACCCCCTCAAATACAAGGAAGAAACCTGTTTAAAGGAAAACAAACTAAAGTATAATAAAAGTGTCCCCTCTGACAGAATCTTCAGATATACCAACTAGATCAAGAGACGCATCTTCTGTGAGAAAGCAGAACCCAGAAGACGCCAACTGTTCCATAAAGGCTCTGCTGTAGCTCTGTCCATGCAACAACTGAGTTCACTACAACATGGTAAGCCACGGTAGCATATAACTCAGGGAAGGCTTGCTGTGCTGTCTAGGCCCAACCAGAGCGGTTAACTAGCCATGCTGCTGGGTTCAGATGACACAACAAGCTACCCTGGCTTATAAACCACCAAGGCGTATTGTGCTGTGTGAACCCAATGTACCAGTGCACACAGGACCTGTGATAAAGCACTCAAACCACTTTTTCAAATGTCAAAAAAGTTAAATACGTTTCTTCCCAGTGGTTGAGATGGCTTCAGCTGCCACGTTTAGTTTCAATGAATGCTTCTGAGCAAATTTAACAGATAGGTTCCTCACCATTTACTGAGAGCAACCAAGTTATAAAGCTGTAACTGATTTAAAAAAAAAAAATCTGCAGTGTGTTCAAACTGGTATGCCGGGACTATGACCGAAACTGAAAGTCCTATGCTGAGTTCTGACAGAGCAAGATATGGCTTTATATGTCCCAGTGCAAGAATTCCCACAGTACCAACAAAACTCCACTTTAAAGAAGACTTTGACTTTAACCTGTTTCAGGATGCGCAGCTGAATGTGGTGAGTGGCTCTGAAAGTGTCCGAGAAGTTGGGAGCAATCCCAACAGGGAACCGGATGCTGTCACTGGTCTAGTCTCCTAGCAAGGTCACCCAAGGCAAAATGGCCAAAGCGGAAACACCACCCACTTCAGGAATAATGGTCACATCAGCAGAAGAGCACAGGTATCTCTAATGGGACTGGGGGTGGAGAAACTCCGGAAAGGCCACCACCGGGCAGTAGCTGAAGGTGACACTGAGGATCTTTCACAGAAAATGGCAGTGATGCTCAAGCTACTTTTGGTTAGTACTGTGTAGAAGACAATAGTAAACTGTTTCTGAATATTCCTTACACTGAAAAACCTATAATGAAGCAATCCAAATGGAAAAGAGATAATGCCAGAAGTGGAGACTCCCAGGTCAGAAAGCACTCAACCACATACTGGGGGACACTAAAGGACAAGCGGGAACAGCACTGTTGCTAATGGTACTACTAGATCAAAACCAAAAGGAAGTCTAGTGACTGATATGTGCGGAGGTGAAAGGAAAGTTTGATGCTGTACAACACATACAGGCGGAATGTGGAGTAGGAGATGAATGAATCAGAGCAAAGTGGAGACCTGGAAGCAAACAATGACATGGATACACACTGCAGTACTTGGCATCAAGCTCTTTACTCTGGAAGTGACAATTCAAGGGAAGCAGAGTGGCTATAATACTGAGGCAAGGCACAGCACTGGCAGTAAGGGGGTCTAATGCAAAATCCAACTGAATCATACCAGAATGAGTGGAAAACCTACCAACATAACCAAGTCTATGCAGATGCTGAAGGAGAAATACACTTTTATGCAAGTAAGCAAGAGGAAATTGGAAACACCCCAAAACAAAACATGCTGCTCATCCTAGGGGACTGAATGCAAAACTGGGAGACAAAGCAGAATCAACGCTGTGGGAGGATCTGCCCTGGGGTCAGAAATAACGCAGGAGGATGAAGGAGACTTGGTATATGGTGAAGTCAGCAGTGTGCTGATGGCAAATGCACACTTCAGGCAGCCAATCAGACCACTTTATGCACAGGCTTCACCAAAAGGCCAAACCAGAAATCAGAGTAAAACTGGAAAAAGATCACTAACAAGTGTAGTGCCTCAATACAACTTAAAACACCATTCCTGAGGAATTTAAAGAACACATAAACAACAGATCTCCATTACTTGAATTTAATTGACTGTGAACCAGAACAAGCATGGACTGAAAACAGAGGGATGATTAGAGAAGAAAGTAGAACAATCCCTGTAGCAAAAAGAAAGAAAAAGCCTAGGTGGAGGTCAGAAGAAACACAATTGCTAAGGACAGCTGAGAAGCAAGAGCAAAAGATGAGTGAAACAGGGTCAGAACCATGAATGCAACTTTTCAGTGACTTATCACAGAGACAGAAGAACTATTACAATGATCAGTGCAAAGAAACAGAAGAGAGCACCCAAAAAAGCAAAACACAAGACTCCTTCCATGGGAACCAAAACATCAAAAGGAAATTCAAATCTAGGTTAGGGATCCTGAAGACCAAAAAAGGGAAAATACTACCAGACCAAGATTAAATAAAGAGAAGCTAGAAACAATATACAGAGCTACACAAAAGAGAAAAAAGTTGGCAGACTCCTTCAAAAAAGAAAACCAACAGAACTATTCCAAGGTACAATCTCAAATGCCTCTTCCGTTTTGGAATTCTGTCTGAACATCAGGCATTTCTTGCTCTACACAAGGTAATGTATTTGTTGAAACACTGAGCATCACTTGGCTTATGTGGGAAATTAATGCAATGGTCCTATTGCAGTTGCTTTTCCCCCCATCTCTTTTCTTGGGGACTGGAATATATATTGAATGTTTCCAATCTGTAGGCCATTGTTTTGTTTTTCATATTTGCTGGCATTTTCTTGTTAGGATTTGGAAAGAATATGGAGAAACAGAATGGTTTCCTATAGGCGAAGACGTCAGACAAGGCTGTATTTTATCTCCCTATTCAATCTGAACACAGAACACAGGGAAATATGGATTAGGAAGCATGAGTGCAAATTGATGGAAGACACATCAATGATTTAAGATGTGCAGATGGTATCATATTACTGGCAGGAAAGAGCAATGACTCAGAACGACTCCTGGTGAATGAGAAAGAAAGTGCAAAGCAGGACTGCAGCTGAACATTCAGAAAACAAAAATCTTGACTAAGGACGAATCACACAACCTTAATGGCAATGATGAAGAAATCGAAATTGTGGGAAGTTTCTGCATACTTCCGCTCAGTTATCAATTCAAAGGAAGACTGCAGCCAAGAAATTCAAAAACAACTGAGACTTGGAAGAGCGGCAATAGGGAACCAGAAAAGATCACCAAGCGGAAGAACATCGCACTAGAGACCACAGCCAAGATCATTCACATTACTGTATTCCCAAGCATTATGTATGCGGGTGAAAGCTGACAGGAATAAAACTGAGCTCAAAACATGGGTGCTAGAGCAGAGTTTTGAAAATACTCTGGGCAAACAGAAATAAGAACAAGTGGATCCTGGAGAGCCAGTGTGGTGCAGTGGTTAAGAGCATGGGCCTGGGACTCAGGCGATCTGGGTTTGAGTCCCCACTCGGCCATGGAGTCAACTGGGTGGCTCTGGGCCAGTCACAGACTCTCAGCCCAACCTACCTCACAGGGTTGTTGTTGTGGGGATAAGATGAGGAGGAGAATGATGTAAGCTGCCTTGAGCCCTTTGTAGGAAAAAGGCAGGATATAAATTGATAGATAGATAGATAGATAGATAGATACATAGATAGATAAATAAATAAACAGTCCTAGATCAAATCAAGACGGAACTTGCCCTGGAAGCAAAAATGAAGAAACTGAGGCTGTCATACTTCAGACACACCATGAGAAGGCAAGAATCACTGGAGAAGACAATCATGTTAGTGGAAGTCAAATGCAGCAGATAAAGGGGAAGACCATCTATGAGCTGGCTCAATTCCATAAAGGAAGCACAGCCTTAGTTTACAAGAGATAAGCAGAGCTTCTGAGGGAATCACACTCATATGGCTGCTGCAAGCTGGAGAAGACTTGATGGCACATAGCCACAAAGACTTCTGACAGCTACTTGTCAAAGTGAGGGCGGGATGCATGCTTTCACTTACAGCTAGAAATGCAAACTGAAATCACCTTGAACATTATCAGGGAGAAAAAAGGACGAGGATCCCACTGTAAAAGGGATATAAATCTTACCACCACACTTTTTGCAAGCAACAGTCCTTCATACCTTTGCTTTCCAAGTTTGGTAGTTGCTGAAGCTTGGCATTCATATAACTAGAAACCTCAAGAGTTGCAGGAGTATTACTACAGTTTTTGAAGACTCTATTTGCGCAAATTGTATTTGCAAAGCAATTTACTTTTTTAACTGTTTATAGTGCTTGGGTGCTTTGAAGGAGCTGTTAGCATCAAGCCCACTTTTGCAATCTCAGGAAAAAAACGCTGCAGCAAGCCAAAAGTGAATTGTAATCACACTGGGGAGGGTAGCAAGCTACTGGCAACTACTTGAGTGTTGCTTGGAAATGTTGTGGGGTGAAAGAAAGAAACTTGTGTTCCAATAGTCCAAGAAGCTACTGTACTTGTAACTGGAAGTGTTTTTCATACTACAGCCCAAAACCAGCCTCCTAAACAAAGATAAAGGGGAGAGAAGCTACTACCGACAATAAATCCTTCCTTCTGATGAGTAAAACCCAGACCACACTGCCTGCTAGCAGAGGCAGGGGAAAACACAGCCATCACTGACCACATATAGCAAGTCCAATGAGCCATCCATGGATGCAAGCATACTGGTGCATGCTCCCTGATTGCTTCCGCCCGAGGCTTGACTGTTTCACGCTGAGGTGAATAATTTATTCTGAGCAATGAGCTTGCATTTTCTGAATACAGTTCTCACTGCTTTAATGTAAAGCATAAAAATCTACAAATTCTATACATATGCACTACGGCTGTACAAGTATTTATTGTTCCCAAAAGAGTCAGGACTTATTCAATCCCAGGATGTTTCAGAAACAAAATTTTCTTCCTCAGGGTTAACTGGCAAATTAAAAATTAAATTCCTGAGCATTCTCGTTTACTGAATCCATATAATTTGATTCAATGTAGTATTTTTCATGATGGGAAAAGACTACCAGGAGCTGTCTTCAAAAATAATCTCACTACAAACAAATTGCAAAGAAAAAAATAAGTTCAATGGAAAAAACTAGGACTGGAAAAACATCTACCTGGACACTATGCTCAACCTCTGAGGTCTTTCTCTGAGTGCTAACTCTGAGGGAGGCCTGGAGGGTAGAAACAAGAGGGAGGGATTTCTCAGTGATGGCTCCCATCTGTGGAATAACCTCCCCCCTGTGGCCTGCCTAGCACTGAATCTGCCATCTTTTCAGCACCAGGTTAAGAGCCCTCTTTTCTGAGGCTTTTTTGGCCACCCAGGGACTTGAGGAGAACACCAAGTGCTCTGCAGAGTCTCTCTCTCTCATTATTCCTTGTTATTGTTGGCCTTTATTATTTGTTTTTAGCTATTTAAAGCTTTTTAATTTTAAAACTGATTTATGATTTTTTATTGTACCATCTTTTTTAATGGATTATGTAACCCCCCCACCCCCAGAGAGCTTTGACTGTGGAGTGGCATAGGAAATATGTAATTAAATAAGTAAAATATTATGTATTCTGGGGGGGGGGGGAGAGAATCCATGCCAACTGGAGAGTGCCAGTAGCTCTAGGACTTTCTTCTATCTAAACCTGTATAGGATGGTGTTACCTAGTGCTAACTGCTCATCTCAACAGTTCTACCTAGTGGAGTGATAGTTCAAGAGAAGCTTGCCTTGCTCTGCTTAATAATTTTGAGCTTGCATGCTCTGAAGACGAGGTTTGAAAAGACAGACAATATATTGGCACTACCCAGGTGCTACAGGGTAGTAGTATAAGTTGTACATACAACAGCAAAGCTACCAAAGCTCCTTCAACAGAAAATGCTGACAGCCCTGTAAAGTTACAGAGAACTAGAATTCCAACTAGAATGCAAGCGTGTTCCATTTTTCCTGGATTGCACCTGGACTAGTAGAATTGCAGCCAACATGCACATTGATAGAGCATATGTCTGATCATATAAAATGGCAGCTTCTGTGTAAAGCTGGACACATCCTGTCATTCCTACAACTACACTTGGTACCCATTCATCTATCAAAGGGCAACTGGTTTGATATGTCGCAAAGGAAACTGATGCTGTGCATGCTCCCGTTCTGCACACCACACACTGCAATTTACCGTATTTTTTGCTCTATAAGACTCACTTTTTCCCCGCTCAAAAGTCAGGGGAAATGTCTGTGCGTCTTATAGAGCGAATGTGTGTGTGCAGTAAGTCTGTCAGAGGTGCAGCCCATGGGGAAGCGATGGGCAATGTGCCTGTGATTATGTGCCCATTTGGTTCAGAATTTTTTTTTTCTTGTTTTCCTTCTCTAAAAACTAGGTGCATCTTATAGAGCGAAAAATACAGTAATTAGTTGTCTCTGAGCTGGATCCAGTCCTTCTCAACCAGGACTGCAAGCAGGGCTCAAGTTGTGATTGGCAATCCTATCCTTTCCTTGAGTCAGACCTAACAGCAAATTGTGCTTTCCCTGAAAATGGAAGCGTTATTAAGCACATCAAAACAAAGTGCACAAGGAAAAGACGCAAGCACAAGATTCAAGTTCAAGTGATGCCAAACTACAAGTGAACCAACCCACAGATCGTTTAAGGAACCAGATGAGCAGACGCCTTCAGTACAGAAGCAAAGAAAATTCACAGAAGACTATTCAGAATATGAGGACTGCAGGTGGCGCAGTGGTTTAACCCGCGGTGCTGCTGGGCTGGTTGATCGAAAGGTTGCCGGTTCGAATCTGCACACGGGGTGAGCTCCCGTGCGCCGTCCCAGCTCCTGCCAACCTTGAAGTTCGAAAGCATGCAAATGCAAGTAGAGAAAAAGGTGCCACTTTGGTGGGCAGGTAACAGCGTTCCTGCACCTCGGTGTTTAGTCATGCCGGCCACACGACCACGGAGACCGTCTGTGGACAAGCGCTGGCTCCCTCGGCCAGGAAACGGAGATGAGCACCACCCCCGAGAGTCAGGCATGGCTGGACGTAACATCAAGGGGAAACCTTTACCTTTATTCAGAATATAAGCACTCAAACAGAAAAGGCTAATAATCAGGCGTATTAGACATAAGGATAGCAGTAAACTTGCTAAGAATACTTAACATCTCCAAGTCATGCTGTGCACTAGCGCTACTTCTATCAGGTCAGGGTTCCACTTATGCCACTGTTCTCTGGGTGGGATGGGACTGCTTCACCTTATTCATGGGCCACGGACTTCTTCCCCTATTGCCCTGGTGTAGCATCACTAGATCCTTTTACGCTTTAAAAGCTGCCCACGGTGTGGTAACGAAATGACATCCCTACTATAGTTTCCTGCCAGAAAAAGCACCCCAGTTCCATCACGGGGCAGAAATTCCCAACCAACAAATGCCAGGTTCCATCACTGATTTGTCCTGGCCAAAATGACCAATGAAGTGTGCTAAAAAAAAGGCAGTAAAAATAATAGAAAAACCACTATTTTCAAGTCGGAAGTTATACAAGCACTAGAGTCGAAGAGAAAGTTTGCCCTTTCCAAGAGGAAAGCCTCCAATGAAGGCCTTTATGCCTAGATCAGCTGATGGAGGAAGTAACCTACCCTTCAGGTTGGCCACTCACTACATCTTTCAGATGTATGAAATGTTACCCTCAGAGGACAAGCAGTCAGTAATTAGTACTTACAATACTAATCTATCATAAATCTAGAACCTGTGATCATCCTGTGAAGTTGACGGGTGGGAGTCAAGACAGATAAAATCACTTTACACTGTGTATGGTTAATATGAAAATCACTACTGTGAGATACAGCAATGTACACAAATCTAGATGGCTTTAAAGGAGACTTGAATATATGGATGGAGAAGACTATCTGTAGCTACTAGGCATGATGGCTATAGTATTGGAAACAGTATAACTATGCACACCACTGGCTGAAAGACACAACTAGGCAAATGCCATCACACTCCTATCCTAGCTTCTGTTTCCCACGTGTAACTGCTTGACACCTATATGAACAGAAAGCTGGATCCGATGGACCCTTGGCCTCATCCAGCATGGCTTTCTTAGCTCTCCATCCCTGAAGGCGATACCTGGAGGCACCTCCTATCTAAGGATAACCCGTCTTGTTTCTGCGACTGGGCTCCCGCCTGCCGCCAGCTTCCGTAAAGCAACCCCAGCAGGCTCAGGGGGTCAACTCCTGGGGACAAGGACGCAGCGCGCCCCTGGGCACAATACCCGGGAAGCCAGCCCGACCGCGGTCCACGCGGCTCACTCTCGCAGCCACCCGGGCGCGGCGCAGCCTCCCAAGTTACTGGCGTCCCCCAAAGAAAGGGATGTGGGGCGACGGGCCCGACGGAGGCGCGGGGGGGGGGGAGCCGGCGAGGAGGGGGAGGGCGTCGGGAAGCGGCGCCGGAACCTTCCCACGAAGACGACCGGATGTGAGAAAAGCCGCCTTCCATCCCTCGCTCCCCACATCGCCTCCCTTTGTCCCGCCGCCCGCCCGCCCAGGCCGGGGAGGAATCGCGGAGGGAGCCGCTGGTGTCCCTCCGCTCCGGGGCGCGGCGCCGGCCGAGGCGCGGCGGCGGCAAGGGCGGCCTGGCCGCCCGCTCCCGAGCCCAGCCGGGCCCACGCCCGCGCCCCCGGCCGGCCAGCCGGCCCGCCAGCCCGCCGGCCGGCCCGCCCGCCACCCACCCCAGGCCCCGGCCCCGGCCCCCGCTGGGCCTCCTCGGGCCCGCCCCGGCCCTCCGCGCGCCGCTCCCGCGCCCGCCCCGCCGCCGCCCGGGACGCCGCCGCGGGCGCACTCACCGAGGCCGAGCCGCCACCTGAGTCGCCTCTCCCACAGCGGGCCAAGATGGCGGGCGAGTGGCCAAGCCGGCGGCGCCTCGCAGCGTCTGACGTCACCGCGCACGCCGCGGCCTGGCGCACGTGACGCGCGGCTGCGCGCGGGGAGGCGGCGCGGCGCCGGCGCCCCCTAGAGGAGCGCGGCGGGGGCGCCTCCCGGGCTGCAGGCCGAGCTGGGCCGGGCGGAGAAGCGCGCGGAGCCAGGAGCGGCTGCCGGGCGGGGCGGGGCGGGGCGGGCCGGGCCGCGGGGCCTTGACGCGAGTGCTCCTGTTTCCGCCTGCCTTTGCCGCGGAATCTCCTCCCTCCTCCTCCTCCTCCTCCTCCTCCTCCATCACGGTGATGGTCACGCTGCTCTTCTCCGCCCTGGGGCCGCCCGCTGTCGGAAGCCTTCTGCTGCTACGTGCCGTCCAGGGAGCTTAGCAGACCCTAGGGACGATCGCCCTCCGAAATGCCCTTTGCTGGAGTCTCTTGGCCCTTCCTCCTCCTCCTCCTCCTCCTCTGCCTTTGCCGAGCATTATTGGCTTCTCCAGGGAGTCTTGCCTTCCCACGATGCCCAAATCCAGCGGTCTCCCCCTTCCCTTCCCTTCCCTTCTTGCACCCCATAGGTGTGCATTTCCTTCTTTCTAAGTTTAGTCGAGTGCGTGCCTGCATGCATCACGCGCTTATACAGGTCGGAAGTGACCTGCCTTGACTGGGCTCGGTGCACAGGGGCTCGAGGCTGCTCTCTGCAACTCAGTGGCACCAAACAGTTGCCCAAGGCCTTTAAATTTCACTTTGATTTGTCTGAATAGCTATCAGAAGACTGGTAAAATGAAAGGGTTTCCAAATCAAGCTTATTTGTTACTGACGGCAATTGAAGATCCAACCACACTACGTGTAGATACTTATTCTCCAGTGAAATGAGGTTGACAAATCTCAATTCCTATTAAATACCTTTATTAAATTTTAATTTTAAATTATATTTTTACAATTTATAACCAGCAGCTATTAGAAAGAAGAAAAGATCAATGAATAGCCAGTGGCCTGTCTGGATCTGATGAGCTATTGGGAAGGGTAAATGGGGAGGTGAAATTGAAGTTCTTTTTATTATAGTCACAGACCAGTGAGCAAACATGAGGCAGTGCAAAATATTTGGAACATTTTTACTTAAGGCTGTTAATCTGCTGTTTCTTCTTTTGGTTTTGTCTCAGGATGGGGATCTGAGCTCAAAACCAGGAGCTTTACCTTTTCTGCTCTTCCCCTACCTAACCTTTAGGTGGTACTGTGGTCGAGCAGAAGAGAACTAATACACAACGAGAAATAACATTTTCTTTCACAGGAAACAAGAAAATCTGGAGGAGCACAATGTCATCCGAAGAACCCGTAAACAACCGTGGGTAGGGAACATTGTACATGCTTTGTGTGGAAAAGCTCTTGGTTGCAAAGACGTTGAGCTTCTGTCTCCCTGAAGCTCAGCATTTTTACATGGCCAGACGATTAGACTTCCGCCTGTAATGAACCTGGGATTAAGCCCCACTGCATATAATGAGACTTATTTCTGAAGAAACATGTATAGGATTGCATTAGCGAACACATAGGTCACCTGCACAGTGAAACTGATCATGAAGACAGAAAGGGGGGCTTCATATGGATCCAGTCAGATCACATGGCAATTGAAGCATCTGTTCCCCGAGTCTTTAGAACCACACAGCCAAAGAACATCTGTACTGCTGTGCAAGCCCTTGAATAGCACCGTCTCCATGTCATGATCAGCTTTCTAAAACCAATGGGGTGTTCAAATATGCACGCCACAGCTTTGATTAAAGCACTAACCCGGAATGGTTGTGATCTGTAAAGGGCATCTCTTGCTTCACTTTATCCTGGGCAACCATGAAGCAGATGGGTATTTAAAAATGAGTATGGCAGTCCCAAGGAACACGGACCACCCAAGGACTTTAAGCCAGCAAGGAGCCTTGGGGTGTCTGGGGGAGGCATCTACAACCCGGGTCTTCAGGGGCTTCAGAACTCTGTCCCACTGGGTCAGGATTGTCTCTCTGGCTTTATCCCACTTCCCCGGTCCGTTCAGGCGGTATTGGTAAGGACTGCAAGGTCCAAAGAGAACGGACAAGGCCAGTTTGGGGTCTGATAGGAAGAGCAGTGGCATGTTCGGTTTGACGCCAAAGCAGCTTGCAATTTCATCCATGTAGACCGTGTAACTTGACCATGCTTTGTCACTGGGAATATTCCTGAAGTAGAAAAGGAAGCAGAACGGTGAGAATGTTGCACACAAACCCAGCTGAGTTTTGTGGCTCAGGCATTTGCTCCTGAACATGGAAAGGGGCTGGCAGGAGCACGCAGGGGTCATTTGCGGGATACGCTTGGCAGGAAGGAAGGGCTTCACTACTCCGACCTACCGAGTCTCCTCTCCTGACATACTCTCTGGAGCCATTTCTATGCCCCGCACCCTGCCATTGTTCCCTGAAATCAGAAATCGGAACCCATCTCGAAGGAACGAGCCTGAGAGGGTTTGCACAGCCAGGCTGATGTGCCCTGGAATGGTTGGAGAGGTTAGGGGGCATTCATTGGACTATCCTCCTCCTGGCCAATGTGGGCTTGGCCGTCCCCTGCTTCCTGACTTCATTTGGCTTGGCTCAGTGTGTATCTTTGAGGTCTGTGAACTTTCCCAGGATCTCCTGCAGTGGTGTGGGAGGCCCAGCACCCACAGAAGTGCAGAGGAAGGTAACGGAGGCTCCCTCCTCCTGATCCCAGTGGCTTAACTTGTCCTGCAAACCCTTGGCTCTTTCCATTTCCAGTCTCCTTGCATAATTAAGAGGGGAGTTCCCATGTTCCTCTCCGCTACCAAACCTCTAGGTGGCCCTGTGGCACAGCAGAATAACGAAACCGCACGAAGAGAGAGAATTGCTCCCGGCACCCAGACTTCCCTCATTCCAAAAGCCTCATTAAAGTGCTCTTAAAATTGGATGGAAATTGGTGGCTGACTTTGTCATCCAAAGCACCTGCAAGCAACTGCGTGTGAGAAGCATGAGGGAGCAATAAAAGCCACGTACAGAAAAGCTATAAAGGAGGTTACTGGGAAAGGAGAGTTACAGTTCAATCTTCTACAATCTTATACTCAATGGGAAGTAAGTCCCATTGAGTACATACTGTATTTTTTGCTCTATAAGACTCACTTTTCCCCCCCTCCAAAGTAAGGGGAAATGTCTGTGCGTCTTATAGAGTGAATATGTGTGTGCAGCAAGTCTGTCAGATGTGCAGCCCATGGGGAAGCGATGGGGAATGTGCCTGTGATGATGTGCCCATTTGATTCAGAATATTTTTTTTCTTGTTTTCCTCCTCTAAAAACTAGGTGCGTCTTATGGTCAGATGCGTCTTATAGAGCGAAAAATATGGTACATATTCAATGGCTGTCTTAATTTACTAAAGTTTTTCCCTGGAATTCGTGCACTCACATCCCTCTTTCCAAGTGTTGCTTGTATCCCCGCCAGACCTTAGCCAGAAGTGCTTTTGGTCCCTCATTTCAAGTGCTTTCTTTTAGCAGATTGATACGCGTAATTACAGTGTTCAGTATATTATGTACAAGAATCTGAAGCATGTCTTACTTTTTAAGAAGCTCCTTCTCCTTTTGAGCAACTGCATGCATCATCTTTTTCACTGTAGGTAGTTTGCTTGACCCTGAGTACAAGAAAATAAGTGACAGAGACGTTGGAGGAGCTTTGGTAACAATATTAGACAATACTTGGATATATCGTACCCAAATCTTTAGACGCATGCTGCCCAACTCTACGTGGATCGATGCGGGAAGTACGTCTATAAGATTCCAGCCTTACATTCACTTAGACTCTTAGAGGTTTGTTTGTTGCACCATTAAATCATTTATGTTTTACTTTATGAGTGGTTACTGCCCTCTTTAGTCACTACAGTGGCTGCAGAAAGAATTTCCTGGAAGCATAAATTAATAGAACTATAGGTAAGGGGCAGATTAGCCACATTTGTGGATCAGCTTTGTATGGGCGATGGTGGGGTGGGGTGATGGGGCGGGGTGGGGTGGGGGCTCCGGATTTGAGTAGCAAGGTGGGCACAAAGGGGAATGGCGCTCCTTCCCAACCCAAGGCACTGTTCTTCCAGTCATGGACCATCCGCCTGCGAGCCTTAAAGGGAGGGGAGGTCAACCTTGTAAGCTGGATTGGGCCCCTTGCAGGAGGAAGAGAGGTGGGCTGCACATTTTGATTTCGATTTATAGCCTGTCTTTTTCAATTTATAACATGCGACGCAGTGCCGGAAATCATAACGAACAAAGCCAAGGCGAGAGACTTTGTTTCCAGCTTATTCTTCACCATTAAAGACTCTTGTGACCCAGCGAGCCTGAAGTTCTGCTGCCGGCAGGATGGACCCAATGACCAGTATGAAGCCGATGAAAGCCAGCGTGGGCCTCTCCAGCTGCGGAGGGAAGACCTGCTTATAAAGGGACACGCTGTGTTTACAGACATTGTGGACGGACTCCTCCAGGAAGGGAAATGATGCTGCATAACCCGTGGCAAAGATGGCCAGATCTATGTTCTGGACCGTCCCGTCCTCAAAGATCACCGCCGTCTCGGAGAACCTTCTCACGTTTGGCTTCACCACTACGGCCCCACGGAGGATGCAGCTGGGCAGCTCGTCATTCACGATTGCAGGTGTCCACGGACTGTGACACAGGGAGGAGAAATGCCGTTGGACTGTGCATGTTGCACCGACCCTCTTTATCCGGGATACCCCCTTCACCGTTAAGGAACAATGTGTGCATGTTTTTGAACGATGAAAAGATTCACACCCCCTTTCGTTGGGCAATTTGTCCTCCTGGGTGAGATGGATTACCAGGAGGGTATCGAAAGGCGGTCCCCTGGGAGTGACGGTCCCTTTGCCATGGCAGGGCGAGAGCCAGTGTTACGTCCATGCTGGCCTGAAAAGGCTGATCTAGTGCAAAATTTGCTTTATACATGCACAACTAGGATATCTTGGTAAATCCAGGAGAAATAAACTCCTGATTAATGGTATTTTAGCAAATTGCTGTTCTTCAGAAAAGTCGTTCTCCAGAAAGATCAGCCAGGGAAAAACAAGGTAGAAAAACAAGCAAGGATCTTTACTTTTTCACAGAGCTGGCTGGGGTTTTATGAGAAATGTAGTTCTTTTGGAGAAGGGAAGTTTGCTCAGGATGCATTGGGAATTATTCCTCCTCTCGCCACACACACAGGGGTCGGCCATCTCTCAGCCTGGCCGGGCTAATCCCACGAGCTTCAGCTCCTGTGATTGCAGCATATGCAACATCATTCCTGCACAAGGGAATTACCTTTGGGAGGGGACCAGGCCGTAGTTCTCATGGTTAAACCACTGATTGCATATCCACGGCAGCATCCTCTTCAGTATGAGCTCTTCTGGAAGGAGCTTCTGCATGAACCCACCGAGACGCGTTGAGAAGACCACGTCAAAAGGCCAGCCAGCCTTGGAGATGCGGCTTACCACCCACGTCCCAGTTCTGGCGCTGAGAAAGACCTGGAAGGGATTCAGAAGCGAGGGGAGCGTTTCTCAGTGAGTACTTTGAGGCCTTCAGCCGACCTGTCTGGTGTGGGGGCTCCATGGCAGAGGGCTTCAGCTGGCCCAACTCATTTGCAGGGTCAAGCAATTGCATGATTATTCCTGCACTGAAAGCAAGAAGATAGCCTTTGTCTGATGGATAGCTAAGAGAAATGCTTGGGGAAGGTGATGTTAGCATCACTCTTTAGAAGTCCTTACAGCAAAGAATTGTGCGACTCCACTTTGCCTTCACACTCAATTGGCACCACTGAAGCAGAGCCGGGAGCTGTGTGCCTGGATCTGCCCTTATCTTGAGTTTTGACACTTACTATGAAGGGAAGAGACTTCAGGTGAGGGGAACAGGTGCTGAGGATTCTTGATGTAGGCCACCTTAGGCATCCTATCACAGAAAGGCGGGCTGCAACACCTTGCAGGTGCACCTATTCTGGCCTCCAGTGTATACCCCTCCTTATACTGGAGAACCTCACAAACACACCCACAAACACACCGAGTCCCCTCTCCTCCTTGCAGAGCCGTGCACCATCTTTCAGGCATGAGCCCTAACGAGGCAAGAGAGGAAACCACGAGGTTCAGGACAGAGAGGTCTGAGAGCGCATGTGCCTCCCGGGACGCAGAGGTCATGGACACAAGCAAGTGCAAACCTTCCCTCGTATTTGCGAGGGGCAGCAGGGAGGCGCAAAGGGAGAGCAATTGCCCCGAAAGTAGCAGCACGTCCTTTGGTGGTGTCATTGCCATGGCACAGGCTGGCGCGAATGGATGGTTCCATCGCTGTTATCGCTGCCCCACGGTGAGAGGACGCTTGTCTCGCTCACTCCCCCGAGCAGCCGTTTCTTCACGAAGGGGGGTACCTTGGCAGCTGTGTGGCTCAGCTCCACAGCGACATCCCCTCCGGTATTCCCACAACCAATGACGAGGACGTTTTTCCCTTCAGTCCCTCTTGGATCTCTGTATTCCCAGCTGTGCATGTAGCGGCCTTTAAAGTTTTCAATCCCTGTGGGGGGGAAAGGGAACCGCATTTACATGTGTTTCCCGTGACATTACCTGATTTTTTTCATTATTACCACCCAACCGCTGAGGCACTAAAGGGCATTCCCACTCGGGTCCAGCATTCCTGTGCTCGCGTCTCGAGGGCTAAGGCAAGCCCCCGAGTCTGTGAGGCAGCTCCTAAATCCCTCTGCTTCAGCAACAGCCAACAGCCAGCTCAGTGGAATTCCTGGGGCGAGAGGTAGGATGCCTCTTTGCAGGTGAGCCGAGGAGGGTCCGGCCCCTCTCCGTGCCCTGCTTGCCGGCTCTCCAGGGGCATTTGTCTGTCCCCTCTCGGAAACTGGATGCTGGACCAAGGCGGCCACTTCTCCGAGCCGGCAGTGCTCTGACAAAACCCCCTCAGCCCAGTTGCAAATGGGCTTGGTTCCGCATATGGTGATGGCCGCGGCTGCCAGGTATTCTGGTCCCTGGAGCATGAAATCCAGCAGATGCCCTCTCCCAGCTGCCCACAACTCCCTTGAGCAGCCGTGGTGGCCACAATCATTTCACTGGGGTGTGCGGGAGAGCGTTGTGCTGGATGGTCCATCTCGTCTTCCTTAGCCTAAGGACAATCAGGATCGACCCCTGAGGTGATGCCTCGGAAGAGGACAGCCTCCAGGGCTCTCTGGCCTGACAGCAGCCGCATCTCAGCAATATGAGGACCAAGCTAGACGGGGCGTTTAAAGCGCCCGAAGCCAGCATGACGGGGCTGCGTGCACTGGGGTGTGGGAGGGCAGCTGGAGGGGGACCCAGCAGGGCTCAGTGACAGAGAGGACCAGCTTGGGGTGAGGGCTGGATGCCCCCCAGCCCTCCAGAGGCCAGACAGCACCAGGGGGCGAGGCTGGCCGCCCGGATTTCGTTTTATCCCCGGGCGACATGCTGGGCGGGTGATTCACTGGACTTGGGGCCTGGGGCCTGGAAAAGGGAAGAGGCCGTGCCAGTTGGGGTGGCTCCCCGTATCCTTTTCCATGACTGGGGGAGAGAGCTGGAGCGGAGGGTGCTGAGCCGCCTCGGCCTCCACCTGCCTAACCTTTCCCTCTGTTCCCTCAGGCCAAGCTCACCTGTCTGGTCCCCCCGCGGATTTTCAGTGCGAATTTCTTTTGCTCTGACCCTGTGTGAGAATAATCATGTGTGCATTGAAAGACCACGTTCGACACTTACCAGGAAAAGAACCAAGCGGTAAATTAAGATCCTTGTAACGGCCGCTGCAAACCATAACGGCATCAAAAACGGCTGATTCCAGCAGCCCGTTTGTCTCCGTGCAAACCAGCCATTGCCCAGTAGCTGTGAAGTCTGGGTGTTTCCTGATGCTGCAAACGGTGGTCTGGTAGAAGCCCCCAAAACAGAACAAAGCAACCAGGTGTCATTACAGAGTGACTTTCCCAAGGTTTGCTGTACACCGTGAGCTTCTGTTGCAGGGTGGGAGGGGAGTTGAGATTCTCCGTGGAAAAGAATGGGGATTAAAAACGGGATGGAAGGACCCCAGGGAAAAATCCCAGTTCGACTGCCGTCACTCTGCTGCCCCTCAGCAATTGTTAGTCAGGAGTGGTGAAATGAATATATTACCAAAGCTGTTTTTATTTCAAATGATTCCCATAAAATTTGATAAAATTTTTTTGATGATTTAAATTTTCAAATTTCAAGATTTATATGGAGAAAGAAGAAACCAAGGATTAAATTAAAAATACGTCAGGGAACTAAAGAGAACGGGGGTTTTGGTCTCCCTGATTGGATGTTGTATTATCAAGCTTCTGTTTTAACGTGGCTAAAAGAATGGATAACTTTAAGAAATAAGAGAATTTTGTATCTTGAAGGGCATGATTTGCAAATAGGCTGGCACGCTTATATGTGGTATGAGAAGGCTAAGTCACATGGCTCTTTTCTAAGTCACTATCTTAGAAAATCATTAATGTTGGTGTGGGAAAAGTTAAAGATAAAACTATATAATAAATTACCAAGATGGCTTTCACCCATGGAAGCTTGTGTGTATCCAAATGCATTTAATTTTGAAGGGATTATAAAATATGATGACATTTTGGATAAGGATGGAGGACTGAAATTGAATCAAGAAACACAAGAACGGAGCTGGTATCTCTTGGTGGCATAAAGTGCAGATGCAATCGAGATATGGTAAAGATTGTAAAGATTGTAAAGCGTGGGGTTTTTATAAGGACTTAACAGCGTTTGATCAAGTGATGCTTAAATCAGATGAGAAAATGATTAAAAGATTATATGACTTCTTACCTGATAGGAAAATGGAAGATGAACAGGTTAAAGAAACTATGATAACATGGGCACAAAATTTTGGATATAATATTGAATTAGAAAAGTGGCAAAAGCTGTGGGAGAGAAATATCAAGGTAACATTAGCAACTTCATATAAAGAAAACTTGTATAAAAAGTTTTATAGATGGTATCTGTTGCCAAATACCGTATTTTTCGCTCTATAAGACGCACTTTTTCCCCCCTCAAAAGTAAGGGGAAATGTCTGTGCATCTTATAGAGCGAATGTGCCTGACACCCGGGATGCTGCCCGCCCGCCGGCACCACCAGGCCGGCATGTGCTCGGCGTGCCCTGCTCCACCTCACACTCTGGGAACTGATCACCCCCACTGGGAAGCTCCGTGCCGCCGTAGCCCCACCACCCCGCGCCATTACGCACCGCGCCATCCCGTCCCGTGCCACCGCCGCCGCGCACCACCGCGCGCGGCCGCCCCACACCGCCACCGCGCACCACTGTGCCGCCCCACGCTGCCGCCGCCGCACACCGTCACTCTGCGCCACCGCTGCTCAAGCACTGCCATCCCGCGCCGATCCGCCACCCCCCCACACCACTGCCGCGGCAGGCACAGATGACGCTTTAGAAGCACAATCCTTTTATTAAAGTTTAACAGGTTAAGAAACAGTATACATTGAAGCAGTGTTCTCTTTGATATGTGAGAGAAGCAATTGACAATGTAAAGAGCTGGATCCAAACTTAAGCTTCCCCTCCTTCCATTCCTTTCAGAAAGAATCCAGCCCTGAAGGTGGCCCCTGCTGCGTGAGGGCTAGACAGCAGGAATGCTGGACACTTCTGAATTGGTCCACTTGTTTAGCCTGTCATATCCTGTTGGTGCCAAGGACACCCCTTCCATCTCCTCCCCACCACTCTGAAATGTCTCCCTCCTTTTCCAAAGAGGGCTGGTTCTCTCTCTTTGCCCTGAGCATCTTCAGTAAACAACCTATAAATTGCCAACTCATCTATTCAGCTCTGCTCTTCCTCCTCAGAATCAATTGATGACTTTCTTATACAATATGTACATCATGGCCCTAAGATCACTCTCTAGCCATGTACCAGCACTCTAGGACAATTTTTAAAAAGGGATCTGGAAAATTATATGCTGCTTTGCTTTCTGTTGGTTCTGCGTAAATGGGTTGAAAGTGTTATTCAGGATAGATTCAGTTAACATATAGAAGAACTAGCCCTGCTTTAAAAGAAGCAACATGGCTTCTGCAGGGGTAAGCCTGTCTTGCTAATCCAGTAGAATTCTTTGAGAGTGTCACTACTACACATGGACTGAGCAGTCAAATAGACATTGTTTCTTCCAAAAGCCTTTTGATAAAATCCATCAACAGACTCTTGAGAAAACCTGGCAGTGATGGAATAAGGGCTGTGTGTGCACACACATGTTGTCCTATGGATCAGTAACTGATTACAGAATTGAAAGCCAACATTGAGAATGCATGGTATTCTCACAAGATTCTGCATTAGGATCAGTGCTTTTCAACCTGTTCATAAATGATCTGGAACTAGAAGTGAGCAATAAAGTAGCCAAGTTTGCTGATGATACTAAAATAAAACATTTAAAAGGGATTGTGAGGAATTCCAGTGGGAGCTCTCTGAGCTGGGAAACAGGGCATCAGAACGGCAAATGCTTTCAGTGTAAGCAAGTGTAAAGTTAGCATGCTGGGGGGAAAGAATCTCATCTTCAAGTATAAGCTGATGGAATCTGAACTAGTGCTGACAGACCAAGAAAGGGTCTTGAGAATGTGGGGGACAGCTTGATGAAAATGTCAATTGTTAGGAGGAAATGCCATAATTAGGAAAGGAATTGAAAATCAAATTTCCAAGATCATATTCCTCTTACACAAATCTTTAATATGACCATACTTAAAGTATTGTGTACAGTGCTGGCCACCACACCTGAAAAATGACATTGTTGGAAAAAGTGCAAAGAAGGGCAACTAAAACAATCAAGGGATTGGAGCAGCTCCCCTATCAGACTTTGTTACAACAACCAGGATTGCTTCTCTTAGGAAAATGATGAGTAATGGGAAGCATGGCAAAGATGTTCAAAATTATGCATGGTGTGAAAAAGTGGAAAGTGGGACATTTTCCTCCTCTCTGAAAAAAAAAGGGTTAATCCCCATGAAAACACCCATCACTCCTTTGTTCTGAAAGAAAAGAAAAGAAAAAAAGATTCAACAGCAGAAGTGTAGTGAGCTTGAAATACCTTTTGGGAATGGAAGGGAAGTTCCCCACAATTCAGCTTTGTCTTTCAAGGGTTGGGCCTTTTAATACCTCATGGATAATTAACTGGGACTTCTAAATGCTTAACAAAAACAATGTGGATATAAAGTTCCCTTCCCAATTGAGGATACAAGAAACACAATTATTATAGTGATCTCTGCAACTGTGCAAATGTTAGATTTTCATGCCCTTGGTCCAGAGGAAGAAATGACACACAAGAGACCACTGAGTGAACATTTCTCTCGACTCAAAAGGATGCGTAGATGCAGCCCGAGTTTCTTAAGCATCACTTTTAAATATGAAAAAAAGAGAGAGAGAAAAGTTGGAGGATTGAATTTAGGTCTCTCCTCATTGCTCACCTTCTCTGTCTAAGATAGAGGCAAGAAAAACCAGAGAGAGCAGGTATGCTGGGGGTGTGCATTCAAAAGAATATTTACAGTTTATTCAGACCTACAGGAAATACATGTGGCATTGAAGGGACTGCAGAGATGGATTCTATACAAGATGTTTTCATCCCCTAACAGTTACATGCACAGTCTGTGGGGGATGGGGGGGTCATGCACACAGTATGCTAGAGGCACATGAGAGTAAAGCAACTGGGATTAAGAGATCCCAACACATCCCATAGTTTATTAAATAGTTCAGTAAACCATTTGATTCAGAATATTTTTTTTCTTGTTTTCCTCCTCTAAAAACGAGGTGCGTCTTATGGTCAGGTGCGTCTTATAGAGCGAAAAATACGGTAGATTAGCTAAGATGTTTCCAAATATGTCAAATGGATGTTGGAAATGTAAACATAAATTGGGCACTTTTTATCATATGTGGTGGACTTGCGATAATGTGAAAAAGTATTGGATTAAAATACATAAATGGCTCGAGGAAATGTTACAAAAATCCTTAGCTGTTAAACCTGAAGTTTTTTTATTAGGTATTATACTGGAGGACATTAGTAAACAAGAAATGTATTTGATTTTGCATGTAATCACCGCGGCGAAGATTGCATTCGCTCAACACTGGAAAAGTGAGGAATTACCCACCGATGAATTGATCCTAAAAAAGATCCTGGACTGTGCAGAAATGGATAGATTGACTTTATCACTGAAGGAGAAGGAAGACACTGCCTTCTATCAAACTTGGGACTCTTTTTATTATTGGCTAGAGAAACGGGATTTCGCACAGATTTAAATATGTTCTTAACTTATCATAAATGGAAAAAGAAGGTGTGGGGGCTGACCCAGCGGGCTCGATGTTTTTGATGATGGATGTTGTTTGTAGTTTTCTTTTTGTTTTTTAGGATTATAATTTCTCAAATAAAACTTACTAAAGAAAAAAAAAGGAGTGGTGACGGTACAAGGTCAAAAGAGTCATTGAAATATCATGTGGGAAGTTTATTCAACATTTTTATTTCCTGTTCAGTGAGTCTGTAACTGGACTGAATTCCTGCCCAAAGCACGTTTCTCTCTGGCACTGTTGTGTTCATGACCTCTTCTCCACTACATGGGCGTACCTGCATCTTAAGATACAGGTACCATTAAAACAACAGCAGCAAGTAATGTGAGAAATAGATTTCTGCAATGTGCTCTCCACGAGGCTGCCCTTTCCGGGAAGCGTCCTACACTTTTTGCGCGCCACCTTAGAATTTAGATATTTATTCTGCACGATTATGAATGCATGATGTCAGTGAAACCGCAGCTGTGACCAAAAAGGGGAAGAGGGGGACACTCCTGCTCCGCGTAAGCACGGGAAAGATGTGCCAGAGCTGGGGGATTTTCCTGCTGCGATCCTTGCAGAACGCCTGTCTGCTTCCTCCTCACCTGGAAATGTATGTGGTCCAAGAGGTGGAATTGCTCAGTGTAGTCCTTGAGGTACTTCAGGAGCAAAGAGTGATGCATATAGTTGGGACAATCCTCTGGGAACGGGAAGTCACTGAAACAGGTCATTTCCTTGGAGGTGTTGGTTATCACCGATCTGTAAACATTGGTCCTCCCCTTTTCGGGAATTTCCTGTCCAAACATAGCAGTTACAAAGCAAAATGAAAACATATTCACCCCTTTTAAATATCTGCACTGCTTGTGTGCCGTGTATTTTTAGCCAAGCTGTGAAACTGGTTTTCCCTCTCTCACTTTTGACCATTTTTATGTGCAAAGGGTGATTTTATGGTCTTGCATTTTATGATCTTGTATGTTGTTAGTTTATCCTTGCGAACTGCCCAGCCTTCATGTAAATACCATACTTAAAGGAAATAGAAAGGATTCTGAAAAGGATTGTTTTCATTTCAGTGCCAGGCCAACCCCTTTTTATTTTCCCATTACCTTAAATATTAATAGTGTTTTAAGATTGGATTTTATTTATTTATTGTAATTTTTTGATGCTGTATCGTATTTATTTATTGTATCACCACCCTGAGACATTGTGAAGGGCGGGGTATAAAGCCTCAAATAAAGGAATAAACTAAATAAATCCCGGGTTTCAAATAAGCACACACAGAAGCTTCCAGAAACATATTTATTTATTTTGTTTTATTTATTAGAAGCTTTTCTAACCCGTCCACTACAAACGTCTCGGGATGGCTTACAATAAATGAATAAAACAAATCCCACAGCAACTTGGAGCATAATTATGATATCCGTGCCCTGGAGCTGCTTTTTGAGGGACCCCACCTGATGGAGAAGGTCGCTGGTTGTACAACCAGGGTCTGTGAGCATGTGCAGGTTTTCCCTTGGCTCAGCTCATTTTGCAGGACTGGGCTGAACATGAGAGGAAGCCTGTGGAAGCCTAGAGGAAGCTCTAGGGCAGTCCTTTGGGACACTGAGCAACTGAGCCCGTCAGGCTAGAATATCTGTTTCTCCAGCAAGGTGTGGGGAGCTGAAGCTCCCCGGGGTCACGGCACCCCTTTCTCTGGTGGCCTGCCCCCGAGCCCTCTGGGCCAGCGGGCAGCAGCGTATTTCTGTGACTAAGTTCGTCTCGGAGCCAGGAATGGCCACCCCTGCTGCTTCTGCAGAAGCCGTCACACCACAGAGGACCAGGTCTTCTGGACTCCGTGCCCAATTTAACACGGAGGACAACGCTGCCTCCAGCGAGCCCTTTCCTGGCCTGCCTACAGGGTTTTCCATCCAGAAAGGACTGTACGCCATCACTGCTCCATTCCACAAGGCTTCCGTGACGCCCATTCTGCCCAGCTTCTCCTTCACAAGCAGGCCTTCCAGCTCCCAGCAGGGGCATGAAAACACCGAAGCTCAGCACCCCTCCCCAGATGCGTGCACCTTATGGTTTGGGCACTGGGTCTTCTCTGACTCATTATCCTGTCCTGCCAGAAACGCGCAGCTCATCTTCTCTGACATCCGGGCAACCAGAAGCGCTCCCTCTTCGTCCCCCAGGGCTGGTTTCGCTTGAACCAGAACCATCTTGCACCTGTCGCCCTTCTCCCAGTGCCCGGTGTACAAGCCGCTCCGCTACTTTTGTATGTTACAGGCCAGCGCTCTGGTTCCGTTCGGGTTCAAGTGGAGCCCTCCCCTCCTGTCCAGGCCCATCTTCTCCCGAAATGCCCCCCTGCCCGCCCCGGTTTCTAACTCCGGTCCGAGCATTGAGACGCCTCAGCTGCGCTGCGCCAGCTGGTGCTTCGCAGGAGCATTTCGGGGAAGCCTTTGGCCCTCGTTCCCAAGCACCTGCCTCGTTCGGGAAATGCCTTTGCCCTCTTCCCCTTGCAACTCTCCTGCATTTTCCCAGCGCTTCTTCCTTCTTTTTACTCTGCAGGAAAGGCTCGACCAAGGAAGAAATGACAGGGCGGCTGCAAGTGGGATTAGCAGCTCCCTGAGGCATCTAGCAGAAGGGCTTGCAGAACACAGTTCCCCTCCTCCTTTTGCACAAGGGTTATAGCCCCCCGCCCCACCGTCGCCGCCACCTTTCGGGTTTTAAAGTGAGTTCCTGCCGCTTACGGTGAACCGCCACACGCCGCCGATGCCGTCGCTCCTCTCGAAGCAGGTCGGCTCCAGCCCTTCGTCCAGGCAGCATTTGACGGCGGCCAGGCCGCTCACGCCGGCTCCCACGACGGCCACCCTCCGCACCATGTCCGGGGAAGCGCTTTTGCAGCACACGGGCCGCCAAAGGAACAGGCTGGCCTGCTGGAGAGGCTGTCTCCACACAATGAAGCACAATGAAGTCAATGTCTTGCCCTGCTTCCGTGCTTCTTGCAAATCTTGGGGACCTTGCGTCATGAGCTGGCATTTCCCTGCTCTGTGGAATCTCCGAGGCGCGTTGAGCCAACTCGACGTGCCGTTTCGTATCTGGAGTACACCGGGGCTCCCAGTCCTTCTCACTCCCTTTCCTACTCCTGGTTTTGTGTCTTTCCCTTCCAGGAAAACTTTCTCAGGGCTTGCTGTTAAGGGAGGATTGCGACACAGCAAGTTTGCGAAATGCGGGCAGGCACCTGAACATGCTATTAAGTTTGCTAACCTAGCAGGAACCCTCATGTTTGGGTGTGGAGCAAAAAAACCTTAAAATGCTTGAAGAATTAATCCCCATTTCGATGATGAGCCAAAGCGTGCAACCCTGGAAAAACCCACCTCTGGTTATTGGCACTGCAGTCCGAGAAAAAGCGATGATGTGCTGGCCCTCCGGAACACGTGAAGGAGCGCCTCCTCCTGCAGGAGCCCCCCGCTGCCTAAGCTCCTGGGGGGCAGGGGTCCTCGCCTCTGTCCACCTGTGGCGGAAGGTGGCTATACCTGTGGCAGTGACTAGAGGCAGGTCTCCAGTTGTGGTTGCTTTTGCACTGTGGGTTTCTGGGGGGGGGGGCCTCAGTGAGGGTGTTCAGGGAAAGATTGGACAACCACATGCTGGGGATTACATGAGTGGAACCGGCTGGAGCTGAGGGTCAGACTAGATGGCCCAGGCGGCCCTTTGGACTGTTTCTGTGTCTCTAACTTGCCCGTGCAGTCCTGTTAGCTCCCCTCTTGCTGAACTCTGCTGGGAATGGTGGAGTTTATATTCTAGGAGGTGCCTGTGTGCCTAGATAGACAACATTCTTTGTTGATAGACAATGTTCCTAGACAGACAACACTAACCTCCCCCAGCGATAAACCTTGGTGAGTTGCTTGTTGCAAGAGCAACCCACGGTGTACTCCACAGATGCTCAGCCTCGCTGTGGGTCGTTCCCCCCGCCTTCCCCATCAGTCCTCCAGTCCTCTCAGGGTCTTGGGGGCGAAAGCCATGTCTCCTCTGCGAGCTGCAATCGTGAACCATTGCTGACGGAGCATGGCTCCCCCATCCCATAACTGACAGCCGGTGGCAGCTACACAGCGTGTGCAGGTGGCTTGCTTGAGGGGCTATCACTGAACGGCTCCCTCTTATTTGCTTTAATGTCCCTCGGATGGGTGCAGGTCCTCCTTTCTTGGGCCGTTGTGGAGGTGCACAAGGCCAGGGTCTGAAAATGCAAAGCGTCCCTGGACAGGACACGCAGGCCAAGTGCGGCAGTGGCCGACCCCGGATGGACACGCAGGCGAACTCCAGGGACGGAGGAGCTGTCATGGGGGTTGTTCAAGTCACGATGGGCTCTCTTGGTGTACAGACTCAGGTAACTGATCCCGCCCTGGGCTGAGGGAAGTGGCAGGCAGGGTCCTCAGTGAGAGCTGAAAACAAGAACAAGAACAGGCGCGGTCTGCGGGGGAAAACCCCCGAACCGCAAACCGCACATGGCCCTGAGAAGCTGCGCTCAGCCCAACTTTACCTCGCAGGGTTGTTGTGAGGGCAAAGGAGGAGGAGGATCATGCATGCCGCCTTGGGGTTCCTTGGAGAAGGAAGGAGAGATCAACATGGAACGATGATGCTGGTGATGCCACCCATAGCCTTTGGCTGAGCTCCTGAATGAGAAATCCCCTTTAAGAGGAAGGCGCTTCTGAGTAGCAAGTTGCAGCTTCAGCCAGAACTGGCCCTAAGCGGAGACGTCTGTGCCTGCGCAGCCTCCCCTTCTCCTGGCAAAAGGAAACCGAGCGCCTCTGCTGTGCAGCGGGCTGCCCTCGCTGGCTCCTCGTTCGTTCGTTCGTTCGTTCGTTCAAGGCATTTCGATCTGTCCTATGCGGATGTCTGGGGCGTCTTTGGGGTTGGCTTCCAACTGAGTGTGCTCAGTGGGCCCGCAGCCTTTCCCACCTGGGGGCAGCTTAGCGAGAATGCAGAGGGAGGGGAAGGGGCTTTGCTGAGGCGCAAGGTGAAGAGGACCCCAGGGAGGGCTTCTCTGGGAGTGCTCTGCCCCCACTTCTCTCAGGTGGCCCAGGACCACCCGCCCTGGCAGGGAGGTGCCTCCAGGGCTGCCCTTCCCAGTGGATTTACACCCGTGCCCATCGAGCTGCGGACTGGGGACTCACTCACGAGGAAGCGTGAGCGAGTCCGTTTCGCACACCCTTCCGAGGACTCGACAAGGGCCTGGTTGTCCAAATGACATCCTGTCGCTCTGCAGCTGGGAAACCACGGGACTGCGGCAGCCACCGCCTGTCTTCGCGCTGTTGCCGCAGAGCGAACATTTCTCTTGATTCACTTCCTGCCATGTCGACTTACTCCAACACCATCGCAAATGGGTCATAAGCGGGAAACGGTTAACACGGTGGTTTCGATGCTAAGATTCTCGGGGCACAATCCAATGGCCTCCACGGCAGAGTGCAGATGAAGCACGGCCAGCGGGAGGAGAGGAGGATGGGGCACTGGGAGGAATCGATGGGAGCCTCACCCCTGGCCTGCCCCCTTTATCCTCTCCATGGAAGACCCTCGCCAAGAGCCAGGGGAGCTGGTGGAGGGTCCTACAGCGGCCAGGGAGCTCGTGAGCACTGGCTGCCTGCTTGGTTGCAAGGGAGGGGAGCCAAAGGCAGCCCACCACCACCGTGAGCTGCTTCTGCTACGATGCTCCACCGGGTGAAGGGGGCTCCGGGGCGGCTTTTCTGTGCCATGTGGCGAGATTTTACTTTCCCAGAAGCTTAGTTGATTTCTTAATCACCAGCATGCTTGCTTTTCCATGTTTTGCCACTTTTTATACTTCCGCTCGTTTAAATTCAGAAATTTTGCTTGGCTCTGGGATCCTTGTGGGAGCAAGACAAGTAAGGCAGTAAAATCCGGAGAAAGTGTGTGTGAGAGAGTTTTCTCTCACCCAAGCCTGGATGCCGGGGTCGCCCTGCCGGCTGATTGGTGCCAGATGCCAGCGAGATGGAAGGACGCACTTCTCTGCACTCAGCCAATGGCGTTTGGCTATGGCAGCTGAACAGAACCTCCATGTTCAGAGGCATGTTATCCCTGAAGGCTAGTTGCGCTCCATAACTGTTGTACAATACCTTGCAGAGCCCCAGCATGCTGGCAACGCATCCTCCTTGCGGTGAGCGCTCCCGCATGGCCTGCTAGCAAGGAGGGATCGCGCTTTTCCCCAAAGGAGACACCTTTCCTCAGGTGGAAGGAGAACTGCCAGCCATGCGCCCCTTCTTCAGCTGGCCAAATCCTGGCCCATGCTCTTTAATTTCCCTGCTGCTTAAAGCACAGGAATGCAACTCTAATACTTTGGTCTCTCTCTCTCTCTCTCTCTCTGTGTGCGCGTCGAGAGAGAGAGCGCATGAGTGAGCAAAGCGTTCTCAGGATAGTCAGAAACTTACCACAAAACCTCAGATCTGGCTTGAAAGAAGATGTTTATAAAAGGAATTTAGTAAGAGACAATAAAACAGTGATTAAAAACTCACTAGCCCAGCTTCCAGCTTTTTCTGGTTCATTTCCAACAGGTATTTCTCTTATTCTGAATGAGCCATGCCCAGTTTACACCAGTGCCAGTCCAGTAAAGATGGATTTTTATTAACGGATCTTCATCAGGCCTTCTGAATGCAGGTGGAAGCGGCACCCAAAGAAGCGCGGTGAAGTCTCAGTCCGTAAAAGCAAAGCGCTTTGCTGCTGAAGCCTGTTTGTGGAAGGCAGACCAGGGAAGCAGGGCGCGGTTGCTGCCGCCGCAGCCCCCTCCTCGAGGGGTGGCGCACCTGCGTGCACACGCGTGGGCGAGCCGGCACACCCAAGGTGCCAACGGTGCCTGGCGCTGCACATTCGTATCAGTTTGTGGGTGCTTAGACTAAATCCATTTCGGAGCTGGTGGACTGAACCCCACAGAGCAATCAGATGCTGCTTTGAAAATCAGGCACAACGGCTTTGTTGTTTTCAAACAAAGGCCCCTGCGGAGAGCGCCTTTGGCCTCTGACCTCTTTCTGCTCAGGCCGGAAGGTGGGGCCAAGACTGAACTGGGAATTGAACCCATGTCTCTGCAGTTGCTCCCTGAAGCTCCAGCACTGGCTCTCCAACCAACCCACCCACCCCCTATTTTAATCACAGTGACAAATATAATACCTGGTGTTTGGATTTGTGATCAATTTTCAAATTTAGAAATGGGTTGCAGATCGGTTTCCCCAGGTATTGGTGTCAAATGCCTGCTCTTCCATCTCTTTTGAAACGTAGAGGCAAAAAGATAAAATTCTGTCTATGCACATAATTTTGTGAAGAGGGCCCTTTCTTCTTTCTCTTCCTCTGTGGTAGAATCTGAAACATCTGTTCAGCAAGATACCAAGTTTTTCTCTGTGTCTGTTAGTCTGTGTATCTATTTTTGGTTTTGTTGCGGAACTGAGAACTGAACTCTGCCCAAAAAGGCTTTCCTTCCCTGTTTCCAGTGTGTAATCCCCGGATGGCAATGTCCTATAGAGGAATAACACAAATGCACAAGCAGAATCAACTTTCAGAAATAACACAGCATTTCCCCATTCGAAAGACCTGAGGGGCTGTGCTCTGGAAAGAGCAATTAAACTGGAGGATCGCCGTGTTGCCAAAAGACCCCGTAAACAGCGGTGAGTAAAGGAACAGCAGGTGTACGTCAAGGCCTCCTATGGAAAAGCTCACGGTGAAGGACCGCTGTAGATCTGATAGAACTACATGAAATGGAGGAACATTCCAAGAAAAACAGCAAATATCGCAAGCATTTTCAGCAGGTACGCAAGGAAGCCCGAAGACTCGTCTACGATTCGGGTTCTCGTTGGCTTTATGGTTTTTCCCCACTGGCTCATGATGGCGCTTCTGGCTCCGTCCCACTTCCCCGGTCCAAACAGGCGGAACTGGTAGGAGGAGCACGGCCCAAAGAAAATCTTCATGCCCAGTTCTGGATCTTTCAGCAGGACCGCCGGGACACTGGGCTTCACGCCAATCGCGGAGGCGAGCTCATCCATGTAGACCAAGCAATCTGTTTTGAGGGGCTCATCGAAGGAGAAGCCAAACCTTAATCAAACAGCGGAAAAGGAGGGGGAGGGATGGAGTAAGACAACTGACTGGGAAGTGGAATGGAAGAAGCAGCAGTGAAAATTCTGCCCTGGATGCAGGGAAATCCGTCACGCATAGCATGGTCATTGCCGACGCTGGTTTTAAAGGGCTCGATAAAGGGGGACAATCCAGCCAAGCCGTGTTTGTTCTCACGGGGAACCTCTCCAAGACCTCAGGCGGAGCACATCTCCAGGCTCTCCGAGCGGCTTTAAAACCAGCCTCGTCCGCCTGACCTTCTGCAGGCAGAGCAGAGCAGAGCAGAGCAGAGCAGAGCAGAGCAGCTCAGCTACGGAGCCTCGCTTTAGAAAGTCCAGGGGCCCAGAGGAGACTTCAGAGGCTGCTGTTGGGAAAGCGAGAGGCTGCTCTTCCGAGCCTGCTTTCCGGGGCCAGGGGGACACCGAGGCTTCGGATGAGGATGCTGGGGCCTGGGGAAGGAGCTTAGCAGGCACAGAGCTGTGGAGAGCTCCTCTCAAGGGCAGCCTCCCCAGGTGTTCAGGCAGACTCTGGGAATCAGTAGGGTTTGGAGGGGCCAGGAGGGGCACGGGAGAGGTGCTACTGGGAGAGAAGAGCGAGGGCCAGTGCAGAGCTAGGAGGCGTGCCCCCTCCAGAGGGGCCACCCCGGGGCTACCCAAAATCGTCTGGAGTTCGGGTTCAAACCCAGAGCTCTTCCTTTGTTGGCAAACAGCTTGCTGGATCTGCGCTGGAATGTCAGGGCTTTTGCCAACGACCCGCCGGCTGAGCGAGAGAGCGACGAGGGGGATCGGGCTCCCGGGCGCCACCTCGTCCCGTCCCTCGGGGGACTGGCTTTGTGCCAGTGTCACTCCTTGCCTGCGCCTGCCTCGCGGCTCCTAGCCCTGACCCTGCGCTCGGGTTAGCAGCAGCAGCGGAATCCGCCGAAGCAGCCAGCCCCGCGCTCGCCCCTTCTCTGCCTCCCAGCGCCCCCGGGAGCTGGACCTACACCCTGGCGCTGGCCGGGGAGCCTTGTGCCGTGGGGCTCCTCTCACACAGCCAGGACGCAGCGCTTCTCGCAAAATGAGCTTTCTGGGCCCAAGCTTTCCAGAAGCGCAAACACCCAGCAGGAGTCTCTGAGCATGCACAGAGTGGTTTCTTGAACCCAGTCCAGCATTCCCTTCTAGGCACTCTCCTCATGGGTACGTTTGGCCCCTCCTGTTGGGAGGGGCCTTTTGGAAACGAGGACGCCTCCCCTCTGCACTCCGGTCCTCTAACTGGGCCCCCCGGGGGGCGAGAGACGTTCCCGCGTCGCCTGGCTCTGAGAAACTCCTCTTCCAAGCCGCCTCCCAGTAGCCGCGCGTCTTGGTTGCTCTCCGAGGGTGGCGGGCCCAGCCGTGAGGCGAGCGCCTCCGCTTCTCTCACCTCGGCATCTGGAACGGGCCTTCATTCTAAGGCCTCCCCCACTCCTCCTCCTCCTCCTCCTCCTCCTCCTCCTCGCCCCCCTCCAAGTCCAGACCAGTGTGCCCTGGGAATGCATGCCAAGAGTAACTGCCCCGATCAATCCCAACACACGTGAAGGCATAGGAGCAAAGTCTTCCTGGTCAGTTGGCAACCCCGGCATGCGTGTCCTTACAGCTGCTAAGGACTGGCTTAGTGTGGCCTTGGTGGCCGCAGGGGCTCACCACTTGACGCGGTTCTTCTGCTTTTCGTGGACTTCCTTCATCATCACGTCGGCAGGAGGCAGCTGGCACAGGCCTGGGAAGGAGGAGGAAATTTCTGCTGGTGTTCAAAAAGACACACAAGAAAGGCGGCAGCCTGCGGATCGCCAGCGGAAGGCGGTCTCGGGGGGGGGGGAGCGGCCCCTCCCGGCTATGAGCGAGCATCGACCTCTGCTTGGTGGGCGCTTCAGGCATGGGAAGCCACAAGTGAGCGGGCTGCGTCCATAGTGCCGGGCAGAGCAGAGGCGATTTCCCTGGAAATGCTTGGATTTGCACTTGGGAAAGCGGCCCGTTTCCTGCTACGCTGCGGCAAGTCGCTTGTCTGAGTTCTGCGCCCGGCTCTCTCGGACAAGCTTCCCACTGAGGCGGCTGGGAGCCCAAGCTGGGCCCAGTTCCTCCCCTCTGCTCTCTGTAATGAGCCTCCAAGCCCATCCGCGCACCTTCCTTGTTCTTAAATAAGGACATGGGAGAAAGTTTAACCACGAATTTGCGAAATCCGCCATTCCTGGACATGCTCCCGAACCAGAATGTTGTCCTACAGTGGTATGTGTACTTTTTGGACTTTCTGTGAGGTCACAAATGCAAAAGATTCCATGAATCTATTTATGCATTTTGGGAAAAGTGCATCTATTAGGGGAAATAAGCACCGAAATCCTCCTTGTAGGAATGGGCCGCTGCCCCCCGTAAGCCCCAGCCCCTGCCGGGTGTTTGCTCTGCCGGGCAGCGGAGGTCCGCCTGCCAGCGGCTCCTTCCACTGTCCCGGAGAACCAGCTGCCCGCCTGCCCGAAACGATTTGCAGGCTGCCTCTAAGGACAGGCCGTCTCAAGGTGGCCTGCGCTACCTGCCCGATTCTCCTCCCACCTACCCTTGAAGACACGTGTGGCCCAGCGAGCCTGCATCTCCACGACCGGCATGATTGCCCCGAGGGGCCGGAGGAAGCCGATGACGGCAAGCGTCGGTTTCTCCAGCTGAGGCGGGAAGATGTATTTGTACAACGGAGCATAGTTATTTTCCACCTTGACAATCGACTCATCTAGGAAGGGGAACGAGGCTTTGTATCCGGTCCCAAGGACAACCACGTCCACCTGCTCTGCCCCGGGAGCGTCTGCAAACACGACGGAGTTTTCCTTGAACTCCTTCACGCTGGGTCTGATGCTGATCTTCCCAGTGAGGATGCACACCGGCAGGTCGTCGTTTATCACGGGCTCTCTGAGCATGGCCCTGCGGGGAAGGACCACACGAGCGCGGCGATCAAGAAGCCGGCCGGGCCGGGCTGGGGGGTGGCGGGCGGGCGGGCGGGCAAAGGAGAGGCAGTGCTTCGAGCTGATGTCACAAAAGGAGAGGGGTGGAAGCGGGCCCCCGGCTGCCTTCCCGCCCTGCCTCTCATTCCCCCTCCGGTCCTTCAGGTGTGCCCCACAAGATAAGCATAGAAACACACTTAGAAACAGAGCGAGTCAGAAGGAGCCTCCCGGGCCATCTAGTCTGATCCCCGGCTCCAGCCGACTCCGCTCTCGACATGCCCACTGGCTTTGGGTGTGTTCGACCGGCTGAGCCACCGCATTGGCTGCGCGTGTCACCGCAGCCCCCTGCCCCACTGCCTGGGTGGCTTCATCTCCACCCCACAGCCACCCCAACAGGCCTTGGCTCACTGCGGGATTTCACAGCTGCTCCTGGCCTGCCGAGTGAGGCTCCCAGCCCTGGTGGGCCTCCACGATCCGCATGCCCCTCTTGGCAGGACAGGTGCTGCAGGAGGCCCTGCCCCTCCAGCCACGTGCCTCCCAGGAGCCCTGGGCAGCTGCCACCGGCTCCCCTGCGGCCGTGTGCATGGCAGCCGGGGGGATGTGCCGCCCTCGCCACCTGTGGTGTGCAGGTCCCGGCAGGGAAGGCCTGCGTGCACCTGCGAACCCCCGTTTGGTTTCGGGGCGCCGAGCGGAAGAGGCTCCCCCCGCTGTGGCTGGACCGCTCGGCTCTGTGCAGCGGTGGGCAATTGGCAGGCCGAAGCGGCGCGCTCCCATTTCCTGTGGGAAGACTGAGTGGGGGAGCCTTCGACTCCCGCTGCGCTCAGTCGCCCATCAGGCACTTTGTGGGCCGGGGGCAAGCAAGCCACGCGAGTCGCTTCTGCGCAGCGGGGCTTGTTGTCCTGTGCACACCCTCCCGGCGCCTTGCTGCCAGCGGCGGCCAGCCAGAGGGCCCCGAGGAGCTCGCGAGCACAGACGAGAGCAAGAGTGCTGCTCGGTCCTCTCCAGCTGGCAGAATCCCAAGATCCCGGCACGCCTGGGCAGGAGTGCCGCTGAACCTCTCCTCCGCGAGCTGCCCAGGCGCGTTCAACTCGCAGCTTGCCGCACCGGTGACGGATTACCTCCGCGGACGAGACGCGAGGCACGTCCTGGGGGGGGGGGGTTCATTTACAGAACTTCCTTTTGGCCCCGAGTCTCCCGCTCGTCCCTTCAGTGGGGTGAGCTTGCGTGCTGGTACGGCGCCCGAGAAGGAAGACCCTCTCCACCCTCTCTGCACCCCGTGCACCCCGTTCCGCTGAGTGGGGCAAATGCGGAGCTGTGCCTCTGCAAAGCACTCCCGGTGCGCTCCTTCGTGGTCCCCGAGGGTCCGGAAGAGGCCCGGTGAGAGGAATCCCTCTCTTCCAGGGCCGCCATTTAGCACGTTGGGAGCCTGTCCCGGGAGCCTGCCCACCTGCCCACGTCGCCTGCAGGCGAACACTGTGCTTTGGCCTAAAGGCCGAGCTGCCGGCCGCTTGGCGAGGGAGCCCGGGGCTCTGGAGGCCGATTCGGGGCTTCGTGAAGGGTGCCAGAGCCAGGTAAAGGATCGCAAGAGCTCCCAGGCAGGTGAAGGATGCTTACACAGCACAACAACCAGGTGGTGTTCCGTGCTAACTGGGGGGCGGGGGGGGGTTCCTGGCGGAGGCACCAAAACTCCTTGCCCCCGCTTCGTCAGCCGCTTCTTCCAGGCTCAGTCCAACAGCGCCTCCCCGTGGAGGCTTGCAGACGCTCCCCTGAACACGCACGTCTCCCCCCCGCACCGCCCCTTCCAGCACACTCAGTGCTCCCCTTCCCTGGTGGCTCCCCTCTCCAGCACCGGCGCCCGCCAAATACCTGTCTTTTGGAGCCATGCCGTAGTTTGCGTGGTTAAACCACCGGTTCACTCGGCTTGCAACCAGCCATGTCGTGATGCGCCCGGGAAGGCTGTTCCGGACGATGTTCATAAAGCGGGTGAGGAACACCATGTCCCACGGGTACCCGTGGTCAAAGACACGGCTCAGCACCCAGGCTCCCCTGCTGGTGCTGATCATCACCTGGGAAAGAGAAGGCCGCCAAAATACAGCCGCATCCTCGCGGCAACCCGTGGCCGGCAGCGGCAGGCCACGCGGTTGGGCTGCTCACGGCTAGAGCGCCTCCTCCCCTGCGCACGCGCTTGCGGCTCCCGGGCTGAGTGCAGAGAGCAGGCCCGCCGGCAAGTAAGGCGGGGGTGCGCATCCTGCAGGGCTCGAGATGCTGCCGGACCACGGCTCCCACCTGCTCGGCCACCTGGTGCAGGTTGAGGAGCAGAGCGACCCATCGTGGACGAGGAGCCACGCGGGGCTCTGGTGTTGTGTGAACCACGCCGGCTTCCCGTGGGCTGTTCGTCCAAGGACCCCAGGCTACCCCGCAAAGCCGTGACTTTCAGCAGCACTTGTTGCACCCATGGCAGCTTGTCGTGCCGCCTGAACCTGGGTGAAAGACCCCGTTATGGGTCCAGGGAAGCGGCGAGCAAGCCACTCCTGCCCCAGATCTGCCCAGCTTGCTGCCCTTGACGCCTGCCCCCCATGCCAGTGCCCTGTGGCGTGGTGGAACAGCCGTCCCTCGCTTGGTGTCCCCCACAAGCCCGCCTTGGCCCCTTTGCTCTGGCACTCGCCCATGTCCCCCCGTATGGACCATCCCTCCATGGCGAGAGCCTGAAATTTCTCAGCATCCGGCCTCTTGTTCATCCTTTCCCAAGACTTCGGTGCCAGAGGAGGCAGGAAAGTGAGACCCATCACTTTCATGGGTGCATGGCGCCTGGAAAGCTCAGGCTGCCATTTAAACCAGGCATTTTGACAGGGCTAATGGGGTGTGCATGTGTGTGTGTGTGACAGACTTGTGTGCGTGTGTGTATCTCTGTGAAGAACCCGTGCTCCTGTGAAAGGGGTGAGCTGTACTTTCCCAGCTTTCTTAGAACCAAGAGTCCCAGGAAAGGGTAGGAAAGATGCAGGATGCTGAGAAGAATATGCTGTAGGCGTGTCATGAGCGGAGCCGGGGGTCAGACTAGATGGCTCAGGTTGAGTTACAGGTTACTTGTAGCTTTGGTTTCTCTCGGCAGTTTGCCTTTAGGCAGCTGTCAGAAAAAGCAGATTAAAGAATAAGCCACTTTGCAGGGCGTCTGGGTCAAAGTCCACCCCTGCTGCGCTTTGGCAGTCCCACGGCCGCGTCTCCTCTTGGGCCCACACGAGTGCACAGATCGTGCAAGTTTTTCTTTTCAGTGTATAAAATCATTTGTGTGCACTGGGGGCATGTTTTAAAATGTCGGTGAGCTGCCAAAGCGCCACTTGGAGGGGCTGTCATTGGCTGGTAGCTCAGAGCACACGAAACACGATTCTCCAGAAATCAGAGAAGGGAAAAAGTGGGAAGGGGAACCCCAATGGATGAAAAGGGCTCACAGCTGGCAAGTGGGGGGTGGTGGTGGTGCAGGAAAGGCAAGACAGGTCATGCCATGGAGTCCTGTGGGGTGGCTGTGGGAGGACTGAGCGGGCAGGAGACAGGCATGGGCACCCAGTGTAAGAGCAGCCATCGTATGTTGAGAGACTTGTCTCTACCTGGAGGAGCACCTCAGTCGCAACCCTGAGTTAACTCATTCCTGGATCCTGCCAGGCTCATAGTCAGAGGGATGGCAGCTCAAGCAGAGGAGCACCTCCGAGGGGGTGGGGGGCGCTGCTGATCCTCCCCAGCCTCCTGACACACATGGTGAGGCAGGGTAGTAGGGCAGGCTTGAAGTCAGAGGGGCAAAATTTGACTTGCTACCTTAGTGGAATATCGCAAATCACCTTTTTCTTGCTAACTTGGCATTTTCTATTAAAAGCACTCTCCTTGAATTGGAGGTAATCACACTGCAGGTTAAGAAAGCCCGCGTGTGTGGCCTGTGAACGCTTGGCTGGACAGAAGCACCCCAGCTGCAGCGGGGGAAGCACACCGGCTGGATGCCCCTGGCCATGGCCATGGCCCTCCCTGCGTCCCTTTCTAGAACCGGAACCTCCCAGCGTCTTCCGAGGGGCCTCCCTTGCGTGTGCAGCGCTTGTCAGGAATTAGGGCGGCCTTCCTCAGCCTGGTGCTCCCTGGGATTTCAGCCCCCATCAGCCTCAGCTAGCATGGCCCATGGCTAGGAACTCAGGTGAGCTGTCATCCAAAGCACACACAGGTTGAAGAGGCGGTTATGCCAGGCGCCGGCTCTTCTGGGGAGCCACAGACTTGTGGGTAATTGATTGAAGAGCTTTATCAGCAGGCTCTAGGAAGAAAGGTGAGGAAGGCGAGGAGGTGCAGAGCACGACGCCCACCATCCCCTTCGGCTGTCAGGAACCCCTCCAAGAACTGGCCGCAGATGGGCCCTCGACTGGCATCCAGGGCCTTCCATCCGGTTCGAGGTTTTGCTCTCCAGCCTTATCTGGAGTTGTTGGTGTTCACCATAATCTCATCCATTCCCATTAAACTAGACAAAATTAATATATTTTGCCATAATTGTTGTGAGCCGCCCCGAGGCTTGTTGGCAAGGGGGTGGCATATAAATATGTAAATAAATAAATAATTGGGGAAGAGTCTTAAGCGGTAATTGCACATGCATCATGGACTCTCCTGTCAGGCAGTTACACAGAAACATAGGAACAGAGCGAGTCAGAAGGGTCTCCTGGGCCATCTAGTCTGACCCCGGCTCCAGCCAGTTCCGCTCATAACGTGCCTACTATGTGCAGTTGACCTTGGCCAGTCCATCTGGTGGGAACAGCACTTTGAAGCTGGGTAAGTTCCTGTCCAGAGTGCTGGATTCTCAGGCCATCTCTGGTTCAAGCTCCCCCAAACTGGGTGACAACCACCCAACCAACCTAAGTATGGCCGGCAGGTGAGTTAACGACCTTCCCAGATCTGGGCTGACATTTAGGTTACATCTAAGACGATCCAAAAGCAAACTTTATCGACAAGCTTCTCATGGGAAACTCCACACGGCAAGAGTTTGGTCCCAGACAGCAAACTCCGCCCCGATGAAGCAAAAGGCGGAGCAAGGGTTGCGGCACAGAGAAGGCCCAGGTGCAAGGAAGCGAGCTTGCCGCGAGTCAGAGCAGAAGCGCTGCCTTCCCTTATCTGCGCGTGGGTGGCCGCATTTCAGGCGACCTGCCAGAGAACACCTGAGTTTTCATGCACCTGGGTTCTTGCCAGGGAACGCCGTGGCCAAGTGAGCAGGCATCTGGTCCCTCTTCATCGAAGCAGCGGCTTTGAGCGCCGTGCTCCAACACACGAAGCCGCTCCTAGGAGCGTTACCTTTTTTGCCGTCTGCGTTGCTTCCACGGCAATATCGACTCCGGAGTTCCCCATGCCGAGCACGAGCACCTGTTTATCCCTGAAGACCTCTGGGTTCTTATACTCCCGGCTGTGAAAATACTGGCCTTTGAACTTGTCTAAACCTAAGTGGAAAATGAGGAAATGCCCAGTGAGCTTCCAAAGGAACCCTGAAGTGGCCATAGCTCAGTCCCATGCACGAGAGCCGAGTGGAACGGTGGACCTGGGGGGCCCGGGTCCTGGCCCCCACCCAGCCATGGAGCGGACTGGGTGACTTTGGCCGAGTCACGCATCTCAGTCCAGCCAGCTTCTCAATGATGAGGATAAAATGCAGCCCCGCCAGCTGCCTAGGTTCCTCCAATGAGGAAAAAGGCCAGGGTAGAAATGCAATGGATAACCAGGGGATCCTTATCTAACGAGCAAGCCCGATTTCCTGGTATAGCCAGCCGGGCTGTGCAATTTGGTAAAGTCGGAAAAAAGTTCCCCAGTTTGCCTGGTATGAAGCACAGCCCTTTTGCCGAGCCTGCAGTGGAGGAAGGACCTCGGGCCCCGGTCCGTCCCCTGTCCTCCACGCACGTCCTCAGGCCCCGGCGCTCCAGAAGCAGGCTTGTCCGCACAACCGGCAAAACACTCTGTTAAAAAGAAGCAGCGACTTCACGGCAGGAATACGGGCCGGAGCACAGCTCTCGCCTGGACACGCTCATTTTGCCCCCTCCTGCCCCCAGTCACATCGTGTCACCCAGGCAAACGGCCTCCAATACAGAGCAGCTCTCTTTGGAGACAGACAAGTGCAGCTTTGCCTATGAATAATCCACTCTTCATATGTTCGGCGCAAGGGGCTGAAGTGAGCTTGAGAGAAAGAGAGCGGAGCCCCGTGAACGCCCTTGCGCAGCCTCTTCGGGCAATTGTGTTGCGTGTGCAAAGGTCTTAGCTGGATGCTGGGCGCATGGGAGCACCTGGCGAGCGGTGCGTGCAGTGGCCTCTCTCGCCACACGTCAGCCTTCCATGTGCCCACGCTCTTCAGGCCTCAACATCCAGCCAGCCCATTCTCCTCCACCCCCACCCTGGTCCTCCTCGCTCAACAGCCAACTCGGTGAACTCAGGAGCTTGCTCACTCTTGTGACATTGTCTGGCGGGTCCTAATGCAGGCGCTGTGTGATTGGGCATGTTGGAACCAAGCAGAGGGGAAACCAAGAACTGCTGTACCGGAGAAAGAGCTGAGTGGCAAGGAAGGATCGGTAAGGTAACCGATGCAGACCATCACAGCATCAAAGATGGCGCCCTCTTGCTTCCCATTGGTCTCGACCACAACTTCCCACTGGCCAGTGGTGGCGAAGTCAGGACACTTCCTTATGCTGATCACGGTGGTCTGAAACATTTCAGGAAAATAACCGATGTGAGTCTGAATCCAGCAGGAGTGAACTCACAAAAGCATTCGGCCGGCTTTAGGACTCCGGCTTCCTGAGGCCACAGCCATCCTGTCAGATCAGAAGCAAATGCGGGGTTTTCTATGCAAGGCCGTTATTGTGCACGGTTACGACACACGGTTTCACTTTTCCATCTAAGGATCTGGAGCATCTGGTGAGCCCCCGGGGCATGGCTGCTGGGCCGGGGCCGGGAGATCCAGGTTGCAGCGGTTGGTTCCCGCTCAGCAACCAAGCTCACGCTGGCTGGGCTCTGGCTTCCTCACAGGTTTGTTGCGAGGATAAACTGGTGGGGAGGAGGAGGACCATGCAAGCCACCTTGGGTCCTTCCAGGAGAAAAAGTCAGAATATTGATATATGCGCACGCTTTTTCCCTTGTGCATTTGCATTGTGTATACTGCTCAAATCTCAACTGTGTGATGAAGCAAATTAATGGATTATTAGCAGCCTCCCATAGAAAAGATTTAATTTCTCTGGGAAAACAAATGAGGGTGTGAAGGTCTTTGGGTCAAGCCTGCTTGCCCGCCCTCATACTTTCTCCATCTGGGATGCAGACACTTTGAGTATGAATTGCAATAAACCAATGTCCCCGGGTATAAATATTCTAATTTTTTTCCATGACAACATTTTGATGTCAACTGTGCCGCTTACCTTGAACTGAATATGTTTCTGGAGATCAAAATGTTTTACATACATCCTCAGGTACTCCAGGAGCTTGGTATTGTGTAAAAAGACTGGAAAATCTTCTGGGTATGGAAAGTCGGAAAAGCCCGACATCTCCTTGGAAGTGTTACTGGTCAGTGATTTGTACAGGCTGGCTCTGCCTTCTTCCACAACATCCTGTCAATAACAAGGACGCTTCTTAATTCCGTTGCATTTTCTAAATGCAGATAAAAACCGGAGCTGAACATCAGAGCAAAATATTCTTTTATTGTCTGCCTCAGAGCTGAAAGACTGTTTTGCTCTGCAAGGATACCAAAATTACAAGAGTGATTTCCTGGGCATCAGGTACAGCCAGACTGACAGCTGTTGAAACAGCAGCAGCAGAAGCTACGAAAAACAGCTGCACCCCCAAAGGCTCATGGGAACTGTGGTTTGGTGAAGGCTGAAGAAAATCCGGTGGAGGGCCCTCCCCGACAGGAGAGTGGTTTGCACTGGTTCTGGGACAGAGGCTGTTTCTCATGATCACAATAAGGTTTTTGCAGCATCAGAGTGTTGCCTCCTGTCGCAATGCAGAGCATCTGGGTTGAGTTTGTTGGCCCACCTGCAGTGCCATCTGGGCACCTGGGCCAGCTCTCTGAGATGGGTCAGGATGGGGTCTGCCCCTCTCTGGGGGAGAATCTACCCCAGTGGTCCCAGGGACGTCTGCAGGGCCAAGTTCCCGCTGGCAAGAGACCCCACCTGGAGCTCCAAAGGCAGGGTGGGGGTCTTCCCCCCTGCAGAGAGGGGCTTCTGCTCACCCACACACCCACTGGACGGAGGTGCTGGCTGGCAGTTGGCCCCGAAATGGGGCTTTCCTGGGATACGGTGGAGGAACTCTGGACTGTTTGAGTCCAAGTGGGTTGTTCCAGGACTGAGCCCCTCTGCCGTGTCTGTCTCCCCCCAGGATTGGGCCCCGAACTGTGCCAGAGCTCATCTCCTTTCCTTGGTCGGAGGAGAGGGAGAGTGCAGGATCCTGGAGGGGTTGCCAGGCTGGAATGCCCCGTTCCAACTGGCCTGATCTGGCCAGCTTTGGGCAGCCATAGAGAGCCTGCCGCTGGACTCCCTGCAGCCGGAGTTTGGGTTGCTCTGGCCGGCTGGGAGCCAACCTGCTGAAGCGAACCTTGGAGTGGATCTACGCACAGGGTTAGGCAGTAGTTACCATCTTGAAATTATTTGCAGGGAGATGTGTTGAATACTTGTCTTTAGAATTTGCAGAGGGGAAAAAAGAGTTTTATTCCATGACTTTCCTGCTTGAATCAAGCTGAGACTTGCCCCCCGCCCCGCGCCACTTACGGTGAACCGCCACACGCCGCCGATGCCGTCGCTCCTCTCGAAGCAGGTCGGCTCCAGCCCTTCATCCAGGCAGCATTTGATGGAGGCCAGGCCGCTCACGCCGGCTCCCACGATGGCCACTTTCTTGGACATCGTCTCTGGAGGCACAAAACAAGGAGAGGCTGTTTTGAGACACGTCACCTGGCTTGGCCAGAGCTTTCCTGGTTTAAGGAGCACGTTACAAACGCTTGGTTTAAGGGAAGCCCAGTTCCTACTGCGTGCTTGCTGCAAAAACTCAGGCACCCTCCCAGTGGCAGGAGATTTCGCAAAAGGTGCCGCTTTCTTAACTTTGAGTCCAACTTCTTTTCCCGTTTTCTTTGTTTTGCTAACCTACTTCAGGAGCCTCTTGGGTGGAGGAGGAAGACGAAATACCTTTAGTCAAATCAACGTGATGAAAAGGTTGCCCTAAATCAGTGTACCCCACCTGGCACCCTCCAGATGTTTTGGACTTCGACTCCCAGTGGCCCCAGATGGTCTGGCCAATGGTCGGGAAAGCCGGGGAAGGCTGCCTCAGTGCAGAGGTGAACAGGTGCCAGGTGGCCGGGGGCCCTTCAGTAGCCCCCGGATACCTTCCGCTGAGCCGCTGGTGCAGCTGGGTGTCGGGAATCTCGTGAAGGGGACTCAGTGTAGCTTGGTCTGATCCTGCTGGGAGCGAGAGCACCTGCATTCTGGTTGTGGCACCTGAGAAAGGGCGCTTGTCTGCACTTTACGTTAGTTGGACTTTTGTGGGTTTTAGCTGGTATTGGTTTATTTATTATTTGTATGCTGTGCGGTTGTGCCATGTGAATTACGGGAGCCACCCAGTGAGTCCTTGGGTTATGGGGCAGCATACAAATATGATCAGTGATAAAAAATAAATGCATAAATAAATGCTGCAGACAAGGCCAAATAAGAGGATAGGGTTCTATTTAAATGGTGGCGTTCTGGTCAGTTTGAGGGTTCCTGCTTTTTGTATTTTTATTATTGCTTTGACTTGTAGAAAGCCAACCTGTTGAATGTTTGCTTTTGAAGGAACAGAAGTTCTGTAAAAGAAAACTTTGTAAATGGAAATGTAATTTAATTGGCAGGATGATTATGTGCCAGGTTTTTAAAAAGTATATTATTAAGCCATGTTTATGCCTGTTTTCAGTACTTTAAAAAAATCTATTCTTTAAATAAATAAATAAAAATTACCAGGGTGTTGGGTAGAAATTGATTCAGAAATAAAGTTGCCCACATGCACAATGATGGGCGCATTTGTTCCGCACATACTTTACCTAATCTACTTGACAAATCTTTCTGCCAGTGAGTTTCAGTGAGCTGTACATACAAAAGAAGAATTCAATGGCCCATCCCTAAATTATTATGTAAGGCGGAATTTCCCTCGAATCCAGTACAAGGTATTTTCAACAAGGTGCACAAGCCTGTCTGGCAACAGGACCTGTGGCAGGGCAGGGTCTGCTAAACTCTGCAACTTGAGCCAGAGGTGGAGTCCCAGTCCAGGGACAGACCGAAGCGTGGAACTGGGAGTACCTATCAGAACAAGGCCAGGGCAGGGGGATGAGCAAGCCAAAGACTGAGAACCAGGAAGACAGCAGAGCAGGGAGCGGGTACCTGAGGCAAGGTGAAGTGGGTAGCACTCAGGAGACCCAGGAGAGTTGGTAAGCGGGGTAAGGCAGCAAGGCAGGGCAGGGCAGGGCAGGGCGAAGCAGGAACTGGCTGCAGCAGGAGTTAGGTGAGATGCAGGGACTGGAACAGTCTCAAGCGAGCAGGAAGACCCGTGTCCGCGGCATGGGGACACGTTTGTCACCTGCATGTCCATCGATAGGCCAGGCCCAGAGGGGCACAGTGGGCTTTGTACGGGCGCAGCTTAGCAGACACAAGCAGCACCGCACTTGCGGCGTCTTGTGTTGTTAATGGGAAACACAGAGGAAAACCTGCTGAAGTGCCCTGAGATACGATGCAAGATCCCGGGGAGCACACATCATGCCCTGACAGGCTGATGGCCGACAACGAAGCAGCACATCAGAGGCGAAGAACTGGAGGAGGGGGAGTGGCGGTGTGACCAGCCGAACACGTCCGTGCAGGGGTGCGGCCCCTGCGGCCCCCAGACGTTGCCGGCGAGCGGCTCCCCTCGGTCCTTGGCCCCGTAGGCAACGCTGAGGAGCAAAGGGAGTTCAGCTCAGGCGCCCTCTGAAGGGCTACAGGTCCCCTGTCCCTGCTTTAGCCCCCAAGGAATGTGGGTCATGACATATATTTAAACAAGGGAAGAGAATCAGAGCATTGACTGCTAGCTAGCAAATTACGAAGGCAAGGGAGGAAAACAGAAAGCTGCGCTTTCGCTGAAGGCAATGGGTGGAACCCAGTGCCCAAGAAGACAAGCACACACTGCAATCAGAGAGGAAAGCGAAGCAGGAGCTTAGGAATCAATGCCCTTAAAAAATGGCCTGACTTTAAATATAATTAATTGGTTTCCGCTTCAAAAGAGAAAAAAATAAAAGCAGGAAAGTATCGTCATACTTGTTTGCAGAAAAGAAATCAGGCAGGCATGAAAGGAAGAAGTGGAAAGCATCAAGTAATAGCCAAGAGAATCGTCTTGGTTAACAGGCAGTGCAGAAATCAATCAATCAATCAATCAATCAAATAAATAAATAGGAATAAGAGCACTGCCTAGCCATGCAGTCCTGCACATGCTTACACAACAGTAAGTTCCACTTGGTTTAATGCTTTTCCAAGTAAGCAGGGCTGTGACATTACAGTAATCCTAAGAAGATAAGAGGAAAAAACAGCCAAAGCTGGGATTTGTAGCTTTTGCCTTCACCTACATTCAGACCCCACAAGGATTCGGCCTGCTGCCGGGACTCATCCTTAGAAGATGTGACATAAAGAACAAAGTTCCCCTGGGTACGTGCAGAGTAGTGGCATTCTCAGGAACTGGTCCAGCCCATGCACACCTGGGCACGGTAGGTAGATGAGGCCTCCCAGATAAAGAGTACCACTTCCAGGGATGCTAGAGAGTCAGTGGCTCCCCCTTTCCCAAATCCACAAGGACTTTGTCCCCCAAGATCACCACCCTATAAGCTGCGCCAAGAAGCAAGCTCTGACCAAAATCTAACCCTGGTTTATCAGCAGTGAGATAAGCAGCCACGTTCATTTCAGCCCCCCATGGAAGGACACGGTGGGAGGGCAGGAAACTCTAGCTACCTTTTCTTGGGTTCTTCGCAGCAGCCCAACACACAGAAATTGAAATAAACCTGCTTATCTGTATGCTGAGAAAGGCTTTATCTGGTTAATGGCTCTGAAGGCAGCAAATTTCGGGATTTTTAAAAACCTGGGTGATCCACCAGGAGAGAAACCTCCCTTGTTCGTCTGAAGGTGCCCAACACGCTTTGATGCATGTCAAAGCCAGGCTGTGCTTCGAAGCGGATGTTCACCTGCACATATCAGCGAGTGGTTGTGCGATTTTTGGGCCATGGGAAGCTTGGCCAACCGCTCCTTGCACAGGGAATGGCTGTTAAGGCTCAAGCGGCAACCCCAACCGTTTCTGCCCAGCCAGTGGGCAAGCCCAGCCCTCGGGGCCAGGGAAGCCAGGGCAAGGAACAAGTCCCCAGCCACATGCATGGACTTCTAAGCAGGAAGGTCCCACTTGCCAATATCTGGACTCGTCCACACGGCAAGGCTGCCCGGCTGCCCCTTCTTACCTCTCTTTGCAAGCCCCGGTGCGCTCGACAGCGATTTCACAAGCACGTTGTCTGGAGTGACGAGCACGCAGCCCCGTCCAGGATGGATACTGGGCAAAACGGGGCGGGAGGAAGTCCATTGAGTGCTGCAATCAGCCCCTTTGGGATAGAGTTACGTAAGTGAACTTTGGAAGCTGGCCTGGCCAGGCTGTGGGGAGGAGCTGCTGGGCCGCTGCCCAGGTTGGGGGTGATGACAGCTGCCCTCCAGATGGGGGAAAGCAGACGAGCTCCTTTGGCTGACTTGACTGCCTGAGTGTTTGGATGGGAAAGTTCCAACAGCAGTGGGTGAGCTCGCTTGCTAATCATTTGCAGTTGCACCTCAAGGACAAATAATAGCTTGTCTGGCAGGACAAGATGATCGCCAAACGAGTTCTGTGGCTCTTGTGAAAACGGTGAGGGGCCAAGCAGCAGCTTCGATGCACATACATCAGGCTGCGGTCCTGCGTTTGCCCCGCGGTGAGAAGCTTCAGCCCGGCAGCAGAGCTGGGGAGGTGCCAAGGGTCAGGGTGTCCTGGGGGGGAAGCACGGCAGGGTGTTTCTGGTGCAGGGCAGGGAATGCTGTGCTTGCTCAGACTCCCCAGCCTCTTAGCAGCCTGTTTCCATTTGCCAGGAGGGTGCAGAAAGCTGCGAGGAAGGAAGGGGTGCGTTTGCAGCATGGTGCCGAACGGAGCTGTGCAAATACGCCGTTCAGCAGAGATTCACACGAGTGGGTCCCACAGCGAGTCAAGGCAGCCAAAATGACAGATGTGCGGCCCTGGTCCGTTGGATGCATCCTGAGAAGGCCAGGCCCCCTGGAGAAGATAAGCCTGCCAGGGAAAGCTGAAGGCACTGGAAGAACAGGCAGACTGGACAGGAGATGGGCTGGCTCCATAAAGGATGCCGCAGCCCTGAATTCAGGACAGCTAAGCAGGAGTGCTTTCCTTCCCAGGATGCCCATGATGCACCTGATGGCACATAACCTTAACAGTGGGCTGGTGATCGTCCCAGGGGGTTCTCGAGAGGCGGCTGGCTCTCTTCCAGCCAGTATCCCCGGGGCTCTGGGGGAGCTTTCCCATGGGTAGGGCCTTCAAAGTTCTAGGGAGCCGGTGCTTCCTTGTTGGAGATGATGTGTCCAGGAGCTGCAGGGGGCACGACACCAGCCTCTCCCGCTGCTTTATTGCTCTCGCCCTGCGGTGGGTGAGTCGTGGTGGGGGCCTGCCACTCCTTGGGTGCTGCAGCTTTAAATCGTCTGGTGCGATCCTTCTGAGGTTGGTATTTCAGGGACATCCAGCCTGCCTGTTTTTCTTGCAATAACAATGCCTCTGGCTTCTCTTGGCACATATCTTGGAACCTGGCCTCATGCTTCTAATTCCTTCTGCGTATAAGAGCCCAATCCAGGCTCCTTGGGCTGCCAAAAATGTGTTTTCCAGATGGATTAAGAGAATCTCAGATTATTTGTTTTAAAGGCAATTCTTAGCCACGGTGTGGGTGAATAGGTAGAAACTGGACTAGAAGAAACACGCACAACCTGGCCTTTGAGCTAAGCCCAAAGTCAATAAAAGGTCGCGGTATCTCAAATGGCACGAAATCTGAGTTAACTATGTTAGCCTGCTTTAAAGAAATTCTAAGGTTTTAAAGAATGGATGATTTGTTTTTATTTTATTTTATTTACATATGTGTTCATTTTAAAATGTACACGCAGCTCTTCCCCTGACAGATCTCAGACTGGCTAATAAAAACATAAAATAAACAGCATCACAGGAACAGACCCGGTGAATGAGAACAAGCTAATTGACAGGCTGGAAGGCTTGAACAAATAAAACTGTCTTTGCCCTGCGCCAGAAAGACTCCACATCTGGCTGCACCACATGTTTCAGTTGCAAGAAGCCTCCACAACAGACCGCCTTGCTCTCTGCCCATCCCCTCCTACGTGTGGCGCACGGCAGCTCTTGGAGAAGGGCTCCAGTTATGCGTGGAATATCTGCGTATGTGGGGAAGGGGTAGGTAAAAGGGGTCTCCACTTATTCTCAACAAAGAGCCCTGGAAGGGGGCTAGCAGCCCGTTGGCGGTGGGCCAGGGTGAGCCTGTTGTGGCCTTCCAGATGTTTCGGTCAGTAGCGTCCATCATCTCTCACCTCTGACTGATCAAGGCTGATGGGAATTGTTTCTCTGTACAGATTCAATGCATGGAGTTGCTCAAGGGGAAACATCTAAGAGGGCACAAGATTTGATGCTGGTTGTCCCTGCCGGGCCTTCCGACTCTACTCTTCTAGGAGGATTCCAAGATCTGTTGTTACTGAGTTGCATGGCCTAAGTTTTGTCCCAGGCTTTTTAGACAGCTTGTAATAATAAAAGTTAATTAAGTGCTGTGGTGTCTGAGGTTGTCCAGTCATTCCCACAATGCAATATATTTCATTGGCAGATCAAAAGATAAGAGCTTCACATTCCGTAAGCAAGAGGAAGCAACGAGCACGAGCGACTTTCCGCTGGGGAATCTTTGTCTGGCTTTGGCCCTTCTGGGGAGCTAGAAATTAAGGGCTGTTGTCATCTTCCACTGCTTCATATGAATACAATCATGTGTACATTACAATTATTTCGAAGGTTAATTTTTGTAATTTAACTGGAATTCCATTTATTGTTAGCTACTTTGAACATATGGAAAAGTACCTATAAATCTATGATATCAAATAAAAAGAAGCGGCCAGGACTCCTGTGCTTTTAGTAGCTGTAGAGGAGAGGAATATCCGTGCAGACTGCCCCCGTCTACACCGTTGTTAACAGATTTTTATTTTATTTATTTATTTAGAAATTTATAGGCCGCCCCTTGCGATGCTGGCACTCTGTTGTCCTTTGCATCTGGGAATTCGAAGGAGAACCCTGTGGCACAGAAATTGAGGAGTGGGTGGAGAGCTTACAGAATGCAGGGAGCCCATCCCCTGGATGCCGCGATTGCGGCTGGAATGACATCGGGGTCCCTGTATTCTTGCTCCTTTCCGGATCCTCCTGGATGTTATATGGGAAGAGTTCCCCAGATGTGCCACATCTGTCATGGATGCAGAACCCATGTCTAGCCGGATCACCGTACCTTTAATTGACCAAGCTGCTTGTTGTCCCCGGCCGAACACCACACGGCCCTCCCTTGTCGCCTTGTGTGCAGCTCTGAATGGCTGGAAGCTGCTCAGGCACATCAGGGCCCAGGGCACTTCATCTTCCTCAAGGCAGCGGCCAAAACCGGCATGTTCTTGGAGGGGGACGAGAACGTCTCAGTCTGGAACCTCAAAGATAGCTCATTTGCTGGCGGAATGAGCCACTGACCCTGCACCACCAGGACGCCACGGCCAGAGGAGGAAGGGCTCCCACGCCCTCGTCTGCTGCCTGGAAAACAGAATGTCAACAGGGGCAGCTACCCGGGTACCGCTGGCTGTTTCCAAGGTCTATCGGGCGAAGTTGCTACAGCGCCCTCCCGCGTGTGCGGAGCTGCCATTCCCAGGACTCCAAGAGACCCAGGCGCCCGACCCAGCTGGGAGGGCGCCGGGCTGGGAACTCCGCGGGGGGTTGTCTTGCCAGGGATGGGGTTGGCAGCTGGGTGAATTTTTGGCGGCTCAAAGGGTGCAGCCTCCCAGGCTGAGCAGGCCAGGAGCAGAGCCGGCTGGGGCAGTGCACGCAGCCGGCGGGAAGAGACCTCTCGAATCTCTGGGCTCAAAATACCAGGATATTGAGCGTGAAACCGGCATATTCAGCGGGCAGGTATCCTGAAAGCTGGCAGCTCAAACGACCGGTGGCGATGTGCGCATCCCGGCATCCCGCAGAGGCCTTTTCTAAGGGCTGCAAGTGCGGTGCGCTGTTTGTGGGCGCAGCTCCCACAGGGACAGGAGAGACACGCGGCCAAGAGTGCCGGCTCTCGGCCTCGGCTGCTCTGCCCGCTACGTCTCTTCCTGGAGGAGAATGATCTGAAAATGCTGCACACGCTGGCAACTCCCAGGCTCGGACTCTGCAGTGCGAGCTCCATGGGGCCACCCTGGCATCCACGCCAGAAACTGCTGCTCATCCAAAATACGGCAGCCCAGCTGGCCTCTGGCTCGTCACATTTCACCCACTGGCTGCCAATATGTTTCGGACTCAGTGCAAGGTGCTGCTCATCACCTTTTAAGGCCCTCGTGGCCCCAAAATACCTTCAGGGGCACCTTTGCCTGTACATTCCGCCTCGCCAGGTAAGCTCCTCTGGGGATAATCTTCCAAATGCTGTAAGATTAATGTGAACCACCTACAGGGCTTTCTCTGTGGTTTTCCTTCAGCTATGCAAAGCCCTGCCAGGAGAGACGGGTCTGATTCCCCCAGTTCCCGCCTTTAAGAAGGAGTCCAAGACGGATCTCTTCCAAGAGGCCTTCACAGATCCGTTCCCTCAATAGGTTGTATTTGGAAGCCGCCCCAAGGCTTTTGCGAATGGGGCGGCATATAAGTGTTCCAAATAAAAAATATTAGTCAATATTACTCACTGTTGTTTTGATGTCTTGAAAACTGCTCAGAGCTGATGGGATGGGGAGACATGCAAATGTTAAGATAAAAATGGATAAATCCATTGCCTCTCTCTGACAACGGATGCCTTATTTGTCAACTGCACAATATATAGAGAAGCAGGGCATGGAGTATTCTGAGAGGGAGTCGCTAGCCCGGGCGTAGGGCGGACAAAAGTGGAGGCCCGTAATGCAGCTTTCCGACGCTTGTCCGTGGTGCATGCAGGCAGCCTGGACGGAAACCCGCCTGCCCAGGGGCCCGGCCTGTGGAGCAGAGGCTTCGGGAGCTCCCCGAAAGGGGGGCAGCTCCGGGAGGGTGAGGCGCCCTTTCACGGGAGAGCTGGGAGCTGCCTGCCAGAAGGCGCCCCTGCAGGCCCTGGCACTGCCTTCCCGAGGTCAAGGGCCCCCAGGGGAGGCAGGCGTGCCTCTCGAAATGCATGGGGCTGAATTCTGGGGCCACCCCCTGGAAATGCACCGGGGCCTTTTCGTCCCGCCACCTGCAGCTTTTCTGTGTGGCACGAGGACCAGCGTCTTCCCCCTGCATGCGAAGTGTCTCTCCCAGTCAGGGGAAGCACGGGGCCCCACGGCTGAGCAGGTCACCCGCTCCCCAGCACGAGTGCCCCGGCCTGCACCCTCCTCTTCCTCACCCCGTCATACCTTTCCCGGCCATGGTGGGTTTTCAGCCGCTGACCAGCACCTGGAGCGGCTGGAAGGGCAGTGCGGCCATTTCCCGAAAAATGCCCCCCTTTCCCACCTCCCTAAGCCTCCCCATAGAGCACGGGAAGGAGAAGCCCAGCCCAGCCCTTCCCGGAAGGCACCCCTCAAAACGGACGCCGCGGGAGCCTCGGGAAGGCTCAAGGGGGCCACTCCCGCCGGCCCAATTTCTTCTGTAGCCCCCCGGGGGGAGCCTCGACCTTCCGCCCCACAGGTGCCCTCTGCATCCCACAGGTGTGCTTGGAAACTCTGCGCAGGAAGGAAAGGGGGCAGCCATTTCCTTCGGAGACCCAAGTGCAGAGATTGTTCGTTACGGAACGCTAATTATTATTAGCATTCTTATTTTGCAAATAATTAAGTTCCACGCACATGCTTGCATGCAGAAATGTTCCCCCGCTTGTTTTGCGGAACAGCTTCCTCCTTGGCCTGCTTTTGCTATGTGGAGGGATTGATTTTTATGGGGGGGCATTTATATGCCCCCCGCCTCCTGGTGGACTAGGGGCAAGGCCCGAGTGCCGGCTCCCACGCCGCCCCGGGCACATTGTAGCCCCTTTTTAGCCCCACCGCCGGGTTTTCTTGCTTGTACATGCAGGCAGCTTTCCTACCCCTGTAGGAGATCCGCATGGGCCACGTGCTCATTCGCAGCGCTGGAAAGCATTTTGGCACCTCAGTTCTTGATTTTGCAGAGGCCTCTTTGGGGGGAGCCCGGGAGGCCCCGATCCAGCCCGGTCAGCAGCAGCAGCGCGAACCCTTGGGCCTCAGAGGCTCCCGGTTGCGGCTGCAGCCCTGCCCCCCCGCCCCCCGCAACCTCAGCGCGCTTCCACCATCTTCCATCTGTCGTCCTTCAATGGTTTTCCACTTCTCTGGCTTTCCTCCTTCCACAATCAGCGCCATTAAGGAAGAGAATGAAAGCTGCCGTGGACAAGGAACCCCGGACTCCCCTGCTGGGTTGGACCTTGGGGACATTTTAAATCAGGGGTGGGTAACTTACAGGTGTTATGGCTTGCAGTCCCATTATCCTTAGCCATTGGCTATGCTGGCTAGGCATGATGGGGATTGTAGGCAGAAGCATTTGGAGAGCCGTGCGCTCTCCCCTCCTGGCTTAATGTTACAGCCCCAGTGCCAGGCCCAGGACACGCTGGTGGCCGAGGCTGTCCCCACCCCCCCAGTCGGGGGCTGCCCATGAAGGTTTCACTGCACCGTTCACGCAGCCCACCCCAGTATCGCCTGGAGCCCTTCGCCCGGCTACACGCCTCGCACCGGGCCCTCTGCGAAGCCATCACAGCTGCCTCCGGCTGGTCCTTCAAGGGACGGCGCCCTTGCATTGGTCTTGCCATTCCTGAGCGGTGCGTGATGACCCCTCGCTGGTCCAATCCAGGCCCTGCCCCAAGGAAGCCTCACCCGCCTCACGCACACAGCCCCTGCCCAAGATGCCGCTCCACACCATCTGTCGCAATAACGACTTGGTGGCACTTCGGACAGGCGACTTGCCGGGCAGGAGAACAAGGGCCCAAATGAGTGGGTTCGCATGGATTTGGTAAAAACACTTGACGGTGTTGTTCCAGTTCACTAATGAGTCATACCGTTTTGAGTCAAATCAATTATATTAAGTGCTCTGATAAAGAGCTGCAAGTGAAACCCCATAGGCTGCCATCGTATCCGTGCCTTCCCCTGTTTTGCTGGCTGAGTCTATTTTTCCCAACCTCACCCCACAGAAATGTTCAAAGGTAAATAGTTGCTCCGAGCACCTAAAACGAAAGCGCCACTTTATTCCTGAGGCACGTCGAGTGGGCCCCGTTGGCACGGAGTAGCGCGCTGCTTTGGCGTTCGTGTGGCGAAGGCTTTGTCTGCCCTCCCGCCCAGGTGCCCCTCCACCTCTGCAGGACGATTCACTTTAAAGCCCTCCTGATGAACGACTTCACGCGGGGGTCGGACACCTTCTCTCCAGTCCTTGTAAGGTGCAACTGACAGACCCTCGGTTTCCAACTGTGAGGAAGGAACACCCAGCCTCGTGGGGAAGGTCTGCACATCTAGACTTCTGAGGCTTTACTGAGTCGGCACCCCAGTTTCTGCAGTAACGAACGACAGCAGGCCTGGGTAGAGACAAGCGCGACGACAAAATCACAGCCCATGGACAGACACTTTTGTAACCTGCTAGGCACGTACACCAATACAGAGGGTAAGCTTCCCGATAGTGTTCGTACAATGGCATCTGGAAGTCTTTAGGCGTGACAGGATGTTCTAAACCGATCAGAACTGCTGGCAATGATAGTATGGAAAATATTCCTGATTGCTTTATTGACATATCTGAGAACCAGTGTGGTGTCGTGGTTAAGCGCATGGGACTGGGACTCAGACGATCTGGGTTGGAGTCCCCGCTCGGCCATGGAGCTAACTGGGTGACTTTGGGCCAGTCACAGACTCTCAGCCCAACCTACCTCACAGGGTTGTTGTTGTGGGATAAGATGGAGGAGGAGAATGATGTCAGCTGCCTTGAGCCCTTTGAGGAAAAAGACAGGCTATAAATCGAAAAATAAATAAATAAATGATCAGTTCAGTAGATTCCTTGCAGTTTGGATCAGCCTCTGTGTCTGCTTAAACATGCAAATGCGTCTGATGGAGGAGCCATTCAGGAAAACTGGTTCGACAACCTCACTGCGCAGGTGCTGGCCTCTGCGGAACTAGATGATTAAATGGGTCCATGCAGGAACCAGCGACAGCTTTGCCTCAGCTCCCTGCAGCTGATGGGAACACTGGTGCTTCCCCACTGATAGTGTTGGCCTGCAGCAGCTTCCCACTCCAGCCAAGAATTCCATCTTCACAAAGTAACGGCAGTGCTAAACAGCCACCCAGCTTGGAATTCTGCTGCTTTCTGAGAAAGGGGTGCAGGTTTGTTTTTATAACACAAAGGCACGTAGAACCCTTTTCTGCCAGGATTTATTCTGGGATTTCCCAGCACAACCCATCCTTGCCAGCAGTCCTTATTCCAGGACCTCCTTATTCTGGGAGGTCCCAGAAGCCAAGGTTCTCCCGCCAGCACCGGCTAATAGCCTGACTCTTTGTTGTAGCTCCTGTCTTAATAGCCCCGTGATTCCTCCCACTTTGGAGCACCGTGCGCAGTGAACATGCAATAGGCCCAGTTAAGGTGGGGAGCAGGGCATGGACCAGCCCCGAGCCATCCCGGTGAGGCCCCGGGTGCAACTGCACCATTTCCACCTGGAATGGTGCCAGTCATGCCGGAAGGAAGACCAGTGTGTCTCTTTTGCTTGGCAGGGCACAGCGTGAGCAAGGCACACCCGGCTTTCTCCCAGGACCCGTCTGTCTGCAGCTCCTGTCCCCGGGGCCGCTCCACACTGGAAAGTGTTTGTGTGGGGAGAGGGACAGTTGGCAAGAGGCACTGTGGAAGGGAAGGTGCAGGTGGGAAGGGAAAGCCCTGCCTTGCTCGCTTTCGCTGTAAAACCAGACCTTTGGCCCCCGACCCGTCCCTTTCCCGGGGGAATCGGTCCGGTCCATGCTTAAACACGTGGAACAATGCTGGCTCTGTCTACAGTTTTCCTACCACGCTGGAGTGGCTGTGCTTTTGCGTGTTATTCAGCTTTTTCTTATTTATTTCATGTTTATACTGCAGTTAACAAAAGCTAAAAACACACAAACGAGAAAGAGAAACAAATCGGCAGAAGACAATGCAACCACCGCAGTCGCAAGCGGTACAACAGTGGTTTTAATGCAACATTAATGCTAAAGTTTAAAAAGTTAACTGCTTCAATGCTGGGGAAATGAAAGGGATTCCGCCTGGCACAGGAAAGGAAACAGAGTAGGTGCCAGTAGGTCAGGGGGCCACAACTGAAGTCCCAAACTTCCTTGGAGGGAGGTCCCCATGAAGGGCTCCCAAAGATGACCTCAGGATCCAGGTAGGTACAAATGAGAAGAGGCAGTCTTACGAAAATTGTATGGAAATATTTTGCTTTTCCATAAAAATATACTTTTTTGTTTTTAAACTTCGAATCCGGCCCTGAGATGACTCAGTTGAACATCACAAAAATGGCAACAAGGAGGAGCAGGAAGGGGAAGAATTTGAGCAACGCGAAGTACGGAAAAGGGTTGGGCATCTTGTGCACCACCCGGGTCCTCGTGGCCTTCACCGTCCGGTCCCACTGCGTCAGGATGGCCTTCCGCGCTCCGTCCCACTTCCCCGGCCCGGTCAGACGGAACTGATATGCAGAGCAGGGCCCAAAGTAGATGTTCAGGGCCAGCTTGGGATCCGTCAGGAAAAGGAGCGGGATGTTGGGCTTGACCCCAATGCTGGAAGCCAACTCATCCATGTAGACGATGTAATCTGTTTGCAGGGTGTCGGTTGGCCGTACCTGAAGGAAAAGAGAGAGAACCTTGGTGGACCCATTTCTAGGCGCTTCAGGAAAACGCTGAGGAAAAACCTGTTTCGTTTGGAATTGTTGGAACTTGGGTTTCTTCTGGAAAGCCCTGAACTGAGAAAACAGGAATAGCTATCACCCTGGTGCAGAGGTACATCCTGTGTGATAACCCGAACGGAAGTGTCCGAACATTATCCCATGTCCAACGAAGCATGAATTAAGCAACCCCGTTGTTTGCCAGGCTATGGCCCATCCCTGCATAAGTGGGACCGTTCTTTTTGCCCGTTGCTTCACGTTCTGAAGTGCAAGGATATCTTGTGGGGGGGGTGGCGGGGGGCACACCTGAGATCTAAACGGCTCTCTTTTGCTTTCCCCTACCCATGTTCAGTTGTTGAACACGGGCACTTTGCCAGCGCTTTCACAGGAAAGCTGTCCAGAGCCGAAAGGCGAAAGGTCTTCGCCACTGCGCACCTGTCCTGAAGCGGAGAGCCCCGTGCCCCATGGAGAGATGGCAGCATTGGCTGGGTCCTGCCATCCCCAGCCCCTCGTCGCCTCTTTTGAGACCGGGCATGGCCAGTCCTCGTGGGGCTTTGTTCCCGGCCCTGGGATCAGCCCTCCTGCCCTCCTCTGAGCCCTGCCAGCTTGCTTAAACTGGTGCCCAGACCTGGCGCAGGAGTCCTGACGAGGCCTGACCGGTGCTGAGCCAGGGGGAACTGGCGCTTCACAGGGTTTGGGAGGGAGACTTCCCCTAATGCAGCCCAAAGCAACACTTGTGCTTTTTGCAGCTGCTGCTGACATAATCACCTTGTGATGGACAATTCTAGGATCCTTCTGACTTGCAATACTGTTGAGCCAAGGTCAGAATGCATTTGGATTCTTTCTCCCAGGTGCGGAACTTGGCATTATTCCCGACTGAATTTGCACGGCCTGGCTCTTGCCGCTGCGGAAAGCGGCCTGACTGCTGAAGGCCTGGGGAAAGGGAGGGAGCTGCCGGACTGCCCCGTGCCGCTGGTGGGAGGCTCTGCCTGGCACTCCTCTCGCTTCCGTGGGAGAGTGGCGCAGTGCTGCCATCTAGACAAGCGCCAGAGTTCTCGCCCCACGAGTGCGAGATCAAACCGAGCATTTCCCCCTGGTGCCACGAAGAACGTGGCCACTTGAGAAGACGATTCATGCAGAACAGAACACGGGAAATCGCATCTAGTAATGCCACTTTTACGTTTGAGGCATGAGATATTTTAGGAACTCTGACATTTTGCTGCGTTTCTTACGAAGATTTATCTTCAGTAATTAACTAATTGAACCCAATGGTTCCTTCTGGCCATTCCATCTTAAGGAGGTGCAGAAAGGGGAGAGGGAAGATTAAAATGATTGCAAAAATCTATGTAAGAAATTAAAATTAAGGATGGCCAAATTAAACGCCAACTGAACAACACGATAGGAAGCAAAAAGCACAGGAGGAGAGTGAAATCTCCCGCTGGATATGGTGGCTCTCCCCAGAGCGCCCCCCCGCCCCCTCCCCAAAGTGCTGTGCAGCAGGGCTGCTGTTACCCATCCCCTTAAAGAGACATGATGGGAGAGGCCAATAGAGCCCCCCGGCGGACGGGGCTTTCTGAACAGGGGCCAGTCCTGACATGCCCCTGAGCCTGGCAGCCACAGGGTACAAAGGGGGGTCCCTCCCGGAGGACAAATCGGGGCGAAGGCGGCAGGCGGCTGTCTGCCCCTTCACCTGCCACGGCTCTCTCATCACAGCTCCTGCCAATCTGAGTGATGCCTATTGCAAGTTTCCACACAGAGACTTTAAACCCGTGGCCTGCAGGCGATTCCTTGGCGATAAACGCCGACAACCAGAATGACCCCGGTAATGAAATGCTGGCAAGTGCGGGATCCTCCCAGGAAAGAAGCGAATGCAGGCGTGCATTTGCCCGGGGGACCTACCATTTGAGCTTCTTCCCCATCTTGTCCTCTATGTCCTCCATCATGGTGCTCCGTGGAGGCAGCTTGCACAACCCTGTTAAAAAGGAAGGATGGACCGTGATTCTCTCTTGCGGGCAGCCCTTCTACAGGTGCGCACACACCTGCCGGCCGCCCTTCCTCGTCCTGTGGCTCGGCTCTCCCCGGCTGCAGAGGAGGGCCTGAGTTGCCCGCAGGGGCTGAACGTTGCCCAGGTACCAGTGGGGCTGCGGAAAGTGCCTGTATACCAGACAGATGCTGATGCTCCAGGGGATCACGGCCGGCAGGCTGGATCCACCTCTGATCTGGTGTTAGTGGCAGGGCATTGCACTAACCCTTAAACACCCTTACGGCCCAGCGAGCCTGGAGGTCCGCTGTCGGGATGGCCGATCCGAACGACTGGACCAGGCCGATGACCGCCATCGTTGGCTTCTCCAGCAGAGGGGGAAGGATGCTCTTGTACAAGATGATTTCGTTGTTCTGGTTCTTGATGACAGACTCGTCCTCCATGCAAGGGTAGGCAGATCTGTAGCCCGTTGCACAGATGACATAGTCAAGGCCTTCCTGCCGGGTGCCATCTTGGAATATGGCGGCCGTCTCGGTGAACTCCTTCACGTTGGGCTTTACCGCGATGGCTCCACATGTGATGCGGCTGGGGAGCTCGTCGTTGAAGACGGGCTCCTTGCGCAGAGTCCTGCAGGGAGAGAGAGCACAGGTGGCTTCGGACTGTCTCACAGTGAGCGGCCCTGGGGCTCGCCGCATGGACACCATCCGACCGAGCTGCCATGCCGCCAGGCTCCCTCCTAGCGCAGACCTCACCAGCCGCTACCGGAAGCCGGGGATGCTCGCCAGCAATGCGCCCCAGCCTGCTCTCTGCCAGTCCTCTCTGCATCCGCGCAGAGCCTCGCGCAGAAGCCCATGGAGGCCTCGCCTCTCCCCCTCTGCCCACAGGCTTCATCTGCCCAGCGGCCTCTCCAGAGCCACTGCTCTAGTCTTTCGAGCTGCCACGGAGGCCGTTCAGTCCAAAGGTGGACTGTGCATCTCTCCAGCGAACCGGATCGGCACAGCCAAGGGCTCTGGCCCAGAGCCAATCTGCACCCGTCTTGCGGTGGTAGCATTACCCATTCAGTGGCATCAGGCCGAAGTTCTCATGGCTGAAGGCTCGGCTCATTTGCTTCACGTACAGCCAGTCGGAGATGGCCGTCGGGAGGGTGTTCCTGAGCATCGTCTCAAAGCGCGTGATCACCGTCATGTCCCAGGGATAGCCGTGGTCCCAGACGCGGCTCATGATCCAGGACCCGCTTCTCGAGCTGATGTAAACCTTTGGAAAGCCAGCGGGGCAGGACGCAAAGGGAACGGCCATTGCTGGGGTTCAGTGGGGCCGGCCTGGGCACCCCAAAGGGTGGGCGCTCGGAGGTGGAAGGCGGGAAGCAGCAAGAGCTATGTCACTTTTATCTAAGAATGACTCTTCAGAGACCTCTTGAAAATGGGCGCGCTCATTAAGGGCTTGTTGGGGGGGGGCGTTACGTGCGGTCCTGCCCTTGCGATCTTGGTGCTCTTTTCTCTGATGAAAGGGCCGGGATCCGCTCCCTCGTCATCCCAGGGCAGCTCTCTGGAACAATGGAGCCTCATGCAAGGCAGGGGCTATGGGGTCATATGACGTCAGACCCCAAAATAGGGGGCCAGGTAGACAAGCTGCCCGGCTTGGTCACCCTGGGTCAGCAGTTTGTCCATTAATTCCATTTCCACCCTCTGGTTCAGGCCAGATGGGTTCCCACAGCGGCTGAGAGCAGTTCAGCTCCAGCGAGGACACATGAAGAAGCGCGGGGGCTCTCCTGGGGGGCCGCCACATGGGACGGCCATCAGCCGGGCAGGCCACGGCTGCTGCAAGGGAGCACCAACAGCCCTGCAGTGGAGGCACTTCTAGGCCGGCCGATTTTAACGGGGAAATGATGCCGATGCTGCGGTTTCAGGGCAGCCTCGCCCACAACCTGAACAGAAGCATTCGGGAAGACGAGCCCTGTCCGTTTTCCAAGACTAATGGGTGCATTTAGTGATCCTAAAGGTTGGCGTATGAGCACCCTGCAATTCCTGAGCAGGATGGGCAATGTACCTGGGAGGCGGTGTGGCTGAGCTCCGTGGCGATGTCACAACCCGAATTCCCAAGGCCGATCACCAGAATTTTCTTCCCCTTAAACTTCTCGGGCCCTTTGTATTCCCGGCTGTGTAAAAAGCTGCCCTTGAACTTCTCCAACCCTATTTGGGAAAGTGGAAGACAGATATCTGGAAGAATCAAGCATGCAGATTCAAGCCCCTGGCGTGAATACACGGTGAGGTGCCGCTATGTAGTCCTCAGAAGACTTTGTCTGCTGGTGCAATTGCTAATTTGCTAGCCCAAAATACAATTACGTAAAGCACGAGCCCAGTGCCCACTAGGCGAAACTCCCAATTAAAGATGGATCCTGCTCTCAGCCGTACGGGTTTGTCTCAGCTTCTGTTGCTGGCTTAACTCGAATCCTACCTAGAAAGTGGATTTTTATCTAGACCCTGGCCTAGAAATCATGTCGCGTTTCTAAAAGCGGATGCTGCACTTGATTGCTCCCACAGTGACGTTTCGGGGCAGCGGGGACAGGGCCGTGAGCTGGGCTGCCCTCTGGCATTTTGGCCCCGGGGGGCAGCGGGCAAAACAGAGCCATCACCCCGAGGCGCAGTGGCACCTCAGACAGGACGTTCTGGCTCTCCTGTCCTGGGATTCGGTGCCATCCACCCCATTCAGCCTCCAGGCTCCCCTGAAGGCCCTTCACTGTTTGCAAGTTCGCAGCCGAGGCTCAGGGCTCTCCGTGCCAAGGGCATCCTTTTCTGTCGGGGCAAATGGGATGCTCAGAACGGGGCGAGGCTTTAGGTGGGGCAGCAGCTGGCGTGGGAAAGGGGCGAAGCGTCTGCCCAGGCACCACGATCCCAGTTCCGCTCCTGTTTTCCATGACAGGAAATAAAGGAGAACCATATTAAAGGGATTCTTGGATGCCTCGTCTGTTTTGTCCCGGAACACCCAAAAGCTGGGAAGCACAACACTGAGCTCAGCTCTGTCCTGTAAGATAACGGAGGCGCAGCTGCCTCTTGTCACCGTCCATGAACCGGGCTGGATGTCGCAGCGCCTCTCACCCTCTCCACTGCTCTCTTACCAGGGAAGCTCTTGGTGGGAACGTTTGGGTAGACGTGGTGTCCCGTGCACAGCATCACGGCGTCAAAGGCAGCCGTCTCCACCTTGCCGTCCTGCTCACTTGTGACGTCCCACTGGCCAGTGGCAGCGAAGTCCGAGCTCTTCCTGATGTTGCTCACAAAAGCCTTTGGGGAAACGTGCAAAGCACCAACCAGTCCCGTGCAGGCCCCAGAGCACGGAGGCGTCTGCCAGGGAGGCACGTGAGCTGCGCCTGGCCGGCGGCGGGAGTGCAGAAAACGTGGCCACACAAACCTCTGCCTGGCCACTGCTCAGCTCTCGAGCGCATGTCCGCTCGGAAAGTGCTCTAGGAATGGGATCCGCGGCCCCTGCCAGGGAAGCCTCATTGCAAAGCTTCTGGCCACGTGGACATCACTGTCAGTGCCGCGAAGACGGGCTTCCGGGCCACGAGGCCGCGCTGGGAGGATCGGCGGCTGGGGGCAGCTCGAGGGCAGGGCAGGAGAGCCACGGCCTGGGCTAGCCAGGGCGACCGAGAGGAGAACGGGCGGTGGGAAGCGAGCACTGGCGCTCTTGGGGAGGAGAACTTGGACACAGGCATGGAAGCACAGAAATGGAGACACTGAGTGAGTCAGAAGGGGTTCCCTGGGCCATCTAGTCTGACCCTGGCTCCAGCGGGCTCCACTCATGACGTGCCTACCATGTGCATGTCCAGGAGACTAAGAGGCAAGGAGCATGGGCATCATGTGGAGACACCTGGAAATTTCCCCTTCTGCGATCCCTCCCCACATTCCCGGAGAGGCAAGTACAGAGGAAGTAGAGCAGGGATCCAGGGCTTAGGCAATGGAAGTGGGCAAGCCCTGAACCCAAAATACAATGCAATACAATATTTTTTAAAAACCAGGCAAACATTCTTCTTCACCACAAACCAGGGTAGACTCACGGGGTGGAAGGGGCCAGAGCAGTGGGGGGGAGTGGGGCGGGAGGTGCAGGAGCGCAGCTCGCCTGCCACAGCTGGCATGGCCAGGGAGGAGCTGTTGGGGGTGTCGCCCGGGATGCACCCGGACTCCCGGGCATCCGGAAGTGAGGCTGGGGAGGGCCAGCTGAGCTCCTGCATGGCGACCGGGCTGACTGAGTATCGTCTGAACTTGCTGCCTGAGCCTTCCCGCTTTTTCCGCATGGGGGGTCGCGGGGAGTAGGCGTGAGACACCCTCCTGGACCGACTGCCAGCATCAGAGGAAGGCGGGTCTCCGTGGGGGCTGCACTGGTTCCCAGCGGGAATCCTTCCCGAGTAGATGTCGCTGCAGGTACGGGGCCGCTCCGCTCCACCTCCCCTGGGCAGTGGCGCGCCTGGCTGCAGGGGAGGCCCCTTGGCCCGCTCCTCTTATGTCGAGGCCACGTGGCTGAGCTCTCCTCCGGCAGAAAGGCCTGATCTGCCTTGGCACATTCGCCCTACGCATTCCTCAGTGTCCTACCTTATGATGGATTATTTGGGTTTATATGTATATATCGGGTGTTGATTTGTAAGCCGTCCGGAGACGCGCGCTGTAAATGGATGGGATAAAAATACCAAATAAATAAATAAATAAATAAATAAATAAAATAAAAATAAAATACCTTAAACTGTATGTATTTGACAAGATCAAAGTGCTTGGCATACATCCAGAGATACTCATGAAGCTTGGTGTTGTGCAGATAATTTGGGAATTCCTCTGGGAAGGGGAAGTCTGGAAAGCACATCATCTCCTTGCAAGAGTTGGTGAACACCGACCGGTAGATGCTGGCTCTGCCTTCCTCCACCGACTCCTGAGGGAGGAGGGAAGCAAGCACAGACGCCGCAGTGCAGCTGCTGCAGGGGAAGCCCAGGCCAGAGGGGGCAGTGCCCACGGTTGCCCCGAAATGTGGGATTCCACACCTCCCACGTGGCTCTCGGTCTGCAGCACGAGAGCATTTCTCGTGCCTCATTTGCAGGAGGGCGGCCCTGGGTGGTGCGGTGCAGCCGGACAGAGTGCAGCATCCTCAACAGACACGTGGCTTGGGCGGAGAGGGGTGAAAAAAATTCCTCTAGCTGAAATTTTCATGCACCTCCACCAAATGCCTCCCAAAGCAGGCCATGAGCCAGGACGCGCCTCCCCTCTGCACTGAAACGGAATGACTCCACCCTGCCCCCCAGATGTGCATGTTAGGGGAAATAACACAGAAAAACCCGTATGCTTGGGTCACACACACAAACACCTGCACAGTAGGGAAAACTGCACACTAAGACACAATATAACAGAGAAAATAGTTTGAAAGGAGCCATGCATTCGCCAAAAGTGCCTCCAAGAATACACGCCATAGGAGAATGCGTACACATTTTCATCAGATTTAAAAGAAATGACATCCACCGATGCAGAACTGGGCTGAAATTACAGGAGGCATTTTTTGGGGGAAATTACAGTAGGAACCAAAGTGTTTTGTGAAGTGAAACAATTCTGGTAATCATGACTGGAGGTGTGTGACACCTGGTGCATTTCGGTATCAGTTTTAATGAAAATGATCTCCGGTGATCTTATAAAATTACATATGATTTGGAAAGGAGGCAGCTCAGCCGGAACGTCGGTGTTGCTGTGAGGTTTCCTCTCTTGGAGGGGCCTGGAAAACGCTTTCCGAGTTCGGTTGCCACCATTGGAGAAGTGTCCCGGTCGGCTGATCTGCGGGTGACATGCTTAGAGCGCCGTGCCAAAACTTCTCCCTGCTCACCTGTGGAGCTGGTGGTTCTGGTTTGGCCGGGGGCGGAAATTCGAGCCATTATAGAAATGGTCACAAAACACTTCAGCAAATCTACACAAAAGCGATAAAATGATCCCCGTTTGGAAGCGGCCCAAAGATCACGGCAGGCTGAACAAATATGTTAGATAAGGCAAGAAACTGCATGCCTGAACAGCTGTGCACTATGTTGTGTTATCTAACACATTTGCTCTTGGATTTGCTCTAGTCTGCGAACAGCGAAGACGATGGTCTGACGATGGGACACAAAGACAGGAAAAGAGAAAGCCCGCAAAGAGCTGGCTGCTGCCGCATCTGGTAGAGACGCTCAGTTTGGAGGGGTCTTTGGGAATCCGTGCAAGCAGTGGCTGCACTTCTGCACGAAGGTAACAGACCAGGAGTAGCCTGCATCTGGACGGCTCTGAGCATTTCCCTCCAGGGCCGTGCCGCACGGAGGGATCAGCCACATCCGGCCCCTTCCGGGCAGCTCCCTGTGGTCCAGGGCTGCAGCCCAGGCTGGGGGTTCGGGCTGCCACGTGCCACCCGTGGCAGCCCCTCCTGGTTCTGAAGGGGACCCACGACTGGACTGGGGAGCAAGAGGACGGGCCCATGCTCCCGCTAGAGCAGCACCCGCAGACCTTTCGGCCCGCCATTGGCAAGGCTGTGGGCAGATGGTCGTGTTGGCTGCGCCATCGCGGGCTGGCCGCAGGGACGCTGGCCGCCTCTCCGAGGCTCATCATGCCTTGATTCGGACACTGTCCTCCCACCTGCTCCCTGTCACATTGCTCTGACCGTGAGGAAGCTCTTCCTGATGTCCAGCCTGAATCTGGGTTGTCGCAACTTGACTTGATTATTCCGTGTCCTGCACTCCGGCATCAGCGAGGAGAGACCTTGGCCTTCCTCTCTGTGACAGCCTTGGAGGTCCTTCTAGAGGATCTCATGTCCCCCCTCAGCCTTCTCTTCTCAAGGCTGAACATGACCAGCTCTCTCCGTCTCTCTTTGCAGGGCAGCGTTTCCAAACCCTGCATCATTTCTGTTGCCCTCCGCTGGACCCCTTCTAATTTGCCTGCATCTTTCTGAAGTCTTGGTGCCCACAACTGGACACGGTGTTCCAGGTGAGCTATTGTGTCTTCGCTCCTTTTCCTTACCTTCCACAAGTCATGATCTCTGGAAACATGGCAGCAGAGATCAGAAGGGCCGGGACGGCCTGCACCAGCTGCTCATGACTGCAGCCATGGGGTGAGCACGTTCATGGGTCGGGGGAGACGTTTGTCCCCACACTGCACTCACCGTGAACCACCACAGTCCGCCGATGCCGTCGCTCCTCTCGAAGCAGGTCGGCTCCAGCCCTTCCTCCAGGCAGCTCTTGATGGCGGCCAGCCCACTCACGCCCGCCCCAATGACGGCCACTCTTCTCACCATGGCTGCCTAGCGCAGGAGATGCACGGGAACGTCCTCCAGGCAAGTCCTCTGCCTAGCAAGCGCTTGTGTATCTTCTACAGGGGGCAACAAAACGCAGCAGGTGTCTCTCTCGTAAGTCCCATCTACCTGAGCGATGCCCACCTATGCTTGTCCTTCACATCCCCCAGTACGGGGGGTTGATGGCCCCTTATAAACTACCTACCACTCTGTGCCGAACCTGGAGAAGCACTTCAAATCCTAGCAAACTAATCCACCTTAAATAAACGATTACATAAAATCAATGGGTAACGACACATCATGGGAGAGTCAAATGAGGAGAGGCTTGGCTTGGGCGAGGGTTGAATGACCTGAACCCCCTGCTTAATGATTTTCAGCAGCCTGGAAAACAGCAACCTCTGCTCTGGCTTTCACGCAACTGCACACGAGCACGTGGAGAGGCCCTCGCACCTCCTGCCAGGTTGCAAAAGTTTCCTCAAATGCAAGCCGTGCTCTGCCAGGCCACGGAGATGCCTCGTTTCCCACCTCTAGGAAGATGGCCCCAGATTCTGGCTTGCGGGGGCTTTAAGCATTGAGCCTAGGAATGGAGGGGGTTATAAGCTGAACTGTGGCTGGAAAAGCCCGAAGCAGCAGCTTTCAGGTTAGGGTCAGCCCAGACTGTGTGGGGTTTGGAGCTGGCATGGACCCCCGAAGGCCCTGCTGCGAAATGACGGCTACCTACACACCTTTTCGCTCTTTCTGGCAGCTGTCCGAGAAACACAGAAAAAGAGGGATTTACAGATTCAGGCACAACAGCAACTCTGGGAATAAATAGGAAGACCCCTTCCCTCACATTCCACGCAACCCTGTCACGAGCTGTTCCCCCATCTCCAGGCACGATCTTACTTGGTCCTGCGGTGCAGTTCTTCTCCTGGTCTCACCGGCGCCCTGGCAGCGCGATGTGGAATTGGCAAGGGAGCGCACATTCTTATCCTGGCCAGCTCTGGAGGACGGCCTTGGGAACGTGGGAGGAGTTTCCCCGGGAGCAGGAGGGCTGTGCGGCGGACGGCCCCGGGGGTCCTGGTGGTCTCCTCACGGAGCAGGATGCAGTGCCGGGGGAAATCGTGATGGGCAAACCCGCTTAGAAGTGCGTCCTCTGGTTCTGCTGCAGGGAAGACGCTCTCCAGTGCATCGTGCTGCTCTGGGCCTCGCTGGCCCGTTCCTTTGCAGCACACTGACGGCGAGGGTGGGGGCAGCGAGGGGAGCGGAGGGGCGGAACGGCGGAAGGGCAGTTCGCGCAACTTGTTTGCCTTGGTGGCTTGGCAAGCGGCTGGCTTCGGCAGGTGGGTTCGGCTTTCGGGGTTGAGCAAGCGAGAGCCGGGTCAAAGGGGATGCCAAAGCTCATGGAGGGCCCCCGTGGTGGCTGCTTATGTGGTTGCCGCTTATCCATGGGCCAGGCTCCCGCTGGCTGCCACAGAAGCATGGCATAGTCAGGCTGAGGGAGGCAAAGCGATGGAAAGAAGGAAAGCAAGAAGGAAAGGAAAGGAAAGGAAAGGAAAGGAAAGGGGGAACCGAGGGGGAAAGTGGAGGCAGAACAGCGAGGAGTGGAAACAGAGGCTTACTGGGACAGTGCGCCTTGCCCAGGAATCCCCACACGAAATGGGAATGTGTGGCTGCTGCTCCCCGAATCCCGTCCCCGTGTTGATCAGTTTCATCCTTTAGATCCCTCTGACAATGGTGTTCATGAGCAGAGGGGTCATGTATTCCCCCTCATGAAGCCCACCCCCTTCTGCCAGTGCCCCCTCGTTTCCACCACTTCAAAGCCCACTTCTTATCAGTCGCTTCTTTCGAAACAGCCCATGAATGTCGTCATCTTGTGACTTCTTTGGCGCCTGAATAGGTGCAAAGTTTGCGATGCCGGGTGCCAAGGACGCCTTTTGGCCGCCGTGCCGCTTCAAGGCACTTTCCAAGCAGCCCGGGCAGAGCCGAACTTTTCCACGGTTCTCGTGCGTCTTATTCTTCCATGGCTGCTCTTCAGGGTGCGGAAGCGGCAGTCCGCCAGATCTGGGAGGACCGGGCCGCTCCCACCAGTCTGTGCCAAGCTCCGAATCGCCGGCAACCCCTGGCGTGGCAGGGTGGAGAGCAGGTCCGTTCCCGTCTCTCCTTCCTTTGGTTCGCCCGGCAGGGAAGCAGCCATGCGCACCTAAAGGGCGCAGTTCTGCCATCACTGCTGGCATCTCTGAGTGGAGGAGGGGTGAGCGGAGGCCGGGGCAACAGAGAGGGAGGATCTGCCGTGTGCCTCAGCCTGGATGCAGTCCTGGGATGCAGAACTGTTGAGGCCCCCCCTGCCCCCAACCTTGTCTTCAGTGTGAGCATCCCAGATTCCCGAAATACCAACTCAAGTGCTGGGGGCACCCCATGAGAACATCGACACTGGCAGACATCGTTCCTCAAAGGGAGCAGGTCCACCCTTGGTGTCCCTCTGCAACGGGCAGCCCCGGGAGAACGCCGGGCCGGGTTGGCACACCGTGAGAAGCAAAGGCTGAGTTTTGCCCTTCTTGGTCGCTCCCGGCGGCAGCCCAGCATTTCAGCAGGGCCTGTTCGGCTTCCCACACCTCATTACAGCTCCTTCTGATGTCTGGACCTGGGAGCCCCGTTTTACCATTGGCAGCAAGGAAAAACGATGGCGTCCGTGGGAGGAGCGGCAGTGGAGGGGGCTTGTCCAGGCACCCAAACAGGCGTGTCATCTCTTGCTTTGCCCGTCGGCTGTTTACTCCCCAAAATAGGGAGAAGGTGGGTGGATGCACGGAGAGAGAAGAGGGGCATTGTGGCAAAAGTGATTATATTAATTAAAAAAAACTCTTTGGAGCGGCAGTGGATACAGTTACATGGGGGGCGGGGTAAGAACCAGCCCCAAAACCTTCAGTGGACCAATTAGGAAGTGGAAGTTCAGGTCCATAAGGCACAGAGCAGTGTCTAAGAGGATTCGGCTGGGGTGGGTGCTGGGATGAGCGGCAGGAGCGGGAGGATGGAACGGGGAGCATGGGAACAGTGGCTCTGTCCGACTGATAGGCTGAGGCAAAAATCCACGTGCTGTGCTGTCTCCCGTGGCATGTGGACCCACCCAGCGGCTGCGTTCAGACGCTTGGCAAGCAAAGTGGAGTTTCCCCACCATGGGTCTCTCGTGTTGTCTGAACCCAGGATTGTGGTTTCCACACAAGTACCACAGAGTCCTCTGGAAAGAGCAGCAACGGCAGAAGCCACTCTGGCCATCCAGCCCCTATGTGCAGACCAGTGAGGAAGAGGCAGGCACCACAGGCAGGAGCAATGCCTCTTGGGATTGATTTTCAGGTGCAGTGGCTGATGGGATACGCGCCAACAGCAGGAGGACAGAGTTGGCAGGGTGGGAACCACAGTAATGCAGATGCCGCTTGGCCATCGGTCAGGTGGATCACAGTAAAAAAATGGGAACTATGGTGACAATGCAGGGTTGGTTGTTGGGTTGTGTGAACCCAGCCAGTGTGTTTCTTAGGGACAATATGAAATTGAAACTCTGGAACATCCTTTGGAATGCTTCCCAGTGAACAGGCGGCCAAGGACAGAATGGTTAGGAGCTCCTTGAAGAGACTGATAGATTTGCAAAGTGTTCTACATCCGTTGAGCATCGCCAGGGCAGGCTATTCCATATCAGCTCTCCAAAATGTCAACTCCTAAATACCGCTGCACATCATTAATCAAATGCGCAACTCGCACTGAGGTCAAAGCTCCCAGCAAAACATGTTCATTTCAGATGTTGGCTTCCTTCATCTCATGCAGCCATTGGAACTTCAGTTTGGAGAGAAGGGGGCTTCTCCTTTTTGAACCGAAGGGGACAGCCGAGTTGCGTTCATGCCACCCAGCCACGGGGAAAAACACAGGCCCCTAGCTTTTTAATCATCTCTTTAACTTCCTTCCTCCACCACTGACCCTCCCACCCTCATTCAGGCCAGTGCCCGGATGCATCTCCCCTTTGTTCCAGCTCGCTAGGAACGGTGCAAGCAAACACAATCATTATCTTGGCCACATGTTTGGCAATGTCTTGGCTTCAGTTTTGGGCGAAAGGGTCAGAATTTTCTTTACACATGACCTGAAGAAATTCCTGGATGAGGAGCGAGGCAAGTCAAATGCACAGGGCAAGAATTTTCTTCTGATAATGGTTCGGGTTTATCTAGCAGCTATCTGTAAATTAAGAAAACGATTTTGCATATCAGACCCGGGGGAGGGAAAATATGATCATGCACCTCAGTATTGAAAAACTTCTCTGCAGAAAAAGGTAAAGGGATGCATGAAATGACAGGTAAAGGAAGCAAGACAGGTTCCCGCAGGCTGAAACCTCAATTCCTGGGGAAGAGTTGGTTGCAGCGATATTGTGTGAATCCAGCTCTTACTTCCTCTCTTGTTATTCGCTGCTTTGTTTTCGCCAATTGGCTTCTAAAATGCGAGCTATTTTTGGAAGGAGTCTTCTTGGAAATGACATCCTCTCCCACAGGCACGCTTGTATGAAGTTCATTTGTTCATTTTATTTCTCTTCTGACTATTTTTTAAATTTTACACAGCTGTGCCTGAGACACTGAATATTTTTAATGTGGTCGACCAGCAACATCAAGGCATACGGAAATTTAAATTAGACATGGATGGAAGAAAAAGAGCTCAGTAAAATCCAAGGCGACGTGTTCAGGCACAAAAAGATGCACCCAGGTGCCGTCTTGGAGGTCATGAGGACGTCTTGTAGGTCATGAGGACTAGCTCCTCCGCATGATTGAAATGTGTGAGGATGCGTGGCCTGGGTTCAGCCCGTCTCTTCTCCTTGCACAGTATTCGCATTCCTCCTCGTACCCTGAGATCGCCACGATTTGAACCTGAGCACAGCGAGATATTCCTGACGTTCTCCAGAAAAGCTTTGCGCCAAGGGGGACCCTCCTGGCCAGTCCGCTGCCACATCGCTTGTGCCTTTCTCCCAAAACTTGCAGGCAAAGGTCAGGTATCTTGCTCTGGCTCACGCTACCAGTTTCTGTGTTACCAGACTTTCTGTTACTAGGATAGCAAACGAAAACCTCCTCATTTGCATACAGACCACGGGGGCCCGTGGCTTTACCTCAGGTGCCACGAACTCCAGAGCGCTGCATGTCTATTTGGGCACCTGTCCAGGCAAAATATTTCAGGCAATATATGCTCATGGACCCGCTGAGTCGCGTGCTCCATGGAGAGCTAGGAAAGAGCAGCTGAATGAGCTGACTTGTTTGTGTCTGATCGAACGAGAGAGCGGCCTTGGCGCGGAACAGAGGCTTCAAGTTCTCGGCTTCCCCAACAAGAGCAGTTCTGGGCCACGGCTCGGGGGGCGAAAATCGCCCGAAGCTGCCCCCACCCTGATCTGGTCAACCGAAATGTTCCCTCTGTGCTAATCACAGGCAGGCACCCCCCCCCCCGCCCTTTCCTTCTATTTTCTGGACTGAGATGGAGAATGTTTTTTACTGTCAGAGACAATCCGTTCCTTTGGACTCGTGTCCATGCATTATGACCCGGAGGTTGGAGTCATTCGACCCGTGGAGCAGCCTGGAAGGTGCTCACCCTCCGGCTCGGTCCTGCCCCTCCGCTGGGAGCCTTCCGGCGGGGACTGGGGCGCCCCCAAGGGGGCCTGCAGCCTGCCTGCCGGAGCTCCCACCCAGAGCCAGGCCCCTGCGGAGGGCGGTCTGCCTGGCTGCGCTTTCTGTGGGGCTGGCACGAGACCTCCTGTTGGGGGGTGGGGTGGGGGGGAACCTGGCAAATCCGCAGAACTCCATGAAATCCAGATGCTGTGCTCCATTTTGGGAATGGGAAGGTCAGCCGGATTCTCTTTTTTTTCCCCCCCCAAAGATTTTTATTAAGATTTTAAACTACATACTAAAAAAATCAATCATCAAATACATTGGACGTACTGGGTCAGCCCCCTACAACATCTCTTTTTAGCATTCTATAATCATATTCAAATCGATTTATAAAAATTTAAAAACATCTTTAAATCTAAGCCAAGTCCTGTTTCTCCAGCCAGTCATAAAAAAGGTCCCAAGTTTGATCTTCTTTCTCCTTCAGTGATGGAGTCAGTCTGTCCATTTCTGCACAGTCCAGAATCTTTTTAAAAATCAGTTCCTCAGTGGGTAATTCCTCACTCTTCCAGTATTGAGCTAGCGCAATCCTCGCCGCTGTGATTAAATGTAACATCCAATACACTTCTTGTTTGCTAATATCTTCCGGTACAATGCCTAACAAGAAAATTAGCCGGATTCTCCTTGACGCCTCCGCTGACCTGACCTGTTCAGGAAAGGAGTGTTTCTGATAACCAAGGAATCATCTTATTTATTTATTTATTTATTTATATGCGTATTTGAAGGTCACCTGTAACTGCCTAGGCCTTCTATGCCGCCTCGGTCTCTTCTTGCGTCTTTGTTAATTGAACATACTAGGCTGCATTGAAGGGCATTGTTTCTGTCAACAGACGAAAAACAGTGCTTTACTTATACTGGCTGGAAGGAAAGCTCTCCAGGATGCTCGAGTCACGTAGTGTGTGCCTCTGACCCTGGCCCACGTCTCTCCACAAACACTTCTGTTGAGAGCAAGATCACACAATGCCATCAGTGTCGCGAGCCGAGGTTCCTCCTTTGAACCATCACCAGCCGCAGACCACTTTCCTTGCAAATGTTGTTGCTCCCAAGTACAGATCTCTCAGAACGGATCTCTGCGCCTCCCTGAAGCCGAGCGCAGGTCCTCTCCGTGCTGTGCTCTCTCAGTTGGGCCTCCCGTCTCTGCTGACGCCTCGTCACGAAATGGGGGGGGGGGACCTACCTCTGAGAATTCCTCCTCCGCAGGGCTGTACGTCTTGGCTGCTCTCAGGAACCGCCAGGCTCCGCAAAGCGCCTGGCCTTGAGATTATCTAATCACCTCCTCCTCCTCCATCTCAGGATCTTGACCAAGCCCATCCTCCCCAGTCTCTCTGTAAGCTGTCGGCTTCCAATTCCAAATCGTCTGCGATGCAGCCAGCAGTCTGGGGGAACGGTTGCCCCAAACGGCCAGCCTTCCCCCTCCCAGCAGTAGCTGTGCCGGCTCCGGAAAGGGTGAGCCGTGCTTGGCACCGGTACCAACACACAGGCTGCTTCGCTTCACGCTCGTTCAGCAAAGCCCGCACCCGAACATCAGAAGGGGCGGGAGGTCGAATGAGCCAGATTTTCCCTGGTTTGCACCTTACCCGAAACCTGAAGCATCCACCCAACCTCCACAATTCATGTGCATCCAGGCAAGATCCAAAGAGGGTGTTGCACATGGACAGAAACCCAGCCTTCTGCCACTCGACCCCAATCCCAGCCGGAGCCTTCCTTCGCCCAGCCCCAGACACGCGGATCAGCACCCGGGGGCTGTGCTGATGGCCGGCTTGGTCTGCCCGGCCCACCGGCCTGCCCTGCGGGTCGCAGCCTCGCGGAGCGCGCCCAGGGGCCTCTCATGGGCACTCCCTGGCCAACGGAGGGGCGCTTCCCCTCCATTTCAGGGGGGCGCAGGCGTCCCTGTGCAGCCCCGATCCCTCATTCGCGGCAGCCTGCAGGGCCTTTTCAGAGCCGTGGTCCTCCGGGCCTCTCCCACGTTTTCCAGCCCTTCTGCAGGAATTTTTCTTTGGGGCGGGGAGGGTGGAATGGGAAAATCTGGAACCCTAAACTGCATGAAGAGGACACTCTTCCTCCTGCTGTTATGTTGCACCGCCACCTCGTGGTGGGTCCATGAAATAGCTCAAAAGGCGGCGAAATAGAAACGCCAGAGAAAAGTTCTAGGTAAGGATGCATTTTGCAGCACGGAGCAGGGCAAGACATTTGTACGCAGCAGTGAGTTTAACCCCCCATGTAGAAGAACCCGGAGTGCAGCTAGAGCAGATCGGGGCCAAAGCAGGACGAACAAGCAAGCAAGCGAAGGCAGGAAGATTCTCATTAAGAGAAAGAAGAAAATGCTCATCGGCTGAGCCTGCCCAGCTCCATGCGTCGGCCTGCGGCACGATGTCCTGAGACCCTCGAACCTTTCAGCACCTCCAAAGGGGGCAACACAAGCCTTTCCCGTGATATTGGGCTGGGTCGGGAAGCGGGAAACATGGAGACAAGTTGTTCTCCTAAAGCAGTGACGGTGAACTAAGTGATGAGACCGAGTGCCCAAACTGCAACCCAAAACCCACTTATTTATCGCAAAGTGCCAACTCTGCAATAATATCTGAACACTGAGGTTTTAGTTTAGAAAAAGCAACTCACAGCCAGTCCAAGCAAAAAAAATATATATATCCTTGGCAGAGCACTGACCGGCCATGCGAAAGCTCGGATGCGTCGCAGCTAATGAGTCGCAGCTCGTGACGTCATCACCTGGCACCGCTACTCCTGTCTGAGCATGCGCATGGCCCCTGTGTGTGCTGTTATCCGATGCTCGGCTGCTGCGGTGATGCTGGGGCGACTTGGCTCGCATGCCGACAGACAGGGCTCTGTGTGCCCACCATGGCTTGCGTGCCATCGGTTCGCCACCAGTGTCCTGGGGTTGGCTTATTCTGGGCTTCCTGGTCCCAGGTCCATGGCCTTGAGCGATGGGAGGAGAGAGGCCGAGCCGCGGCGGACTGGCCTGGTGCAGGATCTGGCCTCAGGGGCCAGCAACTCTGCCTCTTTCTCCCAACCAAAATTCCCCCCGGAGGGTTGAGCAAGGGGGTTGGCGTGAGAGAGACAGCAGGGGGAAGGGAGCGAGTATGTGTGCATGTGAGGGGGAGAGAGCTCACAAGCAGAATGTGTTCACTTCTCTTCCCCGCAAAACCCAACGACAAAACGCGCACATTTCAGCAATGCACCAGCCTTGGCTGGCTTGCGCACCCTGTGGCGCCCACGACAGTTTCTTGTGCATTTCCAAATGTGAGCATGAAAGAACTGGGGACCCAGAGTCCTTTTTTAATAATTTCCAAAACCTGGAGGGGAGGCTGCTGTCACTCAAGCATCTGTTGTGATCGCTGTGGAAGGACTTTAACAGCGGTGTGTGGTTGGTTGCTGTGCTTGGCATTTTCCCCCCTTTGAAAATGCAGGATGTACTTCCTTGGTGCTTTGGCTGCTTTCCCCCTGCTTTCTTTTGCGTTGTTGCCACCTTTAATTTTTCCGTTTTTTATACTGAGTGTCAGCAGAGTGAAACAAAACAAAATAAAAATAGTGAAGACAAAAGGAAATACCCCTATATCTTTTAGATGAAGCTCTCTAGCTACCTCCGACACACTATGCATTGGCTTCAACAAAGGCAGACCAACTATCCATACATATTTTTAAACATTTGTATATTACGCCCAAAGACCACTGTTCAAAAATTGACAATTGTTTAAGTCCTCAGCTCTTTGTGTTTTCCAAGATGGCTGCTCATCCTTCCCGTGCTGTAATATTAGCCTTTTAATTGTCAAAAGAGTGCAGATAATACACTGACCTTGTGTTAGGTTCCGAGTAGCAAGTAGATCGGTAAGAGGAACATGCGCATTGCTAAATATTCAAGAGTTTTCCATCACAGAATTTCTCTGGATTATCATGTCCTCCTCCAAAGAGGCAGTCATGAGGCAGCGCCAGATCTTACGGGTGAGAGAAGCTTGCATTCCGCCATTAGCTGATTTCACAAACCCATTAAGAAAATCATGGCATCCATACCTGGGCATGTGTGGAACTGGATACATGCCGAGATCCGCTGACCCTTCTGAGGCTGACGGCAGCACGATCTACTGCTCAGGGCACTCCAATTTGCCGTTTCGGTTTTTTTCCAAGACCAAGTTAGAGCACAGAGAAGCCACATTTTCTAGAAAGGCTGTGGCACTTGATATCAGAGCTCAGGAGCCTGAATGTCTGTTAACGTGTTGACAAAAATTTCTGAGAGGGAAAACCGGTTCATGGAGACCCCTCCGCTGAGGTTCTCCCTGGGAATACCTGGGATGTGTAACCCTGAGCCCCCTTGACCTGCTCCATGCCTCTCTGTCCATGACCAGCAGAGGACCTCTCGAAACTTCATCCCAGCGAAGAGGCGCTCAGCGCAAGTGATGCGGGCTCACGGCTTGTTGTTGCTGCTAGTCGCGAAGTCGCGTCCGACCCATCGCGACCCCACGGACAACACTCCTCCAGGCCTTCCTGTCCTCCACCGTCCCCCAGAGTCCGCCCAAGCTCACACCGACTGCTTCCGTGAATCCATCCAGCCAGCCACCTCAACCTCTGCCGTCCCCTCCTTCTTTTGCCATCGAGCTCATGGCTTAGGACCGTCCTTTCATGATGCACTGGACTGTATATTTCTTTTGCCTCAGAAATCTCCGATAGTTCTTTGCCCCCATATAATTCCATGTTTAGCAGGATTTGCAGAGTGGGAGAAACCTTTAGGTCCCTGGTTCTGTCCCATGGCTGGAGGCACAGAAGCATCAAGAGGTCACTCCAACCTCGCCACACTGCATCCAGGCCAACGAAGCCCTTTCCGTGGATGTCTGAAGCCCCAGCCGCACATCTCTGCAAACTTCAGAGTCCTGGAATACATTTCTCAATTTCTCCTAGGCAGGAATGCATCAACTTGTTTACCCAAATACTGTCAAGGCCCCCAAGCAATTAGATATGAATAAATCTTTTTCAATTCAACAAGCACACCCTTTTGGACAATTCAGACATATTTCTGAGTTATTTATTTAAAATTACGAGGCAGGAGAGATTCGTCATTTTGAACCAGAGGTACATAAACATTCCCTCACACGACCCTAAATTACTAGAAAACATTGCAACCGATTTTCAGCTGGCACTGAACATCACTTGATTTGCTGTAAAGCACATTTCTGTCTATGAGATGCCTTCTGCAGATGTAAGCGACGGACGACGGGCACTTTCTCTGCCCACATTTCCAGATCATATTCAAGGCATTTTCGTCAACACAGAGAAAGGAACACGCACCCCTGTGTACAAGCCTGTTTCCTCTTCCACTGTTCTTCTGGGAAACAGAAGAATTCCTCGGACTCTTAATCCATCTGTGTGTTATTTAGCTCCAAGTGGGCGCTTGCCTTTTACAGAAGAAATGGCCGCTGCTAGATTGTCTAGTAATGCAAACAGGCAATGCTGAGAAGTGATCCATCAAATGTCTTTTCACTGATTTGTCTGCAGTTTGACTGTGAAACTTACAACTGACAAATGTCCACCAAGTTACCCAGTAGAAGGTGGCCCGGTGGCTCGTGTGCCCCATAACGAGGGCATCACAGGGCTGCTCCACAGCTCTCCTTTTTCACTTGTGGACTTCCACGGGGAGAGGTTTACTCCCAGCTCAGAGTTCGGTGAAATTTGTCTTCCTCTCGGCAGATCCCTTTCCTGTGTTGTGCAAGAAGTCAGTGGGTGAAAAGTAGCTGTGGAAAAATTGCGCAATGCCTGCTCGGCGGAGTGGCCTCTCAGGTGCTTCCTTGCCAGAGAAGAGTGCTGGTCGGAGCCATCGGCCAAGGGCCTGGCGAGGCTGGCCTGGGGAGACCGGCACCGAGAAGCAAGGGGGCTGTGGGGCACAGCGGACCCCGGGAGGGGTCACGCCACAGGCGACATCTGGAGGAACCTGGGGGAAGCCCGGGAACGAGCCCCTGGGAGGCCAGAGCTTCCGTGGGAAAGCTTATGGCGCGACCTCCAACTGCCGGGACCGGCCATTCCGACGCTCGGAGAAGTTCTTTCCCAGGCCGCCTGCCCAGGACCAAACCCACACATTGCTTTGTGTTCCTTGGTCGTCTTTCCCACTGGCTGCACTCAGCGCAAATGCTGGCCAGATGTGTGCAGATGGGGCGATCATGCTGCAGAGGTCTGTGGATTCGTTCCCTCGGGGTCCTGGTACGTCAAGGGCCCGCTCCTCTCATGGGAGCCTGCTGTTCCTTGACGCCTGTGGCATCTCCAGGCTAGCAGAACCGGCGGAATATTATGATTGCTCGATTTGTAATAAGGCTGCATTTCTGCACACACGCAGTGGAGCTTCTCTCGCCTGCAGGGGATGTCGATGCTGCGGCAGCCGGAGGATCGGCAAACGAGGCAGGCTGTGGCGAGAGCGGTGCTGAGAGGGACCCCTTCACAGGCTGTGGCCGAGGCATGGGCTTCGGACGGGTGCCCCATGCCTGACCGGTCCTTTGACTGGAGGTGGTGCTGCAGCACCAGCCTGTGCTACTGGGGTGGCACGGCCAGGTGGGATGCACGGCAAGGTGCCGGCACTACGGCACAGAGCAGGAACTGCATGGCCGGAACCTCCTGGCTGGGCAGGGAGCACAGCGAGGCAGGGCCTGGGCCGAGCAAGGGCGAGGCCCGGAGCAAGCAGGAGGCCCGCTTGCGTGGCAGGGGCAGCTCCGGGGAAAGGGCTCGTTCTCGTGCAGGGCTTCCCAGGGCTCCCAGCTCAGGCTCCCCTCCTCAGGGTGCTGGTGGCTCTCACTGGGCCTGGGATCGGTCCTGCGAATGCCACCCTGACTGTGAGCCGGCACCCCAGAGCAGCCCAGATCCTGACGTTAATGCGAGGCACAATTCAGCCACAGATATCCTGCAGAAGCCCGGCTGGAATTCATGGGGGCCTTAGGGGAAGGAAGCCGTTCCTGCTCGTTCCACTGGGGCCGCTCGCAACAGCTTCCCGGAGAAATGGGCAAGATGAGCCAGATCAGCCGCGATGAAAAACACCACAGCTCTTGCCTCACCCTGGCTCATGCAAGGGCTGCCTGGGATGCTTATCTGATATATTAATCACTATCAGATCTATCAGATCTATTAGCCACTGGAAAATATACAGACACCTGCGATCTGATGCTATCAAGTCATCCCATCCCCTTCTGGAGAGGTGATGGACTGTCTACAGGTAAAGGGCCAAAAATTTTGGCCAGGCAAGAGAGCCCCTGCCTCTTATCAGTCGTAACTGGTTCCTGAGATTGCTGAAGGATACACAAGTGTATATTATTGGGCCTCACTGAGTGACACCGTCTGATAACCTGACCTTCAGGAGATTTAGGAGTGTGTCTCCAGGGAATGGAAGAGCACCGTGACGTCCACCCAACGCAAAAGTGTGTTGGGCGTGGCTCGCCCAAGTTTACTTTGTGGGCAGGCCGGAGAGCCGGGTGCTTTTAAAAGGCATCTTTCGACTCATCTGGGCGACTAGCTCCTGGAGCTCTGACTTTGTTCTTCTCTCCCAGTCAACTGAGGGGCAAAACTCCCGCTGAAGATCTAACCCTCCAAAAGTGGGGAGAAGAGGCCCTCCACAACAGCCAACATGAAGCAGGTGGGTACACCTGACCTGTAGCTCCCTGTATGAATGCTTGAGAGAGAGACGGCCTCAGCCACCCTGCCTCCGGGTTTTGGTCGGACTGAACTGCCTGCGCCTGGCAGGGGTGACTGTGAGATGAAACTGCGGGACCCTGCTGGCAAGCTGGGTCCTTGAGCCTCGAGAAAGCATCTTAGCCTCTGGCTCCCCTTGCACATGAGCAACAGACCCTGTACGGGCAGTTCAGTGCGCAGCCCGTGAGGAGCATTCAAGGGGGCACGGAGCCAGGGCAGCCTGGGTTAAGGGCTGTTCATTTTCTGAGCAACGCTTTTTGGTCGTTGCGTAATTTAGGGGATGGTGTCTTTAGCACAGTGCCTTGCGGAAATCATAGCAAGTGAGAAATCGTCTGAGGACTCTGAGAGAAACTTCCTGATGGCTCAAGACACGACAGATGCTGTAGGGCCACCAAAGAACATGCTGGCACCCTTGCCCAATGAAGGCTGCAGCCCTATACACGCTTGCTGGGGAGTGAGCCCCATGGAATTCCATGGGATACCCTTCTCCGTTGATGTCATGGATGCTCTCTGCATGGTTTTTTAGCAGAGAAGGTGACATGATTAATAAACAAACAAAGCTCCGGAAGGTTTGCTATTGGTATTTTTGCTTAGGGATAGATGCCTTGGGTGCATAAGCAAATACTTTTCACGCCTTTGCTGGGAAGGTGTGGATGTGTGCGCCTCTGGATCTGGGTGAACCCCTTCCGATATTGCTCTCTCAGCACGAGGGTGGGCAGGTGGAAGCCCCTGAGGTGTCGTGGCCTGAAAGGCCTTCCAGCCCCAGCCAGCGCAGCCAACGGTGAGGGCTGGCGGGGCTGCAGAGGCTCTTCTGTCTCCTTCTTACAGGCCGGCGTGGCTCAAAGAGTCGCTGTCGTGGGAGCGGGCAGCAGTGGCCTCACCGCCCTGAAGTGCTGCTTGGAGGAGGGCCTGGAGCCCACCTGCTTCGAGCGAGGCGAAGACATTGGGGGGCTGTGGAGGTTCCAGGTAAGTCGGCCTCTGTCTCCCTGCACCTGGGCAGAAGCGTGGCGTGGCCAGGTGCCTCGAGCTGCGTGCCAGCATCCAGAGAAGGGAAGGCCAGCTTTTCTGCTTCAGGACATCCGCTTCAAGATTCCTGAAGAAACCAAGGGAGGTGCTAGGGGTGAATAACAGGTAGCCTGGCTCAGAAGCTGCGCTGGGTGAAGAAACATGGCACGTTTCGGAGATGGAAAGCTGCCAGATCCCCGAGGACCACAGCCTGCATAAGGCTTGCCGGCTAGCTGTGGCAGCTGCGTGGAACTTCTGCTGGGCAGAGAAGGAGACACAGACGAGGCCCCGGGTTGGCCATGGGGGGAAGCTGTCTGCTGGCCCCAGGGCTCCAAGTGGGGTTTTCTCCTGCCCTCCGTTTATTCCCCTAAAGAGCTCCCGGAGGGCCAGACTTCCGAGGGCTGGGGCTTCCGCGGCCCCTGCAGAGGCACCAAGAGGGCCGCACTCTCCCTGCTCACTTCCAGGGCCCCTTCGGTCCTTCCGCAAGGGTGCCCGAAGCACATTTGCAAAGGCTGGGAGCGTCTATCAGCATGCCGTAGTCTTTCATAGTTGGCGGAACGTGCGTTTTTATCCCATCGCATTTGACAGGCAATATGCAAACCAACTTCAAAGTTGGTGCAAGGTTATAAGCTTCATAGTTGGGTCTTGCCACAATCAAGACTTATCAGGAGGGCTCCGTGACCTAAGCCATTCAGAGCTTGCATTTCAAGGTAGAAATTTCACGTTAAAAGCACAAAAAAATTATATTTTGAATATGGAAGCTTTCACCCACTCTGTGCATTAGAGACTCAGAAAGTTCAGCAGACTCTGGATAGTTCCTTTAGTCCTTCTCCAGACTGTTTGGTGGCTTATCATCCATACCCAGCAGCCCCTTCTGGCCCACCCAAGGCTTGAGCTATTCTGCCACGATCCCCCCGTCCCCAGCAGGCTGTTCTCCCTTCCCTCCCTTCAGCATGCCTTGCCTCCTCAGGGATCCTCTATATGGAGCCCGCCGAGGGATGGGAGTCCTTCCCCTCTTCTTGGTCAGTGTTTCCATCATCTCCTGATATACCGATCCCGGAGGAAAGAAGTGGGGGCAAGCCAAAGGCAACTGCTTGTCTTGACATGCCTTGAAACTCCACCTTGTGGCCACATTTTGGCCACCCCTGAGCCCAGAGCTGCCATGAATTCAAGCCACCGATTTGCAGCTTGCATTTGAGCTAGAGACGGAGCGACGGCGTTCTGCCAGCATCCATCTCTACCCCCGGTTACTTCGCCCTTGCAGAGCAGATGGCCACGGGCTTCGCTTGCATTTGCTTAGTTCCACCGGGTGCAAGCAAGTGCCCCAGCCCAGCCCACCCCACCCGCCCCAAGGAGGCCAAGGGACGGGTCCTCGCGTCCCACTATGGTCTCCAGTCCAGCAGCGTCTGCCTGTTTCGGAAGCGTGCCACCAAAGCCCTGGTTTTGCACACACGGGTTGCAACCGCCGAATCAGCTCCCCCCCTCCCCGCTGCAGGAGCATGATGTCGAGGGCCAGGCGAGCATCTACAAGTCGCTGACCATCAACACCTCGAAGGAGATGATGACCTACAGCGACTTCCCCATCCCAGAGGACTTCCCCAACTACATGCACCACAGCAAAGTCATGGAGTACTTCCGGATGTACGCGAAGCGCTTCGACCTGCTCCGCCACATTCGCTTCAAGGTGAGGAGGCTCACTCTATGCCCTGACTCATTAGGCGGCCCCCGGACAGAGTGGGAGCCCAAAACGGCACAGAAGGACCCCGCAGCAAGAGGCGTCCCACGCTCCTTTTGTAGGGGAAATCCCACCCAGGCAGAGTAAACATGCCGACAGCAGAAGCACGACATGCCCGGGCTATTTGCACGGATATTTCCTTACCATGTCTCCATCCTGCCAATTACGAAACCTTCTGCGGGTTTCCATGACTCTGCACGGCAACAGTACTACCAGGGCTCACAGCCTTTCACTGGAAAGCAGTTCGGTTTGTTTCACCGACTGTCTAGCCCCTCACCTGGACCCCGCAGCACAGTGCCAGGGTGGGGGAAATGCCCCCATGGCCAGGGCAGGCCGCTCCACCCCACCTGCACTTGCGAGCTGCGCTGTAGTGATTCCCAGCACGAGGCAAGGGGGAGCGGACGGCTCTTCCTCTTGGCCCACGTTCCAGTTCCACGTTTGGTGGCCCGGCTTCGCAGGGCAGGCATGTGCCCTCTTTGACCGTGGAACGGGCGTCGTGCACACTCCTCTTCCGGTGCTCCGCTGCAGAGCCTGCTCTGTGGTTCTGGAATTTGCAAACAAGCGGCAGCAGCACAACACAACACAACACAAAATCAGGCAAGCTGAAGCCTGCCTGGAGACCCCCAGGGCAGAGCTGCAGGGCTGAGGCGCCAGCAGGGCCGGCCCCCGCCAAGAGGTGGCCTCACCCCAGGCGGTGAGCCAGGAGGGGCGGCGGACTGGGGCCGGCCCCCCTTTCTGCCCGCTGCAGTCACCTGCCGCCCCCACCTGCTCTTGGCCCGTGCACCCCACCACGGATTGCGTCCGGCCAGTCTCCTGAGGCTTTTCTGAGGGAGAGGGGGGGGGGCGGCACGGTGGCCAAAGCCACGAATCCAGAGTCCACGTGTGAGCAAGGAGGGGAGGCAGCTGCTCACCGCCCCCCCCCCCCGCCCACTGACAGGCAGTGCTAGCAGGGTGCCGGCTGTGTGGCGCTTCCATGTTTGCAGGAAGAGTGCCCTGGGACCCTCCGGAAGGGCTGCTTTTCTTGGAAGGGCTGCTCCGGCATGGAGGGCCTTCTGCCAGGCACAATCCAGACCCAGATGGTAACCGTCTGCAAGACACAGCTCTCCCCTGTGCTCAATATTGTGCACAAGACCAGCTGCCAGGATCAGGCGCAGGGCCCCCCGCGGCCACCCTGCCCCACAGCCCTTCGGCAGCGTCTCCAGGCAGGCCTTCAGAGCATACGGTTCAGAAGGTGCCTCCATTCACGCCCTTCGCTGAGATGAAAAATCAGTATTTAGCCAAGCCTAACAGCCGCCCCCTCTGTTAAAGGCCCGTGTGTGCCACATCAGAAAATGCCCGGATTTTGCCGTCACCGGCCAGTGGAAGGTCACGACGGAAGTGCACGGGAAGCAGGAGTCGGCCACTTTCGATGCCGTCCTGGTCTGCACCGGCCACCACATCGACCCTTATTTTCCTCTGGACTTGTTTCCCGGTAGGTTTCCGCGGGACTCTGCGCCCACATCCCCTGGAACCCCTCCAAGAGCTGCGCTCGGAGAGCGAAAACATGTTTCGTTCCTGTGCTGTGCTTGCTTGGTGTGATGGCTTCTTGGGTGTTGGAGCGCCTGTGTGCTCGTCCTGTATGCTGCGTGTGAGAGATTGTGTGAGTGTGTCTGCCCCCCCTCCACCTTTTGGCTGTGGCCTCAATCTTGCAAAGGTTGTGCAGGTGAGAGCCTGGCCCCCTACTGAAAAGCATTTCTCACGCTTGGCCTGCAGCCAAAGAAACGCTTCTGATCCTAGGAATTCTCTGCATGTGACACGGACTCGCAATTCCCGGGTTGTGAGAAGTGCTTTCTGTAGATGAGTAGGGATCTTCCCGCCTGCCCCGTTTAAAGGCGCCTCCAGGCCCCTCTGGAACGCCCAGGACAGTCCGACTGTGGAAGCAGGGCAGGCGTGGGGCTGGCAGGCGGGGTGGGCAGCTTGGCCCCCCAGACCTTTGGGCAGGCTGCCCCCCTGTCCCTTCCTCTTCCCCACCGCCGTTGTCTGGGTTGCGAGACGCCGAAACGGGGAAGTCAGTCGTTGTCTGGGTTGCAAAACGCCAAAAGGGGGAAGTGGGCCGTTGTCCAGGTTGGGAGACGCCAAAATGAGGGAGTGGGCCATTGTTCGGGTTGCGAGACACCGAAACGAGGGAGTTGACCATTGTCCGGGTTGCGAGACGCTGAAACGAGAGAGTTGGCCATTGTCCAGGTTGCGAGACGCCAAAAGGGGGAGTGGGCCGTTGTCCAGGTTGGGAGACGTCAAAATGAGGGAGTGGGCCATTGTTCGGGTTGCAAGATGCTGAAACGTGGGAGTTGGCCGTTGTCTGGGTTGGGAGACGCCGAAATGAGGGAGTGGGCTGTTGTCCAGGTTGCGAGATGCTGAAACGAGGGAGTGGGCCGTTGTCCAGGTTGGGAGACGCCGAAATGAGGGAGTGGGCCATTGTTTGGGTTGCAAGATGCCGAAACGAGGGAGTTGGCTGTTGTCTGGGTTGCGAGACGCCGTAAGGGGGGAGTGGGCCGTTGTCCAGGTTGCGAGACGCCGTAAGGGGGGAGTGAGCCGTTGTCCAAGTTGCGAGATGCCAAGCTAATTGTCCACTGGCCCTCGCTTTGGACTCAAGGCAAATATCGTGGGAGAAATGGGTTTGCTGAGCAAACAGACGTGGCCTGGGGAAACAGGCTGAGTGCCTCAGGAGGATGCGCGGTCCGTGTGGGCCCCGGTGGCTGGCGGGGTTCGTTTAGTTTAAGCTCGGCGCGCTGCTCCCGTCCTGCACGGGGCGGGGGCCAGGCTCGGCCAGCACTGTGACTTACCTGCCGTCACATAGCGCACCCAAGCAGGTGTGACACGGGCAGCCGGGTCTGTTACTCACGGCTCTGCCTCGCAGCTCGGGGCCTAGGCTAAAGCTGAACAGGTGAGGAGGGCTGAGCCACCTCAGCCTTACTGCTCATCCGTCGGTTACTGTAGTGACCCCCCAACACCCGCTCCCTCGGAACAACGGCTCTGGCCGCGCACCCCAGAAAGTGGCGCCGGTGGTGACCGGGGGACACCTCGGCACGCCGACCCCTGCGCTGCCAGCCACACGGGGGTTCCTGGGAGCCGGGAGGCTGCTGCTCCCCCACCCCGTCAGCCGCGAGGGGTTCCTGCCCAGCGCCCAGCAATAGCATCCTTCCTTCTGCTTGTCTTCTCCGCAGGCATTGAGAAGTATAAGGGGGAAATTATGCACAGCCGGGAATACAAGGAGCCCGCCAAGTTCCAGAACCAGCGCGTGCTTGTTGTCGGCTTGGGCAACTCTGGGGCCGACATCGCGGTGGACCTCAGCCACGCCACGAAGCAGGTCAGCTCCCTCGGCCCTCGCCCGCCTGGCTGGTCCCCAAGCGTCCAGGCGCACTGGGCATTTTGGCTGACCGGCCACACGCAGCCCGCCTGACCCCCAACAGAGCGGCCGCTTTCTCTTCTTGATCCGGTGAATGCTTACTTGGCAGTAACTCCCATGAGAAGTAGCAGTTCCTCTGTACTCCTCACTAGTCAGACCTCACCTGGAGTCCTGTGTCCAGTTCTAGGCACCAGGATTTCAGAAAGATGCAGAAAAAGCAGAAAGGGTCCAGCAGAGGGCAACACAAACGATCCTGGGTTTGTCAACGCTGCCCTGTGAGGGCATGGTCAGCCTTGAGAAGGGAAGGCTGAGGGGGGACACGCCATCCCTCCATAAGTCCCTCAAAGGCCGTCACAGAGGGGAAGGCCAAGGTCCTCCTCGCTGCTGCCAGAGTGCAGGACACGGAATAATCCGTTCAAGCTGCAACATCCCAGATTCAGGCTGGGCATCAGGAAAGGCTTCCTCATGGTCAGAGCAAGATGGCAGTGGGACCAGCTGCCCGGAGAGGCGGGGGGCTCTCCCACACCGGAGACATTCAAGGGGAAACGGGGCAGCCCTCTGCTTGGGAGGGTGGGACTGGGTGTCCTGCAGCAGCAGAGGGTTGCACTCGATGGCCTTCTGGCCCCTTCCGACTCTGCTATTCTATGATTCTAGTCAATGGGCCGTTGGACAAAATGGGACATGATGCGAATTCCTCAGGTTGCTCTCCCAAATGTGCATTTTAATGCGAATCATTTTGCGATGTGGAGCAGAGGACAAGAATGACTGCCTAATGCTCCCCCCTTTTGGGGGTAAATACAGTGATACCTTGGCTCACGAACTCAATCCGTTCCAGGACTCTGGTCGCGACCCAAATTGGTCCTGAGCCAAGTTAAATTTCCCCATAAGGTTCCATGTAAATAAAGTTAATCTGTTCTGTAGCGATTTTTTTTTAATCAAAAAAATTTGAAATGGGCACGCTCGGGGGGTGGCAGGCAGGATTGCGGGCGCACTCGGGGGGAGAGATGGGCGCGATCGTGATCATCACCCGATGCGGAGTTTGAGACCTGAGGCAATTTTTTTCAGAAATTTCTGTTCGCGTCCCTATTTAGTCGTGAACTGAGGCGTTCGTGAGCCGAGGTACCACCGTCCACTGCTTCTACCCCTTGGCCACGTTCCGGGGGGGGACCTGTACATTTTCGCACTATAGGGAAACCTGGAATAATTATTCCTCCATCTGTAATCTGAAGTGGTCCAGTCCTTCCGTGCACACTAGGACTCTATCATGCCGCCCCCACCCCATCCCGATCCATGTGCAGACGTAAATGGGTTGTGTTGGACGCATCGCGAAGGGCCTGTGGCCAGCGGCTTGTTGCGGCAACATTTCTGCCCTTTTGCCTCCGACAGATCTTCCTGAGCACCAGAACGGGCAGCTGGGTGGTGAACCGTGTTTCTGACGATGGGTATCCCTTGGACGTGGTGCACTTCACCCGCTTCAGGAATCTGCTGTACCACAGGCTGCCCAAAGCTCTGGTCAACTTGTGGGGAGAGAGTAAGCTGAATATGAGATTCAACCACGAGAACTATGGTTTAAAGCCTCAGCACAGGTAATGCTGGAAGTTCCCCAGACTCAGATTTCTGAAGGGCAGGAAAGGGATAACCCAACACCGCTGCTTTCTCACGCATGGAACGTCAGGAGCTATTTGTTTTGCGGCTTCCGTGTGTGTAGCAGGGAGAGGTTTGTCTTTCTCAGCCCAGCGTGGAAATGCACTAAAATACCGTGGGGGGACAGAATTATCCGCAAAGGCTTTGGCAAAACCACCTCATTCCCACTGCAGCCACCATTACCGGAAGACTTCCTAAAGCTGCACATTTCACCTTTGTTCAGTCCCGCTTCCACCTCCGCCTCCTTCCTGCTTCTCTCTGCTGGACTTCGCATGCTGAGCTCCCGTCTGCTGGGCAACATCACACTATTGAAGCGCAAAGGCAGATCGACTCATGGAGCAATCAAGGAGCTGTTGCAAGTGTGACTCTAAAACTTTCATCATTTGGAGGAAGGCGAAAGTTGACTTGTTTGCATTTTAATGCCAGCTTGCATAGTTTGCAGCCCCAAAACCAATATGTGAGGCAGAATATAGCTATGCCTTGATATTTGCACTTCTCAGAACGTGTGATGTTGCTTCAGTTTCACAAACTACATATATAATGTATATATTAGAGGAAAGTGGAAAAATATACAAATGTCCCGTTACTGAAAATTCCTAGCGAAATGTGCATATTAGGCAAAATAGAGTAAAATGGGTATAATAATAGAAATGCACACAAATTGCATATGACATTTTGTGCAGACATGTGCAAAATTCCGAAACTGATATGAGATGATTAGAATGATGAGTTTATGATTAGAAAAAGAACCGCAGAGAAACCAAAATTTGCCTGTTGCCCCTTTTAAGCCACCGCGATGCGTCCAGGTGCTGCCTCTCTCTCCTGTGCCCGGCAGGTTCCTCAGCAGGTATCCGATTGCAGCTGATGACCTTCCAAACGCCATCATCGCTGGCCGGGTCCTGATGAGGCCGCAAGTGAAGGAGTTCACTGAGAGAGGTGTGATCTTCGAAGACGGCAGCAGGGAGGAAAACGTGGACGTTGTGATCTTCGCCACAGGATACACGTTCGCTTTCCCATTCCTTGAAGAGGGCATCATCAGCAAAAGGGGCAACCAGGCCCCCCTGTATAAGTTTGTCTTCCCGCCACATCTGGAAAAGCCAACCCTGGCTGTGATTGGCCTCCTCCAACCGCTGGGAGCCATCATGCCAATCGCTGAGCTCCAGGCGCGCTGGGCCACACGCGTCTTCAAGGGTGAGAGAGAACAACACGGGATGCCCCGGAGTGTTTGCCCTGCTTGATGTGAAGTTTGGGCTGGTCCCGGACCTATGGAGACCCCCTGACTGGAAGCCCCCCAGATTTCCCTATGCCTAACAGCTCTGCTCAGCTCTTGTAAATTCCAGGCCGTGGCTTCCTTGATGGAGCCCATCTGCCCCATCCGGTCTTCCTTTCCTTCTTCTGCCTTTGACTTTCCCTAGTAGGATGGGCTGCTCCAGTAGCTTTGGCCCCCTCATGATGTGTCCGCCTCAAACGATGACAGCCTCCACGGGGTCATTTTTGCTTCCAGGGAAAGTTCTGGATTGAGCTAGTTCAACAGAGGTGATTAGTAAATCCCCAAATTTGTGAAGGCAGCTGCCATCCACACGTCTTGCTGTGCTTCTCCCCTAAGCCTCGTAGCGATGACCCACCCACCGCCTGAAAGCTTTGAGGGCCTGCATTTTTCATGGTAAAAGGAGCACCATCTAGCTGCCTGAAGAAGGCACTGGAGCCCCTGCTTGTCTCCGCAGGGAGAAAGATACTTTTGGTGGCCTACAGAGAGGAGGTCACAGGGTGCTTTGACTAAGGCGAAGGGAGCTCCATGCAGAAACATAAAGGGACAAGATGAAGGAGAAGGAAGTTGCCAGCTCCGCTTTGGCAGAAGTGAGGGGGCGAAGGGGGCAAAGACAGAGGCAGCCGGTGGGGCGGGTGTTGCCCAGAAACTTGGGTGGAGCCCCCTTTGAGGGGATGGATGGGGCAGGTGGGCCTGCCCAATTTGGCGCAGGGGCATGCGCCCCAGTAGAACTGGGCAATCCAGGAAAGAGAAGTGTTGCAGATAACGCCCGGGTGGTCCAGCAGGCCGTGCCACCCAGTGTGAAGAAGGTCCAAAGAGGGGAGGCTTTGCGGAGAAATGTGCAGGATGCTCAGCACCCTCCCAGGTGTGATTCCGCACATGCAGGCCGCACTTCGAGGAACGGATGCAGAGAGCGGGCTGAGTCTTGGACACCCAGAGTGTGCGAGGGCATCAGGCTGGACAGGCATTAGGCAGGGATTGGCCTTCCCTGGAAGGGGGAAGGCAGGAGGGGTGCCGAGGGCAGAAGAAGATGCTGAAACGGAGGCACTGGCTTTTCCACAGCTTTTCCGACAACACGCGGCAATCCTGTCGCTGGCCTTTGACTCCATCTCTCTTTCGTAACTTGAGAACAGCCACGGCTTCTTAAAAAGTATATGAAGTAGTGGTACTTGTACGTTGAGAATCAGATGAGGAACGGATGTGCAAGTATAAAACAAGGGAACAAAGAGGGGGGAATGATGACAGTTCCCAAGTGCCCGTGAAACAAGGTCGCCTTGTTTCCCTACCCATTTGGATGGTCTGTTTGCCAGCATTTCCCCCTCTTTGCTCCCTCCTTAAATTGCGAACAGCCCCCGTGTTAGACTCCTCAGAGGGCTGCAGAGGCTCCCCCAAACTGCGGCCCACCTCCGGGGGGGGGCGGGGGGGCTGAGACAGCGCCAGAAGCTCAGACGCCTGTGCTTTTTCAGGCCTGATCCGCCTGCCTTCGGAAGAGGCGATGCTGGCTGACATTGAGAAGAAGACCAAGCATAACGAGAAACGGTAGGGAGCGGCGTGCCCCCTCGGTGTCACTGGAGGGCACAGGCCTGGTGGGGGGCTGCTGCAAGCCCGCTTTAAGCGACTGGATGCTTCTCTGTGCGTGCAGATGGGCCGGGGCGCAGAGGAGAGATGGCGCTTCCGCTCGCTCCCGGGGCCACGAGACTTCTGCTGCCCAGAGCCACCGAAGTGCTGAGCTGCCCCCCGAGCGCTGCATGGGGCGGGGAAAGGAAGGCAGAAGCCAAGAGAGTGGGGGCCAGGAGGGGGCTGATGGCTTTTCGGAGCGCGGCTGCCCTTTGGGGACACGGCTCAGAAGTAGCAGCTCCGCTGTCTGCCGCAGGGAGTCTCTGCCTCCGCAGTTCTCTGACCATATAATTTTGGCTAGAACAGGCGATACGCCAAGGCTCCAGGCCGCCCCTGAACCGACCCGCTGCACATGGAAGGGGGGAGCGAGCGAAGTTCGGGAGCAGTGAAGCGGTGGCCACATGGTGTGCGACTGGATGTGGCCAGGTGCAGCTCAGGAGCTGGGCGTGTGGCTGGTGGAGCGAGATGATGCGGGGCCGGCGGAAGAGATGCCGGCGGGGGCCTCTGAGAGTTGTGCTTCGCAAGCCGCCCCGAGGCTTTCTGCGAGGGGGGCAGCATAACAATGCTATTAATAAACAAACAAATAAACCGACCCTTTCCCCCTCCCCGTCTCCAGGTATGCCCCGAGCCACCATGTCTTCCTCCAGGTGCAGTTTGTCGACCACATGGACGAACTAGCCGAGCTGTCGGGAGCGAAGCCCAGCCTGCTGCGCCTCCTGCTGACGGACCCCGTCCTGGCCTGGGAGGTGTTTTTCGGGCCCTGCTCGCCCATGCAGTTCCGCCTCTCCGGGCCTGGGAAGTGGGAAGGCGCCCGGCGCACCATCCTGGGCCAGAAAGCGAGGATTATCAAGGCCACGAAGACACGGGCCCCGCAAACGGCGGCCACTGTCCGTTCCGTGCCGTCCCTCTGCATCAGAGCCCTGGGCTGCTTTGCTCTTGCGGCGCTCTTGTTCGCCTTTCTGTGATTGCGGCAAGGCAACGCCCGCGGTTGCAAGGGGCACCTCGCAGCTGCCTCTTTGCCACTGTGCACCAGCCCTTCTTGTTCCGGGGCACTTTTGCGTATTAACCATGGCAAATGCGGATCAAAATCCAGGCTACCTGAACACAGGTGGAGCAGCGCCTGTGCACGCACAGAGTAGGAAATAGAGCATGCTTTTCTGCAATGCAGAAGCCCCGTATTTAGATGCGGAATATCACACCGGCACAATTTCAGCAGAAACTCCTGCGTGAGCTCTGCGATATTATTACTGGCTTCCTAAGCAGCAGGGAATGATGCAAACGATGCCCGCCAGTGCTGTTTTTGTCTACGTTTCCTAGCCTCCCAGCACTAGCCTTTTGGCAAGCTTGCAGCGCCATGGGGCGGGCCGTCAGAGCTGCCCTCCCTCGTGCCACGGTGCCTCCGAGCAATTCCAGGGTCCTTTGCAGGAGGTCCCAGGGGCTCCCTGCTCCTTCCAAACATGCTTCTCTCCCACCACGTCTTGGCACCAGCCGGCAGCAGCATCCACTGGGGAGGCCACAGGTCCAAACAGGTGGGGGACCCACACACTGGTCCATGCCTCACTCTTCCGACCTGGTCAACAAGCTGCTCAGATCCTTCCCCAAATGGTTCCCCCTTGGGAACACAAACACCCAGGATCCTAGTCTGTGGTGGAAGATGGCAGAAACTGACTCCCTGTTCTTTATGCGCTCCATTGGACATGCTACCCAGAAACATGTAGCGCACACGCTCATTCGGATCCAAGCTGCTTGGAAAGCGCCACAGCTTCTCCGGTTACGCAGGAATAGCCACGTTAATCTTTGATTCATGCAATGAGCACAGGATGGCCTCACGCAATAAACCTGCTAATCTTTAAAGTGTCTCAAGGTTCGATGCTCTCGATGCTCTTGTGGAAGGTTTTAGGGTCCTTTGTGGTGGAGAGTGACTTGATCCGGACACCTTGGCTTTCCTGGCGCCACGTGCTGAAGGGAGGGACTCTGACTCGAGCGTATGCCGCGGAAACTCCTCTGCGAGCGCTGGAGCGACCAAGGACCCTGCTGCGCCACCTCCGCTTTCATTTCTGTGCGAAGAGGGGAGGAGGGGTGCACACTGGGAGACATCGGGTGCCCAGGCTATGGGGCGCCCCCCGACTGCCCCCGACACTCAGCGAGCCGGAGCGGGGCCCCGTTCCCTCGCGCAAGGAGCCCAGCTGTGCCGCACTGCGCCTGCGCTTGGCTGTCAGAAGCAGCACCCGGGTGCCGGTTGGCCGAAAGCGCCCGATGGCGGGGCAGTGCGGGTCTCCGCGAGGTTTCCGGTTAGGGCTTGTGTTGGGAAATCCCGAGCAGGACTTGGGATGTTCCTGCTGGCTGAGCACTTTTTCTACCCAACCTACACTCTTCCCAGGCCCGGCGGTCCAGGATTTTGGAACCCTAGGCTGACCCTGAACTGAGTATTCGGACAACGGGCACCAAAGCAGGATGCAGGACATTCTCGCTGCTGGTCTGCCCAACACGGGCGATTTCCAGGCTCCTGGGCAAAGGGGGCCTAGGACCCGAACCCGAATGCCCACTTGCAATTTGTCTACAGATGCACAGAACACCCAAACGCATCAGTGGCAGCTCACGTGTTTGCCAAATTTCTTTCCAGCACTCCAGAAATGCACTCGCACTGCCATTCCTGACTGCAGCCTGAAGCTGAACCTTAACAGCGACCCAGACACCCACATGTCCCGTAATTCTGCACTCTCAGGCCACCTCTGGCTTATGGCGGCCCTGCGAATGAATGCGCTCAGCTTCTGGCGCGCCACAGCTCTTGTGGCAGGGAGTTTCTTGGGACCAGGAATGGGCGCTGCAAATGAGGAGCCCCACCGAGGAGCTGCCCAGCGAAGGCTCCGTTTCCCCCGCGGTGGAGGCCACGGTGGGGAAAAGCCCCCGGAGCTCCAGCGAGCCCCCTCCCCTTTGCCTTTCCGAGCAAGCCGAATTCTGCATGTGTCACTGGACAGGAATTAGATCGCCAAAGGATGCGTTTTAAAAGCCCGTTACTTCAGCAGTGTCACAAAATAAGAATTGTTTTCTGATTCTGACCTACTTAAGGACAGATCTGCTTTTGATAAAGCGCTGGTTGGGCCCTCTCATCTGCAAGGAAGCAGGCGTGGGGCTGGGCACCTCGCACACACACTAATTAAAGAAGGATGTGCTGGCACCGGCACCATCCAATGCTGCTTTCAATTACGGTCATCGCCAGAACATTAAGGAGAAATATTTTAAACAAGGCGACTGCAAAATAAATTATGTTTAAAGCAACATTCGAGGGAAAGGGGCTGCAATCTCCCTGAGCCAACATTTGGCCTTTTATGCTTGGCCGCCGGGAGAACGCGATTCGTTCTGGTACCATAGTTCTGAGCAGGCCTTTGTATGCAAGGATTTAGTTGTGAGACTCCATGTTCCTGACTCTCCTGCACCTAACGAGAATTCAATCAAGGCCTCGTAATATTAATCCAAATGAAGCCATTCGACTAGCCAGCAGTAAAAGAAGCTCTGGATGGGTTTTCACTCCCCTTCTGGAAAGTCGGTTCCACCCAGTGGTCTCCTGGAGCAGTAAATATTCATTACTGTTAATCTGCTCAGGTGGGACGGGGAGGGGGCGGCGCACACTGCCCAAATACCTGTTCCGATGCCCACGTCTTGCATTTCGCTCACCGCCCTTTGGGGCAGCCGGTTTCTGGCTTCCGTCTCCCCCGGCACAGCCCGTGTTAAGACCACGTGCAGAAGCCGTGCACCTCCCACACTTCGGAGGGATGGCTGGCTGGAGATGCATTTCCAACAGGGAGCTCCTTGTGCCTCCCTCGCCCTTGCTGATGGGGTCGATCCGAGGCTGGTGTAAGTCTGAGATAAGGCGTCCAGGGGCGCCGGGACGCGTTTCTTCCATGCCCTGGTTTGGCTGAGGGGCCCTCCGCCAGCCTTCCCTCTCTGGCTGTGCCAGACGCCTTCAGGGTGCTATTGCGCCTTCCCGATTCTTTCTCCACAAGATGGGGCTGCAGGCTGCCCTCGCAGCCCCACAGAGCGCAAAACCCGAGGCTGGCTGATTCTGACACTCTGGAACATGTGATGTTCCACCAAGTGAAGGGAGACATCTGGCTCTCCCATGATAAAAGAATAGCAACCGTGGGTTTGCTTCAGAACGAAATGAGTCATTATCTAGATAGGGCCCAAGGATTTATTGGTGGGACTGGATTTTGTGGAAGAAGACTTGATGAAGCAACATTGCTTTTGTGTGTAATAGGCACAAGCAGGGAGCTTCAGCCGACTCACAGAAGCATTTCATGGAGGAGGAAACGGAGAAGCCTCAGGCAGCTGATTCGGGGGACAAATGGTTATCGGGTTAATTTGGTTATTATTGCACTTCTACTGACCCAAAAGGAGAGACGTTTGTCTGATTCTCTGCTTCAGAAATCGGAGAAGCACCTGTGCCTCCTCCAGAATTCTCCACAGGTGTCGAGCGCATCTTGCCAGTGGGCCTCCTCTTGGACATGGTGCCGGCCACAGCGTGGAGGGACTGCGGGTCCGCAGAGGGCACGGTTCAGCCCGGCCCCTCTTAGGGCCTCGGCCCAGCGTCAGCTGAGCCGATGCATCACAAACCCCACTGGCACAAACGCGCAGAGTGGCAGGACTGCCTCGCGAACAGATGAGGATGGCCCGAGAGCATGCGGGCACCCACTCCCCATGGGGCAGCCTCCTGTTTAGAGCAGGGGTCTCCAAACTTTTTGAATAGGGGGCCAGTTGAAAGGCTGTGGGGGGTCGGTGAGGTGGGGGTGCTGGGGGCGCAGGTTGGTGAGGCACCGTTGGGCACACGCGGCGGTGGCTCGCTTGCTCGGAGATCTCCCAGCGAGTCCAAAACCAGCGGTGAGCACGTGCGTAAGGGAAGCAGGCAGCGGCGGCAGCTTGCTCACTCGGAGACCATCTCTGAGCGAGCAAGTCACCTCCTCCCTGCCCACGCAGGTGCGGGCCGGATGGAAGGCTGTGGCAGGCAGGATTCGTGCCACGGGCCGTAGTTTGAGGACCCGTGCCATGGAGCTCCAGTCCCACCCCAGCAGGTGGCAGGTCGGGAAGGAGCAGGGAGGCTTTGGACTTCATGATGGACATCCCTGAACCCCTCTGGATCCCAGAAACTGCGCAGACTTGAGGGCCCCGGCAGCTCATTTCTCCCTGCTCCTGAAGCAGCAGGACCGGGCCCGGATTCTGTCGAATGTTTCAGCTGCGTGTGTTGCCCATGCCGCTGTGGCTGGAGATGCGTCTTTAGTGGATAAAGCAGAAAATGACAGAAAACGGTCATCAGGACTGACAAGCAGATCCGAAGTAAAATTCTGCCTGTCTGTCTAATTCTGCCAAATAAATGCTTTCTGGCCAGTTTTAAAATCTGGATTTCCCCATACATTTAATTTTGCATGTAAAAAGGTGTCCGACTGCATGCGAGACGAGACACCCTGCGAGGAGGCGTGTCGCCTGCTCTGGCACAGCGCAGTCACTTGGGCCAAGGGTCTTGCAGTCCGGTGGAAGGTGCTGCGGGTGTGGGCGGGACGGAGAATGCGAAGAAGCCGCATCCCTCAGCTCTCGCTTGCGCGTTTACAGTTTGGGCAGGTTGAACCGGGGATGCCGAAATTGGCGGCTCCGTCTCTCGACTGCTACTCTCCGGGAGCTCTGTTACGAGCTGATCTCTCAGCAACTCGTTCCAAACAGCAAGCGGCTGCAAGGGAAGCCTCTGTTAATACATGGTGATGCTCAGAGTGGAAAAGTATCTTCAGGCTAAAATTCTCCTGCACCCGATGCCCCCGGAGGTGCCGGGCTCCGCATCCAGATCCAGCTCTCAGGGAGCCGTTCCCAGGCAGCCACTCCTGTAGCCCTACCTCTGAGGGACTGTGGGGACTTTTCTCAGATGGCTGTGGGACATAAATCTTTCCAAGGAGCCCTCTTGACACTTCTCGAGCATTACTGCATTATTAAGGCATAAATCCCATGTCATCGCAGCGAAAGGTTGTGGCCGTTGAGTTAAACGAATCAAGATGGATGCGTAACTATTCCCAAACATGACTGGGAGCGAGTTGCCCACGACAAGCCAAAGGAGGAAAGGTTTGGAATCGCCCTTTATCATGTTTCCTCACATAATAAACTGGCCTGCTCAACTGTAAATCAGAGTGCTGGTGAGTCTGGTTTAAGCCCGTCCCCGGCCACTGCCCACTGGCTTGGGCTTGATTTCTGGGATCAGTGCCCTGGGGAATGTTTTCCAGGGGATCCCTAGTGGGAGGCATTCCCTGAAATCCGGCTCCTGCTATTGCTCTTCCCGATCAGTCCCAGGAGGCTTGTGCACGGGGGGGGGGGGGGAACGCGGAGAGGGGGCTCCGACTGAGCAAGCCCCGCAGGCTTTCCCGAGCTTGCCCTGCAGCACGCTGAGGCTCTGCGGCAAGGGTGCAGGGGATCCTCAGCAGGCACCTCGATATGGGGAAGGTTCCCACCCGGGAGCGTCCAGGACACAGGATGGGGCTCTAAAAGGCGGACCCAGGGGCTTCCAGGCCGTTACAGGCCCACCACCTGGCCTCATATGACGGCAGTCCCGACGCCAGAGCCGTCCATTTGTAACTCTTCCCTGTTTTCCTACTGCTTCTTTCCTTGATTGCCCCACAACAATCACATGAGGAGGAAAAGACGAGATGGCTGCTCCGTGTCTTTTGATCAGTAGCACCAGAAGTCCTTTGCCTGGAAATGCCTTGAGTTGGGAAGAGACTTGACTAGACCTTCCTACAGGTCTCCATCCTGCAGGATGTGCCCCTTCGGGTGGGCAGGGGATCTGGGGGTGCCAGAGAAGCAGAGCGCCTCGCCACCGGGAGGCCAGGCTGTCGCTCTAGGTTTTGCAACACACGTCTTTTGCGTGGTGTGTCGCCTCCGGTGCCACAACTGGGGAGAAGAGTGGAACGAACGCCAGGGGAGAGGGCCAGGCCTGCGAGAAGGCGCCTCCGCAAGGCAGGTTGCCGCCCAGCCCAGACGCTCCTTTTTGCCGTGTGCAGATGCCACAGTGCCTGCAAAAGGCCGTGCAGCTCAGGCCAGGATCTGGCCAAGCCAAGCCCACTTGGAGGGCGAGGGACGGGGGTCCAGGTGGCCAGCCACTGCCCCTCACCTGTGGAGAGAGGAAGGCGATCTGCGCATGGGTCCTTATATGGCTCTGACTGCAGAGGCTGGCATTTTGCCGGCACCTGTCCTTTTCCCTTGACCTTGAGCAAGCGGGGGGAAAGGTACAGCTCGGTGGAATTTAAGCCAGCCTTTACTGCTTGAGTTCTCCTTTCCATGTGAATTCACAGAACTGTGGCAGGTCTCCAGGGCAGCAAGCAAATGTTTTCCAAAACGCTTCTGACCCAGGGCCACCCGTCGCTCTGCCCCCAGCCTCATTCCTCCCCTCTCTGCGCCACCACTGGCGCAACTCAGACCATCCCGGGCTGGGCCGTGTCGCGTCGCGTCGCATGGCCTCGCTTCGGACTTGCTGGGCCACGTCCGCCTGCTTGGCGCCAACAAGCTGCATCGTGCGGTTTTTCCAGCACAGGTTCTGACTCCGGGGGAGGCCCCTGATTGGCCTTCTGTTTACACAGCCAGAACTGCTCATCAAGACTGCTCGCAAGTTTGTCGTTTTATTTGTATTCAAATGCCAGGGAGTTCCTGTTTGCTCATTTGCTTTTAGTGGCCTACATGATCTTAGGCAACTCTACTAATTTAATGGATCCTATTAGATCAGGAATGACTTCTGCCTGCCAGGGGCTTCTGCATAGACCCATTTCAATGGGGATCAAAGAGTCGTCATGCTGACATCCCTGTGCCATGAGCCAGTCAGCTCTGCCTGCTAGACAGTGCGCAGAGCTAGTTCAGAGAAGGAGTGAAGAGTCCTTCCTGCGCTCTGGATCCGTTATGAAAGTGATCAGGCACTGAGGATCCATGCGCGAGGCATTGGAGGTGTGCTCCTGGCGCATCCCTCTTGGCTGGTTGCGTACCCTTCAGTGCCACCTAGTGTTGTACGGGGGAACTTTCACAAAGAAGAGAAAGAAAAAGAAAAGGACAAACTTGTGTAAAGCAGCTCCCCTTGATTTCCGACCCAGGACAGGAATCCAGACACAGGAGCCTCGGGATGGGGCTAAAAGCCTCATGAAACAGCCCTTGGGCTGAGGGACAGAAGAGCTGTTCACAACAGCCTTTCCCACTCGGTGGCCTTCCGGGGCATTTGGGCCGCAAATCCCAGAATTCCTACCCAGCAGGCCATTGACTGGGAATTCAAGGTGCTGCAGTTCAAGCATGTCTGGAAAGCACAGGGTTGGGAAGGCTGGTTTACCGTATGAGCACACAACCCCTGTTGCCCCATTCGTTTCTACCCCCTCAAAAAGGGGGCAGGAGCTTCTGCTTGCGAAAGCCTTGATTTCAGCTCAGCTCTCTCATTCACACAGCGATTTTTCCTCCCATGAAACAAACTGCAGTTATAAAAGAGCCCTCTAAACATCCAGAGCTCTTTTTCTTGGCTTCGGCTGATAAACACTCGACTATTATAAAAACTCATTAAAGGCTGAGGACGGAAAAAGATCCGTTGTGCTTGGGAGTTCTGGCCCCAATCGACTGCAAACAAAACCTGGGGTAGCAACCTGTGCTACAGAGGGACCCGAGTGCAGCAGGGAAAGACACGGACCATGTTCCTCGTACCTGTCTCTGTGCGCGTCAGGAAAGCACTTCGAGGTGTCGCACAGACACGAAGCCCGGCTTGCCGTGGAGAATCCCTCCAGGCAACTAATCCCAGATTGGTTACTTGGGCGACAGAGATGCTTTCAAACACCCTGTTTTTCACATTCATAAGTTACACGTTTAAATGGGCATTTTATAAAGCGTACAGCAAAAACGTACCATGTGCACAGAGTTCAGATGCGCTGCTGAGAAAGAGTTTTGCGGTTATTTTGGTTTTGGTCTGTGTCTTAACCCTGATTCCATTACGTTGAAATTGTGATGGGAAACATGCTGTGGGCCTCCAGATCAGCCGGCAAAAACCAGCGTATTTTCACTAATATGTATGTTCCCACTTTAACGACCTTTTCACATTTGTGGTGTTTGGAGACGGTCCTTCGGGGATGCCGCGTCAGCTGGAGTTTAGCTCTCTGTGCCCATTTTTACCTTTTAGCATACAGAATGAATCGGAGCAGAGGATTTGCTGCAGAGGTCTCTCCGGTTCTGGTCCAGGGCATTTCGGCGTGTGTTTGCTCACGAACTGCTCTGTTTCCTCAAAAACTGTGATTTTAACAAAAATCCGCAGGAAAAGCTGCTTCGATGTATTTGCTGAAAACATGCACTTCCAAAGACCTTTCTTCTCAAAATGCACATTTAAAAATTACGATGTTTTACACAGAGCCAGTGTAACCCCTCCAGCCCCTTGAAGTGGTCTTCACCCCCCCCACAAGGCACACCCCCTCCTTGCCAAAATGGCATGCAAGCAACGAGGCACTCCGGAGAAAATGCGACGGGGCTGTGGAGCAGGAGGGACGGAGTGCGATTAACGGGAAGGGTTCAGAAAGCTTCCAGGCGAAGGGCCAGGGAGCCAAGCCAGCTGGTGCCACTACAGAAGGATGCAGTGCCTGAGGCCCAGGGCAGATCCATCCCGCGGGGCCTCATCTGCCCCATCTCCTGGCCACATCCTGCTCCTTCCAAGCCACCGTGCGATGCCTTTCTGCCTGGTGGGCAGATTGGACTCGTCCTGAGAGGCTGAGTGTCTCTCCGAAGCCTTGATTAAGGACAGCAAGATACTGAAGCCAAAATATGCCTCCCCCCTCTCTCTCTGGCCCCACCCAGTGAGGGACCGTGGCCCCCAAGACTTCTCCGAAAAGGAATTCAGCCATGAGGTTGGAAGGAGCTATGTCTGGGCAGTGGGAAGCCAACATCCTGGCCACAGCTGGGCCCAAGGCTAGCCGGACCTCATATCTGCACAGTTCTGGGCCCGAAAGGCATTCATCCAACGGGGGTGGCGGGCTGCTTTGCAACCTCCGCCTGCCTTTTGCCGCAGGGTGATGGTTTGGGTAGTTTCTTCAGCTGGGCATTTGGGGGCTTGAGAAAAAGGTGGCCAGCTCACAGAGAGCAGAATTCTGCGCTGCCGTCGCCACCGAAGCCTGTGAGACGACTTTTGGTGAGCGCAAAACGTGGAAGCTGCCGCAGCCACCCCCGCAGGAGGCAAGGGGCGAGCTTCAGCAGACCCCCAGCCCTGAGAGTCAGACGAACGGTCCCCACGGGCATGGCCCACAAGCAGGGCTGTCCGAGAGGGGGGTTCAGAGAGCTGTGGGTCCTTGCAGCCCCCAGACCCCAGGACAAGAGGGTGGGCCGAAAATGCCACGGGGAGGAGGGCCTTTGCATCGCTATTCGAAGCGGCTCTCCTCGTCTGCCGCAGGCTTTGGGGCTGTTGTTTCTTAACGCTTCCTACAGTTGCGGGTGTAGGGACGTTCCCAGCACAAAACCCCGGTGTATTCCATGCGTCTGATCTCACGGCTGGCCATCACAGTTCTCTGAGTAGCTCACGAATCAAGCGCATCCAGACACAAGAGCCTGAGGCGGAAGGACACCCTGTGCGGGAGCAATTTGCCCCGGAGAAGGTGCCCGGCCCTTCTCTCCTCCGTCCATTTCCCCCACAGACTGGAATGACTCCGGCTCCTCCGGTTCTGGGCTCTCTGCGCGTCTTCCCCCTTCAGAAACCCGGTGCCAACTGCTCTCTCCTCCCCACGGGCCAAAGCCTTTGCTTCCCAGGTACTGGGCATAACCGTGATGGAATGCGCCGCTTTCCCTTCCTGCGGATGCTTTCCTCTCATATTCCAAACAAAGCCCAATCCGCTCATTCCAGAGATGGATTTGATGGAGGTCGCAGAGGGCGCAGCCTCGCCTATTCCCTCTTCCTTGTCAAACAAATGCCCTTCACACTTGGATATTTCTTTCTGGCTGAAGAAGCAGGGCGGGTGGGAAATTCCTGCTGTGAGTGTGAGGTGACGGCACTTGGGGAAGCGGGGGGGGGGGGGGGCGTTGAAATGCCTGATGGCAGAACAGCCGAGCCAAAAGTCTTTCTTCCTGCAGTTAACTATGGGGGGGGGGGGGAGCTCAAATACACACTGTTGTACCCTGTTGCTCAGTCATTGCCTGTATAGCTTAGAATGTACAAAATCTTGAGGACTAGAAACTAGTCTACAGACATAAATATCTGTCCTCTTCTACTCTCAGACTGAAAATGTATTTTATGTGATAATTGTTCCAAACAAGGTAGTCTCAATGATTCATGAGAAAAGCATAGGATTCAACTGAAAGTGGATTTGGTATGTTTGGGATATCAGCTGCTTGCCCAACAGCTGGTTCAGGTAACAGTGGCGGATCACATCAGTCCAGCATTTCATATTTTTTGTGGTGCCAGAAATAATCTGCACTGATTAAGGTGTATCCACAGATCTTGCCCGCAGCCATACCTGGTGCTTCACAAATTCCATGCTAAATCTTAGAAGTATAGAAGAGCAGAATTGGAAGGAGCCAAGAAGGCCCCTGGGCCTCACCGCCTGCTGCTGTGGGACTCCAGTTTGCGCCATCCCTAGCCCAATTTACCCCTGTGCTAATTTCAGGAGCGGAGAAGGAACGGAGCATAGCAAGGAAGGGCTGAGAAAGGGGTGGATCCTGCTTAAATTTGGTTGGGATTCAGGATTACGGAGCTGAAGCTAATGGCCCAAAGAAAAAGGGCCGGTGACCCATGGCAGCCACCCAGGGATAAGGGGCAGGGAAGGCTCGCCCAACGCGGCCTGGAGGTGATGTGGTTGCCAAAGTGCCCCTCCCGTCAGGGCTCCGCGCTCGCTCATGCTCTTCCCGGGAACGGCCTTGCTTCAGCCGGGCTGGAAATTTCTCTGGCGTGCAGCCGGGAACATCTGCGGAGCATGCCGGAGCAGTGCGGGAGCCGCATGGCGTTGCTTTGCCTCCGAAAGCTCTCCGCTTTCCCACTGGCCCTGAGTCAACTCGGAGGTGGGTAGGCAGGCCAGAGAGTTGGGCTCGATCAGATACATTCGCCCCAGTCTCACATAGCTGTCAAGCCTTGGCGTCTGGAAGGGGTTCAGCCCCCATGCTTCTCTTCCCCCCCCAAAGCGTGTGCTTGTCCCTGTTTCCGCTGAGCCCGGGGCAGCAAAGTCTGCGGAAGAAACAGCATGTCCGCCACGCTGGGCCGTGCCTGCGACTTGTTGGGAGCTTGGCTCTGGGCAGCCACGCACCCGTGCTAGAAAGAGCTTCCTCAGCCGACCTCTGAGCAGACGGATTCCCCACTACAGATCCCAGGATCAGAGTGTGGCAGCAGTGCTGCTTCTGGCTAAGGGATCCAGGGTTTAGAAGCAGTGGCGGAGATGCCCACCGATTGCACATTATGCCTCTTGGTAATGATCGCCACTGCAGCCCTGGATTGTGTTTGAGGTCCAAATTAGAACCCAATTCGTATAGGTGTGGTACTCCTTGGCTACACTCAGACTGTACGTGATCTTGGAGAGCCGGGTGGGGAAAAAGACTTGGACAAGGGTTTCCGTGGAAGGGTTTTCCCTACGCGCTGCCTGAAGGAAAGATTGACAGCAGAACAGGATGATGGGTGGCCCTTATTCTTCAGTGGGAACGTTAGTGGGGACACAGTCCTGTGTGTGCTTACTCTGAAAAAGCCCTGCACTTCTGAGCTGAGAGCTGTAGGGCTTTAACTGTTCTGAAGGCAGAGAGGATTGTGGCCCTGGTGCGCCAGGTGGGGAGGCGCAGCGCTCGGCCACAAAGGGGCAGCCGAGTCCGAATGGCACAAGAGCTGGTGGCCTTTGTTGGAGGGGCTGGCCGTTGGTCGGAGGCTCAGGAGAGGAGGTCGTGGTCAGAGATGTCCAGACCCATTTTTCTCATGCATTGCATGACCGCTTGTTCCGGATGTTGTTTTGTTGCACAATTAAATATGTGTATAACATTCTGGGTATTTTTAAGGTTCTCTGTGTAACTGATGTGTGGCGATTTATCCGTCTGGGTTCTGGCCTCCATAAGAACATGAGAAGAGCCGTGGTGGATCACAGCAAGGCTCCACTGGCCTTGCATCCTAGTTCCTTCCACCAGCTGCCCACGGACAGGACAGCACAGCACAGCATGGTGTCCCGCTTCCCACCCACGTCCTCCAGCAGCTGCCGTGCCTTCGGTACTGAAGGCAGCGTTAGCCCGAGGACTATTAGCCACTGATCGCTTTACCTGCGATGGATTTCTCCCAGCCCGTCTAGCTCCATTCAGGTGAGAGGCCTTGCGGTGAGGAGCGTCAGCCCACCATTTCCATAGCTGAACGATGTCCTGCACAAGAAATGCTTCCTCCATCTATCCAGTGTCTCCCACCAGTCAGCTTCACGGATGGCCCTGGCCTCGAGCATTCTGGGAGAGGCAAAAAGCTGTCTCCCAATCCAGCTTCTCCACACCGCGCATAGTTCTGCACTTCGCTCTCGTGTCCCCCTTCCTCCCGCTTTTCTGAGCCTAATAACTGCGGCTGTTCCAGCAGGTCTCTGCAGGGGGTTGTTCCACCCCTCGAACATTTTAGTCGCACTTTTCTGCTCTTTCTCCCGACCCCACAAGACCTTCTTAAAGGGTGCCGATGAGAACCGCGCGCTGTAGTCTAAGCGTGGCCACGCAGGGGAGCCTGACACGAGCGGATCCTCTCCTCTCCTCTCCTCTCCTCGCCATGCCCGTTTGCCTTTTGCACGCTGGCTTGAAGCTTTCATCAAGCTGCCTGCCACCACCCCAGGGCCTCCTCCGTGGCCAGTCACGGCTGGCTCTCATCCCACTAGCTTCTCCAGAGTTGGGATCCTTTGCCCCGGCATCACAATATGTCTCAGTTCCTCAGACTCCCTTCCTGAAAACATCAATTCAGGCACAATTTTTCGACACTGAAGACAAATAACAGAATTCATTCATCTCCATTCATAATTTCCTTATCCTTCTTTGGTGGTGGTTGTTACATCAAGTCATCTTCCACCTAGGGCAACCCATTTACAGATGACACAAAATTGCGGGGCGGGGGTGGTGGTGGTGGTGGATAGCTAACACTCTGGAAGCCGGAAACAAAATTCAAAGTGATCTTGAGAGCCTGGAGTGCTGAGCTGGAAGCAACGTTCAAGAGGGACAACGCCAAGTTCTTGAGGGACCATTAGTGCGGGCGACCCAGGAGATGGTCTGAAGGCGCATCAGGCATGAGCCCTGTTGACGCGAGGCAGGTCTGGGGCTTGGAGGGGAGACCACATGTAGCCACCTTGACGGCCACCACAGAGGAAAAGTGGGATACTAAATAAATAAATGAAATGTCACAGTATTGTTTTCCTTATTCCGGTTTAACAGTATAGATTAACATCTTCACATAAGCCTCAAAAACAAAACAAAACACATTATATTCCAAGATCCAATTCTGCACTCAGAGTAAATTCACAGGATAAATAACCATCAAATTCTTGAGCGGCTGGGATGAGAATCATATTTGATGCTGGAATTTGGTCCCTAGAGGAACAGCTTGTGCATACTGGGCCTTTAATTAAACACAAGAAAATCCTATCCTTAATTAGACCCAATGTCACTGGGACCTGCTCTAAGAGGGTGGATGAAGATTCCTGTCCTAACCAAAATCATTAGCATGTGTGCCCCGCTCTCTCTGTGGGGTACTCAGGCTAAACGCCCATCTAGTCTTCACTGAGAACCAAGTGGAAGGATTACCCGATGTTGAGGTAGATTCCGGTCCATGAAAGCTCACACTACAATAGTCTTTAAGATTCTGTGTTGTTCCTGACCCAGAAAAGAGGAGCCATTTTCTCTGTGTTCATTAAGCAACTCTCTCCAATTTCCAAGCTTAAAATTGCCATCCCAAGCTTGGAATTTATAACAGTTCATGAGAGACTGCTCTCCAACGGCAACAGGAAGGCGAAAAGAAGTTGGCAGCTAAAGGGACTCTTGTCTGTTACTTATTTGGAAGTTGGCTGTCCTCCTACGAAGCAGCCAAGCCCCCCTGTTCCACATATGTGGTGGAAACATTCACAAACACAACCGACACTAGTCAAGGCAACATGTCTAAAATACGGGGAGCGCACCCCTGGATGCACTGTGGGATTGGATGTGGGCCCAACGGACTGATAAGCAGTCCAAACAAAATTGGAAGTCCTGTTGGTTAGGAGACCGGCTGACCTGGGTTTGGGAGCGCCCACTCCATTTGGGATGTGGCTTTGCCTTTGACCTTTGGAGGTGCTCTTGGCAGAAGCGCCCTTCCCGTTCTGGAAAAGGCAGATCTGAGCTCAGTGGCCCATGCCGCACTCTCCTCATGTTTTGTTGACAATGCTGTGTGCTATCGTCCCTGATTTATGGTGACCCCATGAATGAAAGCCCTCCGGGATGTCCTATGCATGACAGCCCGGCTGAGCTCCTCCAGATTCAAGGCTGTGGCTTCTTTTTTGGAGTCAGCCCATCTTGATCGGTCTTCCTTTTCTTCTTGGGCCACCAAGCTCTCTACATGATTGTCTTCCGGGATGGCTTCCAGTCTTGCCTTCGCATGATGTCCTCCAAGTCTGACGGCTTCAGTTTTGCCATTTTTGCCTCTGGGGGAAGCTCTGGCTTGCTTTGAAGTAGGCCTCGCTGGCTCATCTTTCTGCACATCCAGGGTATTTGCAAAGCTCTCCTCCAGCGCCATGGTTCCCAACGCACCGACATTCTTCCTCTCACTGTCCAGCTTCCACATCCAAATGCACCGACTGGGAATGCAACGGTGTGGGGATCTGGGCCTTGCTCTCCGGTGAAACGCCCTTACACTTGACGATCTTTTCCAGGTCCTTCACTGCAGCCCTCCCAAGCCTCAGCCTCCTTCTGTTTTCTTGGCTGTGGTCTCCCTTTGAAGGGATGTCTGAGCTGCAAAATCTTCCACAGTTTCAATGTCTTAATTGTTGACATCAAAGCTGTGCGATTCTCCTGTCGGCATGATTTTTTGCTTTCTTAATATTCAACGGCCATCCCGCTTTCGCTCTTCCATCTTTCACTTTCCTCAGGAGCCATTTCAATTCATTTCTGCTTTCTGCCAACAGTGTGGTATCATGTGCATGTCTTAAACTGTTGGCGCTTCACCGCTCAATTGTCACTCCTTCCTCAGATCCTACTCCAGCTTTCTTCATGATATGATCTGCGTGCGGATTGGACGGACGGGGAGACAAAAGCAGCCTTGCCTGGCACCTTTGCCTGTGGCAAGCCCTTCTGCTTCTCCATATTCTGGCCTCACAGCATCTCCTTGTCCCTGATGCAGGCTATGAGGCACCCCGATTTCTTCCAGGATCACCCAGAGCGTCTTGCCGTGCACACGATCAAAGCCTCTGCTGTCGCCTATGAAGCATAGACTGATCGCTCTTCTGAAATTCTTTGGTGTGATCCAGTAGCCAGTGTGTATTGGCAACATAACCTCAAGCGCCTCTTTCTTTTTGGAGCCCAGCTCGAACATCAGGCATTTCTCACTCCACACCGGGTAATAGTGTTGCACATACTTTGCTTGCGTGGAAAATTAGTTTGGTGGTCCTCTGGTTGCTACGCTCTGTTGCATCTCCTTTCTCAGAGGCTGGAATGCACACCGAATGTTTCCAGCCTTGGGCCGTTGTTTTGTTTTCCATACTTGCTGGCATAGTGCTGGGATTTGGACCGATCCCGTCCCCTGTGCGCAGATTACGGCTGAGGACTCTCTGTAGGGCTGCCCTTGAAGAAAGCCTGGGAACTTCCGCCGACGCTCAGACTTTTGGCCATGCAACCCTGATCTTGGCGCACTGGGTTCCAATTCGTGTCTGCACTCGACACAGGATACTGGGAGATGTTGTCGTGCCAGTGCCACTGCTTTTATTATTTGTTTTAGCTTTTGCATTGCATGCATTTGCTCTTTGACTGCTTTCATTGTACATTCCCTTGAGTGGAGGAGCACATATTCTAATAATTGATCAAGGATGTGTCAATTAATGATATCCACCTGCTGGGAAGGATCGTGGGAAGACACGTGTGTGTGAAGGTGCTTTGAATGTTCAAAAGCACTATGGAAATGCTTAGGACTATTACGAATGTTATGACATAAAGCAACGTTTTCTTTCAGGATAGATAATAAAAGAACCTCGGCGCCCGTGTGTGTGAAGGACCCTTCCCACGGCTTCTCCTAGCAGTAAGGTTGGTGACGTGAATTGGGCTTCCGTATGCCCGGCAGGATGCGCTGCAGTCTGATGAACTGGCCAGCTGCCGTGCCACATTGGCCGGCACCGATCAACAGCTGATCGCGTTGGTCTCCATGCAGTAGAAGGCTTCGTCTGCTGGTCACCGCATCTTGCAGCCCCCATGGAAAGCACGTGAGCGGGCCAGGCGGCGCTTTTCCACAGCAGCCGTGCCTTCCGAGCTGAATTGGTCGGGGACTGATGGGTCTCCCAGGGCTCAGAGCGCGCAACTCTCTCAGCCCTGGGTGTTCAAGGACAGGCTGGACGTGCACATGGTGGGCGTGTCGTGAGCGGAGCCGGCTGGAGCCGGGGGTCAGACTAGATGGCCCGGGAGGCCCCATCTGACTCGCTCTGTTTCTATGTTTCTATGTTTATGTTTCTAACTCAGTGGATGGAGCCTCAGGAAGTACCTGGAGGGGCCTCAGGAGGCAGCTAGCCAATAAGAGGAAGAGCCGTCCAGCCTCGGTGGACTCCGATGCCCTGCGCTGCGCTCCTGTGTGCGTGCTGGGTGATCATGCCATCGAGTCAAGCAGGAAATGGTCCCTGCTCCCACCCTGAAATTTGGATCCTTCAGCAGGAGACCTAAGAGAGGGAGCAAGACCTCGAAACTGCGGTTCATCTGGGCATCCCTCTTCCCACCATGCTCCTTTCCTGCCCTGCACAGCACTCCCGCCCCTCCGCAAGCGCCCGAGCCCTCCCAGCCAGGGGACCTTCTGCACCGCTGCATCCACGGCGCCCCCTTCCTCCAGAGTGCTGCCCTGCCGGGCGAGCTTCCTTCGGTCTTTCTTTCTGCACACCGCACCCCTGGCCAGTGCTGGCAGGCCCAGGGCTCCCCGACGGCAGCTGGGTGCTCCACCCATCTCTTGGCACGCCGGACCCTCCTGGATGAGGCTTAGGGGTAGGGCTAGGATTTGGGCAGAGATGGAGCAGCATGTAGCGGTGCTGGGCCGTTTCCCCAGCAGGGAATCATGTTCAGGATGCAAAGAGCGGTGGGAGGGGGGCACTTCAGGGCTGGCTGGTGGGTGGGTGGGAGCGGGTGAGGAGGGCAGTGGGGGGGGCGACCAAGGGGAGCCCCGAGCACAGCAGATCAGGGGGTGCCGTCTGCCCCGTCTCACTCTGCAGTCCAAGAAGTCGCCTCCCAGTGCCTAACGGAGGGGCCGGCCGGGTCACAAACTGGAGGATTCCCCGTCGGTCGTTTAGAAACGCCGCATGACGACTTGCAGCCAGAATGCTCTCAGTTCATTTTATTTTGTTTAATAAAAAAGAGAACTCACAAAGCTTGCATGTATATCTTATATATATAAATATATACAGTATATATAAATCAAATGATTCTGGATGTCACTGTTGAATGGGGCGTGAGACGGAAGGCGTAGCAGGGATGGTGTGCGAAGCGGCTCTCCAGCACTTAAGCCCGCTGAAGTGGGTGGACCGGGGCAGGCCTAAATCTGAGCTGGATGAGGCCCCCCAGGTCTGCTCCAAACACTGATTAGCACTGATTGGACCTGCAAGTCTGGATTCTGCTCCTCTTGGGGTTTCCCAAGAGGCTGCAAGCACAGAAGTCTTCTGATCGCCTCGGAACAATGCCTCAAGCACACGCTCGTACATTCGTATCAAGGGGAGGAGTTCTGTGTGGCCTGAAAACTGGCGTGGTCCTTCACCAAAACTGGACCAAAATAAAGTAATTTCATATTTGGTGTTTTTTTAATCTCCTGCAACAAACCTAACAGTGCCAAGAAACTATGGGAGAAGAAACCTGGCATTTCTCAGCCAAGATTGGCTTCAAATAACTAAGAAGGGCTCGGGGAGGGGCCGATTTCCAGGAAATCGGGATCCAAGGCACAGAGGGATATACTGCGGCGACCGCTTCGGACGTGCTCTGTCCTGCTTCAGGGAGATCTTTGGCTTCACGAATCCTCGTGTTTAAAAGGCATGTGAAAGCAGGGCAAGTGGCCGCCGTGGGTCTTAAAGGCACTGGGGGGGGTGGGGGCAGCCAGGAGCTCGCAGCCCTTCCTGGGCGAACTTGCGTCCTTCGCCGCGTCCAGGTTGCATCGAGCGAAAACCGATTTGCAAGCGCTTTGAGTGGTGCTCTTTGGCGGGGAAGAGGGACGTCACCTGCACAGAGATCCCCGTGAATTAGGATCCTGCTTTCATTCCCAATGCTGGTTTGTTTTCTGGGTCGGAACGGCGGGCGAAGCGAGGCGGCTGCCCCGCCGGGCCGGCTTTCTTTCTTGGGGGAGGCCGCTCCGGCTCCGCAGCCCCTAGTTCACTGTCGGCACCTGGTTCCGCTGTAAACTGTACTCCTTCGCCTTCAGCCTCAGGTTGGCGATACTGCTGGCCATGTTCATGCCCTGGGCAGGGCTGGCGCTGGTGCAGGAGGCAGAGTACGAAGCCATGGCACTGCTGGGAGGGAAGCGGGCGGGGGCAGAGGGGCAGGAGGGAAAGAAACACGGCGTCAGCACAACCTTCTGGGGCAGCCTGGCTGCATCGCGCCCGGCGAGCGCCCCGGAAAACGCTCGGCTGGCCTTTCGGAGCACGTGCCTCTTCAGCAGAGGGTTCCCTGCAGGGTCTGTGCCCCAAGCCGCCCTGGCAGGTTGAGGAGCAGAAGACCACCTGCTCGCAGCCCCGCTCAGCCACCACCGCGTCGCGCAGCGGGAGAGCTGGAAGGGCCAAGCCGGCCGCCAGGGCCAAGCCCTGCCCAGAGCAGGACTTCTGGCTCAGCCCGCCCTCCCTGCCCAGCTGTCCTCTGACGGCCTCCAGTGTGGAGAGCCCACCACCTCCCCAGGCCACTGGTTCCATTGCTGCACAGCTCCAACAGGGAGTTTTTCTGGATATCCTGCTGGCCAATGTTTACAATGCTTGCGGAAGATTCCTCCGTGTTCCTGGCTGTTGGTATAGCACAGGGAAGCGGGGAACTATTGGGTGGTTCCAGTAGACCTGGATGGGCGATGAGGTCCTGATGCTGCAATGACCATATTAAAAAGGATTTTTCTCTTCCCATGCCTAGTTCAGATTTGGCGGCTCAAAAATATAACCTTTAGCGGGAAACCGCTAGGTGGGAGGGCCGGACAAGCAATGAAACTGCTCAGGGGCCTCCAGTGCCTGGATTCACCCCGGGCTCTCCACCTGATCAAGCTGCAGGAATTCAGGAGCTCTGCCCGCCTGGCCTTTCCCCGCCCGGCCCCCTCTGGACCTGCTGGCTCCCTGTCATGGCATCTCCCAGCCATGGGGCCGTGCGGCAGCACTGGAAGGCCCCGGATGGGTGGTCTTCACCTTTTCCACCTGGAGCCGCCCTGCAGACGGCCAGCCGCATGCCCTGGGGCTCTTCCTTTCCCCAGGTGACAAATGGGTGGATGGAGGCGTGCACTTTGCTTTGAGTTGAGCTAAAGACAGGGAACAAAGCCGAATTCAAGCAAACCCATGTGCAAGATTTCAGCCCCTCTGGGAGGGAGCCTGGTATGCTAAAAAAAAAAAAAGGCTAACGAATAGAAACAAAATTCACCTGACAATTGCTATTTGTCTCAAAGAGACTTGAATGAGAGAGTTTTCCAGTGGATTAGACACTGTGGGCCCTTGGGCCTGGCCTGGCGCTGGTTCCGCCGTGCTCTGCACAGTCCAGCTGGCAAGAAAAAGAGGACGGCTGCGCACCGGCCAAAGCCTCTGTTTTCCACACGATCCACATTTGTTCTGTTTGCGTTACTCTGGTCTCGGGCTTTGCCAAGAGCTTTTCCCAGGAGTTTTGCACAACTTTCTGTTTGCCTTTTTTGTTTTTGGGATTTCAAAGGGCAAACTACGCAGCGGCAACGCAGGTGGCTGCCAGGGCTGTGGGAGACGAGAGCCACAGCGAGGATGCCTGGGAACGGCGCTTCCTCCCGGCAGGGCTGGCCTGTCCCTGCGGGAACAGAGGCTTGGCTTGGCTTATGATGAGTGGGCAGTGATGAGCAGGCGGGAAGATCGGCGGCGGGCACTGCTGATGGTGCAGACTGGCAAAATGGGGAGGGGCGGTTTCTTTGGTGGGGGGACGGCACTGAAAGGGGTGACGGTGCCTCATTTCGGCAAACAGTCAGGCGTTGCAGCAAAGACGCAGTGCAACCATCTGATTCCCCGAACGATTCCCAGTCAACTAGGACTGTGCATGGGCGATGCAGAAGGCACTCATGGCCTGACTCCTAAATCAGCCCGACTGTGCAGTCAGATGCACACTTACTCAGAAGTAGACCTGATCATAGACGCATAGCATCATTGGACAGCAGAGCCGGAAGGGGCCGGAAGGCCACCGGGCCCAAGGCCCTGCTGCTGCTGCTGCTGCTGCAGGGCCCCAACTCACACCCTCCCACTGGGATGGCCGTCCGGCTTCCTTTTCGGATCGTCTTACATCGGGCTTCCTGCTGGGCAACTGTGCATAGCAGCGCACCAGCTGCGCACAGAAGAGCATGGCGAACGGGTCCTGGGTGGCGGGAGGGAGATGCTGTGCAGTCACCTGTATGGAGAGGCGGTCCCCCAGGAGAGATAGTCGGTGGGCCGTGGGGCTGGCCGGGGCACGATGGGCTGCTCCACGGCCGTCACGTCCCCCGAGTAGGACTTGAGGAGGGACGCGTTCTTGTTGGCCAGCATGGCCCGCTCGTTCCTGCGGAACTTCGCCCGTCTGTTCTGGAACCACACCTGTGAGGGGAGAAGAGGCGCCCTGCGTGAAGGAGCTCCGCCGTGTGGGGGACCCCCCCCCGTGCTGGGGGCCACCCCAGCCTTGCACGGCACCCTTGCCCTGCGCAGTTTGCTGGAAAGCTTCTTAGAGGGAGAAGGAGCCTCCTTCTGACAGCCTTCCTGCATTTCTAGCAGCCTCTTCCATCTTTCCCCCTGATGTGGAAAATCCACGAAAGAGAAAAAGATGGGGCAGCCAACCAACGCCTCGCGACAGCTCGTTTGGGAAGCCCTCCGCCATGTTTGCTTCGCTGTTAATCCCGACAAGAGGAGACGGTAAGGATGAATGAAGACAAAGGAATGACATGGGAGCACACCTGGAGGTAGCAGGCTTCCCACTAACCCTGCGATGGCTGACGGGGAGGGAGGCCTCATTCGAGGAAGGCGAGTGGAGGTGCAGGCTGGAATGGGGGGCGGGGGGGGAGCTCCCCAGCTGGGCATGGTGAAGGAGACGGAGGCCCTTGGAAAGCCACAAGGAATAAGGAGGTGGAAGCTACTCGTCTTGACGGGGTTTTATCCAGTTCGCACATTCCTTGGGCACAATGTGCTGTGGTCCTGAAAGACCCCCAAGCTTGGCTGTGATTTGTGTGGCTCCACAACTGTGTTGCATGGCACGCGGGTGTCTGATAAAGGAACATGAAAAATGTGTAATTTTGAACAGTGCGTGGGAGCTTAATCCAGATGCCTGTATCAGGATTAAACGAACCCTTTAATTAAAGGATTGAAAGGAAGAGGCACCATTTTCGCAGCAAGCCTACAGTCTAAGCCATGGGTCCTCAGACTAAGGCCCGCGGGCCGGATCTGGCCCGCCATGCCCATTTACCGGCCTGCCTCACCGGTTTTGCACTCACTGGGTGGGCACGTGGGCGCGGGGCTTGCTCGCGAGGAGGTCGTTTTGGACGGATTGGAGAAAATGATCTCGCGAGCAGCCAGCGCCTTGCCATGTGTGTGCCCGGTGGAGGCCTGCTCGCGAGGAGGTCATTTTGGGCTCGATCTCCTCACGAGCAAGCCGGTGCCTCACCCTGCGCTCCCCTGCCCGTCCCCACCTCGCGTGCGTGTGTGCGTGCACCCCGTCCCCTCACCTTGGCGGCCCGTGCCCACGGCTGGCACCTGTCAACTGGCCCCCTTTGGAAAAAGTTTGGGGACCCCTGGTCTAAGCCCCCCGTTCCTGCCGAGAAAGCAAGACCCTGGGCATTTGCAGTGCATTTGCAACAGACAAATACCAGGTGAGTGGCAGGCGGAGCGTGTTACAAAGAGTTGCATCCGCTAATCCTGACTGACGCTCATTAAGAAAAGGCGTCTGTGTACCTGTTGCGTTTCCTCTGCCTGGTGCTTCCTTGTGAGAAAGGAACTGTGTCACCTAACTGGTTTTCCGTGTGCTATGGAGCCCAGCTGGCCACCTTTCCCTGCATCCCCCATTGTATAAATTCCCCATAAACCCTCTACCTCGCTCATCTCAGCTGATCCTTGTGTCACGCTTGTGCGATACGCTTCTCTTGGGCACATGATCTTCCCAGCCCTTCTTCTCCCGTGCTATGTATGTGGCGGCAACTTTATCAAAGCCCCACATTTCCTCGTTGTCAGATTTTGTCGCTGGCTCTTTCCATGCGGGTGATGTTTTTTCTGATTGTCTGAATAAGCTGCAGCTGTCCTTTGACTGCACACCCCCCAGTTCTCTGGATTTCTTGTCACCCGCAACTGATATATACAATTTAAAAAAGGCACATGAAACTATGCAGAAATGTTCATGCAAATGAAAAAGTAAACAAAAAGGCGAAGATCAGAGACTGAAACCGGCATGAGATGGAACAAACTTTGAGCAGCATCTGCAGGACGTGGTTGAGCTGGAGACTTGCTGGCACACGCTACACAAGACCAGGATCTGGCACAACACCGGGGAGACCTGGAGAAAGGTCTCCTGCCCACATTGTGTCGTGTTTTATAAAGACAATAAAAAGATTTTTCCTTCCTTCTCCTATCTTTTCCCCTCCCCTCCTACTTCTCTTTCCCTCCTGGAGGAAAACCCCATCTCAACCCCCAGAGGGACAAGCTCTGCTGGAAAAGAACCAGCAAGGGTTCTGCAAGGAGCAGTCTCTCCTCACTAACCTATAGGAGTTATTTGAGAGCATCAATAAGCAATTAGACCGGGACAATCAGGGTGGACTGTTTACTTCCAAAAGGCTTTTGGCAAAGGATCCTAAGCGAACTGAGAAGTCATGGGATAAAGTGGGGCCAGGGGGTGGAGGCTCTTATGGATCACTAACTGGCTAAAGAGCAGAAGATAGATAAATCGGCAATGTTTCCCTATGAAGAGATGCCCTCAGGGTTCTGTATTAGGACCAAAGGACCAATGTTGTTCAATCTACTCAGACATTATGTGGAAGGAGCAGTGAAGTGGCCAAGTTTGCTGATGACATTAAACTCTTTAGGATGGTTGGAACCCAACGGGATTATGAGGGGCGCCAAAGGGATCTCTCCAAGCTGGAAGAAAGAGCATCTCAAGAGCAAATGCGCCTTGATACAAGCAACTGTATAGTGTGCCCTGTTGGAGCAAAAAATCCCAACCCCAAGTTGAGGCTGATGGGATCTGAGCAAGGGAGGGGTCTTGGCGCAGCGCTGAGCGGCTTGGTGGGAGGAAGTGTCTGAGTGCGGAGCTGGGCATGGCCTTCCTTTGGCTGACCTGCCATGCAGGGGCCTGGGGCTTTTCAGGGTTGATGGATGGTGTGTGTGTGTGTGTGTGACGGTTTCCCTCTCCAGCTGCACACCCCTGGAATTCACCACGGCCACCCCATTGTGGCAAGGAGGCTTGGAAAAAGATAGGCTAAGGGCCCCGGCGGACACTCCAGGCTTGAGGGAGTAGATCCAGAGCTCAAGCCCAGGGGGTGCGGGGCCTAACCGCACTCTGGAGCGTCAGGGTGGGTCGTGCACCTTGACTATCTGACTAAATGCACAGGGGAGGGGAGCAAAATCCTGGGATGCTCTCAGTTTTCCCCTGCTCAGGCTCACACCTGGCGCAGGAGTCATGCTGGGGAAAGGAGCCAAAAGCATTCCAGTGGGTGAGCACACGGAGGTAAAGAAGGGGAGGCCTCCCCCCCCCCAGTACAGTTTGATTCTAAAATTAGATGCATGCACGCCCCACAGCTGCACAGCTAACCAAATCGGCCCGTATTTTTTTAAAGACGCAAAGATGCAACTTCGTTTTCAGGAAAAATGCAGTCTAAGGTGATGCGAGGCTTGGCTTCTTCACCTCCTCAAAGGTTTCTGTGGTTTTACACAGCTGTGGGGGGGGGATTTGCTGCAGGTGGACTTGGGCAGATCAAGCGAGTAGCTGTCTAGAGCGTCATGAAGCTTTTTCTGCCTTCACTGCTCCCCCGCCCCACCTCTAAAGCACGGGAAAAGCCCCAGTGCCAGCGAAAGAGCCATGGGGCCTGGCCCCACAGTGCCGCAGCGATGAATCTGAGACGCTGCGGAACGCATCTCGTTCGACCCCAGCAGCTCTTCCCGCCTGGTGCGCAGAGGCCAGTTCCCATCTGTGCCGGAAATGCGTGCCAAGGCCTTGCACACGCCTTCTCTCGCAAGGGGCAAGATGCAGACTTGCAGCACCCGCTGCACGAACGGCGATTTCCGCACATCAGTGCTCCGCGCAAATGGGTTGGTGAGTGTTAAATGCGCTGAGGTGCGGCTTGCGCTGCTTTTAAACATTTCACGGCCTTTACAATCCCGCAGGCTATCCTTCGTCAGCCTCCTGGTCTGTTTCGTCTGCTCACTGCCAGATGAGATGCGGTCACGATCCCGTCCAATCGCTGCTCCACGGCTCTGGCTGCCCCGGCGTGGGAAGCCCTGCCCCTGGGAAGCAGCAGAGGAACCCCTCCTGCGGGGTTCTCCTCTCCTCTCCTCTCCTCTCCTCTCCTCTCCTCTCCCCACCCCACTTTCTCCATGGCATCAGCAGCACCCCCCCCCACAGGCCAAGATTGCGGGTGGAGGGGGAATGCCTGCAGCTCCACGCACCCTGATGGCCCCTCCTCTTCCAGGGAGAGCTGCTGCCCTTGCAGGGCCTGGGCCGGGGTTCACCTTGGGGAATGCCGCCGGCACACATTTCTGCGATTAAAACCCCAACAGGGCACCTCAGCGAGAACCTCGGCCAAGTCCGTGGCCTGTGAGATGTTCCGTTGGCAGCCCTACTCGACTCAGAACTTTGCCCGTGCCATAAATCCAGTGAAAAAGTCGGCATAAATTTCCTATACGCTTTTCTCATCTCCATCAAGTCCCCTCTGATTGTTAAAGCAGAGACAGGATGGCAGCTGCTTCTAGGATTTAATAGTCATTTCCTCCTATGTGGAATTTCATACGTTAGATTTAGGTCCACTATCAAAATAATACGGCGCTCTACAAAATACGGATAGTGTCTGTTCCGTGGGAATTCAGTCCAAGCGAAACCCCTTAAGCCCTTTGGGCCTCCATGGGAATTATTTAAGCATGGATTGATGGCTGAAATCCCGAGAGACTCAGCATGAGCATTCTGGCTGGCGCCCTTGAACAGACCTTCTAAGCACCAGATCTCACTCCTGTGCTGGTTGTAATAGTCCTTATTACTGGTCCTGGCTATGCGAATATCTATGAACCGACTCTCAGTTGCTTTCGAGCTCACTTTGTTCTATATTTATTCTACGATGGGGAAAAACTTTGGGCTACCATGCGGACATGGCTAAATCCACTCTTGGGGTTGAATGTGGGTTAAGGGTGTGTTGCTGTTGAATTATGGGTTGTTGCTGAAACTTGGGTTATCTTGTTCTTTCAATGCTGATAAGCCATGGCTTGTTAACCATGAGCAACCCATGGAGAGAATGCATGGCTGGCTGTTGAGATGTGAACGGTGGGTTGTTCGCCATGGTTTGTTACGTTGGCTGGGTTTAGACAACACGCTCGCCCATGTTTCAGCAACAACCTGTGCTTTGACAAGGAACCACACTCAGACTTTTAGGTCTTGTGCTCCCGGAACTCTGGACAGTTCACTTCTTTCAAAGCCGGTCTGGGAAGGTGTTACTAGTTCAGAAGGATCACCTCCTGATGGGCAGAAAAAAATACTTTGTTGTCCCAACTACCTGTAATAGTTGACACCAGATTGGCAGGGTCCTGCTTCAGAATGAGCTGCTCCATTGGCTGGACTCAGCTTCCATTTTTGGACATTTTATATTGTTGGCCTGTTTTACTTTAGCTATAAGTTGCTCTTGGAGTGCTGTCACACTGAAGGTCCAAGACATACATGTGGACAACAGGCAGGCAGGCAGAGCGTCCTCGGGCCCTCGCCCTGCCATGGCCTGGCTAAGACTTCCAGAGTAACCCCCTTCAAAAGAGTGGTGCAGCTTTGAAGCTGCGGCACTGGGTGTGCGAGAGATGGAGATGGAGAAACACACTGCGGGACAGACCAATACCACCAGAAGGACCGGAATTATCTTCTCTTTTCTTAAAATGCCTTTTTAAATGTTTCTGTAGCTCTGCATTTTCTCAGTAGACCAAAAACTGCACACCCCATTAAAACCAAGCAAGAACCTGTGTGTTGTTTCCAAGACGTAAATCAAAGGGACACTTCATCTTTCTTTCACTTTCTTCTTCTTCTCTTCCTTCCTTCCTTCCTTCCTTCCTTCCTTCCTTCCTTCCTTCCTTCTTTCTTTCTTTTTCTTTCTTTCTTTCTTTCTTTCTTTCTAGAAAAAAGATGAGGTGCAGAGGCTGCTGTGCAGGCGGAGTCCGTAGGGCGCTCCGCGTACTCACCTGTACCCTGGCTTCGGTGAGGTTGACCCTGCGCGCCAGGTCTTCTCGCACGAAGGCGTCCGGGTAGTGGGTGCGCTCGAAGACCCTCTCCAGTGCCTGCAGCTGACTGCTGTTGAAGGTGGTCCGGTTCCGCCTCTGCTTCCTCTTCTTCTTCTCTTCAGAATTCAACTGGTCGCCTGCAGGAGAAAGCAGAGAGGGTGGGATGAGCGGCTGGTTTTAGTCAGTGCGCACCCGGATTCGGGAGAGGGGCAAGCGCTCATCCGGGCTATTTAAGACCACCGCGAGGAGTGCTTTGCCCGTGGCACTTCCGTGCCAGGCCCCGGTCCTTCCTTTCGCTTTTATGAGTTCGAGATCAACTCCCTCCGACTTGGGATAACCGGGAAGTGCTCTCTCTGAGGCGAAATCAGTCCTGGGGGCCAAAGCCAGAGAATACGCAGGGAATCTTTTCTGTGATGAAGGAAATAAGAATTTTTCTCGGAAAGGAAAATTTCTCTGGCCTGATCCTGCGGCTATAGAAGGACTCTGCATGGATTGCTGAGGTGGAAGGTACGTCCGGTTACAAAGTCCATGAGATTTTTTACCGCAAAATTCACAACACAATGACTGCACTGTGATATTTGAGCAGATCTTACATGACATTTATAGTAGTCAAACAATATTTTACTGTTTATGTAGGGAGTCTGAGGCCACGCAGCCTGTGCCTATCGGGTTTTGCCTTTTGCGCTGCGGGTCACAGCGACTTGCCTTGCCTTGCTTTTGACATTTGTATGCTTACAATAAAGCAAAAATACAAACTCTGTACAGATACAATAGTATGATCAGAGCAAATACAAATTCAATTTTATTAGCATTGGGTATTTCTGACTCCCATGGCAGATGGGCAATGAACATTTTTCTCTCAAGAGAAAGCTGCTCAATGAAATTTAAATAAATTCATGGCATGTGAGCCTTGCTCTAGAGAGCTGGAAGAGAGGCAAAGCGCTTCCGCCTGCGAATGGTCCGCGTTGCCACGGGGCGCTACTGTTTCTGCTGCGGCTGTGGGACCCCCACCAGCTGGCCGGTGCTTCCCAGAGCAACCCTGGAAACAGGCGGACGTGCCAGGGCAGCAGGACTCCTCTCTGTGAGCACCCATCACCTGCCCCAGGACCATGGGCGTGGAACCGTGAGTCCCTCCAGCACAGGGGTGGCCAACCCAAGGCTCGGGAGCCACATGCGGCTCTTCGAGTTTATTGTGTGGCTCACGGCTTGCTGCCTGTGGACATTCGTGGCACCCACTTGTGGCTCTCAGTCACCTGACATTTGCCATCTGTGGCTCTTCTGTTGCGCAACCCTCCATCCCCCTCACTGTAGCAGGATGACCTTATATTATCATTCAATTTTAGAAGGAAGTGACATCTTCAGTATCGTCTTTATTCATTGCTGTGGAAATGGAGTAAAACCAACATATTCTCAATAAATGATCAATTGTCTCCTTAAGCATCAGCCCCGCTAATTAAAATTGTCCCCACTAATAAATCAACAGAGATGTCAATCTAATCTGCAGGCATATGGCCCTGGATTGCAGTTTTGCATCTAATTTGCATCTAATTTGCATAGAAAGCCAGCCTGTACGCTTCCCGACATAACCGCCACCATCTCGAATGCCCGTGTCTTTTGCTTTAATTTAGCCTGAATTGGATGCCATGAATCAAGTAACAAAAATGTGTCGAGGCCAAAGGGTAAGATGCAGCGAGCAGGATGTTCTTCCTTAAAACACAATGTCTTCTTTCGAGATCACTTTCCAAAAATGAGCACCTTGACAGCAGTGGGGATATCGGACCCCCTGAACCAGCCCTGTGCGGCCCTTCTTCTGCTTGCCGGTCACCCAAGGAGCAAGAGCAAATGTGCAGTCATGGCAGCAAGCAGTTCGAAAGGGCACTTCCCTTTAGTGCCCCCATTTCTGAAGCTGGAATCTGCCGGAATCTGGAATCTGGAAATACTCTAGAGACGGCCACTGGTTTTCTCCCCGGTGCAAATACCAGCTTCAGGGGAGGCATTTTCCTCCAGATGAAACTCCTCGGCTCTCCTCCCATGCCTGCTCTACTCCCATGAGTTATCACTCACTCAGCTAAGGCCATTTGGATTTTTGAAAACCGGCACTTATCTAACTTCCTGCCTAGCTTGGCCTTGAATCATATTCAGTAAATCTCGGATTGTGTTTTTCTAAGCCTAGTTCTCAAATTCTTCCCAACATGAAGGCATCAGAAGGAGGAAACAAAAACAGAAAGAGAGAAACACCACTGAAAGAAGGAATAAAAGAAGCATGATTTGAAAAAAAAGACATCTGAAGCTTCTGGAGGAAAGTGTCATATTAGAAAGTGCAAATTTCCAAACTGATCAAAGCTGTATGCGTCGGGAAATACTGCTAAGGAGCAAAGCGCTATGGCCCTGCCTCGGCTGGCAGCCTGTCGGGCGTCTTGCAAAGAGGGTTCTTGTCCCTGCCGTCGTGGCTGCAGGAGATGCCAGCTGGCTGCCTTTTGCCCAAGCAAAGAGACGGACACTCTGCAAGCCCAATCCAAGTTTTAAACCATGGAGACAGGGAGGTAACAACCGGGATGCATTATGCAAATTACACCAGTGATGTAAGTGTTGGGTCGTGTAATAAAGCTACCACAGTTGATCTTTCCAGACATGTTGAAAATCATTTACACCCTCGGTATGCTCTTGTAAACACTTTGGAAACCATTACGGTGTCGTGGGTTCCCTTCCCTCTTAAAAGTCTTCACAGAGATATTCTCTCTGGGAGGAAGGTTGCTCTAATACAGAAAAGGTTTGCAGAGAAGGTAAGCAACTGGATGTGTTGTGGGGACCAGGTCTCAGTTTCTTTCTGCACGATACCCTCCGTGTCGCTCAACGGCTTTGGAGGCCCAGTCAACTGGAGGCACGCCACTGGGGTGGGGGCCTTTGGATGTGGAAGGCTTTGCTCTCCTGCCTCCCCGGGTAGGCCCACGTCCTCTGAAGGGTTTTGTTCCCCCAAACACACATCCAATTGCTTTTCAGTTTTGTTTTTCAAATGGAAGAAAGTTTTTGGAGATGAGCAACAGGAGGAAGATGTGACTTTCATCAGATGGGTGGGGAAGTGGCTTGCAAAGAAAGGATAAAGTGAGACACTTCCCGGCAGCTCCATGGAACAGAACCGTCCCATCTTGCACAACCTGCAGTCCTAGAAGGCTTCCCTGGAACCATCCCGCGGTGCTCATGAGACCTCCTTCGGGATAGATCGGCCTCGGATCCCGCTGAAAGTAGCGCAGCGCCAGACGGGGGCATCAACAAGCCTCTCCTTACAGGGCACATCAAAGGGTCAGGCTGCCAGGGAAGGGCTGGGAGCCGGGTCTGTGATCTTTCGAAGGCGCCGCTCCCGGGACTGCTTGCAAAGCTGTTCTTGGGCACGGATGGGAGAGGTCTCGCTCCACTCTGCGGCCCAATTTAAGCATTCGGCTTTTAAGAAGAAATGAACTGTGTGAATAAGGCAAACTCATGCATCATACCAGTCCAGAGAGCTGAAATTAGCTGCAACGCCCTCCCAAGCATACATGGAGTTGCACACGTGGTTTTCCTGGCTCAGGATGGGTGGAACGTTTGAGGCAGGAGACCATCCATCGGAATTGTCTTCTGGACAAGCTTTATGAAGGAAGGAAGCAGAGTTGGAGAGGAGCAACTCTTGTGAAAGCGCCATTCAGCCCCACAGAGCACAGGAGACATTTGGGGAAGAGAGCGGCTGGTTTAGTTTGAAAAGTCCCTGAAACGGACAGCCTAGAATATTTAACCGTTCGAGGGAGAGGGAGATGACTTTTATAGTGTCTTCATGCCACAAATATGGGAACATTATGTTTTTGGCTGGCAACCTTAAAACAAATAAAATAAAATGCCTCATTATGCAGCATTAAATGCAACCCACTGAAGTGGCTGCCAGAGTTCAGAGTTGAGGGAATTTATAGAACGAATGATCCGCATGCAATCGCTGTCCAGGCTGTATGGAAAATAACTCAGTTTGGGGCCAGGAAAGCATTAATGCTGTGCTTCAGACAAAATAGACTCATCAGCCATGAGGCGTCCATAAATACAGCCACGAGAGGCGACCAGACAGTCGCCACTGGCAGGAGGAGCCTCGAGGGGTTTCGAGCTCTCTTTAGCAACCCAAAGCAGTGGCTTTGCTACCCAGGCCTTTAACCCTTCACTTCTCCTCTTGCGATTAAGATCAGCTTCTTTCTTTCTTCTTTTCCCAGGAGGGTTTATTTCACTGCCTTTCTATATGCCATAAGCACTAGGTGGCGCTGTGGAGTAGCAGAACTGCGCACATACACCCGGGTTTCATGCAGCCATTCAAGAGAATACAGGATTTTCCTTGAACTTTTCTACCTGCATAATTTATTCTGTATTCATGATTATTTACGGGCAGTGCTGGTGGATTGTGTTTGGGACAAGCATACAGTGAGTCTCTCATGCGGAAAGGGGTGGGGCAGAGGTGAGCTCCTCTGTTTGAGTAATCCTGGAGAGTTTTGCTGAGAGGCCTCCTCCACATAAAATGACCTTCTTCTTAATGTGTGTTGTGGAGCAGGAGGTGAGAAAGTGAACATCAGCTGGAAATGATTTTAGGCTACCTGCCATTGAGCAGGTCTGCTTATATTGCGAAGTCTGGCCTGCTTTGTTTAGGTTTTGTCATTTCAAAATTTAGCCTGCTTTAGCAAGCCAGTGCTTCAAGGAAAGAAAAGAGAGCCAGTGGCCATGTACAGAGAATAGGTAGCTGGGATAGGACTGATATTTGTCTATATAAAAAGGTGAAGCTGGGACAACTGAGAAACCGTGCAAGATCGTTTCTGAAAGGGTTTATCAGGGCTGCGCACTGGGTACCAAGCCCAAGGAGGGCAGCTGTGAGGAGACAGACCGCTGGTCCCGTCTTGCTCGCTACAGAGCTTGGTTCCTTGGCCAGATGCTGCACACGCCGACCAGACGCTCTCCGGGGCGAATCGTGCATCGCAGGCTCCAGCGATGGTCCCCCCAACCAGGGCAATGGCCTTGCTCTGCCGACCATTTTACCGTAGGGAAGGTAATAGAGATACGGTGAAGGCAGCAATGCGAGAGCAGCAGGGGGTGCGGGATGTGGCAGCGGGTGCAGAAAGAGAAACGGTTTGGTCGCCGTAAAAGTCCAGATGTGTGATTGGGCACCCGATAAGGTTCACTCACACACTATGCAATGACACATAATTTCCTCTTTTTATTCTTCTTTTCCAAGGGTCACCATCACCATTCCTATTAAAGCTGTTACGAAAGAATAACGATTTCCGGTAATTAGGCACCGCGTATAGTGTTCTGCAATCTGCGAGAGCCACTTAAAGAAATGTCTATATGCTGGGAACGGAGTAACCTCATCACCCTGAGGGAAATCTCCGCAGAGCAGTCAGATTTAGGAAGCGGCATCACTGCCGGACGGAAGCGGGGCTTGCGCACACTCCGGCGGGCATCGGCCTGCAGCCGAATCTCCTCACCCGGAGACACAACGGCCCGTCCGAAGTCAGCCACCGACTCAGCCGTGTGCCATAATGGAATGAGAAATGAGAGGACAAGACCCTCCAGGCTGAGCTGCAAACTGCTTTCCTCGCTGCACCTCTGGTAGAAATTCAGCTGTGGGATGATGAGGATGATGACGAAGATGACGAAGATGAAGAGGATCTATTCCACGGAAAACTGATTGCTAGTCACTGTGCAAAGATTAGAAGCAACGCGGGCCCAGCCTGAAAGCCTAGAATCCAAAGAATGTGATGGCCACACATCAGGGAAAGCAACGAAACAAGATGGAGGCAGGAAGTTTGTCAAGACAGAGCCAAGGCATGTTGCTGACCCACACGCCAGGGCAGGAATGGCAGCCTCTTTCAGCCCGAGCACCGAATTCCGTCTTGGGAAGACTCTGGAGGCTGCAGACCAGTGAGAGGCCAGCCAGACACACAGGAAACTACACACGCGAAAGCTAGCACGCAGCAGATGAAAGCGCTTGCGCAGAGCTGTTGCAGCCTTTTAGGAGGGGGAAAAGCTAACCGCCCTGCAGTCCGCGAGCAGGGCGGGATGGGACGGGGTGTCGTCATCCGGGAAATCCTAGAGGGCTCAGATGGGGAAGAAAGAAGGACCGAGTTTGTCCCCGGGGTCCAACGCCGCCCACCCCTGCTTTCGAGCAGCCTCAGAGCCCTGGCTCCGAAGGCTGGGACAGGCCATTCAGAGCGCCGGGGGAACCAGCCAGAAACAGTTCCTGCTCTCAAGGACGGGCTACTTCGCCCTGCGTCTCCTGCGCATGTTCCCCTCCCTGGGCCGCTGCGTCCGGCTTGCTTCTGACCCACAGCGGAGCAGAGGGCAGGGCTCCTTCGCTGCCTCGGCGGCTCAGCCCGGCCACGTGGGACGTGGCTCTTGGCGATACTGCAGGGGTGGGGCGCAGCTGCCACGGTGCCCTTCGCGCTCCGTCCCTCACATTCCCAGTGCATTAGAACGGCAATGCGGCTGGCTGACCCCGACGTTCGAGAAAGCGCTCCGAGGGCACCCCGTCTAGCATCCGAGGCCCACTTGGACGTGGGCACCGAATGACCCGGGCGGGCGTGACGTGGGGCCTCAGCACAGGCCTCTCTCAAGGCGCTCGCTGGCTCTCCGGCTCTCTCATCTGCCCGGTGGGGCCTGGTCCTGGGCCTCGGCCCCAAGGCACGGCCCGAGCAGTGGTGTGGCTTCTGCTTCTGCTTCCCGGGGAATGGCTCCCCTCCTGCAGGCACGGTGGGGAGCTGGGCTGGCCCACGACCGTCGCTGGCAGAGCCGCGAGCGGCATCCGCGTGCACCAGCACAGGCCGAGGCGGGATCCCCATGGCCAGGCACGGGGTTTTGGCTCTGGAGCCACGAGGGCCCTTGCTCTGCCCCTGAAAGCCGTTATGACGGTCCCCTGAATGGCTGGCAATTTGCTGCCTGTTCACGACAGCTGGACTCCGACCTCCTGCCCTGCCAGGAGGACGGGGCTTCCTTGATGGATGTCTCCCTTTCATTCAGGCCAGCGCTGGGGCAGCAGAAAGCCAACACCTGCCGAATCTCCAGCCTGCAGTCACACACACACACAATGCGTGCCTTCCCACCCCTTCAGATGAGGCGGGGGTCCTTCTTCGAGAGCCCTCCTTGAAGGAGATTAGGAGGGTGGCTACCTGGAGAAGGGCCTTCTCGGTGGTGGCGCCCAGGCTATGGAATGCGCTCCCCAGAGAGGTCCGACTCTGCATTCTTTTCAGCGCCAGGCTAAAACCTTGTTATTTGCCCATTATTTTAAGGTGAATTAGGTTTTAATGTGGGTTTTATTTATTGGACTGATTGGATGCTGTGCTTCATTGTACTCTGCTTTCATTGTAGACCGTCCCGAGACTGTAGTAGCTGGATGGTATATAAAAGCTTTAAATAATTAAATGCACCCAGACAGAGGATGTGGCTGAAACCAGAGCTGGATCCGGCCCCTTCAAGCCATTCCTCCACTCCCTGAATGGAAGAGGGCTTCCATCCAGAGCCACAGGAACTGACCTGGAACTGGCTGCAAGTCTTAATGCCACATTTAATAGTTCAGAAATGCCTGGCTGTTCTTTCGTCTCTGCTGGTGGCGGCTCACTTTGCTACGGGGGCTGCAGCCCCCTCAACCATCTGCATAATTGATATAGGAGAGGGGCAGAAACCAAACTCAGCAATCGGGCGACGTAGAAACATAGTAAAGAATAATGATAAAACACAGTTAAACAAAACATATAAACACACAAAAACTCAATCGAAATTATGTTTCTTTTTACAGGGTCCTTTTATGTATGTTTTCGCTATTGTCCATTTATTTTAATTCCGCTTCGTTTTATGATACTTGCGTTTCATTGTTTTGTTTTTAAGCCTTGTTGGAAACCGCGAGAGAGCTTTGGTTAAGGGACAGTATCAAAATTAATTAAAGAAATAACTCCATATAAGGCAAGAAGCCTTATCCGCAGTACCCAACCCCTCCCTTGGCCTCGTCCTAGACGGAATATCTTTAAAGCATTTGGGCAACACTGAGGTCCACATGTCTGGGCACAGAAAAGGTGACATTGCTGGCACCGGGTGAGCATCCCTGGGGAAGGCGTCTTTCTGGTGCCGCCACGTCTTGGAAGGAGCCCCTGGAGAGGGGCCTCGGAAGCCAAACTTCGGGATGACGTCGGTCCCTACGGGGAGAGATGACCCTTTTGCTACTGCACCCACAGCCAAGCCAGACTGTACAGCAGCGGTTCCCAACCTTTGCTATGCCCCGCACCCCTAGAAAATGTTTCATTTATGTTCGCACCCCCGGCAAAATTAATGCCACATTTGAAGATGGAGGCATCAAATTTCTAAGTTTGGAGCCACAAACCACATGCAAGATTGCGGGTGACCAAACTGAATGCAGAAAATGAAGCTTTTAACTCAGTGCATGACATTCAAATATAAGTTGAGTCACGAGAAGAAATTCTAAACACGAAACTCAATCCCAATCGTGCACATAAAAATCAATGATTCCTTTGTTCCTGTTTGCCAGTCGTGATTTTGCCAAAATGTGGAACTTTCTTGCCGGATGCGATCCACAATTCAGGGGATTTTGTCTTGAATGACAAGAGAGCACTGAATCCAAATGCAAGCAAAATAATAATAAGTAATTTTATTATCGGGATAATTTGGGGCGAAGAATGGCGAATCGCAACAAAGCCATTCTGCGCTCTCTGGAGATGAGGACACCCCAGGCTGGGGACTGCTGCTTTATGGGCTAAAAGCAGCCCCCGTCCCCGGGGCCAGCCCTCTGCCCTTGTCTCGGGGGTTCTCCCAGTCTCACCCGTTGCCCCTGGAGAAGAGCAGCAGAGCAGTTCTCCGGTCAGTGAATGCGTTCAGCATTTCGGCAACATTTCCACAGCCATCTCATTCTTCCTGCGCCTTGCAAGAGAATAAACTTTGGCGAAACAATCCAAGAAATTCCAGAGAAAAAAGGCAGAAAAATAACACTGTATAGCGAACTGATCTTTTTACAGAAGGATCGCAGCCACATTGGTCTGTTGGCACTTAGGGTAATGCTTTTATTAGGCAAAAGTTGTCTGTCTAGCAGTCAAAAGTTGCTAGATAGCTGGCTTTGTGGGTCCCTTCCCCAGGCTGGATACTCTGGTAAACAAAAACCAGAAAGGACGTATGGCAGGAGTGATGCAGTGCAGCCGGGCCGAAATCTGGAAAAGGCAGGAGCCTGATCTGGGAACTGGAGCTGTCCTTTCGCAGCCACACGCTCTCCCCGGGCACGTGGCGGCCCCTGAGCCGCGCGCGATGGGCGCTGTGCCCCGGACATGATTCAGCTTAGTTGGGGCATTTTTCAGAAACGAGCTCGTGGATTATCTTTGTTCCACTGAAACATATTATTATTATTAACAATCACATTATTAATAATGTTATTTCTATCCCTCCCAACAGCCAAAATGCTTGGGTGTTTCACACTGATACATGCGCACCAGATAATAATCCCCATTAAGGCAGTGGAGACTGAAGAGACCGCTTAACTGCGGCTGCATCCTGCCTTTGTTAATTGGTGGGGGTACAAGTTAATAATTGACAATATTAGTGAAATAATAATAATAAATATTTAATAATTTGATTAATATATTTAATATTTAATATTATTAAATTTATTTATTATTATTATTTATTTTTAAATTATTATAAATTTATTTAATATTATTAAATTTATTTAATATTTAATATAATTTAATAACTATATTTAATATTAAATATAGTTATTAAATATTTAATAATTATCATTAAATAAACCGGTGGGGCTGAGAATGAAGGCCATGTCCAGGTTTTGGGGGGTGGGGTCTTTTTGGTTCAAGTGCAGAGCTACTAGAGCCAAAATAATCAGGACAGCCTTTGCTGCCAGAGAGCGACATTTGGTTGAAAAAAATGATGTGTCATCTCAAATTTCCCTCAGTCCTTTGAAAGTCATGCTTTTCATAATATGCTCATTTTAGTTTAATCAGGCAATTAACTGGCTCGGTGGTGAAAGGAAGATGATCAATCAACTGACCGTCTTCAGCTGCCAGTGAGACTGCATGGATGCAGATTCTGCATCTGGTCAACTCCGAATGGCCGGCCGGCAAGAACAGATTCTGCGCCTAAGCTCTGGAAAGCCCTCGCAGCGGGTTAAGCCCTGCCCTTCCTGACCATGACTAACTTAGGCCGAGCCTGATTCCTGGAAGCATTTGCTCACCTGGTCCCAGAGCTGCTGCCCTCGTGACCAGAACTCAGCTGACTCTCTGGAAACTCATTTTGACACGTGTTACGGAGGAGCACCGGGGACGTGTGCGAATCCCGTGGCGAAGCGGCTGCCAGCTGGACTCACCGGCAAGCACAAGTTTGAGCAGCAGCTGCGTTCACGTGCTCGGTCCGCGAGAACAGGAGTGCTCCTCCGCAGGCCCCCGTCCGCGCCCCCTCCCCTGCTTGACAGGCAGGAAAGGAGCCGAGAAGCCGCCGGTCGGTCCCCCGGCCCGGATGGGGCACCGCAGGGCCATCAGAGCCGCCAAGGCAAAGCCCTTCTTATATCAAGGAGCAAAGATGAATCATATCTGCTTGAAGGATAAGACCGAGATCTTGCTGGAACCGCAAGCGGATTTTCATTTCGCAGGCGAGCTCCGACCCGCTAAGATGCTTTATGGGTCCCTCTGGCAAATCTTTGTTGACTGCGATTCAGAAACCGAGATCCAATAACAACACAACCTGAGACTGCTTAGGACATTCCAGGCTCCGCTGGCCTGTCAGTGCAGACGAGCAGCTCAACGCGTCCCATGCACAAAGAATAAAGGCCTTTTCATCTCGGACGGGTGCGGTGGATCCCGTTGGACTTTCTGGACCGAGAGCATTGGGGGCACGTTCTAATGGGCCTTTTCCCTTCGGCTTAATGCTCATCGTGCCAGGCACAGGAATTTGAAACTTGAGTGGAGGTCGCTCTGCTTGCGGTCGTTCCTCCGGTTGCTGGGTCGGCTGGTTGGTTTGCACATAGCAGATCTGGTGTCCGGCAGGCCTGGTCTTTGCTTGGGCCATCCAAGCCAGCTCTCTAAATTCCCGATGGAGGGATAGAGGGAGGTTATGGGTCAGCTGCTCTTGTGTTTAAGACTGTGACATCAAGACTCTTCAGCTGCGTCTTGCATCAGCCGCACTCTTGCAATATTTACCCGAGAGTGAAGCTCACTTCTAAATGGACACGTGTAGGATTGTGCTGCTACCGTAGCGCTAAGCGGGCTCATTTTGCAGGGCTTGCAGTTGAACACGATGCTCCCTCAGTCTGAGGAGTTGCCCCTTGCAGAGGCAGCTCACCTGCAAAACGATGAAGACAAGTCACCCGTTCTGCTTTCTTGAACATGGTTGCAGGTAGAGAAGGGATGCAGGAGGCAGTCATGTGGCCCCTGCCAGCAAGTGGAGAATGAGACGGTTTCGTCTTGCCAGAGCAATGAGTAAGTGCGGGAAATATAGATTTCGGGAACAGAAAACAGGATAGGAGACGGAGAGAAATAATATAAAGACGGATGCTAACACTTGATCTAAAGGCTAAGGCTTCGCTGAGGCTGAACATGAAGGCGTTCCGAGGTGGAAGCGTCTTTTTTTCTGAAAAACAGACGTTAGGGTCGTCAGGAATGCAGGATGCTCAAGGCCAGCAGCTACTCCCTCCGCTGCACTGACCTATTTTACAGGGTTGTTGTGAAGAGAAATGGGGGAGAAATTGACCATGAAAGCTGCCTTGAGTTTCTTGCAGGAGGAACGAAGGCCAGGGTTCAGTGTAATTACTGTCATCGTCATCACTTGTGCAAATGCAGAGGAGTCCTTTACATTTTACAGGGGGAAAATCAACCAATCGGTTTCTCATCCAAATAATTTCACTACAAAAAATAAATCATTCAGTTGATTTGTGCCATGCCCCAGATGATCCCAAACGAAGGAAACGTGTTTCTTTCAAATCTAAGCAGGGGACGATGTGGGAGCGGCACGACGGCGGGGGGGGGGGGGTGCATTGTAGCACATGGGAAGGGGGGAGCGAACGCACTCCCCTCAGCTTCGTTTCCCCCTAAATGGCGATCAGGATGAGGGGGAAAGAGCCCTGCTGACACCAGGACACATGCAGCCTTGTGGAATCCATGCCGGGCCCTGGGAAAGCGATCCAGGGCAGGGCCGGGACAGCCCAAGAGCCCAGCACAAAGACGGACGTTGGACTGCGGTGAAACGTGAGCTCCTTCCACAATCAACGGCATTCCTTGGGAGTAAGCAAGCAAACACTTTTCAAAGTGCTTACGCTGCAATATTCCCTTGGGACGGAAACTTTAACCCATCATGAGCGGCAAATGGATTTCACATTTCGCTAGTATCCTATTGCATCTCACATCTCTTAACCATTGGATATGATGAATATTTGGAACATATTGTTCCTGGTTGCCTGCCAAAATCTAATGGCCACCTTGAGATTCAAAATCTTGAGGATGAGTAATATAGTCCTGCACAGATTTCCAAAAAGTTGACTGCTGCTTAACAACGAAACTCCCTGTAGAGATATGGACAACAGTCTAGTTTAGTTTAGTTTAGTTTAATTTAATTTACTTATTTTGGAGGTTAATATGCTACCTTCAGCCATATGCTAAGTCCGTGCCCAGAACATCACATGTTAACAGCAGAGCTGGGAACAGGGGATGCCTCTCGCAGGCGAGTCTGCAGGTGCCGCATGTGAAGGGCATGCCCACGACTCAGCCGAAGGGAAGCACTTCGCAGCACATCCTGCCCTCAGAGCTTAATGGCCCGGAAAGGTGCTCATCTGGAGCGAGCAAAGATGCCGCTGAATCTTGCACCCCGCCAGCCGATCAGCTGCAACTTATGCACTGGCAATGCTCAGCTGTGTAGCGAACATGGTTGAAGCTTCTCTCAGTTACGTGATCAATTTCAGAATCAATTCCATGCCTTAGAACATGCATAGGCTGCATCCAAATACTGGCATTCCTATACTTGCACTGAATTTAACTCTTTTCTTGAGCTGCCGCTTTAACTCTGGTATTTGAATTTATTCTGCCATTCAGTCCCGCTGGAGGAAGCAGCCAGGTAGGGCTGGGTCTCTCGCCTCTGGTCAGCCATGGTGGGCGAAGAGCCTGCAGCAAGGGCTCATGGGGACAGCCCCTGGGAGGGGCACGCAAAGCCCGGATGCACCGCATGATGCGATTCCAAGCACAGCGCCCAAGCAACGCACACAAGAGCTCATGCACTGCTGAGCAGGGGGCGAGGGCAGGACACTGCAGGGGACCCCCACTCAGAGGGTCCGCACAGGTCGGAGGCAGCCTGATGGCACGTCGTCGGGACAACGCGTGGGCTGGAAAGGGGAGCCCATGCTGAAATAAGGAAGATCGGCATTTCGGAGAGCTGCCCGTGTGAGCGAGGGGACCCTTCGCTGTACCAGCAACAGCAGGAAACTCTCCTGAGCATCTCCGGGCAGATCGGTGCACCGGCGGGGGCCGCACTGTCAGAAGCGCAGCAGCGGCTTCGCACCCAAGCATCCGGGAGGGGCTGCAGCCCTGACCAGTGGGTTGAGGGACGGGGCAAGCTTCCTCCAGGGGCTTCCCACTCAAAGCTGCACACGCCCCACTTCTTTCTGGACCTCTGCCCCTTCTCCCCACAGGAGGAGAAGCCGCTGAGGCTCACCTGGGCAAGAACAAGCGTGGAGGAAAGGGCTCACAGCTCAGCCGGGGCTCGACTCTGCGGATCCCCACCCAGGAAAGGAGAGCCGGAGCCAGACTTGCCCGCCACTCCCAGCTGCCGCTGCAGTCCCCGTGCGCCCGTGCGTGCCCTCTCTTGCAGGGTGACGGCGTTCTGGCTTCTCCTCATTCTATTTATTATTTTGTTTCATTTCGTTTCCCCCTAACATTTATTAGCTGCCCCACAGCTTACAGCCCTCAAGCTAACATACAATAAATGCACTAATGAAATCCGGAGCATCAGAACAGCAACGACCCAACAAATCCAACAAGAGCAACTGTCAATTAAAAGCAGCAGCAGAAGACAAGAACACATCGCAGCTAAAACAACTTAAAACAGCGCAGCAGCAGGAACTTACAGAGGTGCAAAGGATCTTGCAGAATGAAAAAAATATTTTCTGGATGCTCAAAAGATAGCAAAGTAGGCACCAGACAGAATTGACTGAGAATTATATTCTGTCTAAGGTTGCAGGGTTGAAACTCAACATTAAGAAAATTAAGATCATGGCATCTGGTCCTCTCACTTCCTGGCAAATAGATGGGGAAGAAATGGAGGTAGTGACAGATTTTATTTTCCTGGGCTCCAAGATCACTGCAGACAGGGACTGCAGCCAAGAAATTAAAAGACGCTTGCTTCTGGGGAGGAAAGCTATGGCAAATCTAGATAGCACACTAAAAAGCAGAGACATCACCCTGCCAACAAAAGTGCGCATAGTCAAGGCCATGGTTTTCCCAGTTGCAATGTATGGCTGTGAAAGCTGGACCATAAGGAAGGCTGAGCGCAAAAGGATTGAGGCCTCTGAACTGTGGTGCTGGCGGAGACTCCTGCGAGTCCCTTGGACTGCAAGGCGATCAAACCGGTCAGTCCCAGAGGAGATCAACTCTGACTGCTCTTTAGAAGGCCAGATCCTGAAGATGAAACTCAAATGCTTTGGCCACCTAATGAGAAGGAAGGACTCCCTGGAGAAGAGCCTAATGCTGGGAACAATAGATGGCAAAGAAGAAGGGGATGGCAGAGAATGAGGTGGCTGGAGGGAGTCACTGAGGCAGTCGCTGTGAGCTTGAGTGGACTCCGGGGGATGGTGAGGACCGGAAGGCCTGGAGGAGTGTTGTCCATAGGGTCGCAATGGGTCGGACACGACTTTGCGACTAACAACAACAAGAACAACAAGGTTGCAGGGAGCAGGGAGTACTATTCTGGCTACTTTCACAGAATTCCCAGTTCAGAGCAAGAGTCGTGTGTTGGATGGGCTCTGCTGGGAAAATTAGTTGAGGGGTTATTAAGGTTCAACAGGTAGTATCCTGAACTTTCCCAGTGCCCAAAAGCCAGGACAGTCTCTTGGAGCCAGAGATAATTGCCTTGAAGCTGTTTCCCCTAAGTATACGCCTTAGACAAGAGCTGCTTTGCTGTGAGAGCCAAAACTGTTGACCTTATTGAAGCAGCTTCATTCCTCCCCTGCCTCCCGAAAAGAAGCATTCCAGTGTGTGCACTGAGAAAAAGCAGAAGACAAGAATGTGTACAATGCAAGGCAAGAGCTGGTGTCTTTTATTCTATGATTGGGGAAAGGAATTCTGCAAACTGTTGCTCGTTCAGTCAGCTCTGGAGACCCACAAAACAGTCCCGGGACCATTCAGCCACCCACCAACGGGGGGCGTGTGTAAGCCCTCTTTTGCACGCTCGTTTTCTGTGCCGCTATTGCATTGCTGTATTCAGTAAACCGTGCCTCATCTTTGACACGTTTGTTTCTTTGGAAGTATCCTCAAGTCTAAAGCGAGCTGCCTTGGCCAGGCTGGGATCTGAGAAACCGGCGCAGTTGCTTGGGGTGTAGACCAAGAGATTGATTCCAGATGTGCATTGTTAACTGTGAACACGCTAACATGAAAAGTGGAATACCAGCCTTGAAATATCTATCATTGTACGCTGATCATTTTTATTTATTTATTTATTTAGAAATTTATAGGCCGCCCCTTGCCACAAGCCATCAGAGAAGGGAGTCTAGGACCTGGGTGTGCAAACTGCGGTGATAAATGAACGAGCGCAGTCTGATGGCGAACATCAGCAATCAGAGTGTGCAGGGCCCTGGTCAGCATTTGCTATTGCCATTTTGGCTTGATGGCGCCTGTCTAGAGCTTGCGGACACTTCTGCCCTCCACACCGTTCTATTTCGCCCAGACTGGAATTCCATGTTCCAGAACAGGAGCCACCAGCGAAAGCCCGGACTGGCGTTGTGCCCCAGAATCGTGGAGCATGACGCGCCTGCGGCGGAGGCAGTGCGCCCGAGCATGCGCGCTGGTTTTGCTGGGGGTAGAGTCTCAAGTCCTTCCCCGTGCTTCTGATTCTGTAACCCAGCAGTTCGTTTCCAATTCATGGAATAAAATTTAAAAAAATTAAAATCTAAGTTTTCTCCATTCCAGAAATAAAAAGCTCCGGAGACCTTGGTGTAACTGACCCATGACTAATTTTATGGGCCTCCAACAGTGTGTTAATTGTTCATGCCCGGTTTTGTCAAAAAAAAAAAAAAAAAATCAAATCAGTTTAATATGTAGTTCTACTTTGCATGCTTCATTTTATTTATTTGTTTATTTATTTATTTTACATATTTGTATGCCGCCCCCTCGCAAAAAGCCTCGGGGCGGCTAACAACATTTGCATATGTTATACATATACTGTAAGGATAAGATGAGCATAAGACTTACTCAGGGTTACTTAGCCCCCATCATTAAAATAAAATACTAAAACAGACCCTGAAAAATCAAAAGCTATATTAAAAAGTGGTGGGATTGAAGAAACAGAAAAAACTGGCCCCTCTCTCTTTGGTTTCTTTTTGTTGTGCTTTAATAGAGAGCAGATGTGGCTAAAATAGCGGAGAGACCATAAATCAGGAAGGCCTGTTTGGAATGCACGGCTTCCCAAGCACGGCTTTGGGCAGAGCACTGTCTTCCAACTCCGGCTTTGTTGCAAGATTGCAACTGCAGCATTTAGAACATTATGCAAATATTAGGCATTCATATTTATCACCTTGGTATTTCTGAACCAGTGGCAAGAAGTTTAAAAACCTATGAAACTGGAATGCGCCAATTTTTTAAAGTTATAGTGCAAATGTACTGTGATGCAGAAAGAGAGTGACTTAAGAGAAGTCACAGACGGGAAAACAGACGGGAAAACTCTGCTATGCAGCTCTCTAGGACATCTGGAGCATTTTGGTTTTGAAAAAAGAAGTCAAAGGAATATATGTTTATAAAATTATGACTGGCATGCAAAGAACGATCAGGGAGAATTTTATTTTCCCCTTCCTTTTATCATATAACTAGACTCTGGATAGGCCAGAAAAATAAGCCTTTTTCACACCGCACACAGTTCTTCTTGCCACAACGGGTGTGGTGGTCACTGGCTGCGAAAGGCCACGTGGAGGGCACAAACTGGCCACAGCGACTCTCCTTGCCCAGGCGGCAAACTGGGAATTCCGCACGGAAGCCAATTTGCCCGAGTGCAAGGCAGTCCGAGCTCCAGAGCACAAACCCTCTCCTTGGGGTTCCCAAAGAGACAGTGCTGGAGCCCCCCGTGAAGCCCCCGAGAGCCACCTCTGGACACACTTGTGTTCCTGGGCCCCGCACTGGGGAGCCCGAGTCCAAGCTGGCCGGCTGTGTCCCCAGCCATTTTTTTTTAAAGCATCGCTTCCAATAGCTTGTGGCATATTTCAGGACCAAAAGATAAATGTTCCCCATGCCTTAAGTAAGTTTAAGACAGGCCTTTTAATAGGTTCGTAAAACACAGCTCATTAAATGTTTGCTGGGGGAATGAAAACAGGAATGATTTTTCCACCCAGAAGAGACTGTCCAAGAAAAGCCCTTTTCCCGGAGCTTGGCAAGCCGCTCGGAGACATTCATCTTCCACGCGGAATGTGCTTTGCCACTCAGCCTGCAACTAACAATATGCTGACAGCCACAGCAGGGCGTACTCGGTATTTTATTTGGCAGGAAGGGATTATTCCTTCGCACCAAGTACTTGCGACTGGCATTGGTTAAATGAGAAATTACTGCCTTTCAAAAGCTCTGCGCATTATTGGCAGCAAATTTGCCTTTGACTTCAGGAACAATATTGTATACCTCGACACACTCCTTGCCATAATGTGTTTGGCAGCAGCCAGAGGATTTAGGATGGAAAACTGAATGTCTCGTGGTTCATCTCTCCTCTGGAGAGATTTTAATTTGCTACGTGTTATACAACTGCTTCTTCTTTCATCTCCCAACCCAGAGGAGCCCTAAAGCGTTCTAAAGGCCATGAATTATTATGAGGAGTTCGTTAATTTCATGTGCTGGGCACTTGTTTTTCCCACATGAACCAATATGGGAATGACAAATAGAAAGCACGTGAAGTGAATGACCTCGTATCAATAAAACTTTGTATTTCTAGAGCCCTTCAAAATGTGCAAGTGCTTCACACACATGTGCCGGTGGAGCAGCGTCCACAAACGCTCGTGCCGGGACAAATGTGTATTCTTCGAGGTACCACAGGACTCTTTGTCGTTTTCTTTGTTTTCTCCAGGAGACTAGACATGGCAGCCCCGTGGAAAGAAAGCGTTTCAGGAGCCCTCCACAAGAAGCCGGGTTATGCCGGTGCCGTTACCCTAACTTTTGCCGAGGCTGAGAGATGCCGGCTGGCCACGGCCACCGGATCAGTCCCTGGCCCAGGTGAGAGGCTGAACTGGATCCGGAGCTTGGCTCCTTCGGCACTCGGCAGCCTGACCAGCAGCACAGGGGTCGGTTCCCGGGAGGCCGCGTGAGGCACACGTTCTCAGGCCCACGTGATGGTGGCCCAGCTGAATAATCGCACAGAGCAGGTCGGAGAACAGGGGAAACTCTGACAGCAGGATCCCAGAGGATTCTGTGGCAAAGTCCCCGCAGGTGCCCAGGGACCGAGCTCTCCGCCCGAGAAGTCCATCTGGCCGCAGTGGAGCCGCATGGCCTGGTTGTCACCAGAGGCCCACACAAACACGCCTGCTGGATCCCTGCCAAGTGGCGTGGAGCGTGACTCCGGCCTCGGTCAGGGGAGCCGAGAAGGAACAGATCAGCGCCGAACAGATCCCGGCAGAAGAGGCAAACGAGAGCTGTGTCGTCTTCTGCTGGCCCAGCAGGTGCACGTGCAAAGCCTGCACCGCACAGGGCTCACTGAGCAGAGCCCCGGGGCATCGCTGCGCAAGCCCAGAGGCGGCCTTGCCAAGCGCACCGCCCTCTCGGTGGCCCTCCGGACGCTGGCAGTGTGCAGCTCCCCTGGCAGCACAGGCCATGGAAGGAGATAATGGGAATTGCAGTCCAGCAACCTATAACGGCTCCCTGATCGATTCAGACTGAGCACTCTTGCTTTGTTTCTCGGCCGGAATTTCGCTCCTCCTCCCTCCTTTTCTTGCAGACCCCAAAGATGAGCGTGCTAAGGCTGGTGCAACCAAAATCGCGTACGAATGTGGTCAGTTGAAGGCCAACATCTTATAGGCAGGGGGTCTAGTTAGGAAAACATAATTCTGCTTAGTGCATACAAGTTGCCCAAATCACATTAACTCAGAAGCACTTGCCATTTTTAAAGGCAAGATCTTGATTACTTGCCGTGTTTTTGACTGAAACATTTCCCTTCCTGAAGCAGTGTTGGGTTTATTTATTAATTTTAAGTGCCATTTACTAATGCACCCACTCTATTTCCACCTTGTTAATCTTGTTTTTAAAGCAGAAAACAGATTTGGGGTGTGGGCGAGGGGTGGTCTCCACAGAGGAAGTTTCTGCTCAAAGATTGTCACGCCCCCTTCTTTGCGTTCCTGTGTTGCATCTGTGTTCACCCTTTGTCACCCAGCCTTCAAACAGCCTTTCAAGCCTGGTATGGCCCCATTAAATTCATTGGTCCTACACAGAGTCTTTCAGATTTTTACAAATCAAAGGACAGGAGAGAAGAAGACACAGAAGAACCAAAGATTCTGCTACAAAGCACGAAAACATGTAGAGACTGACAGAAAGGGGATTCCTTCTGTTTTCTCACTGGAAGCTACTTTGTTGAAGAGCCCAGAAAGAGTTCAGCATGGAGATAGTCTATTTCGAGATCCTAGATTTTCAGCGGGTACCCATGAAAATGTTGACCTGGGAGCTGCTGTTGCATACCACCCATGACAGGCAAAATTAGAGAAAATGACTTAAGAACCTGGAAGGTGTACGAGCCTTTAACTTTAAACAAAAATCTAAGATTCCATACCAGGAAATCTAGAAATGGCTTATTTCTGTTCACTTGAGAAGCACGAGAAATGAGATGCAAGTTTCAAGTGGAAAGTTTGAAACTTTTTTCTCTCCCACACACACGAAGAGGAAAGTTATGGTGTTCCACCTGTCAGAGCGAAGAAAGCAACTTTTAACCCAGCTTGACCGAGCTTCACCCGTGTCAGACGGCCGCTCTCAGTTTTCCCTCCTTTCCTGGTGGGACGCGGAAACCTGCGCAGGATCCAGGCCTGAACGAGCATCAGCGGCTGAGTGCGAATAGGCTGGAGCTGGAGCCGCCAACCTGAAGGTGGGAAGCAGCTGGCCGGCGAGGCGGCCCCTGCATGCGTTGTCGCGAAGGCAGGCCTCAGCGGTGCTGCAGGAGAGGCTGCGCGCCTCCGTCCCAGGAAGGGTCCTGCAGCTGCCCTGTGGGTGGGGGACAAGCCCTGCCTGATTCTGGGTGGAAGAAAGGGGTGCTCCCTAAATACAGCAACGAGTTGATGACCCTGGGGTGGGTCCGGGGCGAGGTCGAGAGGAAGGGGCTGCACTGGCCAGGCCATGGGGGGAGGAGGAATGCCCAGAGCAGCTCGAAGCTGGGGGGGGTGCTTCTGGAGCTGGGGGCCCCGGTGGGGCTCCTCCCGGGCGGTGGTAGAGCCCAGCAGTGCTGCTTCAGTGAGCATGCCGAGGCGGCTGGGTTGCGCTGCCATGTTATTCTCCCACAATGCACGCCAGAAGGGATGCACCAGGAGAGTAGGAGGAACCGAAACGCCGCCTGCCCCGAGGACCCACTGTTGTTCTGAGTGCCGGGTTAGAAACAGAGAAATGGAGCGAGTCAGAAGGGGCCTCCCGGGCTATCTAGTCTGACCCCGGCTCCAGCTGGCTACACTCGTGACGTGCCTTCCTAGGAAGCTGAAAGCGGCATGGTGCCCCAAGGGACTGGCTTCTTTTGCCCCATCGCCGCCTCCGGCCAAGCAGGTGTTGCAGCTTTGAGCACTGCAAAACCCTCCAAACCCGCCCCGTGGAGAGGCTTCTCTTGGCATTTTCCCCGGAACCCCGTGCAACACCCCGAGGGCCCCGAATCAGGAGAGCCGCTCCTCCCCAAAGCACGGCACAACGCTTGGGGGCACTCGGGGTGGCACCCTCGAATGCCCCTTCCCTCCAAGGGCAGCTTCCTCCGAGGCTTTTCGGCATCTCTCCAGGAACGACCTCTTTTTGCCAGCCTTCCAATAATGTCTGGGCTGCTGGTTTATGCCCGTCTTTCTGTATTTGTTTGCTGAATATATCTTACTCATTTTTGCTGTGCCCCTTGGTCTAGTTTCACCCTTGAAAGCTCCCTAAGATATTTCTGGCCGCAAACAAACCAAACACGGACATACTCGCAAACTCACTCCGTCTTTCTTTTCTACCCCTTCCCAATTTCAGCAGCCGGAGTTGGGGAGGGTTCGGCTTCCTGGCTCACCTGCCAAGGTAAGGGGACAGAGCCACCAAGGTCCTGATGGCCTTCACTCCCTCCTGGCAATTTCTCCTCTTCTGTGTGAACAGGAAGATCGGCAGAGGGAGCCACCCGAACCCGAACCCAAGCCCTTGCGGAGCCGGCTGGAGCCGGGGGTCAGACTAGATGGCCCACTTCTGACTCACTCTGTTTCCGTGTTTGTCTTTGCTTACCACCATGAGCACTGCTGCATTCGCTAGGCCAGCACGGAACGGCTCACGAGAACATACACACAACGCTCTTCCTCTCGTACGCACAGTTTGAAAGATTCGTCGGAAACGGCACCGCTCCGGGTGTTTCGCTAAGCTTTGCCACTTCCTTTTCCTGCAAGAATTCCGTTTGGTTCCACAATGAGCAGTGACAGCTCCTATCTAAGCCACACTCCTTCTCAGAACGGGTCAGCCAGAGATGCACAGAGCCTTTTCCCACCCCACGTGCCTTTCACGCGAACTCCTGGTGCTGGTTTTGCTCAGTCTCCCCTCCGGTGTCCCTCTTCCACCAGGCAGACGGTCTGGGAAATTTCAGCGCAATTGGAAGGAAGGCGAGGAACTAAAAACGAGGTGTTAAGCGGAACCCTTCACCGCAGTTTGCGTGTGTCATTCCACACACGGTGCAGGTTCTTACAGTCCTGCAGAACTTTCCTACCATACGCAGGCGGGCCCTCTGCTTAAAACAAACGGAAAAGACTTTGGGAATCTCCTGGAATAGGGAACACTGAGAGTTCCCCTTTGTGCCTTTGATGGTCTTTGATTCCCAGCACTCGTGGCACCGGAACGGCAGACAAAGAGAACATTTCCTGGGAAGCCACACCGTCACCCTCGGGATCGCATGCCTGCTGCTCTGCCCTTCCACCCGCAGGGCAGTTTGGAAGCTCTTTTTCGGGGTTCACTTGCTCACTTGTTGCTGCGGTGCTCATCCCCCATCTTCCCGGGACGCGTGAGGGAGCCCCCACAGCCAGAGAGTTAAAAACCAGCCAGCCCATCAGTATCAAGACCGGTCTTCTCTCCCCACCGCCATCAAAAATTGTTGTTGGTTAAAAACTTTCTTTGCTCCTTTGTCCACATTTGCCAGATCAGAGTGCATTTCCCCGAGTTTCTGGACCGAGGGCTACTAACATTAGGAATCGGCAGCCTGCTCCGGCCTCGTCAACCGTGGCAGATTGGGTGGAAAGTAGAGCAAGATAATATGGGAGGGTTACAAGATCTAAACCGCGGTCGCTGGATTAGGCCTGCGATGGAGGCAGGATGGCTGCATGCTAAAAGCCTCACCTGGGAATCTCCATGCTTAACATGCTCCAGATTTTAATGCACCCCAGGGCAAGCTGCTGACCAGACGGCGGTGCGGCCAGGGCCAGTGCGCTCCATCGCCCAGAACTTTCCTGGAGCCAGCACCTCACAGGCCCTGCAGTTCGTGGCTCCGCTACAATTCTGCTGGCAGAGGGGCGATCGGGCTCAGGTGAGCAGTGGAAGCTGGGTCCTGTTGCTCCTCGCCACCTCCTCGTGCCCGCTTATTCCTCGGTGGACTTCTCTGCATGGCATTCCGAGTGCAAACTTGCATCTGGAACTGCAGGAGAAAAGTCACGGGAGTTGCTGGAGGGGAGGAGAAGTGCGGGAACGGGGCGGGTGAATCTCCACGTCCTAAGCAGGATCCCCATTAGCGAATCTGCCCCACTTCAAGGGTTGCACTCCTAGCGGTGGAGGGGAGCTTTCCTCCCTCCTCACTCTGGCCTAGCGAGTGCCCAGGAGGTTTCTGCCGGGACCCCCGTGGGAAGAGCTGCTCCTTGCTGAGCCTCGGCCGCACCCGGAGGCACACTGGCACTGCTGCAGCGTGGCAGCCCCACGGCGAGGGGCTTGGGGGCACACGCAGCTGGCTGCCAACACCTCGGATTCGGCACAAGCTGCCCTGTGGCTGGAAGGAGGAGGAGTCCTAACAGAATCGCAGCAAGCCCCTCTCTGCGATGGATAACACTCAAATGTTACTTTTAAATGCTCTATTGTATTTTAATAAGTTGTGAGCTGCCCCGAGGCTTTGTTGAGATGGAGTGGCATATAAACGTTTTAATAATAAATAAATAAATAAATGCTTACGATCAGATCAGATTTGTAAAAATCAATCGATCAATCGCTGTTCAAAAAAATCTAAATCAAGTCTAAACTGAGATTGCTTCTTCAAAATACATAATTGGCTTAATGTTAGTGAAGAAATACAACAAGGATATTAACCGTACGTGCTTCTAACAAATGGGGTGGAGGGGGGCGGTCTGCATGATCACAGCACTAATAAGCGAGATGAAGGCTGGGTGCAGCACCCGCAGGCCCCGATCCGAACCTCCCTTGTGGCTTCTGGTGTTGCCTGAACTCAGCAAAGCAGCTTGCCGGGGTAGCCAATGGCCACCAGTGGCGTTTGTGTGGCTTGATGACCACCCTAACAAGCTGCTCCCAGTGAGGGAGATTTTGCAAATGGCTCGCAAGACACCCGGCCTGTGGGCCATCCTTGCTGTGTGAACCAGGCCACTGAGTGGAAGCCCACTTTCCTGACATAACAGAACGAACCGGGACAGTTGTAGCGCACGCCCCGCTTTCCCAGTCTAGCTCCTCTTCCCAAGAGCTGCTTTCAGGCACACAGTGGCCTTTCCACTGCAGTGGACGAATCAGCTGGGGAGGGGGTTTAAATCAGCAAAACTCCAGAGGGACACAACGGTCTGCCTTAAGGTGAAAAAATGCACCGAGTTCCCATCACGGAGCTCTCACATAACCTCTGTTACAGCCTCCGTGAAGGAAAGTGTGTGAACAACTGTGAGAAGGTTCTCACAGGGAGTCACCTTCTCCCCCGCAGCTGCAGGGCTCAATTGCTTCTGGAATACTTGGGCATTCGGCAGGCAAACAGCTCAGTTGCCTAAAATCCTTCATGTGTTTTCAGAACCAAGCCGTAATGCTCCATTGCGCTGTAGCTGTCCTAATTCTGGACCAGTTCTGCAGTTCCCCGGGCTGCAGGAATTTTGGTCTGTGCTTCAGTGGCTAAAAGACCCCTCCATGTGAGAGTTACTTGCACCACAGCAGAAGCAAGAAAAGATGCGACGACAAGCTCTGAAAATCTTGTCTTGGCCCATTCCCATGTTGAGTATGCAAACTTAAGAGTTACACAGAATGCTTCAGCAGGAGAAGATCTTACTTGGTTAACAAAGAGTTATGTCCCCTTTGAGGGCCCGAATACTGAAATCTAAAATTCCACATTTGCTATGAAACTGGGCCAGGGAAGTCGCTTGTGTAAATCTCATCTCTGACTGAAGCGAGCCGTTCTTTCTCTGCCTCAGTCCCTTTTTTGCAATATGGAGGCAAGACCTGTGCTCTCCGTTAGCTGAACCTTGTGTTGAATGCTGAGCATCACTCGCACGGCAGCAGGCACATGCCCAGTGAAAGACCGGGGCCTGTTTGGTATCTCTTGTTCTCCTGGGATCCAACCTACTCTGCCCATTTTGTACACCAAACATTTTGGACCAAGTTGCCGCTGCTCCTCTCTTCTTATGCAAGCCCCCCCACTCCCATTTTGTCTTCTGTTCTCTGCTTCCCCCCACTGCACTCGCGCGCGCGCGCGCACACACACACACACACACACACACACACGTTGCTGTATTCCGTCATGACATCATGCAGCCCCGGAGCCTCCCAGGCGCCTGACTTCATGCCACATCGCAGCCTCTGCTGAGTCCAAAAGGGAAAGAAAAATATTCCATGCTGGGAAAACAGCTCTGAGGTTTTGCTGGAGAGAGTGCTTGGAAGCCAGCGTTTGTACAATCTGCTTGCTAAAGGGGAATCGGATCACAGGCCTCAGCACAAACATGGAAAACCGCAGCGGTCAGGGAGCTGTTCTGTCACCGCTCCCCGAGATGAGGTCTCTCGCCCGACGGATCCCCTGGAGCCAGCCTTCCCAGCCCAGTTTTGGGTAAACAGTCTTTGCACCCGGGCTGCAGGCCGGGAGGGCATGACCGGCCATTCCCAGGCAGGGGGAAGTCAGCCCTGCCCCGGGAGCGAGCGAGCTAGCCGTGAATGGGGCAAGGTGGTTGGGGTCTGGACTGAGAGAGGGACCGGATTCACAAAGCCTCGAAGCCTCTGTGAGATCACATCCCTCTCCAAACTGCCCTGGGCTCCGGACAGGGCTCCCCATGGCCCCTCTTTGCGTGGGCTGCCTTTGGGCAAGAAAAAAGCTGCAGAAATAGCTTGTCTTCTCCCGAGCAGGCGACTTCTTGGCTGCCCCCATTGCCCTGGGGGCAGAGAGCTGCCAGGAGCGCTGGTTACCCCTCTGACACCCCCAAGGTGTCTGAGGCTCTCCCATCAGACCTGGCCTGCCCTCAGGGTCAATCGCAGGGCCCTGCCTGAGCGCCATTCTGTAATCCTTCCTCATCGTCTCCCCAAACAGCAGGACTCCCCATCCGGGGAGACCGGCCTCCTCCTCCCAAGGACCCTTTTGCAGCCCTCTCTTTCCGGCAGGCATTTAACTCGTCCCAAAGCTGGCTATTTTGTACCGTCTTTTACAGACTGGCTGTTTCCCACTTCTCTTTTACAAGGCTTGTTTTTAAAACAGGTATTGCTATTTTGGAAACTGTTTATTGTCAACAGTTCTTCAGAAACGGAATGGCAGGATACAAATATTCTTATAAAAACATACTCCTGTAGCTGCCGACTGATTGTTCCCTTGTTGCTCTGATACTTGTGGCCCGCAGCGATGCGCTGATGTTTCGGAAGTGGAGCGAATCACGGGAGACCTTTGGCCTGCTGACGGCGCGCTCTCCCGCTCCTGGAGCGCAACCCTTCTGGGGACCGTGAAGGCCCCTCTGGCTGAGAGCGGCGGAGAGAGACCCACAAAGCACCTACTTTTGTCTGAATGCTGACACACCGCAAATTTATCTTGGAGTGCAGTGTGGGATGGGGAGGGCGGTCCACTGAGCAGGCCGGAACACAGGAATGCAGCCCGAGTCCTTTCTGGGAATTCGATGCGGGCCTGCATGCAATCTGCTGACGGAAGAGTGTGTTTGCTTCCACTAATCCCCGGTAGTGTGTGTGTAAATTTTACAGCTCGCAGTGCAAAGGTAGCAGGGGATTCCTGCACTCTCTCGCCCAAAAGAAACTAAATTCCTTGCTCTTGGAATTTTCTTCCAGGGAGCACAGATGAGGTAGCTGTTCGAAGCGGGCAAAGGACAATCGCTTGGGCCACACGTCGCGCGAAGGCCCAGGCTGGGGAAGGCCAGCCACACGGGACCCTTCAGGCGGAGGCTTGCAGCGCGTCTCGGCAGGGGTTGTTAGCACGGAGCAGCATAGTTCGCACAAATGGATACTATTCTGCCGGAGGAAGGCGGCTACCATAATAAGCCCGTGCTTGTGCTCCGTCACACATTCTTTTCCTGGGAACAGATGCCCGCGATTTCAAAGGAGCATGCTTCTGAGCGGGGGCGCACAAAGCCCACTCGTGACTCAGTGGACCTCAGTCACGGGGGCGGCTTGAAGGCATCGCCTGCGGCCGCAGCGGCAATTTACGTCCTCCTACCTGGGGCAGCTCTGCCATTAGACAGCGCGAGGACTCGCCTCAGGCAACAGGTGCGGGAGGCGGCCCCCCGGGCTGGAGGGGGCAGCGGAGTGCCAGGTGGCCTATCCCAGGCCCCCAAAGTCGCACGCTGCCCTCAGGCCCTGCCCCGTGCCCGAGCTGGAAGGGCAGGTGGGCCGTCACCCAGGCAGGTTTGGCACACGGTGCAGGGCAGGATGGGACCGTCTTATTCTTTCCCTCCAGCAGCAAACTTCATGGCCAGGCTCTTCTTCACTTTATCCTTGATACCCCATCTTTTGGGCATTTCTGGTTGTGTTGAAGGAAGGAAGGAAGGAAGGAAGGAAGGAAGGAAGGAAGGAAGGAAGGGAGGGAGGGAGGGAGGAAGGGAGGGAGGAGGAAGGAAAGATGGACTGGACTGGACGGACAGAAGGATGGAAGGGCAGATGGAAAGAAGGAAGGGTGAATGGACAGATGGACAGACAGACACAAGGTTTCCCAAAGTCCTAATAGCAAAGGAAAAAGGATACTCTGAGCAACTAAACAACTCGCAATGTTGACCCGGGCAGTACTTCATTGCGAGCAGAGACGCCAGTGGTTGTGGGAATCCTGCTGCAGCCGGGCTGGGCGGTGGATTTCCCGGTCTGGGACTCCGTGGGAAAGGAAAGCTTCATTTGGGGGCCGCGCTTCAGGGTGCGGGTTCAGGCAGGATGACGGGCCGGGCCGGGCCGGGCTGAGCGTCTCCCTCGAGGCTCGCTGAGGGCGGGCCCTGTGATAGAGATGGGAACGGCGGGCTCTCGACATTCCCTCACCTACATGAAACCCTTGGCGTGTTGTGCAGCTGAAATCGCTCAAGAAAAATAGACACTGCGTCGGAGTCTAAACGTGGAGCGTCTGTCGCCGAGGCCTGCGACACGATTCAGGGAGAGGAAAATGCCTGGTTTGTCGACTGAGGGATCGTTACACAATTTGGCTTTGACAAAGACTGTCCCGTGGGCTGCAAGCACGGTTTCATACAGCATTGAATTACACCATCCAGGACGAAAATTCGCTGCAAATGAAAAACTGTTGATGTTCCTGAAGGGCAATCTGTCAGGTCATGTCAAGCAAGAGTGTCATCTTCCAGAGCCCAAGGTGTTTACAGATATTTTTATTCATTATCAGCTTTTATTTTAAATGGCAATGGTACTTCACAGATCGAAAAGACAAGCAAGAATCCTTCAGGCTGGAAGCCTTCAACAAGACTGCCATTTTTTCCATATGGGCAAGCGGAAATAAGTGAATGGGGGAAAATCCCTCATGGAAATAGAATTTACTGGCTTTTAAAATATGATAATTTTCAAAAGTGAGAATACAAAGTAGCGCACTAACAAGTTTTTAAAACAGGATCCTCTACCTCCCTAAATGTAGCAATAAAGGAAGAATTATTTTACATTATACACCCCGCAGCAAGATGATGCCTTTGCATGTCTTTAAAAAAATATGTTACAGGATAAATGCACTGAGGGATATGTAAATTTTCACTATATTGTGAAAGTTTGGACAAGATAGGAAGTTCTGCAATGGCTCGGGAGAAGGTATCCAAGACCATTCGGGAGAAAGAATAGGCCCGATGCCTGAACTTCTATTATTTAATGACATTCGGAGTACGGTTAATAAAGGACAGAAGGTTGCATAGTCTGTTGCTACATATGTCTTCTTATTGTCATGCTTATCTGCTTCACACAGTTGTATTTGAGAACAACATTTCTATTATTTTACCCTGTTCTGTTTGGACAATTCTATGATACTGATAAATTGCATACAGCTCTATTTTGTGTTGTAAAGTTCTCATGGAGCACCTGACAGAAATGAAGGGGAACTGCCGAGGAGCACAAACAAGCAGCGGACATTAAGGGCTCTTATTCCCCACCCTGGAACTTGTGCGCAAGGGTCAGGTCACACGGTGAGAATTCAGGCTGCCCGGTCGCCCACTGGCTGCATAAAACAAGGACCCATGGAGAGAATTTTCCCCAGGGCTCTTTGCAATTATCCCAGGGAGAGCCAGGCCGTCCAGCAGTCTGCCAGGACTAAGCTCCGGCTGGCAGCTCCGGATATTGGAGCTTCTGTCTTTTTCTCTGAAAAGTGAAATTACGGACTCCGACTGCCCTGCCTTATGATGCATCTGGCTTTTGCTGAGAGGCTTACTGGCATTAAACAAATGTCTTCGCGAAAAGCTCGTCCGGTGCTCGGACCAATGTGGGAGCTGCTGTGGGGGCTTCTTCCAGGCTGTTATCATAACAGCAAACCAGAATATCGTGAAGCCGAACATGATTCACCTCCCAAAAGAGCTGCTTTCTTTTGCCTGCCTTGGGACCCTGCGCTGCCGCTGGGATCAGGTTGTTTATACGAAGCTTCCTATCATGTGCATCAACCCACACCAGTATTTTCATAAAAGATGAAAAGTCTCCTTTGCTAAGCTCTGCTAACTGTATTTCGTCAAAGTGATTAAATGCCTGGTTTACTGTCCACATTTTATCCTCCTCGTTTTAACTTTCTTGTCTAACACCATTTAAAAACAAACATGATGCTCGGCCCTTTTGGCTTTAGAAAGAATTATTCTCTGTAGGAGATTATTAATGACGGTCCTAATCCCTCTGTGTTTGCACGAACTAAAAGAGGAATTGGTATTTCAGGAATAATATTTCTTACAATTATGAGCTTGCATAGCATGGAGGCAAAGAGAACAGTTGCATGCATGTGAACCGGGGAGTAAGTTCCACTGTGTCCCATACGACGGCGTAGTGCAGAGCAAATGACCAGGCTACAAGTCCACATCAAGAGGTCCCCCGCTCAGATTTCTGGGAAATCTAATGCAAACCGCTCTCTCTCCACCCGAGCTCCGCTCCTGCCCTGTCCCATCCCATGCGGAAAGGAGTCTGCCTGACATGTTGGAAGGACACGGATAGAGGGGCTCCGAGCACCTATAAAGTATACACACCTATAAATTGTGTGTGTGTGTAACACAAGTAAGGACAGGACCGCAAAACGGATGTGGTGTGAGTCAAAAGCATAGATTGCACTGACGATTCTGGTGCTGCTGAGTTAATTTGCAGCATTATCATCATCATCCACTGGACGCTGGATTCCTGGCTCAGTGAGGACAGAAACTGAGGCATGTTTGAACAGGAAAACATCCCACAACTGGGAAATGCTGGGGACTTTCAGCCTTTTTCCAGACAAGTCCAGTGGAGAAAATAAACAGGGACGGGGCTCTTTCGCGCTGATTGCAGCACTGAGAATCCTGGTCAGACTTTATGGAAACCGTGCAGGTAAAGGAACCTGCTGGAATCTTGTTGCTTTCAAAGGCAAAGTCGAATGCAAGATACATGGCACTCCAAAGGGTGCACTCTTGCCCAGTGAGAGTTGCAGAAAAACCTGCGGCCCCCCGGGAGGGACCTGCAATGGCAATGCATGGAATCGCGCATGTGCCCCTGAACTACGGCATTGCTGGAACAGGCTTATGCAGCCACATCCACAGCATGGGGGCACAACAGAGCGAGAGGGCTATCCCAGGTCGAGGGCATGCCGAGACACATGCCCCTGGAAGCCCCCGACTCGCACCCTGATGGAATGACCCGCTGCCCCAGGCAGGCCGCTCGCCTCATGTCAGGTGCCCTGCTCTGCAGGGGGCCCGTCCAGAGAAGCGGTCGGCCTGCTAGGCAGAAAGGAAGATGGACGGAGAAGAGCAAGTGTTGAAAGAGTAGATCGCCCACGTCTGGGTCTGGCCGGACGTACCACCGGCTTCACTCTCTGGCAGGCAACCCATGGGGGGGGGGGTGACCCTTAACGGGAAAAGCCCTCCCCCCACCCCGCTGCTTCTTCCAACACAGAACGGAAAGCTGGGGACTCCATTCCGGGGGATCGTTTGGGAATGTGAACCGGGCCCTTCCTTGCTTTCTGGTCAAATGGCTTTGCATGGCCAGCATGCAGGAAGAAACTCTAGTCCCACCTCTCAGCTCTGATTGGGTTTACTTGGAAGTAAACCCCACTCTCAGCAGTCGTATCCACACACAGGGCAGCATCTACTGGGTAAAATATCGAGTGCAACATCAAATCCTGATGGAGAAGTGACAGTTTGCTCCAGCCATCAAATATCATCCAATACCAGAGAAACAATCAAACCGTAAAACAGGCACTTGCAAAATCTCACTAATCTAGCTGAAGTGGCTCACACACGCGTAAACACCGTCGCCTCCCGTTTGATTTTCCCATCACATGAAGGGGGATTATTGACACTTTCCGAGAGTATGCAGCCAGTATGGGGAGAATGCAACTCACATTTTGGAGAAATAGCAAGGTAGGTCATGTCTAGAATGCCAGTGATGTGCATGCACGGTTTGCTCAAAGATGCAAAAGATAATGCATATTGAGAAGGAAGAGTGAGAGTCACAGAAATGTTTTCTCAAAGGTATCTTGTCAGAGTTCACGGTTAAGCTCCAGCCATCAGGAAGTGAAGACAACGTTATGAACAGCAGCAGGAAGCCAAAGGCCCCTTCAAGATTTTAAAACAGTCCAAAGCTGCTGCATGAGTTGCTCATGCAGAGCGGATGCCCCCAAACTCCAGCGAACCGCAAGTCACTTTCCGGGGACGCACCCTTTTTATGCCCGCATTCCTGCCAGGAAGAGGCACCCGTGCCCTTTCATCTTCCTCCAGGTGAGCTTCGGACACGAAAAGCTGCGGATTTGGATTGGCCGCACCTAGCACTTTTTCTACAAAATGCTGGCAGAGCCAGGACCAGGTGGAGGCTGTTTTATTGTCCCTGTGGGAGGGCAGGTAATTGTCTCCTAAACTCTTAACTGTGGGAAAGGATGCCTGCCAGGAGTCCGGAGGGATAGAAACTGCTGCCTGAATTCAGCCCGAGGGACGGAGGGGAAATAGCCCGCTCGGCTCAAAGCAGGCCTGATGAGGACGCGACTTCTTGCTCAGAGAAGCCTCGGGCTGGCCAGCCCCTCGGCGCCTTGTGAGTGATGCACTGCGGGCGGCAGCCCGAGGAGAGGACGGCGGAGATGGCGAGGAAAGGAATGGACAAGATGACCGGCCTTGCGCCTTTTTATGTGCGAGTGCAGCGTTTGGCAGTACCGTGTCCCCCTGAATTGATCAGGCTGCCTACCCTGACTATGAGGGCAAAGTCCACCAAAGAATCATTTCTCCTCCTCTGCAAAGCACACCCGGAGCACGGAGCAATTTGCCCCCGGCATGAGCAGGCCGCCCCCCCCCCCTGGGCAAGGTCCACCCCATCCCATGGGGCTGAAGGAGATGCCCGCTCGCCACCATTTCAAGGGCAGACCATCACAGGGGACCCGGAATCGACGTTTCGCCCACAGCTTCTCTGGGCGGAATCCGTAGGTGTCAATCTCTGCCGTGACCCAGAGCCAATTTCTCAAAGTCTGGCACTTGGATGCAAGTCAGTATAAGGCCGCAATCCTGAGCAGCCCACTGCATGGTCTACTTAAAAGCAAAGCCCACTACCTTTGATTAGGTTTGCTTTCGGGTAAGGGTGCACAGAATTGCGACACGTTACCATGAATTTCCCAGTTGTATTATTCTCACATGACATTCCTATACCATCTATACCATTCTAAACCGTCTATATTCTTACATTTCTGTAGCATCCTTAGCTGAAGCTCTCCAGGCAGCAGGCAAAGCTCTGGCCGTTTCACAACATTTTTTAAGCCACCCGCCCAGATTCCAACCAGGCTCAGCCCTGCTTAGCTTCCAGGATTAAGCGGGATCTGGTGCTTCAGGCTTTAGGGACGCTCTCTGTACAAACAAAACCCGGCGTGTGATTGTATACAAAACAGGCAGCGTGGCTGGTTGCAGAAGGCCGGGAACAGTAGGGCTGTTTGCTCTCAAAACGCACCTTCAGCCTGGGCTCCTCTGCCAGTTTAGGCGCACATGAGGTTCCGGGGCAGCCGGCCGGCTACTTCCACGCAAACGCACCGCGGACAGAGCAAGCTCAGCACGTTGGTCTACAAGGACAACATTTACTTCCATGGAAATCGGTAGGAACAGCTGTTGTTTAAAATTTCATTTTACACAGTGTGAACATTTCAAAGCATGCCAATGTTCCTCCATTTTTTGAAATCATTTTAACTTCTGATTATTTTATGTGGAGAAATAATCAATTTCCACACATCAAAGTGTGTGGGAAAAGCGTGTCTCATCCATTTCCATGGAAATCGGCCAGACCGTGCAACTCTGTGCACGCGTGCTTGGGGGTCAGTCCTGCTGACTCCAGAGAGCTTTCCTTACTGGGCGCAGGGCGGCATCCAAACACACTTTCTGGTGCCGCTGGGCTCTCCGCGATCGGACAGTGCGCGACGCGTTGGCAAGCCCCTGCCCTGCATTCAGTGCCTTCGAGGCGGCGATAGGATCCTTTTCATCGAAAGCAAGCCAAGGTTCAGGATCCAAGGCCCAATCCAACAGCGGTTCCTAGGAGTTTACAGTCCCCAGTTGGAGTGTAGACTTAAACCTTGGTTGGGGTTTCACTGGTGCCCCGTTAAGGCCCCCCGACTGTCCGGCGGGTGGGAAGGGTGACAGATCAACGTGTCCACGGACACCAAAGGCCCCCGCGCGCAGGGAGAAACGGCACCCTGCCCACCACAAAGGGGTGTCAGCTGTGCCCCCCCCCCCAAAGAGGGAAGCTGGGTCCCTGCAGCTATCAGCCTGGCGCCTGTGCGGGGCAGATCCACGCCTCAGCACGGACTGGAGGCGGCTGCGTCTGAAATTAAAGCTAATTTGGGGACACTTAATTTAAAGCTAATTTGGGGGCACTTCCAATGGCGCGGATGGGATTCCCAAGCCTGAGGTTTTTTTGGCTCGCTCGCTTGTTTGTTTGCTTCGCTTCGCTTCGCTTCGCACAAGGGTTTACACCGTCACGCGAAGCACCCCAGCGGCGCCCCAGCGTCTCTCCCTGTCCATTTCAGGGATTCAAGCAAGCCGTTTACATTCCAGGGGCCCCACATGCTCGCGCTCCCGAAGAGGGACACTTGGAGTGCGGCAGAACGGGCAGGACAACAGCCCTTTCAGAGCCAAGCGTTGCCGGCGACGCGAGCTGACCGGGTGCATTTTGGAAAGGCGCCTCGGCGGGGGAGCCCAGCCGGTGGGGAGGCAAGCCCGAGGCGGCGGACCGACCGAGATCGAGGCAGGGGAAGCGCCTTCCAAGCGCTGCCTCCGAAGAGCGAGTCAGCGCGCCGCGCTCTCTGCAGCCCGCCCTGCCCGGCGCCGTGCTCCCCCGCAGCAAGCGCGCCAGGAAGGGGACTCCACGGCCAGTGTCCACGCGTGAACCCCGGACGGGCGCTCCTCGTGCCCCGCGCGCCCACCTGGACGGCGCTGCGGGAGGGACAGAGCCCTCCGGGGCGCTCACGGGCGGGCAGACCGGATGCTGATGGAGAGATCAAAGCCCGAGCAGGCGTGGGGCGGGGGGGGGGGTCCCAAGGCCCCAGCTGGCAACGTGTTTATGGGACTAAGCCCCCAAACGTTTGCACAGGCTGCTGTGGCGTTGCGGTTGGTCCGCATGCAGCTCCTGCCCCCCCCGCCCCTCCCCGCCCCGCTCCGCTCCGGGATTTTGGACGGGGTGGAAATCTTTGCCTTGTTCCCCGAGAGGCACCACCACGCCAGCCTTCACAGGGGGCGAGCGAGCGAGAGAGCGTACCCAGCATCTTGGTTGGGGCTGACCCAGGACAAGGTCTGGGGCCTCCGATGAGATGAAAACGCCCAGCGGGAAGGAGCTGCTGGGATCGCGCGCCCCTCGCGCACAGCCCTGGCGGGCCGTTCCGGGCGCCCGGGGCGGGCGACGCAGTGATCGGGGGCTGGCGTGGCTCCCCGCTGAGGGGCGGACGCCTCTGTCGAGCCGGACCCTCCGGCAACCAGCGCCCGCGCAGCCCCTCCGCGTCCCGCTCGGAGACGTGGCTCAGGCCGGCCCGCACGCGCCCAGCCCAGCCCAGCCCAGCCGCCCGGCCCCTCTCGGGCTTCCCCAGCCCCTTTCCCTAAAGCGCCCCGCTTCCGAGGGCCGCAAGCAGGCCTTCCCCTGCCGCTCCCCCCGGCCACGGCAGCCCCCCCCCCCCCGAAAGCGCGACCCGCGGACGGAGCTGCCCTTCCGAGCGGGGCGCTTCCTCCCGCGGAGGCAGGCCTGCGCCCGGGCGGCGGAATCGCGCTAGGGCGGGTGTGGACGCTGCGCTGGTCCCCAATTTACCCCCCGCCTCCCTCCCCCCGCAGTGGGGCACCAGGCTTGCTCTGCTAGTGCGGCTGCGGGGTTGGAATGGGCTGTGAGCCGGCAGAAATCACATTTGACTCGCCCTCCCCGCGCCCAGTTCATTCCCGGTGGCCGGAGGAGGCGGGCACAGGGCACAGGGCAGGCCCAGCGCAGCAGGCGATCCGCCGCAGGGATGTTCTCCCGCGCAAGCCCCAGGGAAATGGGCCCGGGACCGCGTCCCCGGAGCCCCGGCAGTTCCGCGGGCGCCCCCCTCTGCCTCCGGCGCCCGATTCAGGGGCGTCCTCAGGGCGCGCCGCGCGTGAGGCGGGGCAGGGCGTCGGAAGCGCTGCGCGGCATGCGGGTCTCCAGCGCCTCCCTGCGCGGCCGGTCTTGCTCCCCCTGCAATGCGGCGCTGCCCCGCGGCGACGCTCCTGCCGCGGAAGGGGGCTGGCCGCCGCGTGCAGGGCTGCGCGAGGAAGGGCAGTCGCGGCCCCGAATCGGGCCCGATTCCCGGGCCTGCCACCGGCCCGATGGCGGAAGGCCTGCTCAGTCCCGCCTCCCCGCATCGTGGCTCGCGGCGGGGGCAAAGCCGCGAACCCCTGAACCCTCCTCCTCGCCCTTCCTCGGCTGGCCCGAAATGGCTCCGCGCTCAGACCAACTCCGGGAAAGGGCCGTCGCGTCCTTCGCGCCTCACTGCAACCCCGTCCAGGGCAGGAGCCAACGGACCTGGCCGCCGCCTGGATCCCCTCGGGAGCCTGCCGGGATCTGCCGGCTGGATCAGGGAGCTAGCTAGCCCCTTTTCTCCGGGAGAGCGACAGGCGCGCCTCAGCAGGCGGCCGTCCGCCGGGGCCGTTTCCTCGCGAGTAAGCCGAGCGCCACGGGACACGTTCGAGCGCTGCTCCAGAGGACTGGCCGCAGCCGTCTTTGCTTCCGAGGAAACGCTTCCCCTTCTCGCAAGAAGCCCTGCTGAGCACGGGCGGGACACGCTCGTGGATCGCGCGTTCTTGGGAGCCGCAAAGCAGGAAAAAGGAGTGACCCCGTTGACCGTTTCCCAGGAACATGAAGATGCGCGTGGACACTCCGCCCATCCACACGGAGGTTCCCGTCCTGAAGGACGAGAACTCCCGCAAACGGCTGCGGCCAGGAGTTGTTCAGCCGGCTGGGGGGTGGGGACGACTGGGGAGGCTGCGCGCGGGCTTCGAGGCCGGTGGATCGCGTGCGACCGGGCGTTTTCTTCCTGCTCTGTTGGCCTGGACAGCGCGGCCCTCCTCCGCCAGCGAGCCGCTGCCCATTTTGGATCGGCTTGCGCGCTGCGCTCCGGCCTCCTGCTGCGCCACACGCCCCGCCGCGGCCCTGGAATGCCTGGGCAGACCCGCCGAGAAGCGGAGCGTCCTGAAGCCAAAGCGAAACACCGACGGGTGGCGGGATGCGGATTTCAAGCGATGCTCTGCGCAGAAGAAGCCGCGCGCTCCGCCCCGCCGTGCAGCCCCTTCAGCTCGGAGGAGCGAGCCTCGGGGGAGAGCCGAGGTTGGAGACACGCCTCGCGGCCACGGGGCTCCGGCGCTGGCTTGGGGGGCAGCCGGCGCAGCTCGCGCCCCTTCCAGAGAGGCTGCGACGCTTGTACGCGCTTCGTTCTCAGCCAGCCACCTGCGCGACTCCCTCGGCAGCTGCAGATACGTGGGCGAGAAAGGAAGGAGAGTCGGGGAAGACGCGGGCGCTGCGGGGGCCAAGTCCGTGGACGTCCGCGGTGCAAAGGGCACATGCCCAGATCTGGTCCGTGGATCCAGAGATCGGATCAACACCGGGCAGGCTGCCCCTTCGGCCCGAGTCCCAGGGCTGCCCCTGCGTCCGGCGTGAGCCACGCGCGAGGGGCCGTGCAAGCCCAAGCAGAGCTGTTCGTCAAGCGGCTCCAAGAACCGGGAAGCGCGAAGCAGTCCTGTTTTCTCCTCGGGACGGCGTTTCCCGGGCTGCCGTGGGTTCGTTTCGGCCCGAGGGGCGCGCGCAACGCAACCAGCGTGCGGGAGGGGGGGCTCCCGGGGCTCCCGGAAGCTTTGGGGCCCGGCAAACGCTTCTTCGGCCGGCTGGAGACGCCCGGGCGCGCTCCCCCGTCACGGCAGGACATTCGCCTCGGGAGCATTTGCAGAAACGTCACCCGCTCGTCTCCGCGGCTGGACCGGGGTTCCCCGCTCCGCCTAAAGCGCGGTTCTGTCAAAACGGGGCTCGCCTTCCGCCGCACAGGATTTGGGCGCAGGCTCCGCGGCCAGGCAGCGGGGGAACGGCGGCGGCCTCCCGTGCACGCGGCGACACCTCCGCGGGCTCGCCTCCCGGGGGATGGAGCGGGAAGCGCGAAGGGACTTTGCGTTTCGCAGTCCCGCCGGCCCGGGGCCTCGTTCGGGCAGGCCGCCTCTGCGCTTGGAGCGGGGCCGGCCGCGCGCTGGCCACCTGGGCCGGGCGAGCGGCGGCGCTGCTGGGCGCGGAAGCGGCCGCCTGCAGGTGCGAGTGAGTGCCCGGCGATCGCCCGCTCGGGGGCGCGGAAAGGCCGGCGTGGGGAGGACTCCGGCCGCCAGATGCCGCCACCCGCTCTGCCCGCGCGGGACGGGCCGCCCCAGGCCCCGAAAAGCGCGAGACAGTCGGGAGAGCTGCAGGGCCCGGGGAACGGGGACACCGGACGACCCCCCTCGCCCCGCCGGACGACCCCCCCCCCCCGCAGAGCAGGGTACATGTTTATGGGGACACCCCAGGCCAGGTGCTCGCTGCTTAAAGTTCGTCTGGCTTGACAGAGAAGACCCCTGCCTGCCCGCTGCGTGGATCGCTCTCTCGCCCTCATGCGCCCCCCCAGCTGCTCGCCTCCTTGCCCTCCTGCGAGCGGACCTCTCCGGGAGGGAGGAGGCGCTTCGCCCGCCGCCGGCCTCGGACAGGCACGGACCGCGCAGCCTCTCCGCCCTCCGCGCCGCGCCGCCCGGACGGCCGAGGAAGAGCAGGCAGAGAGAGGGCCGTCCTCGCAGTCTTTCCAGTGCCGGTCTCGTCCTTCTCCTCGACACGGCGGTATTTTTTTCAGTCCCAACGCCTCCCTGTTTTGGGGGCTCGTTTCAGAGCTGGCTTCTACCCCACATCGCCACGGACGAAGCCTTGAGGGCTCGAGCGAAGGCAGCCTGGCTCAACGACGCTGTGGGTCAGTCCCAGCTCTGCTAAATCGCACTGCCTCGTCCGGGGATGGGGGGTATAATTAGTCTTAATTGGGTCATTTGGCCTGGATGAATAGCCACTTAACACCTTCCAGCCATTCCGTTGCCGCCGTAGGTCCGAAATCCCCATAGAGACATGCCTCCGACTGCGCAAGAAGGGATCCCGCGGGTCGCCACGGGCAAACCCCACCGAGTGCGAACCTGGTCAGAGCCCAGCAAATTCAGGCGGGCGAGGCCGTGCTGCACGCGCGGGCAGAGCAGTCGCCCGCCAGTCCTTGCCCGTCCCGGAGTATCTTCTCGGGCCCTGTAAAAGGTCCTGCGCGAGTTCTCGAGCCCCAGCGGAATTCAGGATCGGACTCCAGTTTCCCGCAGTCCAGGCGGCTCTTCCCCAGTTCCGGCGCTACCCCCTCAAAGTGCCCTCCCGCCGCGTTCCTTTCTTTCTGGGCAGGTCTGGGGGGCCGCCGGGGGCACAGCTCGCTCAGCCCCCAGAAAGGGGATTCTCAGCTGAAGACGGAGCGGAAGCTCAGCTGAATGCAGACTCCGCTTTGCTTCACACTCGGTCGGGATCTCACGCTTCGGCTTCCGGTTTCGCACTTGCATCTGCTTCACACGTGCAACTCGATCCGAGGCGTGCTGACCCGCAAGTGCCGTGCCCGCACGATCGTCAGCGGAGTGGCGGGACAAGCAAGCCCGCACAAACGCCTCCATCTTTAACGGCACACCAATCAGCGGGGTGAAATGCTTCGTGCGAATGCTTTTCGGTCGCGCTGCCCTTCCTGCTGCGGAGTCCTCGGAAAATCCGTCCCAAAGCTAACGTAGCTCGTCCAGTCTGCTCCCATTTCAGTGGACTTCTTTGAAAATCACAGAAGCTGACATCGTGCGGCCCGCCAGAGCAATCCTGCGGACTTACACACAAGTAAACGCGTGTCTACCATTGCAGCCTGAAGTGCTGTGCAGACGAGTTTGCGGCTGCAACCCCATAGATTCGTCTCCAGCGGCTTTGAAGGCAGAGGGAGCCCCTCGGAGTACAGTGCCGATCCGACACGCGTTTCTCCAGTCGGTTTCAGTGGGAGTTACTCCTGGTATCGAACCGGCCTGAATCCAGCCTGGATCGGCTGAGCTGGAGGGTCCAGCGGGGCCCGGGAAGGGGTCTCACCACGGGGTTCGCCCAAGCGGAGGGCACGGCGAGGCGGCGACGGCTCGGATCCCGGCAGACGAAGCTCTCTTCCCTTGGCGACTTCTGGGGGCTCTGGCACAGCGGGACAACCCTCAACCCCCCCCCTCAACCTCCACCCGAAACGTCGTTCTGCCCCGGACCGCAGTTCCGGGCCGCAGCGCCGTGGAAGGCCCGGGAGCGCCCGGGGAGATCGACTCGAGTAAACAACCTACCTGCCCGGCCATGGGCAGAACCGAGCTGAGCCACACCGAAGGGCCTGGGAGTCCGGTCGAAGCAAATGGGACTGAAAGGCCTGGAGATCCGGGCACCAGCGGAGGGCCCCTGGCGCAGTGCGGGCCTCCACGGAGGGTCTCTGCCGCCCAGCCCCCAAGGCCACGCGAGGCAAACGGGCGCCTCCCCAGGGAGAGCTCCCCCCTCCCCCTCCGAAGTCGCTCCCCTGAGATCGCCCCGGCCTCTCTCCAGACTCGTGGGATGGGGGGGGGGGGGCGGCGGCGGCGCTGCTTTCTAGCGACGGGCGCAAAACGTCGCGCAAACCTGGCGGCACCGCGTACTCCAAGGGAGGCTTCTGCGCTCGCAGGAGCCGTGCGCGGGCCGGACCCGCGCGAGGGCCGCCTTCCCACGGGCCTGCCCCGCTTCAAAGCTCAGGTGAGGGGGGCGGGGAGCCACGTGGCCGGGCACCTCTCTGCGCAATGGTGGAGCGGGGGGAGCGCCCCTTTGCGGCGGCGGCGGGGGGGGCCCTTTGGCCCTGCAGGCCCTTCCGCGGCCCCCGAAACCGGGCGGACGCGGCAGGGCCCCCGAGGAGGGCGGTCTGCTGGTCTGGGCACCAGCGCTCCGCCTGCCGCCCCCGCCGCGGGGAGGCCTCCATGGCCGCCTGAGATGAAGCGGCTCCCCATCTCCTCCTCGGCCGCCGACTGCAGGAGCGCCTCTGCCCTCGCGGGGCCGGCGGGCGGCCTCCCGAGCTGGCCGGACCTTCCTTGCCTGCCTCGGAAGGTGGCGTGCTCGTCCCGCCGAGCGGGGCCCGGGCGACTGCCCCGCGGCCCTGCCCCGCGCCCCGGGTCGCCCTCCGCAGCCGGGCGACGCGCCCTGGAACGGCCACCCCCCCCCCCGCCCTTCGATGCTCCCCGGGAGAAGGCGCTCTCCAGCGCCCTGCGAGGCCGGAACATCGTTAACGCGGGAGCGCTTCTCGTCACTCATCGCCGCTTCTTTGCGGGCCGCGCACCTTGAAACACGCGCATGAATCGGCGGGCGCGCCCGAAGCGGAACAGGCGCGGGGCAGCTCCGCGAGAAAGGCCGAGAGTCGAGGCTGCGGGAAATTCGAGCCCGGGTCAGGCAGAACCTCTGCGGGAAGCAAAATCCCGGTGGGGCGACGTGGGGCGTCCGGTCTGGGAAGGGTGAAAGGCCTCTTAGGGGAGAAGGGAGAACTCCGGGCGACCGGCAGCCCCAGACTGCGCGGCCCACTCGGAAGGGCATCTCGGGGGCGTCCGGCCGCACCTTCCCTGCGCGCCCCCCGAGAGCGCTTGGGCAGCGCGGCTGGCCGGAGCCGTCGGCCGCAGACGCCGCGTTGCAACGACCGCGACCTGCGCGCCCCGCAGGCAGTTCGGGCGGCAGGTCGCGCGCCCCGCGAGGCTCCTTCCTTCCCCTTCAGCGTGGCAGCGGAGGCGCGTCCACACCTGCGCGAGGGGAAGGGAAGGGAAGGGAAGCCGCCCTGCCTCGGGGACCAGATCGCCCGCCGGCCGCCCGCCCAGGCTTCCGCCCCTCCGGGAACCAACGGGCAGCACGCGCGGGCCTCGTCTCTCCCGAAAGCACGGCCGAGGAAGGAGGCGGCGGCGGTCCGCGTGCCAACCCTGATCACACTGACCTGGATCCACGTCCCTACGCGAAGGCGTGCGTGCGGGGCCGGGCCGGCCCGGGGCCGAGCGCGTCTTCGCGTCGGGGCGCCCAAAGCCACGGACACCGTTCGCCCCCCGCCCCGCAGCCCCCCTGCGGTAACAGCCACCGCGCTTCCTCGTCTCTCCTCGCGCTGCCATTTTTACCCCGCCTCGAGAGCGATCGCTGCCGGTGAGAAACCGGGTTGGAGGGCGGGGGCCCGCCGTGGGCCCCCAGGCGCTGCTCGCCGCTCCGCCCAGCATGCTGGTCCCGGGAGGGCTCCGCCGCTCGGGAAGCGCGCGCAGAGCAGAGGCGCGGGGCGCCGGCCGGCGGCTGCGGCGGGGCGGGCGGGCCACTTACCGTCCGGCTGCTGCGTGTCGCTGCCGCTGGTCAGCCCGGGCGACTCCAGCAGGCTGCGGCCGCTCTCCGCGACGCCCTCGTCGGCCTGCGCGGCCGCCAGGTCGCCGGCCTCCTCCAGGTCCAGCAGGTGGCTGACCGAGAAGTTCTTCTTGGCCTGCAGGCTGTCCAGGCTGCCGCCGGGGCTCTCGAGGCGCGCGGGCAGGCCGGCCGGCGGCCTCTCCAGGACGTGCACGTAGCTGGAGGCCATGGCTCCCCCCGCGGGCCGGCGCGGCGGGCGGGCGGGCGGGCGAGCCCCGGGCGGCAGGCCCGCAGCACCGAGCGCGGAGGCGGCGGCGGCGGAGCTCCCCTCGCCGCCGTCGTCGCGGAAGCGCCGGGGGCCCCTCGCAGCGCGCACGGCAGCCGGCTCGGGAGCCCGCTGGCGGAGGCCCGGCCGCGCAAGGGCTCGTCCCGCGGCCGGCGGCGGCTGGACGGGCTGCCGCACCGACGGACGCGCGGCCTGGCGCAGGGACGGGGCTGCCGGGCTCGCGCGCCCTCCTGCCCGCCGCGAAGGGCGCTGTCGGCGGCCCGGCCCGGCCCGGAGCGAGGCGCGGGAGGGGGGACGTCGCGGAGAGGCTTTCCGCCGGCGGACTGACTGAGCGCCGCCGCGCCACATCCCCTCGCTCTCTGGGCGCGCGGCGGGCGGGGCGGGGCGGGGCGGGGCGGGAGGGGAGGGCGGGGCGGGGCGGGAGGGGGCCGCCCCCCTCCGCTCCGCCGCGCCGCCCCGCGCCAGCCGCCAGCGAGCCGGCGAGCGCCTCTGCGGAACTTCAAACGGCCCCGGCGGGCATGTGCGCGGGCGCGGGCCAGACGGAGCGGGGCCTCTGAGTCCGCGGCCGGCCTTTGTGCGGCTCCCGGCGCCGCACAGTCCCCTCGACCCCCACCCGGGCGGGCGCCCCGAGCTGGGACAGCGCGGAGGGCCACTCGCCCCGCCGCCCGCCCGCCCGCGCCATGCCCGCTTCGCCCTTGCAGCTGGCGGGCTGGGCTGCGCCCGGGTCCCGCCGGAGCGCCTGCCCTGCTCCGCGGCCGGGACACCCGCCGGGGGACGGGGCGCGCGGCGGAGAGGCGGCGGGCGGCTCCCTGCTCGGGCGACGGGCTCGCCGCAGGCCGCGGGCGGGGCGGGCGGGGCGGGGCGGGGCGGTGCGGACCCGGCGCGGCGCGCTCCTCTCCGGGCACCGCCAGACGCCGCTCTGCGCGCCGCGCGGTTCTGCGCGCCTCGCCGGCGGAGCGAGCGCTGCTTGTCCTCGGGGCGGGCCCGGCGCTTCTTGGGCTCGTTACCGCTCGATTGCATGTATTCCTCGATTGTCTTCCTCTTTCAAGCAACGCAGGAAGCGTAGGAGCCTGAGCGTTGCTCTGAACAGCGCAGTATCTGTGATGCGCCAGGGTTTCTAAAATTTACTTTAATTGGTTTGTTTCTCCCGTGGAGTCCACCGGAAATCCATTACACGCAATGGCTGCAGAATGAAATTTGTAGAAATGACTATTAGCAGTCCCCAGCCAATGTTAAGTGTGGGCTTCAGCCGAATCCAGTGACGCTTCAGGGTGCTTAAGTTTAGCAAGAGCAGCCCTGAAAGCTGAAGTTTCAGTCTGGCTAAAGAGGCCCAGGATCATCCAGCCAGCGAGAAACCCCTTCAAGTGACACGATTTCAGTAGGAGAAAGTGAGGACGTTTGCCTCTCCCACTGAAGTCAAGGAGATGCCACTCAGGGTGGATCATGCCTGGAGCTTCGCATGCTGTGCTGGAAACAGCACCCATCCCAAGGGTGCCGCCCAAGGGCCAAGTCCTCTAGCCCTGTTGTTCGGGGGCAAAATACCTGGAGGAGCCATCATGACCGGCATCCAGCTGCAGCCTTGGTCCTCCATGGACTGGCCCAAAGCCCTTCTGAAGTCTTCCCCATTGGTGGCAGTCATGGAATCCCGTGGAAGCAAATTCCATCGCTGGACAGCGCAGTGTGTCCTGTGAATCTCTAATCATGCAGCTTCATGGGACGGCCCTGGATTCTAGGATCCAGAGAGAGAGAGAGAGAGAGAGAGAGAACCTCATCTGAGCCACTTTCTCCATAGTCTTCACAAGTTCGATCACATCTCCCCTCTTTGCCTTTTCCCACTAGGATAACATTCTCAAATACGGCAACCTCCCCTTGAACGGATGTTGGTCCAGCTTGCGATGGCTCTTTTGCGCAGTTCTTCCTCGCAGGGGCTGGAGAGCTTCAGAGGGAAACCTTGGGAAGGTTAGCTAAGGATGAAGTCGGGCCAGGTGAGAATGCCATCTCAGCTTGGTTGGGATAAGACCCTTCCCAACTTCACACTTTTTAAATACTCAGGGCAGAAAGCGTTTGAGATTTAGAGCATACAGATGCAGTTGAGTGCTGAGCTCTCAAAATGCCGGGTGTGAGCCCTGGCTTATTCGGCCCCATTGGCGGTGGCCTGGGCCTGGGCCTGGGCCTGCCCCACCCACAAGCTCCTCCTCCTCAGCAGCAGCCTCCTGGCAGGCGGGACGGCAAAAGTTCTCCCCATGCGGGGAATACCTGCACCTGTTGAATTTTGCCAGTTCAGCTGGGTAAGAAATTACTTTCAGTTCACGTTTGATAATAACTGTTCGAAGCTTGCCCAGTGTTTTGCCTTCAGGACAAAACAAATGTGAGAGCTAAAAAAGACGGTGCCTGCAAGGGAAAGTGAAAGATCTCTTGTCACCATCCACCCCTGTGACAAATCAGAAGCCGGCAGCCCATCCTTCGGTTTGTTGCGTTGTGTTTTTGCTACCCTGGAGGCAAAGCCGCGATGTGGGACATTCTGCTTTTGGCGCTGAAGTAACACAGCTGGCCTTGGGTGCTGGGCACCTGGATGGAGGGGACGGGGTCCGCTGCGCTCTGCCCCTGCCCACGGCTGGCAGGATGGATCCAGGCGGTCAGCGCCCTTTCCGGCAGAGAGACCCTCTTTGGAAAAGCAAAGGCATGGAATGTCTTCACAAAACCCATTTATATTTTAAAGGGGAGCCCTGGATATTTTTTAGGGCTGCCTCTGAACCAAAATCAATAGGGGAGCGCCTCCCTTTTAGCCAGAGAATGAACTACAAGATAGGGGGAGAAGGTGGAAATTGTCTGATTATGATCCATTAAGCTAAGAGCAGCTTGGCTCTGAGCCACTGCATGAGAGGAGACTTGGGCTCTCGCAAAGCAGCTGGGGCCTCTCTGTCAAGCCTGGCAGCACATCTGGCCTTGCTGCTTCCTCTGTGGCTGGTCCCGGGCCCCGAAATAACCCCCAAATAATGGTTCTGCTCCGTGGGAAGAGATCAGGGCTCAGGCCCACGGGGTCGAAGGAATGCACATAAGCGCATATGCTCTGTGTGTGTGCGCGTAAAGGATCCTGTTCTTCTGAAGACACCACGCTTTGTGAAAATCTGTGGGTGGACAGGGACGGGGAGAACATTTGATTTCAGAAAAAGCCCCTCAGGTGGAAAGGAGCAAGGGCACGAGGCAGCGGAGGTGAAGCCCGTGTGGGCAAGCTCATGGGGCCCGGCGCCTCTCTCCAGCAAGTGCCCTTGGACAGCAGGGTGATGGGCAGGTGATAGCACAGGGAAAGGAGGCCCCAAGGAAAGATCCAGGGCTCCTCCGGTTCGAGGCCACCTCTGTTGCAAACACGCATCAGCCTCACGCTCGGGACCGGCGCACACACGCACCTCCATCGCGTGCCACACAAGGGGACCTTCAGAAACGCCGCACAGCAGAGCCCCCTCCCCTCCCGTGCTTAAGTGTAGCTGATCTCTGAAATGTACCGGCCAAAACTGTTGCGTGAATCGCCCCAGAGTTCATTGCCTCCTTGGGAAGAAGAGCGCGGAAAAGGAGCGCGCGGAGGAGGAGAGCCTGAATCGGCATTCACAGGGCCGCACAGCGCTCTGCCAAGGGGGCCAAACAGCCGAGGGGGGGGGGCTGAGTGGCGCGGGGTCAGGAGGGAAGGGGAAGGCCCTCGTGGCTCCGTGATGGGAGCCAGCCTGAGCATGGAGCTGGCGCAGACGGGCCGGGATTTCCACCCCACCCCTTGATTTGGGAAAAGAACATCTGATGCCATCAAAGGGCTGTGCAAATTGAAACCAGATGTGCTTCTCTGGGTCCTTGCCATGCATTTAATTAAGGAGTATTGACTGGGGGTGCTGGGGAGGCTGCTTCGGCCTGGCTTCCCCTTCTGATTCTCTGCCTCCCCTCCGCCTCTCTCTCACATGCAGGAGGATGCCCAGGCATTCACCAAGTTGAAGGCAAAGCTTCCCCAGAGCTCCCTTCATGCACACCCTCACCTGAGCCCCAGAGTGCTGGGACAAAGCATCACCCACAGGTGCAGCTGGGCCCAGCAGCAATCCCTGGGAGTCAAAGCAACAGCTTCTGGGGCGTTTCCCCCTCCCAGAGCAACGATAGTCTGCTTCCTTGCACTGAAAACTGAGAGGCCCAGCGCTCACTCCCAGGGCAAACGGCAGCGTGGTCTGTCTCATGACCCGGACTGGGATGCCTGCAGAGCCCACTGGGCTAGGGGGGAAGTGGCCGCTCCAGCAGGGTTCTTCTGATGCTCTCAGCCTTGACTCCGCAGCAATGTGAAGCCTAGCACTAGTCGATAAAGGGGTCCCTTTTGACCCCAGGCAAAAGCGCTTCAGGCAAAGCCAATGCTGCCCATCAAGATGTCTTTGCTTGGCTAAACCCACAGGCAGTCTGAATCAGTATAAGAATGGATTGCAGGCATGGCTAGTACAGGTAATTTGAGACTTAATCTTCCCCTTGGAGATGCTAATTATAAAATCTGCATAATGATATTTGGCCTGTTGTCCTCTGCACAGTAACAACTTTGGCCTACAAAGTTCAAACCAGCCCTTTGAAAAGACACTTTTCTCCAGTGCATTTTAATTCTGGCTGAAGATGTTAGCTCAGACTTTTGGTTTTGAAAAGAGACTAAGACAGCATATATTTAACCTTCTTTTGTACCTTTTTCGGGGCATAAAAGTACCCCACAAAACCATTCTTAGGCAAATGCGAGGGCGTGTTGTTAGCCCAGACTTGTTTTGATTTGTAGCAAGAAAACCCTGAAAGGCAGGAGTCTGACAAATGATTCTGATTCATTATTAAGGCAGATGCTGACAACATCAGGGAAGGATCCGATTGTGGGTGTGCTTCTGCATGCTTTACACAACGGAAAGTGACCTGGGGGGGGCAGTTCTCCCAACATGGATGCAGCAGCAGGATCCTTGAGCAGACCTGAGGGCAGGACACATCCTGCCCTGTGTCCAGAAGTGCCAGAATCCGTGTGCACATGCCTGCACAAAATCTGCACATTGCCCACGCCTCTGGACTCCCTGCGCATGGAGTGAGACATCCGGCTGTTGCACACAAGCCCCTAACCATGCCGTCCACCTCCCGCCCCGCGCAACTTTTGCCCTCTTGAACTGGTCGGGGTGGGCTTCCCGTTACCTTGTTGCCTGCTCCCTCCCTCCCTCCCTGCACTTGGGCAACCTGGAACTTCCCCCCTCATCGCCTAGGGATGATTTGACCGGATGCTCCGCTCAGCTTCCCCTAGAAAAACAAAGCTTCACATGAACCTTTGCTGGATCTTCACTTCGGGGACTTCTTTCCAAAAAGTCATCCATTCCTGCATCTTCCCCAGCTTGACAGGATCATTTTGAGATGGATAATAATGTGGCTGCAGTGTAGATCCCTTAAACAGCAGTCCATTCGGGGGGAGGGGTCAACTCTCTTCTCATTTTAATTCCTTTGTCAGACCTCCACTAGCTGTGATATCATGTTACCCCAGAAGCTGCCTTTGGAGGGGCAGCTGGGAGCGGAGGAGTGGTCCCAGGCTGCTAGCCAGAGATGCTCTGCATGTGCCGCCTCCCTCTGGCCCCGAGGCACCTTTGCTAATAAGGAAGTGGTTCGCTGTGCATCTTGCCCGGTTCCGGAAAAACGTCCCTGCAGCTGCCGTTGGGGCAAACTCTGCATTCCCCATCAAGGTGTAGAGCCGACTTCCGTCCCTGACCTGAAAATTCGCCAAACGCTGAACGGGCTGGAGGTGGGAGTCACATGCCAGCTGGTGCTGAGGGAAGGTCTGCAGCATCCAAGCCTTGGCCTTGACCAGCTCCTGCTGCGCCATCAGTTCCCGCCTCCGAATTATCCCAACTGCATCCATCCCTGACCGGATGCGAAGCCCTGCGGGGTGAGGCCAGATCCTCTACGCTCGGAGCGCTCCGAAATGCTGGTCGGCGGGGCAGTGAGTCCAGTCTGGGGTTTTCTGGAGAGAGGAGGCAGTCTGACGCTGGGCAGGGGGCCCTGGAGCACTGGAGAGCCGCAGCATCACAGGGCTGAAGCCACGCAGCCTGCGGGATGCAGCAAACGCCCAGCCCAGCTGCACGGTTCTGTGGCCCATGTGCCCCCGGCGGAAGCCACTTGGTTGGGCTTATTCTAAGCACGGTCTCCAGCTGCGTAAACCAGGTGTGAGCACCCCCTGAAATGGTTCCAATGGAAAACCGCACGAAGTCAGAAGCTGATAGGAATGAAAACCTGCTTTCCACTGGATGTTTTTTCCACAACGGCACAACACGCGCACAGAGCAGAATTCGCGTTACGCCGGCTGGGGGGCCCTTGCTGGCTTCTTCCGTCCAGACATGGTTTCCTGGCTGGGAGCCACCAGCTCTCCTCTGGTCAGCAGCTGCTGCTCTGGCCCCTGCGGTCCCCTGGCCCCCAGGGAGGAGGCTTGTGCTGGGACTGCACTGTGGCCACTGCTGGTGACCCCACGGATGTCCAGAGGTGCCTCGGGGAAGCTGCCCACGATCACCAGCCTGGCAAACCGGTTCCCTCCCCCCACGCATGGAGCTGGCCTGCCACGGGTTGCTACCCCGTTTTGCAGGAGCTCTGCTGCCCCACACACCTCCTCACTGCTTGCCGTGGCAGGACGCCTCAGAACGGTTGGGAACCTCGTGCATATTTGGCCAGATGCTTCCAGGCTGAAGGTTCTGCTGGTAACACCCGTGTGGCCGGGTGGCGCAGCGGCGAACAAATCCCCCTCGTGTGGAGCGTCTGAGGCTGTGGGTGCTGCCGCAAACTCCATCCCAACATCTCCCACAGCCCCTCCTCTTCCTGAGCAGAGCAGAGCCCTGGGGAACTCCGTGCGTCTGAACCACATTCCCCAAGCGCCGTCTGGAGAGGGCCCTGCAAGTGGGAGCGGAACCGCTGCGACACAGGGCCCCACACTCCCAACGCAGATGGTCTCCCCAGAAGGCTGCCACGGGCGAGGGTCCTGAAAGCCACCGAGACGTCCAGCGGTGTTAGCCGTGGCCGCACTCCCCAAGTCTCGCTCCCCACACAGGTCGTGCCACAGGGCGACTGAGGCATTTTGCGTGCCGAGACCCAGACTCAGCCCTGACCGAAATGGATCCGGAGAATCGGTGCCACCCAAGGGCGGCTGGAGCTGATGGGCAGCCACTCCCGCACGAAGCTCACCTGGGAAAGGTGGTCAGGTCTTCCGGGGCAGGGAAGGGTTTCTTCAGCAGCAGTCTCCTCCCCTCCCCTCCCCTCCCCGCCTCTTTGAAGCAGCTCGGGCTGCACCGACTGGAACTCGCCCAGACCAGGCGCAGCTGAGCCATGGGTCTCGTCACTGGCGTCCCGGGTCCTGGTGGGCGCAAGAGGCTTTTCCCGGGAGTGCTCAGCAAGCAAGCTGCGCCAGGATGTCCCTGGGGCCAGAATGCGACAGTGACCTTGCAGAGCTCCACCGAGTGGCCAAGGGAGGATCAAAGGGAGGCGGGAAGCACTGCTTCTTCGCCACCCTGGCTGCCTCAGGATGTGTCCTCTGGGGAAGCTCCCGCCAGGGCGACTGTGGCTGGCGGCTGGCCTGCCAATAAGCTGGAAGCTCCTGGAGAGCTGGGCCGGGCCAGGCAGTTCCCCACTGAGCTGATGGGCTCTGCAGAGGCCATGCAGGTGGCTGGAGGTGGGGAGAGGAGGGGGCAGCTTGCAGAGGCAGATCTTCAAGGCTGCTGGTCCCCTTCCCCACCAGTCCTCGCCAGCCTCGGCGTGCAGAGTGCCTGCCCAGATGCGATGCCAGGCTGGGACCTCGTCCTTCCTGCGGGCCTTCCAACACTGTGAGCTGTTTTGTTACTCCCGCTTTTACAAACAAAAACAACAACCACGAGTAAAATGAATAGTATTTTGCTCAATATCTATATGCTTGGGTGATTTTGTCTTCTTGTTTTCATTATTATCTAATTGCTACTCTGGGTTTTAGGGTTGTGGATTGCCCGCCCGCCCGCCCACCCACCCAACAGCTGAGCGGTACACAAATTAAAGAAAGGCAGCAAGGACAGGTGGATTTAGCCAGAAGCTTCGGCAGCTGCAAAGGGTGCCCACTGCTCAGTGATCTTTTGCTGCAGGAAGGAATAAAAGAATTTGCCTGCCTAAGCTATGACTCCGTGTCTTCACCCCAAAGCGCCTTCATGATGTCATCACACAGCCAAAGAAGTGTTCCATTTCGGGGCCCCGAGAAATCCCTTTTCACACCAATGGCATTTGCAGAAGCAAACCTGATATATATATTCCCCTTCACGGATAAATTCACATAGTCTACAACACTTCACAAACGTGGCATTCCTGCAAAGGTGAACCGCCATCCAGGCTCGGCTCTGAACTACCTGCTGCGTTTGTGTCCCATCTTTGTTGGCCCAGAAAATCTTCTCAGGTCGCACCAGGGTTAATGTGACCTTCCATGCTGTCCCTCATCTGGAAGCTCGTTGGGGCTTAGGCAGCCTGTGCTAACTTTGGAAACCCAACTAACCTTAAAATCCCAGACATCTTGATATCATCTAGAAACGCCACAAACGGTTTGAAACGGAGCTTTGGCGCTCCGAATACCTCAGGCTGCTTTGGAGCAAGCAGAGTTGCTTTGGACCATCAGATTCTGATAAGGTCTGGAGCAGGGAAGCAACCCGAAACCAAAGTTTATTCTCTGTCCCCAAAACATCGAGCTCTCGTGTTTGAGTTCACGTCTCATGCAGCCACGTGGGTTTTAGCATTCAGCGCTCACGGATCTCATGACGAGAACACCAGGAGAGAAAGCGATGCCCGTTAAGTGCTGTCCGTGGGAGGCAGAGCTCAGGCTGGGGTGGTGAAGGGAACGGGAACGCCAGATCCCGCCGTAAGACTGAGCCCACACTGGCCAGATCTGGTAAGCTCCTCTAGCCTGAGACCCTCGAAAAGTGCTGGACTGCAGCTCACATCATCCTAAGCCAGGGTGGCACTTGGCCGCATTGGCTGGAGGCAATGGGGACCGTGCTCGGGCACCACTCCCTTATCCTCAGCCTGCGGCATTCCTAGGGAGCCTCCCTCCCTCCCTTTCTCCCATTCCCGTTCTGATCCGATGCTACTGCCACCCCAGAACAGGGGAACGATTCGGCACTTCCAGCTTGCCCGTCCCTGCCAAACCCTGAAACCACACTGCTCCATGAGTGAGGCTGTCTGAGTATCAGGGCCGGCCCTACCCTGAGCAGGGAGAGGCGGCCGCTTCAGGCGGCACGTGGGGGCAGCAGTCGTGCGGGGTGGCGGGGGAGAGCTGCGGCGTGGCCTGGAGACGCCGAGCTGCCCCCTTCTGGCGCAGTGGAAGGCGCTGCTTGATCCCAGCGGGTAAGGAGGGACGCTCCAACCACCCCTCCAGGCGACCTTTCTGCATGGGATGGAAAGGCGTACCATCTCTCCTCCGCCTCAGGCAACCACGTTTCTTGGGCCAGCTCGGCCGCATTTTCACAAGCGCTGCTCTTTGGGGTCTGTTGCATGGGCAGGGAAGGCCATTCCAGCACCAGAAGCAGCGCCGGGGCTGAATCAGTGCCCCTGAGAGCGCGGCCACTGCCTGTTCTCCACTTCCAGGTGGCAAGATGTGATTCTATAGCAAGGAGAAGGACCGTGTTCCAGCCCATCTGCTCTTCGAAACAGCGCTCCACGCCTGCAGGCTGAGCAGACTCAAACTCGGCACACGGAAGGCCCAAGGTTTGGCTAAGCCAGTAATTTAAACAAATTTTATTACCAGCCAGTGTAACGAAAGCCCTTCGGGGTCATCTTGGAACTTTAATCAGTGCCAAGGGTCACTGGATAGCACTTCTAGACAGGAGACGGAGCCACTCAGGAGGGAGAAGAAGTAAATAAAGACATAAAAATGAACCCCTCGTTTCTTTTCAAGTAACTGTGTGTGTGTTTGTTCCCCAAAGCAAGCGGTGGCTGGGGAGGGGGGACGAGAGAATTGGTATTTTGAATCAGAAATACTAAAACAGACATAATTGCCCGGAGGAAATAACAGATTTCCTGCAAAGTTTGCAAAAAGGAGGGCTGCGAAAGGGAACCCAGTGACTGCTCTCTTCTCCGCACTCACCTCCCTTCTGTGCAGGATATCAGATATCTCTGACTCCGAGGGCAGAAACCTTCCCCCACACTCGCCCTCCATCTCTCCCCTACAAAAAATAAAAATAAAAAACCCAATAATCAGAGCAGGAGCAGACAAATTGGCACCACTGATCTCACCCCTGCACCCCCCCTTTTTAAAACGGGGGGGGGACTCCAGCATTTGGTCGCAACTCACAAATATTTGGAGCATTATATTGCAGTAGGAAAAAATAGTGTAAGGTAACTCTTAAAAGCTTAGCTCCACCTCATGAAAGCCGAGTTTATATGTTTCCATAAATCTTCCCAGTAAATACCCATTAAAGTAGCATTTAATTTAATTAAAATCTCATTGACATTTAAACTTGTCTTTAATCTTGGAAAAAAGCATTATGCCAGTTGTATGCTCTTCACTCACTTAAGGATTTTTCAGTACATGCCATGCTGTGGGTTTTTTTAAAAAAGTATAATAAATGAGAGTGTTTTGGGATAGCTCTTAAAGAATGTGCAGCTTGTGTCTTAAACTCTGCAAACCCCATGCATTCACTTCACGAGCAGTTCGAGAAATGCAGCAAGGAGGAAATTGTCAACAGGAAGGGAAAATGCCAAGCCCAAAATTTAGCCAAGCTCAACGCAATATTTTTAAACACACAGGCTATTGCTTCTAACACATTCTCGCTTCTGCATGTGTCCGTTCCGGGTTAGTATAAGCATCCTTGAAGCTGCCATGCTGCTTCCACTCACCTGGGGCTAAACCTGCCCAACTTGACCTCAGTGGGGCAAGTAAACACCCCCAGGATTGGACTGCACAATGGACAGAAGTTCATTCAACTCCTGGCAATTCAACTCAGGGCTGCTGCAAGGATCCACATGAAGCGCTTCGAAAAAGAATTGCACAGACGCTCAACAGGAAGATCAAGCTGGCCTGTTGCCTGTCCCGTGCCCCACTCCCATGGGGGGTCTTCAGCCCCGTGAGCGGGAGGGGCTGCTCTCTTCCTTCCCCTGGGGCCTCTGCCCAGGGGACCCCTCGCCAACCCTTGACTCTTCACCACTGGAGCTTGGCACATGCTCGGGCAGCTGCCCATCCCAACCCAAAGCTTAGGGAAAAGGAAGACCCTTACCAAATGAAAGAGGCCGGCTTTGCAGTTAACACCGTGCTGCAAACATTTCGCAGGAGACCTCCTGAGCATGCCCACCAGAGGCCTCCGAAGTGGGAATCACGCCCCAAGGAGGCAGTCAGCTTGCTGAGGGGATCAGAGCCGGGCCGCCTTTGAGAAGAGCCAGATGCATCCCGATCGCATTCCCACCCGGCAGCGGCGGCGGCGGCAGTTCAAAGCAGGCAGTGGCAGCTCCCTGCCTTGTAGGCGATCGGTTGGAGACCAGCCATCCATCACCGCCGGCCAGTCGCACGGAGCCAGGGCATCTTCGCCCCCCCTTGGGGCAGGACGGATCTGTGCCGCTTGGGCAGGCAAGGGGGGCTCGCGCCCCCTATGTCATCACCCACCCCACCCAAAGGGCTTCTTTCCAGGCTCATTCATGCTACAGCTCAACCTTAGCTAGAACTGAGTTATGTGCAGATTCAAAATGTCTCTCTCTGGTTTGTAACCTGCATTAACTGCACCCACATATGTGTAGCAACAGCACGTGTGATGTTTGTGCACGGAGACCCACAAACTGGGCCTTCTGAGCGTTTCCCAGGGCTTCATACCAGCTTCAGGCGTTCTTCAAATGTGTGTAGGAAACAGTTGCTCATCCTGTCTGTCTGTCTGTCTATCTAAATTTAAAGCTTTTCTATACGCTCGGCTACAACCATCTCAGGAGGGTCTTACAATAAAAACAGATTAAAGTAAAGCATAGCATCCAATAAATTAAACCCAAATTACAGCCTACTCAGCCTTAAAATAATGGGTGAATACAAAGGTTTTAGCCTGGTGCTGAAAGGAATTGGTGATTTTAAGATTAGAACTAGGGACCCACTCTGAATTTGCCCCAGTCCTGAGATGCATCAAGGCCCATTTGGAAAGCTTCAGAGGGAATTGGAATTGAAGCGGACCATCCTGGAAAGATGGACTCTGAATCGAATTTTCTGGAAGTCTCGTAAGCAAGCTGGACTTGGGGGGACAGAGACCCCGCCAATCTGCCTGCAACAAGGACACAGCTCTTCCCAAGTCCTCCATAGAAGAAAAGCCGCGTGTGGGAAAGGCGGCCGTTGTGTGGCCGACAGCTTTCCCTGCTCATCCCCATGGACAGCTTAACCAGGGGCTGCCAATGCCAGAGCTTCAGGGAAGGGATATTGAAGTAATACATTGTGGGACGAAATCAGAGTTCGGCGCTTTTCGCTACAGCTCTGTCCCAGGGCCTGAAATGCTCCAGCCCTTCAGCCCCTGGCCTGCATGCTCCACATGCAGCCTGCCCTGTCACGCTTCCAGTGACTTGGGCACCACTCACGACAGCTTCCCAGCCTCTGCACCTATCCTTTCTGGAATACCTGTCTAGATCTCTCTCTCTCTCTCGTGTGCCATGGTTGGGAGCAAGCGGGTGGCACTGGGGAAGACTACTGACACCAAGACAAATCGAGTCGCCATTAGGAGGGCTGGGTCAAAAGGGGGTAATCATCCTGGGTCTGAGTTTGTGTTTCTTGCTGCCTCACAAATTGTGCGTTGCCTGTGCAGGCTGTCAGCCTAAAGCCAGCCTCAGGCAAGGAAGCGTCCCGGTTCCCCCACTGTTCTCCTGCAACGTTGGCTAGAGCCCTACGAGGCGGAGCACGTGTTTTGAAAGGTGCGTTACTGCAGAGCAGCAACAAAAGGGGGGAATTGTAGACTCCCGCCACTCACCCTTTATCAACACATTCCTATTTGGTGCAGGAACAAAGCACACAACTTCGCCTCCATATGGATAAGGGCCCTGTAAAGTCACTGGAATGGTATTTGCAATACTTTCTGGCTGGCGAAAAAACCGTCAACAATAGAGCAGGAGACAAAGTCTCTTTTTTCCGTCCTTAGGTCCCACGAGATGGTTCTTCCATCTGTATTGCATTTTTAAGACTGTACTTTTGAACACATACAGGTTTTAGCGATTCTCTTTCTTGTATCTTTGAGATGGTGCTTTAAAATTTATGCAAGTTTTACTGATTATGTTTTCATTGTTACCATACTGTTCTCATGGATGTAGGACACACAATCAGTATCAATTAGTTGACAAATTGATAGGACTGTCAGTGGCGATCAGTCTTCCCCAACCAGGTACCCTTCAGATGTTGTGGCTAGTAGCTCCCAGGATTCCTGGCCACTGGCCATGGGAACTGCACACCAAAACACCCGGAAGTTCTTTCCCTTCCGTTCCAAGCAAGGATATGGATTGCCGTATTCTCGTATTCATTCACGCGGGGCCACGGCTGAAGCCGAACTGCCTCAATGGATGTACCTTCTCTTGCAACCTACGCAAGGAACGTGTTGGTGCTCCTTTATTAGCTTTCTCTGCGGCATTTCATGCTGTTCCTCGTCAGCTCCTGAATCGTTCCAATGAGCTCGAGAGACCCGCTCAACCACCTGCTGATTTCTGTATTCTGCACCTGCTCTAGCAAGCCTTTGCCTGGAGAGGGAGAGCTGTTCTTCTAACCCACCCAGGCAGCACGGATGTCCTCCGTCACCAACCGAAGGCAAATAAGCTCACAGGACTTAATGCTATGCTGTTTTCGAGAGAGATCTTTTCTCCCTTTTGAATTTTTCTTCGAACTTGCAGCCTGAAGAATTTAACGGAGGAGCTTATGTCACGGGCCTGGACTGCTCCTCGTACGAATATTATCATTTTCACTATTGTTGTTATTGTCCCACTAGAATAGGGTCACCTATTTTGATCTACTTTGTTTAAATTATTCTTAAAAGCCAAGATAACCCTTCTATCCTGCTCTCTTTCAGGAATCTCGAATACCTCTCTTTCCATGAGTGCAAGAAACATTTGGAAATGATTAGAAGTACTGGGAAATATATGGATATTATCTTCCAAGACAAAGCTACAAGGAATTTTCAGTATGTGTGTCCTTACTGAATAACATATACATTTTTGCCCATGCTAAAAAAATCTCCCATTCCTTGTTAGGAGGGACATCTTTCATTTTCTCCTGCTGTTTTCCTTCCGTAACACAACAGAACCAAAACACTACCACAAATATTAATGGGTGCCATTAACTCCCAGCTCCATTGTCTCCTATTAATTAATCAACAGAGATATTAATAGAGCAACCAGCATAAAGGCTGCAGCCTTATTAAGGACACATCTTATTCTGCACAGGAAATCAGAACCATCTTCTTGCGTGTTTTAAGCTTCTGCACGATCCCGGATCGTCTGCTTCTCCTGGACCGTAATATTTCGCTTTTCCTGACGATGTTCTGTCACGCCCTTTCGCTACTCTGAGATGCAGAAGCAGTGAGCTGCCTGCTACTTCCCAGACCAAAGGAGCAAGTTCATCAACAGAGTTGTGTGGAGGAGGAGGAGCAGAGCTCTATCATTCCTCTAGATTTTCTCCTCAAAATTGCCGCTAGACCGGACCCAGGTGGCTCCGATCCTCCCAGTCCAGTAACTCGTGTCATATTTATGCATTAAATCCCACCGCCTTCCCCTTCAAGCAGCTTGAGGCAGCTTGCTGGATGCTCCCCCACCATCTTACCCCAACAAGCCCTTCTGTGATGTCCAGGCTGTGCCTGTGAGGCCCGGCGTCACCCAGGGAGCTCCATTTCCGAGTGGGGACTAAAATCGCCCGAGCTGCAGTCCCGTGCTCTTAACCACACTCCCCGTCTCATTGCCAGTGGCTTTCTGATCCCATGGTGTGGTGCAAAGACGCTTCTGCCATTTAGCCTCAACACACGGATGGATCCCTCTGAAGTCCATGCAGTTTGTTCCGAACGATTCCCAAACTGTAGCCATAGATGTCATTTGTATGGCACAAATATTTTATTTCTTAATTAAGACCTGCGGTGCCACTGACAACACCCCAAGGCAACAAGGTGCCAACTCCTAAAATCAGACATCGCGTAACAGTCATATATCCACTATGGTTCTATATTCTGCAAAGACAAGCAGGCCAGCGTCTCCCCTTTCCGCCTTTTCCGCCACATACTGAGCCACCAAACTAACATCTGGCACGGCAGCTTCCGTTATCAATAACGAGTTACCCTCCTGGTGCTGGTTTCGCTTTGCTGGTTTTCTGGCAGGGCCTTCACCGGTGGGGTAATCCCATCTTCGTAGCTGAGCTCCCACGCCAGCGAGGCAACGCGGCAGCCTCGCCCCTCCGCTCGGGTTTCAGACTGGCTGCATTTTATCCTTGAAAACAGCATATACGGTCACACTTTAAAAAATGGAAACTACTCCAAGGATTTGGGGAAGTGCGTGCAGGTGACACCAGAGGCCAGAGGTGTTCAAACTTTTTGCTTGTTTGTTTTGGAGACCCTCTCGGGGGCCTCGTTCCAGTGGTGATCGAGGCCAGAGTCAAAGCAGGAAGTCCAAAAATCGTAGCATATTTTAATTTTAACACTTTTAATGCCGGTGTTAAGCCCTTGCAAAGGCATGTCAGCTTTTCACAGTGGAAAAGAAGAGCATAAAAGGGGAGAAGCCACTTATCCATTAGCAGTGGGGGAATGTAGGTGGGACCAGAAAAAGGGGGCACAGCTATCTAGGGAATTCCAGAGGGTCAGAGTTGACCCATGGACCTAAGTTGCAAGGCTTCTGTCAAGACTCTAACCCTTTATTGCCCCTTTCCTGCATTTCAGCCATGCTCAAAACTCATAGCGCAAGACAGAGCGTGTTTATACCAAGTGAGCTGCAAGTGCTATTAAACTGCCCCAGCTGTTACAGGATTACCCAAGAAGCAAGGTGAAGCAGATGAAAAGCATATACTCGAACAGATGGGGGCAAGATTCTCTTGTTTAATTTCTCTGTTATACTTTACAATGGACAAGCAGCACCTTTGACATCGGGAAACTTATAGTTCACTAAATTGAATCAAATACCCGTGCAATACTAAGCCATTTAGGGTTGAATCAGGTGTCGCCTAACACATTGCAAAGAGCAAAAAGAAGCAATGCTTTTCCTTACATGGATGTATTGCATTTATATGAAACAGAAGCCCATAGATTTCCGTCTGGTGTGGCTGTTCCTGTACTACAACCTGTGAGATTCCATCTTGGGAAACATTTTTTCACTTTTCAAAGTAAGGCAGATCAAAGACCCTCTATTGAGAAATTAATTTATTTGATTAGATATTTAACAGTAGTAAAATGGTTAGAAATACTGGAAAATAAAGATTGAAAATAAGAGTATGCCCAAGATCTGAACAGAACTCAATTGTACTCCCAATTAAAGAACACAGAGCAACCAGAATAAATAACAACACAATCGAGCACATGCAACACATGGCGTATCTGGGAAAAATAAGTTGATTGAAATTTGGGTCCCATTTATTGATAATACAAGTAAGAAAGATGGACTGGCACCTCTGACGGCACAGGAAAATCTACCAGACAGGATTAAGGCAGGACGCTTTCTGTGGCCGGTGACCAAAGGGGGGCGTTCTGGGTTGGCCAAGCCCATCATCTCGCACACTGGCGGGTGATGGAGGGATGAAGAGTTAAAGGCCATCACAAGGAAGGGCCATCTTTGCTTCGGTGGCGTTTCCCATTAAATGTTGGTGTATTGTATACAGTACAACCCAGGGAATTCGTGCTTTGATGCAGCAAATCTTTACAGCCATAAAAGAGGTGCAAAGCTGTTATTCAGTACAGACCAATGGAAGGCAGCCACTGAAGGAAGCCTAGGGCAATTCAAGATGGAGCTCGGGCAATGACTGCCTTTCTCTCCTTCCCAGATTCTTCTCTGGTGAGGAGACAGAAAGGCAGGGATAACGTCGAGGGCGACAAACAGCATCACAGCCGCACCCTGAAAGCCTCACCTGGGAGCACAAGAGTCCGTTACACACAAAATAAAGTGCAACCACGTGACTTGAGACTTGGTTTGCACACAGGGTGCGAACTCCTTCCTGAGAACAGGTACCCAACGGATGGCGCCTGCCTTAAGCCCCCTTGTCAGATCTGTGGACCCCATAGAGAAGCACCTTTGCAGGTAAACGAAAGCCACCCGTTAAGGTAGGATGTAGTGTGACCTTCCACCAAGTGAGCCTCTTCCCCCTTCCCGGCCCAGCTGACTTTTCTCAAATGCACAGTGTCAAACACCGTTTCTTTCCGCACAGCCTCCTTTCCATAATGGGCCATGTGTCATTTGGTCAGGAAGAACAGTGCACGGGAGACGGGCAGGGAGAAAGGCGAGCGCCCATGCAGGTAAAATGCCGACTGAGAAAAGAAGTGGAAAAGGCAACGCCGTCCAGCCACATTTCAGAGGGTTCTTGTAGCCACGGAGCACGTGATGGAAAAGAGAGCATCAGCTTGGCCGGATTCTGGGATCATGTGCTATTACTGTGAGCGGCTATTTCTTTGGAGTTTGCGGTCTGACCGTGGCCACTTGCGAGGGAAGGCGTGGGCTGCTCCACTGACGCTTCGGACCCCACGTGCTCTTTGTTCTCCTGCCCTTTACTGGCAGTCTGTGGGGCCGTATCCTGCACACCCGCGGCAGCAGGCTCCTGTGATTCCGTCGCTTGCCTCCGGGCTTCTGCCTCCTGCTGCCGCAGCATCTGCTCCACTTCTATCTCCAGTTCCAGGCTTTCTTCATCTGCCGCCACCTCCAGCTGCTGCATCAGCTCCTCCAGCCTCCTGGCCTTGCGCAGCTCATTCTGCTGGATGATGGTGCACAGGTGCTCCGTGAGCTGCTCCTTGATCCCCGTTTTCTTCTGCAGATCCAGCTTTGCGGCCACGTACTCCATCTCTGCCTTGTCGTAACGCTTCCTGAAAAAAGAAGCAGCCATCCTACCGCGATTATTCCCGGAAAATGTCCGCGTGCTCCGTGAACGCGGTTCATCGCAGGCTGCAGAATCAAACTACTCAGTGGGAGAAACTGAGGAAGGGGGGCACACATTACATGGACGGAAGAGACAGCAGAATTGCGCCAAGCCCGCGGCTGGCTCCTGGTGTCACTTGCCTCTCCGCCGCCTCGAAGCACTCTCGCTCGGGGCCCGAGACTCAGGACCGCCTTTTTGGGGAAGACATCCACTTACTTCCACACACCTGCCCCAGGCCCCCCTTCTACACTCTGCTGGTTCTTGACCTGCAGGATTTCACTGGGGGGGGGGGGGCTGAACAGCACAGAAGGAGAAAGGGGTGCTTTCCCCCCCTCCCCGCCCAAACACCCCCATGGCACTTCAGCAACTCTGCTCGCCACGGTGAGCAATGAGACTCCTTCCCAGCTCTGAAGCCCGAGAGGCAGGCGGGGACCACTTTGGCAAGCTCACCACAATCCCTGCCCTCGCCCCACACCCCCCTCTCCATGAAGGGGAGCCCCCACCACCCACCTCTGCTCCCATCCCACCCTAGGAATGTGTTTGCAGAGATACAAATTTCCAAAGTAAACAAACAAAAGGACATTCTGCAGATACTTGAAACTGATTACTTGCAAAAGGTTCTTTTCAGCAGAGACTGAGCGAACGCTGAAACATTAGGGAGAGACCTCTGCCCTAATTCTGGCCATGGAAGACGTGTGGCTACCAGCACAGCCGCCTTCCCAACTTCGCTTTGTTTTTGTCTGGTGTGCCGTGTTGCTCCTGGACGCGCTTGCTATTCCAGGAGGAAAAATCTACGGCCAGCGTGAATGCAGCCGTGCTTCTGAGCAGCATGCAAGAGGTGCACCCAGGAGCGATGGAAGCGGATGCGGGCAAGGTGCACTTTCCGCAAGAAGGCATTTCAAGCTGGAAACTTAAAGCGGAAATGGGCCGACTTCAGGCAGACTTGGCTCTTTACTAAGATCCACTAATTTGGAGCTACAGTTTAGAGTTAGAATTTAAAAATCCCACGGCCATGAATTTATTTTGAACATTACGACGAGGCGGAGCTCACAGCCTGTCCACACAAAAATCCCACTTTGGTTCCCTCAAGCTTTCTGCATTTGAGCAGCAAGATTTAGGCTGTGGATTACTTCAGTCATTGTTTTGATTAAACCACTGGGAGTTAGAAATCCATTCCTCTCCAGTTAAACACTCACAGATCCACCAGTAGATCTGGAATGACCAATGACGCAAAGTCATGCATTTCATTTTAAAAAGAAACCAGCCGTGCCCAGGATTACCAGTCCAGCAACCACCCGCAAACAGGAGCTCCCAAAATGGATCAGTCCTTTCCTCAGGCAGACTCCTAATCTGCTATCCGAATGCCTTACCGGGCACACGAGTAGTCCCAGCTTGCCTGCTCAATCTTGTTCCTCAGGATCCCAATGTCGGCAGAGACCATGTCATCGAGGGCCTGGAGCTGTTTCTGGATCCGGTTCAACTTCACTGTTTCCGCCTGAGTTCTTTTGGATCTGGGAAGAAAAAGGGAGTTTGCTTTCTGCAATCTCTTCTCGCAGGGCACCGTGTCTTTCAAACTCTCTATGATTGGATGTTAAAACCACTCAAAAGTTTGCAAGCATTTCAGAAAAGCTTTCAAGCATTTCAAACAACCTTCAGTCAAGCAGCTTGTGCTGTCCCAACGAAAAGGAACCAGATTGTGCCTGGTTTAAATACAACCTGTATAAGGTGCTGTTCATCTACGGATATTCAATGGCATTTAGCATCGCCAACTCAAATACGGGCAGCCTTATCTTTCCGTACAGTTTCTACGGCGAATTTGCAAGCGTGTTAAAGGGCCGCTTCAGAAAAAGGAAGTCACTGAATGTGGGAAACTCAAGCGGAGTCTCGCACGCTGAAGATCAGCACTTCAGTCCTCATCAAAGTGCACGGAGCCTTCCCTTTTCTCTGAACTAGCAGCACCTTACAGTCCTCATGGAAGCATCTCTTGCTGCTTTCAAGAGAACGCGGGGGAACGTGCTTGGGCCTGCAGGCTGTTACACGGAGAAAAGGAGCAGCGAGACGCTTTTGGTCTACTCTGCGTCTTCCAAGGTGTGGCCAGCAGGCTTCCATCCACAATGTCACATGGGAAAGAGCTGCGTATTAGCGCTGAGTAACTGAAGGTTTCCTGGAATCTATCAACATAGTTCAGGAAAAACAGCACGATGTCTTTTCGGTTTACCCAAATCTTTTTTAAGAGTCTCCACACCTTTCGGCAATCGCTTTAGCCAGGAGTGCTTTCTTGCGCTTGTTCTTCTCTTCCATAAGTTTCTGCTCCTGTTGAAGGATCTCCCACCGAGACTTCTCCTGCCTGACAATTGGCAAAACAACAAAATTAATAAGGAGTTGCCTTTCTTCTCCCTCCTCTCCAAAAAAAAGCCCTCAGAGCAATTAAGAGCACCATCTGCTGCATCTTTCGAAAGAAGATGCTCCACAACGCCTGGCGTTCCCAACCCAGTTACCGCATCTTGCAACTGGGTCAGAAACACTCAAGGGGCAGAAGCTCATTGCTTCCCCGCTGGGCCTCATTTTGGAAGACAGGCCCCTGACATTCCTCAGTACTCAGCTGCATCCCAAAATAGTCCAGGCCACTCCACTCCCACCTCCAAATTCCCAAAAAGATTTGGCAATTGCACGGCATCCTAATTTGTGGACATCAGACAGAAGGAATGCAATGCGCAAGCTAAATGCTTAAGGGATCCCGAGATGCTAAGGGCAGGAAGCCCCATCAGCCTGGTGACCCACGGAGCACCTGTGGGCCTGCACGGCCTCCCACCACTGTTGCTACTGCAGTCGGAGTCCAGCCGGAAACTGTGTGACGGGCTGTCAGGGAGGAGGGTGTGCAAACTCGAGTGTGCAGCCCCCATTGCGGCTTCTCTGGGGGGACGGAGCAAGGAGGGGCAGCTTCCCTTGCGTGGGGTTTCCGCACACAATGGAACATCCAACGACCACCAAAAAGATGTTTGGTGGGACGCTGGGAGCCTCGTTCTGCTGCAGCAGAAGGCACATGTTCTCAGCCGCCTGGCTTCCTGGCAGGATCGCAAGGATTTATTTATTCATTCATTCATTTGCAATCTATTTATTTGGTGGGAGTGTCCACCACAGAGCGATGAGGAGGGGCACAGCCCTCACCAGACTCCAGAGAGACGACGCAGCCCCCGGCTCCAGAAGTTGCCCACCCCTGAAATAAAGAATGGATCATCCATTAGACCTTGCACAGGACTCTGCAGCAAACAATATACTAACCTTGCACGAAATAGGAATGGCACCCTTTGAATGCACTCGCTCGCAACAAATAACAAAAAGCTATTTAATTTCACTTGTATCAAAATGCATTATCAAGATAGCATTTCAACCATCGACTGTCACAAAACTTAATAAAAATCCTGTTTGCTAGTATGTCAACAGTCAACAGGAAAGGGTCCAAAACAGCCAAGTTTACTATACTAGCCACTTAAAATAGAATTACACGATCCAGTTATCTATTGGATGACTTATTTCCTCTGCATCAGAAACCAGAAGTTATTCAACTCTTTGGACAGCGATGTCTATTTGAAGAGGCACTCTTGAAAACAGGATCTGTGTGTGGCTTAGCGAGGAGGAAGACCTTGACTCAACCCTAGAATCACATGCTGTACATGAAAGAATCCGTTCTTGGTATCTCCGTCTATGGCTGGGAAACAACCATTCCAAACACCAAAGCAGCTTGACCCAACCTAATGCCTTCCCTGTGTGTTATGGGGTGGCCATTCTCATTCCCTCCGACTTATCTGACCAGTGCAGACTGGGCTGGATGGAGGCCGCAGTGCAACAGATCCGGAGGGCCAGGAGAAGCCACTCAACAAACACATCAATATTCAGCTGGTCAGAGCAATGCTCCGACTAGGAAGCCGCGTGTCTCCTCTGTCCGTATCCTTAGCATCAGTGGTTCACCCATGCTCAGCTAACTATCGGGCTGGCTGCAGAGCAAGAGCTTTCCCTTCCAGGGATGGAAGACCACCAGTCTGACTCCCTCCACCACACTTTCCTTGCAACGTGCAGCTACACAAGAATTTTGGGGGACCGCTCTGTTCCACTTCATGGGGACACCCCACAACATGCCTCCAAATCTATTGCCAAGGCACTGGGGGGGGGGGGGCAGGTCAGTGGCCATCAGGCAGTCCGGGCACCATTTTGTTCTATACACCATGAAGCAGTTTCTACACGAGCTCAAATCTTGCAAAGAAAGACACAGAGCCAGGCATTTTGCCTGCAGTTAACTGAAGGCCTCCAAAACGATCCACAAAGCCAACGAGCAGATGGAATTCAGCCCTACACAGAAAGGCTTAGCAAGGAAATTATTGTTCATTGCTCGAAAAAACCCTGCAAGAATAGCGTGTCTCCCAGTTTACTCTACAAGCTTGCATTTAACTGATGAGGTATGAGTCAATTTTTGTAGTTTCTACTACAGACTTACTAACAATTCCATTTTCTTTGTCGCCAGGTGATGGTTTGGCTCTGCAGAGGGATCACCGTTACAAGACTTCTCCAGTCCAGGCTCAACCTGCTGATTTTTGGGGTTCTCCTGCTCTCCAGCTGACGAAGACTGAGGTGGGGATCGCTGGGGAGGAGACTCTGACATAGACCTGGGAATCTGGGGTGCCAGGGCTGCTCCAACCGGCGCTTCCATCTTCTCGCTTGTTTCCTGAACAGGCCGTTTGCGCTGCAGGTGTTGGTGGTGGGATCTAGGCCCCGATCTAGGCGGTTGACTTCGCTGCTGCTGCTGTTCAAGAGCAGATTCTGATGGGTCTAAGGAGCACAGATTTTAAAAGGCAGACTTTTACTTGGGGCCGGAGCGGGAGAAATCACAAGAAAGCTACACAGGGCTTCTTCGTTTGCACGCTCATAGCAACCGATTTAAAGCCCAAAGGACTTTAAAATGGCACCGCACTGTTAGGCATTCCCTTGCCCCCCGACACGAGCAGCTCACTGCAGACGCGGAGAAGGGCAAGGCGCAAAAGGGGCCACGATCTAGTCCGAAAGGGCCTTGCGCAAGGCCGGTCACAATTAGCGGCGGCGGCCCAAGCACACCCCGGCCGCGCTGGCCGTCCCGGCGCGCCCGTTCCCGAGCCGCGCGCCGGCGCGCTTCCTACTTCCGCGCAGCTCCGCGCAAAGGCCAGGCCCTGCTGCGCGGCCCGCGGGGCTCCGGCGCAAAGCCGCGGGGGAGCAGGGCGCACGGGGAAGGCCGCCCCCCGGGGGCCGCTGCGGCTCGGGCGCCGAGGACGCGGCCGCCCCGCTCTGCCGGCGCCGGGGGCGAGCCTCGCCGCGCGCCCCGCGCCCCTCCCGGGGGGCCCCCGGGCCCTGGGCCGGCGGGGGCTCACCTGCGCGCCGGGCCTGCAGCCGCCGCAGCTCCTGCTCCGAGAAGCCGGCCCAGCCCCCCGCCATGGCGCCCCGGCTCCGCTCGGCCCCCGCCGCCGCCACGTCGCCCGGCCCGGCCCGGCCCGGCCCGCCCCGCCCCGGAACGGGCCGCGCCGCGCCGCCGCTCCCGCCCGGCCCAGCGCGGGGGGCGGGCAGCCGGCCGGCCGTGCGCAGCGCCGTCCCGGCCGCTCGCCCGGAGCCTGCGGCAGCCGCGCCCGGGCGCCCTGCGTGCCCGGCGGCGCCGCGGGGACGCCTCGCCCCGAGGGCGGAGCGGCGCCGGGCCGGCCTCCGCAGCGGCCGCCGGGAGCAAGCGGCCTCCCCGCCCGGGCGGCTCGAGGCGAGCCGGGCCCCGCGCGCCGCCGCCTCCCGGGGCAATGCCGGGGCCCTCGTGCGGCGCGCGGCGACCCCGGTGGGGCCGGGGCCGGGGCCGGGGCCGGGGCGCCCGCCTTCCCGCCGGAGGCGCGTCGGGAGCGCCCAGCGCCTCCGCCCTTCCCGAGCCCTTCGCGGCGGGCGGGCGGCGGGCGAGTCCCGCGCGGCGGCGCGCCTTCTCCGGGGACGCGGCGGGCAGCCCGGCCCGCGATGCTGCCGCGCGCCCGGCGCCGCCCTCGCCCGCCGCATCCCGGATCCCGCAGGCGCCCCGGCCCGGCCGGACTCCCGGGGGGGCCTCCCCGGGGGCCGCGTGGGGCCGCTCAGGGCCCTCCGCGGCCGAGGCGCCCTAAAAGTCTCCGCGGGGCGCAGCCCTGGATCGAGCGCAGCGCAGCGCAGCGCAGCGCGGCGTCAAGCGGGCGCCTGGACGTCTGCCTGGAAGTTCCAGCTGGGAATTGTAATAACCGGCGACTCCGCCTGCAGCCGCGCTCCTGCGATGGGGTCCCTGCGGCTGCCCCCTTTGATTCAAAGGTGGAACCAGAATTTCACCGGCAGAAGAGAGGAGTGAAAAATGCATTGGCTTTAAACTTTAATGTTTTCCTATTTCAGAATGTTGTGCTGCGAATGAAATGTGCGCACAAATACAACGCAGAAAATGCTCGTTCCATGTGTATTTTGGGGGGAAAGAGCACAAAAATGCATCCTATTAAAAGCACTTACACGTATTTTGAAAAAGTCTGTAGAATATTTGGAAAGTTGCATTACAAGGCATTTGTTATGGAAAGGTGCACCAATGCATAAGGATTTTTGTTCAGGCATTTTGGGGCAAAAGATGCAGAAATGAGGCCAAAGAAACAGGTTGAAAAAAGGAGAAAGCAGAATGCATCTCAAGGAATTGTCTCTATACTCTGCTGTACCCCAATCCTGGGGGGAAGGTATGAGAGATCCTGAAATCCAAGCTGTTCACTTCTGTCTCCAGTGCTGAGTAATCTAAACATACATATGTTGAATGGTCCATCTCATATAACTGAGTTTCACTAGAAAAGAGATGGGAAAGGTACCAGAAAAGCTGATTTAAAATTAAATGAATGTCAAACCCAGGCTGGTACTACTGCAAATTCATTTTCCTTCGCTTCATAAGGAATTATTTGTTGACGTCTTGTCAGCATGTGTGAATACACCTAAGCTCCTTAACTCGCACGACTGATTGGGGTGACACCCGTAGCCCAAACTTCTGCATTCTCATATAACATGAAAATACAAGGCCTTTGTTTCTAAAGCTGCGCTCTTGTGCTCCCGAGAGTAAGCCCCATGATGCACGGTTAAGTTTGACTTTCAAGTAAGGAGGGCAGCTGGTCCAAGCATGTTGCACATCTGTGCAATTATGGCATCAAAGAGGTCCAGGTTGCATTGCAAGACACGAATGTGCCGACCAGGCCTACCCTTGCCAGTCTACTTAGAAGTGACTCCCCTGAGCTGTGCGCATTCTCAGGCCTATTTTGGAATACGGCCCATCAACCCAGCAAAGTTTGCCTCCAGCCAAACACCTCCGGGATCAGGCTGCCTGGTGTGGGGACCCAGGAAGCACGGGCGGAAGCTGGCCGCACGCACGTGTAAATGAGGCCCAGATCCGTCCGCCGGCGTATCCCTCCACTGCCCTGTTTGCCAGTGTTGCGAAGCGGCTTCATGCCACTTCTGAGACCTCTGAGTGAGAGACCGTGCGCAATTCTGGGGAGAAATCTCTGGAGCAGTCTAGCAGCTTCTGCGTTGCTAATACGTGCTCGTGTTCCGAGCACTTTCCCTCCGCGTGAGAAAGCAGGCTTGGCAGTCCCAGGATCCTGATTGCCTGATGGCGGTAGAGCACGGGGGTTTTCTGAGCATAAAATGCCCGAGCCCTGAGTGTGTTTAGAACGGAGCCGGTCAGCCCAGCCCAGTTCGCATCCATTCAGAAGGAAGTCTTTGGGCGCACGGGGGCCTCTGATCGCCTCCCCGGCTGGCAGTTCTTGGAACAGAGACTGCAGCGACACGTGACCAGGCAGTGACGATCCCGGCCCAATGGGGCAGTGAAGGCAAGGCTCGCCGGCACCGCCACCACTTCTGAGTCGTGTGAATGCAGCATCCGGCTTGTGTTGCCCTGGAACACAATACAGCCCAGGACGCAGGGGCTTCCTTCCTTCGGACGCCCCGCGCTATGCTCAGCCAGGTGGGAACACAAGGTGGCCGCACTGGATCCGACCAAGGCCACTAGTCCAGCGTTCGGCAGCCCTGGCCGCAAGGAGTGGACGGCCGGATCGCCCAGGCGGGATGTGGCCCCTGTGCTTCCATTTGCCCCACAGAGAGGTCGCGCCCTGCAGACTGCAGGCCTTGGTCTCCTCCGGGCACCTCCGTCCTCTGCCACGGGGCAAGGAGTGGGCCCCGCACACGGGGCGTTGCTGTGGTGGAGGGAGGGGGACTCAGCAGCCGCGTGGTGGGGCCAGGAGCACCACCAGAGCCGTGCAGCGATGGGAGAGGCAGGCCACCGCTGGCGGGCCACTGCAGGCTGCTGTGCTCTGGCCCAGCACCCTTGCATATTGCAGAGGCTGGGTGCCCGCCATGCCCTTCCGTTCGCACTCCAAGTGGGTCGCGCGTGCCTCCTGCCCAGTTGCCCCGCTGCACATGGGCACAGCCCCACACCGAAACGTTTCACGTCTGCGGCAGAAGCTGCCAAAGGAGCTGGCCGGCTGGTCAGCCCACCACGCGGCGAGCACCTCTCCCCAGCCTGCTCACGCTGTAGCCTCCTGCCAAAGCTGGGGGTGGGGACCCGTGCTCGGCATGGAGAAGGTTGACCCACAGAGGGGCCCCAGAGGAGGTCTCGCCTCGCCCAGGGATGCTCAGAAGCCTGGAGCTGGCACTGCACCCACAGGCTGGGGGTACAGCCGCGGCTTCACGGAGAGGCGGGCGGCCGTCGCAGGCAGTGCCTTCTCCAGGCCTGGCTGTCATGCAGCAGCTTGCCAGCCCCCTGCTCCAAGGCTGGCGGGAAGTAGCGGTGTTTCCATGGACGCTGGGAAAGGAGGCGTCTGCCAGTGTTGCTCCGGGTGTCGCTTTCTCAGCGTTTCCACTGGGCAGGCAGAGGGCTCAGGAGTCCACGTGGCAGCCTTCCTCCGTGGCACCAGCAGGCTTTGCGGCTGCAACGCGGGAGGCTCTTGTCCACCCCGCCTGTGGCTCTCCTACGGCCCCATCCCGCGGGAGATGCTGCTGAGGACCAGCCAGCGGAAGCACTGCCTGCCGAGCGGGGACGAGCGAGCGCAGGCTGCGCACTCCATTCCTGGCTCCCGCTCCTCAAGGTGGCAAGCGGGACATCGAAGGAAGGGAGCCAGCCGTGAGCCCACGTCAGCATCACCCACTGCAGCGCTGGAGGGGAAAAGCACGGTGTTGGCTCTACAGGCCCAGCTCAGTTCTTTTTGGAAAATAAAAACAGGCCGCTTTTGGCTGCTCCGCTGGAAAGCTATTAGCAGGAAAGCAAGTGACAGCAGCTCAAGGTTGGAGAACTCCAGACAAGCCCCCCAGGGCTCTCAGCAACAGGCGCCTCCTAGACCTTAACTGTTAATTTACTGGACACACACACCACCCAGCCCCGCAGCCCTCTAGATTGCGGCCGAGTGGAACCCATTAGCATTTCAAAATACTTGCAGGAATCGGAGGGGAAATGGTATTTGTGGAGGCCCATTACTTGGTGTACTTTCATGTATGCCAAAGTTTGTTGGCATGGCGTGAAGTTTGATAGGGAACATCTGGGCAGCTGCTGCAGCATGGAGATTGGCTCGCAGCAGTGAACAAAAAGAGCTTTTGCGAGGCTGTGAGATGGGAAAATGCGTTTGCAAAGAAAAAGAAGCTTGTGGAGGAAGCCCAATGCCATGCCCGTCGGAACGCCACGAGCCTGTAGCTTGCATTGAACTACAGAAATGTCCTTGTTGCTCTGTATTTTGGTTGAGTTCTATAGCTTTCCACAGTCAGAGGAAGTACGCTAAAAAAGCAAAAAGTGGTACATTTTTTTTTTTAAAGCAGCCTCTCTCGGCCAATTTTTACAAAGCCAGGACTTACAGGATTTGTAAAATGCAAAGCAAGGCATATCCATTTAACATTTAACACTGTTTAAGGCAATTCCAAGGACAATATTTATAACTGGCTCCATATATGTGTGCATGCTAGACAGTTATTTGCCTATATTCTGGGCCTGTCAATGTTGCAAGCAGCAGCGCCGGGTTCTCCTGTCCCTGGGATCGGCTATGGAGCTGTCGACATGCAGGGAGTTACATAGTCGGGGAGCAGAATTCCCAGTTCGGCTGCAAAAGCGCAGCCTTGCCCAGAGAAGGGCCTGGATGAGGGGCCTGGTTAGCAGGGTTTGTTCTTCTCCAAGCAGCTCCAGAAAATTGCTCCAGAACTGGACAATGAGTGCACAGATAACGCGGAAAATGTTCCTTAATTAGCCGAGTGGTAGCCTAGTTAATCTGTTACAGCCAAAACAACCATCTTGTGGCATCTTCGAAACCAACGCATTTATTCTGGCACTCGCTTTTATAGACTCGTCCACTTCTTCAGACGCGCCATCTGATGAGCCGAGCAGCGTCCAAGAGGGCCGACGCCAGAATAAATGGGTGAGTTGTGAAGGCGCCATAAATTGCATAAGCACGATTTATAGCCTAGCCTCTTTTCAGCCGATCGTCGTGGGTGCAATCGGAGGCAGGCTGCCCTCTGTGCCCGGGCCCCGCTCAGGTGGGTCCTCACGCCACCCTTGCGATGTTTGCGTTCTTCTTGTGGAAATGCGGCGCTCTCCTGCGGGAGGCATTTAGCGTATGTCCGTGATTCCTTACTCACACTAGTTCGTGGGGTCTTCCGACAGCATTGTGGTCTTACAGTTTTGCTTCTGGCTTTTAAGAGCACTTGCTCGGGGGGCAATGAGAGCAGGAAAGCCAAGGTGCTCTTTCTGAATTTTCAAAACTACTCATGCAACGCACCGTTGCACTCTCAAGTTAGAAGATACGTAAGAGAAGAGCAGGGAAAGAAATGCTCTTTGCATAGATGTTGGATGCCAGTTCTGCGACAATACAAAGAACAACAATTAAGAGTTCATAATGTATTGTTTTTTATTTTATAAGGGCAGATTGCTAGGATGTTGGTCTCATTTTCTTACAAAAATATACTGAAATCTTAAATATTGACCACGGGAAGGGGAAGTTCCCACAACGCAGCACACAAAATCTCTTCCTCCAACGAAGCTTATGGGGTCTGAAGTCAGAACGGCGCAACGGAGAAACAATACGGAGGCCCTGGGATGCTTGAGCGAACCTTGCTCTGGGCGCGCTAGCATTTACGCAATGTGAGGGCGCAGACAGGACGGCAACCCAGAAGTGAGTTCAGTGGGGGCCGCGGATAGTGTCCGTTGGCGAAGAGAACGTGGAAGGGAGGCGGGGAGGAGTGAACGGGAAGCTCTGTGGACGCTTGGAGCATGTGGGGGAAGGCTCGGGGGGCAGGAGCTCCCGCTGGTGTGGGGTGGGGGGGCACCTCAGCTTCTTGTTGCACGTGCCAGATGGAACAGCCAGGGAGGTGCCAGCCTTCCCCCAGCCCCCTCTGGAGCCCCTTCCTTCTTGTTACAGTGGGTAAAGAGCAGGGCTGGGAGCGGGCGCTCACACAGCGGGGGAACCCGCCCCGGGCAGGAGCTGCCGAGTGGCTCTTTGGGCCCCGGCTGCTGTGAGGGGAGGGAGCAGGAGGCCCCTACCTGCCTTCCGGCCGGACAACCTGCTCACTCGGCCCACAGACCTTGTCCGCCCTCGCAAGAATGCTGCTTCCAAGTAAATCAGCAGATGCGATACTTTATTTCCAGATTGTGGATTATATCTGTTTTACCAAATAGTCTAAGTTTCTCCAAATCACATGCATCAAAGCACTTGATCGCTCCTGCATTCCGGCTTCTCCACACGATGCATTTAATGGGCTTTCGAGATCGCTCGCTCACAGAAGTGGGTGGCGACCCCAGAAGGCTTTTTCATCCTCCAGGGCGGCCTCACTCGCATGTGCTCCCCATGACTTGGGTGTTGGGAGGAGTTGTTTTCATTAAGGATGTTTTAGAGTGATGAAAGTTGGGTATTAAATTTCAAACTGGAACAAAAGCCTCATGCCAAGTCACAAGCCTGCTATAGTGCAGCAGTACCACAGCACCACCTTGTGGTTGCTTCATGGAAATACAGAAAGAAAGAGAAAGAGAACCTCTGGAGTAACCTCTGGGTAAAGCACACATTTTTCCTCCTGCCATGGAAATGCAAGAAGGAACCCCAGTGGGTCAAACACTCCTATCGAGAGGCCCTTCCTGGTACAAGCAGGTGTATCAACAGACTTGCTTGCAGGACAGAACGGCTGCATGTTTCAACATCACATCTCACACCGCAAGCAAGCCGCACTCTCAGTCGGACCGCAGATCGTGGGCCCCGTTGCACAAATAACAGTGCTGCTTTCATGACGTTGTGCTTGGGGCAGGGATGGCTTTGGCCACGAGGAACTCCGATCGCAGCAAGTGACGCGCCTTCCCGGTCGCTGAGAATGCCGTCTGCTTTCCCGCTCCTGGAACTGATCCAAGTCATGTGGCATTTGGAGGATTGCTGCTCTCTTCTCCTGTAGCGCGAGCGCAGCAAGGGCAGCCATGCTGACGGCCAGAGGAGGCTGTCCCGGCCTCGGCCCAGCAGCAGGACACACGGCCGGCTGGTGGCCGCCGCCTGTCCCCAGAAGCCACCGCTGGCAAAGGGACGGCTGCTGCCGAAAGCTGCCCCCCCACCCCCCGGGAATGCCGCAGCCACCAGTTCCTCTGTAGCAACGGGGTCAAACGGGGGATAATCGCTTTACAGCCACTGGCCAGATTAGCTGGGGCTGCTGGGGGCCAAGCACTCCCCCGGCCAAGAAAAGCCGCGGTCAGTGCTGACGTCTCCGGCCAGCTGTTTGGGGGCATTGACAAAAGAAATGTACGGAGATGCCCATTTCTTAGCGCCACCCCATATAATGTTTTATGCAGGCGAGGCCTGTTTAGTTATTTATTCCTTTAAAACGTTTGGATCCCACGCAATTCCAGGGGTCCCAGGATGGCTCAGGCTTAGTGGGCAGCAAAGCCGTCGCATGCCCTTGATAGCAGAACGCCAGGATACAATATTTTATCTTAAGCCTAGATTTATCAAGCAAAGAGGATGTAAGCCGCTTTGATTTCTTTAAAAGGAAAAAGGGGGGAATGTGATTAATTAATTAAAAGGAGAGTGTCTGTCCTCCATTTGGGACAAAACTCCAAGGTTTGCTTAAAGCAGAGGCAGCACCAACAAATGATGGACCAGAATCAGGAGCGGCGGTAGATATTCTTCCATCCAACCTGAGGCCTTTTGGTTCTAGGCTGAAACGGCACTGATTGACTCTTAATTACTGCCATTTTTCATTCACTTAAGATATTTAAAATTTAATTTCATAAACACAACAGTATTCAATATTTAACTTAAATGAGCAAAACAGTATTTCAAAACAGCCTGCATGGTCGAGTGATCACAGTTTTGGATTGGGATCCGGTGATTCTGCCCAACCCTTCTGCACATGCACTCGGACTACAACGTTCGTAGAAACAGAGCGAGTCAGAAGGGGCCTCCCGGGCCATCTAGTCTGACCTCCGGCACCAGCCGGCTCCGCTCACGACATGCCCACGTCACGCGTGGTTCTTTTACCTCCTCCTCACTCTGAGCACTTTCACGATCATCTGCTGGCCTTCCCATGTCCGTTCCTTGTGCACACCGGATTCACAGCTGTCCCCGAACATCCCTTCTGCTCAGCATCTCCTCATCCCTTTCACCACCACCTCCAAATGACACCACGGTCCTCCGGCACTGGTCAGAGCGCCTTCCCTGCCCCCCCATTTCTTGCCTCTGATTCTGCCCGCTTTGGCCCCGCCACCTCCGCTTCTAAAACTCTTCCCCATTGCCTGCTTTCCTCCGCTCGGTCTGTTGCTTAATCTCTACCTGACCTAATGGCAAAGATCCAGGAAACACTTTTCATGCGTACAAGCGAGTGCAGACGTCTGGACTCCTGTATCGATCAGTGCAGAAGCCGCTTCCTTGTCCTCAGGCCCCGGGGGCCATTTTTGAACCCCAAAGGCTCTGGGGCGACCGACGATGCCCGGACACATGCCCAGGCAATGCTGCGGCCCAGCATTGACAAGCTGTGGCCCAGCATTTCCCCCGGACGGGAGCAACGCCACGAGTCGGCTGAGGGTCTCTGGGAAAGGGCCTGGAGTGGCGGTGGGCAAAGCAGCAGAGTTCCCCATTTCCACAGCATCCCAGAGGAGGACTCAGAGGCGGGAGGTGCCCCGGTGGAGATGGCTGGAGGGCAGCCCAGGGACGCTGCCAGCCCCTCTGCCCATGCACGGATCACGGTCGCTGGGCTCTCGCGATGCTTTCCCACAGAGCCACCCACCAGGACCCCGTGGCTGGCATCCATGTGCTGGATGGGCTCCACAGGGACCAGCGGCTCCTCCCGCAGGCGGTGCCAATGAGGTGCGGGGCCGCCGGAGAGCCGCGCTCCGGCCGGGAAGGTCCCCTGGGCCTGCCGGGGATGGTGCGTGGCTCGGGGCAGTGGCCTGACCCACGGAGCACGCTGTGCGGACGGAGGCTCCCCGCAGGAGGGCCGAGCCGCTTCAGTGCCGCGTTCCGCGGCCCGGCGCCCCCGGATACGTAGGACTACAGCTCCCACAATCCCCTGCCAGTCCTACGGGCAGCTTGGCTATCTGGAGGGTTTCAGGTTGGAGGGAGCGGCTGCAGAAGAACGGAGCTGCACGACATCCGCAGCCGGGCCATGCGCAGGCGGCCGCAGGCAGGAGACGTGGCCGTTCTATTCCGGGCACTCGCAGTTTTAGAATGCCATGACGCAGGGGCTTTCTTTTTGTCCCGTCGACGTTCTCATAACTCAGATGGACTAAGGGGGTCAAATGTGGTGTGTGTTTTTTTTAATGAACCCTGGGCAGAGGCCAAGCACGAAAAGTAAATGTTTCCCAAGTTATGGGCTTGTGAAAAACGGCGGTTATAGTGGAAACGGTTTTACAACATTCATTATATCAGCACGAAGCACGCCTGTTATAACACACCACATAATCAGGTGCTTGTCATCGTTGCACAGAGCTGCTAATTAACTACAGAGAATGGAGCCGTCTATTCTTTGTGAACAAGCTGCATAATCATTTTAAACAGCATTTCATATTATCTGTTTCAAAGAGGGTTTCACAGACGTTCCGGAACAGAGCAAACACCAGACTGTGGAGTGACACATCCTGGCAGAGTCCATCAGTGCGGTGTGTTTCTGGAGGAAGGTGCGGCTTCAAGAAATCATGCGAAAGCAGAGATATTTTATTTGGCCCAAGTCCAACAAATCTGGATTTCGTACCTCCAAAACTGAAGGATGCACCATCTGTGTGTATTTTCTGGCAGGCTTCTTTTTCTAGCTGCTCAGCCAATACCCCCGACCACGTCCAGCAAATCCAACTCTACAAGTGTTGTTCCTTTTGTCCTCATGGACAAACACACATTCACGTTCGTGTGCGTATCTTTCCGTGAGCCAGCAAAGCGCAGGACTGGTGTCCCCTTGGCTGTGTGTTTTGGCTGCTCGACTTTCCTCACGTCTTGTTTTTATGCTGCCTGGTTGAAGGTCTCCGGCCTGCAGAAAGCAAAAGCGGCGCTTCCGAAACCACGTTCCCAGCCGCGATGGAGAAACGGACCCACGTGGCCCGGCCCTTCGCTTTCCAAAGGAGGGCAAGATCCTGCGGCTTTGACGGAGCACTGACAACACCGGACCACTTTCAGGTGTTTATTTGGGCTACAAAGCACTCGACCAGGTAGACGGACGGTCTTTCCATTTTTTTTCTTTAGGGTGGCAGCTGCACGCTTTAAAGATGCTGGACTCAGCAGGCAGCCGCTGACCCTTGCAGATCTGTTCAGTGGCTCTGGGAGCAGGCCGGCAGGTGTGCTCTCGCTCTGGGATGCATTGCGCAGAGAGAAGTGCCTCGGCCCCGCGGCTCTGGACACATGCTTGGGATTCCCGCTGCTTTCCGGGGACCGTGCTGCCCAGCTCGGGAGAAAGCTTCAGGAGCCGGGGAAATCCGTCTTCCAAACCAAGGAGCTCCCACTGGACAAATGATACAGGATTGCGGGATCCGGTGGCTTTCCTAGCCATAGAACTCGGGTTCACTTGATGCCCAATTCTTTGTTTTATTTTTATTTATTTTTGTGCAAAGGGCGTATGGGCTCCAGCATTACTTCCTGCCCTACCATCGTCCTGAAAATTATTAGCTGTGACACAATCCTTCCCTTTGCCTCTCGCCATGTATCCGTATATTTGCTTTCCAAGTGTCAATTGCTTAACAGCTGCTGGTTTTCGTTCCCTCTTCAGAAGTTCGTTTGTTTTCTTAACACAATTATTGCCACGTGTCTTTCCTTTCTGCAGGGATCGGCTCTGGGGCGGGGGGGAGAGGCCGAGAGAGGGCCTCAGTGAAGCACTGATCATATCTAGCTGGGCCGTGAAACGAGGGGCAGGGTCTTTCCGCCACCGTGCGATCCCCCCCGGGTGGCTGGGAAAGGGAGGAGGAACTTGCACGCAATATTTAATTGCCTGAGCAAGATTCCGGAGGATCTGCCTCTCCACAAATGTGCAGCGATCAAATTCCATATAAATTCATAGGAGGCGGAGAGCTCTCCAGTCACCAGGTGGGGTCCGGAATGCCAGGCACAGACACTAAATACCGTGGCATGTAAATCCACATTTTTCTAGAGGAATACATTATGGAAATTACCGTATTTTTTGCTCTATAAGACTCACTTTTTCCCCGCTCAAAAGTAAGGGGAAATGTCTGTGCGTCCTATAGAGCGAATACGTGTGTGCAGTAAGTCTGTCGGATGTGCAGCCCATGGGGAAGCGATGGGGAATGTGCCTGTGATGATGTGCCCATTTGAGTCAGAATATTTTTTTGCTTGTTCTCCTCCTCTAAAAACTAGGTGCGTCTTATGGTCAGGTGCGTCTTATAGAGCGAAAAATACGGTATGTGGATTAGTCAAAATTTACTCTTTGGGGAAGTTACCATTTGTTTTCAATTTTATTGTTCCAATTCTTCTTCTGCAGAATAGAGAAGGAGAGATGGGAGACAAGAGAGGCGGCTGAGTAACTGGATGGGGCAGTGGGACAAGGCCTGGGGACCCAGAAGGAGTAGTACTGAGTGCAAGAGATCTTGATCATGCAAAGCCCTTCATAGCAACAACTGAGTTGTTCTCAAAGTTTCTTCAGAACCATGAGGGCTAGAAACTTGCTTATTTTTTTAAAAAAAACCCTGAAATCCCAGGTTGAGTTTTATGGCAGTCATTAGCTTTGTGCTGGAAGAATCCATAGGGTAACCTCTTATGATTTTCCCCGTCCCCCAAAAGGGAGGAATTGCATCTTGAAAAACAGGGTAGTTCACCAATTTGAATATAACTTGGATATATTAATGTATACCATTTAAGAAGTAATGTATAATTTAAATGCAAGTCATCTCTCAGTGCAATGTGGAGAACTGCATGGGTGCCAGGTTTTAACGGGAAACGTTAGGGCACCTGCTAACCCTTCCCGGAGTTCTTTATCTAAACCGAGCCTGGACTGGGCAGCCCTCCAGGTCAAGGTGGCCATCAGACTGAAGGACAGTCCTCTTGCAGCCCTTCAGAAAGGAGGCCTGCCCTCTGGGAAAGGGAACACTTGGCCGCCCTAGGTTCTGGGCTTGACCACAGGCTCTGATTGCAAACAAAGGCGCTGTTTGACTGGGGGGAAACAGACCGATGGCATTACGCAAATTCGGGACGAGTGTGACGGCAATTGAGAAGATGAGGTTTGGTACTTTCAGTGAACATAATAGAAATCACAGGCTCCAGCCCATTTCTGAACCACGCCATCAGTATTTCCCAGGAACATCTGCATCTTTAATTTCTCATGGGCCAGACACACTGAAAGAGAATTCCTGCAATGCAGTCCAATCACATTTTTATTTGCTTAATGGAAAGGATGCCTTTCAAGTATGTTGCATGGTAAGATTCATGCATTTATCCAGAGATATAAAACAGAACCGCCTCCTCTACTACAAACCTGAATATCCTATCGCTACGGGGGATCAGGCTGCTGGGTACTAAAGCCAGGGCCTTGCCAGCGATGGCACCAGAACTGTGGAAAGCCAACTCCGGAGATGCGCCAGATAGTCATTCTTGTTTCAGAGCATGTATTACAGACCTCTTCTCATGTTTTATTATCTGCTACTTTTAGGAATATCCGTGACCGCAATTCTCCTACGCTACAGCCGCAACATATCTTGCGGTTGTCTCATGGGAAAGGCAGCAGGAGAAGACAGCCTGGGCTCGTTAAATGGCAGGATCGGTGGGTAAAGGAGTCGATCGTAACCCCGCCAAGAGCCAGACTCGTTAAATGACAGGATCGATGTCTCAGGTAGACAGGGAAGGACTCTAAAAACAGGGTAGAAGCTGGAGCAGCGCAATGTTGTTTATGGGCTTCTTAACCCACAAGTAAGGCATCGCAAGCGCACAATAAACACCCTGTGTAGAAAAGCCCGAAGTTTCAAGGCTCTGGTTGGCTCCTCTAGCCAAGTGCTTTTAAAAGCACACTGCCTGGATTGTTAAGGTGCACACGGGATGAAATGATACCACAGGAGACTAAAGCGTGGAACAAAGAGAACACTATAGAAGGCTTTCCGTTGCTGGACGCACAGGGGTTGCTGCCACGGGGTGGGCTCTCCGGAACGGCCTCCCTCCGTGCATCCGCGGAGGGAACCCTCTTGCTCCTGCCACCAAGCCTGCCATGTTTCCCAGGGAGCGGCTGCTCTCCAGGTCCGTCCAGAAGCCTGGGAAAAAAAGGTGGGGAGGGCGGAAATGATCACGAGAGCCTGGCTGGTCACACACAGATGGGTCTGGTAAGGATTCAGGACCTTCATCTAACGCTTCATCTCGGCATTTCAGTGCTTAAATGTGGCCCCCACACCAAAATCCAGGATGCATTTCCTTTCTAATGGACAAGGCTATGGGAATTTGGAGAAGGCAGCTATTTAACAGTGATCCCACAAGCATCAAAATAGATGACTGGAAAACACACGTACTTGCTGTTTCCAATTATGAAAGGATTCCTGCGAATTCAACGCCACTGGCATTTATTTATTTATTTATTTATTTAAAACAGTCTAAAGTTCTTGGTTAGTGGAAGAACGAGTGGTGGGACAGGCAAGAGAACCATTTTTGATGCATGTGTCGGCCCAATTTCTATTTTAGGCTCTTCTTCCAATACAGTCCCAATACTGTGGGCGGCTTCACACGACACAAGAAGCCCTGCGGAAATTTTCCTACGGTGGGTCTGTTGAGCTCCTGTGCAATAGACTGAGTTCCCTGAACCCTGGAGAAAAGGCGCCATCTGTTGACACTTCAGTCATCTGGACCCGGGACGGCCACTTTAACATGGTTGGTATTGGAAGCACCATAGAGTCCCCTGGCAGGAGCGGCTGCAGGAGCGGTCACTTCTAGCCTGTGATCTCTCTTGCCCTCAATGCTCCAGCAACAAGCACATCATCGCTCGCTTTATTCCCACTGGCCAGTGATATGTCCTTCTTCCAGCTTACTTTTGGAAATGGGGACAGTGGGACAATACACAGAGGAAGGAGGCCAGAATTAATTTAAAAAAAACTCTGCGGGGGCTGAAGCGGCTGCAGATATTCAGGCACACTCAGGAGTGTGGGGTGGGGGACCCACCTCACGCTGGGAACCTGTTGCATATTTGGCTCCATGCAGGTCAAGCAGAGGTGCTCATTAGACAGCGGAAGTTGCCCGGAGGCGGTTGCACGCACTTGGATCTGTTAGAACCCGCACCAAGAGGCTTTTTAATCAAAGGCAGCAGGTAGATGTACTTGCAGACGATCCGCAGGCAACGTGCATGAAGGAGAGATGTTGGAATCCCCTCGCAGGATTATTGCGCTTCACGGTGAGCTGGCCAGCTCCAAGAGCGCGCGAGAGAAGCAGCGCAAGAGGGCTTGCTCCTGGGAAGGTGCATTGGGAAGGCCTGTGTGACAAGAAGAACATCCAGAGGGCCTTATGCTTGGGGCTGTAAGGGCTGGTGCAGATTCTGAGAGACACTTCTGCAGCTTCAGTGCAGCAACTGTGGCATCAGGGTTTGTCCAGAGCTGCTGACGCCCGTGAGTGCTGCAAGTGCATGCTAATGCGCTCCTTCACATCTGGATTGCATGTACCGCAACTGTGGCGGGTGGTGAGATTTGTGTCCCGCCAAGGGCATTCCTCAGCTTTTAGCCCAGAGGCGCAATTGAACATCAGATGTTAACAAGATGCAGCAAACCCGTCCACTATTAAAAATGTGGTTTCTCATTTTGCTCATGACAAAAACTAGCAGATTAACCTCTTAAGAATGGGACTGCGGGCCTGTTTGTGGAACGCTAGCTCAGAACGGGGCAAGGGGCGTTACGGGGGCTTCCTCATGACAAGAGCACCGGAGTTATAACTTTCTCCTGGTGCACTTGGGTGATGCACACGCATGCGATGCATAAACCGACACCGGTAATTCAAAAACTTGTAAAAATGGAGAACTTTTGTCCAAATGCATGGCACTGGGCTTACAAGTAAGCATACAAATTATAAATTTTGATAGTGTCTCTCGAAGGAGAGGCTTGAGAAGCACCTGTGGTCGAAGGCTGCAAGGTCAGTAGAAACCCAGTTCAAAATCAGAGCCAAGTGGGAGTCCAGGGGGCAGGAGCACGAATCTCCCAACACGAAAGCAAGGACGGGGGAAGACGGGGAGGCCGGGGCCAAAGCCAAGACAATGTTTGCAGCCACTCTCACTTTATTCATTCATTCATTCATTTCATTCATTCAGCGCATGGCTTGTCGTGCATGGACTTGTGATCTATATAAGCATTTGAACAAGGTTAAAAACACATTTAAAATATAAATGTTAAAAAGATCTCTATTCAGACATCAGAGTCCAGGCCACCTAACCATTGAAGCACAGCTTTGTTGATGGGAAAAAAAGCTTTCAAGTTACAGCTGAGAACTGATTTAGGGTTGCCTTCAAAATGCAGCAGATTGATTTATGATTGTTGTCCTTCCTTCCTTCCTTCCTCCCTTCCTTCCTCCTTGCACTGAAACTCTGGTAGGGCTTCACGGAGATGCCTCAGGTGTCTGGAGGGCTCTCCGAGCCGGTCCTCTCTTCCTCTCTTTAAAGGAGCGCAGAAGAACTTTGCCTCCTGCTTCAAGCCATGGCACTGATGCTGTCAGTTCATTTGCACCCTCAGTAAGAGGCCCGTGACCACGGAGCTGCCACTCCTGGGCCGCCGTGGCTGGCCCTTGCTTTCACAATATGTCATTAGGCGACCTTTGAGGTTCATAATGCTGGAAGCATCCTGCTGACCTGAGGTGCGGCCAGCACATCCCTGATTTCAGCACGGAATTGGACGTGCCGATTTTGGATGAGCACAGATTTGTAAGAGGGGTCAAAACAAGGATCCATTTTCAAAAGTTGCAGAAACAAACATTTGGACGGCTGACTACTCTCTGAACAGCCCTGATCCTTCCAGTGCGCCTGCCAATTTTTAATATTGCCTAACACATTGTATTGCTCATGCTTGCCAAAAGGCACTCTGTGCCTTTCTGTTAAAATCACTTCACGGCGCAGCCCCCACCCAAAAAAGGCGCCACTCGTGGCGGCTTGTCAAGTGCACACGGTTCCAGGCCGACTCACCCGGCGATCCTGTGCATGGTTTTTCCGAAGCCCTGCTCTGCCCAGCTGGACTTGCCCCCGAGCACTCCAAGGACCTCACCTGCCCTCGGACTGGCGAAATGACCCCCCCCCCCCGCCGCCTCTTTCTCGCAAGCAAAGCGAGGGCCGACCGGCCGGCTGGGAACCGGGGCGCCATTTCTGCCCACGTGTGCGTAGGATCGTGCCTTCAACTCTGTTGAAGTGGAGCCCCATGTTCGGGGAGCCTTCTTTGGTTTCTGCGAATCTTTTCCTTCAAAAGAAGATTGAAATGCCTCTTCTTCTGCCGCTCCCTCTCCCCCTCGGCCTCTGCTTCTCTCAGAAATGCTGAACTGCCTAGCATGGCAAACTGGCTCGCCAGAATGTTAATTTCTTCAGTTTCACATCTCTGGGGACACAAGGGTGCCAAGCCCTTTTGCTAAATACAAAAATGTAATGGTCCGCTGAAACCTGCTCAAGTGCTCGAGCTCCCGCCAATCCAAACCTTGAGTGTGGTCACCATGTTTCCTTTCAGAAAGCTCTCCTGGGCACATTCATGAGCAGTTTGTGCCGAGATGTGGACCCCAGGGAAAGCACCAGAGCTCATGGTCACTCGCGATGCGTGCCGGGGAAGGCGACTTCTGGGAAGGGTGAGCGCTCTGCTCGGCTGACAGCATCCTTTCCCCCTCGTTCTTGGCTCCGCGTGATGCACACTTCAAAGAGGACGCGGCACAGAATGAATGTTTCGGCTCTGTGATATTTCCATCTGTTATTTCAATATCGTGCATTGTGGGATTTGCTCTGCAAACTCTTTGCTTTGCTTTGATTCCATTTCCATGAACAAATATTTGACAAGGAAGTCCCGGGAGAGAGGCCGCCAATCAGGCTGTTGGCATGTGAGCATTCCTGACCCCATAATTTTGTCTATAGTGGGAAACCCATGCTGTGAAGAAAACCGCTTGGAGGTCGTCGTGTGCAAGGCACACATTGTTGGATCAGAAAGCCCCAAAAAGTAGCGAATTTGCTGAACCGCAAACAGTGCCGTTGTCGAGGGCTGGCTGCCGTGGCGGGCTGCTTTTGCTGCAGCCCCCTGGGAGATGAGGTCCCCCATGGGCCCCCGAGAGCTCCTTTCCCCTGCTCTGCAAGCTCTCTGTGGGGGGACCCCATCCGCTTGCTCCTTCCAGCTCTGAAAGCACATGTGGCCTGCAGTGCTGCCTGAAGAGTTCTCCTGAGCCCTTTCCGAAATGCTTTCCTCCTGCAGAAATGGCAATGGAGAGGAATTCTGTGTTGGTTCCCCGCTTCTCTCGCTACAGGGAACGGACACGGGGCCATCCGCCGATCCCACCACAGGCCAGCGTGTTCCGCCTGCTTCGGCTGCCAGCCCATTTCTGCCCATTCCCCCGCTGCAGGGGCAACCTAGCTGGGAACCCCTCCTGCATTCGGCACCCACGCCAGCATCATCCACAGGACGGCCCGGCCGGGGGAGGGGGGGGGCCTGGAGGAATCCACTTCATGCGCAGAAAGGTAACTCCGCTCTCCACTAGAAGGCTGGCATGCCCAGCGTGGTGTTTCCAATCCTTTCTAGCCAAGTGCATTTGAAGCTTGCACGAGCTCAGGCAAGACCGCTGACGCATGCGCTGTGGCTTGCCCCCCGCCCCACCTGCTCTGCTGCTTCCCCGAGGGAACAATAGCCGTGGATGGAACTATCTGCTGTCCCCGCCGTCAAATCCTGTTCCAGGCACCTGAAATACTGACTATCAACACATCTTGCAATGCATTCAATACAGAGCGAGTTGCATGTACTTCGTTGCAGGAATCGGTGCCCTGATGTTTTCGGCTTCTCCTTCCTTGTTCCCTGGCTGTCGGCTATGCCGGCAGAGCCTGAAACATCTAAAACATCTGGAAGACACCAGGCTTCCTAGCTTACTTTCCTTGTCTGCCTTGTTACCATGGCACACAAACGCACATGATCACATTGTCGCGATGGAGCCGGATTACAGGAATTTTTCCAAAGGTGAGATAAATGCCTGTACTCCATTCCAAGAGGCAAATGTCTACTCCAAAACAGGGGGAATCGTTTGAGAATAATGATTAAAAGCAAATGACCAACCCTTTGCTTTGCCACAAATGTTTCGCAGAAGAGAAGAATAGTTAGAGCACAGGGACTGGTGTGCTCTTTTGAACAGTCCCAATACACAGAGAGAAAGACTGAGGCTCGGGAATTAGCATTTGCAAACGAGGAGTGCAGAGGGCATGTGGAAAGGCTTGAGGGGCAAAATGCAGTGCCCGTCAGTGCTTGTGGCACGGCGTTGCCCCACGAGGGGAAGAAGGCGCTGCAGAAGGATTCTTCGCAAGGCTAAGGCTGATTATGAGCTGAGACTTGCCAAGAATATCAAGAGCAACAAAAAGGGCTTCTTCCAGCATGTAAATAGGAAAAGGAAGGGGAGACAAGTGGTGGGACCACTAAATAAGGAGGAAGGAGATCCAGTGACTGACATGAGGGAACAGGCACAGATGCTAAATGACTATTTTGCCTCTGTGTTCTCCCCAAAGCAGGACGGGGGATATCCGTATAGGAGATTGGATGAGGCTGGGGACTTCGGGGCAGAGATTAGAGTCACCCCCCTTGAAGTCGAGGGGCTCCTCAGGGCATTGGACATTACAAAGGCGCCAGGCCCTGACGGCTTACACCCGAGAGTACTTAGAGAGTTGGCAGGGGTTCTCTCACGCCCGCTGGCCTCCATTTTTGAGGCCTCGTGGAGAACAAGTGAAGTCCCAGAGGACTGGAGGGTGGCATCAGTGGTCCCAATTTTCAAAAAGGGTAGTAGGAAGGACATGGGGAATTATAGACCGGTTAGCCTTACGTCCATTGTAGGAAAAACAATGGAAAGGCTCATAATAGAGAGAGATCTAGTGATGCTAGATAGGGAAGGGAGGCTGACAGCCACACAACACGGCTTCCGCAGAAACAGGTCCTGCCAGACAAACCTTGTGGAATTCTATGACAAGGTTTCAAGATGGCTAGATGGAGGGGATGCAGTGGATGTGGTATACCTGGATTTCAGCAAGGCCTTTGACAAAGTGCCCCATGATATCCTGGTGGAGAAACTGAGGAGTTTTGGGATACACCAAAGCACTGTCCGGTGGATTAGGGCATGGCTGACTGACCGAAAGCAGAAGGTAACCATTAGCGGGGAATCGTCGGGATGGCAGCCAGTGACAAGCGGGGTCCCCCAGGGCTCTGTCCTGGGGCCCATCCTGTTTAATCTTTTCATTAACGACATGGAAGAAGGGGTGAACAGTCTGCTGATCAAATTCGCAGACGACACTAAAACTGGAGCAGTGGCCACAACTGAGAAGCAGGTACTCCAGATCCAAAAGGATCTGGACAGACTATGGAAGTGGGCAGGAGACAACAGGATGGCGTTCAATGTGGAGAAGTGCAAGGTCTTGCACTTGGGGCATAGGAATAGCTGTCATAAGTACAGGTTAGGGGACAAGTGGCTGGAGAGCAGCACTTGTGAAAGGGACCTCGGGGTACTGGTTGACCGCAGGCTAAACATGAGTCAGCCGTGTGATGCGGTGGTCAAGAGGGCGAATGCCACCCTTGGTTGCATAGCCAGAAGTGTGGCTTCTAGATCAAGAGAGGTATTACTTCCACTCTACATGACTCTGGTGCGCCCGCAACTGGAGTATTGTGTTCAGTTTTGGGCCCCTCATTACAGAAAGGATATAGCCAGGTTGGAGTCAGTGCAGCGTAGGGCCACAAGGATGGTGGCTGGTTTGCAGGGGATGGGGTATGAGGCGAGACTGAGGGAACTGGGTCTCTTCAGCCTGGAGAAGAGGAGACTCAGAGGGGATATGTTGGCAACATACAGGTATGTGAGGGGGTGTCACATGGAGATGGGGAGAGGCCTGTTCTCCCCTGCAGAGGAAGGCAGGACACGCTCCAATGGAGCAAAGCTCAGGGAGCCAAGGTTCAATTTGGATGCCAGGAAGCACTTCCTGACAGTTAGGACCCCGAGGGCGTGGAATGGGCTTCCACGGGAGGTCGTTGAGGCCCCATCAGTGAGGGTGTTCAAAGATAGGCTGGACATGCACATGGTGGGCATGTCATGAGCGGAGCCGGCTGGTGCCGGAGGTCAGACTAGATGGCCCAGGAGGCCCCTTCTGACTCGCTCTGTTTCTATGTTTCTATGTTTCTATCCAGAGGCACTGAAGGGGCAAGACAAAGGGGCAGGACTGGGGCAGTGCTATCTGCCAGGGACATACTGGCAGCCCACCTGCTGAGTGGCCACGGATGATTTTATTGCAAAACTAAATTCCGAGTGCAGAAATAAAGGCTTCTCCTGAGATCCTGCCTCCTCCAGGAGAAATAACAAGCATGGGGAGAATCGAGGGAGCTGGGCAAGGGGGCAAGGGAAAGAAGCCAGCTGATTCGCATGGCTAAGGGAGTAGTTGAGAATGACCGGACCTTTCAGTACAGTGCTTGTATCCGCCCCTTGCGACTTCGAATCTGCAACTCGCACAGAGGAACTGCTCTGGCAAGGCAAAGTCATGAGCGTGTATGTGTTACTCAGCTACCCCTTCAGCAGGGGATCAAGGTCAATCTTCGCCGTCGAGTCAAAATAAATTATTTAGCCCAGAGGGGCAGAATTGCCAGCCGTGGAGGCTGCGTCCAGTTCAGGGAGCCTCCATGGGTTGCACCAAGCTTGGCTTCCAAGCCCCCACCCCACCCCTGATGAGTCCCCTCTGTCACCGGTCCGAGCTTGGAGACAGCCATAGGGATGGATCACCCTGCCCTGCCGCGCATCCTGCCTGCCTTGCTGCCTTAGCAGTGCAGGTCTTCCTACTCGCTCTGGTTCCTCTCCTGCACCTTGCCTGGCCCTTGCCTTGCGGTGCAGCCTCTCCGGTTCTCTCGCCTCAGGGTCCCTGCACCTGTGGGTCCTCCTGGTCTGGGCCTTTGGCTTGCTCATGACCATGTCCTTGCCCTGTCCCACATGGCTCCCGCCCCAGGTTGCTCTGTGACCGTGACTTGGGCTTGCCGTTGAGCCTGCTTTAGGGCTTCGGACTCTCTTGCCCCCAGTTCCGTTGCCCTGGCCCCGGGGCCTCTGCCTTGCCCCTGGCCACCCACTTCCTGGCCCCAAGCAGGCTGTTTATGTGGACAGCAACTGCGGCTTCCACCCAATCGGGGACAAAAACAAATGTCCCAGATCCTGGAATTTCCCCACAGGATGGAAGCGCTTTCCCACCGACCTTGGCTCTGGCCTCGGGCAGTGCGCTGCATCCGCCTGCCCATGAGTCATGTTTTAACCAGATGACTCACGGGTGCTGGAGCTCTGCAGAACTGCAAGAGAGTTGCTCTGGCCTGGGAGTATCCCAAGGAGGGGGGATGTTCTCATGACAACTCCTGCGATGCCCAGCAGAGTCCCAACATGAGCACGCACACATTTCGTCCCTCTTGGCCTACCATTTTCTTCTTTCTTCTGCATTTTCCAGAAAGGTGCAGAGCGACATGTTCAAAAGTTCTGCTCTCAAGGACTGAAACGTCCCACGGCCCTGCTTAGCACCTGGGGGCTACGATAACCACCTCTTCCTCTCAACCACCCTTGGGTCCCGTGGCTCATGAAGAAGTTGCATCTCGTTTCGGGCGGAATGAATGCCGATCAGCCCTCCCGCACACGAGCCCGTCTTGTTCGTGCGTGGCCAGACCCCGTGGTTCATCCCCCCCCCCCCCCCCGTAATCGCCGCGGCCTTCCTTGCCGGGTGCCTCGGAGCAAGAGCTGCGTGAGGCAGATGTTACTCCGGCCCCTCGCTCCCATCCGCTCTTCCGCCGTGCTCCGCTGCGACCTTTCCGTCGAGCCACGTGAGTCGCCACCTTTCGCGATACCATGGCGGCCAGACGGAACGCCCACCGTGGCCTCAGCCCCGATCGCTCCTCTCCCGGGGGTGCTTCTGTGCGGGAGACATGGGGTGGCGCTCCGTCCTTGCTTGCTTCGCAGATTTTCCACGCTCTCGACCGAGATGGCCAGCCGAGGCGAGAGGCCGCCCGCGAATGCCCACGGAGCCCCGGCTGCGCCACTGGCGACGGCGCCCCAGATCAGCTGCAGTTGTGGGAGAGGGAGAGGGAGGCTGCTTGCCCTGGGGCCCCGGGGGCTGCTCTGCTGGCGTGCTCCCCCTTCTTGGCACCGATCGCCGCAACGCAGAGCGGGGGCACCTGGCGCGTGAGAAGGGGCCCTCCTGCCTTGGCGAGCCCTCCAGGGCCAGCTCAATGGCAGCCGCTCCTGGCTCGCCCCAGGCATGGCGCTGGACAGCTGGCCAGGAAGCCAGACTTGCGAGGTGGGCTGGAATCCGGGGAGCTGCGCCCAGCGGACCCAGGGACCCCAACCCCAGAGGGACTCCTTGTATACAGTGATCGCGAAGGGTGCAGAGAAACCTTTGGGGTCCTGAGCTAGCGTTCCTCCTCTGACACGTCCCAAGCCACAGGCCTTTCCTGCCGAACATTCTTTATGGACCAAAGTGTTTTCCAGAAGCGCAAACACCCAGCAGGAGTCTCTGAGCATGCACAGAGTGGTTTCTTGAACCCAGTCCAGCATTCCCTTCTAGGCACTCTCCTCATGGGTACGTTTGGCCCCTCCTGTTGGGAGGGGCCTTTTGGAAACGAGGACGCCTCCCCTCTGCACTCCGGTCCTCTAACTGGGCCCCCCGGGGGGCGAGAGCCGTTCCCGCGTCGCCTGGCTCTGAGAAACTCCTCTTCCAAGCCGCCTCCCAGTAGCCGCGCAATTTGGTTGCTCTCCGAGGCTGCCGGGCCCAGCCGTGAGGCGAGCGCCTCCGCTTCTCTCACCTCGGCATCTGGAACGGGCCTTCATTCTAAGGCAATGGTGGCAAACCTGTGGCACATGTGCCACAGCGGCCACGCAGAGCCCTCTCTGTCGGCACGCGAGCCCAGTCGCCCCAGCATCGCCCCAGCAGCCGACCATGAGATAACAGCGCACAAGGGGCCATGCGCATGCTCCGAAAGGAGCGGCCGCGCCAGGCAATGACGTCACGAGCCACGACTCATGAGCCACGACGCGTCCGAGCTTTCGCATGGCCAGTCAGTGCGCTGCCAAGGATTTGCTTGGACTGGCTGTGAGTTGTTTTTTTCGAAACTAAAACCTCAGTGTTCAGGTGTTATTGCAGTGTTGGCACATTGTGATAAATAAGTGGGTTTTCGGTTGCAGTTTGGGCACTCGGACTCTAAAAGGTTCGCCATCACTGTTCTAAGGCCTCCCCTGCTCTTCCTCTTCCTCCTGCCCCTCCTCCTCCTCCAGGGCCAGATCAGCGTGCTCCAGGACTGCATGCCAAAAGCAACTGCCCCCTCAGTCCCCAAATGGGGACTTTCTCTTCCATGGAAAGCCTTGGATTTGATCTCTCTCTCTCTCTCTCTCTCAATGCTCCAATGGCTGTCTTTCTTGTCATCGCCAACGAAATGGTTCAGACCGTCAGACAGACTTGCAGAGTTGTGAAACTCTGCAAGTCTGTTGTTTTGCCCAGGCAGCATCCGAGGGCAACTCTCGTGCAGCGGTTTGCCCTTGAGCACAGCAACTCCGCGAGCGCATCGTTCCGGCGCCAAGCCTGCCTCCGAGGGGAGGCGCACGTGTGTGCAGCGGAGGCCCAAGGTCGTTGCTACCGCTCTGCGGGCGGGTTTGGAGGGCGTGTGGGGGGTGCGTGGAGTATCTAAGGGCTGAGCAAGAGCCTTCCTTTTGCCTTTGAAGAAGCAGGATTCGGGTGGGACGTCATCCGCCTGCTGAGATCAGAGGAGCCCCTCGTGCTCCGGCGCTCCAAAGCGCAGCCGCCTCTCGCTGGCCCCCGTGGCTTTTACGTTTCGTTCGGCTGCCGAGGACGACAGGGCTGCCGCTCTGAGACCGGGGCAGAACAGAAAAGCCGCTGTGGGTCGCTTCCCTTTTTGGCAGAGGGTGAGCTCGCAGTGGGAAATTAAGCAGCCCGCCCTCGCAAGCGTACGACCTGCAATCCACTACGGGGCCCGCTTGTGTTCCACGTAGATTCACCAGGATTCACCAGGGTCTCATCAGTCAGACCTGGAAAGGGGCACACAGAGGCTTCATTCGGAGATTTCTGAAAGGGGGCAGATCAACCGAGCCCCTGCACCCTGTCCCACCGCCCCGTCTTGCCACAGCGAAATATCCAGGTAATATTACAAACGTACTCATAAAATCGAACAGCAGCGATCGCTGAAAACCATTCACAACGGTGCCGATCCTTATGATGCTGCATAAAGTTACTGAGGCAATAAATCCATCATAATCGCCATGGCAACCCACTTAGTGGCACCGTCGGAGTCCCACAATGTTATTGATAAAATCTGCTGAACTCTGCTCCGCTGGAGCAACCGCACGGTGCAGGATTTCCATTTTATTATAACAGCGCTAGTTAAATGGTGATTTTATGAGGAAACCCCTATTTATTTTCTGCAGCGGTTTTATGTTGTTGACTGGCCCGGGGCCCACGGCGGACATGGGACTTGGGTGCGCGGCAGGAGGGCTGCCGTGCCGGGCACGCTCTCTCAGGAGTGGGCTCGTGTGGAGGGCTGGACGCCCCCTGGGCCGGGGGGAGCGGTGGGGCAAGGCTGCCCCCCCAGCATCTCTGGGCAGCAGGCTCTGCTCGCAGGTTTGAAAGGGCCGATTCGGTTCAGAAGCCGGAACAGCGAGTGGGAAAGGGCTTCCCGCTTTTGCCCGTCTTCCTGCCCTGAGGGGATGCCCTGAGCATTTCGAGAAACGCTCTGGAGGAGCCGCTCATCACGGTCAGCGCAAAGGCGCCGTTGCTTTTGCCCAAGGCAAGATGGAGGCAAGAGAGCTGACCGAGCGGCTGGGGCAGGCTGCCCCCCGCAGCACAGTCAAACAAGGCCGGTCCCCTGTCACCCACAGGGAAGGTGCCGGAAAGGAAGGGTGGGCATCCGGATCCCACCTGTGCGGCTGGCAGGACCCTGCCGCATCCTCTCCGGCGTCTTCCCCCCCTCTCCCCCTGCTCCTTTCTGCCGTGGAGTTCTCCGATTTGGCTCCTTCTCCGAGCTTCAGCTGTTGCCCAGTGCTGGGCACGGGGAAGGCCCCCAGCCAGACTTCATTCTGTCCAGCAAAATGGGCTTCTCCAAAAACGCATGCTTTGCACCCCAGGAAGACCTGCACGGTCTTCCGGGGGTCCCACTTTCCCTGCAGCGAGTGCGGTGCTGCTCCTTGCTGCAAGCCACCCCCGGAGCTGTGCGGCGCTTTGCCGCACTTGCTCACAGAGAAGAGCAGCAGCTACGCACTCGTACCCACGGGCCGGGCCGGGCCTGCGCGACCAGCGAGCCACGGTGGCTCTTGACCCTGGTTGCTCGGCTGCGTCGTCCAACTCCCATGGCGGTATTTCAGTGCGGTGTGCGTGGTCTTTGGAAGTCAGGCGCAGGAATGACCGCCCATTCCACGGTTTCTCTGACAAAGCAACAATGATACGAAACCATCATGGCTTGCGATGTCCTCTGAATCCCCCCTCCCTCCGTCCCTCCCTCTCATTCGCGCACCCCCCCTCCACTGCCCTGCAAGTATAAAACTAGCATCTCAGGAAGAAGCCCAGGTCACCCTTCCCCTGGCACACTAGTTTTCTGCATGCAATGAATTTTTACTTGTGGGGGGAATGTTGCGACCCACCACACAAAACATACCTCCCATCGGGTGCTTTAAACAGTTCTGTAGTCCAGGAAAATCCAGACCATCTGATCCGGCTGAAGGTATACCCTGTCCCTGAGAGACTTTGTCCCAGGCGATCAAAATTTCCCAACAAGAACGCGTATGACACATGCCCCTTAATAGAAGCACGTCAACATTTGCAAAGGAGACTGGGGTATTTCTTAACTGGCAACTGTTTTCCTTCAACAGATCATAAAATATACAGGAATGATCGCTTGCTGCCTAGATCCCTTTGTAATTTAGAATACACATGCCTGCTATATGGAGATACCTCCCAAGCCGCCCCCTCCCAAGCCACCCACATAAGTTAGCGTAACACCTAGTTCAAATTATTGTTTCTCTAAGCCTCCATCTCTTCCAACACTAACATTTTTGTAAGGAGCAGGTAAGGTGTGTGTTACTCTCATTCTTCCAGCGAAGCACAGCACCCTCCCATCTTGTTTCATGCTTTCTTTGCGGCATCAGTCATCAGCAAAGACAAGGCAAACGAACTTTTAATCAACAACAGCTACTGTTTCTTGTTCTGAGACTGTTTATGATTTTGACAGAGGAAAAAAATACATTTATCCCAATGTGAAAATTTTCCAACTTGTGATGCAGCAAGGGGGTGGGAAGCATGTATCAGAATATTTTTATATGTTTGGAAAGGCTTAGAAAACTAAATTAATTTTGAATTGCTTTTACATAGGTTGAACGTAGGCCAAACCACATTACTGGATGGAGAACGGTGGTCTAGACTGACTTAGCTTTTCAGGCACAATCCTATGTACGTTGGGGCAGAAAAAAAGAGGGACGAAACTCAGCGCACTGCAGCCAGCCATGCTAGCTCAGGGAGGCTGGGAGCTGGGGGGCTTTTATCTAAACTTGTTTGGACTGCATGTTGAGGAAAGCATTGAATTCCGCATGCATCGTTGGCTACAGAGTGTTCTCATACTGCATTCTGAAGAAGGGGACACATTACTTTGTGAGTTCTGACTATCTTAACCCCCACTGATTTCAGTTCAGGGCTTGTTCCCATTCCGGCCCTATGCCAGGAAAAATTCCTACCATACCGGTTGGGATCTGGTTAGGCTGAGGGTCCAAATCCAGTGGGAACAAAGATGAGAGCTTGACCTTCCTCTCTGTGACAGCCTTGGAGGTCCTTATAAAGGGATCTCATGTCCCCCCTCAGCCTTCCCTTCTCAAGGCTGACCATGCCCAGTTCTCTCCGTCTCTCTCGCAGGGCAGCGTTTCCAAACCCTGCATCCTTTCTGTCGCCCTCCGCTGGACCCTTTCTAACTCGCTCCTTTTCCTGAACTGCAGATCACGGGGTGGTGCCCACCTTTCCCTACTGTGAAACCTTGAGCTGCCGCTCCCGAGGCTGAGATAACTGGCAGCTTTAAGCCAAACCATGCCTGTAGTCTTGGACCATGCAGTGAAGGCCCTGCGAAAGTCCCGGCATCCCAGCTGGCCCTTGCTCTGAGAGGGCTCCAGGGTGGTCTTCTCAATCAGGACAGGATTTGGGGGAACAAGGCTTCCATCAGCTTCCCCTTGCTTATTGCAAAATTGCTCCCCCAACTGAGTGTGGGCTGAAGCCAGCAAAGCACCGTCCGCACAATCACAGCTTTGCGGCCTCTGTCATCTCACATGCGAGTTATTCTCAGTCCTGCTTCCCGTCTCCCCTCATCACACTGTGCAAATTATATGCTCTGGGAAGGGGTAGCCATGGCAACAGGGGGAAGATGCTCCCCAGATGGTCAAAGGAAGTGGCCCAGACGCAGAAGCATTCCTGAGGTCCTTTGAGTCACTGGGCTGCAAGTTCCCGAAGTGTGGGGCTTGCTCCTGGCTGCAGCCTCGGCCGCAGGTAACCGGAAGGCTTACGGCCCGAGAGGCGGGTCCTTGCCACCTTTTTCTCTACAGAAGTGCCTGTTCCTTCAACAGCTGCGCGACAGACAGAAATTCTACAGGTGCATTTCTTGCTGCCACAGAGACGCCATGATCTTGCACACAAGTGCCAAGCAGTTTCCGTCTCTTGGGAAGCTATTAAAAGCACAGAAGCTTTGCCCAGAGTCAGCTGGGACACAGAGGCCCCATCTCGGACTCCCTCCACCCCAGTTTCTAAAATGTTTATTTGACTTTTGTCCTTATCCTACTCTGTTCCTTCTTCATCATCATTCCTGACAATCTAAAGGAGCGCTTGCGTCCATACATGCCCTCCTGCCCCCTGAGATCGGCGGCAGAGGCCCTTCTCCGGGAACCCTTCGTGAAGGATATTAGGAGGGTGAGTACCCGCAGGAGGGCCTTCTCTGCGGTGGCGCCCCATCTATGGAATGCGCTCCCCAGAGAGGTCCGCCTGGCGCCATCATTATTTGCTTTTCAGCGCCAGGCCAAGACCTTTTTATTTAAACGCTATTTTAACTGTTAATTGTTGTTATTATTTATTTATTATACACCTGCCGAGATGTATCCGGGTTTTTAAATTTTATTCAATATTTGTTTATTTGCTTTGTAAGCCGCCCCAAGGCTTGTTGCAAAGGGGGCGGCATAAAAATGCTCTAAATAAATAAATAAATCTTGTTTGTGCCCCCAGCAGATTTAAGTTGTCCAAGAGATGGGCTGAACTGGGCTTGCCAGACGAGACCGACTGCGCCTCAGACCCAGGAAGAAAGCTATGTGCAAAATAACTCCTAGCTGGCTCTTTTTTCCAAAAGCTGAAGATGCCGAAATGCATACAGACAGTGGCCAGGTGTGCACACGACAAGCCACAATGGTTTCCACTGTGGTATGGTCAGCCATGTTGTCTGAACCCTGTCGTGGAATCAGTGGGGTATTAGTGGGGTTGCAGAGGAATTACAGAGAGACACAAGCTTGTTCTATCGTTTCCAAGCTTCGCCACGGTTTACTCAGCCGTCTGAACCTGGAAACGTGGTTTGCGCATGGCTACCCTGGAGTGAAAGAAGAGCGTGCAAAAGCAGAGCTGCAGCTGGATTGCAAGAAAGCACAAATCACACAAGAGTTACAGAACGTCGCGGTCAAGAACTGCAGCTAACGATGGGGCTGCTAAATGTCGCCGTCCTTGAAGACGTCCAGGCCGTTGCTCAGACTGAAAATACTTTCTCTTTGCATGGACTCCTCGTGTGGGGGGCTTGCAGGAGAGAGCGGAGAAGCTGCTACAAGCTGAGCAGACCAAAGGCAGGTCTGCCCAAGAAAGCAGCAATATGGGCCAGTTCAAAGTACCTTGAGGGTCGGCCCTCGTTTTTGGTCAACCTCTCCCTGATAAGAGCGTGACACACTGGCGGCGTTCTCGCCATGTTTTCTTTCTTCACTATTAGACTTAAATTCTGTGATATTGCCCCGGAGGCCCCCTGAGCAGCCCTCTTAGCTCCCGGCCCTGTCATGTTTTCCCAGCAAAACTGGCATTTGACATCCTAGCCTCGTTTTCATATGGAAGTCGTACTTCGTTAAATGGATGGTAACCGATTCCTCTAAATCATATCATGGTTGGCGCTTCTTCCCTTTCCAGGATGCGTTTCTGCAAATCTACTGTCATACCAGCAATTTCATGGCAAATTCACAGGGTGGCCACCTTTTCTTCTCTTCTTTCCTTTCCAGCACACCAAAATATCGCTGCATTTGGCTACAGAAGGTTTCCAGCGGTAATCGCATGCTTTCAGCATTTGTGTGTGTGTGTGTGTGTGGGTTTTTTTTAAAAAACACACACAATCCCGCAAATACTGAGGAAACAAAATACTCATCTAAGAGGAATGCCCATAGTGGAACAATGAGGGGGAAGCTGAAAAGCGGGGGGCGGGGGGGTGATGTGACCAGAGGCCTTGCCTTCCAAAATGCGGCATGACCTGGGACCGGCACCCAAACTACCCGCGGGGGTCACGGATTTCCCACCCCATCTGCCAACGCAGCAAAGCCCCCTTCGCAGTCCGGGCAGCACAAAAGAGCTGCCAGGAGCTGCGCTCCACCTCCGCCGCCTCCACCCTTTCTTCCTTTCCCCCCATTCCTGGTTCATTAAGAATTTTTCCAGAGAAAACAGTCTGCTGGAGTGTTTGATACTTTCCACTCCGCGAGTCAAGGGCATTTACAGTCGGCGTCAGACTGTTCTGCCGGTCGGAGGGAAGCACTTTGAAGTGCTTGTGGTCGAGCCACATGTGCCGGCAAGATGTGTCTCCCAGGCAGCAGCCCAGCCGCGGCCTCGCTCGCTCGCTCGGGGCTCCTCCGCTTTCCCAGCGTCATGTGACAAGGAACAACACTGCTTAACCCCTTCCTGCTGCCCCTCGCCCTCAGACGGGGCACGGGCGGGGGCCCCCCAAGCAGCAGCCCTCCTCCCCGGCCGCTCCCACCGACCCGCCAAGCCAGCCGGAGCCACGGCGGCCCCACTGCAGCCCAGCCGGCCGCCGACCCGCCCGACCCTCCGGGCCACGTCCAGCACTGCGGGGTGCGGAGAGGATTCCCGCACAGGCCAGCGCTGCGCCGTGCGGATGCTCGCTCCCTGGGTGCGGGAGGGCGTCTGGGCACCACACAGCGGACGGCGGCAAACCGTGCACTGCTCCAGTTGCGTCTCTCCTGCTCCTCCGCGTGCTCTGGCGTGAGCCCGGCTTGGATGGGGGCCCTCGCGCATTCGGAGGGGAGGAGTAACGCTTCCCCACCAGTTTTGCTCCCAGATTCCTCTCCCCAAAGGGCGACTTTAAAAGGAGAAACGTCTCCTTGGGTGCCTGCTGGGGCTGTTTTCTTCTTCCTTCATAATTGCAGTCCTGCGACGGGAAAATCACATGGTGGGGTTTGCCTTGCCCTGCAGCTTTGCAACAGCGTCAGTTTTCGGGTGAAGACTTTCTTGAAGGGGCTCGATTCCCCTTCTCCTGGACTCTGGGAATCTTTGTGTTCGTCCAGCAATGAAACCGAGGAACTCGCTTCTCACAGGGACTGAGCGCAGCAGGAATCCAAAGGCCTGATATCCAGAGGGGGCAGGACCGCATGGCCAGAGCACCTTCAGAGCGGTCTCACCTCCTGCACGTCAGGAAAAGGTTGTTATAGTAAGAAACATAGACAGGGGGTGCCGCACACACGCGCGCGCGCACGCACACGTTCAAGTTCCAAGAGTAATGCCTTCATATGCCCACAATATATATTCCGGTTATTTCAAAACACGCCAGTTTCTCAGCAAGATGGGTTGTGTGTGGGGGCCATTCCTCCAGGGCATGGGCTTCCATTCATTCATCCATCTCTGTCAAGTCAAGGCATTTCAGTGACCCTAGTTTTGTGACTTCACTCCCTTTCTAAACCCACACAGTCTTTCCAGCAATAAATACACGAATTATTAACTATTTCATCACATTTCATATTTCTGCATTGGCCAGATCAAATCCAGCCAGCAAGCCATGGTCCTATGGCTACCTGACGCCGCAGGGGGAGCCATAGGAGTATCCAGAGTCCTAGCTCTGAGGTCCTGCAACTTCCAAGTCAAAATTTAATGTTGATCAAAAATTTTCATCAAAATTTCTTCAGATCCTTGATTCTCAATAAGAAATTTTCTTCTGCATTTTAAAATCAGCGAAGCCTTTTGCACTGGGAGCCGCCTTCTCTGCAATGAGATTCCTCTCTCGCCCGATGCCAAACAGCAATTCTCACTGGGTGGGGAAATTCCTCCTTCCTTCTTCTCACTTCTCTAGCTGCCAGCAGAAAGCATGACTCACACATAGAGCGGATTTGTGGCTCGGATGATGCACTCCTTGTGGAAGGGTCTGGGATCCAGCAGCCCCTCTTGGCTTCAGTGCTGAGGGGCCCTCTTAGGGGACCGGCTGTTGGCAGCAAGTTGGGAGCGGACTTAAAAATCTGCTAGGATTCGTCAGCCCACCTAGGAAATAACAACAATTTGACTGTGAAGGTCAAAACTGTTAAGAAGGGCCAGATCTCCCAGATCCTAAAAATACCGTAGTTACCACCATTGTGTTCATCCTGGGGCCCATCCTGCTGCTGGACTGCGTCTTTAGGAAGCAGGCGTGTGCTACTCGTTCTGCATCTTTCATCAGGACTGTTATTCCTGGTGTGATGCTCCTGGTCTCTGACACGGTCTCGTCTCTGGTTTCGTTCAGCATTTCAGTGCTTCGTTAAAGTGGTGTGCGGGGAGCGATACGGCCCCCTCCGGCAGAGGGAGAAAATGCATCCCGTCCCTGCTTGGCCGGCAGGTTTTGGAAGGCGATGGCTGCCTCGCAGGACAGCGGTCAGGGCCCGCACACCCGCCATGGGCAGGATCAGACCCACAGTGGGCAAGGCCAATGTCGAAAAGGATGGATATCCGCACTCTCTGCCTGCCTCCCTCTCGTTTCTCTTTGACTCTCACTCACCTCCATTTATCTCTCCTCTTTCTCTCTCCGTCTCCTGTGCATCTCCCATCTCCAGCCATCATTAATGATCTCTTCCCTCTCTCTCTCTCTCTCTCTCTCTCTCTCTCTGTGTGTGTGTGTGTGTGTGTGTGTGTGTAATCAGGGCACAACCCATCCCAAGAGACAGACTTTCAAATAATATTCTACTTAGCTTTCCCCTTAGAAACGATGAGCACTGGGTTGAAAGTTCTGGATTAATTTTGGCTGGACTGGGACCTGAATTTTGAAATCCAAAGCCGAGAGGCCGTGGCTTGGCGGTGTCTCCAGCATATCAACCGCCTCCACCAGTAGGTCTGCCTGTGGTTCGAACGTTACACTGAACAGAACCCTGAGCTTAAAAGAGAAGCGCTTGCGTTCGCCTCTTTCCATAGGTTCCTGCAGTTAAGTGGGGATTGGCTTTCCGCTGAGGAGCAGCATCAGCTGCTTTGCCACCTGCTTCGTCTCTTCTCTGCCTTGATTCATTTGTTTGCTCTCATGTGCACATGCATTCCCCATTCAGCCACAAAACGCAACTTGGCCTGTCGCAAGATTGCTGACGAGCACGGCCTGTCTCTCTCCTCTCCCAAACGCCCTCCTTCGTCTCTCATGGGCCTTCCCCACCTTCTTTTGGACCTTGGTAGCACTTGAAGTACACACAAGAGGCAGTTTCTGAACTGCTGAACTGTCCAGATCCCAGCTTCTTTTCTGAAATGTAAGGCCAAGCAAAAATATCGCCATTGTGGATGCTGGAGAAACGCACGAAGGATTCAGAAGATTGCAAATTGCTGTGATTCCACAGTGTGCGGTTTTTCCTTTCTTTCTGGGAGACCAGATTCTGCGAACTTGCAGACTGGTTCTTTACGCTGGGACTTTTCCACTTCTTGGTCTAATTTGCACAAATGAATGAACATTTGCACAAGTGTGTGCTTGTGCTAATGTGAATTAACAGAGATTGAAAGTAATTCTGGTTTTCAAAACATCTGCTTCCACCAATGAGCAAACAAATAGAATGAAAGACACCTGACAACCGGCAAAACACGGACCATTCTCAAAACGCAGATGTATACATCCAAATTGGCAAGTGCCTTGGGTAAGCTTTGGGGTCAGCCCCCGAGCCAAACAGCACAATTGTATGCACATCTAGTCAAAATTAAATCCAATGAATTTTGCAGGGTTTACTTCCAGTTAAGTGGGTATAGGATTGCAGCCTAATTCATGTCCTATTATGTCCTCCCCACTTCAATAATGGGATGATGAAGGGCAAAAACCATTGGGTTTATTTGTGTTTGGATAAGTGCTCAAAAAGGACCATGTCTTTGTAACATTTGCTTTATTTACAAATATGCAAGCAGGCAGCAGAACTTCTGACCCATGACAAATGGAAAGTAAGCAAATCCCCGAGTCCACATGGAACCCATCCAAGAGTTCTTAAGGGACTGAAGGAGGACATTGCTGAACGTCTAACAACATCAAATAACATGTCCCTGGGTCAGCCGAGGTACCAAAGCACTGCTAATTGGCCAATATAATGGCAATTCTTGAAAAGAGATTCAGGGTGAGACAGCAGGAAATCTAGAAATTACAGACTTCACATCTGTTTTGGGTAGAGTGGTGGGAAGCATCGTGACAGATTAAGTGGCCACACGTAAAGATGGAGAGGTCCATCTTCCAAAGATGAAGAATCTACATGGCCTGTGCAGGGAAGGTCACGCCTCTCCCTGGCTCTTTGGGGCTGCTTGAGTGGGCCCGCAAGCGCATCCAGGAGCGGGATCTGGAGGCTGAGGCCTCCTTGAAAAAGGCTTTCGACCAAGTCCCTTTCCAAAGACTCCTCAGCAAACTTGGCAGTCATGGGAAAAGAGAGGAGGCCATGTTGGCACCGCCTCTGTAGCCAGGCATTCCCTTGGAGTATTTTTCTTTCCCTCTCCGTTCCTGTCCCAAGAACTGGAAGGACTGCAGAGGAAAATACCTGGCCCCAAGGACTTGACCTTCCTGCCTAAAGCATCAAACTCTGACAGGATGTCTTCAAAGCTCTGCTTGGCAGCGTCGCTTGTTCCCACATGGGATACGTGCCAGGGGGCTGAATGAGCCTTGGAAGTCTTTCAGCTGCATCCTCCAGGGAGAGAGCCTCCCTCGCGAGTCCATGGGTCAGTCACCCTGACACACACGTGTTTCCATCCCACACAACATGGAGTCTTCCGCACTGAACCCTCTTCGTGTCCTAGCAAGCCTCGGCATCATCCCATCCCTTCCGTTCCCAAATGCAATCTTCGTCCCCCCACCCATCCAGGTGGTACCTTCCTTTCGTCCAGAGAAGGTGCTGTTGTGACCTCAGAAGGACCTGCACTGTCCAGGACGTTGGACGTGCAAATAGGACCAGCCCAAAATGCCACAGGATGGAAAGCTTCTGCTTGCCGCTCCAGTCAGTCAGGTCTGTCCTGGCCCACAGCATGAAGTCCGATGCCCTCCATTCCCCCTCCCACCCTTTTTGCCGCACCCCAAACCCTAACATGGATCCCTGGCTACTGGGCATGCTCAGTCCACATTAGACTTGTCTGATCTGCGTGCATAGTTCTGCAGACCTTGCCTTTCCCCCAACTCATTGATCCCCCCTCCGCCGGGACCATGCAAACCCATCACAGCTTGTACGGAGGGGCTCACTTGTCATGAACAAGCACCCCTAAGAATCCATGGCTTGTCAGGCTCAAGATACCCACAACAGCTTGTTGTGTCATCTGAACTTAGCAGGGTGGCTTTTTGCCAGCTGTTGGGAACATCTGGAGGGGCACCCATGAAGCACACGGGGATGTCCCCCGGGGGTTGCAGAGCTGGGAAAGGGGGGTGCTGCTCGCTGTTCCTGAGCGCAGGGGTCCCGCTGCCACTGCTGCCAGTAGCGCTGGAGAACCGCCAGCCGCTCGCCCCCCTTGGCGTTTGCTGCAGCGAGAATGCGGCCGGCTGAACTCTCCAGAGCTCCAGCTGCTGGCCTTGTCGCTGTCCGACTCTGGCCATGTGGTCTTGGCACGCGGCCAGCACCTCACAGCGTCTCAGCCTGGCGCTGAGGCCTTGCAAGAGCTTGGAGCCACCAGGGTCTCACCCTGCTCGCCACCGCCATGGCACAGTGCTCCCCCTGGCCTCCTCCGCTCCTGCTGCTCCCAGCCCGAGCCCGGAGGACGTGCCGGGGGACCGTTGGCTGCATGCTCTCTGGCCACCAAAGACCCTGGGCAGCCCCACGGAAGATCTACCAGGCATTGCTGCTGACATCACTGCCGGGAAACCAAGCAAAGTTGTGCCAAAGCGAGGACGCGATATCGGTCACTGTGGGCCTGAGCGTGAGAAGGTGCTCATGGGTGGAGAGCAGCCTTTCACCAAGGGTAATAGCAGCGTAATTTAAGGCAAAATCTGCCAAAGTATTTCCAGAAGTCTGAATGTGGGCTGCAGCCTCACAAGGCGAGGCTGCTGGTCTCCCTCTGCCTGAGATGTCAGGGTTTCGGTGTCCTCCTTCGCAACGTCTCCAGGAAGGGGTTCACTCTGCCCAGAATTTCCCAGTCCCACCAGCCATTCCTAGGCCCCTCCCTCCTGGATCTCAGGGCCGCTCCCCGGGAATTCTTGCCGGCTCTCCGGTTAGGTATGTGTGCACTTTCAAAGAGCCGTGGATGGATGGCCGTCTCAGCCCCTTTAACTCTGCCAAGTTATCTGTAGGATGGAAACACCCCCTGGCCGCTTCCCGGGGACTGCGCAGCGAGCCTTGAGCTGTGAAGGAAATGCAGAAAGCTCCCTGGCAGCCTGAACCTCCGCCAAGGTAGATAAAAACAAAATAATGGAAAATAAGGCTGTTTTAAAAAGTGAGAGAGGGAGCAGAGCGTTTGAAAATGGGAGCGATTGTATTCTGTATCTGAAATGGCATCTGAAAGTGATTTAGTTGAACAATGTGGTTTCTGATTGGTATTTGAATTGGTTCCAGAACATTTTTTAACAACCATCATAAAGATCCCAATTATCTGATCCACCCTTACCCTGCCCCCTGCAACATGGTTAGAGAGTTAAGTTTCCCGGGGAGGGGGGATATTTTTCCTCCTTTGCTTTCTGACTGGTGCATATGATCCCAGGTCTAATAAGCCCATTTCTACCCAATGAAAGGTTCTGTGTATGTGGCGGTTGCCGCCCTCTGTATTCGAAACGCATTTTGCATGTCCTTCTGGTGACAGAGGCTGCCTACGGTGTGCTGATTTCTTATGGGGGGGGGGGGCAGCTATCCAGGATTCAATCACGATTCCAAAAAGGGGGCCTGGGCATTCTTCCCCAGACAAGTCCTTGCTAAAACAAAGCTGCAAAACTCAGCTGTTGCCAGGAACGCCGAAGCCCGGGTCCAGACCGGCCGCCCGTTGCAGCCCATCCCACAAGTCCTCAGGTCAGTTAGGACTGGCAACCCAGCGGTGGGGGCTTCCTCAGGGGCTGATTCTTTGAGTAAAGCAGAGGCTGGAGAAGGAGGCAGGCCCGTTTCCCTTCCTCCGCGTCTGAAGCCCCCTGGGCGGTTTGGGGTCCCCCCGGATGGATGAGGCGTTGGTGCTGCATGGCCCAGCTTCATCCTGGGAGGGCTGCTGGGCCTCCAGCCCACGTTGCCGTGCTGGTGGCCCTCCCGTGGCTTCCCGCCGTTTCACTGGCCTTTCTCTCGCAGCAGAAAATCCCCCCAGGTCTTCTCTGGAGGGGCTGCACAGGGTCTTTTGCCTGGGAGTGCCAGGAAGGGTCTGGCCAAGAGCATTTTTCGGCACATGGCGGGGAGCCCAAACCTGCCAAGAAAGGAGCCAGGCGGTGGCACTCCTGGCACACCGCTGCACACGTGGCTGGATGGAAGCGTGCAGGGGCTCAGGCTCGCGCATCCCACTGCCAAGGGGGGTGATCCTCGGCCCCCAGACCGCTCTAAGGGATGCCGGGATAGGCCTGCTTCTCAGTTTTGGGGTCGGAGGTCAGTGCTTGAGTCTTGGAGCTGGAATTCTGTGCTTCTACCTCGGCCCCCCCTCACCTCCAGAGCAGAAAAAGCGGAGGTTGGGCACGCAATCCTGGGACGGGCGGAAGGCCACCTGGGGCAGCGGAGAAGCCAGCACGGGGGCTGTCCCAAGGCCCCTCCTGCCACCTGCCTTCTCCTTCCAGGATGCCGTTGCTGGTGGGCCGCAAGTGAACTTTAAAAATCGAGAGCGAATGCGGGCGGCGTGTGAGGATGGAGAGATGAGGCTCCCCACACCCGCCTCCTGCCCTGCCAGGATGCCCACGAGCCTCTGAGTCTGGGGCTCCTGGGCACTGGAGGCACACCCCATCGGGCTGGGCACTGCGTTTTGACCCCTCTGCCTGAGCGGGCTCTTCGCTGGACGGGCGCTTTCGTGCTTCTGCGGCTGCCGAGTCTCTTCCCTCTTCCTCAGACTCGGCTTCAGCCAAGACAGGGCAGGAGGAGGGGGAGCGTGTCATTGGGATTCCTGCCTCAGGCACTAAAACATCCTAAATATGTGTAGGATCTGTAAAGGAGCAGGGGAAAGACTCCATCTTGCTGCTGCTGTTCTTTCTGCCGCGGTTTCCGAAAGAACGACTGCCCAGAACAGTTCTTGCAATGGACGGAAAAAGGACCTTCGTGTCCTGCTTTACCCTTCTGAAGCTTTGTTTCGATCTTTGCACATAGTTTATGGGGTGTCAGGGCTCCTTTTTATCCTTCAGTCGTGGTTAAATTCTATTCCCCGCCCCACACCGTCTGCCTCCGTAATCAGAAGAGGCTCATGGCTTCCAGGGAGTATTTGCACAGTAACAGGCTGAGCCGTGGCTTCACCAAGGCATGTGTGAGCCTCGCGTTTCCCTTGCAGGCTTTTTCATCCTCGTTCGGAGAGGAACTCCCAAGTCTTGGGACTCGGCCATCCAGCACTCGCCTGGCAAATTGTCCTGCGTGGGAGCGCAGCACGGGGAGGTGGGAAGAAGGGCCTATTATGGGCCCGCTGAGACCCTCAAGCACCAGGAATGCAACCCATCCCCTTCCTCAGCCACCACAGCCCGTGTCCTTGAAGGCTGCAATTTCGTTGCTGGGAACGCACGGAGGCGGGGGCGGCACAGGCCGCCAGCTCAGCCGTTCCCTCCAAGTCCGCCTGCGCCTCCGTCTCCGTGAGGGCGTTCTTGGGACCACGGATGTGTTTCCTTTGGCTGGCACACCCAGCCTCCTGGCTCCTCTTGACATGCAAGCCCGTGGGCGTTTTGCTGAGTGTCTTGCGATGCCGCTTGCCAGGACAACCAAAGTCTCCACCGAGCAATCTCAGCGGAGGCTCTTCCTATCAGACGGAAAAGATGGATCCCCCCCACCCCACCCCACCGCCTTCATGAGAGCAAGCCTGGATTTAAAAAAGAGAGTGCGAGCCATGCCCATGTTCCACAGGAGGCCGCAGAGCGTGCACGGAAAGAGGCGTAAGAGCTGGCCAGGTGGCCGCCAGTGCACCAGGTGCTGCACCACCAGGGGGAGAGCAGCTCCCATGACTGGCAAGGCGCCCCCACAGGGCAAGGCTGGGAGGCCAGGCGAACCGCCCCCTCTAGTGGCAAAGCAGGTGGCGCAGCCAACTGACCCCTCCTCCCAGCAGGGGGCTGGCAGTGGGGCCCCCTGGGGAGCCTCACAGGCTACTCCCCGTTCTTGGCATTGGCTGCAGTCAGAGGGTGGCGCTGCAGGACGCTCACGCTCACCCCGCTCAGGGAGCCCCGCAGCTCCTGCTGCCCCCCAGTGGCCCATCCGCAGGGTCGCTTCCCACCCTCCGAGTGGAGCAGAAGGCAGGTGCCGCCAGCCCTCCCGGTTGCGCTGAGGCCCCTGCCTGCATGAGCCCGAGGGCAGGCACACTCTCCGGAGAGCCATGCTCCCTGGGGAAGCAGCTGGTGCGGCTTTTCGGGGAGCTGGCTGGGATGCACCCCCAGGGGTTCCTTCCTCAGAGCCAGGCATTTTGGGGGGTTGCCAGTGTGGCACGAGCCAGAGGACGAATGCAGGAGCAGGAAAGGGTGGGGACTGCCTGGCTGCAGGCCGGCAAAGCTGGGCCCAGGTGACTTCTGTCCCCCCTTCAGAGCCGTGCGTCCTCCTCTAATGGCCGATCGTGCTCTCCGTGCCACCGGGGAGTTGATTTACCTTCAAAACCAGGTGACAATCGGGAGGTGCCCTGACAACTCAGCGGTGGGGTGGTCCTTCCTGGAGGACCCACTTTTGTACGTGTCTGCCAGGTGGGTATTTTAGACTGGATGATTGTAAGAGCTGGACTAGATGGCAGCCATTAGATCGACCTGCAATACGGAGAGGGAAAAAACTCAGCCAAAAACTCGTACGTGGTTCGTGCATGTGAGGACTCGGAGTTCTTGTTCGGGTTTCACTTTTGCTTACTTGCTTTTGGCTGTTTTAATTGCAAGAAGATGCTGGTCTGTATTAAGGAAGATGCTTATTTTATTAAGGGAAGCGATGTTGTACGCTTTGCTGTCGTCGCCTGCCTCAAGTGGGAGCAGCTGAAATTGCAGCCGTGCGCAAGTGGCACCTACTTCCTGAATCGGGGTCCTCGGACTTTTCCACCAGGGGGCCAGCTGCAAGGAGCCGGCCGGCACGGGGGCAGAGGCGGCGGGGGCAGGGCGCGCGCTGAGGCGGGAGCGGGCACACAAGGCAGCGGCTGGCTCACTTGGGGATCGTGTTCTCCGAGCGAGCAGACCGCTGCCTCCCCACACTTGGGGCGCGGTGGGTGGTGGCGGGCGTGTGCGTGCGCAGGGGGTCCAAATGGGCATGGCGGGCCACATCTGGCCCCCAGGCCGTAGTCTGAGGACCCGTGTCCTGAACCTTGGATCCTTGGTTGCCTCAGACCAGTCATTAGCCGGATCGGCTGAAGCCGTTTTTGCGTGGAACTGTGATGCTAGGGCACGTTCCCCTGGGTCTGCCAGACCTGACACCATCGCTGAGCACCAGTCTCTGGCCCTGCCAGGTGTCTTTTCACTCCGGTGGGGCGGGGGGGGGGGTCTCGCCGCTTTGGGTGTGCTTGGTGGAAGTCCTGCAGGAGTGCATCCGCCCCAGGTGAACTGGAACAAGTGCCGGAGCATCAGGACTTTGGGCAGAGCTGCCCAGGGTGGGAGGGGCGGAAAGCGCCCGGGAGGCGCATGCACCAAGCCAAGTGCGGAAGGCAGCAGTGACTCCCCGCGCAGCAACAGCGCTGCCACCATTCACCCCCCCGCCCCCCGTTTTGTGAGGCAAGCCCAGCTCCCGCTGCCCCACCTGCCTCATCACGCTCCCCCCCCCCCCCCGGATCTTGCGGGCTTCCAGTGCTAATCAAGAGTGGCAAGATAAACCAGAGGGAGCTGTAGGGGATTCCCAGCCCAAGGAACAGCTGCAGTTCATTCAGACATGCGGGAAACACACGCGGGGTGTAGGCAGCCCCCAAAGGGACTATTCAGACAGTCTGTACAAGATGCTTGTGTAACTGTATCAGTTACACACATGGATTGCTTTAAAGGGGGGAATCATGCCAGTGTTTTGTTAGAGGCACACAGGAGCAGGGCTGAATGGATGAAGATAAGGCCACCCAAAGAACTGCTTCCAGGACAGGCACATGGTAGCACGTCCACGGTGTGCCCCCAGAGGAAGACCTTTCGGGACAGGTACATTGGCGCATCTGATGTGCATGGGGAGAGCAAGACCTGCAACATGGATTCCTGCCCGTGGGAGTCCCATTCCTGACCGGGAATCCCGCCCGGAGTCCAAAGCTTTCCACAGTCAGATCCCAGCAAAGCTTTCGCTTATCCGGGCCTGATGTGGGCGCGTGTTCTAGGCGCAGGAGGTGCAATGCTCCCGAATAAGCCAGTCCTTACTTCTTACAAAAATACTCCCAGTCTGGAGTTTTGCATGGCCTGGTTTCTGAGCAGGCCTGCTCTGAGGGTGGCTATACAAAGGTACAGATCTTCGAATGCTCTTAGACCTTATTCCTGTGTTCCAAAGTCTGCTCTTTTGCGTGGCTCCAAGAATATCATGTCTTATTTCAATTATCATCATTCCCATGGTTACCGCTGAGTGGATTCTTCCCTCCTGTTCCTTCTCTGTGGAATGGGAGTTGCTGCTGGAACAGGACAAAGCAGGTCCAAAGGAGTATTTTCTGTGGCTTATGATTTCTGCACATACCCTTTGCCTGCTTCGGGCTCAGATTCTCTTGGATCCCCCTCTGTTCCAGGGTAATGGGCTGTTGAGGGATGAAGGATGCGTCCCGCACCTGGCCAGGGACGCTGCCTCTGCTGGCTTGCCCTCCATCCCATTAGTCGGAGCAAAGATTGACGCTCGCCTCCTTGCCTGCAGGCTTTGTGCAAGGCGTTCTGGGACGGATGAGTTTTTAGGGCGTGAGTTCCTGGGAAATACGGGTTTTCTCACCCACGGGGACGATGCCCGTGAGGCTTCTCTTATTAGGCTCTGCCTTGTCGGATGCGTATAGACCGAGAAGAGCCCTGCTGTGCCCTGCCCTGCCCTGCCCTGCCCTGCCCTGCCCTGCCCTGCCCTGCCTGTCCGGTGCCGTTTTGCCCAGGCGTGACTGGGAAGGCAGTGAAGGGAAAGGATTCGGTTGGAGTGGCATGGACTTCGTAGCAGCGTGGAGGATGCAGAGGCACAAACTGTCGAGTCGCCTGTATGCTTGCAACCCCGGCTCTTAAGGTAGGTGCTGTGTTATTGTTAGTGGCAGGGGTTGTTTAGAAAAACAATGCAGAGTGGGGAAGTTACTGCGTGCTGCTTTTCTCTTCCGCTTTGTGACATGTGTACATTTCTGGCAGATTGTCAGATGGGAACTGTGCCTGGAGACCCCCCTCTTGCACACGCGTGTGTTTCTGTCGTGCCGTTCTAATAAGTCTATAGCTTTTCTTTACCACTAGCATGCCGGTTTGTTTCACTAGGCTCCGACATGGCCAAGTGGAAAACCCATTCCACTAGGTTTTCCTTAAGTCTGTTACACTGGACCTCAGCACCCTCGGCTCGGCTCGGCGGGATCTGGCATCTGCCTATAAACACACCGACGATGGCACAGCGCACACGTCACAACAAGCGGGGGGCTGAGTCCTGACTGTGAGTTGAACAAGAACGAGCAAGCCGGCTGCAGGCTCTGCTGACTGATTGCTCCCCCCACAAGCATGTGGGGTCACCGACCCACAGGCACATGCAAATTTCGAACTCTGTTATTTGGGGGGAGGACCTCTCTCCTAATGTCCATGGCACTTCTATTCCTCCCCCCCACCCCCACCAAACCCATGCCTTTTAAACTGTGACTATCAGAATACTGTATAGGCAATGGGTGGGGATTAAAGTCAGAATACAGTTTAAGTGTATGCCCAGTTTAAAGTACACACTTTAAGGACTTCCTGTTTTGTTTTTAACTGAATTGAAAGCTGGACTCTTAAACTAGACTTAGGTTTATGCCTAACTTTTAGCTTTTAAAGATGTAAAGCTGAGCCCATTCTGAGCTTTAATTGAAGCCTAAGTCTGCATCTTGTTTATATGACCTTTCCACTGGCTAAACCTACAGCATGGGCATCGTTGTTGATGTGGATATTAATATATGGTAGTAGTTTTAGTTATTAGTTTCCTACCCCATATCTGAACAGGTGTTTGCTCCAGGTGTCTGGCTGAGTTTTGCTGCAAGCACTCAAGACTACTATGCTAAAGGAGAGTCGGAAAACCATGTCCCTCTGCAGAGATCTCTCCCCTGAGGTTTAGCTTCCTAGTTGCAAGTTGCTAAAGACGTACAATTCTGAAGTTCAGTTCTGCTTGCTCAGGTGCTGCAGCAGGGCTGGCCCCCTCGCAGGGAGGCGTGCTCTGGGCAAAGACAACCCGGGCTCTTCGCTGACGCCCTGCAAAAGCCATTTCCACAGCAGTGCCCTGAAAGCCCCAGAAAAGGGGGGAAGGCATTCAGGACATGTGTGTCCGTGCTGCCATGTGGCCGGGGAAATCGTGAGGCCTTCCATTTTTGACCCCTGATCTGGGCTTCCTTTCAATCCTGCCCCCTCCTCCCCTGCACTGCATGCGGCTGATCAATTCTGCTCAACTTCCTCTTCCTGTCTGCAAGGGGATGTGTATGGGGGGGGCATTTTTTAAGCTGGAGGCCCTGCCTCCCCCCCCCCCCAGCCTTTGGAGGAAGGTTCTTCTGGCCCCCATCAGCTGCTTCTTGCTTGCTTTGCTTCTCAGGGAGGCTGCTAGGGAGGAGCTGGTGCTAACACATGAATGGAGGGAGCCGTTGGTCAACCACGCCATGTTTTCAAGATGAAGAACTAGCAACATGCACGATTTTTTTCATGTGTGGGTGGACTTATAAGCATGTTAAAGCGTCCTTGGACTGAGAACAACTATAAATGACAGTTGCAAATGCTGGTCATTCCCTGTGACATCCCTTTGCTTATAAGAAGAAGTCCAGCAAACGTGGAAGTAGTTTGAAGCAATCTGTCTCCAAATCAGCTCTTTGAAAGAAAACATAAAACCCCCGCAGTCTTAAAGTGGCCTCAATGGACCTGCAAGTCTAATTGGATCCACCAAGGCAATTCTGAAGTTGTCACGGCGTGATTTCTCTTAAATAAACAGAACAGCTTCAACAGGACGATTTACCCATTTGGTTGGGTTATGATGACCTTCCAAAAGAAGCGTATCTTTGCAAAGAAATGTAGCAGCCTTTTTCTGGCTTGATCGCACAAGCATCAAAGGAACGGAAGAGAAGGAGGGAGTCAACACAACTGGTTTCAATCACATAGGAGAGTCAAGCTCATCTGACCGTTATCTGCTCTTTGACGTGTAAAGGAAGCAGAGAATCACCACAAGGGCAATAATTGTCAAGATGCATCTGCCACGGATAGCTTTATTGCACGAACGGTGCGGATTTGACTGAGCCCAGTGTGTGTCCACCAGGAATAGCCAATTATTCCGATGGAACCTTTGCTTATTTTTAAGTGATAGTCCTATCAAAGACGGTTCTGTGGGCTTTGACTGCTTCTGTAGGATGTGGCTGTTCCTGTGGCAAGAGGGGGGCAAAGGGACGAAGAGGCGTTGCCTTTGTTTGGGCCCCTCCTTGTAGGTGTTCGGCACGGCCTTCCTGTCCTTGACTTCCACCAGGAGCTTGTCTTTTGGTTTGGAGCTGCCTTCTCTGGAAATCCCCTTCCCTTTTGTGCAATGTTCCTGGGATATAGTGGCAGCGCTAACACATGCGCCCTGGATGGCTTCCCTCCTTTCGTGAGACCTGCAGGGCACGACTGGGCAAAGGCCCTTTGCCACTGAACCTCTGAACAGGTGAGTGGACCTGGGACTGGCCGGCTTCCTCCGCTCCAGAAAATGCCTCCTCCCTCCTTCTGCTCCACCATGGGACCCCAAGTCTTTCCAGAGGGTTTAGGGCCACTGGAACAGTGTGCGATGGGCACAGATGTGGGAGGATCACCCCAAATTGGGCCCATGCCGATCCCAAGTCAGACCCTGGAAAGCTCGCCCTTCCATCAGCAAACCTTCCATATCCAGAGAGGCTTTTCAGAAGAGGATGCGAAGTGTTCCTTCAGCGAACGTCTTTAAGGTCTTAGGATCCAGCTGGGGCCTACAGCAATGTTTGGAGTGGCAGACAAGTCTGGTGGACTTGAGCAGGATCTGTCCTCAGGATCGGCTCTCGGTGGGGGCCACACAAGAAGCAGGGGGCCATTCCAAGGGCCCGGAGCGGGGCATTTCTGTCTTTCTTTCCTCCCGCTTGATCCCCAGGCCCCGTGTTCCAGCCCCGGCTACAAGGCTCCATTACTGCACGGGGCTTCCGTCTTCTGCAGGGCGATCATCCAAACGGGGACACACAGCTCCGGAAAGCCATCTTGCTTCTGCTGTCTCAGGACGGCGAGTCCGCTCTTTGCAATCAGGCTGTGGAGGATGTTCAGATCTCGGATCACGCTGCTGTCCAGCGAGTCGAGGAGACAGCCCTCGCGGGCCACGTTATCCTTGAGGATGATCACGCCGTTTTCCTTCAAGCCGTTCTGGCAGCGGATTAAAAAGCCCACCAAGTCTTTATCTGTCAGGTTTCCTGCGGGACATAAAGTGAGTCAGGACCGCATCTTTCATTGGACCGAGAGCGCTGCTACGTGAGCCTTGCCAAAGCACCTGGTTATTAGAGGCACCGGAATTGTATTGGCTGCTGCAGACTTTGTAAAATTTTGCCACAGGTAAGAGAAAAATAACGGTGGGAGGGCACAGAAAGGAAAGTGTGTGTCTGCAGAGCAGAAAGCTCACTTTCAGATTTCTGAAAGACAGGAGGACAAAATATGGGGGTTAACGGGGCGAACCTGGGCTCAGGAATGCTGGGGGTCATAAAACTTTTTTCAGCCTAAATGTGTACAGGGGTTGCTTTCCTTTCTTGACAGTCCTTCTGATCACAACTGTGCAACAAATAAAGCTTTGCCTAACACTGCACAACCCCCGGGTTTCCCAGCCGTGCTCCAGTGGAGTGAGTCTAAGTCCCGCTTGGGCTTTTCCCACCCGGCCCCACGGGAACTTGGTTTTCCAGCTTATAAGTACCACACTCAAGTTGTTGGAGAGGTTTGTTGGCAATGTCAGGCCACTGCAAGAGGACTCTGTGTGGTGCGTATGCTGGTGTAGATGGAACGCTGACCCTGTGGGTGCGGAAATGATACACACACAAGGGATTTCGCGTCCTCGCAGAGGGTAGCTTTTGCGTTCCAGCGGAGTGCCGCACGGGTATCCTTCCACCAAAGAGCATTCCTCTTTTGACAGCTCCCAGGTCCTCCACCACCCCCTGCTCCGGATTAGCCGAGCCCAATCTCACCTTCTACACGTTTCCCCATGAAAAGAAAAACCCGATTGGGCAAGTCCAACGTCCGCCTTCTGCAAAGTCAGCGGCTGCAAGGGCGGCTGGTGGCTGTCCTTCAACGCAACCCGTTAGTCGTGCTTTTATGTCAGAGCTGAGGCTGAGAAAGTGGCCCACAAACCAGGCAGCCCAGCAGGAATCACCGTCCAGCCTTCCAGGTGGTTTTTGCAGGAAGGAAGGACGGCCGGGCGGGCGGGAAGGGGGCTGCAAAGGGGCCGCCCCGGGGCAGGCCGTCGCCAGGCCTTTCCCTGCAGGACCCAACGCTGCATTCACACCTGCTGTCCGACTCACCACATCCCCACTGTGGGCATGCCGGGGCGCGCTTGTGTGTGGATTATTCATCCGGGAAAACAGGCTGTGGGAAGAGGGTCACCCACCCCGCTCCTGGCACTATTGCTGCAGTCAACAGAAGATGGGCTCTGCCATGCCTTTCTGCTTTCAGGCACATTCTCGAAAAGTGTGACGCCTACATGCGAAGGCCGGTGCAGTGCCAGGACACGTACCAGAAGCCCCCAGCAGATCTGCTTCTGCGAGGAGCGTGCCGTCAGCCACAGGCCTCGGGTCACTGCTGAGATGCCTCTGCCCCGAGTCTCTGGCTCCTTCCCGGCATCCTCGTCTCGCCGCAAACACTGAGCGCCCCATCGCTCGGGCTGACCTGAATCTTCTGGATTCTCCCTAGGCAGCCCATCCTCTCACCCAGCAGGCGCTGCCTGCACCCACGGTCCATTTCTCTTCCCCGCGCATCGTTACACAGCGGCCAGGTGACAGGACTGACCTGAGACCCACTGAATCCAGATGACGTCGTATTTTCCGGGTGTTGGTGTGAATTCCTGGAGGCTGCAGCAGTGGTACGTGTCCACTCTTTCTCCCTGACCCTTTAAGTAGTTCTGAGCTTCTGCCAAAAAATTATCCATCATGTCCACCAACTCCACATGCCTGAAGAAGGGGAGGAGGACATGCTTGCTGACCCTTCCGATACCCGAGCCGCAGTCAAGGGCGAAGTCAGTGCCAGCTTTGCCTGGTCCCTGTCGAGATGCAAGACAACAACAACTTATAGCCTTCTGCTCAGACCACATCTTTGCCACCCTCGGTGAAGCAGATGAATGTTCTCTTAGAATCACAGAATCGTAGAGCTGGAAGGGGCCATGAAGGTCATCGAGTGCAACCCTCTGCTGTTGCAGGACACCAGTCACGCCCTCCCACTCAGAGGGCTGCCCCGTTTCCCCTTGAATGTCTCCGGTGTGGGAGAGCCCCCCACCTCTCTGGGCAGCCGGTCCCAGTGCTGTATTGCTCTGGCAGCGAGGAAGCTTTTCCTGATGTCCAGCTTGAACATAGTTGTGAGGACCAGGAGGAGAGAAGATGGCTCAGCTAACACCAGCTGGTGAGCCTGCACCCAGTCCACAGCTCAGGGCCAAACCTCAGACATGACTGGACTCGGCATTACATCTCAGAGAGTTCTTGAAAAATTAAGAGACTGCACAGAGGAGCCTCATGGTTATTGGGATTCTAGGATGCAATCCCAGCAAAGCATCCCCCCCCGTTCCACTGTGCAGCAGTTAGATGCAGGAGGAAAATTCCTTCAATCCGCACACGCTCGTTCCACTTTCAGTATTTGTGGGGAGCGAAAGGACTCGGTGCCTGCTTGCCTATTGCAGGACTGGAACCACCAAAACATGGAGTATACACCTTCGCACTGTATTTTGGAGCTGTGCGAAATTACAGCTCTACTTCAGGATGTACTTCAGGATGTTAAAAGAAATTCTGTTTCCTTCCTGTGAGACTCCCATGGATTGAACCGAGTTCTTATTTAATCACTTCCTATTAGGTGAAATTCAGTATAAGTTAAAAAATGTGAATCTTTCCTCAAAAACTTCACTGATGTTACTGGAATTCCTTTACGATCCCTCTGATTCTGACAGATATTCCTAGGCAACTTTGCTTGGGATTTTGCTTTACTGCAACTGCATGCAAACGCTGAGGCCAGAATAGATGCGAGGCAGGGACAGATGGGAACAAGGGGTGGGCCCTGTCCCAGCGTTTCCTTCTTCTGGGTTACAGCAGCCGTGCAGGGCTCTGAAGGACACGGGGGGCCTGGGCTCAGTGCACACTTCCCAAGCAAGCATGACAAGAATGAGAGGAGCGAAAAGAGATTTTATGGGATCTGTTGGCGACATACAGGCATGTGAGGGGGTGTCACATGGAGGTGGGCAGAGACCTGCTCTCCCCTGCAGAGGAAGGCAGGACACGCTCCAACGGAGCCAAGCTCAGGGAGCCAAGGTTCAGTTTGGATGCCGGGAAGCTCTTCCTGACAGTTAGGACCCCGAGGGTGTGGAATGGGCTTCCACGAGAGGTCGTTGAGGCCCCATCGGTGAGGGTGTTCAAAGATAGGCTGGACATGCACATGGTGGGCATGCCATGAGCAGAGCCAGCTGGAGCCGGGTCAGACTAGATGGCCTGGGAGACCCCTTCTGACTCGCTCTGTTTCTATGTTTCTATGCTCAAGAACAGTTCGATCGCAAGGGAAAGGGCAATCTACTTGGAGTACGTGGCGGAGTCCCCTTTTCTACCTTTGCTGGCAAGGCGGCCATGACAGATGCCCATTGGATCGAAATTCCCACTGCAGTTGCCGATTGGTACATTAGAATCCAGGTAGTTGCTGTGCTCACCTGGGAGGCAGGGCTACCTGGGGTTGGGCTGGGAGCAGTGGTGGGGATTTTGCCATCCCTGGCCACATGGATGGCTCTGGCTTAGGGACGTGCCCAGGTATGTCCTACAACTCCACATTCCAGCATCGCAGCAAGGTGATGAGAAAGGCTTGCTTGGCCTTCCATTTATCCAGCCAGGACTGCCCTGTTTGAGCTGCTTCTTCACCCACAGTGAAAAAGATCGGATTCAGTGATCTTGTCTCCCTGCAGGTTAGTGAGAGATCTTCACTGGCCCCCTGGGAAAGGGTCAGAGCTAGGCCAGGATGGGGAAAACGGCAGCCCTCAGCCTGTGCTGCCCAAAGTCAGGGATGATAGGCGTTGCAGTTTAACAGCACCTGCCGGGCCGGTGGATTTCCATGCTTATGTTAGGTATTACTCTTACTACTCAAGCCTTGTCTGATCAAACTTAATTTTTAAAGAAGGACACATACCACGTATCTGCTGTTTAATGACTAACGTGGACTGGTTGGTATGCCACTTGCAGATATACCTGAGGGATTTGATCTTTGACGAATTCAGCATGAAATAATGTGATTTGCACTCTGTGATAGGTTGGAACGTAGCTGTCCGTTGGATTTTGCAGTATTCCGACTGCTGCGATGCAGTTCTTAGCACTTTAGCCACATCAAGATGCATAGTTAAATATATTTTCTAGAAGAAAACATAATCTCAGTGTTGTCTAGAAAGATGTACTTAAGTGCATATCTTGAGTTGGGGGTTGCTTCGGTTTGTTAAAGCTTTGGGTTAGTCCTGCTTCTCTTACAAGGGATCCGACCGTCCCTGAGAAATTCTTATGATTTGTAGACGTGAGGACCGCTGAAATGACCGGAGATTCCCGTGCAAATGCAGCTGTGCAGCTCTGACATAGCACTGGCGGGATTAAGTTTAAGCTGGAGTCCAAAGCCGGCCCCGAGTCACGAAAGCGACGGTCGTGGGAGCGAGGTCAGGGCGGAGTTTGGCTCTCAGTCGCCTCCCTTTCACATGCTCACTGGCGCATCATGTCAGTCACTGGCACCTCTGATTGCTTCGGCGATTAGTTACGAAGGTCAGGCAAAGGGCAGGCAGATGGAATCATTGCTAAAAATATTGTAGGGGGTACGGATCCTTGCATAGAGGAGCCTTAGAAAAAGCTCATTGGGCATCCTGACCCTCCTGCCTTTTTTGTACAAGAAGTCATGAGAGGAGGAGTCAAACACTCTGGTACCAAGAGGTTCTCTCCCCACAGGTAACTGTGGTCAAAATGGCAGCCATTTTGAATATCGTTCCCTTGAGACCGTGCTCCTCTTCCCGAGGCGTGCAGAGGGCAAGATTTTACACCGTTACACTGGGAATGGAATATTTTCTGCCATCTTCCAATTTATAGAAGGTGTTTATCAGGAGCGTTTGAAGCTGAATCCTAGAGGGCAGAGAGCACACCCGGGCGCAACAACATGCACATGTCGGTGCACCACAGGAGAGAGCAGCTCTAGCCGTGGCCAGCAGCAGTCTCCCAAAGGTGCAGGGAGACAGGCAGAGGATAACAGGCGCGGCCTTGGATGTCAATGCGACTGCCCAGAGTGTGGGAAACAAGCAGCGCTTGCTTGTGTTCTTAGTATAGGAGCGTGAATAGGACCTGATGGGTAAAACGGAAACACGATGGGACGACTCCCATGGCTGGAATTCAGCAACTGGAGGATGCGGAAGGGACAGAAAGGGAGGTGGGGTCACACTATATGTTGAAGATCCATATTTCTGCACAGACGTACAGGAGAATGTGCTTAGTACCCATCAAGAGCATCTGGATGAATATGATTGGAGCAAGGAATGAAAGGAACGCAGTGGTTGGAGTCAAGAAGAAGGTGAGGATGAAACTTTTGAAAAGGCAATAGCTGGCATTTCATGGACACATGATGTTGTTGTTCTGGGGGACTTCAGTTCCTCTGATAACTGCTGGGAGACAAATTCTGCCAAACATGGCTCCTCCGAGAGATTCCTAACATGTGTTGTTGAGAACTTCCTCCAGCAGAAAGTGGAGGAAGGAACTGGAGGACTGGCTATCCTTGACTCAGAACATAGAAACAGAGCGAGTCAGAAGGAGCCTCCCGGGCCATCCAGTCTGACCCCCGGCTCCAGACTTGATTCTAACCAACAGGGAAGACCTAGTGGGAAAAGTGGCAGTTACAGTAACACTGGGAGAAGTAACCATACTTGAATTCTTGATCTTAAAAGAAGCAGAAGCCAAGTCTAGCCAAACATGTACCCTGGATTTCAAGAAGGCCAATTTTAATAAACTCAGAACAATGGTAAGTTTTATTTAAAGTGGCGAGTGACTTCATGAGAAAAGCAGTCCAAGAAGGGCGGAAATATTTAAAAAGGGAAATTCTAAAGGTGCAATTACAAACAATTCCAACAAGGGAAAGGGGTAGAAGACGACAGAAGATGCCCAAGTGGCTTCAGAAAAAGCTTAGAGATGATGTGAAAAAAAGGGCATGTGCAGGAGGTGGAAGGAAGGCCAGGCTGCAAAGGAAGAAGACAGGCAGGTAGGAATTGCAGGAAGGCTAAAGCTGGGAATGACCTGAGGCTAGTGAGGCATGCTAAAAGAGCCTTCTTCAGTCATGTCTATAGCAAAAGACGTAGGGAAGAGATGGGGGTTCAGCCACACAGCGTGGAGGCCAAAATGATAGCAGACGGCCAAGAGAAGGCAGAAGTGCTCAGCTCCTGCTTTGCCTCCGTCCTCTCCTGAAAGGGGATCTCTGACCTTCCTGAGAAAAGGCGAAATTACATGCTGAAGGCACAGGGTGGCAGCTCAAGATTGATAGGCATATGGGCAAGGATCAGCTAATTAGTTTGAATGAGTTCAAATCTTCAAGGCCCAATGAACTGCATGCAGAAGAACTCTCACAACCACTATCTATTATCTTCGAGAAATCCTGGGTGAGGGGAAGTGCCGGAGGACTGGAGGAGGGCTCATGTTGCCCCGTCTTCAAGAAGAGAAAAAAGAAGAACCTGTGAACCGCAGACCAGTCAGCCTGGCATCAATCCCTGGGAAATTTCTGAAGCAGATTATAGAGCAGTCGGTCTGTAAACACCTTGAAAGCAATGCTGTGATTACTAGAAGCCAACATGGATTTTTCAAGGATAAATCTTGTCAGGGTGATTCCCTTTGTTGATTGGGTGACATCCCTGATGGGTTGTGGGAATACTCTGGATGTGTATTTTGGCTTCAGCAAAGCTTTTGACCAAGCGCCCCAGGAGATCCTGATGAGCAAACCAGATCGAAGTGGACTAGATGGAACAAGTGCCGGTTGGAGCCACAGTTGGCTACAGAACTGGACTCGAGGAGCGCCCATGACTGGCACCTCCTCAGACTGGGGAGAGGGAGCAAGTGGGGCACTGCAGGGCTCAGTCCGGGGCCCAGCGCTCTTCAGCTTTTTAAGGAATGATTTGGATGAGGACACGCAGGGTCCGCTTCTCAGATTTGCAAGCCATGCAAACTTGGGCAGGATGGCTAAAACCTGGAAGACAGAAAGGGAGGTCAACGAATCTTGATAGGTCGGAGCAGGGCTTTTTTTGTCATCGAACGCACCGGAACGGCGTTCCGGCACCTTTTTTTCCAATGGATTTTACGAAGGGATTTTGAATTGCCTGTTGGTGTAGCACATCAGCAGCAAACATCATTAACATCGTGCCTGCGGGCCGCTTTTGAGTCCGTGCTGATAGTGAGTGCTTACTGCCCGGCGGCGACCAGTATTTTATGTATGTATAGAAGGACTGGCTTTATGTGTGTGTAGTGTGACAGGCTTTACACTAAAAATCTTTTTTAGTGTGAAAGTGTGACCCCAAGATGTGAGTTCTGGCACTTTTTTTTTTTTTTTAAACAAAAAAAGCACTGGGGTGGAGTGCTGAGCTGAAAACAACAGAAGGGAATTCAATAGGGACAAATGCACCTAGGAAGAAGTCATGAAATGACTTTGTGGGAACTCCTGCCCCTCCCTCTGAGAACAAGAGTAAAAATGTGGCTGCTCTCTAACTACCGAAGGAGCAGCTCGCTCTCCAAGCTCAAATCCACCCTGAGCATGTGAGTGAGTTAGAGAGGATTAAGTACCACTTGAGAGCCATTTAAGATAACCAAGCAGCACTGAAGTGAATTTATTGCCTGTAATCCTTTTTCTGGCCCGCAGCCCATTGAGAGGAGTTACAAACCTTTACAACTAATCCATTTAGTTTCTGATTGATAGGCTAGGCCAGGCAAGGAATTGCTCTCGTTGGTGAAAAGGCTGGCTCCCCTCAAGCGAGCGGCCTCGCCACCGCGGGGCAGTGTCTGGGCGTGGGGCACGCAGGCAGCCTGGACTCTCAGAAGCAGAGCCTGGGCTGCAACCCCTGAACTGCGCAGGGAGGGGCAGTTGTGAGGAGCAAGACCCAAGGGATGCTTATGCCCTTCCTGCCCTCCCGCTCTTCTCTGCTCAGGTTTGTCTCCCCCAGGTATTTTTCTTCCCGGTTTTGATAGATGTGTCTGGAATCCCGACCATGGGAAAACCGGCTGGAGAGGGGAGCTCAGGGAGGAGCTCTGGGCCAGGCACAGACTCTCAGCCCAACCTGCCTCACAGGGTTGTTGTTGTGGGGATAAGATGGAGGAGGAGGTCAGCTGCCTTGAGCCCTTTGTAGGAAAAAGGCAGGCTATACATCGAAATAAACAAATAAATGAGGCTGTGGCTGGAGAGATGCCAGAGACCTCTGCTCCGGCAGCTGCTTCCCCCTTCCGGGGCGAGCCCGGCACCCTCACCCCACAGCTGTTTTGATACATCCACTGAAAATACCTAGGCTGTTTCTGCACGAGCCTGCGAGCCTCTGCTCGGCGCAGGCTCCTGCTTGCAGACGCTCAGGGATTCAGGCAGGCTCCTTCACACGTTTTGCCCAGGGATCTCCTTTCTCTGCTTTTTGCTATCTTCCGTTGCACAACTACAACGCGAGGCCATGATACAGCGCAAATGTGAGGATACACCAGGGCTTAGTGCTGCCATTCACAAAACTCCCAGACCCTCCTTGTTGGAAAGAGCAAAGTTGGTAATAGTTAGAAATCAGGGAATGGCCCTGGAGGATGGCAGTGCCATCCGCAACGAGTGCGAGCAAGTGAGCGTACAAGGACACAACTTGCAGGAAGGCTTGCAGGCTCCCGGGCACATCCAAGGCTCAACTGCCACCTTAGCTGCTCTCTTCCTTCTGATCTATTTAAAGAATTCTAACTGTTGGCCTTGATCCGTTGCTCCTCGAGGGCTTCCTTGCGTCTCTGCTGGTCAGCCTGCACCACCTGCGTCCTTTTCATTAGGCAAGGCTTCCATTTATTTGAAGGAAGGCTTCTCTCGAATCGCTCCCTGGACTCTGTGCGCTAACATGCCTTTCCTCGCTTGGGCTATGCACTTTATCTGTGCTTCTATTCTACTGTCTTTGAATCATTCCCAAGCAATTTGAAGCAAATCAAACTTCCTGATCCTCCTCTTCAGCTTCTTCTGGACAGGTTCCCTGCTTTTTGAGAAGTTTTCTCTTTTGCTGCCCAATGCAGCCGTGCTTCACCTGCAGAGTAAACCTGATGCCGGCGCGGTCGCTGCTCCCTGATGGCTCCACATCGTTTCCCTCCTGTGCCCCGGGCAACCCTGCCAGGACTGGATCCAAGGTTGCTACCCCTCTGGCGGCCTCCACCACCAACTGCCCCAGGGCGCTGTCCATTAGGGCATGAGAAATGCAGCCTCTCTGCCAGAACTGGAACATGCACACATCCAGCCCCTGTGGGGGCAGTTGGAGCCCCCCATTATTTCAGGACTGCCTGGCCTCATTCTCCATCTCAAGACCACCATGAGCATTCTGGTCCGAGGGACAAGAGCCGATTCCCAGGACTAAGCTAGTGCCGCAGCGCAGCCAGGAAGGGTCACCCCTGGTGCTTCTGCGGAGCAAGGCTCACCCTCTGGATCATCAGCCCGGCCGCACTCCATGGCACCCTTTTCCTTTTCGCAAAAAACTTACGTTTCCCGTCACCTCCCAAGGGAAGGCCGGGATTACGCTCCGCATTTCCAGCCAGAATGCACATCGCAGCTGAGAGTACTCAGCAGGTGAGGCGGAGTGGCGCACCGCACCGCGGGGAGGCTGGGGTGGAGCTGCACGATCCCCCAAGCCACCTTGCAATTTGAGAACGTCCTCCCAGATTTGCTCTTGTCAGGACACAGTGAGTGAAGGCGCTCTGCAAGAACAGCTGCGCACGCAAGGTGGATCCTGGTCTGACCAGAATCCTTGCTGCCAGGCTTGTCCTTCCGATATGCTGATGTGCTCCCGCCCTGGAGCTTCTTGCTCTGGGGGTGTCGTGCCGCCGCTCTTCCCCCGTGTGCCTCCAGCAAATGGCCTACGTGGTTCCCACCCTCGCCTCCGAACTGTGTAAGCAGCTGACGGGCTGCAAAAGCGTCTCATAGAGACGCCGTCTGGGGGCCCCTTTGGGGGCTGCCCACACACCGTGCGCATTGCCTGCACGGACTGCAAACGTTCTTCTGCAGGGACACCCCGGGGGCGGACCCCTTCTGGCGTCCTTGCCAGCCTGCAGCCAGCACACGTGACCGCGGGCTCCGCATGCTCTGCTCGGAATGGAGGCATCGCCAGGAAATCCAGGGCTCGGGTATCCCAGCACGTGCAAATGGCAACAGTGGGCAACTCACCCCCACAACGCTCCGGAGGAATTCCCGGGAAGACTGGGTGTCGATGTTGGACAACTCGACGAAGTCTCCCATCATGCCCTCCTCCGACGCTTGCACCGCCCTGTAGAAGTGCTTGGCCCTGGCATAGAACTGCATCTCGCCATCGATCACCTCGCTTGTCAGAGCGTACAGTTTGACTGCAGGGGCACAAGAGCAGTGGCTGAGCGGCAGCTGGGCTACCAGCTGAAACCGCGTGCCTGCGTGCATTGCAACGCATCCCCACGAAAAGAAAGAGGGTCCAGAAAGTGGGGAGAGGGCTGCTGGCGATTGCCCCCTCCCCGTCGACACGCAACCGTGAGAAGGGAGAAAACCTCGGGGCTCCTGCAGTGTTCAGGGGAGATTCCCGTGGGAGGGCCCCGGGGCAGGGCAGGGGGCACAGCGCACTCTTCCCTGGATCATGTGCATCGCATGCGGGAGCATCCTCAAAGCAGGCTGCAGCGGGCCGGCTTGGTAAATCCGGGGGCTCCTGCGTGAGACACACGCCCCGCTGCTGCGTGCCCAGACCTGCTGGCTCCCTCAGGAAGGGGGGATCCCACGCAAGACGGGAAGAAGTGCGCTGCCGGTAACGCACAGCAAAGCAGACTGTGAGAGCGGGGCGTGTAGGCTCTGTCCCGAGGGCGCACCGAGGCCATCTTGCCCGCCCCACATGCATCAGCTGAACCATCCGTTCCATGCAAGCATTTTTAAGGCAGGGCAGAGTCTCCTGCGCATGCGCTTATTTTGCGCAGAAAGAGCTGCCCTGCAGAGGGCGAGGCTGCACGCGAGGGGTGCTCAAGATCCGGGGCAAGCACCTCGCCTTGTGGCACGCGTTCTGTGGACCGTATTGCCTGCCCCTTCCTTTCCGCAGGGATATGGGATTCCTTTCGGAAGCAAGCTTTCCACGGACACCCCAACCACCAAGGCCTGATGCAGCCTTCCGGCTGACTCACCCAGAGGCACCTTCTCCAGCAGGTAGAGGTAACTCTGGAAAAAATCGTTCCGAATTGCCTTGTGCAAGACGAAGGACATGCTGTGTCGACACAGCTCCTCGTCGGTCTTGTGCCAGCGAGATCTGAAGGCCGAGTGGGCTGCCTTGTACTCCATGGCGCTGGGAATTTTCTAGAAGAGGTTGCCCGGGTAGCAGCCCAAGTAGGACTCCCCCATCCCACCCGAGGGCTGGAATGGTGTCATTTAAACCAGGGCCACCTCTGTCATTCTATATTCGGGCACATGTCTGCCGCGGCTCCTGCCATTTGCTCGGAATATTTTCTGGAGTGTCGCGCTCCTAAATAAGCAGGTGCTGGGAAGTGCTAAAGAGCCAGATTGCTTAGGCAGGGAAAAAGTAAATCTGCTCTCAGTGAGGCCACTTCAATTAGTGTTCAAAATCTCATTAACGTCTTGAAAGGGAGAGGAACATTGTCCAGGGATTCCTCCCACTCTGGTACGGCAGGCAATAATCCCCACAGATGGCCGTCCCGCCGCCTCCTGAATGCCTCCTTGTGGGAGGGCCCACGGCCTCCCAAGCTCACTGCTTCCACTGTCCTGTTCCTCTAGCAGTCCGCGAGTTCTGGGTTTCCTGTGGCTTGAGCCCATTACTCCATGTCCTACACTCTGGCATGATGCAGGAGAGAGCTGGTCTTCATGATGACACCTTCGGTGTACCATGAAAGAACTAGGACCTCCTAGGCGTGTACTCCACCTGTGAGCGTGTGGTCCATGTTCCGGACCCGGTGAGGCTCTGACAGTTTACTGACTCTTGGTGTGTCCTGAAGCTCCAGAGGATCCTGTCTGTGCCCACCCACAAGGGGCATGCAAAATGACCCCCACTATTCTGACAAGGCGTTTCGCAGTCTCCTCGTCACTGTCCATCCCAGTGGCTACTTCCCTTTAGACTGTGCCTTCCCTTTGACCAGTTACGAGCTCTGCTCTCCAACTTTCCAGCAGATCATGCCATCTAAGCAAGAAGAAAAGGAAGAATCGCTTTGGATTTTTCAAACATGCATCCGTTTCCTGAACATTTAAGCTGTCAAGATGCCACTAAGAAGTGGGATCAGGGCTGTGGAGTTTAGCATGCCTGTTAGCTCAGCACTGGCATTACCGGCAGAGAGCTCACGATGTTTCTGAAGGGTTCCCCTCCATGTAAAATGCCTGGGTTCTGTTTGTGGAACCCAGGCCATGCACTCAGTTCTACCCATGAAGGAGAAACAAAGTGAGTGAAAATGATTTATTTTACAAATTAAAAATGTTAATTAGCAATGAAAGTTGGACCATAAGGAAGGCTGAGCGCCGAAGAATTGAGGCCTTTGAATTGTGGTGCTGGAGGAGACTCCTGCAAGTCCCTTGGGCCGCAAGGCGATCAAACCGGTCAGTCCTAGAGATCAACCCTGACTGCTCTTTAGAAGGCCAGATCCTGAAGATGAAGCTCAAATACTTTGGCCACCTAATGAGAAGGAAGGACTCCCTGGAGAAGAGCCTGATGCTGGGAACAATAGATGGCAAAAGAAGAAGGGGACAGCAGAGGATGAGGTGGCTGGATGGGGTCACAGAAGCAGTCGGCATGAGCTTGGGTGGACTCCGGGGAAGGTGGAGGACAGGAAGGCCTGGAGGAGTGTTGTTCATGGGGTCGCGATGGATCAGACATGACTTTGCAACTAACAACAACAATGTAATAAAACCCACCAAAAATAAAGTTGCTTGCCAATTTATGTGGCATGGTGTTTTTTAGCTCCAAGAGTAGTTTCTGTGCATTCTTTGGGGCTCTAGTTCTGCTTCATGTTTCACCATCTCCTTTAACTTCAGCTGCCTTAGCTGACTCCTCCTTTGCTGCTTTCTCTTCTCCTGCGGGGTCTTCCTTCAGTTCTTCAGTGAAAAGTTGGGTCTAGAGCGCAGGTGGAGGAAATCACGGGATGAATCTGACCGAACACGCCTACGAGCTCACTATCGAGCCTGTGCTGTGGCGGTGAGGGCGGCAAAGAAGAAATTCTTCTCCGCTTCCATTGCCTCCTCACAGTGCCGTCCAGCGGAGCTCTTTCGTGTGGTACATGGGCTGGTACCTCCTGGCCCTAAGAAAGATCCCGTACCACCCTCGGCGGCCTGCTGTGACGACTTTGCCCAGCACTTTAAGGAGAAAATCGCTCAGATTCGCCACAAGCTGGACTCCACAAGTGATTCAGATCCTTTAGGGAAGGTGCCAATGACTCCGTCTGGTCAGATATTATTGGATGAATTTCAGTTACTGCGGCCTGATGATGTGGACAAGGTGCTTGGACGAGTCCGTCCCACCACGGGCTTACTTGACCCTTGCCTATTGGGGCTGCTGACCAAAGCCAAACACGGGATTGGTGCCTGGATCCTGGAGGTTATTAACGTCTCTCGGCATATAAATACTTTAAATAAATAAATAAAAGTACCCTTTGCAGCAGAACCCTGGGAGGAGGGACTGGGGGAACTCCTGTTACTCTGGCTGGTCTTCAGTTTCCCAAGTGTCAATAACACAGGGGTACAAAGCAGCCCCCAAACAGAAACATAGAAACAGAGCGAGTCAGAAGGGGTCTCCTGGGCCATCTAGTCTGACCTCCGGCACCAGCCGGCTCTGCTCACAACATGCCCACCATGTGCATGTCCAGCCTGTCCTTGAACACCCGCACCGATGGGGCCTCAGCGACCTCCCGTGGGAGCCCATTCCACACCCTCGGGGTCCTGACTGTCAGGAAGCGCTTCCTGGCCTCCAAATGGAACCTGGGATCCCTGAGCTTTGCTCCGTTGGAGCGCGTCCTGCCTTCCTCTGCAGGGGAGAACAGGGCTCTGCCCACCTCCGTGTGACACCCCCTCACATGCCTGCATGTCGCCAACAGATCCCCTCTGAGTCTCCCCTTCTCCAGGCTGAAGAGACCCAGTTCCCTCAGTCTCGCCTCATAAAGGGAAGACCAGTGGAACCGTAAGAACAACGAAGAGCACTGCAGGTGGAAGAGCACAGGCAACCTGAAGCAGAGATGGGGGGTGCAGAGCTGACGGAAGCCGAGAGAGAGAGGCCATCTTGGAGAAGGGCAGCCGTCAGGAGCAGAGAACACGCTGCTCTGGTGGACCCTCTAGAGCCAAGGCGCCACTTTCAGCCGCTGGAGGGCGAGACCAGCAGGTAGACGGCAAAACCGGGACATTTCTTGCGTGCAGGGGAGACCCTCTCACCCGGATGGCATTGCAAACATCACAATTAACTCCTGGTGTCTCTACGTTTTCATTTGCCAAGTGTATTTGCATTCACCAACTAAACTTAAAAAGCACTCATTTTATTGATTTCACATTATTATTATTATTTAGACTATTCATGTCCAGCCTTCCAATATCCATTTTTTTGCAAGACTTTCAGCCCTGTTCAACTCCTTTCAACCCTAACGTCATAGTTAACCAGGTCTCTAAGAGGTTGTCTCCAAGATGAAATCATGAAGACATTAAAGGATGAAAGATTTCCTCTAGTGGCTGGAGATTAGGAGTTTGATCAAGTAAGAAAGGTAAATAAAAAGGACCTACTTTACTAACAAAGGAAGCTTAAATTGTACTTTTAGTGGGTTTGGTTGTACTAAGCTGTCCTGGGAGGGTCATTTCTCGCTAAGAAAGCACCATATTAAGTTTATCAAATGTACACCTAAACATTGTGCCTTGGGGACTAGTAGGATGGTATTTCCACTGAATTAGTACAAAAGCTTGCAAGCAGCATTTACGTATAGACTGCATAAAACACCAGAGCTTTTCTTAATAACATCAGACCGTCCTTACTATAATGGGAAGTACAGTGACATCTTTTTAAAAAATGCTATTATCACTTTTCCTTGGAAAAGCTGCCAGTGCATAATGATTCTGTATCTCCTTTTGCATGGATAAGTCTTAATGTTCTTTTAAGGATTCTGATACCTTTAATACCAAACTCCTAATGATGCTCTAAGTTAATTTGGGTGGTTTTAGTTCTTCCCGATTTCTTTGTGGCTACAGAAGTCCTGAAGCATTTTTTTGGCGTCTCTGGAAATCATGGAGAAATTCCCGTATCATGAACAGAATATTTATTTACTATTGACTTCCTGCTCAAACACTGAGGGCAGTTTCTGGATTAAAAGAGACGCTGATGGTCCAGAGGATGACGGACTACCTCTCTCATACTGGTGCAGGAGGATCAGGTATAGTCACTGCAAGATATCCAGCTCTCCCTCTCGTTCTCCACCGATCCAGGTGAGGCGGTGGCTGTGCTGAACTGGTGCCTGGTCGAGGTGATGGGCTGGATGAGGGCCAACAAACTGAAGCTCAATCCAGACAAGACGGAGGTCCTGTTGGGGGGGGGGGGTCGGACTCTGGGGTGGGGGACCTTGTCCTGGACGGGGTTGCACTCCCTCTGAAGGACAGGGTCTGCAGCTTGGGGGTGCTCCTCGACCCGAAGCTGACCTTGGAAGCTCAAGTGTCGGCGGTGGCGAGGAGCGCTTTCCATCAGTTCGGCTGATCCATCAGCTGCGTCCCCACCTGGAGGACGATTGTCTAGCGACAGTGATGCACGCATTGGTCACTTCTCGATTAGACTTCTGCAATGCACTCTATGTGGGGCTGCCCCTGAAGACGGTCTGGATACTTCAATTGGTGCAAAATAGAGCTGCCAGGTTGCTGACAGAAACTGGGCGTTGTTCTCCTATAACCCCAGTCCTTTGTCAGCTTCACTGGCTCTCCATTGAAGTCTGGGCCCAATTCAAGGTGCTGGTGCTTACCTATAAAGCCCTAAATGGCTTGGGACCTGGGTACCTGAAGGAGCGCCTCCATCCATACTTGCCCTCCTGCCCTCTAAGATCGGCGGCAGAGGCCCTTCTCCAGGAACCCTCCGTGAGATATTAGGAGGGTGAGGACCCAGAGGAGGGCCTTCTCTGCGGTGGCGCCCCATCTATGGAATGCGCTCCCCAGAGAGGTCTGCCTGCCGCCGTCATTCTTTGCTTTTCAGCGCCAGGCCAAGACCTTTTTATTTAAATGTTATTTTAATTGATTGTTAAATTATTTATTGCTTTTATCTAACTCTGGGATGTTTCCAATTCTGTATATTTTTGTATATTGTTATTTATTTGTTGGAAGCCGCTCTGAGGCTTATGCGAATGGGGCGGCATGCAAGCACTCCAAACAAACAAACAAACAAACATTTTCCTCTGGCAGAGCAGCCAGCATGGCTGGCCAAATGGCGTCAGTGTGAGACAGAGCTACACCCCCACTCAGAGAGCATGCCTGGGGTCTGTGGGTGCTCATCGTTTTGACCTTGTCCGGAACCCCAGCCCAGGAGCTCCTGTGGGAGCCAGCCAGGGCCTCCTGTTTGGGGCACACGAAGTAAGCAGCATCCCCTTGTTATCTCTCCCAGTAGTCCTCACACTGGGAATCCATGGGCTGGATGGGAAGACAGAAGTTTCCCATTCCTCTTCTGTTCTTGCCATGTGCCGTCAAGTAATCTCCGATTTAGGTGCTCTCCAGAATGCTGTCCTTGACAGCCTTCTTCAGCTCTTGTAATCTCAAGGCCATGGGTTGGGGCATGCCATAGTGGTCTTGTTCTTCTTTTGCCTTCAACTTTCCCTTGCATGATGGTCTTCTCCAGTGAGTTGTGCCATGAAGTGCCTGGAATATGACAGCTCCAGTTTTGTCAATTTTGCTTCCAACCCGTTTTACCGGCTTTTGATATCACTGTATGTCCCTATCTGGTCTGTTTTAATTAATTTTACTCTGAGCCACACCAGGAACCCTTTGCAGGGTTGAAGAGTCAGACTAACATAAAAACAGGTCTGTATGGTCTAGTCAACAGTTATTCCCCTTGTTAGTCATGGCTTCCAGATAATTTTAAAATTAATCCTAACAGTCACTCCATTTCAAAATAACAGGACCAGCTAACTCAGAAGAGTTGATATGGGAGGGTCTTCTAACAAGCAAGAGAAAATCCCAAACATTACATTAAGTAAAAAGGTCCGTTTTCATAGGACCTGCTTGTGTTGACGTATGGTTTGGACAGACAGTTGACTTGTCTCCCCGCACCCTCATCCAGCCCCAAGAACAACAAATCCACAACTTAATCACCGTCACTTCCCTTTTCCTACCAACCAAATAGTCTGAAGATATAGTGATGTCACAGTTGCTGACTGTTGAGATGTAAGACCACAGCAATAATCATGCCTCTTTCATCGTATCAACCCAAAGGATGACCCAAAGGATCACAGACTAAAGTGGGAGGGATACCACGTCTTCCTGATGGGCGAGGTACCCAGACGGCAGGACGCATCGGATCCATTCTTCAGCATCATCACTAGGTAACGCCCTAGTCATTCCATCTTATGGGCGGGGGTGCCACCTGGCAAGTTTATATTGGACCCTAAAGCCTCTTCTGGGTTTGGTTTATTGCGTGCTTGAGTTTTACAGCCAGCCCTTGGTATGCTGACATGTGCAAAAGCAAGGGCAGTTGTAAAAGTAAAATGAATTAAAATGGAGAGATATGAAGTTCAAAATCATGGGTCCTCAAACTACGGCCCGGGGGCCGGATCAGGCCTGCCATGCCCATTTGGACCCATCACGCACGCACCCGCACCCATGCGTGTGCCCGCTGCCGCCCACCTCACCTCAAGGTGGGGAGGCAGCGGTTTGCTCGCTCAAAGAAAACGATCTCCAAAACAAGCAAGCCGCTGCCTTGTGTGTCCACCTGGTGACGCGTACCCGCCCTTGCCTCAGCGCGCGCCCTGCACACACCACCCCCACCCCGGCCTGTGCGCACTGCCGGCACCACCTTTCTGGCCCGCGCCCAGTGCTGGCACCTTTCAACTGGCCCCCTGGTGCAAAGGTTTGAGGACCCCTGTTCTAAAGTGACATATTTTGTTAATCAGACTTCGGTGGCATACCGATTTGGGAGTTGCTCAAAGACAGTCTCCAACAGTCATAATAAAAATGGGCCTAAACTCTATAATGAACAAAAATGTTCTTAAACATTTTTATCACTTCAGGCAGACAGAGGCATCATTAAAAAAAATCAATCCATCCCTCAAATACCTTTCATACATTGATCAGGCACAAAGAAACAAATATTTGTTAATACTCGATCCCTTCACTTGCAGATCCTTCTCAAATTTATGCAGCCATTCCCCCCAGATTTCCAAATAATATTCTGGTTTGTGACTAGAAGTTATCTTAGTTCAGATATATGAGGAAAGAAAATGCCCAAGACACGCACTGATTTCTGTCTTCCAGAAACTGTATGGAGCCTAATGGGGCTACGGCTTGTGCCATGTTTCTGTGATAAAGCAGATACCTTGCTAGGTTTAATCCCTGGGATGCTAAAATGATCTCAGGGCTCAGAAAGGTTTTGCTCCCTCTGATATTGCAGAGGGCTGCCACTCTGAGTTACCCTGATTCCTTATCAGGCACTTTCCTATTTTCCATATACACCACCCCTCAGCCTGAGGGTAGGAGCATCTTCAGAATTGATCTTAGCAAGCTGCTAAACTTCTGAAGCCAGAAGGACAACCATAGCACAAGAGAAGCGAGCGCTCCGTAAAGCCAGAGCTGCAAATGCTGCAACAGTGGTGCCCACCCATGACTGCCTGACGTGTGGCAGAAAACTCCTGCCGTATTGGCCTTATCAGCCACCTGCGGACACACCGTGCACAACTCACAACCCCTTAGATGTCAAGGTCCTCATCGAAAACGATGGACGAACATCAGCAGCAGCAGGCTGCTCCAGGAGCCTGTTTTGCTGGAAGGGTGGGGTAAGAGCCCTTCAAATAAGCACACGTGTACAACATGCTCGCGAACACACATGACGAAGTGGCCCAAGTGCGAGCTGGTTCGGCTCCCGCAAGGAAGCTCGGCGTCGGGCCTACAGTTCCCGCCAAGGGCCGGGCGTGCCGGAGGGCGCCGCCGCCGCCGCGCAAGGGCACCCGCCGTTCCAGCGGCCGATCGCGGGTGCAATATAGGCCCGCAAGCCGCCCGCCCGCCCGCGGGGGAGCCCTGCGGGGCGCCGGCCCCCCAGGCCGCGGCTTCCCCGCAGGGCAGGCGCGCCTCCCGGGCCGGCTCCGGCTCTCCTGCCGCGGCGCCTTTCCCCAGGGGCCGGGCCTCCTCCCGCAGCGCCCCGAGGCCAGGCCAAGCGTCTCCTCCGCTGCCCGTAGCGTCCCGCCCGGCCGGGAAGGCCTCCACGCGCGCCCGCCGATCCCCGCATGCGCCGTCGCCCGGCGACGCGTCCCGCGTGCCTTCCGGGCTCGCTTCTGCGCCTGCGCGCGCGGTGCCGGCTCGCGCACGCGCGCGCGCCTCCGCTCGTCGCCCGTGGCAACGGCCCTTCCCGTCCTGCCGCCGGCTCGGTCCTCCCGCGGGTCCGCGCCGCCGCCATCGCCATCATGCAGGGCGAGGACGCCCGGTACCTCAAGAGGTAACGCTCCGCCCGGCCCGCGGCAGGCTGGCGGCCGAGGGACGGGGAGGGCCGGGCCGGGCCGGAAGGGCGCGGCGGTGCTGCCCGAGGAAAGCGGGGCCGGAGGGACGGCCCGGGCGGGGGGCGCTCCGCAGGGCTCGGGCCGAAGAAGGGGCGGGAGGGCCGGCGCGGGCCGGGGGCGGCCCAGGAGGGCGCGCGCCTGGGGCTGCTGTGGCCAGGGCGCCGGCGAGCGAGCGAGCGAGCGAGCGGCTCAGGAGCCCGGCCCTCCGCGCGCGCCCTGCCCGCGGCCCGCACTTCTCCCCGGGCCTCCGAGCTCTGGGGGCTTGTCAAGACCCCCGCGCATCTCTCCGGGCTGGTCTTGGGTGGGTCGGGGCCCCTTCCTCGGAGCACTGCGGTCCAGAGGGCCTTGTGCCATAATGGCATGCGAGAAGAGCAGGGCCGCAAGGGCCCGATAAAAAGAAGCCGTTTCAGTGAGCTGCAGGAAAATCGGAAAACAGCTGGCGGAAATGGCAGCTCCGGTATCATGTAAGCACAGGCCAGCTGCTCACCTCTCTGGCTATCAGATTGGGAATAGTAGCTCCTGCTTTAGCTGGATGCGTGAAGCACATTCTGCATTAAGATAATGTGCAAGTAATGCATTTTGCCATCTATCTGGAATGCGGTGGAAAGACTGAGTTCTTTGTTTACATTCCTGATGGAAAGTGGTCATTTAATATGATGTGAGTTCTGTTATTGCCCGATGAAGCACAATCTCTCTTCCCTGCTTTTTGATGTTGGGAAATGTTTTATTAGTGTTTAAGTTTATTGCTTTTAAAGTTGAATAAGACCATGGACAAGGAGTAATGAAAATTAAGCTTTCTTATCATACATAGGGGACTGCAAGTGGCACAGTGGTTTAAACCGCTGTGCTGCTGGGCTGGTTGATCGAAAGGTCGCCACTTCAAATCTGCACAACGGAGTGAGTTCCCATTGCTCCGTCCCAGCTCCTGCCAACCTTGCAGTTCGAAAGCATGCAAGGAGATAAACAAGTACCACTTCGGTGGGCAGGTAACAGCGTTCCTGCACTTCGGTGTTTAGTCATGCTGGCCACACGATCACGGAGACTCTCTGCGGGCAAACGCTGGCTCCCTCAGCTAGGAAATGGAGATGAGCACCGCCCCCGAGAGTCAGGCATGACTGGACTTAATGTCAAGGGGAAACCTTTACCTTTACCTTTTATCATACATAAACTATGTAACAGATGCTGTATAAAATAAAAGGGTGATATCTGTCCATTTGTCTTAAAATGTGATGACTGTAAAGGCGCAGAATGGAAAAATACACCTGCTGGCTGCTAGTTGTCTCTAAGTTTCTAGTGTGGTTGTCTTTTACAAAGCTGGACTTATTTGTTTCACCAGTATTTTTAAAAACTTAACAGGAAGGTGAAAGGAGGAAATATAGATGTGCATCCTTCGGAAAAGGCACTTATTGTTCACTATGAAGTGGAAGCGACAATTCTTGGGGAGATGGGAGATCCTATGCTGGGAGAACGCAAGGAGTGTCAAAAAATGTAAGCTTGCAGTATGATTGTTTTCAGAAGTTTTTGATAACATCTTGGGAAAATCTGACCTTCCCTTTTCAAAGGGATGAATGAAATGGAATTTATTTTAGCTTGTCTGACATACTTAAGGCTCCACCCAAGGATGCCCATAATTCTCCAAAGATATGGCTGTGCTTTGCTCCTCCACTTAGTGTCCCCCAGGTGCTGGCTCCAGGGTTGGTCCTGGAGCTGCAATCAGTGCAGAAAGAACCATGCCAGCTACAAGAGTAGAGGAAGCTCATTCCAAATTCTAGCATCGAGAAACCATAAGATTATAACCAAAAATGTAAACAAGATTGCTACATTAAATTTACATGATGTATGATATTACATGCTGTATAAATATACCTGAAGTTTTTTCATTACTCCAACTTATTTTTATTAGGGGGGGAAATACAGCGCATGTAGGGTACAATCGTATGCACATTTAAATAGAAAAAAAGCATTACAGGCATGATCTTACATAAGTTTAGAGAGAGAGAAAGCCTATGGTTACCAGCATTCGGTTACCAGTGGGGAGATCATTCCACAGTTGGTGGCAGGGTCATCTTCTGGGCCTCTCTTGGGGGAGGTACTCAGAGGATTTTCATGTATGTGTACAGCATACGCAGTGGAAGAGGCGCTTAGTCCAATACTGTGGTCCTGAAGCATCTTGAGCATACTTGGAAACATACAAGCACCTTGTGCAAGTGGGCCAGAATTGGCCAAACCTTCCCCATTATCAATCAGGACAGTGCATTTTGCACAAGCTATTTTCAAAGGCAGCCCCATGTAGCTACATGACCACAGAATCTGACTGGGAGGTTATCAGAGCATAGACTGAACCGAGCTCATCCCTGTCCAGTTAGGGGTGCAGCTGGGCCACCTGGCTTTCCATTCCACTGATGCTAATGGCTCCTGAAGAATTCCCAAGCTGTGCCTCTGCTCCTTCAAGGGGATTGCAGAACAGGTTGACTGCCCTCCATCTGGCCAGATGAGTCCCCTACCAGCAGCATTGAGCGTCAGAGTGATAACCCTCATCTGGTCTACTGTCGCTGACAGGTGCTGATTTAGCACACCCACAGCCTCACCCCTTGAAGGTGAAAAAGAGAAACAGAGCCACGTCTCTTCAGGATATTGATGGGTGCTTCATTCCAGAATTTCTGATGACCTGACTCAGTGGTTTCATCTTGAGGTCAAGAAATATGGGGACAAAACTCTTCCTTGTGGAACCCTGTACTAAGCAAGAGCCCCAATTTCTGGAGCTAACTGAGTAAGAGCAATACCACAGCAAAGCACGATCCATTTGCTCTTGGCTCAGACAGTTCTTCCAGAAGGATACCATGGTCAGTGGTATCAAGCGCCACCAAGGCATCAAGGCCGATCAACAGTGTCGTACTTTCCCGTCTCTCTTCCAGCATGGTGGTTTGTTTCCTGACCTCACTAATAGGATGCTGTTGCTCTTTGCATACACTAGGAATTGCCTTATCTCAAACCATTTACTGCTAAGCTAGTAGTCCCCATTGCATTTACTAGGTTATTTCTGGCATGTAGCCCAAGGGTGTTTGCTCTAAGGCTATGGCTTGCCCGGGGCTATTCTATTATTATTGCTATAATCATCACTGTCAAGTCTGTTCTGTCCAATAACTGAAGCTTTCGGTGCAGTTTATTCAACATGTTTATAACTGAGCAACAATTTGGTTTGGGCCATACAGTTAAAATCAGATGTCTTATCCACTGAACCACACTGAGTCTTGATGTATAGAAAACATCCTTCTATGGAAGCTCCAGGCAGCATTTGTTCACGCAGTGAAACATAGAACAGCTTATTTAGGCTTTGGAGAGGTTGTACACAGTACAGGAATCAGAATGCAGGATGTTGCATGGATCCAGGCACCTGGTGTTTTGGCCTTGGCAAAAATAACATTGAAGGTGATTGTAGATAGCAGGTCAATTATTGGTGTCTGTTGATTTATATTATACTTCTTATACTCGTTACCTCTGCATTTTCTTGTGTGCTTTCTGCACTCTGTGTTAGGTTGCATGGCCTATAATTAGTACAGTTGATAATAATGCAAATATCTGGATACGTAGTGCAGAGTTTGGATGTGGTCTGTGTCTCATGGCTAAATATGTGGGCTCTTAACCATAAAAAAATAAAATGCCGTGACTTGATTCTCAACGTAAATGCTTGAACAATGAAAAAGCTTTAAAATCTTGACTGTAAACAAAGGCAAGTGCCAAGTATATGGATTTGCACAAGCCAAGGGTGAAAACTTTTGCTTTGTGCTTTTCAGCATTCGGTTGAAGAGTCTTAATGCAAATACCGATATTTCTTCCCTGGCTCGGAAGGTGGTGGAGGAATGCAAGCTTATTCACCCCTCCAAGCTAGCAGAGGTGGAACAGTTGCTTTACTACCTGCAGAACCGCAGAGACACCTCATCAGCCAAAGGTGGGCAAAACAAGCTTTTAATGGCCTCAGGAGGGTTGTTGTTGTTTTTTTTTAATTTCTCTGAGTACTGCAAAGAGGAGAGCACTACTGAGGGCAGCTTCTGTTTTATCCAGAAAAACTGGTAGAACTTGAAGAGCAATTCATTATTGGTCAAGCATAACATTGAAAAAACGATAAATCACTTGATTAATCAAGCAACATAAATAATGTTGCAACTGAAAATTATTCTCTCAGTTTGATCTATTTTAGATGAAGAAAAACAAGCAAACTAGATAGAGAACTAGTCTGCTCTGGTGAGGAGGGGGGCCGCTCCAGGCGACTCTTTGTCACTGGGCCCCTCTTGGGTTGCATGCCCTTGGGAGGTGCCCCATGACACCCCATTCATTTCGGTTGGTATTTTTTAATGTAGAAAATGGTGTCCGGAGCATTATGGAATGTCCAAACAAAACGTGGGGATTTGCAAGCTAGTTATAATCCACTGGGCTCTAGGCACCACTAGTGTTTCTTCTGTTTGTTTTAATGGAGGAGTCATGGGGTCGTGCTTCTCTACACTTTTGTCTTATTCCTCCCCCCCCGCCCCCCCGGGAGCTGTGTGTGTTATGCCCGAGCAAGAAGCAGACCAGCCTCACGGCTCATCTTTGTGTTTTTAGAAATGGAGATCAGCCACTGCACCGGCTTCATGTAATCTGATACCTGCAGCACCCAGCCCTTAGCGAATTCATTTTTCAGACTGCAGATGTGCATTGTGAGACTGGCTCTATTTGTGCTGACCATGACACCTGGCCTGTGTTTTGCACTTTATTTCTTCCTGCTATCCCATGCTTTATTTGCGTGAAGAGTTCTTGGGAGCTCAAAAGCATGCATGATTTTGTAGAATTTCAGTAGGCCCTGGTAAAGGTATTGATTATTTTCCTCAGGTAACAACAGGGCTACGTTTTGTTTTTTAGGTACTGTAAAGCAATGACTTTTTTTCCCCTTCTAGACAAGAAAGAGAAATCCAGTAAGCCAAAGGATCCACCACCTTTTGAAGGAATGGAGGTAGGCCGTGTTACATTTAGAGGACTCGGATCCATTTAAACTCGGTCAGCTAGGTCCAGCTAAATGTTGCTGCATCACTGGATCTTTCAGATGTTTGATTATAGTCCTTGACATAACCCTGGTGGCAACTTGTCTATTATTAGGGATGTCCTTCAGTTTTTTGGCCCATGGAAAGGATGCTCAGCATTGGCTGTAATGTCTTCCTATGAGCACCACCCTTAGTCATCATGGCTGGTTAAGGCAACTGCACAAGGCTTAAAGGACATCTTGAACAGATGTTTCTCCATTTCAAAGCTACCAAAATTTCTGTTAACATATAACCAACTAACTGTGTAGCTGATTTATTTGTGCACTCTTATATATGCCAGGAAAATAGTTTCGGGATTAAATACATGTTTCTCCTTAATATTGCCATGTATTTTCCTCCTTTTCATAATGTTTTTGTGAAGTGTAGACTGGTATCTTTGGGGTTTTCTGAATCTAAAGAGAGTTTATTAAGCAGTGCATATGCAGTTATAAGTCCATTGAAAAATAAAAAAATATTATGGGCAGCACAATCATGTTTATTTTCTTTAATTACATTAATCATGTTTATCTGAAAAATGTATGAATTGCTCAGTTTGTAGTACGGTTATTTGGTTTAAACCGTGGGTTAACACACAGCGGTCAGGTTGCATGTTCAGAATGTGCCCTGGCCCATACCTCCGCTCACTGCAGATGAAACAACATCTGGGGAGCCCCGCATGCCATGCAAACTGGGCCTGCATCTAAACACAAAGATAATTCAGAACAGGAAAGAGTAAACTTACTCAAAATTAACCTTGATTGTGTAGAGAAAAGCATGCTTAAATGAAAATGTCTTTTGCAAATACCGGTGAGAAGGTGACGTGGCACTTGCCAAATGGCAGGAGATCCCAAGAGAAGGCTTGAGTGCTCTGAAGGTGCTGCTCCATGTCAGCCCTGAGCAGGCCTCAGGTCCTGGGCTCCACCAGCGGCGCCGCCTCCAACAGCCGTAGTGACCAGGTGGGCTGCTGAAGGAGGAGCTTCCCTTAAGGACCGCTGTCCTCGGAATTTTCAGCACCTTCTCTCTCCAAGGCTCCTTTGGGTCTGTTTATACCGGATCTCATTCCCCCATTTGCTAGAACGAACGGCTCCCTTGAATGCAGCCTGGCTACTGGGACTCATGCTTTCTCATGCTGGTCACTGCAGCTTGTTTCCTGGCATATTCAGACTGGCTTTGCGTCTGTTTCATGTACTTAGATTGATGAAGTGGCCAATATCAATGACATGGATGAATACATTGAACTGCTTTATGAAGATATTCCTGATAAGGTGCGTGGTTCTGCACTCATTCTGCAGCTGGCCAGAAATCCTGATAATCTGGAAGAACTTCTGCTTAATGGTAATTTTAAGCTTCTTAATAAAATTGGGTTAACTTGTGCCTTGGTAAATAGAGTAGCTAGTCTGTGTGCAGATTGTTAGGTTTAGGTACCACATGTCTCGTAGGCTTTGCGTGCTTTTTTCTCATTCTAAAAGGCTGAAATGCCTGTCCTAAAGTTTCTTGACTAGCAGAGGAAAATGTCATGTAAGTGCCTTACACTGAGTCACACCGTTTGTCTGTCTGTAGAAACAAAGTAAGAACCAAGTGTAAGAGCCAAGTACAAGGTCTTTACAAACCTTTACCTAGAGAGGCTGCGAATTGAAGCTGTGATTTTTGACATGCAATGCAAGGAGAAAGACACCTAGGCTATGCATTCTTGGCATCTTTGACTTGGCATCTTTGGCTTTGCACCCTTTTGCATGCCCCCCTCCCCCGCCCCTGACAGCTTATGTGAAATTGAAAGGAACCCTTGACCTGAAGGAGGGTTGGTACCACCTCAGATATAAATATAAGCGAATTAGCCAAATTCTCTGCTGTCTGCTGCTGAAATAGATCTTACTTTCTTCTTACTCTTTAGAAACTGCTCTGGGTGCTTTGGCCAGAGTTCTACGAGAGGACTGGAAACAAAGTGTAGAACTTGCCACTAATATAATTTATATTTTCTTCTGCTTCTCTAGGTATGTCTCATTACATGATATTTAAATATGCTTGGAATCTTTATTATGTGGTTATATCATTTATCGGTGTTTTTGGGGTCAATGGTGGAAGAGGGTTTGATTTGAAGCCATTCTGCTTTGGCTTATTTACATCGGTATATTTCTTAATATAGCTTCTCTCAATTTCATGGACTTATCACACACTACAAAATTGGAGCTCTGTGCATGAATATAATCGATCATGAACTAAAAAGACATGAGCTCTGGCAGGAAGAACTCACAAAGAAGAAGAAAGCTGATATCCTTTCATTTTATAATTAGTCAGCTTCTCTTTAGCATTGTTATTTTTAATAAACAAGTGGGACTTGCAGAGTGATGCTGCTGAAGGTTTCATTCGGCCACGTCCTTCTGCAGGATTGCATCCTCACCCCAACATTCTGTCATCAGTAGGGCTTTTTCTTAAGAGGTTGTTTTGTTTTGGTACTTTTATAGAGGTTGAGGTTTCCTAAGCATGTTGATATTTTTGTTTTCTGTGTGAATAGTGTTGTGTTGGTGACATATGGATCCACACTTGGAGAGCTGAATTTACTATTGTTATATATGAAAGAGAAAATAATTTTCATGTTCTTGACACAGTAAATTTCTTAATTATTAATAGATTGCTTTTTCTTTGAGGAGCTGCTGGATACTATCTTCTAATCACTTCTGGCAATTCATGATCAAATAATGCTTTTCCAGGTTTTGTTTTTTGCCTTTTCTAATGTTTTGCACATGTCCTTAACTCCAAAATTCACTTGATGAAGATCCAGATAATCAAACCCTTAAAAAAGAATATGAAAAAACCTTTAAAAAGTACCAGGGGCTGGTTGTCAAGCAAGAGCAGCTACTTCGAGGTACAAATCCCCAATTCCCAAGATACGAGTGTATAGAGTAGCTACTTTCTCAATCTTTACTGGAACATTGTGGAAAGGGTTAAATGTTGTGCATGACTTTGCCCCATCTGCTAGAACGGAAACTTTTTTTTTTTTACTCAGCACTGTTATTTTAGTGATGCTCCTCATACCAACTTTAGAAAAGCAAGGCTCCATTTGAAGGAAGTCAGTCCATTGAGGTTGCACAAGGAAGGGGCCTGCAGAGAGGAACAGCAGACTCGGAAAGGTGTTTAAGAATTTGAGTGCAGCATTGGGAATGAAAATGCATTGCACAAAATTGCAGTTAATGTCAATTAGCCATTAGATGCAAATACGAATAGGATTAGGGAGGCTGCAGGCAAGACAACCTCAGAACTCGCTCCAGCTGGGCTGTTCCTTCCCTTTGTGGGGCTGCTGCTTCCAGCTGCCATGTGGGCATGATTCTAGGAGAGAGAGGGAGGCAGGGAAATACCACCTCAGGTGCCTGCTCAAGCAGAATTTCCTCCCCGTAGGTGTCTCTATCACCAAATCTCATATGAGATAGATCCTTACAAGGCTTTATATTTTAATATTGCTTGTTGCTACTTGTTAGTAGTTAATATTGCTACTAACATATTTTGCCACTTGTAAGCCGTCTTCAAAGGATTCGTATCCTAGAAAGTGGGATGTAAATAATTGTACTAAATACAACTACTAATAGTGCCAACAACAGCAATATTAGAAGAGGACGATTCTTCTAACTAGCATGAGATTTTACTACGTAGCTGGGGAGAAGTGTAACATTTTTAATGGATTTCATAAAAGTGAAAATTTGATTGCAGAACAGTGGGGTGTGCAATCTGACACTTTTTTCATTCGTGTAATTTGTTGCACTTACCTGAAGATTTCAGGTGCTGCTTTGGTTTGGGCTACGCGTCGGTAAACATCATTGATTTCAATGGAAAGTGAATGTGTGCAATAAGATGGTAGACCCAGAGTGCAATTAACTATTCTGATCTAGTGTGCCTTTATTTTTGCTCATCATTATGTGACACTCTCCAAAATCCTTAGCTAGCATGTTTAACTGGTACAATGATTCATTTTAACATCCTGTTCATCTAGTCACTACCCATAAATTCCAGACCAGCAGTATTACCTTGCGTTGTAGTTGGCGTTTCGAAAAGAGCCAGGGAGAGGGAGGACCCATTGTTTCAGGCCACAATTGGATACATGGCTTGGCCTGCCTTTTGAAGTTTAAATATAGTCTGTTATCATCCTGTTAAGGGAGAGTTGGTGTAGGTAGAGATGGTGGGGTAAAAAGGGGGTGTAGGGCCCAGCAGTGTTCTGAAAACTGATCTGTATGTTTAGCTTTATTTTTTAAAAGTCTAAACCACAATTCTTCATGGTCTCTGTGCATCACGCATCTGGGCTTTGCATGGAGCCTATTGTTGGGAAGCTAGAACTAAGCATTTGACTGGGGGGGAGCCTCTCCCCTTTCTGTCCCTCAGATCCTTCTTGACTCCTGTCAAGCCTAGATTGGGAAGTGCTTCTCTCTCCCCAACGTTTTGACTTACTCTTTTCTCTCCAAACCTCTCTGTTGTCTCAATCATCTCTTTCTTCATCCTTTTGCTTAAAAGAAATTGCCAAAATATATGTCTATGCATTTTTCTCTCTTCTGCTCCCATCCCTGCCAAATTGCTCCTCCCGACCACTCTGCTCGTTGAGACCTGCACACCCTGCCAGGCCTTCACTGAGTGGACTCACAAACACTGAGTGGATTGGCTTAAAGCTGACCTTTGGACGAGCGCCTTGCAGACCGCGGAGTCTGTGAGGTGCAGGAGGAGAGATTGTTCACCCGTCAGGACTGCGGAAAGATTCCTGGCTGACCCCACCTCTCCAGGACCGAGCCACTCGCCTGGCATGCGACTGCATGCCCATGAAAGTAGACACGCACACCAAGAAGACGGCCACTGCCATTAAGAGGTGCCTCAAGAGCAAGGGGAGACCTGGCACAGTCACACCCTTTGGTACCACTCCTGGTGATGCCAAGGTCCCTGGCACTGTCCCCGACATGGTTATAATCTCTTGCACCATCCCCAGTGTGGCCAGAACCCTTGGTACTGGCCCCGACACGGCCAACAGTCCTCAGCACCTCCCTGGTAGCACGTGAGCTTCAATACTGAGGGAGGAGACGGCCCACGAGGAGGAATGCGGGGACACTCCTCCCTAGTCTCCAGCCCAATTAGCTCTGGGGTGCTGAGACCGAGGCACCCCACTCGCCCCCCGTGCCCGCTGACCCCACTGAGGCCCACAGCCTCGGGCCCCGGGACTAATCTTGCTTGCCCCTTACCAGGTGGGACCATCCCTCAGACTGGTCGCCATCTCTTTATGTATAGACTGCAAAGAAGCTGTTCTCTCCCCAGCCTAGTCTAGGAAGGGGGGGGGGGGCTCTTGGCCAATGGGACACTATGGGAGCTCCCTGACAGTGGACTCTGTCGGCACAAAGCCCACAAGTGGGAGCGCACAGGTGGCCACTCGAAGATGGCAGGGAAGGGCAAGCTGCCTGCTCTTTTCCCCAGTAAAGTAAAAGAGGTGAAAGAGACACAGTGGCTTGCCTCCACTTTCCGTTGAAATCAGTGGGTGAGCAAAGAGCACACTTTCGTTTCAGTAGACTTTGGCTGAGAAATATTGTAGTTACTGAGAATTTTAGAAGCATTTCATGTATTTGTAGAATGGTATAAGCCTTCAAGTTTTCAGTCTCTTGCAGTGTGATTTTTTTTCTCATACTGTGCCAGTTGCCCTGTATTTGCTGCTGAATCTTGCGGAGGACACTCGCACCGAACTAAAGATGAGAAACAAGAATATTGTCCATATGCTGGTGAAAGCTCTGGACCGAGATAACTTCGAGCTGCTGATACTGGTTGTATCATTTCTGAAGAAACTCAGTATCTTTATGGAAAACAAAAATGATATGGTAAATCTTGTTGCACTCCTCTGAAACACTGTTTGGTGGGAAGACAAGCGACAAAAGAAAATTGAATTTCTTTCCTGATTCCAGTGCTGACTTTTCTGTATCTGCTTTGCATAGGGTAGCATTATCTTAAATAACGCAAAAGAGTCCCAAGAGCTGTCTTTGCCATCGGTTGAAAAGAATCTTGAGCAGCAGGGCGCGACAAGCTCTCTGGCTGATTCGTAGAAAGCCACGGCCAGTTGCGGTTGCTCAAGAGTTCCCCTTGCCGACCCCACAGACGCCTCGGAAGGGACTCCGTTCTGTCCACAAAGCTCTCCCCTCCCAGCTGCTCCTACTCCTGCCTTTTTCCCTTGAAAGGGCTGGGAACCCCTGCCGTAGATAGTACTGGGACAGGTGCATCAACGTTGGCTTTCACCTCTGCTCTCCTGATTATCCTGAGCTGATTTGAGTTCCACAAGTATTGCCTTTTCTAGCCTTAGTGTCACCCTCTGTATTGAATTCCGTTATCAGGATATTTGCTAGTAGTCTAACCTCGAGAAGGTTTGTGTGTGCGCACGTGCGTGTGCGCATGCTTATGTATGTGTGTATGCATTTATATGCCACCCCTCTGCTTCTAATGGAGTCTCATGCACCTCCCATTGTGTTTAATTTTATTTATTTATTTATTTATTTATTTGAAGTTTTTATATGCCGTCCCCGTCGCATAAGCCTTGGGACGGCTTCCAATCATAATAAATAAACGAGTACATATAAAATATAAAATATATTGATAAGAGATTTGATTCAAAATGCGCTAGAGGATCGCCTAAAAAGTGTTCTCAGAGCTTCCTAAAATTAGGCAGGAAAGAATGCTCTGAAATGCGTTGTTGCCAACTTTCATGCATTTGAGTAGAGGAAGTGCAGGAGAGTCGAGGGAGTAATGCCTAGTGCTCTTAGCGGCATCACTTTGCACTTCATAATCCTGCTATATTTAAAATGCCTGATTCTCTTATCAGACGCCCTTAAATTTAGTTCACATATGCCCTCCTACAGTTTTTGTTGATTTCAGGAACTAGGGTGTAAGCTTCCTGATCCATTTTAGTTTTGCTTCTTAGTGGAAAGAAATAGATGTGTTTTTGCTCAAAACCAAACAAATACGGTGGGTTAGAGCTAGATGTAGCCAAGATTCACTTACATCCCGTTGAGTTCAGTGGGTCCAAAATGAGTGTGGCTACGTCCAGAATGGACTCAGTGTAAAGGATTGACATGTAGCAGAGAAATGTTACTGAGCAGGTGAGAAACCCGATTCATCTGCCACTCATGATCAAATGTCCCCTTTGCTCTGTCCAGAAAAAACTGATATGTGGAAATGATACTGCTCATAAGTCTTTGGAATATAACTCCATAAGTCTTTGGAATTATATTAACATTTAATTAAAAAATCATGCCATTTAAAATGATTTGTAGTTGAACATGACCTTTGTTCATTTAGCAAAATGAAGGGCAGTGTTCTGTTGCCTAGAACGCTTGCAGCGCCTCAGCGAGGATCACAGACTGGCAGATGGTTTCACCTGCCACTCTGCCCCCTTTTGACCATGTATACAGTTCTGTGCCCTTGAGTCGCATCCCAGAAGTGCTGCCCCATGCTGTCACTAAGACAAGTTACCTTCCGTCTTTCCAGAACCATTGAACTGTGGCTGAAATGTGTGTTCATTGCAGGAATCGTCGGCTAGAGACTATTAATTCGGAATTGTTTTCACATAGGTTGAAATGGATATTGTTGACAAACTGGTGAAAATGGTCCCATGTGAACATGAAGATCTGCTGAACATCACTCTGCGGCTTTTGCTGAACCTTTCCTTTGACACAGGCTTAAGAAATAAAATGGTGCAAGTTGGGCTTCTTCCAAAACTCACTGCATTGTTGGGTAAGATTCATTCCTTCGTTCTAGTTATGCATCTCTTTTCCTGCAAGGATCCCAAGGTGGCTTACAAAGCTCCCCTCTGTTTTTATCCTTGCAACCCCTCTGTGAGGTAGGTTAGGGTGAGATCTCTTGACTGGCCCAGAATCAACCAGTGAGCTTCATGCCCCAGTGGGGCTTGTTAACCAGATCTCCTGAGTTGCATGCTGATCGTTATGCTACCCTGGTTCTCCTTGTGCTGTTACAGCTCACTTGAACACTGCCGTTATGGCTAACACATGATAAGTGGTAACATTTCTTCAACACTTTATTTTTGGTGCTGGTCTCTTGACTAACTTTTAAGTGAATAAGATTCAAAATATCATAGCAAGAGTGAACTTGGAACTGTCCCCAGCGCTTGAGGTAGGAGGAAAAAGGCATTTAGGGCTGATCCTATGGATGTGCTGAGAACGCTCAGAGAATTATGGGTATCCTACATAGGCTGTAGGAGCAGGGAGGTTAAGGTTTTCCCATGCTGCTCTTGCCCTGCAAAGGCCAATTGAATGTAAAGCTTTGAAGCAGGAGGGAAGGAGGGAGGGAGGGAGGACGGGAATGATGATTTCCCTCTCCCATTCATCTTCTTACATAATCTTCTGGCATGAAGACTTGTTGAGAGCCAACCAAGCAGGTGAACAGACTGGAGCTGTTTACAGTAGTATTGGATTTCTGAACAAAATGGTGACATTCATAGTACTTGCATAGTCACATTCTGTGGCTGATATGATCAAAGTATTAACAGTTACTTTAAATGACTGAAGGTCCTTTGGTGCACTGTCACAGCCAGCACTCATTTCGTATTCTCCCATGAGTGCAGAAGGCGAGCTCGCTGTGGGGAGGCCCCCAGCCCTGGGGCTGGTAAGGCAGACTCCACTAAACTAAGGAGGCAAATACTGCCTGGGGAGGCAGGCATGGTAGAAGGAGCTTCACCTTCTTCTAACATCTGAAACCCCAAGCCTGGAGAGCCCTTTTCCCTCTTGCAGCCAGTGTTTTCTCAGGCTTTGTAAAACGGGTGTGACCCGCGCTCTGAAACAAGGCAGGGTGGCGTTAGGACATTGGAAAAGAAATGGAGCGGCTTTAGGCCCACCTGAGAATGGGGGGGGTGACCTCTCCCTCCCCTTTTCCACCCACAAAAGTGCTTAAAGCACCAGCTATGCTTTGGTATTCTAGCACTGCACTAGCTGTTGTTGAGATGACAGGATATCAATGTGTTGCGTTTACGCAGTGGAGAGTACCATGCGTTTGAAAAGTCCAGTGTAATAGTCCAGTGAGAATCACCTTTTGCTGTACCTTGAAAAATGACATATTCACAACACATGTACCTCCCTTACTCATGCTGCAGACTTGCTCCATACGTAAAATGCTCCTTGAAAGTAGCTCGTGAAGCACACGGTAATATGCTCGGTGGCTTAAATTACAGAAGGCATCGGTCATTTGCACCTGAACATTTTCTGATGCCCCTGAGAGTGATCTAATTTAGAATGCTTATTTAACTTGGTTTAGTGGACGAAATGCTAAAGACATGGGATACTTCTAATTTTCTTAACCAGTGCACCACAAATACTTGCAGAAGAAAATTAAATCACACTGATTTAAATGTCATGAGCAACCGCAGATGCAGCTTTGGTTGGATTCAAATAGGAATGTAAGAAGAGCCTGGCTGGACCAAGCAGGATGCATGCAGGACTGGATTGTGTACACAGGCACGCCGCCTCCGAGGACGGAGGGAGCTCATAGCCAGCGAGGCTTAGTGGACATTGAGGGCCTTCTCCTCCATGAACTTGCTCAGTCCCCTTTTAACGCTGACTTGGGGAAGTCAGTTCCAGAGTTCAACTATGTGCTGTGTGAAGAAAGACTTGCCGTATTTTTCGCTCTCTAAGACACGCCTGACCATAAGACGCACCTAGTTTTTAGAGGGGGAGAACAAGAACAAAAATATTCTGAATCAAAGGGGCACATAATCACGTATTTTTGAAAAGAGTTTTCTTCTAGTGCATCGTGATGTGTACTATTTGAGAGACACAGGCGGATACTGCCCAGTAGTGTGCATATGTTCATAAGGAGATGCAGGGGATGCGTTGTTTGAATGTAAGGAAAAAGCAAATCTCCTGAAAACTGCCGACACTTTAATTTCCTTGCTGCAGTATTCTGGGAGTAGTAATCCAGCCACTGCATTCACTAATTTTAGCAACCCAAAGAGCCACAGGTAGGGTAGCTGGCGATTGCTTTCCGAGAGGGTTCTTCTGTCTTGGGGCACTGGGTCACATGCAGTTTTGGTGTCACTGTTTGTTCGCTCCTTTCACATGGACATGCAGTTCACTGACTCAGGTGAGTCAGGAACCTTGGGACGTGCAGCTGTGGAGAAATCACCTGCGATTTGCCAGTGTTCCTTGTGCAAATGGTTGAGTTGAAGAGCAGAACATCCACTAGTAAATCGTGTCTTTTTGCCCTTGGCTCATGACATAAGCGGCTACTAGGCTGATCCGGTTTATCACCTTTTTAAAGCCCATTCTGTGTAAGAGCTGCGGTCTCAGTTTTTATTAAAGTTCTGCTATTTTATTAATGCTTCTTTCCAAGAAGCTTTAAGTCCACACTTTCTTTAGGACCTGGTTAGGCTTTTTGAAATGGATTTAATATGCAGTTTCACACATTTCTTTGGGAAAGGAGCTTCTTACTGGCTGCAGCCATGTTTTTCTAATTTTAATAAGGCTAATTCCTCTTATAAAGAAACATACATTTTCCTACCTGATTAAGCGCGCAAACAATAGGGGTTAGATGTGGCAGATTGTAACAGAAAGCACATGTTCTGCCCTGAAAATGCAGCAAAGTCTTATCAAGATCGCTTGAAGTTATTCATGGCAGTAAAACATTATGCTTCCTCCTGCTTTCCCAATTAAATGGGGGAACCTTTATTCCTACAGCAGTTTTGCCAACAGCTGGTTCCAATATTTTCTGTGTGAACGTTGCCTGAGGTGTCCATTTCTTCCTAGCAGCAACAGGCTGAGTCATATTAAGAATAAAGGGACTGGTCTATTGGAAAAGAGATCTGTTTTGAAGGAGCGTTTTGTGCTGTTGCATGGAAAAAAAGGGTGGCGCCCCCCAAGTCCATTTTTGGGTGCCATCCACATAGGCCTGGAGTTGTCCAGATGGATGGTGCAGTGGCGGGAATGGTTGTGCTTGTGCAAGCCCCCCCCCCCACTCCCCCAATGCTAGATTATCTGAGTCAAGTGTGGGTGGGAGTTGGAAAGTGTGGCTCTGCCCAGGTGGTGTGAAAGCTTAGACATTGGCTAAGATTTTCTGCCAAACATAAATGGCAGGTATCTAAAGTAATGCTAAAGTTTAGTGGAAATGAATAATCAATATTGAGGAAGGGAGGGATAGGAAGTGGAGGTTTCAAAGAAGGTGTTACGTTAAGCTTAATGCCAGCTTCCAAGAAAACCACTGACGCAATTAAGCAACCAAGTCCTGATGTCGCAACACAGCATGTTTTGCTGTAATACCCATTGAGTGGCCTTAGTGTTCAAATACAGTCAACCATATAAATTGTATGCATGATACTGAATCATTAAGGGCATTTCTGCACTGTAGTTTACATCACTCTTTGTCTCTGGATTTTAGCTTCCAAAATATGCAGCTTGTTTCTGGCTCTTGACCCCTTTCTTACTGATGCATATTGGCTTTCGGCGCATCTCCATGGAACTGAGCTGTGACTAGGAACGTGTGGGCAGGTGTCTTATGTCTTTGGATATTTATACGTATTAAAAAAGAGAAATGCGTGCTCTTGCATGCTATCGTTATGCTGAAACCTCACAATAGCAACCAATGGGCAGAACAGCCACGTATTCCTGTTACGCTGTCGAATCCAGGCACACGCTCCTGCTGCTCAGATGGAATGGCCGCCATATTCGTGTGTGCATTCAGCCTCGGAGGGAAGGGGAAGAGACAGTGTAGTAGGGAGATCACAGAGGATGCCTGCAATGCTTGATGGCACCGTCGTCCCCTTTCCTCTGGCCTGAAGTGCTCTGTCATGTCACGCACGGTAGTTGGAGTGGACGGAGGGTTTATTTATTTATTTATTTCCAAATTTATATGCTGCCCCCTTGCAAAAAAGCCTCAGGCCTGTGTCTGGAACCTCGAGGCTGTGGATTTCAGGGGAGAAATGTTAGCAATGTATTCACCCCCCTGTGAATGCTCTGGAGACAGACTGTTAGTGCGCAGTGCTCTTACTCCATCGTTTGTCACAGCAGAGCCTCTCCCCAGATTGGAGGGTGTGATGCATGAGGCTGGAGAGGCGTTGTGTAGTGCCCTGTCACATCTAAGTTGTGATCTTCCTGTATGCAGACTGTGCTGGTGGTGGCATGTGGAAAATAGGCACTAAGTTCCACATATCTTGTGCGCTGCTGTGGCCTCCAGGCTGTCTGGGTGAGAACAGCCTAATATCAGGAGTTGGTATTCTAATAATTCCTAGCTAAATTGCTTGAATGCATTGTTCTTTAGGCTGCCTGTGAAGATGGTTCAGAAGCTGCACCCAGTGCAGAACTCAGTGGTTGGTTTGTTGACTCAGATTAGATAACGAGAACATGCAAGTCCTGTCCTGTGTTACCTGAACTTGTTTGTTTCCAGGCTATACTCAGACAGCTGGTTTTAAGTTTTTAAAGCCCTACTGCTCTCTGGACCACAATCCCTCAAGGACCACTAATTCCCACTGGAACCCTCAGCTGCAGTCCCTCAGGTCACCTTCACAGGCTCTCCTCTGTGCACCCCTGAGGGAAATTTGGGCATGTGTGTCATTACAGGAATGGGCTTTCCCTGTAAGAGCTCTATCGAGCGCTTTACTAACGGAAGTTTGTCGGGCGGCGGCACTGCCAGGTGAATCTCTTGCTTTCTTTGTCATGGCCTCTGTGCATCACACACATGGGTGCTGTGCCTGCGCAGTGCCAGGAAGATCCGAAAGCGTAATGGTTTTGGCAGGAATGCCGCACCCCTCCCACCCCCATAGTGTAAGAAGGCAGAGTGCCCGCCATTTCCCCCGTCTACTGAAGACCAACCGTTCGCTGTGCCTCGAGCCTTTCATCTCTCAGTCCGTTGCTATACTGTTGTACCTTGATCCCCTTTAAACCGTTGCTCTGTTCTCTTAGCTTTCTTGTTAAGATTTCCAAGTTATTCATCCCTCCCCATTAGAAGCTTTTTCTAATCCCCCCCCCGTTTTTCTCTCCCCCAAAAAGTTTATTCTTTCTATTGTCTTTCTCTTCTTTGCTATCTCCTCTTTTTATCTTGATGGCTCAGCGTGTGGCTTTCCGTAAGTGTTCTCAGTGTGGGGCCAAGATGTCCCCCACTGATCCTCACGATCTGTGCTTTCTCTGCCTCGGGGAAACTGATTAGTGTGGCCATTGTCAGGCCTTCACTAAGCAGTCGTGAAAAAATCGAGAGAACCACCTGCACAAGTTTCTCTGGGACCAGGCTCTAGTCACGTCTGATCAACTTGCGTCCCAGTCCGCTTCGCAGCCTTCTTCCTTGGCTGTTCCCATCGACTGATGGAGTGACTCTGCCGGAGGCAAATGCTCCTCTAGATCTCATAAACAAAAGGAGAAGAGGAAACACAGTGGATCAGACAAGTCTTCGGTCCCCAAGGAGGACAGGGCAGACAAGGTGGCCCGTAAAACCAAGAAGGCCAACCAGCCATGCCACCGTGATTCGGGATTGTCTGCTCCGTTGGTCCTGACTGCAGCGTCGCTACCGAGACCAACTGGCCCAAATCTTCAGTTGGCCATGCAGATGACCCCACTAGGGTCCCTGCAACGGAGTGTCCCTTTGACCCTGTCCTCGCTGGATTGTCTGAAGGTGGCCCTGCTGGGATCGATTTCGGATGGAGAGATCTGGGACTCTCCACAAATGGCCCCTCCGATGGCACGCATGCCTACTCTGCAGCCTTCACCTGAGGTTTCTCCGAGGGCACCACCTCAGCAGGTGTGGCAGCAGCAGTGTGCTTCCAGCCAGTCGTCCAGAGACTGGGTGCAAGTGCCCTGTGGGACCTCCCATCGCGAGCCCTGAGATGACTGTGTGCCCTATGGATATTATCCATCTGTCCGTCATCGCACACTGTCTCCGTTTCCGAGGGACGCTGGTCCACAGCGGCTCTTCGTCGGCCGACTCCTCCTCCAGTCCTCCACTCCACTATGAGTCATAGGATTTGGATGCAGCATCGTCTTCACCGGATGTGGTGATTACTACGCAAGGCCCCAGCTCACCTGAAGAGTCATATTTGACGTTTGGGGAACTGATGGCAAGATTGGCGAGGTCACTGGAGATCGAGGCCCAGCACCGCTTTGATCCCAGTGCTGATCATTTTTACAACATTGTGAAAAAGGAGCAATCTGCTGCCATCGTTTTGCTGCTCATTGCAGCAATACGTCAAGCGATGATGGAGTCCTGGAGGTTCCCCAATCAACTGCAATCGACTTCACGGCGGTACGAATCCATGTATAGAGTTTGGGAGCAGGATATCCCATTCCTCCTGTGCTATCTGAAACCAAACTCCATTGTCATGCAGTCATCTCAGGGCCGCGAGACGAGGGAACACTCCACTCCTCAAGACAAGGAAGGGCAAGAAGTCGACATGCTGGCTCGCCGTATCTACGCTGCCACAGGTCTCGGCCTCTGGATTTGCAACTATGAGGTGACGCTGGCTCGGTATCAGTATTTCCTGATGCAAAAGTTGGAAAACATCAACGTCGCTTCTGGAGCAGCAGAGAGACCTGGCACGCGTCTTCACCAGAGAGGCGATGCAGGTGGCTATCCAAGCTGTTCAACGCCTGTTCTTCGAGTGGCCATCTGTGCATTCACACAACCTGCCCTCTGACCCCGCTCGGTGTCAGTGACTGGGTTTCTAAGGTACCGTGTTTCACTTAGTTACAGATCCGTAGGGTGCATATATACTTACCTTTAATGTCTTAAACACTTGATGTGTAATACTTTTCGCTTCCGCTTGGGGGTGAACGGTCGGTCTTCCGCAGACTGGGGAAATGGCGGGCACTCTGCCTTCTTATACTGTGGGGGCTTTTGGATCTTCCCGGCTGCAGGCCCTGCGCAGGTGCAGCATCCGTATGTGTGAATGCACAGATGGCCACGTGAAGAACGGCAGTTACAGGTGAGCAGCCTGGCTTTTTCAGGCATCTGAATATTAGTGATAATTGAATTTCTGTGGGTTGCCCTTGCAATACCCATTCCAGGCTGTGAGCAAAGGCGGGGTGGGGGTGTATTCACACGTGCATGCCTTTCGTATTGTACTGGTTTTAGATTTCATTTTGTTATATTTTTACCTACATTGTTCTGCTTATAGTTTATGTTGATTTTGAGTTTTTCATATTACACGTAGTATGGATTTCTATATTTTGTGTTTAAATCATTTTGAGTATTTTTTTGGTGGGAAACAATCGGTACATTCAGTAAACACTCATAACAACAGGGATAGTAATCGGCATGGGGGCACACACACGCATGCATCACTGCGCATGCACACCCCCACACACAGATTGCTTCCCTTTGAAATGCATGGAAAGGTGATTCCTTGATCCGTGTGCAGGTTTTGCTGCCACCAGGGTTGTGATTGTGGTTTTGTGGAGTAAAGAACAAAGCATAAGTGGACTGCTTCCATTGCTGCTCCAGTCCTGCCCGTGTCTCTGCCCTGTTTAATTATACCAGTGTCACTGGTATATCTAGGCATATCTAGTTAGTTCTAACAACATCTCTGCCATAGCGGCAGCATATCTTACACTCTACCAACATATCCTGTTATCCCCTAGCTGGTGTAATTTGACTACAGGATTGCTTTGCCCATGTACAGAGTATTATTTGGGGAAAACAAAAGTGGCTTTGGGCTCATTAGGGTATGCATTGAATGCTTAGCCCTGGGGAGTAGACAAAGGTGATCGGGAGAGAGGTATAAGAATGCATTTACAGTCTACATTTGCCTAGCCTAGCCTGAGGTTTCATATGGCAAGGTGTCACAGGGTTCTTGTGTGTTTGTGTGTGTTCTGACTTGTCCCAGTGCATATTCTCTAGGTCAGGTGCGTCAAACGGGTTCCAGTGAGTAGGGCAGAGAAGCAAGGAATTGGAAGATAAAAGGAGATGGCAAACTCCATTTTGTACGGTATTAGCTGTAAAAGTGGTGGAACGGGTGGCTGAATAGCAGAGTGAAGTAGTTCTGGCCTGTAAGTACTCTTCGATGGCTTGCTTAATGTTCAAAAGCTTAAAATAATTTTGAACTTTGGATCCATTGCATGTGTAGTTGGAGCTTTTAATTTGTTGAAAGTTGTTGTGAAAACAGCCCTAGGGACATAATATTTTTCCACCCCAGCTGCTCTAGATGAACTGCAGCTGCAAATTTAAACAGAATTATTTCTATAAACCTCTGAGTATATTTTATAATGCCAGTAATTTCCACAGAAAAATCAGTTACTGCTGCTAATGATCTATTTGTTGAGCATTAACTGCCCTCAGCTGGGAATGACCAAGCGTTCTGGAATGGCAGCATAAATGTAAAGGACAATTGAATAGAATTACTGAATAATGATTAATTAATGATAAAGATCTGTGGAAATAAATTTGAAGTACTTCTGACCACCCCATTTATTAGTCAGTGATCTCATCAGTGTTCAGAATTATTGCTATAATACATAATGTCCAGGCTGCTAGTTTCTAGATCTGCCCTTCAGTGCTCTGGCCAATCTACCATGAATCATTGCAATTATTATTTTTAAACGGCTTATCTGTGCAAGTCGTCACCGTTGCGATTTTGCTCTGTCTTTGAAAAGCCTTGCGAAGGGGCTGCTTTGATGTTTGCATCTGAATCTGTGCCCTGCTTATGAAATACCACGGAATCTCGCCGTCATCGTGGGTGTCAGTGCGAGTGCTCTGGTGGATGTGGTCCTTGCTGTCCTTTGTTGATCATCTTCGTTCACTTGCCCACAGCCCAACCTGGTCTGCAGAAGAACTGCGCTATGCAACCTGCTGTGGCAGAGTTAGAGTTCATAGCCTGTGGATGTTGTTTGTTCCGCTCACCTCCCATCTGTCGCAGCTTTCTCCACCTGGCCAGATGGCTTGACTACAACACCCATCATTCCAACCTGTACTGCCTGGAGCTAAGGGAAATTGTAGAACAAGATGCCTAGAGGCACTAAGGTTAGGACAGGTTGCCTGCAGCATCTCAGTCCACTGACACAGCTGCTTAACAGCCTAGATTACTACGAGCTCAACATCCCTTTCCTGTGCTTCCTTATCATTTACAGTGGCTTCCTGGAAAATACAGCCTTTGTATTGGTGGCAGAGAGTTTTGTATGGGGAATTGGAAAGGGATTCGGTGGAAGAAGTGATGGTGCAGTTCTGAGCGCTGGACCTGGTTGAAGAATTTGTAGAGGTTCTCCAGCCAGGCCCCCGCTAAAATGCACTCGAGTGATTTGTTTAAAATGTTCTCTCAGATTTTGATTAAGTGAAGGATTAAATAAACTGCAATGGAGATGCTGCTTACATAGTACTTCTTTGTGATGAAATGGTAAGATTAATAAAGAGCTGACATCTTAACCTTTGGCTCTTGGCACTTGCTTTAAGTTGTTTTGCCTATTCTGTACACTTTGGTCCAAAGGACGGCTTTAACAGCAAGGTGGTGGTGCGGGCTTTTTAAAGGTTTATTTTGTACTTGGAGAGAAATAAGATCCATTATCAAGCGCTAATATTACACACCATTTGTTAAACAAGTCTGGACAGCTTAGGAGCACAGTGTTCTTCTTATAATACTGAGAATCCTATTACTTGTTAAACAAAATATTTCTAGCTATTCTGGAGTAAGTTTTCAAATACGATGCAATTCTGCAAAAGAATCAGAAATAAGGATTATTTTCAAATACATATATTTAGCTTGCTCAGATTTTCTTCTGATTGTGTTAAGTTTTTTGTGTTCAGACTACTTTTGTAGTTCTGCATCTCCATTTTTTTTTTTTTTTTTTGAATTTCTGCTAAATTTAGGTTTTGGGGAGGTTGGAATAGCTTATTCTTTTTGGTCTGGACCATTCCAGCTTATTATTTTATTGGTACTTCAGTGTTTTATCACACTAAAATACCTTTTCAGTCCCATTATCTCAGTTGAAGAGATTCAGTAATTTATTTAATGTATCTCCTGCCATCCCCCAGAAGTGGCTAACAATAAAAGCCAGATTAAAAACAAATATGAATTAAAACATAGCATAAAATGCCACTAAATATACAGCTCTAAAAGCAATAAAATCAACCAACCAATTAAAATTAACAAGCTAGCATACATGTCAAAGACCTGCTTTGATTTTTTTTGAAAAATGTTGTTTGCTCACAAAACAACAGAAAGCAGCCTCCCAAAACCTGGAAGCAACCTCCAAGACGGCCTGCTCTTGCGTCCTCACCAAACGTACTTTCAGTGGAGGCAGGACCAAGAGAAGAGCCTCCTCCAAAGATCTTAAAATGCGGGCAGGCTTTTCTGGGAAGAAGCGTTCTTTGGTGTAGAATACAGGTTGTATATAACAGTATTTTACGTGACCAGCTTTGCATGGGCAGTACTTTGAATTGTACCAGAAGCAGACCACTAGTCATGAAGCTGTTGTCACAACGGAATCACATGCTTTCTGAAATGAGCCCTGGTCCATAGGTTGGCCACAGTTTTCTGGAGGAGCGGAAGATTCCAAATAGTTTTCAGAGACGTCCCCCTACCTGTTACCTAGTCCGAACAACAGTCATACTTAACCCTGATCAGACCGTGGCATCTCTGAGAACTGGTGTAGCTAGTGCAGTGGCCTTTGCTAAACAAACACATCCCTGCTCATACAGGTGTATGGGTGAAGCCTGGAGTTCACGAAACTGTCAATCTGAGCCTTCAAGGGGAATCGAACCCCAGCTGGCAAAGACTGAATCCCAGTTCCCTGATCCGTGTGTTTTTGTTTTTTGTTTACTTTCCAGGAGCAGCTCTGCCTTGTCGGGATTAAGCCTCAATGTGTTCACCCTCATCCAGCCTGTTACTGGCATGAGGCACTGATTTAGGGCTATTACAGCTTCTTTGGGTGTAGGTGGAAAACCAGGAGAAGGTTGGCTGTCATCAGCATACTTGGCAGCACCAAGACCTAAAACCCCACTGTCCAGTCATTTCATGTATAGCATAAGGATGGGATGGGATAAGATGGGACATGTCGGATACCCCTGGTTAAGAGCCACAGTCCCATAGCATCACCTTTTGAATTTGTCCCTCAAAGAATTGACTGGAGCCACCAAGTATAATCTCTCCAAGTCCCATCCCTGGCAGATGTCTCAGATTACTAGCGTTATTAGTAGTATTGGTGCTACTAATTCTTGTTACTGTTACTTTTATGTTCCGTATTTCTCCCCAAAACAACTTACATGATGAACAGTATCCATGGTCATTGATATCAAAGCAACATACTTAATTGCAGATTGTTTGTGCCAAGTATATTTTTTACTAGATTTTTTTTATTTAGAACTCAATTCTTAAAATGCCCATTATAAAAGGAATGCCTGGTTTATTGAATTGATGGAGCAGGAGCTGCTGATAGTGGTGTAAGGAACTGGCAATCCACAGCACTATCCTCCTGCTTAGGAGTGGGTGAGTGGCTTGTTTTTGACAAGAGTTCACCAAAATTCACCAAGTTATTTGTCACTAGAACAAAAAGAATTGAGATCTTAAAAATTCGAATGTGGGAGAAAGTCAAACAGATCATTGTCCTTGCAGTAGTGAGCTTTAAATCAAATCGGTGAGAATGCAACCCTGTGAGTTTGTGCATCTCTCTTCCCCTCTTCTTCCACTGGAACACCCCCGTTTTGACCTCTGCGAGGTTACCTGAGGCCGCTTTTGTGACTTCGGGACCACCGTTCCTTCCATCGTGGGTGCAAGGGACTTAGAGTGTTGGGTGGTGTTGAAAGGAAAGGAAAGGAAAGGAAAGGAAAGGAAAGGAAAGGAAAGGAAAGGAAAGGAAAGGAAAGGAAAGGAAAGGAAAGGAAGGAAGTGGAGAAGAGCTGTGGGATGCATCAGATCCTGGAGTTCCCCTCCCAAAGTCGTAGCACTGCGTGGTTCTTTAGGTTCTTTAGATAATCTAAAGACATAATATTCTTCCCTAAATCTAGTTACATGCAAAACAATTTCAGCCTAAATGTAAATTATTTATATGGATTATAATCCTGTATTCTCCTTTTGTTTCTTTTCTAGGAAATGAAAATTATAAACAAGTAGCCATGTGTATTCTCTACCACATAAGCATGGATGATCGCTTTAAATCGATGTTTGCATACACAGACTGTATCCCTCAGGTAGGTTTGCTTCTTTTCACATGACAATTTCCTTTATGCTACTTCTAGCTTCATTTGCCTTGTAGTAGAGTTCAGCAGGGGACGGTTCGGACGCCAGTCTCCTTAGTTCTATCCTGGTAATGCTCTTTCAATTATTACTGTTACATTCGGTTACCTCCCATTTTTCTGAGATTAATGAGTGATTTGTTTCTGTTTCCAGTGGCAGGCAGGTGCTGCCTGAATATGTTATAGGAGTAACAGCATTGTTTCATTTATAACCATGGTATTTAGATATTTTAAATCCATTTAAAAACTGCTGCTTCAGAAAAATCTCGGCAACTGTTTTGAATATATTTATTGTCCTGCTTGGATTCTCTCAGGATTGTTCTGTTGTGTTCATGCTATTTTTATAGTATGCTCAGTTTAAGTAATACTTTAATTTTTGGCTGTGGAGCATTCAAACTTGTTACTTTGTTGCTTATTGAGTACTTAGCCCAGTAGAATGCTTATTTTATTTTATTTTATTTTATTTTATTTTATTTTATTTTATTTATTTTCTAGACCAGCTCTTGGTATACAATTAATATATAGGACATGATTACATAGTGCCAGAACCAGCTAACATAAAGCACACTTAGGTCCCAATCATGATAAAGGAAAGGCATTTAACCACATGCTTAATTACTAATTGGAATCGGTGAAGTAAGTGTAAGTGTAAGCCACATGTAAGTGTGACTGGATCACGCCTGTGGGCTTGGTCCCATCTTTGTCCTGCTAAAGGATGGCCCATCCACATGCACGGAACTTAACTTGCTCCATTTCATTGGGTCTGTTCTAACCGGGACGAACATGGGGAACAACCCGCAGACCCAGCTGATGTGGTCACCAGTATTGGCTGGTATTGTAACTTAATATGGTTTTAAAATAGGCAAGGAAGGGCAGATAGGATTCGTAAGAAACAAACATGTCGAGTACAATCTTGCGCATGTTTCAGAGGTGAGTCTCTCTGAGTTCGATGGGATTTCCCTCCCTCCAGTATGTGGACACAGGATTGGGGCCAGACCATCTTAACAGTGAAACTCTAGTGAATGGTTGAAACATTAGACATTCTCTTCAAGGCTGGAACGTAAGCTGGAGAGCCATCTGTAACTTGCATCCTTTTCGCATCAAATCCATCAGCAAGGCAGGTGACAAACCTGCTTTCTAAATAGCAGGCTTATCATGAGTGACTTGTACATCATTTGGAACATAATATCATTAGTTCCATTACTGCATATACAAAAACAATATATTAGATTCCAACAGCAAAAGGTGAAACTAGACAACACACATTCAGCAAATCATAAAGCAGTCAATTCAGATTGTTCCGGTACTATGGATGGTTGTATTGAACCCTGCATCTTCAGGTTACCATATATTTCAGCAACACTCCTTCACAACAAGCTTGCTCCCCAGCTAAATGGCAAAGAATTCTGTAGCATTTTAAAGACTCAGCAAGTGACTGCGGTACAAGCTTTGAAGAATCATCATGAATTTTGGGCACGCATAAGGCAGAGTGGGAAGGAGGTGTCATAAATAGGTTAAAAAGACATGATATGCAGGTAGCTCTGATAGTGCCGATCACAATACTAATAATGGCCATTTACGCCTACCAAAGAGCTGTTGATGACATAATCACCCTGGCATGAGGTAAGCCAATTAATAAATGGAGTGTGATTGAAGGAGGAAAAACGTATCTGAGCCTTGACTTGAACCTTGTTGCATTGCATAACGCAGCACTTTCTCACTGCAATCTCCCGTTGAAGCTTCTCTGGCCCATGACAGCTGCCTTGAAGCCAGTGCGGTGTGTCTGGGATGCTGAAGCGTCCTTCCTCAGGTCCTTGAAGATCGCCCTCTCTGGTGTCAGATTTGTCTGTTTATTCTTTTCCACTGAGGCTGCCCTGTTTGTCCTACAAAGCAGAAACCATTTCTGGAAATTGATGGCATACCTCACATTGGAAGACAGGAAGCCATCTGCACTTCCGATATAATTCAGTTCCGTAACAGGATTGCCCCACTAGATACGGAGATGGAGTTGGCAGCTAGAGTTACTGCACGTTCTGATTCCTGTATCCGTATCGTTGTTACATGATCTGATGCCAGCAAATAGCTGTTTTAATTTGGACTTGTTTTGACTCCCATGCCTAAGCTGCCGTTACTGTGATGATGCTGATGGGCAGCCCAGGACATTATTCTGCCTGGAGCAAAGCATACGATGCCCCCCGCCGCCCCCCCCAACAGACTGCAGCTCCGTGGACTGAAAGCTGGGTGTTACTTCAGCACTTTTTAATTGGAAAAAACACTGCTTGCCATGCTCCCATTAAAAAGCCTGCCGTTATGAGAATTTTCATCTTGCCGTTCAGAAATTAAATTCTGAATCCTTCGGTTGTAATAAATCTACAGATTATGCATAAATGCCCCGTGAACTGTAGAGCACTCACCTTTGTGAGCTAGAAGCTCCTGTGGGGTTTCAGCATGCAACTCATACGTGCTCGGGGTTGACTGGCATGGACTGTTTGGTGGCGAAGAGGAATGCAATATTGCTGGAAAACATTCTTGCCTTGCTTGAGTTAATGGGTGCTGTTTAGGAAGAGTTAAAAGTAATTATTAACAGTCCGTTCTTGTTTAGACCCCAGCCGTGCATGCTTTATTTAAATAGGTGCAAATGCCTTCCAGATGGCTATAAAAGCATTTATAGGTAACAGTTTAGCCAATCAAAGGGCATGATTGGGCAGTGATGTCATGGTGATATTCAATATTCTTCCACACAGCAGTAGACAAACTTCTCTGGAGCTGACTTATCCACATGTTTCCCGCCACAGTTGTCTGTTTGGCTCCTCTTTGATCTGCAGGTCTCTTTTCAGCTTAGTGCTGGTAAGCGTCCTCTCTTGACAGCCCTCTTTGCTTTTGTCCACCATTATCTGCTGAAGCTCAGAAACCAGAGCGTTACTTCAAACACGAGAGTTAAGGAGTAGCCACTCAGAAGAGATTCTTTCGGCATGCAGTTCTGCCATAATCATTCAAAGATGTTTGAGCGGGGGATCGGGAGAGGGCTGGACTGAGGTGTATGGAAAGAAAACGGTGGGGGTTGGCCTCTGGTCAGTGGTAAATAAGTGCAGTCAGGTGCCAGAGAGTCTAGACACAGTGATTGTAGGCCTAGGCTGTGGTATCTGATACTCAATATGGGACTTGCCTGATTGAAAACTACTGCCTCTTCATTGTACGCGCAGCAGCTCTTTTACTGCTTCCCTGCTAAATGAGGAAAAGATGACAATGGGCATAGTAAAAGCAGAACAAATTTAATTTTAATATTTCCTATTTGGTAGCAATTACGCTCCCCTTTGAAGTGGCACGGGTAGCGATCAAATTAAATGAAGACATAGTAGGAAACACAGAGCTCATACCAAAGGATTATTCTAAAACTTGAGCTAGTTTAGGTAAAACTGCAGGACTTTTCCCACTTCTAGCAGGAATGCAGCGAAGTACTGGTAATGCACTTTGGCTTCCTTTAATTTTCCTCTTAATGAAGAGAGAACAGTTGGATTTTTAGATGTGCAAAGATCAGATCTTTAAACTGGTGGTCATGAGACATACAGCGAGCCCATTCAGCTCGGCACCTCAGGTTCCTGGCTGGTGCCAAAGGCCAGAGCGGGCCTCCTTTGGGTCTGCAGCCCCAGAGCAACTGGCCACTGGAGCTGTGTGCTCCTTCTGGCATGGTAGGGGAAAGGCAGCTCCGCAGCTGCTCCCTCTGCCCCCAGTGGTCTTTGCCATTACACTTTTCCTGGGAGACAAATTTGCATCCTCTTAGTGCACCCTCTTTTGGTCCATGCTTGCCCCGAAAGCAGCATGAGGACTGACAAAAAGAAACACTTTGGACTGCATGCGCTTAAACTGTGGAAGTGGTTTATGGCTCTAGAGGGGGATGAGATGAATGAATTCATGGAGGAAACGGCTATCAGTCGCCACTAATTATAATGGCCATGTGCTGCTTTGAATGTCAGTTACTGGGGAATAGCAGTGCGGCAGGGCAGTTCCTGCACACGCTCACAGAGGGCATGCTCACAGCCTTGGCACCGCGCTCTCCAGGAGGTTCCTGCGCCGCCGCCAGGACCACCCCAGCTTCACGGGCCCCATACCCAGCACCCCTGGACATCCTCCCACTGCGGTTGCCATCACCAGCCACAGCCCCTCTCCTTGGATTCTGGTGCCTGCAGCTTGGACCCAGCGTCCTGCTCACCCTCGGAGCTGTCGGAACCATCTCCCAGCCGTTGGAGGACTTAGACTGGCTTCCCAGCATGGCGCAGGGTCGCGTTGTCCGATACAGCAGGCCCTCCTGTTCCTCAATTCCCTTTCCCAGTGAGGTCTTGGGATGGCATCCACCCACGGCTAGGTGACAGCAGTCCTCTCTCCACTCCCTGATCCAGGGCCACTCTGTCTTCTCCCACCTCCTCACTCTCCAGTTCCCCTGTAGTCCCTTCACCCCACCAGTCTGGCCCTACACACCAGCTTGGAGCCTCTAGTAACCTTTTGCCACTTCTAGGAAGCTGCCTTGCATTGGCTCAGATTCTCCGTCCATCTAGGCCTGTGCTGTCAGCACTGAGTGGCAGTGGCTTGTCAGGGTTTCAGGCAGGAGTTTGTCCAACTCTGCCTGGAGATGCTGGTGACTGAACGTGGGCCTCCCCCTTTCTCGGAGACTCCTTAGAAAAAGGCTTCCCTTTCTAAAGAGAGGTTTGGGTCTCTCCACCATCTCCTCCCCCACCTCAAACTGAGGACTGAAAATGAAGGGGAGGGTTGCCCATGCTTCCCCCATACTGACTGCAGTGCGGCAGGTCTCTCCCTTGCAATAGGCAGAAACTGGAGTCCAAGCCAGGGCGGGCTAGAATAGCTATCGGGGCTCAGCCAAGGTAGCAAAACCCAATACCATAAGGGTGGAGAATGAGGCTAAACTATGGGTTATATTTGAGTATGCTTGTGCAGACTTCTCTCTCTCTCATCTGGGTGGGTTGCCCCCTCCTTGCACGTTTCCCTAGCCTTAGTGAGGAGCACTGCTAGACTAGGACTGCAGAGATAAAAGAAATTTTGCGTCACACAGCCACCGTCTTGGGCACAGCACTTCCTGGTTCCCTTTGATACCACTTTTTGGATCCATTGCTGTGATCCTAACATTTCAGGCTGTGGGGCGGTGGCAGAAAAGGCGCAGCTTACGATTTGGTCTAGCGCTGCTATCTCGAACCCTGCGGTGTTTTAAGAAAATGCAAATATGTGTGCATGTGCTTGTGAAGACGGTTGCAGCCCTGGTGCCCAGGAAGGGGGCCGACGCTCGGCTTCTAAGGGGCACTTTTTAATCAAAATTGCAGTAGCTGCTTTCCCATGCGCAGCAGAAATACAGGGTGATGCTCATGGATGGGGGAATGCTGTGGGGTGGGTAGGAACATGCACCGTTAATGTGGGCAGTGTTACAAATGCCTAATACAGAAGAACCAACATGTGCAATACATAAAGAGTTTCAGTGCAGAAAATTATGAGAACTTAAGGAAGAGTTATCCTCTGCTGGCCATTTTACAAGATTGTGCAAGGCCCAGAGAGAGGATGCTTGAGCACTGGGAGGTCTCATCTTTGTGTTCTGGCTCATGTTCCTTTACAATATAAAACAAATGTACTGTTGTTAGTTTCTCCTGTGTTCTTATTAACATTGTATAATGTATATGTAATAAACATGTGGTGTTTACATAAAAAATTTGAGAAGGAGCCTTCTATCGTGGGTTATACTTGTGGGATTTGGTAATTTATATGGCCTCCTATGCATCCTGTATGTTATTTACACTTTGCTTCATCATTAATTCACTGCCTTCTGGCCCTTGCCCAAAAGTTGTTCAAGAACATAATCTTGAAGTGCTGCCGGTCTACGACTTAAACTTGTAATTTATGTGTGGCTAAGACTGTTTACCAGGGTCTGCCACCATAACTGAGCAGAGCTTGGGGCGAACGTGTTGCGATAACGGTGCTGCAGATGTGTGGGTTCATCTTGCTTTCCACTCCGCCTTCCTGAGAATCCCTGGCATTGCACAGGTGCGTGAGCAAGGCGTGGCAAGGTAGGGAAGGAGCCCTCCGCAGGGCTCTCAACGCTGCCCTCTTCTGGCGCTGGTTCTGACCTCCGGGAGCAGCAGCCCGCAGCTGGCTTTTTTCCAGGACGACAGTCCTTCCCAAGAAAACCGGGCCAGATCCCTTTGGAAGAAACGCGCCTTTGTGCTGTCACTCTTGCAAGTTGTGACGGCTTCTCGTTCGTGTTTCGCTAGCTAATGAAGATGCTGTTTGAGTGTGCTGATGAACGTGTTGACTTGGAGCTCATTTCCTTCTGCATTAACCTGGCTGCTAACAAGAGGAACGTGCAGCTCATTTGTGAAGGTGAGGAGCGAGCTGCGCGCTTGAGATTGCTGCCTGATGTAAAGTAACGGCTCTCTGGAGAAGAGTGGGGTTTGGGGGTGTGAACAGCGCCGTGAGCCGAACTGCGTTAACCGTTTTCTCCGGCCAGGTTGAAATTGGGTGGCAGTTCGGTCCATATGGCATGGCAGGCATTCCCCATTGCGGTGACTCACTGCCATGCGTTCCCATGGCCGAGGGCCGCAGCAAGACGCGATGCTCTGGTTCCGGGTTCCTCCCTCCCATGATTGCGTGTTGCACTGCCCAAATCCAGACATCACAGCCCATTGGAGAGTGAACTGCAGAACGGCTGAGAGGCCACTGTATACATTGTGTCATGCATTCAGAATCTTAATATTAATGCCTGAGAAGAGCACAGATTCTTCATCTCCCTGGCACCTAAAAATGTTAAAATAGTGTCATTGTCATAAATTTCCTTCATGTACCCATGCTCCTTTAGGGAAAAAGACTATTGTTTAACTTAGCAAAATGATGTTTTCATGTATTTATTTTTATTAAGCATTCTTGTATACCACTTGATATAACAAAATCTGTAAGCAAAAGTATTAAAATCCTTATTAAAATACTAAGTTAAACAATTATATCTGCAAAAATTCCCTCTTTGTGAATGTGCAACAAATAACTGGCTCATGCATGTCTCCTGTTTTGTTTTATGATGTTATTTTTTTTCAGGAAATGGACTGAAAATGCTAATGAAGAGAGCGCTGAAATTCAAGGATCCATTACTGATGAAGATGATAAGGAATATCTCTCAGCACGATGGACCAACCAAAACTTTGTTTATTGTAAGCATCTGTGCCTTCCCAGTGTCCCTCATCCTTGTGCTGCAGCAAGGGCTTGTTCTAGGCTGTTGAAATGATACATCAATCCAATTTGGATGTAACGGCAACGTTTGGCAGCACTCCATGGATTGATTAACCACACTGCAGTGCAAGCTGCTTCTAGTTTCCAGCAGCACCCTAAAAATGCATTATGTGTGGGTTGACTCTGCAGAACATCAAGGTGTTTTTGTGCATGCTGTGTGGCAGCTGCCTCCATGTTAGAGTTCCATGTGGCTGTTCAGTCAGGCACCTTGCACCCTTAATCCCATGCACTTTTCCAGGTCACAACTGTTACGTGTCTGAAGTTAAGGTGACATCTGTTGATAAGATTTGTTCTGTTGAGATGGGTCTTTAGTTTTAAAAAGTTGTGGATGCTTGAAAACATCTGAACTGTGCGCAGAGAAGTCTTTGGTTCAGGTTCCAGCTCTGCCATGAAAATACTAGTTGGTCATAGGCAAGCCATTTGCTTTCAAACTCATCATCCCCACAGCCTTAAGAGTCATCCCTGGCAGTAAGAAATTCTCATAGGCTCAGCATCCCTAAAGGCATTCTGGAAGACCAAAGCCCTTGTCAAGGAGAAAAGAGCCTAGCATTGGAAAATTACGTAACTGGAAAGAATGCTGCAAGTCACTAAAGGTTTACCATATTTTTTGCTCTATAAGACTCACTTTTCCCCCCCTCAAAAGTAAGGGGAAATCTCTGTGCATCTTACAGAGCGAATCTGTGTGTGCAGTGAGTGTGTCAGATGTGCAGCCCATGGGGAAGTGATGGGGAATGTGCCTGTGATGATGTGCCCGTTTGAGTCGGAATATTTTTGTTCTTGTTCTCCCCCTCTAAAAACTAGGTGTGTCTTTTGGTCAGGCGCGTCTTATAGAGTGAAAAATACGGTACATTTGGTTTATGACTGAGTGAGGCAGAAAAGTGGAGTGGGCGGGGACAGTGTCCACAGAGTTGCTCTGAGGCATCTCCCCCACTGCTTTGTCCTTTATAAGCATGTCTGATATTTGCTAAATGCGTTTGCTTGCTTGCTTGTTTAGGATTATGTTGGCGATCTAGCTGCCCAGATCTCCAATGACGAAGAAGAGGAATTTGTGATAGAATGCTTAGGAACACTGGCCAATTTGACTTTGCCTGATTTGGACTGGGAACTTGTGCTGAAAGAGTACAAAATGGTACCATATTTCAAAGATAAATTAAAGCCAGGTCTGTGTTATGAATAACAGGTCTTTATATTGATGGATATAGATATATAGATATAACTACAAAATAGATATATGTATGTATATATTTTTGTCTCTTTGACATATATAAGTTACTGTGTTGCATGTGGTGGGTACACTAATTGGCTTTTTTCCTTTTGAAGTTTTAGTTAGCAATTAAAAATAATGGTAATAAACATTATAGTTAACTTTTAAAGGTGATATTTTATTAAATTCCTAGTTGGGCTAGCTATTGCTTTTCCTACTTAAACCCTAAGTTTTGCTAGCACATTAAAATATGTTGTCAGAGTCTTCCAGCAAGAGTGTTTGCATTCCAGCAGGATTCGGCAATGTAGTTTCTCTGTTAAATTTATCAGGTTCTGCAGAAGATGACCTTGTCTTGGAAGTGGTGATAATGATTGGAACCGTATCCATGGATGACTCCTGTGCAGCACTGCTAGCTAAATCTGGGATTATTCCAGCGCTTATTGAACTGTTAAATGGTATGTGTCCCACAATATTGTGGGAAACACACAGTGCCCACTTGCACAAGTTTGTAAGCAGGAAGCGTTGAAATGAAGGCTGCATTCTGAGCATGTACCTGTTACGCATTACATTTATTTATTTCCTCATGATTCTCGTTTAGCAGTGTGCTCAATCAAGCTTTGAGAAATTTGGTCCCCCACAAAAACACACCCAACAAACAAACAAACAAACAAACCCACCCTGTGTAAAAAATAGTGTTACTACAAAGAGCAACATAATACAATAATATTTTCAATGGGAGGTTGAATAACAGGAGAGACTAGGGGTGAGTATTCAGGAGACTGACGCTTGAATTGCAAACTCTTCCTGCTACCTTGCTCAGACCGGCCATCCAAGTTGGGTCCAGTTTCTTTCGAAATGAGCTAAGCAGGGTGTGTATGCTGGCTCATTCACGCCTTCTGCAGTCTCTTGCTACTGCTCAAGCCAACCAAGTGTCACTTTGCTGGAGTGGCTAACAAGACCCAAGCTGCTGCTTTTCAGTCCAAAGAAGTTCCCAGGGACTCCCTTTGGCTGACAAATGATACCATTTACAAATAGAAATCGTAGCACTTGCATTCAAACCCTACGATTTTTGGCCGCAAATGCTGCCCCTTATTATTACATTTCTAAAATTTATATCCCACCAACAACAAGGGCTATAACATGGTGCATTTTCTTCTCTGCATCTGCTGTATGTGTAAACCGGTTTAAATCTCTCTCCCTGAGTGCAAGTAACTATGGATGTGGGGGTTGTAGCTGTCCTGTGAGATGCAGGATAAGAAACCCTTAACAGTCTTTCAGGGCACCACCATTTTCACCTTCAGTAAAATGGAGGGCATTACAGTATCCCAGTTTAAAACTGTTATGCTGTCATCCATATGTTCACCTGGCTTACCCTAATCCGGGGAATTGAATGGATCTCCCTCTCGGTTTAAGTGTTTCTACTCAGGACTTTAAACTTTAACAGCAGCAATTCATTTTCTTTTGTGTAGCTCAACAGGAAGATGATGAGTTTGTCTGCCAAATCATTTATGTGTTTTACCAGATGGTCTTTCACCAAGCCACTAGAGATGTCATCATCAAGGAGACGCGTATCCTTTTCTGAAGAAAACATTCTTTGCAAATAGGGCTTTTATTTGTTCTTCCAAGTATTAAATGTTGTTCCAAGGAAGAATAATTATGGGTTCATGGTGGATCATGCATGGAATCATTTAAAATAATTTCAAGAAGTATCTGAATATTTCCTAGCCTTATGCAAGAATCCTCACATGTTGTTGCCATGGCTTGCATTTGCCCTTGAGATTAGTATTGATGTAGCGCCATAGGAATGTAGGAAGCCGCCTTTATACTGAGTCCATCTCGTCCTGCTCATGCTGTGGAACTGCAAGGTTTCAGGCAGAGCTTTCCCGACCAGGGTGGAGATAGCAGGTGCCGAGACTGAGATACCTGAGACTTTCTGTCTCCATCCCATTGAGTCATGACCCCCTCAGTCCAAAGCAGCTGTTGGGTACAGCTTAATGTGCAGCTAATGCCCAGTGGATTCATGGCTTCCACTGAGAGCATCCCTGAAGCATCCCTGGGTGGGGGTGTGAGTACACAAGGTGTCCTTTCTCCTCCCCCATACCAACATAGACCGTCTCCCCCACAATTGGACAAGCACCACGAATGGAACGCAAGTTCCTGTGCACGAGGCTGCACAGGGCTCTGAGACGGCCACGATCACCGAGCCAGCGCTTTAAGGGGCTTGCATGGATACCTTGGTGGATAAACAGAGTGACTAATACAAAGATAAATCATGTGGAGAGTATTTAATATACATGCGTTGGCTTCTGTCCCCATCAGTAACACTGAGTGGTTGGATTTGAGGAATATGGGCTCAAGCCCATGGCCAGTTTGTTTTTTTGGCTTATTCCCTGCCTTTCAGTTAAAAAGGCAGATAGATGGAGAGAATTCTGATGGAGGATCAGATTGTGGGACGTTTTTGGTTTTCAAGGACTGTATTTGCATATTTTACTCCAAGTTAGTATGCAGTCTCTTGCTTCTGCAAAATAATACCCAAGTTACTAGCCAGGCTTGTACTGCTTTGTTAAAACCCTCCTGCACTTGCCTCTCCTGGAAGAATCCATATTTGGTACTTTCAGGAAATGGTACTTTCCTGAGACTCTTCGGAAGGATCGCATGGCCTTTCACCTCTGGACCACTGAATTATAGAGTTTGTGGGCTGATCTAAATATTTTTATCTTGCTCTGTATTCAGATTGGCTACAAAGATAAGTGATAAGATACCCTTTCCTTTGAGCTTATGTTCAGAAAGTCACAGCACAAAGTTGGACTTGCTGTAGAATCCTCCCTGGTAAGTTTGTTTTTATCGCAAATTGTGCAGGCCAGCATTTGTGGACATCTAGAATTGTTTTCCATCCTTAACCTTGTCTTCCTAGAGGCTCCAGCATATCTTATAGATCTGATGCATGATAAAAACGCTGAGATCCGTAAAGTCTGTGATAATACATTGGATATAATAGCAGTAAGTTACTCCTATTTATTTATTTATTTGCTGTCTGTTGTAAGAGCATGAATGAAAACGGGAAACTCTTACTCTGGCAAATGAAAATATATGTGCTGTTATGTTATATATGTCTGTTAGGTGGCAAAGTTCTTTCAGTGAAATTAGCCATTGCTGCTGCTGCTCTTTCAAATTACATGCTGGAAGTACAGGATAAGTGGGATGCCTTATCCTGTAAGTTGTCCGATGCATCTTTGCTATCTTACGCATTTTTAAGAATTGCTTGCTTATTTATTTCTTTTCTATACTGATTTTATTTTATTTCCATTTTACTGTATAAAATACAGTACATAAAAATGCTTAAAAAGGTAAAGATTAATTCAAAGTAGCATTAAAATACAATAACATGCGTTGCAAATGCGATGATAACCCTCAAGCCAGCAACATTCTGCTCTCTGGATTAACTCTGTGTGTTCATCTCTAACCAGTCCGTAGCTGATCCAAGCCACCGATTCAGAACCTTCACTCTCTTCCCAGAGCCATCAGCACGTTAACATTGCGTCAGCCCCGTTCTCCAGGTTATTCCCTGGACATTTTTACGTAGATGTGTTTTTATTATCTTTTGTGAAAAAAAAAATGTTAAGTTCAACAAGAGCAGATGAAATATGCATTGACAGCCCTTTGGTCCTCAGTATACCAGTCGTTCAAATGTTGTGAGCACAGTTGTATCGTCCATCTATTTTGTTTCTCTTTCCGTTGTTACAATAGCAGTCCTTTGGGTGTCAGAGGGACATGGGGATTCCCTTTGCATGGGCTGTGCACTGAGTTCTAGGAAGCGGGTAGATAATAGGAGAGGACGTGCACATCATGGCGGAGGGAGCCCTGGGAGCCTGAAGGCAAGCAAGGCTGCCGCGTGGGTGCTGTCGGGAGAAGCTTCTGCTCCGTGGCTTTGCTGGTCCTCAAGATGGCCAGTTACCAGGCAACTTCTCCTGATAACACTTCCTCCCGTGGAAAAAGATGGGCGCCTCATGCAGTGACCTCTCCTGTGCGAGAAGAGACCTGGCCAGCAAGGTCCTGTCTGAAACTGAAGCAGTCCTGCTGTGCTACTCCAATAACAGAGGTGTGCATTTCCAAAGCAGATGCGCAGTTTCATTGGGATGGACGCCACACTGGAAGTACAGCTGAGGTTTTTCTGGATTCTGGAGTCGCAAGGCATAACTGCCTTGCTGATCTATTTTAGATCAGTCTGCAACCTTCTGCACCATTGGCACTGACCACGAGGGCTTTTAGAGCAGGGGTTTGCGGTCTTTCAGAACCACATTTGGAATAGGAAAACGTGTCCCATTTTTGTGTGTGCCTGTTTCCATTCAATGTGATACCTGATTCTTAGTGATGACAGTTTTCCATTGTGTCTTAATGTATTGCTTTGGCTTTTGCCTTCCAGTAGTGAAAACACAGTTCAGGAAACTACACGCTGCACCTGTTGTCACTCTGGATCCTGGCGTGACAGAGAACCCTAGTCCCTGGTTCCTGAAATGCAGGATAGAAACGTTGCTTTCTTCCCTCCCATGACACACTTGTTAATTTTGCATTTAAGCCCAAGCCTTTTCTTTGGAATTATAGTATTGAAGATCCCTTCACTTCCTAACAGGAATATGATGAAGAGTGGGCGAAGAAGATCCAGAGTGAAAAGTTCAGATGGCACAATTCCCAGTGGCTGGAAATGGTGGAAAGTCGACAGATGGATGAAAATGAGCAGTTTTTGTATGGGGACGACCGCGTTGAGCCCTATATTCATGAAGGGGACATTCTAGAAAGGCCTGATCTTTACTACAATGCTGGTAAGGCTGATGCAGGTTGTGGTATTCCTTCTAGCACAGTAGAGACTCTGCGGCGAGCGACTTCATGTGCCCAGTCTCATAAAGAGGTTGCACCCAAGCATATCCCTTAATCCTGCCCTCTGTTCACCAACTTCCTATGGCAAACACACCTAGATGAGTTTTCCTTTATGCAGGAAAGCTACAGTGAAGACAAGGTTTCTTTCCCTGCAAAGGAAATGACTAGACACAATTCCTGTAAGCGAATTTAAGCCTGCATTAATAGATGGAGTAGTAGTTTCAGAATTTAAGCACTGATATTCATGAAGAATTGTCTGGGTAGGAGGAAGCAGCATGGGACTGATGCGGACTTGTAACGAGCCTGCTTCTGTGTGATAGGTGCCAGTTGGGAAGATAGGGTACCACCAGTCCCAATACCCTGATCAACCAACTGCCAGCTCCCATAGGAAACAAGGGAAGTGTGTCAGTAGACCCAGTTTAGTTCAGGACCAGGAATACTGTACAAAATTTAACAGTGACTATGCAAAGTGTTCTTCAAGCAAGCACCAGTAGGAAATAAGACCACCATTTTCCAGAAGTGAATGAGGCAAGGCTTCCCTCTGTAAAAGCCATATGGATTCTTCCACAGATGCATAATATTTCTGTTATTTAATCTAAATTAAATTGCTTTTCACTGGTTCAAGCAGAAATTAAGGTTACAACTGGCTTGTAATTTCCTGGCTCTTTCCCCCTCCCTCCCCATCTATCGCCATTAAAAATCATTGTTCTGGGTTGCTTATTAGGGTCAACTTAAACGTTTTTATTAGAAGATCTGCAATTTTACATTGGAGTTTCTTTGGAACTCCTGGGAAAATGTCCTCCAGACCTGGTGATTTGTTCATTTTTAATTTATTTATGAAACCAAATTGATAAAATGTCATCATCTTGTACCCTCTGTTCGATTCAGTTCTTCAGCTTCTTGAGAATGTCAGTTCAGGCACCGGCACCTCTCCTCCTGCGGTGAAGGGAGACATAAGGAATTCATTCCGTTTCTTTGTGGTCTCCTCTATCCTCCTTTATTATATCTTTCACTCCCCTGTCATTTAATGGTCCAGCTGCCTTCCAGATCAGTTCTTTGCTTCATCTTTCTCCTGCTCCTGATGCATTAAAAACGAGAATGTTGGTCTTTGATATTTCTGGCAATATGCACCTCAAATTATATTTTCATTTGTCTTATTGTTAGCTTAAGTGTGTTTTACCTGAATCTGTGCTCACTTTTGTTCTTATTTTAGGGGAAAACACCCATTTTTCTGAAAGAAGCTTTTTTTTTTAACCCCACTGGTGTCCTCTTGGACATTTCCTGAACTTTGTTCAGGAATTCGAGCTGAGCTTCTCTTAGTGTGGTTGCAAATCATTCCCTCCCTCCTCTCACTTAGGAAAGGAGGGTGTGTCGCTTTTTATTCTCCTGCCCGCAGGGTGATCGCTTCTCTTCTCCTTCCTCCCGATCTCCAACCTTGTGGAGGACAAGAAAGAAGAGATGAATGGCCCAGGCCTCTGTCTTCTCCTGTTTGGATAGTTACGTAGGAGGGGAGGAGGAGACATTCAGGCTGCCCGGTGTGTTTTCGGAGTGGTACTCCATGCCTGCAGCCCCATTTGCCTGGTCCAGGCAGGGAAGGAGCTCAGGTGACTGGTGATCACGCTGCTTTCACATGCTGCATCGTCTCCTCTACACCACTTCTGCCTGGGCTAAGGCAAGAGAGGGTTGGCTGACTTCACTTAGCGAGGTATAAATGGCTGTGAGTGACTTTAATCACAAATCAGGTAGATAAAACATCATCCCTCATATCTGTTCTTTCATCACTGCATGTTCTGTGGATTTTTGCTTGGCTCTGAGAAGCCTTTGGAACAAAATCCTTGATTTCTCACAGATGCTGAAGCAACTCCGACTTGTTCTTTCTAGGTAATTTGTCCTCTTTTTCAGTTCTATTCAAATAGTATATTTATTAGGATAATTGCAAAAAACGGCTAAGTTGGAATTAATGTGGAAGCACCTATTTCTTTCTGCATATCTTGAGACTCTCTGAAAAAACCAATGCATTTCTGAACCGCAAGGCATCTTACGAAGGTTCTTGGAAGATGCACCTTTCCGGACTGTGAAAAGCCCACTCCACCGAGGGAGCAGCAGCCCTCCTGGGCCCGTGTGCCCCGCAGAGCCATGCAGGGCCGCTGCGGGGTCACCTCTGCCTGCATTCACAAAGTGCTGCAGGCCCAACAGCTGTGCCACGGCGGACTGCCTTGGCAGCGCAAATTTTCCTCAGCGGCTCCACTGACCCGCCTCTGGTAAGCATGGAAACAGGGCGAGTCAGAAGGGGCCTCCCGGGCCATCTAGTCTGACCCCCGATCTCTCACCAGATCTCTCGCTATTATGAGCCTTTCCATTGTTTTTCCTACAGTGGACGTAAGGTTAACAGGTCTGTAATTCCCCATGTCCTTCCTACTACCCTTTCTGAAAATTGGGACCACCGATGCCACCCTCCAGTCCTCTGGAACGTCACCCGTTCTCCACGAGGCCTCAAAAATGGAGGCCAGCGGGCGTGAGAGAACCCCTGCCAACTCTCGAAGTACTCTCGGGTGTAACCTGTCAGGGCCTGGCTCCTTTGTAATGTCCAATGCCCTGAGGAGCCCCTCGACTTCAAGCGGGGTGACTCTAATCTCTGCCCCTAAGTCCCCAGCCTCATCTAATCTCCTATGTGGATCTCCCCCATCCTGCTTTGGGGAGAACACAGAGGCAAAATAGTCATTTAGCATTTGTGCCTGTTCCCTTGTATCAGTCACTGGATCTCCTTCCTCCTTATTTAGTGGTCCCACCACTTGTCTCCCCTTCCTCTTCCTATTTACATGCTGAAAGAAGCCCTTTTTGTTGCTCTTGATATTCTTGGCAAGCTTGTTAGTGGCCCATATGAGTGATGCACAGAGACCACGAACAAGACAGGCAAGTTGCTCCCCTGTCACCGCCATTCTCTGATCATCTGTGCATTCCCACAGCCTTGCCTGCCACATGCCTACTAGCATCTCATTTTTAATTTTGTATTGATGCTGAGGTAGTCTTTACTGTGGCTTTCCCTGTCTAAGCAAAGGTCCTTCCCAACCAGCCTCAGTGGCCACAGTGTCGGTCTCGGAGAACTGAGGAACATGGGTGAGATCTCTGAGATATACCTGCAGTGAAGGTGGGCAAAGGATCCCCACCAAAACCTTCCCAGTGACAGGAACTTCTCAAAGAGAGGGATCACGCAGGTGTGGAGTCTGTCTTTGTGAATGTGCAGATGACTACTGGAGTGCTTGTAAGCCTTTCTTCCGCTGTCCCAGCAGATGTAACAATGCCTTCCCTTGCTCATCTCTTTCTCCCATGTCACTCTGGCTAGTTGCCACTTTTCTGACCGGAGAATAATCTGCAGGAACAGCCATGGTTTTCCCTATGTTGACCTTCTGCTTAAAAACAACACAACCGCTTTGTTCTAGCTTGAGTCCCGGTGGCTCAGCTTTGCTTTGGCCCCCAGGAACCCATGAGGCTGCTCCACTGCCCAGGCCTTGCTTTCCATGCTCCGACTCTGCTTAATTCTGCCAATTCAGCAACGTAGCCCCTCTGCTCCTGGATTCAAATTGCCCTTTCAACAAAAACCGGGACAGGGAAAGGTAATAGTCCTCACGGTCAAGTTTGTGACATTTCTTTTCAAACACATACTTATAAGATGGTGAAGAGAAGTAAGAATGAGAATGTGCTTTCTCTTCAGCTGACAATGTGCCTTTTCACCACAGTATATCTTGTGCAGCTGATATCAGGCCTAGTGGGTCATATGCTCGTAACAAAATGCATTCCCTTTTTATGGCAAAATAGAGGGCAGCCAAACCCCTCGTTTCAAAGCAGCGGCATCTTCCTTTCAGCAGAACCAGCTGAGAGGAAGCACTCGCCGCCCTATCTTGCTCCAGTCCCAGACGCTGTACGTTCTGTTTTTGTAGATGGACTGATAACGCACGATGGAGCAGTAAGTCCTGATTTCTTCAGTGATTACCACATTCAGAATGGAGACCTCGTGGGTCAGCATCCCTTCTCTAGCAGGTAAATTACTTCTAGAAGATGTTTTAGCTTCTATAAATTGGAAGATCACAAATTACTGTTTTTAGTCCTTGAACTGTAGATTTACAAGCACAAACTTGAGGGCTCATTAGGCACGGCCAGCTTGAGAAGTCATAGGGTTTGAGTCTCTGCTGTACTAATGGCATTCGAGCTGTGCTTTTGACACAAAATATAGGCAGACAGAATCACCCAGATACACCGCTGGAATGGCCAAGGAAGGATGGGGGGCACTGGGGAGAAGCATGCTTGTTGCTTGTGCCCTTTCTTTTACCCCATTTGTCCACGGTCCTATCGATGGTGCAGCTTTGCAGTTGCCCTCGACCTGGTGCAAGACATTTCTCTCCCACTGACTGGAGGAGGCCATCAGGCAAACCACAGGCAGGAATTGCTCACACGGTTGGCCAAGGGACAGAGCGGGCCAAACCAGCCTGTAGAATTTGAGTTCTGGCCCATCGCTCTCGTTTCTCCTGACATGACTGGTTCTTGTTAGGCGTGCAGAAGGAGGGTGGGCTGAGTACACATCAAAGCAACTGTCCTGCCAATATGGCAGCATTGATCTGGTTCACACGTAATGCTGACCATGGTTTATTTAACCCTTGGTTTGTTTGTTTGTTTGTTTATTATTTATTAGATAAATTTCTATGCTGCCACTTGCCAACTAGCCTCGGGGTGGCTTACAACAAATATAAAACAAAAACATAAACCAAACATACAAACAATACACAAAACAATCTAAAATTGGCCCATCTCAAAGTCCTAATTTAAAACTATAAATAATCCTATAAACAATTAAAATTTACAATTTAATTTAATTTAGTTTGTTGTCCTACTCAGGATTTGCCTGGCAGATGATCAAATAAGCCACTGTTTTCTCACTCACTAGGTTGTTTCCATCCTCCTTGCCTGTCCCCTCTGTGTATCTCAAATGTGTTTGCACTTCTGTCATACTGGCATGTAGAGCAGTTGAGCCTTTTGGCTGCTCTTGGTTGCCTAGCCTACAGCCTGGCAAAACAACCCGTAAACATCCTACGTTTTTGGATCTTCATATAACAATAATCTATGTAAAATAACCCAGAGTTTCCAACCCTACAGCAAATCATGAGTTCTCTTTCTGAGTTGTTTGTGGTTAACAGTTTACTAATACAGCTGAGCTCATTCATCTGACAATCCAGAATTTAACAACATCTAACATAGGTTAGTATGAAGCAGATTATTCTTTCCTAATATTTCTGATTGCTACTTAGAGGCAACACAACTCGAACAGAATACTTGACCATACACTTTTGTATATGGTCAGCAATATCTGCTGTAACTGTTACGCAGATATTCGTCTGCAGGCATCATTGCCTGGAAATGGGTTTTGATTGGTAAGCTGAGTCCCCATTTGTTAGTTGCTGTATTAACTAATTTGTATTGCTCTTTTTAACTAAATCTTCCTATTTAATAGTCACCATTACTGTTGATGCTTCAAAAAGCCCATTGGACAGTGAGAGGTGTTTCTCCGTCATGCCGAGAGCACCCTATCTAGGATGGCTCAGGGCTTTATGGACTCCATCAGACTGTCTCAACATGTCATTGGCCCAACACACGTAGCCGAGCACACTCAGGATCTGTTGGGGGTTTTTTCTTTCTCTTCAGCCAAGCATGGTGATAGTGCCTAGTGGTGGGTAACTTTGAATCATTCCTTTTGTCATGGTCAGATCACTGCCTGCTCAGATTTAGACGGCTGGTGACTTTTCTCTTCTGCCAGGATGGGGACCTACCGAGATGGGCTACCTCCAGAAGTTGATGGATCCAGAGGGTTTCCAGATGATTCTTGGGAAATTTCTGGTTGATATGGCTGGGAGTTCAGTTGGATCCCTGGTCCATCTCTGGAATACAGAGACACAATTGTACCTGAAGGCCCTCTCTGTGGCAGAGTTCATGGTATACCCCAGAGCTGAGGGAGAGATGAAACAAGACGGGATGGCAAACTGAGAAAAACTCCTAGTGGATGAGTTCCAGGCATTACGGCTCAAGGATGCTGATGAGGTGCTTGGACAGGCTGATGCAACCACATCCCTGCTGGATTCTTGTCCCTCTCGGCTTATTAAAACTAGCAGGGAGGGGACTGTAGCCGGGTCTGGGAGGTGAATAATGCCTCTCTATGAGAGGGAGTAGTCCATGCCACTCGAAAAAGGCAGTAGGGCGCCCACTCCTGAAGAACCCCTCCCCGGACAGCACTAGCACGTTGCCCACATCTCTCTGCGAGGACTTCCTGTCATTGCCAAAGGATCAGACCTGTTGGCTGAGCGTTGCCCTGGCGCGTGACCCTTGATTGGCTGGGATGGGGCTGCGCAGTGTAGAAGCGGCCCTTGAATCACGGATGAGGAATGTGTCATCCCCAGATGTTGCGGAACTGCAGTTCCTATCATTCTTTGCCATTAAATAGGCCAGCTAGCGCCAGTGGGAATTTAAATGAGACAGAAGCAGATACGTTTAAGGGCTGACAAACAGACCTAAGTAACATTCAGAAGGCCACTCAGGCAGAGCGGAAGTTTTTTTTTTTTAGAATATTCTTTGCCACACAAAAGCTCACCTTTCTTCTTGAAAATCAAGTAATATGACAATTAAATGCTTTGCTGGACCATCTCTTCAATTTATCTTGGCAGACTGCTCCTTTCTCCTCACGTGACAACTTTGCAGGGGAGACCAGCTAAGTGCACGTTGGTTCCGCAGAGGATTGTTTGGCCTTTTTTCTCTGCCGGAATCACGGAACACCTTTTAATTAGGAGGCACGTTTGTGAAACCAAGCAATTGTGCAAACAGAGGAGTATGGGAGAGCTGCATTATATATGTGCACTTCCTGCAGCAAGAAAGGAATGCAGGAGAGCCATTTTAATATTCCCCTAGAATACCTAAGCCCACTAGATGGCTTTAAGATACTGATACAGGTTTATATCACTAAACTGTTTGCATAAAATGTGAAAGCGCTCAGGGCTGGGCAGCTTCATGTGCTTTCTTTCCAACACACACATTGTTTACCAAGTGATTTTTCTTGCTTGAGGAACTTAAGCATAGATGTTTGTAAAACAGCTTCCGAGGTCTGAAAATTTGATTCACGGATGAGTCTGTATTTGTGGTGGTGGACCGTTGAGGTGGTAGGTTTCAGCCTGGAATAATGCATCTGGAACAGCTGGGTCCCTCTGGGCTGCATATTCTTAGGAAGGATGATGATGGCTGCAGACTGGCTTGGTTCTGGAGATGTCGTCAGTGCGCCAGTGGAGGCCCCTTTCTCCTTCTGCGGAAGACGAGGGTGTCTTGATGTTAGTGCTGCTGCTTGCGCATGAGACCTTGCATTTTACACGTACACAAAATACAGGCTTGTAAGGCATTTTGAAAACTGAACTTTTGGTTACAGTTGTTGGTAGAATAGAATCAGAAAACTGAAAGGAAAACATTTTTTTATCTTGATCGCATGCCCTTAAAAATGCTTATATTAGGTCTGAACTAAAATGGGTGAACTTTTTCACGAACCTTTTCTTCACTGCAAGATGCTCTCCTATGCTGTCAAATATCCAGAGTGTGTAGGTATGGGAGAAAAAGTGGCAGCTGCTACTCATGAGAGTGCCTCTCTACTTCACAGTCTCCTTGCCAAGAGGAAGAGCGATCATGCTATGAATTGTTTCAGTAGATATTTCAGCCCTTCTTCCCCATGGAAGCCTCTGTGCTGCGAGTGGAACCCTTTGCAAACGCAGCGCAGCCGTAGCTTCTGAGGCCAAGCACTTGGAGACCTGAACATATCAGAGTTAGCTGCAAACGGACAGTTTGTTTTCTGAATTTTACACATTTCGGAGGGCTGAATACATTGGGAGTGGGCTTGGCTGCAGAGAAGAGGTGATCTCAGTGCCAGGACAAAAGTATATTGTCGTGCGTTTCTTTCATTGAGAATGTGTGCATGTGCTACTGCCCTCAATTGCCCAAACTGCTACAGGGGGAATATCTTTGTAGTTCGGCTTCATATGGCCAAACTTCAGCAATCATATAGATTGTTACAGAAGTTTAAAATGGCCTTTAGGTATTTGGTACGTAATTATTCATGGGGAATGTGTTCATCTATTCACCATTTCAGTCTTTCAAAATGTAGGATTCTGCTAATACACAGGCTACTCAGAAATGCAAATTAGTGCTGTGAGAACTGACCTCTAAAACCCACTATTTCCAGAACCCATCTGGGATTTATGAGCATTCTTGTCAAATACTTGGAAAACCTTTGAAGGCCTTTTGCAGGCGTTTGACAGGGCCTTTGGAGGCAATTTTGCAGGGAACTGCTTATAGTTCTTGCAAGTCACTCCCCACTGCTTCACCAGGAAAAGAACAAAAACAAAGATGATGGAATTTAAGAAAATGCTACTAATGTGCATCCTTAAAAGAATAATTTTGGGTTCAGATGCTGGGTAAGCCTGCGCAGTAAGCCCTTGTGAGAGCTGCTCACCTCTTTCCAGGTTGGACCGACACACACATGTTTAAAAGGCGGCTTGCCGCAGTCGCCATGTTCAAGAAACAATCCTGAAACATTACTGCCGTATGAGTTCTGCATTGTAGTATAGTAGTGGCAGATCAGGCAAATAAAACTGAGATGCCAGGCTAAGGCACTTCAGAAATCCTTTGGATGATCTTTCCGTGTTTTCCTTCTTTCTAAGAATATTTATTAACAAACCCATCCATGCAGCTGTCCATCAGGCAAAGACTACCTAATTGGAAACACATTCTGTTGCAAATATTTTGTTTCAGATAGCAAAGGAGGGGGAGAGGAGGATTTGTCTAACAGAATAGACAGTGGTATTTAGATAGTGAATCCTGGTTTTCAGACATGTGTCATTACAGTTTTGAACTTTGTGGCGCCAGGAGCCAGTGTTTCCTGAAGCTTCGATTTAATATAAAATGCATTAGTGTTCTGAGACATGAACAACAGAATTGCTAGTCTCCTGAGTTCCGTATTATTATTATTATTATTATTATTATTATTATTATTTTAATGTCTATACCGCCTTGTAGTCAAAGCTTTCTGCTATATTCAGCTCACCTTTCCAGACCTGAATTGGCCTTGAATGGTAAATATACTTGCTGAAAAATAGTTAGAAAGTCAGGATTCTTTTATTATATTTCAACCATTCTGCAAGACAATTCTAGGGCTGTTTATGCCTCACGGTCTAAAATCCGTTGAGAACTGTATGATACTACATTTTACCATTGTTGAGGATGTGCCTTCTCAGGAAACCACATGTGGTTTTTCATAGTTGTTACTGCCCCCCACCCCCGATGTTACACACACCTTTTTGTTTTGCTGCATAGGTTCCATAAAACAAATATAGCCAGGGGCAAGGGAAGGGTTATGTCCTTCCACTTACTCATACGAAAGCGAGGGACCTACGACAGCGCTATCTAGTCCAGCATTCTGCTTGCACCATGGCCCACTAGAGGCCTGAGCAAAGTCCACAAAAGGGAGCCAGTGCTGTTGCATCCCCCTGTTCATGGTCCCCAGCCACAAAATCCTTCTCGGACGCTGGACGCACAGGCCAGCCATTAGGACTAGTAACCGTTTGAGGGGTTTCCTCTTCCGAAGTAAAATGTGACTGAAACATAGAAACATAGAAACAGAGCGAGTCAGAAGGGGCCTCCCAGGCCATCTAGTCTGACCTCCGGCACCAGCCGGCTCCGCTCATGACATGCCCACCATGTGCATGTCCAGCCTGTCTTTGACTGTGTTGAGACAGAGACTCATAGAGCAGTCCAAGCTCCCCTGCTGCGTGCAGGACTTCCAAGTTCAAGCGACTCTTCGAGATGGCTGTCCAGCTGCTCCTCGAATGCCTCCAGTGCCTCACTGGCAGTTTTCCTCTCATGCACAAGCTAAATTCGGTGACTTAATAGATGTGTGATCACTGTTTTCTGTCAGTTCAACAACTCTCACATCATCTTACACTAGATACTGGGCACCATTTAGGATTAAATTCAGGCCAGGACTAAATCCTTGCTGGCCGTTTTTGCGCTAAAGTACAGACATTTAGGATATAGAGACTTTTTAAAATCTTTATCATGACTGGATTTATCCAGTCTGTGTGAGTGCAGTTGAAGTTACCCATAGCTACAGCATTGTCTTTTTTGGAAACCTCCCTGGCTTTCTGCCGAATCTCAAGATCACCCTGAGTGTTTTGGTCAGGAGAAAAATGCAATGTCTACTAAATATATCTTGGACCTGCTGCTGTCACCCACCTCCTGCAGCTCCCTTTTACGATTTCTAGCACATTTATCACTCCGCCTGTCTCTCCGGGATTCCATTATGCCGTCTCCATCTATGTTCTCCTTCCAAACCGAGCTCTCCAGCTGCCCCATATTGGCTGGAAAACGTCTCGCATTAGCATCAAAATACCTGCACTTCCTGTCCCACTCCAGTTGTTTCTGGCATTGCCCTTTGGCCAGTTTGACTGGCTGTCGTCGTTTGCTTTGCTTTATGCTTTTGGCTTCTTTCTACATCAGGACAGGAAACACTTGCACCTTCATTCCCTAAGAGTGATTAATTCGAACAAGAAGTGTCCCAGCTCTTGTCAGCTCACTCACAGGGCTCAGCTGAAAAGTTGTGCCTCTGGTTTCGATGTTTTGTGCTAGCAACCTGATTTCGTGGCTCATCCCTTGGACAAGCCTGGTCTGTTCCAAACCTTTTCCAGTATCGAACAAATATAAACTCCTCAGTTCCACCTGAGCTGCATGTGCCACACATGTTTTCAACCTGTTACCTAGAAAATTTCAGGGCTTCATAACGACATAATAATTACATACATACTTGCATTTTTTCAGCCATAGGTGCCCATGTGCACTGTGATCAGTGGCACGATCCCAAAACTGTCGGGCCACCCAGATGACACACAATTAAAAGACACCCGATAGTATGTCCTTTGCTAAGGGCTCATCTTTTAGAACCAACCCCACCGTGTAAAATGGTTGTCAGAGTTTTGGCAATTCTAAGCTGCTTAAAGTTGGAATGGTTTCACCAATCTTTTTGAAATTTACAGATGTCAGGAAGTATAGTTAGTTTTAAGTATCCTGAAAGTTTGACAGAGAATCAGTCATTTAAGGGTGTGGGGGGGATCTGCTGTCAATAGTGACTTTCAGAAGCAGGTTGGTGACTTTCAAGTCAACATTTCTGAAAAAATGGAAGCGCTCTTACATAAGCACTTGATGACTTACTATTTTTCTTGTTCTGGAGTCAGTAGAACAATTATTTCTTCAAAGTATTTTTGCTTGTTGTTTTTAAAGCTTTTTAACAAGTCCATGGTAGTTCTGCTAAGCCTGCACAGATGCAGATCTCTCTGTCACACGTGTTGCTACACAGAGTGGGGCAGGAAGGGGAAGGAACCAGCCGCCTTCGCAGGCTTTTTTATTGCAGCCGTCTTCTTCTTCCTCTTCCTGGCATGTTTTGAGTGTGAGAGAGATGTAAATGGCCACTGCCATGAGAAAATTACTGCTTTGTTTGTCAGGGATTGTTTGTTGTCATTGTTTAGTCACAAAGTCGTGTCCGACTCTTCGCGACCCCATGGACAACATTCCTTCAGGCCCTCCTGTCCTCCACCATCCCCTGGAGTCCCCCCAACCCCACAGTGACCCCATCCAGCCACCTCAGCCTCTGCCATCCCCTTCTCCTTCTCCTGTCCATCGCTCCCAGCGCCAGGGTCTTTTCCAATGAGTCCTTCCTGAGACCAGAGTATTTGACCTTTGGCTTCAGTGTCTGTCCTTCTAAAGAACAGTCAAGGTTGATTTGCCAGGGATACCTGCTGGGAAAATGGAAAGTTTAATGGGAATGTGCTGAACAAGCCAAGGACTGAAAAGTGGAGTGGGATATTTTGAAGCAAGGTGATGCTGGTATTGATGTTCGTGCGTGCGTGTGTGTGTGCGTGCGCACACACGCTTCTTCCTGCCACTACAGTTCTATGTATTGTAAGTGACTTTACTTCAGGAGTGCATTTAATTTCACTGTCCCTTTTCCCCACATGTTCCTTAAATACATTTTTTTTATTGCAAAGATATACTGCTGAATATCAGCCATGTCTCTTAAAAGTTTCATGCTATAACAGGAGTGGAGACTTCATGAATCAACAGTATATTCGTAGACATGCCTTTTCAAAATTTTGATCTTGTTTCCAGCTAAATGGAAGTAGGAATGCAGCCATAATCCCCAGCCAAGATTCATGTTGGTTCAGGAGAAGATGGAAGAGGAGGGGCAAGGCAGTATCCATTTCCTTCTTGAACTGGGTCCCAGAGAGCTGGAAGTCTCGTTGCGCCTTTCCAGAGCTGGTTCCTCTCTTTGAATCATTAGCTCTGGAGTCTCTTCTTGGGAGGACGCGGGAGCAGCATTCTCTGAGGATGCGTGTTCATGCCTTCTGGCAACCTTTTTTTCCCCTTTCAGGGCAATGGGCATTGGGTACGGCATGAAGGATGTAATTTGAGCTGCTCTGGAAATGCAGGGGACTGACTCAGTGTTCACGTGCAGACAGAGACTCTGAATTTCAGATTAATGAAAAGGTGGACTCTTAATCTGAACTCTTTAATCTGGCTCTTGCCTCATGGCAGAGCAGTGGAGCAGCAGAGGCGGAGGCTGGGAGAGGGCTGAGGGTGGCCAGGGGCCTGGCGAAGGCAAGGCAGGAGCTGGGCAGGGGAGCAGAGGGGCAGGAGCAGCAGAGAGGAGGGGGCGGGGCCACTGGCCGGAGGGGCTGATAAGCATCCCTCCCTTGTCTGTGGCCTGGGCTTCCCCGGGGACTCCCTTCCCTGGGGGCAGGCTCTTTTTTTCTTTTCTTTTCTTTTCTTTTCTTTTCTTTTCTTTTTTCTTTTCTTTTCTTTTCGTTGTGTTTTTTCCTCCAATTTAAATTTTTATTTTATCCTTGTGTGTGGGTGCGTGGTTTTTGTCTGGGAGGACTGGGCGAGTGAGGGGCAGTGCAGGACAGACAAGGCGGGGGAGCAGGCAGGGCCTCTGAGGGGTTCCCAATGGCAGGCCAGGAGACGGCCTTGGCGGGAGTCACGGTGCTGCTGTCCGCTGCGGCAGCTGCGACATGTCCGCCCTTCTCCCCCGGGAGAGGCAGGGATACACCTGCCCTCTGTGCCATCAGGTGACCCTCCTGGAGGAGGAGGTGGAGTGTCCCAGGGCTGGGAGAGCCCTCCAGGCCCCCCGGGAGCAGCCTCCATCCAGGCGGAGGGTTGCGGGAGGGGCCACGGCAGGAGCAGCCGCGGAGACACGGAGGCAGGTCACCCACAGGAGGGGGAGGCCAGCACGGCCTCCGCCTTCCCTGGCACCGATCTGGAACTGGGAAGCAGGTTCTCTCCACTTGGGGAGGCTGGGGCTGAGGAGGCCTCAGGGGACCAGCAGGACCCCCAGCCTGGGATGACAAGCCAGGGCATGGAGTGGGGGGTCAGACTAGATGGCCCGGGAGGTCCCTTCTGACTCGCTCTGTTTTTATGTTTCTTACTGAGGCTTATACCTAAATTTTAGCTTATGAGGGACACTGAAAGACCTAAAAATTGACACTACCCTTCGCTTCACCTAACAGCAAAGCCTACCTTTTTTGTTAGTAAGCTGACTTTTCCACTAGTTAGGAAATGCATCCCTGATAATGAAGACTTTTCTGACACTGGAAACAAATATATAGTGACCTTTAATAAGATGGCTTCATGAGTTCTGACTCCTGGGATGACAATGGCATGTCTGTGATTTAAGCCAAAAAGAATTCTGACTGTAAGATTTATTTCAGCTTATTTTTAATGCTTTAAATTGGTCAAGTGTTTTATGTTCACAGATTGTATTGATTTTTAAAATAGCGTCTGTTTCCTAAAGTAGTCCTTGTAGTGAAGCCATTCATATGTGACTGTGCACCCTTTGTGCATGTTACCCATAATCCGTGCAGCATAATGCAGATGTCCAAACGGTCTTCTGTGTGAGGATAAAGTACTCCTGCTTGTGGGGAGAAGGGCCGCTGGTTTTGCCACCGTTCCTACTGCGGCACTTCGTGAACTGCACCATTTTGAATCCCCTGCTGGAGAGGTTCTTGATTTTTTAGAAATGGGGTAGAAGAGCAGGAGAGCTTGATGTGGGAAGAGAGGATGCTCTGGTCCCACCCAAGGTACATTATATAGAATAAAGTACATATGCATATACTTTCTTGGCATGATTCATACCACTTAATAAGCAAATTGTGAAAGCATCTGGAAGCTATTTGGCTTGTAGTGCAATGCATTTGAAATGCCTTAAAATTACTACAGCTATTCCTCTTTCTCACCAACAAATTATTTAATATTCTTGGATGGTGAACTATTTCCCTCCCCTGCACACACACAAAATCTTTAAACAGAACCATGTATATGTCCTTATCCACACAAGATGTGGCTGTGGAAGGAGACTTTTGTATCTTCTAGCAGTAGTTGGGTCCAGAAATATAGGAATATATCAGAAATATAATTGGGGGTGCATTCAGATATGGATGTTACCAATACATACAGCATTACTTTCTGACTGCTCACCCATATTCTGCAGTCATGGGTCATGCATACAACTACACAGAGCCAGATTTAGATAGACAATAGCCCACAGAACACAGTGATGGCAAATAATCATTTTGTTTAACTTGTACTTTACTTAAATTGTGTATCATAAACCGATGTTTTGAGGATTTACTGATTTCTGAGGAATCTTGTAATCTAGCAAAACGAAGTTTTAGTCAGCTTTTACCATTTGGACATGATGCATTTGCTTCCCCTTTCCTGGAAGAGCTGAATTAGATTTATTAGCAAATTGGGCCTATAACTCAGTAGTTGCATTTTATTAGTTTATCACACATCAGCATTAGCAGACTGTAAATCTGACTTTAGTGAACAAGTAAAGGTCTCTCAAGAGGCTTTGAAAAACTGGAGTTTCCAGAGAAAAGTTTTTATCTTTAAAAGGTATGACCTTAGCAGGTCAGTATAATTTGCTCTATTTCCAGTGTTCAGGCTGAGAGGGCCAATACTTACATAGCTGAAATGACACCACCAGTGTACAAGAGGTGCAGAGTTTGAGCACCCCAAAGTTTGCAAAATTGGAAGCGGAGGAAGTCTAAGAAAGGCAGAAATGACCCTCAGGCAGCCTAATGGAGGCCTGTAATACTGACAAGATGCTTGGGAAGGGGCGGGGGGTGGAATGGCGTGGCTAAAATCCTGAATAGCGGCAGTCCATGTGGCTCCTACTCATATATATTAATGCTGAACGAATTCTTCAAGTGCTGCTCCTCATATGAGGAAATTGATACCATCTGCAAGCAAGACAGAGGTATCAGCAGGCTCAGGTAAACCTCACTACAGGTAGGAAACAATACACTGTGAGAAAATAATGGAATAATGGACTTAAGTTAAAAGAAACCAGACTAGACACCAGGAAAAATTTCTTCACTGTCAGAGCAGTATGACAATGGACTCTGTTACTTGGGGAAGTTGTGGGCTCTGTGTCACGAGAGACATTCCGATAGCGTCTGGATAGTCATCTGAGTGGGATGGTGCAGCTTAGTGCCCTGCAATAGCAGGGGCTTGGACTCGACGGCCTTCTGCCCCCTTCCAATTCCATTCTTCTATGATTTTATCTAAAAGAAAGCCTAAATAGATAACCCACTCCTCACAAACTAGAACTGAACCTGCTCTCAGACACTGTTCTGAAACATTTTAAGATTTCAGTTCTTCTTTGTGGTCTCTTTGCATCACACATAAGGGCTCTGGAGCCTGCTGCCAGGAAAATTTAACAGCTGAGAGTGTTTTGGGGGGAACACCTCCCCCTGTCCATAAAAAAAGGGGGTCTGCCATTTCCCTCAGTTCTTCCTCGACCACCTTTGGTGCCTCAGAAAGTATTCCCTTTCTCTCATCTCCTCAGAGCATTTCCTCCCTTTTTTCCCTAATATTCTGGGGTGTCTTTCTTGAGTCCTTGTATCAAACCTTACAGGTTTTCTTCCCTAACTGTCCTTTACCTCCCTTTATAAAGAAACAAAAACACAAAAACAAATGTTTTTAGGGGCTACCCCTTGTCCCCCTCCATACCTTTTCTTTCTAATTTAGATTTTTGGGACTGTCTCTCTCCCCACTTGCCTGCATGACAGGCAATTACTGCCTGCCATCCAGAAAGGTTACAGGATGGAATTTGATGCCCATCTGCCTATCAGTACTGTGTGCACAACACCTACATCGGTAGCATTGATGGAGGAGAGCCACTTGCTCCTGTCTAAGAGTGCAGTTGATCGATTCCCAGCCTCTTCGGCTCACTGCAAGTTCTTCTCACACTGCTTCGCTGCACCAAAAAGGGATGGAGGGCTTCGTCCAATCCCGGACCCAAGAGACCTTAACTTCTAATGTCTCGTAAGAAGTTCCAGATGGTTCTTCTACAGGGGATCCCCTCCCTTCTCCAACGATACTAGTTTGCATCCACTGGCCTCATGGATGCTTACTTCCGCATTGGCATTGCACCCTGCCGTTGCGAGTTGGGAGAGAGTTGCTCCCACGTTGGGAGTTTCCTGTTTTACGCTTTGGACTGTCTGCTGCCCCCATGGTTTCTGCGATGTGTATGGCCATGGCGTGTGCTCGCCTTCAGCAGAGGCGGACGACTGGTAGTTGGTGGCTCCCTACTTGGACGAATGGTTGGTCGCTCCAGTGAGATCAATTGCCGGATCCGCAGCGTGTGCAGTCTGTTGAACAGACGGGGACTTTGTATAATCTCAGAAAAATCTGCTCCTTCCCGTTCCCATTCTATCCTTTTCACAGGGACATGCACAGGCTCCACCAAAGTAGCAGCGTAGCTGCCAAACACCGGCATTAATTGAGGCCGCTTCCAAGCTGCATCAGTGATGGGTAGTATTGGCTCCCCAGATTCAGTGACTTCTTGGTCGCAGGGTGACGACCATGCCGGTACTTCCCTTGGCCGGGCCTCAGATGTGCTGCACCAGGTGTGGTTTGCCCGTTGTTTCGACCCACTGGTTGGCTGTCCATGGAAGAGTTTCCGGATGCCTCCATGGCCTGCTCCAGCCTCTCCTGGTGGACCCCTGGACCAGCCTCTCCAAGGGAAAGCTGCTCCGTAGTCCAGAGCCATCATTTACAGTAAGAGCAGAGCCGGGGGCGTGGAGCTGCAGGCGTGCCTTTCCCTGAATCCATGGAGCAGGTGCCCCTGTCTGCTCTGGAGCTCCCAATGTCACCTGCAGCAGGGCCTGCTTCAGTCGGGGCCCCACGTGCAGGCAGGGCTACAGGGCGATTCCTGCTGGCCAGGGATGTCCACAGAGAAGTGAGCAGGCACTGGGGCTACACTCAGTTTGTGGATTTCCAGACTGGGAGAGTTTGGAAACACGAGCGAATTTGTTCTCCAGATACTCATATCTTCTTCAGTCCTGGAGTTGCTCCGTCATGATTGCTGTTTCATGTAACAAGTAGTAGTAAATTACAACAGAAATAAAAGGAGTTGGGTTATCAATCCGAACAGAAATCTTCCAAGATCTGGATGATGATATTTGCATTCAGCCTTGCTTGGTCTCTGCACAATCTGCCTTTTAATTAATGAAGGATTACTCAGTAACAACGAATTTTACTCAGTGGCTCTGGCTTGTAATTGTAGGGGTCCCATAATTGTCCCAGCAATTAGTTTTCAGTTATTTTGACAGAGATTTGTGGACTGTCATCAGTGGTGATAATTCTGAGAAGGATGCTACTCTGATACCTTTTGCAAGAAGAGAGTGCCCTGAGTTGTTAATCTCTTGGATATATTTGCCAGTTCACCTGCAGTCTGGCCATCATGAATAAATACCAAAGCAGCATCTCTAATTTTGGTGCACTAGTTTCAGCTTCTTCCATATCCTATGAAGAAGCCATTTTTTGGTCAGCTTTTGAAACAGAGCATTAATTAATTCCCATGTTCTTGCTGCTGCCTGAATTTCCTCCAGATGTGTTGCTAGGAATAGACCAGCTCCTGAGTTACAAGCCACATGGGCTGTGTAAATTGATTTGTGCCTATATTAAACAATAATTGAACAGAATGCGGAAGAGTTATTAAAGAAAATGTACATTGCCTATAAATCCCAAAAATAAAATATTGAAATGTTGTAAATGGGAATGGAATGTGCAAATGAAGACTTGCTTATTTTAATGAGTTTAGCTGTGACCTTCTCAATGTCAACCAAAAGGAAAGTTTTTTTTTTCTTTTTTAAATAACCCCCCACATAAAACTGCTTACAAAAGTATGTAAGACAGAAACAAGGAAATATAATGTTCTGAACTTGACTGGTCCAAACCACTTGAGCTGCTGTGACAGCTCATAAAACAGAACAGTTTTTAGGTAGACTCTGTTTTAGTTTGCCAGAGTGAATTTTCTTGCAGGAAGTAGCCTGAAGGTTTATTTTCGTTTCCAGACTACTGCTTTGATCTCCCTGTTCTGTCACTTCTCAGGTTACATGGCCCTTTTTCACTGCAGTAAATCTGCAACAGTTAAATGGAATAAAATTTCCTCCTCCTCACTGATCACTTGCTGTTAAATGCCAAGCCACAGCCAGCAGAATGTTTGTAGAGCTCGGCTGCATGGTACAAAAGCAGCGCAATCGGTTTAATCATCTTGTCTTTCATAAATCATTTTATTGTGCTCCCCCGTCCTTTTAAGTAACTCTATTTCTGAACTAGCAATTGCAAAGCCAGACTTGGAAAAAAGATTTAAAATGCTAATAAATGGAACAGGGCTGTGTGTGTGACTATGAATAGACATGCTTGCATAATTCCAATTAAAGAGACAAAGAGTAGTCTTAGCAGACCTGGAAATTAATGGGCTACTTTGGGGGGATCATGTTACTGAGTAAAACTGGCCTATCTAGCAAGCCAGATAATTAAAGTTTAGCTTGTGCCAGGTGGAATTTTATTGTTTCACAAAGCGCTTTGTTTTTCTGAAGTGGAAAGGCCTGTATAGCAGCCCTTGCAAAATTGTGCCCCAATATTCTGGATCCCCCATAGTGTGATTACACACTTGGTGCAGCATGACCTGACGGGCGGCCTTGGAGCAACAGTTCCGTATTAGAACAGACTCTTTGCACAGAGGGCCCTCCGCTGCCCTGGGAAACCCATGAAGAGGACAGGCGTGCAGCAGCGCCCCAGTGCCCATGCTCCCCAGCAAATCATGCGCAAAGGCATAGGCTGCTGATGCCGAGGATGACGCACTGCTGGAGCCTTGTCCTCCTCCATGAATGTGTCCAGTTCCTTTTTAAAGCTGTCCAAAATAGTGGCCATCAGTGCTCCTCGTGGAGGTGAATCCCATAGTTTAAGTATGCGCTGTGCGCGGAAGGACTTCCTTTTACCTGCCCTGGATCTCCCACCAATCAGCTTCATGAGGATGGCTGAGTTCTAGCAGTACGAGAGAGAAGGAATGCCACTCTCTCTGCTTCTCCACACCATGCAAAATTGTATGCACCTCCGTCCTGTCTCCCCTTGCTCACCTTTTTCTGCCTAAACAATCCCAGATGTTGTAACCTTTCCTCCTAAGGGAGTCGCTCCAGCCTTTCTTCGATGTGGTGCCTGGATTCTAAGTGTGTGCTTACCATGTGATCCTGGCAGTTTTATTTACAGTTTCTTTCCTATTTATGCCCAACATGGTGTTTACTTCTTTCATAGTCATCACATATCGGGTTCACATTTTCCTTGCCCTTTCCTGTGTTTCGGTGGTTCTATATTATATATTGTTTTTTTATGTTCAGTAAAGACAGTGTTTTGTTTTAAGAATAAATCAAATGAGCCAACTCCACCTCAGAATGTGGAGCGAGGCACCAGGTTGTGCTTCAAACACGGTCATACACACTGCTGCATGTCTTTCACCCATTAATATTGCTAGAACGCCTGATCATAATCCTCTTGGTAGGGCTCTGTGAATCAGCAAAACTTGAGCTAATGAATTCCATCTTTAATCTCATTCGGACTCGTTATCAGATTGCAAGCTTTTCATTTCATAAGAAAACCTGTGCATATTTTGTGCCTATCAAGCACAGCATTTTGGATACATGAATCACACTGAGATTTCAGAAATGTGTGGGTTTAGACCACAGATTACATCTGTCTGTGTTTAGTCCTGAAGGTGCTACCTGGGTAAATACTGATCAAAAATGAATGGAAATGGTTTCTCATATATCCCTACCTCTTGGTGGGAAAACCAATAATTGAACTTCATGCTGCAACTCCTTCTGAAGGTAAGAAGCATCTCTCTTTCATCCAAGCTGAAATTTAACAGTCACTATATCACAACACTGACTTTCAGAATCACAGAACCATACAGTTGGAAGGGGTCGGAGGGCCATCTGGTCCAACCTCCAGCTCAGTGCCAGACATCATTAAATCACCCCTCTCAGAGGGCTGCCCAGGTGCATCTTGAATGTGATTGTCTGTACTTTTGCTGTAATTATCTGTAGCATAGGAGCCCCCCAACACCTTGGCATTCATTAGAGAGGAGTTTCTGCCTTTTCCCACAGTTCCAAACGAGACTGCCTGGTGGTCTCAGGAACAAGGGAGGATCAGAAGAACCGGCCTCATGTTCAACAAAGCGGTACAACACAAGGGAAAAACAATTAAAAAACACATGCTGAGTTGCTCACAACACCTAGTGGGGTTGGTATGTGGGTTGTGTGAATCCACAGATGACCACTCAAAGAACAATAGTTGCAGGTAAGCAACTTGCCTTTCTTCTTTGTGGTTTCTCTGTGCATCACATGTACGGGTGACTGGAAAGCTTACCCATTCCTGGATGGTGAGTCGGTGTCGTGTTGTGGAAACACATCTTGGCACACAAGGATGGGAAGCTTTCAACATGCCTCCCCCGCCTGCTGAGATGTGAATGCTGAGGAGAAGGCTAACGCTTCACCCATGACCCATGGCGATCTTGGCAGCACTAGAATCGCTTGGAGCTGAGGAGATTAAGCTACGATCCCAGCTGTACTGGGATCACAAGGGCAGTAGAGTGGGAAATTGAAACCTGTTTCCCTGCCCTAGCTGTCCTGATTACTATCATGGTCTGGTGTAATATTTTCCAACAGTGAAGGGAATGTTATAAATAGCAGGTTTAGCATTTAGGGTTATAGGAGCAGCATTAAACAAAGAGGCACTAAAGTAACCAAATCTAAGCTAGGCTTTGAACATGGTGTTTTGCAGTCCTGTGTATACTTATTTAGCAATGTGTCATTGAATTCACTGAGATTATCATGAGCAAAGCTGCACAACATTGTGCAAATAAATTATTTGTGCTTTCCTCTATTTTCACGAGGAAATTTCACATCTATATCTTAATTCCTCTGACAAATATTGTCATTGTAAGTATTGCCATTCAGCTGTTAAGAGCAAATTGCATTTGGTGCATAAAGCCAAGAGTGACAGAAACTCCTCATCCACACCCACTAATTGATTCAAGCTGAAAATCAGTTTATCCTTCCAAGTCTGCTCCAAACACATTTTCTTACCCATTTTTAAACCTGAGTTTTCTCCACACAGTCAATTTAGCATGAGGAAAGGGATCCCGATGTACTGATGTTACCATAGATGCTGCACATCTCTCACAGGAATAACTGTGGGAGGAACCCTGCCCCTTCCAGTGTCCCGAGAACCTGATGCCCATCTCTTTGCAGAGAGGATTCTGACAGACAGATTTCAAAACTGGCCGTGCTGGAAAAGACAGCAGTATAACATCTGTCGATAAGGAACCCCAGTGACATAATGCTGGCATAATAGCCAAACCCATCCTTTTTAACTGGATCCTCTTCAGCAATATTCCTGTAGGGGTGGACACTGAGTTCTTGCAAATATTTGCCAGTTATAGCTATAGATCGAACAAACAGTCCAAGGTATAATACGCATTTTCACTGTATCTACTGTACCCCACAGGCACAACTTTAAAAATACACACCTTTCTATATCTCACGAGATTTCATTGATCAAATTAGGGAGCATTGCCTGGGGATCCATAATATACTTTAGCTTTCCAGACCCAAGTTCAAAGAGTGTTCTGACCTCACAGTGAGGAATCTGCAGTACATGCTCTGTTGCCCTCACCACCGATGTGGAAGGAGCCATGCCAGCTGCCTCTCTGAGGTCAAGAATGCAACCCCGGAGCGGAGGAACATGCAGTGTTTTGGTGGGTGGGGTGGGGAGGGGAGGGGAGGGGAGGGGAGGAGCCTGCAAAGACCAGGACACAAGCTGTCCTGGGGCGCCTCCAGCCTCCTTCCCTCCTCCTCTGGGATGCTTCTCCCTGTGGGCAAAAAAAGCCCACTTAGTGAATCATAACCAAAAGCCCATAAAAAGATAAAATATCAGGTTTTTGCATGAAATTTAAATACATCAATTGCAGTAGATGCATGTGTAATGTATACGCCTATGTATTTTATTAAATATACCACTGTTCGTTGGCATAGTTCAACATCAGCTTCAACAAAAGTAAGACCATATTCATATATTGATCTTTTCATAAATTATGCCTAAAAACAACCCATTCAAAAATTGAACATGTCATTTATGTATGTATGTATGTATGTTTTAACCATGAAGTTTAACCATATACTTCATATGCATGTATTGAAACTGAGACGTTCCAATTACATAGATAACTACTTTTCCTCCTTGTGGTTTTGTTTTGTTGAAATTTGATGAGGATATTCCTTTGAGCAGAACTCACCAGGAATTCTCCATCATACTGTTGGAGATGCCTGTTGATTAGCTTGCCCTGACGCACAGTGTGGAAAAGTATATTTTATTTGGGGATTTAGATACTCCCCCCCCCCCCCAGCCCGGGTATGAAATGATCTGGGAACATCAGCAGACAAAAGCCATGAATGCTCTGCGCATTAGGCGTACGTACACCAAAGAACACCGCAGGCCCATGGCATGGCACCCCCCTCCTTCTGTGCATTTTTGCCATAACGAGCTGCATTCAAGTTGAGCTGGCTGAAATGCACCGGACAAGCTGGCCAGCACACGGGCCAGCAGGCATCCTCTGCGCCAGCCTTGCGCCGCTCATTCGGAGCCCGGGCCGGTTCAGCCAGCGCGGCAGCCACGGTGGCTGCTTCCTTGAGGGGGCGGCTGTCCCCGGGTTCCGCTCAGCCTCCTGCACGGGAGAGCCCCACGTGAGCGCTGCCAAACACGTGGCCGAGCGAGCGCACGCCCCAGAACAGTTGCGTCCTTATGAGAATCCTTGCAGTCAGTTACACAGCCCGCCCTGCGGCATGTGGAGGCTTGCGTTTCCCGTGTTGCGGGCCCCGATTTGCTTTGGCTCTGCCATCAGGTGTGCTGGGATCAGAGCGGGAAGGGGCTGTCCGCTCCTGTCTGGGCCCTGAGGCAGACCTGTGCGCCAGAACTCTGGTGGCTCTGGAGGAGCGCGGGTATGAAGGATCTGCCACGTATGGGTGCCATTCTGACTATGATCGGTCGTTGCATTTTGATGTGTCTGAGCCGCCGTAGGGGCCCTGAATATATGTGGCTTTTTATTCACTATGAATCAGCATAGCTCCCAGTAACTTTATAAAATGTATCCTAATTCTTGGAACATTTCCTCTTGTGACAAGTTCTTATAAGCAAATTAGAAAGCTATAATTGTAAAGAGGTCCTGGATCACGCCAGCAGCTCGGGTAACTCAAGAGGTTTGCGTATCAGCCTGTAGTTTACAGTGAAATTTGTTCTGACAAGGCTGGCAGGCCAATAGGAAAAAGAAATGTTTGTGCTCGAGAGGAGTGCATATGTCGGAGAGACCACAAATGTAACTGATGGCTGGAAATGATTTCAGACTAAAACAACAAATCATTAAGAGTGCATAGGGGTAAAATACACAGTTCCTTTCTAACGGATCTCCAAAACGATCCAGCAACTGAGGTTAGTGTTAAACAGTAATTAGCCTGAGCTAAGCAGTTCACGACTTTAACTCCATGTTTCCCAGTCACTGCATAAAAGGCCCGGGAGGGGATGATGACTGCGCGTGTGTGACTTGTCAGCGTGTCTGATGGATGACACGAGGCTTCTGTCAGTGTGGGGGTCCTCCAGCTACAGGCATCCAGCCGAGCACAGAAGCATGGCTGTCTCTTGCCTCCGCGTGCGATGGGGAGCACGGCCTGGCTTCCCGTGTGCCTGTGATGGCTCACGCCTCTCTGCCCCCACCAAGTGCCAGCAGCTTCAGGAGCCATGCGCAGTGAAGAAGGCATTGGCCGGAAGGGCAAGGCAGGCGCGGGGGGGGGGGTCACAAACGAGTGGCATCAACAGATAGAGCCCCCATAGCATCGCGTGAAAGAGGCAGGGGAATTATATGGTGAAGGTCTAGGCAGGAAGCGTCCCGCCTTTCCACTGTGCTTGCAACAGTGAGTCTGCTGACTTGCAGCCTGGGATATGGATTCTTCCTAGCTTATTTCTCCCAGCTGAAGCTTCAAGACACCTGGGGAAGGCGGAATTCCATGAAGAATCAGGACAGCACCTTTTAAGGCAACCAGCTTCCGACAGCATTACAAGTATGAACTGATTGTTATGGTGATCTGAAGATTAGCTGACATGTCTTCCGTGATTGTACCAGCCTAAAAAGATAATCCCAGAGCGGCCGTGTTCCTAGAATCAGGGAGAGCAGTAATGGCCATGTTGGGTTTGTGGCAAGCTCACCCTCGGTCGCCATCTCCAAGAGGAGGTGCATTCAGCTCCACTGGGTCCCTGGCGTGGGATCTGCCCAATGCTTGAAACCGCACCTGAGACCTTCACAACGTGGCCAGAGCGGAGCAGCTACCATGCCACAAAAGCAGCCTGTCCGTTAGACCAGTGCTGCAGTCAGAACTCTTGAGAATCACTTTGGTGTCACGTCCCAAATTGTTATACCTGAGTCACCACATGCATAAACAATTTGGAAATAACCCAAGAATCTTGAGCTCTGAACTGTAAAGCTCTGTACCCAATTACTTACTTGTTTGTTGAACTAAAAGGGCTGATTTGATCGGAATGTAATTGAAACCATGACTCACCTTCCGTACCTAATTAAATCTGTGTTCAGGAGTAGTTTGAGCCGCGTTGACGTAGATTGAAAATGGCTGGAAGTGGCTAGCGCTGTCCAGAGGTGTGAGAGTGCCATCTGGTGGTTGAGGGAAAAGACTTCTGGATGGACCCTCTGCCTCGTCTCCTCCTCTATCCAGCTAAGAAAGAAGTGTGTGAGAGAAACCAAGTTTCTGCCAGCAGTGGGTCTGCCATTTGGTCTGCAAGAGCCCTCCTGCCTTGGATGTACTTGGCCAGAAAGGCAATTTATAAATATTGAAACAAATACATCTCAGGCAGCAAGTCTAGGAAAGTCCAGGCTAAATCTTGGAGTTGCTGCCAGTTAGAGCAGACAGTGCTGTGTGAGGGGCCGGTGATCCGACTTCGCATAAAGCAGCTTTGTCACATACAAAGCACCTTCTGTAACATTTCTGCTCCTGAAGGAACACCAAGCACGGTTAGCACAAGTCGAACTTCTTGTTGAGCTTCTGCCAGAGATTGTGCTATCAAAATGTAAAGGCATAAAGCAGGTTCTTCCCTTGTCGTGCCACATGAAATTGACCCAACGCTATGCCCAGTCTCGCCCTGGACAGATGGACTCTGGGCACTTCTTCTCGCTGACATTCCTTTGGGAAGTGGTAGCTAGCTCTTTCATGTGTGCTGATTGAAAACCAAGGTGGTGGTTGGGTTTTTCTTTTTCTTTTTTTCAGTTATATGATGCTAAGCCAGGGTTTTTGTTTTGTTTTGTTTTGTTTTGTTTTGTTTTGTTTTGTTTTGTTTTGTTTTGTTTTGACAAAGCTGGCAATCCACGCTTTTTCAAAAATTCAAGGCAGCTTGAATACAAAATATCCGATATCAAAGCGTGCACAGTCCTATAGCTGTATCGGGGACAATGTGTGCTGGTTGCGATGAAGCAGTGCGTGGGGTTTTCTTTTCCTTTTCTTCTCGAGCCAGGCCTCCATCCCTGCCTCTTCCCGTTTCATGCCATCAGGCCACGCCGGGTGCTGCTGCTGCTTTTGGAAGGCTGCAGCCCCAGCAGCAGCTGCACAAGGACGGAAGAGCACCGGGATGCAAATCTGCGTTGACTGGGAGTTTGTTATCAGATGAGTTCAATGGATTCCTTGATGCCTTCGATCCTTTGCCTGCTCTATTTAAATAACAGACCTCGATTTCATTTTCCTCCTCCAGCTTTCTTTCCTGTCACGCCCTGTGCCCAGAACCAAGCCGCTTCTGCTTCTTTAAGTCTTGCCTGCAGGTTCAGCTGGGTTCACACAACACAACAAGCCAGTGTGGCTTTGCCCATTCTTGGTCTGTCTGGCTGTCTAGTCAGGTGTTTCAGCGTGGCGAGTTTGGTCTTTAGAAACCACCAGAAGAACGACCGCTTGGTCCTGCAGTTCCTCTGGTCCTGGACGCAGCCACCGTGGAGCCTCCCGGGAAGGGCAGCGACTGCTGGAGCTGCTTCAGCCAGCCAGCCTGCCTGCTTATGCAAAGCGATGGGTGGGCAGCATAGGTGGGGTTCAGGCACAGTGGCTGATGGGATGGATGTCAACCACAGAAGGACTGAGCAGGGAGGATGGGAACCGTGATAATGTGGCGTCGGCTTACTTGCTGTCAGGTGGACTATGGTTTAAAAAAAAAAAAAAACAAGCACCACAACCCATGGCAACCCTGCAGGGCTGCGTGTCATGTTCTGTGAATGCAGCCTCTGGGTGAGACTTGCATAGATTCTCCTAACGTTTTAACACAGGAATATCGGAAGCCTCCAGTAAATCCTCCAGAATCACCTTCACTGTGCAGATTTCGTTGGCGGCATTACTTTCACAGGCATCATCAATGTTCTCTTTAAACAACCTCCACTTCTCAGTTGTATTAACAATTACATGTAAGAGTCCTTCTTGAACTGCCAGCAAATCAGTTCTTACTGAGCCATTTATCTACATACAGAACATGTATCTGCAGAATCCCATTTCTCCCACCTTCAAGTTATGTGGCCTTTTCAAATTCCAAAAGGTTGAACTTGGAAACATCAACTTGAACCTGTATGAAAGCAGTCTTGCTTTCATCTTTAATGAGGATAAAAATAATGTCATCAGAGACAGAATGGCTTAGCTAAGCAATCAAGATGTTTGGGCAGTGTTTTGACTAATAACCCAAACTTTGTGTTCCCCTGTAAAATGCAGTCTTGTGCCAATAGGCTTGCGAATCAGTCCCGTGGGCTTCAAAGGCACTTCCATGTTCCATTTGATGTGTGAGAGTCTCTCCAGTTGATGCCCGTTGTTCAGCTGTAATGTGTAGTTGGTCAGCCACCGGCTGTGAACTATTCTGGCCCCATCTGGTGCCACACTGTAATATCGCTCCTCCCTCCTTTCCTTCATGGCTCGTGGTTTTGTTGCTTGGTGTCCCCGCTTCCCGTGCTTCTTGTCTTTTTCACAGTTGATTTCTACGGTCAGGTAGCCAGCAAACCATTGCTCATATGAGCAGTAATTTTTGAACCAGAAACTCACATGTGATGGTGACTTCCCTTCCATCAGCTGGAAAAATGACAGTTTTAAACTTGCAGAAAGGAAGGGAGGAGCCACGTGGCCCCTGACATGTGAGAGCGGCCAGACACCAGTGTGAGCAGCCATTTGCAGAAGAGTTGGCTGGTTTGATCACCACTGCCCTTTAGACCACACAGAGGGCTCAGCAGTTGTGCTCAAATATATCTGCCAACGTATTTCTGCATTCTGAAAGGCGCCAAGGACCCTTGCACTGGATGGTGCTCCATCTGCATTTTAAAAAGTCAACGCAACTCTGTGTTCTTTTCTGTGTAGCGTTGCAGTGGATGGATTTGGCCAGCCCATGGGCATCCCAAGCCGCCCGACCACTGCCTATGGATATCGACCGGATGAACCTTACTACTACAGCTTTGGAGCCCGATAGAGCCATCTGCTGAATTAAACAGATATCTCCCTGTTTCCTTGAACAATCGTAGCTGAATTAAGGCTTTCTTTAGTGACGCATGATGCTACTGTGTACAGGTCTGTGTGGTAATTCCCTTTGGTATGTGTTATTCCAAAGAGAGGTTAGTCATTCAGTGACTCCTTTTCCACCCTCATGCTTTTCTTTTGTACAGTTCTTGCCTGATGTTAGAACCTACTGACTGGAAAATAAATATTATTATGTATGTTATGCAACTAATTTAAGTATTATTAAAAACAGATTGTGTAGTCTATGGTACTGAATGCCTAGGCTCCGTTAGTTTTTAACAAAGCTTGTTACTTTTTGTTTAAGCAATAATTTAATTAGCTCATGAAACTGTGACTAATTCATCTTTTGTAAATGTCCTTGAAGACTACTAGGTAAGAGCATGTCGCTGTGGCCTCCAGACACTGCCTAGAAAGGTGGGACAGGTTGGCATTCCAGTTCTCAGAAATGCATTCCAGGGCCGGAGCATGTGCCCCCCTCCGCTCAAGCGCTCAATCCTTTCCACCCTAGGAGCAGCTCTGAGGTTGCAGGCGCAATTTGGGAGCCAGCCTCTGACCTGTGGGGGCCTTCTGGGAAGCAAGCGGGGAGTGGGGAGGCTCCACCAGCGTAAAAGGGACCCTGGGGGTGCCTGAGCCTCTCCTCTCCACGAGCAGGTGAAAGACTGCCAGAATCAACAAGCGCCACCTTTTCAGGGTGGGAGAAGCAAGGCGGCAATTGCCTCCGCATTGCTTCTTGCTGTTAGTCGCGAAGTCGTGTCTGACCCATCGCGACCCCATGGACAGATCCCCGCAATCCCCCGACTGCTGCGGGTTATATGCAGCAGCATCGGATAGCACACCAATACCGTTGGATCCGAAGCTGGGTGTCCCCCTTCTGTGTGATGTCTTTCAAACAAGCTGCACACCTTACCCAACTGTTGAAGATGGCCCTGTGTTGTATTGATGTTATTGCATGGATGTGTGACTTCTAACTGTGGTTGAAATAAATTTCAAACCATACGTTGTTTTCTGATTACAAGAAAAGCCTGCTATTGGATGCTGCATTGTTAGAAATCCGGGTGGCAGCACCATGAAGGTGAAAACCAAAAAGAAGACAAACTTCAAAAAGGAACTAGAAAGAGTGCGTCTGGATCTCGATTTGGGGTTTAGTTATTCTTACCTGGGAGCAACTGCTTATAAGTTACGTTTTGCAACAGTTTTGCTGCCTGAACTGATTTTAAAATTAGAAGGGTTTTGGTTTCTACTTGAATACTTTATCATAAACAATTTTATAGCACTTTTTCAAGGTCTGCCTCTCTGTTGTTGTTTTTTTCTTTGCACTCCTAGTAGTAGTTATATTGGGGTTGCTTGCAAATATCACTTTGGCCGTACTGCTTTAGTGGCAACCCCCAGACATGTTAAATAAAGTGATTATCAAACACAGTATAAAATGGTTTCAAGCTGTGTGCATTAATGTTCCCCTTTTCCAGAACTTTACCAACAATATTCACTTGTGGCTAATCTTTTTCTTTTCAATTTTACTGGGATCAAGTAACAGCTAAAAAGTGTTCTTTATGGTTTGTGGGCAGACTTTCATGTAGAATCTGTGCTTGTAAAGACCAGCATTTCATAAATTTCTAGACCTAGAGCAGAGCTCCCCACTGAAACTTCCAGCCATGCCCATAAAGCTCTCCACTCCCTGCCTCCTTTGCACACACCCCCCCCCTTAGACAATGTTAGAGCGGTTTTCGTTCTCTCACTTTGTAGCCTTGCTCTTTCTCCCCGTTCTCCCCCTTTGTTTGGTTGCTTAGCACCACTTCTCAGTCTCACTTCTGTAGCTCACTGTTGGCTGGTCACATCTTCACTAGAAGCCATTTTGTGGTGGTGCAGACAGAAGTTTCTCAAGTTTCCAGTTGTGCCCGTGCATCCCAAAAAGAGATTCCTGGGTCCTTGTCTTTTATCTCTTGCCCTCTTAATGCCTAGAAACTCCTAAATCCTTGCAGGCCCAAGTCTCTGCTCAGTTCTTTTTTGACCTCCCCCCACCCAAGCCTGAGCATTACAATAGGGAGCTGGGTCCAGAGCTTTAAAAACTGTTTTCCTCATAAATGCTACTTAAAAGATATTTTACTTAGTCATTTGTTTTTATCTCCCCTTGCTGCCACCATCATCGCTGATTGTGACTTGCGCAGCTGGAAGCCACAGCGGTGTCTTCTGTGGCCTGGCGAAGCTCTTCGCTTTGATGGGGCTATTTAAGCAGAGGCAAGGACGCCATTGCCAGGGATCCTGCGGACACACCCTGCACTGCAGGTCCCGTGTTGAGCAGGTGGTTGGCCTTGGTGGTCTCCAAGGCCCTTTATAGCCCGCCGGCAACATTAGCTTCTGCCACCAAGCTCTTGCTTGGCGTTCTCAGAGAAAAGCCCGTGGTCGTCATATCCAGCATCATGGGGTTATATTACACGTCCAGGGTCCAACTGACCCTAACATGACTTGTGACAGCATCCCTAGGAGCACTTCTGTGCTGCTCGCCTTGGTTGCTGGGCTAGTCTCAGGTCAGGTCCTGCGTCAACCTTGGTTTGCACACGATCCAGCCCAAGAGGTACAGGCTGTTCACAGCTGGCCAGCTCTTGCAAGGATGCCGGTTATGGTCAGCGTCACGAGGAGCCAGGAAATGCATGTGAGAGGCTCATATCCCAAAGCATGACGGGCTCTCTTCTTGGTTGCTACAGCGGCTTTAATACAAACTAGTTAACCTCTGAGCTGTTCAGATGCCTCTGCCCGCAATTCCTGTCACTTCTCGTTGGTTTAACCACAGAGCCTCTGTGGGATCGTTTGCAGAGGGTTTTGGAAATCCTATATTTATCACTCCTGAAGCTGAATGCTGCTTTGAATCCGGGTGCCTCGTTCATGCTTAGAACTATGCAGTCTGTTCCAGAATTACATATTTAGAAACAGAAACAGAGTGAGTCAGAAGGGGCCTCCGGGGCCATCTAGTCTGACCCCCACCTCCAGCTGGCTCCGCTCACAACATGCCCGCCGTGTGCATGCCCAGCCTGTCCTTGAACACCCTCACTGATGGGGCCTCAACCACCTCCCGTAGAAGCCCATTCCACACCCTTGGGGTCCTAACTGTCAGGAAGAGCTTCCTGGCATCCAAACTGAACCTTGGTTCCCTGAGCTTTGTCCCGTGGGAGCGCGTCCTGCCTTCCTCTGCAGGGGAGAACAGGGCTCTCCCCACCTCTGTGTGACACCCCCTCACATACCTGCATGTCGCCAACAAATCCCCTCAGAGTCTCCTTGCAGTGCCTGGGTATTTGGCATGCAGGAGGTAGGTTCAAAAGTCCTGCTAGCCCTCTGTAACAATAAGTCTTGGTGGGTTGTTTTCTGAATGGGTCGCAGCACACCTGAGAGATGACTGAGCTCACCATGGGTGGTCTCCCCTCTCCTTGTTGCCAGTGGTGCTTTTTGTACACATAATTATTTTCCAAAGAGCAGATCTAGGAGAGATGGATGTGGGCCAGAATTGCTCCCTCCATTCTCGATGTACGAAATATTCAGTTCAATGAATTGTTCAGCACTAAAAGTTACTCTTGAATATTCTGGAAAAAGTCAGAGCAGTCCAAATACCAATGACAGAATGCCCCGTTTCTCTCTGCGATTTCTCTAGTATTTTTCAGTCCTCCGCATTTTACTGGACTCCATCAGTGTCTTTTGATGTGGTGATCTACCTCTAAGAGAGCGCTGTTCACAACTCTGGTTTGTCTGCCTACCATTTCTATATTGTCAAAAGCGAACAGAAGCTCTGCGGCAACACCTGATATCCTGTAGCTTTTGCCACTCGTCTCAAGGACCAGGTTCAACATGCCTGAACTGTAAACAGCGGGAGAATTGAAGGGTAGAGACTCTTCACCAAAGCCGCTTTCACTGAAAAAGACAAATGGAGATAGATGCACACGAGTAAACTGGTGATTAACCTGTGAGTAAGATGTGGGGTCTGGAAGGCCAGAAGTTATTAGCCTAAGGATATTCTCAGATAATGGAAACGGAGAGAGACCATTCCAATTTCTCCGTTATTTTTATCCTTGCAGAAAGCCATTGCTCCATACAGAATCAGGTGTGCAAAGAATTAGCATATAGGTACTTCTGAATAGCAGAGCAGGCAAAGAACTGTTCCGCCAAGGTGCTCAGTCCATGTTACATGGAATAAACGCACGTAAATAAGACTGACTTCTTTTTTGCATGTTTCTTATGATGCGTGATGATGCAACCTTTACAGAAAGTTTCATCTCTGACACAAGACATTCAGGTGTGTTTTTAACTTTGACTGCCCTGTCCCGTTAGGGGACAGTTTGCCGCAGGCTTCAATAATTTCGGACCATTTTTAGTCACGCCATCCTTGGTACATAATTAACATGACAAAAATGATATTAATTCTTATTCACATTCTACCACAGGTACGTTCTTACTTCTTCTGTCTTTGAGTGTTAAAATAAATTAGCGGACCTTATCTTAATGTTTCAGCACAAATAATTCCCAGTGAAATTAAAATTGTGTGTGGAAAAACCAGACCTCCCACTGCAGGAGAGTAATTTTCCCCCTGTTCATTTTGCTGCCCAGAATGTGCAAGAAATCCTTCCCCTTAGTCCTTTTACTGCATTGTGTGGAAAACTGTTTGCTTTAATGGCTTTAAATCGAGCTGTTTATGTTGGCTTTTTTTAATGATGGAGCAAAAGCCAGATTTCTCCTTGGAGCCCTGCTGTATTCACAGACCACCAGGCTTGTCCGTTTGGTCCTCACTTCTTTGGCTCTAACCTCAGACCACTTGAATAGCTACTAATAGGCTTCCCAAGGTGTAATGCACATCCAGATTGTACACACTGATCCCACAGAAACAAACTGGGAGGGGAAACTTCCCTAAAGGATCCAAGAGTGGTTTAACCTGAGCTTGAACTCCATAATATATGAAGAAAAAGATGTTAGGTGCTTTTATAGTGTTATTGTGTACTTAAAATATCCAAGCTCATACTAACACCATTTCCTACACTGGTATTATGGTAGAATATAAAGAAATACTGAACTCCCCATACAAATGCATTTCCACCACCCTGAGGACACATCTTTTGACAGGGCTTTTGTCTGATGCGGAAAGCAAAGGTTGATTTTGGCCTGGTGCGTTTATGTACAGGTCCATAAATTTACATACAATGTTCCAGTGACACGAGTAGTCCATTAATTTGAAGGGGAGAGCATGTTAATGAAGGAAAGGATGCAGGATGCTCTGAGCAATGAGAGTGGCAGATGATTTTGGTGATGAGGTTTGGAGAGAACTGAACTCTGTGATGATGGAGGTTTAATCAAGGGAATGGGAAAGACGGGACTGATTTTCCTACTCTCGTACAGGGAGCAGTGATGTGACTTGCGGAGCAAAGGACACGACAAGCCTTCACATCTGGTAAAGAGGATTACAATGGAAAGGGGGGGGGGGGTGGATCAGCAAGGCCACTTGGCTCCTAAGAGGAAGGCAGGATATAAATGTACTGAAGAGATACGAAGTGGTGAGGGAAGGAGAATTGGGAAGGTTGGCTCCAGAGGAAAGATGGGAAATGTAATCTTGGATTGTTTGAATTTAAGATGGCACCAAGACGCTCCGACCAGAAGTGACAAAGTGGGATTTGGAGGGAAGAAGGGCGTTCCTTTGGACAGCATTGTGCAGGTACTGATATCCAAAGGTCTGAAGAAAGAAATGCGTGCAAGCAACACAGCGGAGGACCAAAAACCGATCCCCAAGGAATGCCAACATACGTGAGCGATGCAGAGTTTTCCCAGTCTAAAAACTGAGCCAGCAGTTTGATGACAATGAGCTGAGAAAAGAACAGAGGGCAAAAAGGGTACGAATCATGGGATTTTATTTATTTAAAGTTTTTTTATGCCGTCCCCTTGCTACATAGCCTCGGGACAGCTCACAGAAATAAATAAAACAACAACAATTACAATTAAAACCTGGAAACACACTGGCTGCACAATTAAAATATATAAATATTAAACATTATTAAAATACGGTTTGAATAAAAAGGTCTTGGCCTGGTGCTGAAAAACAAATAACAACGGCGCCAGGCAGATCTCTCTGGGGAGCGCATTCCACAGATGGGGTGCCACCACAGAGAAGGCCCTGCACCGGGTACTTTGCTTCCTGATGTCTCTCTCAGAAGGCCTCTGCTGCCGATCTCAGGGGGCGGGAGGGCAAGTATGCCAAATACAGGATAATGCTTGTACGAACATAAGCAAAGCCCTGCTAGATCAAACCCAGGGCCCATCTAGTGCAGACTCCAAACACACAGTGGCGGACCAGCTGCCCACAGGATCGCTCCAGCAGGATAGGTGTGAGACTTCCGCCTCCCCAGCTCCTCAGCAACTCGTGTGTGCAGGCGAGCCACCTCTGGGGAAGGAGGGAGCACATGGCCAGCAAGGCTGGTAGCCGCTGATAGCCTCCTGGCTCATGAATCGCTCCAATCCCTTTTTAAAGATGTCTGGATCGGTGGCCATGAGCACCTCCCGTGGCAGCAAATTCCATAGTTTAGAAGAAGTGTGTGAAGAAATGCTTCATTTCTCTGCCCTAAACCTCCCCACACTCAGCTTCATGGGATGACTGTGGGTTTGAGTGTTGAGTTCTCCCTCTCCACTTTGTCCTCATCATGCATTATTTTAAACACTTCTGCCATGTCTCCCCTTCCTTGCCGTTTTCTAAGCAAAACAGTCCAAGTGTCCTGGTCGCTCCTCAGAGGAGAGCTTCTCCAGCCCTCTGGCCAACATGCATTATTTTACATTTACTTATAGTGAACTGCATCTGTCACTTTGAGGCCACAATGTTTTGCTTTCAGGCAGAAAAGGCACCAGCCCCTGACGGGTTACACCCGAGAGCACTTAGAGAGTTGGCAGGGGTTCTCTCATGCCCGCTGGCCTCCATTTTTGAGGCCTCGTGGAGAACGGGTGAGGTTCCAGAGGACTGGAGGGTGGCATCAGTGGTCCCAATTTTCAGAAAGGGTAGTAGAAGGGACGTGGGGAATTACAGCCCAGTTAGCCTTATGTCCACTGTAGGGAAAACAATGGAAAGGCTCATAATAGCGAGAGATCTAGTGATGCTAGATAGGGAAGAGAGGCTGGCGGCCACACAACATGGCTTCCGCAAAAGCAGGTCCTGCCAGACAAACCTTGTGGAATTCTATGACAAGGTTTCGAGGTGGCTGGATGGAGGGGATGCAGTGGATGTGGTTTACCTGGATTTCAGCAAGGCCTTCTTGTTGGCCGCCCCGGGGCTTTTTTTTTTGCGAGGGGGCAGCTTACAAATGTGTGGAATAGATAGATAGAAAGTGCCCCATGATAGCCTAGTGGAGAAACTGAGGAGTTTTGGGATACACCAAAGCACTGTCCGGTGGATTAGGGCATGGCTGACTGACCAAAAGCAGAAGGTAACCATTAGTGGGGAATCGTCGGGATGGCGGCCAGTGACAAGCAGGGTCCCCCAGGGCTCTGTCCTGGGGCCGATCCTGTTTAATCTTTTCATAAATGACATGGAAGAAGGGGTGAACAGTCTGCTGATCAAATTCGCAGACAACACTAAAACTGGGGTAGTGGCCACAACTGAGGAGCAGGTACTCCAGATCCAAAAGGATCTGGACAGACTATGGAAGTGGGCAGGAGACAACAGGATGGTGTTCAGTGTGGATAAGTGCAAGGTCTTGCACTTGGGGCATAGGAATGGGTGTCATAAGTACAGGTTAGGGGACAAGTGGCTGGAGAGCAGCACTTGTGAAAGGGACCTCGGGGTGCTGGTTGACCGCAGGCTAAACATGAGCCAGCAGTGAGATGCGGTGGTCAAGAGGGCGAACGCCACCCTTGGTTGCATGGTCAGAAGTGTGGCTTCCAGATTGAGAGAGGTATTACTACCACTCTACACGACTCTGGTGCGCCCGCAACTGGAGTATTGTGCTCAGTTTTAGGCCCCTCATTACAGAAAGGATATAGCCAGGTTGGAGTCAGTGCAGCGTAGGGCCACAAGGATGGTGGCTGGTTTGCAGGGGATGGGGTATGAGGCGAGACTGAGGGAACTGGGTCTCTTCAGCCTGGAGGAGACTCAGAGGGGATATGTTGGCGACATACAGGTATGTGAGGGGGTGTCACATGGAGATGGGGAGAGGCCTGTTCTCCCCTGCAGAGGAAGGCAGGACGCGCTCCAACGGAGCCAAGCTCAGGGAGCCAAGGTTCAATTTGGATGCCAGGAAGCACTTCCTGACAGTTAGGACCCCGAGGGCGTGGAATGGGCTTCCACGGGAGGTCGTTGAGGCCCCATCGGTGAGGGTGTTCAAAGATAGGCTGGACATGCACATGGTGGGCATGTCATGAGCGGAGCCGGCTGGTGCCGGAGGTCAGACTAGATGGCCCAGGAGGCCCCTTCTGACTCGCTCTGTTTCTATGTTTCTAAATACTATGAAACCTCTATGTAGAAAAGAAAGATCTTTGGGAAGAGGGTGAAGTTCTGAGGAAGAAGGAAACAATTACCTGAAAAGAACCAGTGCTTTGGTCATTATAACTTCATATGCTAAGGATGTACTTAGGGACAAAGGATAACATCACTGTATCTCAAATTCTTGGATAATGAAATATTACAAATCTGGAGAAAGTATTTTGTGAGCGCACGATCACATATTTAGTAAGGAGTTTGGAGACGTCACGCATCCTGAAACGGGGCTGGTAGACAGCGCTTGGCACATGTGACTGCATTGGCGGTGCCCCACCTAAAGTGTTGCAATGTTAACTTTTCAAAGGTGAAACGCATGCAGAGCAGAGCAGAGCAGAGCAACTAACATCACCAGGGAGGAAAGGCTGAGCTGAAATACCGTCGCCATAAAGGAAACCGTGCCTTTTCTTTCCCCCTCTAGCGCTGCGCGATGGCGCCGTGCAACGCCCTCAGCCAGCATGGCCGCCCGCGCACGCGCCGCCGGAAGTGGCGTCAGAAGCGCGCCCGCGGGCCGGCCGCTCTGGCCGCCGGATCGATGGTGCGCCGGCCGGAACCGCCCGCTCCCCGCTGGGCTGAGGCAGGGCCGCTGAGGGAGCGGGGCGGCGAGTCGAGGCCGCGGGCGCCGCTCCTGCTCCGCGGGCAGCCGGTGCGTGGCGCCGCAGGTGAGCGGGCGGGCGGGCGGGCCGGGGCGGGCGGGCTGCGCAGGGGCGGCCCGAGAGCGGGGGCCGCTCGCCGAGGGACCCCTCGCTGGGGCGGCCGGTGCCGTGGCGGCGCGTCGAGGCCGCCGCTTTCCCGGCGCGGAGCCGCCCGGCGGCCCTCACAACAGCCCCGCGAGGTAGGCAGGCCGAGAGGGGCGCCCCGGGGTCGCGTCGCCTCGCCAGCCCAGCCCAGCCCAGCCCAGCCCGGCGCGGGCCACTCGGCCGCCGGCGCCGAAGCGCGGCCCCGGGACGAAGGCTGGGCGGGCGGGCGGGCCCGGGGGAGGCCCGCGACCCCGGCCGAGCGGGGGCACACCTGGGCCGCCCTCGCTTCCCGCGGAGGCCGCCTTGGGGCTGCCGGGAGCGGGCTCCGGCCGCCGCTCGCCCGTCCGTCCGTCCTCCTTCAGGCCTTGCGCTTTGCACCGCGACGAGGACGCGCACGATGCGCGCACTCGAGCCGGACTTCGGCCCTGGAGGCCTGCCCGCCTGATGGGCCGGGAGAGCGGAGAGCGGGGTCTGCGCCTCTGGTGCGGGAGGAGGGGGCTGCCGGTTTAGGGATGGGGGCGGAAGCCAGGCCTTCATGGTGTGCCACGGGGAAAAGGATCTTTGCGCTGGTTCAGATTAAAAGAGCGCGCTTTTCCTCGTATTACGTTCTGGCTATCAAGAGTATGCTGCTCACATAGTACAGAGGAAAATATTTACTTTATGTCTTCTTCTTATGCATTCCTGTCATGCCAGAGTTCTCACTGACTTTATTTGTCCACAGGAGATTTTCTGTCGGTGGCAAAAGTACTTGTCAGAAACTTAAAATGATTGCCTTTGGTAGTTCAAGATTACAGAGGAGAAACCTGGCAATATAATTGCATTCTGCATCTGAAGCAATATAATACACAAGCAGCAAGCTGTTCCAAGGCGGCCTGTCTGGCATGGTCACTGATTTTAACAGGACTTTCAAGCAGGCAGGAAGGAAAGAAAGAAGGAAAGAAAGGCACCTTAACTTCTGAAGCACAGGATCCTGAAGGCAAGTGCTGTAATTGTATTTGTGCTGTTTCTTTGTTCTTCTGAGTCAAGGAGAAAAACAAACTTGTGCAGCCTGTGGGGATAGTTGGAGTGCTCAGAATTAGGCTCAAGGGGCAAAGCCACAAGTGAGTATACAGATTTTTTCAAAACCAAACCCCAATGAGTACTTTATGCTGTAAAAATAATACCGTTTGTATGAAAAAATAAATCTATTTTCTTATTAATCCTGCTTTAGCCCTGTTTGCATTTATTTTTGTAAGGACTCAAATCTTTTGCTTGACTTCCAGTCCCGGCAGCTGGGGGGTACATGGCGAAGCCTTCCTGTTGCAGCTGAGGCCCCTTCTGCTGCCTGAGCTGCACAAGAAATATGAACAACTAGTTTTCTCTTTCCAGAATTGATGAGGGTGCACGTTTTGGTGCTGTCTCAGTGCTTCTGCTTTAATGGTTCAGCACTGACGGCGTTTGTGTGGCTGTTGACTGTAGCACAATGTTGGTTAAGCTACATGATGTGTTTGAAACTTTGGAATTGATAAGTTGAAGGCATTGATTGGAATGTGAACACATTGATCCAAGTTTCATTCAGTGCAACCTTATAAATGTTTACTTGGCTTTAATCCCATTATGCTTAATGGGGTTTATTTGCAAGAAACTCTGTTTAGGACTGAACCTCAATCTCAATTTTGTCAACACAAGAACCAGTATAATAGGTTGGATCCAGATTTATTCTGGAGGGATTGTTTTGATGGAAGGGGACCTCCCTGCTTTCTGTGGCAGCCCCTTCAAAATTCCAAGCAAGGATCTTGCTATGTGGGGTGAACTGGTGTGTATAGAGCCCCCATTAATCGGGCAGAGGGAATCTTTAATGAGCAGACAACTTCCTGCCACAGGATGCAGATTGTGGATCAATTGCAATGCAGTTGTGTTTCCCTTCAACCTCATAGAAAATAATTTAAGGCATTTTACATTGCAATTTGTGGTGGCTAACTTGTCTGGAATCACTTCTCTTTAAGGCTTCTTTGATACTAGAAAGATCCCCTGCAAAACGCCTTGAGTTTACAAGGTAATGGGCTCAGAGAGCAGTGCTTTAAAGCGTGATGCATTGGAAGAGCCTCCATTTACATTGCCCTCTGGAGTTAATATTTATCCGGCGGTGCTACAACGTGGCAAACTTGCCTCTGTCTTTGTGTACAAGAGAGAGAATGAAGATAATGTTAATAAAGCTGCCAAGGTATTGTACTGATTTTATATTATTTATTATATTATTCACTCTAGATATACAGTAATTCACACAATGTCCTATTGGATGCTGCCCATGAACACTGTTCAAGAAAGGGATATGAACTAAAATTAGTGTTTTGAGCTGAAAGCATTGAACAATAGTCTACAGAGTAAGAAAAATAAATGGAAATATGTAAAAAGCCAAAATCGGTAAATTCTGTTTGCTATGTCCAATCCTAATAGGAAGTAATACATAGTAATTTGTTCTACAAAATCATTTCCTTATATAAGATCTGCAGCATTTCATAGAAATAGCCAAGAAATCCCTTCCCAAGTGCTCAGAATTGGACAGTCGTCGAGAGTGGTTAATCTTTGATCTCAGTTTGATCTCATTTTTTTTGACTCCTGTCTGTAATTAAGATGATTATCAGGATTTTCTATGTTACTTTATAAACTATACGAAGGTGGAGTCTAATCTGAATATATGGACAGGAATTGTAACTGTAGGAAAAGGAAACTATAATAAAGAATTTCAGCCCTCAAATTACATAGCAGCCCCGTGACACCTGTGCATGTCTACTGTTCCTCTTTGATATTGGGTGTGTGGTGCCTCACACTGAGTGGTTTTATCTTGTATTTTGGAAGCACCTGAAAACTTTACGCCACCCTTGCCTCCTGCGCTTCCTTTCTTGCACTGTGGAAACAGATGGAATCCACCTGGTCACAGAGCGAGTGAAACCGCTGGAGCAGGTCCTGGAGACCCTCTCTTCTCCAGAGATCTGTGCTGGAATCTATGATGTTCTGCAGGCTCTCGTGTTCCTCCATGACAGGGTGAGCACATAGAGGTTGATGTTTAGCATGTGCTTTTGGGGACGGGGGTTTTGTTTTTGCTTTGCATAGAGTGTTGCCTGGACTGCAAGGTATTGGACTTGTAATATCAAGTGTCTGATGTAGCTGCTTCTCCAGTCTGCTTGTTTCTGAATTTGTGGAGTTCCAGAGTGAAATGAAAGCAATCCACTTTTTTCCTGTCGAGCTGCTTTCAGATTGTAAGGAGGACTTTGTAGAAGCTTCTTTTGTTCTTTCTGGGGGATGGCCAGTGTGGTCTGGGGATTGCGGTGTTGGGCTGGGGACCTGGGAGGTCTGGCTTCTGGTCCCCTCGTTATGAAGCTCACCTGAGTGACCATGGGCCAGTCACTCACTCTTGAAGTTTCTTCACAGGGTCGTTGTTGTGAGGATGAAGTGGAGCTATGTAAAATGCGTGATATAAGTGCACTCTAATAATACTAATACTCCTGCTGCTAATATTTATAGCTTATTCAGTCTTATTCACACTGATTTTGCAGATGAAAGCCCCCTTGGCAAACATGTTGTAACCAGTCTCAAAAAGAAGATAAATTCTCTAGTAAAAGCTCTCTTCTGCACAACTTTTTTTGGAAACATGTTTATTACAGATCTGATCCTTTTAACAGAACTGATCTATTAGTTAGCATTATTTTGAAGCAGATATTGGAGTTCTTAGGGCTCAGTCGTATGCATATTTAGACATGCACGTCCCAGCGTCCCTGCAGCCAGGTATTCTCTCTGGGAGGAAGCTAACCATGTTGGGTAACATAACAGTGTGAAGCAGTGGGAGATGTATTCTTGCAATTAAAGGAAGCTGCGTGCTTGAAGGTTTATGTTTGTTCATTGTATCCTCCCTCTCCTCACAAAGAGCCCAGGGTGGAAAAGAGAGAAGGCTTGTGATATTAGCCATCTGGTCCTAGATGCCCTGCATAGTCAAGTTAATCGTATGTGCGGACTCAGTGAATGAATGTGCCTGTTGCAATGTACAGCTGAACAGTTTCAGTTGCCTGCTAAAGAATTTCCGGCTTGGACTTCTCAGGATATTTCTGTCATTTATCAGGAGTATCACTATGTCTGCAAATGGTCTGTTTGGCAGTTTATTTGTAGTTTTGTGAGTTCTTTTGCGGGACTTAAGCGGCAGCCCCTGAGGCAACCTGCATTGTTCTCTGTGTAGATATGATGCGCCAGGAATCAGTCGAATTGTGCTCGTTAAATTTGACCTGACATAAAGCTCCCCTCCTTGTCAAGTGCTCTCAGGTGGCATGTACAGCTTCTCAGTGGTTTTGGCAGCTCTCCCCCAGAGTCTCATGACACCCAATTAGTACTAACGAGAGCTTTATACCTATTCCCAACATTACTGTTTTCCTTCCTTTTAAAAATATATTTCAGGGCAACCTCACACACAACAACGTGTGTCTGTCCTCTGTCTTCGTGAGTGAAGATGGGCACTGGAAGCTGGGAGGCATGGAGACAGTCTGCAACCAGAGGGAAGCGACAGCAGAGGTGAAGTCAAGGAGCAGGGGAGCAGATCCTCTTCCCTGGATGATCTTTGCCTTGCTTATAGTTTGAACTTCATTTGCCTGAAAAGTATGTGGCCTGATTAACCGGTTATTTCGAAGCCAGAGTACAGATTCCCAAAATACGGGTATTGAGCAAGGCCGGAGATAACGCTCCACAATCCAGAAAGCCCTGGTGCTTGCAGAATACGAAGTAATGCCATCATACCTTTCTTCTGCTAGCCACTGTGCTGTCAGTGGCATGGCACATGAGCAGCCCTTGCTGCTGCAGCCTCCGCGAGAAGTGCATCCCCAGCATAGCCACTCCATCTGCCAGAGCAGGCAGTGCCGGAAGTGCAGAGTGCTGTGTGGGAAGCGACTTGTGTGCTGTTGGCAGAAATCAAAGAGGTTATTTGTGGCCGGGAGGTATGAACAAAGGTAGCCGGGGGTGTGGGTGGCAGAGCGAGGGGTGTCTTTGCAAGAGAAGCTGCCAGAGTGATGCTCTGTAGCTGCAAGTCTGCCTGAACGGCTTTGCACTTGGGTTGGGAGAGAATGCCACGGCAGCACGTGAATTCCAGAGAGGAGATGGCAAAAGTGACGCAGCATTCCTTTCCTTGTGCAGATGTTGCCTCGTAGGGCCTGTACCCTGTCCAGTGAAAACCAGACGTCTTGCTTCGTGAAGAGGCCTCTCCCTGGAAGTCCAGCTGTAGAGAGATGTCTCAGTCAGCTTGAGAAATCAGTGATAGCCTTCACTGGCCGTCAGCCTCTGGCCCTGACCCTCAGCAGCAGTGCCTCCTGCGCCTCTTTGCCTGCACAGCACTGGGCAGCAAGCGGAGTGATTTCTCCGTGCGGCAGCCCTTGAGGAGTGTTAGTTCAAAGGTCTTTGGGAGAGGAGAGATGATGATACGGATAGCTTGTTTTATTCCGTCTCTAAGAAACTTGTTTTTCCTGAAATCCGCAGTTTTATGAGTGCAGCTCCACAGGCGCTGCTCTTGGTTAGCCACTATGGGATCTTTGGCTGGTGTTCGGTTTTGTGGCCAGGACAATGGGAGTAGCAAAGACAAACATGTAATGGCGTATGTTTTTCGCAAAGTGTTGTTCACACAGTTCTTCACTAGCTAAAAGGTTTCTTTCTTTGCAGTTTCTACACAGTATTGACTCAATACGAGAGAAGGCAGGAGTCCCCCCTGAAGAACTGGTAGGCTTAATTGTTCTTTGTGCTGAAGAGTTCTGCTGAGGCAGATTTGAAAAATAACTTTAAAAAGCAGTTTCTATTTCTGAGTCAATTAAAGAGATATATATACAGTCTCTTAATGTCCCTTCATAGATCACTGCCTTGTCGTGGCAAAGGGGCTTGCGTAACTCAATAAAGCTATGAGCTATGCCATGCAGGGCCCCGCAAGACGGACAGGTCATAGAGAGCTCTGACAAAACGTGATCCACTGGAGAAGGAAATGGCAACCCACTCCAGTATCTTTGCCATGAAAACCCCATGGGCAGTACCAAAAGGCAGAAAGATATGACGCCGGAAGATGAGCCCCTCAGGTCAGAAGGTGTCCAATGTGCTACTGGGGAAGAGTGGAGGGCTAGTACTAGTAGTGCCAGAAAGAATGAAGAGACTGGGTCAAAGCCGAAAGGACACTCAGTTGCCGATGTATCTGGTGGTGAAAGGAGAGTCCAATGCTGCAAAGATCTGTACTCCATAGGAACCTAGAATGTAAGATCCAGGAATCAAGACAAGCTGGACGTGGTCAAACAAGAGATGACAAGACTGAACATCGACATCTTAGGAATCAGTGAACTAAAATGGACAGGAATGGGTGAATTCAATTCAGATGACCATCAGGTATACTACTGCGGGCAAGAATCCCTCAGAAGAAATGGAGTAGCCTTCATAGTCGATAAAAGAGTAGGAAAAGCAGTACTGGGATACAGTCTCCAAAATGACAGAATGATCTCAGTTCTATTCCAAGGCAAACCATTCACCATCACAGTAGTCCAAGTCTATGCCCCAACCACTGGTGCTGAAGAGGCTGAAGTTGACCAGTTCTATGAAGGCCTACAACACCTAGAAATAACACCAAAAATGATGTCCGTATCATCATGGATTGGAATACTAAAGTAGGAAGCCAAAAGATAACCGGAATAACAGGCAAGTTTGGCTTTGGCGTACAAAATGAAGCAGGACACAGGCTGGTAGAATTTTGTCAAGAGATGCGGGTGAAGGAGGAGAGCACAAAAGTTGGCTTGAAACTCAACATTAAGAAATTAAGATCATGGCTTTTGGTCCTCTCACTTTCTGGCAAATAGCTGGGGAAGAAATGGAGGTAGTGACAGATTTTATTTTCCTGGGCTCCCAGATCACCGCAGACGGGGACTGCAGCCAAGAAATTAAAAGACGCTTGCTCCTGGGGAGGAAAGCTATGGCAAATCTAGACAGCATACTAAAAAGCAGAGACATCACCCTGCCGACAAAAGTGCGTATAGTCAAGGCTATGGTTTTCCCAGTTGCAATGTATGGCTGTGAAAGCTGGACAATAAGGAAGGCTGAGCACAAAAGGATTGAGGCCTTTGAGTAGTGGTGCTGGAGGAGACTCCTGCGAGTCCCTTGGACCGCAAGGCGATCAAACCGGTCAGTCCTAGAGGAGATCAACCCTGATTGCTCTTTAGAAGGCCAGATCCTGAAGATGAAACTCAAATTCTTTGGCCACCTAATGAGCAGGAAGGACTCCCTGGAAAGAGCCTAATGCTGGGAACAGTTGAAGGCAAAAGAAGAAGGGGACACAGAGGATGAGGTGGCTGGATGGCGTCACTGAAGCAGTCGACATGAGCTTGAGTGGACTCCAGGGGATGGTGGAGGACAGGAAGGCCTGAAGGAATGTTGTCCATGGGGTCACAATGCGTTGGACACAACTTCGCGTCTATCAACAACAACATGGACAGCTACATTAGAAACTGATTTTGTGTAGCATTTCTGTATTGGAATTGTCTGTAAGGAAATTTGAAATAACTTAAATGAAAACTAAGCCCTCATAAATAATTTCTCTGAATTTTATGTATGGAAATATTTTAAATATTAGTTTTAATATTGGTGCATCAGTCACCCAGCTTGCCTTTCTCAGACATATTTTAATAGAGTTAATTAATGTAAAAGTAATTGTTCATTGTTCAAGTTGCTTACTGATTTAAAATTTGAAACCCAATCCCTCTCAAAATGGATGAACACATATTAGCAATGAAGTTTACTTCTGTTTCCTTTATTGAGCTGTGCAAATGTCTTACATTCTTGGGTTACACAAGTTGGAGGGGGCACCAGCGCAGCCACCAGTAAGAACTCCAGGCCTGCGTGACAGCAGCTGTGTTCAGGTGTTTGGCCCAAAGTAGAAAGAGAGGAAGCCTGATGGATCTGCCTAGGAGGGCCCAGCCTCTTAGGGCACATCCACTCTTGCGGCCGCACTCCCGCTGTTCCTGTTGCTTCCAGTGTGGGACCCACTGCAGGTGCCGTGGGAAGGGGTGCTTCCTACAGCAGCCCCAGGAGCAAGCAGAAGTGGGGTGCTCCTGCTGCCGGTTCTGCGCTGAGAACGAGGCAGCTCAGCATTTTTGCTTGTTTCTGTTTGCGCCAGGAGCTGCTGTCAGGGAGCCAGGATTTGGGCAGCAGGAGACAAGACAGAGGCTTTGGGCCCGGGCAAGGCAGAGTCCGGAGTCCAAAGTCCAGTGGTGAAGTGGAGTAGCAAAATCCAAGTCGTAGCCCCAGAGCAGGCCAGGGTCAGGAACTAGAAGGACATATCAGGGCGAAGCAAGATGTGGTCACGAACCTGCCAAGGGCCCAGAACCAGAAAGGCGAACAGAGGGCAGGTACCTTAAACTGGGCAGGATGCATGGCAAGGGCCAGGCAAGGTTTAGCAGGAAAAGCTGCCTCGCTGATGTGAGGCGGCAAGGCAGGGACTGGGTCAGGTAAGATGTAGGCGCTGCCGCAAACCGGACCCTCTGTGTTGCTGAGGCCGTTTCTGGAGGGAAGAGCTTGCCGCCCCCAGAGGCTGGGAGTCCCAGCAGGGCCAGGGGCTGATCCTGCAAGGACCAAGGTGGGTGTCCTGGTTCTGGCAACCAGGTGGCGTCCCGGAGCAGCCTGGATTCAGACACCTGCTCGCTTCCCACTGTGCCAGCACCGGCGTCCACGTGCACGAGCAGCACTGGATCCCGATGCACATCTCTAATGAGGGCAGGACACAGAGCTGGAGCTTTCAAGACGCCCAAGACATGGACGTCTTCAGAGGGAGATGGTGCTTTCAGCATTTCTAGCATGTATGCCGTTTAGAGTCATGGAATTATAGAGTCGGAAGGGGCCAAGAAGGCCCTCGAGTCCAGCCCACTGCCGGTGCGGGACGCCCGCTTGCAGCCTCCCCCTTGGGCAGCTGTCTAGCTGCGGCGTGAAGGCCTCTAGTGCGGGAGAGCCCATGACCGCTCTGGGATGCTGGTTCCCCCGTCATGCTGCTCTGACAGTGAGGAGACTTTTCCTGGTATCACGCCTGAACCCGGGTTGTCCCAGCTTGCGTTGCACAAGCACAGGGCTTTCAAAGGTTATCACCAGCACTTTGCATTAAGGCTGGAAAAAAGGAGGACCCGTGGAGCTGTTGGTGCACGTGATCTGACCTTGGAGGAGGGCAAGGCCCTGAAAGGCAGTTCGGGCCACTTGGAGCCTCCCTGCCGGCCCCGGTGGAGCGCATGGCAGTCATCCAGGCTGCACACAAACGGCCAAAGTCCTCTCCGGGGAAGGCTGCCTTCGAGGAAGCGGTTGCCACTCGATTGCCTGGCAGCGGCAGCGGCCCAGAAACACAGCCGGGCTGCCCTCTGGGGAAGGCAGGCTCCATCCATACTGGCAGAGCCCCAGCCAACAGGGCCTGTGTCTTGTCTGGATTATGTTCCACCCAGCTGGGGTGCAGCGACTGCTAGGACCTTCTTTCTGTTCCTCTAGTCTGCAGACTTCCGGATACTTCCTGAGGGCCAGGGACATTCCCGGGATGCCTACGCGTTTGGTGTGATGGTGGAATATCTGTTGGCTTTTTTAAATGAAGAAGGTAAGGATGTCATCATATGGAGAATAATGCCAAGTTTGTTTTGTGGCTGAAGAATAGAAGATTGAAGCCAGAGAGAAGGAAGAACAGCTCGCGGCTGAATCGAGGAAGTCAGTACCGCAAGATGCGGTGATGGCTGCTGCTTTGGGTGACTTGAGCAGAGAATTAGGAGAAGGGGAAGACCAGCACTGCTAGTCATGGTGGCCACATCCTGCCTGCAGGGGCAGAGGCAGAACGCCTTGGAACCAGGCGCTGGAGCACGTGAGGGAGGGGATGCCGCTCAGGCGGCTGGCCATCGTAGGGGCAGGCAGCTGAATGAAGTGCCTTTGGCCCAGTCCAGCGCTGCTGCTCTTGCATTCTCAGAAGCCGCTTTTGGTAGAGGACTAGGGTGTGTTTGCTCCAGGGGGACCGAATCACCCGTTGTCTTCCCCTTGATATTTCAGGAACTAGTGAATTGAAGACTTGTTCAAATTACTCTGTGTAGGAAACAGTTTCTTAAACTGTATTGATTTTTGTTTCTTGGCCAAACAATATGTTTTGCAACTATGCCGTGTACAGACCACTGCTTCTTAGAGCCAGCAATGGATTAAGTGCTTTGATTTAGTAAACTCCTCCATTAGAAATTTTTCCATGGTGCATCTGAGTAACAGCTTCATGTAAGTGTGGGATTGTGAGGTACCTAAGCAGTGATCTCAACTGGGACGTACTTCATTGGTTAAGTTATACCAAGGGCTGATACAAATAGCGCTGCTGTCTGCGAATAAGACAGTTTTTTAATATTCTTTCTGTTTTAAATTGGTAGACAATTTTGTGGTTGATAACCTGTCTTAACGTGTTCATCAGTACGGAGTACAAATAATCCACAATGCGCTGTGGTTAGTTATCTGCAGAAGTCCACCAAAGTAATCGCAGCTACTTTGCCCCGCAGTGCAGTATGAATTACAGTGCAATCCAATAAACGTCTGCCTAGAATTAAGAGTTCAGTGGAGCTTCCTCTCAGAGAAATGTTTATAGGGTCACAGCTTTCTTCCAGAAGTGTAGTTTCCCAGAATTATCAAGTCGGCCGAAGTCCTAAAGGAGAGGGAATCTCAGTTCTTAAGTATGTTCTCAGATCCTGTTCCTGGGGCAGGTTCTTCCTTGGTACGGCGCTTCCATCTCCGTGCTTGTAACCGGTCCTTGTCCTGTGCTCTGCATCCTTCAGCCACTGCAGGGCAGACAATACCATGCCAAATAGCAAACCCCACCCTTGCTTGAGCAGCCAGGGGCTTGACTGCTGAATGGTGTGTTTCAGTTTCAGAAGATGTTCTCTCCAGCTTCCAGCACACCCTGCGCTCTGCTTTGCTAAATCCAGACCTAAGATGCCGCTGTCGCCTGTCTAGGCTGCTGTCCCACGAATTCTTCAGGTGAGCAAATGCGTCGGCCAGTTGTTTCCTTCAGACTTCCTTGAGCAAACCCAAGAGCGAAATTCAGGCGTCCTTACCAGGCTTGAAGTGTGGATGAAAGGAGCATTACACTTGTAGGTTTCTGTAACAGGAGTATTCCGTAGATTAAATGAACTTTTTAGCCTTTTTGAGTCAGTACTAGGCAGCCAAGTGGCCGGTGCTGCTGCTTTCGTTTAGTTTTGTGTTACGCTTTGAGGCACCTTGGTGTGCCAGGCTCATCTTTACTGACAACCTTGACACGCAGCTGACACGTGCTAGAAACACCATGTTCCAGCACAGCCGGTTTCAGCAAATATTAATCTGCTTGAGGTTGCTTTTTTCGGCTAAATTCTTATTCAGAAATGACCTTTCAAAAACAATTTCAGAAATGATTTCCTGGAAGTTGTGAGCTTTCTGAACAGCCTAACGTTGAAAACAGAGGAGGAAAAAACAGAATTTTTTAAGTAAGTAAAAATGTTGGCCATTTGAAATGGGTCTTTTTAAAGAAAATTGTAACTTTTAAAAGATGGAGTTGGCAGTCATCAGGTAGAACACAGGTGTAGTCAAACCTGGAGGAGACACATTGAACTCAATGGGACTTGAGTGAGTTGTGTGTATTCACCCAGCCCCACACACCTTGCAGGTTAGGGGTTTTATAGTGGTTGGAGGCTATGGTTGAGGTAAAAAAAAAAAAAAGCAAACAGCCCTAGAAAATCAAGGAAAGGAATAATCCCCCAGCTGGGTGTTCATAAATCCAGAGATAAAACTGTACAGCCTGTGTATTATAATTATGGTGAGAAAGCAGCATATAAAGTTAAGCATCCGAAGGGCAACATTTTATCTCCTTTGCTTTGCTTACCCCCTTGTTTTGGTTGACCTTGGCTTTGATTTTATGAAGCAACTGCTGCTGGTTTAAAATGCTAAATATGCAATTGCCTATTTGGTATGGCTTCAGTTAAATTATCACATCTTACTCAAAAAATTTCCCAGCATCAAACAAGCTACCTATGTGTACTTGAGGATAACAGAAAGAAATTCCTCAAGAGGTGGCAAACTGGTAAATGCCAGCTGTAAACCTCTCACTCCAGGAGGGTCACCTGTCACAACCTACGCCAGAATAATGTCCGCTCCTGAAGGAGAATCGGGTGTCCCGCCATATCCCTGCTGTGCTGGTCCCCCGTGCGATCGATCGCGAGAGTTTATTCCTGTACCCAGAGAGCCTGAAGTGTGACATGAGGGGAGGAGGAGGACAATATAAGATGTAAAGCTTTTCCAGTGACAGGGAAAGTTGAGCAATTTCTCTCCAACACAGATTCCTGCTAGACAGAGTGGCTGGCTTGTCAGAGAAACTGATCGCTTTGCGTTTGGTACCCCTCTTGCTCAATCAGTTTGTATTTGCTGAGCCAGTAGCTGTGAAGAGTTTCCTTCCTCATCTCCTGGGTCCAAGGAAAGGTAGACTTTGATTATTTCTCTTTGGAATAAACGCAGAGAAGCAGTGGGTGCACCGGGGTGCATGGATCAAGGCTGGCTCTTGATTCAGGGACACAAGTAATGGCTCCCCTTGTGGAATCGCTTCCCACACGACAGACCTGCCCGGAGCGTTTGTGCAGCGTTGTCTTGGGTCCCTGCTTCAGAGGACTTGTGTGGCTTGAAGGGATTACTTCCAGCACCACTAAACTCATGTAGCAAAACTTAATATTGACGTCTTTGTGATGTCACAGGGATGCAAACGTCTGTGCCGAGGCTTTTGAACTGCTTGTTTCCGTTGGCACCCTGTTAACTCTCCAACTGTTTCACCCCAGATAAAGTGGGGGAAGGCCAGGTCAAGGCCCTGCTGTCTCCGGCCGTGTTCCAAGCACACATCAGCCCCGTGCTGCTGAAGCTGTTTGAGGTACATGAAGAACACGTCCGGATGGTGCTGCTCTCTCACCTGGATGCCTATGCAGAGCTGTTCACTCAGAAAGAGTTGAAAAACATTATTTTGCCACAGGTAAATACGGCAGACAAGAAAGTGGGGAGTAGCATATCCAGGAGGCATTGCTCAAGACGACAAAGGCTGTCTGTTTCTGACATCGCTTTTTCTTTTTTTCCATTTCTGTAGAGAAAGTTAATTCTGCCAGGTTCTGCCCTGCCTTCTCAGTCCTGCCACACTTTCCCCTTTCCCGCTCTGCTGGCTTCTGGACACACACCTGCACATACATGGGTGCAGAGGAATGCATTTCAGATTGCTGTTCCCCACATTTTTCTGAATCCACCCTGAGCAGATGAGGAGCGATGTCCAAATTGCTCCCCTTTCTTTCTTTTTTTTGGCAGAGATGATGGATTTTGCTTAAAACACACTGGCTCAGTGAGTTGTGCCGTGCTAGAAGGGCCTTTCCCAAATGGTGGGATTCTCGAGAAGGCACTCTGGCAACCTGCACATGTGGTTTCTCAGCTGAATGTGAGACACAAGATAACAGTTGATGGCTTGTCCTTATTTTAGGTTTTACTGGGGCTGCGAGACACCAGTGACTCTTTGGTGGCCGTAACCCTGCAGAGCTTAGGCGTGCTGGTCTCTCTCCTGGGGCCTGATGTTGTTGTGGGAGGCGACAGAACAAAGATCTTCAAAAGTTCGGCACCAAGTTTCACTAAAACAGCGGACCTGTCCCCGGAAGGTAAGCGTATACGGCAGCCGCTGTTCTCCTGCACGCGAAACGAGTGGAAACATTACATTAATCTGGAACTGTGGTAATCATCTAGAGAAGGAAGCTGCAGGGTAAGAGTTCCTCCGTGGGGATTCTGCTGAGAGTAGGTGTGCGCCAGCCGCGTCCAATGAGTGTCTCACTTGGGTGCGTGTTGGTTTGAACTATCAGTTCTCAGCTAAGGCAATATTTACATTATGGAATGTCACTTGGGAGTGCATTGCATAGCTTCCCTCTAAGTTCCTTTTCAGTGTGACTTAGTACAAAGCTTATTGTCTGGGCACTGGCCGAGGCAGCGCAGAATTGGCCTTGCTGCTGACTCTTCTCTGATGCTGGAAACGTTCCCGGGTTTACGTGTGTGTGTGTATCTGCAGACATCTTCCACTTCAAGAATGGAAATTGAACTGAGGATCCTGGGATGCTTGTACCTGATTATTTAGAGGATGTTCGATGTGCCAGGAGCACCTGCCCTCCCTGAGCTGCCCCTCCCCACGCACCCCGTACCTGGAAAATTAAGTCAGAACAATCCAACTGTGCTTTGGACACGAAAAATGACGAACTCCACTCAGCAATCCATATATTCGGGGAGGCTGGCCCCAGTAAAGTGTGACAAAGACACTCTGTTCTGGGCCCAGAAATTTCAAGGCTACTAGATCAAGGTTTCTACTCAGAAAAACATAGTTCAGTTATGTTTTAATTTATTAAAATTACACAGACATAAATTAATAAAACAGGTTTTGAAGAATATTTTAGTATTTCGTTGCTATATTGCACCATAGTGCAAGCTGTCTATGAGAGATTCACAGCAGTCCATAAAAACAAGACAGTGAAATACAGTAAAAATACCACAAAACTTTATCAAAGAAGCATTAACCATTTCAACGGTGAAAACATACAGTGAAGAACAGCCCTGCAGGAGCACACCTGGAGCGAGTAGCTCCCCCGAGTGCCGCACCTCGCAGCCGGCGTGCTTCCGTGCCCCAGGAGGCTGCTGGAAGGCCCGGGCCGGGTGCTGCCCTCTGCGCTGATGGCTCAGGCGAGGCCGTCAGGGTGGCCTGCAAGGTCTCTCCCCCCCGGGGTGGCAGCCGCTCCCGGGTGGCGACGCCTGGGGCAGCCCTCTTCCCAGTGGTCCTGAAACTGCCCACCCAGTTTGGTGCAGAGATTTAAGTCATCATTTCCTACGCATTCCCTGCTGCACGATGCTGTTTGTGAATTGTGTTACCTCCGTCAAATGCTTGTTGCTCACGTGTCCTTGCAGATTCTCCCAGTCATGCACCAAGCTGCCAGAGAAATCTAATTTACCAGCCCCTGCAAAGTAACTCAAGCGTGTTCCTGAAGTGCCCCAACTCGGGCAATTCGACCTTCACCAACACAACTCATGTGCCAAGGCAAGATTCTCACATTGCCTTAAGAAAAGGTAAGTCTGACCTGTTTTTGTTCTTCCCTTAGAACAGCCCTTGCTTCAAACAACGCCCTGAGGCTTTTTGCTGTATCTGCTGGCTCAGCATCACCATCCAGCAGCTATCCTAACTTGGCCGCTTGAAGCTGCAAGCGAGCCTCTTCATAGCCTTGAACGTGCTTTCCCTCAGACTGGCTAGCAGAGGCTGAAAGCAGCAGGCCGGGTAGCAGGCCGGATAAATGCTTTGATCCAGTGGGCAATTCACCTTTGCATTCAGCTGTCGATTCGTGTGTGTGGGGGGGGGGGGGGGATGTTACTTCTTTTTCTGTAATTCAGGTTGTAAGTTTCAGGTGTGAGACACGGGAAAGCATCGTTAGTCAAAGCAGGCCTGTGTGCTTTGTCTTCCACAGGGGAGCAAGACTCTTTGCATTTATACAGTGTTCCTGATAGGTTAACTGCAACGAGGAACGGCGGAAGGGGCCCGCCTGCAGCTGAGCAGACGACAGAGGAGTGGCCCGACTGGGGTGCCTCCGAAGAGCCGGAGAACGAGAAGAACGCGGCTGCAGATACCGCACGGAGTGAGCGTTGTGGCAGCGGCCCCCGTTTTGCCCGTCTGGCTGTGGATGAGAAGCCCTGGGCGGACGCGGCGCGTGACGCCCACTCTGAACCCTCTTCGGGAAGCAGCCCCAGCGCGATGGGGCTGAATGACTTTATGGAGCGACAGCTGCCTCCAAATACGTTTGAACTCAAGGAAGAATTTAGGACTCTCCCACGCAACGCCTCTCCAGGGCCCAGCAGCAGCAGCAGCAGCGATGGGGTTGACCCGAGAGGCCGGCAGGGTGAACTCTGTGTCCCCAGAGCATCGTTTCTAGACAGGTCTCCCAAGTTGGAATGCGGGTTGGGAGAGGAATTCATGATCCAGGTGAAGAGGAAGGAGTTGGATGATACGGAGCTGGACTGGTTTGCCGACATGGTCCCAGAGATCAAACCATCCACTCTTTTGATTCTGCCAGAACTGGGGTCCCACCCTGTCCATCATAGTACCTTAGACCCAGCTTCCAGCGCTGCACACAGTGCTCAGGAGATGCGGTTTTCTTCTAAATTTGCAGCTGCTGAAGTTACAGGGGTGAGTATTCGGACTCTCGGGAGGGAGAGAAGCTAAGGCGTGCAGCTGTTTGTGCACAACCTGCTTTATGAGGCGGCAGTGCGAGATTTTGTCCACTGCCGCTCTGGTTCCTGCGCGACAGCAGAGTGCTCTTGCCACGCTTTAACGTTCAGTCAGAATGTTAAGTTGGAAAAGGGGGCCACCACGTGGGCCTGCTTTCGAGCGCGCGAGGGCACAAAAGCTGGAGCGCTCTAGACATGAACCGGTGCCTGCAGCGCTGGCGTGGCGGCATGTCCCACACCTCCCTCCCCCTCCCTCCCTCCGTTCGTTCAACGTGTTGTCTGTCTGACCAGCAATTTAGTATTTGTATTAGAACTGTATTGTGAAAGAGGTCGAGTTGTTTCTCATGACGACGCCTCAAAAGGAAAGGGAATAGGTGTCTGTGAGCGACACTGCCGTGACTGTGGGGACCAGCTAGGGCAGCAAGGGGGCCAGCGTGGCTCAGGCGATGGACTGGGGACTCGCTGAAGCGCTTCGTTTTGACTGGGGTGGCCCTTGTGGCTTGGGGACCAGCGCACGGCTGTCTGGCCGTCCTCCTTGCGCAATTATGCCTGAGGACAGGAGTGTGTCTTGTCACATCGGAGAGCCAGTGTGGTGTCGTGGTTAAGCGCATGGGCCTGGGACTCGGGCGAGCTGGGTTCTTGTCCCCACTCAGCCGTGGGGCCAGCTGAGTGATGTTGGGCCAGGCATGGAGCCTCAGCCCAGCCTACCCCACCGGGTTGTTGCGGGGCAAGATTGCGAACAGGTAGAGAATGCTGTGAGCTGCCCCGAGTCCTTAGAAAAAGAACATTGTGGGCTAGGAGTCTAATACATAAATAGGAAAAGAGTGCATTGAATAGTCAATAGATTCAGATCTTATGTAAGAAAAGTATACTTTTATTTTTTCTATCAAAAAAATGGTTCCACGAAAAGAGCTTCCCAGGGCAACCGCTTTGCCCCATCTTCGGCTGCCTCAGGGCCGTGGCAGGAAGACGCCGCGATGGCAGGCTGTGGAGGGGGAGAGGCAGACAGGCTGCAGGAAGACTGAGCTGCGGGTCCCCTGCCAATGCAGCGCGGCGGCTAGCTCAGTACTGATTTTGCTGGCGTGGTTACTGTTTTTGCCGTTAACTCTAGGTGGACGTTGTCGGCTGGGAAGAGGAGGAGGACCTGCACTGGGAAGACGGTGCCAGCTGGTGAGGCGGCCGGCCACGGGCTCTTGGGGCACAGTCTTCCCAAGGCCCACTGCACGGGCACGCACGAATTTGCAGCTTTGGCAGCCCGGCAGGTGCTTGCCTTTCTTCCTTGCAATGCTGACCCTAAGCTAGGGAGGGCCTCCTGCCCCAAGTGCTGAAGAGGAGTTACTGGATGAAGATGATATTGCAGATGCGTGATTTTATTTTTCCACAATTATTATTGTTTGTGGAATTCTAGGGGAAATAAATGGATAATCCACTAACTCAGTGTCTGTGTGCACTATTTTTCTGAGAACCGGGCCACTGCATGGTTCCGATTCCACCAGTGAACACGCAAGATTTTGGGATGTATTTACAAAGCTGTAGGTATAATGTAAGCAGTTGTGGACAGGAGAACAGTGAACATGGGCATTTATGCTTAGTCCGTGTTCACTTGCTTACGTTAATGACGACTCTCTGCCTTTACTTTCTCCTTCAGCGAGCCCACAAAACCTTGCATAAATAAATAACATGAACATACAACATGGTGACTAGCGTCCCGGCCAGCACCGGTCGGCCGAGTTGCTGCTTCGGCTTCTGGCGGGGGGCCTGGGGGGAGAAGAGGCGGCCCCGTCAGCACACGCGGCTCCTCAGGCTGTCCAGCGCGCTCTGCATCGCCTCCAGCTTCCGGGCGAGCCAAGGGGGCGGGGGGCCCTCCTGCAGCAGCCGCGTCACGGCCCCCAGCATCTCCTCGGCGGTGTCCACGGCAGACTTGTATTCGGCCTCCCGGGGGCAGGAGGGGGCTCTTCCGGGGGAGGGCTGCAGATCGAGAACGGCGGCGGCACGTGACGCTCTGAGGCAGCGACACGTTCGCCAGGGCGAGAGACGGCATGCCGCCACCGCAGCAAGGCCCGGCACAGAGGCGGCTCTGGCGCGCAGGCGTGGAGCAGTCTCCCGGGCCTCCCGCGCCACACAAGCCTGTGTCCCAGCCCGAGGAGAGGCAGGCCAGCAGAGTTCCCGGCTCCCGTCCTGGCTAAATCCCTGCTGCACAGGCAGTGCGGCCGCCCAGAGTTGCTTAAACGGAGTTTCTCACAAACAGGATTTAGGATGTCCTGACTTGCCGCGGGTTGGTCAGACTACTAGGCGCCTGCTTCTCGCCCCCTGCTGATTTCTTGGGCAAAAAGCATTTCTTACAATGATCCAGCACGGGCCACTTGACAGCAACTAGTGATCTAGTCACAAAGTCAATATTTGGGAAGAGGCTGTTACTCAGAAGTCTTAAAAGGCACCTCAAAAGAGCTGTTGCCGTTTTAAAGTGGCCCCCAAACCACGAGGCTGGCTAGTGTGAAGCCGGGGTTCTGCAGTCCCTCCCGTGCAAAGGCCTTTTCCTCAGGAACTGCAGTGGTCAAACGGCTGTACGAGAATCGGATCTGAACCCCACAATCCAGGAAAAGCCATGCTGGATCGGCCCAAAAGCCCATCCAGCCCAGCACTGCCATGTGGTGGCAACCGGCTGCCCACAGGCCCCCTCCAGCAGGAGGGGTGCAGCACCGCCACCCGCCCAATTGTCTCCGCAGGCGCTGTGCAGCAGGCACATGCCACCTGCGGGCAAGGAGGGAGACGTGGCCGGCAAGGCCAGCAGCCGCCGACAGCCTCCTGGCTCGTGAATCTGTCCAGTCTGCTTTTAAGGCCATCCAAGTCAGTGGCCGCCAGCGCTTCCCAAGGCAGAGAAGCCCACGGCGGAGACGCACGCTGCGCGAAGGAGCCTTTCCGTTGCTCTGCCCTAACCTCCCACCAGTCGGCTTAATGGGATGACCCCGGGTCCCAGTGTCACGGGACAACTCCTTGTCCACTTTCTCCACACCACACATCATTTTAAACAGCTGGCTTTAAACCGGCGGAAGATGCCGTGCTTAAGGGTACAAAGAAGCGGCGGGTGCAGGCTTGCTTCACCCAGTGCCGCCGCCGCCTCAATTAGAAGGGCAGGCGAGGACTCCTTTCTCGCTGGACAAATGCCAGGCTGACCCCGTCTGCCCTGTGACAGGGCAAGACCTCTCTCTACAGGCTAGCAGGAGGCCACACAGAATTCGACACCACTGAAAAGGTTAGAATACTGTAACTGCGGCCGGTATTTATTTCTGTCAGGAGCTGCAACTCGGCTGGGCGCTTGCATGTTCAGTTGCCACGGCTGTGACCACTCACTCCACATACTACTTCCATTTATTTAGGTTGCTACAAACGTGTGCTACAAGTTAGCCCTAAATTTTCTGCGCAACTCTGTAAAAACCCAAGTTAATATGCAGGTGGCGATCACCTGCTGCATTAAAGGTCCCCCACAAGACTGCAACATACCTGTAAGGTCAGGGCCCTTTGTCCATCTGCCGACACTTCCCGTAAGCGGCACCTAAGAAGAGCATCTTCTCCCTTCATGCGCTCTGCTCTGGCTTCTGCTGTCTCGTCCACGTGGTAGTCCTGAGAGAAAAGCGAAGCAAGCGGGCACAGGAGTAACCAAGCAGTAACCAAGTGGCAAATCCCGGTTGCCTCTGCAGAAGTTGGCTCAGTTTGCCCAGGCGAAGCGGCTCATCCGACCTGCAGGACCGCCTGCAGGACCAGGAAGGGGGCTTAAGGGGAGAGGGGCGGCGTGAGCTCCTGGGGTTGACAGTCTAAAACGCGCTGAATTTAGCTGTGCGCCAATGCAGCCCCGATCACTCTGATTTCATTGGTTTTGGCTCAGCTGCCTTGCGATCCAGTTTTAGGCGCACAGAACTGGGCCGGCAGAAGTTGACTCCGCTCCTCCCCACAGCATCCTTGCAGCCCCCTGAAAATGGGCAAGCAAACGTTTCGGGGACCTGCTGAATTGGCTGCCATGCATTTCAGACGGAAATCCATCAGTGGGAGCACCTCTCTGAGCCGAACTCTTTCATTAATGGCTCCAACATCCCGTACGTCTTGATTATAGCAGAGAGAGAGCATGCATGCTTATTGGGGAGACATTAATTTCAAACAGGAAAGCTGCTGTCAGCGGCAGAGCATCAATTTCATGTAAAAATACCTTTGACAGGAAGCGAACCACCGTGCTTCTTATTTCTTCATTGTTCAGGCACTGGGGAAGCAGGGCTTCGTGGCTGGTTCCCTTGATTGAAAAATGGGAGGGAAGTTCAAACAGCATCCAACTGGGCTAAGTGGTCACTGCTGCAGGAGCGAGAATCCAGGTAAATCCAACAATGGCTATGAAACGACTGCAAACCCGGCACGCGTGGGACTTCTTTTGAAAGTGTGTGAGGGGCCTCAGCCTCCTGCACCTTCCCGAGTCAAGCAGCCCAGCCAGCGCGTCCTGGCGGGGAACCCTGAACCGGGAGGCCCCTGGAGCTGCCCCCCGATCTTGTCCCATCTGCAGGAGGCATCTGCCCCACATAAATCGGCTTCCTGCCCCTGCGTTACATTTTAGCTTGGCCAACGTGAGGAGGAGCAGAAAAGACGCCTGCTCTTGCTCTTGCTGCTGCTGGCTCCAACTGCAGCTTGAGCGAGGCCTTGAGGGAAGGGATGTGCCCCTGCAGCCCAGCTCCTTCGGGAGCGAGGCCTGGTCCTTTCACTGCCACCGAGTCCCCGCCGCTGGTCCCTTCCCCAGTGAGCCTCCTGCAAAGCGCTGCTGGGGGGAAGGCCCATCAGGGCTACTGTGGCTGCGCATTTATGAGCCGCCTGCAAACAACTTGGCCAGCTTGCGACCTCTGCAGTCCAATGAGAGCGTTAAGCGTGGACTTCGCAGGACTAAGCCTCCTTTTTCCAAGAGTGAAAAGCACGGGGTGGGGCTTTCCTTACCTCTGCAAACTGCGTGAATGCTTCCACGGCGTGCTGTTGAATCAGCCAGCTGCCACTGGCCAACAGAGAGGAGAACAAGCAGGACAGCCTGGGCAGAACCTGTTCCTGACCAACGAATCATTGGAGTATCATTTGTATTTCGAGTCGATGAGTCCCCCATTTCTCTTATTGATACGCTTCCTATCATAACTAGACAGGCAGCCTAGCCAAAGCTCCCTGAATTACACCCATGGGAAGCCCGTGGCGCACTCTGTCTGAGCAAACGAAAAACAAAAGCAGAGTTTCTCTCTTTCCAGAATAAAACAGCAAACATGTTTGCAATGTAGCAGCCACACAGTTGAAACGCCTACATTAGGCTAACCCACAATGTTCAAGAGGAGACTAAATTCCAGAAACGACTTGACTTGCAATAAACTCAGTGGCAAGTCCAGGGATAGAGTGACCTCAAGGGACATAGTGCGGGGTCCCGGGGCCACCACGGGAACTTGGGAACTCGAATTTGCATGGTTCATGTACTCTGGATTAAACCAGAGCACCCACGACTGAAAAATAATCTCGCTACTAGAGTCCCCGACTCCTCATATCCACCGGTCAATGGTACCAATGGGAGGAAATAATGATCCAGGGCATTTACCTGGAAATTTGGTGGAATAATGGCTTTCCCCATTGAAGAAAGAAAGTCTAGGATGGCCATGAGAAGGTGGTCTGGGGGATTCAGCTGGAGCAGCGACACTTGTAGTGTGAGGATCTACGGGAAATAAAAATGAATAGACTGAACATCATGACTATTCCTGCATTGCGTTTACACCTAAAATGAATAGATTGAACATCATGACTATTCCCGCATTGCGTTTACACCTGGCATTTAGATATATTCCTCTCGCAAGGAACCCAAGGCAGCGAGTAAAGTCCTCCTCAGCACGACAGCCCGGTGAGGGAGGTGAGGCTGAGAGGGAGCGCCTGGCCCAGTCACCCAGCGTGCCTCGTGGCTGAGTGGGGACTAAACGTGGCTCCCCAAAGTCTCAGTCAACACAGCACAAGCAAGGCTTGTTCCACTGAGAATGTGCAGGATGGCCCATTAAGAGACCAGAATTCAAGAGAAGGTGCACACTGCTCCTGCAAAACAATTCCTTTGTGCAAGAAGGAAATTCCGTTGGAAAAAACCTTTTCCCAAGGCAAAAAGGTTCCTCCTTCCAGCCATCCCAGGTTCAGGTGGCAGAAGATGCAAGCTGCGGCTACAAGGTCACTACCCAGCAATCTTATGAAGTAAGAAACTTGAATTCTGACGCTGCATATTGAGGGCCAGAGATTATAAGGGAGCGAGAGAACAGAAATTATGCCCGCCAACAATGCTCTCAGCCACCCACGGGCAGGCTCCCTCCGCGGCAGCCGAACGACGGGCGATGCTTCTGCCACATGCAGCAGAAACTGGCTTGAGGAGTGACCTGCTTCACGCGAATCACGCGGTTGCTTACCTGAATCAGCAGCTGTGGCTCTAACATCTGGATGAAGAGCTGCAGAAGGCAGAGCGCCCAACAAAAGGCCTGCTGGAGGCAGGGCGAGCTGGAGACCTGCATCGGACAAAAAGCGCCTGCTAGGGCCCCGCAGCAGCCGCGTTCCTGGTCAACTCAGCAAAGCGGCTCCTGCAACTGCCGACCTTAGGACTGAACCTGGATCACCCTAATCGCCACTTCCTAGCCAGCCCCATTTGCCAAAAGAGGCTCCCCCACGCCTGTGCGGGTCCACGAGGCTTGGCACCGGCCGATTCGCACGCGATGGTTAGCCGAGGGCAACTGACGGCGGCAGCCCTCCCGCCCCCACCGTCACACGCACACACGCGCTTCTCTCCCCCGCTGCCCCCCATTCACTTGTGCAAGGGGAGAATAAGAGAGGCGAGCGGCCAAAGGAAGAAAGGAGAGAGAGAGAGAGAGAGAGAGAGAGAGAGAAGGCGGTGTGTGCCAAAACCAGCAAGTGCGTAACGTGCGTGTTTGCGTGCGCGCGCATGCAGACACACACAAGAGTGGGGGGGGGGGCTGCTCTCACCCACAGAGCCCAGCACACCATTTTAAAATCCCAGGTGTTCCCAAGAACCCCAAGAGGCTGGGGATCCCGTCTGCGAGAGTAAATTCTGCCACTCAGATGGCGGCCTGCCCCGGCCACCGCAGCCATAGCCACCCGCAAGAGCGACCACCCGTCCTCTCCCTGCTCCCGCAAGTATAGACAGATGCCCCCAGACGCCCCCCCCCCGATATATTCTGCCTCTTGTGGGGAAAGGAGGGCAAGATGAGAGGGCAGCATGGAGGGAAAGAGAGGGCGCTCTCACCTGCGCAGGCGGCAGAGCTACCAGGAGCTGGCGAAGGGCGTCCACCAGTGCAGCTCGCTGTCCCTCCTCCAGCGCCTCTCCAGCAGTCTGGCACACCGACAGCAAGGCCGAGAGGGCAGCGTTCTGGCAGCACAGGAGAAGTTGCGAGGGGTTAGGAACACCGGCTACGCTGAGCACGAGCGCACAGAAGCGTCCGAGGCATGCGTCTGAACAGGCCAGGTTCTGCGAGTGCAGTGCCCCAAAGGCCAGGCAACTATGCAGGAACCAGGTCAGTTTTTCCACTGGAACAATGAAGGCACATCAACTACGCTTCCTTCCGGTTGCATCTTTTGATCCCTGCAAGCACTAACCAAATCGTAAACCTTTGCCAGAACTGGCCTCACGAGCACTGGAGCCCCTATCAGGAACGAGGGAGAGCGGTTAGGGGTGCCCGCTTCCTTCTCACAGCAGTTCTGAAGCTCAGGCCCTCACTTGCTGCTGCTCCGAGCAAGGCCACAGAAAGTCACAATGCAAGCTCCCGGTCTCTGGGAAACCAGTCAGAACTTCGACAAAGGGTACAGTACATGCCATCCCAATAGAACAGAAATCCAGAAAGCTGGACTCTTGCAGGGATTTCCAAACAGAAGAGTAAGAGAACCAAGGAGGAAAGGCGGTTCTTTAAAAGTGAAGAGTTTTTACTTTGCGAGTGAAGTCCAGCCGTTCAAGTCCTCACTTACCACTTGGGGAAGTTCTTCCGTCAACCTTTCCCTGCTCAGCCACTCCTGACACTGCCCAAGTCCAGCCGCAAAAAGCTCGTGAGCGACTTGGTGTCTCAGCACGGGTAGCAGCGCCAGGAGAGAAAGATGCTGCCACAGCGGCAGGTTCTCGGCGTCTTTGGGGGAGAAGTTTTGGGTAAATGCCGCCTGCAAAAGGAGGTGACAACAGGAGAGGGGACACGAGAGGATTCTGTGGAAATCTCACAAACACGGACACCAGTGGAGCACCAGCTCTGGACTGGCCCAAAACAGCAGACGGCAACAGGGGCGCGCTTGCCGCCTCGTCTCACACGGTCACACTCATCCTCCCCGGCCAGAGCGCCCTCGGCCAATCCGATCGAGCTGGGCATGTGGGGGGGGGGGGCAAGAGCAAGACTTGCCTGGTGCTCTGCCGCCATCAGGAAGAGCAGCCGCCTCAGCAGGACACCCAGGACAGAGACTTGGTGGTGCTCGGCAGGACAAGCTTTCAGCTGGATCGGGACAAGGAGCCATTAGCCGCTACCCTGTGATGCCCTGGCAACAAGCCCGAGCTCAGTCCCAACCTTAACACGATCCCTTTCCCAGTGCACTGATGGAGGCGCACACAGAGCCGAGCACCATCTGGGCCAATCGCCCCCCTCACACGGACCACTCCCAGGTGCCGCGTGCCCCACGCCACAGGCTACCTCCCCAAGCAGAGAGCCCCGCAAAGCCCTGCGCTGGGGTGCCATGAGGAGGCGAGGAGCAGCTCACTGAACTCCTGCAGATGGCTTAGGCACATAAGCCGACAGAAAGAGAGCCGTCCTTGGCAATCAAATCCACGTGCTTTGCAGAACAGTCCGCGACTTCCATCCAGGAGGCGGCGTCTGCTGCCGCTCCCCTGTTGGGAGCAGGGTTCCCCTCGAGAAAGAGCGGGCAGGTCAGCCAGGCTGGTGCCGCTGCCCCAAGGCGCGCCGTGCCACTGCGGCAGCCAGCGCCCAACAGGGCCTCTTCTGCCAGCTGCGCGTTTCATGGCATTCGGTCCAATTCCTCCTCTTTAATGACAGCATATATAACTTGTACTGAACGTGAAAGCACGTCAAGGAACTGAGACAAAGACTAGCGTTTCCCATTTTCATACAAAAACTTTCCCAAGGTTTCCACTCCTTAGGGCTAAATGTGCGGGTGCTCAGGCTTTACGTGGTGCTGAATGAGGTGGCTGGATGGAGCCACTGAGGCAGTCGGCGTGAGCTTGGGTGGACTCTGGGGATGGTGGAGGACAGAAGGCCTGGAGCAGTGCTGTCCAGGGGGTCGCGATGGGTCGGACGCGGCTTCGCGACCAACCACAACAACAGGCCAGGTCTGTTCTGCTCTGCTCCAGCATGTATCTGGAGACAAACAGACGCATGCTGCGCTTACCAAAGATGCCACTATACATGCATGATGAGCGCACAGGTCTGCTGTTCCGTACCTGGGAGATGACAAAAAGCGCTGTTCAGCCAGCAAGCCACGCAAGCCCCCCTCCCCCGACTCGGCTAGCAGGTGCTATTCTTGAACTGGGAAGACCCGGTTCAAGTCCCTGTTTAGTCTTAGTTCACAGCCGCCATCTCTCAGCTAGCGAGTTTATCAAAAGGGAGAAGCTGGACTGACGGCATGCCTGGCTCAGCCCTTCGTGAAGAAAGGCTGGTTTCCAAAAGTAATGAAGCAGCACGCAGACACTCGCCGAGGGGGCGGCAGCTGAGCCCCGCCTACGGCTGTCCACCCTCCTGCACAGCGTCATCTTACCGGGCGAGGAAGCACCAGGTATCCATGGCCAAGAGGGCCGTCATCGCGTTCGGACCAAGCACCATCTCCAGCAGGGAGCGCTCCTGAGGGGAAGCAGCAAGTCACACGCCAGCAAAGTGTGGCTTAGGAACACAAAACTTCCCTTCGATTGCTGGAGAGCAGGGACAGACTTTCAGCTCCGCGAGGCAAGGGAGCGGCATTCCAGAGGCCAGCTGCCCACGGAAGCCACCCCACTCTCTCGGAAACTGGCGGAGAGAGGGCTGGCCACGCGCATCAAGCCGCCGGCCACTGGGCAGCCCTGCTTTAAGGGCACTGTGAAATGCCCAGGGGCAGGAAGGTTCGGCGCAGCTCGGCTCGAGCCAGGCTTTTGCGTGCGACACCGATCGGAGTGGCGCCGGCGGGTGCTTGGCAGAAGGGACCAGCCCTCGGCTGCGCTGGCCGGCAGCCGTTCACTTCGGTCTTCAGCGCACAAGGTCCATCCAGGCACCCCATTTGGGCAGTGAGGAGCACTCACCCAGTCCATACAGCCTGGAAAACCGGGTAAGATCACCCGACTCCATTCAGAGCCCCTCCAAGTTATGCTGCACTGTGTATCTAACCCCAAGAGTAGGGATGCCCCTTATGTGCAAAATGGTCTGCCTGGATTTCCCTTTCCTTGGAAAGCCAAACCGTTGTCGCCCATCCAATGACAACAGACTGGCGTTGCAGCTCTTTCACGGTCTATACCATTGATCAATACCAAAATTCCCTCCTATACATTAGTAAGGCACAATCTGACTGTATCCCACGAACAGTCAGTCTGGCTGAAAAGCTAGCAAACACCACCGGTTGCTCAGGGTCAGCTCTTACTCCTGACCTGCAAACCTCCGTCTTACCAGGAGATGGAAGTGCGACTCAGGGAGGGAGGTGATGAAGGCACACAAGTGGACGCAGGCGTAGTGGTAAAAGGTGACCGGCCCATCGGCTCGCTCTGCTCCCGCCGCTCCCGGCAAAACGGGAAAGACGAGTTCCCCACAGCAGTGCTGCAGACTGAGGAACAGGGCTGCGAGCAACGGCAACCTGTGGGGAAATGACGCGCCGCGGCCTTAGTTCCTTGCCACTGAGCGAGCAGGCTCATCTGTCAGCCATGCAGCGCCAAAAGGAGCCGAGGCGCTGCAGCGCTCAGCAGTGCCTGGTAGGGAACCTGCCAGTAATCACTAGATTTCCAGAACCAAGGCTGTAAAAATTTATCAGCAGAAAAAAGTATTTTCTACTCATCTATTAAATAAAATCAACAGCTTAAAGCCAACAGACATTTACTGGAAACTTTGCAGAACAGACAATGCTGAAGGAACGTTGTCTAAATTTAGTTACTCGCTTTGACCTCTGCTGAGTCACTCAATGCCCTTCCCTCAATCGGTCGCTGTACCTTTCCTTGAGAAGGCCTAGTCAAGGTATCCCAAGGGCTTGCCAACACAGGGCAGGCTGAGTCAACCGAGTCCCCACCTTCAGCAGCTAGGAAGTACCTGGGAAATGCCTGCGGGAGCCGACTTCCTGCATTCCACAGGGCCTGCACGTCCTGGGGCTGGGATGGCAGCAAGTCCATGACAGAAAGCAGAAGACGGCACTGCGGGAGGTGGAGCTCGGGGGCAAGATCTGCAGTCGAGTTTTTGAAAAAGTGTTACACTTGCACAACAAGTTTTCATTTTTATGAGGCGCTCAAGTCATGTCCTGCCAGGCTAAACAGTTAAAACTCAAGAGCTTAGAGATCCTAAAGAACCATGGTACATCTACCAGGTGTAGAAATGGGATTTTGTAAACATATTTGTGATCAGAAACCCCAAGTTCTACTCCTGTGAACAAGGATATGTGCATTATACTTTTGTGTGTTTGTGCCATTTCCATACTGTCCCATCACTGAAGATCTCTGGACAGTTTGCAACAATCCATGAAAACAAGAGATTAGTTTAGGGCTGTTTAGGGCTTGAACAGTGCAGTTACTCTACCAGCTGGTGCTGGGTTAAAAGCTGGGTTGCTTAACCCCCAAACAACCACAACTGTTCAGGTTTGGACATCATGCTAACAACCTGCAATTGGGTGATCACAGGTTGTTGCTTGAAAGCAGAAGTGGGAAGCACACCCGAGGCAACACACTCATGCAAAGCCCTGCAAGGTCCTGGGTTCAACGGCCCACAAGTTGGCACCGCAGGCAAACCAGGTCAATACGTCAGAACAGGCAGTATCTGCATTTTCAATGAAATACGAAATTTGCTGCAGAAGACAACAGATCGGCCTTAACAATAAGAGAGGAAAAATAGTTCAAAGCTATGAAAGGAATCACACTTTAAAAACAGTAAAGAAAGAGGTGTTCATCCAAACAGGTGAGCTGAGTTTATCAGTCCGATTATACTGATGCCTATTTTGAAAAGTGCCTACGACTGGACTGCCGCGGCATCCCAGAAGACAGCCTGTAGCTGGAAGAGACGACCGGCTCCCGAGAGCCCCGGGCACCCAGGACCCCGCTCTGGCCAGGCAGTGCAGCCTCATCAACCCTTTTTGGCCTACCTAGAGTTGTGCTTAGTACCACTTCCAGGAAAGGCCGAGAAGAGAGCAGTTTTGGGAGGAGGGAATCCAGCACCACCAGGAACCCCTTTGCTATTTCATCCCGGTGAGCGTCGGAAATCACCGGCGCATGAAGGCTTGGAGGAAGCTTGCTGCCGAGAGAGAATACAGGGCATCTCGTTACTGGCTGCATTCTGAACCAAGCATGAATTCCGGAGATTAAAAGTCATGCAAGGCAGGGCACCGTGGCCCTTCCCCGGGTGTTGCCACTGCAGGCTCCGACAGCAGCATTTCCTGCTCCGGGATAACCTGGCCATGGGGGTCTCTGTAGTGGCACTTATCTTGCTTGAAAAATTACTTAGCACGGTATTTGGGGCAGCCTTTGAGGGGACCTTTCAGAAACTACAATCGATGCAAAATAACATCATTATTATTTTACGCTGGCTGTGTGGCTAAAACTGTGCAAGATCCACAGTTCTTTGGGGTCTTTTTCAGCCACAGCCACAAGCTCTGGCTTTGGCCCACAGAGCCCTAACTGGCTTGTGGCCAGGTTATCTGAAGGACCAGCCATGCCTCATGAACCTTCCTGAGTATCTAAGAACAGCTTCTGCGGCCCTGCTCTGGTCCCACCCCTTTCTGCTGCGAGGTGAGTGATGGCAGACAGAGCAGACACCACGTACTTTCCCTGTACGGGGGACAAGACTGGGCTCTGAGGGACTCCACAGGTCACCTACAGCCCACAGAAAGTAGCTCTGCAAGCACCATCTTGGACAGGTGCCCCAGAAAGAGGCCAAACCAAACACGCTGAAAGCCCCAGTGAGGGTCACCAACACCAGCGGGGAAATTCTCTTTCTGCTCCCTTTCAGAGGTGACTCCTCTTGCTCTGCCCCGGCGAGGCTTTGCCAAGGCTGGGAAGGGTCTGAACAGCCCCTTTCATCCCAGGGAGCCGGGCTGCCACGACCATCTCGAGCCCCAGGCGGAACGGTGGGGTCCCAGGAGGCCTTCTTCAGCCAAGGTCTCGCCACTGCTTCACGCCAAATTGCGAAATGGCTTGTGGAGACGCCACAATGGCGAGAGGAACCGCAAGTCCCATGGCGAGCAGAGGACAAAACCCTGGCATCCGCAGGGACACCCCTCCCCTGTTCTCTGAGGCCGGCACACAGACAGTGGCAGTGCTGTGCGCCGTGCGTCCTCTTCGATAGCGGGCAGGGCGGTTCCAGGCAAGCCAGTCGGGACGCCGGCTCCGATTCCCTTTGGCTGCGACCCAGTTCGCAAGTCACCGTGCCAGGAGAGCAGCTTGCAAACTTACTTCCAAACTCTGGTACGGAAATCGCTGATGGGGTGTTGATTCTCCAATTAGCCATCATCCAGCACATGAACGTTCAGTATGAACAAGATGCGGACACACTCCTTTGGTCGTTACAGCATTCAGACCCCTCCTGTCACCTACCACATATTAGCTGTTCCATTTCACTTGCCTGTATATTTCAAGGTACGTCCGATGAAGCTGAGGGCAGGAATCTGCCAGGAAAGGCGTGAACTCCTGCAAAGCCAATTATGTCATGCACTATTTCAATTTAAAATCCATTGATTTTACAAACGAAAACCCTCCTGCCTTTCATACGCTGGAGCCTTGGGCAGAGTCACAGTGAGCCACAGGGTGCCTGCCCCAAACCAGTTTCCGGCATTCCCATGGAATCAGCCTTCTCCCCTTTATTACCATAACCACTGCAATTCACTTTTAAAATTATATTTGCTTTAATATTTATATACAAACACTACTTCATTGCTACAAGTGACAAAGGGCTTCACCTACAGAATGCTAAACAGAGACAGACTGCAAAGAAAACATGCAGTAAACTTGAGTCCGTGTCAGAGAGAGAGAGAGAGTGTGTGTGTGTATGTGGGTGTGTGTGGGACCATGGGAGAGAATGGAAACAAAAATCCACATTTTCACCTCCCCAAATGGAAATCGCATACACCCACACAAATGCCGGCTTCTTCTTCAACACATGGACACACTGACAGCCAAACAAGACAAGACTACATGGAATTCTTCTGTACCTGACAAATATTTTCAAAAGCTGCATTTTCAAAATCCATAAATTGTGGTGGGGGGATGCACAGGGACTTACGCAGGAATAGAATAAGGAACTGGATCATCACATTTTGCCTAATCAATGCATTGTGATTCGAGCACCTGCATGGCGCAAAGGCTGTGCCTTATTGATCAGAAACTCTGTTTTGTGTCTATTGGAGACTACACTGTCTCTTTGTAAGGTTTTGTCCAAATCAGCTAATAACTGGAGGTATAATACAGTTAATGCTTCTTTAATCAGATGTTCTGGAAATACCCAATAGCTGCCTCTTTTTGGGAGATCATTATATGGATAAATCTTGTATTGTAACACCCTTTACTTACATAGCTCTCCCTTTAGCTTATCTACCTCATTCCTGGAATTTAAGGTACGGTTGGCAAAACTGGATTCTCCACAACATTTGACAAGCTCAAAGACAGATATCACAACAGTGCAAGGATAAACGCTCACCTACTATAATGCAATGGATGGCAGCATAACGGAGCTTCTACATTGGAACAGGTGAGAGGCATATGCGCGCATGCGTGCGCGCACCACTTTTGAATGAGCAGTGATATGGCCCTCGGCCTGCTTTTTGCTGTTTATGTACAATTCTTAGAAAGCTGCATTTTCACATGCACAGAAACTGATGCATTCAAATGTACAAAGACACATTTTTCCCTTCACCTTTTATGTTTTGCTCAAATTCTGCAATACACAAAAAATGTATAGATCAAAATATTCTTCCCCCTTGGTGAACAGCATGTAATTTACCTTAGTGTAGTGTGCCAGGGAATTGGCAAAGAATCTGCACAATTTGATTGTCCTCTGGAACAACTTGTAATCAGTGCTCTCCTGTCCGAGAGGGAAGAGGTAACACAGCTCAAATGGGCAGCATTGAACACTGTTTTAGAATTCCTATGTGATAACGGAAGTGCAACATGATCGTAAAAAGATGAAATAGGGGAAAGCCCTGATGATATGGTGCAGCTGCCTTTTTAGTTGGCTGTATATAATTCCTGAGCAAAACATGTGCTCAGAAATTCTAAAAGCTCAAGACAGGTAACATTTAAGGCACACCCCTACAGAAATTTAGACCAAAAGCCTAAATCCCTAGCATGCCTTAATAAGCTATACTCTACCCAACAAACTTTGGCTACGCCTGCACTTCAAAGTTTGCTCCCATTAAGTGAAAGTCAACATGATGCTTGTCCAAGTCGTTATGGGGCAACTTTTGCAGATCCTGAGTTAGAAACCTGAGGAGGATTTTGCCCTCCTTGGTGTACACTTTTTAAAAAGGGAAAAGGAAAGCTACAATTCCCAGGATTCAAGCCGGCTGCCCCAAAGCACCAAGAGTATGTTTCTGGCCTGGCCAACAAGCACCTCTTCTGCTCACCTGTGTACCAGAGTGTTTCATCTGCTCGGCCAACTGCAAACAAGACTGGAAAGAGAACAGGATGTCCTCGCAGAGGCTGCTGAAGATATCAGAATGTTTCAAGCTGTTCTTTATCAGGGACTTGTGCTTGAGACTTTGCCTAACAAGGACAAGTATTTGCCAGGTCATCGACAACCAACAGATTACTAGCACCCCCACCTCCCCACCACTTCCTCCAATCCTGCATGCAGGTGGTGAGTGCCAAAAGGAATGGAGCTGAAACCGAGCAACCAAGAAACAAGCTGAAACAATCGGCATGCCCCGGGGAACCCTAAGAAGTGAAAAATATATGTTTAAGAGCCTAAGGAGGCAATTACCCCAAGCCTCAAATGAGGGCTGATCACACGGTCAGAAGACATTGAATGCCGAGTATGTGTGGCAAGAGCAAAACAGAAAACGGAGGAGGGAGGGAGGAAGAAACCAGGAATCCTGGAGGATGGCGTGGCCGGCTGGTTCCTGGGCGGTGGCATATACAGAGGGCGAGGGCACCCAGCGATTTTGTGCTGCTGGCCCCACCTGCTTTAGCGGGAAGAGCCCATCTGCTGCACCACGCACTCAAGCACTGCCCGAGTCTTCAGTCAGAGAGCTTTACACTTGAAGCACTACACTCCTTCAAATTCAGCAGAAAATACAATCAGTAACATTAATAGTAGGAAAACGGACCTGATTATGAACTTCCATGTATTTGCATGAAGGGCATGGTCTATTCTGGAAATAGCAGAGCAAATCTCCAGCACACTGTGGATCACTAGGAAAGAGACGAGTACAAAAGTTCAGTGCCAGGCGACTGCACTTGCAGAAGTAAACCCAAAGACTGGGTGCCTGGTATCAGTAAGGGGTGGCCTGTTTCGAGATGCATCTTTTTAGTTATATCCCGCCTTTTCCCTCTTTTTTAAAGAACTCCAAGTGGCTTACGTCGCTCTCCTCTTGCTCTCCATCTCATCCCCACAACAGAAACCCAGAGAGGGAGGCTGGGCTGAGAGGCTGCGACTGGCTCAAAGTCACCTGATATACACACCTGATACCATAACAGCTGTACTGTCTTCAACAGTGCAAGAGTCCACAGACACCATCTCAAGCAGTTCCATAAGCTGCTTCTGCAAAGCGTAGCCCTCCTTGAACAGGGTTTGGAGCAGATCAGAAAACAAGTGAAGACAATCGTTGTACAAGGATTCACTGTTCTGTGGCAAAAACAGAACATCAGGGACAGCAAGCACACATTATACAGATCAGTGCCGGATACAGGTTCAGGAAACAGAGAGTATCTCAAACTGGTTCATAACTCAGGTTATTTCTTCATTCATAGTATTTGCAGTTGCTAAGCACAAAATCCCACCAATGAAACAGGACGAGGACGGGGTAGGGAGAGAGAGATCTTCAGTGTCTGCTGCAAAAGGACCTTGGGTCATCAGCTGGAGGATCAAACAAGGAGGGGACGAACGAAGCACCTCCGAGCAAACAGCCAAGCCACCGTGGCTTCTTTGCGAAGTGGCTCAGCGTGGCGCGAGATCCAGTTCGCAGGACTGATTATTAGAAACCACATGCAGCTGCAGTATTTTGGTGGCTAATTTTTAAACAAAGAGTCTACAACAGCTTCTGTTATAACATCACAATTCTTAAACTATTGTTGTGTGGTTAAGTCCACCAACCTTGCAATGTATAAATGCGCTCTTGATTACATGGAGAACAGAGGAGGGAAGGCTGTGGACATGCTCTAAGGGCACCGTCTCCTGCGTAGCACAAATATGTCGCACACACCCTGTTAAAGCCTCCAACACGTGTACCAGCGCCTGCAATGCAGAAGCCATTAGCAATGAAAGTATCAGTGGAGAGCACAGAAACCACAATCCAGCCCAAATCCGAAATCTTAACAGAAATCTCAAAGACATATACTTTTTTCATTATTTGTTTTTTGGCACAAGGCCAAGACCTTTTTATTTAAAAGTTATTTTAATTGTTAACTGATTATTTATTGGGTTTTATATTATGCCGAAATGTCTCCAAAATTTTTAAGGTTAATTGTGTGAATGATATTTGTGTTGTAAGCTGCCCCGAGGCTTTTTTCGAACAGGGCAGCATAGAAATGTTTTAAATAAATAATAAATAAATAAAATACTTTTGCTAAACTGCTTTCTGACTTCAGCGGGGGGGGGGCGGGGGAAGGAAAGTTTGCAGGCCTATTCGCACAATACTTTCAGCCGATTAGTTGAAAGAACTGTGAGGTTTTTATTCAACTTTTCGAATGATGCTCTGCGTCAGACATCATGCAAAGGCCATCACATGCCCTCTACCACATCCTGCACAGAAAGGCAGATAGGGTGTTTCCAGAATGTTGTGATGAAGTGTGGGAATTCAGTTCGACAAACAGCAGGAAGCGATCACGCCCCTCGGTCGACGTAGCGGTGCAGGCTGCACCAAGACAGTCCATATGATGCACGTGGCTCTCGCCGAGAGCGCTGTGTGGGTGCGACTGCACGGATGCGAGTGCAGGTCAAACTCAGGGCACATCCTGAGCAGAAGCAGGTGCCTCAGGACAGTACCAGCCTGTGCTAAGTTTCTAGGAAAAAACAAACTGTTGCTCTCAGGCAAATAATTACTTTGTTTCTGAAGTTACAGATGTTGTTGTTGTTGTTAGTCGCGAAGTCTTGTCCAACCCATCGCGACCCCATGGACAACATTCCTCCAGGCCCTCCTGTCCTCCACCATCCCCCGGAGTCCACTCCAGCTCACACCAACCGCCTCAGTGACTCCATCCAGCCACCTCATCCTCTGCCGTCCCCTCCTCCTTTTGCCATCTATTGTTCCCAGCATTAGGCTCTTCTCCAGGGAGTCCTTCCTTCTCATTAGGTGGCCAAAGTATTTGAGTTTCATCTTCACTATCTGGGCTTCTAAAGAGCAGTCAGGGTTGATCACTAGGACTGACCGGTTTGATCACCTTGTGGTCCAAGGGACTCGCAGGAGTCTTCTCCAGCACTGTATATTCATCAGGGATATGATTTAGGTCATACCTGAGTGGCCTAGTGCTTTTCCCTACTTTCTTCCAACTTAAGCCTAAATTTTGCCACCAGAAGCTCATGATCTGAGCCACAGTCAGCTCCTGGTCTAGTTTTTACTGACTGTATAGAACTTCTCCATCTTTGGCTGCAGAACACATAGTCAATCTGATTTCTGTGTTGACCGTCTGGTGATGTCCATGTGTAGAGTCGTCTCTTGGGTTGTTGGAAAAGAGTGTTTGCTATGACCATTGTATTCTCTTGACAAATTTCTACCAACCTGTGCCTTGCTTCATTTTGTACTCCAAGGCCAAACTTGCCTGTTGTTCCGGTTATCTTTTGGCTTCCTACTTTAGCATTCCAATCCCCCATGATGATAAGGACATCATTTTTTGGAGTTAATTCTAGAAGGTGTTGTAGGTCTTCATAGAACTGGTCAACTTCAGCCTCTTCAGCACCAGTGGTTGGGGCACAGACTTGGACTACTGTGATGTTGAATGGTTTGCCTTGGATTCGAACTGAGATCATTCTGTCATTTTGGAGATTGTATCCCAGTACTGCTTTTCCTACTCTTTTATTGACTATGAAGGCTACTCCATTTCTTCTGAGGGATTCTTGCCCGCAGTAGTATACCTGGTCATCTGAACTAAATTCACCCATGCCTGTCCATTTTAGTTCACTGATTCCTAAGATGTCGATGTTCAGTCTTGTCATCTCTTGTTTGACCACGTCCAGCTTGCCTTGATTCATGGATCTTACATTCCAGGTTCCCATGGAGTATAGATCTTTGCAGCATTGGACTCTCCTTTCACCACCAGGTACATCCACAACTGAGTGTCCTTTCGGCTTTGACCCAGTCGCTTCATTCTTTCTGGCGCTACTAGTACTAGCCCTCTGCTCTTCCCCAGTAGCACATTGGACACCTTCCGACCTGAGGGGCTCATCTTCTGGCGTCATATCTTTTTGCCTTTTGGTACTGTCCATGGGGTTTTCATGGCAAGGGTACTGGAGTGGGTTGCCATTTCCTTCTCCAGTGGATCACGTTTTGTCAGAGCTCTCTGCTATGACCTGTCCGTCTTGGGTGACCCTGCACGGCAGAGCTCATAGCTTCATTGAGCTACGCAAGCCCCTTCGCCACGACAAGGCAGTGATCCATGAAGGAGGAAGTTACAGATACATAGGACATAATCAACAGCTGCTGTAAATAACCAGATACTGTGGATATTCGCCACAGCTGGGATATGCACACTGCCCAAAGTCTGCTGAAGAGCGTGCCCAACGACCAGGGAATTTACAAACAGCTTCAGAAATCACACATGCCCCGAAGTCTATTGGAGACAATGGCCAGAGAACATGCACAATTCCCTCTTCATGGATGAAGTATGTGCACATTCCCCACAATGCATGGTGAATGCAGCGCTGTCAGTTATACAGATCAGCTGTTCAACTCATGCTACTTCTAACCCAAACACAGATCAAACACAGTCTTGTGCTACTGGCAGCACTAGTCCTTAAGTCTAAGCTGGCACAGAATCTGCTTCTGGTTTCTTGCAACAGACTAACACAGCTACTCCGCTGGATATATTTAGACAGAATCTCTCTACACAAAAATGGCCACACCTTTATATGCTGGTATAAATCCTCCCAAAACACTGACACCTCTGTGGAAAAATACATAATCACCAACATTCAGTTTGTCAGAGCAAATTTCACTAGATTTACCTGCAGATGGTTCCTTATCGTCACATGTAGCTCCACATTCTGCTTTGTTAATTGTTTGGCCTGGCTGGATATTTCATATGTTAAAAGATCGAATAACTGCACTGTCTGGCAAACCACAGGAGATTAAAAAAAAGTAAATTGTATTACAGAGAATATGCAAGTACACAAGTTTTCTACAACCAAAATGCAGGACATTTTCATAAGATGGGATTGTGTGTGACTCATCTCCCACTGTTCCTAACTAGGGTCCTGGGGCGAGAACTCCCAGCTCTGAAGGCTTTTAATTCAAGGCGATTAGCTATGAGCCATAATAGGAAATAACGCGCACGTGAAAGAGCCAGTCTCTGCAGGAGCCCTGCTTGAGAGTGGCTGTCGGGCAGCTGCTGGGGGAGACAGACAAGGCCAGCTCTGGCCTGCTGGCACTGGCTGCCTGTGGGGCGCCAGACCCTGCGCAAGATGCTGGTTTCGGCTGAGGCCTTGCATGGCTTAGCACCACAGGACTTCTCGGGGCACCACTCCCAGCTGCAATCCACCCAGACATTACACTGCACTTCTGGGGCCTTCCTCCAAGCGCCGACTCCAAGGGAAGTGTGGAGGGCGGCAGCAAGGAGAGGCTTCCGTGGTGGTTGCCCTCCATCCGGGGAATCATTTCCCCACCAAATCCGTCATCCGTTAAGGCAGCCCTCTGGTCTGAGGCTTTCAGGGACTTGCTCAGACACCCAGGGGAATGAGGGGGGTCACCAGGTGTTTCACGGAGCCCCTCTTTTTGTTATTCCTCGTCATTGTCAGTTTCTACTATCTGTTTTTAGCCATTTACAACTCCTTTTTAATCACCTGTTTTCATGGACTGTGTAACCCACCCAAAGAGCTTTGGCTGTGGGGCAGTTCAGAATTGAAACGAAGGAATGCATAAAACATCCCAAGAGCACTGTGTGCTCAGAGGTCCCTCCCCCCTCAATAGTCTTAATTTACACTTGCGAGTGTAATATACAGCTTCATACCTTTGGTAATATTTTAGAGGAAAATTCTTGCTCTAGCTCAGAAATATTAAGGTGAGGTAGAAATCTCTCTGTTATGGTCCTTAAGACACCTGTGAATGAGTAAGTTTAGGAATCATTACTGAAATCAATCCAAGGATGAGATGGTGGTGAACAATGACTTCTAACCATAAAGGAGTGATCAAACCTATATGGAAATGCTGTTTTGCAGTTTTTAAAATTAAGCTATAAATACTACAAGCAGAGATTTTAAGAATGACACAGGATACTAGCTTGAAAGACTGTAATTCTAAACTTATTGGGCAAGTTCACATCATGCTTGGCCACCCAGTGATGAAGCCACAGCAGAGTGTGAGCTCCCTGACCCCACGGCGTGTCCAACAAAGACCTGGGCTCACCATGGGTGTCTTCCCACTCTTTCCCCCTCATTCCTCTGGCTAGCTCTGGTACGTACCAGGGTCCTTTGTGGCATCTATGATTCCTGCTTTCCCCTCCTTCCCATTGGCTGGCATTTGCTCTCTGGCATTGCTTGTATGCATAGCCTGGCTATGGCTGACGGTCCCCTTTCTGCCCCGACACTACGGACTTTTGCAAACCTTTGAACTTTGTTAGGGCAGGTCATAAGGAGAGGAAGAAAAGTAGAGCTTTCTCCTCCCGTTTCTATCACCAGTTTCCTTCTCATTGACCTGCTTTTTTTCCCCCTAAACACAAAACTTCAGCTTGTATCCTTCCTGACTGGCTGCAGGATATAACATAATAGATAAATAACTATAAAGATTGTACAGACTAAAGAAAATCTCTGAATATTAACTTCATATAATAAATCAGTATATTCATCAAATAAATGAGGTTTCATTTGTGTAAAAATTCATGTTTGTTAAATGAACAGGCAAATTATGTTAACTGCAAGGGAAGCTGATCAAGTTTCAACCTCTGCTACTAGATCATGGAGATACTTGCAGATCTTAAAGTTCTTTGCTAGATAATAGTGAAACAAAGTATTTGACATACACATGCCTAAAACATGCCATCATTCACCATGGAAAGGAAAGTAAGCTCAATCCTGTATGTAGCTGTTATCTGAACGTATTGTGGAGCAACAGAATGCCTGCAGAATATATGCGAATAAAAGACCAAGCGTGTGTGGTAAGTGTAACTGAAGTCTGCACGGGAATTACTTACAAATAAGGTGTGCCCAGTTTTCAGTTATCTGGTACATGGAGTACACGCATTAAGGAAAACAGCAAGCACGTGCCTGCAAAGACAGGCTTCCTCCAAAGTGCTGGCGCACCACCCACGTCCCCCTGCACCGGCTCGCGCACAACAGAGCCGTGGAGCCGCCAGGCAGGCAGGCAGGCAGGCAGGCAGGAAGGCCACGGCGCGGGCCGGGCCCGGGAGGCGCCCCTCCCCTCCCCTCCCCTCCCGCAGCCGGACGCGCCCCCGCCGCGGGGCAGCCCGGCTCCGGGCCAGGGCCAGGGCTCGGAGGCCCGCACGGGACCCCGCGCGGCCAGGCAGCCCGGGCGCCGGCCCCCCGCCCCCCGCCCGGCCCCGTTCCCCCCGGCTCGGCCCGGCGCGGCGCGGCCCCGGAGGCGGGCGAAGGATATGAGCAGGCGCGGCAGGGCGGCCGGGAGCTGCCGGCGACACCGCTCCGGGCCCCAGCCCGCCACCTCCGCCAGCAGCGGCAGCGCCCCCGGCTCGGCCCGGGCCATGCGCGCGTCGCCCCGGCCCGGCCCGGCCCGGCCCCGCTCCCGCCGCCAGCCGAGGCCCCGCCCCGCCCGCTCCCGGCAGGCCCCGCGGGCGGAAGTGGGCGCGCCGCAGGGCCGCCCGCTTCCGGCGCCGGGCGGGCCAAGCGGCGGGCGCGTCTCTCGCTCCGCGCTCGCTGGCTCCGTGCGCCGCGCCGGGCCGGGCCGGGCCCTCTCCGCGGCGTCGCCTGGTGGCCCGGCGGGTCCTCAGCGGGAGCTGGGCGCGCGGCAGGCTGCCTGGCCCCCGCCGCCCCGCAGCGGCCCAGGTAACCGGCGGCGGCCTGCTCCCTGCGGCCGAGGGTGCCCGGGGCCGAGCCGGCGCGGCGCTTCTCCACGCTGCCGAGGCCAGGCGAGGCGAGGCGGGACGGGACGGGACGGGACGGGCCCCAGCGCCCCGCTGCGGCTCTTGCTCCCGGACTGGCTCGTTCACAGCCCCCCCCCGCCCCGGTGGGTGTCCCTCCTTCGCCCTCGGGCACGTTCTGCTCCACAACGGGATGCAGGGGAATCGCGCGAGCAGCGGGGAGGCTGATGCCGCCGTCCGGATAGGCCAGGCTGCCCTGAATCAGCAGTGGTCGCAAAGAGGGGGAGAAGGACAGCCCCCCCCCGCCCCGCAATTGGCATGAGCGAGAAAGCGCAGACGTGCAGCGAACGCCTTGCCTAGAAAGGCTCTGGCGATTAAGGGCTGCTCCTTGCAGATAAAGGAGGTGGCATGGAAGGAACTTGGAACAAAGTTGCAGTTCCACGGCTGCTTACTCTGAGACGATACTATTGAAATGCATGTATTGCTTCCTGCCACAGAGAATGTTCTAACTGAGTACACAATACAGAAAAACATTAGAAACTGGCAGGGGACACACAAAACCAAGGCAGGCCAAAAGCAGCACAATAATATACGTTAAAATGATGTAAAAACCATGCAACATGCAAAGTGTCTACATAAAATTTCACGAAGTCTCCTGCATTTATCGCCTAGAATGAACTGCTTGCAAAAGCAGCCCACAACTGGGCTTTAACAAATATGCAAATACCCGAGAAAACAAGTACGTCTGCCCAGCACCCTGAAAGATGACAGTGTTGGTGCCAAAGAGGTTTCTATGGGAAAAGCATTCTGTGTATTTTGCTCTTTCCCCTTGAGGGTAGGTTTAGCTATACCCCAGCCCCCAGAGCTGTCAACATGTTAGGCGGGGGACGGGGGGACAATTAGCAAATGTTTTTCTCTTACTGCTACATATATGTCACTGTTCTTTCTTTCAGAGCATACTTGTGAATTTAAGAGGATCTTGTTAGAGCCTGTGGAAAATCATTGCACAGAAGAGGACCACCGTAAAGTCTGGCACTCCTTTCAGCACAATACCTCCACTGACACAATACTTGGTGGTGTGTTTGCATGTTTGTACTTTGGACATACACTAATTTTTGGGCCAGTTTCACAAGCAAATGGCGTTTCAATTCAACTTCTCAATAGACACCATGGAGGCCATTGGGAGTGGACAGCTGCAACAGGAAATGATACAGCCGGGCAAGCAAGAAAACCCTTCCGAAAAGAAGGAAGAGAATTCCGTGGAAGAAAATATAGTAAACAAGGAGCCTTTCTCAGAAATCACTATTAATGTGACAGACAGAAGTGAGGCCGTGGCTTTGCCAAAGAAACACTTCTGTCTGAAATCTGTCAAGGAACATAATGTTCCTACGGACATCAGCAAACTGCTTGAAAGTAAGATTGTGCGGCCTCTACCAGGCAAGTGCCACGCAAATCTCCATTTGGTGGAGGTGGCACCCTGTGAGGACATCCCTGGGGAAGACGCAGCATCAGAAGGTTCGTCTTCTCGATCCGACCTAATCACAGGCGTTTATGAAGGGGGCTTCAAGATCTGGGAATGCACTTTTGACCTCATGGATTATTTGTCAGAATCTGACATTCAGTTTGCACACAAGTCAGTTTTGGATCTTGGCTGTGGGGCTGGACTGCTTGGAATAGTAGCATTAAAAGGAAATGCTGAAGAAATCCATTTTCAGGACTACAACAGCTCAGTGATTGAAGAAATAACCCTACCTAACGTATTGGTTAACTGTGCTCATCAGGAGGCTGCTGATGGAGAAATGGCTCGGACTCCTCTAAAACAATGCAGTAAAGGAGAATTTGCCCAAGACTTGCTTTCTAAATGCAGATTCTTTTCTGGGGAATGGTCAGAGTTTAATAAACTACTCTTGAGTAGCAAGAATTCCTTCGCAAAATATGATGTCATACTCACCTCGGAGACCATTTACAATCCTGATTATTATGAAGCGTTGCATGATACACTTTCAAATTTACTGGGAATAAATGGCTGTGTATATTTGGCTAGCAAAGCCTATTACTTTGGGTGCGGAGGTGGGGTCCTCCTTTTTACAAAATTCATCGAAGAGAAAAATGTGTTTAAGTGTACAACGGTTAAGGTTCTTGAAAAAGGGCTACAGCGTTTTATAATTGAACTGGTCTTTAAGAATTCCTCTGCTAACATGCCTTCTACCTGAGTGCATTAATTTTTTGGGGGGGGGGGCTTTCTGGCAAATTGCAAGTGCATTTTTATCTTCACAACAACCCTGTGAAGTAGGTTAGGTTGAGAGTCCAAAGTTACCCAGTGAGTTCCATGGCTGAGCAGGGATTAGAACCTGGGCTTTCTAGATCCCCAGTCTAACACTGACCACTAGGCCACGCAGGCTCCCTCTTACATGCAATAAAGCTGTTACTCTTCCTGATTTTTGTCTCTATGTGCTGTTTCATTTATTTTTTATTGTTCATTCTTTACGTTTTTAGTATGCTGCACACTGCCCAGAGAATTTGGGTTATTAGGTGGTTTAAATGCTCAATGAAGGAAAGAATGTTTCAACGGCCACTTTCTTCTGCTTCGTGGGAAGCCCCCATGTGTTGATCTGCATGTGGAGGCGACTCGGCGACTTCCCTGCTGAGGATAAACATGGAGAAGCGGAGGATTATGTCAGCCGCCTTGAGTTCTTTGAAAGGAAAAAGGCTGAGGTAGTACATAAGTAAGACCAACAAAAGTGCGGTGATCTAAAAGTACTAAAATAGTTCTTGAGGTGCCCGGGAGAACAAAAAGCTCTTCACAGGGTGCCAGAAGTGCATGGTGTGAGCATCAGGCAACCCTCCCTGGAGAGGGCCTCTCAGAAGGGAAACCAGGCGGAGAAGATTTCTCACCAGAGGCCCCTAAGGAAGCCTAGAGAAGGGCCTTGGTGATTTTGTGTCCAGGTGGGTCAGTACGAGAGATGTGCCTTCAAGCAGCCTGATGGCAAGCTGCATGTGGCTTCAAAGGTTAAACCCAACACTTTCACATGCCTGGAAATAGGCTGGCAGCCACCCACGTTTGTGTTAACTGAAGTTGCCACAGTATTTTTAGAAGCAGCCTATCCAGAAAAATGCATTTCTCGGGAAAGCCTTTCAGAGGTCTAAATTAACGGGGTCATGCTCCCCCATCCCTTTCTCAGCACTGGGCATCCAAAAGGGAAACCCAAGGCAGTTTCCATTCCAAATCCAGGGCTGAAGCAGATAAGACACTAATCTAGAAAATGAGTACAATCCAAAGCAGCACAATGAGTGGGAAGAGGATGTTAACCATCCCCACCCCACACTTTCTGGAACCAGGTTAGGCTTTTAAAGGAGTAGCCCAATTACTGCCTCTGTTAAAAGATGTTGCTGCCCGTTCGCTCAAAGATGCAAACCTGGACTGTGCCAAACAGCCCTTCCCTACCGGATGTCATAAAACGAGGAGCCAAACGAGCACTTTCCAATGCTGCCCTCGCTGACTTTCCAGTAATCAAGAAAGGTCACGGACAGGACATCTGAGAGCTCACACATTTGTAGGGGTGCCGTAAGTCATAGACAACTTGGCAGCCGGTAAAAACAAAATCAGTCTGAACAATGAAGTGCCGCCATTGAAGTGGTGGTGTTAATTGGTGCAGGAAGGAAAGGGATTGCAGAATTCAAATAGGGCGGGCATTTGGCTTGGCTGCGTCATCTTTGGGGGAATTACGGATTACAGGAATTGAATGTAAATTTAGACTCGAGTTTGCTCAGCCAGTTTAATGGCAGCTTCTTCAGTTACCCCAGATACAATTTTGGCGCAAAGGAATAGGTAGCTAGGAAGACAGTGCTAAGGACTGAGGAGCTTGTTTTCATAATCCAGTATAAATTCATCCCATTTGGTTTAAACCGCTGTGCTGCTGGGCTGCTTGATCGAAAGGCTGCCGGTTCGAATCCGTCCCAGCTCCTGCCAACCTTGCAGTTCGAAAGCATGCAAATGCAAGTAGATAAAAAGGTGCCACTTCGGTGGGCAGGTAACAGCGTTCCGTGCACTTTGGTGTTCAGTCATGCCGGCCACATGACCACGGAGACTGTCTGTGGACAAGCACTGGCTCCCTCGGCCAGGAAACGGAGATGAGCACCGCCCCCTAGAGTCAGGCATGACTGGACTTAATGTCAAGGGGAAACCTTTACCTTTACCTTTAGCCTTTGTTGTAAAAGCTTTTCAATTGTGTAGGGCTTTTACTTTTTTGTTTTAAAATGTTGGAATGCAAGCTTCTTATTCAGTGCCATAAATACAGATGTGGATGTTCAAGACATTCTTGGTTTCTGCAGCTGGGCAAAGCAGTACACAATCTGCCCACCAGGTATTGGAATAAAACATGAAGTAATTCCTGTGCAACACGAGGAACGTTTGAGGATGCCTATACTGAATAGCCCAGGGAGGAGGAGGATAAAGACGCAATTGCATAAGTAACAGAACTGTCACCCCAAAGTTACAGGAAACCAAGGTCATTCCCATGAGGATTCAAACTATTCTGGGAGCCAAGTAAGTCTTTCTATCTATACCTTGAAAGTAAGGTAACTAGGCGAATGGTAGAATATGCTTCCTTCCCTGAAGAGAACAACCTGACGCGCCTACCACCTAGGCGTGGCTTTAACCGCTCCTGTACAGATGCCCGTGAGGGTCACCACTACTGGGTCACCAAAGTGTGTGCGCTGTTTGTGGAATGTGCGGTGACAACCTGAGTTTAGAGACAGCCTTGAGCCCTTCGGGCACACCCAGAAATGCAGACGAAAGGAGAGAAGCACCAGCTCCGGGGCCCATGGAAGGGGGAATCCATCACAAGTAGAAAGGCTGGATTTTTCCCGAGGATGACCCCGGCACTCCCCTGGACCTGCTGGAGCTGCCAGCTTCAAAATCAACATGCCTGTGTGATGGCAGCCAAGAACACTGCCTTAAAGGACACTACACTACACCCCCCCGATTCTGAACAGCGGCCTAGAACTTGAAGCCTTGCTTTGAACAACACAACCATCCATAGCGATTTATAAGCCAAGGTGGCTTGTCCTGTCTGATCCCAGCAGGACGGCTGGTCCACATGCTACAAGGCCGGACCTGAAAGATGCCTGGCAGGATGTGGGCACATCACAGCTCTGGATCCCCTTCAGTGTCCTGCAGGTGACGCCACGGGAGCACTGAGATTTCCCTTGCCCCCACAACTGAAAGCCCCAGCGGCGGCAGGGGGCAAGGAGAATGGGGAGCCCCCCTCTTCCTTGCCACTACTGCCAAGCAGGAGCTTGCAGGAAGTCGTCTTCATCAGCAGCAGCAGCAGCAGGCATTCCTGCTGGGCACTGCCAGACCATGCGACAAGGGTGATGTTCCATCGGGCAGGGCCTGGGGCAGCGCCCCCAGTGCCTGTCACAAGCGGCCTCCTCAAGCCCTAGTGGGAAGGCATCATGTGGGGAGCACAGGTGTTGCCACCACAGGCCACCTCCTCACACTTCCGGGCTCGAGGCTGGCGAGGAGGGGCTCTTCCCAAGCGGCCCCTGTGCTGGGCAGCAGGGGAAGGACAAGCCACGCTCTGCTCGGTCTCCTCTGGAGGAGGCCAGTCAACGCAACCAGCCACAGCACATGCTGCTTGGGCACTTGGGGGAGCTGCCTTAGGCACTCACCCAGAGCTGCTTGGCTGGAGCAGTGCGCATACAGGAAAGTAGGAGAGGAAAGGCTTGGGGGGCACTTGGAAAGGGCCCTGAAAAAGTCTTTTTAATGTGCTTTGAAGCAACTGAAAATGTCCTCATACAAGATTTGAAGGGCAGGTTATGGTCAAATAACGTACGATCAAATGTATTTGACAATCTATTTGAATAATGCACCCACAAATTCACATTCTGGTTTTTAAAAATTCAGAATAAATTAAATACACATATTGAAACCAAAATAAAGTATACATTATCTTGAAATTTTAGGATTCACAGTGGTAGTTCACTTTTTGTCATCTGACCAAGTAATTTCATAATTCTTATAAGTTCTCTTCAGTATTTCTGCAGTCACAGAATGATCAGCTTTACCATATCCCTGTATGAAGAAAACAAAATTTCTTAACTGTAATTTTTCCCAAAGAGGGAGAGAGTGTGGAAGAGCTCCTTAGTGACACCTAAGAAAAGCAGAGCGCGTACGACCTCCAGACTTGCTTTTTCATTTCCTTAGGATGCAATTCTGCAGGTTGTGCCTGTGTCACTTGCAATCCTCCCAACGCGGAAGCTTTCAAGTATCCAGCGGCCTGCTGGGCGGCTGATGGCAAGACAGGCTGCCTTTGCTCTAAGTTCTGCTTGTTTGTCCTTCAAACGGACCCGTGACCCACATCTAGACGCAGCATGCCGTGGGGGCAAGACTGAGGGGGCACACTTTTTTTTGTATCTTTGCTTACTCCACCCCTTTTGCCTTTCAGACCTCTACAAGGTCCTGGGACCACTTTTTGCAACCTAAGAAAGCAAGAAACGAAGCATGAGACATCAGAGGAATTCTGAAAAATCCTTTGGTCCTGGGGATGCTCTTTGGGAATCACAGGATTGCTCTCTGAGTGAATAATTAAAGGTTTGGATCAGATGGGTTCTTTAGGCTCTTTTCTCCAATTCTATGGTCACAGGGGCCAGGATATTTTTCCCTACAATGACAGTAAGACATGCAAAGGAAACAAAAGAAATTGCTTTCTTGCTACAGTCAATAAATACCAAAATAAAACACATTTCACAGTATGAAGACATACAATTAAAGAATAGTTTATGTCTCAAAGTAAGAGAATGACAGTAAGAGAAAGGGAGAAGAAGGGGGGATTCATATGAAACTAGGAAAAAGTTGTAACACATATTATCTGTGATTTGAAAGTGGAAGGGACACCTTATTACCTGCCTTTAATACCAGATACTGCATCATAAATGTTGGACTTCAGCAAACCCTATTTCAGCCAGTAATGGTCTAATCCCATGGCTCTTCCTTCATGGTTCATTTCTACTAGCTTATTTTGCAGATGCTGCCAACTGTCCTGAGTTTTTGTGGCAGCTTGATCATAAAATTATATTTCCATGGAGAATCATTCTGAAGAATTTAACCTTTTATTCAGAATGCCATAAAGAATATTCTCTTCAGCTAATTTATTGTTTCTTCTGCATGCTTTCATAGCATGAATTGGTTAATATATTGAGTCCCTAAACAAAAATATTTAAACTCTATAAAAATGATGTGTAGTTTATAGGGTTCTGAATGCATCCAGAAGCCTATTCTTTCTGGCAAGAAAAAAATGAGACATCTGTGTGCATTATCTTTGTATAGAAACAGAGTTGTCATTTCTAAGCATTCGAGGTACACAACACTTACAGTAGAAAGGCCAAATATCCGAATTTTCTTGTCCTCGCTATTATGCTCAATTTTCCCTCCACCAAGGCACTTGCATACCAAGCCCAGCTTCTCCATTTCAGGATTAACCTTCTCAACTATGTGATCTGCAAGGCAAAGGAGAGAAGGGAGAGGGCCTTCAAGGAAGAAAATAGAAACATTTGCAAAGAGCAGAAATGGCAGAAGCCCCAGGAGGAGGATACACGCGTTCTCGTGAACGTGTGATTCATGCAAGTACACAGGCCCCTTTTCAAACTTGGGGCCGCAGGCCTAGCAACACGCTGGTGCGTCTTATCCCGTGCTTCTGGACCCCGGGAAGCCAGCAACGCCACAGGGCAGAACTGCGCTGGAGCCCGGGAGGGCCGGGCCGGGCCGGGCCGGGGGAGCTCGGCAGCCACTCCGGCCCCGCTCCTCGGCTCCGAGTCGACCGCCTTTGCTTGGCGAGGAGCGGCGGGAGCGCGCAGAAGCGGGCGTCGCGCTGCGCGCCGTCCCGAGGCGTTTGGAGGGCGGCATGGAAAAGCTTCAGCTGATCGACCGACTGAAGGGGCCGCGGGGGGCGAGGCGGCTGGGCTGCAGCGCGAGCTCCGCCCGCGGACGGGCCTCCGGGGCGGCGGCGCCTGCGCGCCTCGCTACGCGGCCGGGCCGGGCCGGGCGGGCCGGGGCGGGTGGGCGGGCGGCGGCCGAGGGGCCTCCGGGGCGGCACTCACTGTGGAACTCGGCGGCGGCGCTGCCCCTCACGATGTCGCGCGAGTCGGCGCCGCGCTCCACGCGCAGCAGCACGTACTTGAAGGTGCCGCCCGCGTCGATCTCCGCCTCGGGCACCGCGCGCAGCGCCTCCCCGCCGCCCGCCGCCATCGTCGCCGCCGCCGCCGAGCGCCTCGCGGGGCGGGGCGGGGCGGGGCGGGCGGGCGGGGCGCGCGCTGGTTGGCCGCCGCCCGCCCCGAGCGGGCCGCCGGTTGGCCGGCGCCTGTTGCCGGGCAGACTCGCGCCTGAGCCGCTCGCGTCCGGCAAAGCGCTTCCCGCGGAGGTGCGCGCGGCGCGGCGGCGGCAGCGGCATACAAAGCAAGCCAAGAAAGACCTCAATACGCGAGTCGGCGCGGCTGCTGCCCCTTCGCGAGGCCGCCCCGCCCGGCGCCAGGCGCGCGGAGCCGGTGAAGCCTTGACCTTCACGTCGCTTTGCTTCCTTCCCGTGCCCCGGCCGCCAGCCGCTCTCCGAACCAAGAGATCCTGAAAGCTCGCTGCTGTTTCTCACCTTCGAGTTGGCCGAACAAAGGCAGCGCCCTTTCTGGTGTTTCCTCATGGCCAACCGCGCGTGGCCACCCGTGCTTTAGCACTAATGTTAATACTGTAAGACAAGCGAGGGCCGAATGACGGCGGCGGGTGAGGGTCACCCATTCGGCTTCATGCTATGTGAGCATAGTTTAGGCCTTCAAATGACCTTGGAGCAGCGGTCCTCAAACTTTTTCAATGGGGGGGCAGTTGAAAGGCTGCAGTGACCGGCGCCGGCCGGTGAGGTGCCGCCGGGCGCGCATGAGGCGCCATCGGACACGCGCGGCAACGGCTCGCTCGCTCGCTCGCTCGCTCGGAGATCTCCCAGCGAGTCCAAAACCATCCCCGAGCGAGCGAGCCAGCGAGCCACCGCCTCCCCGCCCGCGCAGCAAGCGGGCCGGGTGGATGGCCATGGCGGGCCGGATCCGTCCCGCGGGCCGTAGTTTGAGGACCCATGCCTTCGACAATGGAACACTTGTGTGAATTTTCCAGCACTTTGAAAATTTTGTACCATGTTGCATTGAATGTTACAAGACTAACATTCTCGAAGAAAAAGGAAGGAAGGGGAGGGGAGACGGGACAGGGACTTCACGACTGAGGTGCAATGACCCCAGCTGGGAAAATGAAAGGGCTACTTTTAGCTATTTCAGAGCAAATTCATATTAAATAAACTTGGTAGTGCAAATTAGAGTGGGAATGTCTTAATTCTATGCACTCCAGCTAAGAAGCTGGTTTGATGGAATTCTGAACATGGTATATTTTGCTTAAAAATATGTTCGGCTGCCTTGAAGTGTGGAACCCTGCCTGGCTCCCCATTTCTTATTCCATGTGGAGGTGCAGAAGCAGTGCGAATAATGAGCTGAAGTTGTTATACATTTGCTTTGATCTATGACAACCCCAAAGCGTATACCTCTATTGCCAGGAGACTTTCTCCTTCAGATGCTCCTAACCTTGGATCCAGCTGTACATTGTCCTCCAGCAGAGGCCTGAGCCAGGCTTAATGCCGGGACCTCTCCTGGAGGCCAGTCTCCCAGCAGCATGGGTGGGTGTGGGGCTTTGTGGTGCACAAACTGTGATCACCACAGCCGATTACGTGGCGCAAAGCCCCCCACTCCTTTTCTCTAGCCGTCCCAGCACGAACTGACACAGGGCATCACGCTTACGAGCACCGTGCACCAAACTCAAACGTTAAGCTGGACGCGGTGCTGTGGCACGTGGGGAAATAGTTTCTCGGGGGCAGGAAATTATGTTGAGCTGCAGTGCCGTGCGAACTTTGCACCTCTGCATCAGCAACTCTACTGAAGGGGGCAGTTGGTTGGGTATGGAAAGGGTGCGGGCTTTGTTCTAATGGAATATCCCTCTGCACTGGGGAAATTCTGAACTGGCCATCGGTGGCTCATGAGAACGGAGCCGCACTATATTCGGCTTTTGGAAGGCACTACTCCAAGCGTGCAAGCCGTCTGTCTCCACAGATACGTAGTTCACATTTAGTGTTGCTCTCGGGCAGTCGCACCTTTGTTCATTAAGCCCAAGAGACGTGTTCTGCATCCAACAGGAAAATGAAGGAACTTTGTTCAACGGAAAGGAAATACGAATTGCTCATATGCAGGAGCTCAACGGATTGCTCGGTGACCAAGGCAAAGAGAAGCTCCAGTGGGGCTCAGGGCGTGGCTGCCCGGGTGCCCTTCTGCAGACACGCACACACTGAAGAACAACCGCCCGTGGCAGAGTAGAGGGTTGATGTCTCTGGATCGAATCTTCTATATTTATCTATTATTTATTAAAACACTTATATGCCGCCCCATCGCAACAAAGCCTCGGGGCGGCTTACAACATTTTTTAAAAAATACAAACAATATGTTAAAACCTAGCAATGTGTCCCTCCCCCACCCCCGGTGCATCTCGGCCAACCTAAATATATATATATATATATATATATATCCGCCTGCAAAATCCAAGGAGACTCCTGCCTCTCCTCGCTCTGCCACTCGGGGCCTCCTGGGGCAGGTGCTCCACCCTCCCGGCAACCCATCCGTCTCCCTTCCTGAGCCGGCAGAGGCGATCTCGGACATGGTGCTGGTCCTGGGGGATTTCAGCCTTCCCGGGGAGCCACCTTGTCTGGGGTGGCTCGGCCTCCTCGGCAGCCATGGGACTGTTCCAGCATGGGACTCTCCCAATGTGGGGAGTTTCAAGGATGATGCATTGAGGTTGGGGGGCTTTGGTCTAGTCCTTCCTGCTCGCTGCCTGTTGAGGTTCAGACTGAAGGCGGTGTTGTCCTCTGCAAGGGTGGGAACCTTGTGATATGGCTGCTCGGAGGGCAATGGTGTGGAATGCAGCGCGACTCGGGTGGCCGACACCGTCTCCCTTAAGCGCCCTCTCTGTTGGAGCGCTGGCACGGCTCCGTGGAATATCTCAAAGCGGAGAGCAACGAAGCAGCACTTGGCGTAATTGCCGTTTGTTTTACTTCTGTGTACAGGAGTAAATTGCCTGCTTTTTTATCCATTCCAAAGTCTGAAGGCAAGATATAGCAGAAGTTGTATTAAAGATCCAGGAATAGCTACTTCTGTTGTGTGCACACTTCTTTCTCTAGTAAACAGGTTTTGCAGGCAGCACAAGGAAAGTTGGAGACACTGTGCTCAGCGAAGCTACTTTGAAACCACTCTTGGTACTTCAGAAACTATTGTGTTTCCAGCCAGAAGAAGTAGCTGTTGGAACTTCAGGAGACAGTCAGTATGACTCAAGCGGAGAATTCCAGGTTCTAGCAATAAAGTAGGCCAGACAGATTGGAGACTGTCTAATCCCCTGCCAAAAGCTTGGTGGACAGGATCTGTTGCTTTGTCTTTTTCCCTTAAATGTGAGGTGGGGAACAATATCTTTTTTTAAAAAAATGCTTAAATGATGCTCCAGCATCATCTTCTTTGCATCCAGAAGAGCTTTCTTCCTCGGGGAAAAATAAGAACAATGCTGCTCATGTTTCTATTCTTTGCCCCACACAAAGGAATAATGCAATGCCGTGCCAAAAGGCTAAGGAACACACAGCCTTTTTCACATACAGACACCAGCCAACAGGAAACCCTTCCAACTTTGCCCCCATTTCTTCCTTTTCCTTTCTGTCTTAATATGTTAAAGATGTTAAGTTTTTCCATGTTTCCACACTTTTGGCAGGGCAGAGAAGGCAGTTCTCTGTTGTTTCTGGCCTGGGTCGTTCATACTTAACTCCAAAATAGGAGCAGTATTTTTTCCCAGAGAAAAGTGGCACTCGCTTTGCCCAAGTGAGTCAAAAGAGGTATCCCCCATGGTTTGAAACTGAAGATACTCACCAGGGACTTGTCTCTTTGTGCAGCTATCTGCTTCATGTCAGGCTTTTCCTGCGGCTGGTTTTGAGTCACAGGCCTGAGTCTGGATGCTCAGCCTAGCAAGGGAACCCAGTGACCTCAGCCGGAGAAGCTGCTGGCCGACTTCTTCTCGAATGCTTTCAGTGTGAGTTCCAGCAGCAAGCCTGACATCCTTCCAAAGTATAGGCAACTTAGGAGCTCAGCTACCATCCCGGGAATCCACGGGCCATGGCAAGAGTGCCGCTGCCCTCTGTGTTGAGTTTGCTCTCATGAATCCGGCAGGGAGCTCAGGCCCACTGAGGGAACTGACAGAGAAGTCCTGCAGCCCGTTTGGTCAGCTTGCAGGGAGCCGACTCGGCTGAAATGCCCCACAGGCACCCCTGTCCACCAGCTCCTTAGCCAATTCAGAGCCAACCAGGTTTAAAATGCTGATAATCTTGCAACCTGAATAGCAAAGAAGTCCTCAGTATCAAGAAGTGTGGAGCCCTCCCTGAAGGAGATTAGGAGGGTCCCTACCCGGAGCAGGGCCTTCTCTGCAGTGGCACCCCAATTGTGGAATAAACTCCCCAGAGAGGTTCTCCTGGCGCCAACCTAATTTTTTTTTTGGCATCAGACAAAACCCTTTTCCCTCCCATCGTTTTAATTTTAATTGATTTTAACTGGAGTTTTAGTATTTCAGTTAGCAGATGCTGTGGTGTTTTCTTTTATTCTACTCATTTTATTGTAAGCTGTCCTGAGACACTAGTGGTGGATGCGGTAGAAAAGCTTTTACTAAATCAATCAATCAATAAAAGGAATAAAATCTATCCTTTCCTGCTACTGGAAATGTATGCTTAGGTCATCTGTGAAAGACATTAGGAGGGTGAGTACCCAGAGTAGGGCCTTCTCTGCGGTGGCGCCCCATCTGCAGAATGTGCTCCCCAGAGAGGTTCACCTGGCGCCGTCGTTATTTGTTTTTCAGCGCCAGCCCAAGACTTTTTTATTTTATTTAAACAATATTTTAATAACTGTTAATATTACTTATTGGTTTTAATTTCTACAGCCAGGATGAATCCGAGTTTTATATGTATTGTTTATATGCTTGCTTGTTTATTGTGTTGGAAGCCGTCCCGAGGCTCATGCGAATGGGGCGGCATACGGAAGCTCCAAATAAATAAATAAATACAATCTGTTATCTGCTGCAAGTGAAATAAGTTTTAAGATACTGCAGGGGGAAAGAAAAACTGTAGCGCAATGGCAAGGATATAATTTGCAGAGGGGAGATGGGCAAAATCGGATTAATAGAAAGATGGCCACACGGGGGGTGCGGTGGGGGGGCACCAGCGATGGGGACCAGGCCTGCCTGAGATGCTCTGGCACTGCTCCTCCACTTTCCCAGGAGGCTGGGCACACGGCCAAAGTAAATAAATAAAAAAAACTTGAGGGAGGTTTGTGAAATGTGACGGTGTCATTTCTCCTGGCTTAAGCAGCAGACACAAAGTCTTGTTTGCCCTTGCGCAGGAAATACATTTCTATCTCTAACTGAGTGGTGTTTCCTTCCTTTTGAGAATGTCTGTAATGATGCATTATTTCTCTGAAATTGCCACAAGGCCCTTGAAGGGATCCTGTCAATAAACTGGTATTTTAACCCAAGAGGTGTTCAGGAGGGGAAATCCACTAATGGGCGTGGGGGGGAGAAAATCCTCTATTTTTTAAACCTCAGGCGTTCGATGGCATTGTTTCATAAATATGTGTGGCAAAATGATAAGGCCATTCCTAACCAGAATCCATCATGCTCATAATTATGTTATTTATATATATGTTATAATTATAACCCAACCCTCTCCTATCGCAATGATGGTGAAATTCAATTTAAGACAGCCCTGGGTTGCAAAGTCAAAGTCAACATTTATATTAATACCTTGATAACAGTTTCTCTGATCAAAACAAAACAGTTTCAGGAAAGGTTAATTTCAAGAGAAAGAGTCTGGCAACTGAAAAGGAAACAAGCCGCTCAGTAGGAAAGACCTTTGGCACTATAAAAATGTAATATATGTAATCGGTGCTTTTTTTGTAAGAAAAAAGGTGCCAGAACTCATGAAACTATTTACCTTTCGCATGTAGTCAATTACTGTACACACACCCACACACATCAGTTGTGTAACGAAACATAACGGTCGCCGCCCGCACTAAGCACTCAGCACGCGACCACACAACCAGTCACAAGCCGGGCAGCGCCATCACAACCAGCGCAGATGAAGTGCGCACGCATCGGACTCGACACGCAAGCAGCCCGCATGCACCGTTTTAATGATTTTGCCGCCAACCTGCTACACTCGACAGGGCGATTCAAATCCACGTGGACCAAACATCAAATTTTCAAAAGTTATTTTTAAAACTTGAAAAATCTGTCGGAAAAAGGTGCCGGAACTCTGTTCCAGTGCGTTCTATGGCAAAAAAACCCCACCACTGTGTGTAATGATATTCGAATAAATAAATGAAATTAAACTCCCCCTCTTTCCAGTAATCTCCATCGAAAATCGCTCCCCTTCCCCCCTAAAAGCGGCCCATAATGCTTTGGTAGGCTTGCCTTACCTTTGCGTGTGGTGTGCATTGACTGAGAGACCACTGAGGAACTGGGTGTTGTGATGTCACAATAGTTAGATCACAAAGCGCAATCCAAGGTCATAAATTGAAAACAGCATCCCACACAAAAATGGTGAACCAACAAAGATCTGTCAGGTCATACACAGACTTGGCATAACGGAGAAATCATATTTAAAATGAGACTCAACACTGTCTGAAATCGTCCAGGAATAATTTGTCTAGCATTACTTCTCCTCCTCTATTTGGACAAGAAAGGTGCTTTTGTGCCACACAAATAAGCAGCCAGTGAACCTGTACGGAGAGTTAATGGCCGGCATCCTGGGACAGATAAAAGAACTCAAGGAGAAATTAAAGTCTTGGCCCAATCAGACCTTTGGAAACAAAAATCCTGGACTTGATTGCAAAAGTCAGAAACCTCTCCAAGACAGGAGACCCTCCAAACCAAAATTCAATTGATTTAACATGTAGTGGATCTGAAAAGCTGGCGCTCACGTCTGAATCTAAGTGTCCAAGAAATTAAGAAGGGCAAGACTTACCAAAATTCTCGGGAAGTCTGAGATCTGCAATAAATCACAGTGATGGAGTGATGAGAATTCCACTTCTAAACTTGGTAAATATAATATGGAAAAAGTGGAACAAAAGTACCCTGGCTTGGTTGCTTCTTTAATCCCTTTCTCTCTCACTCAATTCCCTGAAATTCAGATAAGCACCTACAAATCAAAGCATATTTTTGGTTATACTCTCTATAACAAAGTTTGGCTCACAAAGTACGCACCAGAATAATGATGCAACCGGGGGGACAGCAGAACATGCCAGAACCGTGGCCTCCGACATGTACAAAATACCAGCATCAAAAGCCGTGTGATGTGGTGTCACACCTTGAGGTTGGAAGGGACAGAGAAATGGTGGCAGGGTGGCCGTCGCAGGTGATTCGGGAGCAACGGGGAAGTTCCTCATCCTCTTTAAGCCTATTTGTAAACAACCTGAAAAAACAGATTTGAAAGAAAATATTCAGTAAGAATTATCTGTGAGTTTGGGATAACTTTTGAATCCAGAATTTTGCTTTTCTTAATCTAGAATGGAGATCTTATGTGACAAACACAGTTCCAGTTCCAGCTGCACCAACAAAGGAGTGCATCCAATGTTATTGCTCTGACTGATTTTTACTGTAAACATTTGCAAATAAAATCCTGGTTCAGGCAGAAGATGAATGTTTTGAAACGGAAGCGGCAGGGAGGCTGGCTGGCGGCTTAACATCATGGATATTCTGTGGAATGAGTTTTTCCTACCTAGGGAAATTCTCACTTTCTTCCTTGTAATATCCTGCCGGATACATCATGGGAATTCCAGAGTGGGAGGGGGGCGGCGAGGCACGAGACAACTAATCTCTATAAAAAGGAAGCAGGCATGGAGCTGAAGCCGCTATCAGCAAGTAAAAGTCATAAACTGCAACTTGGGCCAAGATCTGTCCTTCTGAGTTTGCGGGGGGAACCTGCTTTACAGCACCACGGCACCAGTGTCCCTCTTTGACACAGGGCTGTGCAACCGTTATCGGTAAGTAAAAAGGCTGAGAAGCCAGTGTGGCGTCGTGGTTAAGAGCCTGGGACTGGGACTCAGACGACCTGGGTTCGAGTCTCCGCTCAGCCAGGGAGCCAACTGGGTGCCTTTGGGCCAGGCACAGACTCTCAGCCCAACCTTCCTCACGGGGTTGTTGTTGTGGGGATAAGATGGAAGAGGAGATGTAAGCTGCCTTGAGCCCTTTGTAGGAAAAAGGCAGGATATAAATTGAAAAAAAAGAAGAAGAAGAAGAAGAAGCATTCGCGTGTATTTTTTGTAATAAGATGGCATAAGGGAAAATTGGGCAAAAGGCCCCCCTAAATAATTCCAGGATTCAAGGTGTCTTGAAGCCAGAATTTCCTGGGAATTCTGCTACAAAGCCCTGTATTTACATGGCAGAATTCTCGAAACACGTATGGGATTTCACACATTACTATGTCAAGCGAAAGGGTGTCACGGGCTCAGTAGGAAAGCGATGCGTGAGAAGGGCCATCCTGCTTTATGTGTGAAGTGTGATCAACAGATGTAAGTTCAGTTTTTCTGGAAATCACTAGCAAAGTGTTAGGGTACAAGACCTCCCCCACCATCTTGTGATGGAGCCGAGAGAAATTGTTTAATGTGGGGCTGAGGAGAACTGTCAATGTAGATTGGAACGGGCTGGAATTCCTGGTTCACTTTGGATTTCCAGAACGACGTTTTCAATCTGTACCTCAGCTAAAAGTCTGCCATTTAGAATTCCAGAAGGTAGAGCAGCAAACCAGTTTGTGAGCATGCCTCTGATGTTCAACCTCGAGATACGTTCCTAGTACTTCAAAACTTTAAGATATGCAATATGGTCCGATTTCTTATTTGTATGCAGTTAATTCCACAAGGCCAGATCCATCCAGTGCCCGGAAAAACCTCAGGATGAACGCCTTTTTGTTCCTGTTCGTTGTCCTACTTGGTGAGTATTTTTCAAAGTGGGAATCCTGCTAAATTTAGATAGACGCACTATGCCTTGCCGGATTTTTCTTTTTGGATCAGCAACCTTATTTTGCAGGGATGTATTTTAAAGTACACTTAAGTCAGAAACTGGAAATCATTGCTTGAGTTAAAGGAGAGAGCAAACTAATACAATATGTCTTAGATTATGCATCAGGGAAAAAATCCTTCTTATTAGATGTAGAAATTATATGCTACATTTGTGCAATATCCCTGGTATTCTTTTTCTTACACTTTTTCCTTTTCTCTATCTTACTTTTTACGAAAAGAGAGAGGGAAAACCCAATTGCCCATGACCTCAGCTATAAACCCACGGGTTCTTTCTTGCCTTTGTGTAAGCCCTGGCAGGATGGCCTTGCTTTCCATAGGCCGAGATAACCCGTCTGCTTTTCACCCCACTGTTTCAGTCTTTACCAGAAAAAAAGCCGACCTATCGCTAATCTCCGTTCCTGGTTGAGCCTCCTCGGCGCAGGTCAATCTCGGGGAAGACGCGGGTGGCACCATTTTCATGGATAAGCTACTGCTCTTGACTTGGCCTTTCAGGGTCTCTTTGAGGGTCTGTCTCTTTTCCCACCTCCCTCCCTGCACCATGGACCCCCTTTTTGAACCCCAGGGACTCCGTACAGGCCAGGTGCTGAGACATGTCGAAATGCATTGGTGTCCTTCTCTTTCTAGGATTCTTTAAGCACAGTACCTGCTGGACATACCATTCTTCAGACAAAGATATGAGTTACACAGAAGCAGAAGCATGGTGTACGCAGCATTTTACGCATCTGGTGGCTATTCAAAATCAGGAGGAGAACAAGCACTTGAACGAGGCATTTCCTGCAAATAAAAATCATTACTGGATTGGGATCCGAAAAAGGAACAATGAATGGGTTTGGACTGGAACAAATAAGCCACTGACTGAAGAGGCCAAAAACTGGGCACGAGGTGAACCGAACAACCGGAGAACCAACGAGGACTGTGTGGAGATCTACATCCAGCGGCAACAGGATGCGGGCAAGTGGAATGATGAAGCCTGCTCGAAAAGGAAAGCGGCTCTGTGCTACACAGGTACGGCCCGTTTGATTGCCTCCCCGAGCTGCCAGAAAGCGGCTTTTTCCAGAACAAGTCTGCAGAAGCTCAGAGAATTTGGCAGGCTCCATTAGATGTAAGGGGGCAGTGGTGCAGAGATTGCCGGCGTCCCCCGCCCCTCACCCCCCTCCAACACGCTTCACCCCAAAAGCATGCTCAGCATGTCTTAAAGTCACCCCGTGGCCACGAGCACAGCCACTTTCTCTGCACCCGCGGGTGGGGTACTAATGCTCCGAGCAGTTGCGATGTGCGTGCAGGATGCATGGGAAGGGTCAAGATAGAGTTGGAAGAGTAAACCCGCAGAAACCAGTGGGGCTGAAATCCATCTCCACTGCTCTGGTTTATTCCAAGTGCAACAAAATCTGGACTGAACCCCATTTGTTTAAACCGCTCTCAACTGTCTAAAAGGTGATTCAAATACACGATGAGGTCGCATCCGTCTGTGGTTGATGTATCTGAGCTGACCACCTGTACATCTCCACAAGACAGCTTTGTGTACATTTAGATGTACCACATGGTAGCTAGCAGGAAGCAAAGGGGCTTTGTGCGGAAGCCCTATCAAAACATGCTTCTTTTAGGTTACACTTGTTTAAAATTCCCTTGGCAACTTTGTTCATTATCGCTTGCTTTGTTTCACATTCGTTTTTGTCCACTTGTTTATGTTAAGAAAATAAAAAGTTTCAAAAAGCGTGCCTCATTAAAAGTTTTACATGATAGGAATGGCAAGCCCCTGGAATCCCAAATTGTGGGTTTTCTCTCCCGTTGATTGTGTAGGGGAACACAGTACTCCCTAGAACTGCACGGTGGTGCAGCGCAGAAAAAGAACCGGGCAGCACCGGACGGGCAGGAGCGAGGCAAGCCTCGAAAACCAGCCACGGCTGCGCTTTGAGCCATCGCCTTATTCAGAAGCGAGATCCTATTCCACCCCCTTGTTGCAACAGTTCCATTGGCGCTCTGTATACTACGAAATATACTACGAAAATATTCCTCATCTGTTGATTTGGCTTTCAGCTTCCTGTAAGCCGCATTCCTGCAATGGTCGTGGCGAATGTGTGGAGACTATTAACAATTACACCTGCGTCTGCGACAGAGGCTTCCATGGGCGTGACTGCGAACACGGTATGGCCGCAGGAAGCGAGCACGGTCAATTTAAATCCGCGGCTTAGCCGAGTCTTTCCTTCTGCGCAGTGTTGGTATGTGACGAATGCCCGCCTTCTTGTGTTCCTCTGTAGTCATTCCTTGTGACCAGCTGGACGAACCAAGTCACGGTACCCTTGAGTGCACGCATCCGGTGAGGGACTTCAGCTTCAACTCGTCTTGCCGCATTCGATGCTTGGAGGGTTATGCGCCAACTGGGCTGGAGCCAGTAAACTGCACCGCTTCGGGAAACTGGTCTGCGCCCATCCCTGTGTGTGAAGGTAGGGGAACTGGACAGGTTTCCGGACACCGAAAGCCAGCGCAGAGCCCCGAGTCAGTGGTTTTGAAGATATAAGCAACACAGTGCAGATTGTTCTTAATTACTGATGCAGCGTCAAAAGTTTTGTTTGTCAGTCAGTTTCTGTTAGTTTCTCTTGGCGGTGCAGAGAAACTCTTGGCGGTGTCTCATGAATTTAGCTGGAACACCCTTCAAATCCTCCATACTAGTAGCAAACCCATTCTCTGAGTGTGGCATCTCACGTAACTCAAACAACACCACCCATGCGGGAGGGTGAGACATCCTAAAATGCGTAGAAATAAAAAAAACATCCTTTATAGGACTGAAAAAGGGGGAGAAGAAAACAGTGGGTCTCTCTGTCTCAAAACAGTCCAGTGAAGGCTAGTATGCTCGCTGATCGCTGAGTATTCGTGGCTCGTTGAGAAGAAAAAGGTGGGTGGGTGGGTGGGAGAAAGAGTCAGAGCTGGGATTAGGAATATCCTCGGAAAAGACATGGAGCACAGCTGAAAAGTGTACGAGAGCTGCAATATTTTTTGTGATCCCTGTTAGTCTGCAGAATGGAAAGTTGATCCTGTTGGTTGAAAATGGTCTGAGGAGACTAGTAAAGCCAGCAAGTCAGTGTCCCATTATCAGTCCCCTGCAAAGTTCTTATTTCCTTCTGTTGCTTCCCTGGGAGTCGAAGAATGCATGGCTTTAGGTTCCCCTCTAGCCACCGTGTTCCTTGACTGAAGAAAGTAAACAACCTCTTCTATTTCCAGTGGTGAAATGTCCTGTCCCACAGAAGCCGGCCAATGGCTCCCTGAATTGCTCCCATCCAGTGGGACATTTCGCCTGGAATTCATCCTGCGACTTTGCTTGTCAAGAAGGTTTTCTCCTGAAGGGCTCCGACAAGCTGCAGTGCAGAGCAGCTGGGGAGTGGGACGGACGGGGGCCGGAGTGCGAAGGTAATGCTCCCAGTCGCTCGCCTTTCCTGCTCACACAGAGCTCATTACTTTTCACATGGCCTCCTCTGTGCAACACGCCCAAATTCACTAGAGATGTGGTTTGTTCCAGCGGTGAGGTGCGAAGCGGTGCAGCCGCCAGAGGGGGGCTTGGCGACCTGCTCCCGCCCCGCCACGGACCTGGCCTTCAACTCCACCTGCGAGTTTGCCTGCCTGGAGGGCTACGCCTTGAGAGGAGCGCCCCAAATTCGGTGCACGGCAGCCGGACTCTGGTCGGAGGCGCTTCCTGTCTGCGAAGGTAAGCCTGGGGCTTCCATGGGAAGGGAAGGGAAGGGAAGGCCAGGCCAGGCCAGGCCAGGCCAGGCCAGGCAGTGCTGCTCCGGGAGGATTGCCACCCCAGCCCCCTCTTTGCGACATCCCTGCGCACCCGGACTAACCGGCCGTGTCCCTTGTCTCTCCCGCAGCGGTGAGGTGCGAAGCGGTGCAGCCGCCGGAAGGGGGCTCGGCGACCTGCTCCCACCCCGCCTCGGAGCTGGCCTTCAACTCCACCTGCGAGTTCGCCTGCCTGGAGGGCCGCGTCTTGAAAGGGGCCTCTCGGATCCAGTGCTCTTCCACCGGCCAGTGGTCGCTGCCCCCTCCCACATGCGAAGGTAAGGCTGAAGCGACGGGTGGGGAGGCCGAAAAGGCCCCGGTTGGGGTCCCGGCTCTGTTGGTTTCGGCCGGGTTCGATCCTGCGTGTTCCTCTAACTGGAAGGAGCACAGCACCTGCTGGTCACTGGGCTGCCAAGGCACCCTTGATGCTCGCCGGCATCCCCGCTCAGCGGGTTCCCAGCATGCAGCACGGCGGCAGAGTGGCCCCGTCCCTTCCTCTGCTGCCCCAGAATTCGGGCCGATTCCAGTGGTCCAGCTGTGGCACTTTGGGGGTTGGGGGGCTGCCAGGATGCCTTGCGTCCTGGGGACCCCCCCACTCCCAAAGTACCCCCTTCCCCCCAAGGGCCATAGAAGGGATGGTGGGGGGAGGATCCCCCACTCTGCAGGGGGGCCCTGCTTCGGACTCTGCACCCGGGAATCCAAGGCACCCAGCAGTGCGCCGGATATTAATGGATTGCCCTTCTCATCAGCTGAACCCCTGAATCCAGACTAACTGGCCGTGTCCATCTTTTATCGTTCAGCGGTGAGGTGCGAAGCGGTGCAGCCGCCGGAGGGGGGCTCGGCGACCTGCTCCCACCCCGCCTCGGAGCTGGCCTTCAACTCCACCTGCGAGTTTGCCTGCCTGGAGGGCTACGCCTTGAGAGGAGCGCCCCAAATTCGGTGCACGGCAGCCGGACTCTGGTCGGAGGCGCTTCCTGTCTGCGAAGGTAAGCCTGGGGCTTCCATGGGAAGGGAAGGGAAGGGAAGGGAAGGGAAGGGAAGGGAAGGGAAGGCCAGGCGGTGCTGCTCCGGGAGGATTGCCACCCCAGCCCCCTCTTTGCGACATCCCTGCGCACCCGGACTAACCGGCCGTGTCCCTTGTCTCTCCCGCAGCAGTGAGGTGCGAAGCGGTGCAGCCGCCGGAGGGGGGCTCGGCGACCTGCTCCCACCCCACCTCGGAGCTGGCCTTCAACTCCACCTGCGAGTTCGCCTGCCTGGAGGGCCGCGTCTTGAAAGGGGCCTCTCAGATCCAGTGCTCTTCCACCGGCCAGTGGTCGCTGCCCCCTCCCACATGCGAAGGTAAGGCTGAAATACCTGAAAAGCACTTTGAATTTTTGAAATATGTTGAAATACCTGAAGAGTATTGCAAGGCACAAACACGATTGTTATGAGAAAGGCTCCTGAAATTTTTGCCTTCCCCTACACGGTGTCCCAACCGTTATATCAGCTGCCTCCTTACCTGGGCAGGTACAGCATAGACACAGGTACACACGTCCCAGCAGCCTCTCCACTTGGTTTGCTGCAATTCAGCCTTTGAAAACGGCCCAGGCACTTCCATGGGTCCATCAGGGCAGCAGGATCATTAACGGGACCTGGCCAAGTGGCGATATTACGCCAGCGCTGCGCCCTCCACTCTGTGCAAAGGCCGTAACAGGCCCGGCCCAGGGTGCAGGTCCTGAACAGGGACATTCAAAGCCTTTGCTTGAGGCCAGGTTATCCGAAGGATCATCTCTTTCCACAAGTTGTGGTATTAACAGTTTGTACTACAGATGAACTTAATCAGAACGATGGAAACTCTCTGGGTATTTCACAGCAGTTTATACAAAAGCCACAAACATGACAAAGCACACAGTTTCCAATATTCAAACGCTAAAACAGTTTGGACAACAAAAAACAGGTGCCCAATAAAACAATTTTGCAATACGCATCACTGCAACGCCGTCTTACGCTGGTACCGAAAGCTGACCAGGTCGACATCACTGGGGCCTGGTGAGGAGACCGTACCACAACTGGGGGGAGGGGGAGAGTCACCCCGGAGAAGGCCCTCCTCCCGACCTGCCCCGCAGATGCTGGTTGCAGTGTTAGCTGTTGCAGCCCAGGCCGCGTTGCCTGGGCTCAGAGGGGCGCGGCAGCCCGGGGGTGGCCAAGAACTGGCCCTACGGAGATGCGGAGACCTTCTGGTCCCAGCTAGTCACCTGCTGCTGCATTTTGAGCAAGCTGCAACCTCTGGGAAGCCTTCACAGGCAGCCCACTGAAAGCGCGTCTTCTGAATGGAGGTGCACCAGATTTGCCCTGTCCCAGTCGGGGCGTCCCCGGAGCCCCAGCTGAAGCTGGTGAAAAACAGACGATGCCACCTGAGCCTCAAGGGCCCGAGGCCCTGCCTGCAGGCCTTGCCAAAGGAGGCGAGGTGCCGGCCGCTCAGGAGAGCCTCTTCCTCCGTTGTGGCACTGTTTGCGGAACGGAGGTTTGCAATAAGCTGATATACTTCACCTTTAGCTCACCAGGCCTCGGGGAGTCCCTTGGAAGTTGGCGTTGCGGTTACAGGAGGGTTCGCCCTGACAGCAGGATCACTCGCTCTTTGGCTCATGAAGCACCTGCGGCGGAAAGGTGAGCAATATCCGCCATCTGCTCCTGTTAGGCGACACCAGGTTGCATCTTGAGGTGCCGTCCTTACCTGATGCGGTCCAGTATGTCGAAGGAGAACTCTCACAGCTGTCAGCCGTGCCGCCTGAAATGGATGGGAGCGGTAGATCGGCGAGCTCAGAGGAAGCCACGCTGGGGAAGGCTGGCTCCGAATGAGGCAGAAATGCCCGGTTTGTAAAAGACACCGGGGAGTCGAAGGCAGAAGAAGAAAAGGGAAACGAAATGCGAGAAGGAAGCCACAGCCTTAACTTTGGAAGAACCCAGGGAAGGCTTTTTAAAGCTGCCTGTTAAAAGCAAAGATGCATTTAGCGTCGCCTCTAGTGTGGCTCCAAAGGGGTTTGAGAACGGGGCAGCCTTAGGAGAATGCCAAAATTCTCTCCTGTTCCATTCCCATCCAGTCACCAAATTGAAAGGGCTTATCAGTACGGTGTTGTTCTTTATAAATACGCACTACACTCTTCAGAGTACAGAGGTTAGATGAAATTGTAAGAGACAAGAAAGTGGAACATAAGCAAAATTATGCGAACTCCTTCCATGTTTGCTCAGACGTGAGCCCAATGGTAATTGTGGATAAAATTGCAGCCTTTAGGTTTACTAATATCCTGTCTTTCTCTCTCTCTCTCTCTTTCTTTCAGCAAAGAAATTTACTCCGGCCAGGTAAGCTGTGATTCAAAATACATAAGCAAAATTCTAATTTGGACCAAGAATTCTATTTGTTTTCAGGCACAATGAACTGAAATGTTTTCATTCCTATGTTTTACAGCAGCTGCCACAGCCTTGATTCAGAAGGTACTTTCCAAAGTTCTGCTCACCTGATTTAACTAGGTAAGTTCCGACAAATCTCTTCCTTCCTTCCTTCCTTCCTTCCTTCCTTCCTTCCTTCCTTCCTTCCTTTGTACGGTGCCACAGTCTGAAATGTGGGAGCCAAAGTGGACAGCACTGGTCCAAACTGGTTCTTAGACAAACAACAGCACAGGGCTTCTGTGGGGACGAAGACCAAGATACATTTGCAGGGAGTATCAGCATCTTTGTTTTTTCCTAGATGCTGGGTCTGGACTGTTATGTCATTATTTTTTTTAAAATGTACATATTTTTACCAAGTGTGCAAGGCTGTAACCTGGCTGAGAAGGTCCCATTAATTACAGTGTTCAAGTGGGAGCGGGCAGGTGAAGGAGCCTGAGGCTTTGAACACTCCACGGAACAAACTTTCTGCCCACATGCAGCTTCAGCCACAGGCTGGGCGCACGTTGAGTGAGTGCCCGCTTTCTCTCATCGAGCATTCCTGCTTTCACAGTCCCCTGGGGCTGGGGCTCCCTTCTCTTCCGCAGCAGCGCTGCTCTTGTCCGCGTCGCCTGCCCAGCAAGATTTCCCTCGTTAAGGACGGATTGAGGCACCAGCAACAGCTTTGTGCTGTTCAAATTTCCTGGAGCTCTGGGGAGGTGGCAGAAATGCTTTTATGGCACTTCGAAAGGAAGCAGTGGCAGTTCAGGAGCCTCTTCTGAATATAAAATAATTTTAGCGTGACACAGTTCTGTTAGTCCTAAACTTGGCCATAGGATCCTTGGTTGCCATTTATCAAATGTGTTACTTGTGAGGACATTGGGCGCACCCGGAAGCGTGGAGCCCTGATTAGGTGCTGCAGGCAGAGGAGAAACACTGCCTCTGCAGGGGCTCTCAGAGAAGCTTGCGAACCATGCATAGGAATATTGGAATCAGAGACAGTGTAAGCTTGCTCCTTTCTCATTCGAACTGCAAATCTTAATCTTTCCAGAAGGGTCCAAGGTGTCTGCAAAGATACTGAATGAAGGGAGCGACGGTCAGACATCAGAAGCTGTTGCGGTTTGTCAAGAACAGCCTCAGGAAAACATCTGCTTTCCCCTAAAGACGCCCCTAAAGCAGCCTCTCTGATGTCCACAAAGCTTCTGCGCAGGTCCTCCACAGGGACCAGAAGAAAGCACCCACAGCGTTGCATCTGCAACATGCCTATCATCGCACAGGCTGCAGAGAAAATACCGGACGGCCACCACCGAGAACTACGTGCGGGCACTCCTCGGCAATCCTTCGTTGATTCGGGGGTTTTACATTGGCCTTGAACAGACCGTGCCAGGCAAAACTGCCCCGTACGGGCAGGAGGGCTGCTTTCATTTCAGTGGGTCTGGCCTCGTTGAGTCTGTGTCAAAGTTTAATTAATGCAATAATTGCGACAGTGAATGAGTAGACATGTACTAATTGGACCCTAGCATCAACATCTCAACTTTATTTAAAATTTGGTAGAAATTCTGACTCGGGATTTCGTACATTGAATGGTTATGCAGCAATTCAAAAATCCTAAGATGTCCAAATGTGTGAACGTTTTATATTTTGGTGTTAGATGTTTTTATATATGTTAGTGTAGGTTTTTTTTTCCTTTTTGGTTTTAGATTTTGGGTTTAGATTTAGGCTTTAATTTTGTACCAGTGCTAAATGATTGGATAGGACCGGGGGGGGGGGGGGGGGAGGTTGCTCCAAAGGATAGTTTTTGAACCAAATTTCAAATTTTCATGGTTCTAAAAACACAAAAAATGCTTTTGTGTCTACCTAGCACAAAAAAGAAATTAATTTTGTATTCTCAAATGCTGACCCTGCAAAAATGTATCAAAAATTTTGGCCACAGTTATGTTTTATTTTCTAACATTGCTCATTTTCCTATGATAACCTGTTTCTGTGAAAGCCAAAGTGTAATTTCATCCATGATGATAATGTATTTTCTGAAACCAGATAAGTGTTTAGAAACATTTAATCCCTATGGGATTGGGACTGTGGTATCTACATCACCGGTAGGGCAATTCTGTAGCTCCCAGACATGGTCTTGAGAGTCAAAGAATTATTGGAGGTTTTAGTGGGTTATATCGATATAATCAATACTGATGGTACCAAAACCAGCGTGCTCCTTTCCTTCTCCAAAACACCAGCTAGACAGCCGTAATCAGCCAGAAGCTTCATTTCCCTGCACTTCCCACTCTGCCTAGGAGCCTAATTCTCCAGGAATGCAGGGTTACCTATTCCTATTGGGTTGCACCTTTATTATTTTAATTTCTTGGGCATTTTCCTCTCAGTGCAGTTTTGTAAGACTCAAAAATTACTAAAATGTATGTTTTTATAGAAAACATAGATGAAATCCTACATGGCAAACAAACAAGGGTTTCTTTTTCAACAAATAATATACTTTACAACATTTGGGTTATCAACAGAACAAAAAGACTGTGCATAATATCCAGAGCCCTGGAATACATGGTTTAAACTGTCTTTTCCCATCCTGCCAATTTAACAAATTTATACATAATCAATTTCAGGGCCACAGTTAAAAGGAGGTCAGAGTACCATTTCTCTGATAGCAAGAAACCATCGAGAACATCTTTAGTCACTGATTTTTCTTTGATTGTTTATATATTTATATGATTATATCTTTATATATTTTTATTATTAAAATACATTTTAAGAGGCATTGCAAATTTAGGGTACGTTTTCAGAAGCACTTGAGTGAGATTCTAGCAGCAGCTCTAAAGTATAGAAGCTGTTTCCTATTAAATATTGTTAGGATTGTCTTGCTAGGTCTCCGGACCTCTTGCATCCTGGTCTTCGCATGGGGCAGGTGAATTCCAATGGAACCAGGTGACTTACTTCGAATGTGCGCTGAACAAGGGCAGCAGGTGTTACGCCAGCCATGGTCTGGGTATTCCCTGTATTTAAAACACAACTTTACATAATTTAAATATATAATATTTTGTATTGTATTACAATATTTTATATTAAACATGAAATATTGTGCATTTTTATATGGTATGTATTTAATGTATTTAAAAGGTTGTATCTAACCTGGCTTTTGTCAGGGGTATGTTGTGTTCTGTTTTGTACATGCATCACTAAATAAAGACTTCCTCATTAAAACTATGTTGGTGCTTTGGAATATCATTAGTTTGAGCAGAATCTGTCGTCTTGTAAGAATGCGCAATTTCCCTTGGTAATGCCTCACCTCGGATATATTCCTGCCATCTCCCCACCACAATGGCACATGTGATCGATGTGAGCCGAAGACATGCACGGCTGTGCATGCGAGAGAAGGCGGCTGGCAGCAGGTGGTGCTGTCTGAACATGGGTCGGCCGGATCGCCTCGGCCTGTTCTTTGGTGTGCTAGAACATCCAACACCCCGAAACGTGTGGCGGGCAAATGGCCGGCCTTCCTCTCTGTCACATTCCAGTGCGTTTATGGGCTCTCGCATGGTTCAGGGCCAATCCAAGGCTGATGTCGGAGATCAGTGGCCAAATGGCGGAACCTCTTTTTTGGCATGCAACAGACCCAATCCAAAGAGAGGTGGTTGTAACACTGAGAAAGGTATCGGTGGTGGGGCTTCTACTTGAATGAGGAGGCAGCCCGGAGGTCTCCCGGTCACAGGAGGCGAATGGAATGAACAAAACACGGACGACCTCCAAGGCAGAGATCTGAGCAGGCGCCGCCGATCATGTCGACGGGAAAGTGGGGCAGCTAACTGCGAAGTGTGGGGTGGATTAGCCCCCCGTGCCCTTCACCAAATCCCTCTTCTCAGGACTAAAAATCCTCCTTAAGCTCAGAGTTGCTTCCTCTTCATCAGCGTTACGTTCTGCTCAGATCTTGAAAGCTGCACCCGCAATGAACGCAACCGGGTCTGCTCGTTGTGGCGTCGCTGGAGAAAGAACTCAACCCATGTTTAATCTGTCTGGTGTCCAATATCGTGTGTCTGCTCTGAGGCAGTGCAAAATAGAGGGACCAACCAGACGCAGATTAAAGCGAAGGAGGGAAGCAAAGTTCTTTTGAAGAAACGTCCTTCAATGTAATTTCATTTGCTACACGGACTCTGAAATCAGATCTATGGATCTGAAAATGTCTGGGGGGATTAAGATGGGGGGGTATTATAACAGCGTGTCAGGCTTTAATGTTATTGTCCGATTCTGTATCTTGCTAGTTAAAATAATCCAAACAATGTGATTTGCTCTCCATTATTATATTGTGATTGTAATAATCCACTAACATGGCCAATGGCTTATACAGTCTAGAGCTTTCCAGATTAAAAGGTGACAACCCTACACAGGCCACATCCTTCGTTGTCTAGAGTTACATTCCACGACATTTTGAAGGTCGTATAGTGTGGGAGAAAATCCCCAGAACTGGTAATTGATGGCACGGATGTACCAGCTCTGTGCAAAAGTGAATGAAATGATGCGCCCTTTTGGAACAGGGCGGTGGGGGGGCTGTCGATATTCAGTTCTCTGTGTGTCAAAGGCTAAACTAAGCTGATTTCATGTGAAACAGAAGATTATATAAAGGAAAACTGGGCTAGGAATTTGCTTTTAAGAGAAACCAGCATTGTGTGGGCTAGATTTTTAGGTTGTCACGAGAAATAGATGGAGAACATACTTCCATCAGTAATGAACATAGTTCTTGGGGGAGTAGATGACACATCTCGATATGCAAATTCATCACAGAGGGAAACTGAGGTAAACGATTTCTCTCTTCTTTTGTCCCTGAGCATGTCTTTGGCAGCTCGAAATAGCTTGACGGAGCCTTTTTCCCTCGAGGGCCAGACAGAGTCAAGGGTTTTACTGCATTGTGCTGCCTTCCCCTTGCTGCCTCCAAGGCCAAGCCCCTCTCCCCAACCTGCACTTTCGTGAGGGGATTCCTTCCAGCGTGGGAGCAGGTGGCCACATGCGAAGCAGGACAGACCTCGTGAAGTCGAGACTCTCATAAATTCAGCTTCTAGGTCACTCTTGGTAATCCACAGAACACTTGTGAATTTGACTTCCGCCTTGATCGTGAAGCAAGCAAGACCTCAGGGGATGCAACTGGAACTAGATTCTGCGTGACTGAGGTGCATCTCTCATGAGGAAAGTAAAGCTTACGAGTCACCCCCTCCGCCCAAGTAATGGCGGGACTCCCCTCACCGAACGGCGGCTTCACCTGCTTTTCGGGCCACTGCCGTTGAGGCTCCGCCAAGCATCACCCTTTGGCGGTCCAGTCCGTGTTTCGGAGGAGATTGCAATGCCCAGTAATTCTGCAAAGAAGAGAAAGCTCTGCCCAAAAACAGGCCTGGCTCCCTGAGAAGGCAGGGGAGCCAATCGGAGATCGGGGCAACTCTTTCTTCCTCAAATAATCCTTTCCGCATGTCTCCCCGATGAACCAAGTCTGGAAGCAAGCAGGAGTGAACGAGGGCCTCAGGACTTCTGCACTTGCCAAAAAAAGAAGGTCCCGAGGACAAATTTAGGGGTCAGTTTGGAGTGGGAAACTATTGGCCCTGCCCCTGACCCTGCACTCCCCCAGGGACCCCACTGCAAGGGGGAACCCAGACTGTGGCTGGGTGGTCAGCCAAGAGCACGCTTGCTTTCTTCTCTCCCCTGGCAAAACCCAAACCTGTGCCTGGCAGCAAGAGGTGAGGAGGAGCCAAGGACCCCCGGGAGGCTCTGCTCCCTCCAATCTCAGCAAGAGTGTTGGAAGCACAAGGCCAGCCAGTCTGGCCCACCTGGGTTCGTCCTCCAGGCCTGAGCGAGGGGGCCAGCCTCCCTCCGCTTTCCCTCCACCCTGCACCACTTCTGCTCTGTCCCTTGGTGTTTGGGCGTGAAGCCTGCTGCCCTTTGGCTGCTCTTCGTCTCAGGCAAAAAGTGGAGCAGGCCTGCAGCTGTGTGCCAAGCGAACCCGATTCCACAAACTAGTGGTCGCCGCCATCATGTTGAGTCCTAACAAGACCAATGACACGCCTCAGGATGGATGGCTCTTGTCCAGACCGTGCGCTTGATATTTCTCTGAGCACACGGTTCTGCGGCCTCCCACGCTTGGGTGCGGCTGCTTCCCATTTCCACGCCTGCAGGATTCACCCAGCCCGTGACACCCTCCAAAAGCCACGCAGCGGAGGCCCTTCCTGAGAGACCGTCCTCGGCTGTTTTCTCCTCCTCCACCACCTCCCAGGGGAAAACTTGCTGTGTGTTCTTCCATTACATGCCTCTTCATGACCTTTCTTCTCTGGCAGGGAGGAGTCCGCAAGGCACACAAGCTCCAATTCTTCTGCGTGCACAAAAGATGGGATTGTTGGCAGCAGAGAAGTCACCGAATTGATCCCACATTCCCAGTCGGAGCTGTATGCTCCACAGTATATCTGCCCTCGTTCCCACAGCCGCTGCCCCCCCCCCGCCTTTCCCATCGAAAACACCCTTCATTGCTCAGCTGGGGACGGCGACCATGACTCAATGTGCAGGCCGCCTCTGGAAAGCTCTGCCTGCCTTCAGGACAAGCATCCCTCTCATTCTACTTCATGGCAAAGCAGCGAGCGGATTACGGGAACACCAGGGGCTTCGATGAGTCACGGAAGAGGAAAGGCTCGGCCATTTTTAGCTCCACAGTATAAATGGCAATGAATTGAGGAGGGTCTGTAGCTGAGAGCAGCCCAAAGGTCTCAGAGACTTTCAGCCAGCTTTGGAGCAACTGGGGATCCCCGCTTCGTATTTGCTTCCCGCCATGCCCCCTGGCCGTGCTCCTTGGCTCCGAGGGAGCGGCCAGCACAGCATCGCGCTATGCGCCCTTGGGGAACTTGGAGCTGCCGGCTTCCCACTCAGATCCACCCCTCCTGCCATCTCTTACTGCCCTGGGACAGCAAAAACGGGGAGGGGCATTTTCGTTCGGCCTGAGCTGTGGTTACACCAGTGTTAGGATAAATATAAACGCAAACGGACAGATGTATCTGCGAGATACATTAACCTCTGGGATGCCCGTAACAATCCAGGGCGGTCATTTCCAAGGGAGGAGAGGAACAAGAGGCTGCAGCCGTTGCTGCTACTGGCCGCGTGGAAGGAGCAACGGACAGATGGGTGCCCCGTACCCACAGCCTGCTCCTCAGCCCCCTCCCGGGCCCCGCATTGCCCCTCCGCTTGTGGCTCCTCATTGCAATTTGCTGGGCCGCACACGCTTTGAGGCCAATCCTCCGGAGCTTCTTAGGGCGGCCTAAGACGACTCAGTGCCAGCGCTGATTAGCGTCCAGGGCGTCACCAGGGAGCGGGCGCGGGCGCAAAGGTCCCCCCACCCTTACCTAGCTGCTGAATTATCTCGCTCTCCGGGGATCGCTCGATGCCGAGGTGCGTCTCACAGGGCAGGAGCTTCCCAAGGGTTGCAGCTGTGCCTGCACAGGTGGAGGGAGAGAAAAGCACATGTTCCTGGGGGCCATTGGCTTGGCAGAGGGGAGCTCCTGGGTCCTGGGGTTAATTGCATTTGCCCGAAAAGAGGCATGTGCTAAACGCATTAAGTGGGAGGAAGCAGGCTTCCTGGGCTCAGACTCTAGCATGCCATCAGTATAAACATTGGCTCTTTCACTCCCGCGGCTAATGCCCAGTTTTTCCTCTGCCTTCGAGATACATCAGGCCGACTTGTCACCCTGTGCATCCCATGGGCAGAGTGTAGTGGCGAGAGCCCGTTCACTCTGCGGGGTTCCGGACACGATGCTCTCGTGCAAATGTTTGCTGTGCGGCTGCAGATGCAAGCCGCCCCAGGCAGCACCGACTTGCAAGGCCTTCCCTATTAGACTAGGGAGCAGATTAGACTCGACCAGTCTAGCTAGATTAGACTCCCCAGTGGACTCAAGTGCATTCTATTTTCTAAGGCTTCATTTTATTTATTTACTTATTTTTTTTATTTCATCCTGCTGATTCCGCAGGAGATGAGCTTTTTCCAGTTGTGCAACAATTGAAACTCTGCATTTTATGCAAATTTAGCTATAGAAGAATGTCTAAAGCATTTAAAAGTGAAAAAATAAGGCCCCGAACATTTCTTCAACATCTGCCCTAAAAGGCCAAAGCATGAAAATGCACATTTTTCATCGATTTGTGTACTTTGGGGGAATTTGCGCGTTTTTCAGAGCAAACGTATCTGGATGGATTTGATCGGATCAGCAGGGGGCAGTTGGCCGACTGCATTTCGCGCTGCCTGTGGGTCCCTAAACTGGATGTTCGGCTTGCGCGTTGGGAAGCAGGCTTCTTCCCAGCATTTCCTGCTTGAGACCCACCTGTTCCTCAGTGGGCAAGGCAGGGGTGGGGGGCTTGTGGCCTTGCAGAGGTTCCTACACCCCCCCTCATCAAGGCTCCCATGGATTGTGCCAAGCCAGGCTGATGGGAGCTGGTGTTCCACAGGGGGTCCCCAAGCTGCCGCCATTGCTTCTGTTCAGCAGCATTCCGCCACAACGGTGCTCCAAGCTCTTTTCCTGGGCTCAGGGTCAAAACGATTCCGCTGAAAGCACGCCCAGGCCATGTGCTCCTGCGTGTGCACTGGGCCCCACTTCTTGTGCCTCTCGCTGCCCCCTGGCTGGCTGCCCCCGGCCATTTTCTGCCCCTAGTCTTGCCAGGCCCTGTCTCTGCACTCCCGGGCTCCAGCCATTGTCTACGAGAGCAATGAGGGGCTTGCCTGGACCAATTCCCACCATTCCCAGGAGGCCCCGGCAGCAGCCGCAGGAGAGTCTGATCCAGACAAGAGAGAACAAGAAGTGGCCAGCCAAGCAGGAGTCCTGGAGCAATCGCAGGCCATGTGCCAACCTGTGGATGCGATCACAGTGGAATGGGCAGCATGGCCTTCCGGCCGGTTTTTAATCATGTACGGTTTGTTTTTCATGTTGCCTTAATCCAACCGAGAGGTTCCGAGAGCACCCCACATGGACCCTGTCCTGCCAGCCCTTCGGGGCGGCCCACACTGCCTGCATGTCTGAATGCATGCTTTGCCTGGACACCCCCATGGGCGGCTCTCTCTGCTGTTCCTCGTTGCTCACCGTTGGCTATGCAAGCCTGGACTGGTGATGGTTGGTTGGGGGGCCATCTGGGGACCCGTTTTGTGCCCACCTTGGATGTGCTCCGTCGAACCATTGAATAATCAAATGAGCAGACGAAACGAGCTGCCCGGGCTGGTTTTCCCAGCGGAGGCGTCAGTCTCTGGGCCAGTTTGGACCACACAAGGCTGCCACAAGGCTGCGTGTGCCACCGAGCCCTTCGTGGAGTCCGTCATGGATTGCGAAGCCGCAGCCGGATCCGGGGCTTTTCCAGCATCGACTGCCGGTGCACCGCAGCTCCCTCGGCCTCCGCCTGCTCTCCCAGCATCTCCTCGCATGCTGAAAATACCTGGGGCCTTCCCGGGAGCGTGTGGCCAGAGGCCCCGAGGGCCAGCCGTCCAGGGACTGCAGCGGGATGAAAGGCAACGGCGGGACGACCGGCAAGGCCAAGGGCCCAGTGGGACGTCTGTTTCGGGGAGAGGGTAGGCTCTCCAGGAACCAAGCAAGCGAAAATGCTTTGGAGGCGAGAGGGCAGGTGCCCCTCCCACACGGAAACCTTCTGTCATGGAATAATGCGGCATCCCTGAGACCGTGTGGTGCAGCCGCGGCTTTAAATCCTCCCTTGGGAGTCTAGATCTACAAACTGAATCAAACTTCTTCTCCGGGCCTGCATGCTACCAAATTTACGCAGTCTGCACAATGCCTTGCACTTCAGTGCGTGTTGTCACTCTGATCGGCTCTGGTTCCCACCGTCCGTCGCTCTGGAAGCTTTCATGCCTGCAGAATCCAGCGAGTCTGCCTCTTTCAAGCAGCGTGATTCTGCTGGAAAAGGCTCACTGGATGGGCTTCTTTCCTAGTGAACACCTAGACGTCTGTACTCGCACCTACACGAGCCTGGTCCAGCCGTAACAAACAACATTACCTCTTTTGCCTCCTTAAGCTGTGCGATAAACACAGAAACAGCTGCCTAAAACCGGGGCCATATGTCAAGATCATAATTACTCTGCACTGCATCGATCTTTTGTATTAGTCCATCGAATAATACCCTGCTCCTCCTCGTCTCAATTAATTCCCCCAGCAGCCCTTTGATTTGTGACCTACCCTGGTGCTGCGTCGCATTGATTGGTCCTGTTACGGATGGATTAAGGGACCGATACAGCACGCTGCAAGTTCGCAGAAGCTGAGCGAGAGAGAAGCCCTGCCCCAAATTGAATGGCATAGCAGTAACTCCCTTCCCTTCGCGGCGGCGGCGGCGGCGGCTGCCACTACTTCCACAGTAAGCAGGACTTCTCTCTACACAATTTCTTCTGTACTCCAGGAGAGGAGAATTACCGGAAAGCTTTCCTTGGCGGAAGCCTGCTAACCAGAACGGATCATTCCAAGAATCCTTGAACTTGAAGACACCATTGACATTCCAATGAAGATATAAACATGTATGGGAATTTTCCACACTTCATTAAGTTTCCCACAGGCTTTGGGAGTAAGTATTTCCTGTGTGGTTTCTGAGTTTTAGTAGAAGGAGCAATTAAATGTAATGCAAAAAGGGTGAGGGTCCGGCCAAAGCTGTTCCTGCCCTTTCCTGTTTCTTCAGTGGGAAGAATCTCGGGGAAATTGTGTTCTGTCGTGTTTGGGAAGTTGTGTGGGCTTTCTCTAGTGTCAGATGTGAGGTGTTGTGCTTTTGACTGGCATGCTGTGAATTTGATCCTCAAGCGCTGGGGCAGCAGAATGATGCTGTACCGGTCCTTCCCTCTCTCATCCCAGCTGGACTCCGCAAGCCCCGCAGCCTCTGGCCAGGTCTTAAGGGCCAGACGCAGGCGGCACAACTAGAAGAAAAGGCTGAGGACTTAGCTGTCTATGTGCAGGGATTTGGTCCACATGCAGAAACCACCCTGTGAGCTCCAGATGTGCAGCAGGGCAGCCCGTCCGACGCGTTGGGCAGAAGGAAGCAGGACACAAGTTCGTGTGGCTTCGGGCTGCTGAGTGGAGCAAAGCGGCTCTGCTAGGGTGTGATTGACTTGCCTCAGGAAGCATGTGGGCTAGCGCCAGATAAAGTGGGACTTGTGCATGGGAGGGAGGGAGGGAGGCACCAGTCTGGAGGCTCCGAGCATTCCCTTCCCACCCCGTGTAGCCGGGTCTTAGGAGATCCGGCATTAAACCCCCACCCCACCCTGCAGCATCTCTGCCTGCCCTTTGCCCCTGCGGGAGCCAAGGGCCCGCAGCACACCGTCCTGCTGTGCCTGCGCAGACTGGGCGCATGGCCCGTTCGCCCCCTCCGCGCCTCCGGCACTGATCCTCGGCTCCATCTGCCCCCACCTGTTCCAGCCCACGACATGCCTGCCTCCAAGTACCGCTGCGGAGAGCAACACGCCGCTCCGCACATGCTGGCGTGAAATGCTGGCTGCGCATTAACATCAGTGCTCAGAGTGGACTTTGGCGGGGCACTGGGAGCTGGGCGAGGCAGGGGATGTGGTGGCCGGAATCGGCACCGGAGGCAATCGGAGAGCCGAGCGAGGGCTCCGGGCACCGCCGGGATCTCTGGCCGCTGGGCAGTGAAACAGAAAAACCGCTCCATGGAGATTCCACCTCCCACCCAAACCTTTGCTGCTGCCCGATAAAGTTGCCCATTCCCTTTCCGGAAGGTGTCCCCGTGATAGTCAGTTCTGGGACACTGTGCAGTGGAAATTTCAGCAGGTGAACCTCTTCTTAAAGTACAAATGCCACGATGGGAAGCCTTTTCCTTAACTGCATTCCTCTTGTTGCAGCGACAGAACAAATGCTCAGTTGTGACCGGAATGAGTCCAACTGCCATTCCTTCTTCTGCAATTACATTATGATGGGGCTGCTCGTCGCATTCCAATATTCATACAATCAGGTGTTTGGCTTTTTGGAAACAGCCCCATAAACTGCCCAGGATTGCTAAATTTTTTCACCGCCCCGGTACCTTTCCCCACATTGCACAGATTGCTCTGTGGGGTGGGAAAGAGGCAGACGGAGTTCCCAGTAGCTGCACTGGGAAATTTTGTGTGGAGAGTCGGGTTGTAATGCATGGATTAGGATGTGGATTTTATCAGCTTCCAATTTTTTCTTTTGTTCTCAGCTGTAATTTACCACATTTAAGAAATATTAAGCACTACACTACACTGGCTTGTTGCTTGGTTTTTGGGTTGTGAACTGCAGGTTGTTCACAATTGTTAGCCAGGCTCAGATAAGATAATGACCTAGGTTTCAGCGACAATTTGCACTCAACCCATAACGCTTGATTGTGGGTGTGTTGCCTGAACCCAGTCATGGGATGTGGCTAAAGCACCCGTTAGTTAATTGCTCCCTTGCCATTGGAGGGCTGCCATTGAGGGATGCTCCTGATGCTGATGAGGCACAGCTACATGGGGAAGACCACATCATGTGGTGGACAGGGAGGAACCGTGGGAGCAGCGTGGCCCCCGCTCGGCATGGGGAGGGTCCCGGGTCCGTCCGCAATGAGGCCGTGTCATCTCGCCTTCTTTCGCTGGCTGTCGCAGCCATGTCGTGCCTCTTTTCCCTCTGCAAGGATACGAGTCCCTTCAGCAGCCCACTTCGCCAGAGCTCTCTCAAGAAGTGTGAGCTCAAGCTTTGATGCATTTCATTTTTATAGGGGATACACTCTCTCCTCACTTCTGGGTCTACAGGGCAAGCAACCAACCACAGCTCCACGCAAAGCAAATACAATACACATCACTTTAAAATGATGCAGAAATACCTTGAAAACCAGCAGAAGGTTTGGACCGCAAAAGGACCAACTGCTTTGAGTGGTGTGCCTTTCTCCCGCCTAAACTTGCACAGAGTAGCACCCCAAATCTATAGAGGAGACTTGAGCAGCTGCTTTTTCTTGGCGAAGGGTTGCTTCACGCTGGCGCAGGGAGCATGGAACTGGGTGTCTCCGGCATTTGCGTGTCTCCAGAGAAAAACTCTGCTCTCTCTGCGAAGGGGCCTGAGGAGAGGCCGATGGAGGGGATGAAACTCGGGCCGTGCTCAGCCTCCCGGGCCGTGGCCCAGGCGCGGCGAGCCTCCAGCTGCTCTTTATGTAGGGAAAGCTATGGGCACATTTAATGAAACCACGCTAAATGTCTAGTTTGGTCCACGGAGGTCAGTGCACGGTTGCTCAGTGGACAGGCCGGGGCTGGGCATCCGCGCTGGCAGTTGCTGTGCCCGCAAGTGGCACCTCATGGTTCTTCGGGCTCTCCTCCAATAGTTCAAAAATTCTTTCTCGGACAATGTTTGCTGTTTTACCTGAAGTAGCAGTCAAAACTGGTTCAAAGATAGGCTAGATTGTGAAAGATAAGAGAGGGACAGCTTCCTGAATAACTTTAAAGCCTGGATTCCGTGATTCCATATCTGGTTCAATTCTCTGCATGGGACGGAGAAGGTCTTTCCTCCCCTCCCCCCCCTTCCTTTTTCTTCCTCTTCCAGTCCCTGGAAGAGATTCCTAACATGTGTCACAGGTAACTTCCTTCAGCAGAAAGTAGAAGCAGAAATGAGAAGCCTGTTTTTGCTTGATCTGATCCTAACCAACTCCTAGTGGGCGAAATAGCCGCTGCAGGAACTCTGTGGGAAAGCCACCAAGTCTCGCTTGAATTCTCCATAATAAATGAAGTGATGTAGCCAAACATGTACTTTGGATTTCAGAAAAGGCAACTTGAATGAATCCAGGGTGATGATAAACCAAGTCCCACAGCAAGCCACTCTGAAGGGAGAAGGATCGCAGGGAGGGCGGGACAGCCTGAAAAAGGGAAATACTGAAGGCGGAACTACGAACAACTCCAACGAGGAAAGAGGGTTGTAGACAACAGAGGAAGCGCATGAGGCTTCATGAAAAAGCTAAGAGACAACCCGAAACCAAAAAGGACACGTGTAGGAGGTGGAAGGAAGGGCAGGCTACAAAGGAAGACTACAGACAGGTAGCGAGGAGATGCAGGGGCGACGTCAGGAAGGTGAAAGCAATGAATGAACTGAGGCTGGCAAGGGAGCTAAAAACAGCAAAGAGGCCTTCTCCAAATACCTCCAAAGCAATAGGCAGATGAAAGAGAAGGGGGTCCAACTACGCACCGTGGATGGAACGATGTAACAGATGACAAAGGAAAGGCAGACGTGCTCAACTCCTCCTCTGGCTCAGTCTTCACCCAAAAGAAGAACGACAACCCTCCTGGCGAAGGGGAAGAACAAGCTGAAGGCGCGACGGACGGCAGCCCAAGATAGGCCAGCAAAGGTCCAGTATCTTCTAATTGGGCTAAATGAGTTCAAATCTCCTGGCCCAGATGAACTTCACCCCAGAGTCATAAAAGAGGTAGCAGGAGGACTCTCAGAAGCACTACCCAGAATTGATGGAGGACAGGAGAAGTGCCAGGTGACTGGAGAAGGGCTCATGATGTCTCTGTCTACAAGAAAGGAAAAAAAGATGAACCTGGGAACTACAGACCAGTTAGTCTGGCGCCAGTCCCTGGAAAAATCCTAGAGCAAATGATAAAGCAAAGATACAAAGATAATGCAAGAGTCCAGTGCATTCTCTTTTCCAAGGAAATTTAAAACTACAATGCCCTGGTTGAGGTCTTTTCACAGCTTAGCTTAGCAGAGGGCACGTGACGGAGGAAGAACAGGCTGCAGTCCGTGTCCCCCCTCCTCTAGTGTGGTTCTTCTTCTTTGCTTTCCTTCCAGATTCCCCAGTTCACAGCGATTCTGCACCGGGAAACCTGGCCATGCCCTCCCCCTCGGGGAATTCCAGAGACGGCCAGCCGGACTGCCCCGAGGCTGCCCTCAGTGCCGCCAGGACTCTGTCCTGCAGCTCGGCTGGGCCCGGCCACCCGATGGGCTCTCCGTACCGCGTGATCGCCTCCAGGCACATCAGCTCCCACCCTCTTCCTCTGCCTTTGTCGGCAGGCGTGAATTTTGCCGTGCAAACCAGCCCCCAGGTAGGTCTCCATTCAGTGCGATGGAATGAGACGTCCATAATAAAGGGAGCCTTTCCGTCTCTACCTCCCCCGATGGGTTGCAACTGCACTCCACGTCCCCACAAGATGTGGAAGAGCGCCCTGCTTTAGTTCCTCCTGGGGTGGAGGTTTCCCACTGGGATGCAACCCAAGGCCCGCTCCATGCTGGTGGTGACGGCCACTTCCGTGTGGGGAAGGGGCGTTCCGTTCTTCCCCACTGCCCTCCTGCGGCAACCCATGTTTCTGCAGCACGTTCCGTTCGTGGGGCTTCAGCGCTGCGTGTGCATTTGGTGCCTGGAGCCGCAGGGACGGAGCAGGAGGAAGAGGGCGGGCAGTGCGTGTGTCTCCTAGCTGACTGCAGCCCAGTCCACCACCTGCAAAGCCCTTTAGGCCCCCTTCCACAATCCGGCCACAGACGCCGAGGCTGAGGAAGGCTACCTGAGACCAGCACGCTCGGCTTGATCTGCGCTCCCGTGTTTGGCTGAGGGAGATGCTCCATGCCCAAAACCCCAGGCTAGGGCTCCGGAGGGCTCTTAACAGGCCGCCGCAAAGCGACCCTTCCCCACGGTCTTCGTGCGGCTCGCCAAGCAATGTGTCGATTAACCTAAATAATGTCCTACTGCAGCATCATTCGCTGTACAGAAACTCTCCTGCTGAAATAGTGTTAAGTAAACAAAGCAGGCCAAAATCCCTTTACGAAATCTGGATTCCCCAAGGTCAGTCCAGGAGCATGCCAGGAGACAGCCCCTCGAAGCAGGCTGCTGCTCCGAGCTGCTGTGCCGGACTGAGTACGCGTCCCTCATTTTCCTGCTAATGGGATGAGGCAGCTGGTCCTTCGGGATTAGCAAGCAGCCAGCTAATGCGTTTGGATTCGAGCAGCTGCTTGTCCCAAATACACATAATTGAGCTTAATGTGCAGGAGCCTGGCTTCAAAGACTTTTCTTGGGACAGCAAATTCCCCCACCCAAAACTCTGAAAGTGAGGAGAAGAAAGGGGCTGTGCAGGCTTGTCATTATTAATGGTTTCGGGAGCGCATGGTTGTGGTATTTTCAGAGGGGCAAAACGAGTCACAGAAACTGTGCAGAAATGGGGCAGCAAAGAGGCAGCAGCGCACGCTCAACCCAAATTGCTGGGAAAGCGTTCCATAAAGAGCCCTTTAGAAGCGTACGGGGTTCTTGCCATTTGGTGCCGGAGTGAGTCATCGCTGCCTGGGACGCCTTCCGGCACCCTCTCCCTCCACGGGAGCTAGTCCAGTGCGAGTCAAAACTGTTCATGGACATGGAAGGACATCAAAGCTGCAGCTGTGCCTTGGCTTCAGCTGAAAAGCTGGCGCGCAGAACGCCTGCTGTGCGTGCCTTCCCTGGGCACGGGGCGCGCCGGATGTTTTCCTGCTCCCGGCCTGGGGCTGATGTGCTTTCGGACACAGTCCTGGGCCACTTCGGGCAGAAACAGGCCCCCAGCACGCTCCGGACAGCATCACTGCTGCGCGGCACGATTAAATCGAGAGCAGGCGAGCATCCTTTCCGTTTTGCATCCCTGTGCCCCCCCACCCAACACGTGGCTTCCTGCAGCCGCCGTAACTCTGCTCACCGGCCCTTTTGCACAAACACGTCCGTTTGCGCCTATATTCTTACAGAGAGCACATTCACAACGGTATCTTACCTTGAAGTATGCATTCGTAAGACAGAGTTAACCCCAGGATGCCTGTTTCAAAATTCACTTTGGTCCTCAGTGAAAGCGCCCGCTTGATGCCACGGCCCCGCTGCTGCGTCTTGGGCGCCTGCCAGAGACTTTTTGATCTCAACAAGCCCCTCTGATTGACTCTCCCTGGCTTTATTGCCATGCATTGAATGTAAAGATTTTAATTCCCTCCCCTGCTCGGGAACTTTGTTGGAGGTCAAGAGGTATAAAGTCTTGTCCATAAAGGAATAAATTAAACAATGTCTTTTCTACTGGTGCTTTTGAATGAGGAACCAAAGCTCCCCTGTTGCCAGCCGGCGGCAGCCCAGGAGCCCTGGTCTGTGGTGGAGGGGGCTGCAGGCCACTGCGGAGCTGCCGTTCGCCCGTTCCTCGTAAGCCCCCTCGGCCGCGGATGCCGCATCCCCCTGAGTTGGACGCCTGCTCCAAGGTCACCGTGAAGACGCCTCTCTCTGTCTTCCCTTTCAGATTGAGGTCATGAGTGCCGTGAGCAGCTCCGAGGATGTCAAGCCTCTGCCAGGCCTGCAGGGGGCGGGACCCATGAATTACGTGCCCACCAGCCCGGGAGCCTTGACCAAGCACACCTGCGCCATCTGTGGGGACAGGTCATCAGGTACTGAAGCCCCTCATGCGCTCAGGAGGTGTGGGGGTGCTTGGCCAGGTGGGCCTGATACAAGCCCGGGACCCGTCCGAGGCCCCCGCGTGCCCGGCAACCGCTCCCCCCAGGCAGTGCCCAGGGATGCTGCACGGCTCTGCGCACAATGCGCGCTTTGGAACCAGGGCTTAATGTGCAGATTCACACTATCCGCCCAAGGAACGCCCGCATTCGCATGGCCCGACTACGGTGTGCGGTTCGTAACTGCGGAACAACCCGAGACACGAAAGCCGCTCTGGTCAGCGGGTCAGCCGTGAACATCTGCCCCTGGAGGGGCTCCATGCCCCACCCTCAGCACCTGCCTTGCAGTCCCCCAGCGCCAGCCGCCTCTCGTGCTGTTTCCTTGCGCCGCTCCTCTCGGTTCTCCCGCCGCAGATCAAACTCTGCAGACGGGCGGAATGGAACGCGCAAAGCAGCGGCACTGACTGTGCCAGGCGGGCCGAAGCCCAGGCCCCTGGGGTGCCTTTCGCGGGTGGTCGCGGGCCCCTTCGTCCCCGGGCGTGGCGGCCTCTGCTTTTGTGCCCTTGGCTTTGAGCACGGGCCCAGCTGGATGTGACCCACCGGACCTGCCGGTCCGATGCCACCCAGCTCCTTTCCCACGCAAAACTGGCACGTCTTCAGGTTCCCCGGGGCCTGGCATGGACTGGGGTGCCCAGAGGCGTGAGGACGCGGTTTCGCCAATGGCTTGTTGGGCACGAAGCCTCTTCAGCGAGCAGGTCCTTGTGCACTGGGAATGCGTCCTCCGGGCTGTCCCCGCACCCCGGGGGAACCGGGACCCACCCTTATCTTGTCCCTCACGAATGGGAAAAGAAGGACAAGATGGTTATAGATGGAGGAACCGACTTTGCTTGGGGAAACGGCGGGGGCAGGAGGACCAGCTCCCTTCCTGCCGGCAGCGTGTCTTGTTCCGCTTTCAGCCACTTTCCCTCGGGGGCTGCTGACCATTCCCGCCACCGGCACCTGTAGCTCTGAACTCAGGGCGAATACAGGGTGTCCTTTCACACAAAGCGTTTTTCAGCTTGTGGACTTCACTGCTGGAAGCCGGTTTGGCCCTGAGCAGTTTGGCAGGCAAGGGACCACCAGTGGCTGTGGGTGGAGACCAAGGCCCTGGAGCAACGCTACCCGCGAGGGACAGGTGGTGCCTTCTGCCGGTAGGCACTTGGGCCCTCGTAGTGCAAGCCTGGAAGGAGACGCCTCCGGCTGCAGGACCGCTGTGGCCCCCGCCTCCCGCAGCAGCCCATGTGCTCGCCTCCGGCCGGCTAGGCATGCATGCTGGCTTGTCTCCGCCGCCAGGGAAGCACTACGGGGTGTACAGCTGCGAGGGCTGCAAGGGCTTCTTCAAGCGCACCATCCGGAAGGACCTGCTCTACACCTGCCGCGACAACAAGGCCTGCCTGATCGACAAGCGCCAGCGCAACCGCTGCCAGTACTGCCGCTACCAGAAGTGCCTGGCGATGGGCATGAAGAGGGAAGGTACCTTCTGGCGCGCCCGCCCGCTGCCCTTCCACCTGTGGCCCTGCGGCTCCCGCGTTTAGCATTTGAAAAGCTCGGTGGTGAGAGCATTTGGGCAGAAGGACCGGACCCCAGAGCCTCGCCCGGCCCGCCCGGCCTTCCCTCATCCCTGAGGAGGCTCTGGCAGGCTTCAGCAGGGTCTGGCGCAGCGGGATTGCTCCCAGTCCCAGCCCTGTCCTGACTCCGCTCCCTTCTGGTTTGCCGAAGGTTTTTTTGTAAAGCCACAAAAACATGTACCTGACAGTGGGGTTTTTCCCCCAGTCCCGAAAATTTCTCAGAGGTGTCTGCAGTCATTTTCCTCATCTTGCAAAAGTCGGGAATCAATTTTTTTAAAATATGAACACATCTGGGCGATTTTCTAGGTCTGGAAGTTTAATTTTAAAAAGGTTGGTGGACCAGCGGTGCTGCTTGGGTGCTGGTGGGACAGAGCCGCTGACGGATCGGAGCCGCTCACGTAATAGCGATTGTGGCCCTCAGATGCCGCCAAGCGCACCGCTCCCTCCACCGGGACCATCCGACAAATGCAAAGCACGCGAGCTAAAGCCAATGTGCTGACTTCACATTCGCAGCGGTGCGTGTGCTTCACTGCAGTGCTCTGTGTGCATTTAGTGCGCATAGTGCGCGCACGACCTCGGCACAAAATGCACACTTTTCTAATGGTCCGGAAAAGGCTCTGGGCGAGAGCCGCTTGAAGTCGGAGAGGGAGCAAGTCTGAGGAAGAGTGGAAGGTTGTTCTGGGCAGAGGGGACCAGGGGACCAGGGGGGAGCAGGAGCGGGGCGAGGGGGCTGTTTCGGGGGGCGGAGGTGGCGCGCCCAAGCCCTGACGTCTGGCGTGTTTTTGTGCGCAGCGGTTCAGGAGGAGAGGCAGAGAAGCAGAGACCGGAGCGAGAATGAACCCGAGTCTGCAAGCAGCAGCGGCGGCGGCGGCGGCGAAGACATGTCTGTGGAGAGCATTCTGGAGGCTGAAATGGCCGTCGAACCCAAAACAGACCCGTATGGCGGCACCACTGCGGACTCGGTAGGTGGCTGCCCGCGAGGGGAATTAACTTAGACAGTTGGCACCGGATGGGAATGCCGCAAAGACACGCTCCGGTGTCGAGCCCACCTGGCCCTGGCGCTCGGGGTGCATTCCTTCCACCCAGACGTGGCGCCCCCTAAGAAGGCCTGCCTGCAGCACAGCTGTGTCTCCGGAGACCGAGGCTGCCTCTGGGCCTCGGAGAGCTGCTGTGCATCAGACTGGGACGGATTCCTGTTCTTGTCGTGTCCTTCCAAGTCAGCAAGTGAGAGAGTCCAAGTTAGACCCCTTTGGGCACATGCACTGAGGACCTGTAAGTCTAACGCAGTCTTAACCAGCAGCGTCGAGAACTTCGGTGGGCAGAAATGCGACTTTATTCCCACAGAAGGGATATGAGATGGGCGCTGTGACGTCAGGTTGATGTGATTCCTACTCCTTTCCGTTGACGATTCCGTGGTGCCTCAACATTCTGCAAATTCCCTTTTTCACTAAAGGTGAAAAATTGGGGCAAAAATGTTGGCATACACCACATGAAATAATGTTGTTATTGTATCAACCTCTACTCTTAATATCTGTGGTCTGTCCCTGGTTTTGGTTAAACTTAAACTTCCTTGTTATGCTTTGTTAGAAACCTCCTTTATTTTATCTGGACACATCTGGACAGCAGCGGAAGGTTTTCCACTGCAGGACCTTTATTGGCGGGAGAACTTCCCTGTTTTATGCTATTTTTGGCACCGGAGCTGCGGCGTACGATGGGGAGATATTGCCGCAGCCTGGTCATCTAGGTAGCTGGTGCAGACAGCTGTCCACAGGCCTCCACATCTGTACCAGGAGTCCACATCTGTAGCATGGGAATGACAGGCGTTAAACCTGAATTTGGCAGCTGTTTTCAACTGTGGGGACCCCAGACTTTCCTGCTGGTGGTCCTCGGAATGCAGAGTTGTTTTCCTTGATCCTGTCATGTTTGGGTCATTGTAAAAAACCTGACAAAGATCACAGCACTTGCAACTTCGGTCAAATAATTTGTACATTTCACAAGTTGGATAAAAGTGCTTGAGCTGCGAAATACAGAAACATAGAAACAGAACGAGTCAGAAGGGGTCTCCCGGGCCATCTAGTCTGACCCCCGGCTCCAGCCGGCTCCACTCACGACACGACGGAAGGCAGCTCTGAGCTGTGACCTCTTGGCAGGAGGAAAACTGAAGATGCTTGCTTGTTTCATCACCTGCCTTCATCACCTGCTGGTTGCCTTCAGTCTGGGTAACTTCAAGGAGATCTCACATCCTCAAATATCATCATTAGGATGCGACTAATGCAAGTACCGTATTTTGTGCTCTATAAGACTCACTTTTTCCCCGCTCAAAAGTCAGGGGAAATGTCTGTGCGTCTTACAGAGTGAATATGTGTGTGCAGTAAGTCTGTCAGATGTGCAGCCCATGGGGAAGCGATGGGGAATGTGCCTGTGATGATGTGCCCGTTTGATCCGGAATATTTTTGTTCTCGTTCTCCTCCTCTAAAAACTAGGTGCGTCTTAGGGTCAGGCGCATCTTATAGAGCAAAAAATACGGTAGTTCTTTCTGCAGTGCTTCTTCTCTGTTCTGGTTCTGCTCCCAGAGCCTCGACATTTCCAGAAAGGTCTGGTGCTTTTCACGCTTGTTTGGCCCTTGCAGGCACACAAATCGTGGATTTCTGAAGCTCTGAGGACCTGGAGGTGGGATGTTTAGGGTTGGAACAAAGTTGCAGATGCCGACGCATGCAGGATCTGGCCACCAATTTCGTTTGGAGCCCAATTCACGGAGTTGGTGTGGGCCTTTAACTTTGCAGCCCGAATACTAGAAGCAGCTCCTATGGCGATTATCCTGGGCATCCCATCTGTGAAACAAGAGTATTCTGACTGACATAAGTGCAGGAACGGCTTTGGAACATCGTGCCCCCTTCAGTGCCAGGCTGCAAACTATACGGGCATTTGAAATGTTCTTTCATCTGGCTGGAATATTTTCTATGCCTTTCAGTATTACTGTATTGAAGTTGCTTAAAAGGTTTTTTGCAGTTCTTACTATATCGACTTACGCAGTGCATCTGATTTTTCTGTGGGTAAATTGTCCTCAGATCCACTTTTGGAGGGCTTGCAAAAATTAGCACGTACTAGGAAGTGTGAAAGCTGGGATTTTATTGGTTTTTTTTTTTATCTGGGGCATTTCTATCCCATCCTAGACAGGCATCTCCAGTTCTGGGGTCGATGCCGACGTACAATTGGCTTTGCTGGTGCACCTGCTGCAGAGTGCTCGCAGCATGCCAGGGCGCGACGTCAGACGGCCAGGCGTCCCCCAGCAGGTCCTTCGAGGCGCGTTGTCTCTGCACGCACAGGAACCTTGCAAGGCAACGGCACAGCGCTAATGCTCATCCCGAGGTTTTGCATCAAGGGGCCGTACCTGCAGAAGCAAGCGAGGTGGCGGTCGCTGATCCTGCCAGCTGACATTCCTGTTTCCTCTTAGACGAGTGATCCCGTCACCAATATATGCCATGCGGCGGATAAGCAGCTTTTCACGCTGGTGGAGTGGGCCAAGCGGATTCCGCACTTCTCAGACTTAACGCTGGAAGATCAGGTTATCCTCCTCCGAGCAGGTAAGGGAGATTTGGGCCAGGCACCTCTCGCTGCCCCAGTGGGCTCAAAGGCCAATGCGTATTTGCGTCAGGAAGCAATCCTGAGACCGCCTGGCCTGATGCCGTCTTTGCTGGCTCAGGGCGTTTCAGAGCGAAGGCTGCAGTTTGCACAGGCAAGAGACCGCACTTTTTATTACGCGAGGGCTCGCTGAGGACCAGGCGGGACGGTCGTGTGAAGGCCGCTACCCTTGGCGAGAAAGGCATTGTGCTGGGAGTGTGCCAGGCTGTGGAGTGGAGGAGAAAGCTGTGCGTCCTTAGAGAGGGGGCGCCTGGATGCTCTTCATCAGGTCGCCAGGCGGCCGAGGCGGCGTTCTCAGAGGGAGGGGAAGGCTGGCTGATTCCCTCTGAGGCTGGGCTGTGCGGCTCTGATGCGCAGGTTCTGATGGCCGTGAGGCTGGGGGCCCAGGCGAGGAGCCCTGCGCCCCCGGCTGGGGGTGGGACGGCCACCACAGTGCGCAGCGCTAGTGGCGTTGTGCGCCTCTGCGTCACGCAGCCGGGCAGAATGGGGGCCATCTGCACGGGCGGCGCAGGGTTTTGTGACGGCTCGCATGATTCCCCACCGTGGGCCGCAGGAAACGTGGGAGGCCGCTTTTGCCCAGCTCCGCTCTGGATGGTCTTCTCGGCAGCGCCCACATCCCAAACCGGATGTGCTTCTGCAACCGCCGCATGAGGCTGTGATCTCTAATTCACGGAGCGGGCAAAAGTCACCCCGTGCCTTGTCCTCGTTTAAATGGCATTGAAACAGCTGCTGAGAGAAGCAGTGAACTGCAAGGGCGAAGTTGCTTGGAGTTGTAGATCACAAGCTGAATACGGGTCAACGATGTGCTGAGGCTGCAGAAAGCGCAAGTGTTGCTTTGGGCTGCATTAGGGGAAGTCTCCCTCCCAAACCCCGTGAAGCGCCAGTTCCCCCGGCTCAGCACCGGTCCGGCCTCGCCGGGACTCCTGCGCCCAGATCTGGGCTCCAGTTTCAGCAAGACGCAGGCAAGCCGGGAAGGGCGCCGAGGGGGGCAAGGGGGCTGGTCCGGGGGCTGGACACGAAGCCCGGTGAGGAGCACTGGCGTGCTCAGAAGGCTGAGGGAGACAGGGGAGCCCGGTGCGGGTGCCTGAAGGCCTGTCACAGAATGGAGGGTCAGGATCTCTGTGCAGGACACAGAACGATGGGCCCGAGCTCTAGGAAGCCAGGTCCCGGCCGGACAGCAACGGGACCAAGGCCCTGGGGAGGTGGTGGGCTCCCCCATGCTGGGGGCCGTCCAGGGCCAGCCGGGCAGCCGCCTGAGAGGGATGCTTTGGCCTGGAGCCCCGCAAGAGGCAGTTCTTGGCTCCGGTGCTGCTCTTCCATGGCCCTTTGGTCTTGCATGCGGTGAGATTTGCAAAGATGTGGATCATCTGCATGCTTGTGCAGGGCCCCCCCGCCCCCCCATGAGGCGAGGTCCTCAGATGCTGAGCGATGGCCTGCTCAGCGGCACCCTGGCTCTGGCGAGCGCTGTCCCCCTTTTCCGCTAGGATTAATGTGCCTCGAACGGCTGCAGTGAGTCAAGCGTTTGCGGGGGCGTGAGAGGCAAATCCTGGCCTACTTGCAAAGCGCAGCTCCAGTCCGCATAACCGGATCCAGGAGATCTTGTATCTCCTCTGTGAGCGGCTTCGGAGAGAAGCACCCTCGGCCTGTGTGTGGCGGGGAACCATCCGAACCTAAGCGACCCCCCCTCGCTCCCGCGTGCCCCTCCTGCTGCTTCGTGCCCCAGGACTGAGGCTGCCCTCGCTCGGCCTCCTCCGCGCGCCCCCTCTGCGTGCCGTCGCCTCCCCGTTCAGGGGAAAGGCTGAAGTGTTCGCAGCCGGAGCGAGCGCCTCCTGGCCGCCGGCCTGCTTTGCACACACTGGCGGAACGAGTCCCCTCGCCTCTCCTCCAAGGAGCCAGCGTAGCAGCGTGCAGGCCTCCTCCTCTCCATTTTACCCTCACAACAACCCTGTGAGGTAGGCTAGGTTGCATGTTGGTGACCGTCACTCAGTGGTTTTCATAGCTGAGTTGCACAAGAGCCAGGGTTCGAGTCCCAGCCAGTGCTATAACCACTATGCAACACTATACCACAGTGTGAGTCAATAGGTACACACCCATTTCTGAACAGCATATGACCGTAGCATAAGGGGAGCTCACATTGCTGGCGTGGAGAGGGAGGCTTTTACTGCTGAAGGGCTCTGTGTTGCTCAAAGGCTTGCAGATTCTGATGCAAGCTCCAGTTGGCCCCCGATGAGCAGCAAGACCTGCAGGAAAGTCCCTTCAAACGCTTCCCATGGGAAATGAGCAGACCGCGTCCATCTTCTCTTCCAGGCTGGAACGAATTGCTGATTGCCTCTTTTTCCCATCGCTCAGTTTCCGTGCAGGACGGCATCCTCTTGGCCACCGGCTTGCATGTGCAGCGGAGCAGCGCCCACAGCGCCGGCGTGGGCTCCATTTTCGACAGGCATGTTCTGACTTCACCCTTGGACCTTCCTGCTGGGAGTGTCGGTGCATGAAAAGCTCCGCTGGGGAGGCGAACCCTTGACACACTGTGGGGAAGCGGAGCCTGTCCGGGGGGCGGGCTGGCGGCAAGCGAGCGGGGCGCATTTCCCTGCCCGGCTGCGGGCCTCCCGTGCCCCTTCTTGCCTGCGAGGCGGCTTCCAGGCTCACTCGCCGGGCCCGGATCGCGTGCACCGGCCTTCGTGCTCGGGGGCTGCCCGCCCTCGGCCTCCTCCCAGGCTGCCCTCCGGGCTGCTTTGGGGGCACCGGAACCGCTGTCACCCTGCTTATTGCCAGCTCTGCAAGCGAAGGCCCGTGCCGTGCCGTGGCCAAGAGCGCGGGGCAGGGACGTGGGCGATCCGGGTTCAGGTGGAGCCGACTGGTGGCTCTGGGCCAGTCAGGGACTCTCAGCCCGGCCTACCTCCCTGGACTGCTGTTGTGGGGATAAGCTGGAGAGCAGCAGCAGGAGGAGGATGCCAGCCGCTCTGAGGCCGTGAAAGAAAGAAAGAAAGAAAGAAAGAAAGAAAGAAAGAAAGAAAGAAAGAAAGAAAGAAAGAGGCATATAAATCTAAATACATAAATAAATAAATGTGAAGACACCGTTTGGTCTGTCTTCAAAATAAATGCCCAGTGAGAAGCAGCGGGGCCACTGCTTATTGTATTCTAGTCCGCCTTCCCTCCCTTTGCAAGGACCCGGGAGTGGCTGGCAGAGTGTCCCTGCTCTCCTTTTCATCCTCACGACGACAACCCTGCGTGGTAGGCTGGCCTGAGAGCACGCGGCTTTCCCACAGGCACCAGTGGGCGCCATGGTTGTGCGGCGACAAGAACCTGGGTCACGCTCTCTCACTGCTGCCATTTCTATGGAAACGAAGGGGCGGGCAGGCTCCAGTCACTTCGATGGCTCAAAAGGTTTCATTCAGCCTGACATGGCCGTAATCATTTTTCATTTACGTAATTATACTGCGAATATTTTATCGTTTTAAAAACGTATGTCTGGAAAAGCATTTTGACACTATCTAACGATCAGTTAAACAAGGAATTTATTTTTCTTGCACAATATGGAAGATAAAATAGTGCCCTGTGGAAAACATGTAACTATTTTATATTGGGCTGGGATCGGATCTACCGCACAGCACAAGCTGCTCCCTCTGCATCCGTGGGCGTCAGGCACTCCTGTCCTGCTTGGTACGGCCAGACTTCCCTGGGGTGAGAAAAGATGGGGGTGAATCCAGGGCGGCAGGGTAGGACGAAGGGGATGCGTGCCCGAAAAAAGCGAGTGGACGCCGCGGGGCTACCCCCGGCTGAGCCCCCCGTTGCCCCTGTCTCTGGGTACAGGGTCCTCACGGAGCTGGTCTCCAAAATGAAAGATATGCAGATGGACAAATCGGAGCTGGGCTGCCTGCGAGCCATCGTCCTGTTCAACCCAGGTAAGCCCCAATGGCTGTGGAAGACGGGCCCCGACCGCGCGGTCCTGATGCTGCGCCCCGGGAGCGGCCGGCCCCGCGTCTGCAGAGCAGCCTGTTTGCAGCTGGCACAGGCGGCCAGCCCCAGGGCGCCCTCAGGCCATGGCCAGCCCCTTGTGGCCCGCTTCTTTGGACGGCCAAGCTTCCCCGCACTCACCTGGGTGGCCCCGACTTGGTTGCGTGGCTGCCAGAAGCAGGGGCAGGAAAGTCCTGAGGTGCGGCTCAGAGGGAGGGGACCCGGAGAGGGCATGGAGGAGAACCCCTGGCGGCACGCAAGGCGGTTGGGTTCATGTGCCAGGCTCCTCTTGGCGCAAGGGGGCTCCTCACAGGTAGCGTGTCCTAGCCAGGGAAGGAATTTCTCACGGGAACCAGACCTTCTTCAGGGAGAAGCCTGAGCCGAGCTGGCAACTCCTCCGCTGCATCAGCGGTTTGCCGCCTCCGCTAAGCAGCTGCTCTGCTTTCCTTCGATTCTTCTTTGAGCTTAGGAGAGTCTTTTCTGTTCTTCACGTCCTTTGCCAACCTCAGCTCATTCTGGGCTCGGTCCTCCGAGCAGCACCCCTGCGCTTCCGGACTGCTGGCTGCCGCATTCCTTTCGTGACCTGTGCCCTCCGCTTCTTTGACGGGCCCTTTTCAATGGTCAGCCGATCTCCATACTTCTTGCGCAGCCCCCACGGTTTCTTCCGTCACCCCCCTCTTACCCTCACCTGGGTTGTCCCTGACTGCACCTTGTGGCTCTTCCACCCAGTTCTCAGCTTCCAGCGTGCGGCGACAATCCCTGGGGCGCCACGTTTGGTTCTGCACCCGGCTAGCTGGCGATGGGCTGTTGAGCGTGGTTTTAACCCCCGCTCTCTCCCCACAGATGCCAAGGGCCTGTCCAGCCCGTCAGAGGTAGAGTCCCTCCGGGAGAAAGTTTACGCTGCCTTGGAGGCCTATACCAAGCAGAAGTATCCCGAGCAACCCGGCAGGTAAACGGATCTGCTCCGTGGCAGGGGGGCGCCTGGAGGTGTGGAGCAGCGCTGGAGGCAGGGCTGCAGCAGAGTTGCTCAGAGCCGGCTCCGGGGTGCCCGGGCCGTGGCTGCGGAGGGCTTGCGGCCGCTGAATCAGAGCTCTCCAGAGGAAGAGCAGTGCCCAAACAAGATGAGCCGCGGCCTTTATTTTTCCGATCCTTCTGTCCCAAGCGGCACTGCTTGCTGCGCATTTAGCTCAGGACGACCAAACCTTGTTGGGCTCCTTAAAGCAACCCTGTGAGGGAGGGGAGACTGAAAGTGGCTGAAGCGAGCTTGCTAGGCAGGCCTGGCCCAGGGCTCCTTGGTCAAGAGCAGCGCTCCAGCCACCCCGTTTCGCAGAGCCGGGTGGCGGGGCTGTCCAGACGCCCGCGAGCCCGTCTCTGAAGGAAGCGCTGCCCGTCCATCCTTACGAACAGGCGGGCCCTGCGCCTCCTCGCAGGTCTGCACTGGTCCCCATTTCCCTCCGAGAAAGAGATCGCGGCAAGGCTTGCCCTGCTTGCACGGGACACTAGATTTCGCACGGGAAACAGAATCTCCGTGAGGATGCCGACCAGCGCTCCATATTTGCACCTGTGCTGTGGACGCTTTCCTCCAGACTGGCTTGAGCTACGCCACAGCCACCCACCTCCTCGTAGGAATTCGGTGCGCTTTTGCCTCTGGCAGAGCCAACGGCCCCAGGGCCGAGCTTCTGGAGAGGCAAGCAGGGAGGGTGGAGCAGCCCGGGGGATTCCTGCAGGGGGCGCCCCCAGGCTGGGCGGGCGCCCCCCTCCTCGTGCCGCAGAGCGTCTTCCTTGCCCGATCCTGCCATCTGCTGGTGCATCGCAGGAGGGCTGCAAAGGGAAAACCGCGCTGGGTCCGTGCTGGCCAGGCAGACGATCCCCTCCTGGCAGCGCCGGAGTCGCCTGGCTTTTTCTGGGTGCCTGCAGCTGCGGAGCGACGGCCTTTCTCAGGCAGGGCGGAACCCTCCGCGATGTCGGCCAACGCGCCGGGTGGTGTGGGGCGGGGGGCGGGCGACCACGTTGGCTTTCCCCCTTAATGGCAAAGCCTTTCAGGCTTCTTGTGAAGTGCGGCCCCTGGGTCAGGGAACAAACTCCGTGCAAGCGATTTTGTGGGGGAAGAGATGGCTCCTTTTACTGGTTTACTTCTTTCAAGATTGCTTTAAACGGATTACTGCTTTTCAAAGCACCAGTGTCCACAAAACAATGTGCGATAAAATCATGATGCAAAAAAGAGCGCATTGGGGCTTAAAAACGAGCCGCTGCTTCCACGTCGCGAAGGGGCTCAGAGAACCGGCCGCAGTTTGCAAGCGAGCGGGTTCCTTTCTGAGATGCTTTGCAGAAATGGGATTCATTGGCCTTGTCAGCACCTGGCTCATGCAAGGTGCTCCACACAGTGAACGCACAACATATTTTGACCGCTGCACAAAAGTAAACAAAGCCAAGCCTGCACGTGTGGGTTGCACGAGAGCCCCCTCCCTGCGCTGGCGCTTGGGAGAAGCGTTGGCGGTGCTCAGGGTCGCGAGGCTGCCTGAGCGAGTCCGGGTCCGGCAGCACTGGCCTGCCCTCCCCCGCTGAGCCGTCTCCCTCTCGCGCTCTCCAGCCGGAGTGGGGACTGCGGGCAACTGGCCACTTCCCAGCCTGGCCTGGCCTGGCCGCAGATCCAGCTGCAGATGCCCGGCACTCCCGGAATTCGGGCACAGCAGGCCTTCTGCCCTTCTGCTCCCCGCAGGTTCGCCAAGCTGCTGCTGCGGCTGCCCGCCCTGCGGTCCATCGGGCTGAAGTGCCTGGAGCACCTCTTCTTCTTCAAGCTCATCGGGGACACCCCCATCGACACCTTCCTCATGGAGATGCTGGAGGCGCCCCTGCAGATCACGTGACCGGCAGGATGCTGGGGGGTGCCCGGCGTGGAGGGCCTCCGCTTGGGGCACTGCTGTCCCCCTCCGCCCGCGCTTTTTCCTTCTCCTGTCCTTCCGCGCGGGATACAGTCAAGGGCTCTGCTGACGACTCGCTTCTGCAGGGGGGGATTCTGCGCCGGTGCGTAATTGTTAGTTTGCCCCTACCTGGCAGTGAAGGGGGGCGAGGCGACCTTGTAGCTGGTCAAAAAAAAGTGCCACCTCTATAAATAATTGAGCTTAAATTATTTTTTCACTTTCAAATAAAATAATATATAAGCGATCGGTGCAGAGTTCCTGTTGCTTCTTTTGGGGTTCCTTCTGACAGGACATTCTGACAGGAGTAAGTTTGGGAGCAGGTGAGGGGCTCATCGCGTGCTCCTCTGTCGCCTGCATGCCTCTCACGCCCGCTTGGCTGTGTGTCCGTGGCCTTGCTTCCGTCTCCAGGTGCGTACAGATAGTTGTGTGTCTCTGTGGTGCCACCACGGCCCGTGCACATGCACTGGGTATGCTACCAAACCAATAGGGCTCCAGGGTAGGAGTTTTAAAAAAAGGGAATACCTCATTTCTAGGAGGAATATTAGTTAATGCTTGTAAACACAAGCTGTCATAAATCTAATTTTATATCATTACGGAAAACGTACTTTAAATTATTCACTTGTTCAGTGCAAGCAGATGAGCCAGATGTGATTATTTTGTGTACGCTTTCCTTGTTTTACTCTTTTATTTTGTTTAATGGCCGTGCCGTGCGAGGAAATAGGCGAAGTGGTGGCTGTGCTGGTGGGGCTGCTGGCAGGAGGCGCCTGCGCCGCACGCTCCCATCCTTTTCCTGGTCCATACAAAAACCTTCTCCTTTCTGTTCTGCCCCATCAAGCCTGGCAACAGCGCCGAGTAAGATGGAGGGCCTTGTGCGGATCATGCCCTTGTGGGGTTCTAGCCCTTGGACGTGGAGCCCTCTGGGCAAGGCATAGGCCCCCCCTCCAGTGAGGCTTGGGGTCCCCTGGCCATTTGGAGAGCTGCTGCCTGACGCCCCCATAACCTCGGGCCCTAAGGACGTGGCAAGGAGAGAGGCGGCCCAGGCTGCTGCCAGCCACCCTGCTAGCCACACGTGGCTCTCCGCGGAGCGGAGGGGGAGCCCAAGCGTGGAGAGGCGGGGTCTCCAGCAGCCAGCCGGCTGAAAGCGACACTCGGTGTGGGCTCTCCAACCCTCGAGGGTTGTGGGTGAAGGTGCCAGCCCCCTGGCGGCTGCGGGAGAAGGAGCGCCAGCGGAACAGGCTCCCTGGGAAGCATGGCTCGGCCTTCCCCATAAAGGGCCCTCGACACACCTGGCAGCAGCCGTCTGTCTCCTGGGGCTGCTGCATCCGCCTCGCAGGCACAGCCCCAAGGAGTGGGGGCGGCCATGGGGCCCCCGGCGCACACCGCCATCGCCTGCCTGCACCTGGGGCAGCCGCGGGTCAAAGCGGCCCGCCTGCTCAGTCCTGCTGACCTTTAAAACCTTACGGCTGGGGGACAAGGTGCCAGGGAAGACGCAGTGCACATGTGAGGACTTACCCAGAGACAATTTGCATTTTGAAATAAAAATCAAGAACAGAGAGTAGGAATTAGGAGCTGACTTGCAAGGAGATGGTACAAAGCAGTTTCCGGGAGGAGCTATGAGCCACTGATGCAAAATCGTTGGACGACAATGTTTGCGAATGGCGCAAAACTACCGCAATCCGCGGTACTGCCAAACCCGGTTCCGCTGTGCACCTTGGAACCAAACAGTCCATTTCATCTCACAAGGTTTCGCGCTGCAGCTTCCAGCAGCCCGGCTGGCACACGCCTGCGGACCGAGCCACCCACTCCCCCTCCTGCGAGGACCAGGTTACCTTCCGCCTGGGAACGGAGGACTCTGCCCAAGGCTACTTCCCCAAACGAAGGAAAACAGAAGGCCTCTCGATTCGGCATCAGGCTTCCCCTTGCTCAGCAAACTGGAGGCAGATGCCGCAAGAGTGAGACATGAAGCTGCTGTATCCTTTAAAAGAAACGTGTATCTTTCTGAATCCAGTGCTGGCAGATATTTTGATTATGGGTGCACGTGCTTAATTTAACATGTGTTACTTTGCTATTTCTGCTTTTGCAATATTTGCAGTTAGTTGTGGGTGGGACCTGGCTTTAGCCATATTAGAGAGGCCCATGGAATCTGTGGGGCTAAAGGGAGGCGTGGCTAACGCAGCATGGCCAAGCCGGGATCTGGTCCCGAGGCCCGGCGCGCACCATTGCGACAGCAGGAAGAAAGCGCTGCGGCTGGCGAGCGCCACGGTGGGGGCGGCCACATCGCCCTCATCGCCTCGGCCGGCCGTTTGCGGCGTCCACTGGCCGCGGCCGGCGTGGCTTCTTTGGCGTGGGCAGCAGCCCTCAAAGGATCCACGGCCATTGTAAATTATTGGAGGCTACGGGGCTCAGCTCCCAAGCGATCTGTGCTTCCCGGCCGCACCAGGGAAGGTTCCTGGGGAAATGCAGCCGCATCCACCTGGCATCACGGCGAGCGGACGCGGGTGGGTCTGGCCAGTTTGGGGAGAGCTGTAGGAAGGAGTTCCTGCAGCACCCACCAGGGGGCACCCGATGCCGTGCCTTTCCCTGGGACCCCTCAGGGGCGTGGAAACCGAGCGATCCTCCGCCGCTGACTGGGCACCGCGAGACAAACCTTCTCCCCGACTCGTGATGCAGCCCGAGGCAGACATGGGGGATGCGCAGCCCTCCCGACGGGGGGCCACAGCAGCTGGCACACCTCATCCCGGGCCCTTTTGGCTCAAGCTGATGGGAGCTGTAGGCCAACGCCACATGCGGCCCAGCCCTGATCTAGCTCCACCTCTGTGCCCAGGTGGCACCAGATCAGCACACCTGTGAGCCAGCACTGGCGCCCCCTAAGGTGTCATGAAAGACCCGCCTGCTGGGATGCCAAAGGCGGGCCCCCGGGCCCTTTGCAGCAAAGCATGAGCTCCGGGGGGGGGGGGTCCCTGCAGACTTTTGCCTTCCCCCTTCCTGCCGCCATGGGGGGGGGGCGGTTTGCCCACGGCCGTTGCAGGTGCGGAACGGCCCAGCTGGGCTCTTGCTCCAGGCGCAGGGCGTTCCGCCAGCCCCGCACGGCTGGGAAGGCACAGAGCTGTGGGCGCGCCCAGGGAAACCCAGCTTTTATATCCGTCTCAGTCTGCTTTTATTCATTCGCATGCCTGCATCACCCATCGCTAAAACTCATGCAGTATAAAAACACAGGCATGAAATCTGAAACCATTCAAATGTCACCAGAATAAACCCGGGGAACAGCAACTGCGCAAGGAACGTCCACACGCACTAAAAGCCCGAAAGCCGCGGGAAGGGAGCGGGCAGGGGTCTGCCTGTGAGAACGGACGCACACCGCCCCCGGGCTGTGAGGCAGGGAGGCGGCGGGCGGGCGAGCGAGCCAAGGGCCACGCAGCGTTTGGTAAGAAGCGAGTGCCTGGCTGTTGCCGAAGACGGCAGCTCCTTCTCTCGCAGTCCCGAGGGCTCGTCCTCCGCGGGCCCTCCTCGCCCCACAGCCCCTTCTCCGAGGCTCGGCTCGGCTCGGGCTTCCCTGGGGTGGCACCGCGGGAGGCAGGCGGCTTTGGTGGGAAGGCAGCGTGCGTGGCATGCGGTGAGGAAGACCATCGACCCGTGTGCGAAGGCCGCTTTCTCTGAGCCACCAGCGCTAGTAATAGGCCGGTCCTGCCGTCCGCTTCCCGGGGCGCCGGGGGTCGCGCGTCTGCAAAGGCGACTCTGCCAAGCCTCTGCGGAGTCCGCGCGGGGCCCGGCGATCCGGCTAAGCCAGCTTGCGCGCTGCTTCAAGGCAGCCCGAATCCTCACAGCTGCGCCGGCGACGGGGCTGCCAACTTGCGCTCGCTGCGCCCGGTGCTGGCGCTTCGGGGGCGGGGCGGGGCGGGGGGCTTGTGGCGCCGCATCCTTTCCGCCTCACGGTTGACAACCGAGGAGGGGCGGGCGAGTGTCCCTAAGGCGCCTTTCCCTCCCGGGAGAGGCCGAGGCGTGCGCGCCGCGACCCTGCGGAAATCGCCAGCCCCGCATCCGCCAGGGCGGCCTGGCTCCGGCAGCACGCCTCTCGGGGGCGCGGGCTCCGGGCGGAAAGCGGGGCTGTCTCGGCCGCCCTCGGCGCACGCGGGCCGGGCAAGGGTGCCTGGTCCCGCCGCTCGCCCATCGCTCCGGGCCAGCTGCGAAGGGAAGGGCGGCTCGCGGGGCACGGCGGGCGCAGCCCGAGGCACCCGCGGCCGGCCGGTTCTGGCGCGGCATGCGGAGCGGGCCGGGAAGCGCACACCGGAGGGCAGGCCGGAGCAAGGCGCCGCGCGGCTCGGTCTCTGCCAAAGCCGCCCGGCTCCCCTCGGTCGGCTCCCCTCCCACGCCACACGAGAACCGCCGGGAGGGGGCGCGTCCCCACACGGAGCGGGAAGGCGCGGGCCGGTGGATCTTTCTGCTCCGAGGGGCTTCTGCCCAGACAAGCAGCCGCGGCGCCCTGCCAGGCAGAGGCGTAGGAGGGCCCGCCCGCATGCTCTCCCTCGCTGTGGCTCAGGATCGAGGCCAGAGGCTGGGCCAGCGCAGCCCACGCGCCGCCCCTGGGAGAGCGCCGGCCGCGAATCGCCCGCGGAGGCTCGGACGGGCGGCGGGCCGGGCTGCACGCTGCGCTCCGGCTCGCCTCGTGTCCGGCGTTCGGCCTGGATCTGCCCCACGCGTGTGCACCTCCTCGCCCGAGACGAGTGCAGCTTGGACCTGCGGGGCGCCTTCCAGGGAGCCGGGCCTGGGAAAGCCCGCGCGGGGCGTTCGCGCTTCCTGCGCCCCGGGACGGGCTGCGCGACCCTGGTTGGGGCCAGCCCTGGACGAGGCCGCAGCGCGTCGGGGGCCCAAGGAAGCCTCACAAGGGCCGCGGCTGCCCAGGGAGCGCGGCTTGCGCGGGGCGCGGAAGGGGCCGGGGTCCTCTTTCGCCGCCTCCGGTTCCCTGGTGAAGGCCCTGGGGGCTGCTCTCGAGGGGGCCGTGGCCTGAGCGCTGCTTGCCGCAGAGGCTGCGCCTGCCTCGGGCAAGGCCCCGCTCGCCGCTTCCTCCCGGCAACTCAGATAAATGTGCCGCGGCGGCGGGCGGGGACCGGCCACGGCTGCCCCTCGACCCAATGTCGCGCGTGCGGAAAGCGCGGCGAGAAGTTCCGTCGAGGAGCCGGAGCGCGCCCTAACCTTCGGTGCTCACCTGCTCCCGCTGCCCCTCCCGCCTGACGGGCCAGCGCGTCTCCGCCGCGGGGCCCTCGGGCGGCTCGCGTCCCCCGCCGGCGCGGGTTCACGGGCGGGGCGGGCGGGGCGGGGCGGGATGAGGCTCGCACGTGGGGGAGGAAGCCTGCCTCCTCCTGCACGGGGGCTCGCCCGGCGGGGAGGGCGCATAGCCGCGCAGCCGGGCCAGAGGGCAGGACGGCCGGCCGCCGGCTCGGCGCGGGGAAGCGCGGCATGCCCTCGCCGGCGGCTCGGCGGGGCCCGGCTCAGGGGCGCGCGGCGGGCACGGGGCGGCGGTCCGTCCCGCGCGGCTGACGCCCGCCGGGCTCGGCGCGCCTCTGCCGCGGCTCCAGGCGAGCGCTGCCCCGAAGGCAGGCCTCCTCCGCCCGCCGCCCCCGCGCTCGCGCCAGGTGAGTGCGCCCCGCGCTCCGGCCTTCCTCGGGCGGCCTTTCGCCGGCTGCACGCGGCGTGCGCCCAGGACGCCCGGGAGGGCCAGGGGCAGCGCCGCGCGAACCGCTCGGGCGCGGGGCGGGCTCCGAGCGCTCGGCCTGCCCCGCCGCCGCTCCCGGCTTCGGCCTGGGAACCGCGCACTCGCCCGGGCGCCGGGCGGCCGCGCCTTTTCGGGCCGCCACTGCTGGGGCGGGAGCGGCGCTGACCGCGCCTGGGGATCCCGGGCACAGGCCGAGGCACCGCCGGGCTCCCGCGCCCTCACGCGACGGCGCCGCTCTCCTCCCGCTGTTTCCCAGCTGCGCCGACCCGCCGCCCGCCCGCCGCGGGCCATGCTGGACGGCCCGAGAATGGAGGAGCGGCCGCCGCACGCACTGGAGACGCCGCCGCCGCGACCGGCCTCCTGCGCTCTGCTGGGTAAGTGCGAGCCGCGCCCGCGCGGCCCCTCCTCGGCCGGCCCGCTTTGGGGGCGCACCTGCGCCCGGCCCCTCGGCGCAGCCCAGTCCGTGGCCCAGTCGCCCGACCCGCCCCCGCAGCCCCCGAGAGGAGCCGTTTGGTGTGGGCCGCGCGAGAGGAACGCGGCGCGCTCGGCCCACGGGACCCTCGGCGTTCCCAGCGCCCAGGGCCCCAGTGGCTCCAGGGGAGAACCGCAACGAGCAAAGCTGCCCGCTTCGGGGACGACGTGTGTCCCGAACGCCTTCGAGAAGGAACGGGGGACACGGGGAGGAGGAGAGGAGAGGAGAGGAGAGGGACGGGACCTGAACGGAAAGCCGACGGCAGTGCGCGAGGGACGGCTGCTGTTGGCGCTGTTACCAAGGAGAGTTATGGGGGAAATCAGTATTTGTATGTCGGGACGCTCGGGAATCTCGCCACGCGTCCTCCGTCCTCGTCGGGAAGCACGAAGATCGAAGTACATGCCCCAGCTAGCAAAGATCTGCATCGCATAACGTCATTTGAGAAATAACGGTTCTTGAACCCAAATGACGGAAAAGTGACTTTCGTTTCTGAAACGTGTCACATTTTCCTTTCTATCACGGTTAGGCTTTTTTTATTGGGGAGGGGGGGAGGCTGTCGGCAACATAGACAAAAGTTAATTAAAATAGTTCGAATCGAAGTACTGAAACAGGAAGAGTTTACTCCGAAGTCCGGGCAATTCTCCACTAGAATTGTTGCAATTATAAATGTTAAATAAATAAATTGTTGCAGATTATGAAGTAATAAAAGGCAGGGATTCCGGATCTGCGCGGCTTGGATCGCGCTGGATCGCGGCCGCTTGCCGTGGGTGCCGCTGCGGCGGCCCCGGGACCACCTTCCCCGAGCGCCCCCGTCTTCCCCAGCCCCGGCCCACCCGGCCGCGCGAGGCTCCGGGCGCGCGTTCACACGGGACTGCAGGTGCAGGTGGACCTACGAAAATGTCCCGTTGAGAAAAATAGTCTTTGGGGCCAGATCGCGGTCCTCCCCACCTGCCGCGCAGCGGAATTCCCGAGTCCGGAACGGCGTCCGCACGTTCTGTTTAGACGCGGGAGCGCCCCGGAACGCGGCGGGCGGGATGCTTCGCTGGGGTCCCAACCCTCCCGCGACGGGTCCCTCGGCGCCAGCCCTGCCGCCTCCCCGGGAGTCGCCCCGTCCAGCCTGTCCTCCTCCGGCCGGAGGGCCCGCTCAGCTGCCCCGGCCGGCGCGCACGGCGGTCCCCGCGGCTCGCGGACGCGCCTTTGCGACCGTGGCGGGTGCGAGGCCTCGGAGAGCACGGCTTGCGTGCGCCCGCCGCGAGGTTGCGGCGCCGCTCTGCTCCGGGGCGCGGGAGCGCTCGCTGCGCCGGCCGCTCTCCGGGGAGGGAGGAGCCGCCGGTGCCGGTGGCCGGGAGGCGGGCCGCCGCGAGAGGTCCCGGCGCGTGGAGGGCCTTGCGGGACCCGAGGGACGGGACACTCCGCGCGCCCAGGCCTGCTCCGGCGGCGCCTAGAGGAGCGCGGGGCAGTGGGGGCGGCCCGTTCGGTCTGGCCCGAGAGGCCTCTGGAAGACGCTTGGCGGCTCCGCGCCGGGACCCCGCTTGCGGCCGGGGGGGGGGGGCGGGACCCGGGGCTGCCCGGCGCGGGGCGGGGGAACACGGGAGGGGTTGCCTCCGCGGCGCGGACCTCCTTCCCGAGGGGAAGCCCGGCCTGGGCACGGTTCCCCCCACGGGAGCCCGTCCGTCGGGGGCCCGGCCGCTCGCTCAGCAGGCGGCGCTGCCCGCGCCTCTCCGGGGCGAAGGCGCCAGTCCGCGCGGCGGCGTCGAGCGAGCCCGCCCGCCGGTGGCTGCCTGGGCCTCGCCGCCCCGCGCCCCCGGCCAGCGTCTCCGGCGGGGCGGGCGGAGGGCCCGGTGTCCGCGGCGGAGGCTTGCGTGCCCGCGCCGGCGGCCCCCCGAGGGTGCTCGGCGCGGGGAGCGCCCCGACAGCCGGGCCGGGCCGGGCCTCCCGCGCGGGGCGGCGAGGCTGCTGCGCGCCGGGGCTGACGCGGCGCTGCTCGTTGCAGGGGCAGCGGCGCGGCCGCGCTCGCGGTGCGCGGGCTGCGGCGGCGTCATCGCGGAGCGCTTCCTGCTGCGCCTCGACGACGGCCTGTGGCACGAACGGTGCGTGCGCTGCGCCGCCTGCCTGGAGCCCCTCGAGAGCCGCTGCTTCCTGCGCGACCAGAAGCTCTACTGCCGGCGCCACTACGAGAAGTAAGTCGGCGCGCCGCGGCCCGATCCCGAGCGCGGCTGCCCCGGGAGGGGCCCTCCCAGCGGAGAACGCTTCCTGTTGCCCTGGCGGGAGCCTCCCTCCCTTGCTCGTGCCACTGAAGTGGGGGACACAATTCTGGGGTAGCAGCGCCTGCCCCCCGCCCCACATACAGATTTATACGTGTGTGTTTAAGCCCGGAAAAGGGCGGGATGCGCGGAGCTGCGAGCGCCAGCAGCAGCCGCAGCAGCACGTTCAGCCCTGGGAGGTGGCGGGGGGGGGGGTTCCTCCCTTCCTGGGACAGGCAGCAAATGCCGCAGCTAGGAGGTTTCTTCCAATTCCCACGTATCCGAGTTGCTCTCAGCACCATGCTTGTCTGTGCAGGAGCTCCGCAGGGTTAAAATACCCCGCCGCCCCCCGCAGCCAAGGGGCACCACCGGGCATTGGAGCTTCCCCGGCGGAGCAGCTCTTTGTCTAGGCCCCGTTCAGGTCCCCTCCGCCGGTGGCCATCGCTGGATCTGTGGCAGCAGATTCCATCAGGCGCCATCCGAGGCCGGTTTGGACCAACAAGGGCCTCGGCCAGCTGCGCACGCAGGGAGCTGTGGCCCTTTTCCGGCACAGGCTTGTGCTATGAATGCCTCCAACACTGTGCGAACCCGCGTCTAGTCGGAGGGCCGCTCCGCAGTTAAGGAAGCTGAATTCCGCAGGGCTCTTTCAACTTTAGGAAGAGAGAGCTGGTTCTTTTGCTCTTGAATGGAGGGCTTTGAAGTTATTCATCTAGTCAGCCTTTCTGGGGGCTCCCTCTCAGCCTGCTAGCAGCCCGGTTCTGCCCTGCAAACGCTCTCTGAGCAGTTTTGTCAGAGTTGTACCCGTGCATCTGACACGCTCCAGTTCCGTAATTGCCACCACCAAATGGAGTGTACACCTACCACACCCAGCCTCGTTTTCGGAGGGAGAAGGAGCGTGTGTTGCTCTGTTCCTCTGTCCCCCTGAAGCTGCGAATTGCACCTTCGCCCCAGCATGTCCTGGGCAGTGTGGAGGTTATCCTGCCGGTGTGTGTGATTTTACCAGCATTTGGCATAGTTCTATCCAATGTACACAAATCTGTAAGCAATGGAAAGGTAGCTTGTTTTGTGAACTGGCATTTGCCTTGTGTCAAAAAACCTACGTCCATAAGCAAGGTCGTTGACTGTGTAGCAGAGAAGTTAATGTAATTTGGCTTGCTAAGGAGTTGCATGTACGTAACTGCCTATGTTAATATATATTTTTTGCTTTAGACTATGAGATGGGCCAGTTTTAGATTATGTATTGTTTTATATTGTATTTTTTAAATATGTTGTTAGCCGCCCCGAGGCTTGTTTGCAAGGGGGCGGCATATAACTTGGTAAAATAAACAAACGGGAAACTTGGCCTGCTCTCAGGCAGAAAAGGTTCGCTCAGGAAGGACTGGTCTTCCTGTTCCTTTCAGTCCGAGCGCCCCTGCAGTGCCAGATGGAGCAGGTGCTGCTTAAGAGCGCAGGGGAACATCCCTTACTTGCAGGGCCTCTTACAGACAAGGGCAACTGGTCTGTGCTCACATCCTCAAAGTGCAACGGCAGACAGACACCTGCTTCTCGCTGGGTCGCCGAGCCGAGTATGTCTGGGAAGAAGAAAACCAGTGCGGGTTTTGTATAATCAGACAAACCAAAGCACTAGACTTAAGGACATGGTTGGTAAACATTATTCCAGCTTAAATAATTTGGGCTATTATATTATAATATTGCTATTGTAATTTTTGTCTGCTTTCTTTGCCTACAAGTTGCAGTGTTGCATTGATTACAATGCAAATTTTCTGTGTTGCGCAAGGAAAACAGTTTTTTCCTGCTCATGCTTTTGGCAAAACTGGTCCTCTCTTTGGACTTTTTAGCTGATTTTTCTTAGAATGATGAAGAACTAGTGTGACTAGTTGCCGCGATGGAGACCTTCATGTTTGTAATTATCCCGCTGTGTGCCAATTGGCTGGCCCAAGGCATTTTGCGGCAGGGGTAGAAAATCCAGATAGCATCATCTTTTTCACGAATCCAGGACGTTCTCCTGTGGGAGCTGAATTCAGATGCGCACTTCCTTTTCCAGGGGGCTTGTGGAGAGGCGCATCCTGTTAGGGGCTGCCTGCCTGCCTCACTCTGGCACTCCGGTGGGTGTCCAAATCCGCCTGCCTCAGCCCCGCTCCCCTTTCCCAATGTGATAAACTATAGCAGTTTTAGGAGAGTTCAAAGGGTTTCTCCTTACTGTGCAGGCAGACAGTAACATGCTCTCAATTATCTCTGTGAGGGAAACAAGCATCCGCTAGTTTTTTTATCTTGAAAATAAGACAGTTCATTTCTTTTTCTGACACAGTTTAAGAAACAGTTTGGTTCCTTATTGACCCCCGTGCCCCAACGGATGCAAAGTGAGCTGCTGGGGCACCCGCTCCCTCCCACAGCTGCCTGAAACACGCCGGTCTCTGCATGTTAGAAGCGGCTTCGGCAGCCTGTGAGCGTGGTGGTCATGGAGTGTCACATCGTGGATCGTTGTGCACCGCTCTGGGAGAGGAGGGCGTGCAGAGGGTGAGGAGTGCAATGAGAATGCCACACACACTGGCAGGGACCTGGCTGACAAGCTCCGTTCAGGATGACGTGCCAGCGTCTTTTGGCATGCAGAACACCAGCTCTGGGAGGGGACTGGTTTCAGAGGCTGGCATGGAGGAGCTGGCAGGGCCCCACGGCTCCCAGAGGGCCACCGCTTGCCCCTGGCAGCAGGCACCCAAGGGCCACGAGCAGCTCCGCAGAGGCCTGCCATCTCGCACGCCTTGCCTCGCCGGGGTCAAGGGGGCCACGCAGCTGCCGTGTGCAAGAGCCACGCGGAGCCAGGCTGAGAGCTGGAGCTGACTTTGAGTTGCCACCTGAATCAGTGTGACTTCAACAAGCGAAGGGAAGTTTTCACCAATGAAGCTGTGAGGTAGAATTTATTTTGAGACACATTTGGCTTAGCTCTGTTACTGTAATGAAGAGAAGGCAGGCAGGCAGGCACACGCACCGGTCAGCCAGGAGTTGCATTTTTTCTTCCTATGTTGGGGTACAATTCTCTCAGTTTCCCAAATACTGAAACTTCTGAGATAGGCTCAGGACTGCTTTGTCCACCGAGGATTAGTTGGAAGGAGCACTTTTCAGAGGTGCGGCTGACGGTGTTCACAGCAGAGAGGGGGAGAGAGTGCACGCATCCAGAACACGCAGCTGAAATGCCTGTTTTTTTGCACTGGGCAGTTGAAGGTTTTTAGTTGTGTTTATTTTGTTATATTTGGTTCAGTTTGGTTGAACAACAGATTGGGTGCCACCCAGAGAAAATAAAGCACCCAGCAAGCACATTAGCCCCCTCAGTTGCGGTTCTGCTGTTGGTCTTTTGCAGCTAAAACAACCATCTTGTGGCACCTTCACAAAATGGTTGTGGTGTGAGCTTGTTTAGCAGGTGCGTGAAGAGTTTTGCCTGGTGGGCAGTATCTGTCTGTCTATACGGGGCTGGCGGGCGGGGGGTGGGGGGCAGAGAGAGAGAGATGCTTAAAGGCTGCGACGTATTAGAGGTATTAGTTGTTTTTGTTTAGTCACTAAGTCATGTCCGACCCATTGCGACCCCGTGGACAACACTCCTCCAGGCCTTCCTGCCCTCCACCATCCCTGGAGTCCACCCAAGCTCACGCTGACTGCTTCAGTGACTCCATCCAGCCACCTCGTCCTCTGCCATCCCCTTCTTCTTTTGCCCTCAATCCTTCCCAGCATCAGGCTCTTCTCCAGGGAGTCCTTCCTTCTCATTAGGTGGGCAGAGTATTTGAGTTTCACATTCAGGATCTGGCCTTCTAAAGAGCAGTAAGGGTTGATCTCCTCTAGGACTGACCGGTTTGATCGTCTTGCGGTCCAAGGGACACGCAGGAGTCTCCGCCAGCACCACAACTCAAAGGCCTCAATCCTTTTGCGCTCGGCCTTCCTTATGGTCCAGCTTTCACAGCCATACATTGCAACTGGGAAAACCATGGCCTTGACTATACGCACTTTTGTCGGCAGGGTGATGTCTCTGCTTTTTAGTCTGCTGTCTAGATTTGCCATAGCTTTCCTGTCTTTTGATGTCTTGACTGCGGTCCCCGTCTGCATGCAGCTGTGCTATTTCCCTGCGGGCTCGAATGCACCGAAGCCTTGGTCCAGCTGCTGAGGTGGACTACGGGGCCCAAGGCTGAGGCTGCAAGAAATCTTTGCCGTCTCCCAAAGATGCTGCTGCTTTGGTTGATGTCAGAGAGTTGGGTCACTGCGCCCACTGCCAGGAGGAGGCTGAGCTTGTGGGTCGGAGCAGGGGGTGTGGTGGCTGCCCCACTCCACACCTTGCGCATCCAGCCAGGTTGGCGAGGGCACCGGAGGGCTGTGCGTGTGCTTGGCCACTGAGGTCAGCCAGCGCTTCCAGTAGCAAGGGTGCCGGCACACAGTCGCATGCTTGCAGGGCACGCGTGGAGATGTGTGTCGGCAGCACTTCCAGTGGCGCTTTGGCAATTTGTGGAGGTTACAGCCATCAGCCATCTGAGGTTGGCAGGGTTGGGGTTAGACAGCGAGGTGTCCCGGCACGATTTGGACGGCTGGAATGCGTTTAGGATGCGCAGGAATGCTGAGCTGCACAGAAAAAGCGGCTCAAGGAGGGCTTTTTCAAAACCGCCCTCTTTTCAGTAGAACCTGAGCCCTATATTAGGGTTAGGGGTGTGCCCCAGGGTAGGGTTAGGCTTGGGAAAACGAGGTGTCCCGGCATTATTTTGATGGCTGGAATGTGCTTAGGATGGGCAGAAATGTTGAGCTGTGCAGAAAAGCTACTCAAGGAAAGCTTTTTCAAAATCGTATTATTTTCAATGGAACTTTAGCCCTATATTAGGGTTAGGGGAGTTCACCAGAGTAGGGTTAGGCCAGTGGTGGCGAACCTGTGGCATGTGTGCCACAGGAGGCCTGCAGAGCCCTCCCTTTCGGCACATGAGCCAAGTCGCCCCAGCAGCCGAGCATCGGATAACAGCGCACATAGGGGCCATGCGCCTGCTCGGAAAGGAATAGCAGCACCAGGCGAAGACGTCACGAGCCGCGACTCATGAGCCACAACTTGTCCAAGTTTTCACATGGCCAGTCTGTGAGCTGCCAAGGATGTATATATATTTGCTTGGACTGGCTGTGAGTTGCTTTTTCTAAACTAAAACCTCAGTATTCAGGTTTTATTGCATTGTTGGCACTTTGCGATAAATAAGTGAGTTTTGGGTTGCAGTTTGGGTACTCGGTCTGTAAAAGGTTCACCATCACTGACCTATTGTATGCACCATTTAATTTATTTTTGAATAGATAAATGGAATCCAAAAGAGGAAATGTTGCATGTGAGTTGTTAGTCCCAGTCCGTCCAATTACTTTAAAGTTCCTTTGGGAAAAGCAACCAGCCACTCAATGCCAGTTTTGTGTTTGCGATTCTCTTGGTGTTGCACCATCTTGATGAGGATTCGGAGGGGGTCTTTCTGGCCCCCTGCCTGCTCTGGCACTCCCCTCCTCTGCAGCTGAGGAGGACTGGGGGGTCCTTTCCTGTTGTCCATGAGCAGGCAGGCAAAATTTTATTCAGGTATGGCTTTGAATTGTGAGCCGACTCTGGGTTGGGTGCTGTTCTGATTCATTTGCTATATCTTTAAACGGTGCTTTAAAATATTGCTTCAGAAATAAATATATAAATATATATGGTTTTTATTTTCAAATACTGCCGTTCCTCCTCCTCTTCCTCCCTCCTCACCTTGAGTGCCTTTTCCTGGTAAAAAAGCAGAGCATAAATAAATACGCTGGAAGGGCCGCCTCTTTTAGACTTCCTCACAGATGATGCGCCATTCACGTTTCTCCCAAGGAAAACCTTGCTTTGATAATGAGAAATGAAATCTGGCATGGAGTGCTTCGGGGGGGAAACGAAAGGTGGCGGTGGTGGTGGTTTCTGTTACAAAGTAGTACAAGCTTTATGGAGACGATGGTTGGGATCACTTAAAAAAACCAATCCATGGTAGCAATTCTTGTTCTGCTGTGTGACTATGACCAGACTAAGAGACCGGAGAGGGAACCATGGTTTCTTGTTGGGCCATGAACTCTGGAAACTTTACACCATGGATTGTTGTTTTGTGTGAATCCAGAATGGTGGGTTGACCATGGATTGTTTGCCAGGCTGCAAGGCGGCATGCAGAAATGGCCAACAAAACCAGCCACCTGAGAGCACCATTAAGGCCTTTTGGATACAAAGAGGGTGCCATGAAGAAAGTAGGAAAGGAAAAACTCAGGGACCAGGTAGACAAGACACTCTTTCTTTGATTGCCTGCCAGACAGACCCTGGGTAGGGGCTTTCATCATGGGTGAATTGTGGTTTTTTGAAGTACGTGCAAAACAGGTTTCTATCTCTCTGTGGCTTCTTGGCATAGCTCAGTGGATACCGTTAAATGCAGCTGCCTGGGCTGGCTTCTGCCTTGATGACTTGCGCTTGAACTTCTCAAGGCATCTGCCTGTCTCCACTAGAAGCAACGTGCCGAGGATGGACTTTGATCTGATCCAGCCAAACACTGTGTATACTTGTCCCAAAAAATTGTAGAGGGGCATATGCAAAATCCTGTTTATCTGTGTATTTAAAATGTTGGCTTCCTTTAAAAGGTCTTTTCAAAGGAGCCTATCATATAAAACCCACTCCTGCAACAAACATCAAACATTTAAAAAGGTCAGTAATAATTATACCAACAACACAGAGTTCCAGTTTAGAAAATACTGAACCCCAGTAGGGAATAGCAGCTAACAACTCTCGGCAGCCTGACAGGACCCACTTAAGAAGAGGTTGAAGAAGACGGATGCTTCCCCAGGGCTTTCCTGGGGAGTTTCCTGGGGATGTGGCCCTGGCTCGCCCGACACGCCAGTCACACAGTTGCCGGCCATTTCCTCGAGAGCACCGGGCAACTGGGACATCGGCATCGGCGGTATCTGAGAGAGTAGGAACCACAGGTTGGGCACGCTCAGGCCTTAGCTTCCTAAGACAGACACTCTCTTGCTCGAAACATTCCTCATCAGTGGAATCAGAGTCGCTTCTTGGTTAGATGGGCTCACCAGGCATGATAGCGGAGGAAATGTAGCCAGTGGTAACAAAATTACACGGGTAATGTGAATGCGACGGCGCCTGGATAGCAGATGAAGAATCAGAGGGAAAACCGCAGCCTGCAGGATGCTAAAGAGGCAGGATCTTGTGGGATTACCGAATGAGAGACGAGGAATGGACAGACCATCTGGATTCCAGTTGAGTTTCCCGAGGCTTCTTAGCTGGCACCGCATCGCTTCATGGTGGATCTTACTCGGCAAGGCCGATGTGTTGTCTTTGGATCCTAAGGAGGAGGAGCAGCCAAGGCTGCAGGCCGGTGCACGCTGACCTGGGCGTTGCTGCTGTTTACTCCGGCGTAGACGGGCATCTCATTGCACTGTGAACACACAATGCGGAAGACCAAGCCGCTTTGCTGTTCTGTTGTGCTGTGTAGAAATGAGGTGGCCATTTTGACTGTGTGTGTCTGTCAGTGGGATTTAACGTATTCCTTTGGTCTTGCTTGGATGCGTGCGTATCCTCTTTTAATAGGTGTATTTTTATGAACAGTTGAAAAGGGTCGTTCTCTTTGGCAACAGAGGGTTGTGATGTCGGACTTGTATGTAATCTAGTGCAAGACACAGGAAAGGGAACGATCCAACAGAAAAGGGGGTGTGGGTAAGAGGGGAAGGGTTGGGACTAAAGGGGCACAGTTAGATGAAGAGAGGTTTGAATAGGGTCGGGCAGAGAGACAGTTTATGGTGACCAGATGAACAAGTGGGCTTTATTTATTTATCTTAAAATTTTGCACCCCGACCTTTACAGTGTCTCGGGGCGGCATGCCATGTGGGTGCCATCAAGAGGGGGCACGTTTGCGTACGGACCAGAAAGGCATGGAGCTGGCCCTCTTTCGGGGGGGGGGGTCATCTAAATCCTGCAGCTGAAGGGGACACAGAATAGCTGCTCCTCCCCACTCGGAGGAAGCTATTTTAGCAAGAGCAAATAATAGACCTGGATTTTTGCCACCCATCTCACCCCTAATTAAATTTGTGTCCAGTAATTATCATTTTATAGGAAAGATCAGATGTGATGGATACTTGGCAGCCTGAGAGGGGGCTTTCTCCAGTGGATGAACCACGCCAGCTGAACTGAGCGAGGCAAACCAAATATACCCGTCTACTGCCGCTTGTTACGAGGTGCAGTGCGCACCCCGGCCAGGACGGAGCTCTCTCCAGCACGCTGACATGTTGACCTAGAGTTAGCTGGGTGGGATTTTTAATTTCGCCTTGGCAGTGTCGAAGGAAAGGCGAGAAAGACATTGTTGCCCGGGACACGTGTGTCCTCGTCTCGGTATTAACGCGGGTTCTGTGTGGGCTCTTTAACAAACAAGCGACTTTCGAAATAGCGTCAAGGTGAAAGTATCAAGTCAGGAAGAGTCGGAATTGGAAGCTGAAGAACGGGCGACGTGCTTGAGTGTAGGGTAGCCGGCAATCGCATTATGCACGGGGCAGTTGTATGGCTCTGCTCATGGACCGCCACGGGGCGAGGGTGTCGGACTGGGGAATGCGGGTTCTAGACCCTGCACAGCTGTGATGCTCAGCGGGTGACTTTGGGCCAGTCACTTACTCCGCCCAGCCTACTTTGCAGGGTTGGTGTGAGAATAAAATAGAGCTCTGTAAGTGGCCTCGGATTTCTCACAAGAGGGAACAGGTGGGGTAGAAATGCAATGCACTAATCATAATTTTATTTTATGTATTTTATTATTATTTGGGGTTCTTGTATGCTGCCCCATTCGCATAAGCCTCGGGGTGGCTTCCAACAAATAAATAACAATACAATACATAAAAAACTGGAAACATCCAGGCAATAGTTTAAAACCAATAAATAAGTTAGCAATTAATTAAAATAACATTTAAATAAAAAGGTCTTGGCCTGGCGCCGAAAAGCAACTAACGACGGCGCCAGGCGGACCTCTCTGGGGAGTGCATTCCATAGTCGGGGCGCCACCGCAGAGAAGGCCCTGCTCCGGGTACTCACCCTCCTCATATCCTTCACAGAGGGCTCCCGGAGAGGGGCCTCCTCTGCCGATCTCAGGGGGCGGGAGGGCACATATGGACGCAGGCGCTCCCTTAGATGAAGAAGAGGGCAGTGTGTGCGTGTGCGGAGTGGGTTCATCTTGCAACTTCATGCGGGATAGCCACAATCCCAGCCAATGGAACAGGTGTGGCGGGATGAACACCGCCGTGAGTGGCCGCATGAGCCAAGGGGGTGTGCAGGGGACGCACGCAGGGGCTCCCGGGCAGCGCCGCTTGCTTGCCTTCTGCGGAGCCGAGCAGCGCCCAGGCCGCCCGCCTCTCGCTGCAGCCCCGCTTGGGCAAAGGGCCCTGTGCCCTGCGCTTGGCCTCACTGATGGGACCCTGGTCTACAGTATTGTGTGAATGCCTGCTCTTTCCCAAGGCACGTCTTTCGGATTGCTGCCCTGGAAGGGCGATGCCTGCGGCCGGGTTCCTCAGGCAGGGCTCAGAGGCCATTCCTGCGTCGTGAGCAGGAGAGGAAGAGGGGGCAGGTCATCCAAACAGGCTTTGAAGAGCACCTTAAATCACAGAACCTTCCCTTTCCGTCCCTTATTCTTTGTGTGCCATGGCTTAAATTTAGAAGGCAAACCTGAGAACAGGGTCTGTCGTGCTAATTATCTTTGTAAGCCCCTCCGGGAGCCTTCCAGCCGAGGGCAGCAATAAATAGACCGGATGATGCACCGAGCAGGAATGGGGTCTGCAGGGGGCGGGCCGCCGACCCCCATTTTGGTGCACCTGCCGCCACATTGAGCTGTGCTGCTCTAGGCCAGAAGGATCTCTTCTCATGGAGGGACCGGTTGAACGATGGGCCACAGAACCAAGCAAAACACGCCAAATTGATCTCGCATCTGACTTGATGAATCTGTTAATGGATTGCATTCAAATCAATGCACATATGACCGGATCCTCAATACGGGTTATCTATCGGATATCTACTATACTACATTAATATCTTGCCATTTTTCTTCCAAGGAATTCATTTTGAAATATGGACAGAAATGTGAGTTAAGAATTATTGGTGTATTTACTTACTTAAAATATTTCTTGTCTGACTTTCAGGCAGGAGCTGTCCCGACACAGTTCCAGCACTAAAAGACTTAATAAAAAGTTATGCCACAATTAAACATAGTAAAGACACAATAAAAAACAACAAGAGCAGCAAAGATTCTGGGGAACCTCAAACACCTGCGTAAAATGCAGCTCAGAGCAGGCGGGAAGCAGAATGGGGGAGGTGGAGGTTGTGGGGTGGCCTTGTGGGGCTCTCCTGCAATCCGGCACCTCGGGGCCTGGTGGAGCCGTGGGCTGCTCATTCCACAGGTGTAGGGCCATGGCAGAAAAGATGGCCATCTCTCCTGCATCCGCAGGTGGGCAGCTAAGAAAGGGCCATTTTGCAGATCTTAAAAGCGTGGCCAGGCCGAGACAAGTGAAGGCCGTGCCTGGTTCCTAGCAAAGGGTGTTGCATTCTGGACCAACCGAAACTTGCGGAGCCCCCCGTGGGACATCGCGAGTGCACAGGTAGCATTTAATATGCAAACGTGGACATTCGTGGTGAAAGGGAAAAGCTGCCATGCTTTTTCTGTTCCTGCCCCCGTGAGCTGCGTCACACCAGAGTCACTGTGCCCTCCGTTGTAATCCCGCTGATTAACACGTGACCTCACGAATTGAGCTCGACTCCTATCATTTAAACAGCCAACGCTTTAATTTTTTACTCTACCAGCCGAGACAATCAGAGCTTGTCAACCTATTAAAATGGGACTATTCCAAATTTGAAGGGATTGAAAGAACCGTTGGCTGTTCTGTTTTTACGGGAAGAGTAGAAGCACTGGTGTATGATTCGCTTTGGGGCAACCTGAGAGATATTTGCGGGGGCCACAATCAAACCTAATTAATTTTGCAAAATGCCTCCTCTGTTCCGTCTGAAGATGGCTGCAAGGCGGCACTTCTCTCGCACCCAGAACAAGTAATTCTTCCCCTTCCCTCGTGTGGGTTTTGTGTACACTCCTCCCTGCAGAAGCGCTGCAGTAACTGGCACAGTCCAGTTGGCCAGCACAACCTTTCCTCCACTCTGTGGCACGATTTAAAGCGGAGTTCCTTTCCTGCTGCGGCTGCTCGGACGTCAGCCTGGAGAAGGGGCTGCTGTGCACCCTGCTGGGCTCCTGCGGTGGTCGGTGCTGAAAGCAGGCCGCTGGACTCGAGGGAAGAGCCGCGTGGGCGCGCATTGCGCAGCAGCCCCTTGCCGCGCTCCTGGGAAACACTCTGCTCCTCCACCGTGCAACTTGGCGGTGCAGATTCCCGGAGGAGCAGCGCAGGCGTGAGGCCTGCTCCCAACGCACACGGTGCGCTCTCCGGCCCCGGGGCTGGCTGCTGACTCTGCCCACTGCTGCCCCGCACTTCGCCGTGGGCTCCACTTCCTAACGCGGCTCCTTCGGAGAGCGTTCAAAGGAGGGCCAATCCTTTCCCAGCATTGCTGATCAGGCCTGAGCCGACGCCAGAGGAATGCTCTGCTCCCATTTGGGCAGGGGATGCACGCTTCCATGCGTGGCCTTCTCGGGGGGCCCACGGTGTTCGTCTCCTCGGCCCAAACAATGGAGGGGGTGCAGGGAGGGCTGTTCGCCCAGAGCTCGACACCCTCCTCCTTCCCAGCTGCTGCCTGACGGGGGGGCCGGCACTCCCCTCGGAGATGCCAAGCCCGGGGTGCGACTTCTGACCGCATGCAGCCGCTGGGCAGCTCTGGTGCAAAAAGGCCACGTTTCCTTGGCCGTGCATGTGGCATCGTTTGTACCTGGGAGGAGGAGCAGATGCCTTTCCCCAGAGAGCGCCACGCGGAACGGGGCGGTGAGGCAGCCCTGCCCGTGATACTCGCAGAGACGGGCACACACCTCCTGGCCCCGGGCCATTTTCTTATTTGCATGGCGGGCTTTGACAAATATTTTGGAGGCCGTGTGCTTCCCAAGTGCACCACTCCAGCAAGGGAGCGTTTGCCACCACCGATGTATGTAAGAGAAGGCAGATCAAATTGCATGTCATGTGGGAGACCAGAGCGGAGGGAAAGTAGGCAGAAGGCAAGATAAGATGTGTTTCTGTGGATCTAGGTGTGTTTGTGGTTTTAGAAAGGATTATAGGAAGGCAGCCCATCTCCCCAGAGTCTGGGAGGCTGTGCCAGGTGCTGTGGCGCGGGAGGCCAGCTTCGGCACCAGGGGCTCCTCCGGTGGTTCTGGGGCCGGGCAGCCCCTCAGACAGGGCAATGCTTATGAAGTAGAGGACTGTCCTCTGAAGCAGGACACTTGCCCACCCTGTGGCTTGCTCCTTTGTTCCGTGTTTGTCTTTAAGAAGCAGCGCCAGCTGTGCGGGGACCAGGTGCCTGTGGGGAAAGGGAAAGTTGGCAGCATTCGCTTAGGGAAGCAAGACTCTTTCAATGGACAGCAGAAATAAGTTTGTTTAAAAAGAAAGTGTAATGCTGAAGAGAGGGCAATAATAATTTGAAAAATAGCTGGGCCTAAAAATAATCAATATCCAGAAAGCTGAAATAATGGGTAAGTGCAGGCAAATAGGGAGGCGAGCAGATCAGATCAGTTGCCTTGATGGAGGGTGATGGCAGAAGATGCTGTCCCGAGATGTCCTGTAGGGGACGCAGAGAAAAGCTTTTAATTAACCAATTAATCAATTAAATATGGCATTCTTTTGCACCATGCAAGTTCACACTTAAAATTCAGCATGTGGTCCAAAGGTGTGAGCTTCCTTTTTGCTTCAGTTTCTCTTGCACCATCCTTCAAAGTGACAGCAAGGACGCACTTCGTCATCTCTGCACGGCAAACTCGATGCCCTTGGATGTCGCTTGCCCCCTTCTCTTGGCCCAAACTTTGCAGGGATTCGTGCAGACCTACCTGACACCTCCCAGATGTTAACCTATCTTCCCTGTTCTTCCTCCTCCTCCTCCTCCTCCTCCGTAATGCAAATGCTCTCAAATGACAAGGATCAAAGAGAACGCACCACCTGGAGAAAAAGCACGGATTTAATTATTTATATCTTTCAACTTCTCCGCTGACAGATAAAGAGCTTGGGCTGGATGCGAAGCGTGTGCGCATCCTTTTAAAAGAGCAAGGTGGGCTTGGTGCTTCGGTCAGGAAACCATTAGGGGGCAAGCCTAAGTAGATTTACTTAAGGCAAGCCCAGGTAAATCATTCTCCCTCCTCCCTTCCTCCATAATACTTAGAGGCTTATGGAAGATCTCGGTGGACCAGCTTAAAAGTTTAATGACACTTAAAACGTTTATAGCTTGGGCGATTAGGACTGGGCTTGTCTCAGACCTGGCCCTGAGAATGTTGGTTAACCGGGAAGAACGAAAGTTCTTATCATGCCTGTGTTTACTTCCGTACACACACACACACGCGCGCGCGCGCGCGCACACACACACGCACGCACACCCATGCTACCTGTAGAGAAGCCAAGAGTGCTCACCTGATCAGGGTTTATAGGCAGAGATTGTTGGACAAAGACATGGGAGGAAGATCTACCCAGGAGGACTTGAAAAGGCCAAATTCACTTCTGGGACAAGCAAGGATTTGCTCGTTTAGGACTACCGTATTTTTCGCTCTACAAGACGCGCCTGACCAAAAGACGCACCTCGTTTTTAGAGGGGGAGAACAAGAACAAAAATATTCTGACTCAAACGGGCACATCATCACAGGCACATTCCCCATCACTTCCCCATGGGCTGCACCTCTGACAGACTTGCTGCACACACAGATTTGCTCTGTAAGACGCACAGACATTTCTCCTGACTTTTGAGCGGGGGAAAAGTGAGCCTTATAGAGCAAAGAATACGGTAATTATGTTCTGTGTGCGTAATGGAGAGCCATAGTCCCTTCTGTTTTACTCCTGTGCCAGTGATCGCATGTCCTCTGCCATCTGAGAGTTACTTACGTGTGCAATCATGGCACCCCGTTTCTCACCCCAAGGCCTGGCACCGACTCATGTGCTCGTGCCTTCCACTGGAGGCGAGAATGCGCATCCGCATGCGCACATTCCGCTGGAAAGGGTAGTCCGGCGCTCTTCTGCCCGCCTCGCACAGACGTTTGCACACCTTGTTGCTGATTGTTCCACCCCTGTGCTAAACTGGACAGTAGCTCAAGCATAAGCCAGGTTTGGGATAATGGACAACCATCTCTACTCCAGAAAAAACCCTGGCAGATGCGTCCCTGTGCCTTCCCTGGTTACAGGTAACAGAGGCCGTCCCGGGGGGGATAAAGGCAACTCATGGAGCACGTTATGCTCCCGAATACACAGAACCCTGCATCGCTTCCTCGGCTCCCATGAAGAACCCAATCAATATGATGCCACGTTTGCTCATACGTGTAAGGGGACACCAGTTACTACTGCCATTACCTTTCTATCCCCCCGCCCTTTTTCTTTTGCAAGGGACTGGTTGATCTCCACTCCGTTTCATGCTCACGGCAGCAGCTGTCTAGATACCCTGTGTTAATTCGTTGATTGCATGCAGGAAGAGAAGGCTTTTAGGATAGCTTAGTCCTAGACCCTGTAGAAGCATCCATCTGCATTGTGAATTCTGATGTTACGCAATGGTTCCCTAGTGCTGGCTGGGTCTGAAATCATATGTGTGATACCTGCCAAAATCTCGGAATGCCAGAAAATGCAGAGCGTAGAGGCAAAACAGCACCGCTGCTGCGGGAGGTGCCGGAACAGCAGCTGCAGGACGGTCTCCGAACACGCAGCTCAGTCAGTGTGCTTTCCCCTCCCTTCCTGTAGTCCTCATGAAAACCGCCCACCGTGAGCTTGCCCTTGCCGTGGGGAGGGACCCCTTCTGTTGCCACAGAGCGAGGACTGCCCCCTCGGCCCTGAGCGGGAGAAAAGTCCTTGTCCATGCCATGCTGTGGCATGACCAACGGCACCTGCTGGTTTGCAGTTTGCTGTAGGCGTTTGCTGTTCTCCGCCCTACCCAAAAAGTCTAGGGCTCCTGCCCCCCCCTCATTGGATTTGTGCGTCCTTAGAAACCCCCAGGACCTCTGGGATACGTTTGTAAAGAGGAGAGGAGAGAACCCATCCATCCAGGAGGAATGCTGGCCTCCGTGTAGGCCCCTTTTTCAACTTGTACGAAGATTTCTTTCAAGGAACTAAGTTTTCTCACATCGGAGCTCATTTCTTTCTTTTTTCCCTGTTTATAATAAGTTTTATTCAAAATATCCCTACCACAAAGAAAAACTAAAAACAACATCAATCATCAGAAACATTGGACCTGTCGGGTCAGCCCCCACATTTTTTTCCATTTGTGATAACTTAGAAACATATTTAAATCTATGTGGAGTCCCGTTTCTCTAGCCAATGAGAAAAAGAGTCCCAAGTTTGATAGAAGTCAGTATCTTCCTTCTCCTTCGGTGACAAAGTCAATCTGTCCATTTCTGCACAGTCCAGGATCTTTTTTAGGATCAGTTCATCGGTGGGTAGTTCCTCACTTTCATCGGAGCTCATTGCTGAAGAGGAACCTCATGTAATTGCAGGGTCCCTTCCACCGTAGCCCGCCATTCTCCCTCCTTATGGAAATGCGGCCTGAATTCTGGCATGGCTGAGCGTGTTAGCCATGACATTCCGGCTGGGAATGTGTTTCCGGCGTGAACTCGCGCTGCTTGGAGAGCTGCGACTGCAGGTTGGAGGGAGCCCCCAGGAGGCCTCGCCGAGATGCAGCTGCGTGCCCGCTTGGACCAAGTGCGGAGGGCTGGTGTGTGCAGCCACTCGCTTCCGGCCTCCCCACTCTCTCTGCCCTCTTTCCCCTAAATCCAAGGTGATGCACAGCTGCTGCCTTCTCTCCTCCCCTTCTCTTTCTGGAGGTGCATGTTTTCTTTGTGGCAAGTATTAATTGCTTCCTGAATGTAAAACACATGAATAAAATAGTTTGTTTGGGAACAGGTTAGCCGTGGTGGAAGGCTTTGCTGCTGTTAATGCATTGTTGACCCTGAACTTTGTGGATGCAACAGAAATCTCTCGACAAATTTACCAGAAGCCATTTCAGCAAGAGGTGCCTGTTATAAATCCTGAAGTAATAATATGATGTATGGAAGTGGACTCTAGAGTAGGTTGCAGTAAGCCTGCTGGGCACGAACCCTTTCTGAGAACCCTTCGCCTGTTATAAATGTGGCACCGTGCCCTCCGTGCCCTTTATGAGCACCGGAAACTCGCCGTTGCTTTCGCACGGCAAACACTAAGGCTGCGCAGTTACGGTCACTTTCAAGCAGAGCCGCAGCAGCAGCTCGGGGCCCTTCCAAAATATTTGCACCCTGGCGGTATCTCTGCCATTTCCAAGTGGTCATTGATTTCTGTCCTGCAGTCGTTCAGGCTCTCTGTCCCCAGTTCTTTCCTGTGTTGCCTTTGCGGAAGATTCGCCTTAAGCCGATTGACATGGGGAGTTTCGGCATTTACCAGACCAGAATAAAAACCTGACATTTGCTCTCACCCGATCAATACCAGATCTTATCGCATGCGATTATATTTGGGAACTCAATTAATGTGTGCTGTCCAATTTGCCAGAGTTCTCCTGGGAAAATTTCCGTGCCACATAGTCCGATATTGTCCAGCTGCTCCGATTTGCGAGCTCTTCTGCAAGTATGTGGCATATTATTTTAATATCGAATTGTGCTCAGTGCCACGTCAGTCAGTCTTGATATTTGGCACATGGTGCTTGCGGGCGAGCGGAGATGTCGCTCCGGAGGACTTTGCCAAATCCAGGGCAGGCGCAGGCAGCGTCCGGCTTGGACAAAGGGAGGCGGGGGTTCGCAGGTGGGCTGGCTCCCCACGGCTTGGCCGCAGCACACCATGGCTGGGCAGAGGGCAGGAAGGGCCGGCTCACCCCGGCGCCCGGGGCGGACCCTCCCGTCCCACGGCTCAGCCGTGCATGTTTGCGAGGCTCATCCCGCGACCTGACTCCTGTGTTGGGGCCGTGCGGCACTCCGGAGCGGGGCACTGTCCTATTGCTCTGGCAGTGAGGAAGCCCTTCCTGATGCCCAGCCTGAATCTGGGCTGTCGCAGCTTGAACGGATTACTCCGTGCCCTGCACTCCGGCAGCAGCGAGGAGAGAGCGATGGAAGAGGATGGGCGGAGGAGTGTGTGCTGCCTCCCCGGGCCCACAGCCAGGCACGAGGGTTGCGGAGCTGAAAAAGCAGGGGCAGCTCTTCAGGTCTGCAGGCCTGTCAAAGAAGCCTTTGTAAAAAGATTTGCAATTGTTTGTTTAAAACATAGAGGCTGCAGAGAAAGTTTAAGGGGGCTGCTCCCCCAGCCCAGCCCCGTCAACAGGCCCTCTGCCCACAAATACTTTGAATACTTCCCGGCTTAGTCGAGCCAGAGCTTGGTGTTACGTTGAAGCAAGCCTTCCAAAATCCAGGTGCAAGCCAGGACCAAACAGGCATAGAAATGTTGTAAATAAATAAATAAACAAACCATAGTTTCCAATCCTGGTTTGGAGGGTTTCTCAATCTGCTGTTTCAGCAAACCAGAACTAATCTGTTAATTCTTCTGGTTTGAGGAGATGGTGAACGGGAAGGGGAGAGTGAGGGCGACTCCTTCCTTGATGTTTGCTTTGTAAACCAATCCCAGCCTGCTGCCCTTTGCTGATTTTCAGTCTGGGTGTGGGACCGCCTTTCCAAGTTCCACGCGACAGCTGCGATGCGATGTCGATCTTGCTTTTTTGCCTTCTCTGCCTCTGGAAGCAAGTTTATCCCTTGTATTTTTAAACCTCGCAACTCCAGCTTTGACTTGCACTGTGAATTTTGACACCAGTTCTAAATATTTAGCAGTGTATTTCTACTCCTTCTTTTCTTTTCTTTTTTCCCAATGACACAGCATCTTTGGAGAGGCGCAGTTCCAAAAACCCAGCCGCATTTCAAGCCTGACATATTTTACAACTTACAGCGACCAGGAGCAGCGCACCTGCTGCTGTCGCGGCATTTCGTGTCGCTGGACTCGTGGCCGTTCTTGTCTGAACAGGCAGGCCTGATGGGTGATGTCAAATGGACCGTTACGCTCCCCGGATTCATTGCTTGCTCTGTCTTGGGAAGCAAGACTCAGGAAGTTGGTGTTTTAGGGTCACAATACTATGTTTTAAAATCCTAAACGTAACTAAATCCAGGTGCTAGCGTTGCTGTTCATCTTGGGCCATTTGGAGATCATTCCACTGGCAACGGGAAGTTCTCTCACTCCATCCAGCAGCCCCGCTGTTGCAGCCCGGTAACTTGTTCCGGGGCAAAAGGAGGTTTTGACCTTGCCAGGAGCGGCTGATTCCCCTTTCGTTCCATTGAACATGTAAGGGGATTGAGGACTGATTCAATCCCCTTATTCAGGAGTGCTCGGCCCAGGGCCACCCGCGCAGGGAAACCGGCCCCGCGAAGCCCTTCTCCTGTGTGTCATCCGCATGTGCGGCAGAGAAGCATGCGTGGAGTTGGAACTCCGTTTGCCAGAAAAGCAGGCCAGCCCAGACGGCTTTACTTGCAGATGCTCTGCGCATCCCCGATAGGCAGACCCATGGCGTCCTGCTGTGCATGCTCGGCCCTTCCCCACGCTTAAATCGGGGGTCATTTTGATCGCGAGTCTTTATTTATTCATTGCATCGCGCTTAATCCTGCCCCTTCTTCAAGGAATTCGGTGCAGCCGCGCACTTGGCTTTCCGTCTTTTATCCTCCCCAAAACCCTGCAGAGAGAATGGCTGCATCCACACTTCAGGACAGGCCAGGAGCCGCCGTGGTGCGTTTGGGCTGCCCTCTCAGATATGCGAGCCCAGCCAGCGGGGTTTGCTTGGGGTACTTAATTTGGCATCAGGGCACGTGGTCCAGGAAGCAGTTGCCGGGCAACCGCTGGAGGTATCTTTCCTAGCCATCTTCCGCCGAACTGAACCATCTTCGGCTGTGCCTGGTGAGTTACGAGTTTACTTTTCCGTGGCTTGCTCAAAGTTCATGCCACTGTTCATTCAGAGGGGAAGACATTGAACAGCTTGAGCCCACAGTTAATTGGTATGATCAATATTTGTCATATAAGTGCAACTGGGAGAAAGTAGGATTTAAGAGAGCCAGAAATTAAAGGGGTCCTCTGTGATACACGCGGTGGTATAGGCCCTTTCTTTGCTGTGCAAACACGCAGACAGCAGAAGCAGCGAAAGGCATGTCAATAGAGGTGCTGCCCTTTCTCTCGCTGGTGCCGGTGGAAGTAGCCTCTCTCTCACGCAGAAGCAAGTGGAGCAGGAGCAGGCTGAGTTTTCCCGAACTGCTAGCCTGGACAGGCACAGGGCCCTTCCTGCTGTTGTAGATTGTGCTGTTGCGGCTGTGCATGGTCATAAAAGAAGTCTGTCAATATTTTGCATGCATGCATGCATGCTCTCTCTCTCTCTCTCTCTCTCTCACACACACACACACAGACTCTTTGTATAGAGTCTCTTATTTGAGATTGTCCAGAATTCTGGATTTTAGGGCAAAGAGCAGATTACTGACAAGAGGAGAAGACTGGATAAGGGATAATGCATGTAAGCAGGAAAGTGAATGGGGAGAGGGAGGAGAGCTGTTGGCACGGGAGCCACCCTTTCTGCGCCTGTTGTCTGCTTAGTCTCAAAACCCTCACGCCCCCAAATGGTGAAGCATTTCCCTTCCTCCCTCCCCTCCCCTCCCCTCCCCGTCCGTCCTTCCTTCCCTCCTTCCTTCCTGCATTTTTGATGTATTTGAAACCTTTAGGATTTGAGGCCATTAGCCACCATATTTTGTCGCAGTGTTTCCCTGCCAGCGTGCCTCACAAAAACAGAGGCAGGAGTCGAGACGGAGCAGGAGGGCTGTGAGGTCAGGAAAGGCAAGTGCTGCTGGAAGGCGAGGAGTGCGAGCGGCAGAAGGGACGCGCGCTGGCTTTGGCTCCTGCAGGAGCCTCTCGCCGGCTAAGAGGTCTGCACAGGCTGCGTGGGAGACAGAGGAAGCCCTGGCCCAGGAGGAAGGGCTGGGTGGGCGCTGAGACCAGGAAAGGGTGTCTTCTGACAGGATAAGCCTGGGTAGCTGCCGGGGAAAAAATAAACATGGTGTTACTCCATCCTTGAATTAAACATTTCAGGGGGATTTGCAGTAGGTCCTAGTACTGGAGCCCGGTGACACAGCAACAAACCCACCATGCGGTGGAGGGTCTTCTCAGCCATCAAGCCTTCTCCAGCTCATGGAGATGCTATGGACGGAAGCCCTCCAAGCTGCCTGCCCGTGCAGCCCTGCTCAGCTCGACCGAATTCCACATGGGCATCCTTTGTGGGTTCAGCCGAGGAGCGGGGAGATGGAAGACTGCCGGATATTTTGGACCTTCCTCCAAGAAAGCCTCTGTTGGTGTGGCCAGTCATTAGGAATGCTGCGAGTTACAGGCCCGAGCACTGGGAATCTGCCTTCTCTCCACCCCGGCTGTAGACATATCCACAGACGCCCGTTCCGAGGCTGGCTGACCCCGCCGAGCTGTGCCATGCCCTTCCGCAGGGCTTCTCTTCTTCTCTTGGACAGCCCGTCTGCTGCTCCATCTAGACATCGAGAAGCCGCGTGGCTGCTCGCATGTTCTGGCAGAGGGAGCCACACACTTCATCCCCTGGACGTGCGTCTATCACTCGCAGCCCTCCTCTCCACCGTTGTCGTTTTGGCCCTCACACAGCACACGCTGCCAGCAGCTACGCATCGTCTGCGGAGTGCAGTGTACGTGTGCAGTGCAGAGCAGGCTGCCTCCTTCGGACGAAAATCTGCAGAAAGAGGACGCCCAGATGACACAGACGACCCCAAGGGGAAGGCAGGAGGGACACGCCGAAGGTCATTTAGCTGTGCTCTTACCGAGGAGTGGGTTTGCTTCTGCGGGCAGCTTCGGTTCTGTGGAAGAGAGTCGTGGGACCCGCGCAGTTCCAGAAGGTGTTTCTCGCAGAGCCGACGTGGCCGTGAAGGGCACGGCTGCACAGATCAGAGAGCGTGCGATTGCACGAAGGGAGAGCGCTCCTGCTGAGACACGCGGATTCACGGCCTGCCTCGGGTTCAGGAGATTCTCATCTGGCTTGTAACTGATACGGCAACAGCTGTTTTTCATTCCGCAAATGAGATTTTGAAAAGCAGCGGACTGCACGTTTCAGCTATTGTGTGTGTATGTTTTTAATGGAAGGATCAACAAAAATAATTTCCCACCTGCCACAGGGGATGATCTGATAAATGAAAAGATGAAAGATTAGATCATGAAGTCAGAGCCTGACTGGAAACGGATGACTCCATTTGGCAATCCCCGGACTGGTCCCGCAATTCTAAATCCGTGCATCACAGTTACCCTAAACAGCTGGTTTGCGCATCGACCTTACCGCTTCAGTCGGATTCGGTGCTCTACTGTCCGGCAGCGGGGGGCAGCCGGGTTCTGCGGAGGGCACAGGGGAGGCCTTGTGCCAGACAGCCGTGGCCTCTGACCTCTGTAGGATGGCCCAGGACAGGAAGACCCGCTCGGCCGAGGACTTCAAATCGCAGATGCCTTCCGTGTGTGAAGGTGGCGCATCAGCAACCTTCTGGGCAGCAGCGTGGACCGCTCTTCTTTCTCCCACGCCCAGAATGATGGTTTTGTGTGCATGCTGGGAAGTGTGGGGCCTGGGATGCAGCCGGGGGCAGGGTGCCAGCCTGGCCTGCCCGCTGCTCCTTTGCTAGTGGAGGCCAGCCAAGGCTTCATGGGTCCCGGTAGCGCCGTTCTCTGTCAGCCGTTCACTGATGTCGTGCCTATATTGGCCAGGCTGGTTGGGGGTGATGGGACCTGTAGCCCAACCATCTGGAGGGCACCGGGTTGGGGAAGGCTTGTCCTATTGCATCCTGAAGTCTGCTTTCAGCAAGGAGCGGTACGTCGAAGCTCTCAGAGCGCCTGCCCACGTCTTCCTGTCCGTTCTCCCAGCTCCTTTCCCCAGCGGAACCTCTACATCAGTGCCGATACTCATCCTGCAGCCAAAGCAAATTTTACCATATGTTTAGCAAGAATAAATGGATGATGATCAGGGAGCAAGAAGCACGGTTTCTCCGCAGGAGGCACACTGGGGTGTTTCAGTCACCTAAGAAACCCGATCCCCCCAAAATCTTGCATGCAACAGACAGTTTAACAGATAAGATGGGTGAATTATCAGCAGACACGGATACACAAATGCGGCTGCTTTTCTCAGTGGATGAGGAAAAACCAATTACATATGATTGAAGAGAGAAGGCTAATTCCTTTTTAGGAGGGGGCAGAGATGCTTTCAAGTTGGGAAGTCCAGAGGAGGCTTTTCTCCCCCATGCATCCTGTCTCGACTCGCATTTTTAAGGCACTCCAGACAGGTCGTCGTATTTCTATCTAATCCTGGAGAAGCGGAGGTGCTTATCGCAAGGCCAGGCTCCCAGGTGGTCAGGCAGCCCTGGGGAATAAGCAAGACCCACAAGTAGTGGGAGAAGGCTTGGCTCAGGGGAGCTCCTTCGAGGCAGGTGAGGCGGGGACCGTTCTGGACCCCGTGACGCATCGTCGGCCGGGGAGGGCGCCCGGTGAGAGGATGGGTGTGCAGAGAGGCGACAGCTCATTTTCAGACGGCCCCTCCCAAGGGGATGTGGCCCAGGCAAGCTCGCCAGGAGAGTTCCCGGAGGTGCCACGAGGCCAACACCTGGGCAGTATGGCGAGGCAGGTCAGTCTCCGAGTCTCCAGCTGCCGGACCACCGTGGGCCACCAGCAACCACTCCGAGGGGCAGAAGAGGGGCCTTGGGCAACCAGCCCGCCGATGACTACAGCAGACTGGCTCGGGTGCTCCAGTCAGAGGCCACGGAGCTGGCGCATCGGCCCTTCACCCCCGGGGCACCGCCTGGAGCACGTCCTCCGATCTCTGCGCACGCTCCTCCTGGAAGGGCTGGGAGCATCTCACCTGCCGGGTGGCTGCACCCCCCGCGAAGCCAAGAGCGCTGCTGTTCTGGAGGACTGTGCTAGTTAAGCTAACGAAAACCACGAAGGCCCCTGCTCCCCCTTCGAGGCTGGAGCAGGCAGCGCTTGCACCAGCCCCAGCCCGCTTCCTCAGCCGCACGGAGCGACAAGAGCCTCCGTTTGTCGGGCCTCTGCACACAGCCAGCATCCGTGCAGCTCGGGATAATGCCTCATCCTGCCATGGACTGGAGAGTGGGCCACAAAAGCTGGGGCGGGACGCCTCGTTGAGTCCGGAGGGTGCCACGCGGCCCTTGCAGCAGCCTGAGCTCGCCGCCCCCTGGGATTTTCTCAGCTACCTTGGTGTTCCTGGGGCAGGCTTTCTCTTGCTAAATTAAGCTGGTGGCAGCCAGGAAGTGCTTGGCTCAGGTGTAGCTGAAGGCCAGGCCAGCGCCTCCATCTGAACTGAGGGAGAAGCGCTTCCGCACGGGCACTGGGAAGAAAAGCAGACGCCTGCGGCGCATGTCCCATTGCAAGGAATGGGGCAGGCGTGTGGGTGCTGTGCTCCGCTTTGGAGAGCCATCCGAGGGAATGGCCCCACGGAGGCGTGCAGGGCATAATTCAGGGAAAGCAAGCGGCACTGGCTGTTGGCAGGCGCCAGCCTTCATGGGAGCAGGAGCACCCGTTCCGTCTCTCGGGCAATCGCCCTCCTGCTTAGCTTTCGCAGCCTCCCCGTCCACTTGGGCAGGGGCTCTCCAGAGTGGGCCTGCAGGCCAGAGCGCCGCCGCCCTCTTACAGCGAGCCAGTGTGAGCATCTGCACCCGCGTGCCAGACGGGGTAGCCACGGATATTTTGCGTGTCAAGTGAGGCATGCGTGCCCAGTGGTGCCGCTTGTCAGCCTTTGCTACTTTGCTCAAAGCGCTCGCTCGAACGAGAGTAAGGGAAGGCAGTGCTGGGTGAAGCACTTATGCTTTATGGTGGCGCAATCCATTGCTTGGCTTTGCGTTCTGTCCCTGGCAGTTCCAGGGGACCTGTGGGCTGCGGCTTCAGTCAGTGGAAAGGGGTGGACATTGATGGCGAAAGGTTTTGCCCCGCTAGTTAAATCTCCCTGAGATGGAAGCGTTGCACTCTGTTGGCAGAAGCAGGAATGCATTTAGTCAAGAGACGGGTGAGAGGAAAAGCGAGTGGGAGCCACTGGATTCTCTGGCTAACCTGATTCTGCTGAGAATACACTTTACAAACATGCAGCTAAGTTGGCTCCTTTTGTTGAGGGGTTTGTTAAGCATTAGCTAAAGAATGCCATGGTCCAGCCTGCACCGTATGAAACCTAATTCTTCCCCTTTCTGGAGCCATGGCATGGGGTGTTTAATTTTTCTCTCTCGGTGGGGCTGCAGGCCCTCCGGTACTCCAGCCAAAAAACACTCATATTTTAGCAGGCTTACCCCAACGTGGTTGCCAGGCAGTAAAGCAGACCCTTGTCCCCGTGGGGGTGGGGAGGGCAGAGGGAGAGAAGGGCTCTGCCAATAGCCAGCCCCCAAAGGGCCGTCTTCAGATTGTCTGGTTGACAATGGGGACACTCACAGAAAGAACACGATTTAAAGGATTGGCCTTGGTAAGCCTCAACTATCTAAATTTCAGATTTCGCTGTTCTTGTTCAGAGAAGTTTAAAAGGGACTCCTGCTGTCATTGGGAAAACTTTCAGTAATTACGTTCACTAGTAGTTCCACGGCCCCTCCGTCCACCTTACAGCTTCACCCATCCTTAAATAAATATGGCCTCTTCAAAGGTCTGAAGCTTGCAGTTAACATGTCTCAGTAGAGAAAACGGATCGAACTGCCCGGTGATCTCCCTGCAAACTCACGTGGGCTCCCTGGGCGCCCCTAACAATGTGCACACAAACCGCATATCTGCAGGTTTTGAGCGTGTGGCTTGCAACTCTGCAAAAAGTTTTTTGTAAGTTCTTCACCATGCACAGAGCCTAGACACCCAGAATTTCTGTACACACAGACTCTGAGCATGTGCAGTGACTGCTCAGTCTCGTGTAAGTCTGAGGATTGATGGTAGCACCTGATGCAAGAAACATGCCTCACCCGGACATCTTTAAAAAATATTTACTCAATTTAGCAATGCTTATTCACCTCTAAAAAGATATGTTGAAGTGGTTTGTAGCATAAGATTTTTTTAAAAAAATCACTGTTCAAGCACGTAAAGAGAAAACACAGCACATCAAAAACATTTAATTGAACATACACCCCCAATTTAACCCCCCCCCCCAATCCTGTTAAAACACTTGAAGTCGGAGAACTAACACTTAGCAAGCGGGGTAGAGCAATCGATCGGGGGAAGTCTTAGGTGGAAAGGCATGTTTACCTGCTCCCCGAAATGTGTCAAGGAAGCAATTCCCAAATCCCGGGGAGGGGCCATTCCACAAGGCGAGTCTCCCCAGGGAAAAAACGTGCTTCCGGGTTGGCCAGAGGCCTCTGCGGATACCACCGGCACGACCTTCAGGCCAGAGCGACCGGGGGTCTGCTGCAGGGCAGGGGGTCCGCCAGGTCGCGCTTTCTGTGCCGGCAGCACAACCTTGAACTAACCTTGGCAGGTGACGGGCGGCCGCTGCCGTTGCTGATGTGGCTCCCCAGCCGGGCCCCCTGCAAAGCCTCGTGGCCGCCCTGCTCGGGCCAGCTGGCTCGCCAAGCAGCACAAGTGCGGCCCACCCAGAGGCGCTTTCCGGCCGCTGGAACTCGCTGGGCCACTCGCAATAGCTTTGCCTGACAAATGGACATCCGCCTGCTTTTGAATTCTCGGCCCATTTCCTGGCGTTTAAGGCAAAGTCGATGTGACTGGATTGTCCATGCGCTTTTGATCAGTGCCAGGCTACAGAACGATGCTGGAAAGAGCAGGTTGGCTGCGGGGGCAGGGGGGGCGGGGGGGCTCAGAGAACTTTCAGTTTTCAGCATCGTTCTGCTAGCCTTGCTTTCAGGCATAGCCTGCAAAAGGACCATGCAGCTCCGGACGGGGACAATCTGACCATCCCAAGCAAGGGAAAACGCGGTGTGGGCCGCACTGGATGGGGCACGTCTTCGTGCTTGCCCCGTGTGCGGCACTCGCCTGCGCCATGCACGCCGCCGACACGCACATGAGTCCGTGCACACCGCCCACCAGGCAAGCTGTTGGTTACATTATACAAAAGATAAATGCCAGGCTATACAGAGCGCAGAGAAAATGCCAATGTTCTATTTCTTCACCTCCAGTTCTTTCCTACGTCTTGTAACACCTCTGCTCCTGGTCAAGCACCGCATTCCCAAACGCGCTGCAGCTTTGCCACACATGTGTCCAGCTGCACAGCAGAAGCAGCCTTGACAGCTGCCTAAACTCCAACTTGGTTTTGGTGGTTTTGGAAATGCATCCTGCAAGTGTGCGTGTGTTTGGCCGAGAGGCTGTTTGGATCAGGGCCATGGCACAGGGTGGGGTGGAGGCCCCCCCCCCCCGCTCACACACATCGCCGCTCTTCGCCCCCCGGGAGGAAACAGAGCCACACTTCTGGCCGGCGTGGTTTTGTCCCCACAGCAAATACATGTCCTGCGGGGGGGGGGGGGGCAACGTGAAAGGGAGGGGGGCGCTGGCCAAGAGCTGAACAGCGGCGCCTCCCGCACTGTGGCTGCAGTCCAGACTAAGCCGCCCTTCATCTGCTTTATCCACCCTCCCGCCACAAAATAATCCTCTTTGCACATCTCCAACGCGCACCGGTGTTGTACCTGGATGCATTACGAGGGAAGCATGTGGCGCAGGGTTGCAGCATTAAGCACGATGTGAAAAAACCTGAAAGATTTTTAGAAGTCTTGTGCAGCGCTAGAACTTGCAGCTGGCGATCGCCAGACAGAGTGGATCGGCTGTGGATCGCGGGCTTCTCTCCGTGAGTCGTCTAACCTGCCACTTCCCGGCGGCTTCTGCTTCCAGACTCTTCCTTTGTGGATCCGGAGTGGGCCGGTCGCATCCTTCCCGGGGTCCGTCTTTCTTCGCCTCTCCGTGTGTTCCATTCGCAACCAGTAGGTGGCGATGCGGCGCAGCGCAAATGCTCCAACACGGCGCATCGCACGATGCGGTTCGTGGGAATGGCAGGCTTCGCGCATCCGGGGGACGCACACGCGTTGTGCTGGCTGCCAGGGCCGCGAGAGGCCTCGGCGGGGGAGAGCGGGGCAAACTCGTGGAGGAAGGATGCCGTCCGAGTGGCCGCAAGGCCGAATAACGGGAGGGAGCGCCCCAGGGGGCAGAGGGCTGCGCGGAAGAGGCCGCTGCCGTCGTCCCTCTTCGCCCGGCTGAGCTCTGACCCGACTGGGGAAGAAAAGCCTGTGCCCACCGTGTTGGGCGAGGTGCGTGGTGGCCGGCGCTGGGATGGTGGGATGAGGCGCGGGTGCTGCGGCGGCAGCGTCTACCGGCTGCTGGTGAGGGGCTTGGTCTTGTGGGCTCTGCACCCGGAGAGCGCCGGTTTCTGGAGGACTGGCCGGCTGGGAGCGCGTTGGCAGTAGCCACGCACACTTCCTTCTCTGCCGCCACGTCTGAGAATGCTGTGGGCCTGGGAGCCAGCTCCACCGGCCCTCTCTTCCTCCAGCGCCATCCTTGCCAGGATCGGTTCATGCCGAATGCCCCATGCAAAGGAGAACCAGTTAAGGCAGACAGATTAACGGCAGCTCTGTTGCGATTCCCTCGCTGGCTCGAGAAACCTTCACACTGGCTGGGAATGAGGTCTGGCCCTGGCCTGGAGCCTGGCGCCATGGTCCTGTTTGTGGACAGAGGCATCTCCATGGCGATGGGAATCCTTGCTCCATCCTCACGCGGCCGGTGAAGTCCATGTTATGGGGCCGCTGCACTCGTCCCTGGGGGAGGAGGGGGAGGCACGTGGAGTGCAGCCCGGTCCGGAGCGGAGATCCTTGTCCCCGGGGCCGCAGGGAGAGCGCATCCGCATTTGGCTTGGTGCTCCCCCTGCCGCTCCCGCTGGGTCTCGGAGGGCTGTGAAAGATGGGGCTCTTGGTAGCAGCAGCAAGTGTTTGCAATTAGCTTCACCATATGGCGGATTTTGTTTTCTGCGTCTTCCAGGCAGAATAAGAGCCAAATATCTGGCATAGCACAATATCCAGTGTGGTGTTAGCTCATCTTACAGAAACCACAAGGCTTGTCAGAGTTAAGTGGTGAGTCGGAAAATCAGCAAAGGAATCTCCCATCCATCACTGGGCCAGCAGCCCCCCGATGCCTCCGTTACTCAGTGCAGGGCCTGCCGCAGGATCCGAGCTCCTCGCCACCCCTGGCTGGAGCAGCGGCATCCCCTTTCGCCCTTCCCGGCTTCGTGCCGGATCGGGCGCGGTGCAGGGCCGGGGGTCTTCCTTCCCACTGCCTGCTCCCTCCAGCAGCCTCTGGTGGCCCTTTCTCAAGGACAAGGAGCTTCCCTTTTCATCAGCTCAGGTCCCAATAGCATTAAATCAGGAATTTCTTGGGGTTTTTAAAAAATCTGCAACAGTAACTAAGAATAGGAACCAAGGTTTAGAACAGAATCCTAATTTGGAAAACAGATGTACCGACTTTGGGGTAGTACAAGGCTAGTCTTACGGGGCAAAATACTGTATTTGGCCCAAGCCTTTCCAGCGCTTTCGGGGAGTGAGGCTTCTCTTCCACGTAAGGGGAAAATCTTCACATGGCGGTACTTCCACTGGGGCATTCTGGGTAAAATTGAGCAGCATCAGTGCTGAACATCCTTGCTAGTGCTCGGAGAGACAGCAAATCGTCAGGAAAAAATCAAGAAATTACCCGCCTGTAGATCGGGTGGTAAACCACCCAGTAAGTGTTTGAGTTTGAGAATGCCCTCTCGAGAATCGTTGGAAATATAGCCACTTCGTGGGGACCAGGCGGCCCCGTTAACTTGCTGTGCCTTTGGGTGAGCATGAATTTCCGTCCCACACTCACAAGTAGCAGGCAGGAAGGGGCCGCTCATGAGTCTGTGGATTCACTTCCTCTTTACTGCATATTTAGATTTGTGATGCCTTTGACGATCCGTTTGCAGCCTGAAAAAGCGCAGCCCAACACGTGCAATAGGGAAGAGGGGCACGGGGTGGGGACAGTGGGGCCACGGCAGGTGCCTGTCTTGTGCTGAGTGAGAGCCAGGCAGGCAGGTAGGTCACCATGACGGTTCCTTCGAGCTGATACAGCTGCACAGTCCAGACAGTGCTGCAAAGAGCCATCCCGTCTGCCATGAATGCCCCCGCTGGATCCCTCCTTCCCATATTTCACCGCTGGTGGGGAAGAGCCTGCCAGCCAGGTGGTGAAACTCACCCCGAGAGTATTCTGAATTTCCAACTGGGCTTTAGAGACAGAGAGACCGGAACTGGAGGCTCAGGACCACAGGGACGAGGTGCCCAGCTGCTCAGGTTTAACAAAGCTTGTCTTAATTTTCACAAGAGCTGAGATCTTGCAAGTAGATCCTCTTTGTTCTGCTCTAGCAGTTCGGTTCCTGCAGAGGCTGCTGACGTGCCCACAATAAACCTGCCATTTCTGGGACCAAGCAAGCCTAGTTCTTGCACAGCGGTGGCCATAACCTTAGGAAGTTTCAACAGAGGGGATGCTGGCCAGGGTGGAGGGAAAGTTGGGTGATGATGGAGAGATGAAATAGCTTTTAGAGTGCATAGAGCATCTGTAAAAATTAGTAAGTGCTCTATTTAGTTGTCTTTTGGAGAAAGCCTATTTTACCCACAGAGCAAATGAGGGGTTTTCCCTTCACGGACTAGAACCTGCAGGCCTTCCCATGAAATGGAAAGAACCAAAATTCAGGACAGAGAGAAAGGAAGCCCTTTTCACACAGTGTGTAGTCCTCCGCACAATGGAATTCGCTGCCACAAGATGGAGTGATGCTCCTCCCGCTGGACACTGTAAAGGGCTTTGACAGTGAATAAAACCATCTGCAGCCATTAGTCGTGGGAGCTGCATCTCACCTCCAGTAGCCGAGGCGGTAAGTGCTACCAGGCGCGGGAGGGTGCTTGGGGCATCTGACTGGTCCCAGCATGAACAGACGGTGGGACTGGGGGTGGGGGGTGGGGCACGGTCTGATCAAGCTGCATCTTCAGGTGGCAAAACCCATCCTGCCCATGTAACCCAGCAGAGCTCAGCTGGAAGACTGCACAACTTAATGCACTTACTGCTCCTGTGAAATAGAATAGGAAAATATGTGTACATACTGAACAAAGCAGAGCACAATAGGGTTGCAAGCGGACGAGGGAAAGAATGCTTGGCTCAGGCAGGTGTTTTTGTCCTCCCTCTTTTTAATCCTGGAGCCCCTTGCCAGAACTTTTAATGCAAAAAACGGCCATTTGGCCTGGTTGCCGATAAATCATTTTGAGCAGGGCAGGGTGCTTTGAGCAAAAGTCCCCAGTGCCATGATAACATGGCGCGCATGCCAGAACCGTGCGTTCAAGGGATGCACTCGAAGCGGTCAGGCTGCCGGGCTCACGTGCCGAGCATCATTTTGCACGCTGCGTCGGAGCCCAAGGAGTGGAGGGGCGCAGCTCCTTCCCGGGCCCCTACGTCGCCCTCTGCTGCAGGGTGTGGGAGGTGGGGGCAGCACCACCCAGTGACCCGGGGCTCCCCTCGGTCTCGCCTCCTTCGGGTCCCCCAGCCCCTCGCCAGCCACCAAACGCTTGGGAATCAAGCTGGCATCACCGAGACGATGGCAGTCATGGCACCTTCTTCCACGAGTTGCACGCTTTCTGCACGCTGGCTGTGTGCCTCCGCGCTGATACGGAGAAGCGGCCGGCCCTGTGACTCCCCTGCCCGCAGTCCGAGGTAGTGGAGAAACCCTGCTCCTTATTTGTACGAACTATTTCTTAGCTGGCTGGGCCAGGTTGCCTCGTCCAGATCTGCCCGAGAAACCCAGCTCTCCACCCGCTCCCCAGTACCACACGCTCCAAGCCCTGGAGAGCCAGCGTGGCGCAGACCCAAACTGAGTGGGATAAACGTTCTCGCACTCTGCTGGGTGAGTCTGGGGCTTCCCACCCAGGAAAAACGTCGCCCTTTCCGCCTCCCTCTGCCCGCACAAGGTGGCCGTAGCAGAGCCGCACAGGTGAGAGCAGAGGCTGAGCTGGAGGGCAGGCTCGGTTTGGGTGCAGACGTGACGCCGCTGCTCCGGGTCTTTTGCGGCAGGCTCTTTGCGGTGAAGTGCGGCACCTGCCTGGCAGCCATCGCCCCCAGCGAGTTCGTCATGCGGGCCCAGGAGAGCGTGTACCACGTGGGCTGCTTCTGCTGCTGCGTCTGCGAGAAGCAGCTCCGGAAGGGAGACGAGTTCGTCCTGAAGCAGGGCCAGCTGCTGTGCAAGAGCGACTACGAGCGGGAACGCGAGGTGCCCAGCCTGGCCAGCTCGGCCGCCTCCGACTCCGGTAAGTGGCACGGGCGGGCCACGGGCCACGGGGAGGCGGATCCGGCAGTGCCCTGCTGCCCTCCTGACCTCTCCTCCACAGCGGTTTCTGTTTTTAGTCTGATGACAGGAAGCCTCATCGGACTGCAAAAATATGCATTATGCATTAAGATTTTGAAAGCATGTCATCCCAGGAGTGTAAGGGAGGTAGCTACACTTAAAAAGCATAGAAAGGAATAGCATGAAACAACCATTGCTTAACAAAATAAAAAATCTGTATCTGATTAAAATAACTCTGTAACTGCTTCATCCATCAAGCATCTCAACCATGTCAGGAAGGTGTTCCAACTTTGGGCTAGCCTTGCAGTGCAAAACGGGCTGCATCGCTGCAGACTGCAGGACTGGCACGGCAGAACGCTCCTCCAAAAAAAGAGAAAGAAACAGGGGAAAATAAGGAAGGCAAATAGAAGCATCTCTGTTCATAGAAAAGTAGCACACAGGAAGAAAGGCCCGTAGATTCTGCACGACTCAGGAGTAGCCAGTCCATTGCGGAAACTACAGGTGAGATTCATGGAACTCTTAGCTGATTTGAGCCAGTTGCACATTTCTCTGTTCTTTCGCAACTTCACCCTCAGTCTTTGGTTGGGGTTGCAGGGTCAAGAAATGGTCAGGGGCTGTGTGTCCCCTTGAAGAGCAAGGACCCTTGACCCCAAGAACATGGGAGGCGAGCCCCTTACCCCAGGGAGGTCAAAGGCAGCAGAGCCAATCTGACTGGCGAGCGAGCACTGCAGGGCTGGAGGCTTTTGGTCTGGGCAGCTTTGCGGAATCAGGCTCAGGGGTCCTACTCCCAGGGCTTCCAGCCAGGGGGGTCTGGCTTAAGGGGCTTCTGGCTTTCAGATTTCGTGCCGGGGCCAGCGCCTCTGCAGCTCGCCGCTCGGACCTGCCTGGCTTGGCTGGCCGTGCCCCTTTGCGCCGGAGCCCCCGCTGAGGTCCGTGAGGTGAGAGAACGACGACAGGAAGGGCGGAGAACACGCCGCGCAGCCTTGGCTGGCTGGCTGGCTTCCTTCTGTCCATCCGTCCATCCACCCTTGCTTTTACCAGCTGCAGATGGGAGAGCGGGGATGCAGAGCGAGACAGGGCATGAGGGAGCAGAGTGCGGGGAGAGCCGACTGCCGGCCTCCCACGGTCAGGCTTTGCAGCACCCTCCCCGCTTCGGCCGTGCCAGTTTTGAGCAGCGGGGCATCTGAAGGTGCTGCGGAACAAGTCGCCTAGAGCAAAATTGTCTGGAGCTGAACCAAGCAGGGTGCTGCCCTCTGCCGGGGGCTTTGTGGCGGCCACCGGAAAGTGGCGCAGCGGGGTCGTTCTGCCGAGGCAGAAGGAGCAGCACGGCAGTGGGGCGGACGAGCCTCGGCTGAGCGGGGAGAGGCCACGGCTGCATGTCCTGCCCATCTGCCCCACAGCTTTCTCTCTGCAGCTCAACTGCACATTCCTCCTGTTTTGTTTGTTAGATTCATATCCCACCTTTTTTCTTAAAAAGAACTCAGAGCAGCTCACATCCTTCTGCTGCTCTCAGTCTTCTCCGCACAACAACCACCCTGTGAGGTAGGTAGGTTGGGCTGAGAGTCCGTGAGTGGCCCAGAGTCACCTCCCAGCCGGCTCCATGGCCGAGCGGGGGCCAGAACCCGGGTCGCCTGTGTCCCAATCCCCTGCGCTTCGCCACTGCGCCGCCCCAGCTCCCTTGCACCAATTGCCTTCTGTGGACTTCCATTCACAGCAACAGTCCTTGAAACAAAGCTCTCTAAGGTGGAGAGCCTGGCCAGCTGCCCCAGGTCTGCCCTTGTGCACAGAGTGTGTTGCGCTCTGCCTGCCCTGGCTCCCCGGCCCATGCGCCTGCGCCTGCGTCTGCCGAGTGTGGGGCCTCCCTCCGTGGCACACGCTTGGCTGGCAGATGCTGCAGGCAGCCGACAGACGGCTCTGGCTCCGCTGTCCTTGCTCCACGGAGCCCCACTGGTCGAGGCCCAAGTTTCGAACTGAGAACCCCAAATAATTCTTGTTTCCAGAGATTATACTTCAGATGTTTGAAAACTCGCGATTCCCCACATATCGCCTAGTGCATAGTACCCACTCATGTTTCCTTTGCCTGGAAACGTTTCAATGTGCCCAGTGGAATTTACTCAGAGGTGAGTTCCCGCAAAAGATGGGCCGCTACGTTCTCAGGGCAGGTCGCGGTAATGCTGTTCCAGCCCCACCGTGTCCCTCCCACTGTCCTTCCGCCTCTGCGGGGTGGATCCCAGAGGCTCATGGCATCACCCTCATGCGTTCTGAGAACGTGTTTGTCCGCCGGGACAGCCCATCTCCTTCGCTGGGGTGTGAGAGGAGGGCTGATTCTTGGCCCTTTGCAAGCAAGGTGCCCACTGCAAACTTGGAGCGACCAGATGAGAAGAAGAGGAGAAGCAGCCGAGTCGGGGAAGCGAAGCCCCGTGTTGCCCGCAATCTGCAACACCCTCCCTCAGACTCCCTCCCTGAGCCCCAGTGGCCAAGCCTAAGCAAACAGGCGCGGGTGAAAGCGGAGCTCCCTTTCCAATTAACTTGGGACTAACATTTCTCCTTCCCCTAATTCCCTCCGACCAAAGAATTTCTCCGTCTTCCTCCACGAAGCCAATTCTTCATCGTTTTCCCCCGTTGAGCCTTGGGGTTGCCCAGAGGTCACTGCAGACAATATGCGCCACCTGTAGTCCTTTCCCATGTGACATCGGGAGGAGTCTTAAAGATTAATTAATTCCTACCCTGCTCATGGAAGGCTTGAAAAGCAGAGTTAATTAAAAGCTCTGCCACATTAAAGCAGAATCAACTTTCCTTCACTGGGAGAGGCTTGGTGAGCAGGTGTCGGGTGGAGGGGCACCGTGCCACGTCCCTTTCGCGAGGGGGGGTTCCCTCCGCCTCCGCAGCAGCGTCCCCTCCGCCACGTCGAAGCGCTTCCCATTTCATTCTTCGATATAATCAGATACGGGAAATATTTCATCACTCTGGTTTTCTGCGCAAGAGAAACAGGCACTCCTGGCAGTAGCAAAATGCCATTTAAGGGCAAAAACAGGATCAGGGAAATGCTTGAGGTAATCGGGTGGGGAACGGGCAAAGGCAGGCCGGGCTGCAGCGCAGCCCAGGCAGCCGGCGGGAGCCCTGGAGAGCCACAAGGGCCCGGCTGCCTTGCCTGAAGCACGGGGGTGAATTCCATGCGGCTGAATGCATGGGCTTCCTCCTGAGAGCAGCTCTGGCCACTTCCCCAAAGACAGCGCTAACAGGGCAGTGCTTTGCCAGGCCCCGGGGCTTACAAGGGTTGCTGAGCCGTAGCGCATCCCCCAACACACACAGAGTTGGTCTTTTGAGATTCCTAATCTGGGTTGGACTCTCCATTTCATTTCTTGGTTCTTCTGGAAGAGGTCTCTTGTTTTCCTCTTTTGCTCTTCCCTCTTCCCTCGCCTTCCCTTCCCTTCCCTTTCCCCTCGCCTTGCCTTGGCTCCCACTGGCCATCGCCATGGTTCCTTTGCCTCTCCATGCCTCTGGTCCCGCTCTTGTCGCTCCAGGCACGGCCTTTTTGGCATTCCTCCCCAGTCAAGTCTCTGGTTTCCAGCCACGGTTCTGGCTCATGGTCATTTTAGTTGAGCAGCGCAAATCTGTTTTTTCAGTGGCCTTTAAATTCCTTAGGCAGGAATTTAGGTTGTATTTTGGCACAGTATTTCTTTTGGTGATCTCTCTTAGCTTCACTCTGAATTTTGAAATCAAGAGTTTATGGCTCACTACTGCAATCCGCTCCCAGTCTCGGTTTGGCAGCAAGAATGCCGCTTGTCCACCTATTCTGCAAATTATATAGTCTCTTAGATTTCCGTACTGGCCATCTGAGGCCCACGCATACCGTCACTTGAAGTGGGCATTCAAAGGCACGGTTTGGCGAAACAAAATTCTACCGGGCGTTCTCTGGCTTCGTTTCTTACCTCCAGGCCAAATTTTCCTACCACGTTTGATTCTGCTTTGTTTCCCACTTTTGCATTCCAGTCGCCTTGTCTTGGTGTGTTATCTATCTATCAATCTATCTATCTATCTATCTATCTATCTATCTATCTATCTATCTATCACACTTCACAATTTCCCCTTGAACAGCTGCATAAAAGCGTTCAATTTCTTTTTCAGCATCTGTTGTTGGACCTAGACTTGAATGGGGGTTGTGTCGACAGATCTTCCATGCATTCCGACCGATAGCATTCGGTCGAATTTTGCCCTATAGGTCCTTCCTGCCTCCTGCCTTAGTATGAGAGCCACTCCATTTCTTCTGAATTTCTCATTTCTGGAGACTTTGTGTTTGCCTGATTGGAAATGTCCCCTTCTGGTCCACTGTATTTCACTGGCACCAAGTTGTGCAATTTTTAACTGTTCCACCGCCCGCTTTACAGTTTCCGGTTTGCCTAGATCATACCTCTCAGGTCGCAGGTGTTCCGCAGCATCGGACCTCGCCTCCTCCCCGCGCATGTCCGCCCTGGCCTTCCTCCCGGCTTTGATCTGGGTGCATCCTGAGCAGCGGCGCTCTTCCTCCCTGCCCTTGGCCCTTCCCCAGCGGCCCGTTGAGCGCCTTCCCGCCCGGAGCCTCATCCTCCGGCGCTGCCTCTTGTCTCATTTTGGATTGTTTCGGCACGGGAAGGAATCTTTCCTAGGGAAGAAGATTTGGGGTGATCTACCTTTGCCGCCTTCTGCGCAGTGCTGTCAGGGCCAGCTTGAGCATCACCGCCATCGCCTTGAAAGGCTAGTGTCACCTTCACCTGCTGCCGCTGCCCTTCAGGCCTTCCCCTGGCCATTCTCTCCTTCCGATGCGGCTGTCACCCGCAAAGGCGGTGGGTGCCTCTTCGCGTTTCGGCTTCCACCGTTCCACCTGGGGTGACCCTGCGAGGAGACCAGCCGAGCGAGAGGGTCTGGCCTCCATCACGCTCAGCTTTTCTCACCCTCTCAAACCTGCTCCCCACGTTAAGTTGTGCATCCGAGAGGGGGAACCCAGAAGTAGCTTTGCACGTGCGTCTGGGGCGCAGCGAATCGAGACTGGCTCTGATGGGTGGAGCGTAACAGTCTGTTCAGAACAAACTCGGTTCTGTGAGAGAAGCCAGGCAAAATGGAAACATGAGGACCTGCCGCTGTGAAGCACGTTTCTGGCCCCGTTTGTGTGAATTGTGTGGGTGGGGGGAATTCAGCATAGCACCTTTGCGTATGAAACTCGCATTTTAAGCAAAGACACTCCTGGGATGGATCCCATATTTTAAGGTAGAAGTGATGATGAGGAGAGCCTGCGCAAAACGGGAGAAGGCCCTGGGAGAATTTCGGAGGAGACCAAGGAGCACAAGCGACCGAAACGACCCCGGACAATCCTGACGACGCAGCAACGCCGGGCGTTCAAGGCTTCGTTTGAAGTTTCTTCAAAGCCATGCAGGAAGGTACAGATCAACAGTCAGACGATAAGGGAATTATATTAGAATTAGAATTATGTATTATAATTAGAATCTCTGGAAGTGCCTGGTTTAGAGCAACAAGGATTTAATTGTGATCATGCAGGGAGTTATTTTCATAATTCATTGCTTTTGTGATCTGAAAGCAACACACGCACACACACACACACACACACACACACACATACATATATGGGTTTGCACTAATTTACACCTATCAAGAGGAATGAAGCTTACAACTCATGTACCAGGGTTTTCCAGATGCTTAACCTAAACCAGCACAAACTAGAAATATTAAAAGCAGTGGGATAAAGGCACAGGTGATAAGCTTTCCAAAGGTGAGAAAAGGTAGCTCAAAGTCCAGGAAACCATCAGTGTGGTTCACATATAGAGTCAAGGCAGGTATTATGGAGAAGGAAGCTTCCTTCAAAACATGGAAGACTTGGCCAAAGCAGGAGGGAAAAGACCCATTGGGGACCATGAGCTTGCGCAGCCCGAGAAGCAAGAAACGGTCTGAGGGGCAGGTCACTCGCAATATGAAGGCTGTTTTAAAGATACTGGAAGAAAGACAGTGGCTAAGGAGGCAGCTGGGCCACCGGATGATAGTGGAAATCCCAGAGGGCTGAGGGGGTGGCAGAGCAGCCGGAGGCGTTCCTTTCGTCAGTCTCCACAGCAGAGGAGCAAGTCCTCGAGCTTTTGCATTCTGGAAGGGAGACCCAGGAATTGGGGCCGATAGCCGTGACAAAAGATGGAATTCTCAACCTTATTGGCAAGCTAAAAGTCAGCAAGGCACCTGGTCCAGGTGGTATCCATCTTAGATTTCTCAAAGAAGCTTTTTACAGAAATATTTAATAACTTCCTAAAATCAGCCCTTGAACCAGAGGATAGGGGTTCAAGGGCCAGTGAAACCCCAATTTTTTAGAAAGGGATCTGAGGGGACCTGAGTAATTCCAGGCCAGTTCACTTAACATCTGTTCTGGGTAAACTGCTTGAAAGCATTATTGAAGACAGAACCAGTAACCACAAAGAGGGACGAGTCCTGCTGAGAAAGAAGCATGGCTTCCACAAGGGGAAGTCCTGCCTCGCTAACCTATTGGGGTTCTTTGAAATTTGAATGCTGAAATTCCAAAGTATTGAGTTTTTAATATTATGTTATTTATGTTATATTTTACATTGTAAACCGTCCTGAGGCTTTTTTGTGAATAGGATGGCATATAAATATTTTAAATAAATAAATAATAAAATAAATATTTCTGAGTTGTATGAGAAACTGAAGAATAACGTACAAATTTTGAGCTTTTATGGCAATATCAAATTTTATTTCAGTAATGCAAGCCTATGTCATTGGGATTTTGCTGTTAATTTTGTTTCTTATTAAAGTAATTATGTCTGTTCTGACATTTCACAAAGGTAAGAGAAACATTGGCTGCTGAGACAGGGCTGAGCGTCCGAGTTGTACAGGTCTGGTTCCAGAATCAAAGAGCTAAGGTAACAACCCTTCTCATTAAATCACGTAACTATGTTCTTCAAATTCTACTTTGAATTCTGTTTCCCTTCAACATGGTGCTCATATTAGTGTATTTCCTAAACTCAGTAAAGATCCTGCATATTGTGCTCATTACCTACCTTGCATTGATGTTCCAAGTTTGGGACGTCCTTTAGGGATTCCATCCATCTCCTACTTGGCCTTCCCTTTTGCTTCCCCCCTTCAACTTGCCATAACGCCATTGCTTTCTCCAGCGAGCCTTGCCTTCTTTTGATGTGTCCTAGGTATGGGCAGCCTCAGTTTTTTTGCTTTTTGCTGCTAGGGAAAGTTCTGGCTTGATTTGATCTAGGATCAGTAGAAGGGGAAGAAAAACGTTTAGACCAACGATGAGATGGATGGACTCCATAAAGGAAGCCACAGCCTAGAGTTTACCAGAGAGGGACAGCGCTGTCCGGAAAGCCTCCATGCAAAGGGTCTCCGTAAGCCAGAGGTGGCTTGAGGGCACATAAGAGCAACAACAATTTTGTGATGGATACGCATATTCTTCTTAGCTAGCTAAGTGTTTCTTGGAATTCAGAGCAAAGACAACATCAATGGATTCTCTGCCCTTTTGGCTCACATTACAGCACTGGAAGGACGGACAGCCTCCTGCAAGAACGCAGTGGGTGGCGGGCCTTGAGCTGTGCAGTGGGGAGGTTCCGCTGCCATCTCGGGATGGATAAATATATGGACGTTTGGGCTGCCTTTGCTGAAGCTTGTGCATAATAATAGGATTATGTCTTGGCTCATGTAAAACATATATGGGTATACAATATATACTAATTGGCTTCACTGGGAAAACTGCAATCGTTTATGCTTTCCTTTCTTTTTCTTTGTTTTCCTTGAAAGCTTCTCAGAAAATACACTCACTTCCTATAATGCGGTGAACGGAGAGGAGGTTAGAGCAGTTCAGGTGCCAAACTCAAAGGAGGCTTGCTGGAATATTTGCCTGCTTTTGTTGCTTGAAAGCATTTCATAGTCATCACCGCTGTATATATATTTTCTAAACCTGCATTTTTAAATTAAAAACTCTCCTGTGTAGCAGATGGGAAGCTCCCGACTGAGCACCCCTTTGTAGCTGGTACTGCATGTGGTGCCTGCATTGAGCCTCCCTTCCTAAACCACCACAAGTCATTCCCCTGCTCAAGATGGTGTTGGCGCGATCGAGGCAGAGGCACAAGACGGCCTTGCTGTCCCCAGTGCCACAAAATAGTTCTAAAATAGACGGTAGCCCTTGTTCTGCCTGGTTTGGTCCAGGATATTCCCCACCATTGCTCAAGTCACCTGTTCATTTATTTATTTTATGTATTTATCGATTTATATCCTGCCTTTTTCCTCAAAGGGCTCAAGGCAGCTTACATCATTCTCCTCCTCCATCTTATCCCCACAACAACCCTGTGAGGTAGGTTAGGCTGCGAGTCTGTGACTGGCCCAAAGTCACCCAGTTGGCTCCATGGCCGAGCGGGGACTAGAACCCAGATCGTCTGAGTCCCAGTCCCATGCTCTAACCACTACACCACACTGGCTTTCTTTCCACACTGGCTCTCATGTACTTTATTGCCACGAGCTTCTCGGAAACCCCAGCAGCTGGGAAGAGCCGCGGGGGCGACCCTACACATGGTCCTGGCCATCTCCATATTTCACGGATCAATCAGGGTCTAGTGGCAGGAAACTCTTCTACCCCGTAATGAGGTGCAGCTTCAGACAGAGCAAGGTAAGATACCTGGCAAGAGGCTGGGTAGCACATGGGAAGCTGCTTCTCAAAATACAGCAAAGAAGAAATCAGATTTCAAAGGGTAACGGTTCAGTATATTTCATCAGTGTCAGATGCAGAGATAGACACCCCGTGATCACCATTAGCAATACAGCCAGCAAGGAGCAGGGTTGGCGCCTTCTAACCTTTCCTCCCGGTTTGGCCACAGATGAAGAAACTGGCGCGACGGCAGCAGCAGCAGCAGCAGGATCAGCAGAGCGCGCGGAGGCTCCCGTCCGGTAAGGCCTGCCGTCAGCCTGCTCCTGTCCCCAGGCGCTCTCTCACTCGCACCTTGGTCTCGGCAGCATCCTCGCCTGAGGCGCTGAAGCGGGAGCTGGGTCCTTTTCCCTGGCAGGCGCCCGGAGTTGCTAAGCCAGAGGACCGAACGCAGTCCTCGCTTGCCTGCTTTTGCATTCCGGGTCACAAGTCCAGTGACAGGAAAAGTCGGGTTTCATCCACCTTTCATTGCACCACGAGGCAGAAGGTGGGCAGGAGGAAACGGGGGACACACCAGGGCCAGATCAGCGGCTGCTGGCCAGTGGGACTCGCTCTTCTGCCGTTTTCCTGCATCATGTGGCCCTCTTCCTTCTTGTTCTTGGGAGCCAAGCTTGCCCTGGGGACGCTCGAGGAGCCGTTTCTTGGCTTGAAGGAGCTGCAACAAGATCTGAGGTCCATGACACTTGGCTGTGGACGTCGGGCCTGCCAGCTGCCCTGTCTGACCCCAGAGGGCCCAAATCATGTAGGAACAGGTGGGCCTTCCCACCTTGAACTTGCAGGTAGGGGAGATAGGAGAGCTGAGGATCCCTGGTGCTGGATGCATGAGGTTGGGGGGCGTTGGGAGAGAAGGCAGAGGAGATCTCGCGAGCTCAGCTCTTTGGCTTTCCCATGTCTTCCAGCTCAAACAAACGCCGCCGGCAGCACCGGGCTTGACGGGATCATGACCCCTTACGCCCCCTTGCAGCCACCCCAACAAATGCTGGCCATTGATCAGAGTGTCTGTGGCCCGGAGCACTTCCAGCGAGGCCTCACGCCACCGCAGATGCCGGGGGACTACCTGCACCCCTACGGTAGGAACGGGGGTGGGGGGATCTGCACGCGGCAGACTCCGAGGCAGCCAACACGGAGTCGGGGTTTTCCCTGCCTTTCCCTAAAAGTGCCTGTGTGGCCCATTCAGTGACTTGGCTGGGCCGCAAGGGACCCCTTAGACCAGGGGTGCGCAATTAATTTTCCTATGGGGACACATGAGAAACTTCGACAGTTGTTAAGGGCCGGACCAATACACTTACAGCTCTGCTCAATATATGTCTCTATAAAAACAGTAAATGGAACATTGCAATGATACAATGAAAATGTGGAGCACAGAACAACACTATTTAATGAATATTCACAAAAACATTAACATTAACATTACATGGGAAGCAATACATTCAATTCAATTTAGCAGCTCCTTCAAAATAAGAGCATCCCATGCAGGTGACTGTCCAGATGCCTTTTGGAGGTCTCCGGCGAGGGAGAGCCCACAACTTCTCCAGGCTATCGGTTCCATGGCCGTACTGCTCCAAGAGTGAGGACGTCCTTCCGGGTGTCTAGTCTAAATCTGGTTTCTTTTAAATCCATTGTTCCCTGTCCTGTGCTCTGGAACGAGCAAGCAGAGATCTGGCCCTCCCTCTTTGTGATAGCCTTCCAGCAACGGACAGAGTACCAGACTGTATGTGAATCCATATCCATGTTGGACCTCGAAAATGCTGGGTGGCAGAACTGAGAAGGGGGCGCTCCTGCGCAAAGCCCACTGAAGGGCATGGGAGGGGGCACGGGCACCGCTGTGTCTCTGCTCGGAGTCCGCTCATTTCAGCAGCCCTGCATGCGTGTGTTTCTCCTGCAATGCGCCTCAGTTTCTCTGTTCTTTCTCTGTCCTGAAGGTTCTGAGCCCCTTTTCTGCGAGCTGAGCAGCGACGAGGCCTCGCTCAGCAACCCGGGCGATTGCTTCCTAGCGATGGTGGAATCTGGACCCTTCCAGTCACGGATGGAAAACCCGATTGACCATCTGTACTCAATGCAGAGCTCCTACTTCGCTTCTTGAGTCATCTGCGGCCCAGAGCAGACCCAGCATGGGACTCGTTTCCAGTTTTCAGTGGAACGTGATGGTTCGGTTCACTGGGCATCATCGTATAAAACAAGGAACTGACGATCATTTTAAGTATTTGGAAACGGCTAGCTTTGTTTCCCATTTGGAAAGTCTAGTGGAAACCAGACACATTTGTGAAGAATGTTTCAAAACTCTGTTTGCTAACCAACGTTTAGTACAAATTTCAGTTTAAATTTTGAACTTGTCAGGAAGAAAACCAAGAAACAATTTTTCTTGTGTTTGTTTAAAATTCTCTAATGCAAGTTGCAAAAAGTAGTACATTTGGTTTAGGATAGACCCGCAATAAATATTCCTATCCTTAAGTTTTTGGGTTGAACTAGCAATTGGGGTGAGTTGGAAATGCTTACCATTGTCAGATGTGCCCTGTTTTGCAATCCGTTTTGGCACCACGGTTTCACATGGCTGCTGCTGCTGCGATGCATTTTCCCCTTCCCCCCCACCCTCTCTCTCTCCTCCATTTGCCACATCTGTGAATGCACCCATTAGGAATCACATCCGGTACGGGGTGGCATCCGAATACTAGGAAGCCAAGTAGATTTGGCCGCTGAGGGCAAGCGAGAGCTGCAGCAGTTTAAACAAACAAGTGCGCATTTCCGCAAGAACAAACAAGTGAGAATGGAAGGCTGCTGAAAATGTTTGACTGGTTGATCGATGCTGCTGAAAGTCTCTGTAAAAGAAAACAAGCAGATACAGGAAACTGGAAGCTCATTAGCTCTCCCACTTTCATATGTGAAATACTGGCAAGACACAGGAATGTTTGTGTAGCGGGCCATGTGGCTGAGTGAACACGCGCACAGGTGAGCTGTACATCCCGTGTTGTACCAGGGGTGTTCCTGATGACAGAAAAGTACTGTACACTGCAAAACAAAAAAACCCCTTTATTTTCTATGTGAACCCTATTTAAGCAATTGTTCAATGCACTTAAATTATGGAATGGAAAACGCGACTTTTAAAAATAAAATACCACATGTAGTTTGCAAAGACTGTAGAGCAGGGAGGGGAAGCCATCTCGCCTGGAGGCACGTTTCGCTCCCGGTTCCCCATTCACTGCAAGTGGAAAGCCGTGCCTGGAGCGGCCGGGGGGCCCTGTGCATGCGAAGGAGCCCCGGTGAAATCAAGCTGCTCCACCGACTGCAACGGAGCCGGGGTGGCCCCTGCGGTTGGCTCCGTGAAGGATGACTGGCAAGACCCTGTCGGCTCCGTCAGGGAAACGGAGTTGGCCTGATGTTCTTGAAAAAGACGGTCCGAATGGCTGTGCTCTTCCAAGCCACGGGAGAGCCAGCATCGGCATTTCTCGCCGGGCTGCAGAGCAGGAATGCTGTGCAGATTTCACGACCTGCTGAGAGCGAGAGTCGCGGGACGGCACCTGATGGTGGACCACTAAGAAGCTGAAAGAGCCGATTCCCCCCAGCCAGCAGAACGTCGGTTATTTCTAGCGGCTGTGCAAGTGAAAAAGAGGACGGGTGGAGTTGCAAAAGCCAAGCATAATGTGAGAATCCGACAAGAACCCTTCATGCATGCAGGCCGCATTCTGCCGCTGCTCGAGGAGAGGCCTCCAGCGAATGCCGCGGCCTGTGGGCCGTAGGAAGATGTTCCTCTGGGCAGCAGCCGAGCACGCCCTCTTGCTTTGCGTTGTGGGATCTGCTTGTGTAAGCAAGCAGCGCCTGTCTCTCTTGCACTCCGACCCAGCCAATTCGCATCCAACCCAAAGCCCCAGGACACCTGCACGTGCAGGGAGTCTGGGGAGCAGCCCGGCAGGTTCCTGGCCCACTGCCTTTTCCCTCTGGCACCACGGCGGGTGAAGAAGGGCTGAGAACGGCCACATCCCGAGGAGGCGGCCTGACCGTGCTCCTCTCCGCCCCGTGGGCTGCAGAGTCGTTCTGTCACCTAGTGCCTCCACCACCTGGCACTCCGCTATTGGCAGAGGCTTGAAGCTGGAGACAGGCCTTTCGGGCTTGAGGGCAGGGCAGGAGCAAGTCTGCCGCTCGTGTGCGTGCGCTTTTCCCCGGGCGAACTGCCTTTGCAGACGTGCGGGTCGTTTCAAAATCTGCTGACTAAAATTGGCCACAGGATGAAAGAGGAACTGAAGTCTTTCTTGGACTAATTCAGCAATTCAGAGGTGTGTCCAAAGAAAGTACCTCATATTCTCGGAGAGCCATCCGTATAAATGGCTAAATAATCTAGATTGTCAGTGGAATTCATAAAGAAGAGATGGCGTGTGCTGTCGTGTGCGGAAGCTCCCGGGACCAGGCAGGTAGTCAACGGACATGAGCAAGAAAGGCAGAGGAGCCCAGGGCCTGCGGGACATTCGAGGGGACGCGACTCCCACCTCGGGCCCATCAAAGCAAGCGGAGGCCGAACACGGAAGCGCACAACCATGGATGTCAGCAGCCAGCTCTTGCGCGACGGCCCGGTTGCTCTGAAAATGGGTTTCTCCCACTGCTCTGGTTTGTTGCGTGTGAGCTTTACCGACCAGGCGACGGGACCCTTGCACAGGATGAGTGGATTGTGTGGCACCCGATGTGCGGCTTTGCCTGCACAGGGCGGCGTCCGGAGCACTTCCCTTCCCCACCAGATTCCTCTGCGCAGGGCCGTGAGGGGCCGGGCGGGGGTCTCCCAACCAGTCTGGGCCTGCCCAGGCGGCCTTCCAGGCGTTCCCTTCCTGGAAACGGGACCCTCTTCGTCAGTCAGCTGCAGAGCCCCCAGTGGGGCCGTCAGGAATGAATGGCCAGCGATGCTTCTGGGGGAGCATCAAGGCCCCCCTTTCCGTGGCTGGCCGGAGAAGGGTGCCCTGGCCACTTGCAAGGCTCTGCTAATTCCTCTACGCTTGCATGGCCGGGAGAGCTGGGCCCCTCATGGCGCGAGAGGGCAGGGGTTACTGAACCTGAAGGCACACTTCGCTTCGCTCCGGAGGAAAGCTGCCCTCTTCGCAGCTGCACCGTTCGCAGAACCTTGCGGAAACAATGTGAAACTTTTGTCAGGGTAAAACCGCATTTGCATGGAGACTTTGCTCCTTGTCGCCTTCCTCAGACCATGGTGCTTCTGTTTCTTTGGAAAAATGCGTTCTCTTTAAGGCCTCTGCCGAGGTTCGTGCAAGCACAGTCTCCTCATCCCTACCATAGTTTGTGTTGTATATTAATATTATGCTCTTTATTCATAAATTATGTAAAGAAAAAGTGTTGAATGGAAACTCGCTGTGACGGTTCGGGCCGTGTTAGATTATACCCTGAATGTAATAGCATGTGGGGAGATGTTGGAACTGACACACGGATGGAAATGCGATTATGGGATTAAATGGGCGAAAAGATCAACCGACAAAGTGCCTGATGCTTTGCTGGAGGTCACTGAAGCGCTGGCGTGGAAGGCCGGCCAGGAGTGTGAAACTCACACAAGTCGGGGATTCTCCGCGTGGGTTTGGTGCCAACTGGCACATTCTCTCAATTCCATTGGAGCACAAAGGACCATGGGAGGGGAGGGGAAAGCCGCTCCGGACGGAGCCAGGATGAGCCCCCAGCTGCTCCCAGCCGCCCTGCCGCACAAACGCCCCTTGGCCTGGGGCAGGAGCTGGCCTCTCCGGTGCCTGTGGCCGCCTCTTCCCACTTGCCCCAGCTCCGTGGGCACACGGTGTGGCAGGTGAGCTTCAGGCAGGGGAGCCCCTCTGAGCCGCCTCCTCTCCAGGCTGAAGAGACCCAGCTCCCTCAGTCTCGCCTCCCTGGCAAACCAGCCACCATCCTAGTGGCCCTTCGCTGCTCCAATACCGACCTTAGGATTCAGTCACCCTCAAGATGCACGAGGGCCCCATTCTGTCTGACAGCTCACAAACGGAAGCAGAGCAGCTCAGGGCAGCTCCACCTTCACGCCAGAGGTTTTTCCCATCAGAGGTAGCTGAGCGAGCGGGCCACACCTGCCCACCTGCAGTGCGGAGGCATTTCGGTACCTGCGCAGCGTCAGCCTCTTCTGATCCGGCATCTGGTCGTCTCGTAACCTTCTGGTTCATAGGAAGGACCTTCTGTAACGGTGCCCTAACCCTAACCAGTCCCCGGCCTCTAGTTTATACTCTATCGCCCAAGAGTGAGAAGCAGCAATAACTGGATCTTATGCACAGCTCTGACTCAGCCTTCCAGTGCCAGATATAAGCAGCATGTCCGACTGCTTGGCCCTGTGTCTCCAACACGCTCCATGGCCACAGTTGCTCTTGGGCCTTTCTGCTCTGCAGTTCTCCGAGACCGTCTCCATTTCAGGCCTGCTCAGAGAGCACAGTAAATCCCCCGTCCCGCCAGTCCGGCCCTGATGTGGGCGGCTCGGCCAGCACCTCATGCTGGGTTGGAAGGAGTCTCGTTTCCAGATCGTTGAGCAGCAGCACCCATGGGAAGGGAGAGAGTATTTCCAGGGAAGCGACGCGCCTTCCGCACGTCCTACGTGAAACCGAGAGCAGGTCCCGTACACGGTTGCCCCGTAGCAGGAGTGAAACGCTTGGCAAAGCTGGCAGTGCCTTCCAGGAGCCACCGAGTTTGCTGCCAGCGTTCTGCATGTTGCCTGCAGCGGTGGGTAGAGGAAGTCTCTCTGCAGAGACCTGGGCACCGCTCGGCTACCGAGGAAAAGGGAGGGGAGAGGGAGGCATCTGGCCTCCCTGACCCGGTGGCAACCTGGAAAAACAAAGCCCCCATTCTTCCCAGGAGCCCCTGAGAGTCAACAGGAGATCGGCAGAGATTACCTTTCAGGTAGCGATGCTGACTGGATGCTCCCGATAGGAAGGAGCAAGCTTGCTCTGCCGATATGCTAATGAAGCTGCTTCCCCGGAAGAGGCGGAGGCGGTGGAGCCCTCTTGGCAAGCAGTCAAAGGGAATGAATTGGAAAGCAGACCCCGCTGAGGGGGCGGCATCAGGACAGTCAGGAGCACCTGGGAGGAGGAATGGCAGGAAGGAGGGCTGCCTCTCGCGTGCCCGCAGGTCGGGCGCATCTTGCTGCTCGCTGGTGCTCTACGCACGGGCCAGCAGACCAGCAGAGCGTGAAAGCCAGCAACTTATGTATGATTCCAGCCCAAGTCTTTTGCTTCAATTCGCAGAGGTGGCTTTATTTGTCCTTTACAGGAAAACAGAGTCCCAGGGCACCTCGAATTCCAACTAAGGTTTTGTGGACAACCTCCAGGGTGCTGGGCCTGTTGAAGGCGCCTGGGGACTCAGGGCCGCTTCTGGTCGAAGCTCAAAATCTTAGGAACAGATTCTGCATGCCGTGCCGGCCAGGAGCTCTTCAGGTTTCCTGTGACTTCGGATTTCTACCCTATCCAGATACTTTTACCTACTTTTGCCGCATAAAGGATAGTCGAAGGTGGAAAGCCATGTCCGTCCTGCAGAAACAGTGTCGTCTGAGGCACTTGGGCATGCTTGCCAGGACGTAGTTGGTAGTCACTCCGGTGGACTGAAGTTTTGCACACGATCGTCTGAAGCTTGTGACTGGGGCAGATCTTCCAAGACGGCTGGTTGGCGTGTTGCGAACAAGAGGTGAAGTTCTGCATGCGAATTCCAAGCGAGCAGATCACCGGGTCCATTGAAAAGCTCTTGGGGGGTCAGGCGTGCAGGCGCTGAATGGTCAGCCACCACGCGCGTGTTCCCTGGACCTGCCTCTCTGCCGGAGGGTCAGCGAGTGGTCGCGTGATGCCGGTTTTGTGAAGGGGATTCAGGTGGCCTATTAGGGCTGACCTCTGTTCTAAGCAAAGTGGCGCGAAATATTAAAGATAACATTGTAGCACATCCAGAAAGAAGGACGACCAGCTTGGCTTCTGCAAAAACAACTTGCCTCGTGAATCTCGTCCAGTTCTCTGAATGGCCAGCAGGGATGTGGCCCGGGCCTCTGACCTGCCAGGTCTATTCCTCTGGACCTTTTGACAAAGTCCCTGCACCAACAATTCCTGAGCAGAGTATCATCAGTCATGGAATAAGAAAATATGGACGGATCAGGATCTGAGGTGGAAGGAGGGTCTCTGGTCGTGCGACCTTCCTTCCTTCCTTCCTTCCTTCCTTCCTTCCTTCCTTCCTTCCTTCCTTCCGCAAGCATTTGGCTGTCTCTGCTCGGCTTGCTCTCTGAAACTGGGCCAAGAGCGAGAGGAAGCCGGCGAACATTGGAAGGACAGCTCTGGTTCCACGAGAAAGAAAGTCGTGCTGGGTGGCTTCTGCTCTCCCCCGCCCCACAACCTGCCAAATCTCCCCGGAGCTGCCGCTCCGGCGTCCATGTCCCGGCTTCCCCTTCGAGGCCGTTGCCGGGGAACGCAGCCGGGGTGGGCTGGGGAGGCCGCGCCGTGCCGGGCGCAGCGGGGCCCCGCTTCGGCTGAGGGCACGTGGGCTCCACTGGCTTGTCCGTCTTCCTGCTGCCGCTGCTGCAGCCATGCATCTCTCACAGAATGTGCGCCGCGCCATCCCCGCTGCAAGGCATCGCCACTGGCTTCTTGCCCTGCCCCACTGAGCCGGTCTAGAAGGCCGTCAGAAAAATCACACGCCATGACGGGCCGGGGGACCTCCTTCCCTGCCCACGTCCCCCTCTGCTTCGACCTGCGGCTTGTGAGGGGACGGTGCCTTGTTCCCCGCGTGCCTGGGCTGCACCCAGGGAAGCTCCGAGCCGAGCAGAGCCAGCAGCGCCGTGCGCAAGCTTGTCTGTCGTGCGGAGGACGGCCTGGGTCACATGCCAAACAGGCCCCGCGGCTTATTGGAGCCAGGCCAGGAGGGGCTGCAGCGGCTGGCGGCCCCTGTCCGCATCGGCACCACTTGGGCGCAGCTGGTCTGGTCGCGGGGTGCAAGCCCAGGGGGCAGGGGTTGTGCAAGGGGTGAGGACGCCGCACCCGAGGGCTGCTTGACCCTCGCACGGCTCTCTCCAGCCCGGACCACATGGCAAACTGAAGCCGAGCGGTGGCTAGTGAAACCGTGCCCAGCGCACACGCGCCCAACCTCAGCTTAAACATCTGGCTTGTGTGAAGCGCATTTAGCCGGGTGGACACCAGACTCGGGAGGGTTCCTATGGCATACAGCTGTTTGTCTCCTCCGCATGTTGCATCATAATGCAGTATAATACTCTGTGCTTTTGTATGCCCATTGGACCATTTTTATTGGAAAGACAACTGACAAGCCCAAATTAATATAAATAATATAATATAACAATGTAATATAAATTTATATATAATAAAATGTTACTTCTAGTTCCACCGGAGTAGATATTTTTCGTTAACCTTCTTCAGGATCCTCTATCCTAGTCTTCCACCACTCTGAGAACTTGCCATCAATCAAGCGCTTACCCCTTACTTCAGAATGCTTTTTAAATGCAAACAAGCTTATTAAAGAAGATGGAGCTAAGCACTTAATTAATTGCTCCTGCTGCTTCGCATCTGCTTCTTGGGTTGCCCTTCTGGAGCGCAGCTCCCGCCCGGTCCCTCTAACCCCAGGCCAGTCCTGGCACACAAGCGCATGTTCGATGCGAGGCCTGATTGATGTGGAAAGGGTGCCGGCCCACAGGCTGTGCCCAGGCGCACCGAGGGCGGGAAGCACCAGTGCCCGGTGCTTTCCAGGTGCGCCCTTGCTCACCTGCAGAGGGCGCGAGGCTTTGAATCTCGCTGTTCCAACCTGGGTGCTCGATGAGGGAATGACTGATCCTGATCACACACGCGGCTTGATGAGGGAGCTGAGGTGCGTTTTCCTGTTGGTAATAATCTGTGCATGACTTTTAAACGCCACTGGCCTTCTACATCCGTGCGCAGATTAACGGATGTCACTGATGGCGTCGACTGCTGGATGGACAGTTATGGTTGACCGTGACAATGCCTCAGGCTCCGGGCCGCCCTTTCCCAAGTCCAGTTCTGCAGAGGCGTGGCCCAGGTGCAGCAGCAGGCCAGAATTTCCCGTGGAGACCCAGGTGCCCCAGCCCTGCCCTCCTTTCACCTTCATTTGCACCCAAGAAGAGGGTCTGCTGCTTTGGAGCGAACCATTCTTTTCCGTGGGGTCCAAACGAGGGGCACTGTGCGAGTTGGCCGGCCTGCGCTCCGACGCTGGAACGTGCGCCTCCTTTGCTGGAAGCAATCGGTTTGATGGGAAACAAGAATGAGGGAATGGCCCCAGTAGCTTGGGGTGGGGGAACTTGAGGGCTGCTCTGATGCCCAGCATCCCCCTCCCTGCTAAATCCACCTGGACAAGGCTGCTTGAGAGGAGACCCAAAGGGGCTTTCTACTCACGGTTGTGTGAATGTAAGGAGTGGCCTCCAGGCGAAGGAGAACTGTATTAGCAGGGTGAAGTTGAGCAATGACAAGCTCTTTCTCTCTCACACACACCAGACACAAACGCACACTTACCTTCCTCTCTCAGGAGAGTTCACAACCCTACATGCCGACAATGCACAAGCAAAGCTCCCAGGAGGGCTCCCAAAGCCCAGTGTGTGTTTAGACTGGGATTCGGAGTCTAGTTTCAGCCGCGGCCACCTCAGCCGAGCAGCTGTCCGACGGTGCGCTCCAGGCCAAGCTCGCTCCGATAGCATCACCCGGACACAGAAGGAGCTTTGTCCACGCACAGGGATCCCGTTTCTTGGGAAAAGGTCAGAGTGCAGAACGGCAAGAACAAAGCAATGGGAAAGTAACGGTGGCTTGAAATTCCAGAGGGCCCTTTTGTCACTTGTCCTTAAGGGGCTTGCCTCTTGCCCCGTGCCCTAAGCACCGTTCAGAGACCCCTTTCTGGGTGGCTCTGCCTGCAGCTGGGTGAAGCAGGAGGCGCGGAAGCTTGTCCGTCTCCCTCCAGCCTCCTCTCACAGCTCTTGATAGCGCTCGTTCGGCTTAACTTGAAGATATAGAGCGGGGCCCAACTGAATTAAGGGATTTGATTTAAAGGATTATAGCCCAACAATTATAACGATGAAGGTAAGGTGTGAGATATGGTAAAAGCAACAGGAAATGCCAGTCCTTCCTCTCGGAGGAACAGCCTGCTGCACGTGGGGCAAGACCAGCCCCACACTGGGGAAGCCCCGATACTTGTAGGGTGAACAGCTTCACTTTCATGTCTGGATTTCACCTGAAGCAGGGACAGCCCTGCCAGGTGCTGCTTTCGGTGCAAACATGAGTTGGGGGGTTAATGTTTAACATAGCTCGTTGTTTGTTTTGCTTGTTAAATATAAACATATCAAAGGATATTTAAAAAACTAAATACAAGTGGGCAAGCTTGGCATATAGAGGAATATGAGAGAACCTCCTGGAGAAACTCAGTTCGTTGTGCCGAAGAACAAGGAAAAAATGGCCCATCGAAGCCAGATCCTCTGTCATCGTTCATCAGCGGGTGGGCAGCTGTTTGAAAACACCGAGCATTCTTGACTGCTCAGGTGAGCACAGGTGCACTGGATTGGTCCCCCCCCCCCCCACAAAATCATCCACCTGCTGGAAAAGACTGACAGCTACACCGGCAGACAGGTGTGCTTTTATGTGGCCCGGACCAGCGTTTCCAATGCACGCTATTCATCAAAGGTGTGTTTGTGTCATGAATGTGTGTGCAAAATTCCTGGTGCACAATGCAGAAGGCAGCTCCCTGGTTCTGTTTTCTCGGGGAAAAGTCTTTGGCAGGGCCAGATCCAGCTCCGATTCTTATTCAAAGCGGGGCAGACAAATTGATACGAGTGTCCTGGCTACCAGTCCTCGTGGCCAGCCACTGCCCCCAGGATCAGCGGGCACCACCTCGATACACCAGCCACGTGTGGCTCCCCAGCGCCTACAAGTCACCCATGTGCTTATTTCTCTGATTTCTGCCCCTTATTTAATGCTCTCCCTGTGGGGGACATGGTGCCAGTGAGCGGCTGCGGCAGGAGGCCCCCACACCACACCGCCAGGGAGGCAGGGCTGCCTCGTGCCCCTCTTGCTCGCCTCGATGCGCTTAAAAATATTGGATTTTATTGAGCAGCTTCTGGAAAGCTTTGCTATGATCCTCGGAGTTAAAAAAGAGTGGAGCGCCTTTGAAGTGCGCTACCTGAGTGCAACCTGTGACCTCGGGCAGACGGGAGACAAGCCCGCCTTTCACCTGCCCACCGGCCCGACCGGAGCGGCCTTGCGTGCCACCGATATGAGGCTGAGATGAAAGATGTCCTGTCTGCTCGGCAATTGCGCAGGATTCGGCTCCGAACAATTCCTCCCTGTCTGCCTCGAGCAGGTGACTCTCCTGCCCTGGCACTGGACGGGGAATGCCGCGCATAGCCGAAGTGCCTCGCCAGGAATGCGGCGCCTCCCTCCGGCAACACGCCGGTTCGTGCCTCGCATTGTTGTGTGGCGCAGAAGGGACCTGGGCACTCACTGGAGGAAGCGGCGGTTCTGGATGGGGAGGCACCGCAGGAGGGGCAGGGCGGAGAGGGGCCTCCTGAGCGGCTCTCTGCGGCCAGCGCCACCCGGAGCAGCCTTGGCTTCCGGGGGCCCTCTAAAAAGAGCATGCGGTGGTTCATTCGCGCATGACCGGAGGGATGCACAGAATGCGCCCCCAGGTTTTGCAGAGGGAAACAGGGAGCGTGGCCGTGTGTGGCTGCCCCACCTTCCTCCCCACCACGAGCCCTCCTGAGGGTATATATCCTCTGATGCATCATCAGCAGTTCAAAAGGGACCCCCTTGGTGGAACGCGGGAGGCAGGCAGTGGTGCTACGATGCCTCAGCGCGCATGCGGTGTCTCTGTGCACATGCGCACCAGAGAGAAGCCAGCGGGGCTCAGCCTAGAGCAGTGGTGGCGAGCTGGTGGCATGTGAGGGGCATACAGAGCCCTCTCTGTCGGCACGCGAGCCAAGTCACGCCAGCGGCCGAGCATCGGATAGCAGCGCACGCGGGGCGAGGGTGGCCTCCGGCGGGACGCAAGCCAACACCTCTGCCTCTCCTTGCTCTCCAGCCCGCGATTCCTTGCCTCTGGGCAGGCCAGCCTGACCGGACGGTTCGGCAGTAATGTATGCCGGCAAGGTGCATGGAGGTCGCACCTGCAGCCGGAGGTGGGGCACCGCGGTCTGTGGGCCTCACTCTTGCTGCAGAAGTGACTTCGCAGCTGAGCAGGTGGAGGGTGGTGGGGGGGGCGCTCGAGCCCAGCGCTTCCCTTTGTGTCTGAAGCAGCTTTTGGAAGGACGGTATTGAGAAGAACGATATCGTCATCATCACACGGCGTTTCGACCCACTTTCTTCCTCCTAGGAGGACCCCGGGGCGGTTGACGTGACCCCACAGGAGGAATCAGCGTGGCTCGGGGCGTCCCCGTCACACCGTCCAGGCAGCGGCTCTTCGCTCTGCGCCTCCGGTCCCTGGCTTCCGAGCACACCGGCACTTGCCCTCCCGTTTCCGCCCACAGCTCTCCCCGTGCCTGCCGCCTGCTCCCTTTCCCTGGCCAAGAAAAGTTTTGGTCTCTCCCCCTCGAGGAGCAGGAGGAGCGGCTGCACAGACCTGCCAGTGAGACATTCTGGCTGGGTATACGCGAGGCCCAGGAGCAGATGACGGGCCGGCGGGCAGTCCGGCCCTTTCGGGGCACTGCGCTGCAGAGGCCTTTAACGCAAAGTGACAGCCAATATCTGACTGAACAATTTTAATTACTCAGGCAGCCGCACTCTCTGACACACGCGTGCGCACACGGCCGAGTGTGAAGGCGGAAGGCTCCGTGCGCAGGCACGCAAGCGAGCCTTCCTGAGAGGCCTGCGTCTTTCCCCCCAGCGGCCCCCTCCTCCGAGCCCCACGCTGAGCCCGCAGCCATGGACTGGTTTTAAAGTGACGCTCAGTGCCAGACACTGTGGCCCCCAGGACTCATTAAGTCAATTAATTCTGCCGACTTCTCCTCCTCCGGAAGCCGTGGCTTGAGGTGGGGACGCGCTCCGGGATGAGGAGCAGCGCGCGGGGACTTTGGACAAGCTCCGGACTCTCTCGCTCATCCAGGTCGCTCGTCAAATACTTCTTCACATGGCGAGGAAGGGAAGGCACCCGGGACCTATTTTGCCCCCGGGCCTGGCTAAGTGCAGCGCCGTGCCCAAGGCTCCGCTTGTCCACCAGGCTGGAGCGCCAAGGGGCTCGGAGTCCGCGGTTCCCAAGCAGCGGCATGCCCAGTTCAGATGCAGCAGCCCAACATGCTGCGGGCGGCCAGAGCCCCAGGAGGGGCCTGGGGGATGAGGATCATGCTCGGGCATGGCTGGGTTGCGCCCCCAGTGCAGGCGCCCTGCAAGGCGGCCAGGCTGCCTTGAGGATGAGGAAGGGGTGAGGGGATGAGGAAGCGCTCCGGCCAGGGCGCTCCGGGCAAGACGCCGCGCGGGAGGCTGGGGGCCTGCGAGGGAGCCGGGAAGGCTCCTGCAGCGGACTGGGAGCCCAAGCGCCCTGAGCTGTCCCCATGACGCGGGTGCGAGGGAGGGCGCCATCCCGGGGGCCTGACCTCTTGCGCGGGAGGAGCCTCTAGAGGGCTTTGGATGGGCCCAGGGCGAGGCACAGCAAGGCTGCCCCCAACAGAGGGGCAGGAGCATCGCGGCTGGCTTCCCAGGGGGCAACGGAGCATGAGCAAGGCGAGGCGCTGCACCCTTGACCCGCTGGACGCCAGGCGCGGACACGTCCGGGACGGAGCGTGCTTCCCACTGGGCTTGTCGATCAGCGGGGCGACGTGGAAATCCGGAAGGCCTCTGCTTGTATCCGGGCTCCCCAAGCTCTGCCTGCGGAAGACGGCCGCCCGCTTCCACGAGATCAGCATGGAGGACATGGGGTCACCAATGTGGCCTGCCCTGCAGGAGAGTAGCTTGAATGGCCCGCGCAGGATCCTGCTCCTCTTGGCTGCTTTCAGAGCTGTTTTCTGGTTAAGACGCTCTGGGAAGTGGAGTGAAGCCTCAACAGCAGGGCTGCGATCCTTACTCCGACCCATGGCCGTTAAATCCAATTTAAATCTGCATTATGGTACTTCCTGCAGCATGGGTCCTCAAACCACGGCCCAGGGGCCGGATCTGGCCCGCCATGCCCATTCAGACCTGCCTCGCATGTGCCCACGCATGCCACGATCCCCAAGCGAGCAAGCCGCTGCCTTGCGCGCCTGCCTCGTGGCGTGTGCCCACTCCACCTTGCCTCCCCTCCCCTCCCCTCTCCGCGCACCCCACCCCCGCCTCAACGCGCATGCCCGCACGCACCGCCCCACCCCTGCGCCAGCCCGGGCGCATGACCAGGCACCCCCTTTCCGTTCGGCGCCCGGCACCGGCAGCTTTCAACTGGCCTCATGGGCGGAAAAGTGTGCGGACCCCTGGCCTAAAGGCTTCAGCAGGAGTGCCTGAACGCATCCAAGCCCCACCCAAGCCCCTTCCCACTCTGCAGGTGACCCGGCTGTGGGGTTGGTGCAAACTTTGCTTGAACAGGGGTGTCTTGGGCAGGAACTGGAACTCGCGGGGAACGGCGACACTCCCGGCGCAACACCGACTGCCAGCTTTGTGCTCAGACCCGAGAGCGGAAACAGGTCGCATGGCTGCCGCGGAAGAATTTCCAAATGCGGTGGCCCCGGCCATTTGGGGAACTGGCCCATCGTGAGAATAGGCACACCCTGAGCCAAGCAGTGCCCGCTGCCACCGGCTCCTGACTTCCACAGACCAGCCACAATTTGCGCGTTCTTCAGGAGTAACCAACAGAGAAAACTAAATCTATTCCGGAAAATGAAGTTGCGGTGTAGGAGAGTAAGAGGCCATCAGCGCCTTGCTTCTCAAGGCAAAGCTGAATAATTTAAGTGGCATCATGAGGGATCCATTATTATACCGTGGCAGGCGTGCGTCCTGCTCGGGTCCTTCTGATCTTGCTCCGCGGATGGAGTGAAAGCTTGGATGGCTCCAACGGGTTGCACTGGCCCCTGTAACCTCTAGCGCTTCAGCTGCCCCAGGGAAGCCCCAGCGCTGCCCACCCCGCGCAGGCTTCCAGTCGCGTGCGTACAGCACGCCGACGTCCGGTTTCGCCTGCAGCAGCACTGGGCAGCTGCGCATGCGGTCGGTTCCGAAGATGCGCGTGGAGCGCAGGGTCGCCCACTTTCTCGCCTGCGTGCCCGAATTGCGAGGGGCGAGGCTGGCCGGGCCGGGCGTCCTTCTCTCTGCCCATGTGGCATCGCGGCGGGGAGCTAATGAAGAGCAAGGTGTGAAGCAGGAGCCGCACTGGCAATTACGGGCGCCGCAAACTGCCAGAACAGCAGAGTGAGGCCAGCAGGCAGGCTGCTGTGTTGACAGCCCTGGCATCTCGGAGGTAATAATGAGGTTATTACTGCCCCGCTGCTTGACGGCCCTCCCCGCCTCCGCCGGCTCCGGTTCTCCGTCCCTTCCTGAGCAGAGACGGGTGACAGACGCCTTTCCCAGAGAGTTTGCAGCTCCTCCTGACGCTGGCAAGAAACGCCATCAGTCGGGGCTGCTCCGTGCTCCCAGCCTCCAAGTGGCAAGCCATTTCAGGGTGACCCTAAACTTTCCCGCTGCTGCTGCTGCTGCTCTACCTTTCTGATGTGCCCAACATTTTCTAAGCGCAGTATCTGTACTAAAGGATACAGGCAGTTCCCGTCCAAGGTAATCGTTGTGGCCCAAGGAGGAGAACAGCTCCGGGCTGGCTGCGCCACGGCTCCTTTGAGGCCCAGTCCCTGAGCATGGAGAGCGGAGCTCCTGGTAAGAACTGCCGCGATTTTTCAAAGCCAGAAGGGACACCGAGAGGCAGCACAAGGTGTGCACAGCGTTGTTCAGCGCTTTTACTGCCAAAAGGTAAAGCGGACAAAGTATGTGTGTCCGCCTGGGAGCCAAGGACTGGCCAGAGCCTGGACTCTCTGCCTTTCTGAGGGACTCCGGAGCTTCAGCTGAAATCGGTCCCAAGCGATGGAGCTGATGGAGAGCAGGGTGGGACTTGAGACTTTCTGGATGTAAAACGCGCTGCAGGGTTCCCATTAAGATCGTATTTGAAGCTGCCATCTTGGGATTTCCTTGGGGAGTGAGATGCACCTAACACAGTGAAACTTAGCTTAAGACAAACCTAAGATGCGGTTTTGCTGCTGCTTAAAATCAGGCAGGCTGGAAGAATGACTGGTTTCAAAGTAAAAATATCTGCTCTCCATGCCCATTGCTGCCACGGGGTCAGTTCTCCCATGAGAATGAAAGGTGTTTTAACTGGATGGAACTGAGCTTGTGATGTCTGACAAATTTACCCTGCGCTCTTACACCGAGGTCCTTGCCTGGGTTAGTGCCACCGAAAACAAGGAGACGTCCTTACGGACAGAGAAGCACATGGGATTGCATTGTAACCGGGCTTCTGCTTCAGAAGACTTAGGAAACCTGCCGTGTGCATCGGACTCTCCCCTGATCCGTCATATTTGATCTGTGGGAAGTTGGCCCACTTCTGGCCAACGGCAATGAAAGTGTGTTGACAGTTGGACCAGTTTAAAGATGGGCAAAACCAGGGCTTTTTTGTCACAGAGCGCACCGGAACGGCGTTCTGGCACCTTTTTTCGACGGATTTTTCCACGTGATTTTGAATCACGTAGCAGGTCGGCAGCAAATCATTAAAATAGGGCCTGCGGGCTGCTTGTGTGTCCGTGCTGGTTGTGATGGCACTGCTCAGCTTGTGACGCTGCTCGGCTTGTGATCGGTTGTGTGGTCGCACGCTGAGTGCTTACTGTGGGCGCCAACCGTTATGTTTCATTACACAGTGCTGGTGTGTGTAGAGTGACTGGCTACGTGCAAAAGGTAAATCATTTCTTTCTTTAAAAAAAGTTGGTGAATTGAAAATCTTTTTTTAATTTTTAGTGTAAAAGTGTGACCCCAAATATAAAAATGAAAAAAAAAAACCTAATTACTTCTCAACCAACGGTCCTGCTAATAAAAGATTGCCCTAAAAAAACCCTAAATAAAAGATTAACAAGACATGAGTACCGGCATCTTTTTTTTTTTAAATGAAAAAAGCACTGGGCAAAATATGGAGGTGCTGCCTACGGAGGGAAAATCGGCACCAGGCCAGCTTCCTGTCCCTATGGTCTGGCCCTGAGCGCTTGGGCCTCAGCCCCACGTGGTCTGGATCACAGGCCGAAAGCAGGTTGGCATGCGGCGCTTCGGCTTACAGTGTGGCAGGAAATTGGAGTTTAGGCGAATGCGCACGGTGGCGCGGCCGTTTTGCTACGCTGGCAAAAAGAACAAAGGACCACATGGCAACCTACTGCCTGAAAAGTTTTGAATGCTGGCAACAAATGGTTATCGCGGTCGATCCATCCGTCTTTCGAGGCCAAGGAATGGGATGGCGGCGCCTGGGAGAGGCGGCTCAGCCTCCGGCGGCCATTTCTAACGCTGCGTTCACCCTGTTAGGGACCCGCTTGATGTAAGACGTGCACGCGCTTGAAAGAAAGGGGGAGATGATCCAAGCCCCTCCTTCGGCAGCTTCTTGCCGTCTCCTTCTGCCCAGAAGTGCACAGCCGGCATTGCTCCCCCCCCCCCCCCGCCCACAAGAAGCTGCCCTCCTTCCCACACTGGACGGAGCACCTCAGTTGCGGCCTCCTGCCCCCCGCCAGCGTGCCGGCAGGGCCTCCCCGCTTCTGGGAGGCTCCTATGGGCACTTTCACTGGGATCTCTCACTGACTGACTTTCCAAGCGCGAGCACATGGACGCCGGGCAAGCCAGACGGGAGCAAGGAGCGCCACGCAGTCAGGGAATCATGTTGTCCACCTGGCTCTGTTCAGCCCCACAAGCTGCCCCAAAGTCTTCTCAACTTCTTCGCCCGGAACAAACAAAACACGGCCGCAAGCTTTCGTGCACATTGCATAAGCTTCTCCTGCCTTCTAAAGCTCTGGGCTTTGTTTCTTTTGGGGAGGATGAAGAAATGCTGCCAGGCTGCAGGCTGCGGTGCCCGCACGCCGATTCCTTCCGGCCGCAGAGCAGCTTCCCGTGCGCGCAGGTGCCCGTCAGCCCTGCCCAGGCGGATGCCTGCCTGTGCCCATGCTGGGGCAGGGCCCACCCCGCGCGCTCTGGAGCAGGTTGGGGCGGGGAGGGGGCTGCGCAGCCGAACAGCTGGTGGACATGTCACAGCCGATTAGCGTGGCGGGGAGGAAGTGGGAGAGGATGGCACGCCGCTTGCAGAGCCCCGCTGGCACGGGGCAGATGCGGAGTGCGACACATGTTCCCGGGCCCTGCCATGCCTCTAATTAATCACCTCAGCCACGAAGTCATGACAACTCTCACCTAAAGCGAGAGGCGTCACCAAGCGAAGCAGCAGAAGGCGCGTCGGCGACTTGGATGGGGAAGTGGCTGCGGGCCGGCTCCCGTCCCTCTCCGTGTGGCGCACCGTGCTGCCATCTGCCCGCGGGCCAGAGCAGACTCGGCTTCCCTCAGTTGCTGCCTCTCCCAGTGGCTCATTTGCCCGCCTGCCTGCCTGGGAGCCAGGACTGCTCTGACTCCGTTTGGCCGTTCTGGGCCCAGCGAGCTCCGACCTAGAACCAGTCCGAACTAGAAGGGCTAGGACAGGTCTAAACCCCAGTGCGGAACAGCCCGAGGCTGAAGTCCTTAGCAAAACCCCTGATTTCTGCTTCCGATCAGAGCGCCTCAGAGCCTCGGGGGCAGGATTTGGTGGCACCGTGTCTTGCAATCCGCCGGACTTCTGTGGCTTCGAACTGGAGAGCGACTGAGTCCACAGGGTGCCAATGCATCTCCTCGCATCCACCCACATTCATGCACCTCACCTTCTTCACATGCTCTGGCGCTGCACCCTAAACACACGTCTCCTCCACCCTCTGGTGTGACATGTCACAACGGATGGCAGTGTTGCACATGCTTACACCGCACTCCATGCGATGGTCTTACAGAGTATAAGCAATTAGCTTTCGGTGATTGGGTTGTTTTTTCCGCACTGTTTTTGCTTTTTAAAAGTTTGATTTGTCATCTATGCCATCAGTGTATTTTTTCCACGTTTTCATTGTTTAAATGTGCGTATCCCCAAGAGAATGGTGGTTACCAGGCAACTACCCACTATATTCGGTGATCGCATGCGCTCGGCATAACCCCAAATGCTGAAAGTTTGCAAACGACGCCGCATGAGCCTGGGAAGGACTTGGGTTTCCAGAGCTCTGCGCGGATGCCGGCGGCTGCGAGAGCTTTCTTCGGGGTCTGCAGGTGCACTATTTTCACACACACACACCGGCCGCTTTTTCTCCGACGTTACAGTCTGGCAAGCGAGCCCAGAAATAGTCTTTTGTCTAGCTCCTTCATGTAAAAAGGCAAAAAGGAACGCTGTTACCTGCCCACCGAAGTGGAACCTGTTTATCCACTCGCATTTGCCTGCTTTCGAACTGCAAGGCTGGCAGGAGCTGGACGGAGCAGCGGGAGCTCGCCCCGTTGTGCGGATTCGAACCGGCGACCTTTCGATCAACCAGCCCAGCCACCTGCACCCCCTGCATCATGTGGGAACCCGAACATTCAGGCTACTTCAGTGGAAACCGAGAGAAGGCATTCTTCCAGCAGGACCAGAGGACGATCTACATGCGACGCCTTTGCCAGCACTGCAGCGCCCGGCTCGCCGGCGCTGCTGCTTGAATGCTCCCCCAAAGCATCTTCCTGCTGCTGTTTCTGCCAGGGCACCCCAGACTCTGGCAGGCAGGCCGCCTCGCCACTTCTCAATACGTGGCGAGCTTCCTGCAGCGCAGGCCTCAGCGTGCCTGACGCTCGCAGTGCCCTCCTGCTGGGAGGACTGGGGGCCGCAGGGGGCTGGCGGGCCCTTGCAACCAGAGTGGCCGAGAGGAAACATCCTCACGTCCTCGGCCAGCAGGAGCGATGCTGAGCAGGAGGGCAGCCGACCGGCCTTCCGGGGCTCCCCCGCCCCCCTTCCCACACGGCTTCTCTCTCTCTGGCTCGCTCACGGACTAGTTAATGCACCGCTGCTTCCTCCTGCCCCCCCCCCCAACGAGGGACATCATGTCTACTCGGAAGTAAATCCCATGAGCTTTAATGATGCTTACTCCGAAGAAGGGGGCGGCAGAGGATGAGGTGGCTGGATGGAGTCACTGAGGCGGTCGGTGTGAGTGTGAGTGGACTCCGGGGAATGGTGGCGGACAGGAGGGCCTGGAGAAATGTTGTCCATGGGGTCGCGATGGGTCGGACACGACTTCGCGACTCACAACAACAACTCTGTGGTACATCACACGGGTGTCTGTGGCGCTTCTCTCCGTGCCTACAAGGAGCTGAGGAGCCCGTTCCTTTTGCCTTCAGCAGTGCTTGTTCAGAAGTGGATCGTGTTGGCTTCTCTTGGGAAAGCAGGAGAGATTTGCTTTTGGGTGGAAGGGGAAGGGGGCGCTGACCCCATTGGCTGCAGCCTGGGGGACCTGGGAGAATGAGGCCTCCACAGCCACCTCCCCTCCCCTCCCTCCCCTCCCCTCCCCTTCTCCATTATTTTTTGGGAAGGGGGAGCTCTCAAGGTCCCCCCTCCATTAAAAAGCAAAAGCCTGCTTGCTCCTCTGAACTTGTCCTTAGGTAATGGATGTGGAGCAGGAGACGTTTTAAAAAGGCCATTTCGTGGCATGCTCCCTCCCTCTTTCCTAACCTCCCTCGTCCTCCTAGTGACTGCGCTTGTGTGGGACACACGGTGCCGTTTTCAGGAAAGTGGAAACCGCGCTGCCTTCCCTGGCGTGTGCCAGAGCGGTGGCAAATGGGCTCTGCCTGAACGCCAGCTTCGGGCAGCGGAGCAGGCTGCCCGTTGCCATGCAGAAGCCTCCATCTTGTGGCCAACTCGCAGACAGCACGCCCAGGACCTTCTGCAGACGGGCTATTCGTGTTCTTGCACTGATAATGAACAGCCCAGCAGGGTCGGTCCAGGCCAGGCCCAGAGGCCGAGCCAGACGCCGCAATGACCGCAAGACATTCGCAGCAACCGTGGCAGCCGTCACCCTAAACCAGTCCCGAACTGAGATGCCACGAACCTTTGAAAGGAGACCAGCTGGACCTGCCCTGGCCGTGGGACGCGTGGTCCAGAGAACGCCAGTGAGGCGCAGGGACGGGAGCCAGAACCTGCGTGGATAAACGGAGGGTGAGCAAGGCGGCCGCAAAATATCGTGCCCAGAAGAGCCTCACCTGCCGAGGCGGAGGACACGCAGACCTCGCAGAGGGAGCCGAGGGCATCTCTGCCGCGCAGGCAGGCTCAGATTTGCCCAGAAGTGGGGAGAAGATGGACTTTGCCTACTAGGCGGCCCCAGAAACGGAGCTTCGCCGGACCGCCCAGGTACAGGCACGGGGATCGAAGCTTATTCCTTCGCTGCAAAGGTGAAGCCGAGTGATTTGTCACTTTTGATCACTGATTGGCTCAGTCGGGGCTGCAATGGCAAGGATATTTCTGCAGACTTTTCTAGTCGACATAGTAAACGAAAGCTGGACTAGTTGCCTGATCAAATGAGGCTCTGAGAGCAGGAGAAAGGAAGGGGGAGCAGCAGCATCACAGCCCAGGAGGGAGCGCTGCCACCCCGGCACCAGCTGCTGGGCACCAGCGCTCTCCGTCCCATCCTGACCCGGTCAGCCTCAGCACAAGGCTTGGCTGCCGAGAGGTGGGCCCCGGCGCGCTGCCCCCGTGACGTGCACGTGTGCGCCCTTGCCAGGCCGACGGAGACCGCCATCTCCTGCAGCCTCCAACCCAAGCCCAGCCAGCAGGCCCACCCCTCCCCCAGGCAGACTCTGCTCCCGTTCAGGTGGCTGGAACTGGTATTCCGCGCCCCCGCTGCCCTTAGGAGTTCGGCTTTTTGGCACAAGGGCGAGGGACTTTGAAAGTGGCCCGGTGCGTTTCCCACCATCTATCTGGCAGTCAACACGGTGACCTTCAATCCAGATCAGGCTGAACACCTTGCACAGTTTTCCCTTTGCCATAACTCTGATTTTACCTGATGAAGAGTTGGGTTTTGGGGTTTTTTTACACTGACACCTTCAGCAAGAATGGATCTCGTGCCTTTCATTCCGTGATTGAAACGTGTGCAAGCGGCAAACCCCCGGACGAGCGGGCTGCCGTCGGAGGAGACCGTCCCGACTCCCCTTGTATGTATTTCACTGGCGTTGGGGGTGGGGGGGCGCTCCTATTTCAGGGCTGCCCCGTGACAGAAAGACAGCCACAAACCACGCAGCAAGCTGTGTTTGGGGGAGGGCATGCCCCATGTGTCTCGCGCCGTGGCTTGTGCACTGGCTGTGCACTTGGTATCTGGTCGTGCTCCTTCCCTTCCTCCGTGGTTGGAAAAAATGGGAACGCGCATCCTTGGTGGGGGGGGGGGTGGCTGCTTTGTTGGGGGAGGTGAAAAGCCCAGCCCTTGCATGCAGCTTGTTTTGCAGCTCCTTGAGGATCATGGAGGAAGCGCGTAGAAGAAATTAATTAAAATTGCACAGAAGAGAAGATGCAGAACAAAAGAAAAACTAACATAAACAGAACCAACCAAAGTGAACAAAGAAACAGAGTTGCCATGGGAATTACGAACAAACCCAGCCCATTCCCTGCAGTATCCAGAACCAGTTTTCTTCGCATCTTCCCAGGCTCTAGGAGAGTTTGCAAAACAGAGAAAAGGAATCATCATTCCAGGTCAACGGATTTTCTAACCAGCTCAAATTCCACCACGTCCCCTTTCCCCTTGTGGCGGAAGCTCTCGCAGGCCGAACAGAAGAGCACTTGTGCCCGTCCTGTGGAAAAGACTGGTTTGCGTAGAAACCCCCTTGGGACACGAAAGCAAAGGCGGCATTCCCGCGGGAAAACGGAATCCCGAAGCTGGGCAAACGCGTGTCTGTCTCCTCGCGGGAAAGCATCCCGCGCGTGAGCGGCCGCTCCAGCCGCGGGGCAGAAGAGCCGCTGGCGCTCTGCGCTCTGCGCTGAGTCCAGGTGCGACCGAGCGAGCGACCAGGTGAGGCCGAGCGAGCGACCAGGTGCGACCGAGCGAGCGCCTGGCCTGGGCCCGGAGCAGAGGCGGGCCGGGACCCCCGGGGGCTTCCGACAGGCTCCTGCAGCCAGAGCAAGAGCCGAGCGGGCTGCAGGCGCGGCGGGCCCTCCCTCCGGGGCACGTCGGGCACCTCCGAGCACAGGGCGCCGGCCCCGCGGGGTCCCGCGTGGCGGCGAAGCCCCCGGCCCACGCCGAGCAGCGGCGCACGGCTCGGGCGGCGCGCGTGGCGCGCACGGGCCGCTAGAGGGCGCCGGCGTCGCGCCTGGCGGCGGCGGGGGGCGCTGCCCGCCGGAGCCCCCGGCCGGAGCCCGGCCGGTCGCAGGCCCGTCCGCGGAGGGGCTTCCGCGAGGGGGCGGCCAGGTCCGGGGCTGCGCCGTGCAGGGGCCCCGCAGCGGCGCCGCGGCTGCTCCGCTGCGGGGCTGCGCGTCGCAAGAGCAGGCTCCCGTCCTCCGCCCGGCCGCTCCTTCTGGGGAGCAAGCCGGAGGCCAGAGCTGGGACAGGCCCCGCAGGAGGAGGTGCGCTTTTGCTATCCGAGCGGGAGGAACGTTTCGACCTGCTCGACCCTGCATTCCTGGCTGGGAGCACGAGGCCGGTGTGGGGCGCACGTGCTCCCTGGCGCCAGGCGCCTGCAGAGGCTGGCTGAGCCGACCCCTGGGTCCCTCTGGGCAGGCTGCCCACCCTGGGGGCCTGGCCCTTGCCGGCTCACACGGCCGGCCGGCAGGGGCCGGGCATGCCAGGCCCGCGCCCGACCCCGGGCGGCTCCTGTATCTCTGCAGCGAAAGCACAAGCGTGTGGCCGGCTCTTCTGCGTGCGGCTGCTGTGTCTGAGCTCAACGTTCGGGAGACCCCGCTTGAGGATAGCCACCCACGTGGGGAGGGGGGCTGGTGCCCTGAGGCCGCAGCCCCCCCCTCCAGAATCCGGGCCGCCTTCTGCGCAGGGGCGTGCGCACGGCATAAAAGGCGCCCGGGGTAATTGAGAGTGTGGGGTCCCCGCCAGCGCACCCTGTGAAGGCAGCAGAGCGCGCTCTCCATCCAGGGCTCGCCACGCAAGGCGCCCTTGGCTCGCTCCCCGCGGGGATGCGCAGGCAAGTGCCGAAACCCAGCCCAGCCGCGTAGCCGGGCCTGCATGGGGAAGGGGGCGAGGCGGCTGCATGGAGCACTGAGGAAGTCCCTGGCTGCAGCTCCTCTGGGGAAGGGCAGCTGTGAGCACCGGCCTGTTGCAGCGGCAGGTTCTCGTGGCAGCTGGCAGGTCTCTTCGGACCTCCAGGGACAGGAAGTGTCTGTTCTGCTGGGCTTTTATTGCGTAAAAGATGGTCACGGATGCTGCTGTCACTGTGGGACGGCTAGAAGGGGAGGGTCACTGGCATATTTTACTGTGGCCACGAATTATCTTCATACTGGAGGGCCGGTAGCAGCCGACTTAGTCCAAAAAAGAAAAAAAGAAAAAGCTATGAATGTATCTAACAGCGAGAACCGGGTCTTTGGTGGTGGCCGTCATGGAGATGGGAAAGATGCTCACCTGACTTGCGCCAAGCAAGGGGCCAGCGCTGCTGCCGTGTGGCAGGCAGCCGAACGGTCTTCTCGAACCCAGAGCCCCTCCGGTCCCAGCCAGGTCATGGCCCTGCCGCCGCTCATTTGGCCCTGCAATGTGCTCTCCCGGCGGTGCCGCGACTGAATGTTTCTTGCCCACGATGCCTTCCGTGAATTTTTATTTCCTTTTCCAGGGACAGAGAGGCAGCTGTGCAGTCTCCATAGCCACAGGGAGGCAAGGAAGCTTACATGTTGGCACGTGCCCCGTTTTGATCCCCAACCAAGTATTCCCAATCCAGAAATATTGCGGATTAACAAAAAAGTTCATTCCAGCTCCCCCCCTTCTTCCTCCAACCTTTTGTGAGCCAAGAAAAAGGGTTTATTTATAATCATTTAGTTGCTTCCTTTTACATAATTGAAATCATTAACCTTCTCATTTAATGAAAAACAGGCCTTCGGGGCTTTGGCACGGAGAGGGAGCCACAAGGGCATCGCGAGAAGCGGCTGCTTGACAAGAGCGGCTGGCCTGGAGCGGCAGATCCTGTGCGATTCGCGGGGGCTTCGCGGATGCCGTTTGAACGCAGCCGCTGGCCGAGAGGGCCAAGCCCGCCGCCGCCTCTCTGGGCCGTGTGGCACGCTCGTCCGGGGAGGGGGCCTTCTCCCACGTCCTGCGGGAAGCCAGCAGGCTCGGCTGGGCCCCCCATCTCGACGAGAAGTCAGCCACTAGGACCGTGGCGAGGCCCCTGCCCGCCAGCCCCGTTGCGCTGACTATATTTAGGCCATCATGAATATGTAACAGTGTGGAGAATGATTTGCAGAGACGTGAGGGTGTCCAGCTTCATAGCATCACGATTGTTAAGGGGAAGGGGGGGTCACTCTGACAGCAGGCCGGGAATGGGGCTCCTTCCCCGTCCGCGCCTGTCCTTGTGCATCGCCTCCGCGCGGACCGAGAGTGCGGCAGCACTGGCAGCCGCGCCTGCTCCGTGGTCTGACGTAGTTCCGCGCGGGAGGCGCTGGATCGGGGAAGAGTGGGGCGCGTTGTGAGCCCCGGTGGCTGCCCTGTGCCAGACCTTCACTCGGCACCGTCCTGGGGCCAAGGACGTCCCAAAACGTCCCCGGAACACTGCTCTCCGGCACCCTGCTCTTTGCGGGGGTGCTCGCCGCAGGGTGTTGCTTCTTAACTCCCCACAAAGCACAAACGTGGCAAGGACCCATGCCGGTCCTTCAGAAAAATCCAAAATTAGGAATAGGGCCAGATCTGCAGGATGGCGGCACTGTGGCCAGCAAGAGCAGCGCTCTGAGCCCAGCAGCCACGCACCCCCGCTGCGTGCCCCGGAGTGCAGCTCGGGCGCTGGTGCCCACGGCTGCCTGGAGCAGAGGTGGGGAGGCCCAGCCTGCCCCTCGCCACTGCCCTGAGCAGAAGGCAGCGGCCTGGACAGGAGCCCAGCGGCTGGCCTGTGGGGCGGCCCCGTGCCCCTGCTGGGGTGCCCTGTGGCCGTGGCCGTGGTGTGGTGTGGGGGGATCGCAGCTGCCTCTAGTGGGGGAGGGCTGGTATCGGGGGCTTGTGGCGGCAGCGTGCAGCTGGTGGCAGCCTCTGCTGCAAGCCCCCATCCAAGCTGCTGGGGCTGGGCAGAGGCACCCCAGGGATCGGGCAGCCCCTGCCAGCCACCTCCAAGGGCCAGCGAGCCAACGGTCAGTGGCCAGCGAGCCTCCTCCTCTCATGCCCACAACCACCATCGGCTTGGCACGGCCGGCAGTGTCCGAGGGAGGGGCTCCTCCGACAGCCACCCCAGCTGCCGTTTGGCACTTCGGGGCAGCTGGCCTTGCTCATACAGGACTTGCTCATTCAGAGCAGTTGCATCCCACCTTGTATCCAAGCCGGATCTCCAGGTGCCTTGCCAAAGGACAAAACCACGACAGAAGCAATGGAATAAAACATAATCTCCAGCGTATAAAAATGCGTGGCAAAAAGCCATTCAGCCATTCCAGTAGTGGGTGAATAGCAGCCTTTTCCCGTCTCCGTCTTGCTCAAGCTGCGTTTGCCCCCCTTCGGCTCTGGATGGCTGTTTCTCCGCCAGAGCAGGCTGGAAGGGCTGCGTCCGTCCGAGACCGGCTGCCGGGAGGAATGCCGCCCTCCTCCAGCTGCCTTTCACCCCAGGGCAGAGCGGTGGCTCTCCACCAGGGAGTCCCCTCCTGCACCTCTGCTCCTTCCGAGCCAAGGCAGGCCCTCGCCGTGCAGAGGATGGGCTGCCCCAGAGCAGCCGTGGCTCTCGCACTCGGCGCCTCCGGGCCGGCCTGGGCCGCGCTCCGGAGCGGGACCCCGCGGGGCTACGCGCAGAGGAGCCTGCAAGAGCAGCCCCAGCCCCGCCACGGCAGGGGCTCCTCGCGGTGCTGCCACATCCGTCCGCCCTTCCGTTCCAGAAGGAATTGAGGAGCCACGGGCAGATTTCAGAAATCTTCCTGTCAGTGGGCACTTTATGGAAATGGAAAACTAATTAAGGTTTATCTTGGCAGCTAATCACATAAAATCCGTTGCGTTCTCATCCCAGCTCTGGAAATAATGGCTGAATGCGAGCGTGAGGTGGGGGGCGCCTGATGGAGGCTGACAGTCTGCGCAGCGGGGACAGGAGAGGGTGGGCCTCAGTCAGGGCTGGCAGGCGCCTGGGCACCGGAGTCCCCGCTCCGGGGCTGCCGGGGAGCCTGCCACGGCCCTTGGAGGAGCTCAGAAGCCGGGTGGCTTTCGGGGCCGGGCCCGTTCCGCCTTGTTACACCTCTTGATCCCCACCGGGCGAGGCTGGGGCTGCAGTTCTGCCGGATCGCTGCACGGCCGTTCGGCTCCACGCCGCCCTCTGGCTCCAAAGTGCAGGTTTCCTTCGCAGAAACCCGCAGGAGAATTTCTGCCAGAGAAGGAGCAAACCAACGGTGCGATTCCTCAGCTTTCCTCGGTGGGTTTCGTCAATGGGCAAACTACAGCGGTCTTGGAAGCAGAAGCGTGCGGAAGAGCGGCCGGCTCGGCCCGCTTCTGACCCCCACGGGGAAGCACGGGAGGCGCCCGCCGAGCTCAGAGATGCCGGCCTTCCGAGAGCAGCAGTTGCGGCCAAGCGAGGCCGGGTTGCTGCCTGGAGGACGGGCCGGAGTCTGAAAGAGGCCGGCTGGGGACAGTCCTGGCCACGGGCCCCCCAGTGGGCGCGCCTCGGCGTGGCGGAGGGCCTGCCCCCAGGCCTTGCACGTGTCCCAGGACACGTGGAGAACTGATGCTGCCATCTCCTGTGCCCCCTCTCTGTGATGTCCCGCCATTCAGAGCGTGAGCGAACACGGAAAGGCCTCGAGCCCCCACGTGCGGCACAAGGTGTTCCACCAACCGACTGAGCTTCGGCCCTGGCTGCTATTATTGAGTTATTAATCATAATAACTGTTACTAAGTCACTGAGTGCTTGCTTGCTTGCTTTCTTCTTTCTGGAAAGTGTTCTTTCCAGCACCTTCTGCATTCTCTAGCCGCGCTCCCTCATCTTGAGCACAAGCGCAGTTGGTCTCGCCGGCTTGGATGCTTCTGGACTCAAAAACCGCCCTCCAGAAACTGAGCCCCGAGGTGTGAGAGACGCGCCTGCGGCCCTGCTCTGAAGCTCGAGAGATGCCAGCCACCCTTCTTGGCTCGCTTTGCACCAGCTGTTGGAGATTATTTCGTGCACAAAGGCTCAGCCGGGTCTTTGAATGGTCATGTCGTATCGCTCTGAATTTTAATTGGGCTTTTGCTTGTTGTTCTTGGCTGTTCTGGAAGCTCTTTTTAGCTGAGAACGGATTGATACGTTTGCCATCATGCTTTCTGCTGGTGGTGAAACACGTAAGAAGGGGAAAGAGGGGCTTGAATGGAACGCACCACTTAAGGTGTCCCTGCTCCAAGGCAGCCCCTACAGACAGCAGGGTTTGGGTGCCCTGAATAGCTGGCCAGTGGGGCCCAATCCACCAGGGCCCGTTCTTGCACGGCTCCAATTCAGTTCTATAAGGCTACTTTATGGGAATGTCTTGATCGGCTGGGTCAGGCACTAATGAGGAGCGGGATTTTGATATTTTGCCTTAGACGCCAAACTATTTCAGGCCGGTCCTTGGGATGACGGTCAGAGCTAAATTAATGGTTGCTTGACAGCGACCAGTGAGATCAAGAAACAAGTGCGGTTAGAGCCAGAAGCCAATTAAGCTGGCCTTATATGAGAGACGGACGCTGGTGTAGGGCATGCCTAACGGCTGAACTGCAAATCAGCTCCCTTAAATACATTTCCCTTTGATCGCTGAGTATATGCATATCATTAGCTTGTACATGCCCCTAATAAGCCCGTCTGCACTAATATGCCAAAAGGAGGCTAATGAACTCTCCCCGCCCTTGTTGCACGGTGAGGCGGGGAGGGCGTGATGCACAGCAGGCCTTTCCCTCTGCAGCTCCGTCTCGGGGGGCCGCTGTCACGCAGGGGCGAGAGTGTTCGTCAGCCCCCCACTGCCAGATTTGACGGGTCGTCGACGGGGCAGAGAGAGGGAAGCTCCCCGGCTCCCCCCCCCCCGCTTCGAGTTATCAAAATAAAGATAAATATTGGGCCACTCTGGCGTTTCATCTGCTCCCATTGTCATTTTTCTGCAAAGATTCCCCCCCCGCCCCCCAAAAAAGGAGGGATGCAGGAGGATTGGGCTGTTGGGAGGTCTCAGCAGGGCGAGTGGAATGCCGGGAAGGCCCGGCATGGAGACGCTCGCTGAAAGGCTCCTCCCTCCCTCCCTGGGCGCTGATTGTCCCGCACTCAGGACCGAGTCTAATGCTCCGTGTTGTGGGTCATCGCAATTTCTGTGCAGATAAATTCACCTCGCTGCCTGTGCGAGGAAGTCCCCTTTGGAAGCACGCGAAGGCAGAGGGGTGCCGGTTTCAGTCTCTCTGCCGTTCAGAGAGACGCCAATGAAAGTTTGGAACGGGAAGCTCCTGAGCTTTTGGAAGCGGAGTGCAGCTCACCGAGACTTGCGAGGTTCACATGTTCGGCGCTCTGTGCTGCATGGTTCAATGGCATGTCTGGGGCTTTAGGTGGCCAGTTTCCCCAGAGTTTCTGGGATGTTACCGAGCGACGTGATGAATGCGCGGTCAGAAGGACGTTCCACTGAGCCGGGAGGGACTCGGTTCCAGGTAAGCAGCTGCTCAGTCGCCGCTGGACCAGGAGTCCCTACAATGATCCCTAAAGCAGGAGTTCCTAGGCTCCTGCTGACAGTGCAGAGTTGTACTGAATTGCATTGCAGGCACGACGCTTCGCGCTGCTTTTCTGCAGAATTGGAAGCAGCTTGAAATGATGCCTGCTTGGGGCGCTGCCCATCGCCCATTGCTCCTGGTGCCAGGCCTCTTGGTGGGTCCACTTCTTGTCTCTGGCTCGTGCTGGCAACACGGGGAGGACGATGCTCCAGCCCCAGAGAATGATAAATCCACTCTTCATTTTATATGCTAGATGTTCCACGTTTACAAATCATTTTAGTTTATTACCTGAGGAGCAGAAATCCGCTTGCTCCTCTGTGCTTGTACTGTGCAGGTGCACGTTCTTACGACACTAATTATTGGTCAAACACGGCTCTGCGAAAGGGTGGCTGGGATGCGTGGGAATTGCCTTCGCTGCCTGAATTTTGCAAGGCAAACTTGGAAGGATGGGTTGGGGAGCGCCTGCCCGCCTTGGGCCAGGCAGCTCCGCCCTCAGTCCTGGCTGGAAGGGCCAGTGCTTTGCCATACGTTTCAGGCAAACTGTTGTTGCACGCACACAATCACACACGTGTGCACAGGATCCCAGCCACTGGAGGGCCGGCAGTGTTGCAGGTGCAAAACATCGATGCAAACTATGAGCGGCCGCCCCCAGACGGCCACGCGGCACTTTCTCCTGCTCCCTTGACCACTGCGACTTTCTCCCTCTTCCCATGCATCTGCTTCCGACAGCAGGACAGTTCGTGCCAAACCATCCCACATTGCACGGTAAAAGTGAAGTCCATGATTGAGAATAACGTGCGCAATTGTGCAAACCCGTCTTTAAACAAAGCGAAGTAGAAGCCATTTTACTAATAACAAGATCTATTTTGCACAAAAAGATGGGAATGTTTTTGCTACAGAGTTGGGCAAATTTCTCTCTTTCAAAGACGTATTTTCCCAAATGCATAATTTCAGGAGGATGTTATTTCCGTTTCCAGATAATCCATCACTCAATTTTAATTCCAAACTGCAGGACCGAGTAGGGAAAGTGCACACATTTCCCAAAGCGACCATCAGGGGTGGCCTCAGCAAAGTGGGGCTGGGGCGGAAGCTGGAGGGCAGCCCTCCTCCTGCCTAGCCTACCTCACAGAGCTGTTGTGAAGACGCGGCCAAGGGCAGCCTGCCGCCTTGCGCTCCCCGGAGGACAGGCAGGAGAGGAACTGAGTGAGATTCTCCGTCTGCATGGTGAGAAGATGCTGGACTGGCTGGACCGGCCTCTGAGCGGGCAGACGCCCTTGGCCTCAGCGCGTGGCGAGATCGTGGCCAGCAAAGCCCGGGTGATCCGTGGCCCTTGGGATGTGGCACACGGAGGCTCGGATTAAGCCTCCCCCACTGGCGGCATCCCAGCGTTAAGAGAGGCAGCGATAAGAGACTCCCATCGAGGTCTTTGGGATCTGGCATCTGCTGATGTTGAGCAGGCCGTGTCGCCACAGCGAACCACCGTGCCCATCTGCCACGTCAGTTCTGCGGGCCCTCCGTGCCGCATCCATGGCTGCGATGCATAACAAACCTCCGTGTGGTTTTCAGCTTCCCGCAGCTACCCGGAGACCGCGGCTCTCGGGTGGAAGTGGAATAGAACGGCGATGAATGAATCGAGGGAGGAAGCCGCCCCGCAGAACAAAGGATCCGCCGGGCGCTGGGGCGGCTTCCGCTCCTCCCGGGGCGGGCATGCGGGAAATGCATCCGGCCTGCCAGCTCCACACAAGGTTAAACAGATGCGCCCCACAATGGAGGTCAAACGCTTTAATGCTTATTAGCCACATATTGAAAAGTATCTGAGCTGCTCTCTGGCTTTCACCCTTTATGCAAATATGTAGGAAGCTCATTAACAAGGTGAGAGGCTGGAGCTTAATTAGAAAGGAAGAGAAGGCAGGGACAGTTTGATTTAGCCGTGTCAGCAAACGAACAGGCTAATTGGCCTTTGGCAGCATCAAAGGCCTTTATTAATTGCGCAGCCTGTACTCGTTCATTACAGCCTTCACACCAATCACTCCTCGTTGGGAGCAAGGGCCGGGGAATGCTCCGTTCAGCACAACCTGGAGATCCCGGCTCCAGCCACCCCTCCCCGCCCCGGCCCGGAGCTCCGACGCTGCGCCGGGACACTGAGCCGGTGGCGGCTGAAGGCCTTCGGTGTGGGAGGCTTGGCTTGCCAGGATGCGTCCCCCTGGGGCACACGGTCCGACTGCCCTGACGCTTGAGGTGGGACACGCTCACGGGTGGCTGGTGGGCGGGGAGAGGCGGCGCCTCCTGCCCTCCCTGTGGAGGCTGTACCTGCCAGGTGCGAATCAGCCCGCAGGTGAGGGAGCCCCGCCTGAATGGAGGGCTCTGACCATGCTCAGAGGGCTGCCAAAGGCCATGGGGCTGAGGCCTGCGCGTGATGCCCTGCACGTGGTGCCGGGGCTAAGAGTGAATTCCCCTCTCTCTTTCTTCCCTATATTGCCGAGGCCTGGCGCATCCATCACCTCATTATCCAAAAGATGATTTCAGCAAGACGCCTTGCTCTCTGTGAGGCAGCAAGCGCACCGAAGGCCCCATCAATTTTCATAGAAAGCCATTAAAGTTCTTTCTCATTAACCGTAATTAAAAGGTGCTGCCTGCACTCCCGGCAGATCACATTGCAAGGTGGGGCGTTGAACAGCACCAGCCTCCCGGACGGATCGCCCCTGGCAAAGCGAGGCAACGGGCAGGTGGCCCCGCAGCGGCCCTCAGGGTCTAGAAGCAGAAGACGAAAGCTCCTTTCTTCGCACAGGGAAATATTTTTTCAGGCTAGTAAAATAAAAACCTTTTAATTCACAGGGTACCCAGTATCAGAGAATGAGGATTTATCCCCTAAATGGAAGCGTGCAAGGATATGCAGCCCCGAAGGCTCCCTCCGCCCAAAATATGGCTGGCGTGAGGCTTCGAGGTCCCCAAGGATCATGGCAGAGGTGGGGGATGGAAGTATTTCGGGCTTTGGCCCTTTGGGAGGCTGCAGGAGTTTGGGAGGAGAAACGTCCTCCGTCCCCAGAAAGCCGCACGACGTGTGAGGAGCAGCGCCTTGGCTCTTATCAGGGTTGAGCGATCGAAGGGAAGGAAGCCACGGGGAACCGAGGGAGGCCGGGAGGGCGAACTGATTCATCAGCCGAATTAAGGCCTGTCTCCTTCAGGGTGGGTGCCATGTTGACAACGGTAAAAAGAGGGCAAGGAGGAGGGATTAGAACGCCTCTGTGGGCCATGGTGAGACATCAGAAATGTAGAAACACGGTCTCCGCGATGCGCGTGACGGCGCGCATGTGCTGGAGTGTGGACTATCGCTGCGCCCCTGCAGAGTCCAGGGCGATGCGGCGACCTTCGCTCTGTGACGTCCGCTCTCATTCTGCTAATGCAGGTAGATCAAGACAGGGCCTACACAGACAGACAGGTGGGAAGTCCCAGTGGAAAAGCACGCGCTGAGTGTTGGTCCGATTCAAAACTCTTTCGAATGCTCTCCCTCTATTGCACAACAGGCGTGCTCAAAATAATGGAGGTTTCTGGGACTTGGCTGAAGGCTGAGCAACGCTCGAAACGCAATGCAAGGAGAAAGCCTCGCCTCCGGAGCGGCAGGTGTCTGTTGGGATGGTCCCCGAAGGAACGCCTTGGGCCGCAGCCCCAACCGCTTTGCGATCGTGCGGAAAAACGAAGGTCGTGGGGCATCTCTGGACAAAGCATCGGCAGCGGGACCGCTCCCTTTCAGAGCTGCTGCGCCCCAGAATTATACTCCGTTTTCGCTAGAGACGAGCTGATCTTCGGGCAGAGAGCTGAGATGTGCCCAGCAGCCAAGTCCGCTCTTTCTGAAAACACCCGTTCAGCCATCAGAGGTCTCCAGCACTTCACAAATGGAGGACGGAGGAAGCAGCGGGCGGCCAAATGCAGCCGCCCGTGCTTCCTCTGAAGCGTTCATTAGGGCATGCCACAACCCGCACTTTCCCACTCCACTTTCGGGGTGTTGCGGATGAGTGCCTCTGGGGGGCTGCCCCTCGGGGGAGCGGGCAAGGCTCTCTGCAGATCCAGATGTGCCCTTCGGGGCCTGCGCACACCTGGCGATGCACCCAGCCTCAGCTCGGCTTAACTATTTTTACTTATCTAAAATGTTTCTACTCTGCCTTTACTCAAAATGGGTCTTAAGACGGCTCAGAAACCAGTAACAGTACATTAAAACACATACTGAAAGATATGGAAAAAATCCAATTTTAAGAAAACATCAGTCCTTAAAATACTGGATAAATAAAAGGGTTTTGGTCTGGCACTGAAAGGAATAAGGTGCCGGTGCCGGTGCGCCTCTCTGGGGAGCAGGTTCTGGAGCCGGGGGGCTGCCCCCAAGAAGGTCCTTCTCCGGGTAGCCACTCGGCGGTCGCAAGGACTCCTTCCTTCGGCCCCCGGGCAGGAAGAGGCTCCTACTCTGCTGCCTCCACGGCTCCTCCCCACACGAAAAAGCTGCCCTCCACAGGTGTGGGGCATCTGGGGAGCTCGGCTTTCTTCGGGGAGCAGGACTGGAGGCACCAGCTGGGCACGCCTCCCCTCACGCAGCTGGCACGTCCCATGCAGAGAGGGGGAGCTGCCGGCCTCCCTGGGATGGTGCCGACCCCTGGCCTTGCTACCCCTCTGTGCGGGCCCCGCACCACACACCACCCTCGCCCCACAGCCACAAGCGCACTCCCGGCTTTTGGAATTGTGTGTGAACGGCAATGAATAGAGATGGAGGCGATTTTACCGATGGCACCATGGGCAAGTTCGCAGTGCAGTTAACGGAGCTGGTTGCTGGTAGTTCCTGAAATCCGTCATACTGGTGATTTCTGATTTTAAATTGTGGCGTATGATTGAAATCTTGATTTTATGGCTCGTATTTGTTGTAGCCCCTTTGGGAAAAACTAGATCTGGAAAGTGGCCAACATATGTAAATGAATAGATGCACAGGATTGTTGCTCTGCTGGTGGGACAGAAAGGCAGGGCACCAATCCTACGAGTAAAGGAAGCGTGCACGGACGGGCACTTCTCCCCGGAGTTTGCTCAAATGCTTGCTCCCCGGGCTGTGGCTTGCATGGCTGGCCACTTTCCGGAGTGATCCGATGGCGGGAGATAATTCTGGATGGCCGCAGGCGGGACTCCCGGGGATGCAGCTCAGCCGGCGACTGAGCCGCGGCCTGCGCCTTGCCCCGGCTGCAGGAAGGAGGCCTGGTGGGGAGCTCCCGGTCAGCTCGGGCTTTCTGTGGAGTGGACGCCTGGCCGACTTTTCTTTCTGGGCCGAGGCTTCAGCATTAGCCAGCCTCCCAAATCCCGGAGAACCCCAGCCCGGAGAGGGCTCTGCAGGATGCTCCGCCGGATGCTGGCGCCCTCTCCGGGGAGCATCACGCGCAGCTCTGAGCCGCTCTGAGCCACATATTGGCAGCTCAGGAGCAATTGTGTCACTGTCTCCTCCGTCCTGACACACTGGGAGCCGCCGGCACCTGGACGCGAGTGGCTGGAGCTGACAGCAGCAAGGGCCTTTCGGAAAAGAGCCCACAGCAAGCGATGGAGATGACAAGGCGCTCAGCGTGAATGCCCCACCTGCAAGGCAGGAGCCCCGTGCCCACCTCGCCGGGGGCAAGTTCTGCAGCGGCCTCTCTCCCACCTCTCCGGCATGAGTGTTGCTCCGAACAGCTTCCATATCCAGGAGGAAACACCGTACCCTTCACCTCTGCTCCAACCTCCCTCAGCTGCCCGCACGTTGACACGCGGATGTGGCTTAGCGGAGGCAGCATCCCGGTTGCTCCCGGGCTGTGCTCTCCCCAGCTGCATCCAGGACTGGGAATCAGCCACGCGGCAGCCCCGATCCCACCCGGCACCAGGGAGAGCGGAGGCCGGCGAGAGCCACGGCGTGGCAGCCGCAGTCGGTCGGGGGCTGGCAAGGGCTCAGCAGGGAGTCTGCAGGGAAGACCCTTCTGCTCTGAAGTGGGGGCAGACCGTTCTGAAAGTTTGGCATCACTATCCATCGCAACTTCTGCCTTTCCTGGATTTTTAACTGCATTTCTCCAAGCGGACGTGCTCCCCTTGGGGCTGACGTTTTGTGCCCGACTGCCCTGCACGGGAAGAGTCTTTGCAACGCTCCAGCAGCCTAAGTCCGCCCCGGTGCGTGAGCAGTGGCAAGGCCCGGCTGCTTTATGTAGACGGCTCCTCACGGAAAGGGCATCACCATACCCGGTATATCGGAGCCTCGCATTCTGCTCCAGCTTGGGGAATTTCCAGAATTACTTTTTGAGTGAGAGTGCGCCGCATTTGCTGTGCCTTTTGGCTGATTTGCCTCTTCCCCCTGCCCTGCATGACCCGAGGACACTGATTCTCCACTATCTGGGGAGCGCAAGCGGCACTGGCGCGATTCTCACGTCAAGCATCCTCTGCGCTGTGATGTTTAGACACTTTTGTGAGCTGCCGCCTCTCGGTGAAGCGCCACTCAGAAGGGATATTGAAGCAACCATACGCACAATCACATTGAGTTGCCACTCTGTGCCCCCCCCTTCCCAGCGTATACATGCGCTTTGGCAAAGGCACAGGTGAGGTGAACGGAGTGAAATATGCCACAAACGGCACGTGTGCATCATGGTCTTCCGAAACAGAAAGATCGGAAATGAGGCCGGGAAATCGGAGCAGCGGTGCCTTCCGGAGGAGGGGCAACGAGGAAGCGTCCCGAGTGGGGCCAGAGGTGGTGGGCGAGCCGGCCAGCGCTCCGTCCGCCGGCAGGCAGGATCAGGGCCCTGCCTTGGGCCGCGCACCTGCTTTGCCGGCAGTTTTCCAGCTTGGCTCCCTAAAACAGGCCAGCGAGATCGGGCAGAATGGGGGGAGACGGGGAGCGGCCCGCCGTCCACGTCGTTAGCACGGGGCCACACGGCCCGGCGGTCTGACGCAGCATGAGCCGGTTTCATCTCTTAGGGTAATGACTCTCATATTTCTTTATTTCCTTTATTCAATTTCTGTGCTGCCCACCAGGCAAAGCTGCTGCGTTGGCCATGGAGGCCTGGAAGGGAGTCCCCCCGGGCACGGCCACCAGCCCCTCGTGGGCACGCGGTTCTGCCTGCATCTCTCCCACACGGGGGTCCCGGCCAAACCCACCCCTAGGGCCGCTCTGCCAGGCCAGCCCCTTGCCCACCTCTCTCCCCCTTTCTTCCCGAAAGGCAGGGGGGCCTATTCCGTTACGCTTGCCAAACAGCAGCCCCTTTAATTAGGTTTAGCTCCAAGAGCCACGGCAAAATTGATAATCATGTAATCCGGGTCCGGCTAATGGGCACGGCTTGGAACGAGGGGGGGCAGGTTAGGTGCCCCCCTGCAGGTGCTGCTCCCGCACCGCCGCGCCGGGCCAGCTCCCCCCGGCACCCCCGGGGGCCACGTGCGCCGCAGAGGCACCAAGGGAAGCTGGGGCTCAGTCGGGGCTGGGCAGCGCATCCTGTGCGCATGCAGCTGAGCACACAGAACCGGAGGGGCACCGGGCCCTGCCGCCCGCGCAATATTTGCACAGGATGGTGCGTACATGCGGCTTCCTATGCAAATGAGGCTGTTGCCTTGGCAACTGGAACAACCCACATCCGAAGGGGTGCGTCTCGCGCATCTCGCCAGCTGCCCAGGCCGCCCCGCCTGCGCCTGCCGGTTCCTGCTTTATTTCCTTCGCATTCCGCCTCTTCCCCTCTTGCAAGGAAATGCAGGCAGCTTTCCATGCTGTGCTCACAGCGTCCTTACGAGGTAGGCTGGGCTGAGGGCCCGGGCTGGGCGAGGAGGAGGTCTCCCGGGGGAGGCCCAGCCCCTGCCTCTGTCCAGCACACTCAGGCCCAGCCGGGAGTGCGGAGGTGGGGCCTTCTGCAAGGGCCCCCCGGAAGATCCGCTGTGGCCCTTCCCGGGGTGCTTCCTCAAGAGGCGACGGTGGCAGCACATCGGGGCCGATCTGCGTCGTCCATTGTCCTCGTGGCTTCATATTCCCTTTGCATCCACGTCCGCGTGATCCTGGCCCCTCCTGGCTGGCCGGGGAGGAGGCCGCTGCCACCGTGCCGTGAGGGCCCCAGGCGGCCGCAGTGAGGCCACGGGGAGCCCCCAGGAGGACAGGCCCTGGTCCTGGGAGAGCCGGTGGCCAGCGCGGTCTTCCTGCAGGGCCTTGGGCGGCAGTGTGGCCGGGCCGCTGCTCTGCATCCACTGCTCGAGGTGCCTGGGCCGCCCGGGAGAGAGACGGGCGTGTGACCCTGCTGGCATTCCCAGCGGCTTCCAGCCCGACGGCCGCGGCATCCTTCCGGGCGACTCGCGCCTGTCCGAGCTGGCCTGGGACCCTGCGCTGCGGTCCTCCTGCAGGAAGAGCCAAGCCCACACGGGAGCGCCTCTCGCCAGCTGAGAGCGCTTTTGGCTCTCCCTTTCCCAGAGGAGAACCGCACCAGCAACCCGCTGGGCACATTCGCTCCTCTGTGGGGAAGGCGAGCATTTTCTTCATGCATGGCATGGAAGCTGTGTTGAAACTGTACTGCAACAGCAAGACAGTGTTTTAGGGTAGGTACATTAGGTTGGATTCAGAAAAGGACGGCATGGGAAGAAAGAGCAGAGGTTCTGGGAACAGACGCCAAATGGGTGTTGTTTTCTCTGTATCCGTTTCACATGTCAGACAGAGACGTGTGTGTGTGTGTGTGCATTTTCAACCACACCAACCCTGGTAATGTGTCCTAGAAAACCGTCTATTACACCAAATACGCATTTTTGTTCTGCGGGAGTGTGAGCAGCTCTGCATAATTGCAGGTAACGGCATCACCCGCGCAGGCCGTCGCACGACTTCCTGCCCTGGTTTGACTGATCCCGGAGGCCTGGTTTCTCCTTCAGGACCCTTGTCCACAGCAGCAAAACTGGACTCTGCTTTAACGATGCAATTCTCTCGGAACGGCAGCAAATGGTGGGTTAATTAATTGGGCCCCAGGTTCTTTTACCCACAGGCACCAGAGGGTTAATTGCATTGGTGGCGAGTTGCTATGTTAACTGAGGTTGCTTGGCCCATGACTGAGGGCGGCCGAACCGCGCCAACGTGTGCCGGTTACATGCAAGCGGCGCCATTGGATGGAAGTTTGCGGAAATGCCGCTTGCGACCCCGATGAGCCGGTGGCTCTTTGCTGTGGCTGCTCCATGCTGAAGTCTGTGCTGCCCAGAAGCCGGGATAACGGCCACCTTCTGGCTCGGCTCTAAAGCACCAGATAAAGTATCGCCCTCTTTGCCACTCCAGTGCTCTGCAGGCGCCCCCCCTTGCTCCCCCCATGCGCGCGCATGCACACACACACACAAGCACACCCCACTGCTGCCAGCAGCTGCTGTTTCCCTTCCCCTTCCTCCTGCTGCCTGCAGATGAGCTCAAACCCCACCTGAGACCTAACATTTGTCTGTTTGGAGAATAGATGAGTATTTATTAGAATTAAACAGCTGGGAGCGCAGTGATATTTAGACGAACATTAGAAGGGCTGTAGGAGGAGGAGATAATTCCTGGAGCAGCTTAGAGAAGCTGGCTGAGCTCAGCTCCCACCGGGGCTGCAGAGGTCTCCTGCGAGCAGCTGATACAGTTAATTTCGCGCCGGAGCTGCAGGCTGGTCCACACTGATATTGCCACGTTATTTAGAATCCAAAGGTCAGGCTGGAAATTGAATAATCATTGACAAGGGATCCATCTGGGAGGCGAGAGCAGGGCCAGGGCTGCCAGGGCGCCTGGCTGCAGAGGCCGGCGCTTGGGTGCGCTCGGCTCCGGCCCACCCTTGGCCAGCACCATGCGTCCAGCAGCTACGGGGCTTCCGCACCCTCGCTCTCTGCTCCAGGCCGTGCTTTGGACAGGGACTGGGGGCTTTGGGGGAGCCTTTGTGTGGCGTAGTGGTTAAGAGCGTGGGACTGGGACTCAGGCGATCTGGGTTCTAGTCCCCGCTCGGCCATGGAGCCAACTGTGTGACTCTGGGCCAGTCACAGACTCTCAGCCCAGCCTACCTCACAGGGTTGTTGTTGTGGGGATAAGATGGAGGAGGAGAATGATGTCAGCTGCCTTGAGCCCTTTGTAGGAAAAAGGCAGGATATAAATCCAAATAAATAAAAAAAATAAATAAAAAATTTCAAACACCCTTTGTTTCCTCTGTGCTTTGCTGGCAGCCTTTGCGCTCTTTTTAGTGGAAAGGTAGGACACAGGAGCATCAAGTCCTCCCCAGGCAGCAAGAAACTGGCACCGCCAGAAGGCGACTTCGGGGAGGTTCGCTAAGGCGGCTTGCACCAATAAACACTCTTAAATCTTTCTGTGCCTTGGCCAGCCTGGCATCCCAGGACGCCAGGCCGCAGTCCAACATGGCATTGGGCCGCTTCCACACGGCTGAAATACACTGGCCTGACTCAGTATGCTTAACGTTGTGATGAACACGAGTCCAAATATCTGACTTCGAAAATCGGCTCTCGTTCCAATTTACGTGAAATTCCGTTTCGGTTCGACACATAAGCAAGTCGACTGCACCATAAGATAGAAACTGCCTTTCAGCCCACGAAACGTGTTACACCAGGTGATCGGTGGTCTGGGTTTGGGTGGCAAAGGTTGGAGGGGGGGGTCCTGCAACTGTTAACAAGGCAAAGAGAATTAAGGGGAGCTTTAATGCCAAATGAGATCATTTTGACAGAATTCAAAGTCCCAAAGCCTCTTGCATTCCCTTGGAATAGCATTCAGACATCCAAATCGCCTTGCAAAGTAAATTTCATATTAACAAGCAGAGAATCAATTTTAAATAACCATTAAAGTAATACGATTTCAAGCTTTAGGCAGTGGGTTTGATGCACTCTTGGCAGGCAGTCTAGTCCACAAAACCCAAGGGACTCTTAAAATTGTGCGCCTGAGGCAGGGAACACATAACTGCCTCCCCCACATGTTTCTCTTGCATTAGGAGGGTAACAAGGAATTGAAACTCGGAGCACCAATCTCCCTCCGCGTGGTGACAGGGCAGCCTCCAGCCGCCGGGACGGGCAGCCGCCTCTGCCCACGCTCCAGGCTCCGAGGCAAGACTGCAGCCCCAACGATGAAAGGAGAGGGCGCATGGGCAGCTTCGTACGCACTGCCAGCTGTGAGACCCAAGAGCCCTTTGGCGGGAGCGGCCGTTTTCTCGAAACAGGATGGAGCCCAGAGCGCCGTTCAGCTGAACGGCAAGAGGACGCGCAGCTTAAAGCCCTTCGAGACCCTCAGCGCTTACTAGTCTGGGAGCGCATCTGGACCTCTGAGAGTGTCGCAGGCACTCTCACAAAAGGGCTGCCGTAGGGAGGGGCCTGCCCATTCATGAAACGACAGCTGTGGAGGGACAGGCCGCCCACAGACCTTTCCTTGCTGAGCCACTGAACCGGCGAGGCGAGATGAAAGCCAACTTTCGTTGGCTACAGCAAAGGCAGGGCTGAGCTGGAGGCCAAGCGCTCTCCTGAGCTGGGGCAGAGGCGGCGGGGAGAACGGCCCCTCCGTCCGCACTGCACTGTCGCGGTCGTCTCGTCCGATGAAGAAATAATGCGCGAAGCAGGAGGGCGGAGGGCGCCGGCCCGTAGCCCCCTGCTTGTGTGCTAGGACGGACTTCCTCCATGCACCTCCTTCCTCGACATAGTGCCCCGAATTCTGGCACCTTGTGGGCCTAGAGAAAGAGGAAGCTGGCAGCCTGGCACAGCCTACAAAAACACGGAGCCCCGTGGATTTCTGGCACTGCCCCCGTGGCAATGCCAAGAGGGGGGCGTGTGAATTCAGCCGGGCAGCCTTGGCTTCAGGGCCTGCATTCCAGTTAGCCCTGAAAGGGATTTTCCTGCCGCGTTTGCCCTTTGAGCAAACGTGCAACCAGTGTGCTTTTGAGAGGGCCGTGGGCAGATTTCCTGCCTGATAAAAGTTAAGAATAGGATAACTTAAGTTTAGGCTTCCCCAGATGGCAGTTTGCGGAGTTCCAAAGAAACTTTTGGGGAGCCCCGGCCCCTGAAAGCAGAGAGGGGGTGACGTTTGAGGCGGGGAAGGAAAAGGGTTCCTGATTCGAAGCTCTCCGGCTAATCTCTTCCGTATGTCTCCATGGCGTGCCTCGCCTGGAAAGCGAGCTGCATGGGATACAGGGGAAGGGGAGGGGGAAGATGAACTTTTAACCTGCAATTCTTCTGGCAAATGAGGTGTGCAAGACGTTTGCCAAGAAAATGTCAAGGCAGCCCTTTCAGGGAAGCACCGAGCATGGCAAAAGTCAGATGCTCTGTATGCGCAATTCAGGTGCGAAGGGAAGTGACAACTGTCTTGGGGGTGGAAAGAGGTACGATCTTGCCCCAAAACACGCTGGTTTATTTCCTAAACGGCAAAGCGGGATTTCTGTCTTGAGCCAGGGCTGCCAAGCAACCCTCCTGTTTGAAGACAGGCCTGAGGAGGGGGAGGCGCTTCTCAAATGCCATGTCTAGCCCCCCCCCCCGCCCCGCACAGCCCTTGAAGCTCCCTTTGTTCTGCATTCCAAGCACCGGCGTTTAAAGCGGGCACCTGAACGCAGTCCCAGCGATCAGGTTGTCTTGCCGTTGCCAGCAGTTAAGACACATTGCAACTTGCCGCCTCCCCCCCGCAGCACCCACAAAAAAAAAAAAAAAAGGATTTGTGAGTTTAACTTTCTGTGCCGCAGCTCCAGGGATCAATATGCTTAGGGTAGAGGTCCTAAAACTCTCTGCCCTGAACAGCTGCAAACAGCCGGCAGATGAAAAGCAGAGCTTCCTTTATGTCTTCAGGCCAAAAGAAGTTCAGCCGCAGCATTGATGACTATCCTGAAGTTGTCGGGTTCAGAGGCTTCCCCGAAGGATGCATGCGCATCGAGGCAGCCATGGGATACGTGGGACAGGGAGGGGATGACGACTGGGAAGTCCTATTGCCACGATGCACTTTTCTGGAACACTCGTGAATCTTTGCAAAAGTGAATCAGGCGTGGGTTGCACTGGAAATTACTCCTCGCTGCCGTGCGCAGCGCAAAGCATTGGCGGCGAGTGTCGCTTTGTGTTGGGAATGTGACGGTCCAGAGTCACGCTGCCAGTGAGACCCATGCGCTAGCTCATGTTCGGGGCATCACTGTCTTCTTGGTTCATTCACGGTTCCGTCCAGAACCTACACCTACACCTTGGCTATTCTTTGGCGGTGCTGCTGCTGCTTCCTCAGCATGATGGGACATGGTGATGTTCTGGAGATCTCAAAAGGAGCATAGACTGGGTCCCTCCTTTCCTTCCAGTGCAGCTTGCTCAGGAAATATTTCCCAGAAGAGGAGAAATTGGACAACTGAAGACCGTAGGTGAGATGAGGCAGAAGACGGTGGATTTGGAAATTCAGCTTAAAATGGCAGCTAGGACCAACCTAATCTTTGGGGGTCGATTCCCTTGCCTTTAAATTGCATTTATTTTGGGATGGGACTATCTTAAAAAGGAAACTGATGTGGTGGGCTGAGCATGTGGCTAGTGCATTCCTATACTTGTCCACTCCGAAGTAAGCCCACCTCTTTTCAACGGTGCTTATTCCCATGCCAGGCTTGCAGCCTCGGTGGCTGCACAGACCTGCTTGCTTATGGAAGCAAAACCCTCGGTGCCAACGAAAGAGTCACCGAGACCCCATGAGACCCCTCATGAATGCATGTGCGCCCTGAGCCAACCTGCAAATAGCTCAAACCAGCGGCCCCCTCCTGCGTTTCTTACACTCATTCTGTAGCCTCTTTAACCGAACAGATGATCTGTTCCTGGCACAGGATGGAGAAGCACACGAATCCCCCCCCCCCGTCTCCTATCTGCTACTCAACTACGAAAAAATTTCTGTACAAGAAATACACCAATTTTCGCAACAAAAGAAACCATTTATTTGGAATATGCATTAGCAGTACAAATCAGGAGACTGTAAAACCTACACCTTGTTAATATTATTATAGAACAAAAAGTTTCAGTGGGAATCAAAAAGACACAGGCCTTTGTCTGGACACAGGCCCAAAAGCAAAGACCTCCTAGGGCTTATATGGAGAAGCTCATGGAAACAAAAGAAAGATGACAAAGCAATTCAGAACAAAGCAGGATGCCTTTACAAGAAACAAAAGGGCTTGTGATTAAGAACAAACAATGCATTCTGTAATACACCTTTAATAATAACAATAGTAATAATATTTTGAAGAAGCTTTTATGCAAACGAAGTTGCCTGGTAAAAAGGAGGGGCCGATGCCAAGAGAGATGTGAAAACTTCACAGTAACTCGAGAGAACCTTCATTTATTTCACCAAGTTTTGAGATGTTGGATTGTGCATGAAATCGCCTTCTCTAAAGGAGCCCAGAACTGTGGATCCGGCCCCGTGTTGCGTTTAAAGCAGGACACCGGCAGGCCAGAGTCTTGGAGAAGATAATCCCGGGTTCCCACTACACCGCACTTGAACGGCTGACACCACGTTACACAAGCGAGCTTTCCCCTGCACCAGACACCACGTTCTCCCTGTGAGGTGAGGCGCTCGGTGCAGGCGGGGTTCACAAGGCTGAGCGTCACGGCCTTTCCATGTGCGCAAGCCCGGCCACTGACTTCCCAGAGCGAGCTCTCCCCCAGTAAGCAGGCGCCGGGTCTCTGCACGCTGCCCGTCCACCTGCCACCAGGGACTCCGCCTGCCCCAGCCCCGCTGGGCCAGCGCTTTGCCTTTCCGGAGCAGGCCCAGCCCCGGTCTTGCCGGGTCAGCACAGCCGACACCACGCCGCTCTGTGACCGAGCTCACGCGCATCTAACCACAACTGATGGCAGCTGCACAGTCAAAACACCTTCCGGATAATGTGGAATGGACGGAGCTGCCAGGTTTCCGTAATTATGCGTGGCGATGGCCTGCGCTCACCTTGGACTGCTTTCGGAGTCCACCCTGCTATGTTTAAGCTCAAGCGTAAACTTGTGTCCATAAACGCTTGCTGGTGGGAGGGGGGGAAGGGGAGCATGATTTTGAGAGGGGCAAGAAGCTCTATGAAACGTCCCGCTTTCCATTTCTGGCTCCTTTACAGCCCTCTCTGCAGACGTTACTCACCCAACACGCAGCTGCCTGCACCCCCCTTAGGAGCGCTCTTCCTGCCAGGGATGAGCTGAAATTCTCTCAGATCGCTTTTGTCTGAAAAGAAAAGACAAGAAAAGGGGGGCCAAGGCAGGAAGAAAGCGCAACATTTTCCGGAATGGGAAAACAGCAGCTGCGTCGCCTTCTTTGCACGATTACCTGCATCTGCAGAGTACGACTTCGCTCCACAATGCACCACTGGAAAGATGTTAGACTGGGGGAGGCAGCCCGGCTCCTGGGGGCACCAATTGGCCCAGGACACTTTTGGCTGCCCATCAACGTGCACGACTCCTGTCCTTAAAAATGTGCATTTCTGGCAGCAGGGATTGCTGAGAAATAGCTTTTGGATGATGTTAGAAACTGTGCATCCAAAGCCTCCGCGTTCTACTCGGCATCTTTGCCCGGCCTCCCATGGCAGACACTTTGTGGTGGTGCCTGAAGAGCTTTTCTGATGGCTCAAAGTGTCCAAAAGTTACCTCCCACTGCATCACATCATGACATGAAAACTTCCCAGTGAAGTATTGTGGCCCGTCTGCAAACGGCCGGTCCTTTGCCGTGCGGGCGAGTGAGTGAGCGAATTGTCCTGCTTTTCCAGCAAGTTCCGCATCCCCTGAAAATTCCTCGAATTTCCCTGAGACAACTGCTGAGGTCGCCCTGCTCCTTCGTCACCTGAAATTTGGGCTGTACAACTGGGGAGGCATTTTGCACGCTACCGGAGGTCTCAGCCGATCAGGGATCACGTTGGGGCCGGGATGGCTAATGGCATTCATCAGCCAGATCTGGCTACCTTGTTCTGCACGAACGCTTTGCTCTCGCTGCGTGGTGGGGAAGGACCGCGTCCCTGTTGCTGTGATGACCAGGGCTGCTTGGCTGTCGCAATTTAAATATAGCACTGCCTTTCAAGCCACCTTGAGGCATTTTCCGCAGCCCAACTTTTGGAGAAGCACAAGAGTCCTTCGCATCTTTTGACTCCTTTGACTCCCAACCTTATCTGCTGGCTTGTAATGATAATAATGAGTCTGTTTTCAATGTGCTTTCTTCAGGACTGATTTTTAAACCAAGTTGCTGGCAATTGAGATAAGCAAGATAAACGTGTAAATGTTGGACTGCTGGCTGCTACCAAGCCCGAATCAGTCTACCTGATACCAAAAAGAGCCGATCCTTGAATTAAAATTGGCTAGTAGTGCCAATCCAGCCATAAAAGATCAACCGTTACGGAGAAGTGGAATGGAACAGGACATTAGATCTCCTTTGTCTTAAGCATTTGAGGAACAAAATTATGAATGCTAAACTGGGATCTTTTAAAACATACGAGTTAATTTTATGGTTAGGAGAGGAATGATGGCAGAAGGGAATGCCAACATATCAAAGGAGATGTTTGGCTGCCTATCACCATGACTGTCATAGGATGAACATGGAGAGGGTGGCCCCCCGGTGCCATTGGCGGCCTAGCAACTTTGGCCAATGTCTAAAAAGAGGTACTGGGGTCCACATTGGCTTAGAAACCCCGGATCTAGAACGTCCTGCCCCCTAATCCTGGATTTAGTTAATCTGAAGGGAGAGATACCCCGATCCGTTATCACACGCATGTACTGGAGCTGAACCTTTGAATGAGACAGATGATAGGTCGGATGACCAAGAAAATGGGAGAAGTGGGGGCCCTCAATCTATGGAACGGTTAAGGTTGAAATGCTGGCTCTCGAATTGTCACAGGCTTCTCAAAGAAACTTTTCAAAAAAGCCAGTTGCTGACCAGGAGTTTAAATTTTCCAAAGCTAGAGAATTTCATCCCGGTTTCAGTTTTATGCAGCAGTTCCAGAAAAAGCTTGCTTTCCTAAAAGGAAATCCTGGATTTAGGACTTGGGAGAATTGCAGGCGCAGATTCAACAGCTGGGTTCACACAACACAACCAACCCTGAGCACGAGGCAAGCTACGGCAGCCTGTGGCATCATTTGAACCCAAACATCTGCAGGGCAGGCTATGCTTTGGGAACAAGCTCTGCAGAGAGCCTGCGGCTGCTTGCAGGGCTGCTCTCACCCACAGCGGGCCGTTGTGTCATCCGAACCAGGGAGACTGACCTTCCCGCGGGTTGCCAGAATTAGCTGCAGAGCCGCTTGGCAGGAGTGGCCAGAGGCCCAGGCTGCCGGGCTCAGATGGTCTTGCCAGCGACTGCCATTCCACTGATGCCAAAATGGCACTTTGGAAAGGTGTCCACTCCTTCCCGTTTTTGATTTTTCAGTGCCTTGAAATGTGCAAATTTGGATCAGATCTTTTTTTTTTTTGGTCAATCTTTCTCAAGTACACATTTATGGCTGATATGGGTCGTCTTGCCTGCTCGGGGACTGCAACTGTCCAAAGCAAACAGAGAAAATACTATATAGGAAATGGGCCAGTTGAGTTTGCAAGGCAGCCATGGTCCCCGAAGGCAGGGGCGGGCACACACACAGCCCCTCGGAAGCACCGAAAGTGTTGGAACGGCAGGTCTCGGCATCCTCTGCCTTCTCCTACCCTGCAGCTGCTCCAGGAAGGGGAATTCCTAGCACCACTTGCTGTGGCTTCTTCCAGGGCGGGTTCTGCGGGCCGAGGCCGAGGCCGAGGCGGAAGGCGCATGAAGGCATGCCCGGCCCGACCGATTTCTCTGCGGGGGGTGTCACGGGCGCCTGATAACCGGGCCCCCCTGGGTGGCTCAGTTGCAGGGGGCTTCGCTACCTACCCAGCCCCTCGCCGTAGTCCGAGTTGAAAGGGCAGGATCCTTCTGGGGGTTCTGCCTTCAGCCCTCAGCGCAAGCAGCCCTACTAACAGCACCTACTTTATCACGATTGCACCCATGCAAATCCAGGGGGGAGGATCCTGCGGAGGCCTTTCCCTTTTGCCAATGAAGCTTTTCACATCGCTTTGAAGACAGCAGACGGACTGAAGTGGCGAGGAGTCTGGGAAGGGATTTTTAAGGCCATAGTCTGATCCGAGGAGCAGCACGGGATGCGCCCCGTGCGTAAACCCCACTGGAACAGCGGGCGGGCAGAGGGGGGGAGCGGGCTCCTCGTGCCGCCCCGAGCTTTTCAGTGGGGCTTCCATGGGAGGACGTTCCAGGGAATTGTGCCCTGAAGTCAAAGCCCCTTCGCAGAATTCGAAACAGAAAATGAAATGTAACTTCTGGCTTTCAGAGTTAGTAAATTTAAAGTATTAGGTGTACCTATAATGCTCACTATTCCAACCATTTTTAAAAGTTTTACAAAATGATTTACTGTCACCTTTTGTTTAAAACATTGTGTAACAGGAAATGAATGTGCACGACTACACTTTTCTACGATTCTTGAACTAATTCACAAATGCATGGAAAAAATGCAAACAAAAGAAGGGTGAATGTAGGTAATTTGGTGTTAAAACTATACAGGTGTGACGCACTTTCCGCAACAGAAAGGACAGGATGGGGGCACCTGTCCTTGGATGCGTGCTATGAGGGTAACTTTTTATTTTTTTATTATAAACACTATTAAATTCAGACTGCTTTTTTGGTTTTTTTTTTCCTTTATCTGAATATACAAGAACATTCATTATCAAATGTTCATTATCATCAATACTACAAAGAACGAGACACAAATCGCAAGAAACAATGGAAAATGTTAATAAAGCTGAAAGAATTGAATTTTTTAATTTTTTAAGTTTTTAAGTTTTTTTAAAGTTTGTTGTTTTTAATTTTTTTTTGTTTTTGGTATCGAAGTTGGTTTTTTCTGGGCAGAAAATAAAGAAAGCAAAAGTGTATGAGAAAAGGCAGCTTACAGGTAATCAAAATAATCAATATTAATAATATTATAATAAAAATAGTAATTCTGGATATGCAAAGATTCACTACCAGTGTATGTACCGTTAAGAAGTTAGTATCATAAACGTGATGGACTGCAAGGGGAAGGATGCGTTGTTACAGGCAGATAAATGCAACTCCTCCATCTTTTTCCAAAAGAAAAGGTATCGTGATCTGCCATGCAAATTGTACGAGTCGGGTATTTGCCTGAAACGAAGTCCAAAGAACGGGCAACGGTGCTGCGCGGCACCGTTCGCCTGCGCGTCTCGGGGGCTTCGGGGAAATGCCCTTCCCAGTGGGTCACGCGTCTCGTTCGCGCACTGCGGTGGCCGTTACGCAGCTCACGAGGGAAGCGCCAGGCAGGGGACCCGCAGTCAAGGGACTCCACCGCAGCGGCAACAACGGGGCTGCGCCCAGTGCTGTCCTTCTGCCCCACAGCAGGGTTAGCGGCTCCCCCCTGGGGGAGATCGGGGCTGCAGGCGGGTGCAGGGAGGAGGAGAGCAAGGGGAAGCCGACTGGATGTAGCCCGTGGCTCGCGGCTTCTTTGCGAAACCAAGCGAGTGCTTCCAGAGGGGTGCCGGCTGCACTGCACGAGCGGGACAAGCTGCGGAGGATTTTCTGTCACCGGCCGCCGAAAGGAAACGCTCACCTTCACACTTGCGGGGCGGATGCCGTCCAGCCAGTATGGGATGCCCCCAATTTGGCTGAATTCCTTCCTTCCTTCCTTCCTTCCTTCCTTCCTTCCTTCCTTCCTTCCTTCCTTCCTTCCTTCCTTCCTCTGGTGCACCACTCGACCTCTGCCAACATAGAAAAGGCTGCGTCTCCTCCATTTTCTACCTGGTAAGGAACCCCTGCATTTCTCTTACGGCTGGGGACAGGGGCTGGCAAATGCTGGATTTCATCTGAAAAGTGGGGCCAGCCATCTTGTGTGTCTCGCTGTCCTGGAATCCCCAGGCGCCACCTGGATTTGCTGGGGCAGCTCAGAAGGGAGACTCTCCATCTCGCTCCCCGCCCCCTCGCGCGGCCACTGCAGAGAGCCCCGGACTTTGCTCCAGGAGGGCCTTGGAGGAACCTGCTGCACCAGGAGGGGAACGGCTTCTAGCTGCTGCCCCACTCCCCACTCACGGGGTCTACCGGGAGGAAAAGTTACAAAAGGAGGCTGGAGAGGTGAGGGCGGCCGCGGTTACTATTCCCGCCCAGGCGGCTTCCAGAATTGGCGGATCCCATCCAGCGAGACTCTTGCCCACTCTAGCGCAAGACCGGCCAGTGACGCCGCCACGGCCGCAGCAGGTCCGCATCTGCTCTTCGGCTCCGCTTAACAGGCCACCTGAGGAAGAATCCCGGAGAACGCAAACAGGGGCGTCTGCTCCGCACTCTGTGGCGCCCCGGTGGAACCCGAGGCTTTGGGGCTCTCTCTCTATGGACTGACCTGCTGCCTTTCTGCTTCCACAGTGGCCGCACCTGGCGCCTCCAGGTGAGGAAGAAAAAGGCCGGGTGGAGCCATCGCGCGACGTGGGGCCGGCCCTGCCTGAGCGCAGCCAGCGGCCTGGCCCTGGGGAAGAAATGGCTGCGAAACGCGGCCCTCGTGGCCACCCCACGACGATACGGATGGCCTCCTCTCCCCCCCCCCCAAGTTCGTGCTGCTGGGGCCCCATCCTCCTAGCGGTCACTCATGGCCTGGTAATTCCCTGTTGCAGTGGGAGAGCTGCAGCGCCTCTCCCAGAGCCCTTCCGGGCCTGCCTGGCGCAGGAGGACGCTGCCCTCGAGGCACCGATGAGGCTGCCGCGGCAGCGGGGCCCGGTCGCATCCCTCGCCCTGCCAGGGGTGCTCAGGGTCACCTGAGGCGCGTTTTCACCTCTCTTCAGGTGAGGCCAAAGACACGCGAGTGCCGGGGGCCATCCATTCACACAGCGCAATGCCAGTGTCCCTTGCTTATGGAGGGACAGCCCACCGGCAGGTTCTCCCAAGGAAGCCTCACACCTTCCCTCCCGACACCTGCGTCACCTGGCTCGGAGCCCAGGCAGAAATTCAAATCCACCAAGAAAGCTTTCTCCAGTGTTAATTTCCAGCGGCCAAGGAGCTTCCCTTTGGTGAGCCTGGCTTGGCAGCCATAACTATTCCCCACCCTCCTCATCGCCTTATGATGTTTTTTCCTAACGAGAACATACTTCATCTGCAAAGTGATGAGTCCGACTGCAATTTCCTTTGTCGCTAGCAAAGCAACCATAATTGTCCGAGCGAGGCTGGATACACAAATTTGTGAGGAAACTTGTAAGTCAAGCACAGAGCCACGGACACCTGGGTCTGTCCTGTGCTGGCCACACACAATGCTAGCAGCTTGTTCCTATTAATTTCTCAGGAGAAGGGCTCTGCTTTTACCCTTTCTGCTGATGTACCAAATATCCGTGAGTTAAGAATGCAGCACAGGCTGCGGTCTTTCACTATGCCTGCCGTTCAGCGTGCAGGCTCGGACAGCTTGATACTCTGAAAAGCTCTGCTTTCGTTTTAGAAATCAAAACCAAATTTCTACCAACAGTGGCTTGGAAGTAAGCGGGCAATGCCTGGTCAAAGTTTAGAAATCAGAGGTGCAGCTTTCCATCCCTCCGCCTTCAAATTCTTTTCCTTTCCCCGACATTGTTAGTTTTCTTACCAAAATTCCAAACTCCTTTCCAGACTTTTAAAACAGGAATACCGAAACCAGAATAAACTATGCAAAGTTAACTTTACTACGGCAATCTGCTGCTTGCGGCTTATTCGCTTCTAAGCATCTTCCTTTTTGCCCAAGTCTGCTCGGGCCGATTGCCGTTCGGAGGGGGTGGGTGGCGAAGCAGCAACGCGATGCGGCAGGAGACTCGGCGGGGCTTTGATGCAAGGCACACCGGCTGGCGAAGGAGCGCTCCCTGCGGATTCTCTCGGTCTTCCTGGGAGGGATGCGACAAGCTGCCGACCTGCCTCGCAGCACCAGAATTGCATTTATCTAGCCTGTAACAGGGAAAACTTTGGAAGGCAACTCACCCAGGGCTCGGGGTCTGAGAGGACCAGAGAACTGTCCTTCCTTGGAGGAGGGATGGTGCCCAAGGCCCAGGGCAGGGCCTTCTGCTAAGAGGTAGCGAGAACACCGGAAAAACGGGAGGAGGCAGATGCCCCGTGGGCTGGAGGGCGCGAGAGGCGGGGTCCTCGAAAGAACAAGAAAGAACAACACCACGGAAATGTACAAATACTCGTTTTTGTTCTGCTTCAGAATGAAAAATATTCTGTGGTGGGAGGGCGGGCGGCGGCGAAAGCAGAGGTGGCTTCTACCCAGAAAAGAAAGGGAAGAGAGTATAAAGAAGTGTCCAGATTGGCTGAAAAAGCATCCCAGAGAGAGGAGAGGAGAGGAGAGGAGCAGGCCCGTGTTGGTGTGCCGGCGGCGCAGGATCCCACCCGGCGGCGTCAACAGGAGCGAGGGCCCCTCCCCTCCCGGCCCCCCGCCTGCCGGGGCGGGGTGGGGGCAGCAGGGATGTGGCGGTGCCGGGAGATCAGTTGGAGGTATCGGAGTGGACGCTGCCGGGCCCTTCTGTGGGGGAGGTCACTGACGAGGGGGTCGTCGCGTCTTGCCAACCTCCGTTAGCCTGGGGGAACAAAGGGAGACTGTCAGTCACAGCCGCAGCGGGGCCGGTGCCCCAACGGTTCCCAGCGGGGCACCCCAGCACTCCGCCGCGGTGCAGGGCAGTCCTGCGCCTTGGGGGGCAGAGGCCGAGGGGTGGCCAGTTCCGGCGAGGGAGGCGGGCCAGGTCAACGGGGCCTCGCCTCGCCTCGCCTCGCTCGAGGCACGCCCGGGCCCCTTCCGCAGATGCCGGGGCAGCGCTGGCAAGCCGCCGAGGCCACAGGCCGTGGCGCGCGGTGCGCAGGCCCAGGGGCAGCGTGGGGCGCACGAGGCAGCCGTGTTATGCCGGCTGCCGCTGACCGGCACAGGCTGCTTCTGCTGCGGTAAACCAGGTGCGCCTCGATCCCGGCCGTAGGGAGCTGCAGACTGTTCAGGCGCTGCCTTTTGCGGGCTGCACTGATGAGACCCCTGGCTTCGCATGATGAATGCCAAGCGGGAGCTGGCAGCTTCTGCAACGCCCAGCATCCCCCAGGCTTCGAAATAGGCCTCAGAGTCATGGCTAGGTTCACAGCTCGCACGTTACGCAGAACTGGTGGCAGAGGGGGCTTCACCGGCCCCCCGAGCCCCCCTGGTAGCCGACGCAAGGAACCCAGGGCCGGCACATGCCGGTGCATTGGCTTCGCAGCTGCCGCTTGAGGCCCCCAGGGAGGGAGAAGCCCCCACCCCTCCAGGTAAGCGTGTTCATCGCTGGCCACTTATCATCAAGACGGTTCTCTGAATGGCTGCCTAGAACTGCCGTTTTCTACTCCTTTCCTCTGGGAACATACCTTTCCCCCCTTCTGCACGGTAGCCTGTCAGGTATTTGAACGGGCGCTTCTCCTCGGCGTTCCCTTTGGCAGTTCCTGTAAAAGGCCCCACGGTACTTGCTTCCCATAACCCGACCTCTTTCTTTTTCTGCCTCTGAACATGTTCCAGCAACTCTACTTTTGTCTCGGTGTGGCAACCAGGATCGGAGTACGGCATCCCGGCCCGAGTCTGCATGAAGTGCGGAATGAAGTGCCACCAGGACTTACGATCGGGAAAGGGCGTCTCCGCGGAGGCCGCGTGAAATCACACCGCACTCTCCGGCAGCGTCGCACGGCAGACTCATGCTCAGCGGGGGACCACCCTGACCTGCACTCGCTGAGTGGCTGGATGGAGGGAGCAACTCTCAGGTGGAGCCGCTGCTTCTCGGCGGCACCTTCAGACTGGGGAGGGCCAAGAAGGGGGCACGGCTGGCTTCGTCCTGGGCACGGCCCTCTTCAGCATTTTAAACAATGACTTGGGAGAAGAGGTGCAGGGAAGGCTGATCAAATTTACAGATGTCGCCAAATTAGGTGGAGCAGCTAACAGCCAGAAAGACACAACAAAATTCAATGTGATCTTGACAGGCTGGAGGGCTGGGCTGGAATCCGTGAATGAAATTCCACAGGGACAAATGCCAAGTTCTGCACTGAGGAAAAGGGAGCCGAAGGCAGAGTTACGAGATGGCAGGTACCATGCTCAGCATTTCTGCAAGCAAGAAGAGTCTTAGAGATGCTGGAGGTCACGAGCAGAATGGGAGTCGACGTGCGATCAAGCCAGTGCCACCCTGGGCTGCTTTAAGAGGAGCGCTGCTGCCAAATCGTGTGGGATTTCGTTTCCCCTCTATGTATCTGGCGCTATGGGGCGCTTCAAGCATGCCCACCTGCCTCAGGGAGCTCCAGGCGGAGGCCTTGGTGTGGCCACTGCCTTGCCTATGGAAATCCATTTTGCTTTGCGGCTGTCCACCCCCATGGAGACGCAAGGCTCCTTTCATCTGTTCTCCTCCCATGGAGTCGAATAAAGCAGGAAGGGCTGGACACCGCTCATCGGCAGTGCTAGGCACGCCCGTCTGAAAGCATTCCTGGGCTCTTCTTGCCATCAAGTCCTACCCAGCATCTCCGAGTTTATTAACACGAACTCTCCTGAAATCCAAGGCATGAGTTTGACTGCCCTCGACTTCGGGCTCTGTTGGTGACACGCAGGTATGCGAGGGGGTGTCACACGGAGGTGGGGAGAGCCCTGTTCTCCCCAGCAGAGGAAGGCAAGACATGCTCCAACGGGTCCAAGCTCAGGGATCCCAGGTTCCATTTGGATGCCAGGAAGCGCTTCCTGACGGTTAGGATCCTGAGGGTGTGGACGGGGCTTCCCCGGGAGGTGGCTGAGGCCCCATCGGTGCGGGTGTTCAAGGACAGGCTGGACATGCACATGCTGGAGTTGGGGGTCAGACTAGATGGCCCGGGAGGCCCCTTCTGACTCGCTCTGCTTCTCTGCTTTCCTCCAGATAATGAGTTCTAGCATCACATGCTCCTCGGTGAACTCTTCCCTATCGGGGGAACGGGGGAAGCACAGCCACTCCCCGTTCCTTCCCCCTCCGTCTGAAAGAGGAGATTACCCAAAATTTCCCAGAGATTCCATGCTTATGCACAGCTTGTCGGGACCAGCAGGAAACAGGACCTTCCCATTACTTCTGCACTGCGACATGCTCAGAAGAACATGCCGGTCCTGTGAGCAGGTCAATATTCCAAGAGAGTCGGCAAAGGCAACATGCTAATCGCGTGCTCCTTGATTTCTAGAGAGCCGGCAGCCTTTGAACATCTAAGGCATGAGGAGCAGATTCAGTTGGGAGAGGAGGAGGGAAAGCACAGTGGAACGACAAGGTTCCGTTGCTGGCGGAAGGGAGACATCGCCCTGGGTGGGAATGTGCCCCCGGCCTCACTGTGACGGCGAGTCCGGCAAGGCAGATCCACGCAAACTGCACTCGGCTTCCCGATCCAGAGAGCTGCTCCGACAGCCCCCAAGGCAGCAGACAGCCCTCTGGCCTCCCCAGAGGGGAGGTCCCACAGTTTCTCAGTCAAGTCCTGCACGACAGCGGACAAAGCCCAGACCAGCACGGGAGGCCGAATCGGAGGAGCTGCCCACCCGCCTGAACAGAAGTGCGGAGCCAGTGGGTGCGGAAAGACGGGAAATCGCGCGGCACAGCATGACAAGCGGATATACTCTCAAGGGGAACATATAAAACCTTTGAAGAGACAAGATAAACCGTTAAAATTGGAGCCCCTGGCACTGAACAAGGTCAAGGTTATAAGTGGTCCCGGAGGAGCAGAAGGGTGCCTGTTCATGGCTGCGGCAGCACATTTCACGCTGGCGGAGGCTGATGTGGCAGGGGAGGCTGCTGCTGTCAGCCCCACCATCCCGAGGTTCGGGCTCCACATCCTCTGGATCACCTTGCTGCTCAGTCCACCACCGAGAGACGCCAGTGACGCTTCCCATGGGAGAATGCAAAGAGCAGCGTGCCCACGGCTTGTCTCGGCAGGATCGGATCGCACCAGGGACCCTACCACCGCGCCTGCAGGACCCACGGCGACAATGCTCGGCGGGGGGCCAGGGCCCCCCCGGTGCTGCAGTATCAGGTTTCTGACTTTCAAAAAAAGGCACAGGAAATCCATTCAGGATTCCACGAAGCAAGTAAATGACTTGCACGTGTACATTAAAGGCTGTTCGGGTTCAGAAAATGTCCCTTTGAAAGAATCAGCTACTGGGCATTGCCCAAATACACGTTAAAAAGAAGCACTGGCCGCATCGCATAGCCAGCAACCAGCTGATTCAGAGAATGCTCTATGAAGGAGATGCGGCCATGTCCAGTGGACAGCAATTCTTTTGCCGAGCAAGACACAGCCCGTGGTGCCTGGACACATGGACGGAACCAGCAAACACCACTTCATGGTGGTGCCCACGCTGGAGCCAGTGTGCCCATGCACCCGAAGAGTCAGGAGCCTGGGCTGCTCCTGCTCTTTTCTTTGCCGGCACGTTTGCCATGAATAGGAAAAGCAGGCAAAGAGAAAACGGCATTCCCTGGTACAGGCTAAGAAAGGGGTTCCCCGGGCACTTCCCTCCCAAGGGTGGGCAAGAGCGGTGGCCACCCGAGCGAACAAGCCCCTCCGGAAACAAGATCGAATGCGACGGCCGCCTTGCCTGCTTCTCCCTGAGAGAAGACACAGCCGGCCGGCCGGGGGCTTCTTCAACCCAGCAACGTGCTGGCAATTCCAATCCAAAGGAAGAAGCATCTGTCGAAGGTACCAAGGGTGAGCTCGCCTCCGGTGCAGAGCGAGAGATGTCATGGTTTGTCCAGCCGGTCAACCATGGTGGAAATGTCCGAGCGCGCTTGAATCGACTGACCTCCCAGCTTCCCCTCCGAGGCTCGCAGAGCCCTGCGGCTCCAAGGAATGGATGTGTCTGTGGATTGGCAGCCCTGGCACTTCCGGGGTCCCGCAGGGCACTCCTCGCCCAGACAGGGGTCATCCCTGGGAAGGATTCCAAGCAGCTTCAGTCTCCTCAGCTGCTGGAAACACTCATTGAGTCTGGATCAGTTGTACTGACTCACAATCTGTATCTGACTCACGTGGGTTGGGTTTAGCGGAGGAATGGAACAGGGAATTAGCGTGTCCTAGTCAGTCTGTGCAGTAAATTGTTGCTTTGGCATCTGCATTTGACATTTCAATGGACCTCAAGCTTCATCTTATTCAACGCAAGCTTTTGTCTCACGTTACTGGATGCCACAATGTCTCGTTAATAAGGGGTTGTCTAAGGTGACTAACAGCGGGGGAAGTCGTACTGCTAATGCGTCTCTTAATCACACGTTTTCGCAAGGTCCAGCAGTCGCTTCTTTATGGGTGGAAGCTATAATATGGATAAACTTGGAATGTCCTTTAATGTATTTGGACATACAATTGCCTGCCTGTTTCTTGGAAGCTCTGTGGACGGTCTGCACCCTTTTGACAGCTAAAGACACTACAGCACTGGAAAGATGAACCTCCTGTGGGGCACTGGACTGAAGAACGAAGACTTCCCGTAGCGGACACTACTCCCAAATGTGCCTCTGTTGAAGCTCACGAGTAAGCAATACATTTGAAGTTACACAGTGATGTTGATATTCACACACACCATTATTTCCCCCCTTTCCTAGATTTAGATTCTGTCTGGATCCGAGATGGGGAAGGCTGCAGAAACGAGGGTGCCACACCAAGGCTAAACGCACCCACTGCCATGCCAGCCCATCCTGGGGGGGCATGAAGGCAGGGGCAACGGAAGCTACCCCGACAGGTGCTGCTGTCAGCCCCACCAAATGCGCACCGCGCTGGTAGCCTGACCCGATCACTCTCTTGCACAGCATGCCAGTAAGAGACATGTGCTGGAGGACCACCTTGACTAAATGAATTCTCTGTCTGGGCTTCAAGTGGGTTTCTCAACAGACTGAAGTCCTGCAGAAGGTGACACCTGCTGGTTATCGACGCAGGCAGGAGAACGGATGTCGGTATGTCTACCTTGAGCCACTCAGGAGATAAAAGTGTTCCCATCCCGGAGTTCCACGGCTGGTTGAAGCCTTCCATTTTCCTTTGGAAAGATGAACTATCCTGAGGAGGAACCCTGGTGAGGCTTATGTGCCACAAGGTGTTTGATGGCACCCTTCACTCGGAGGGCCTCCAATTCCATCCTAATACTGGTGAAAAGGCTGTGGCTCTGACGGCATCAACAGGGCGAAGGTTGTGGCAAGGGGCGGCCTATAAATTTCCAAATAAAATAAAATAAAATAAAATAAATAAATAAAATTAAACTCCATCCTCTGTTACAGAAAGCTCCACGCGTCCAACATTATTCATGCCCGGACTGGTAGAAAGGCAGCCAGATGAGTTGGCTTGCAAAGATGGTCTTGGTGGCATCCATCCATCTTGTGCCCTCCATAGCCAGAATGCGGCTTGTCCCAGCAGCAGCTGTGCTGCAGGAAGGGGTGCGCGTTCAGGAACCCTCCACATCTGAAGGGACAGCTGGAATACATCCATCCATCCATCCATACATACGGGATGCTTGCCCTCCAGCCTGAGGAGCAGCAGCCCAAGAGCTTGGAATGTGGAGATCCTCTCCAGTCAGTGATCCCGGCGACAGGGAGACTGAGGCCTTTGCCTGTGGGTTGGCCCTGGAACTGCCAATGTCTCCCTAATCTCGCCTCCTGATGTCGTCACCATCAGCCCGGGATCCTGCCCGGGATCCGCTCCTAGAGCCAGTCCCACTAGCGGAGTTCAAGGTGAGGCCAGTGCATGGAGCACTTGCGGCAGGACTGCTAAATCGGAGACTCTGGCCAGTGCAGAGAAGGGCAACCGCAGTCTCAGGCAAGCGCCGAGTGTGGGTGCTGCGGCCTTAATTCGAGGCTTAAACAGAGGGGGACACGGTCTCCAAGGCTCCCAAGAGGTGAGGGAAGCGGGAAAGAGTCGCCGGTGCGCGAGCGGCATGTGCGCACGAGTGCGTTTCCTTCGACACCTGCACCACGGCGGGCTCTTCTGGCGACGGTTCCAGCCCCGCGAGGGCCTCCTTCCACCAGCCTGTCAGAGTGATTACGTCTTGCCACTTGGTAGAAGCCCGGCAGTGAGGACGGCCTCCACCGTGTGCCCTTCTCCCAGGGAGGACAGGCGCAGGGAAAGCCTGTCAGGAGGAGACAACTGCCTGCCACCGGAGATGCACGTCCAGACTGGGGACTGCGCAGACAAACACCCAGAGGCGAGCGGAGACGGTGGACACAGACGGGACAAGTGCAACGCAAGGCGGGCAGGACGGAAGAGCAAGAGGACAGAGAAGCCGAGCAGAAGTGGTGGCGGCGGCGGCCCAGCTGTGGGGAACCGCCTCGGTCACTGCGCTGCAAGCGGGAGCAATCCCCGAAGGGGCTGCGAAAGGGACCAGGCGGAACAGGCGGGGACCGATCGGGGACATGTGCCCTGGGCTGCTGGGGGAATGCAGACTCCACCGCTGCGCGAGACTCTGGGGTGGCTCCCTCTGCACCGGCCCCCGTGATCTGCAGAGGCCACGGAGAGGGAAGCCCACCTTCCAGCTGCACTGAGGGCAAGCAGGCAGCTGTCTTGGGTGGCACGGGTCGCCCACGTGCGCTCAGGGGCTCTCCGTGGAGGCAGGCGGCCACTCTGCGTGGGCAGCAACAGCCGTAAAGATGGCGGGAGCCTCGGCGGCCTGGCCAGGGCAACCAGGAACACGAGGCAACACGCTGCAGCCGCTCCTTCCGCCGGTGCTACGGACCTTCCCCCTTCCTCCTCCTCCACTGGCCAAGGAGTGGCATCCGGCGCTCCCAATGCAGTTGAATATGAGCTCGGCTTAGCTTGTTACTCCAAGATCTGAGCCGACTGGGTCCCCACCCACACCCACACCCCGCGCAGAGCTCCTCGGAGATCACACATGCGCACGGTAGACCCCGCCACAGCCCCGTGCGGACGCCAGCCCTCGGTCAGCCTCTGCGCCCACGGCTCCCTGCTCACGCGCAAATTCACGACCCACGCAGCCCGCCGCTGCGCTCGGGCCACGGCGAGAGGCCACAATTACTGCAGATCAGCAGCCCGGCAACGAGAAGCCGCGTGACGAGAGACACCGAGCCAGCTCTGCCGCCTGGAGACTTGGCGCATTCAAGTGCACGCGGGACATTAGGAGCAATTTACGTGCCATCACTGAGGGAACGCCACAATGGCCCTGCTGGCAGCCTCTTATTTGGAAGCCTGCTATTTGTGGGAGTTACAAGCTATAATCACAACAGAAACTTTCAAAACCCTTATCTTTAGTGACACACCAAATCTATTTCAGAGCCGTAATTGCTCTGTCACTGGAGAGTTTGCTGCTTAATGCACTCAAATGACATTTAGTGTTTGTAGGGTCATTACAGGGAACAGAAACGTGAAGGAGGAAGGGGGGGAGCAGTGCCTATTGTGTGCGCGGCTTATTTTTAGAAGGGGCTTGATTGCAGGCACCCAATTAAATGGGCGCGACGGAGATGATCTTCACCCAACACAGAAATTCTTGCTATTTAATGTCCCCTCTGCACTGCTGCAAATTTTCGAAGAGATGCTTCGGCGATCTGGGCCACCTGCACGAGGCCATTTTCTCCCGATTCTGGGCAGGTGAGCTGCTGGTTCTGAGCAAGCCCAAGCCTGCCGGATCCTGCACAGAAACCTCCTCCCTGGGCCAGGAAATCTCTAGGCCTCAGAGGCCGCTGGGTTCCGCCTCACGCTAGCAGAGTACGGGCAACGGGAGGGCTGGTTCGGGGCAAACCCGACCAACGGGAGCTCCGGCTTCTTCCCCGCGCCTTCCTCTCCGCTTAGCACAAGGTGGCTTGGAAGCACGGAACGGGAGGCAGGGGCTGTGGCCTGCCTTCTGGGAAGCCCCGCACCCCGACAGGTTACGTCCGGCAGGCCCCTCACTCAAGGCGGTTTCATGTCCGCACAAGCAGCAACGTGCAGCACAACCCCCCGTTTTGGCACGCCGCGGACCTGCACACTGGAGGATGCTGCTTTTGAATGTAAACCGGAGCATAAAGCATTAAGAGGGGCCCTCCACACGTTGCAGGCACAGAAAAAACAGATACTGCCCAGCGCAGAAAGTCTGCCGGGGCTGCGGGCTCCCAGCCGGAGTTCTGCCAGGGCTCGGCTCTGTCGGGCCTCCCGGCAGAGCCCAGCCCCGGACCAGGACACCCCCACGCCCCCCCAACCGCGGTGTCCGCGCATTTCTTGCCCTACTTTTAGCTAGTTTGCTAATCAGGATATCATGAGATGTTATGTCGATAGCTCCAGAGTTCATTAAAACTCGGCAGGACGGCCCTGTCCTCAAATCTGGGGTACACGTCTGGCGAGAAGCACGAGAAGCAGTTGCTTTTGCTTCCTTTAGATTCAAATGCGGCATGGCCAGTTTCCCCCAGAGTGGGGAGAACGGCCCCTTTGCCCAGCAGGGCTTCCCAGGCTGCAGAGTCAAGCCAAGGACAGCTGTGCCCCTTCTTCCCTCCTCCACCTTCTGCCAGAGGATGCTGTCAGGAGCATGTCAGGAATCTCTTGGGGGCAGTTTTTGGCAGAATTTGTCTCCCAACAGGTATTGGGGAAGCCAATGTCCCCAAAACTGTGACATGCTGCCTTTTGAAACATTGGCAATTTGCTTTTCAAAAGACTCACCCTTGCCTTCTCCTCGACTGGGGGTGGGGTGGGGATGGTGGGCAGTGGCAGACTCCAGCCACCGTCTCCTTTATTCCAGGCTCCGTTTATATCAACCCAGATGCTCCTGATGGGGCCACTAAGCCCATCCTCCTGTATTCCTGCGCAGAGTCCTGCACCTTTAACTTATAGCGTGACTCTGCTTCCCATGCTGCTGCTCCTGCTCTTCGTGCAGAGGTGATACCCTTCGACTGCTGCATTCCAGGCACGCGCGTCTCCCCCTCCTGCATCGAGTCCCGGCTTGTGCCGTTTGCTTCCCGTACGCCGGGCACTGGTCCATCAACACAGAGGCCCACACACGTTTTGGAACATGCTCCCAGGCGCCACTGGAGCGCCTCCCTTCACTGTTGTGCGCAAGCCTTCGCCTGTTGTCGGGGCATGAAGCGCTGGGGAGGCAAGTCAAGGGCTTCGGGGCCCAGGCACTTCTCTCTTCCGTCTTTCCAGTCCTTGGAAAAGGTACCGATGGTGGAAGACGACGACCTCATTAAGAAGACAGTGCCAGCAGGAGAGATTTGGGTTCTGGGACCGGGGGCTGCACCTTCGGGGAGATGGCCTCCTGGTGGGTTGCACCTCGCAAGGGCTGGCGAGAGCAGTTGGACACGGCGCGAAGAAGCGTCTGAGCAGGGCTTTGAGCCGACTCCTGCAGGGGCGCCTGGCCAGAAATGTGACGGAATGAGGCCTGGATGGGGAAGGGCATCCTGGGAGGGCGCTTGTTCTGGGCCCGCACGGAGCAGAGGGTCCAAAGCAGCCCCGTGAGGCTCCCTCTGCTACGAGGTGGCACGGCTGCAGGGCTCCTCTGGGAAGCCAGCACGAGCACCGGAAGCCCCTTCACACGACCCGACGAATTCAGGGTGCTGTTATGCTCAGATCAAGAGCCCCCGGCCCTGAAGGCCGCTGACCATCACTCCTCACCTCCCCTTTCCTGCAACACCCCAGAAAATCCTGAAGCGGCCCATCGCGCTACAGGCACCGGCGGAGGACCACGCCAGGATCCACTTGTTGGCCTCGGAGGTGCAGCACGACTCGCCCTTGCTTTGCTTTCGGTGACTCCTCCTGGAGTTGAACCCAGCCCCTGCAGCTCCTGGGGACAAAGGCTGCCGGCACTCCCTGCCGGCTGCCAGCCACCGCAAGGCTGGCCTCTCCGCCACTCAGTCCCTCGGACAGCCGAGAGGATTAAAGGCAGAAGCCTGTGACTGGGACAAGCTGCCAGGTGTCCGAGCCACGACAGGTGCCCTTCAGTCTGGCGGCGCAGGGGGCGGAGATGCGGCAGCCTCCCGGGGCAGCTCTTTGGGCTCTTCTTGCAGCGCAGCCCTGCTTCCCCAGAGACGCAGACTCACTCGGCCACGTCCCGGATCCACCCTCCGCAGCCCCGACCCGTCGCCTCTCCAGAACACGCGGGCAGCCTGGCTCGCCCGTGAAACGACTGGTGCCCTTGCTCTCCTGTGATGAGGCCCGGTCTCCATCTTGCAGGCTCTCCTTCGGCTCTGCTCGGGCACAACGCGGCAGCGTCCAGCCCGCCCCGGCTCTCCTCGCCTCTCCCGGAGCCAAGGGGCCCCGGAGCTGGGCCAGCCTGACATGTGCCGTCCGCAGACAGATGAGCGGCTGCAGCGAGCTGTGCCTCTCCCGGGCGGGCGAGGGGGGCAGGGCTAATTTGCAGCGAAGGATCATGTCTGATCACGATCAGCCCCCGATTCATCTGCTCCTCGGTATTAAAGAGCCGGGATGGAAATGAAATGAATGAAATGAATTCAGCCAGTGCCGAGATTAATGCGGAGCGAAAGGCTCCTTCACGCGGCATTTTCAGGCCCAGTTTCTGCCATGGGCTTATGCAATCAGACAGCATTGTCTGCACATGTTCGGCTGCGTTTGCTTCAGAGCGCTCCACCGTCCTTGCCCGGCGATGCCGGCTCGATGCGGGCACGCGGGCCGGCTGCGCGGGATCCCGGGGAAGCCGCTCGGAGAGCACGCGCCGCGGCTGCAGCCCAGGCCTGAGGCAGCTCCTCCCACCCGCCTCCTGGGGGGCTTCTCCGCCTTCCGGGCGATGGGAGGCAGAGCCGTGCTGCCGGTTGCGCGCACCCTGCTCGGGAGAAGGAGCGCACCCGCACCGAGGAGCCGTGGAGGGCATTTCCCGGGGTAGGGCAGGCGTGGAAGGAGCTACGGCTTTTGCGCTGCTCCATCCAGGGGAGTCCCCATGTGGCAAAGCACGTGGCACAGCAAGGCAGACGAGTGGAGACCAGTCCCTTCGTGGGGTGGAAGAAGGCCACGTTCTCTTGATGCGCCCCTTTCGAAACAGCCTTCTGCTTACACTCAGCAGGCGCACCAGCAAATGGACAACTCAAAACCATCCTCTGACTTTGGCATTTAGGGACTCCATTGAAATACGGGCCGCATTCCGAAACCCCTCCCCATAACGAGACGAGACGAGACCAGAGGGGGACCGTCGAAGGGCCCGCGGGGGCATGACGGGGCCACTCCGCTCCATGCCAGTGGCATTGCCTCGCCGAAGCACAGCGTGGCGGACGTGCCGCCTAAACGTTCCCATCCGACGGATCTGCCTCCTTTCTCCCATTTTCCTCCTCCTAGTCTGGCCCTTGCGGCTCTTCCTTCTGGTCTGGGTGGCGTCCGGAACCAGCCTCTGGCTGCGGGTGCCGAGGTCCAGGATGGGCTGAGAGGTTAGCGACAGGCGAGGCACGACATCCTGACACGGAAAAGGCACCGAGCGCTGGAGAGCGCCGTCCCCTTCCCTGCCTCCTCCAGGTGTTGGGAGTGAGGAGGAGGAGGAGGAGGAACAACAACTCAGGCCAGCTCCAGATGTTGAGATGAGTGAAGCAGGAGCCAGTCTCAAGTCCAGGCATGGCTGGAGTTCCAGCAGCCTCCAAGAATAGCCAAGAGGAGCAGCTGTGAGGAGGGGGCTTGGGACAGAGACAGACGAGGTGGGGGCAGCTCTGCACCCCACGGCGAGACATCCGCAGAGAGGATCGGCCTGCAGAGTGGTGGGGCGCCTGTTTCCAAAGGGCCCCTCCCGAAGGGATGGGGCCCAAACAAACTCATAGGGAGCATTCCTATCAGCAAATACTAGACTGAGTTCAATGGACCACTCTGTGCATGCTCAGAGATCTCTTCTGCATGACGGTGCCTCTGGAAAATGCTTCGGTCAATGAGGAGCTTTCTGCAAGAAAGGTCTGTGGCTTGGGAGGTGTGACGGGCGGAAACCCGCTCACGATGCCGGGTGCGCTGCTGGCAGAAGGGAGCCAGTCCAGACCGAGCGGCAGCGAGAGGGCGGGCTGATCCCATGTTCAGCGGAGGTGAGCTCTCCCTCCCTGCCCACGTCACACGTAAGGCAGGCCTCTGGGCCACCGTGGCCTCCCAGCCTCCTCCTCCTCCTCCTCCTCCCGAGCAAGGTGCCCAGGGGCTCCCCGCCAGCCCCTCGCAGATCGTCTCCTCGAGGCCACGCACTGCTCTTGCCCAGCCTGCAAAGCGGTCGGCAGCTCCGACCCAGCCCGGGCGCCTGGACACTGGCTCTTGCGGCTGGTGATTTCGGATGGAGGCAGTCCTGGCGAGCCGTCCGAAGGGCTTCCCTCGCTGCGCGTCTTATGCCTGGTGCTTGTGCGGCGAACTGACGCGAGCTCAGGGGGAGGCCAGGAGGGCCAGGGGCGGCCCAACTGGCCCTCCCCGCCGAGCGAGGGCGGCATCTCCGTGGCACCGCCATGAGTACAGCGAGGCCGTGGCGATCCTGCGGGCTCTGTGGAGAAGGTGGGAGGGAGCCAAGCGTGGCCCCCCCGCCCCCCGCCGGCTCTCCGCATGCCCGAGGCATTTGCGCAAAAAGCCAAAGCACGGGAACGGCGCGTCCTCCTTCCGGTATTTCCAGACAAACCTTGGGTGCTGCGGCGCCTCTGACCTCTAAACGGGGCACAGAGGAGTCCCCAGCGTGGCGCACGGCACCCCCTTCCCGAGCAAGCTGCCCTCTCGCCCCAGCTTGCTGTCACCGCTGCTGAGACGGCGGATGATTGATCTGAGAAATGAAGTTGGATTGCTGTCCCGAATCCACACTCGGGTCTCCTTGTGTCTGTCTGATCGATTTCACTCTGTACGCCACAGCCTGTCGCTATGAATTTTCATGCGAGTCAGGAGCCGCCAGCCAAACCCAGAACGAGCAGAAGATGTTCCTCTCCACCCCCCTCGTTCTCCCATCTTCCACTTTTGGGGTGTCATCATCATCGCCACCGTTGGCGCCTTGCTCATCACCCCCTGCTGGTGTTTGACGCTGGCCGGACCGGGAGAGGCGGCCCCGGCGCTGGGCGGCACACCCCGCTGCGGCGGGATCCCCCCTCGCCGGCTGCCTCGGCAGCCCGGTTTGCGGCCACGTCCCTCCCGCCAGGGCGCGGGGCGTCACCTGTTCCGCAGCTCCTCTCAGCAGAGTGCGAGCGGCCGCAGGTGCCGCCCGGACACTGATCGTGCCTGACAGGCCGAGACGCCAGCTGCCTGCACCGGCCTGCCCAGTCGCCACTTTTCTGCAGCCAGAATTCTGCCGTCGGCGTGACCGATGCGGAAGCAATAAACTAGGTGACCGTAAAGCTAAGACAAGTCCCACTAAGTGGCATTCTGAGCCCCGTGGCTTTGAAATAATTGGGAGCGAGAGCACACAGAGGAGTGGGGGAGACAGAGAAAAGGAGGCCTATTTTCCTTACACTGATGCCCTGTGGACTATACATCTGACTCGCTGCGAGCCCGTCACTGAATCCTCCTGTCTGGCTGATAACATGGCGAAGGGTATCCACCTAGACAGACCAACAACAACAAAGAGAGAATTAGGAACACAGGCATCACACGGCAAGGCTCATCGCTTTGCTCATTAAAACACGAGAATGTAACCGCAGTCGCGATTCTCCAGGGTTCGCTCCAAAGAGCAAAGAGTGAGGCTGCCACCCACGCCAGGGACCCGAGAGAGTGGCAGTGGTGGAGGGCGGGGAGGGAAGCGGCCGCGGCGGACAGGGTCTGCGGGGTCTTGCCGCCGCCCGCAACTGCGCAGAAGCCAGCCATCCACTCCCGATGCGCAACTCCTGGGGCTCTCCTCCACCCAGCGCGGCCTGACCCACGGCTTCTCGGTGCCACCTGCAACGTGAGGAGCGGCCGCAGCCTCTCAGGACTGTCCATCCGTCTTGGCCTATCTGGGCCACCGGCTGCCTAGCGTGCCGCCTTCTCCGCATTCGGGGCCACCGTGCCAAGCACGGGCCGGCACCCAAGGCACACCGCCCAGGATCAGAAGTGCTTGGATGGTTGGTGGCATTATGCCAACGGGATCGGGCAGAGGAGAGGATTCCAGAGAACGCCGAGCTGCGTGGTGGGCCGGAGCGGCAACCCCCGCGGTTGCGACCCCTGCACCACAAGCGGTGGCTGTGCGCCCGAGCGGACCTCCCCCACACTCCCCCCTCGTGCCGGGAGCCGGCTTGGCACCGAAGTGGGAGAGGAACCCTTCCGGAGCACGACACCGTTTGCTCGTCCTAAAGCCGAGCAGAACATGGATGTCCTGAAAAGCCAGTCAGAGCACAGATGCCGGGTCCCTTCTGCCAGAAAATGCACTAAGGAGCTGTGCCCCGCATGGCCCTCTTCCGGCCCGCGGTCTTGACCTTCCTCTCACAGTGACTATCAAGCCAGAGCCAAATGCATTCACAGAGTGTGGGCAAGATCCCCAGAGGCAGCCTCCGGATTTGTGGCGGCGGCGGTGGTTTTGGGTTTTTGTTTTGGCTGGGTCAGGTTTGTTTAGAGTTTGGATTCCTCTCTTGGGACAGGAATGGGGGAAGCCAACGGATCGAGGGTTCCTCCTCCTGACATCGATGCATTCACTGGCAGTACATCTGGTGGATCCCTACCTGTGCCTGCACGTTGGCTCCAACCTGGGCCCCTTGGTAAGAATCCCCATTGAGTGACTGCACGCTCATGAACAAATCTCCAGAGTTTGACATGTTAAAAGAACTGGAAGAACCTGGAAAGGAAAGAGGGAGGCACCTGAGTCTCAGAAAGGAAGAGGACCGACCACCAAGCCTGCCAGCCGAGGAGAGGAAGGCATGCAAGGCAACCCCAAACAGGAGACAAAACAGGTTAGTGGCCCGGAGGACAGAGCAGGCAAAACAGCAGCAGCAGAAGCTAAAAAACAGAGAGAGAGAGAGAGAGAGAGAGAGAGAGAGAGAGAGAGAGAGAGAGAGAGAGAGAGAGAGAGAGAGAGAGAGAGAGAGAGAGAGAGGATGCCCCGCAGGAGCAGTGCCACCCCTCACAGGGGCCTGGCCTCGAGTCGCTTTCCAGCCGAGGGAGGTCCTTCAGGGCCGGGTACTTGCTTTCTGTCTGCCTGGCGTGGAGTTCTGGTTCTGGGGGTGGCAACTGGGCCATATCGCTACGCACAGCGCTTCAGGGTCTTAACGGGCGGTGAGGTCTGGAAGGCGAGGCCCGCTTACCCGCAGAAGGCGGCACCCGCCAAGCCCGGTTCACAGGAGATGCCTGCGGAGCGTGCCAGGTTTAGGCAGCCCGTCTCGGAAGAGCGCAGGCGGAAGCGCACAGCCGCCCGGCTCGCACGAGGCAGGGCTCGCCGGCTGGGGGTTGAGTGCCAAGGCCACAGCCGGCACCTGGGCAGCGGGTGGCGAAGGTGCCGCAGCCCACGATGGCTTCCGTACCCCACGGCGGCTCATCTGTCCGGAGAGCCAGGCCACTACCTGCTGGGCAGAAACTAGTGTGGGAACGTGGCCACACGTGTGCATCGCGCCTCTGGAGAGGTGCGCCGTGCGTTGCTGGCTGGGCAAAGGACGTCGCGGCTACAGCAACGGGATGCAGCCACCTCCGTCTTTGCCATGCGGTCCCGGCATCCTCCCGATGCAAAACCGACTGCGTGCATGTGCTACTGCCGCATCACCCTGGGCCGAAAGGGCCACTGCAGGCGCCCGCCTCGCCTGGCCCGTGGAAAGAGAGCCCTGACCAGAATGCGTGAGACAGGCTGGGAGCGGTTACTTCGAGACTCTCGTGCAACTCAGCGTATTAAGTAGGAGAAAGCTCAACGTGCAAAGTTTAGTTCTAGACATAAAATTAGGCCGGAAGGGAGTCTCCAGGGCCCAGGTCGGCTCCGCCGCGCTACGGCAACGCCACACTGATCGGCCGGAAGAGGCGCAGGCTCTGTGCTCTTTGCGGGGCTGCCCAGCGGAGATGCAGTCCCAAACGCCGCCAACCTCCAACTGGCACTTCTGCTTAAATGTGCATTTCTGATGAAAGCGGGGAGCCTGATCTGGGAAGCGCGCATGTCTGGAGAAAGAGCGCACTGGTGAGTTGGGCTGCCAGCCCTGCCTGGCACTCAGAAAAGGGGGCACCCCCTGGAAAACAGACCCCACAATGCCACAATAATTGGGTTCTTCAGAGTCTTTGGAATGGTCCCCAAAACCGCTAGGAAACAGATCAGTAAAATCCGGACACGGACACGGACTGCTGATCAATGCCCACAGCTCCACAATGACCATGGCTAGAATTTTTCCTGATTACTTTTCAAGTTCTCCCAAGTCCTTTTCAAATATTAGGTTAATGTTTTTCTATATGTGACACTCCTGAACATGTAGGGCCCTTCCCAGCCTTACTGTCTTAAGTCTCACAGAAAAGTCCCGGGGCAAAAGGGGGATGCTTTTCTCTCTCTCCCTCTCCCCCCGCCCCCCCCCCCGCCCTTGCTCCCCTGGTAAAGAAATGACTTGGATTTCCAAGCCCATCACAGAAAGAGATCCTGGGAATCCTGCGGAGTCTCTTCGAAATCCTCCAGTCTCTTCTAAAATTTGCCCAAATGAATAGACAAGGCGCCCACTGGACAAATGCTGCACTGCGGGTCAACCGGCGGGGGCCTTTTTGGGGGGCGGGGGGGGCGGACGGACAGCCAGCCAGCCACGTTCATCCTCTGCAGTGGCGCCCGACTGTGGAACACGCTCCCCAGAGAGGTTCGCCTGGCGCAAACGCGTCTTTCCTTTCGGCATCAGGCAGAAACCCTTTTATTCTCCCGGTATTGTAATTGTTCACCTGTTTTATTTCGTGGTTTTATATTTTAACACCAGGTGCTGTGCAACTGTTACTCTTATTTCTATTCTTGTTTTATTGTATTAATTGGGTGTAAACCATCTTGAGACCCCTGTGAGGGGACGGTGTAGAAAGGTTTTCAATAAATAAATAATAACCAGTAATTCCAAACAGCAACCTATGGGAAGCATGTTGCCACTGACACGGAGCGCACACCCGTCAGGGTGCCCTTTGTGAGCCTCTTAGAAGTGCAGAAGAGCTGCCCAGGAGCCCTGCCAGAAAGTGCCGTTTCCATGGAGCTGCCGCATGAGAATGTCCCACCTGATCATGCCAGGCTCTTCCCAAAACCCAGGTGCGCATCCAAGTGCCACGCCATCTCTGCTGAAGACGCAGAAGAGATGCCGACCCACGGTGCGCACCCAGCCAGAGCAGGAGCTGTTGTGACGGCCCCGAGCGCTGGGCAGCTGCCCGGACTCATGGGAGTGAGCCCCACTGGCAGTGGGGGGGGGAATGAGGGACAGCGAAGCCCCCAGCTCATCAAAAGCACCTCGGGGAAGGTGGCGATTCCCTGTGCTTCCTTGGCTCTAGAGGACAACCGCCGCTCCCGGCTTCTCCCGGCACGCCCTGGGATCTAAGATGCAAGGATTTGATGCACCAGTCTCTCTCGTTCACTGAAGGACAGGGCAACCCAATGCCTGCTGCCTTTTAATGGGAACCCAGAATTCATGCCCAGAGGGGCGGGGGGAGCAGCCCTAAACATGGCCAGATTCACAAGCAGGCTAGCATGGGTAAGCACTCCATGGCCCATCCTCCAGCTGCCCGGCCATAGGAACCTGGCCTATGTCCCACCGCAGAGCAGTTTCCTCGGGGTTGCTGAAGCCAGCTGTCCTTGCCACCGCGCTGTGTGCTGCGATGAAGCACTCCTATGGCAAGGCGTGCGGGACGCCATCCCTGGCCCCCGTCCATCCTTCCCACAGGTGGCCCAAAGGGACTTTGCTTCCCAGGGTGGTGAGCGGGGAGAACAGCCGGCCTGGTGGGACCCCTTGAAAGGAACCGGCGGGAGGACCAGAAACACCGCAGGCAGGCAAGGGGCTCGCGTCAGGGCAGCCAAGCCCAGCATCCTTCTGCCCGCCGAAGAACCGGAGGCCGAACGTGGCACATCTCCAGAGCGCCAGGGGCGCCACGCTGGTTCCCTCTGGGCCCCGCCACCCGTCTGCTCCTGGGTGCAGCTGATCAAGCCACAGCTCAACTCCCCCTTCTCTTTTACTACCCCAGGCCCTGACAGCAATCCCAAGTGTGCGTGTGAGCCTCTATGTGCCAGAAATCAAATTACAGAAATGAGCCACGTCTGTGAACAATGGCCATACTGTGCATTTTGGCTGAACGCACCGTGGTCCAGAATGCGAGGGCGCAGCTCATGCGGCTGCGCTTGGGAAGCGGAAATGCTCCTCGCGACTCTCGCATTCCTTTCTGGCTGCGGGTGGCTCGATTTGCACCTTTAAGAGAGGGGTGGGACAATGTGCCCTGGGTTACATCCAAATGCCCTCGACAGCTGGAGAGCCGCTACCTCTGACCATTCCCCCAAATCCTCCGTCTGGAAGCAGAAGGCTGGGAAAGGCCTGATCCGGCCATGAGGATCAGTGTCTTCATTACAGAAGGTAAGCCAACAGACATCGGCCAAAGGTCCCAGGACAGCTTGCCTCCAACGCTGGGGTGACCGGCTTGCGACCTTGTTCACAGAACCAAAGAAAGCACTCACACAGATGCCTGCCCATGTGCAGAGTGCTTTTCGCCCATGGCCCACCCCTGGTAGACCTGAGCTGAAGCACCTGCGTTCACAGATCGGATGCTCTGACGCCCAGACGTACTTCTCGGGGTGGGGGTGGGGGGTCACCACATCTCCTTATAGTTGAAATAAGTGAGCCAAAGCTCTAAGACGGAAAAGCCTTTTTCCCCTTCGTTTGTTCCCATCTGGACAGTTTGCTGCCTGAACAAGAGCAATGCTCGAGAGAGTGTAATATGTGGAAGAATGAAATTCACTACTGAATGCTATCCAGTGTGGACTTTTATCAGAGAGGAACAAACAGAAAGGAAAACACTTTTCACTTTGCTAGTTAAGGAAATATTTATATCTAATTTACAGTATAAATCTAATACCCACCCTGGGCTCAACCACTCCCACTGCCCACACAGTCCAAAACAAAGCTCCTTAAAGCTGGAAAAACAACCATGGGAGAACTGCGTCGCCCAGAGAAAACAAACTCTGCTTTGTGAAATTATTATGGGCTTGGTAAAATTTAGAGCAAGTGAAACAAGAAGACCTCGTTCCGTCTAACTCTTGCTTAAATTACCGGGACATTAAGAGTCCCGCTGTTCTCGGGGCCGGAGGAAAGGTGCTGCCTGAAGCGCACCTGGGTGCAGGGGAGGCAGCCGCGTGCCCAGAGCCAGCGGCTCGGCTGGCTCACCCGGCAGGGAGAGGAGGCGGTCGGAGCAGACGCGGTGCAGCCAAGGGAGGAGCTGTGATGCCTCCAGAGCCAGGGAGACACGGCGGGGGCATTCGGAAATGCGGGGAGGATGGCTGGAAATGTGCCCCTGGGAGGACACGAATCGGGGGGCTCGGAGGACGGGGAGGGCCCGGCGGGCAGGCAGGGCAGGGCAGGGCAGGACGAGGGGAGGGCAGACTGCTTTCGCCCCGTTCCCCATCACGGCTGAGGGCGTCCCCACACTCCAAGGTAACCAGCGACAGCTTATCGGGCTGAGCTGAGAGTCCCCCTGGCTCAGCGATGGTAGCGGCCCCGGGGGTGCCGAGGGTGGTGCGCATAGTGGCCTGGTGAGCGATTCGCGGCACGGAGGGCCCCGAGGGCTGTCCAGAGCCAGGCGGGGCTTGTTTGGCCGGCTCGGCTTTTTTATCCCACCAACAGGAGGGCCACTTCCGTCTGGGAGCCCATCCAAGGGACCCCGCGCATCGTCCGGTGCCAGTTCTGTGCACACAGCGAACACTGAAGTGGCTGGCTGACCTCTCGGTGGGCAACAGCCGCAGGAGCCTCGGGCGCCCAGGGGCACCCCGACTCGCCCCTCCCCACAGAGCCTCTCCTCCTCTTGCGAGACCGACATTCCTGCAACCGAGCCGTGGGGGAACCACACGACTTGCGCTCTGCAGGAAACTCGGAGAGCCTCTTGCTTGGCCCGCTGCTGCTGGGGGCCGGGAGCAGAGCAGAGCGCGGCAGCGCTTCCCTAGCCCTGCACCGCCGAGCCTCCCCCTCAGCCCAAGCCAAAGGCGCCTGCCCCCGTGTTCGGAAGCAGGGAGGAAGCATTTATGGGGGACGCGATCAACGAGGCGCCCCTTCCGGGGCATGTCTGGTTCTGCATGCATGAGTGAGTGGCAGGAGTGGAGGTGACTGCCCTGTGCTCTCCGAGAGGCTGCGGTGCTGACCGGCCGGTCTGAGAGGCACCTCTGCCTCACCTGAGCAGAGACCACGGGGGCCTGAGCCCGCAAGGGCACTGCTCGGCTCTGCTCACCTCAGGCGGCTCCCTGGGCAGCCCCGGCTTAGCCACACGGTCCTAAGCGGTGGACCACAGCAAACCCTGAACGACCCTGGACAAGGCCCGGTGCGCACAGGGAATGCTCTCGATCCTTCGTTGCAGACGTGAACTCCTTTGGCACCGGGGCCATCGGTTGTTCAGCATCATTTACCGTATTTTTTGCTCTGTAAGACGCATTTTTTCTCCCCTCAAAAGTAAGGGGAAATGTCTGTGCGACTTACAAGCGAATCTGTGTGTGCAGTGAGTCTGTCAGATGTGCAGCCCATGGGGAAGTGATGGGGAATGTGCCTGTGATGATGTGCCCGTTTGATTCAGAATATTTTTTTTCCTGTTTTCCTCCTCTAAAAACTAGGTGCGTCTTATGGTCAGGCGCGTCTTGTAGAGCGAAAAATATGGTAGGTTGTCTTGCATGCCCATGTTGTACAAGAATTTTTGGCAGCTTTCCACAAATACCTTTTATCCAGTTGCACCTCATAATATCTTGGAACCTGGATAAAAGGGATCAGTACCACAGCCCCAGTCCTGTCCGTCGCCCCTCTTTTCAAACATTCCCATCATCAACTTGACTCTTTCCCAGAAAGAGTATCCCAGAGTTCTCATGGCCCTAGAAATCACCTTACTGCGAACAATTTCGTAAACCTTCGTAATTGCCTTCCATGCTCCAAACATGAAGCAGACTTTACCACCAGAGGGAAAAAATCTGGATCCGATGCATGATTTGTCTGGTTGATGTATTTCTAAAACGTTTACCCCGTTCCTCTAAAAGGTACCCCAACCAACTTGCCCCTTGAATGAATAATAGGAGAACTACAAACCCACATACGGAAAAGGAGAGAAGCAAACCATGCTGGAATTTCAGTTCAGGAAAAACCCCTCCAGCAGTTCCGGTATCAGAGGGAAGTCAAATGACCAGAGCAGGACAAGCGAAGAGGAGACACCGGCGAGGAGGGGGCGAAGCGTGGGCCAGGGGGAAAGGTGGCGCAGAACGGACTCGGGCGGCAGGCCGGGGGCACCCCGGCCAAGCGCCCCCTTGAAATCGGTGCCGCTGCCTGTCCCTTCAGCCTGGCTTGCAGGGGGCAGTCTGGCGAGGAAGGGAGAGCCCTGAACGTGCCCGGCCGCGTCTCGGGGCCACCCCACGGGAAATGGGGCTGCCCTCGCGGAGGCACACAAAATGCGCACGGACAGCCCTTCTCCTGTGGGATGCAGCCGCTCCGGCAAAGCGCTGCCCTGCGAGCGCACCTTGCGCTGCGCCCTGCCCTGCCCTGCCCAGCCAGGCTGCCTTGCCTTTGGGAACAGAAAAACGGACAGGAACGGAACACACAACATGAATACATTGCCCCCAGAGTGAACCAACCAAAGGAGGAACCAAATCAAAAGGAAAACAAGAGCAGACACTGAGACCAAAAGAAAGCAAAACCCCCCAGAAAAAAAGAGCAAGAACGACCAAAAGAAAAAAAAAACTAACCAGCTGAATTGGGAGTTGAGGGCGAGTTAGCCTGGCTTCCATGGGCTGACACATTTGTGGCTGTGACAGCCGTTTTGGCAGCATAAATATTGGCTTCCTCTTGAAATTTACCTATGTTCTTCTTGTACCGGATTCGCTTATTTCCAAACCAGTTTGATACCTAGAGCAAGTTCAGAAAAAAAGACAAAAAGGCAGTTAATAGGCAGTCGAAGAGATGGCCAGAGTGGGAAGCCGAGGGGAGGGGAGGGGACAGTTAAAGCATGCCGATTAATAGTGTAAAATAAATCCCGCTCTGGACTTACAGGATAGGCTCATAAAACGATCACACTTTATGCTTAATATAGCACACATATATATTTAAATTATAGCACCCTTGTTTATATTTTCTGGTGCTTGAGACTTTAGACCACATGCTTAAACTGTGTTCTCAAACATTTCCTTCTGGCCATGCTGGAAATGTCCGTTTTCTGCTTTTCCCGGTTGATTTACGGAGCCACGGAAGTGCCAAAGCCCAGAGAGCCATCCTGCCCAGCCTCTCGTTCCACCGCATTGCTTCTTTTGCAAATCAGCCCCTCCCAAAAAAGAGATGAGCCTACGCTGCTGGGGAAGGAGAGTAAGCAAGACAATCCATGACTGGGGACTCTCCTGAAACTGGCATCCGCAGGGGAGCTGGGTTGCAATCCAAACGCAGCCGTTTGCACAGCTGTCCGTGGAACCGGCCGCGCGATGCTCGCATCTTTGCAGACAAAGTATTTGCGCAGAAAGCACAGGGTGGCCCCTGCAATGCTCATTTCCGGCAGACTGTGTCGCACGCGCAGAGTCGAGGAGGAGGGGATGATGGATCGGTGTCTCTGCGTGCCCGCTGGGGAAGGGCCAAACGCCTGCCGCTTCCAGAGCAGGCGGCCCTGAGCTCCACGAGAGGCACAGGCCTGAGCGGACGCTGGTTCAGAGCACGGGGGGAGTGTCGGCAAAGGGGTCTGGGACCGGGCCCACCCGCCCGGTCTCCACACGACCAAGACCCTGCCTGGCCAGGGGCTGGCATGTGCCCCACAGCACCCGGGGAAAAACCAGTCCTGCAGCGGAGACTGGGACGGCACGGGCACCGTGGCTTTTCTCACGGGCAGCGATGCCGATGCCCCGCCCCGTGGTAAGAATGGAGCCTCTCTGGCCAAGCACGGCCTTGAAGGCCAGACGCTGGAGCCGCACGGGGCAGGACAGCCATGTTTGTGAGCACCTGGAGGCGTGTGGCTTCCGCTCCTGCAGACAGAGCACTTCACACGGGTGATCAGTTGTTCCTGTACTCCTTGAACCGGCCGTTCCCATCAGGCAGGCGCCCAAAGTGTGACTGGGCATTTTGTGACTGCGCCCAAAGTCACGTGCTCACGGGTCCAAAGTGCTGGGGGAACCCTGTGCTAGAACTACAAATCATGCAACACGGTGTTTTCCCAAAGACGGGAATGCGCACCGTATGGCCAAACATGGTGCGCTTTATTCACACATGACCCGGAACTTGGGGGTGCCCAGTTCGGATTCGGCTGTGCCAATTCACCGGTTGTGAGGAAGCGGCTCCCACAACAGGGCTATTTATGTAATTAATTTGTGTACCACCCAACAGCTGAGGCTCTCTGGACAGTTACGAGGGTCTAAATCAGGGAGCAGCCATGAAGCAGGTAATGGCTGCATACAGTCCAGGGCTATGAATTACGGACTGCCCAAGACCATGAGTTATGGCCCGGAGGGCAAGGTTCTGCCAGACCTTCGGAGGCTACAGAGATCTGATGGCACTTCCCCTAATGCGCTTCCAGGCTCAAGGGGCGCCCCTACGCCTTCCCTGGAGCAAAATGCGCCTCCTTCATGAAGAACCAAGTTCCAAAAATCGCTGCTTCTCTCGGGATACCCTAAAAAGAGGAGAGCAGCGATCCTCTTCAGTGTGGCGTCAGTCACAACTCTGGGATGCAGCTGTGCTGTCCTCTGAGCACCGTTTTCCTCTGCCAAGCCAGCCCTCGGCCTCCGTGATGCTTCCATTGAACAGGCACAGGTAATATCAGCTCTTTTGCAATGAAAGGGGAGGCCAGGTGGCTCGGACCTTTCATGGGGTCAACTGAAGAAATGTTTTGTGTGTTTTGGTCGACGTGAAAAGCAAAAAGGACAAAACCCAAACCGGATGAGCTCTTACCTTTTGAGCAAAACAGCAACCTTACATGCAACGGGTGGTGCAACTTCGTCAGGTTTAGGGGGGGAAGTCCTTGACTGCTCTGCCTGGGGGGCCCCCGCTCGCCTGCATGCCCACATAGGGCCGGCTGGCTGCACCGATTCCGCCACGCGCCCTCAATTCTCTCGCCCCAAAAGCCCCATTGGAACGGGGGGGCCCCACCGGGTGCCACGGGGGGCAGCTTCAACACCCCGCCTGACCTCGCGTTACATCCAGGACAACACCTGGGCCGCTGCACCCCGGATCTGAAGCCCACTCCGCATTGGGGGGGCGGGACCTGGCAAAGCTCCCAAGCGCTGAGCACGCCCAAGGGTGCCACGCCGGAGAGCGCAAGGCGAGAGTGTGGACTGGCAGAGCAGCCTCGAGCCTCATGTGATCCTGCGGCAGCAGTGCGGCTTCCGTGCGGTCCTGTGGGAAGACCGCAGCAGTGCCGGGTCCGCCGCGCACCAGGGTGGACAGTGAGTGATGTGGGCATGGGCAGGGGGACCCCCTCGTAAGGTGAGGGCTGGCGGAGCATCTCGCACTCACCTTCCCCGAAGTTTGGGGTAGGCAATCCTCATAAAGAAACACACCCAGAGTGAGCGATTTTGAAAATTAATTACTCTCACACGTTGATTAATAAATAGCTTCTAAGAAACATTGAAAGTAGTGAGGCATAAATTCTAGTTAATACAATTCGGTATCTGGAAAGTTACTACACCAAACACCCATTAATCTATATGTCAGAAGCGGAAGGCTAAGGAAGTCCTGCAGGGGGCAAAAGGAGCTCCCCCCCAGAGGATCTCAGAGGAATCGCCCATAGAGCTCCCCCCCACTGTCTCATCGAAGTGGCAACCCAAAGGTTCCCCCACTTCCCCCAAAACAGGCTGCTGGAGGGACCCTGGGCGTGGGCAACATCCCAGCCGCCGATTCCTGGGCACTGCAAACGGTCGGGAGGCGAGACAGACGGACAGGTGGACGCCACAGCGCAGCGCACGCCCGGGCCCTACCTGTGAAACTGTGATGCCACACTTCTTGGCTAGTTCCTCTTTGGCTTCCTCACTGGGGTACGGGTTGCTGAGGTGGGAATAGAAATACTCATTGAGGATTTCGGTAGCCTGCTTGTTGAAATTTCTTCTCTTCCGCCTGGGCAAGAAGAAAGAGAGGTCATCAGCAGCGGCACCCCAGGAAGGGTCTTTTCAAAGGAGGCCCCCGGGAGGGGCACCAAATGCACGGCCACTGGGATCCCGATCAGCAAACCAGTCCTCTGCCAAGACAAGAAACCCTTCCCCGCCGTCCCAGCGCAGCCGGGTGCGTGCGAGTGTGACGCTGGCCGGCCGGCCAGCCGAGAAAGCCGTGGGCAGGATGTGTGACTCGCCCCTTTCCTCCAGGGCCGCTCTCCGATGGGAAGCGATTTTCCGTGGAAAAGACACATCAAGGGAAGGGCTTGGCCCCAGACGGGTGGGGCGGAGGCCGCTGAGTTGGCCTGCAGTGCTGAGCTGAGCTCCCCATCGGGACTGAGGATGGGGCGCCCTGAGGAAGGTGCAGCCCCCCAGCTGCACTTGTGGAGGCGCAGAATGGCTGCTGTTCCGGGCGGCAGCACGCAGAGGAGGAGCACGTGCTGGTCCCCAGGCTGGGCGGGCCTCCCGGGCACAAGCGTGGTCGCGTGCCCTGCGGGCTAGAAACACGGGAACGACTCGGAAGCCGCTCTGGAGGGGCGTTCTGGATCGTGAAACGAGGTGGTGGGAGACGAGGCGAGCCCCTCCCTCAACATCACGGCCCTGATCCCATGCGGGGGGTGCTGGACGCGCCCAAGTCATGAGCAAAAGCACTGAAGAGGGCCAGGCCTGGGACGAAGCCTGCGGCATCCCCCTCGCTGCCTCTTCCCGCCCCGAGACGGTGCCACCGAGACGCAGGCTCCGAGTCTGACTCCGCAGCCCACTCTGAGCCAGTGTGCCGGTCAGATGCCACGGGCCACTTTGTGGAAGGCTTGCTGAAATCAAGCTGCGCCATGGCCACAGCGCTCCCACAATCTCAAGGGAAGTTGTAGATCAGAAAATGCGATCAGATGAGTCTGGCAAGACTCGTTCTTGATTATTCCATGCTGGCTCCTAGCGACGACTCCGTTGTCTTCAAGGTGCTTACAGACTGACTGTGATCTGCTCCAGGATCTTCCCGGAGATTGCTGTCAGACTGACTGGCTCCCAGTTTCATCTTTTCACCTTTTTGGAAGCTGGGGACAACACGAGCTCTTCTCCAGTCACCTGGAACTTTTCCTACCTTCCATGATTTTTCTAGGATTAATCAGTAGTCGTTCTGCAAGTATTTATACCAGTTCCTTTATTTTTCTAGGATGACGTTCATCATACCCCGGAGACCTGAACTCATTCAAAGACAATAGCAGTTCCTTGACCATTTGTTTATTAATATGAAGCTTCAATGCAGATCCTTTGGTTTGTACTTCATTTCTGCCAGGGGAACAGACCTGCTTTTGGGAGAAGACGGAGCCAAAATGCGAATGGAACACTTTGGCCTTCTCTTTGTCATCGGTCACCAATTTGCCCACCGCAGAGAGAAGTCGAACCACCATCGCTTTTCCTTGCACTGTGAATGTACCTGAAGAAAGCCTTTGGTCGCTTCTGGCGTCGCTTGGCAACTCGGCTCCTCCTGCGCTCCGGCCTTCCTGCTGCCCTTCCCGCCCTTCGGCCCCCGTCCCTGCCTGCTTTTGCCCCCGGGCCTTCCTTCCACGTCCTCTTCATGGCCCCTCTTGCCCTGGGGTCAACTGGAGGCCTTCTGGGGAGCCCCACGGGTTTCTTCCGTCATCCGCCGCCCTTTGGTTTTGCTGGCATTGTTGGTAATCGTGCCTTTAACATCCCCCTTTTTAGAAACTCCCACCTGTCTTGGAGTCCTTTTCCCTTGGGGTCTCTTGCCACGGGACCTTACTTGTCACTGCCCCGAGTATATTAAAACCGGCTTCCCAAAATCCAGAGTATGCGCCGCCCCCCTTCTGCTTCCCTTAAAATCGGGAACTCGGGCACGTTGTGCTCACTTTCCCCGAGTCCCCAGAACTTCCACTCTACCCGCTGAGTCACCCCACTGGTCAGCGTTAAGTCAGGGAGGCCGACCCGCCGGTTCCGTCCTCCACTTTCCGGAGAGGAAAGCTATCCGCCGCGCATGGCAAGAGTTCCTGGGAGGGGCCGCTTCTGGCAGAATTCGCCTCCCAGCTGAGCCGGGGGTGACTGACCCCCCGCTCCCCCCACGTCACATGTCCTTGACGCACGGGCGGCTTGCCTGGCAAAAGCCTCGCCCTCGCTGCCCCTTGGTGGGGGGTCGCTGGCAGGCCCGGCTGTCCCGCTCCTGAGCGCCTTGGCACGCCGATTTTGCCCAGATGCTCCCGATGGGGCCACCAGGCCCACCTTTCGCATTTCAGAGCAAGGATCCATATTTGTAGCATAAAGTGCAAGTCTGTGGGCTTTAAGAACTTTGGAAAAATTTCAGTCATTCGTGTTCTCTTTCTGTTGCAAAAGACCTTCCACCTGCTCATTCCAAATGGCTTTTACAACCCGAGGAGAGTTGGAAGACCACGTAGCTCTAGCTGCAAGCTGAAAGGTGGGCAAATGAAGGCGGAAAGCCAACTCGCATTCCCTCTGCAAAACGAAGAGAAGTCCCTGCAAACAGAAAGCCAGCACAACAAGGGGAGGGAGGGCTGGCCCAGAATCTCTCTCCCTGAAGCGGCACCCTCTCCACTAGCCCGGCACTGTTACAAGGGGAGCGCTGAAGGAGGGTGCCTTTCCCCCGCGTCCGAAGGGATAAAGGCACTTTCACGCGTCTCTCCCGGCCGCATGCACGCGTCGAGGTGGAGAAGTGACACGCTCCGTCTTTGCCCGCCCTTGGATTCTTGCGCCTTTCCTTAGTTCGTTTCCTCCTGCTGGTTGGAGTCCTTCTGCACCGCAAAAGTGCCACGGGGCTCTCCGTCCCTTCCCACATCTGCGTCACACAAAGACGCCCGGCTGCAGCAACGGGCAGCGTGAGAGGCGTCCGCTCCTTGCAGCTGCGACGCCTTCCCTTGCTGTATTCCAGCAGGACCACCCACTTAATGTAGTGCTACAGGTGCTCCGCACTTTTCTGACCCCTTCAAAGCAGGCACATCAGAGAGCTCTCTGCTCTCCACCTTTCAATCTTAGCTTGGGGAACGGCATCAGAGGGACATTCCTCATCTAGTTTGATATTAGTTTGTGCTGGGAAATAACCCTCTAGCTCGCCCATCTCCTCTTCTAGCAAGTATTAGCAGCCGCCTCCTTTCGGTTAAAAATAAAAATGATTCAACACGGCCTGACTTTTCTAGGAGAAACAGGCAAATCGACCTTGAAATAAGTTCATTAAAAGCCAACAGCGAGTCTAAGCCGTAAAAATGCCTGTTTGCGCGACTTCTCAAACACACCTGTGGGCCAGTTGCGGCACTGGCACCTTGGATGGGCAAGCGAACAGGAGAGCCACCCGTCCTGCAGCTTACGGAAGCCGTTCGCAAGCCCTAACCCTGGGAGAGCTCCCACCCAAAGCGGGCACGGGCCTGGCTGCCTGCACGCAGGAGCGAAACTCACCGGGCATCGAGGAACCGGGAGCGCAAGATCATGACGGCCTCGCAGGTGCTTTGCTTGAGCTGCATCTGGATGGAGCTGAACTTGCGGTGGATGATGCTGACCATGCGCTCGATCTCCTTGGGGGAGATGGGCCGGGTCCGGCTCTGCTCCCGCAGCAGGTTCATCACGTGAGTCGTGAACTCGTTGCACGCCTGGGCAGGAAAGGCAAGAGTGAGCGGAGCCCTCAGGACCGGAGGTGCTGCCGGCAGCGGGGCCGGGCGCAGGCCCCTCCTCGGCCTTGCGCTTGCCACGTAGGGAGTCCCGAGCGAGCGCATAAGCGGGAGCACTCCCATGCGCCGGGGACACCAACGCACGGACTGGCGGCCAGCGCTTAAAGAGCTCTGGGGGAGAGGGCAGTAGGAGGGGAACAACCGTGACAAGGCGCCTGGCCAGATGGAGCAGGCCGTGCTCCCCGGCCGCGACCCCAGAGCGCTGCCCCGCCTGCAGAGCCAACAGGAGGCGCTTCAAGTGCTGTGCAGCTCGGCTCGGCGGCCTTTTGAGAGCCAGCCAGCAAAGGGAGTGGCTTGGCTTGCCTGCCAACGGCGGGCACTGCAGGGACGCAGTGTGGGGGGCCGACAGCGGGAGCCCAGAAAGCGGCATGTGGCCGGCAAGGCCGCTTCGGAGGTGTGGCGGAATCAGCGGTCGCTGGCACTGCACAGTGGAGCAGAAGGCGAGAGCCCCCGGGGGGGGGGGAGTGGGCTCTCTCTGAGCAGACCCCCTTGGCTAAGAGCACAGAGCCCTCCTCTCGCTTGCCAGTCTCTCCAGCTCAGTGGCGCCTCCGCCGGCACGGCACGGCCCCACAGCTGCCCCCAGCCCGGCCCCACCTGTGCAGCCCATGCTCTCAGCAGGGCAGCACGGATGATCTGCACAGGTTCTGGGTGACACGGATGGATCCGTCCCAGCAAAATGTCTGGCAGGTTTTTCACATGTTTGATCAGAATGATAATAATTAGGCTGTAGAAACGTAGAATGCATCAAGATCCCTGGCATGAAAGGGCAAGGAGGTAATGACTGGAATTGCATGAGCTGTGGCCGCAGTGTTGCCAGGAGCTCAGGCGCCTGGTTCCTGGAGCCCCCGCTTGGGGAGCGGCCCCCGCACGGATCCAGCAAGGGGTCTCGGGGTGGCCCCTTCCCTGCCCGGCTGAGGCACCTCTCCTCCCAGCAGCCTCTGAGGCCGCTGCTCCAGGAGGCGGGTGATGCGAGCAAGGACTCCCTGAGGTGAGCGCCAGCGGCTGGAAAATGAAGGCACGCAGGATCACAGAACAGCAGAGCCGGAAGGGGCCATGAAGGCCATCGAGTCCAACCAACCCTCTGCTGCTGCAGGACACCCAGTCACACCCTCCCACTCAGGTGGCTGCCCAGTTTCTTTCTGAGTGTCCCCAGTGTGGGAGAGCCCCCGACCCCTCCGGGCAGCGGTCCCACTGCCTTGTTGCTCTGACCGTGAGGAAGCCCTTCCTGATGCCCAGCCTGAATCTGGGCTGCCGCAGCTTGAACGGATTACTCCGTGTCCTGCACTCCGGCAGCAGCGAGGAGAGACCTCTGAGGCAGCCTCTGAGGCGCTCGGAGCACCTTTCATCCGCTGGCCGGTGGACCGACGGCAGCCCTGCCTGGGCCGAGCGAGCCTCATGGCGGCTTTGCACAACCCAGAAGCGCCCCGTCGGGGCCGCAGCAGTGTGTCCAGCTGAGGCTGCCTCTGAAGGGCCAGCGGGCCGAGGCGGCTGGCCAGCCAGTCGCTGGGCCGGGCCAGGGGAGCGGCAGGGCTGGCCATCTCCATGGGCAGCCAGTCCATCTCTGGGTCCCAGGAAGTGCCGGTTTCGAAATGGGAAGCTCCAGAGGACAGATCCCCTGAAGGCACGCTCGGTCTCATGCTGAAGTACCCAGGTATTTGCCTACCTGGCACCATGCAAGATGAAGAAGGGAGGACAGCTGCAAGGGAAGGGACCTTCCGGGGCGAGGCTCCACCTACGGAATGCCCACCTGAGCGGCTCACCTGAGCCGCAAGCTAAGCTCTTGCTGCTGCTGCCTGAAGACCTTTTTATTCTCACGGTACCTGAAGAGTTGCCCTTAGTGCTTTTAGATCTCAGCACTTTTATCTTGCTGATGATTTCTTAAAGCAAGTCTTCCTCTGGCTTTTCTGCTACAGTGTTTTTATCCTTTGCTGCTCATTTTATTTTGGTTTTATGACGCGTCCTTTTTAGGATCGCCCATTGTTTTGCATTTTATGTTTTGAGTTTCTTTGTACCCTACCCAGTGAAGCTTAGTTATTAGGTGCTCTTTAAGTAAACGGATGGACAGACTAAGGAAAAGGCAGGCAGGAGCACAGAAATAATGTTTGTACTGAACAGACCTTGCGAACACTTGGAAAGCCTTCAGGAAGTAGCTGGGAGGAGCAGACTCGGCCATCTTGACGGGGCCTTGGAGGAGTCCAAGGGGCAACCCAGAACATGCACACGGGCACGTGGGCCGCATCCTGTACCTATCGGCCTGCCATCCTGCTCGGTGGAGGGGACTGCTGGCGTGTGTGACATCGCTTAACCCGTCATAACATAATGTTCAGCTAACTATGGGCTAGATCACCACCCCCACCCCCCGAAGCCAGCGCTGTGTGAAACTACCCAGTTTCCCTCCGTGGAGCGAAGACGGACCACACGGTGTGCACACTGCCTTCTCTGTGTGGCAGCCCCACGCCGTGCATTCAGCGTGGACCCTCTAAGGCCGCCGGTGGGTGTCATGGAAGGGCTGGGATTTGCCCCGATTCCCCTCTGCGTGATCTCACAGATCCGCCCCAGAACCGTGGGCCAGTCGACGTGACTGGCAGATTCGGGCGGCAAGCTCTTCCCGGAACACACCCAGGTGGGAACGGATGCCTGCCTCCGGGACGTCTCCCTGGAACGTCACCCCGGCCCCCGGCAGGAGGCGGATCCGCCCCAGCCCTCCTCCCTCAAACGCTTCCCCCAACAGCCAGGGCGACTTGCAGGGAGTCGTTCCCGGAGGACACGCAACCTGCGCCCACCCTCGGCGGGAAGTGATGCCGCCTGGGAAAGGGCGGACGGCTCGACCGCCGCTCGAGGAAATCGCGTCCGCGGGCACGGATGAGGCGGGACAGGAGCCACGGCCCGACGCCGGCTTTCGCGCCACCGTGGCACAGGGAACCGCCACACACGGGACTGGTACCTGCTCGTATTTCTCCAACTCCGTGTGGTAGATCTGGCGAATCTGGGAGAGCTTCGCTCGGTAGTCGGAATGCTCCACCGAGTTGTCTGAGCCGGCACCCCCAGAGGCCGCTGCCGCCGCCGCCGCCGCCGCTGAGCCCCCTCCTTTCTCCGGTCCCGCCACCCCTTCTGCTAAGAGCATGTTGTCCAGTCGCATGAGCTGCGGGTCTGTCGGCTCCTCCTCTTGAGCCCCACGAATGCTCAACACTGTGAGAAGACACAAAAGCGAAAGGTGCCGATCGCAACGTGGGCCCAGAGCAAAGGCGTCTCGCATGTGCGGTTCCCTGGCACAGCAAAAAGCGCCCGGCTTTTGCACAGTCGGCTGCAAACACACTTTTGACATAACAACAGAAGTGGCATCCGGCACCCACCCAGAGAGTCGACTTTCCGGGACTTGGGAAGGAGGTGGAGTCTGAAGGGCGATACCTGCCAGGCACACCTGTGTGCACCAGCAAGGGATTGCGACCCCCCCCCCCCCGCCAGCAGTGCAAGCGTGCCGTGGCTTTGCATGCGCCGAGCAGGGCCCTCTCTGGCCCACCCGCTTCCCAGGGAGAGCCCCACGCGAGCTCCCTCCCTCCCTCCCTCCCTCCCTCCCTCCCTCCCTCCCTCCGAGAGCCACGGGGTCCATGGCCCGGTCAGAGCCACACGTGTCCCGCAAGATGCTCTCCTCACGGCACAAAAGTTAAGCAAGCTGGTGCAGGCGCGGGCCGTTCGGGCAACGGCTTTCCCTCTCCCCAAGGCCTGGAACAGGGATGGTTCGGCCTCCTCGTCGACACGCCACTTGACTGCCAGAGGCGCTTGGCTCTCGGGCGGAACAGAAATGCAAGAGCCGATGAACGCCGAGGCTCTCCAGCTGCTCAGAGCTCCCACTGGCCTCCTGGCCGCTTCTTTGACTGACGCCCCCCCATGCCTGGGGACCGGGTTTGGTGGGGGGCCTCCCTTCTCCAGGAAGGGTTGAGCTGAGCCACGCTCTTCCCAGGGTATGTTCGTGCGTTTGGGACTTTTCTTTCAACCCACCCAGCCCTGGCGGGCGCTGCTGTAAAACTACCCCAAAACTGTCCGGGCAGCTCTTGGGCCTTGGCGCTGCCGTTCGCTTAGAGAGCCTCTTCAGCAAACTGCAGGGCTTCCCCAAAGCCGGAACATTAAATCCGGGACCACGTGGCACCGGAACAGCATGCAGGCAGACGCCATTCGACCCCTGACCTTGTGTGACCTCTGGAGGCCACGGCTGGACCACTTATTCAGACATGTCACGGCAAAGGCACCGAACACTTACGCAACCCACAACTGCCAGCTTGTTTTTGCCCACTTAACCTCTGTGCCACAACCAAAAATATTCTGCTCTTCGCAGTGTCGAGTATCTTCTGCACATCACGCAGTAACAGCGACAGCTAGATGCACTGCAACTCCGAGAGAGGCTCTCAGAAGAGAGGCTGGCCAGGACCCCATGGCGAGCTTGGCTTGGCTTGGCTTCACTTGCGATGGCCCACCGAGCACGTCCGCAAGATGACACGGGGCCGGGCGGGATGGCGAACGCCGTGGGAGCCAGAAGCGAGACTCAGCGCGATCCTGATGGGCTGCAGTCTGGGGCCGGGAACAGCGCAGTGAGTCTTAATAGGGCCGAACGCCACATTCCACACCCAGGAAGAGGGAACCAAAGGCAGGGCCACAAGACGGGCGATTCGTGGCTCGCAATAAAGCCTGCCAGTGAGAAGGGTCCTGGAATCGTCATAAATCACCCGCTGAGGATGAGTTGACAATGTAATGCGGCTGCAGAAATAGCCAGTGCTATATTGGGCTGCATTAGAGGAAGTCTCCCTCCCAAACCCCGTGAAGCGCCAGTTCCCCCGGCTCAGCACCGGTCCGGCCTCGCCGGGACTCCTGCGCCCAGGTCTGGGCACCCCGCTTCAAGGAAGACGCATGGAGAGGAGGCCTGCAAGGATAATCCAGAGACTGCAAGCAAGTCCTGGGAGGAGACGGGGGGAGAACTGGGCACGTTTGGCCCGGAGAAGGGAACGCCGAGGGGAGACGGGACAGCGCTCTGGGAGTCCTGGAGAGCCTGTGGCAGAGGAGGGCCGGGATCTCTTCTTGACCGTCCTGGAGTGCAGACACGGCGTCACGGCTCCAGTGACGGGCAGCCGAGTTCCAGCCGAACACGGGGAAGACCTCCCTGGCTGCTGGAGCCCATGACCGGGGGGGGGGGGAGGCTCCCCTGCCCGCGGAGGCATGCGAGATGCGGCTGGACAGCCACCCGCAGGGGCGCTTCACCTGGACGCCACACTGAGCAGGGCTCGGCCTCGATGGCCTTCTCAGCCCCTTCCAGCTCCAGGACTGTAGGAGCAGCGTCCCTCGCCCTTCTCTTCCGGAGGACTTGCGGCGATTACACACAGGCCTTGCGGTGCACTTCAGAGATGCACCTAGGGGGCACCTTCACACACGGGCTGGACTCTGAGACGCGTGTGCACACATAACCTTCCCGAACGCTTCTGACTGGGAAGAGATCCCTGAAACAGCGATCCAGAAGGCCCTCGGCGGGAAGGGGAGCAGCTGCGGCACCGGCGGGTGGCTGTCTGAGAGGGCGCGAGAAAAGCGGTGGGGGGGCGGCGTGGGGCAGTGTCCCGGGCTCCCCTTGGGCTCACCCACCGCTCAATGTGCCTCTCCCGGAGCTGAGGGTCCCGCAAGGACTGCTCTTCTCAGGCACAGGGACCCCCCCAACTGGCAGCACAAGGGTTAAGCCACTGCCACCCGCACGATCAGCAGGCGGGGGGGCATGGAGAGGCCGTGCCCCTCATGCGGCCGGACGAGCCCCGTGGCTGCTGCCAGTTCCAGCTGCATCGCGGCCTCGCAGGTCGGCAGCAGGAGGCCGTGACAGGGAAGGCGGCGTGAGGCCAATTCGAGGGGACGTGTCGCTCCTTGGACGCCACGCACACTGCGTGATGAGACCGGACAGGTGCCGCTTGCACACGCTCCGCGCGCACCATGCGCAGGGCCCGCTTGTGCTCTTGTAGCGAGCGCCGTGCTTCTAAAAGTGCAAGAGCAAGTCTAGACCAAACACAACATTTGCAATGCAACTTTCCACGCGCTGCTTAAATCCGGTGGGAACAGCTGGCAGACGAGTCCGAATGCTCCCACCTCTGCGTTCAGGCCCCTTTTGCTCGTGCGCGTCCTCCTCTCCCTTGAAACCAGATTCCTCCCATGCAGCGCAACGGCGGGAGATTCTGGACAGGCAAAAGGAACTGCGTCTTCACAACGCAGCTGCGGGGACCCCAGACACACCTTCCCAAGACGTGGAGGTGGCTGCCAGCTTGTTCGGCCCTGAAGGGCGATCCGGGGAGGATCCGCCATCGCCGTCCGCGGGTCATGGTGGCCGCCCCTTTGGGCTGGCTGCGGGGAAGCAGGGCTGGAAGGGCCCGGCTGCTCGCGGGCTCCTAGCTGGGCCACTGCGGAGAGACCGGCCCGGCCCAGAAGCATCTTCCCTCCGATCCAGCTCAGTTCTTGCGATTGTGTCCAACGGCCCAGATGCCTGCGAAAGTAAAGGAACCGGGCTCCTCCCTCCCTTCTGCGCCTGAGACACGACCTCAGGCCGGCCGGCGCTGGACAGCGAGTGACAGAGCCAGCCGGGAGGAACCGCTACTGATACATCACTGCACCAAGCCAGCCACCGAGCGCCATTCTGATGTCCAACGGGACAGTCCTGTGCAGCAGCTGCACGGGGACACAGCTCTGCCACGCGACACAGGCGGGACGCCGTGGGGCGGCCGGCAAGCTCAGCCCAGCAAGCGGGGGCAGCGCAAGTGCAGAGGGCCTGCACAGCTGGACACGGCCCCCACCTCCCGGCCAGGGCTCTGCTCCATGGGGCGTTCGTGGTGCGCCATGACCCCTCGCGCACGGGGGCTGCGGGGCCCCCACACTGCGCCCGTGCCCACGGGGGCTTCCAAGCCACGCGCATGGGCGCTTGCACCGGAGGCCGGCGGCTAAATCCCGACCCGCAGCAGAGGCGTCTGATGGAGGGGCCGCCGATCTGCCGTGCCACGGCTCTGCCACGACGCCCCCGTGCGGATGGTTGACCCACCATGGGCAGGGCAGAGGAGGCAAACCCCGGAAGGGAGCATGTTGCGCCCCAAGGGGAAACGGGGACAGAAGCCCCAGCCATGCAGCAGGTGAAGCCCTGCATGGAGAGGAGCGCGAGGAACAGAGGTGGGCTCGGGGGAGGGAGACCGCGCCCCAGCCAGCCCCTCAGCACATCAGAGCCTAAGCTGCCAGCCGCACGCACGCCGAACTGGCACGCCTGCCCAGAACACTTCGGGAGGCAGGATTAAGTACCGGGATTCAGTAAGGGTTAAGTATCGGCAGCAGCTAAGTACCGGGACTGAGCGGTCTCCTTGCGCCCCAGCAAAACAAGCCTGATCGGACACATCCGAGCCCCCTCCGACGGAGGCTCTCTGCACAGCTGAATTCGGCAAATCCCACGTCATTATTTTCATTACGATTATGGGCATTCACTGAGCAATAACTCAGGCGCTGCAGATTGAATGGAATCGCTTTCTCTCCCTTTCAGTGGCTAAGCAGGTAGAAGAGCAGAAAGAGGGAGGGAGGGAGGGAGGGAGGGAGGCGAAGGTGCCCAAGCAGCCATTGCTGGGGCTCTGCCTTCGCAAGAGCCCCTCTGTGCCCGCTTCACGCAGGCGGCCTGGCGCACCACGCCAGAGCCCGCGCTGGGGTGTCTCCCACGCCAGCGTCCCGCTGGGCCGAGGGCCCCGCCTGCCCTGGGCGGACTGTGCCGGGCGCGAGGGGCTGCGGGAGCGCACAGCTGGCGGCTGCGGGGATCGGGAGGCCCGGCCGGGAGACTTCAGGGAGGCACAGAACACCGCGAGGGAATGACAGTTGGGAAAATAACAGAACTCTTTACACACTTGCCTAGAAGAAACACTATTATGCCGTGCTATTAGGTACGCATTCAGATGGAACAGCATTATGATAATCTAGTTTGAGTCTCTTAATATATAGTTTTATACATATATAATAGTAGGGCATAATAACACACATTTTGTAGAAACAGGAGGCAATTTAGAAAAGCGCGGAGCTGGTGAGCTGATAATTTGGAGGATGTTTCATTTATGCAGCTGGATGTGCAGCTAGTACAAACGGGGATAAATTCAGCAAAACTGCAGGATCCTATTACATCTCTGCTTCTGACTCATGACTCTCGAGGTGCTGCATCCTTGGCGCAGACAAGGAATTTGCCAGAACGCGTCTTCTGGCTCCCGGGGGGGGGGGGCGCTGAAATACGCCTGCAGTGGCGTCCACCTACGTACGAGGAAGAGCCCATCGAGCCGCTCAGAAGGGACTGGGGGGCACGTGTGGTGCACTGTCTGAGGACGCATTCCTGAGACTCGTGCCCAACACGTGGCCGTCCAGCGCAGCGGCCGCCCCCCTTCCCCTCCTGGGGGTGCCAAGGCAGTTGGGGCCACGCTGGGCCAGCTCTCCAGCTTCAGCGGACGTGAAAAAGCCCGGGGTGGGGCGGGCATGTGAGCTCTCCCCGCATTTCCAGATTAGTGGAGCACAGCAGAGACTCTCTGGGGAACGGGGGTGTTGGTGGGGCGTATGAGTAACTTCCTCATACAGGACGCAGCATCCTAGTGGCTCGGACACAACCGGGGGCCCCTCATGGAGGAAAGTCCTCGGGTTGGAGAGCTTCGGCCTGCGCAGGGCCCTTTCCCAGCCAGAAGGGGCCTTCCGGGCACTGCACCGCGCTGCCTCCCCGCCCCCTGCATGGCGCTCAGCAACGCAGCACGCAGACAGCAGGCGTGTGCTTTTGTCCCACGGCACGAAGAAAAGGACGATTCGGCAATTTTGAATAACAAGAGATTGAAAAATATGTCATTGTTTTGTGTCATTTTCAGTCCAGGAGGTGCTGCAAAAGTGCTGAAGCATTTTACTCTTATGTGGACTCAAGATAACTCTACAGAGCATCTGTTTACCACCTGGTATTTCAGGGTGGAGCAGGGAGAAGAAAAGAAGAATATATATGAAAGACCCAAGCAAACAGAACAAGCCTCCTCATGGCGGCCCCGAAAACTTGCTGGCCACCCAAACATCCACTAGAGGGCACTCTTTCTTCAGAAAGTAGCGGGACACCTTCAGGAACATATAATTGGAATCGTCCTCATTAAAAAGCCATTACAAAGAGCACACCTTTCCACATATACAAATCGGCCCTCTCACTCCTGTGTCCTTACCGGCCACGAAGAGCGCTGCAATCAACCAACCTGTTCCCTCCAGGGAGAAAGAGCAGCCCCAGCTGGCCACATCCAGCCCTCCGCAGCCTCCACGCTGGCGGGTTCACAGCGCCCACGCTCTGGTCGCCCGCGGGAGCGCGAGCAGCCGAGTCGCCCCTGGGGACCCTCCGCCATGAAGCGCGGGCGAGGAATCCCTCGCGCACACGCCCTGGCAAAGGCCGCCGATTCCGATCGCACTGCGCAGGGCCCACTTCCGTGGGGTCGGAGGCGGCCAGCTGGGGGTCCCTTCGGCCACTCAGTGAAGCTGCATTCGTGCAACGGGGATGGCAGGGTTTGCATGTGGTGGGGTGCAGAAGCAGCTCCTGGAGGACAGGCCTCTCTTCTCCGCCAAGGGGCAAGTGGGCCATGAAAAGGCACAGCCTCTTGCTAGGATTCCTCTTGCAGCAGGGCAGGGGCCCGCAAGGAGGCGGGATGCGGCCGGCCGCGGCCGGGCCGGCGAGCAGGGCCGGACCCCTGCACGATGGGATGTACTCAGGGACGGGAAGGCCACGGGAAGGTGCCTTGTCAAGGTGCAGTCAATCAGCATCCATTTACCGCATGGCTGATCAGTCGGTTGCGCATGGAATTTGGGCCTCCTCCTCTGGATCTCCGAGAGCACATCCGCACTACAAACCTGTACTAGCTTTATATCAGTTTCATATACTTTCACTGCTCCGAAGTGTGTGGCAGAGTATGGACTTTCTACACCCGGAAGCAGGGAAAACAAAGCCTCCTTTGCGCAATTCCTCCTTCCTTGAAACGTGACTCCGACTGCGGACTCCAGGGCAGGAGTCTTCCTCGGCAGGTCGCTCCCCCTTCCGGCCCTGGGAGCGGCTTGCTCCGAAGGGGCGCCCCGGCCTCGCCCTGCTCCCGCCCCTGCTGCACCACGACATGAACACGTTTGCACCAGAGCAAGCGCGATGCCCGAATTCCACACATACTCCGTGCGTCTCCGCTTGCGGCGTAGATTAGATTGTCTTTTGTTTCCTTTTCCAGGGGGATACTTAAACAGGTAGGAGTTTTCAAGTAAACGACTGCAAGTTATCGAAAATAATGTGCTACTTAGTTTCCGAGGAGAGGCTCCTGGCAGGCAGCTCCAAGAAGCAGCTCCGGAGCAGATGGGAGTGATTACTCCGTGATTTTCGAAAGGCTTTTTCCCTGTTTCCACTGTGCTTAAAATGTGCTGAAAAAAGCCGGCGCTCCGGAGGAAGGAAGGGGCTCCTGCTGTGGCCGCAGGGCCACGGCCCCCCCCCCCGCAACGGGGAGGCAGAAGGTGGGTGGGCCCCAGCGCTGTGGGCGGGCTGGGAATCGGGGCCGCCCGGCCCTCTGGGTGGCTCTGCCAGCCATTGAAACGATCGTGCTTCCCAAAGGGGCGCAGCCGGCCCGAGCGCGTGCAGACGGCCGTGGAAGGCAGTGCCGGGCACTGCAGGGGGAGAAGGCCGATCCCCCTTCCCCCCTTCTGGAAGTGAGGACGGGGCTGCACGGGCGCCAGCAGCACTCTGCGGCAGGCTGTTGGGACTGTCCGTGGCACAACCGGGGTCCGGGGTGCAGACCGTGGCGCAAGCCCCCCGCCCCACACCCACCCGGAGGCATGGCCAGGGCCAGCACGCTCCCTCCCGGTCCACTGCTGGCACAGGAGCCCGGGACTGTCGGCGAGGCAGGCGGCTCGCTCCTGGCCCCTCTCCGGCCGCTGTGGGGTCACTCCTGCTTCAGGCTGGGCCCGACCGATGCAGCAAGGGAGGCGTTTGCTCACGAGGCCGGAAGGGGCCTGCAGCTCGCTCAGTCCAGCCCTTGCCAAAAGCAACGTCTGCAGTGCGGACAGCAACCCGGACCTGCCTGCCCGGCGGCCACCCACGTGGCTTCACCTCTCCCTCCGAAGGGTGGCCCCGGCGGCGTTCCGGCGGTGTCCGGCCAAAGCCCGACTCCCCGCGCTCTCCACCTACGTCAGCTGCCATTTGCCACGCAGAGGGGTTGGCGAGGATGGGGAGCAGAACGGGAATGCCCGCCATGCGCCAGCGCAGGCCTCCCGGGGCTCTGGGAAAGCGGAGGCCTGGGAGGAAAGGGGAAGGCTCAGAGGGGGAGGCTCCAGGCGGGTGGGTGGCCACGCTCCTCCCGTCTTCCAGCTCGCCATGTAATTAAACAAGCGGCTAAACCTGGGAAACTTAATTACCCCTCGATATTACTTTGCCGCTGATCCCTGACCCAGCTGCCAAACTCCGGGGAACCGGGAGGTCGAAACTGTCAGGATCCTATTATCTTGTCAACTTCTTTTCTCCTTGAAGAAACTAAAACAAATATTTAAGGTCCTCCCTGCATCACTGCCGCAGAGGTGCCGCTCTCACCGTCCCCGGCCTGACCGCAGGCCGCCACGCGGAAGCCCACCGGCTCCTGGGCCACCGGGCCCGCACAAGGCGCCGAGGGCCTGGCCCGGCCCCCTCCGAGCACCGGCTCTGGGCTGCAATCGGCCCCTCGCTCCCTCGCTGGGGCTGCGGGCCTGGCAGGCGGGCCACCCCTGCCTCCCTGGACTACGGAGCCAGCAGGCCTGGGCGCCTCGCCGGCGCGCCTCCTGCCCTCCCAGGCGGGCAGCGGGGAAGGAAGGGAAGGCGAGCTGGCGGGCACCGGAGACGGGCTGCAGAGCGGCTCAGCGCAGCCGTGGCTGCCGGGCTTGGCTCACCACACCTGAATGCGCATCCAGGGCTTGCAACTGTCCGTGCGCCTCCAGGAGGCGGACGCAGCAGCGGGAGCAGGCCGAGCTGCGGTGCTTTGCGGCAGAGGAGGGGCGGCTCTGAGAGGGCGCCTGCAGACGCACAAGGGCTGCTCCCGGAAGTCCCGGCAGCGGCAAAAGCGCTTTATTGTGCCACGTTCGCTACTATTTATCGTGACTGCATTAATTTTCCTTCCTTTTCAGAGGTGCATTTTGAAGCACATCTCTTCTCCTTTGAAAAATGTGCAGGTGAGATTGATTTAGCTATTTAGACTAAAGGAGGCCTGTGGTGTAGCGAGTTTTGCCCATCCAAAAATCCACTGAGGGCGAGGCAAAAATATTTTCCTGCCTCATTTGACTTTTTTTTTAATATAAATTTGATCTGTTTGATTTAAATAAAGAGGCAAAAAGCCCAAGAAGCTTTGAAGAGCTTCTGCCAGGTCAGAATATCAGGCTCTGGAATCTTTAAAATTCCAAGCAACAAGCAGAAGCAGACCTGTCCAGGCTGGGACCACCTTTTGCCGGAGGTGCTGAGCCTATTTCTCTGTCTACCACTTCAGATCACAGGTGGGACTTGGACAACAGGATGCTCCGTCCGTCCGTCCTTCCTGTTGCTGCTTCTTGGTCGTCTTTAAAAGCTCTCAAGTAGGAATCCGGCTTACAAGGGAGAAGGCCCCTCTCCTGGCCTCATTCCTGATTCGTTAATTCCTGATGTTCTGGGAGTCTTTTATTCTTTTAACAATCATTTTAGCATGAAGGAGCATTCAGCCACAAAAGTCCCTGACCGCGGCTGGACGATACCGTGTGGATGCAGCGTGCCACTTCCGTGAGTCAGTCTGCACGCAAGCCACGAGCGAGCCACGGCCCGGCTGGATTTTGATACGGCCTCTCGGATTCCGTTCCACCGACCATCTTTTAGGCCAACTTCAACTGACACATGTGAACTTCCACTTTGGCGGTGGGCTGTGACGTCCATTTTTGTTTTCAGGCAGGAAAATTTGCACAACCCATGCCACAAGTTGTGTACGTTTGTGCAAACTGCAGAGCGCAGGCCCATCGGAACGGAACGTCAAGGTGGCCGAGGCCGGGCGGGAGGCGGCTTCTGCACCGACGGCAAGAGCAGCAGCCGGAAGAAAAGTGACGGTGCAAAGCGGCCCAGCTGCAACTTATGCAAACACACCATTGGCACGGATTGCACCAGAGACGTGCCGTCCTCGGGCTCAAATTGGTGCAAAGACTGCGAGGAATTTCGCAGGCGCTCCGCCCACCCCCGCACTGGTCTGCTTTTGGCCGTTTAGTCGGAAACGTGTCGGAAGTCCATCTGGCTCCAATGGAGCGAATTTTCCACCGATGCGCATCCCTAAATGACTTTATGCACACAATTAGCACTGGTATTAATATTTTTAGGGTAGGCAAACAGCAGCTGTGAGGACTCAAAGGTGGTGGGCAAAAAGTTAAATAGCTACCCTTCCCCACATCACCACGATTTGTGCATCGCCTGGTGACAAAAGTGGGGAAAATGCGACTCTCTTGCACCAGAGCCGCTTTGGAAGGAAGGTGTCCAAAACTCCTAGAACGGCTCAGTGACACCAGTGAAGCTGTGATCCAAAAGAAGGTTTGCTAGAAGGGCCTTCAGTTGCAGGAAGTAACTCGGGGGTCAGACCTCTGGGCAAGCTCTCCTGCGCAAATCGCCCTTGACGAAACGGAAGAACGGCGCCGGCAGGCCTTCTCGCGGAGAGCTCCCGTCATTGTGACCGGGCCTCAGAGGCAAGTGGGCAGCTCCGTTAAGGAGGCGGATCCACGCTGGGGTGCCTTGGCACAGGAACGGCACGAGCACTCCTGCTCTGAGACGGCAGAAGCGGCAAAATGTGGAATGAGCTCTTCAGAGGTCGGACATTTCACACCAAGTAAACAGACAGGCAAACAAAGCCAGGGCCCTTTTCCGGTGAGGCCACGAGGCACACGATAAAGCGAGCGGGATATTGGGGTGCAGACAAACGCTTTTCTCTTCCGGCACTCCTGCAGCATCACTTAGATTGCTTATACGAGTTTGCAGAGATGCAAATATATTAACTTGCTTTTACTGTTCTTTGACTATATATATCTGATTTTTATCCTGTTAATTTATTATGATATTTCAACTGAAGCGTTTTATTTATGTTGCTTACTGGTACTTCTACTTTAACGACAACCTAGAGAGCGCGACGCTAACGGGCGGCTTCCAAACAAATCCAACAAACAAAGAACAAACAGACCGAAGTAGCCGTTCTGAAGGACGTGGTCAGGCAGGCTGGTAGCAAAAGCTCCCTGTCCGTGATGGGCCAAGGCCGGCCACATCTCCATGGACTTGGTGCCGAAGGGAAGTGGCGGTGTGCAGCACGGCGGTCCTGCGCTCTCTGCACCTCCGGGGATGCACTGGTGGCACATGCTGTGCTCCACCCGCTCAGGCTGCCCAGTGGCCTGGCTAAGCTACCGTTCTGGCCGGCTGGAGTCTCGCACCAGGACTTCAAGGCCAACCACCGGACACAAGGCATTGAGGGCACCTCTGCCCCCACCCCCGGAGACACCCAAGGCCAGGGACGCCCCGACTTCCCCCGCTAACACCTTCAGATGCAGATGAAGGAGGAGAGGGGCAGGACTCTAATTTTCTGGGCTCTTTCCTTCATTGAATTGCAACAGGCGTCAACCTTTAATTAACTTCTGGACTGGGCCATTAAAAAGCAAAAAGAGACCGGAGCAAGCTGAAGAGTTATCTGAGGAGAACTGATGTGGCCTGCAACATCTGGCAGGGGCCGGGCTACATGACAGAACATGACTGGGTGGTAGCTGTTATATTCTTTACCTCTTATTTTTATGATGACAACCTTATGTTGAGCAAGGCTACAACATCAGCCAGCAGAAACCCGAAAAGGGAGGAGAAAACCGCTGCCGCGAACCAGATCAAAACCATCCCATGCGAACTGCCGGGCCCATGCGAGCACGAAGCAAGATTCAAAGGACACCGGAGCCTGAGGCTCCTCCAGGCGGGAGTCGCGCTCGCGTCTCCAACGGGGCATGCCGCTTCTTCGCGTTTCTGGCGCGGTGTGGCGCTTGAAGGGCCGGCGCCTGTCCCGTTGGGGCAGCCGCTGCTCCCTTCGCTCGGGACTGCACCGAGGGCATCGCCGTGTTATCAAGAATGCGTGTGTCAGTTCACCTGTCACCTGTCACTGTTGTGCGAGGAGCTCTGCGCGATGGTGGGCCACAAAGCGCGGCCAGGTGTTAGGTGTTCCTGCTGCCCCACCTTTCCATCCAACTGAGATGGCGCCCCCATTTCTTTGTCTTCTTTCTTGGGGACCAATTCAAGAGAGTCAAACAGATCTACATTTACAGCACAATCAAACCTTAAGAGCGAACAAACCGTCAGCCCTTAAGGTTTGATTGCACTATAAACGGAGACTATAAATGAATATACAAAGCCGACCTGAGTGCGCACACCAAGACGATCACGGAAAAAAGAGCCCCCTTTCGAACCAACGACAGACCCCACCTCCGGTGTTTCCGCCCAGATCTAGCTTTGGAGTAGGACAGGCGACTCCCTGAATGGCCTCACCAAGCCCCCGAACCCGCCACCGCCTGCCCAGGGACTCCCCGATGAGTCCGGCGCCCCTCGCCACGCTTGTCTCGCGACAAGTGCCACAGCAATGCGCTCCAGCGGCTGAGCAGGCAGGGATCAGCTCCCGGTCCGTGCCGGACCGTCACTGTGCATCCTTCACGCTCACGGAGATGTGGCCCCTTCCAGCATGCACGTGACCCTTTTCACATGTCTGCAGTGAAGAAAGAGTTAATCCTCCAACATAATTAACTCTCATTAGATCAGTTATTACTGTCAGTGTTCCAGTGGGAATAATTACCAACAAGATGCTCGCATGGCCAAATAATATGACACCCACGCCGTTCAATTACACCGGCATTATTCAGTTGTGTGAATGGAGACCTTGCCGTTCGACCTGTATCTGCTACAGCCCTTTCCTTAGTACCCTTGCAGCAATCCTGCAGTCCTGGAACGCGGCCGGTTGTTAAAAGACACGGCGTTTCTACATGCGTGAGCTTAATTAGCCTCTGAAACACAGCTTCCTCGATTTTGTATCGCTCCCTCTCCTCTTCTACCTTCCTGGGAATCCGGTACCGCAGGGCTGTGAAGTCCAGAGACGGGTCTCCTTTGGTCTGTCTCAGTACAATTCTGGGTCACCGTGTTCGTTCCCGAGAGAAAAAATGTTGGCAGTCTTAGAAAAGCAAAGCCCTGAACACGTGGCAGAGCCAAGTGAAGCAAGGCGCTGCCGTGCGCCCGGACCGAACCCCACCTGACCTCAAAGGCTCTCCTGTCCAGCAAAAGGCAGGGGACGAGAGATCACGCGGCGCGGCCCGAGGTGAACGGGGGCGCATGCATGTGCCCGGCCCCTTCATCACCGCGAGCAAAGTGAGCCCCCCAAGGAGCACCAGAGGGGGCCCGGGCGCCTGGCCTTCTCTGGGGGAAGCTGTCCCGGCACAGACCCCGGGAGCCGGCCCAGCAGGGAGAGCGTTACGAGGCAAGGGTCTCGGCGAGCCGGGAGGGGTACCCATCAAGCTTTATTGTGTTATTCCAGTTAAGCAGAGACAAAAAGATGACTCTGAGCTCCCCACTTTCATGTATAATTGAACCCCGTCCAGAAGGATGGAGCGAGTACCATCTGCAAGGGAGCGCCAGCGAGCAGCCGGCGGAATGAAATATTCAAATTACTGTAGGCTACCTCGCATTTTAATGACTTGTAAGTGAGGATTGCACGGGAAGAAAGGAAAGTTGGGCTGTCTGGTGCATGAATGAACAGAACCAAAAGGGACTTCCGGGCAAAGGGGACGGTGCGCAGATTTGCAATGTGTTCAGGACAGTTACGGGGGAAAGGAAGCGCTCCACTCCGCCCTCTGAATGGCGCAACGGTCCCGGGAGAAGATTCAACCAGCAGAAGCGAATCCGTACATCTAGGGCCTTTCTGGGAGGCATGCCGCCACTGTCGCCGCGTTGCTTCAGGCGACGACGATCTGAAGGCAGAGGCGGCTTCCGTGTGCGCCCGGCCCGTCTCCGGCAGGCTCGGTGTTGTACTTTGCTCCAACAGGAGCAAGAGCGAAGACGGCCCTTGGTTTCTCTTCCAGTCCAGAGGGCAGCAGAAGATCCGTGAACTGCCCGGTTTTGCAGGACGGATCGTGGCACTCTGGCCATGCACAGAGAAGGGGCTGCTGCCCCACGCACACCTGGCTAGCGAATGAGGCCAGCTGGACCAAGAAGGGGCAGAGGGGGGCGTGCGGAAGCCTTACCTCAACCCCTCCAAAAGGATCAGCCAAAGATGTCACACCGCAGACTTCAGGGTATGAAGGCCAGGAAGAACTGCCTTGACACAAGCAAGCGACCCACTGCTGGGATGAACAGTGTGCGGCTCACGTGTGATGAGAGGAGAACGGATCGGGAGACCGTCTCTCCTGGCCTCTTGCTGCCCAGCAAGGCGATGAACCTCTGGGGCCCCGATCCAAGTGCCGCCTCCAAGGGAGGCTTGGAGGGAGGCAACAAGGAGACGGGCCTTCTCAGTGGCGGCCCCCCAGTGAGGCCCCACTGAGGCCCACCCGGCGCCAATTTTACTATCTTTTCAGCGCCAGGTAAAGACCATCCTCTACTGTAAGGGATTTAGTTAGTTTCTGGGCTCTGGTGGTTGGTAGAAAGGATTTAATGGAGCCTTCTTAACCTACTATGTATTTTTTCTGTTTTGAGTTTGGTTTTAAAAATTGCACTGATAACTTTTATAATGTTTTAATAGTATACTTATATAGGTTTTTTTTTTTTTTAAATGCCCTGTTGTGATCCACCCAGGGAGCTTCCGCTATTTGGCAGAAGAGAAATTAATTAATTAATTAATCAATTAAATCAATGGCGGACCACCCACCATTTTCTTGTAGTCCAAAACGGGAGGGAAACGGAGATTTCAGGTGAATGGGAAGCAAGAACGGAACATCAGCCATCTTGCTTCTCTGTGAATTATCTAAGAGCTTCTGGGAAAATGGTGTTGCCATTTGCCCTGGTCGGTTTTTTATGCTGCCCAAACCACGCTGGAAGCAGCCAAGCAGCAGCTGGGCATTAGAAAAATGGTGCCCAGCGTGTGCCCACGAACCACGGCGACGCACTGAAGCCACGGCAACTGTGTGAACCACGCCGCTGTTCCTCTACCACGGACTTGCCAGTGGGAAGGCCGGCTAATTTGTGAGGCCTTCGCCAGACGCCGACCGTTGATTTGCTTCCCATCATCGCAGGGGGAAGGAATAAACAGGATTCAGGCGTTTGAACATGTGGCATGAACAAATGGAGACTGATTTTAACTTGCAAATGTCCCTGCCTAACAGGGAAGGGCGCGTTGTCAGAAAAGCGTGTGTCTGTGTGTGCGGTGTGTGTGCGTGCCGGGGGGGACCACTGCGGAGCGGCTGGCACACTTCCAAAGCCTTCTTTTCATTACGGATTGTCTGCTGCTGCGAAGCCCTTGGAAGCGGCGTTCAGGGTGCTGGAGAGAGAGAGAGAGCGCGTGCGAGCGCGGCCACACGCCACACGCCCCCGGAAGTCACCTTCCCGCGTCTCTGGCAGGATCCATTAGGCAGTGACCCCTGCTTCATATGCTGGCTAATCTCCCCCGCTCAGCGGAGTCCGGGTCAACCCGCAGCATCCGGCAGAGCTAAAGACCGGCTCTCCGGGGAGGGCCTGCAGCCGCTCCTCTCCTCTCCGTCGCTCGCTCGGTGACGGCGCTTCATTAGCCCCGAGCCATGGCGCAGGCGGGCTGTGATCTATTTCAGCAATAACGAGCAGCAGCGAGCGAGCGAGCGAGCCATCCGCGACGAGCTGGAAGTGCTGCTGCAGCGAGGGGGAGCGTGGCCCACAGGGGCTCCGGGAAACGGTGCGCCTGGCCCTCGGTGAGGACTGTACCTGCCCGAGCGCCGGCCCCAGGCGAAACGGGGAGCGGATGCTCCCGGCGCTCCGTGTGCACGTGGCGCTTTCCCAAGTGCCCCGGAACATCAGGAGGCTTCCTTCCCGCGGGTCTTGGCCAGGCCCTGCGCCAGCGCCGTGGTCACGGTGCGCCTGCATTCGCCATCCATGCGCTCCACATCTCACTCTCCTACAACTGTGCAGCTAGACCCAGCAGATGCAGGCGAGCGCCTCTGCATAAGACGCGTCCACTTGCAACCTATGCCTGAAGCGGGACAGGCGCACCGACGGCTCGCCCAGGGCGCGCACGACACCCCGGGACACTCCTAGGCGCTGTGCCTAGGAGTGCTCTGGGATTTGCGAGCCCATCGCCCCGGCACCGCCAGGCGCTCTGCCGTACTGGCCACGCCTGCTCGGCTTCGCACGACGCCTTTGCCAGGCGCCCAGCAGAGCGCGGCGCGGGGCCAGCTGGGAGGGGCCACAACGGGCCGGGCATCGGCCTGGCTTTGCACTGGGAGCCCAAGGCCCACTGGCTCATCTCGCGTGAGATGGACCCCGGCGGCGGGCACTTTCCCAGGCCTCCTCCAGGCCACCCTAACGCCCCGCAGCGAGCAAGTGGCTACACAGGGCAGTGACGGGGCAGACACGGGTGCTGAATGAGCCACCGTGTGCAACACCGTGTGGCTAACGAGGACCGGCTGAGATAAGGAGGGTAAAGGGAAGATAAATGGGCCGAGGGGGCCGTTAGCGCTGCCTTTTCGGCAAAGGAAGCAACAAACGATCCAGCTTCTGGGAGGAGGCATTTGTGTGCCTCTCGCGCAAGTGAAAGGTCAGTGGCGAAGGGGGCACCATCCGCCAAACGCTTCCCAGTCGTGGAGTTTCCTCCACAGGCATCAAAATATCCTTCCCAGCTGGCCTCACTCTGGCTCTGAACCAGAGCTGGGGCCGGGGGCAGGCGGGGGCAGCTGCGCTGCGCTGCGTGCGTGCATTTGAAGGGAGGACGGCAGGAGCAGGAGGGCAGCGAACGACGCTTGTCCAGCAGCCCCGCAGAGCCAGGCTCGGCCCGTGCCCCCGCAGCCATGACCCCAGCTGGGTCCCTGGCCCAGCTGGACCTGGCTGCCCCGCTCACCCCCGCCTCGGGCCTTCTCCAAGCCCAGTGGAGGATCCCTGGGACTGGCCCCGGGACCAGGACGGGGGGGCGGCATGGCGCGTTTGCTGTTGGTGGGCGGATGGATTCGCTCCCCTCGTGCCTTGGCCACGTCCCGCTTGCCCTCTGGCTGGGCAGGCGGTCGCTGTCGCTTGCGGCCATTCTTCAACGCCACCTCGGAGTTGCCCGCAGTGCCACTAACACGTGGGTGCCCGACCTTGCTTCACTTCGCACCCTGAACCGGGTCCGGCACCAGGACCGGGACCGGGACCTGCCTTAACAGCCTTCGTGCTGGACCGCAGCGCTCCAGCCAGGGAGCTGCTTCGAGCGAAAGGCGAAAACACGGTGGCTGGTCGACGATGCTGGTGGGCGAGCGGAGGAGGGCGAGACCAGCTCCTTGCCCCAGGTAACAAGCCCGAGGTGGCAGCCGCAGGTTCTCTTCTTAGTACGACTTTCTCGCTACATCAACAATTCCATGTTAAACTGAAATCCTTCCATGCTCCTCCCACTGCTTGGGCTGATTTCGAGAATACATCGGAGGTAGCAGGAAGTTTTTTTAAAAGTGCTGTTCCCGATGTTCTCACAGCGCCAGGCAAACCCTTTTGCAACGCTGGAGTCGCCCACCTCGCCAGGGCTTGCGCTGGTCAGGTTTCAGCAGATCACGCCCTGGATCCCCAAAGACGGAGGCAGAATTCGGGCCGGCGCGGAGAGTTCTTCTGCTCCGCATGACTCACTAATTGAGTTGCTCCGGTCTCTAATGGCCTCGGCTGGCACAACACACGCCATTGTAACGGCAACGCATGTTGAAACAAACCAGCCACTCTTTCTGCTGCTAAGCCATTAAATTAGGGAGTATTCAATTAATAACAGCTGAATATTCTGTCACATTTAGGAAGATGTATGGTAAGACAAGCGAGTTGTGATGTCTCTGACAGAAATGATAAAAGTTCTCCCGACGCAGCCTGGCAGATACTTGGCTCCTGCCGCGGCTCCTCTCAAGTTCTCAAACGTCGGCGCAGACACACGATCCGGACGGGCTTCGGAGGAGGAGGGCTCGAGAGAAGCGGGGCGCCTGTGCCAGGAATCGGGGGGTGGCTCCTCCCGGCTCCCTTCTGGGAGCCATCTGAGTGCGCACGGCCGGCTCATCTGCCCCGCCACATGCCCACCCGCATGTGCGCACGCACACACGCACACACAATCATGCCAGCGCGCAGATGCATGCCTAGAGCCCAGCAGCAGAGTGGCCTCCTTGGCTCAGTCGTAGGTCTCGGCCCCAGCCATCTTCTGCGCCCACCCCGTTCGTTCAGGGCGCAGGGAAGCCCGCCCGTGCGAACCACGCCAAGACGCACGGTGCGTGAGGATCCTGCCCACTCCCGGGGACTCCGCATGGTGCTGAGCGTGGCCGGGACTCCGCTTGCAAGGCCGAGGCCCCACCCGCGAGCCACAAAATGGCGACCGGGGCCAGGACGTGCAGCCGCTGCCTCTGGGCCACCGGCGGACTCCTTCCTCGCCGCACGAAGTCTGGCTTGGATACGGGCAACGCTGAAGTCGGGCAAGGCTAGCCGAATGTGGGCGCCTCGCATTTTAGATTTCAGGATTCTTTATTTGTGGGGGATTTACTATAATCCCGCCCCTACAATACATGCCAGTATTAGGACCACAAAGCAAAAAATTGTGGCTTCGACACAAAATTTCAAATCTGACCAAATGCACTCAAAGACTCAACTCTTTCACTTGCTCTTCATTTGCTCTGAAACTTGCAGCTCCTGACTTCCCCACAAACATTGGCCAGAAAAGAAACTTTTCAAAGTGAGCAAACTTTCCCTCCTCTGATGGACAAACACAGATAGCTTGGCTAAAGTATAAAGAGAAGTTGGTATGTAGAACTTATTTAGTCAGGTTCAAAAACTGTTTCGAAGCTCAGATTTTTCATTTCAGGAAAAAGCAGAAAGAGAGAGAAAGAAGCAGCCTGAAATACCGGCTTAATTCTGGAACTCAGCTGAGCATGACCCGCTCCATCCAAAACTGGTTCCCAGAAGCATTTCAGGCGATGCTTCTTGGAGAGCCTGCCGCCCCTCCATCCCTGAGGGGCAGGTGGCGGGGGTGGCGGGGAGGGTCTCCCCCAGAAGGTCCTCCCCCCGGCTCGCCCCCCCCCTTCCGGAAGCAGCAAGTGCCACACTGGCCCACAGGAGGCAGCGGGCAGACTCCCCCTCGGCGCACAACGCAGGGCCGCCCGGCACAGCGAGACGGGACGAGCGTGGCGAAGGGAGCAGGCGCCAGGGCACTCGCAGGCATGGCTGAGGCGCGCGGAGGTGCCGATGTGGGACTGGCGGCCTTCGGGGCTAGTGCTGGACCCTTCGAGAGGCTGCGGTGATACAGCAGCACAGCACCGGGGCTGCGTCGCCCCATGGGCTGCCTGGGGCGTCTCTGGCGACGCAGGCCGGCCCCAACGAGGCCCAGGCGGGAGTCTGCTCCGCTGCGGGCCGGCTGCTCCGGCGCCTGGGAGCGCAGCCACCAACCGCGCAGGCCGGCATCAGCACAGGGCCCCCGCCTGGATCGGGTGAGAGCGCTGGCGGCAGAGGGCGTTCTGGGCCCAGATGGAGCCCCACGCCTGCCTTCCAGGGGAGAACGCAAAGGGGCAGGGGAAGACACGGCTGGCCCAAAGCAACGCTTCTTCTGGCCCGCAGAGCACAGGAATTGTGCGGGGGTCGCCTTCCCGAGTCAGGAGGACGCACCCCCGCTTCTGCTGCGGCTCAAAGCACAACCTCCCCTCGCCAGGAGCGGGCTTCTCCGTGGTGCGGCCACGCCAGCCGAGCGTGGCCCTGGAAGTCTCCGCGCATCCGTGACTCTGCAGCGGCTGCCCTGAACTCAGACGAGGCCCCCACACCGGCCCGGCCTCGGAGCCCGGACCCTCCGAGAAGCTGACGGCCCTGGAACCGCAGTGTGGCCGCCTTGCAGCTTGCACAGAGGAGCCGTCTGAGAAGTCGGCCGAGGACGCAGCTCCACGTCCGGCACGCTTGAGTCCGTCGACTGGAGCCACGCGCGCACCTGGGAGTGGGAGCCTGGCCTGGTCCACACGCTGTGGGAACAGCCGCCACCGTCTGCGGACGGCTGCCACCGCACGCACCCCAGAGAAAAGGCCCGTGGACGGGCCTCCGGGACCTTGCCTGGTGCAGCGCCCCGGTTCGCACTCCTCAGGGCCCGAAGGCACGAAGGGGAAGGACCCGCCCCTCTCCGCCTGCTTCCCCGGCAGCTTCCGTGTGCTCAGAGCGCTCCAAGGGGACCACCTGCCCTCCAAGCAGCCCTCTTTACCTGTGACGCGTGTCTTCACTTACTGATCTCGATTTATTTGTCTTTGAGATTTGCCTCCCGCTGCCCCCCGTCCTTTAGCATCCCATGGGCCACCCAAGGTGAAGGCATCGCAAACCACCGCACAACGTCCTGCATGTAGGCCCAAATTTTCCAACCTCCTCCTAGCTATGGCGATGCCAAAACGATCACTGCAGACTGCATACGAAGAGACGGAGAGCAACGCCCTGCCAAGGGGCCCTATCGGAGCACAGCGCTCGTTCTCTGTGCGCACACCTTTCCAGGTAAGGGCCTCCGGGCTGAGATTGCTCGATGCAGAGCTGCAGTGGATCCTGCAGGGGAACGTGGGGGCTCCCTCAGCCTCCACCGTCGCCTGATCTACGGGCGAAAGCATCACACTGAACGTGGGAAGAGGGAGGGCACCGTGCTGCCTGATGTGAGCCCCGTTATGCTATATACCATTATTCTGGGAATTGGCTGGGAGCAGAGCAGAAGGTGAACCGGGCGTGTTTTATTTCAATTATTCTTTTGCGGTTGGGGGGGGGGTAGTTGATCAATTCAGCCCTTGCCCCAAAAAACCTTCCCAAACATCCTTAGACACTACCGGCGTGGATGCCAAGTGTGTGGGGAAGCTTGGAGGTCACAACTGCTCAAGGGTCGGGGAAAGCACTCTGCGGATGCTCAGAGGCATTATCTGCCACATGACTTCACTGTTACTGCAACTTAAGGGCTGGAGCCAATGCTGGTCGCCTGCTAGCAAAACAGACCCCCTCCTATTTGCTACAGGCCTGTGAGCGCCCCAAGGCGCTCCAGAAGTTTGGGCCCGATGCCCCCAAAGCTTTGCGCTCGACTTTGATGGCTTCGCAAGAGTTAAGTCTCTTCTGGCCGGGAGGTTAAGTCAGCTGGTCTAAGCCAGAAAGGCTGGCCAGACAGCACAAACCACTTTCCTCACTCTCTTGACATTGTTCCTCCTCCTCCTCCTCCTCCTCCTCCTCCTCCTCCTCCTCCTCCAGGTTGTTCTTCAATGGCCTTGTTTGAGGACACATTTTAGTTGCTAAGAAACTAGTTTCTTTTTGTCGGCTCCAAGCATGAAGACAAAGCGACTGTCAAAGTAACATGCTATTTTGACAATAGCCGTAACATAATCATAAAATGATATGGTATTTCTGGATCTCTCTTTTTAACATTTGCTAATGTGGTTTAAATAGCATATTCATGCATATGACATATATACAAATATATACACGCAGCAGCTATACAGTGTGCGCACCTTAAATAGACACGTAGTAGTTAGAAATGCTATGCGAAGAGGGCAGAGGCACGGACGCACAAGTGCGCTCCCTCTTTGCGCCACATGCACGCATGCACACCATGCTGACAGGAGCGCAAGCAGAAGCCCCGTGCGTCTGGCAGATTCGCTGTCCACAAGTCTGGTTGCGCTTCTCCGATGGAGGGGAAACGGCAGCATTTGATCTGCGTTCCGTCTTCCCCAGCGCTTCCTGTTTCTCCCCTTTGCACTTGCCTACTTCCCTGTCTACCTACAGCTGTCCATTTGGCTCTGCACAACATCCAGCCAGGATACAGGGCAGATCTGGAGCCGAAAAATGTGTCTCGTTCCCAGCCACTGGCGGCTCGAAACAGAAGACGTTGCGAGCCCCCAAATGCGCACACGTTTCGCAGCTAAGCCTCGCCTGATTTCTGCGCGTGCAAACACACTGGAGCGAAATGCAGGCAGGCCGCCATAAATCCTGGGAAACGAGCAGGACTCCTGCAAGGGGAAGGTGCGTCCCCATGCACAACTGCCGTCGATAAGCAGGGGTTCCGGCAGGAGACGTGAGCGGCGAAATTTGGTTCACGAGTGGCTATACTGACTCTAACGCAGACGGCGGCTCATGGCAGCCCTCAGTGCAGTGAAGAGGTGTGCGTCATCATGCACGGGACCTCAATGCCGCACCTGCATTCTACCTCTGGTGTGGCACGCAGAGTGCCACGAGATGAACGGCCAGAGGTCTGGCCCTGCGCAGCTGGCACACACACTGCCACACAGATGTTCCCTCCCTCCCTCCCTCCCTCCCTCCCTTCCTTGAGGGCAAGCAGCAGGTAGGTGGGGGGCTGAAGGTGGGGAAGCGCATGGAAGGGGAGCACAAGAAGCTCTGCCACAACCCGGACCCAGGCCATCCACCGCCACGGAGACCAAAGCACAGGCGACCCACAGGCCTAGGGAGCAAACGGGGAAGGATTCCTGAGGGCTCGAGCCTCAGAGTTTTCTCCAGGAGCAGCAAAGGACTGGAACGCCATGAAACTCAAGACTGGCATGTTTTTGTGGTGCCCGGGGCGCCCTTCCTTTCCTCTTCTCCGGCCCACGGGACAAATATTCTGCTCACTGCGGCCAACAGGAATGGGGGTTTTGGCCTCCCAGACTGGTTGCCGTATCATCAAGCACGTGTTTTAGTGTGGCTTGTTGTTGTTGTGAGTCGCAAAGTCGTGTCCAACCCATCGCGACCCCATGGGCAACACTCCTCCAGGCCTTCCTGTCCTCCACCATCCCCCGGAGTCCACTCCAGCTCACACCAACCGCCTCAGTGACTCCCTCCAGCCACCTCATTCTCTGCCGTCCCCTCCTCCTTTTGCCATCTATTGTTCCCAGCATCAGGCTCTTCTCCAGGGAGTCCTTCCTTCTCATTAGGTGGCCAAAGTATTTGAGCTTCATCTTCAGGATCTGGCCTGCTAAAGAGCAGTCAGGGTTGATCTCCTCTAGGACTGACCGGTTTGATCGCCTTGCGGTCCAAGGAACTCGCAGGAGTCTCCGCCAGCACAACTCAAAGGCCTCAATGCTTTGGCGCTCAGCCTTCCTTATGGTCCAGCTTTCACAGCCATACATCGCAACTGGGAAAACCATCGCCTTGACTATACGCACTTTTGTTGGCAGGGTGATGTCTCTGCTTTTTAGTATGCTGTCTAGATTTGCCATAGCTTTCCTCCCCAGGAGCAAGCGTCTTTTAATTTCTTGGCTGCAGTTTAGTGTGGCTAAAAGAATGGATAATATTAAAGAATAAAAGAATTTTATATCTTGAAGGTCACGATTTACAAATGAGCTGGCATGCTTCTTTGTGGTATGAGAAATGTAAAACTCATGGGGACTTTCAAAATACTATATTAAGAATGCACTGATTTCGGTTTGGGAAAAATTAAAGATAAAATGTGTAAGAAGATACCGAGATGCCTTTCTCCCATGGAAGCTTTTGCATACCCAAATGCATTAAATTTCAATAAGATTGTACCTTATAATAATCTCTTGGATAATGAGGGAAGATTGAAATCAAATCAAGAACTTCAAGACCAGGGTGGCATCAAATGCAAATACAATTGAGACATGCCAAAGATTTTAAAATGTATGCTTTCTATAAGGATCAAAATACTTTTGATCAATTGATTTTAAAATCAGATGAAAAAATGATTAAAGATTGTACAACTTTCCCTTAGAAATGAAAATGGAAGACGAACGAGTTAAAGAAAGAACGAGTTAAAGAAACTATCATGGGCACAAAACTTCGGGTATAACATTGAATTGCAGAGGTGGCAAAAGTTGTGGGAAAGAAATGTTAAGGTAACTTTGGCAACTTCATATAAAGAAAACTTGTATAAAATGTTTTATAGATGGTATTAATCACTAAATAGATTAGCTAAAATGTTTCCGAATATGACAAGCAAGTGTTGGAAATGTAAACAGAAACTGGGTACTTTTTATCGTATTATTATATTATTATTATTATTATTATTATTATTAACAGATTTATATGCTTGGGGAACTTGGGGAAATGTTGCAAAGGCCTGTAACGTTGAAACCAGACATATTTCTGTTTGGCATTTTGATAAACAAAGTATATATTTGACTTTGCATGTAACAACAGTGGGAGAATCGCATATGCACAATGTTGGAGGAACGAAGAGCCACCGGCTGAAGATTCATCTTGAACAAGATACTGGACTGCGCGGAAATGGACAGACTGACTTCATCCCTCAAGCAAAGAGAAGACACAGTTCACTACCAAACATGGGACTTTCTCTATCAATGGCAACAGAATTGGAATTTTAATTAGGGCTGAAATACATAGCAATTGTAGAGAGAAATAAGATTTTATACCCAGTATGTTTGAAGTCTTTGGAATAACTATTTGTTTAGAGAGTAGAAAACAATAAACACGTTGAAAATGAAAAAAATATATATTCTGCTCACTGCGGTTCAGTCCGCAGGACAAGCACCAACCGCCGGGACGCTGCCCTGCAGAGGCCTTTGGGGCGAGCGCCAGTCCTCTGCCGATCGCTGGGGCTGGGTTAGGGTGGGAGATGCCCCGTGCCCCCCGCGGGCAGAGGGCTCTTCCTTGACGCCACACGCAGCTCCCCCTCAAGGAAGTGCTCTGGGAGGGGCAGCCAAGCCAGCCGCCCCTCGCAAGCGCTGGAACGGGGCAGGATGGGAAGGGGATGGGGCGGAGGGCGATGGGCTCGGCGGAAGCACGCGGGCGAGGCCACCTGACTGATGGCGGAGGGCGAGTCGGGAAACCCTTCCCTCAGCCCCGGCACCTTTGGTCTTCGGACCCGTTGCCAGGCATCGGCGTCTGAGGATGGAAGACCCGTCTCTGGTCCCGGATCGCAAGCGAGTAGACGGACACGTGCCTTCTGAAAACGGTCTCAAGGCACTTTCTTTGGGGAAACGAGGCAACCGATTACAGGAAGGGCGGCTCAAGCCCCGCCACTCACTTGCAGGTTCTAAGGCGACGGGGCCGATACCGGGCCAGGGGCTGCATTGGGTGGAAACTGGAGCGGGGAGCAGGTCTGTGGGGGGCCAGAGGACGCCAGGATCTTGCAACCACCCCAGGGCCGAGGCTAAAGGCCAGGAGCTGCTGCGATTCCTGGTGGCTCAGGCTGCCTACAGCGAAGTGCAAGAACAGAACAGTCGAGGCTCAGGGGGAAAAGCGGGAGAAAAATGGAAACATCCAGGGAGAGCGTCCTCAATTTTTTTCAAGAAGGTCTCTGAAAGGGGTCTGCCATCCCCCCGTTTCTCTTCTTCTTCCTTTCTCTCCCGAGGCCTCCCCATCTGCGCATAAACAATGAAATAATTTTATATAATCGTGTCCACCAGATAATCCTGGATGGCCGGGATCACCCAGAAAAATCAGGCAACAGCAGCTGCAGAAGCCAAGATGGAAACTGGCTCCAAACAGAAACAGCAAAGATGGGAACTAGCACAAAACAGTGTTGTTCAGAAGTGAGCCCTGAAGGTAACAAGGGAGGAAATGAACCGTAGGAACCAGAAAACCGAAACGCAAATGGCTGAGGTGAACAACCCAGGCTGCAGGCGGGCGGCTGCACAGCACCGAGGCAGAAAGCGGAGGAGAGGCCCCTCCGGTGGCCACAGGCGCCGCGCAGCAGCCTCCCCAAAGCCTCGGTTCCCCTTGATCACCACCCGCTCGCTCGCGGCGATCCATTCGGGCCCACGTGGGGAAGCGTCCCCTTCCTCCGCCCCCACGGCTGTCTGTCGGGAAAGCCGGCTTCTCCCGGCGGCTCCCGCTGCGGCGGCCGTATCCATCAAGCGCACCTATGCGCCCGCTGCCGACGGTGGTGATGTCAGTGCTGACAGCCTCCTCTTAGCAAGGAGCTGCGATCGCCTGATGCCGCGAATGACACAAACGGCAGCGGCCATCCGATCGGGAAGCGCGCCGCTTTATCTCCGGGGAGGCGAATCAGGCACGCTGACAACCGTGCGGCCCGCCGGCGACACGAGAGGCACCCTCAGCTGGCTGCCCAGGGCTCGTTCGGCCAAAGCCTGCACATGCGGGAGACGCGCGGGTGCTTCTCTGCACAGGGCAGGCCCCTTTCCAGCGCATCCTGCGATTTCCCAGGAGAGGTGGGGCGGGCCATGCGCACACGAGGGCTGAGCTGGACCCAGCCTCTGCAGAGCAGGCAAGCCAAGGCCGCTGTCCGATGGCGCGCCTTCCTCGAAGGAGCCAGGCAGGCGTGTTGGTGCCGGGCTGGAGGAAGAGGCAGCTGGCCTAGGGCCTTCCGACGGGTGGGCTCTGCCTGGGCCGCCGGGAGCAAGCCTGTGACCCGAAGCAGCCGTGAGCAAGTGAGGCCAAGGGAGAGGAGCCTGGACTGCCCGCTGAGTGGGACCTGCGGCACGGGGCTGGCCCCAAGGGCCTCCCAGCTACCCTGGCTATTAGGAGCTATGAGGGCTTGAACCGAAACCTTCGGCCTGCCCTGGCAGCAAGCAGGGCGGTGAGTGCGCTTCCCTCGGCGAGAGGGCGCTCCGAGCACCGGCCGAGCTGCCCCGTCCTGCCGTACCTGCAGCTTCCGGACCAGCCTGAAGGGCAGCCCCATGTGGAGCAGCCTGCAGCAGCCCAGCCTTGGCCTGCCTGTGGGCCTGGGGCTCTCGCCGGAGCGCCGCCTTCTGCACAGGGCCCAGCCGCGTTAGCGTGAGCATCACTGCCGTCGTCTGCAAAATGCTGCATTCCCACAACAGGACTCCAGCACCCTGTGGCCACTGCCTGGGAAACCAACAGCAAGCAGGAGCTGCTGCAGGCCCGCTTACGAACAGGCAGCGCTCCCACGTGCGCCGGAATGAACCTCCGCATGTGCAGATGCGGGCACGGCGGCTCTCGTGCCTCACAAGCAGCGTGAGGCGCACAGTGTTGAACGTGCAAATGGAGAGCTGTAGTGTACAGCGATCCGGCACAGAGAAATCAACGGAGGCCAAGCACGCGTGGAACCATCCTAGACATTTAATTCAGCAGCGGCCGGACCTTCCCAAGGATGCCACCCCTCGCCCTCTGGTGGCATTCAGACATGCAGGGACAGAGCTGTGAGTGGGCCCGGCTGCACTCAAGGAGGCCCTTTCACACGGACGTGGGGGAGCCATGCAGGGGTGCTGGTCATTATAGAAAAGCATTGAATGAATCAATCAATCGCTCGATCGCTCGATCGCTCGATCAATATCCCTGGCCTGACCTGGTTTTGCAATTTTGCCTGGCACTCCTCGCAGGTACATTTCTGTGCACATGCGACTCGGAACACGCACCTCTGGAATCCTGCTCCTCCGGCATCTTTTCTGTACTCCGGGACCATCTGCACAGCACTTCAGCTCCCTTAAACCTCCGATTTGCCCCCTGAACATGCATGAGCCAAGCGGGGCATGAGCCGAGCTTGGCGACTGCTACCGAGCATAGCCATAAAGAGGCTGGGTGGCCACACGAGAGACGGCCTTCTCTCTGTAAAGCAAGCAAGGCCTGCTCGAGGACTGACACGCGAGGAATGCAGAGACGCACGGATCCCATGGCATGCCGTAATCTGCGGATCAGCGATCCTCTGGCCGCACGGATCCATGGAGGGTGGGGGGGCACACGCGAGCGCTCACCTGCAGGGGCCGCGTCACTCCGCTGCCTCATCTCTCGCCCAGCCTTGAGCCAAAATCGCTAGCCGTCCGCAGCCCCTCCGGGGCGAGCGGATTGCAGGCTGCAGGCTCCGCTTGGGGAGGGCGGAGCAGGCCGTGTTTTCTTTAAATTAACAGCAGCAATTGAAACAAATTGCTGTATCTACTTATAGAAATGAGAGGGGAACGGAGAACATGACTTTCTTTTGAGGGAGAACCGAGCAGGCAACGGCTCTGACTATTCTCTCAATAACGGCTAACAAAAGACCAGTTTTGGTGGTTAGGGAATAGTGGGTGTCCATTGAATCTTGGAGTAATTACACTTATCCCAAGCTGTGCGGAGAGAACCAGGCGATCCGGCCTGCCAGGTAACACGTCTCCGCCGCGGCGAAAGAGAAAGCAGGCAAAACCCAGCAATTCTGCACGCGCTTATTTATCTCCAGGCGGGGGGCCCGGCACAGTACCTGCTCGCGCCACGCAGGCAGAGATGAGACGCTGCCCCCAGGACCGCCCGTCCGAGCGCTCCACAGGCCACTCGCCCCCGCGCGCACTCCTGCGGCTCCGCGTGACAGAAAGGGCGCGGGCCCAGGAAGGCCGGCAGGCCAGCTCGGGGTGCAGCCATTTTGGATGCCCCCATCTCCATCCGGGAATTCGGGCAGCGTGCTCGGCACGCAGTGGCCCCCTTTCCGGTCCGGCACGCTAACCTGAGCACAAGCCCAATCACTCCAGGCAGCGGAGGCCAAGCCGTCCACGAAATGGTTCGCCCCAGCGGGCTTTCCGGAAAGAGACCCAGGGCACTGGCGCTCTGGACGACAACGAGCCGAGTGGGCAGCCTCTGAAATCCAGGAGACGAGGCTGCCCCGTCACGGGACAGCAAACAGGCCAGTCAGATGACAGGGAGAGGAGCACCACCTACTCAGGAGGGGGGCACTGGCTTCCAGAGCACTGCGGCTCCGGCCAGTCCCCAGCGCAAAGCACATGGAGGCCTGAGGCGACTAGAGTCCGGAAAAGCGTGGCCGAGCGAGCCGTGTCTCCGGGAGGGCACAACTAGCCCCCCAGCCCCAGTGGCTCGAGGTGCGTCCTGCTGCAGGCGCCACCGGAGCGTACCCAGGGCGGGCCAGCTCCAACCCCCCCCCCCAGGCTGCACCCGCACTGGCCGGGCAGCCAACCCTCGCCTGGGACCACCTCCTGAAATCCTCGGACCGCGTTGAGCTGGACGTCCACCTGCTCCTGCCCAGCGTCTCGGCACCCCCCCCGGCCCACCCCCTTATTCGGCACTCCAGGGGGTTTGGTCCTGCGCTGTTCCTGCACGTGTTCCCCACCCAGATGGTGCAAATCGAAGGCGAAGTTGGAGGCCAAGCATCCACGGCGCCTGCAAAGATCCCTCCGTGAGGGAGGCCTACGGGAACAGCAGGATCGCATCTGGCACAAGCCCAGGGGCAGCCCCCCACCCCCCAATTTGGCCTCGCTGCCGCTCTTCTGTTTTGTGGGTGACAGTGGCCGGGCCCTTGCCAACCATCCGCCCCCACCCTCGACTCCTCCTTTACGCAGGCGACCAGAGGAGGGACTTTCCTCCACAAGGCCGGGGCGGCGACCGCGAGCACACGAGGCGGCCCAAATGTGCGTCTGAGAGGAAGGTGACAATTAGAGCAATGACGCCGGCTGCGTCCGCCGCTTGACAGCTGGTGTGAGCCGAGCTGACAGCGCTGCACCGGGCAGCTTCGCCCGCTCCCGCACCTCTCCGGGTCCCCTGAGCCGGAAACCTGTGGCGGGCACGCGGGGCCCCTCGCCCGTTCCACTCGGGGCTGCAAGAGCTCTCCTCTCTGCAGCGACTCCTAATAACAGTAATTATAATGATTTGAGGCCTAAGAAGCTCGGATGGTGCCTGGAGGCACACTGTAACGAAGCAGTCACAAAGCCTCGCGAGGCGGCGTGGAGGGGCGGGTGCCGGCACGGGCCTGCTCCTCTCTCCCGGGAGACGCCAGGCGAGGAACTGCGAGGCTGCGGCAAATGAGGCCGCCTGCAGCAGCTTCCACTCGGGGCGACTCAGACATGCGATAAACCAGGGAGTGGCCCCCTCGTGGGTGAGGTGCCCCGGGAGCCACTGGCGCGAAGTGGCCGCCGCTCCCAGTTCCTCTGCCGAACGAGGAGAGAAACGTGGGCGGCCACGTCACCAACACCCACTCCCGGGCTGCGCCTCTCCATCCCGCTATCTGCCTGGGAGCGTAAATCTCATTTTTCATATAAACTGGAAGCAAAACCTGCCGCTGCTACAACAAATACGTTGAACAAACACCAATCCTGGAACACCATAAAACCAGCGCCATAAAATAACAGATATCAGGTATCTGGAGAGGGTGAAAGGGGGCATCTAAAGCAGTCCGGCCAGTACGGCTTTGCCTTCTCCTCAACCGTTCTCTAGGGCCATCTAGGTCTCAGGCAGACCTCTCTGACATCTTCCCCCCACGCCACCGCAAAGCACGGAGGGAGGGAGGGCTGCAGTGCCTCCCCCTGTGAATTACCCCGCTTACCACCCGGCACCTGGACCACGCTCCTCCCGCAAACCAGGGCCAGCGTCACCCGGAGCTGCCCAGCCCTGGATGGTGCCGGTTTACGCCCGGCCCGCTCACTCCAGGCTGGTCCACGGCAGACGCTGCCCACGATTCGGGCACCTCGGATTCCACGTGGACCAGGCTGCAGCTTCCTGCTTGTCAGAGAAGAATCGCAGGGTTGTCGATCTTTCTCCCCGTATACTTATGGGCGCACATACAAGGACCAGCGGGATCTCCCTCATGAAAATTCAAGGTGCCATAGAAGAATTAATCGCAAACAAAAGCCGCACGGTGGTCGTTCCCCTCTCGCTTACACGGCAAGGCTGCGGGCGCAATCTCATTACCACTGATAAGACATCTCTGCAGTCCCAGAGCGCGCGGAGAGACGGGCCGGCGCGAGCCGGGCACGTTCTGTTCTCGGCGTGTTAATGGTCGTGTGGCCCGTGTCGGTGCGGAAATGGCCTTGGGGGACGGCTTGATGGGCCTCCCGAACCATCAACATCCTTCTTGCCCTCCCCCGCCCCCCTCGTTTTCGCAGCTCACTGCCCTTATTAAAGCCATTCATTCTGAAAGCTAAATGAGTATGTTTCATCTTCAAATGCTAAGGAACACTGGCACAGAAAACAAAGACCGGACGGAACATTTCTAATTCAGTCCAGGCCGTCCCTCCCGCCTCCTTCCCTCGGCACATCTGACTCTCCCCATCGAAGCCAGGCGTTTCAACTCTGCTCCATCTTAACTATGAATAGTTAAAACAAGCCGACTTCATAAACTATGGTTTGAAGTTGGCTTGGCTCCATTAACCATAGGTAAGACGAACTGCGGTTTGTTCCGGCGCGGCCGATCTCAAGCGGAAGGCAAGGCTTTCCACGTGCTTTGGAGGGGGGCCGCGCAAAGGCCCGGCGGGCAACACCCGCCCGGCCCGTGTCCCCCACGTCGGGAAGAGGCAGCCGGCATGGAATGGGCGTCTCCTCCGAGGCGAGGCGCATCGGCACAGAATGCGGTTCCGCGCGTCGGCAGCGGCGGCGTTCGGTCTGGCGCGTTCCTCCCGACAACGGGCAACCTTATGCAGGTGCTGCTGCCCGAAGGCGCAGGACCCTTTTCTCTCCCCCTCAAGTTACGTATTTATTTATTTATTTATTTATTTTTATAAAATGCGTATGCCGTCCATTACTTCTGTCTCTGGACGGCTTACAACATTAACCAGAATAAAATAAATTAACTATTCCACGCAGGCTGAAAATCCAATAAAATACAAACAACAAAATCCAATTAGTACATATTAAAATATTGATTGAATAAAAAGGTCTTGACCTGGCGCCAAAAAACATATGACGGCACCAGGAGGTCCTCTCTGGGGCGCGCATTCCATAGTCGGGGTGCCACCGCAGAGAAGGCCCTGCTCCGGGTACTCTGTCTCCTAGCACCTTTCACAGAGGGCTCCCGGAGGAGGGCCTCTGCTGCTGATCTCAGGGGGCGGGAGGGCAAATAGGGAAAAAGGTGTTCCTTTAGGTATCCTGGTCTCAAGCCCTTTAGGGCTTTATAGGTAATAACCAGCACCTTGAATTGAGCCCAGACTTCAATGGGAAGCCAATGCAGCTGACGGAGGACTGGAATCATGTGAACATAACGCCCAGTCCCTGACAGCATCCCGGCAGCTCTATTTTGCACCATCTGAAGTATCCAGACTGTCTTCAAGGGCAGCCCCTTGAACTGTCTTCAAGTTACAGGTGCCTGACAAACACTTTTCTTTTCTGGGGCACTTATGGCACCGCTTAGATTATTTTTACTTCAATTTCCATTGGTCTTAATTTATTAACTTAAATTTTATTGTTGTTATTGTATGTTATTTTATCTTGTGTATTTTAATGGTATTATTTTCCCTATGTTGCCTACTGGTAATTTTATTGAAATGGCTGCCCGGAGAGCCTGATGCCAGTGGGTGGCCTTTAACACAAGCAGAATGAATGAATGAATGAATGAATGAATGAAGCCACCCAAAATGCGGGCTTGGAAGCAGCAAAGCCAGCACTGGCTCTAGTGAGGCCCGGGGCGCAACCCGCCAACCGGTGTGCGAAGACATATTGCTGGGAGGACAGGGCAACGGTGGCTTCTTGCGCCAGCCCAGTATCACACGTGCCCCAGGCCGCAGGGCGCTTGGAAGACCCTCCCACTGCCCGCCTCACCACCCCGTGCGGGATGGAGCCTGGACCTCGTGCTGCGGGAGGCGGAGGAAGGAGGCCCCCCGGCTGCGGACATGCACCCCCACCTCCCTGTAGAAGCCGCTGCTCAAGGGCCCCTTCCCACGCATCAGCTACAGACGCAAGAGTATTTCGTGACAATGAGAGAGAAGCTTGCAAACCGGCGCAGACAACGGGGGTCCCCGCACGGCGCCCCGGCTCTGCCCAGCCAGAGGGCCTGCGGCGCAGCTCCCCAGCCACGTGCCCCAGAGGCCCGGCCGCCGTGGCCTCTGTTTGCCTTGCAGCGCGAGGAGAGGAAGACCGCCTTGCGGGCCGGGCTCCAAAAAGCTGGCGCGTCTTTTGCTGCCTGGGTGTCCGCCATGGCTGTTGTGCCGCTCGCTGCTGCGCACACCCGTGGGCCGCGCGCTTCAGTGGCGAGCGAGGAGGGCCGGGGCACCCCGTCCCCCGCAGGATGCGGCCTCGGCAGGCGGGCCGTGGCACATAATGAGCGACCGGCCAGGCCCACGCAGCCGGGCGCGCTTGTGTTCGCTTGTGTGGCAGGCTTCATAAGGCTCTGCTCTTTGACTGGCGTTGAGTTTATGTGAAAGTAATTAACAGTAATTAATCCTTAATTACAGTAATTAGCCAAGTCGCAGTAAATTAAACCACATCTGGAGCAGATGAGGGCTTCCGAACGGGAGCCGAGCACAGGCGACAATCGGGGGATGCTGAATTCATCTGACAGCGCCTGATTAAGTCTACCTGTTGCCGGCAGCCTCATCTGCACGTTGGAAGATGAGGGTTTGGAAGCCCCCATGCCAGCCCCCGCCCACAGACCCAAACGGCAGCAGCCCCCTCCCCAGAGGCCAGTCAATGGGGGACGGCGGTGCCGGGACCAGAAAGGCCGCCGAGGGCTGCAGGCCGCTTGTGGCGGGTGCAGGCCCCCCGGCATGTCCAGGAGCCGAGCCCGGCAGGTTCTTCCGGGTCGGGCCCTGTGGCCACAATGGCTTTGGCCGTGCCGCAGCCCCCTTGCCAGAGCCAGCGAGCCCAGGGCCCTGGAAGCCCCTGGAACATGGGCCACCGGAAACTCGGCGATGGAAGGGCAGGGCAGGAATAAACAAGGCACAATTCGGGTAAGAAACAGCCGCACCCCGCCAGGCCCCCACCTGAGCGAGCCTGGGCTGACCGTGAGGCCCCACGCAGATTACATGCTTCTCATCCGGCAAGGCTTAAGGTGCGGATCCAGCACGCTTCCCAACCAAAGGGGCCAATCAAATTAAAAGAGTCCCTAAATTAGTCAACTGTCTGACGTCCCCCAGATTAAATCAAAATAAAAATACGTAGGTAAAAACTAAATAAATATAACTAAATATTGATAATGAATGAAGATAATTTTCCCAGGTTTCTGAAGACCATGATAAGTTTCCGTTTAAGAAATAAATTGTCGCAGGACAGTTCATCGCGAGCATTTTCCCTTTAATCAATCCACTAACGTGGAGCATTATTGTAGCAGAAGGCAGGCAAAACTACGGAAGGCGACTGAGGCCGAAGGGGTGCTGCTCGTCTTAATTTTCGGCGCAGCAACGCCGGCTTTAATTGCTCGAGGCCTCCTGTTCGAAGGAAGCCTCTGAGCGAAGACGTCATTTGGGATGGGGATGGGGCGGCAGCGGCTCGCGGCTCCCTCCAACGGCACCTGCTTAGCAGCCACATGGCGAACCGCATCCTGCCCGCCACACCTCCCGGCCTGAGCTGAATTTGTGCGCAATAATAGCGCACAGCCATGCCAGGCCATGCGCCTGCCTGCCGTTCGGAGCAGCGCCATGCTGCCCTGGTGCTCCTGAACCGGCGGACAGCCAAAGAGAGGCCCGTAGCGCCCAAGCGTAAGAACCAGGAGCGCTTGTTTTAAAATATGCAGCAAGGGAATGCAGGGGGGCCAGCAGGGTTCCCAGAATACTGTCAGAACGCGTGGCTCCGGACGCCGAGGCTCGCGGGCAAGCTTTCCTGAGGCGGTGCCCCCCAGCTGCGCGAATGACAGCCCCCAAGTCCCCAGCTACGGAGCCAGGCTAGGGGATCATGGGCGCTGCGCTGCAGCATCGCTGGGAGGCGCCAGGCTGGAGTGGCTGAGACGAGAGGACAGGGCAGGGCCTGGGTGGGGGGCACGCCAATGGTCCGAGCACCCCAGCGGTCTGGGGAAAAGCAGCCTGGAGCTGCTCTGGCCTGGCCCTGCAGGCAGCTGCCCCCCGCCCCCGCCGAAGCAGGGAGTGCCCACGCTGGACTTGCGGAGGGAAGCCCTTCCAGGAAACCCTCTTCTGTGCCTGCCAGGAGTATCCCCATCCCTGGCTCACGAGGAGGCTCAGGCCCCCTGGCTGGCCCCGCCTGCGCTTCCGCCACCCAAATGGTCTATCTCAGGAGCCCCGTCTATTCCAGTGGGACAGGAGCCTCCCAGCACAGCCCCGACTCCCCCACGTGCATCGGCAGCAGCCAGAGGCCGCTTCATGCGCCGAGATCGTGGCCCCGGTGGCCTTGCACAAGATCCCCGTGACACGTCACATCGGCGGAGGCCAGCAAGGCACCCATCAGCGTGGGGGCCGCTCTCGCAACGTTCCCCACGGGCGCTCCCCGACCGAGCACTTCCCTGCTTCATCTCCTCCGCATTCCCACACCCCCCTTTCGGAGCACGGCTTTTCTGTCACCGTGGGGAGGAGATGCGTTCACCGGCACAACCTCACGCCGGCCATGCGCTGCAGACGCCTCCGACAGAGAAGTTCCCGGCCAGACCGCGTGGGCTCCACGAGAGGCAGGCATGAGGCCGGGGAGCGCAGAACTGCCGACAGCGGCCGAAGCGCCCGGCCAGGGCCACGGCGGCACCCCGATCTCCGCACACCCTCCGAGCTGCTCCCCCCGCCGCTCCCCGTGCGCAGCATAAGCTCCTTTTGCGCCCTCTCTCATCTGCACAGCTCGAATTAATTATACACTTTAATTTCATGAATTATTAATTTGATTCTGACTCGGCAGCTTAGCATTATCCAGGGCTACAGACTATACAATTCTGGCTTCATTAAAACATCACCAGCTGCCTGGGAGACAGGCATTAAATCGGGGTGCCTAATAACAAGAAACAAGTTCTCCGTGCATAGCAACACGCCAGTCCCAGCCGCAGCCGGCGAGGGAGGTCCGGCGCTGCGGGCACACGGGCTTTCTGGGCGCCCGGTGGGGGGGGGCACCGAACCGCCCGCCCCGAGCCTGCACGGCCCTTCTCGGGAGTGCAAAGCAGGCGGCAGGCGGCGAGCTGGGGCGGCTGGAGTTGGCTGGTTCCTCGCGTGCAGCAGGCTGGCCGGGGCTGCAGAGCGGCAGCGGGCCGGACCACCCCGCAGGCGACATCCCCCGCCTGCCTTATTGAGGCGCTGGCTCGTCTGATGCGTGCAAAGGGCAGTGCCTCCTCGCCGTGGGAGCCTCGGCCAGGCGGCAGAGCCAAGCCCCCTGCCTTTATCGCCCCCACCGGAAGTGGGTGGGCCTTTGGGGGGCCATGCGGTGCGGAGGCACGAGGACCAAGGCCACGTCCGGCTGAGGGAAGGGGCAGAGAACATGCCATGCGAGCACCAAAGGGGGTCCGGGATGGGCTGGCTCCCGCTCGAGACGGGGGACGGTGTGCAGGGAAGGCCAGCGAGCCGCGGGGAGGCTCTGGCCTTCGGTCCCTGCCGCCCTTCCGTGGATGCTGCCCACCCGGCCAGGCCGGCTTCCCTCCGGGCAAGGACACGTCACCCCCTCTGCCATTATGTACTCCGCAAATAAATAACAGCGAGGCGCTGCTTCCCAGCAATTCCCCAGCCATATAATTTACAGAAAGAAAGTGCTGGAATTTAGACATTCTTTTTAAGCTGCTTCAGAAACCTAAGGACCCCAAACCTGGCGGGATTTGAAAATCGATGGAATTAACTAAGGGAGATGTCCACTAAGTAATCAGCAGGTACAGCAGACCTGAAATTCTATAAAGAAAAATGGAAAGAGATGACATTGAGGGAGGCAGTGGGGATTAAAAAATGAGCATCCGAGTGGCGAAGGCGCACATCCATTGATCGCTGCATTAGGGATTAAGGCTTCACCGAGCAGCCGGGAGATTCTGCGGCAGAAGATGGCTACAGAGGATGAGCACCGGCACAGCAGACATATATAACCTCTGACAGCCCTGCACAAGTCAGACAGAGGACTGCTCTCCGGCGAACCTTGCGGCGCAGGCTCACATGCGTCTGCGTGCGCACCTGTGCGTGGGCCATCGCGCTCCGGCCAGGCTTGCCTCCTCTCTGCACCCGCACAAGCCAGCCCCAGAGCCCCGGGGAGGCTGCCGGGGGGGTCCGGCGCATCGCAGAGAAGCCCCCGGAAGCGTTTTGTCAGAGCGCGGCACCCAGCGGGCTTCTCTGGGCAGGCCGCGGGGGCATTCTGCCAGGGTGGGCCACGGAGGCCTGCAGCCTCCGGACGCGCGAGGACAAACGGGGCATTGCGCCTGTGCTCAGCCGCGGCAAGCGGCTCAGCCTTCCTCGACGCCAGACACGCTCCTTGACCAAGGCCGGGAGCTCGCCACTGCCCAGGTGCAGCCGGATGCGCGTATCCCGCTGCTTGAACCCGCTGCCTCTGAGTCCAGGTGCATCGCGGCCAAGGCAGCGAACCCTACAACCTGATTGTCCTTTCTGGAGCTTCTTCTAGCAAGCACAGAATCTCCTGCACCGGGAAGCACGAAGCCCCCCTAAAAGCCTCTGCTCTTCAGGACGACGTCGTCAACAGGCAGCACACGGCTCAGGGGCACCGCCTCTGCTTTCAGATGCGGAAGAGGAAGAGGACAACGATGCAGCAGCAGGAGAAAGAGAGCAGCAGCATCAGGGGAAGGCTTCACGCAGAAGGCCGGGCAGCCAGGGTGCAGCCCCCTTGGCCAAGCCAGGAGCGACTTTCCATGAGCAAGCCGTCTATAGTTTGCCCAATGCCGGCAACTTGAAAGCAACGCCCCTGGAGCCACTGGGTGCATCGCGGTCCCTCATGGCAGCCATGCGAGAAGCCAGCAACGGGCGATTCTGAAAACAGAAGCAAGTGGGGCGGGAGGGGGGTGGCTGCACTGGAGAGTCTGTGGATGCACGCCCAGCTCTGCACACACACGCGATCAGAGATGTCCTTCTCAGAAGGTTTGGGGGACGTGCTCCTTCACCTGCCGTGCTGACAGAGAAAAGCTGCAGCGACAGTGAGGCGCGACCGGCCACATCCCGCCCAGCGTCTCGGGAGGTCACAGGTCCGAGCCTGCGAATCCCCAGCGAGCCGCCTGTTCTTCATAAATATGCATCGTTCCAAGTCATTGCAAGCAAAATGTCAGCTGCACCAGAAGGGCCTTTAAGCGGACACACACTCCAGAGATAACGCCGTCGCGCAGATCCGAATGGACGCTCACTTCACTTCACTTCACATGACAAAGGCAGGCACTTCAGCGCCGGCCGAGGGCGGAAATCTACGTGCTGCCTCCGCCTCTCACACCTTTCCCTCTTCCTCAGGAGCAATCAATAGCACAAAGGTTGCATCAAACAGAGATGCAACCTTGGGGCTTTTCTAAATCCTGACTTCTGCCTTTCTGATGCGACCCAAGCCATAGTCCACAAGCACCAGCTCTTACAGAAATATCCCAAAGAAAACCCCTTTCCCTGCGGCCCACCCACATTTAGTCCACAAGGTGGGAATTATGCGGCCCTTGTGCCAGTTGGGACTGGTTATGGGCACCCACACACAGTGAAGCAGCCGCGCGATCGTTTACGGCCACGGTGGCTTAACCCAGCCGCAGCGCATGTGCCGCGACTCGGCTTCCAGGCTGCTGCAGCACACAGGCCCAGTGGAGGCAGGCGGCTGGCCGAGGACTTCGGACCATGCCCACACCCCGCCCTCTGCGACTGTGGGTGCCCCAGTGCCTACCAGTGGGGGCCGGGCTACCGAGCTGGCGTCTGTGGGCCACTGGCCCATCGCGAACCACTGAGACTTGTTACGATGAAAAGAAACAGTCAGCCGCACCCAGTCCCGAAACGACAAGGTTTGTGACTCATGAACACGGTGCCAGGCATGGGGGGCAGACCTAGCACAAAAGGGCGAGCAGCAAGAATCCCCGGGGCCAGGAGCTCTTTCTGGGTACGGCGCTGCGTCATTCTGCCTCCGTCTGCCCTCCACCAGGAGGACTCCTCTGAGCCAGTCAGGTGTGGCTCAGAGGTGGGCAGAAGGTGGATCTCCAGGTGTTCTCAGCTGAGGCTCCCAGGCAGCACTCCAGGTCCGTGGCTATGCAGGCGGAAGGGTCTGGGAGCTGGTCCCAACCTTTTGGAGATCTACCACGCGCCCATCTACAAGGCAAGCGTCCTTAAACTTAAGAGTTTCCATCTTCGGAATCACATTGGTTCCCCAAAATTCCCTGCTGGGCAGCTGCCAGCAAGCCTTGTTCCCCCTCAGCCTCCCCTGCGGGTGCTGCTGAAGTGCTCCTCGGATTCAAAAGAGTTTGGAGTTCGATGAATCCAACCTATGGATCCTGCTTTTCCCAAGCAAGTATGGACTCCATAGACTTGCAGGTGCATCTTAGAGTTTCTGAAATGTTGCACAAACTTAGTTACTGAAAAAATAACATATACCGTATTTTTCGCTCTGTAAGACGCACCTGACCATAAGATGCACCTAGTTTTTAGAGGAGGAAAACAAGAAAAAAAATATTCTGAATCAAATGGGCACATAATCACAGGCACATTCCCCATCGCTTCCCCATGGGCTGCACATCCGACAGACTTACTGCACACACGTATTCACTCTATAAGACGCACAGACATTTCCCCTTACTTTTGAGGGGGAAAAAAGTGAGTCTTATAGAGCAAAAAATACGGTAAATATACAAATAAAACCCTGACCAATGCTGTGCATCCCCCCATAGGTTAGACCATGCAAATGCGCCTGGGCAGTGGGGACCTGAGCCTCTTTGGAAGGACACATTTGGACAAAGGTTTTCACACAGACAAGCAGAGCACTGAGAGAGCCCCAATTTTGCCAATGAGCAGACTGTGGAAACAAAGGCGCCAGCCCACCTGCATGGATTTCGCGAACTGCACGCAGTCCAAAGACCTAAGGCAGGAGCTGTGAGCGCAGGACAAACCCAGCCCATTTACGCCAGCCCAAATTCTTAGGAGAAGGCGACAGACGTGATTTCTGAGCGCAAGCAACGCACCCACTCGTGTCAGCAGTGACTGAGAGCTGGAGAACCAGCCCAGCCGAACCACCGGGCCTGTTACTGCTGCTGCAGCTGCACAGGGCCTGCCATCGCGCTGTCGAAAAGCGCAGCCGAGCGGGGCCCCGGCTGCCATCCAGCACAGCTCTGCCCCTCTCCCTCAACCGTGCAAAGGTGCTCACTGAACGAGGATCGCAGGCGGCTCAGGCAGAACAGCCGAGTGATGCGCAACCAGGAGCAGGCATCTGTGGGTTCACACACGACACGCTTCTGGTAGTGCGAACTGTAATGAGAGCTGAGAGAGCCTTTAGCTTCATTTACACCCTTGCTTAACGGCCGGCCGGGGCGAGAGCTGTGCCTACAGGCCTTCCGCTCCGACTTTATGGCCCTGCCCGATACGCTGGGACGTCCCTGATTCACCTCCATTCCTGCTGCGTTCGAAGCAGGGCCCCTGTTCGGAGCAAGGCAGGACGTTCCGCTGAGCCTCTCCCCGCCATGTCCGGCTCATGGGCTTCCCACAAGCACCCGGCCGGCCACTCGGGAATGGGGAGACCTTTGCCTTCGAGCTGGGCAAAGGACGCTCCCCCACCCCATGCAGCCCTGCCAGAATCCCTGAAACTGGCGGCAGGCAGCACATGGCGCGCTCCCTCTCGGTCCCTGGAATGCCTCTGCGCCGCCATGCGCCATGGGCCTGGCCTGCAGATTCTGGGGGAGCACAGCCCACAGGGGTTAGATTTAAGCAAAGAGAGGAGCGGGGCGAGGCGGTTCCACTACGGCCTTTATCAGGACACCCGCAGGGCTTCCTCCAGCCCCTCCCAAGCAGCCGATCCTTTCTCCTGCCCTTCAGCCTCACCACACTGGACTGGGAAAGCTCCCCGTGGGACCCCCGGACGGGCCTCCGATCAGGCAGCGCAGCTCAGCCCCCTCAGGAGCGCGACCGAAGGAGAACTGCTGAATCCTGCAGCCTCTGCTCTGTTTTTCAAGCAGGGAGAATCTGGTCCTCTACCTCTCCAGCTGCCTTCCAAAATGCTGCAGCTCAGACGCGGGCCTGGCGCTCCCTGAAATCTCGGATTAGCTGCTGCAAGACCGAAGCTGCCACAAATCCGGAGCAATTACAGAGGGAATAATTATAGGCAGGCAGGAGAAAAAGCTGCTTTAACCTCGAAGCTTCTGCAGGAGGAGAAGCTGAGGAGAAAGAACAACGCAGCGGTGCGTCTCGCAAGCGCTCGCAGGGGCGGCCAGGACGGGGGCCGCATCCAGAGCGGAGCGCCCCCAGCTCAGGGAGACCTTGAAGCCAGAACCCGGAGTGGTCACTTTGTATTCAGCTCAAAGGGTGTCTCAGAAATATGTAATAATAATAAGAGTAATGATAATAAATAACAGGGCGCATTTCCCCAAGGGGCAAACATTAATGGTACAACTGGAAATGTTCAATTTGATTATAATGCTTTACGAAAAGGTCACTGAGAGACTGCAGAAGCTTTACCTTAGGGACGCTCGTTCTCATCGCTGGATGGAACAGAAAGCGTCAGCTCGCAGCGCCCACGCTGCTTTCGCTTTGCCGGGGCCGGCGGTGGCCACACAGTCCGGCAAAGTCATGCAGGGAGGACTGGACATGCATCTCACACTGGGCTTCCACCCCAAACTACACACGGTGGAACCGTTCAATGCATTTCGCATCCTGCTTTTCACCCGGTACAACAAGCGACATTCGAGGCCCAACCTGAACATTTAGAATAAAAAGCTGAAAATGGCCAGGCGGCTAATTCTGCAGTAATTTTCAAAAACCTGGTTTGTAGAAAAGCTGCCATAATAGAAAATGGCAGAGTCCTCTTTGTTTAGCTAAAAGCACGGATGTCTCTCAAACTAATGAGCACAACTGAAAGCAACCATCTGAATCGTTCTGTTCGTGCACACAAAATGTTCGGAAGGTCCTGCGGACGGCCAGTGTGACACAGTGGTGAAGAGCCTGGGACTGGGACTCCGGCGACCCGGGTTCGAGTCCCCGCTCGGCCATGGAGCCAACTGGGTGACTTTGGGCCAGTCAAAGGCAGGGTTGTTGTTGGGGGGGATAAGATGGAGGGCAGCAGGAGAAGAAGGATGTAAGTCGCTTCATGTTCTTTAAAATTAAAAAGGCGGCATATAAATTTAATAAATTAAAAATAAAATTATGTTTATTACAGCTGTCAAAGGAACATGTCCTATAATTTTTCAGCTTTCAATTCTCAGTGTCTGAGTCAAATGCTAAATTCACAAGCTATTTGTGAACTGCAAAGGGTCTAATCACAGCGAATGGGCACACTGCACTCAACCATCTCCTGCGTTGTACTGCGCTTGTGGAACTTGTACTACGCTTTGGATGTTCCAAGTGGGAGACATACACACACTATTACTCTCAGCAAACCTTACAATAATCTTGTAGGTTAGTCCAATATTGCCATCCCCGCCGAGGGCTGAGGCTCGCCGAACTGCGCCTCTTAAATTTGCAGATGCACGCTTTGATCTATGATTTTCTGGTTCACATTGCAAGCTTTGCCTACATATGCAGCTGAACAAGGTGGAAATGACTGATGCAAGAACAGGCTTTTAATTGTAGGAAGGTGGTGGTGGTTGTTGTTGTTGAAGTGTTTCTGGGTCTCAGTTTAGCACTTTGGTCCCCACAGGAGACCTGAGCAGAAGCTTCCAAGCGGGCACAGAGAGCAATCCCTCGCCCACTTCCCCTCTGCTCCCCTGCACCCGGGATCCAGCGGCCTCCGTCTCAGTCACCTGAACTCCCCAGTAGGCCTGTCGGAAACAGAGTGGGGAGACAAACGCTGCGAGCCACAAAATCCACCCTTGGTGTTAAGATGGAGGGAGGGAGGAGGTAGCAGTCTTCACTGGATTAGGTTCTAGAGCAGTGGTGGCGAACCGATGGCATCGCCCAGCAGCCGAGCAGCGCATAGCAGCGCACAAGGGGCCATGCGCCTGCTCGGAAAGGAGTAGCGGCACCAGGCGATGATGTCACCAGGCGCGACTCATGAGCCACCACTCGTCCGAGCTTTGGCATGGCTGGCAGTGCACTGCCAAGGAGATGTGTGTGTGTGTGCTTGTACTGGCTTTTTTCAGGTGTTATCGCAGTGCTGGCACTTTGCGATACATCAGTGGGTTTTGGGTTGCAGTTTGGGCACTCGGTCTCCAAAAGGTTCGCCATCGCTGCTCTAGAGAAAAAAGTGAGCCACGGCTGGAGGGAATAATAATCCAGTCTCAAATAATCCAATGGCATCTTCATGGGAAAGAAAACCAGCTAATAACTCTTCCTAAGCTCAAGCCTCGCCTTGCCAGCCGTTTGAAAGGGCTCTTCTGTGGACCGACGTTCAAGTTCTGTCTGAGCTGAAGCTTCTCTGCTGAGCTGACTCAGGCCTGCCAAGAGCCGGGGGTCTTGCTGGTGCCCCCCAGCCCTGGAAGCCGCTCCTCCCCATCCTACAACTGCTCACTGCAAAAACAGCTGTGGCGGGAGGCCCCCCAGAGCCCAGCAGGGTGGCGTGCCGGTGAAAGGCAGCACCTGTGCTCCCGGGCGCGCACAGGCGGCTGCCGAGCAGCCGGGAAACATGGCGGGGGCTGCGGGGGACACCGCAGGGAAGGCGCCGTCCAAATGCCACGATCCCTGCCACTTCCCCCCCCCCCGGCGCGGAAGGGCACCGGGACTGGCCCCATGCTTCGGACCCCCTGAACTTAGAAGGCCGACGGTGATGGCGCCGGCTGCCCCCGGGCAGCCCGCGCCCACACGCAGCTCGCCCGCCTGGCCTTCCCCGGGTCGCGCAGGCGGTGCCTGTGCCACCGGCTGCCACCGGCCACGGGAGCCCAGCCACAGCGGCCTCTGCCTGTGCTTCCTGGGGAATCCAGAGGGAGGCAGGGCCACGTTGGGGCCTTCCTTCTGAACAGACCCGTCCCAGCGGCTTTCCCAAGGAAGCGGCACCCCTTGGCTCACAGGGCAGCGAGTGTCTCTCCCCGGGGAGAACCCAACGTGCTCCGTGGTCCTGAGCGCGATGCCCGAAAGGGCTCTGGCCTGGTGGGGCCCCGAGGAAAGGCGAGCAGGGACCCCAAGACTGCATGCGCCCAACGGGCACTCCCGGGAGGCTCCCACTCGGCTTTCAAGAGAGGCGTGGGCAGCGGCCCCGCCACGGCTTGCCTATCAGTTTGTGTGAGCAGTGCCACAAAGCAACACAACGCGACGCGACACCATGCAAAGCACCTACGAGGGACACAAAGCAGGCGGAGGCCCGGAAGGAGAGCGCCTCCGGAGCGACGCTGCGGGTGGATGGGGAATATGGCAGCCCTGCCCCGTCGCCTGGCTCCCCCGCCCCTTCCGCTCGAGGAGGCTGCGGGTGAACGCAGCACGCGGACGGACGCGCCTCATCCCCTCTGTGGACTCATCCTCCCGCGCGCCTCTGATGCTCAGGAAATCAGCCGGGAAGGGGCCTCTCGAGGGGGAGGCCGGGCCGGAGTGCGCGTGCCGAGGTTGGGCTCCTGCGCACAGATCTGCTCGCTGGGGCCTATCTCTCCCCGGCGATAAGGCCGCGAACAGCCTGTTATCAGGCAGGCTGCGAAAATGTGCTCCAGACTGATTAGGCCGCCGTCTTTGCCAAGGTTATAAACAGCCGTTATCGTTTTCCCGAACAGAATAATCCGGACAGTATCAGCTCAGAAACATATGGGCCACACAGCGAAGATAGCCGCTGACGGACACTTCATTTTAATTGTAACGAGTGGGTAGTGGCAGCCGGCAGACGAGACGCAACTGCCCAGTTGGCAGCGCCTGCCTCCCCCCCCCCCCTTTGTCTCCCCGTCCTTTGCCTGGAACACGGAGAGAGCGAGCCCGGCTCCGGCCGAGGCCGCCCGAGGCCGGCACGGCCCGATCCCGGAGCCTGTCCAGAACGCCAGCGTGTTGCCAAGCGGTCCGGGCCCCTCAGCCCTTCCCTCTCCCTCCTCTTCGTCGACGTCGTCTCCATGCGGAAAATGATCCCTCCGCTCTGCACTTCAAAGGACTCGGAAGGTCAGACAAAGAACTCTCGACGCCAGAAGGCAGAATTTCCTTGTGTTGACGCGCCCGCTCACGGCCCAGCGGTGCGCAAGTGCATCACACCGAGGCACCCTTGGGGCCAGCGCAGGACGTGCGAGCCAAGACGCACCCTACCAGGCGAGACGCAGACCCGAGAGGACACGGCTCCTGCGGATTTGGGGAGTCGTGCCGCACCCGCCCTCCAAGGGCCAACATCTCTTCCGGCGTGGACCCGAGGGGCTCCTTCTCGGGGGCCGGCAACATGGCCCCCGTGGGCACCAAAGCCCCCCCGGCCCTCCGGCTGTGCCCAAGGACCCATGCAGCCTTCCGCCCTGCCCAGTTTTCGTTGCGAAAAAGCATTTAAAATATGCTCTTTAACTGGAGGACCAGCTGCCCTGAACAGCCTGTGGAGATGCAGGCTGGTGGCCAGGGCTGCCTCTCCCTGTGCCCGGCAGGTGAAGCGGCTGCCGTCCTTAAAGGAAAGGGGCGGCTGGGCGAAGGGGTGGCACAGGGAAGGCCTGGGGCTGGGGCACAGCAACCAGGGGGTTCTGCTCGGGGGGGGCAGCTACCTGATGGGGGCAATTTTGGCTGCATGGCGCTTTTTTTAGCAGTGAGCCTTTGTCCGAGAATCACTGGCTTGCCTTCATCACAACTGTTTGTATGCATTGAGGGGGAGAATTATGGGATTTGGCATTTGGGGCTCAGCTTTGCCGTTTTGCAGGCCGGTGCCTCTGAGCGCCAGGCGCTTGCCTGCTCCGTTTTTGTTCTGGGAAAGGAGCAGCTGTTGCAGAGCAAGACACGTGGTTCAGGATTTGGGGTGCAAACCCCACCCCTGCCCTGCACTAGGGTGCTTGGCAAAGTTACTTATCCTTTGTAAAAACGGACAGATAAATAAATGCGTGTTAAAATGAGGGCAGGTAAAGGGTGAACAGGAGCAGGACAAAAAAAACCAGCGTGTGGTTCAGTGAGGGGACCCCCGGGGACTCCCAGTCCGGATGGCTTTCCTGGGGGGCCGGGAGAGTGCGAGGAGGAGCAGGCCGCTCGGTGGTTGGGACCTGGGTTAGGTGGGTGGGCCGGGATGCGCAGATCCGGCCTCCAGCCCCCACGCAGCCACAGAGCTCACCGGGTGGCTTTGGGCCAGGCGCCCGCCCCCAGCCCCACCTCCCTCGCAGGGCTGTTGTGAAGACAAAATGGAGAAGTGTCCCAACAGCAACACCAAGAAGAACAGAGATGCGCACCTGAACATGGCGAGGGGTGTGAGGGCGTCGGAGCAGCCGAGAGCGACGCTGCCAGGCGGCCAGGCTGGCTCCCGAATAAGATGCAGCCGCCCCGTTCAGCTGGAGCGGCCACATCCCTAGAGGAGGGTGGCCCTCCCTGGTGGTGACGGGGCCAGAGAAGCACCTGGAGGGCAGCTACCGGGAGGAGGCGGAAGGCGGCCTGGTGGGGGATGTTTCACAGGCAACGGCAGCAATACTCATTCAGAAGAACGCACTTCCGAATCTCCTTCCCAAAAAACCCCGTGCCGAAACGATCCAAAATGAGACAAGAGGCAGCGCCGGAGGATGAGGCTCCGGGCGGGAAGGCGCTCAATGGGCCGCTGGGGAAGGGCCAAGGGCAGGGAGGAAGAGCGCCGCTGCTCAGGACGCACCCGGATCAAAGCCGGGAGGAAGGCCGGGGCGCACATGCGCGGGGAGGAGGCGAGGTCCGATGCTGCAGTGAGCGCATGGCACGCGAGAAGCATGGACCGGGCCAACTGGGCACCGCGAAGCAGGAAGTGGAGTGGCCAGACGTTGCGGCACCTGGTATGAGCGGGCTAAAGCGGGCTGGAACGGGGCATTTCCAATCAGGCAATGCGTTTGGATTTGGAAATGACAAGCTCGGAAGAAATGGAGTGGCTCTCATATTAAGGCAAGATGCAGTAGAGGCAGTAAGAGACTATAATGCAAAATCTGACCAAATAATAGAAGAGTTTGTGGGAAACCCATGAACAGAACCATACTCAAGTCTAGGCTCCAGATGGTGAAGGAGAGGAAATCGAAAGCTTTTACGCAGGTATTCAAGAGGAAATTGAGCACTGGATGGCCAACCCAGAAGGCAAACAGACTACATAACTGGAATCAGAAGGTGAAGAAGCTGTATTTCCACAGCCCAACCAAGATCAGGAGCAGTTTGTGGTAGTGAGAACGACCTCTCAATATCAAAATTCTGAGTCAAATTCTAAAACTAAAATGTAAAAATCACCAACAGAAACATAGGGCCAAAATACAACACAGGCAACATTCCTAAGGAATTTAAAGCCCACATAAAAACTAAACTGGCATAACTCAACTTAACTAACCCTGAGCCAGAACAAAGGTGAACTGAAGAGAGGCATTAGGGAAGAACACAAAGAGGCAATTCCATAATAAATGGGAGGCTGCGAAGGGCAGGTGAAAAGCAAAAGAAAGGTGACTGAAACAGGGCCAGAAGTCTCAACACAACCTTTTAGTGACTGCTGTGCAGACAAAAGGAACGATTACAATGATGGGGCAAAGCAAAACCAGAGAGCAACAGAAGAGGAAAACCGGAGGCCTCTTCCAGGAGAGCCAGGAGATCCAACTCAGGCGCTCGATCGTGCCAGGGCACCGAGGGCAGGCCGCTCCGAGACGGGCCCACTCGCTCCACAAGGCCTCCATGGCGCTGAGCGGTGCCGGGGGGCCACGGGCAGGCCCTTCCGGGGGCTCTCACCTTGGCTCCCCGCAGGTCGGGGACCGCGGCCACACTCCCGACGGCCACAGGCTGCCTCCTGAGCCGCTGGGGAACTGGGCGGAAGGCGGCCCCTGCGCTCCCAGCCCGCCTGGGGCCCCTCGGCAGCTGCCCGGCCACTGCGCGGACCGGCCTCTGGCCCACAGGGCCCTCGGCCTGATCCGCACGGTCCTTCTGGTGCGCCTGCGATGACACCCACAGCACTCCTTCCGATTCCAAGCATGGGAGGCTCCACGCCACACCCAGGTTGAATCTTCATTTTCGATTTCAGGCTGGCATATCCCGGGCAGTGCAGGGCCAGGCCAGCCAGACGCACGGGACGCCCCCCCGGTGCGGGTCTCTGGTCAGCTCCGGCCTTCGGCTCACAAGCAGCCCGAACTGTCAATTCAAAGTCGCACTAGCAGCCCACGAGCCGCGTGTTCATAGGCGGTGGCTCAGACTGGAAGCGGCACCCCGCACCAGGCGCACCTGTAAACCGTGGGTTCCTCATTTGCCCCCGGACAACCCGCAGTTTGCCACCGCACGCGGACAAGGTCATGCGAAGAGGTGCATTCCGAGGCCGTGACCTGGGGAAAAGCCGCCGAAGCCTTCCTTCCGCTCATAAAGCGAGCGGGCTACATGAAAATGATTCCCACCGGGCCTGCTTTATTCAGGAAACCAGTTCTGGAGAACGGACTTGATCGCAGGAGAGGCCCTTAACTAACGAGCCCTGCAGTCGTCCAGCGCGGCTGCTCTTGGCAGTGACCTCAGGATTAATCAGGGGCGAGCCGAGCCCACGCTGTCCAGGGACCCTTCCCAGTTTTTGTTCATCTTGCTGATTAATCCAGTGATTATATAAAATGATGAAAGGCAGGGGGGACTTGGGAGCTGTCCCTGGGCCAGGAACCCTAAATCGGATAAATTGTGGGATCCCGCGCGGTCCTGGTCAGTCGTCTGAAGGGGAGGGGACGTCCTTGCCGGACTGCTGCTGGCGAGGGCCTTTACAGCTCCCCCGACCCGCGGGGTGGGGGCCCCCCACGCCCGGCCCCACCGCTGAGCCTGCCGCTTCTTTCTGCAGGAGCCCCGGCTCGGCTGGGCTGGGCTGGGCTGGGCTGTAACGAGGGACGCTGGCTATGGGGTAAGCCCTCATTTGCATTCCCTCCGAGTCCCTTCTGTGCAGAGCTTTCTTCCCTTCCCAAAAGGGGAGGCTTAGCGGAGAGATTCTGATTTGCATTCCCGAGACAAGCGCTCCGGCATTAATTCGTCTCGGCACAAGGGTCCCCTTCCGCTCGTCTCCCCCCTCCACGAGACCCGGGATGAATGCCGCCAGGGCCTTTGGGTCTTTCGCCGCCGCCGCACTGTGCCACGCAGGATTACAAGGGATTGCGAGGCTTCCCTTTTCTTCTACTCCCAGCTTTCCGCAGCGGGGCCTTGTTTTGCTATTAAAAATACCGCCGGATAATGCTCTTAGCCCCATTAGCTGCCGTAATGGCCTTGCCTCCAAATGCCCCTGCAGACGCCCCCAGCTGCAGGGAGCGCGCGGGGTGGAACGGTGCGGAGGGCCCGGGAGCTGCCGGCCGGGCTCCTGCCCTCCTCGCCGCAATCTGTATTCTCATCCCAGCCCTCACAGAACTGTGATCAGAATAACCAAGGTCTCATCAAAAATTCAGGCCTTATTGACTTTCCTGCATTCACAGCCATTTCATGCTGCTCAGAAGCCTTCAAAAAAGCCTTTCGCAGGCACAAACACGGAGGAAGCGTAGCTCCTGGGAAGCGCGCCTGCCTGCTCATCCTGCCTCCGCCATATGGAGACAGGAGGGCTCTCTCCCCCGGAAGGTCAGCCCATCCATCCAGGTGTGCTTACAATGACACGGCTCTTATCTGGGAAGGCCAGCGGAGACGGCGCCACTCCCGCGGCCGAGCCAGGGCTGGAAAAGCTCATGCTGCCCAAGAATAAGGCAGGGCCCAATCCGTCTTCACGCACCCACTGATGAGCAGAACCAGATAGACATGGTGCCCCTGAGTGTTGTTAGCACTCACCTGCAAGGGAGGAGCCCGTGGCTCACCGACGCCACCAGTGCCTTGGCCCACCTGCCAGGGCGTCTGCTGTGCACATCACCAATCACCAGCCTATTTCCAGGCAGATCTCACCTTTCTTATGTATTTATGCATTAGGTTTCTGTCCCACAATTCCCCCCCCCTTGTTTCAAAGGAAGCAAAGCGGCTGGCATGCTCCCCCCCTCGCTCTCCATTGCACCCGCACAGCAACTATCCAGTGATGGGGGCTGGGCTGAGAGCCCGGGCTAGACTGGACTCCCAAAGCCGCCACCTGGCTCCGTGGCTGAGCGGGGGCCAGAACCCGGACCGCCCGAGCCCCTGCCCCGTGCTCTTCACCGCTGCGCCACACGGCTCCCTCTCCAGCTTTCTGACCGAGAAGGTCCCATACAGCTAGCTTGGTGCCAAGCTACCGGAAGGGCCCCCCAGCCCCACGAAAGCATGCCTGCTTCCAGGGTCTTCCAGGAAAGCCCTCCCTTCCTTTGAGGCTGCCAGCTTTGGGCAGCGGGGCCTTTTTGGTGACCACTCCCAGTCGCTGGAACTCGTGCCTAAGGGTGGCCGCTTCACGCCTTTGCTTTTAGCAGCTCGCAGGCTAGGCTTGCTCCATTCAGGAAGCCCTCGGTGTGGGAGTGGCCCTCTTGGGTTCGGCGCATGAACACATGCCCAAAATACAGTCGGAGAGACTCTGCCTCCCCCAGCACAGCGCAAGTGCTTCGCAGATGCTACTGCCCACGAATGGCTCAAAGACTCGCACAGGACCATGAACTCCTGAATGCAAATTGGCACAATGTCGGGCGCAAGCTGCTCCCCCAGGACTGCGGCCAGACCGGCCTCTGGGGGGGGGGGGGGCTGCTCTGGCTGGCGGCCACAGCTCTGCTGCCACACGGCTTTGCTGCAGAGCCACACCGGCAGCCACGGCACCTTCGCGCTCACGATCTGCACACCTCTGTGCTGCGACAGCTCTGGCTTCCCATGATGTAATAATATTATTTTTGAGATGGGTCAGGGTATAAAATGCACGCGCCCACCGTCTTTAATATTAATAAGCCTTGTAACTAGTGGTTCCTCGTAGCTCCGAATTCTTGAGCACAACTAGAAAGGGCACTTATCCTGAAAAATCTAATAAATTTACAGTTTTATATACTTCCTTCAATTGTAAAAGTCTTGTTCAATAAACTTTAAAATGCCACTATAGAGCAATAACACAGACAGTATAAAGCCAGCCCAGGGAAAGCTGCACAACCCGGAATGGTTCCCCTTTCTGCTACAGCAATAAAGTTTTATATGTTTGAACTGACTGTAAAAAGGTTTGAATGTTGGCAACTGGGGAATAATCTGTCTTCTTTATAGTTATTATCATATTTCCCACAAGACCCCTTGGTCTGTGTCAATCCTTCTTGTATATGACACCTTTGTACTGTCAGCGAAAGCTAGAACACTTTACCTGTTGTTGTTGCTTTTTTTCATCCGATAGGTCTTGTGTCTGTATTCCTTCAGATTACAGCCAGCAGGAATAAATTACTTGTGACAAGTTTCAATTGCACATTTTACCAAATAACGCTAAGCCAGAGCTGCCTTTTCTCCAGGAAAAAATTAATAAATGATTATATTTACTCATTGCTTTGATCTAAATGTGATTCGGGGACATGATGGTGGAGGCGGCGCTCATCAGAACGGACCTGCAGGGCCTCTCCAAAGGGTGCCGGCGGGGCCACCGGCGCAGCCCCGGGGTGAGTCCTCCTGCCACGCTCTCTGGGGTGCAACCCCTCCGGCTAGGAAGGGTGGGGAGTGCCCCAGGGCGGCGGGCCAGCCGGCAGAACGCGGCGAGACCAGGACGTGCGGGTGCGGGTCCACCAGGAGCGCATCCGGAAAATATTTTTCATGCCTTCGGATCCTGCTGGGCGTACTGCCACGTGCGCGTCTCAACGGGCCTCGGGTTTCTGAGCTTTTCATCAGGAGCCAGAAGGCCGGCGAGCAGATCTCAGCAAAAGGGCTGAAGGTCACGCCGAGCCGCCGGGGTGCTGCGATTCCCTGGCGCTCCGCGGCGTCTTGCTGGCCATCGGCACGGCAGCCCGAGAAGATGCTCAGACTCTGCCTCCTTGTCCAAACAGAGGCGGCGCTGGAGTGGGCGGCTGGACAGGGCCACCCGAGCGCTCCATGGCCGGGCGGGGGACGCGGAGCAGCGGGATCCCGGGACCCATCCCGCTCTCACACAGCGGGAGGCCGGGTACACAAAACCGCATCCGAAGGCTACCGCTGCGGGCCAGGAATCTCAGCTCGCCTCTAAGATGCCACGCCAGCCATTACGACTGGAGAGGTCGGGGGTACTGGGGGCAGCGGAGCACCAGACTGGGCAGGACTGGGAGAGCGCGTGTCAGGCCTCTCCCGGTGTACCCACGCAAGAGCCAAAGGGATACGGCGGCTTGGCCTAGGAAGGGAAGGCAAGCCCTGCAGGACTCAGGCACCGCCCAGCACGGCGGCCTCTGTGGCGTGCCTGGGAAGCGGACGAGAACTGTGCCGGGGGAGCCCGTGAGAGTCGCCCCGTGGCCCTGCGGAGACCTCGGCGTGGATGCCCGCTCGCAGAAAGGCCCAGAGCCCAGCACAGAAATGGGCCCGCGGTACAGTCGCCGCCATCGCGAGGCCTGGCGTGGGATGCGGGCCCTGCTGGTGCCACCCAGCTGCCGGCCCTCCAAGCACAAAATGAGCGGTGTGGGGGCCAGGCAGCCGAGGGCAGGGAGAAAAGAGAAGCTTAAGGAGGGAGCTGAAACAACACAGTATTTTCTTTTTCCAAAATGATGGATGACATGATTTCAAACTAATGTCTTAAAATAATTTTGTCACAGACAATCCACATTGCCACAGAACTCGCATTGTTGTGAGCCGCCCCAAGGCGTTGTTGTGATGGGGGCGGCATAGAAATGTTATAAATAAATAAATAAATAAATAAATAAATAAATCAATCAATCAATCTCTCTCTGAGATCCAAGAGTTAATGGTAGCCATGACAGCATCGCCGTTGCATTCGTCTGGACCATGAAACAGCGACTTTCCGAAATTTCACCGATGAGGAAAGGGGCCCAGATTGTAGCAACCCAATTCCAAAATTAAGGATCACCCACTGCTCAGCCTTCTCCCCAGCCTGAGAGCATAAAGCACGCTTTCGCACGTAGGTCAGGGCTGCTCGACCTCTTGTTTTCTGCAATGCCGGGACCCGCACGGATGGAAATCCAACAGGGTGCCTCCCAATTTGGCCAGCCAAAGGGTCGGCCACACCACCATGAGAAGCGGCAGGCTGCCCATGGCAGGCGTGGTGTTTGGGGCACACGTTTGCACACACGGGAGACAAGGTATCAGCAAGTTCTAGCAGCATTTTCAAGGCTCGCCCTCCACGGGGATGGAGCAGGACAGATGTGGGCCGCAGGCAGCTTTGCTCGCTACAGCAGCCCGCCCTGCCCTGCCCTGCCCTGGTTCCCCAGAGCTGGCGGAGGGGCTCCGGCCGGGGGCCAGTGCAGCACACCTGGCGCGACGCATGCTCCACAGCTACTGCCGCAGCCTCCCACTGAAAGCGAGTCCCGCTGAATTCAGCGTTTTATGCTTTTGGAAACAGTTTAAACAAAGGGAACTCCCGTGAGCACACCAAGGCGTACAGCGGCTGTCACGAAAGGCCTGGCAGCGGCATGGATGCATCAGGAGCCGCGTTGCAGGACCCGGCGGGGAAGGGGCAGCGCCCCGGACACACGCCCCGTGGACCAAGGGGCGCAACAGCACCCCTCCCGAGATGCATATTCCGCCCGGCCAGCGCAAATCAGGCTCGGGGCTGGAAAGGGCAAGGCAAGTTGCAAAGGCGCTTGATTCGAACAAGGGAGCCCAGCCACAAAAGGGGCCGCGAGTCCCGGGTTTATCGGGGCTCCTGAGCGGCCCACGCAGGAAGGGGAGCCAGCCCCATCATCCACATCATGCAACCCCCCCCAGGAACACGAACATTCTTTTGAAACACGCCGCTCAAGGAAGTCAGCCAAACTGCACGCTTCGCTTGAGCCGAATCACAGGAAAACAAAAGCCAAGCAACGGCGACTCGCCCGGGACTGCCTGTGCGCCGCGCAGCCTGCGGCCGGCAGCGAGCGCGCTCCAGCTCACACGGTGCGCCCTTGGCTGCTCCGGCTCCTGCCCAGTGCGAGGCCCCGTGCTGTGCCGGACGCTACGGATACCAGCACTTCCCGGTCTTTACCTGACCGCCCATCCCACATTCCGCAGCACTCGCGAAGAACCGCACTGGCATTTCTCGGTGGCAGAATCGGCCTCCCCGGAGGGCCCCGGAGGGGTCTTTGGGCCGCCGATGGCAGTCCTGCCTCTGCCAGGCCCACCCGGAGCATCCCCCTGCCGCTGCGCTCGCCTTTGGGAGCTGCACACAAGCTCCCGGAGTCGTCCCCAGGGAGGGACGCCAGGCGTGCCATGCCAAGGCCCGCGTGCGCAACGGCACAAGCAGCGGTGCGGTCCAGGCGGAAGGGGCGCCTGCGCGGGCACCCCAAGGCGCGCCGCCCCCCGGCCCCACCGGCAGCCTCCAAGGCCGGGGGCACCCCAGGAAACGCAGGCCAGGCTCCAGTCCGGCCGCACGCGCCGGGGAGCGAGGAGCACGGCAAGGGTTAAGCCCGTCCCGCGCCACGAGCGAGCGCGGCTGTTTTGGCGCGCCGCGAGAGCCCATTACCTCATTCGTTCCGTGTGCGCGGCTGGCTTGCTTTCCCATGAGCACCCTGCGCGCAGACATGGCGAGGGCCCCCCTCCGCGCGCTCTCTATCCATCACATTTAACACTCTGACAGTAACAGTCTATAATGTTTCTATTCTACAAAACCGCTCTGTCAACCCTGGGCTTGCAGAGCAGTGACTGAGGAAAATAAATAACAGCGGCACTGCGGCCGACAGCGTCCCGCTCGCTTTCTGCCGGGGCCTGTGCGCGCGCGTGCGCGAGTGCGTGCGCGCGCGCCTGTGAAAACAAAGGGGCGCGCAGCAAGCGTGCATGGCGGGGGGGGCTGGTCTCGGGCACTTCAAAGGCTCCTCAGGGAGGCGATGGGAGGCCAGCTCCCCGCAGCCCCCCTTTCTGCCACGCAGGGGCTTCTCCTCCTTGCGCCTGCTTCTCTTTCCGCATTTCCTCCCATGCACCTTTCCAGGGTGCAGGGCAGACCAAACCTCTAGCTGGCGCCTGCCAGACGTGCCCTCTGGCTTCATCTCCACATCCTCTGGGGTCCTGCCCCCAACAGGCGCGCACCCTCCGGCTTGCCCAGGGTACGAGCCCCCCGGCAGCTCGCTCCACTCGAAGGGCCGCGTGGGGCTTCTGCGTCTCGACACTGCCCTGCAGGAGGAGGCCGGCGCCGGCGGCAGCGCGAAGGAAGTCCCTCGGCCACGCCGCAGCCGGGCCGCTCTTCTTGGGGAGGGGGCTCGTCTGCTCTGGGAGGCCAGAGGTAGGAGACAAAAGCGGCTGTGGACACAACAGGGGAGTGACAAGGCGAAGGCGGCAGTCCGCCTCCCTCCAAAGAGCCACTCGAGAGCATGGCAACCGGGTGGCGACGACCCGGCCTCTGGGCCCCGGGAGAGGTCAGGGATGCTTCGGCGTGCCCAGGCCGGCCTGGGATGAGCCGGTGGGAGTCAGGAGGGGCGAGATGCTTGTGGGCACAGGCCCCTGGAAGGAGGCGTGCGGTGCCTGCCGGGCCTCCGGGTCCCTTTCGCGTCCGCACGGCCGTGAGCGAAGGCCGAAGCCGCAGAGCGGGCCTCCTTCCCGGCTCGCACGGGCCTGAAGGCAGGTTTGCTCACGGCGACGCTGGGCCATTCCCGTGCCAGGCCTGGTGGCTGCCTGTCTCACGCGCTGAGCGCCCCCGGAAGCTTCCAAAGGCAACCCAGAAGTCGACATCGGCGAACGGAGACTCATGCCTGCCTAGCCAGACCGCCGTTCCTCTGTAGAGAGAGCAGGAAGGTACATTATTTTCACATCTTCCTGCACCAAAGGGGCCTAGTAATTCATTTCATAATTAATGTTAGGAAGAGGAGGTGAAGCGGTACGGATGGTGAATATGCACATTCATTTCCTCGTTACGCAGGCCAGAAAGAGAGCGAGAGAACGAGAATGAGAGATGGCCTCGCTGCGGGCGGGCGGGGCGGGCACGGCATGTTACCAAGGGCCAAGCCGTGAGTGACGCCAGGCACACCGTTCTCGCCGCATGCGCACTCCCAGGCACGTTGGAGTGGAGCGGCCAGCACCCCGGGGGGGCACGCAGCCCTTCCCCCTGCTCCCATTCCCCACCCCGGGCCATGCGCAGCGCTGGGGCAGCCCCGCAGGCGGAGCAGAGCGCTAATGGCGGCGCCCACGGCCCCGGCCCCCCCTCGGCCCCCATGCGCCAGGCCCACCGCCAACCGGGCCGGGGCGTGAGCCGCGCAGGACGGCCGGGGCCTCACGCGAGCACCGCGTCGGCCGGCGCTGCGGCAGGCAGCCCGGAGAGCGGGTCGGGATGCGAGCAGCGATCAGGGTTATCTAATGCTAGCTTCATTCTAATTGAGCTGGTACCATATGTCACCCAGCAGTAACATCGCAAGCAGTGTGCAACCGAATACATATTTAATTCACATAATGGGTACAACAGTAGAAGTAATCAAGGCAGCTTGCCATAAGCCATAAAGAAATGTAGCTTGTTTCCTATCAAGAAACATCCAGCGTGCTGGAGGGCGGGGAGAGAGCCGAGCGCATCACCGGGAAGAGGGGAAGAGGCCTCGCCTCCCCGCCAGAGCCGAAACACCCTGATCTGGCGTGAATGAAAATCAATGCGAGAATATTGTTGACAAATCGTTAGCCCTCTCAATATAATTAACAGTAATGGATTTATCGGCAGCGTCCTAATGATTTCCATGCTAAATAGAAGCCCGGTGTTCCCCGGGCCGTCCTGGCCGGGCCGTGGGGCCGTCCCGGGGGCGCAGGTCCCCCGCCCTCCTCACACGGTCTGGCCTGGCCGGCGCATGGCTTGCAGTGGCCGCCGACACGAGGCCTCGCCCCGCCCCCTCATTTCCATCCGCAATGAGATAGATGATTAATACAGCTCTGGAGCGCTCATCAATATCTCTGGGCAGAGCCACTGGCATTTCCATTACAGTCCTATTAATGTGGGCCGGCCGCAGCTGCGGACGATGGTCCATGGGAAAGGGAAGTCGCCCGGGAGGCCACGGGACGGCGCCCCGGCCCGGGACACGCGCCACCCGGCCCTGCCTTCCCTCATTAAGCCGCCCTCCACCGGCACGTTTTGATGTATATTTCATGAGGATAAACACACATTCATTTCACTTTAGCACAGAGGGATGATGCCACGCAGCACCAGCCCAGCCCGCGAGGAGGGGCCATTAATTTCAATTCTGGTGTTTAAACACTTTGGCGAGGCCGATCGCTCATCCCCGGCTTCGTCCTCCCAGCCCGGGAGGCCCCAGGCCGCCCCTCCTGCAAGGACCAGCCTGTTCAGGCCCCGAGGGGGGATCTGCCAGGGGAGGCGGGCAGGGTGTGGGGCACTGGCCAGCGCCTCTGGGGCAGGAAGACGAGGGCCAAAGGCGGTGGGGAAGGTGCATGCATCCTCCCGCCAGCCTCTTCTCCCCTGAACGGCATACTGAGGCGGGCGGAGGGGATCAGCCCCAGGCCATGTCAAACGCCAGAAGGACAGGCTGGCCGGCCGGCCGGCCGGGGTTGAGCATCCTGCAAGCCATGCCATGCCAGGGACTTGCCGGTGGCAGGGAGACTGCGCTGCCCACAGATCCCAGACCCGCCGTGGACATCCGGGAGCGCAGCGGGACACAACCTGCGCGTTCTGCCCCGCAGGGTACAACCACCGTGCCCGCATTGTTATGGAGAAGAGTCCACATGCTTCCCCGCAAGAAGCCCGAGCGAGCAGGGAGTGCACCCGCACTTAATTCCTCGTGCCTGGAAGGGTCTGTCTGATAACAAGACTCTCCAGGTTCCTTGACCAATTCGAGTCGAAGCACCTGAGGCTTGGGGCTTCAACAGCAAGAGCCCTCCCACCCCATATAGCAGCCTCCTGGACTGAAGGTATGTGGGTATCCATAGATTAGGAAGCTGTTAGACTCTGGCCAAGGCGCCCATCCTGCTAAGGAGGACACAGAAGGGCATCTGGGAGAGTCGAGGATGCACCCAGCAAAGCATCACATGCCGTGCTGAGTTCTGGCACAAAATCAGGAGCAAGACTCTGGCGACAGGAAGTCGCCTTCGCAGCACTGAGAAGAGTCCCAGGAGCTGAGGCTGGAATGCTACGGACAAGCCTGGATTCAGCCCGGCCCTGCGCTCTGGAGGGTTTCGCCCTGAATCGTGATGTCCTGGTGCAACGGAATTTCAGGGTCCACAGAACACTCACCCCAATGTGTCACCTCTCGCCATCACAAGCCAGAGCCCTGCCCCCCAAATTCTCCGGCTGCAAGGGGGCACTCAGCAAGGAGGCCTGATGCTCATGCTGTGCAGTGGCCGTTCCTGGGCCCCGAGCCTGTGGGGCTGCGGAGCAAAGCAAGCGCTCCCGGCCACATCACGCCCCCAAGGAAGAAATCAGGAGCCTGATCGGAGGTTGCACTGAAGTGGGTACTAGGCAAGCCTGAGGGTCCTTGACGTAAGGAGAGCCTGAGAGTCTCTAAGAGCACATGGTATCCACCAACTTCTTTGATTAGAACCAGACGTACCAGGCCTTCTGAAAAGGGGTCTGCGTCAAAGCACGTGCCGCAGTCAGAGCACATCAGAAAAGGCCACCCTAAAAGGAACATTTGGCCAGCTGTGCCAACTAGTGTATTTACACCAACTGTGGGATGCCACTGCTCTTACAAAAACACTTCTCTCAAAACCCCCCAAATGCTTTGAACAACCGAGCAGCTTCAAGTTGTCTGGAAATGTTCGTTCGTTCGTTCGTTCTTTTGAACTTCAATATTAGGATGAGAAAATGGTGTTAATTTTGTCAGAACTCTTGAAATTTACGACTGCTTCACTCAAACAGGCATCTCAAATACTTTCTTTGACATTTCGCTGGAAGCAGCTGCAGAGGCAGCTCTAAAGGGGGAAACAGAGGAGGTTCCCCAGGTGCCTCTATGAGCAAACGGAGCGAGGGGGCCTTGTGCAGAAGGCGAAATGCCCACGAGGCCTTGGTGATCTCCGCTTCACGGCTCTGCTGCGCTGAGCAGAGGCCGGAGCACAACACCCACGCCGGGGCCTTTCTCCCGAGGCCACGACTCCGCTCCCCAAGGCAGGCTGTTGCCTATGGTGCCCACGCCGCTGGCATCACCGCAGTGCTCCTTCCCGGCCCGGCCCGGCCCGGCCCGCCTCCCGTGCGCCTGCAGGCCGCTCCAAAGAGTCTCTGCTCGCGATGCAGTCGTGCACTGATGCCACGGAGAACTCGTCTCTCATCTGGTGTGACGGAAGAGCGCGCTCTACGAGGCTTCGGGGGTGATCCAAGGGGCCAGGAAGTGTGGCAGCACCCCTTGGAAGGCCAGCGTGGCACGAGGCCTCGGCTGTCTGACTGAGGACAGTCATGGCGGGCTTCTGCCGCCAGATGCCACCAGGGCTCTTGGAGGCTCTTCCATGCACGGCTGCTGTGTCCTGGGCAGGGGATGCCACGGGGGCGCCACCTGCACCCAGGTGCCCGAGATGCCATGGACATGGAGGCACTCCGGGGGGCCCAGAAACTGCAGGGCTGGCAGCCAGGGAACGCCGGAAGTAGCCCAAAAGCCAGCGGGAAGCGCACCCGGGAGGTCCCTGCAGCGCTGCCGCCCCAGTCACGCCTGTCCAGATGGGGTGCCTGGATACGGAGAGGGCGTCCAGCCAGGACACGCACCTCACTGCTCCGGATCTCACCCTCAGCAAATGGGAAGGGGGGGGCACCCATCACTCCTTTCATGCCCCATTGGGACACAGGGATCGCCTTGCAAATTCTTTGTCCTCCTTTTTTATTCCTTCCTTCAATCCCAACTATGCAAAAAAAGAAGGAAAAAAAGGCGCAAATTAAAAAAACAAAGCCGCATGTTCGCAGCAGGTGAAATAATGCAAAGGAAAAATGCCTGCGATTCTTCTTGAGTGTCAAATGCAGGGTTTCTTAATGCAGAGCTGCTCTTTGTACTTCACGCTGTACATGACACACAAATGTAAAGAGGAGATGCCTCTCCGTATTAACCTGTCAACCAAAGCACATCACCTGGGGTGCACGGACAGGACGTGTGCCTGTGCACACAGGTATGTGTGCGCGCGTGTGGAGGGGGAGGGGGTTACTTCTCTCCTGATGGACCTGCAACTTCCTTGACATTCTCTTAAGTAAATCAGGAAAAAGAGAAAAGGAGCCAAGCGGTGCTGGCTGAGAAAGGGGGGGATTTAAAATACGGTCCCCACCGACACAGCAAACCCTTCCTTCCGACGGGACGGGGTGTGCAGAAAGGGCGGAGAGCGTTAATACTCCAGGAGCCTCTGGAAGAGGAGCGACTGCAGGCACTTTCGCTTCCAGCTCTGCCATTAAAGCCAGAGCCTAAATTATTGATCCCTTGCCCTGATCAGCATAACAGTCACGTCCCCAGAATCGAGATCTAACAACACTGCGGTCCCTGTGCTGCAGCCACTGAAATAATTAGGAGAAATTCTCATTAAAGGAGAGTGAAAGGTTCAGAGATGGAGGCAGAGGAAGGGGTCTGGGCGGGTTTTTAATGTGTTCCAACAGGGTCGAGGGACTGAGCCGATCAAACCTCGGCGCGGGGCCGGGGCGGGGGGGAGCGCTGGTGTCAGTTTATCAAAATGAAAAGTACAAACAGCATCCCCACCAGTGTATGTGCAAGCGCGTGTGCGCGTCTATGCACACGCATAACCGGGCAGAGAGCTCCCGCGTCTCTGCCTGAATGCAGCCATACAGCGCGGGGAAGAGGAGAGGGGAGCAAAGATAAAGAAAATTAATAATGGAAAATCCATCCTGTGGCCCTTTGAGCCTAATTTACTCGTCCTTTAGAACTGCAAGGGGGTGGGATGGGGTGGGGTGGGGGGGAGGAAACACAAAGCAGATGTGCTGAGATCCCACTGCAACTGGGAACTCAGGCCTCTCGGATTGCAGGAGCATGTCGGGAAGCAAGCGCAGGGGCGGGCCGGCAACACCCACACGTGGGCCAGGATCTCCCACGGGCACAGGGCGGCCCTCGGGTGCATGGCCCCGATCCACGGCGCTGCACACACCCGAGGGGTGCAGAGGGACCAGGGGGCAGGAGAGGAAAACAAGCGAAGCGTGGGAGGAGTAAGATGGGGCTACATCCGCCCGCACCCTTCGGGTACCTCCCCACACTCCAAATTCCCTCGCTGTTTAATGTCAATATATTCCAACGGGAAAGAGAACTCCTCGCACGGCCGGCCGGGACAGTCAGGGCAACCGTCCTCGCCAAGCGCGGCTCTTCGCACTCTCCGCACCCGGGCCAGCCCCTCTCCCTGCGCCGGACAGGGGGCAAGAGCCGCAGGTGCCCGTCCGGCCTGCTGGGCGGGGGGGGGGGCAAGGGCAATCCGCACGCTCGGCCGGCTGTGCCAAGGCAGCTGCGCTGGGCCGGGCGTGTGTGCATGCACGTCTCACTTCACTGTCCCTACTGCGGTTCAGGTCAAGGACGGTGCGCTCAAGGAGGGGAGGGATAAGGCTTCCCGCCCCCCCACCACATCCAAGGCTGGCAGGGGGTTGAGCAGAGCAAAGAAGCCTCTGCTGGCTCCAGCGGGTAACTCTTCGCTTTCTCTTCCCCAGGGGTGGGGGACAGGGAGGCCATCCAGTCCATCCTTCCCAAGCGCACGGGAGCAGAGCCAGGCGGCGAACCTGAAGTGGCGGCGACCGGACCTCTGGCAGCCAGCTAGCCTGCCGGGAAAGCGCGCCAACCCCCTGGGAGGCCCGTGCCTCCCACTTGCGCTTCTGCACAGTCACGGAGGAAGGAAGGAAGGAAGGAAGGAAGGAAGGAAGGAAGGAAGGAAGGAAGGAAGGAAGGAAGGAAGGAAAGGAAGGAAGGGCGGGTGGGCTCTGGGAAGGAGTCCTCGGAGGGCGTCCTCGCTCCTTCCCGCTGGCCCGGAGGCGAGATGCAACCGGCCGCCCAGGCACCTTTCGGCACTGCAGCCTCTCTCTCCTCGCCCTCAAACCGCTCGGCTCGGAGGGCTACGGGCACCCCTGCCGGATCGCGCTCTCTGCTGTGTCAGGCCAGCCTTTCCCAGCCGACGCTCAGAAATGCGGGAAGATCCAAAGAGCCCCTGGCCGGGGGAGGGTATTCCATTAGCACAACGATTGCTTTATTGTAGCATTTTTACTCAATCCAGTATGGCATTTATTAATTGTATGGTTGAAATTTCATCGTGCGTGTTCTACGTTAATTTTGGCATTTTTGATAAACCACCCAAAACACGTCCAAGTGCCCTGCAGGCGCTGGTTTTGTGTCTGACTGGAGCGGAGGGAGCGTCTGGCCCCAGCGAAGCGCCAGGAGCAGCAGGGAGCGCGGAGGCCGAGGGCCTGGCCAGCCCTGTGCTGCTCCGGGGTCAGAGCTTGGGGAAGCCGACGTGTGCGGGGCAAGCCATTTACCTGGGCATAACTCTCCCGCCGATCAGTGGCGACAGCCATGCGAGCACATGCAGTTCAAGACTCTCTCGGCGACCTCAACTGACCTAGCGCAAGCTGAAGGCAGAAGCAGAGTCGGAAGGGCAGCCCCGAGACGGACCTCTTCCGTAAGGGAAGCCGCAGCCCCGTGCCCGTGGACGGGCACGTTGGAGGGTCTCGCTCGCAGGTCCCCTCACTCGGAGAAGACCTGACAGACAGAACAGCAAAGGCATTCATTCCCCAGTGGGCACATCGAACAGAGGACTTCTTGAAAAAGGGCCACAGTGAGTTCCTGAGGACATCGCCATTTTAAAAAATGCAGATAGATGGGTGGACTTGAGAACTGCTCTGCTCACGTGGGGGCAACCTTGGACAACCCACAGCGCTCCGTTCATACGTGCGCTTTAGGTTACCACTGTGTGGACGAACGGCTGCCGCACCTCGCCAGAACAAGCCCAGAAACGGCAGCCTGTTTAAAATTATGCACGGTGCGGAGCCATTTTATTTATTTTCCTCCCTCTTCCAAACCCTTGAACCCAGGGTCAGCCCATGAAGCTGACTGACGGGAGCCCAGAGCGAAGGGGGTCTCTTCTTCACACCGAGCACAGTCAAGCTGTTGCGTTCCCTGCCAGGACCTGGGTGGCTTGACAAGGGGATTGGGCAGACTCATGGGGGAGGAGGCTCTTGGGGCCACTAGGCCTGCTGGTCGCCTGCTCCCTCCTCAACCAGAGGCGGCCTGCCTGCGTACCGGACTTGCTGAGGTCTTGCACCCCTCCTGCCTGAGGGATCCGTGGGGCGGCCTGTTTGCCACCGTGTGCTTGGAGTGCTGGACAAGACGTGCAATGGCCCTGATCCAGCAGGGCTTCTCGCAAGTTTACATGCCCACATACAGGAAAGCCTCAACTGTCAACGACGCACATTTTCCCCCTAAATTTTGACAGGGTGACTCTTAGTTACTCTGCTGGGAATCCTGCAAATCGCCCAGAGCATTTGAGCAGTGGGTGGCAAAGAAAGGAAAGAGACATACGGACGGATGGACGGACGGACGGACGGACACGTTGCGTGGCCATCCCACCCCCTCAGAAGCTCCACACCATTAACTGTCCTGGGCTGGCTGGCGCCGCAGGGAAAAAACGTGCGGGATGCCACCAGCTGAGAGCAGAGAGAACGGAGACCGCTCCCACCAGTGGCCCTGTTGCGCCTTCGCGAGAGGTGCTCTTGCTCCCCCGCTGGCCAGGGCAGCGGAGGTGCTCAGCCCACGCGGCTTTGCGTGACCCCCCGCCTTCCCCACAACCGCCTGATGGACGCTCCCCACCGAGCTCGGCGACTTGGAGCAGCGCCCGCTCCGTGTGCCCACGCAACCAGGGTCCCCAGAGCAGCTTCTCAGGCCAAACCGGGGCTCCGACACACACCGGATTCTTCCAGAAGCACCAAGCCAGGCAGCGGCAGCTGCCATCCGGAAAACCCCGTGCTGGATCGCAACAGCAACCGTTTCCCAGGCTTTGCAGCTCTACCTCTCTTCTGCTCCTGCCCTGGACTTGGAGCAGCGCTCCTCCTCACTGCCCCTTCCACTGGAAATACGTCTGGTTGGGTAAAATGGGATTTGTGTGCCAACAACAGATGGCAAAAGGAGAAGGGGACAGAGGATGAGGCGGCTGGATGGGGTCCCTGAAGCAGTCGGTGTGAGCCTAAGTGGACTCCGGGAGATGGTGGAGGACAGGAGGGCCTGGAGGAGTGTTGCCCATGGGGTCGCGACGGGTCGGACACGACTTCACGACTAACAACAACAACAACATTAATTTTTATTTGGCGTGTCTGGAACCTTGTTCCTGATGTCCTGCTCTCCTGTCATTTCGCTATGGTCGTTCACAAATGTGAACATCTGAAAGACTGCTTTGCCACACAGAGACACACGTGTTAAGAGACGGGCATTAACATAAGAATAAAGCAGTCTCATCAGACAGGCCAAGAAAGAAGAGGAACCTGGAAAAAAGGAACTCAGAACTAGCTGGCTTATTTTTCCTGAGCTTGTCAAGGTCCGCGCTCCTGCAAAGCCCCGGAGCCGACTGGGACGGCAGCCGCCCGGGAAGCTGGGCTTGCGATGGGAAGGAAAGACCATGCTGGGGACAGGCAGGAAGGGTGAGCTGGACAGTGGCGGTGCAGGTGGGCAGCATTAAGATGTGCAAAAGGAAAACAGGAGCGGGGCTGTGATGGGAAAGCCTTTCCACACAAGGCATTTCTTGTGCGCTCTCCATTTCCGACTGACGGTTGTTTGCAGGTGCTCCAGTTTAGGTTCTGTGCCTAATCAGCACTTTGGGCTAGTTTTCAAGAACGGGGGAAATGCCACATTTAATTGCGAAAACGGAAGAATGCGTGTTTCCCTCCTCTGGATGTGCGCCATTCCACTATGGCACAGTGCCACCTAGAGGTCACAGCATGGAAAATCCACCAAGAGGTTATGCAATGGATCTCACCTCTGCACTGAAACCAAAAGCAGATACAGTGGATTAAGAGCCAATTAACAGCCTCCCGAGAAAAAGCTCGAGGTTTCTACTGCAAACTCACTGGGCCATTTCTCCCAGAGCTAGGGAGAAACTGGCTGCATTTGTATGAAATGCATTCCCAGAATGGCCCCGCAGCTGTTAAGAAGCTGCGTCTCTTCACTGAGTCTCCTTACAACCTCTGACCATTCCACTCATGGAGGGTTCATGTGGAGCTGGAAGAGGGGCCCCACAGGGCCCCCAAAGCCACGTGCCAGGACAACCCATCCATGGTCCCCAGTAGGAACGTGGGGCTGTTCACCTCAAATCCCAGGCAGAGGAGATCCACTAGTGGGAATCCACTAGCGCCTGTGGCACAAATATCCAGCCAACCGCACTTCATCCTAGGGCAGGGAGCAGCGGGGAAGGCAGGTGCACCCAACGGCCGGAGACCCTGCTCCATCCTCCCCTCTCCTGCAAGTTGAGAGCCCCAGGAAGCTTTTATCAGGGCCGTGGTGAGTGTCTTGCACTTGGACAAAAACGATGAGATGAATTTCCCCTTAAAAAGATAAAGCATAACCGCCCAACGCCCTGGAATGACCTATGCGTGGGCTTCCTCCAGTAGCGCTCGCCACTGCTCACTCGATGCTGCGTCAAGCGCGGGCTGGCTGCATTACCGCTGGAGCCTGCTTTGTTTCCCCCGGGGATATGGCGACCCTCCCCCAGGGAGCATGCGCCTCCGCCAAGCCATGCCTTTTCCACCGGACTTCTGGGGATCCCCGCGTTCCGGCCATCCCTTGTCCCTCCTTCCGCTTCCGCCGTCCTGGCTGAGGACCGCTCCCACACACTCGGCCACTTGAACTGCCTGTGCTTATCGCTCCACAGTGGCCACATTCCAGTCTGAGCGCTCGGCCAGAGATGGCGGCAGAAACGCTTCCCAACAAGATCCGGAAACTGGGCCCTTTGATTTCACGGACTGGCTTCTGCAGGGCGTGTGCCTGTCCACTCCGGATGCCCGAGGAACAAGGGGGGAACGGAAGCGGGCGTGAAAATGGGCAGCCCCTGATTCCGAGGGAGGGACCACGGATGCCACAGCCAGCAACAGACTGAAACACCAGGGACTGACGCGTGCCTCAGCGCCAGGGATAAGCCACAGGCCCCAGGCTGCCGTGGGCCTCGTTCTGAACAAACGCGCACACGCTCGGGCTGCTCAAACAGCGGCTCGCTTGCCGGGTGTGAGCAGTGAGCAAAATCGTTATAATTATCACTTGACAATGCAAATACGAGAAATGGCCAGCGTCAGCCATGGTGCGGTCAGTCGACAGAGAAGAGAGAGGGATGCTGTGCATTTCGCATGCAGTTCCACCAGAATGATCTCAGGACAGCTTACTCAGGCCCCATCTGGAATCCTGTGCCCAGTTCTGGGCACCAGGATTTAAGAAAGATGCAGGTAAATTAGAAAGGGTCCAGAGCAGGGACGCTGGGGATTACATGAGTGGAGCTGGAAGTCAGACTAGATGGCCCCTAGGAGGCCCCTTCTGACTCACTTATGGTCTGTGTTTCTATGAGGGCAACAGAAAGGATGCAGGGTTTGGAAACGCTGCCCTGTGAGAGAGACGGAGAGAACTGGGCATGTTCAGGCTTGAGAAGAGAAGGCTGAGGGGGGACATGAGATCCCTCTATAACATGGGTCCTCAAACTACGGCCCGTGAGCCGAATCCGGCCCGCCATGCCCATTTATCCGGCCCGCCTCCGAGGTTTTGCGTGCATGCACGGGCCAGCAGCTTGCTCACACGGAGATCATTTTGGACTCGCTCGGAGAAAGCCATCTCTGCACACACCCACTGCTGCCTCGCCGCGCATGTGCCCCCCAGGCCCCCCTCACTGGCCCATGCCCACCGCCGGCACCTTTCAGCTGGCCCCCTGTTGAAAAAGTCTCAGGACCCCCGCTACATAAGGACCTCAAAGACTGTCAAAGAGGAAGGCCAGGTCTCTCCTCGCTGCTGCCGGAGTGCAGGACACGGAATAATCAGCTCAAGCTGCGGCAGCCCGGATTCAGGCTGGGCATCAGGAAAGGCTTCCTCACTGTTGCCCGGAGAGGTGGGGGACTCCCCGACCCTGGAGACAGGCAAGGCCCAACGGGGCGGCCCTCTGGGTGGGAGGGTGTCATTCGGTGGCCGGCAGCAGCAGGGGGCGGCCCCCGAGGGCCTTCTTGGCCCCTTCCGACTCTTCTTTGAGTCTACGAACAGCAACTGCTAGGAATTGCCTAGGCTTTGCCTGGTTAAAATTTTTCAAGTCCAAAGTGCAGCTCACGTGGTGCCACTTCGGAGACGCTCCCGAGGGGCCCCCCGTGCCCCCCCGAATGACCCCTTTCAAAAGTAGGCGAATCTGCAGCACGCATCCAGGCGGACAGTGCTGAGCACCCGCAGTGGTGCTGGTTTGGGGGCACCGCAGCCATTCCCTCCTCCTCCACAGTCAGTGCAAAACTCGGGCCAGGTGCGTCCGACTTCCCTCCTTCTCCGAGCTGAGCTGGTGCGGAGGGAGACGAAGCGGTCCGGCTGCCATCCGCGGGGCCACTCCACGGGGCTGGCGCCTCTGGGCCGCCATGGTGCCACAGAACGGGCCGTGCGTGCGCTGTGGCCGAGCACGGCGCCAGCTCTCTGGCAAGGTCGGGGGACGACCGCGCGGACCACGATCCGGTGCCCGGACCCGGAGCGGCACGCCCGGGGTGCGCACTGTCCCAGCCTGAGTGGCGGCTGGGCAGGGCCCGAGGGGGCGGCAGAGCCCGCCCCACAGAGCGCCGGCACGCGCATCCTCGCCCCGCGTGGCCTCGGCCGTGCCAGGCCGGTCGCGTGTGCCAGCGTGGCAGCAGCCAAGGCCCTCAGCTTGTTAGACTGAAAGAATGTGCCGTTTTAATTAATGATATGTAAATATCCTTGAATGGGCCACATTTGCATATTAAGAGAGATTTGCGGAATCTGCGGAGTAATATATTTTAATTAAGGATTAATTAAAAATAATGGGAATTTCATTTTGCCTGGCAGAATCCGTTTAGATCTGAGTACACGTCTGCTCGGGAGCCTGGTCCGACCGCTCGGCATCCGCGTCCTGCAGCTCAGGCCGCCCTGCCCGCTTATCCTCTGCCCCCCCCAGGTCTCGAACAGCAGTGTGGTGGGGGGGCAGCCGCCGAGGCGCCCCCGCACACCTCCTCAGTGCGAGTTTCGGGCTGCTTTTGGTGGGGATTTTATCGTAAAGGAAGTAAATGGCTCTGAGACACGGAACACTAGTTGTGTTGGCAATTATGTTAATGGGATGCTATTAGGCTATGATTCCATATGAGCAATTGGGGAGAAGAAATGGCTTACCGAGAGCGGGATGCAGCAGACGTCTGTCTTACTGATACGGCTCCAGTGGAGCTTTCTACACAATTACACTCGGCCACTTTCCATGGGGGGGAGACGGGGGCCCGAGTGGCAGCCCTGCTCCAGCTCCACGGCGGACCACGGTGGCAGGGGGAGCTGGCCGGCGGGGGCCCGGCCAGGAAGCCGGCGCCTCCCTCCCCAGAGGCAGCCTGACTCCGAACCGCAGAGCGGAGACAGGGGACTGGGGTTCCTCGGAGTGGAAAGCACTCTTTCCATGCTCAGAGACATTTCACAGGGTATTAGCGTTCTGAGCCCAGTCTCGGCTCAACTTGCCTGATGGGTTTCTGTGAGGTGTTTCAGAAATAGTCCACTCTCCTGAACTTATGACAACAAAGGCCCCGTCCTTGGCCCTGATAAATTACCATAAAATGTCACATTAATTCTATATCAAGACTCCGCTCGATCTACCCAGTAGGAGAGCAATGCAATACCACAAAATATCGCCCCAAACCAATCACAGGGTATGTCAGAATGCAGCCGAGACCCCCCCAATCCAGAGGCGGATAAACACAATTGTCATCCACGGACATCTGCCGGAGCCAGAGGCCAAAAGAAGGGGGCGGAGGATGCCGGCACGGGCACCTGGGGAAGCTCCGCCAAAAAGCCCCGTCTCGTGCGGCCAACCCGGCAGGTGCATGGGCCTCACCCCCAAGCAGGAGCGAGGCGGGGCAGGCCCGGTGGGTGCAAGCCGCCCATCAAGGGGCACGGCCCCAATCCGTGCAGGATGCCCAACCATCAAGCAGCAGTTCCAACTGGCCTCAGGGGTGCGTGGCCGGCAGGCGCGGTGCTGGCGTGGCCTCCACTGTCTGCGGGGCCTTCAAAAGCTCCCGGGCGGCCACGTGTCCCGCAGACGCATGAGCCATCCTCCAAGCAGCTCCACGTAGCGCAGGTTCCCACGATCACTGGGGGGGGGGATGCTGTGGGGGGCCACCCCGCAACCACCAGACCCTCCCAAGTTTAGTTTTCCAGAATTTTGCTTTTTGAAATCAACGCTGGGAGAAGATTTTCACTGCTTGAAAATGGGCTTTTGGAGCAAAATGTTTTAGCAAGTTGGAAGATTTGTAGCTCCAAAGTTCCCAACCAGTCAGATAGAAGATGTGAGTAGACACTGGATCCAGACTCTTCTAGTTCTAGTCCCAGAGTTTCAAGGCTCTGGCCAGAAATAACAGGTGCCATTCCAGTGAAGTGGGTCAAGTCCACTCGAATGAGCTCGGAGACAAAAGTAGCCGAGGGGATTTTTCCCATAAACATTTTAGCTCTCTGCGTTAGGAGAGGAATTTTAAGAATTCTAGGAATGGGCAGGATTTTTGCTTTGTTCCACATTGAAAAATGTCCCAGCAATCCTGCGTGCGAATGGCAATCCGTGTTCATGGAACAAGTGGGTACATCCCCAAATTTGCCATCACAGTCACAACTTGTGCACACTCACAAATGCACAGCTTTAAAAATGCACAACTCTTAAGCTTTAAAAATGTGCCACTAGTTTTAAGCAATCAAAGCATTTTCATGCTTCAATCAAAGGCAAAACAATGTGCGCTTTTGAAAAATGTGTGCCTCTTTTGTTCAACCCAACCACCAGCCAAAAACCCTGACGACGCCAGGACACAAATGAGAATGCGCGAGAGCTGAGCAGCGCTTTGAAGCCATGTGGGGAGAGTTCTGGTGAGTTCCAGCTCCCGCAGGGGCGAGCCACCTTGGCTCCAGGTGTGTTGGGAAGAGACGGGATCGCCTCTGCGCATCCACGCCGCTGGCAAGTCTCAGACATCCGTCATTTATTAAGGAAGGGCACGGCGCGATGTGGAGGTGGGTGCTGCGCCTCAAGCGAACAGCCCGAGGGTTGGCCGCCTTAGGCGAGGTCCAGGCAGAACACGGGCCCGCTCCACGCTGGCACTACACGAGCCCACCATCGCTCGTCAGCAGCACGGCACACAAGTCTGCCTTTCCCCGGCCCTTTTGGGCCGTATGTGTGCCTGCTGCCCCCAGCAAAGTATTACTGACACGCCACCGCACGGAAATCCCCTGGGTGTCTCAGGCGTACTGTGCGTACCAGGAAGCACAACCGTGAGCACATGTCCACACGCACAGTGCCAAGGCCCTCCCCTCCATGTCTTGCTCGGAGCTGACGGGGAAGGGCACGGCCCCACCTGCGCGAGCACCGTGCACAGTCCCAGCCCAGCGGTGCCCCCTCGGCCTCAGCTGCTTGCCTCGAAGTGCGGGCGCACCTGCGCGGAGGCGGGGAGGGGCTGTGGCAGAATTCGTTGCGTGGGCCAGAAGGGCGCTCAAGAGGAGCCGGAGCAGCCCACCCCCATCAAAGGCGGAGGCGACAAAGACCCGGGGCTGCGGGGGAGCCTGTGAGGCCAAGTGCGGGACGCTGGCATGGCTCTTTAGCACGTGGCATGCCTCCAGGTCCCGCGACCTACATTTAGCCAAGAGGCTGAAGAAAAAGGGGGAAACCCACCCATGGATTTCCTGGGGGCTTTTGGATGTTTTACCATCCAATTAATCTGGTAATTAGCTCACGGCTATCAACAGGTGATACTACAGGGGGCCTCTTGCAAATGATGAGCTGTGCCCAGGAACCCCCCTGTCCACACGCCCTCTGCCATGTGGCATTCAGCCACCGCAGCCGGTCGGGCTGCACAGGGTGGTGTCCCGGGGGTTCCTGGCCCCAGCGAGAGCCCCAGAGCTGCACAAGCGGCAGGCAACCCGAGGCCCAGCTGATACCTGCGCAACGGCACGCAAAGACGTTTGGTGCACAGCTTGCGGCAGTCTTAAAACCGGGCTTGCGCCTCCCGAGCAGCTGGTTCAGTGATGACCCGGCCGAAACAGCTAACAAAATGTCAGCAGCCATCGCAAGTTCGTCCCGGACCGTTTTGTTCTGTGCCCGGCTTCCTTTCTGTTCGGGGAACAGCGACTGGTTTTCTCCTGCTTCTGTGCCCAGGCTTCATTGATGTGGACACACGTGGCGCATGCCTTGCGTTCACTTTGGGGGCCTTCCCTCGTCACCGTTTACCGATTCACAGCACTGCATTATGGCCACATGAGGTCACAGTGGAAAAGGGAATCTTATAAGAACAGGACAGGTGGGAAAACCTGCACATCACTAAATCCGACCCTACAATGATTCCAGAGTGGTTTTCCTAAGGATCTAGTCTGATCAACACTTGTTTGCTTCGCAGAAAGCCCGCAAAAGCCTCACCTGAAATTATCAAAAGCTTGCCCAGAAACCTCACTTGGAATAATGATCTGCGGAAGCTCTGCTTGGAGCGAGCTTGAAGAGCTGGGGGGGGGGGGGGCTCTCTCTAAGGCCCGCTGAGGTTTGCAGGCACATCCGTACTGCAGAACCACCGAGGAACCGAATGGCAATAAAGCCGATTGCTTGTATCGACCGACGGGTTCGGCACTGCGCTGAACGTTCTCAACCCGGAGCATCGCTGAGCTTATGACAAAAGAGCAAGAGGTACAGAAAAGGAAAATAAATGGCACCTTCCAGCCGAGAGATCTGTGGAACAGACTCTCAAGGCCGAGATCAGGAAAGCGAGGGAAGGAGAGGGCGCCCCACCTCTGGAGAGAAAGGCGAGAGGAAGAACTGGGGAGGGGGGTTCAACCCCACCGTGCCTTGAGCCACGGTTCTTTCTCAGCAGCACCTCAGCCGGTTTCTTCGCAGAGCTGCTGAAGCGCTTTATACATTAGCTGATCAAGCTGGGAAGATGCAGACGCCCAATAATATTAGGTGATCTCCAACTCTGCTTAAGCAATTCCTCCTGAAGGAACTGGTTTCGCTACCCTGCCAGACCTCTGAGGCTTCCTCTTTTCTTCTGGCACATTATAAATACAAGGCGATTTCTGTATCAATGCAAATAGATATGAGCCATCGTTGCCACCTGAGGCCCAGGTGGCCTCCGTGGCTTGGAGCACCTTCTACCAGTTTCAGACAGTGGCCCAGCGATGCCTCTATCTGGACAGGGACAGGTTGGCTTCAGTACTCAACACCCTAGTAGTCTCCAAAACTAGACTACTGTACTGCACTCTGCGTGGGGCTGCCCTTGACTGTTCGGAAGCTGTGCTTTGTGCAGGACACAGCAGCCGGACTGAAAACAGGAACCTGAAGGTGTGGCCACTCAACAACAATTCCCGTCTGCTTGTACTTGCGGCCTCTCTGCTTCCGAGCCCAATTCGGCGTGCTGCTTAGAAAGCCCAGTGTGGCTCAGGACCACAATACTCGAAAGAGCGCCTCTCCAAGCGCCATCTGCCTGGACACTCCAATCGACGCCACGTGGCTTCCTCTGGCCACCCTCTCCACAGAAGGCTTAGCTGGCGGCAACGAGGAGGCGACCTTCCTGGTGGTGGGCCCCCACTGATGGAAGCAACTCCCCCCCCCCCCGAGGCTGCCTGGTGCCAGGCAGCTCCGTCAGCCTGTCAGTGCCAGGTCAGGCCTGTTCTCTCTGCAAGCGCACTTCATCAGCCCCAACGTTACCCTGGATCATCCCATCAGCCGCCCAACGGGCCTTCTGCCTTCACCCGCCCCGGCCAATGTGCTTGCCTGAACTCAGCTCACCCCCTGCATGCATTCGAGGCCACAGAGCTCTCTTGCAACAAGCTCCCTATTGCTTTCCAGAAACACCGTTGCTCGGAAGGGCTCTCCGAGCACCCACAGACTAGCTCCTTGAACCCGGTCCAGTGTTTACTTCTAGCAACTCTCCTTCTGAGTATGTCGGGGCTCCATCTCAACAGGCATGGAGGCATAAATAAATGATGCGCTGTCCTTTGATTAGTTGGGCTGTGAAAGCTTTCATAGCACTTCCGAACATTCGAAGCACTAAGGACACATTAACTTGTAGTCCTGACAGCAGCCCACAAAGCAGGGCAGGACTACATTCCCCACATTGCTTGTGTGTGTGTGGGGGGGGGGGAGGCAGGAAGCAGCTGGCCAGTCCATGGCTGAGATGTCATCAAACCAGAATCATTCTTCCACAGCTTACAGGCCAGTCTTTCAGCCACACTCCACTTGCTCAGCTCCGACTGTGCAGGTGGCCTGTGGGGTCCACAGAGCAGGTTTCTCGCATGGGACCCACCCGTCCACAACTTCATCCGGACCAGGGCAGGACCTGGCTGGGCGGCCAGCAACAGGAGGACATTGCTGAGCTGGTCAACAAGGGAGGCTTCCGTAACAGGCCGTTCCGCCCTCCGATCTCACACCCTTAACCTCCCGGAGGTTGAGAGCGGGCCAGCGGGGAGGCAGCACATCTGCTCGGCCGCAGAGGGGCAGCGAGTTGGCCGCAACGCAGCCTCCTGCCCCCAGGCGTTAATTAGCAGCTCGGTTTCAGCAACCAGAATCGCACGGCTTCATCTGCTGTTCAGAAGACGCCGCCTCGTGCTCCCAGGAGACCCTGTCCTGGACTCCCCGGTCTTTTGTCTTTGTCACCAGATAGGCACTCCTGGTCAGGATGCGTGAAAGAGTCGTTGAGGTGCTCCTGCCAGAGTTCGCTCTCTGTCACATTCTGCTGGAAGAAACCAGTCACGGGTCACCTCAAAATAACTTGCATGCCACAGACGTGCTTGGCCCAGGCAGGGCTGGCATGTGGGGGACGCAGGGACGGGCAGGCCGCCGAAGGCCGGGCAAATTCCCAAAGACCACACTGCACCCAGAATTCAGCAGGCAGAGGCCGCCAGGCACGCTGGCCCCTTAGCTCCTGAGGCATTCTGCCAGTCTTCGCTGGGGAATTTGTCCGGCTGTTGGCTAGACACTTCGCACGTCACCTCCTGAGAAGGGAAGCTGTGCCCACCTCGATGATATGGCCAGTATCAACACCCCGCATCGCAACAGCCTTCCTCCGGGCGCCGTGACCACAAGAGTCGCTGCTGGTGGTGCCTGGGACCATCCACTGAACGTGCTTGATTTTTCTCAGCCTCTGGCAGAAGCGAAAGGCCATTGCTATGGGCAGAGAATATCTCAGCCGCATCTCCAACCATCTACTGAGACTTAGAATCCACTTGGCTGGGAATGGCATTGAAGAAGAAAATGGATAACAGCGGAAATAAATGGGCTCACACTTAGGCTCTCTGGGCAGCCCGAAGCACGTCATCAGCGTCGTCCAAGTGCTTCCGAGCCTCCAGCCGATGGAGGGGAGGGGAGGTGAGGCCTGTTCTGCCCGGCTTGACTGCAACGGCCCTGCCGATCTGCTGCTTCTTTGTGGACCTTCCTATGCTGCGGCCCTGTATAATTCACGGGTGTTTTGCCCTGCTGCCCTCTTTTCCGTCTTCTTCCCCTTATCAGCCTTTGCTGTTGGTCGACTTGAAATTAGCCGGCAGACCTTTGAGCAAAACAACAGATGAAATTAATTCATTTACTGTTAGTTTTCATCTTCTATTTAAAACGGAGATAGAACAAAACCTCAATAAAACTGGTGTTCAGGGGCTCCTGAAAGCAGCGGGCGGTTTATCTTCATTTCCTATTAGCAGTTAGCCGGGCAGAGTCTAAACGGCTTCAAAGACAGGATCCAGGAAAAGGCCCATCAGTGCTGTGTAAGATCCAGGTCTAAAAGATGTATTGACATTGATTTCATTTGAGCCCTGTCAGCTTCGGTTGCCCGCGGCTCTTGCAGCGCTGAAGGAAAAGGCGCAGCAGCTCCACCCTGAAAAGCAAACCGCCGGCTGGCTTTCGACACCAACAGGAAGGAAAATAGATCTCCAGCTTGAGGTTCCGAGTGCTGGTCCTCCGGTCTGGCGCATGACATTATCTGGGCCGTCTGGAGAGCTCTTTAAACCAGAGGCTTCGGCTTCCTTGCTCAGCGGGGCGTAGAAAAGAGACACCACGACGAAGATATTTTCTTTCTAGCCCACTGATGACCCTGATAATGTAACGAGATGTCCTGCCTCCTTTTCCTTCTCACGGAAGGATGGTCTGTGAAACAGGCCCTGCCAGGACCGCCGCTTGCCTCCCCAACTTGCCCTCGTTGCGGAGAAGGCAGGGCTGGCAGCAGAAGCCACCCGAGGTGTGCAAGGGAGGAAAGAAAAGCGATCTGTGAGAAAGGGCACGGCCTGAGCCAATGCTTGGACCGCCTACTTCCAATCTGTGTCATTTCTGCCTACGATTCTGCATCGATCTAAAATTTTAAAAAAGCTTGCAATACCTGCTCTAATGTACTGAGATGCGCTCTCTCACCCACAAAGGGCATACCTCGAAGCAAGGTCAGGCAGGATCAAACCCCTCCTGATCAACAGATATCCCTCTTCTCGGTGCAGGCTGCCCGAAGCGGCGCCAACTGGGCGAAGCTGGAGGGGCCCGGTGCCACCCCAGCGCCTCGGGCCCTTTGCACCCCACGCCATACGTCATAACGGTGTGCCATGTTGCCGGAGAGGCAATGAACTTGCTCCCAAAATCGAAATCTGAGAAGAAGCCGATGCTTTTCTAGATTAGTTACGGAACCTCTTCTGTGTACTTCATACCGGCGACTGATATCCAAGGATGGCTGATTTCGGTATTCCATGCCCAAAGCTGGCATTTTGCAATGTGTGATCTCATGCGGCACTTGGTGGCGCTGACACCGCAGCGGCTTTCTGGGCTCCCAGCACCAGAGCACCCTTCACCCCACCCTCTGGGAAAGGTCCCCACAGGCAGGGCAGAATCGCTGGGGACACGTCCTGCCATCTGGGGTGCGATGGTCATCGGCATTTGACTCATATCTGGAAACTGCCAAACTCAATGCAACTGAGAGAACACCCACCAAAAGATTCAATTCGAGAGATACAAATTCCACAACGAGAATACAACTCTGCATTCTGAATTGCCAATTCAATTTCCAATTCAAAATTAAAAAGACATAACTTCGAAATTGTTGTATTTCAAATATTCGCAAATATAAACTTCAAATTGGGATTTTGGTCATTTCTGAAGTACTGTCCTACCCATTTTTTAAAAACATGAATAGAGAAACATACCAAGATTTGGTGTAGCAGAACGGGCCAAATGTAATAATTTTGACCACACTTTATATCCAGAAGTCTCAGCGGAGGAAGTTTCTGATAACTTTTAACTTCTGGACTGCAAATCTTGGGCAATGCAAGAAAATTCTGTGCGGCTGAAACCACAGGGCGTGTCAGCCCCAGGCAAATGTCGGCAAGAGATCTACCAGTGATATAAAAGAATAGTTAAATCAAGAAGGATTCCCTGGAGAAGAGCCTAATGCTGGGAACAATAGATGGCAGAGGATGAGGTGGCTGGATGGAGTCACAGAGGTGGTTGGTGTGAGCTTGAATGGACTCCGGGGAATGGTGGAGGACAGGAGGGCCTGGAGAAATGTTGTCCATGGGGTCGCGATGGGTCGGACACGACTTCGCGACTAACAACAACAACAACTGAGAATTGGGAGCCAAAAACATTATTTATTGGAGCCAACATTTAGGACACACACACGTGTCCAAACAAACCATGGTCTAGTCAAATAGAATCTATCAATTTTGATAAAATGGGGGGCGATAATTTGTTGGTGCTACTGGCTTGCGTATCCACCTGTCACTTTTGATCTGCGGCCTCCACCGCATAGCGTTCACAAATAATTAACTTTTACGAACCGCAAAGATCAAAAAAGGGCTCCCTGACAAATCTCCCACCGGGGGAAAGGAGGGAGCGGCATTCTGAGCAGGCTGCCCCCCGCGAGGACGGGCGCACTCAGACCTGCGGCACGCATGGCAAGGCCTGGCTCCCCGGATGCCCCGTTCACAGCCACCACTGACGCGTCCGCATCCTGGAGGGTGTGGAGAGGAGCAGTTTTCGTCCCCATGCACAACGAGACACCGCCACACCTGGGGGCGATTCAGTCGAGCTGCACAGCGCAAGTCCGCGTCGCGCGCCTGATGTTCCTCTTCGGGCTTGCCCCTGCAACGTCACACCTTCTGCATTTGTTGCATAAATGCCAGGGTTGGGATTTTTAAAACACATTGGAAGTCACCGCAACTCAATTTCAAGAACTCCCAATTTTTTGGACAATCTTATGGGATAGGCTAGTCCATCGGAAGGAGGGCCGGGGAAGCCACAGCAGAGCAGCGCCTGTATTGCCCCCCCCCCGCCTGCCCCACAGTCCTGCGCAGGTTTCCGAGTTCTCCGGAGCTTTCCATCCAGCTGGACGGTGAGCAGCCTATTGCCAGGAGGCTGCAGCCCACAGGGTGCGGCCGGCAGGGGGTCCTCCCAGCCCTCAGAGGGAGCAGGTGGGAACCCGCAGGGCCCCGTGAGAGTTTGAAATCCTGCAATTACTACCAACATGTTTTAAAAATCGCAACTCTGGAATTTATACAGCCAATGCAAAGAGCGCGAAGCTGCAGGGGCCAGCCGGAGACGAGGGAGCTGCACGAGAGCAGAGCTTCCTCTTTCTGGGAACCTTTTTCCTGCAACCATGCCAGAATGTGAGCAGGCGACAAGCTGCTAGCGCAAGGGAAGCAAAGACTTTGGGGTGCTCCTCCCCGTGGCCCTCGCTGTCGGGGGGCTTGGCTGCGGCGCCTGCTGGCCACCTGCTTCTGCCTCTGTGCCTCTGCCTCCCATCGCCTCTCTCCACTTGGCGCATCAAGGCACACTTTCGAAAATTAAGCACGCCGTCTTCCACTGTCCCGGGGAGTTGCTTTCCAAAATGCCGCCGGAGTAGATGGGGATTAGCAGCAGCAGACTTTTGAGCGGGGAAAGAATGGGCCTTCGACCCAGCGCCCGCACCGAAAACCCTGCGGAAGCACCGCTGCTCCTGCATTCTGACCGCAGAGAGGGGGCAGTGGTTCAGCGGTGGGTAAGCCGGTGCGCTTATGGAGGCATTTCAGGATCGCGGGCCTTTGCCCTTGTGTATTCGGTGCGGCACACAAGTGTTTGCAGATGCCCAAAGGGTGAGAAACACACTGCATGATGCTGACGCGCAAGTTGCGTCATCCCTTGTAAGAACGCGGGTGCCCATCTTCTCAAAATGGCTCAGGGCTCGAGCCACAGAGTGCCACCAGGGGCCATCCGCTCGCCAGCAGAATGCTCCAAGTCGCCTTGTTCTGCATTCGCCGGCCTGCCTTGGCAGGTTCTGCCTCGGGAAAGCTGTGGTTGCCCGCACTTCCTGCCCCGCCGTCATTCCTAAGCGCCCACACACGCCTCTCCTCCATTCAGACATGAGGGCTGCAAACAAGGGATCTGGGGTCAGGCACTGCGGCACTAAAGCAACAGCCCGGTGGCCGGATGGGAGTCCGCATTCGTGTTGGCCGGCTGCCCTCTGTTGCTCTCGTTCCTGCATGAGCCAGAGCACCCTTCCCCGGCCGGTGACCAGACCCCAAATCCCCCTTGGCGGGGCTGATGGAAGCCGCAGCCTGAGGTGCCCAAAGGGCGCCAGCCTGGGGAAGCGAGGACGCCCCACGCGGCCATCTGCCGAGCCACGCGGGTCCGGGCCGCAGCGCACCCCAGGCCGCCCGCTCTCCACCCGTGTGGGTGCCACCGAGCCGACGGGGCAGGCATGCCTGCGGCGAGGGCCAGCGGTCGGCATCCGGGGAGCGCCTCTCCACCAGCGCGCCTGGTCTGATCCGCTCTGCCTCCGCTCCCCCGCGCATCCCACCCGCTTCCTCTTCCCTTTTCCAGGCTGGCTTTAATTTGACACCTTGAGCCTCGGTAACGAGGTGGGGAGCAAGAGCAGCCGCAGTGGATTTCATTAGGCTGGGATCGGCAGGCCCGCTCTCTCTCGGTGCGTTAATGACATCGGAGGGTAGGGAAACGAGACAGGCACCGCACGCGATGAAATAAACATGAGGCCTGTCAGCGCTGACAGCTGAGGCAGAGGGGACACCATCAGCCAGGTAGAGACCTTTCCCTCCCCCCCTCCCTCCCGCTCGCTGGCTCGGCACAATGCGCGCGACACCCCGGGGAAACGGGCGCGGGGGCAGGCAGAGGAAGGGAGGAAATGCAATTGAATTAAGCCGCATTTTCCCATACAAATTACATTGATCAGTTTAAATGTCAGCGGGAACCAAATCCACTCGCCTCCCTCAGAGGGGCGTCATTTGGGAGGGGAGCAGGGCTCCTTTACAAATAACCGCGCCGACCGGCCGGCTTTCCTGGCACAGCATCACCACCCCAGCCGAGGAGGAATGGACGCCGCTCGGGAAGGGGCAGCACACGCAGCAAGCGAGCCAGAGAGCCGGCGAGTGGCCACTTCCCCTCCCACCCGCCCAGCCCGCAGCAGCAAGGAAGGAAGGAAGGAAGGAAGGAAGGAAGGGAGGGAGGGAGGGAGGGAGGGAGCTGTGGTGGGGGAGAGGGAGGCTCTGACAGGAAAGGTGACGGCATGCTCCATTAGCCGGCCTGATGCCTCTTGGAGCAGAGCAACTGGAAGACGCCGGTGAGCAGAGCGGGTCCCTGCATGGAGGACATGGGTCACAAGAGCATGAAAGCGCGCCAAGGAGGAGCACAGCTCTCTCCAAGCGAGGAACGGCTGTGCAGGGCCGTGTCTGGCCCGGGGATCTGGGGGCGAGCCGCGGGGCAGCTCCCCGGGAAGCCTCTGCAGCGGGAGCCTGGGGGCAGCTCTCTCCGGCGCCTGGCCAGTGGTCCTTCGCACTCCGCCTGGCAATGGGCCCCGGGGCCTCCCCTACCGGGAAGCCCTTGCACACCACAGTGCCTGGCCTGGCCTTCCGCATGCAAGCGGCTGCTCCACCGCAGCACTGGCGCTGGGGAGAAGGCCCCGGCCACGCAACCCGCGGGGGCAGCTTCTCCCGTGCCCGCTAAGCGCCCAGTCCCTGCGGGCTCGCGGAGGCCGGGCGCCCGCACCACTCCCTCTGGCCACGGGCTTCCTCCACGTGTGCGCCCCTCTTCACACAACCAGGGCAGAGTCTCCTCACATGCAGTGCACATGTGACCGGATATCCCTTTCAAGGTGCCACCTGGCCAAGGGAGGGGAAGTCGGGGTGCTCCAGAAAGCTGGCCGTGCCTCTGGGCGCACGAGAGGCCGGGAAGGGGCCTGCGTGCACCGAGAACACACACCACACATTGATCGAGCAGCCCCTCCAGACGGGACTACAAAACAGACACTTTCTGCGATTAGAAACCCTAATGCCAGTCAGAAAAAAGGCAAGCCACAGTATGTATGTATGTATGTATGTATGTATGTATTTAAATATTTATATGCCGCCCCTTGCAGCAGCCTCGGGGCGGCTCACAACAAAGTAACGAGAAAGGCAGGAACCAACCACGCCTCCTTTCACCAGGAAGAGTGTTTACGCAAGCAGAGCACTTGCTCGGAGTGCCGGGATTCAGGAAGCGAAGGCGGCCCAGCGGCTTCCTGCAAGTCAGGCGGGATCACGACCGGAGTTGTGGAATGGCTGCCCCGCGTCAGCCGGCTTGCTCTGTCCCACCCGGGGGAGTTGGGAGAGCCGCTGCGCAGGGGACCGTGGCATCCGCGTCCGGAGACGGGAGTCGCCGTGGTCCACAGAGCCGGGGCGTTTACTGCGAATCCAAACGGAAGAGTGAATCCAGACGCGGGATGGCTTTCCCCGCCAAGGCCAGGCTGGGCAGCGCGGCTGGAGGGGCCGCTGTGGGCGGGGACGCCGGGAAAGGCTCTCCTGCCTGGCCTTCTGGCCAGGGGGGTCCCACCTGCCGGCCCTCCTGCAGGCCGGCTGCTCCCTGCGTCTGCGCAGGCTCCCCTGGCTGCCCTCCGTGTGCAGAGGGAGAGATCCACGGGCTGGGCAGAACCGGGGCTCTGCAGAAGCGCAGCTGCCTGGGAAAGGGGGAACCCCGGCGGGAAGCACAGGTTGCCCCAGCGAGGCACGGAAATGGCGCAGGAGAGATGCGCTCGCCGGAAGTGGCCCGCGAGGAGAATCACAGGCGCCCCGCAGGGTTCAAGGAGCACCACCAGTCAGCCGGCCGCGGGGGGGGGGGGCGTGACCCTGGCACGGAAGTGGCAGAGGAGGGGGGATCTCCTGCCTCTGTTGGCTGCTCTCATGCTGCTCCTCGCCTTCTCCTCCCTCCTCAGCAGAAATGAATAAAAGGAGCAGGAGGGAAAGACAGGCAGAGATAAAAGGTACAGAGAGACCCATCTTATTTTCTGGATAGATCACGTCTCAGTTCAAACCGAGAAGCTGTTTTTTAAAATGCTGGCAGGGAGGGAAACGAGAGCTCTCTGTATAAATCAGTGGACAAATCCAAGACTGTGAAGGACCCAGAACTGGCACGAGACCTGAGTGGCCCCCTCCCCACAGAGACAGAACGCAGCAAGAAAGAGAACGATCCGCGCTCTTTCTCACTCGGTTCTGATCTGAAGCAAGTCTGTGTTGGGGGCGCGGGAATATATACGTAAAAATACTGCAAATGCAGCTATAATTGTCCCGTTAGGAGGGGCTCTGGCAGAATCCCGAATGCTGCCAGTTTGGCTCTGCGTCACTTGCAACACCCCACTGTCGCCAGCTGAGGGGCTGCAGCACGCAGTCCGCCCCCCCCCCCTGCAGAACCACGCACCAATCCGCCCTGCAGCCCAGCGCCATGCCCCTGTGGGGGGGGGCTGTGCTGGGGGGGAGCAGCTGACGGCGGCCTTGGAATGCGGCCTGGCAGGACTATTGTGGCTCCGAGGGGCACAAGTGGTTCGCGTTCCCAGCAGAAGACCCCCCCAGCCCCCAGTGCCTGGGCGCCAGCAAAGGCCAATCCACTGGAAGCAAAAACGGAGCGCAGCCCTGTGGCACCACATGCCCCCTGGATCTGGGGAAAGTGGTTCTCACAAACTCAGGGCAGAGATTAGCAAGGCCCCCGTGACCCTAAGGGAAAGGGACTCCAGGATGGGTGGGAGCTTTTAACAAGGGAAATGTTGAAGGTATGAGTTCACACAATTCGAAATATAATAAAGATAGCAGTAGACAGAAGGAACCAATATGGCTGCGCACAAAAAATCGAGCTGAGCTACAAACAAAAAAGGCCAAGAACAGGAAGCGGAAGGGCAGTGACAAAAGGAAAGCCACGGGATGAAATTCCGCGGGGACACATGCCGAGTTCCGCAGCCAAGAAAAGGGAGCCAAGGGCATCGGCACAAGTTGGCAAGGACTCGTCTGGGCAGTACTGCAAATGGGGCCGCTCCTAGGATTGTCCAAGTTCACAGGTCAAATATTCATCAACCAAGTGACAGGGCTGTAAAGAAGCAAGTGCTGCATGAAGCTGTATGAACGGGAGCACAGCTTCCAGGTCACGTGAGGGGCTGGCTGCCCTCTCGCTGACACTCGCTGGGCCCCATCTGGAGTAGTTCAGGGAAGGTGCAGACAAGCCGGAAAGGGCCCGGGGGAGGGCAACAGGGAAGCCCCCGCGGGGGACTGGCGATACAGCCCTCTGAGGGGAGATCCCGGAATAAGAGCATAGAAGAGTTGGAGGGGGCCGTGAAGGCCATCCAGTCCAGCCCCCCGTTGTCGCAGGACACCACGCTGCAGCATCCCGCTCAGGTGGCTGCCCAGGCTCTAGATGGGAAGAGCGGGACAAGTTGCGCCTCTAGAAGAGCAGACTGCAGGAAGACGCGCTACACTCTCCAAAGGCTGTCACAGAGAGGAGCCAAGGCCTTCCTCAGTCGTCCCAGCGTGCAGGACACGGAATAACAGGCTCAAGTGCCAGGAAGCCGGATTCCGGCAGGACAACAGGCCCTCGGGTGATAGTTGGGGGGGGGCGGGTTGCAGAACGGCTCCACAAAGACAGCTTGTGCACCGCGGTCGGAGAGCCAAGCGCTTGCTGTCCCTGGGGGGTCCCAGAAAGAGGAGCACCCTGGCCGAGACCTGGCTGGCCAGCCAGAACCCAGAGCAGGGGGCTTCGCGGTGCCGCCTTCCACTGCAGGTCCCACGGCACACGCTCTCACAATGCTCCCGGTGCCGAGCGGAGCTCTGATGTCCACGCAGCCAAATCGGGGGCACCGAGAAGCACGAGGCGGGGTCAGCCTGGCAGGAAGGCCACATTTTGCAGAAGCGGCAAAAACCCGAGGAACAACCCCGAACACCTCGGTGTGTTCGAGGGCTGCAAAAGGCGCCAGAATGTGGGAACAGAATGGAAAACCCACCGGGAGGAACGGCTGAGTCGAACACCGAACTGCTGTCACGAGTCCTTGGACTTCAAACCAGGTGTGCAGCTTTAAATCGAGCCTCAGCCCAGAAACCATCTCCTGCTTTAAGTAACTCTCCATCAGCCTCAGTTATTCACAGGAGAACAGAAATAAGCGGGGTGCCGCATCACGCAGAGGGCCTGCCCGGAGGGGAGCGTGGTGCTTCGTGCCAATTCACGGGTCGATGAACTGCAGGGACGTGCCCCGTGCGCACCCTGCTGCTTCGCCCTCCGAGGCCCCGTTCGCAGGGTGTGGCCGCGACAGGCGAGCCCGGGGGCTCCAGGCTGCTCACGGGTCAGGCGACCCATCAGCCCCTGGCTTGCTCCTGGGCTGCCCTGTAAACAGCCCCGGTCCTGGGTGGGAAGTCATGCCAACAGCCCTTGCCTGTGGCACTGGCGGGGTACGACTGGAAGCATGAGACGGCTCGCGCAGTCTGCAGCCCCCCCGCTCAGTAACCAACCCAAGAATTCCCACCGGGTGCCAGCGTTGCGGTCAAACAGGCCCGAGGAAGACTGCACAGTGCTCTGCGAAACCGCAAGTGCTGCATCAGTGACGGAGGAGGCCCCGCCAGCCCTCTTCTGCAGCTTCCACCATCAGCATTTATGGCACGGTCGGAATGATCACACCCGTTCACTCCAAGCAGAGCAGCGCGGCCGAGGCTCGCACTCTATACCTTGCCCTTCGACAAGGAATTCAGGGCGGCCGATGTTAATAAAAACAAGACAGCTGTGCACGAAAAGAAGATACACCTGGCAGAATTTTTTAAAGCATGCTTTGTGGGTGGGGTAGAAAGCCTTTCCCTCCCTGTTGCACTGCCACCCCTGTGCCTTCCGCCCCGTGCGCTGCTTTCCCTGCCACCTACCGGCCCCCTTTCCCCTCCCCGCTTTGAGTAACGCACAGTGCCAGCGCAGGCACAGCTGTGCGAAGGAAACCTGCGAGTGCTCCATGCGCAAGACACAGAAGGCAGCACGGGCCAGTTACAAGGGGAGGTGGGGAGGAACCCACGGGCGGGAGGGGCTCCCAGGGCAGGATCCATCCCTCCTGCTCCACCAGCAGCAGCAGCAGCACCAGCGGGAGCACCCAACCGCCAGCGCCACGCCTGTGGCAGACACGGGCATGGCCCTTCCCACGTGCCTCCTGCACGCTGCGCTGGGGCTGCGATGCCGGGCGACGGCGCAGGAGGAGGCGCGCTGGTGGGTTCTGCTCCGTGATACGGAATTGAGCAGGGAGTGGTTCTTCCGTGGCAGAATGTCTCAGACACCTTTTGGTATACACTAAGCATTTTTAATAATTTATACAATAAGAGCGTATCGCAACACAAAGCGGGACTCACAGGAGCAACGGCCTGATCGGGCGAAAATAAAAGGCGAGCTGGAACACCGGGCCAAAGCCAAGGACACGGCAGCAGCTAGGTATACAAGGTCGCGATTCCCCAAAAGTGCACAGAAGCACAAGCGTCCGCATGAGCTGTTCCTGCTGTGGAGCACCCCCAGTGGGAAGGCCTTCCCCCAGGACGCTGCCCCTGCCTGCCTGCCTGCCATCCGAGAAATCCAGAGGAGGGACCGGCATGGGGTTCGGGCTGAATGTGGCCACTGTTAGGATGCCGTGCTCCAGTCTTCTCGGGGCTTTCAAAGGTCAACCCCGCACCTTGGCCTGAGCCAGGAAGCGAGCTCGTCACCAGGGGGCTGGCGTACAATTGATCGGTGCCATCGGGTGCCAACAAGGACCTCCTGATGGGTGCATTTTGAACGGCCAGAGCCTTCCAGCGGATTTCTAGGCAACCCTCCATCTGGAGCATCGTGACGGAGCTGAGGTAGAAGGATACTGGCACTCGGGGGACCAGAGACAAGGCCCCCACCTTACAACTTCAAGCGGCAGATGGAAATCCCAATGCCAATGGAGAGGTTTTAGGGATTTCAGGAATTTCCTTTCTTCAGTAAAGTCCTGCTCTCATGCAAGTGGAGAAGAGGCGGGAGTGCTGGAGCCGGGGCGCCCCGGGCCAGCGAGGTGCCCGGTCTGCTTCGGGAAACTTGCTCCGCTCCTGCTTCTGGAACACGCATGCCGGTGCCGAGCCCAGTGCTTTCGTCTCTGCTGACCAGATCCAGCTCCTCTTGTACACTGAACCACGGCCTTTCATCTATCCTGGCAGCGGGTTGCTTCTCGCAGGCTTTGATCACCATTCCAGTCTTCTCTTCCGTGGAGCGGGACACACCCAGCTCCTTGCTTAAACCTCTTCTCTCTGGTCTCATGTTCTGAGCACTTCAGGCTTGAAGTTTCCCTCTGAAACCCTTCCAGGTTGTCATGATCTCGCTCAGAGTTTAACGCCCCAAACGTGCGTGGCATTTCCACAGGGATCAAGCAGGAAGCCTGCCGAGGCGGTGAGCTTACCGGGCAGCATGTGTCCGGCCGATCCTCTGCTGCACAGGAGCGGAAGTCTTTCTCTGCTTCCACGTGCGCCAGTGCGCGAGCCGTAGGGCACTCGGAACGGGGAGACGCGACTCCTCTGCCCCGCAGCACCTGCTGCGTGCCTGAGGGATGTCACAGCCACTGCCTGGTTGCACGATCAGCCCTAGGCGTGTGTCGAGATGCCGCCGGCCACCCTCATTCATCGTGGAGGGGCAGGTCGCTGCGCCCGAGCCAACGCGAGCATGGCACCGACCGAGGCCGGGCCTCCCATGTCCGGAAAGGAGGTCGAGCCCGTTCAGTGAGGGTCCGGGCCGCCACTCAACTATCTCTCAGTCTAAACCTTTGCAAAATAGGAGGTACGGTAATGTGAGAACTGGTTACGGCTCCAAAGAACCGTGCAGCCTCTAAACTAGCTCAGGGTGATGCAGAGACGAGGGAAATTCGAGCCAAGAGCAAAGGAGCAACACAAGGCCTGAAATGTTCTGACCAAGCTTGGGGAATTTTCTCACCAAGCTCAGGGAATTTTCCAGGCTCCGTCACCTCTCATCCGAGTGTGTGTGTGTGTGTGCGTGTGTGTGTGTGTGTGTGCGCGCGCATACATTAGTGTGTTCAGTTTCTCAGGCTCTGTTACCTCTTCCCAGTGTGCCATTAATACTTCTCTGTCTGGCTGGCAGCAGAAAATGGGGTGCTCCCATTACCAGACAGAAGCTCCTCTGCCCTGGCCAGTCCCCATCCATGTTCCCCAGTCACTGGAGCCCAATCCTTTGCCAGTGACCATTCTCAGCCAAAACATGTCTCCCACCTAGTGGGGAGCGCAGGTAGCTCCAGACACTGCGTGCCCCCACATCCCCCGACAGCGAACTGGACTTCCTCTGACACGTCTCCAACCTTGACCCCGGAGATCTGCTTTGGGAGACACGTTGGGGAACCTCGAATCCTCCCGCTCTACCCTGGCTTGCTTGTAAGTGTGTCAGATGGAAGGGTGCACAAGCGCTATTAAAGTAGCCATTAGACAAAACTCACTGAGAACTTCACCTGTGAAAGCCCAATTGAAATGAATTGCCTAAATTAATCACTAATGCATAGGGATAACTTAATCACTTCCAGCAAATGACCCAGTCCGTGCTCAGGAGGAGGGAGCCCAACGTTCAAGGAAGCCTTCTCCGGGCAAGCACCGCCTCCATGCCCCACCAGCGGGCCCCTGTGCGGACCCCTCCAACGGGGCACGAGACCAAGGCCACTGCAGATCTGCCAAGCCCGCCTCTGAGGGTCCTCCCAGGCTGTCCAGCTCGCAGCCAGACCGGTTCCCAAGCGGCGCAGAAAGAAACGCCGGCGCTTCCCGTGCATGGAACGCAGGGCGCCAGCCGGAGCTCTGCCGCCCCCACGCTTCCCCGACCCACGGCGGCACGATCCAGCCCGTAACAACGCCCGATGCCACTTGCTGTAGCCGAAGAGATCCACCCGTGGACTGGATTCAGGCTCATAGGAACCGCAAGAGCTTCGGGCTACGATCCTACACACACGCTCAACTCGATGGGCCCAATTTGCCTCAGGCACCAGCAGGTTCACGCTGCCAATTCGCTCCTGCCCTGCCCTGCCCTGGACTTTGCGGAAAACATGGAGAGGCTCACTTTTTGCGGGCTGCGAATGGCAGCAAAGTGCCCACTGACTCCCGCCGAGGACGCCCAGCCCAGAGGGCCCGTCCCTTCCTCTGTCCCCGAGGAGACCCTGCGGGAGCCGGCGCTCCTGTTGCCCAGGGCAGCCTGCGGGTACTGAGGGGCTGCTGCACGCGATCGGGGCCGCCCCGACTTTCCTTCCGGGCCCCTCCTGCTCTTTCCCCGCTGCGAGGAGGGACGTCGCCGAGCTGCGGCTTAGCAGCCAACTGACCCTGGCAGCCACTGACCCGGGAGAAGGGCGCTTCTCGGATCCCGTTGTGAGATGCTCCACCTATGATGTAATTCAGTCCTCAGCTGGGAAAGAAGCCAAACCAAGAAGCAGGGCGAGCAGGGCGGGGGGGCTGCTCCAGGGGTTAACAACTGGGTGGCGAGAAGAGCATTAGAAAGGCACAGCCGGCGAGCATCTCCAGTCTTGGCTGGGGCTCTTTCGTCGTCTCTGGTCCGTATTTCCAAAGGCTGCATTTAGAAACTGTCAGCCGGGAGCAGCCGGGGGCCGGCGGCACATCCCGTCCGATAGCTTCACTTGGATCGCTTCCACCCTCAGCTGCTTCCAGAGGAGGCATGGAAAGTCCTCCAGCAGAGGCTCCCGGGTGCGCTGCTCGTTCACGGATCGTGGCTGGATGGCCAGGCCGTCCACGGCGCCCCCTCGGCTCACACGCTCGCCATGCAGATCTACAGAAACCAGGCCAGCAGCTGAGTGCCTTGCTCAGTGCCCTCGGAGAAGGGAAGCTTTTTGAAACCTCTCTGACCATGAAGCCAAACACTGGGCGGGTCGCAGCCGAGAGCAAGCATTGGTTCTGCCGCCGCTTCCTCCTCCTGGCCAGCCTCCCCTGCGAATCCACAAGAACCGAAATTGCACATTCCCCCAAGGCCGCGTGTCCCATCGCCACAACATTCCCGTGGCCGGAGGAGTTTGCTTTCTCATTTCCCGAATGTTGTTCCTTTGTCCACTGGAATGCCTTGCCCAGTCCTTAGGCCACCCGGTCCCCGGCCACCCACCACCTCGCTTGGCCTTCTGAGGCTCCTTTCAGGAAGAGCTGCAAACACAGGCCTCTTCCTTCCTTAGTTTTCTCCTCTCTGGGCTTAGCCGCCAGCGCTTCCCACCCTTCCTCAAGGGGTAGAAACACTGCACGGCCCAGGTTGTCCTTCCCTTGGCGGAGGAAGAACTGGAGCTTTGCAGCATCCGTTTTATTTGCAAATATACAACTAGACCATAAGCATGAAGCAATTAAACACATTCAACCCCACACCAGCCCCACAGGGACCCCCAAGAGTCCAGCCCTCCCCTCCCCTCCCCTCCCTTTCTAACTTCTGCAAAACTCTGCCAACCGTGCCTCTCAGTCCATACCTGAGCTGCTGAATTGCCCATTCAGGAAACCATTCACAGACATTAAGTTAAATTCTCTTGTCAGATCCCAACTCTAACAATTTATCGCTTTAAGGGAAGGCCACAGGCAGGCATGGATGAATCTGTCTTATAACGCTAGCGTTTTTTCAAGCTCAAATCTGTTCCATCTGGCTTCCACAAGAGTTTATGAATGCATTTTTTCTAAAGTCCACAAAAAATTGTAACTATTTTCTTGTGCATTTCTGTAGGCACAAGCATTTCTATGTGGTTTTTGCACAGGCTTCACCTAATAAACGCAAGCGCTTCTCCCCTGTATATGCCTGTTTGTGTGCAATGTACCTTAATATATGCATTCTTCCGAAACTGGGTAACGCCTTCACAAAATTCAGAGAATAGCAAAAATCAAGTGAATGTTACATTTGGTTCGTGTATTAGTTCAGGAAGTGCAAAGTAGGTCAATTCATATTAAAATGCAAACGGTACAAATTCCTTCCCCAGCCTTTGCAACAGGCGCATTCGCAGTCCGACTGCAAACCTGGAGCCTCATCCCACCTCCAAAGGAGGCCCGGCCCTCAGACTGTCGCTCAAGGGCCTGCAGGCTTCCCTTTAGAAAGCGAGTGTCTGCCCGCGAATGACACAGACAGCACTGCTTCAGCTGGAGGCGAGCTCAGAGAGAGCGTGAGCTAGCGAGGCTCTTCCCCGTGTTTCTCCAAGGCCTGAGCAGGTGCAAAAGCAGGTGCTTTGCCAGAGCTGCAGGCACCAGGCCCTCTTGCTCGTAAGCCCCCAGATCCAGGATCTGGTCCCTGGGCTACTGAGACTCAGCGGAGTCACGCAGATGAGAAACACGTTCCTTTCAAACAGGGAAAAAGGATCGTAGGAGCAGCATGGGTCTGGTTGCCGGACGCTCGGATCCCGAGCTGTGCGGAGTAAGCCAAGGCATCCCGTGCGAAGTTTGTCACAAGGGGCGCTTGTGGCACCCGGAGGCTCGGCGAACCCTCTCTAGCGAGGCAGAAGCACAGCCGGCGTGTCTGGGGGTGGAGAGGGCCGTCTTTTCCACCCAGGAGAGTGTTTCCCATCATTAAAATTAACGAGGCCACCTCTCAGGACACGGTTAGCATGCAGCACTTCAATGGAGCACTCTTTTCCTTTCCAGAAGATGCACTGGAGCCGCGTAAGTTGGGCTGCACACTAAGCATCATTTACTTTAATACCGAATGATCGGAAAAGCACGCGGGAGCTCCAGATCTTCTCCAAACATGTCAGAAATGTTGCTGACAAGGACAGGGGCAAGAGAAGCCCGTGCCAGCAAAGACGGGGACACCCAGAGCTCCAGGGTGCCTGTGGGAAGCCCTTGTTCCATGCAGGAAACCTCGAGGAAGGGGGTGTTCTCCCTCCAAGGTGCCGGGCAGCTGGCACCTGCGGGATCCTGCTGCGCCTTTTGTTGATTTCCGGCATTATAGCGAGAACAACTGAGGGGCGGGGGAGGAGAGAGAGGGACGGAAATCAGCTACGAGCCTCCACAAATCCAAAGAGGTTCAGTGGGACGTCATAGGAGACCTTCCCTGGCCCATGCTAGGCATGCGCTCAATCCGATATCCTTGCATTATCTGGTGCGCCAAAGAGACTCTGCGTCACAGCGCCACGGGGAGATCAAACGAGGCATGGGCATGTTTGCCGTGCCGTGAGGCCAGTCCAGAGATGCTGCTGCACAGGACGGCCAGGTCATGCCACGGTGCGCACAAGGCCCCGAACAAGCCGGCCGGGCTTCCAGCATGGAGGATGCGTTTCCAGGGGAAGGAGGCCGAGGGAGCGGCCGTCGTCCTGGGGGAAAGGGCACTTGGCGTGCCGCCACCGCTCTCTCGCACCCTCTCCGAGGAAGAGTGGGAGCGCTGGTGCTCGGAACCTTTCGGAAAGGCCAGGTAACCAGTCGCCCCGGCACTTCAGCTTCCCACACCCGGAAGGGCCCAACGGCCCCTCCATTTTGCCACGATAAGGCGCAGCGCCAGGCTGGCGAGCCACTCCCGCCCCTCAAGATGGCGCTTCCACAGAAGGCAAGGAGCCCTTTTCCCACGAGCTCTGCAATTCGTTTTTCGCTGCTGCTCGCGATGCTCTTGCTGCCGCTGTCGCTCACGTGGCTTCTCCTTGCTCTTCTAGGCTATTCTGGGGGCCTTTTAGGTTTGTTTCCCGCTTCACGCACCTCCTGGCAAAGCAGCCCGTGACAAAGGAGAAAGCAAGCTGGAAAAGCTGAAAGACCAGGTGCTCTGCAGGGAGAAAACAAGCACACACGACCGCCTGTCCCAGCGGAGGCCGTGCGCTCGGCAAGGCGGCGCTTTAGTGCTCCGCTTCGTCCTTTGTTGCTGGTTTGCTTTTGAAATGTATACCATGCCATTCTAGAGAACCAGCTTACAGGCAACATAAACACACACAAACAAGAATATTAATAAAGCCACAGAGATAATTTAAATGTGCCCCAAAAGACTAAACAGCGGCAGAAGCGCGGAAACCACGTACGGATGGCGCCCTGCAAAATCTCACTGGAATGAAACATGTCTTCCCGGCTGCCTGAAGGAAGTGCGCCGCGATGAGTCCTGGCGCACCCGGCTTGGCCGGCTGCTATAAATCGTGGGAGCCCAGAGGAGAAGAGCAGGCCTCAGCGGCTCGCTTGCCGCATTTCTCCTGGGGGACGGGGAGGCCTGAAGGGAGGCCTCCGAAGATGGAAAGGGGACTTGTGGGGACGCTCTGCCACGTGCCCAGGAGCGGCCACCTGCCTGAAACTTCAGCAGGAACTCAACCCTCCCCTCCCGCCAGGTGGGCGTTTGGGGGAGATGCTGAGCAGCGATGCATCCGCTGTCCCCCTGCCGCGCAGAGAGGCTTCTGGCCGCCAATGCGCCGTATCTCTAGCGCAAATGTCTAGCAGCCAGGATGCGCCCTGCCTCCGTTTGCCCGCACCAACTGCAGCCCCGTCTATGCCAATGAGGGCTGTCCAAACGGGTCTTGCCTAGAACCCCCGCAGCTGCCTGGAGTCACGCACCGCAGCAGCAGCCCAGGCAGGTGGGAGGAGAGCCCTGCCAACCTCCACCCCAGCCAAACACACCTGCACGCACACCTGGCACGGGTGGAAAGAATCAGCCCAAGCCTGGAAAAGTCGTACTTTAAATACGGGCGAGCCACGGACCCAGATCAATAAATAGGGCGATGACATAAAGAAGGGACCGTGCCAAGAGCTGCACCTGAACAGTGGCAAGTCGCTTCCCCCGTTCAGGTGCCGTCCTGCAGCGTGCGGAGCCAGGGCCTCTTTCCGGGGGTGGCCCAGCGCCTCGTCCAGCTTCCCGCTGGGGAGCGCAGGGCAGGCACTGCGGCACGAAGGGCCCCAAAGCGCCGCCGTTCACCAGGCGAGGAGGAGAGCCAATCTGTCCGAACACGCCTTCTAACCAGCCCTAATAAGTTAATGCAGAATCCTCCCACTGAGGCGTCTATAGGAGACACGCGTCTCCCCTGAATCAAGAACTGTTATGTCGAAATATAATAGATGTAAATTAAAACAGAAAATCTATCATGCCCCTAATGTTGTCTGATAGCCGAGAGTGTGGATCCGCACACGGAGCGGCACCGCAAGAAAGGCTGATGTATGGCAAAGCTGGATGGAGGGTGAAAAGCGTGGCGAGACGAGCGGGAGAACGCCACAGCCGGCTCTCGCTCTCGGACCCAAGGGCAAGAGAGGAATAAATGTTGATTAGTGTTGATTTTGCCCAACGTGTGCTTGCCGAGTGACAGTTGGACTAAGCAGCTCTGATAGGGAACCATTAATCTTGGTCTGGTTTAAGTAGAGTATATTAATTTGTGTCATTTTTACTAAGTCGCGCTGAGAAAGGCCTCTTACTGCTTTGCATCTGACTGCTTTGGTGGTTCCCCCCCCCCGCTCCCCCAGCCCCTTAAAGCAGGCAGCAGCCGCAGCACCATATTCAAATGGCACCGCAGGAGGCCGGAGCGCCTCACTTGGATTAAGAAAATAAACTCCCAGGGTGTTGGCATGGCAACAGCATTTCAGATGAACTGCTATATAGGCAATGATTAATAAATTAACATTTTTATACAGTTGTTCCTCCTTTTCTTTCCCTCCCTTGGATCACAGAAGGGGAAGGCATGCGCCGACCGCAGGAAACAATGGCTTGGCGGGGGGGGGGGGAGCCGGCTGCTGGGGGGCAGAGAGGGCCTGGCCGGCTGGAGAGGGGCTCCCTCAAACCGGCTGGCGGACCAGGCTGCATACTAATTGGCGCGAGCGGTGAAAGAGCGAGGCTCCCCTCGCGAGGCGCCCCGTTCCGGGTGGGGGGCTCCCCCCCTGCAGGGGGCCTGCGATGGGGACCGGTGCGAGGTGGTGCGACATGCGGGCCGCAATGCAAGGGGAGCTCAGAGCAGGCGAGGGAGGCGGGCCCTGCGGCCGGCCCGGGCGGCGACCTGCCCGTGTCGCACGACCACCTTCCCGATCGTGGGAGATGCGGGCAGCTCACGAGTCTCTGAGGGGGAGCCGCGGGCTTCAGCAACGCACTGAGACTTTTAGAAGGGTCTCAATTACGCTGCACCTCCGAACCCATCCAATGCTCCTCCACATCCGACGTGAACACTCGCTTCCACGGCTGCTGCATGAAAGACTCCATTCGCGCCGACTCCCGCCATGACCAATCCAGCCGTGTTTTCAATCCAACCAGTACGGCTATTTAACATTCTTGTGGCAGTTCCTGAAGAAACTAGGAGGTTGTTTTAAACATTTCTGTGCTGCCTTTGTCGAATTTTTGTCAAGCTGGTTTCCCAAAATCACAGGAAACAATAAAGACAAGCAAAATATCCAGCAGAGCGAGGCTGAGTGGAAGCTCGGGGTGCGTCTGGGTCCCCAAATATTGAGGGCTGGCAGCGGAAGCACCGGCCCTGTGAAGCGAGCGCAGGAGCGAGCAGGCAAGCCGCGATGCTGTCCGGGCGCACGCCAAGGAACGGTGCCAGCGCAGGCGGGCGAATGAGCAGTGCCCGGTTCCCCGAGCGCTGTCTGCCCGACTCCCATGCACGGCCACAGCTTGCTCGACACCAATGGAAAAAATGGCCAGCCGTGCAAATTCCCTGCACGATTCCCTGCAGGGCTGTTTGAGCGGATGGAGAAAATTTGGGCAAATTAATAAAAGTTGTGCTGAATAAGCACAAACACGCTTTGCGATTTGCATTCTTGGTGGACAATGCCTGTGATTGCATTGAGAGTTGGAAACAGAGCACATCTGAAGGCGCTGCAAGCAGAAAAACCCTTCTTGGGCATCCTCCGGAGCGAGACGCACCCCTCAAAGTCACCCGTGTTTTGTTTTGCTTTGTTTGAGACCAGCTAGAGCGACCCACCTTGGTGGCCCGGACAAAACCTGAGGCCAGCATCGTGGTGCCCCTGGCGTCGGGGCTGGAGGCTCAGCCCGCTCTCCAACGCCGATCAGCCCTTCCCATTCACTCCGTTTCCACCCTTTATTCCTTACAAGATCTGCAAGCGCTCGGACAGGTGGGCACAGCAGCTGCCACGCAGGGAGCCTGGACAGTTTGAGGCTTATCCTCCGTGGTCTTCCGTGCACTGTGAGGACCTGAAACACGGAGGTGCCCCAGGTAAGTTCCCTGAAAAACACCAGCACACCCACACATCCGGGCAGGCCTGAATCCGGCACAGACACCGTACCGTGAGAACAGAAGCCACATGTTCTTAGGCCTGGAATGGGGAAGTGGGAGTGGCAGCGAAGGAAAGCAATTAACCTAATAATTAAACAAGACAGGTTAGCTTCAAGCCAGACAAGCAGCAAGAGATGGGGAGCGGGGAACAGATGCGAGGACTTGGATTTTAGGCACGGGCTGGGGAAAGGAACAATTACATAAGCAGAGTCCCCATCGTCCATTCACAGCTTCTGCCGCGCCGCTGCGGGTTCTACAAGGAAACGGGCGCACGGCTTGCAAAGAACAGAGAAAGGAGCGAAGCTGCTTCCGCAATGAGCTTCCCAAGGCTCTGGGGCCGCAAAGCCCTCCTGGTCTCAACTGGAGAGGCCAGTTGCAACCCCTTCGCCCCTCCTCCGCCTCCCCTTTCCTCAGTGGTTCCCATTTATGGACAATTTGCAGAACCTGAAGGACATTCCAGCCCTATTAAATCCAGACACAAACTGGGACAACCTGAGCAATGAGGTTGGCCTGCAGCCGTGTGAGCAGCCTGGTTCCCCTCAGATCCGAGTCACTTCTGTTCACGGTGATCTACACGCCCCCCCCTCCGAAATGAGGACATGCCCCCAGGCTCGTGCCTCGTAACCATCGTCACCAAGGACAACCACACCAAGAGAGCCGCGGCTCATGCCGGAGGTGGGTTTCTCTCTCTCACCTCGCGCTCGAGAAGCTGTGAGGTTCCTGGGGACGTCGAGCGGGTCCATGGCTGGAACGCGGCTCAAAGAGCAAAGCGATGGACGCTGGGTGGGGGCAACGGGGAACGTACAGAAGGCACACGCCCCGCTTCCCCCCAGGGCTGGGGGCGGCTCTGCCTGCGTTCCCTCGCTTTGTGCTCCGGGGCCCCTCCGGGGCTGGAGGCAGCCTCCCCACGGCGTGTCCTGCCCAGCTTGAACCTCGCAGCCACTCCTGTGCATGTTCCCACGCCATTCTCTTGCCTTCAGGAGCTGCTGGGATGCCACACCGGAAAGTGTCGGCGACAGCAAATGTGCAAAGCCACCCTGCCAAGCGTTGCACCGCAGCGGCCGCGGCCTTCTCCCGCTTCACCTTCGTGTGGCGCCGTCGCCCAGGCACACTGGGCGAGCTGTGCTCCATCTGGCCATGAGGAGCTGCAGGGGAGGAGGGCGCTCGGTGACGCTCGAGGCGACGCTCCCGCCGCCCGCAGCCGCTGCCCCACTGGTGCAGCGGGGAGCTCTGAGGTCCAGGCGCTCGTCACGGCACTCGTCGCTGCAGCGGCCCGAGAGGGATCCAAGGGCTCGGCCAGCCTCCGTCTCCGCCAGGCCTGGTCTTTTGTCCCGGGACGGAATCGCCGTTGCCCGTTCAAGAGCAGCTCATCCCAAAACGCTCTGCAGGGCCACGCGCACGGCCACCGGGAAAGCGCATTTCCCTCCCGCCTCTGTCGGGGAGCCAGGGCTGCTCTGGCGGACGCTGGCTGACGTCCGCCTCCGTACGGAGAGAAGAGCACCTGCTCAACCCAGCAGCCCATGGTGGGGTTGTTACAGGCGAGGACACAGGAAGTGCGCAGCCAGCACAAGGCGCAAACCCAGGGCCACCGCGTCGGGCAAGCCGGGCAAACACGAGGAATCCGAGGGTCAGACAACCCTGCTTCGGCATTCGCACAACATGCGCTAAGGATGCTTCTTCAAACTGCCCGTCCCCCGAGACACACCTTGCAGCCCAACCCCAGCTCCAGAGTTTGCAGCCTGAAGCAGCCGATCCCAGAGAGCTGGGAAGGGGTCTGCCCTCCGTCTCCAGATCTCTCCACCTCCACCATTACGGCAGAACAGTAAAACAGACAAATCTTTATACGCTGCGATTTTATACCATGGATCAAAGATCAAAGCAGAGCACAGTGACCATAAAAATAACTGCTTTTTCAATTTTACAATGCTTTCAGTGGTGAAGAATCAAATAAATTTAATATTAATTAAACACTTAGCTTTTAACCTCTTTCTGCATCTACATTTGGCTGCCCGTTGGAGAAAAAAATTAATTGGGCATCTTAAATCTTGCATTACTAAATGCTTTGACAGAGGTTTCAGAAGCACTTATAACTTAAAGCTAAAGGCAATGGGACCATTTGTCCTTGTGCTCACTTAATTGAAAAGTCTGGGATTGGAGCGGGTGAGGGAGAAAAAGGGAGGGGAAACCTGACATTTTATGGTTGAGTTTCTTCAAAAAAGCATAACTTATAGTTTCAGCATTATGGCCTTGCCTTTACTTCCATCTCTGTAAGTGACACTTTGTGGAATGGAAACAATTGATCTTCTATTACATGTGCCCCACTGATCTGGCTCCATGTTGGAATTTGCAAGAAACGTGCCATGTGTAGTTTCATATAACGCTTAATGCCTTCTTCTAATGTTATTCCGGAGCGCTTCACAGACTTGGGTACGGGCACTGAAAAGAAAGTCTGCATGGACTAGCTGTCCTTATTCTCATTTTTGTACTGAATGCACTGCAGCAATTCTCCATGTGGGATGTGGAGCATTCACGGCTGGTTTGGGTTCGGATGCGCCAGCTGCAAACATGGTCAGTGCTCGGCAAATTGTGATGAAAATGCCAAGTGGGTGTGCTGCACAACAGAAAAGTGGACAACATGTAAAGAAATATAAGGAGAGTTGCAACACTATTTTGTGAAGGGGAAGGTGCACACAAATCAGTTGGGTTACTAATTTCATTTTCCAAAACGCTGGTGCCTTGGGCCGGAATCGATTCCGAGTGTGGGAAGATCTTCCTTCCCTTCGAGGATTTGTTTTAAACAACTGCACTTGAGGATGTGCCCATAAACATGCGCAGAGCATCTTTCTGCTAAGAAGGGAAGCCTCCACCACCCCTCTTGAAATTTTGTGGACAAAATACGGAAACTGGAGTGTCGGTCTCATCCCCTCTCCTTAGGAGGTAAGAGCAAGCAATTACTGGCCGAGTTATGTTCATTCACGGCTGTGGGGTTTCAGTAAAGGGCAAATCTTCAAACGACGGCGCAGTGTGCAGACGAAAGGCGCATGCGTAGCGCTGTTCCGGTGCAGCCGCGTCCTCATAAACCGCCTTACTGAGCGTATGTCCACCGTCACGGAACACACATGTATCCTGGCTTTTCGCCTCCGGTTTGGGCACCTGCGCCCAGGGAGCAGAAAGGCACGGAGGGGCGCACACTGGGCCTCCCGGCAAGGCTGTGAGGTTCGTTCCCGCGCCCATGGAAGGTTCCCCGGCCCAGTGCCGTCTCTGTGCCTCGCCAACTCTCGTGAGGAAGAAAAGGAGCCATTGTCGCATCCACCGCCCCGAGCTTCTTGGGAGGCGGTTAGGATACCGGTATGGATAAGCAGAAGGTAGAAACCTGGCAAGCGGCGGCCCCAGTCAAGTCAACTGGCTGAAAGGCATCAAGGAGCTTTTCCACGGACTTTACTTCGTGATGCATCGTGGCTTCCAGTGAACCCCACGTCACAGCTTCCGGCTACAGCCGTTCACTGCTTCATTTGCATGTCATGTTTGTATGGTGGCTGCTCACTGCCTTCTGGGTCCCCTCAGGGCCAGAAAGGCAGAAAAGAAAGTTAATGAAAGTAAATAAAAATAATCTGTAGTGTCATTGCATATCGAACCATACTTCTGAAACTCCGAGCACTATCAAGTCACTCCTGTAAAGATGCACTGCTACGCACAGTCAACTGGGAGCAAATCCCACAGCCTCCATGTTTAGGGTGGAGCGCATGGGCTGCCATCCATGCTACTTCTAAGGGACCCACTGGGAGAGCGGGCCTTGGGGCGAGGCACTGCTGGCCACCTCGATGAAGCTCACCCCGGAGCATTTTCAGCAGCAGGACCACCGAACCCTGCAGATGTGTGAGACCCCAAAGATAAAACGGAAGGGAGTTAAAAGCAACGGAGACGCAGCAGCCGAATGGAAGCAGCCAGAGCGCCGACGTGCCAACAGTTCAAACCTGGACGCCAGCCGGCGACACTCAAAGGTCAGAAGCAGCATGGCATCCAAGCCCAGCTGGACGACTCTGAACAGAGCCACTGGGGGTCTGGTCAAGTGGCCAAGGAAGGGATGCTGCACAACCCGAGCCCCACCAAGAGGGCTCTGCCCGCCGCGCGTTATGAACAGGCCGGAGCACCCGTGGGGCCTGACCCCCACCCCCAGAGTCTGGGCACCGCTAGCTGGTTCTGCTCAACCACACGCCCTGCATTCCCTTCCCCAGAGGTCCCAACGAACTGAATGGGGCTCACTTCTCCAGGCTCCTAACAAGCAGCTTCAAGACTTCGAAGTGAGCGCAGAACCGCAAGGGCAAGCCACACAGATGCAGGAAGACCAGAGCTGTGCGCTCACACCAACCCACAAGCGACATTTCTCCTCGACTGCACTTCCCTGATCTTGGTAAAGGGCGCACAGGGTAACAGGCACAGCGGTCATCTCGTCCAGGGCGGAGGAGGCCTGGGTGACTGAGCCCGTCTTCTCCAGAACATGCCGTCCCCTGCCGCTGCCTCATATCCAAGGATCGAGCTGGAGCAAGAGTATCCCCAGGGCCAGGTGCTTCCTACTTCAGTGGGAACCAAAAACCGGGGCACAGCATAACTAGTCAAGCCCCCTCCTTAGGGGTGCAGTTGCTAAGAGTGGCTGCAACACCCCTGCCTCAGCATTCCCACAATCGGGAACGCAGCTCCACCCATACGAGCAAACAGATGCACAGGTGACTTGCCCACCCCGTTCCGTGAACCAGAGCCTCGTCAGGGCTGGGAGTCATGCCTGCCGGACGCAAATCCAAGGTTGCCTTTTCATTGCAACATCAGCTGGAGACATTCGCGGGTTCCCTAGACTGCAAACATGCGCGCTTTCCCATGCAGGTGTGAGAGAAAACGGCTGAAGTGTTTGTGCCTCCTGGTGTGCAGCAATAGGAGAGCAAAGTCCCGTGAAATCCTCGGGCCTGCTTCCCCAGGGACTCGGGACCGGGATGCCCAAGGAGCAAGCGGCCCGGCGCACCGGTGCAGGCGCCGGCGTGGGCGGCACAGCGCCACACGTGGACACACGTGCCGCAGGCGGACCCGCACTTCCTGTCCCCGCACTTCCAGCACATGTTGATCAGCGGCCACATCCAACCGGATTTGCCAAGCCCCTCTTAACAACTTGTTGTCACAGTCCATTACCAAATTGCATATAGTTATATATTCCACTAATTAGGCTTCTAAAATATCATTAACATGTCTCTCGATCATTAGCATAACGTATGAGGCGTCCTCGTTAGGCACGACTCAAGTTTGTTAACGTGATAATGAAAGGCACGGGGAAGGCATTCTGGGAGCTCTGCTGAGAGGAGGCAGGGAACATCAAGAGCAATGAAGCCAAACGAGACCGGGCTGGGGGGGCGAGAGCAGCATCCCTGAAGAGAAGCTGAGCGGGGGATGCACCGCTCTGCCCCCCCCAGCGCGCCCCTCGGCGGGCCGCCCGGGCACTCCCCACCTCGGGCTGCTCGAAGTGAATGGGGAGCGGTGCAGGAGATGCTCACGGCTGCTCCCATGCACTCCAGCCAGCGGGGCCGGGCCTGCCGTCGCCATCGCAGGGCCCGCTTCACGCAAGCCGAGCGCAGGCCCGCGGGCTCAGGCACCTCTCGCTCATCAGAGCCGGAGGGTCCCCCAGACCAGCCCCTCGCCAGGGCAAAGCCACACCTCCGCCACGCAGGATGTGGGCAAGAGTGTGTTCCCGGACGAGAGCTTTGCGCTGGGGCTGCGGAGAGGCTGCCATGGGCCTACGCTGCTGTCGCGCTATTTGCTTCCAGGGCTGGGAACCACGGCATTGGCAGCCAGCGTAGGAAAATCTGACAGCTCCGGATTCCTAAAACCAAACTGCGGAGTCTGGGGGAGAGCTTCAGCTTCAGCTTCAGCGTGGCCCAAGAAAGGAGGCGGGGAGCTCATTCCTTCCTCTGACTCACAATCCAGCACGACACCCTGAGAGGCACAGGGGGCGTGGGCAGGGTCGGCCTCAGCCGCCTCGCCTCTCATTACCACGCCCACCTGCAAAGGCGGCCACCGGACCCCCCCCAGGTCCCTCTGCCACCCACGGCAAGGACAGGTGGAACCCCGGAGAGGACCGGGCCTGTTCCGATGCCCCTGGAGCCCCTCCCAGAGCGCCTCACCTGGCCCTGCCCCCGCCCCTCTCCAGCAGCAGGTATGCCCTCTCAGCACCCCGGCCTTTACTGCAATTACAATGGCAGGTGACTCCAGGGCAGCCCTGAGCCAGAGCAGCTTGTTAACCATCGTGCCTGCGCTGCCGCTGCGCCGGCTCATTTCCCTAATTAGCTTTGCTGGGCAAGGGTTGCCATGACATCTGAACCCAGCCGACAAACCGCCGGAACCCGTGGCCGATTCCCAGGCCGTGGGGTGCTTTGCAAGCTGCCCTTCCTGGATCTGGATGACACAAAGGCCTGGGCCTTCAGGTGCGGCAACGATCGGGTGAAACAGGCCCCTGCCTGAGGGGGCTGAATGTGTATCGAGCCCCCTGTGGGAGGCTGCGTGCCAGAAAAACAGCGCACCGATGCCAGGCACCACCACCAGGGAGAGAGGAGGGGGAACCCGCTGGCCGGGTCATCACACTTCCTGTGCAGCTGCCGCATCCCTGGCCCAGGGACCAGGGCAGGCAGCCTGCACCCTCCGGCTGCCCTCGTTCTTCCGCAGCCCCAGCCAGCGCAGCCAGTCGCCACCAGTAATGGGATGTGTAGTCTCAAGTATCGAGAAGCCACGTGCCAGGGGTGCCTCTGGGCAGTACAGCGGCCTGGGCATGCGCACCGATGCACCTTAGCGGTGCAGACGGGGGAAGCGAGGGCGGCGCTCTTAACGAAATCCACAAGCCGCTCTCCGGCGCCTCCCCTGGCTTCTGCGAACGGCAGCTCCCCCATGGCCTTCTACACACAGGAGCCGGGGGCCATCGCAAAGATGAGAGGGCCAGCCCCATTTCCGGCCGCCCCATACCTGGCGCGCCGCTCCAGCCGCCCCCCCCCCCCAGCTCTGCACCACTCAAGCCCGCAGCCCGGCCTTGAAAGCCACCTGCATTCCCTGCAGGAGGAAGACAAGCGGGCCAAAAATGCCAACATGGCCAACATGCCGCCTCCTCCCCATCGCAGCCGCACAGCTCGGTGGGCCGTTGTGAACCGCCTCGACACCGCCTGGGGCCGCCTGCTCTGCCACCGCCGCACCGTGGACTTGCCAGCGCATGTCAAGCCCGGGAAGCTGCTGGAAACCTTTCGCCCTGGGGCTGGCCCCGAATTGTGGCGTTACGCTGGGGAAAGGGCTGGGCAAAGCTGCAGGGGCCCAGCCGGGGGGGGCGGGGGGCCCCGGGGCCCCTCCCACCACCGGCCTGGCATCCACTTCCTGAAGCCTTTGCATCTGCTCGCAGGGAAGAAGTGCTGACAAGTCGAAGCTTCTCTTCGAACGCCAGTGCAAACGAGCTGCAGAACAGAGAATGGCACCGGGGAGGGGCCGGCTGGCCGCCCCCCCTCCGGTGGCCGAGAGGAGCCGGGAAAGGGGTGGTGTGGGGCCCACCGGCTGACCCTGGTGGGCTTCTGGCACAGAGGCCCAGTTTATTCTTGGTGGGAGTTAAACTGGGGGCGGCAAGCGGCAGGCAGGGAGGGGGACGGTTCCTGGACACCCGCTAGGGACCTGCGCTTGCCTCCGGGGTTATTAAACGGTAAACGGCAGGCTTGTTTGCGCGTTCTCGTCTTCTGCAAATAGGGTTTCAATAGGAAACAGATGTGAGCCTGATTAGCAAAACACAGGGCCCAGAGCAGCTTCCCCACTTGCACTTTTATTCGGAGAGGGAGGGGGGCCGCCTCCCCCCCCACACGCCCAGCTGGGGGGAGTCGCAGCAGGGGGGGGGCTGGGTGCCGGCCACTCCGGTCGCTCCTTCCCCCGGGACCAGCCGGCGAGGAGTCTGGGGCCCGACGTGAATGCTGCTGACCTGACCTCGGGTGAAAAATGGCCTCGTTTCGCTGCTGGAAAAAAAACATTACATCATGTTGTCCGTGTCGGGGTCTCCAGCGCCCCCCCCGCCAGTCCGACTCACAACGGAGGGTGGGGGCCGTAAAATGAAACTATCAAAACACCAGCGCGGAGAAGAAAGCGCACCATTGTTGCGGGCTGTCAGCTCCCTTTCGCCTGCCTGGAGCAGTGGCGCTTGGGAGTGCGGAGGAGGCCCTGGGGCCGGAGACGGACCGCGGGACGGACCAGCCCCCCCCAGCCGATCGCGTTCCGGAAGCCGCTCCGAGCAGAAGTAATGAAAAGCGAGCCAGTCCCTCGCCAAGAACGACTGGCGGCGGCGGCGCAGCGACTGACGAGGGAGCTGGAGCAGGCGCCCAGAGGCGGCCTCCCTCCCGGGCTGGTCCCAGCCTCTCAGCCTGATGCCCTCCACCCGTCCCGCATCGCCGCTGAACCAATCCTCGCCCTCGGGATCCTGAGGAGGCATCTCCCTCCGAGGACGGCACCTACTGATCGCGGCTTAAAATCTACCTCCGAAGCGACCGGAGGAGTGGGGGCCGGGGATGTGGCCCAGCAGGAACGCAGCGCCTCGCCTGAGGCTCATAAATTAGGTACTATGGGGTGTGGAGTCAACCTGCGGGGGGGGGGGGGCGTGTGCGTGTGCTGCTTTGAGTTTTGCACTGCCCTTGGGCACAGACAGCGAAAGGGCTGTTGCGATGACTTCCTGCACTCCGACACTGACTGCTCTGTCACTGGTGGAGGCTGCTGGAGTCGGAAAGAAGAGCAGCATGAGAGGTCCAGGCAGCGGCTATGAGCCCCCGCCCCGCCCCCGAAAGGCACAGGCCCCAAACAAGGACGACTCTGGCATTTGGTAAGCAGTTGACCACAGGAACACCCAGATTCTGGGGACCTGATCTGGAAGAAGCAAATGCAAAACTGGCAAAGGAACACGACGTGGGAAGAGACAGCAAGAATTCAGAATGCGTTGCTTCAGAAGACTGACCAGGGGAGAGAAACGCCAACAGGCCCCGCTGGGCAACAACAGGCGGGCTGCCCCCGCGTGGCGTTCGCTGCCCAAAGCCCCTCTCCTGCCCAGAGAAAACCCACCGCTGGCCCAAGAGCAGTCCAGGCCTGTGCCAAGCCCTTGGACGGCCCCAGCCACGAAGCCAGGACTTTCACTTCCTGACGGCAAGGGAGGCCAAGCAGAGGCCTGGCGCCACGGAGAGCGGGGCAGGGGACAAGCCGAGGTCTCAGGCGCAGCCCCCGCGGAGGAAGGGCAGCGGGCCGAGCACCGTCCCTGGGCCAGGAGGCTGGCCGGATCCTCTCGCCTCAGCGCGAGCCGCGCTGCTGCACTCGCCTCCACCGCAAGCCCTGCCGCTCCACCACGGCCTGTGCATCAACAGCATCACCAAAAAATAACGACAAGAAGAGGTGCTTAGTTGGGAGCGGCAGAAAGGGATGATGCTGAGCATGATGAGCTTGTGGGTTTTCAGGCCACCTTCTGGATTGGAGGAGTCTCCCAAGGCACCGCACTCCAAATCGGGCGACTGGTCGGCTCAGCCCAGCGCGCTCACTCCAACCACCGAAGGCTTCCGAGGTTGCAGGGAGGACCCTTCCCAGGCCCCTTTGACCGCGAGCCCATCGGCTTGAACCCGCTTCCCCAGGCCCAGGAAGCAGCCGGCCTGCCCTTCCCACTATGCCCCAGGTGCTGGGCTTTGCTGAAACTACCCGCAGGCTGCAGGCTCAACGGAAACGCACCACGTCGCTTTCAAGGAAGGCGGCAGCCCGTGGCAACTCCTTTGTCCGGAAAGGTGGCCTGTCCCCTGAGTTGTGCCTGCAGCCGCATCGCTTCACCTGGCCAGGGCCGTCCGTTTGCAGCCCCCCTCAGAGGGTCGCCCTTGCCCGTGGGAACAGTTCCGTATTGAGCTGGATAGCAATGGGAGCAGTGCGCTTCCCAGCGACGCTCAGCAGCATGTATGGAGTGCCATCAAAAGAGCATTCAGGAAGGGGAGCACCTGCCCTGGGATGAAATGGCAGAGCCATCTCTGAAACAGCGCACAGGCAACAGGGGAGAGAGCTGCGCATGGCGCACGACGCCTGACCAGCTCCCGCCTCACGGGCCAAGTTCTCTTCCCATGCTGTGGAGGGTGCGAATCCAAGCCTGTGTCTTCCCACTTGCGTCTCGTCCTCTCAGTTACCGCGCCACACGAAAACTCTCCGCAGCCTCTCTCAAACACGATCCTCCATCCAAGAAATTCAGTCATACCTCGCGTTGTTCGAAGCAATTAACCTGGGAGCTGCCTCTCTTATCAGGGCTAGAGGCTGCTAATTAAAAGATGAATGCACGCAGAATCTGAGCCTTTTGACGGGGACGTGCAATAAAACCCAAGTTCACAACAGCGTTTAGCGAATGGTTTTTGGACCAGATTATTCTGGAAGGACGACAGAGGACTGATCCTGAAGGAGGGCGGCTCTGCCTCGGAAGCATCCGCACTGAGCCTAGCATGAGGTGCTCGGGCTCCAGGCAGGCTGGGAGAGAGCCCAAGCGAGCTGCGCCGAAAGGCACGGCAGCCTCGCCTCCTCTCGAAATCCACGAACTCTTGACTGAGCACTGAGTGATTTCAGCATAAAATCCTGAGAGGCACGATGCCGAAAGTGGCGGTGCGGCGCCCAATTTAAGTATTACTGTGATCGGGAGGCCCAAAGAACAAGCTCGACTACGCTGGGCTGCAAGGTGCCCTCTCACTGAGACAGGGAAAGCCCTAAAATGCCCTGAGAGAGGAGTGGCAAGCGCACCCAACGCTCCCGTGAACACCGGACCGGGTTGTACTGTCTGAAACAATGCCTGGTCTAGATCAGGCCTTCCTCCCAGACGCAGCCTGGGAAGCTGCCGAGCAGCTGGCTTCCATTGCAAAGGCTTCCCCGCCTCCCCCCATTATGATTCCTTTCGCATTCCTGAAATGCCTGCACTTAACAGAAAGCTAGGCCCAGGGAAAGGGGACAGCGCTGGCCTGGGAGGGCTCTGGATCACGCGCGCGCCCGTGGCCACAACCCTTCGCAATCCCTCTGCGCAATCCAATCGCTGGGCGGCACTTTGAGGGGAAAGCCCACGGAGCAAGCACGCCTGGCCGCGGAGTCGTGTGACTGCCGCACCCTCCCGGGGTCAGAGACGGCGAGCCTCTTCCGGCCAGCAGAGGGGGCGACCACAGGGAGGGCAAGGGCCCCTCGGAGCCCTCTGCTCGCCAAGTCCCATTGCTTGCGCGCACGGAAAGCCACCCTCATGCAGCTCAGGCCAGCGCTCAGGGCACCCAAGGAAGTGCCTGAGCGCTCCTCCCCGGAGCGGGGGTCCACCGCCATACCAGCCACGCTGGTGGGCTGCAGTGCCACCACGTGGGAAGGGGGAGTCCCTGGATGCAGCCAGCTTGGGCACGACCCCGGACCCTAACAAGGCAGAAGGGGGGCACCAAGCACAGCACTGTGAAGGAAGCAGCTGCCCGCCATCTGCCCTGCCCCGATGCTTCTCCTCCTCAGCCTTCCCCCGCTTTTCTTCCGATCCTCTCCAGGTAGAGAAATCACTCAGCTGGGAGAGGGCGACAGGCGGGAAGAGAGTCCGGCTGAGCCAGCTTCCCAGCCAGCCGAGGTTGGGTCCGGCTGTGTCGCCCCCACTCTGCAGCAGCACTGCCCCTACCCAGACTGGCCCGCTCCCACCCCGCGAGGAGGAAGAGTCCCCAGGAGGCGCAGAAGCAGTTACTGGCTTAAATAGGGAAGAGCAAACACGGTGCCAGTCTCCTTGATAACCATAGGACTGAGCCGCTTTTATGACTGAGCCCGTGTGTCGGAAACACGCAGCCGCTGCTCAGCCACGCAACCACCCAGCACGGGGCCACCCGTGGCCGCATCTAGGAAGAAGCAGGGCAGACGCTTGGTCACGTGTCGCCCGGTGAGAACCATCGCAGGCGAACCAGCTCGACACTGCAGTGGGAATTTTCCAGGGCAAAATGGGGAAACGGAAGTTTGCAGTGGGCAACAAGCTCAGCCACACTTTCGCAGACCTGCCAACCTTCCAGTTGACACCTCAGAGCAGGGCTGTTCTCTCAGGGTATGAAAGGCCCGGTCCTAATTCTGGCATGGGGCTCACGGAGATGGCAGGCCCTCTCTCTCCTCCTCTGCAGCCAGGCATGCTTTGCGACAAGCGCTCCTGCCAGATGCGCCAGGACGGTATAGCACGGCCTGCCCAAGAAACCCGGCCGAGGCCAGACCACAACGGCCCGCTGTGCAATTAGTGGCCGTTTCTAAGCTCCAGGTTTTCAGAGAACTACAACAATAGGAGGAAGAAAGAGGACGGAGGCGGTAGGTGGCTGTGCGGTGGCAGCAGCATCGCGCAGCAGAGGGCACGAGGAAGCCTCAGGGACCTGCCCAGGCAAGGTGCTGCAAACCCAAAAGCCATGGACATTTGGAAGCAGCCGTAAGGACAAGCAAACTCGCTAACAAGAAAGAAGCGTGCGTTTCTTGGGATGCTGAAGCTTATGACAGACTCAAGATTCCGCGTCCACAGAATACAGCACATTCCAGAATCACCAAAAGGATAAAGGGAAGCTGTGCAGTTGCCACAGAAGGAAGTAATGCACAGCTTTGTACCACATTTTTAATCTGCTCCTGCAAGCCACCTGGAGAGCTTCAGCCGTTGGGAGGTATAGAAAACAAGCCAGCCAGCCAGCCAATGGTACTCTGAAAGGGGAGCAAGATGGCCTCCATGGTAGGAAACATGGAAAGGTGGAGTGGCAAGAAGACAATAGAAGCACCGCATTAAAGTGTCCTACATTGAGCAGTGGGGTGCGATGGTATGAAGGAGCAGGCAGCAAGAGAGGGGGTGCTCTCAGTTCTGGGCAATGGCTGCCGTTCAGCCTGCGAGTCTGCGGTGCTTTTTCAAAGACGTTCTCAGTTCGGAGAGAATTCCCGTCCGTGCATGCACAGGCTCCACACATGTTGACTCTTCCGCATGGACTGTCCCAGGACTTATCCTGCTAAGCTGAGCATGACTTAGGAACACAGACACTCACAACCCCCCTGCCTCTTCCATAGCAGCTGACTTAATCTTCATTCTCTGCTGTTTCAGAGTACCTGGGAAGGGGCTGTTTCCTCGTTATTCCTCGTTTTGCTAACTTCACTGGGGTTGGGAGTGGGAGGAAGGGGCCTCCTTTCGGCGGCAAAGGCAAGCTGCGCGGGGTTCCCTCCAAACTGTGTGAAGTCGCTGCAGACTCGGCTTTGGTTCCCCCCGAAAATCCAGAGCACGCTGGCCAAAATTTGGCACCTGGAAAGGCCACCCGCCACCCGGCATCTTTCGCCCAGGCAGCCAACCTGCACATGCCACCCTGGGAACTCACGATGGTTCCACTCTCAGAATTTCATTAACTTTTTATACACTCAGACACTCATTTATAATCATTAGTAGACAAGAAGCGACAATTAGCCAAGCGCTGAGCAAGGGGGAGCGTGTGGCACAGAAAGCCCGAGCGGCCCCGGCACCGCCTTGGGGACCCCCAAGAATGCCCTGAGAGCTGCCGGCAAAGCCCCCTGCCTGGGGGCCCGGGAGGTGCCGGCACGGAGCTGGCACCAGGTCCTTTCAGTCCAAGCCACGAGTGGCGGAGCCCCACGCACAAGCCGTGCGACCTTCTCCTGCTCCAAAGGCCAGCGTTTCCACCAGGTTTGGTGCAGGCCTCTTTGGGGGTGTGCTCAGGGAGAGCAGGGCACCGCTGGATGCCGGCACCAACGCCCTCCCTGGGCTGAGGCTTCAGCTCATCCACCCGCCTGTTCGCTTCCTTGCAGCCTTCTCTAATGAAAGGCTCATTCCGCCATCTTCTTTGAAATCAAAATACATGGTTAAATTCAAAGAAATGGCTCTTCGAGATGTCACAAGTGCCGGGACACCCACGCAACGTGGCACCAGCCAGCCGAGCTGGTTCCTTCCGGGCTTGCGCGCCTGGCCAAAGCATGATCCCACAACAGTTTGCCAACTCAAATCCCAAGTCTCTGTGTGCCCTCTATGAATTTAAGGCCTTCATATAGATTTAGAATTAATTAATAATAAACTTTTTGTCTATCTTGGTCAAATTAACAAGTACAGCAGACCCGCAACAGATGATATCTTGGCCCTTGAGAATTCTTCCGTTTTTTTTCCCAAGAAGAAAACAAAAATATTGAGAAAAATTCAAAGGTGAGCAACGCTTATTTTGCACATCTTCCAGATAAAAAGTCCCGGTGTTGCTTTCGAGACGGCCTTCCCAACATGATGCCCCCCACCACACGAATTTGGGATTCCACCTCCATAAGCAGCATGACCAAAAGGTGTGACAGGCATCCTGGTGGAGACAGCGGCTTCGGAATACAAAGCAAGCATAACTTCTCTGAAGTCATTCTATGTGAAACTTGGTTTGCTCATAAAATCATTGTTATATTGAAAAACGTCTAAAAGTCAGCTAGACTGGTAGGTAGTGTCTGAATTAGCTACACTTTTTAATTTGATATACCAAGCATGATAGTTCTGTGAGGAAGCCTGGTCATGTATAACGTGCCTTAGCTTGCTATTGAATGCCTGGCCAGGGGGAACAGTAGCAGGCCGCCCTGAAGCAGCCTGGATCCTTCTAGAAGCCAGAAGCAGCTGGAAGGTCTGGAAACAGATGGGGACTTAGAACCACCTGCTCCTGTTTGAGCAGCAACGGAGGGAAAGTCATAAACTGGTTCTTGGTTGTGGGGAGGAGCTCAGGGAAACCTGCTCTGAACAGAAGACCTGAGTTTTCATTAGTGGGGACTGGTCTATTACTAGCCTATTAGATAAAGGGTGACATTCTTGCAAAGAGTCCCCATTAATGAACATCCTGGTTTTGTTCGTTGTTCAAGTCGCCTGACTCATGCTTGCACTACAGGCGAGCAAGTTGCTTTCAGACGGTGTGACAGCAGCTAAAAGGGTTTTCAGCTGCAGCAGCCTTTCCCACTAGAGAGGTCTCCTTGCGAACGTCATTAAAAACTGCAGCAGTGAGTCCCACAGACCTGGGCCTCCCCGTTAGCTCGACAGACAGAAGCACCGATGGGACATGCCCTGCGGTGTTCTGCTACGCCTGGTTACGACAAGAACAAGTGCAGGGAGGCAGCCGCGCATGCTGGACTGGGACTCGGACACGAAGCCCGCTGGGTTGGCTGTGGCCAGCCGCTGACTCGCAGCTGCACCTACCTCGCAGGGCGGTTGTTGTGAGGAGAAAATGGAGGGGGGAGGTGCCTTAAGCCTCAGGCTTGTACGCTTCCTTCTCTTCACTCCTTCCCTGAATGGGAGGGAAAGACATTGAAAGTCTGCATTTCTGCCTAGCAGCGAGCCATGTGTGGCCTGCAAACAGGAATCCCAACCTGGATCAGACCACGAGTCGAGATCTCAGATTATGGCCAATGACGGCTTGCGCGAACCGTGGCTTCTGCGTGCAGATGCAAGGACCAGCAGTCCGATTTACCGATACCCGGCCACCTTGGGGAGCAAGTTGGGGGAGGAAAGGCGGGTCATGAACGCAGCGCGGGAAGAACAGAGGCAGAGCCATCTAATCCCCTCCTCTGGAGCAGCGAGGGGAGGGGAGGGGAGGGGAGGGGAGGGGAGGGGAGGGGGCAAGCTCCAAGCGCACGGCTGCCGGCGCACATAATGCATGCCCTGGTTTGCCATTATATCTCCCTGCATATTTCAAGGGCAACCTATTTTGAAAATATCCTGCCCTGCGCTGCAATCTGAAAATGTACCATGTAAAACATAAAAGGAGGAACAGCACCTTGCTCGTCAGCACAACCTTCGCCACTGTGTCAGCGCCACGTTTCATGAAGAGTGAAGACAGGCGTAACGTGGAAGGGACCCCTCGGCGGCGACGCAGCCCACCTTCCAGGCGGCGCCGCGGCCGAAGCAAGAGACCTGCGCGTCGGCAAGCAGAACGCTGGCGGGCCATCAGGCGCCTGCCTTTCTAAGTAAATGCTCGGGCACCTGTCCACTGATGTGCCTTGCTGTTTTTTAAACCTCTTATTATTTGGAGAAGGCGTGCGGGGGGGGGGGAATCAACCGGGTGTCCGTGCACAGGGCAGCCTATCAGAACCCTGCACAGAGCCAGCTGACGCGTCAAATCTGCATAATAAATCTTTTCCAAGTGCTTGATCCCGGCCGTGAAAGCTACACTTCGCCTAAGGGACCGGAGGGTGCACCCAGGGGGCTGTTTTGTTCTGCGTACCATTTTCTATACTGCTGCAAAGCCGCGTGCCTCTCTGGATGGTTTACATCACGAAGGGTTCCCACGGCTGGGTTGGTCTTCCTCCCCGTACGCTCAGGCCAGATCCTAGGACAATTGGTTGCGATCGGCTGCTACACTTTTTCTTACCGGTTCAAAGCAATACTCAGTCCTGCTTCAAACAGTTTCAAAGGACAGAATTCACACGCTCACCTTGCAATACGATTCCACACGTTCCCGGAGCTGGACGCCCCACGCCAGCCCCGCTGCCACCCAGCGCCCCATCCGCTCGGGTGCCATCCTGCTCTGGCACTCCCTTTCACGCTGATAAAGACCGTATACTTGCTGTTTTTAAATGCCAAGAATGGAGTCATTCTGTGACTTTATACAGGCTTCTTTCAATGTAATTGCATGACTAGAACTGGCTTTTCTTCCCATATCCTGTTTCTTTTATACTGTAAAACTGACCAAACAACCTGTAAGGCTTCTGATTCAGGAAGACTCCAGCGACCTGTTCCATCAGAAACCGCAAGATCCCACTGGCAGGTTCCCCGCTGCGATGCTCCAGCGCCACCGCGAGCGCACAGGCCCGGGAACGCCAACGACCTCGGCCCGCCTCCGAACCTGTCGCTCCGCAGCCCCTCTGGACCTCCCCGAGGGAGCTGCTCTGCGCCTCCGGCAGCCGTGGGCCGAGTCTCCAGAACGACCTCCAGCACGGCCGCCTTTGTGCAACATCACCCTCCAATGAAAAATGATGCGCTTGAACTATTAACCTCCCCAAGAAAAAGCCAGAATTAAAAAGACTGTATGAACGCTCCTGCAGATGGGAATACTGTAATAAAAGCATCCTACAGTGCACGGATAGCGAAAACGTGGACAAAGCAGCCTGAACGGGGAGCCGTGCCACCGAGAAGAATCCAGAACCACAGAAAACGCCATGGATAAATGCTGCAGGAAGTGATGGGCAGCACTAGAAAAAGTAATGCAACGGCCACGTGTCTCCTACAGTGGCTGGCCAAAGTGCCACGGTCTTTGGGCCTCAGAAGACACAGGGCCGGCTGGGGCAGGGCAGAGAAAACCCGCAGAACAGCCGAACTCTTTGGACCACCTGGCAACCCTCCTGAGGAAAAGACGGAGTCACACCACCCAGCCAACCCAAGGCAGTACGTCCGTGGCCAGCCCTCGCGACACCCACCACTAGCATTCCAAGGCTACCAAGAATGTCCGGACGGCTCTTCCGAACGGGGTTTGCCTCTGGCTGCCATGCTCCTGGGTGATGCTTCTGGCCTTCTGAACTGTTTGCCACGACAAGAGGAGCCCATGGCTTGCAACATTAACGGGCAAATCCTCCTTGGTTTCGTTTCCGCTAGTTCTCACGGCGGCCGTTAGTCTTCTAAGAGCTTTCTCCCAGCTTGCAATTTCATGCACTTTATTCTGCCGCTTCCCGGGAACCGCAGCTTGATTTCCCCGGCCTTGCTTGCACCCACCACAGCACAAAAGAGTGCTCGGGAAGCCAGTGTCTCCCTAGGCATGCACCCAAAAGGAGAGGGAGGCTCTTAGCTGCAGATGAGGGACAACAACAGAACCCGTCGGCGAGGAGCAAGCCAAGGACGCGGAGGAAGAGAGCACGCCCAAGCTCACGGTTAAGGGAACTGGATCAGGCATCCGCCCCGTGCCTGCATCTGGCTTTGGGTGTCCGGTTTGCTGCAAAAGGAGGGTCCCGTGTAGCATCTTGTTTAACAGCTGAGCTGGAGAATGACTTCTGGGGAAACGGGAAGAGTTCACAATGCAGGTGATACAGTAGGATGTGGATAAATTAATATACCAAAACAGGCAATGTTGGTGTTGTCACTGGTCTGCGAATTCCCTTGGAAACTTATTATGAATTTCATGACGAGGTCAATAAAACACGTTTTTACTGAAAACCACTCGCCCACAACCATCCAAGGTCTCCTTTGGAGGGCAGCCTCTGCTTGTGCCAGACAGCAACCAGGCTCAGCAAGCTAGGCCAGGAATGCCTATCCTAGGACAAGGATTCACAGCCTCGTTTCGGAGCCAAGATGGTTCAGGAGAAAAGAGTAGCAGCAAACTCCAGCACAACTTCTCTGAAGTTACGCTGACACATGCAGAGCACAGACTGTGAAGCAGTTCACCAAGATCTGATTAACCCGAACGTCAAGGCCACTTTCGGGCTCATCCGAGCACAGCCTCCCCTCGAGTCCACAGAACGGCGGTAGAGCTACTTTCTGCAGGGTGGGAGAAGGGAGCGGGAGACCAGGCACTGTTCAGCCATGTCGTCCGGAGACATTCAAGGGCAGCCTCTCTTGAGTAAGCCCTGCCAGACACACGCACGGTCGGTGGGGCCCCTTTCTCTTGGAAACTGCGGGCTTGTAAGGAAAGCCATGGATCTCCCAGCCCAAGGCTCAAGGAATGACGCTGAGAGAGGCTACCCAAAGATGAGAAGGCAAGCAGCTATTCATCTTGTCGAGATATCTGTCTCTCCGATGGCTCTCAGTCCAGAACCAACCACCAGAGGGAAAGGTCCGTTGACTTCTGGAGAGGACACGGTTCAGGCATGCAGCTTTGGGCGTATCAGTAATCCCTACAACTGATACGTACCCCCACACGTATCAGTAATCCCTACAACAGCTCTACAAGGCAGGCCATGGCGTTCCCCCCCTCCTGTGGGGGGCGGGGGGCGGGGGCTGAGGCTAAAACAAGACAGAAGGGACTTGCCAAAGGTCACCAAGGAGCTCACAGCAGAGGTACGATTCGGACCAGGAACGCCCAAGCCTCCCAGCCACGCCGTGTGGCCCTTTGCAGGACAGCAAAACGCCTCCCGCTCAGCTGTGCAGGGGGAGCATCGCTCGCCCACAACGCCAGCCTCGACCCACGAACAGTTTCGCCACTGCAAGAGCGGCAGAATGAAAAGACAGTTCCTGCCCCAGTGAGCAAGCGACGTCCTCCCTGCTCGCTTTTCCGCAGAGGGCACCCCAGCTCTCTCTCTCGGGCCGGGAGTCCTTCCCTCCCTGCGTCCAAGAGGAACGTGCAGGCGCCCAAGCGACGGCTCCGCCTTCCAAATGTAAAAAGGGAAAGCTTGGTCCAGAGCCACCCGCCAGCGAGTTTTCCATCTGCTCAGCAAGGAGCATCATAAATTCACTCCCATTTTCATGGAACAGATGCCTCTGAGGGCGACGTGATGGCCGCAGCGATGGTCTGTCAATTCAGACATGACATCAAACCACGGTGACGCGCGAGCTGGAGCCCAGCGGAGGAAGCCAGGCCGCGGCTGGGCTCCGGGGACACCCCCACAGCAAGGGGGCTGTGCCTCCGCTCGCCATGCGTCGCTTATCCGGTGAGGCGCCCCATTAGCAAGAGCCCCAAAAGAGGCAGAACAAGCCCCAGGACACCGTCTCCACGGCTGCCCAGAGAGCTGCCCACAACAAGCCAGTGCAGTGATCCCAAATCGCTCCGTGCTGCCGCCCCACAACCAAGGCAGGTGGGAAAGCAGTCGGTCTTGTTCCAAGGCGCTCAACGAGTGATTGGAGAGAGGCATCATGCGGGCAGAAAGTGCAAAGCGCATCCCGTCTGCAGAAGGGGGAGAAAGACCTCGCTGGAAACGGGGGAGAACTGGACTGGAGAGACCAGTCAGCCACGGTGCCCCCAGCTTCCCTACCTTGGAGCCCCCAGGCAAACTGGCCTGCAGCTCCCACCGGCCCTGACTTCTGGAAGTCTCCATAAGGAACGGTGTGACTGCGGGGGCCAGGAAGGGGCCCGTGGGCAAAAGAGTGGCCCCTTGCAGGCCCCCTTCCGGAAGGCAAGGGGGCCGGTGGCTGCGCCGTCCCCACGGAGGACGCAAGCTCCTGGGGCCACAGCCAGCATGCCCGGAGAGAGAGAGGGCCACGAAGCCAAACGGCACGGACACCTGCAAGGACGCTCCCGGCCACAGCATCCCACTAGTACTCCCGGCTGGGCTACAGGGAGAGCGCTGGAGGTCTGAAGAACGTGGCTGCCAGGGTGGCTGGACGAAGCGGCGCTTCGGTGCAGGCGTGAAGCACAGGACGCCCCCAGAGGGCCTGCCCGCCTCCGCCTCGCCGCGCAGTCGGAGCGCGTTTTCCCAAGGACCAGGCTCAGGAACGCCTGTGCGAGTCACGGGGGGCGTCCCCACCAAGCCTGCCAGCGAGGGGAGACCTCCGGTGCTTCTCGTGCCTCTGCTCACACAGAGCTCTCCCCTCAAGCCGAAGAGCAGGCCAGCCGGGCGGCTCCAATTGTCCGGGTGCTCCCCCCTGCCCCCCCACACCCATTTCAGCAAATCTCAGCCTTGCAAGCCCCAACCCAATGACGCAGGGAACAGTCCTGTGCAGCCACACCCCCCCCCTTTTAAAAGCTGACCAACCAAAGGGCGCTCCGTCACAGCTCCGGGCTGCCAAAGGGGGCGAAGGAGCTTGCAGACGAGCCACGTTCCACCTCGTCAGTGCGCTTGCCAGGCCCCGGATCTGGCAGCAAACCAGCCACCCCGGCCGGCCGGCCGGCACTGCTGGGGTCCAGGGAAAAACCGGCCGTGCCACCTCCCACAGCTCCTCCACCCGTGACACAAACACATCAAATGCAAGCGCCCCTTAAAGACTGTGCTGAAGGGAAGCCATGGCTGAAGCCCCCCTGTGACCGACCGGAGTCCCCGAACAGGCGTCACCCACGGCCACGCTAGGACGAGGAGGCGAGCAAGGGGCGACCGTGTTCCTCTCACTGCACTGTTAGCAGCGCCCCTCTCCGTCCAGGCGCCCCTCGCTGCGCCCACGGAGTCCACGCCTGGGCGCCGGAGCCCTGCCCAACTGGGCGACGCCACGCCGGGAGAGAGGCGGGCGGACGAGGCCTGGGCCGCGCTGGCTGTGCGCAGGTTGGAGACGAACTTTCCATGAACTCTGCTGGGAGGAAGGCACCCCGGGTGAACCGCGCCAGGCACGGCGCTTGGGGAGGGGAGGGGGCTCCCCGCTGCCGCGCCAGACCAGACCAGTGGGCCGGCCGGCCCTGGAGGCACCAGGCGGACAGAGGGATGGGCAGGCCTCCTTCCCGGGGGGCACATTCAGCGCGGGGGACGCCGGCAGCTCCGTTCCCAAACCCATCCGTCAGCGGGGGGACGGGGCAGCCACGAGGGGCTGCGCCTGCGAGCGCCAGGCAGGAATTCCTCCCTCGCTCGAGTCGCTGTGGAGCCTGCAAGGGAAACGGGGCCTCCGGAAGGGCAAGGTGGCCCTCCCCTCCCCGAAACGCACCAGGAAGGAAGGGGAGACGGAGGCGGCCCCGCCGAGAGCCTTCTGCAAACAAGGAACGCATTTTGCAGCGCCGCACATCTGGCATCGCGCCTCCCGGCTGCAGGCGGGCACCACACAAAGGGCGACGGGAGAGCTTTGTGCGATCCAGCAGGAGCCCGGAGCAGGACGGGTCCTCCGTCGCCTGGCGGGTCCCTGAGCGAGCATCCTGCAAGGGCCGGGGCTGACGACCCCAGGCCAGCGCTGTGCCTGGCCCGCCCGGGGCCCCTCAAATAAAACGGGGGGGGGGGAACAGCCGCAGCCGAGCCCGCCGGGCAGCACGGGTGAGACCGCCGCGCTCCCTCAGGCAGCATGCGAGAAGCACGGCCCATCTCCCAAAAGACCCTTGTCTCTTGCCCTGCTCAGGCACTTGGGCTGAAGCCGGGGAGGGGGGTGGGGGCACGTGCCCCCCCTGCCTGAAGTGGCCTCCCCCCCCCCCGCAAAAGGCAGCCTCCCTCCACTCAACTGGCTCTGGCCATGCGGGAGGGCTGGCGCACCCGAGTGCCCGCGGGGCCCACACGTCCCGCACAGGCCGGCCGGCACATCCACAGCACCCTGCCTCGAAGCCCTCTGCGCACAGCAGCTAGCCCCATGTGCCACAGCACTTCTGCAGCGAGGAGCAGCATCCCACTCAGCCGCCACCCACCCCACAACACGTCAAGCCAGACCCGGCCAGTCCCTCATGAGTCCCCAGGAAGGAGAAAAATGATGCCCCCCCTCTAATTCACATCTCCATCAAGCCGTGAAGTCACGTGGGTAGCCCCCTCACTCGCTGAAAGCACAAGGCGAATGGCCTCGGGGGGGGGGGGCCTCTGGCCTCCAGAAGCCCCGGTGCAGCCAGAGGGACCATGTTTTGCAGAAGGCCTGGGAAAGGCCAGCCCCCCCCCCCCAATAGCAGCCCCCAGTGGCTGCCTCTGCAGGACCAGCGCATGCTCCAGGCAGGGACAGGCAGAAAGTGACCTTCTGCAAGCTCCACATGCTTCCAGCAATATTCCTTTCTCCGCTGCAGGACTAAGACATTCTGGAAGGAACATGGGGGAGTTTAAAACTGGGGGAACGACACGCTACGGAGGGATTCGGCCGCACTCCCTCTCTGGCCACTGATTAACTCTGGAGGCTGCTTCTTCACAGCTGCGCTCTGCTACCGAACTGCTGCTCCTTTCCGAGAATGTCCCTGCCGTGGATCCACGGTTCGGCCCGGGGTTTACCACTCTCTGCGATGCCAGGGAGCACCTCAGCCATCAAACGGTTCCTCCTTTCTGCGGAAGGAAGACTCCCGCGTCGTGTGCTCAGAGTCTCAAAGCAGAATCTCTCTGCTGCTTCGCTTCTTACTGCGTCTTTCTGCACCGTTCACATCTTGAATCGGACTCCTACACATTGGGCTGAAAGTTCGCCTTACAGTTTCTTTTGCGGAATTGATCTGAGAACAACTGGCAGAGGGCAAAATGGGAATCGGAAGCGCAACAAGACAGCTTTGGTCGGAGAGGAGCAAGAGGGAGGTCTGCAAAGGAGAAAAATGGGCCACTTCGGCAGGAGAAAACAGCAACATGAATCTTGGGGCTGGCAAATCGGGGAGACTCGCTTGTTGCTGTTGGATGCAGGGATGTTTCGAAAACAGAACAGAGAAAGGCAGCAGGAAGGCAAGGGAGGAAAGAAGGCCAGAAGTGGCGATAAAAGTGTGTGGGCGCTACTGTATCACCACAGAGCAACAGCCCGGTTAAAGCCACTGCACACGCGGGCCTGCCACACGTCCCCCTCCAGGGGGTGCTGCCTTGGTCCCCCCCCCGCGGGCCGCGTGCGTCTCTCCGGCTTGGACTCTCACTGGTTCCCTCTGCTTCCCCTCCCACTTTTCACATCTGAAGGGGCAGCGGGAACCGCCATGTTTAATGCCGAGGAGCACGCAGGGGGGCGCAGTTCCTCCTCTCCCGGTGTCTCCTCCTTCCGGGTTGGCCTCCCACCTTCGTCTTCAAAATTCAGTCTCTCCACCACCCTTCATAGCACCAGAAGCCTTGCTTGGCGGGGGGGGGGGCAAGCCCTTCCTCAGAGAAGAAAACAAGGCATGCCGGATGGCTGTCCTGAGGAGCCTGCGCAACACGCAAGCTGGGCGGTGATCCCGCTGCCCAGAGATGGCTCTCGGAAGATCTTCCGCACCAGCACCTTTACATTCTCCTGCGGCAACGGACGCTCTCGGCTCTGTTGCGGGGAAGTCGTAAAAGCAGCCCACGAACGCTGCCGGTTCGATCGGCATCTCTGAGCCTTACCCCGCCGATGGGACGCCCTGGACTCGAGACTGGATGCTTCCACAGGTTGCTTGGTCTGGGGGACAGGGTGCCAAGGAAGAAGCAGGCACGGGAGGGAGCCCCCCGACCCCGCTCTCGCCAAGGGCGGAGCTATGCTTTTGGCTGCAGGAAGATCCGCACAGCCAGTTGCAAATGGGTCTTGGCCGATTCAAAGGCTGCTGGGAGAAGAGGTACCTTGAGCAGCCCCCGTGGAGGGGGGAGCGGCCGCTGAGCACGGATGGCACATGCTCGCTTACACTTGGCTAGTCCTTCCTTCCTGGTAAAGCAGGTAGGAGGCGTGTTTACATTCGCCGACATGGGCAGCTGGGGATGAGCACACGCTGCGAAGTCGGTCCCGGGAAAACAGGAGGCGCACCTGGGTGAAAGCGCTTTGCAGCATCTCACCTGTGCAGCAGCGATGCTGAAGATGCTGAGGCTGGCCCTGAGCCCCCGCCAGTGAGGGGAGCTCCCCAGAGAAAGCAGAGCTGCAAGGATTTCCAGTGCGCTAAATAATGCTGTCCGATTTCACATTTGCCTCGTTTCTACTCCCCAACACACTTTCCTTCTCGATAAGCACACAAGGTACCTCATATTTAGTAAACAGAACTAAAATTGTAATCCATGCCGATTTCATGTGCAATATAAATACAGCCAAAGTTTTCCCAACTGCTACAAAATGTTTGAACTGCAATATTTGCTTAGGGGAAAATTAAATTAATCACATAACACAGTTCAAATGCTATATTCAAACCCATTCAAAGCTTTAAGTAGAAATCCTTTTACTAGGCGTGTTTGTATAAACGTGTAAAGACAACCTCACAAAGCCAACTCCCTGTGGTGCTTGTTTGTCTTTAGCAAGCCACGGACAACACCCCAAACAACACCCTTTTTAGGATATTTACCCAAAGCGAGCTGGCACAGCTGATAGCAACAGCTCAATTTTCCTCTGTCGTGGAAACCGCAGCACCTCAGCTCCGCTCGCGCCGTGCACTGCGGAGCTGGTCCATCGCAGGCTGAGACAAATCGGATTCAGGGCAACCGGCTGAGCACCCCATGTCGCCAAAGGACAGATTTGGGCCTGCGGGCACAAGCCAGGAGCTCAGGCGGGGGCTGCTGCGCCCCCCATGAGGCTCTGCGGGCGACCGGCTGGCCCCGGCGTGGACAGGGTGTTGGAGTAAATGGGCCCTCTGTGACGTGGCCGGGCCCGTCTGATGGTGCAAGCAGCCACCCGAGCCTCGCCTCGCTCTCGCTCTCCCCTCAGGTCATCATGGAAGAACGCGAGCGGCAGAGAGCAGACGGACCGTGGCGGAGGCTGGTCCCGACCCAGCCAGGCGCCAGCGGCACTGCGCTCAGAAAGGGGTCCCCATGCCTGCTCCCCCAACCCCCCGCGAGCGAGCGAAGGCCGGGGCTTGTCAGTGCTTAGCTTCGGAGAATCACTTATCATATCCTATATTTAGCCCATCTAACATGATTGATTGCAGCACCGCAGCCCAGACAATTACGGATAAAAGGAGACTTCCACAGAAAAACGTCGCCTCGGAACATTCCCCACCCTGGAAAGTTTTCCACCCCCGTGGCTGCCCCTCACCGTCCGGGATCATTGGTCTGGCCCGCTTCCCAGCAAGAGGAATGGGGTACCAAGCCCAGCCGGGGACTCCTGCACGCCCCAGCCGCGCCACACCCTACAGTGCCGAAAGGAACAGGCAGTGCGCTGCCACGTGGGCACGAGTCCTAAAAAAGGCAGGCTACGTAAGAGAAAGCGCACGGAATGTACGAACATGCGGTCAGGTGTCGAAAGCCCAAAACGGAACGGGCATCGACACCAAGCCCATAAGGAAAGCCCTTTGCTCCCAATTCAAGCAGAATGAAAACGGCATACTGCACATGAAAAACACACACGCACCCCAGGATCAAAGGAAGACGCCAAACCGGCACGTCTGTCGAGACCAGTGGTCCCCAACCTTTTAACCCTCGCGTGCCCCTCGGCATTGCATTTCCATAAGCTGTGCCCTTCCCATTAGCAAAACGTTTGCAATTGAGGTAGTGGCTGCTATTTCCTGCACGCTGCAATTTTTCTCACATGCCCTCAATACCCTGTTCCTTCCCCTGGGGGAGCACATACCCCAGGCCGGAAATCCCTGATCAAGGCAATGTGCTGCTTTACAAACACAAAATGCTTTACCCAGTTCCATCTCCAACGGAGAGCTTCTCAAACCGGCCTTCCCTGCACGTTCTGAGATCAGGACGGCGGCTTTAAAGTCCGCAGCAGCCCATCCTGGTCCCAGGAATTCCACTTGCACCTCCTGTCCTAACAACCAAAGTGAGGGAGTGGAAGGGAGCTCTGGGCCCCATTTTGTCGTTCTGTGTGCGAAGCTTAAGGTGCTCCAGGTGTGCAAATGTTAGCGAAGGGCCCAAACAAGCAGAAAGCAAATTCCAGCCACCTCGGGAAATGTTGAGCAAAATCAGAATGGAGGCTTTGCAAATAGCAAGAAGCAAGTAGAGGGAGGAAGCGGGGGGGGGGGGCGTCTGGTAGATACACCCTTCCTTAATCCTCTCCGGCTGTCTCAGGAGGGGCACTTGCTCAAGAACCCACAGAAGACAAAGGAAGATGGGCAAGAAATCAGCCGAAACCAAATGTCAGCCTGGAGTTGGACTCAGCCCAGCACTGTCAGAACAGAAAAGCCTCACGCACCTCCCTCTCCCTGGGAAGTCCCGGGCGGCAGCCCCCCGGCCGCAGCCCCAGAGCCGCACAATGGGCAGCACCAGGCAACACGGGCGTGACGGCAGGCTCCGGGCCAAAGCCGTTCCCCACCCATGCTTGCTCACTCGCTCTGGAGATGGGCCTCACCACCCATCATGCACAGTTCCCACCAATTCGGCACCTGCCAGCTGGCCGAGCCGTCGCACCGACACGCACCCCAAAACGTCCTTGCAGCGACCCATTCGCGTGCGTTTCGTTCTGGCGGGTGGGGGTGTCCAGAACAGCCCGGAGGACCGTGCCCCGTGGAGCAGTGGCCGCCTCCAGCCCTGCTGCCACGCGGGGTGTCCGAGACGCTTCCCCCGAGACGGCCACGCAGGGGCAGCTTTGGACGCGGCTTTTCACCACTTCCTCCATGCTTCCTCTCGTAGGGGCTGCGGGCGGAGGAGCAGCGAAGAGCCGGCCAGGTTCCGTCAGGCAGCAGCCATCCGATCACGCGCATCGGCAGGTCAGCACGGCACCCTCCTGACCACAGGCCCGCCTGCGACCGCGGCCCCGTCCGCCCTCTGCAGCTGCCCCGCGGCCTCCGCACCCTCGGGCTCGGCGGCTCCCCGGTGCACGTGGCCGCGAGCAGGCCGCGCGTGTGGAGAGGGAAATAACAGTGCCGAGCGGCCCTCGGGGTGCCGCTCTCCTTGTCGCCCGCTCCCTTGGGACTATCTGATTAGGGCTATATTTTAAAATCTGACTAATAATGTGAAAGGCAGGCTGCCTAACCAAGCCTTCTTCCACATAGCGATTTTGTACCCAGTCTTTCACTAAATGCCTTACGGAGTTAAATAATTTGAGACAGCAGGCAGTATAAGGTATAAATTACAGAAAGCAGTGAAGTAAAGAGATTGTATGCTGAATAAATTAAAGCTTTCACTTGTGAGACCAGTAATGTGTAGGGAGAGGAATTAGGAGCCATGGAGGCAGTGAGACAATGGAGGCTTTTTTTTCCTCTGATGGGAGACTGATGGGCAGTTTTGGGGATTATTTGCTGATTGTTTGTGAATTTGTAAAGTCTGTTAAAATAATAAATTCAATATGTCGGCACTGCTTGGCTCTGGCCTCAGCTCTCGGAGGTCTCTTCCCCTTTCGAGCCCACAGCCAGCCAGTGGCAGAAAGAAAAGCCCAGGCTGGAGAGGAGCACACAAGCAGCAGGCGGAAAAAAATTTGTGGCGGGGCGCTGTGGCAACCCAGATACAGCCCAGCCTGTCCCCTGCCTCCCCGTCGCGACTGCATCCGCGGCCTGCCCGGACACGTACTGCTTGACTACAGCCTGGGCTCGCCTGCAGCCCCAGCTTGGAGGCTGCGGGCCCCGTCTCCCCACAAGCGCTGCTGTCCTGCCCCACAGCTGCCTGGCCTCTGGCCACCCACGCCCCAGCCCAGGGCCGGAACGCCTCTGGTCCTGCGACAGGGGAGTGAGCACCGGCTTTGCGGCTCATCCCGGAAAGGTGCTGCCGGACCGCTGCAAACCGGCTCGCCCGGGCCACGGCAGGGAAGGGCGCAGGCATCGCCAGTGGGAAGCCTCTGCCTCTGAAGACGGGCTCAGGAGACAGGGGACGGTGGCAGCCGCCAGGGGGCCAGCCTGAAGCCTGTGGGCCCTGGCGGGCCCGTCCCACAGAATCGGCCGGCAACGCTTCCGGGACACACGCACGCCACGCCTCCACCGCAGAAGCACCCCGTGAAGTGCCGTCGTCCGCCCCTCGGCCTCGCGGGCCAGCATGCCGAGCCTCCCTCCTGCTCCGAGGCCGGCGAATGTTAAGACTGTTCAAGTCACAGATCCCTGCTCATCGCATTGAGACAGCCACCATTTTGGTGCGAAGGTGGATCGGGCCGATTCAATTCCCCGAGAAACTAAGGAGCAGGAGGCAGCGAGGGTTAGCTGAGGAAAGACTTCCTGGACCATCGCTGCCCCGCTGAAGCATACGCAGCACCAGAGCAGGCCCACGCGAGTCTCTTCCCTACCCAAAGTCTTCCCCGAGGCCCTTCAGAGTCAGGCTCTCTGAGCACAGAGCAGCGAGTGGCCCCCGCGGGCGGGCGCCTGGGGTCTCCACGGGGATGCCTTGGGGCAGGCGGCCTGCCTCCTTCTGCCTCTCCTCTCCTCTCCTCTCTCTCCTCTCCCAGGAGGTCAGCTCCCAAGAAGGTGGGAAAGCCGCTGAGGGGGACGGCCCGGAGGCCGCAGCAATGCGACTCCTGCACAGCGCAGGGGCCCTATGCTCCTCCGAGATTATGCAGAAGCCAAACACAGGACGAGAGCATCAATAGATGCCGCTGTCACTCACCGTCACCAATTCAAAGTTCACCGGGCGCTCTTGCACTCTCCCATTTCCAAAATGAAATCAAACAAGAGCTTCCGCTCCAGTAGAATTTCTCATTGAAACCTGCCTGGTTCTATTTTACCTTAAATGTTTTTTCACCACGCTTCATCAAAACAGGTCCAGGTAGTACAATAATGACAATAACTTATTTAAAACAAATACAGTATAATAATAAAAGCCCATGGATAAAAATTACAGGGCAGATCAGGATCAGGCCAATTAAGACGCCTGGCAAAAAAACGCCTTAATCCAGCAGCAAAGCGGCTGAAATGCAGGAGGGCCTTGCGAAGGCCAGGCATTCCCCACCTTTAAGATCGCACAACCCGCTTCACAGCATCATGGCCTAGCAGAGGTGGCGGGGCCCCCGAAGGCCATCCAGTCCAGCCCCCTGCTCAGCACAGGACTCTAGCCAGAGCATCCCAAGAGGAAAGACACTCTGAGTCGTATGGACTCGGCAGAAAACGCCAGCCCCGTTTCAGCTGAGATGCATCTGACTTTACTCACTTTCTTGCTGCGTTCAGTAATTTCAGTTCGGGGCATTTTTGCATCCGAAGTAAAAATGACACATGCCCCCATTCAGGGTGCAGCCAAAAAATGTGGACTACGATGCCTCCGGGGACTCTTGCAGGCCTCCTCACGGCTGGCCATGGCAAGGCCCGTCCCTGCCCAATTCGATCAAACCTTGCGCTTGCAAGCTTTCATTCTTTGGCAGGCTGAAAGAGTCGCCACTCGGCCCCAAATATCTCCTCTGCAACCCAGCCTACCTTGATCAGCTTGGACACTGGTCCTTCACACTGGCCAGTATTGCCTGTCCTGCACGCAGAACTGTCGGGCTGGAAGTCCTAACCTTGGATACCCTTTGCCCTTTTTCAAATAAACTTAACTGGAGAAGGCCAGAGGGTCGGATCAAAGAACCAGACAGACGCATAGACAATCTTTAATTACTTTTTTAACGCCACAACAGTGCATTTTCTGGCTGTAAGCAGAATTGTTTCTGCAGCACCCTTGGAAATACAGTGAGACTTTGCTGCTCTGACTTCAACTGATTATAAAAAGAGGCAAAGGTTACATTATTTAAAAAGAACACAAACACTGCCAAAGTGCGAAACACTGCCAGGGCCAGGACAAGACGCTGGAGAGAAGCACAGCCCACGACGTGTTCGCTTCCCGCATGACATCCAGACGGCAGAAGTGAAATCCGTTCTGAGGCACTCAGAGCAAAACGAGTGACATTATAAAGTGGGCTAGGAAGAGGAAGGGTGGGTGGACTGACAGTATCTGAAGGCAATATTTGAAACAGGCACAGCCCCTTTCTCCCCCCACAATGCTTAGTTTTGCAGCAGATACAGAGGCAGAGGATCTGGAAGCGTAATGCATAATTCATACATACTAACCTAAAAATAAATTATTCTGCAAGTTAAAGATCCAGTCACTGCTGCCAATAAACACTGTATGTAGTCCATGTTGCTGTGCATGCAGGAGAAAAGACTGTTTTAATCCAGGAGACCTGCATACGTGTCATACAATTGGATGATTCCAACTGGGGCAATTCAGAAATTTGGGGTTGGGTCTCCCCTGCCTGCTCTGCTGGAAAAAGGGACAGCTTTTGTAGGCACATTCAGGATTTCAACACTCACTCACCGCCTGAGCGCCTTGAATACTAAACCTGGAACTCAGCAATTCAATATTCAAAACAGTGCATTTGGTTTCCTTTGATTAATATACTTTTGCTGTACAGAAATCCAGCGCGAACTGTTCTCCTTTTGGAATTCTAGGCAGATTCTAATCCCAGCCCTCCGCAGCAAAACGAGATCACAGGAAGCATTTATTCGAAGACATAAAGGCTAAGAAAATTGCCTGTGCTGCTTTCTAGGCGAAAAGAAAGCTCCTGCCAAAAGGCAGACCTCTGATCCTCAAAGATTTCATGTTTGCCACTGGGGGACACCCAGCTTTCCTCCTCATTAAAAGTCTGCTGGCCGAAAAATCACGAATATGACACTTTAACTCATATTGCGCTCCCTAACACACACACTCCCAAGCAACCCTGTGTTAAAAGTCTAAACTATGAAAACAATCAGATTTATTTTGTCTTGTCAGATAGTAAAACACTAAATAGTCAATTAATTACAATTCTGTCTTCATCCAAGAAGTAGATGTTCAATCCAGACAAACAAAATGGAGAGATTAAACACTTGTGAATAAAATTTGCTCTCCTCCAATTGCATCAAAATTAAGTTTTGCTGTATATCATTCTTTTAAATACAGACATTCAGATTTCAAAGAACTTGGACACTACATTATCTGCCAATGCTTTCCAATAAGCTTCTATTTTTAAAAAACCCATAAATCCTTTAAAAAAGTGAAACACTGGCAGACAGGGGGAAACTCTTTCGCCAGTAAACATGACTCCTTTTTCTTAAAACTTTATAGACACCCTGGGTTTGCTGCTGTAATGTTAACACCGTGAAATGTTAGCCGAGCTGCTGCAAAAGATGGTGGTAAAATTTCTCGCCGCCTCTGGAGCCGCTTAAATAAGCAGTGGGAAACGGCGGCACGCCTGTTTCAGAACACGACAACACCAGGGGTGAGACGCACAGAGCGCAAGCCACAAGCCGCGGCAGCGGGGCCAGGTTCGGAGGTGCATGATGTCTGCCCTTCCGTCTCCGTCAGAAGGAGGCTCTGATGGAATCGGTTGTTCTGTTCTCTTTCACATTGTATGTTCCTTCCTGGCCGGCACTTCGTGGAATTTCTGTCCCCGAATTAATCATACCCACCTGACAGCTGGGCTGAGATTTAAACCGCAAATGGTGGCACCTAGCTAGAATGTATGTTACGAGCATGCTGAGAAGAATTATAATTCCATGCAGAAAATAACGTTAATACACTGGAATTTTAGAAGTGGCCAGGAACTTGCCAATCAGCCCGATGCTTTTGCGCTGGGCAGAACACTGGAAGGCATATTTGAATTAAGTGACTGGGCAGGATACATGCCGCATCTAAATAAAACATCAGCCCAGGACAGTTCTGAGAATTATGCCCTTAGTAAACACTGCCCAGGATCTTAACTCTTAGTGCTTTGGAAACAGGTGTGTGTGTGCGCGTGTGCACGTCTGGATGCACATGGGTAGTGAGAGGAAGCCTGGCTGAAGCACCCGTGCGTCTACAGTGCAGCCACGAGCAGCAGCAAAACAGAAAACACGTCTTGTGCTTTGCATGCAGCCTCCCACTCAGCCCACCGGCTAACATACGGGTGGGTAGCAACGATCTACAGTCCATCGGCAGCCCTTCTGCCGGTACGTCTATAGATTTTTCTCATAATCTGAACATTAAAGGTCCGTTCCTCCCCACCACTTCCTGCTCCCATTTCACAAATTCTGAAAACATAACAAAAATCAAAAATATGGGCAACTAGGAGAAAGAAGATTCCCCCCAAGTAATAGCGTCCCACTATTTCGCCACGACCAATGCAAGTTTCACATATAATGCAAGGGGGGAAATCGCTCAGGATGAAACGTAAGATGCCAATCAGCTGCAGCGTGGCTCTGTCATGCTCAAATGACACACAGGTTATAACAATGGCATACAAATAATATGCAAATTAGTCAAACCCCTCCAGCTGACAATATTTCTACCGCGGTCCTCATCTCTGAACAAGTTGCTCACTGACTGTGCTAATAATACAACGCGTACTTGCCAATCCCTGGGACAAGCAGATTTTCCCACTTCGCTCCAAATGGGAGGCTGCAGAGAGCGGGGTGAGGCCGGGGTGCGGGTTTTTCCCCTTCCCACAGAGGTTGCATTTTCACTAACCATCTGCTACAAGTTCGGAACTACTTGCATTCAAATCAGGGCGGAATCGAGCCAGTTCTGCACAAGAGAGGAAAATTCCCAACAAATGGAACAGGAGGGAGTTTGAAAATGGAAGACAAGGTGAAGGGGTAGGGGCGAGAGGAGGGGGATGTGGAGCGGCTAACAGGAAAATAAAATAAATAAATGAAATGAAATGAAATAAAACCTGAGAAGATCCTGATGTTCTTGGTATTACCTTTACATACCCAAGCTACATCGCACCACATTATTCAAAGAGCACCCAGGCCTCTTGCCTTGATATTGCTGGGACACATAACGAACGGCTTCGACGGAAGGTCAGCGTTCAGCTCAGCAGTCCCAGGGCCTTCAGAGGCTTGAATGCCAGCGCTAGGTGCTTTGTCTAGGTTACAAGCTGCACAAGCAAGATTTAACAAAGGCCCTCCTTAGGCAGCGCATACAGATTGCTGGAGTCAAATAATCCCATCTCACTCAGCTGTTCACACGCAGAAACATTCGCAGAGGTTTCAAGCAGAAAGATTCCGGCTTCCTCACCTTTCAGGCCTCACTTCTCAGAGTGCACCAAGTGGGCTTGCAATCGTATTTGTTGCCACTTGCGTTCTGTCATACCCCTCACTTTACATGACTGAAATGTGAATTACTGACGGTTGCATCCTCCCGGAAAAAGGAGCGAGAAAAGGAAAGGGAAGGCTTTGCAGCACAGCACAACCAAGCACCTAACACAAACACCGGGACTCCACAACGGCCTGCACCACGGCCTCTCCTGCAAGCTAAGCCATCGCTGCTACAACATATGCCGAGGTTTCTGCTACAGCGGCAGCGACAACGACAACAACAACAACAGTTACACATTTGAAAGTTGCAATACGTAAGTGCCAAATGTCATTGAGCATCCGTCTCAGAGCATCTGCTGTTTAAGATCAACCTTGATTGATGACAGCTATTTTTAATTGTTGCTTTTAAATTTTAAATGCCCCCCTGAGACATTTTATAAGTGTATTAGTGCATGGCAGGAGGCCTGGGAGCTGTGAAACACAGCATGAGTATCCTCGTGTCATTAACACCTCTGGAGCCAAGAATAGCGTTTGATAGAGGGGAACAGGACCCTAACACAATCCGGCCGTGCGTTCCCCCAGGGACACACACGTATCCAAAAGCGGTTCGAGGCACATCACCTGAGCATACATCAGGCGGACTGTTTTCCGCAAAGGATCCATGAATTTTATAATAGCTTTAAGCCCTCAGTAAAGCAAGCACAAGCCCCTATGCTAAAAGGGGTTTAAAAAATTATACAGATAAAAGCCCAATTCTGGATCCTTTTAAATTAATGTAATATTTCTAACAGTAATAAGACATAGAATACACTAAAAGAAGCCAGCTCTGTGTCATCGTCCCCCAACACACATGCACACAATAACTCTACTTCATTGTGCCTTCTCGATGAAAATAAAATAACTGTTTCCTTTCACTTTAAATATTATACTGGAATGAAATCGGATCTCTGAGAAACACATGAATGGGAGCCAAAGAAAGAAAAACAAGAATTCCTCCTTACCTGTTTTTTCTTTGATTTCACACAAGACATTAAAAAGTGCTGGTTTCATTCTGTGACAGTTTAAAGCATGCTTTCTGCAAGGAAACCAAAAGGACTTTATGTAGGCAATGCAGCAAAACCACAAGAAAAGTTTTTATTAAAAAAAATACCATGGCATACTTTAGGCAGGAAAAATACCGAAGCCAAACCACCACTGAAAATTATGCACAAATGAAAAACAGTGTACAATTTTAAAATGACGGAGGCACCAGTGCGAGCACTACCTAACACAAAGCAACGCACACAGCACCATGGCAGGGGACTGTCTGACAGAGGAATTCCAGCTGGATTTACATGCCAAGCTGGCTTGTCAAGCTATTAACAGGTCAATGCTAGGAATATGAATAAGCCATTGATCAGTCTAACCACGATCTTATTCATCCACGCAAGGAACTTTGTATTCTTTCTCCTACCTCTCGCTTTCATGCGCCCATGTGTTCCAGTGCATTGTGCAGGCACCTCTGCACTGGGAAGGTCTGAAAAGCCCTTCAATATACAGAATTTCAGCCTTTGAATTAGGAAGCATGGAAATGAAGAACTGCACTTCTAGGGAAAATCATGTGCGCACGCATGTATGTGCGGGGGGGGGGCAATTTTATGCTTCTATTACCCTGACTGCTTATTTGAAGGTCTTAAAATGGGATTGTCACCAAAACAAAGGTGAATCAGAATACAAATAAATTGCCATTTTAGAGGACAGTTAACCAGCTAGAATTTTTATGGCTCTCTCCCTGCCTCCTAAAGATGCCAGAAAGTGGGTGGAGATTGTTTGTTTATTAGGTTTGATTAGCTTCATGTGCCCATTCTGGGAAAGAAACAATCTTTTTATTTTTTTTATTTCTTAGAAAAGCAATCATTTTGGGAAGATTTCTTATTATGTGCACAAGTTTTAATCTCATCAGGCGTCTGTTGAAGAATTTTTTTTTTTCAACCAAAATGGGTGGCACGAAGATGTGAACATTCTGGTGCCCGGAGCAGAAAATTTAAGGAAACCCCCTTCTCCACTGACCAAGGGAGGACATGCCCCGCCGGGAAGTTCTCCTTCGCCAGGCCCATGAAGTCTTTGGGCCGCTCCCCATCAGGGCTCGCTCGCTCCCTCGTGCAGAGCGTCCCGCCGGGTTGTGCCCCAAGTTCCCATCCCCCATCCTCCCCCTCTGCCCACCTTAGCGGCACCCAAAATCCACAGCCAGAGGCAGCTGCCTCTCCTCACCTCACAGTTGGGCAGGCTCGCCATGCGCATCTGCTACTCACGCACCGCCCTCACTTACTTCTGCCTCCAAAATATATCTGACCGAGTATGAAAATGCCCACGAGGTGAAAACTGAGAGATTCCATCATGTCATCAAATCCCTCTTTTAATTGTGGGAATGAATAGGATACAAAAAAGCTGAAATGCACGTGTAGGGTAGTTTTTCCTTCATAAAAGGTGAATTGCTACATTTTAAAAACTGCGATATTCCAAAGAAAAGACTGTGTAAAAAGTGCTGCATTGATTTTTAATTTAATTAGTAGATTTAATAGTGTCTTCACCGAGTTTACCAAATGCTTAAATTTTCAGAAGCAGCATTTTCTCTCTGCTTGTCTTACGGCTGTTCTGGGAAGCACTGTCAGTTCAGGTGCTTTAGGCAAGCTGTTTTATGCAACTGGAATTTTGTCAGTGTAACCAGCCCAGGTGTTTAAAGCTCCAGACCTACACTGTTTTACCTGGGATTAAGTCCCACTGAGCTCAACAGGGCTTAGTTCTATGCAGATCTGCATAGGATTGCAGGGTTAGACCTTTCTGCATTGGACGCCATCCCGATGAAAGTTAGCTGCAGCAAAGCTGCCAGGGACACCCGGCCTCAGGCATCGTCCACACCGACCGATTCGCCTCCGGAAACTACAAGGCATCATCACATGCGGGAAATCGCTAACTGCATCCTTCGGACAGAAAAATCCCGATGGCTGTAAGACACACTTTATCTTTGGCTAGCCTTTCGTCTCGTCTCGTCTCTAAACGCACGTTCTCCATTTTTGCAGACCGCGGCCTGCTGAGGCCGCACGCCGCGTCCCCGGAGCTTCGCTGAGCAGACCCCACTCGCTGGCTCGAGGCTGTCCAAGGAGCGCGCTTTGCGTGAGCGTGTGCACACGTGCTAATCCCGCCACAGAACCATCCAAAGAGAAGGGATCGCCCGAGCAGCACCCAAGAGAGCCAACCTGAGTCTAACCTTGAGGACCGGGAACACACTTCTCTCCGCCCAGAAATTCGGCTCGCCGCACTGCGCGCCGAGCCGGGCAAGGCGAGCGGTCGCGGAATAAACGCACAGGGCAGGACAAAACCCTCGGGCGGACGCTCCTCTCCGGCGCTCCCCGGCCGGGCCGGTCACGATCTCCCCCAGGAAAGCCCCTTCCGCGCGGGGAAGGGACGCGCCGGGCGTCCCCCGACCACGCGCGACAGCCGCGCAGCAGCGGCCGGGGCGCCGTGCGCGCCTGCACACAAACGCGCGCGCAGGGCGCCCCGGGCGCAGCGGCACCGCCGGCGACACGCGCGGATCGCGAGCGAGGCTCCGCGCGCGCAGAGGGGGCGCCATCCGGCCGGCACGACCGGCGAGCGGGCCCCCGGCGGCGGCGGCGGCGGCGGCGGGATGGCGCCGGCGGAACTTCTGGGGACCGGGCGGCGCAGCGGGCGCTTCCCGGGACCACGCCGGCCGCTCCACGGCGGGTCGCGTCGCCCGTGCCGGGCCGGGCCGGGCCGGGCCGCCGCGGCCGGAGAAAGTTTGAGCCGCGCGCGAGGGCCGCGCCGCGACGGGGGCCCGGCATCCCGGGGGGCGCGCGCGGGCGCCGCGCGGCGGATCGGGGCTCACCTGGCCTGCGCCTCGTCCAGGCTCTGGTCCGTGATGGTCATGATCTGCTGCAGGATGTCGCCGATGTCCTGCTTGCGCCCCGCCTCGCCCTCCGCGCCCGCCGCGCCGTCCGGCAGGTGCTGGGGCAGCCCGGGGTGCCCGGCCATGCCCACCGCGGCGTGCGAGTGCATCAGCCGCGGCTGCTCCTCCATGGCCGCCGCGCGCCTCGCGCCCCGCGCCGGCCCCGCCGCCCGCCCGCCCGCCCGCGCCGGGCCGAGCCGAGCCCCGCGCCGCCCGCGCGCAGCCGCCGCCCGCGGGCCAGGGGAGCGGCGCCCGCGCCACGCGCGCCCGCGGGCTGCGGCGCCCTTCGGCGGCGGGCGGGCGGCTGGGCGGGCAGGCGAGGCGGCGGCGGCGGCGGCGGCGGGCGGGCCGGCTGCGCGCCCGGCCGGCCGGCGCTGCCTCCGCCGGGGAGCGGCGCGGAGCCTCCGGGCGGCCGCGGGGCAGAGGCGGGACGCGCCGGCGAGCAAACTTTCCCTCGGCCGCGCGCCCGGTCGCCCGCCGGCCGGCCGGCCCGCCGGCCGCCCACCCGGGGCTGCTCCGCCCAGGGGCCTCGCGGCGGCGGCCCGCCCAGCCGCCGGCGCCGCGCCCGGCCCGCAGCCCCGCGCCCCCGCCGCCGCCTCGCCGCGCCGCGCCTCGCCGCGCCGCCGCCGCCGCCGCCGGATCGCCGCGCTTTGTTCCGGCCCCGGCCCCGGACTCCCGAAACTGACACGGCGCGGCTCAGCCGGGCGGGCGGCGGGCGCGCGGGGCGGGGCCGGCGGGAGCCGCGCGGGCCGAGGCGCCGCGATTGGCCGCCGGGCGCGCCGCCCCGCCCCGCCCCGCCGCCGCCGCCCCGCCCCCGCCCCGCCCCGCGGCCGCCTGTCACTCACCGGGTTCAGAGGTGGGCGGCGCGGGAGGCCCCCCTTCAGGAGGCGCGCGGGGCGGGGCGGGGCGGGGCTGCGCGCCGCGCGCTCCCCGGCCGCGCGCCCCCGCCGCGCGCGCCCCCGCCCCGCTGCCCCGCGCTCGCAGCGCCCGCCCCGAGCCGCGACGCGACGCGCGCCAGCGCAGCGCAGCGCAGCGCAGCGCGGACGAGGCCGCGGCCCGCGCGAGGGAGCGGGGAGCGTGCGCGCGCCCGGAGGCTCGGTCCCGCCGGCGGGCGGCGGGGCGCCCGAGCGGCGCAGGCTGCGCGCCTCCCCCGGCGCCCGGCCCTCCGTAGGCCCTGAAGGCCGCGCAGTGCCGGAGCAGCTGGGCGCCCCGTGCGGCGGGGTCAGCGCCCGCCCGGGCCCCGCGCAGCCCGGCCACGCGCCCCGCCCGCCCGAAGTCGCCGCGCTGCTCCGGCGTTGCCCGTCCTCGCCCCGGGCCTCCCCGCGGCTGGCGCGCAAGCGGCGGGGCAAACGGCGCCTCCCAAGCAGGCTGCCCAAGGGGGCTGCGCTCCGCACTCTTCCTCTGGCACCGCCGCCCCCCTATCCCCCCGTCACCGTTTGCAGGCGGGTCGTACGTGGCCTGGCGTGGCGCGGCCCGGCCCGGCCCGGCCCGGCCCGTTCCGAGGAGCCTGGGGCAGCCCCGGCGGCGCTCGCCATGCGGGGTCATCGCAGCGTGCGGACAGCGGCCACAGGGCTGCTCCCGACCCGCCTGCTCTGCAGGGGCGGCGTTGCTCGGCGGCGGGGCAGCGGCCACGAAAGGGCAAGGTGGCCGAGGTGCAGGGTGGCCCAGGCGCCTTCTTGCTGCCGCGCCTCAGGTGGAGGTGGAGGTGGGGTGAGGGAAACGAGGAAAGAGGAGGTGCTCCGGGGCTGCGCTCTGGTTATGGAACATTTGGCCCGAGGAAGCTGGGCTGCCATGGCGTGGGCCGTGATGTGTGCCTTCTTTAGACTTCTTCTGGGTTGCATGCGCACATTGTAGCTGCCGGCCTTATTTATCTGCTGCACCTCTTCTTCTGGGGTCACTTGCGAGCCGTCCCAAGTGGTTCGCAGGCACCAGGAGGGTGGGATGTACCTTGTCCTCTTGACCCTTCCGCAGGGTACGTCCCGCCGTCTGATGCATGCGGGGCTCGGCCAACGTGCCAGCGCTTTTACCAGCGCCTCCCGCCGGCTCTCCCTTGCTGTGCCTGGCCCTCGCCCGGGAGGGGCGGCAAGCACACCCGCCTTGCTCCTGGCAGGGGGGCGTTTGGCCGGTGTGGTGGCTCCCGAAGCGCCCCCGCTTGGCACCCTTCAGGGGGCGGACCCTCCGTCCCGTCGGAAGCCCCCCCCCCCGCTGCAGTCTCGCGGCATCCCCTTCATCTCCTCCTTTCAGCCCGGCGCCCAGTGCAGAGCAGGGTCCCGGTGCAGAGCGGGACTGGAACCCCTCGGGGCGGCGAGCCCTGCGCTCCGCGCTGGGCAGCATGTGGCATCTTTGCTGCAACTGTTCAAGGGGCACTTGGCCGGCTGGCAAAGTGCTTCCTGGCCAGAGGCCCAGACTGAGTAGATTATTCTCCCTCTTCCTCAACTTGCATAGTGTAGCGTTAGCAAATATTGTCCAGTGTGTGTGATGTCCAGAAAGGATTGTCATTCCCGCGACCCTTGGGTCAGCCAAGCTGCGCCGTCTTACAAAACAGAGCTGGGCTGGATGGAAGCGCTCCCGGAAAAGCCCTGTGCTTGGCTTGGCTTCCGGCTGCAGGAGGAGACCCGGCCGGGGTCATTTTGACCTCAGGCAAGCAGAGCAGTGCAGGAACGCCGTCCCTTTATAGCACTCCCAACTTAGCATTGCATGTCATTGTATTTCTCGGTGCTGCAGTCGTCCGGGTAAAGCCACGCCAGGTAGCACTCCCTTTCCTGTTCCCGCCTGGGGCTCTGAAGTAAAAAGGGATGGCAGCTCCACTGGGCATGGCGCTCGCGCCTGGCTTGTCCGGTGCCGTGCGTGCCGGGCTTCCGGCCCGGGGCACTGGGCGGGTCTCCAGAAGCCACTAATTTGGCTGTGCTCAGCACCAAACCGCCCGTGGGCTCCCCAGGTGCCCCCGTGTGGCCTGCAAGTGGGGGGGGGCTCGTCGTTGGCCGCACCTGCCCACACCCTCGTCTCCAGGATACCCACCCGGACGGTCTCCCAGCCTTCCTGGGGCCCAGGTCTTGTCCCAGGATCCCCGCCCCGAGCACCGTGTGGGCCCTGAAGGCAGGCTGCTGGCAGGGCCGGCGTCCACCCTCGGGTGAGTGGCCACAGGCAGGCGCAACGAGGGGAGGGAGGAGGACCCTCCGGCGAGGCCCTCTGGCTGCTAGCGCAGCTTGGCCCCTGCCCCACGCAGACCCCTCGAGAAGGCCATGGGGCAGTGATGGCGCTGCGCAGGCGGATGCTGCACTCGGAAGGAGCGCAGGCCCGCACGGCAGGCAGAAGCCCCCCACACTAATTTTCCGCCGGGACCGAGCTAAGCGAGAGGCTGTGGGCTGCGGTCGGATCCCCCGGAGCGGCTCTGCAGGGAAGGAGAGTGGCGCTGACGGTGCAGCCGGAAACTTTGGCCCTGGCTGGGCGTGGAGCCGCTGTGGGGCGGACCTGCGGTGGGGGAACAGCGTCTCGGAGCAGAGGGATGAACCCAGCGCCCCGCACTGCCCGGGGCCCCAGATCCTGCCATGGGTCTCCTGACCTTTTGCTCAGTGGGGCACCAAACTGGCAAGGACTGCTGCTACAGGATGTAGACGGTTTGAAGTGCACCCGAGGTGGGTCGTTAAAATCGGCGCCTGATGAAAGGATGCAAGGCAGGGCGCGAGTTACCGTATTTTTTGCTCTATAAGACGCACCTAGTTTTTAGAGGAGGAAAACAAGAAAAAAAATCTGAATCAAATGGGCACATAATCACAGGCACATTCCCCATCACTTCCCCATGGGCTGCACATCTGACAGACTTACTGCACATACATATTCACTCTATAAGATGCACAGACACTTCCCCTTACTTTTGAGGGGGAAAAAAGTGAGAATAGAGCAAAAAATACGGGAATTGCGAGTTCAGCAAAGGGCCCCTTGATCCCAAGGGGAGATCCAGAAGTCAGCATCAGGAGGAAGGCCCAGGAGGAAGCGGAGCCCCAGTCCCATCCTCCACACCCTTGGCTGTGACGCGTCCCCTGGACTCCCGGGAAGGAGGGGGGCTGCCCCCGAACCTCCAGGCCAGGCCCGGAGGCACGGCGACCCACCTGCTGCCCGGGTGTCTGCAGTGCTGGCAGCAGTGGTGGAGCGCTGGAGAAGCGAAGCGCTTGCGCCTGGCCTGGCCCGGGCCGCAGCGAGCGGAGTGCCAGCGCAGCCTCTTTCGGAAAACGCCCCGAGTGCTCTCTTCCGGCTGGATGGAGGCGCGCTTCCCGAGAGGCCCTGTGTGTCCCAGAGCCCCCTCCGTCTAGGGCAGCCTGAGCGCAGAAACCGGTGCTGCTGCCGCCACGGCCACCGGGGCAGCTCCTCGCAGTGGGGCTGGGCCAGACTGCGGGGAACGCACGAGCCCGCGAGCTGCACGCAACACCGGTTCGTGCGCGAAAGCAGCAGGACGCCTTTCTGGGGATGGCTTGGAAGGCCGGCAGAGCCCCCCTTCCCCGCTCCCCACAGCCTCCCTCAGTCTGACATCGCTACGCGTGGAAAATCCGGGAGGGGGATGCACACGGCTAGCGATGCTGCAATTCGGAACCGGTCCTTTGGGGAGACCTCCCCAGCGGAGCCTCGCTGCTTCCTTTCATGTCCGCCCAGGGCGCCACGGCCGAGCGATGCCGCTTCTGGAACCGCGCCCGGCTCGGGCCTCGCAGGCCGCTCAGGACGTGCTTCGGGGCTTCCCACCTCCTGCGCTGCAGTACGACTTGGCCAGTCTCCGGCCAGGCACCACCCGGAGCGGGGCAGCTGCCTCACCCTTCCACCTCTTCCTGCTTGGACCCGCAGCCATCTCGAGCAGCATCCGGGGCCGCAACAGCAGGGCACGTCCAGCTTTGTAGGATTGTGTTGACTTTTGGGGCCACACTCTTAAGAACAAGCCACGGTTAAGGTTGAGCAATCCCGGTTTTGGTGATGGCATGGCCCAAGTATCTGGCTTGGTTCAGGCCCCCAAAATTTGCAAGTGGGGCGGGGGGAGCCGCAATGCATGGGCCAGCCCCATCCCCTCCCCTCCCCTCCCTCGTGACCTCCTTGTGCTGATGGGGAAGGGCTGCAGAGGGAATTCCGCACGCCTTCCTGCACATTCCAGAGAACACGATCCCAGCGCTCCGTTCGGACGGCAGCTCCATTTTTACGCTGATCGTCAATTAAAAAGTTCCATGGGGGCTTCCAGCTGATCATTGCACAATAAAATCAATAATCAGTAAAACAATGGAGGACAGTAAAAAGCAGCACTAAAAACACTAACAGTGGAAATAAAAATACGTCAGATAATAATTGCCAGAAAAAATGGAAAAGCAGAAAGCAGGAATAAACGTTGCCTACTTTCCGTGCCTGTTTGGGCCCAGGGCAAGGCAGCTGCTTGTGGAACTGGCACATCATCCCATCCAGGCCCTGAAAGAAAGAGGGAGCCGAAAGCATCCCCGCTCCGCCTTCGAGGACGGGCAGGGTCCGTGCCACGGGCGTCTGCGAAGAGCACTCATCGCATGGGGGTGAAGGGCGCTGAGCGCCACAGGAAGCTCCCCGGCAGCTCTGGGGGCGCTTCGTGTTTCTGCATGTGCACAGACACGGCCGCTCTGCTCACGGGAAGCCCCTCGCTGCCGCCCCCAACCACAAACCGCCCCCATAGGCCGGAGCAGCAGCAGCGGCGGAACGGCACGCCCCGTGCCGCCCGTGCAGAGCTGGGGGTGAGTGGCTGCGCGGGAGAAGGGCACGCGAGTCGTCTGAAGGGGCCCGTGAGCCACTGCCCAGCCCTCCCCTGAGCCTCGGGACTGGGGGAGAGGGTCTGAGCTGCGTCAGCGCGGACAAAGGCGCAGACCAGTCTGGATAAGAAGGCGGCTAAAGAGGATCCCAAGCACGGCGCCCAGGCAGCCGGTGGGCCCGAGTCGTTCAGCGGGCCGGTGTATTGAGCTGCAGAGCTGCGTCGAGAAGGCTTGTGGCGTGTGGCTATCCGCCGCTGACTGCCGGGCGAGGGCCAGCTCAGCCCCTGAGGCAGGAAACGCTGTGCCCAAACCCAAAACCTTTCCTCGGCACCCCCGCCTAAGCTCAGATTGCCCCAAATCTCCGAAGCTGGGACTGCATTCTGAGGCGGGCGCCTGCTGTGGCCGGTTGAAGGACGGTGGCGGGAACAAGGCGTGGGGCGGCTGGAGCCCGAAGACCACCTGGATGAAGGGCAGTGGCGCTCACAGCAAACAGGCTGGGCACCTGAAGGTTTTGGGGCACCCTTTCCCTTTCCTGGCCCATTTTGCCGGGAAGAAACTGGAAGGAAGCAGGGCCTGATGCATAATATGCTTTTCCAGAGGGTGACTCCGGAGGGGGGGGGGGTCACGTGCCGAGCAGACTCAGCCGGACGGTGCATCTTTAAAAGCCAGAGAAGTTCACGGTGCAGCCACCGCAGCCGCACAGTCAATAGCCATTCCCACACATGGATCGATGCCGCTGATGGCTGTGCGGCGGCTGCGGAGAGCGCTCCGCGCCTCCTGGGTGAGGGCCAGGGGAGAAGCGGGCCGGCTAATGAGAGTGGGATGCAAAGGGCAGCCTTCTCGCTGGCCGGCCGGCTCGCCGGAGGAGGAGCCGATCTTTGCAACTGGGCTTGAAGTGCCGTCTTGCACCGTGGCACCGGTGTCCCTGCCAGCAGAGGTCACGGGGCTGACCTGGGAAAGGCGTGCATGGCGCCTCTGGAGCAGGGGAGCCTGTCGTGGGGGACCGGCTCCAGGCAGGCAATTGGCACTGCGCACCGCCAGGGATCCCCAGGCCTGCACTCAGAGCAGCCCCCATGAGGCCCCCGCCATCCCTGCTCCGAAGGCTGCCAGGCCCTCAGGCCCAAACCACCTGCAGGGGACTTTGCCCTGCCACCAACGGAGAAGGCTGGCGTGTCTTTCTGGGCAGAGGAGAAGGCGAGTTTGGAGACGAGGCAGGATGGGGGGGGGGGGCGGACGGTCCTCTGCCTGTCAGCATCCCTTGGGGAGGAGGGGCCGCCGAGGCTTCTTCTCCTGGTGGCGGGCAAAGAGAGGCCTCTGGCTGAGCCCCCCGTGACACCGATGGGCGCCTCCTGTCACCTCCCTCCACCCTTTTCCAGCAGGCCTCTTCCGGGCTACTCCTGGGCGAGCCTCACCTTGACAAGGACAGGCTGAAGAAGGCCAGGCAGGCAGAGCAGCGTTCCTGCAGAGAGAGGAGTTCTGCTGTCGAGGGAAAGCTGCGACTTCCACAGCTGCATCTGGGAAGTCTTTTGGGAATGCGTTTGGTGAAGTCAGGTTTCCTTGACAGTGATGGAGCGGCTCCTTTTCCCGTCTCTGGGCCTTCTCACGTGTCTTACAGCGGCACACCTAGGCTCCTGATGAAGATACGAGCAGCAGTGTGAGTCTGCGAGTGCCTGTTTGTCGCATTCACACCGTGCACGGATTGATCTATCCGCAAGAACGTGCAACATCTGAAGAAGCGCCCTTTGGAGCATGGCTGCTTTCTACGTCTGCCTGCGCGTGGAAGTCGCCACCCGTTTTTCTAGCTGGCCGTGCTGCCTGTGAGCACAGCGTTGTTGGAGCAGAAGGGAAAGCGAGCCGCTCCTTTCCGTCTGGCTGGATGACGCTTCCAGCAACTCTCTCCAGCCACTCCATTAAACGGGACATTCCCACGGAAAGTGCCACTTAGCCAGGTGGGGGAGTAGGAAGACAATTTGTTTTCCATTTAAACCTGGGCGGGGGGTGGGGGACGAAGAAATAAAGCAATCAAGGCCGTTCACCACTGAAATGGCTCCACAAGACCAGAAACAGCATGTAATAATGTAGGGCAGGAAATTAAAATCCAGAGTCAAGCGCACCGCAAGGGCGGTGGCAGAAGGCGGGTTGTGAGGAGGGGCGGGGGCTCTCCTGGAGCAGGGCCAGGGCGCCGCATCCCCCGAGCACGAGGCCTCGGTGCTGCACGGGGAGCCGCACGGGCACCCCTTCTCCGGCAGCTGGGGCGGGGGGTGCCCGTCCATCAGGCAGGGCTGCTCCCCACCACTCTCGCCCGCCACTTCCGTGACCTTGGTGGACGGCGACCCTGCGCCAAGCATGACTCCTGTGCTGGGCATCCTCAGGGCACCCCGACCCTCACTGGGCTGAATGTGTAGGGCTCCCCCCACTTCTGCCATGGGGGGCTGGGCGCAGGCCGATGCCACGGCACCTGGCGCAGTCGTCTTCTCTTGCTCTCAGGAGCGATCTGGTGGGGATCCTCTGGCACAGACTGGCCTTCTTTGGGCAGTGTGTCCACCAAGGGCCACAGCGCAAAGCAGCGCAAAGCAGCGCAAAGCAGGGGAACCGGTTTTTCAATCAGGATGTCAAGTGTGCTGCAGGGGAGACCCCTTGCCGTTCTCCGGCCCTTCTGTCCAGCTATGCACACACAGGATGCTGACAGACAGAGGGCTCCGTGTGCGAGCAGTCAAAAGTTGCCAAGCAGCGATTCCGTCCCTTCTTCCTTGGAGGAGTTTTTGCAGTAAGAACAGGGACGGAAGGGGGGGGGGCACAGGAGAGCTTTGGCAACAGCGCGACTCCTATGGGAGTCTGTGAACGAGACCCGGCATGGCCAAGGCTAGGCGGAAACACGCACGGAGCCTTCTTGGGGGGCACAAACGCAGATGGGCATTTGGCGAAGACAGAAACAACATACAATCGCATTCAAAGCAACAAGCAGCATTGCTACCATTACGCACTCCAAAACAAGGGAGAGCATCCAAATCACAGCGAGGGAAGCACCTCGCACCAAGTGGTCAGTGCCTGCTTGGAAACCTCACTGAGGACGGAGGGATGATCTGTGGCATCCTTGCCACTGCGGAGAACGCGCTGCCCCTCGCTGACAGCTCTCTTAAAGCCAGCATGAGGAGCCCTCTGGAAAGTTCTGCAAGACTGCTGCACAGAGGGCCGGCGAGGGGGGCGAGGGGGCCCCCGCGTCCTTCGGCTCCAGCGAGGTCACAGGCACTAGCCAGGCGGTCCTCGGCGTGGTCGGACTCACCTCCGTGGAGTCGCTCTTCGCCTTCCGGGGCGAGGAAGATGCCCCGAGGAGCAGTCTGCAAGCCGAAGGCCACTGCTGCCCCGCAGCGTCCGTGTCACTGGAGACCTTGGCCCGGAGCAGCAACAGCTGAGGGGGGCAGCCTCCTAGAAGCACCAGGATCCCCGGCCTGCACGGACCGGACCGTGCGGTCGGCCGGGCACTGAATCGCCCCCCTGCTGTTACCGCCGCCAGCACTCCATGCTTTCCGGTTCCCCCTCATTGTATGCTCGCACTTCCCTTTTCTACGTGCGCAACCGGTGGAAGAAGCCTGAGACTCTTGTCTTTCCGCTGAGATTATCTCCCTCCCTCACACGCTCCTTTACAAATGGACAAGTTTTCGGAGGCCGTAAAGAAGGCCGGGGAGGAGAAGCATTGCGCGGGAGGGATGCTGCTCTCCGTCCAACTCCTGGAGCAGCTCCCTCCCTGGCAACGCACACTCATTCGGCGGGTGGCCACGGGCCGGAGCAGGCGAGCAGCGCGCCCACCCCCTCGGCCAGGGGCAGCGGCTGGGTGCGGGGTTCGCAGGGGCCTGTCTCGCAGGTGGGAGATTTACGCTCCCCTCCCTCGAGCGCTGATCACACATGGCCTTGGCTGACCGCTCCTCTCGCTGCGCGCGCTTTGCCAGGCCACAAAGTTTTGTTGCCGCTGTCAGCGGAGTGCGGCCCGGGCGCAGCCCTCAGCCCTTCCTTCGGACAGGGAGAGTACCGCTCCACGGCCACGAGGAAGCCACGGCACAACAGAAAGACCACGGGAAGGAGCCACGTGCAGGGAGAGGCTGGCTGAGGGGGCCAACTTAGTCACGACTCCTTTTGCCCTGCGCGGTGGGGCACACTTCTCGTTGTGTGCGATGCTTCTTTTTTTACTAAATGCGCATACGGAGGCTGCAGCCCTGGAAGGGAGTCCGCTCCTGTGGACGTCCGGCTAAAAATCGCCCGCAAGCCAGTTTTCCACTTGTGGGGAAAAGGGACTAACGCTCCAGGAAAAGCAGGGCATTTCTCCTCTGCCTGCTCCAGAGTGCGGCAGCCTGCAATGTGCCCGTAACAATCGCTGTTGACAAGTGCCGTGCCGTGGAGCGTACAGCTGGGCCACAGGTGTGGCTTGGGGATGCTCTTGCGGTCGCAAGCTAACGTCGCCACGATGGCGATCACGAGCACCAGTATTTCACTTTACGTCATGCGAGAGCTGAAGCTCTCCAGGCAGTTTGCAACAATGCAATAAAATACGATAATACTACAATATATTTTTATCAGAAGAAACATTAAAAAAAAACCCTAAAGACGGCTAAAAACATACAGTGAGGAATGTCCTTGTAAAAGAAAGACCTGGATGGGCAATCGCCTCACGGCCTGCACAGACAAGCCGATCTTTAAGAGCCTCCACGTCATGTGCTGGCAGCGAAAAGGAGGCAAGGCGGGTGCCAGGTGGGCCAAGCAGGGAGGCTGTCCCACAGACGGGGACCCCACTGAGAAGGCCCTGCACTGGCTGCCACCCTCAGGGGTGGCCTCAAAGGAAGACTCTGGACCGGACGGTGTCCAGGTAGGCGGCAGCTGGGAGGGGCGCCCCACCAAGTACTGCGGCCCCAGCGGCGCAAGGCTTCACTGGGGAAAGCGGGCACCTTCAGGCAGCCAGTGCAGGTCGGCCAGAATCGGTCTCTGTTCAGCCCCAGCTGAGGCACCAGGCCCAGGACGCCTCCCCAGAGCTGTCCCACTACAGCCCACCTTGAAGCGGCCACTGGGCCTGCCCCCTTTCCACAAGACTTCCCCCCAATGCCTGCATGGAAGAGGAGCGAGCTTCTGGCCCGAGGCCCATGGCCGGGCTCCCCGTTTCCCCAAAGCAGCAACCTTGCCTATCAGCATCCTCTCTCTCTCTCTCTCTCTGTCTCTCTCTCTCTCTCTCTCGCTCACGCTCTCTCTCATTCACCCACGCAGACACGTATACATGATTTCCACATAAAAATGTGTAGCATCACAATCAACAATATCCAGCATAAACAAAACTCCGGTGTGAAAACAAGATAAATAAGCGAATGGCAGCGAAAAGAAGAGGGAGGGAGAGAAGGCTGCCGGAGCCGCCCTGCGTCACAACGAGCCGCGGCGGAAGAAGAGAAGCGCACGAAATCGCCTTCTGCCCAGGCTGCAAAGCCCCCGGGGGCAGGGGCGGCCCCTTGCTCTGCCCCAGCCTGGGGGAGCGCAGCCCCAGAGCCTTTCCACGGGCAGCTGGGGACCCTCCCCGCACGCACAGGATCGTGCCGCAGCTCCCGGAGGCACCGGGGCAGCAGGTCGAAGCTGCCGGGACAGCGGGGTCGCCCCCCATCCCAACGGACACGGGAGGTGCTCACCACAGTTCTTGGGGTTGCGGCTGCCTCTTCTGGCAGCTGCTTCCAAAGGGGAGCAGGGGTGTCTCTCAGCTTCCCCAAAGCCGTCCGGAAAGCCGTTGGGAACGCCAGGCCAGGCAGGCCTGGCCACTCTGGCCACTCTGGCCACTCTGGCCACTTGGTAGCCTCTCCAAGAAGACCTGGACTGGGATGGAGCAGCCCAGGGGCTGCCAGGCAGCCAGACTTCAGGGGGCAGTGGGCCCAGGGGGGCTGGGAGGGGCCCTGTGGGTCAGATGCACAACGGCCAGAGACTTCCTGCCACTTCCCGTCTCCACTCTGTACCACTGGGAAGAGGAATTCTCCAGCAACTCAGCCGGCCGTGATCGTGTGCCACAGAGCTCAGCCAGCTCCTTGGAAGGAGCGGAAGCCAAACAGTCCAGGGGCAGGGAATTGGCGCTGCCCCCCGAGACAGGACGGCGGCCCTCCTCAGGCCCTCTGTGCCTGGAATGATGCCATCCTTTCACGAGGGGAACCCATGCGGGGCTTGGCTCTGGGCCTTCACAGTGGTGGCCCCACAGCTCACCTCCTGGGAAGCCTGCAGGCCACCCTGCTGAGGGGGGGCGGGCACAGAGTGGCTCACCGTTGCCCCTCGCAGTGCTTGGCGTCAGGGCGACAGCCGTCAACCAGCCGCCGATCCCTCGGTCGGCCAGGCGCCAGTCGACTCGCTTTCCATCCCTGCGCATGCGCTTCCCAGGCTCCCGCGATGCACGCCTGCCTTTACTGAGAAGCAGAAGAGGTGCAGGGGGCTGCTGCCCACCCGGCCCCCTGGGCAAGGCTTGAGGAAGCCCCTGCCCCGCCTGCGCTCTTGCGCCACCGTCGCAGAAGCAGGACGGGCGGCGTGCCTCCGATCTCTGAGGACGAGGACTGGCGCGGAGGGGAGGCACGGCACGCCACCCACAAGCCCTCCTGGCAAGCCGAGCCCGGCATGGGGGAGCCTGCACCGCACCGCACCGCATCATGTGCAAACACGCAAACACATGCAGGAGCACGCCACGTGCGTCGCACGCAAACCTTCGGAAGAGCAAGCGCGAGGCATGAGAAAGCAAACCTGAGCACACAAGCGGCAGGCGGTAGCCCACCAGGCACGGCCCACGACATACGCGGCAGCTCCTCCCGGCATCTATAAATAGCAGGCACCGGTACCGTCTGATCACTTTGCAATTACCATTTTTCTTCTTGTGAACAGGTTTATTTTTTTAAGGAGTACAAACCGGAGGTTCACCAGCTGCTTAAATAACAAGCCAATAAAATAAAGCATGAATATTATATTAATAGAAATACAAACAAATCCATTAAAACGCAAGTGCGGCAGTTAAAATAACTAGAATGAGCACTTGAAGGGAACCGGGGCCAAACCGAGGAGGAGCCTGTGCAGCAGGTGAACTGAGCGCGCGCCAGAAACAGAGCGGCATCGCGTGGCAGTGCCGGGGGGGGACCGGGGGGCAGCCAGACCCCCAGGCCCGATGTCCACATGCAGCGGGTGGTCCTCTCTGCGCATCTCCGCCAGAGGCGCAAGGGGATCCCTTCGGACACGCCGTGGCCCTGGACTCTTTGGGGCCTGAACAGCGACGATCGGCACCTCTGACGGTGCTCAGGGCCTTGCGGACCCATGGAGGCCCCACGGGGAGAGGCTGGGCCCAGGGCTGTGGGGGCTGCCCCTGCCTCCAGCCCTGGGAGCTGCGCTCTTCTGCTCATGCTCCCGCGATCCGGGGCTTAGCAGACCATCGGACCGGAGGGCCCTGTGCCCAGGGAAGGGGCCACGCTGCTCCCATGGCTTGGCCTCTCCCTGGAGGTGCCGCAACTGGTCACCCAGCCGGTGGCTCAGGCTGCCCGGCTCTGCTCTCCCGGCACGCGGAGACGGGTGGCCGTGTTTCAGCAAGCCACGTTTGCGCATGGAAGCGTCCGCCGCGCGCCCGGCTGACTGCTGTGGCACCGCTTCTGACCATCTTTTCTTCCAGATGGGATGGGATGGATGGGGAGGGAAGCTGGCACTTGAGCAGAGAACGGAGGTTCAAGTGGAGCGCGTTATCAGCTCTCTCAGATTTGCCACGTTTTAAAGAAAGCGCCTCAGTCATTCATGGTCTTGGGGAGGTTCTTTTACTAAAGGTTTACAATAGGTGGCTGTATTTAAACATGATTGATTAGCTGATTAGCATGTTACAAGTCAGAGAGTTAAATGAATATTAGTTTATGTGTCTTTCTGAACACGTTCAGAACATGGTGAGAAAGAAGCGTGCGTTGTGGGTCCAAACGAAGCGAACAAGCGACCCCGCGTGTTACCAGAATCTGTTTCTGCAGGTGTTGCTATGGCAGCAAGGTAAATTACGCAGATTGCAGATGTTGCTTCTGCCCTGTCACTTTGATCACCATCCCATAATAGGCTATACGTTATTAAAATTATGTTCTGCAAAGCACCAGCTCTCGCCCCATTGTCTGAGCTTCTCCAGTGCCACACAATGTCCTTGGCCCCTGCTGGGTGACCCCAAATGCCCTGCATGGGCTCCCCGGAGCCAGTCCGGCACGGATCCCGGCCCTGCCGGGAGCTGGGAGCGCCTCGCCAGAGAGAGGGAGGGCAGCGTGGCCCCGGCAGGTGGCTCTGGAGGGCAGGGGCCACAGTGTCCCCCGGAAGGGGCTCCATCCCTTCTTGGGTGGGTGCGTCCAGAAGGCCGTGACGCGGGATTTTCCCCGGAATGCCCGGGCCTCCAAAGACTCCCATCTTATCCACCGTGCTGCGTAGCACGTCTGTGGAGCTGCTGGGAGAGACTGTCCGGAAATCCGGATGGAAGTGCCCTCTGCCTTCATGCAGCTCAGCCGCACTTTCCTCCCTGGGCTCAGAGGACGGGGCGCGTGCCGGATCAGTGCTTGGAGCAAAGCTCCACACGGGGGCCGACAGACCACGCGGGGCTCCACTCCGACAAGACGGAAGGCCGCCCAGTGGGTGGTTCTTCGCTCCACTTACGGGGTGTCCGGCCTGTTTGGGGTGGGGGGTTGCAATCTCTGTAAAGGATCTGGTCCACACTGGGGAACCCTCTTGGGCAGGTGTCCTTGGTGGGGTCCAAAGCACCTGTAGCGGCCTCACCTGGCAAGCCCACTTGGTCTCGACAGAAGTAGTGAACCCGGCTCTGATCAGCCCCACTTACTTTATGGCTGCATGTTGTACGTGGAGCTGCCTTTAGACCCAGTCGCTCCAACGCAGAACCTCGAGGCCGTTCACGGGGCCTGAGTGGGTCCAGGGCTGTACCTGATGCCCCGGCCTCCTGTGCTTCTGGCCCCGTTTGCATCACGGGTCGAAGGCCCAGGCAGCTTGGAGCTCCTCACCTACCGGAAGGATCCCACACAGGGGCCCATCAAGAGTCTGAGGTCATCGTTCAGGGTCCTTCTCCGCTCTCACCACCCGGTGAGTTGCTACTGCGCACGAGGGCCGAGGAACCAATCTGCCTGGTCGAAATTTTATGTGAAAATACCTACCTAGCACTTGCTAGACCACTCCGTGGCTCAGAGCACAGGTATTCTTCAGGCGGCACCTCCCTCGAGATTTGGAAGAACAGTTCCTGGCTCCGAAATTAGGCAGATAAATGGGCTCCCTGTGATGTGCAAAAGGTGTGCTTGGCCTGCAGAATGCAGCTATGTGGCGACACCAAGCACACATGTGTCTGTATCAGGGACAGTTGCGCATGAATATAGAAGTGGGTGTTTGTGCCATTTTGCAAACCGAGAGGCTGACTGGTGTGGAAGTCAGATGAAAGTAGCTGGCTCAGGACTGAATTCGGGCACAACTGGCGTGACCTGGAAAAAACCGCACCCTCCATGCTCAGGAAAGGCTCGCAGGCGCTTCTGTGCCAGGCGGTTTTCATTCTCCCGACAAACAGCTCAAGGATTCCAAAAGCCGCTTTCACAAACAGAAGCCCACTTTGTCAAATCGTCCACAAAAGGTTTGGGCGCAAGGACATTTTTAAAGGTACCACAAGGCGCTTTGCTGCTTTTGCCACAATACAATAACAGGGCTTCCTCCTGGAACTTATTTCCCCGGTGTTGTTAACCCCCCCCTTTTGGGGGGGGGAGTTTAATGGATTGTGAGATTTTTTAGCTTTTAAATTTTAGGACCTGTCTGTGCTGACTTTATTGATTCATCTCTGCTGCGCTGTTTTTAGATCACACCTGTATATGCATTATTTTACTGTATTTATTGTCATGTACGTTCCCCGGAGGAGCCTGGCTTTGGGGCAGCATGGAAGCACAGTAAATTAAAAATAAGTGCATGGAGCCACGGAGGGAGGGGGCAGCGTCAGCCGCAGAACGAGGAGGAAGCGTCACTGCTGAAAGGGTGCAGGGATCCGGGAAGGCCAGGGAGGCTGCTCCATCCAGGCTTAAAATGCGGAGTCGGGAAAGGACAGAGAGAGGGAAACTCTGGATGGGACCGCCTGGGCAGAGCTCCACGAGGAGGGCGCGCACGTTTCACGGGCTGGAACAGTCCTCTGCGGACGTGCAAAGCGCACATCTCTTTCCAAAGAGCAGATATCCTTTCCAGAAGCCTGTCCAAGACGCGTCTGCAAACGTGAGGCGCTCGGCAGCCCGATTTGTGGAAGAGAAAGCCTGAGCCGCGTTCCCCTTGCCCTGTGAGCCGAAGGGCCGCGGGGCAGCAGCCTCCCGGGGAGGAGAGAGGTGGGAAGAAGGGCCACTTGCCCCTCTGGAACTGGCTCTTCGGATGCGGTGGGAAGCGAGTCGAGATGGCCGGTCGGCGTGGTGGCTCAGCCCAGCCCGCGCGTGGACGGCTCGCACTGCGCAGGCAGGAGCTTGCTCCAGGCGGAGGCCTGGGGAGCGAGCGAGCGCAGGACCGCGTGGCTCCCGCGGGCTCAGCCCCGGCCCTTCTCCCCAAGAGGCAGCCGCACCGGCTTTTTGCCAGCCCCAAAGATCGGGCTCTGCGACAGCCTGGGGGCAGGCAGGGAAGCAACCGTGGCCGCAGCAGGAGCTGACTGCATCATGGGGCGGAGCGGTTCGGTATCCAGCTTCATCGACTAATACACTACAGGCCCAAGGTTGACATGTTTTGAAGTGCCGGCTTCTCCGAATTTCGCGGTGGAGTTTCCCAGTGAAAAGCCGCCCAGGCTCCCTTGGCACGCTCCCCCGGGCCGAGCTTTCGGACTGGACGGCCCCAGACCCCTTAGAACGCAAATGATCGATAGAATGCACAACTGAAAAACTAGCAGTGCAACGATGGAGCGACATAGTACAGCCGACAGACAGCAACATGTCTGAAACATTCCCAATACATCACATTGAGAACTGGAGAGGATCCTTACAGAGCTTAATGACAGAAAACAAAAATTTTGCAAACGCTTCTGCGGCTTCTGTATTTGCCACGTGGGTGAGCTAGCTGGCATGTGAAGACACGGGGCTTCGGCCACTGCAGCGCGCCTGCCACGTGGCCCGAGAAAGGGAGTGGGGGGCCTGTCCGCCCGCCCGCGAGTGCGGCCTTCTCCATTCCAGGGTCCGCCGCCTGTGCTGGCCTGCAGCCTCCGCCTGGGACCCTCCAAGCGGGCGAGGGCAGAAGGCCTGGCCTGGCACCTCTGGGGGTGCTGAGGCCAGGAGGGCTGGCGCTCCCCACGGGGCCTCTTCGTCCTCCAAGCAGCGGCCTGCCCGGCACTCGGCCAGTGCGCCGTGCGTGTCCATGCGGGGGATTCCCACCGTCATGCGCCCTCTGCAGACGCCTCCTGCCCTCTCAGCAGGACCAGCGAGACGCGACGCCCGGGTGAGGTGGCGCGGCAGCCGTGCGCCTGGCTGCGTCCTTGGCGGGGCGGAAATGCACTTGCCAGGAGCTAAGACAATGTCTCGGCACCGACTAATAATTCTAGGCTGGGAGTAGACGCCGTTAACGACCCTTTTTATTCATGCAGAAGTTCCCAAAGAGGAACGTGATGTTCCATTAGTCGTAATTGGGAGAATCTTCTTTCCTTCCCTTCCTGTTCCTTCTTCTGCGAGGTTGTCAAAACCTTCTGACGATGCTCCTGCCAAAACATTTTGGCGAGGGGCGCGTGAGGCTTTGACGGGAGGGCGCCACGGAAGGTTGAGGGGGTTCCACGGGGGACCTGGAGGGAGGGCTGCCGGCAGGTGGGAGGGCTGGGGCTGGGGCTGCGGAGGGGCGTCCGGGGTCGAGCGTGCCCTTCCTCTGGCACCGCTCCTCCCAGGCCTCGCTTCCCGAGAGCCTGCAAGGACTGGGACTACAGCTGCCCGCTCTATTTTCAGTGCATAGAAAATGCGCCGCAGAAGAGAGGCAGAGCCACCCAGAACTGTGACTAGCGTTGCCTGTTATTAAGTCTTCCGGGGCTTCCGAGGCCTGCCGGGACGCCCGTCCGAGAGCAAGGCTCTGCCGCAGGGGCTTGCGCAACAGGCCAGCGCCCTCTCCTTGCTAGCAGGAGCAGATGGATGCTCAGCCAACGCCTGGGCCAGGCACCTCTGGCGCTGAGCAGAAGGGGGGGCCCTGGCCTGCAGCCCCTCTCCCCAGGCTTTGTGCGGAAGATGTGCATGACCAGGGGGCGGGGGGGGGTCCATCGGGGCCTGCTGTGGATTCACTCGTAAAGGGCTAAAGGGAGAGAGGGCCGGCGGCCTCGTTGCTGAGACTCGCCTCTGTCTGGGTGCAACGGCGCCTGGATTGCAGCCCGAGGCTTTCAGTCACGTGGCGGGAACCACGCTGTGGCGGTGCAGAAGACCCTCACGCTGGTTATCGCCTGTGTGGACCTCCCTGGTGGAAGCAGGGATGGGATCAGCTTGGGCAGGGATGGTGCCGGGCGCCGGCATCTTCCCACAGCTGCATTATTAATTTCAATCTTGGCCTTCCAGAGCGGCTGCAGAAATCCAATGAAGAGCAACCGTAGAAGACAGGAAAAGCACCGCCCCCCCCCCCCCCCCCCCACCAGCGCAGAACGGTGTCCTGGGCAGGATCCGGCCCCTCTGAGAAATGACCGGCTAAGACGCTCCTCCAGGGAGACATCAGCTCTGGGAGGGTCCCGGCCAGGCAAGGTGGCCACGCTGCGCCAGAGCCGTCCCCGGCTGCTGTGGTCTGACGTGCCGCTCGCCTGCCCCGCTCTTGCTCTCTTGGCAACCGGCGGCGTTCCCCTTGGAGCCCGGAGCCAACTCCGGCTTCTCCAGGCCCGGGGACGGGAAGGAGCCGGCTGACAAGGAGTGAGCAGGCAGCCGTCATTGGCCTCGAATTCATCCTCCGTTATGGGATGGCCCGATACAGTCCCATTTGCCTACCTGGGATGAAATTTTGCGGCACTGGTTCCTACCCCTTTTTATCACCTGTGGGATAACGGGCGCTCTTCATTACAGCTCCGTATTTACTGCCCTTCATGCCTCCTCTCTCTTCTCTCCTTCCGCAGCCCTTTCCCCCCCTCAGCCAGGCTGTCCTCTGCTAGATACGATCTCGTAAATCTACCCTGCTGCCTTAAAAGTGGATGTTCCCTTTTATTTTTATGGGATTTTATGATAAAAGCGGATTGCATGTGATTTGTTGTATTGCCTTCAAAAGCCCTAACTCTGCAGCTGGACAAACGCCTGGCTATTAAGAGGAGTGGGGCGGGCGGTGGGAGGGGGCCGGGCTCTGGCTGGCGCTTGCCCGCTCTGCCCCCCAGAGCCAGCTGCGGGGCTCGAGGGCCCTCGGGGGCCCCTCCCTTGCTGAGCGTGGTGGCCCCCACCGTGGCCCCCACTGCTGTTGCTCCGCCTCTCCGTTCTCCCCCCCCCAAGGAGAACGTGCCCCCTGGCCCCAGATGCAGAGGGGGCAGCTCAGGTTCCAGAGGGAAGCAGCCGGCAGAGCGCTCAGCGGGGTGGGGAGGGGAGGTCCGTGGCCTAGAGGTCCCCCGTCCTGTTCTGGAATAACGTGGAATGACCTGCGCAGGAGAGGGTGGCCACGGATGGGGGTCACAGCGCTCGGCCCGTCCCTCTGCGTCTTGACCAGATGCTGCTGAAACTCCGCAAGGCTTTTGGAGCACAGCGGTTTTTAATTATGTTAGAACAGGCCCCGTGAATAAGGAACACCCACCGTCTACGCTTCCTCCAGTTTTGTGCCCGTGGGATAACGCATCCGCCTCGGGAGCAGGGGCTGAGCCGAGACCAGTCCGGGCGCCCCCCGTCCAGGCGTGGCCTCCGCGGCCTCCCTGGCGGCCCTGGGCCTCCTGTGTTCCCTTGGCCGTGCTCCCCACGCCCCACCTTCACTTCCTTGCTATGGGCGCAATAAGAGCGGCTTTACCCACAGGATGGTTGTGAGCCCGACACCGAAGTGCCACGCGGGTGCCCTGAGATGTTGGGCGAGCGCCGCTGCTGCTGTGGTTATGCCCGCCGCCGGGGGCCGGGGCTGGGCGAGCGGGCAGGGGGCACGACGGCAGCGTCTGTGCGGTTCCACCGTGCAGTGGAACGGGGATGGGACTCACGTCAGGCGCCTTGCATATGGCGTGTTTTCAAGCGTTTTGTTGCAGGCACCTCGGTCTTCACAAGCCAGGCCCCAGTCCACTCGGTGAGCGGCCACCCTGGGGATCCACGCGTGCGGACCCCTCCCCTCCCGAGTCCCTCCCCAGGTCCCGGGGCCTCCCGCCCACGCCACCACGGCACCGGGCGACGCAAATGCGCGGGCTCGGGGCGAGCTGCAGGTGCACGTGTGCGTCCACGGTCTGTCGCCTCCCAAAGGTAGCGGGAAAGCAGGCACAGCGCTGCAGAGCAACATAAATGATTTAAGACCTGACCGTTTTGCCAGGGAAATGCTAAAGATGGAGTCTAATCCTTTAATCTCACCCTGGTCCTCCTAAAAGCTTTGTGCTAGCAGTTGACTCAGCATGTCACTGCCAAGAAGATCCATTGACCCGCAGCTCAGTGCTGAGAAATTGAGAAATGTTCTTTTTAATGTCTATTCGATAAATACAGCATCTTCCTCTCCATGGGCTGAGCAATCCACTTCAAATCCATTACCCTCCGTTCTCGCAGATTGACAAGTTGTCCTGAGACAATGGTGGCCATGAGATGAGGTTAACCCTTGCGGAGAGAGATGTATAAATCTTGCCAACTGCGGCATTTTTGCTCCATGAAGTCCTTGAAGAAAACCGGGGGATGCTTGCACCGATGGCGCTCGCGCGCGCGCCGTCTAGACCAAGGCGGGCTGTGTCCGAGAAACCCGCCCGTGGCCCCCATGCCCGTGACCAGCCCTCTGGCAGTTCCTCCCACCCTCGGAAGGAGAGTCCCTCACCCCACGAACAAGCTCGTGGGGCTCCCTTGGGGGGCGGGGCTGCAGCATGGGGCTGGTGTTGCCAAGCATGTGCATTTCGGCCTGCCTTGTGGGGATGAAGGTGGCGTCATCTTCAAGGGCCCTCCCTGCTGGTGGCACAATGTGCATGTTCAGCAGCCGCTTTTCCGGCCCTGAGCGATCCTACCAGTGCGCACGCATGTGTGAATCGGTTTCGGGCTGGGCAGTGGGGTGCTTCATAGGAGGCGCATCCCATTTCCTGGACCTCTGGTGGGCGGGAGGAATTTGAGACCTCTGGCGAGGGGCTCCGGCCAAAGGAACTCACTGGAGCCCCTGGAGCCCCGTGGGAGCTTTAATCCGTCCTCTTCAGCTCGGCTGTCCTTCCACGTCATCTTATGCATTTGATTGTGTGCTGAATTTTTTTCTGTGCTTCCCCGTTAGAGCTGAACTCAAGCTAGCTGCAGGTTTGCACAAAGGGCTTTAGCAGTGCTGAAAGATGTCCACTGGTTCACTGAAGCTGTCGCCCGTGTTTCCTCGGCGATGCATCTTAATACGGCGGGTCCCGAACACGGCTTTCCACTCCTCTTCCGGCTGCCACGTTCCCGGGGCCCACATGCCCCTGGCGGTGGCATCTTCCTCCTGGATCGCTCCAGGGCCGATCGCCGGGAACCACACCAGGCCTAGGAAGACGCGACAACGTGGCGTGGCTGCCGGTCTCGGGCACCTGGCGGCGTCACCAGGGCAAGCGAGCCGATGGCGACGTGCGAGCGGGCCAGAGCAATCGAGGCGTGGCTAGTACACTGCTGCGCGAGACGCCCGGGATGCTGCTGGCGCGCAGCGGGCCTTTCCGCTCACGCACAAGTTTGGCTTCCCGCTCTCGCTCCATGTCTGCCTAGCTGGGACTCCCCAGCCACCCCCACCCCCGAGAGTCAGACCACGCAGCCGGCGGCTGGGCTGGACCAGCCCTGCTCCCCGAACGGCCCGTGGTGCTCAGGTGAGCATCCCAGCGCCAGACTCACCTTGCTGCTGTGGCCGGGGATGGCAGCATGATTTGGGCTGCCCGTCCCACAGGAAGGGCGCTCTGCACTCGCTCAGGCACACGCCGCCTGTGCTTCAGAGCCGACCCAGCTGCGGAAGCCTCCGCTTGAAGCAAAGGCAGCTCTGGCCCAGGAGACGTGGCCACTGCCCCCGGTCGACGGGCCAGCCTAGTCACCCCATCTTCCCAGACGCAGAGATGCCGGTACGCTGAGCTGCGCAACTCGCTCACGGGTGGCCAGTGCAGAGGGATGCAGGCGCACAACAGGCCCGGGGCTCTTGCAGCCGGATGCACGAATCGACGCCCCCAAATGCACGTGGGCCAGGGAGGACGCATGCAGCTGCCCCCATGAAGTTCAAGGGGCCGCACGAGGAACAGGCACAGGTGGTGCATGTCCCCCCTTGCTATGGAAAGACCTGAAACGGATCCACTCCACCCGCCCCCCCCCCGCACTTCCTCCTTAGCTGCAGCTAAGGAAGATGTGCCTGGAAGAGCCGCTGGCTCCCCGAAAAAGCAGGCGCAAGAGCCTTTGTTTCGGTGCTGAAAGATTTGTGCTCGGTCTTCTGTCCCGTCTATCTGAGCAGCTGAAATGAATCCTCTTCAGTCTATTTACTTGATATTTACCAAAGTCCGCAATCAAACAAGAAAACACATCTCAGCAGCTCGCCTGGCAAGAGGAAGAATTGAGGCAGCACCGCAGCTGTCATATTTATTTTGGTGGCAAAGCAGGTCAGGAAAATTGATAAAATTAATCATACAAACTAGGAAGCACCAGGAGTGAAGGAGCGGAGGCAGAGGGCGAAAATGAGAGTTTGCTGCACCTGCCTTTATTTCTTTTAATGGGTTTTCTTGCAATGTAGCTGATAAAATCCAAGCTGTGGACATTATTCTCTAAGCACAGGCGCGTGGCTGCGTGGAGGGTGGGGCCTGGAAATGGGGAGGTGGGTGCCGGGCTCCGCCGTGGCATAATTGGTGGCCAAGGCATTCGGTGGCCCCCGAGCGCCTCGCCTGGGCCTCCCAGAGGCAAAGGGCGAAACTCACGCCCGGTTACCATTTCTGCGGGTTTCTCCAGGCATCACCTCGTGGGGCCACAACGTTGAACCAACCGGTCCAGTAGCATTCAAAGCTGTTCGATCTGTGAAGTGCGCCCCGATCGTCCGGATGGGCCGGCAGACGGATCGACTGGGTTCTGTTTGGCTCTGCGCCCTGCCAGCCCCGCCCAGAGGGGCTCCCCTTCGCGTGGCGCTCGAGGGGGTGTGTGGAGGAGGGTGAGCCGCAAGTGGCGCCATCCGGAAGCACGTCCGTGGTAGGTGCAGCGCTGCGCGGACAGGAGGACCCGGCGCACTGCAAGCGCGAACCAACAAATGGCTCCGAAAGAGCAATCGCTCCATTGCCCTGACGGTCGTAAGGACTTGCCGATGTGCTGGTAACAAAGGAACCGTACGTGTTCTTCCGTTCTCAACTTCCTGTGGGAAGATTGTCCAATGGAATCAACCCATCTATCGGTTCATCACATAAATGGGATGCCCCGCTCAGACCAGACCGCGTCTCGTGGCCGTGCAGGGTCGCCAGCACAACAGGGTCCCGCCGCCCGCGATTTCAAAGCTGGGCAGCCAGCCTTTGTGAGGGCAGGGGTGGGTCCTTCGGTAACGAGTGTCCGTGCGCAGGAGAGAGAACACACATGCGCACGTGCCGTTAAATACACCAGAAGAACTGCCTTCATTTCATTTCTCAGTACTGCACAAACTGAACGTGCGACCCCAGAAATACGCTCTAAAAACACCGCAGAGAAGTCCAGCCCTTTGAGCGGAATGGCCCCCCGGGGCCCACGCGGCCCCTTCAGCTGGTTTGGTCCAAGCACATTTCCAGTGCTGCTCTGCCTCTGTTCTCCCCCGGGGCATTTTCTCGGCAGCAGTCCCCAGAAGGTGTGGGCACACATGCCAGCCCGCCAGCCACGCTCACGTGGCTCCGCAGAGGGCCCCGTGCGAGTCCCCAGCGCCTCAGCAGCCAGGCCAAGAACGCCTGAGAGGAGGAGGCGGCGGCTGTGCAGCCCTCACCGTCGTTGCCTTCTCAAGGGCCCTCCGCGTCCCGCAGGCTTCCATCCTCCGTTCAAGCCGTCACGCCTGGCCATAAAGTGCACATTGTGTTCTCCATGCTTTGCGCTCGTGGGGTCGATCTTCGCAGTCCTCTCTTTCCATTCCCCCTGCCTCTCCAGTGATCTCGAAACACTGGCCTCCCATCCTGAGGGTCTTCCATTCGAGCCCCGCACCTGCAGGCTGCCTCGGACGGGAAATGCGACAGAGGCTTATGCGGAACGATGCGCTTTCCTGCAACAGTTCCACGCCTCCGGGACTGATCCTGTGAAGGCTTTGTTTGTTTGTTTACAGACTGTGCAGACGGTGCCGATAGTCTTAAACAGGACTCTCTGGATGGTGAACAATTAAAAACCTGACTCTGTGTAAGCCTGACCTACCTGAGGCAGGTGGCGGTCCTGCGCCTGTTTGCCCCAAAGGACATGCCGGCTCCCACTGCCCTCCTTGTGAGGCTGGGCATCAACCCCGACCCCGACCCCGACCCTGCCCTCCGGTTGGAACTTGGAGGAGATCTTTGGGGAGGCTCCCTGCCTCTTTCAGCATGCAACCTCTCACCACGTTCTCCTCTAAACTAACGTTGCTGCAGAGCTCACGCTCCCAACGTGGTGACGTGAGGCGGGCAGGAAGCACAGCTCTGGCCCGCTCGGGGTCTCGGGTCGCTCGCCGGTGCGGGAGGCATCCGCAGCCTGGCAGCCTCGGAGCAGGGCCGCTTTCCTGCAATAGCCACGGAGCGGGGCATCCCCGTCCCTGGACGTTGCTGTGATTTTGCCCCAAGGAGCTACACCGGCACAGCCTCCGAAGGTGGCTTTGAGCTGGCCGAGGTGGCCCATTCTGCCAGGGCGTCTCACATGACTTCCAGGGGCAGCTCGGCCCCCATCGCTGCTCTGCAAACCTTTTGCCCGCGCGGTGCAGCCTCAGGCCCCGTCTCCAGCCTGCCCATCCCATCTGGGAACATCAGATGCCCGCTCCCAACATGGCAAGGCCCAAGGATGGGTCCGAGCCCCGCTCACGTTCCCTGCGCGCTTGGGGAGCCCACGGCACCCGCCTGCAGAGGCACGGGGGACCGTGGCCAGACCGACTCCAACTGGGAAGCTCCGTCGCCGGTTTCCCGAGATGCGACTCTCTCCCAGCCACGGCTCGGCTCCCGAGTTCATACGTAAGCCTGCATTTCACATGCACGAACACATCTGCAGTGATGGCATCATTAAAAAAAGGAAGACCTGTCCATAAATGTCACTGGAAATCCAGGTCTCCTTTTATTAACACTGAAAAATGTGTACACATGTAAATAACAAATGACTGTTACGGGCAGAGCAACCAGAGCGGCTGCCGGGCCCGCGCCTCGCTGCCGCTCTTCCCTTCTTGTGTAATTTGCATTAATAAAGAGGCTGTTCCTTGTCGGAATGCGTTTCATCCGGTTTAAAATCCCAGGGCGCTCCACCAGGAAGTGCTTTGGGAGAATCCGACTGTCAGAGCCGACAAGACAAATGAATCCCAGTGTCGGGAGCGTGTGGTTCAACGATGACAGATTGAGAAGAACTGTCCCCCTCTCGACAGGCGGGCTTCATTTTCAAATTAATAAATCTGAATAAAATATTTTTCCTTTCATTACAAGCCGGGCCTGGCTGACAGTTCCCATGACAGGGGGGAGTAGCAGTGTTGATGAGAAGAGTTTGCATCAATTCCACCTGGGCTTCAGTTGCTTGATTTTTACCTGCAATCGCACCCCCGTTTGCATCTCTTCCACCTCCCGCTCACGGCATCTCCCCAGCCTGTTCCCTTCCTCTGTCACTCACCCCTCCTCCTGCCCCCTCACCCATCTGCACTCGGTGTTGTTCAGTCCCCTCCCTCATCAGTTGCCTGCAAGATATGCCTTGAATCAAACTCTGGAGCGGTATTTATTTTGTGAGCCCGCGTGCCTCGGATGCAGCCTGCGGCAGCCCTTCGACGAGCTGCACGCAAGCCTGCCTGCTTCCCGGGCACATGGCTGCACACACGTTCCACGTGCGCATGTTCCCGTGGAGCTGCAGCGTGGCCGCGCGCCCCTTTGCTCTCGGTGCCGTTCCCAAAGCCCACGGCTGCTGCATCCGCTCAAACGTGTTGGCCCAGTGTGGAAGGGCAGCCCGTGCCAGCCCGGCAGCCGGCCGGCAGCGGAGCCTGCTGCCCCGGCCGGGCCTGGTGGTGCTCCTCGGACCGCTGGCCGGTCAGCACAGCGGAGCCTTCCGAAGGTTGCCCGCTTCGGGCCCGGGTGCGGCCAGAGACGGCAGGGACTCGGGCTGGAGGGACAGGAGCAAGAGCCCTCGCGAACCGCCGTCCCTCCGCAGCCGCGGCCACGTCCCGTCCGAAGCAGGGGCATCCTTGCGAACAGCCCTTCGGCAGGAGAGACGCGGCCGCGTGGAGCTGGCTGAGGTCGCTGGGCCTGCCGTGGCCTGCAGGAGCAGGCTGCAATGTCGGAAGAGCACCGGCCGGCGAGCAACGCAACGCGACTCCCGGGGAAAGGGTCTGTTTTTAATTTTCAAATAGCTCCTGGAGCGTGGGGTGGGGGCTGCTTAGAGGCTGCCCCCAGGGAGGTCCTGGAGTTGCTGGGTGCTGGCTGGGGCGCCAGCAGGGTGGCAGGGGACGGGCGAGGGCTTGAGCCACAGTCCGGCTGCACGGGGGGCGGCTGGCACTGCTCTGGGAGCCCGGCAAGGAGCTGGGGCTCTGGGCACCTCTGCCCCGGACCCTCGCCTCCGGGGCTCATCCCCTCTGATAGGCAGGGAAGAGCGGCTGAGCCAGGGAGCGGGTGACGCCTCGGGGCAGGGGTGCTCCAGGCTGCCAGAAAGTGGCCACAGTGAGCAACCTCTAGAGGATTTCTGTGCCTTTAGGCAGATGGCCGAAGCCCAGGGCAGCCAGCCACCTTCAGGCACGCTTGGACAAAGCCCACCCTATGCACCATTATCCGGGAGGAAAGCCGTACCTGGCGACCGCCTCCCGCAAAAGCTCAGCCCTGGGCCAGGGCCTGAGCCACTGGGGGTCCCTGCCAGGCCTCTGTGTGCCCATTTACTGGAAAATGCAAGGCATGAGGACGGGGCGGTGGAGGTGGCCGGCCGGGAGCCCCCCAGGGTGGGGCTTGCAGGCAATGAGGGCACCGCCCCCCCAAACTCTGTGCCAGCCATGGGGGCATCCCTGCCGGTTCTGGAGCCCCCCTTCTGCAAGCGACATGTCGCGCCTGGCTTTGCAGCCGGACTCCCCGCTCCTGGGAAGACGCCCAGGCGCCCATCCCGGCTCCCCTGCCCCCAGGCGAAGGAACGCCTTCCGCGAGCTCTGCTTCACTCCCGGTGGCACGGGATGTGGGCGCTCGGCCGCGATGCCAATGATATAGAGCGACGTGTGGCTCTTGCCGTAAAGAATGTGGAAGCGGCGGATGGGAAAACGAGAAAGAGGGGAGTAAATTTGAGCAGCTCGAAGCTTTAACAACGGGTTGATAAATCCAGGATCGCTTTAATCTTTAAAGCTGAGCCACCGGGAAACTCTGAGTTGGGTCCTGAGGCCCCAGGCAGGGCTGCTGAGACCTGGTTCCCCCACCCTGGTCGAGACCTAGAGAGACCTGGTGCCCCCAAATTCACAGGCCCTCGCAGCTGGGTGGGGCCGCCTTCTCCGAGGTGTCTGTCGGAAGGCAGAAAAGGTCAGCCAAAGCAACCCCAAGGGCCATCAAATGCATTAAAGCACATTAAAACAATTCAGAGGCGATGTCTAAAAGCGGCTCAGATTAAAGGCCACAGGCAAACTCATCCAGCAGAGGTCCAAAGCCCGCCGCAAGAGGCAGGCTGGCCCAACGCAGTCCAGGTGGAGGGCGGCTCAAGGCCTGCCCCCCGAGGCGAGGCAGGGGTCTGGGCAGCCCTCTGGGGAGCAAGCCCTCCCTGGCAGCCTGGCCCAGCCCACCGGGCTCAGGAGCCGTGTCTTCAGGGGCTCCCGGAGACGAGCACGCAGGCGACGGTGCGCCCGAGCTCTGGCTGCTGCCTCTGGGAGCAGGTTTTCCAGCTGCTTGTAAAGGCAACTCCATGCAGAAGAGCTGCAGTTCTCCGGCATGGATGCGACCACAGCAACAGATGCTTCAGCAAGGTCTGGGTTTCCCTGGGAAGTTTCCACAGCTGAGGAACGGCCTCCTAGCAACGGGCCCCACCTGGGCTCTGCAGTGAAACGAGGCGACAGGTGGAGGAGCATCCCTCTCCCCGGCCAGCCGAACCTCTGACTTTGCTGGATTGTGTTTCACCTTGTCGGTCCCCAGCTGTTCTCTGTCACGGCCGCCGCTCCTCTGGGGCTCTGCTCCCTCCTCTCTCACTAGTGGAACCCATGGGTCACAATGAAGGGGTGGGCAGGAGCTTCGGGCGGTGGGGGGCAGAGAAAGTCCTTCGGCAGCATCCGCTGTCTCCGAACGTGGCGGACCCAAGCAGGGCCTCCCCACCTGCAGGTGGAGGGCGAAGCTACCTGTGAGATCGCCTTGCCACCGTGCGCCAATGGAGACACGCTCCCGATGGGACCGGGCCCTCGCCAGGCTTGCTTCCGCCAACGGCTCCCTTCCCGGGCACTTGCTCCCAAAGGCGCTGCCTGAGCGGCTTCAGCCAGGAGGGAACGATTTGCAGAGGGCAACGCATGCAGGCCCGGGGTGGAGCAGGTTATTTTTCTCCCTCCAGAAAAAGCCCTGCCTGGTTAAGCACACTTGTTAAGAACATGAATGATACCGTGTAACGCCTGGCCCCTCGTGGTCCGTCCTGCACGAGCGCCTGAGGCCTCCCCACGCGAGCCGTTCATCACAGGCTCGTCCGCCTTGTCCATGGGTTCATGGGCTCTCCGGACGCGGAGGCGAGCCGCCCGTTTTCTTCTGTGTCTAAGGAGCATTTTGGGCCAGCGTGTGAAGTAGTGAACATGTGCCATTTAATGAAGTAAAGAAATAAATTCTTGTGAAAGAATGAGAGCGATCTCTGCACTCTTCAGCTTCCCCACTTGGAAGTCGGATGTCGGAAGGGCAGGAAAGGGACGTGTGTCGCTCGGTGCCTGGAGCGCGGTTCTTGCACGAAGCCAGCGGGAGATCCGGCAGCTGAGCAGGCAGGGCAGCTCCAGAGGCGGGGAGAAGAAGAGCTCTTCCGGTCAGTCGGTCGTGTGGGCGATCCCAGGCAGCACGGCAGGGAGACGGTCTCAGGCAGAACATGCCCCAGTCGGCTCTTCGCCTGTTGTGCAGCGTCCAGCACTAGCGCTGTGCACGCAGCATCTGAGGAGCACTGAGCCGCGGGCTGTGGGGGCACCTTTTAGGGCAGCCGGCGGTGCCCGGGGCCGAGGGCAGCCCCTCGCTCGGGGCTTCCACATGCCGGCCCCGCTCTGGCCCTCGCGCCCGGCCCTGGCGAGCAGAGCCGCCAGAGAGGATGGGGCGGCGTGTGGGTCAGCCTTGCGCAAGGGCCGGTGTCCGCTGACCTGGGCGCAAAGCTGGGGACCCCTGCTGTGGGTCAGGGCCACAGGGCACAGGCAGAGGAGGTTTAGCCCTTTCCCTCCAGTGGCAGTGGTTTGAAAGCAGGGCCTTCCGGGGGGCCACGGTGGTGGACGCGATGTCCTTTCCCCCTTTCCTGCCCCCACGGCGGAGGAGTGGGCGGGAGGAGGGGGAGCAAGGGAATCCTGCTGCTCTGCCCCCCCCCCCCGGCCCCACGTGATTCTTTCCAGGGGAGGGAAGCCCAAAGTCCTGGGCCCGGCTGGATCCTGGGCCAGGCCCTCAGGGCTCTATCTCCCAAAATTAATGCCCCAGAACGCGTGTGCCACAAGGACACTTTCGAGCCACAGTTCCTCATAATTTCCGGATCACAGAAGCAAAGGGCATCGCTCCAGCCGCCATGCAGCCCCCAGCGTGGCCGCAGCCACATCATGGGGCGTGGGACTTGCTGTCCTCCTGCGCAGCTGCCGCGCGGAGCCGGGGCCTCCATGCCGGCTGGAGGCGGCTCCTCTGGCCATGCGGCTCCTCTTCGGGGTGAGGCGGGTACCCCCCTCCGCCCAGTGTGGCTCCCCCGTTTCTGGCCGCCAGCCTTTGCAAGTGCCGTGCCAAGCCTGGATTGAGCTGTGCAGAACGAAGGTGAGGCGCTGGGCCAGGAGATTCATGGCCTGGGTTTTTATATCCACATAAAATATGAATCTCGGTTGTATACCATGCTGAGCCCATCGTGCCAAACCGATCCGAGTCAAGCAGGCCTGTAACATGAAATCCTCTCGGACTAATTTAAAGAGACCTGAGCGATATAAATTCTGCTAGGCTCAAATGGTGGTGCCGCTGGGGGGGGGGGGGGCGACGCCCCTTCCCTCTGTATGGGTGGGTCGGGGGGATGCGTGGCTGAAGGAAAAGGCCTTTGGGGGCAGTGCAGGGGATCTGGTGAGGCTCCATGCCGAGATCAGTCCAGCGGACCCGGGGGACTTTCTCTGAGGATTTTAGAGAGCGCAACCTGCCACCCCCCGCCCAAGAAATAAGGGGCCTACATTTCCTGAATGCGTAATGACTAAAGACGGGGGAGAGCAAATTCCCCTTGCCTCATTTCAAGACCGGATCGATATTTATGAGCTTTCCTGGCAAGCGTTTGGAGGAAGCTCCTGCCGCGCTTGATGTGGCAGCCCCTCCGAGCTTGCAACGCAGCCCCCTCAGCACAAACGCGCCCTTTCCGGAGCCTGGCCGGCATGCGCCCCATCCTCTGGGAAGGAGCTGCGCTGCTTCGGGCTTCTGCCCGGCACACGCTCCTGTCGGTGGGAAGGGCCACCCTTCACTTTCCCCGATGAACACAGCCAGGAGATGAACACATGAGATCCAGAGCTGAACGGGCAACAGGGAAACGCTTGCAAGAAACAATCCAAACAGAGAACAGAGACAATGGACGGGGCTCCTCTTTTCCTCTCCAGCGGACTCAGATGAGGACTTAGAAGCACGATCGTTTCTGAGTGCTTCATCCGCTGAACAGACCGAATCGGCACAGCATCGTCTTGGAGATGCGAGAAAAGCACCCGCCCATGAGAAGAGCTGAATCCAAGCTGAACCCTCCGCTCTTTCCCCCCCTTTCGGAAAAGATCTTGACTCCCCTTCAGGGGGGCCCCCACCGCTTCAGGCCAGATGGTGGGAAAGTCAGACACTTTCTCTGGGTCTGCCATCTCCTTCCAGGGCCATGGGCCTCCTCTTTGGTCCCCACCTGTCCCGAAGTGTCTGTCCTTTCCCAAGGCTCCACCTGAGAATCATCACCAGGTAGCCCTGAGATGGCCCAGTCCTGCTGCCCTTCCTCCTCCGACGATGACGAATCGGATGCCTCTACCCGAGCAGACAGTGGCGTGCGAGAGCTGGGCCCCTTCCCCACATCGGGGTCACCACATGGCCCACGGAAAGCTGGTTACCTGCAACAACGAGCCACGCTTCCCGTGTTCATGCAGCGAGCAAGTGCCGTCGCCACGACAGGCGAGCAAGTGACGCTAAGCATCCCCCGCCTGTGCTCCTTTCTTCGCAATTCCCATGGAAGCGAGCAGGGACTGTGCGGTGGAGACCAGCACTGAGCTTTGTACGCACTCAGAGGTACTCCCCACCCCCTGGTTCTCTGCGCCTTGGTGCCTGGACCGAGCGCTGCCGACTCCTGGCCTGGAATGGCCCTATGCAGATGTCAGGGGTATGTAAAGGCCACGTCAAGATGAGAGGCACACGGCACGGGGCACAGCCCCATAGGACCTGAAGTGGGGGAGATGGGGAGGCTGCCCCCTTCCCCAAGGCAGAGGCCCAGTTCTCGGAGGGATGCCAAAGGCTTCTGGGAAGCTGCCCCGAGCAAGAGCCACCCGAGGCCTTCGTTCAGCACCAGGTGAAGACTTTGCCGTTTCCCAGGCTTTTCCCCAGGACAAAAAAACAGAAAAGGTTACATTTTATGTGCAAACTTTGTAAGCTGCTCCTGGAATGTAGGTGGAACTACCTCAAAGAAAGTTGTGTCAGGGCTATACCACTTTGGATCACATGGGAGGTTCCCCCTAATATGGCAAATGGGATGCCAGGAGGAAGAAAGATCTCTCCTTCTCAAAAGTTCGCTTTTTGCAGGCAGGAACAGTCAGTCCTGCGAGTGCCAGCCTGCAGTCCCACGTGGTACAGTCCAGCCCTGGAGAAAACTGGTCCTCCACCCCTTACGGGGAGCGCACCTCTTCCGGGGCCTAGGAAGCGCCCGGATGCCGGGGAGCCTCTTCGCAGCCACTGACCAAAGGGTGAGGCTCGGCTGCTGACGGTGCGGGAATGCACGGCTCTCTCCTTCTCGAAGAGGATTTACAGCAGCCCTAAACCCCCAGCCTCTCTCCGTTTTATGCTGATCATTAACCAGGATTATCTCACACCAGAGATTTGTTATACCAAAGATCATGGACATCACTAACTGCTATTAAGTGTATTGTACTTAAACCCCATCAAAGGGGAGCGAGATGCCCTTGTCAGCAACAGACGGGAGAACGAAAGACCCATTAGCCAGGGAAAGGGGCTGCTGCCTGCCAGAGCCCTCAGGGGGCCCGCGGGGGCTCTGCAGCCTCCGCACCCCAACTGCCTGCTGCCCCAGCCTGGGTGCAGCGTTTGCGAGAAGGCTCCCCAGCCAGCCTTCTTCAGTGGGGCCAGAGCCGCTTGCTGGCCGACAGCCGCCAACGCAAGAAGCGCGCCTGCCCTCCGGCTTTGCTGTATCGGGTGTCAGATACTCTTCCCTTCACCTCCTTTTTGGATTCTTCCAAGTTGCAAGCCCCCCCCCATCCAACTTGGTACAATCTGGGGCTCCCGTAGATGCTGAAAGAATTCTGGGCTTAATAGGAGGGGTACCAATTCTTCAAGGCCACCTGGTTCAGCTTCCAGTAATCTGTGCAGGACTGCGGCCCCCGGTTGTCTTTCCAAAAAGAAGACTGGGGCTCCACTGAGGAGGGAGAGGGGCATGCGAGCCCCTGGGCAGGCTGCCTTGCCGGTATGAGCATCTTGCTTCTGGCCGAGGAGCTGACGAGGCCCAGAGGGACTCCTGGCCCCTTTCTGCTAGTGTCTTGGCCCCCTTTTTCTTGAAATCGCCTGCCAGAGATGGGTGCCAGGCAGCAAGGTGCCCGAGCCCTGCAGGAGCAGCTCTGGCCCTACTGTGGCAGTGCCAAGCCATGCTGGCCGGGTACCCCTCGCAGCCCAGAGACCTGCGGCCTTCCCTCCCCGGAAACAGAGGATCTCCCAGCACTGTGTGGACTCGAACTTGCAAATCCGTTGGCACCACGTGATGCTTGCCGTGGCCTCCCCAGGATCATGGGGAAGTACAGAGGACAGATAAGATTGTAGGATACGGCTTCCCGATTGGCTGGAGCTGCCGGCGCATCCGGAGAAGCATCGTGTCTTCCCGGTCGCTGCGGGGGCCGTGGCTGGGAGCGTGCTGGCGCGGCTTCTCTGGCTCCGTCAGGGGTTCCTGGGAGCCACCCGCTTCCGTGGGCTCGGCCTGGGCTCAGTGTCAGGACGATCCCCCTGCGGCAGTCCATCGAGGGGCGTTCTTCCATAATCCTGTCTTTAACTGATCATCAGTACTGATGCACCGGGAGGCCGGGCAGGCTCATCCGTGATGCGAGCACTCGGGCCTTTGCCCCATTCCACAGCCTGTCAGCAGTGAGGCGGCAGAATGCAGCAGAACGTTCGGCCTCGGACCAGGGCCCCACTTTCATGCCTGACTTGCTAGTTCTGCTGCAGGGGCCTGGCTCGCCTCCCCAGTGAAATCAGCAAGGTTCCCCAGAGCAGGGGCCTCGTTTTCTAGCCTCTGTGGAAAGCGGCTCCCCATCAGCTGCGCCAGCCGCCCCGTGTGAGCGGGGCCCCCAAGCACATCCGAGAAGCTGTTGGTGCTGGCTGACGCACCAACCTCTCGCAGCCTCCCGGATCCTGTGCTTTGCCTGCGCTGGTCTGCGTGTCCCCCACGGGCACAGGAGGCAGGTGCCCTTCGCCGCTCGCCTCCCCGCTCCGATGCCGGCACTTGGCCCCGTCTCTCTGCCCCACTTCCAGTCTTCGTGTTGGTTGCCTTGCTCTTTTGGTAGCATCAGCTGCTGGTAAGAGCCCTGCCTCTGAGTGGCATCCTGCCCCAGGCGATGCTCGCTGAAGTGGGAAGTGTCAAGTCTGAGCGAGGGCCCGAGCGGGAGGGCCAGCAACCCAACTGCGGCTTCAGAGGGAGGCAGGGCCATGCAGAGCCGGGACGGGGGTGTTTAGGGGACTTGTTTGCCCAACAGCCACACCCCTGTGCTGTTTGCTGGCATTTAGTCACATGCAGTGGATCCGTGGTGGGGGGGCTGCGCATCCAGGTGCTCCTGTTGGGAATGAAAGTGGCTGTTGGCTTGGTGCGTGTTCTGTGGTCTGGCAGATTCGGGCTCAGCAGAGCTGAAGAGGCACTAGGGACGGGGAAATGGGAGATGCGGAGGGGACCATCCCAAGGGCGCCCTCCCCGGATGGTTGGGTGGGTGTTGGATCGTCCCTAGTCAGGATCCATGGCTCCTCTACCCAGCCAAGCCTGCTGTGAGGCTTGATGAGAGTCAGAGAATCTCCCTGCTGGGACAAAACAAACGCAGACATGCAAGGCGGTGCACAGAGAGAAGCCAAGCCCAGCAGCCGCAGCAGCAGCAGCAGTGCCCTGACCGATTTTGCAATCTGTTCTTGCTGAGGGTGCTGGGCACTGGGCCTGGAGGGGCTACAAGAGGGTGGGAACTGTTAAAAAGAGCAGGGGAAGGCGGTGCCAACTTTAAACGACACCCTGTCCGGGAGGTGGCAAATATGAAGCATTCTTTTTGGAACGCCAGTTCTGGCAAACATGCAGCACTGGACCCAGAAGTGGAAAAATCCGAAGCCTGTGAAATCTCTCCGCATCACGTCTGCTGCAGGTGGGCCGCCCCAACAGAGCGAGGGGCCTTTCGGTAGCTCTTTACTGCCACTCGGACGCAGAGGTTGCCAAACCTGATGGTGGGAAGGGACCAGATGCGGCGTGTGTCGCCCGCACCCCGTGCCCGGAGGGCCTCGAGTTCCTCCAGAGCCCGACCCAGCGAAGCTGGACTGGCAGTCCATCGGGCCGCTCCGGAGGCGGGCCAGCGGGCAGCACGCCCCTTCTCCGCCTTGAGCCACAGCTTGACCTCCAAGCCCCCTTCCGCAGTTATGCAACAGCGCTGCGCAGGGGGGAGGGGGTATGTCTGCGTGAGTGCGCGTGCGTGTGCGTGTGTTGTGTTTTCCCAGCTAACACTTGTCAAGATCTGTTTAAGCCTCTCTCAGTACTCAAATGTCACCCTGCCAGAATCCATTACATCCCATTAATTAATTAATTAAAATATATTTATGCAGAGCAGGCTTTGTTCGATGGCATTAAAAATAACGTTTGGAGAGCCGGCCCTGGATGCGCAGCGGAGTCTCCGGTGGCAGGGCGCTGGGGCTGCATCGCAGGCTCGTGTCACCGGCGGATGGCTTGTGCTGCACGGATCGCGGGGAAGGCGTGCCCGTGGGATCTGTGTGCCCCCACTGGCAGCCGGGGCGGAGCGGGGAGGAAGCAGACGTGGCGAGCGCAGCAACCTTGTAGGGCCCACGGAAAGCCTGTCGGAAGGGCACTGCCACTCATGAGGAGAAGAGGTGGCAAAATATCTCACCTCATATTTCAAAAGGCAACATTCCCATATTCGTGCTATGTATATATATTGAAAGTGATTAAAAGGCATGGCCAAGAAGTTGTCTGTGCATGAAAGGAGCAGATTATCGAAGAACAATAGTCCAAGAAGGAATAGTTTAGTAATTTTCAGTTCAACATTCTGGCTTACATCAGTAAGGACATGCACGCAGAGTTTATCTATAAAAAGTGTGTGTGACGTAGAAATTATTATGTGCTGTAACAAAATTACGCACACGCACACACATTCATAAAGATAATTGTACGTGTGTTAGTTCGGTCATTGAACTGGAAGCAAAACTCCGGATGAGCCTGAACCAGTGCTGAGCAGAGGGAAGCTGTTTAGACGGTATTTTAATTGTTAATATTATTTTTAATTTATGATTAATTTAATTGGTTTATTTATTCATGTTGTAAGTTTTTATATTTAACCTGGAGATGGGCCAGTTTTTAATTATTGTATATGTTTTTAATATTGTATTTGTTCTGTATTGTGAGCCGCCCCGAGGCTGTTGCAAGGGGCGGCATATAAATATTTAAATAAATAAATAAATAAATCACATTGGCGTTTCAGTCCCGGTGGATTGCTAACCGGGGCTGGGACTGGGACCGACCCATCCATGCTGGCTTTCGGCCCTATCCAGGTCTGATTGAAAGGGCTGGAGCCAGGATTAAGCCCATCGTGGCCCCGAGGCAGGCTACCCGGAGACCCACCTCCCCGGATGTGCCTGCCCCAGCGGTCCGTCTGAAGATGGGCCCCAGGAAACACCCAGTGGATTCCCACCGGGAAGAGGGTCTTTTCTGTCGTGGCACCCCAACTGTGGGATGCGTCCTGCAGGGAGGCTCCCCGGCACCCCCACTGCGCTCTTCTCAGGGCCAGGAGACGACCTTCTACATAATCTCCCCAGTGGTTTTCAATCCACCCTGTTTAAAAATGTATATTGTATTGTAAATCGTCGCACTGCTGCTGGGTTATACTCTCCACTTTTCCACATTTAAATATTTTTATGCTGTATTTTACACTGACTTTTGTTTGCAATTGTTTTAAATTCTTGTGAACTGTCTAGAGAGCGTTGGCTGTTGGATGGCGCAAAAATGCAACAGTGAATGAACGTGTGAATGAGTTAATCCCTTGGTTGGCCCTGTTCACGAATCTTCGGGTAGCTATTCTAATTAGTATAGAATAAATGCCATTCTTTAAGTCAAGGGCCAATGAGTTTGTATCCCAGTAACTTGGTGGCCTTCTAACACGTGAGCATCGGAGAGCGCAAGCCTGAAAGCAGGGGAGCCGCGGCCTGCGAGCCGGCCGGGGGTCCCCACGCCCCGCTGCGCACTGGTTCCGCAGGCCTCCGGCCGCACCAGACGCCTCGGCTGACATCCAGCGGCGGGCGGCTGCACGGGGGGCCGTTCCCCGCCCGCAGCCGCCCGTGGGCCGCCTTGGCCGGCGCGGGGAAGGCCTTTCCAGGGCTGCCGCTGAATCCCACGCCTGCTGCGCCGTTGCCCATCGAGGCCCACGGGGCTCCGGAGGCTCGCTAACGCGGCTGGGAAGCCCCGCTCGGGCGCCTGGGCGCCGAGCCTGAGCAGGGAGCGGCCCCCTCGCGCAGCCCTGAACAGGCTCCTGCTCCGAGAAGGCCCGCCCGCCGGATCAGGACTGGCTGTCGGGTCTTACTCCAGTGTTACCTGCATCGGGCGGAAAGGAGAGGCACGTGGAGGGGAAAGGCAGGCTCCAAATGTCTGTGTGAACCCGGGTGCGTTTGGGAGGACGTCGGGCAAAATGGAGCTCTGCCTACCGGGCGAAGCTCCTGCTCTGAGCAGTGCTCCTCCGGCATCACCTGCTGCAGGCAGGCAGCCCGCCCGGGAGAGGAGACCTGCCCGGCCCCTTCCAAGCGACGGGCCGCGCCTGGCCCCATGGCTCTCGCTGGCTGCGCGGGGAGCGGGGAGCGCTTTGGGGCCCAGCAGAGCGAGCGGCTCCCGGCGCCCGGCCGCAGCCTTCCGCTGACGTGGGGGGAGGGCCGGCCGCGGGGCCCAAAGGGGGCCCTGCACCCCGGGAGCGCAAGCGGGGCATCCTCCGCAGGCGCGGAAGGCCCGGCTCCACGGCGCCTGGGGCGGGCGCAGGTCCGAGCGGAGCGCGAGTGCCCGGGACGCGGCTTCCACCGCCGGGACGCGCCGCCCCTGGTCCCTCGCCGCTTGCGAGAAGCAGCGCGGGCCTGTCCTCCACGCGGGTTGCGATCCCCTCGGGATGCTGCCGAAGTTGTCCTGCGGCCCGGTGTGCGCGCGAGCGCTGCTGTGCGCTGGCTTTGGATAGTGCAAGTTCGTGGGTGCTCCAAGCTGCGTTTGCGACGAGCCGACGGCGGACGCTCCTGCTGTCTCGTAGCCCCCTTTTCTTGGTTGCTTTCTTTATCTTTTAGTATCTGTTTTTAGACTGAATGATTGGTTTGTTGCTGGTTTATTGTTTTATTGGCTGTTGTTACTGGTTATATTGTGTTCATTTTCCTCCTGCTCCTATTTATATGGTTGCTTTTATATTGTATTTCAATTCTATCCAGTTTTATGCTTGCTTGCTTGTTGCTGCTGTGATTTATTTGCATTTGCATCTGGGGCAGCCTGTGAGCAGCCCGGAGCACTTCTGGCCGAGGGCGGCATACGAATGTGATAGACAGACAGACAGACAGATGAACTATCCCAAGCCAAATTTTCCCTCACCCCTTGCTCCTGCCCTGTCTCCTGACAGCATGCCTTGCTCTGGCATGTTATCAAGTTCTTTTTGGATTCTTGCATAAAAGGTCTTAATTTCTTCCTCTTCAGCATCCACAGTTGGAGGATAGACTTGAATAATGCTCATGTTGATAGGTTTTCCACACGTTCGGATTCGTACGATTTCGCTGGGTTTGCATTGCAGCCTCTCCTACCTGTGCCATGTTTCACCTCGGGATTAGAGCTGCTCCATCTCTTCTGGGTTTGTCATTTCCAGCATAAAACGCTTTGTGCTTGTCTGATTGGAAATGCCCCGTTCCAGCCCGCTTTAGCCCGCTCATACCAAGTGCCACAACGTCTGGCCACTCCACCTCCTGCTTCGCGGTGCCCAGTTGGCCTGGTCTGTGCTTCTCGCGTGCCATGCGCTCACTGCAGCATCGGACCTCGCCTCCTCCCCGCGCATGTGCGCCCCAGCCTTCCTCCCGGCTTTGATCCGGGTGCGTCCTGAGCAGCGGCGCTCTTCCTCCCTGCCCTTGGCCCTTCCCCAGCGGCCCGTTGAGCGCCTTTCCGCCCGGAGCCTCATCCTCCGGCGCTGCCTCTTGTCTCTCGTCTGGGCCCGGGGCTTCCCAGGCAAGAGAATGCGGGGCTGGCCTACCTCTGCCGCCTCCCCGGCGGTGCTGAGCAGGGTCAGCTCCAGCATCGCGGCCGTTGCCCGGGAAAGGCGCCTTGCCTGCTGCCCCCGCCCCCCAGCCGCCCCTCGGCAGCTCCGCTCCCCTCGTCCCCATGAGCGAGATCCACCCCCTTCTGCTGATGTGGCTGCTCCAACTGGAGAGGAGGGTGCACCTTGGGCTGTGTCTCCCCTCTCACTGCCCCGCCTCGGGTGGCCCTGCCAGGAGCTCGCCTGCCCAGGCAGCCTCGCCTCCTGGCGGCTTCTCGCTCAGCTTCTCCGACACCCTCAAACCATGTTAAGGCTCCAGAGGGGAGTCCATTGCTGTGCTTAGGACAAATAAAATAACAAAGGGGGAAAATAAGATAAAGTATTAAAGTTTTCTAGTATAAGGTTTCAATATATTCTTTGAAAAGTTCAGTACAGACGTCAAGAAAGGCTTACCATCCATTGACTTTTCCATTTGTAAATCGTGCCTAAAGACTGCCCATTCAGACATGGAAAGCATCGCTAAGTTCTCAACTCTCGGACTCAGCAAAAGCATTGCAGGATTGGTCTTTTGGAAGTCAAAAGGGTTCAGAGAACTCATTTACGCTGACCGGGTGCAACGTTCCAACAAGCTCACAGATAGCTGAGAAGACCATGCGCTTTCATGAACGTAAAAGAAAGTTCCATCGCAAGCTTTGTGCATGGAATTACCTCCTCCACAGATAAGACAGCCATGGGGCATTGCCAAAACATGAGCGAGAAACACCAGCTGTAGTGTAAATCCAACAGTCGGCTGATGTAGATAAACTATTATTTTAAAATGTTCTGCTGACCAATATAGCAAAACACGTTTTGGCTGAATTAGATATAATCTGTTGAACCTTCTGCAGGAGATGCCAACGCAGCAATCCATTGATTCGGCAATGCAATTCATTATTCCATTCTTGCCTAAGACCCTGTATATCATATTTATTGACCGATAATGCATATTTATAAACCTGGATTGTGGGTCGATAGATCAGCTCAGCCTTAATCTATGCTTCCAATAACAGGGGCCTTTGAAACCGTGCGGGGGCCACCGCTGAGGCGGGAGCGCCCTGCCGAATTAGCCGCTGTTCGTACACACCGTGGATCCACTGGAGAAGGCCATCGCGTGGGGGAAGCTGGACGCAGAAGCCAGAAGGAAGGCCAAATATGAAACGGACCAGTTCTGTGCAGGATGCCACGGACGGAGTGTGAAAGAGCCGGATGGTGCTGTCGTGGACGGGGCACCTGGAGGGCCTTTGCTCATAGGCCGAATATGTCTGGATGGCACACAGGAGCAGCGATACAGTCACCGGCTGTGGTGTGCTCGCCCCTTCCTTCCTGCTGGGCCCGTGGTGCCCTGGCTGCAGGGTGGGGCCCATGTCCCTTCCACCATGTAAATTCGGGGTAGCTTTGTCTGGTGCAGGGAAAGCGACCGCCACCTCGTTTGAGGCCAGCAGTGCAAGCGCGCCCAGCCTGGCTCGCGTGGGCCTCCCGGCACCCAGCGAGCCGAGCCGTCCAGCTGCCGGATTGTGTTAGTTCCCTCCCTCGCCTCCCACGCATGGACTGCGGTTCTGGATTTCCGCCTGTGAAACCCTGCGAGGGCTGCCAGCCAAGGACAGCAAGCCGCCCCAAGCCTGCCGCCTCCTGATGGACTTGGGTAAGCCGAGCTCACCTGCGGTCTCTGGAAGCGCAGCCTTGCGTGGAAAAAGGCGACTGTGAAGGGCTTGCCAGATCCGCTCTCTGAGCACCGCGCTCGGGGAGGGACAGGGTTAATGTCACAGAACACCAACTCCGGCCTTGGCCGGCTCCCCCTTCCTTTCAATCTCCCACTCCTAAGACGTCCCCTGTGCTGAATTCTTATTCAACTTCAAACTGACAAACTGTTTTTAATCTTTTCCTTCCATCCAGCTTGGGGATTGGGAAGCAAAAATCAATACTGGCTGGCAGGTGATCAAGCAGCTCCAGACGGAGGCTGAGCAAGAGACCGACCGCGCGGCGAGAGAGGACAGGAGGGTGGGGGAGGCGCGGCTAAGTGGCGTGAATTACAGAGGCCACCGCTTCCCGGCCCCGTGGGCAGCCTGCTGCTTCCTGCGGACCATGAGGCCGTGGTGGCTGCCTGCTCTGCCGGAAGCCACGGGCTTTCACGGGCGACTGCAGCACCTCGTGGCCGGGAACGCAGCCCTGTCATCGAGCTCTCGGCTCAGACCAAGATCCCTGCCTTGGGGGATACGGAGAGTTTCCAGCGGTGGTCGCCCCGTTGGCTGGGTGGCGTTCCCGGGGTGGGGTGGGGGGCTTGCACACAGGTCAAAAGCAGGGGCGCCGGGGGAAGGGGCCTCGTCCCGCCATCTGCCGGCGTGCTGGTGTTCCGTGGAAGGGGGGCCGCTCCAGCAAGCACAAGCGTCCTTGTGCCACGACTGAGTGCGGCCTGCACAGATGCCACGCTGGCCAGGGGCTGGGGGACCACACTGGGGCGCCCCGTGCCAGGGTGGGGTGGGGGACTCGTGGGGTGAGGGCCAGTCCACGTGCATCACGCCTCTTGCCCCAGGGAGCGGGGAGAGCAGGGCAGGCTTTGTCCCACGACACCCCTGGGAAGACACCCCTGTTGTCCAGACCCGGATTAATTATGGTAATACTAAGGCACAAAAGTTGCTGCCAGCCTGGCTGGAGTCAGGTCGGCTGTGCCAGGAAGCGCTCTCGCTCTCTCGCTCCGTCATCCTGCACCCGATGTTGGAGCGCTTCTGATCCAGTCTGTTCATGGCAAATTTGTGGGATTGGCGCGATGGCCAGTCAGGGCCCTGGTGGATGGGCTCCGTCCAACGGGTGTCCCCCAGTGCCCGGCATGCCAGCACGTCCGTGGGGGTGCAGGAGCCTGTGTGCAGAAAGCCCCACATTGAGTCCCACGAGGCTGGGCAGGAGAGCGGCAGTGGGGTCCTGGGCTTGGCCGGGCCCTCTGCAGGGCCCCGTGAGTCCCAGGCCCACACCAGAGAGGCGGCACTTTCCTGCAACCCAGCGTTCACGCATGTGCTGGACCAACAAGGCCTGGCTCAGTGGTGGTCCGGAGCGAGCCCCCTGCCACAACCGTGATGTCCCGGCACCGAGCCTGGAGGTGCAGGGCCCCAGGGTGTCTTGGGCTGGCATTGCATGCCCTGCGCAACAGCTAGGAGACATCCGGCCAGAGCAAACACGCCCACCCGGCACAAAGCCACGGGGAAGTCACCGAAGTCAGCCCCGCCCCCCGAACCTGGCTTCCCCCGGGGCAGTCCAGGCCAGTTCTGGAAGGCACTGTCTGCCCACTGCATTGCACGGGTGGCCAAGGAGGGGGTCCCCATTTGGCTTTCGGGTGGCATGGGGGAGTGAGCAATCCCCCACAGTTGGAATCACAGAGTGGTCCGATGGCCAACGGGGGTTGAAGGGAGATTTTTGGCCCTTGCAGGTGCTGGAGCAGGTTCCCCTCCCCGGTGGAGCTGCAAGGGCAATTGCCTGCGGCCAAAATGAACCAGGCTGCAGAAGACCCTCGTGAGCGCAGGGACCATCTGCCTTCCGGGGGCCAGTCGGGAAGCGCTCCATGTTGGGCCCTGAGCACAGCTCCCCCCGGACCAAGCAGAGGCTGGCCGCACAGCCCCCGAGCTGCCGTGCTCCCCCCGCCCTAAAAGAGCCCCGACATTCGAGGCGACGCAGCCAGGAGCCTCTCCGTGATGCCCCGATGCGAGGCTTTCGCTCCCCAGCCCGTGCGTCCCCAGCAGGGCGAGCGCTCCAGGAAGCGGCCTGTGCTCCTCCTGTCACTTCCGATCAGAGGGATGCCGGGGGGAGGCGGGGGTGTGACGGGAGCGCCCCGGGCCCCGCACAGCACGCACATGCAAATGAAGGCCGGCTCTGTAAAAATAGCCCCGGCAGTCACTTTCTGTTACCGACAAGTTCTTGGGCTCCAGCTACTGGAAGCTGGCAAAACACGCGCGGCGGGGGCGAGGCAGGAGCCCCATGGACTCCAGAGAGCGGGATTTTGCCAGTCCTGGCCAGGGTGGGGCATCCCACGCTCTTCCTCTGCAGCACGGACACAGCGAGTGTCGCTGGTCAAATCATGCCCCCGGAGCACTGGGCTCCTCTCATCGGGGCCCACGAGAAGCAGTGCTTTATGTGTTTGCCTGCTCGCTCGTTGGCCTTTGCGCGCTGCCCCGACCCCAGGCGCTGTGCCCGAGCGCGCCACTTGCGGCAGGCCGGGCAGCAGCCTTTCCCCTCCCTCGCTGTTCCTCGCGTGCTGCTGCAGACCTGCCTGCCTTGACCCACTTACATCCCGAGCGAGCACTTGCCCGGGCGGGATGCGCGCACGGCCACCCCGCCTTCCTCATGCCAAGCGCACGGAGCGGCTGCCGGGAGCGTTCCCAAGGAGGCGCCCGCCGAGCAAGCAGCTGCGGCTAGAGCGGAGCTGGGCTCACCCTAGCCGTCCGGCCAGCTACAGGCACGTGCAGCTCTGGCCACGGCCCCCCAGGGATACAGGTGCTGCGCCTTCCAGCACCCTCCCCAGCAGCGGCGCCCCCTGCAGGCGCTCTGGGAGGCCACTGGGGCAGGGTGGCCCTGGGCTTCCGGCTGGAGCCCTGGCTGGCCACCCGCTGCGGCCAAGCACAGGGCCGACAGCCCGTTCTGCATCTGACTCCCCTGGACCACCTGGCATCCCCCTGCCGCCTCCTCCTCCTGACGCTTCCTGCTTGGGGCTTCGTGCCTCCTCTCCCCTGCTCCTTTCCACTAACAAGGAGCCCTCAGGTGTCCGTAGGAGACAGAGCGGGTGGGGAGGAGGGATGCTGTGGAGCCTGCGGGCCGGCCGGCTGGCTGGCCGGCTTGTAGCGGGCTGCTCCTGCGGGCCGGCAGCCGGGCTTTCCCAGTGCCGCACTGCCCCCTGCATGCCACCGGCGACCAGGACAGGCGCAGGCCCGGCTGAAGGCCGCTTGGAGCTGCCCTGCGCTTCTGCCCCCCAGCTCCCCGGGGTCCACGCAGGGACCACCCATGGCTCCCCGTCCCCATGCCTCCAACCTCACGCCTCTCCGAGGGGATCCTGCGGCCAGGGGTGGGCGGGTGTGCGCTTGTCAAGGGAACGCAGCCCTTCTCTGCGCCCCCTCCGGCTGTCCAGGGGCGCCTCTGTGCCGGCCTGCTTATTCATTGCTGGCCTGAGCGGAGCGGGAAGGCAAAAGCAGGCGGAAGGCGTGCGGAAAATGAGACCGGAAGTAGCCTTGCTGCTAAGGAAGCTGTCAGGGAGGCTGAAGCCCAGAGGGGGCCGAGCTTTGTGGGGGCCACCAAGGAAACAGAAGAAGGAAACGGGTTCTTGGGGCACGTGAAACACGGGGAAGCGGAGGGGCACGGCCTTCTCCCTGGGGAGGAAGGTGCCGTTCATCGTGCCCCGTTTTGCTTCCACCTTTTCCCACAAAGGGAACGGCGCGCAGCCTGGGAAAAACAGAATGAGCCCTGCGCGCAGGAACCCGCGGCCCGGGAGAGGCCGGGTCTGGTTGCAGAGGTCCTGGCTCTCGCGATGAGATGGGGCGCCGGCCGTGGAGGCCCTTCAGGAAGCCCTCCCGCAGGGCAAGACCGGGAAAGACCGGGAATGAGTGGAAATGCGTGTCTGGGAGCTGGGAGCTCCTGGGCCTGCCCGGCTCCCCAGCAAGCGCTGCCCAAGCACCAGCACCCCACACGCAGTGGGTCCCGTAGGAACGTGGGCAGCACGGAGCATAACAAAGCGCAGAGGTGGCAGGAAGCTGCTCGATCCGATCGCATCGCGAGGTTTCAAGGCCCAGGACAGGGAGGGCCGTCTCAGCCTCAAGCTAAAAAGGGATTCGGGTTCAACACAGGTGGCTTAAGCACCTGTGGGAGTTGCAACAAGGTGAGGAGGCTGGAGCAGCAGATCCCTCCCCGTCCGGGGAGCCAGGAGCACCGCCTTCTGGGGAAGCAAGTGCGGCGACGGAGCCCTGCCACGGAGGCGGAGAGTCAGCCGGGCTGCAGTGGCACGTGTCTCTCTCTGCCGCCCTGGGCTGCTCTGTCCTCCTGGGGAGCCTGGCGGGCCCCGTGCCGGCTCTCGCTGCGCAGGGCCTCTCCGGCACCTTCCGAGGCGTGGCATTTCTGCTCCACCTCACGGAAGCAGACGGCTCCAGGGCGCCTCGGGTGGAGGGCAGCATGCCAGCAGCCACGTCGTCCTCTCCTTCGCAGGGTTCCTACAGCGGAAAATGCGGGAAGGTCCATGGTTGCAAAGCAACCTTGGCTCAGACCTCGAAAGGGGCAGGGCGCAGGTGCCCTGGGGTGCTGGATGGGAAGCCCTTTCGCTTCCATGCCATGCTGCAACGTTACAGTTTGATTTTTATAGTATGTGTTTACCTGTTTTGTTTGTTGTGAACCAGCCATCTATTGGACAACACAGAAGGGAAACGAAGTGGATGAGATGAATCATAAAAAGCCGACCGGCATAACGTCGCCTTCACTACAACCCCCACGCCGTACACCCAAAAGACGGAGCGCTGCAGGAGGCCGGCCCTTCTGCCAAGCCTCTCCGGTGACCCGTCCGTCCGTCCGTCCGGGAGCTCGCTGCAGTCGGCAGGCAGGGAGGGTGCCGCACACTCGCTCCTCCGGGCTGGCAGCACGCAAGAAAGCGGGAGCACTTGGAAATCAATGCATTTGCACAAGGGCCCTCTTGCCACACCGCAAACTCTTTGCACCAGGAGGAAAAGAAGTGGCTTTTCCTTTGTTCTGTGTTTCCTTTGTCCAGCGTTAGAGCGGGCAATGAACTTGGAGTGGAAGGGATGAACCTGGAGAGGCCGCCATCTTGGCGAAAAAACGGAACCCGCGCAGCTTCCCACCAGGCCGGTGTGCAACGACAGGGCAGGTTTGGCTCCTCAAGCTGCTACAGCAGCACATGCAGCTCAAGCCAAGCCAAGGCCGCCGATCTCGTGCGTGGAGCAGGGACTCGGCTTGTGCGGCATTTGCCTGGGCTCAGCCGCTGGCGAGTGCTGGGCAGGCACCGTGCGTGCTCCCCAGGAAGTCTTGCCTCTGCGAAACGCCTTTCAGAGGGTTGCCCACAACCTCTCCTTGACTGGGTGGCCAGTCCTGGACTCAGCGCGCCATGGCGCTTTCTCTCTCTGCTCCATTTACTGTCATCCAGAGGCTCTGGCCGGGGCTGCTCAGTCCCTCCTCCTGTATTTCTGTGCAGAGCTCTGCGTCTTTAACATATCATGCGAATCCAACTGTACTTCTGCTACATCCATCCTTCTTGAACGAGCCATGTGCTTCACTGGCCGAACTCCAGGCTTCCCGCCAAGTCTCAGTGTCGCTCCCACCTCATGCTCACCTTCCTGTAGGGAGAGTTCAGGCTTGTGCTGCTTGTTCTGTCTCTCTGGCCTTTAGCGCTCGAAGGCGCAGCTTCCTTCCTACATTTCTGGAAGAGTGTTTACGGGGTGCTGTTAGATCTCCTCCCTCCATTACGGTGCCGAACCCTTGGCCCATGACTTCTCCCTCCCCTCTGAGATTCACTCCTGATGGATTTGTTCACGCTGTGGCCAACTCGCTCTCCCCAGGTCTTGCAAGGTGCAAAGTGATGCTTGCCAACGGTTCACCGGGGAAGTGCAGCCCTGGTCCTAGAACCCAAATCTCCCCTGTTGGGGCCGCCTTTATAGCCTGACATTCATGCCGAGTATTTGTCTTCCTCGTCCTCTTCCTCTTCCTCATCCAAGTTCTGGGGGGACGGGCCCGGCTGCCGCAGTGCTGGAGTTCCCTTTCCTGTACTTCCAAGACTGGTGCGGTTTCTTCACAGCTCCACTTGGCACGCTCGTTTCTTCCCACACGGGTGAAAGGGGGAGGGGAGGCGGCTTTGGCAGCCCCTCGGCCAAATCTCTGATCGCTCCCCAGGATGGCCGCACACCTGGTGAGGCCGCAGGCCTTCCCAGCACACGCGGCAGCTTCTCACCTGGCGGGTGCCTGTCTCCGGCAAGAGCCACCCTCTGCCCAATGCTGCTGCCTTCGGCCCTGGTTGCATGGCCGCTGCTTCACCGACCTTTCGCCGTGGGTCCCCGCAGCTCTTCCTCTGGCAACCGACCTCCGGTCTCCTGCGCAAGGATCCGAAAGCGGTTTCCGCGGGTGCCATATGGCTTCTTGTTCTCCCGCTCCTCTTCCTCCGGGGAGGTTCTGCAGCCTCGAGGGTCTTTGCTTCTGCCTCCACTCGCGGCCGCTCTTCCAGCTCACGAACTTCGCTTTGCGGCTGCACGTCCACCACTCTGTCCAGGAGCCCCTTGTCTCCTCTTACCCGCTGGAGGCCGACACTGGCACACCCCGCGCGCTCCTCTCCTCCCTCCAGAGGTGGCCCGCGGGCTCTCGCTGCCACGCTGGCCTCAGGCGGAGCCAGCAAGCACGGACCGGGGAGCCTCCCTGCCCACAGCCTCTCCCGTCTCCCACTGACGGTGTCGGGCTGGCCCATGTTTGCCCCGACTCCTGGGCCCCACGGTGCGCAAGCGAGCCCGCCACCGAGCAAATCCAAAGCTGGATTGGGGAGAGCAGGGCTCGCGGTTGGACACAGCCGGCAAATCACTCCGAATCACATGGGCCTGCGTTTCCGAAGGTATGTTTCAAAAGTCTCTCAATTCATGCAATGGAATAAAATTATCATCGCTAATTAAAGATGTTTTAATGTAATAGATCTGCCCTTCACTGTGGACATTTGGTTAAAAACCAGAAAACTAAAAAAGTTGAACAAACAGCAGAAAAACATGAAACATTTTCAGTAATATCTGCAGTTGTTTCACAAAGCACCTGTTAAAAAGCAGAAATTAAAAGAAGGTGGTTCCCTGAACAAAGAAAATACAGATGAAAACTGCTTAAGTTTTGGATTTACTTGGACTGGAGAGGAAGACAAGCCAAATGGAATAAGTGTCAAGTGCAAAGAAGTGGTAAGCAGTAGTAGTTTAAATCCCACAAAACGAGGAAGACATATGGAGAGTGACTATCCACATTTGAGAGGCAAAAACATAGAATATTTTAACTGTAAATATGAAGAGCTTAAAAGGAAGAGAAATATTTTTCAAATTTTATGTACAAGGGTAATGAAAAACTACTTGGGTCTTCCTACCTCATTAGTTACCACACTGCTAAAGAAGGGAAGGAACGTACACTTGCTGAAAAATTAATAAAACCTCGTGCCAAAGACCTAATTACCTGTAAGACCAGTGAGAAATCTGCCAAAGAAATTGATTAGCATACCTGCGATACAATGGTTGGTAGATGCATTAGTGATATGGCACTTTTGTCTGAGGATGAATTAATATCTCATTTAAAATCTGCTCATGATTTCACAATGCAATTAGATGAATCTTTGGACATTGCTGGTTTGGCTATTTTAATTGTTCTGGTATGCTATATTTTTAATTCAACTGTCCAAGAGGATATTCTTATGAGTAAGGATTTAGCTACCGGGGGAAACATTGTTGATATTTATTTATTTATTTATTTTTCAATTTATATCCTGCCTTTTTCCTCAAAGGGCTCAAGGAAGCTGACATCATTCTCCTCCTCCATCTTATCCCCACAACAACAACCCTGTGAGGCAGGTTGGGCTGAGAGTCTGTGACTGGCCCAAAGTCACCCAGTTGGCTCCATGGCCGAGCGGGGACTCGAACCCAGATCGTCTGAGTCCCAGTCCCATGCTCTAACCACTGCACCACACTGGCTCTATTATATATATATATATATATATATATATATATATATCTTTGTATGGAGAAACATCCTGAGATTTATGTTTTCTCATTTGTACTGACAGAGCAAACTCTTTATGGAGTGCAAAAGAGGAGTCGTATCAAGAACCACAGTTATCGTCCCGTGTTCGGCATTCCCGCTGCTGGCTGTGCCACCAAGCCCTCCGTGTAGCACAGGCGCTGGGGGGGGGGGGGGCATTCAAGATGACATTGTGCAAATCATTACTTTTATCAAGTCCAGGAAGCTAAACTCAGGACTGTCCTCGTTACTCCCGGGGAGCTATCCAGCTCTCAGAGCATTGCGAGATGTGCATGGCCACGTGGCGGAACCCAAAGGAAATTTCTGAGCGGCTTTATGAGCTGAAAGAACAGGTAATTACGAAGCAAAGCAAAACAAAAACAAAGGCTCAGCTGAAACATGATTATTGCTCAACATTACATGGCGACATATGGCTTCAGATTATGCCATACCTTGCAGATAGATTTTCAGATTTAAATGACGTTAACATAGCCCTCCAAGAAGCTAGAACTCATATATTTGAAGCTAATGATAAAGCAAATGCTTTAATTTTGAATGCTGATGTGCGGGTTTCAGGCTGCTCCTGCCCCTCTCCCAACTCCCCTCCGGCGCTTCCAGGCCTGCCGCTTCCCGGGATCTGCCTGAACCCCTGGGCTGAGCGGCCTCGAGATGAGCTCTGCCCCCTCCCCCCCCCGTGCCCACAGCCCTGGCCTCCATGTCCCGAGTCGTGCCACCCCGGCCCTGGGCAGCCGGCCACGGCGAACGGCCTCCCTCAGGGCCCACAGAAAGGCCGTTCCCGCTGATGGGCCTCCTTGGCAAAGGGCCGGCTGCCGAGAGGCTCCCCGGGCGAGACGACGGGCTGGTTCGCAGCGGGCTGTGGCTGTGGGAACGCCGGTGCCCTTGGCAGCAGGGAGACAGTCCAGAAGCGGGAGAGGCGGCCGGGCACCGGGGCTGGCAGAGCGGCCGGGCGCTCCGTCCTCCGCCCAGCTGGCCCGCCTGGCCTGCGATCCTCTCCGAAGAAGGGCCCTGCCAGGCGCCCAAGCTGGCTTTCCCCCTCCAGCAACGTTGCAGGGCATCCGCGCACCCGTTCCCAGCGCCTTCTCTGCAGGGATGAAAGAGCCGCACGCTGCCCACGGATTTAACTTGTCGGGGTCCGGAGGCGATGCACCCCCGGCCTCTTCTGCGAGTGCGGGGCCCGCTCTCCCCCCCCCCACCCCAAGCAGCGGGCGAGCGACCTTCCCATCCTGCCGGGCCGGGCTGGGCTGTCCAAGGTGCGCCCAGGCCTTGACAGCTAGCAGCAGGCTAAGTGGCCTTGATGGGGTTGCAGGCACTATTATCGTCCTCACCGGGACAGCCAAGCGGAGAATAATGGTGGGGGGAGGTACTTATCCCCTCCCTCCCCTCCCCTCCCCTCCCCTTTCATGGTACTTTGGCACTGGAGCTTTTTGCCAGAGAGGAACGGCAGAGAGAGGGGACGCGCAGGCCCGATCCGCAGGTGCCGGCACGTGCTGGCAGGCGGAGAGCCCCTGGCATGGCTTGGGAGCAGCCGTGCCAGTCCTGCCCCCTGGCACGTTGCGCACCAAGGGAAGGCGGCTGGAGCAGTGCCAGGAGCCGCTCTCCCTAGCCAGGCTCCCCCAGGAGAAAGCCTCCTTGCTCCTTCTCCAGGACTGCCTCTGAGGACCGGCCAGGACCGCTGGGGGCGCCGGCAGGGCCAGGCCTCTTCTGCGCCCTGGGAGGAAGCGCTCTAGCAGATGGCTCCCGACAGGCGCGTCCCGCTGCACCTGTGCTCCCTTCTGGCTCTGGCCTCCTGGCAGAGTGGCGGAGGCAGAGGCTGGGGGAGAGGGCTGGGGGGCCGGGGGCCTGGCGAAGGCCAGGGAGGAGCAGCGGAGAGGAAGGGGGGGCCAGAGGGGCCAGGAGGGGGCGTGGGTGGGGCCACCGGCCGGAGGGGCTTGCCCCTTGTCTGGGTCCCTGGTCTGTGGCCCGGGCTGCCCGGGGATGCCCTTCCCTGGGGGGCCGAGGGTTTTGCTTTTTGTTTTATTGCTTCGTTTTTCATGTTTGGTTTGGTTTGGTTTGGTTTTTTCTGGTGCGGTGCGGTGCTGTGCTTTGCTTTGTTTTTCCTCCAATTTAAATTTTTATTTTATCCTTGTGTGTGGGTGCGTGGTTTTTGTCTGGGAGGACTGGGCGAGTGAGGGGCAGTGCAGGACAGACAAGGCGGGGGAGCAGGCAGGGCCTCTGAGGGGTTCCCAATGGCAGCCCAGGAGACGGCCTTGGCGGGAGTCACGGTGCTGCTGTCCCCGGAGAGGCAGGGATACACCTGCCCTCTGTGCCATCAGGTGACCCTCCTGGAGGAGGAGGTGGAGTGTCCCAGGGCTGGGAGAGCCCTCCAGGCCCCCCGGGAGCAGCCTCCGTCCAGGCAGAGGGTTGCGGGAGGGGCCACGGCAGGAGCAGCCGCGGAGACACGGAGGCAGGTCACCCACAGGAGGGGGAGGCCAGCACAGCCTCCGCCTTCCCTGGCGCCGATCTGGAGCTGGGAAGCAACTGGGAGGTGGCTGAGGCCCCACCAGTGTGGGTGTTCAAAGATAGGCTGGACATGCACATGGTGCGCATGTCGTGAGTGGAGCCGGCTGGGGCCAGGGGTCAGACTAGATGGCCCAGGAGGTCCCTTCTGACTCGTTCTGTTTCTATGTTTTCTGTACACTTCGCAAGCTTCCTGAGCAGCATGCACACTGCAGCCAGAGACTGCTCGCCCCCTGCGCTCAGCTGCGAGGTGGCACGCTTTGCTGTGCAGGAGAAGGTGCGCAGCCCCTCTAAGGAGCATGCTGCCCAAATGATCAAGCGTCCCCATCTCTTGACTCCCAAGTACTGAACATGAGCTAGAACTGCATTGCTGTTCTTTTAAACTTTCCCCTTCAGTTTAAGGCTTATATCTGTAAAGCTTCCAGAAGCTAACTAGGCCTTGCACATTAAAAGCGTGACCCTGGAGAAGAGGTTTCGCTGTAGTAAAAAAAAAAAGAAAAAGGTACTTTCTGATGGAGAAGCGCACAAGCGTCATACAACCTTTGTGGGCTGCCAGAGTTCTTCGGAAAATGCACTGCGAGGAAGAGAAGAGCGGGTGGGCCAGGGGCCCGGAGCGTGCCGTGGCGGTTCCCAGGCCCTCCCGGACGGCTCCGAACGCGGCTCACGCCCCATCGTCCCCTCGTCTCGCTGGGTGCTTTCCAAGGGTGCGGAGGGCGGCTGAGCCTCACGCAGCTTCGCTCTCCTCCTCAGCACCAACTCGATGGCCCTTTCTCCAGGAGGCTCTGCTGCTGCAGCCGCTTCTGCGGAAAGACTGGCAGACAAAGGATGGCTCATTACCCGCAGCGCCAGAAGGTGCATTTTTAAAAAAGACGCTTTTGAAAAGTCAGAGTTATTTCTGGCTGCCCTTGCACTTGGGGAGTCCCTACTCAATACGTCTCGTTCCTTGCAGAAGTAGCTTATTAATAAGCTAGGAAGGCGCAGTTAGTTCAGCAGGGCTCTGGGGTCGCCCACGTAGGGGATCATTCACTGTGCCAGGCCGTCCTGCTCCGGATTCCTGCAGCTCTGCAGACACCAGACAGCTGGGCACCCTGGCGACAGCCCCATGCCTTGAGCACACGAGGAAGCAGGAGGGGAGCTTCCTGCAATTAATCAGCAGCCTGAAGAAGGTACTGTGGAGACAGAGGGATTAGGCGAGGATGCAGCGCAGTACGGAGACTGAGGATGTGCCTCCCAGCTGAGCTATGGGACCCAGAAAGGCAGAGGAGGGAGCGCAGGGAGTGGGTAGACGGCCGGGATGGGGCCAGAGAGAGCTGGGGCGCCAGCCGGGCGATGGGTCAGGGAGGTGGAGGGAGGTGGCAGCAGGATGCGCAGAGGCTGGGGCTGAAGGGGCCTGGGAGGCCGCCTGGCTTCGCCCTCTGCCGTGGGGGGCAACGCAGCCCCCCGGCTAGAGGGTCACCAGCTTCTGCTGAAACTCGTCCCACAACGGAGGTCCTGCGGCAGCCGCTCCGCAAATGGAGTGGATCCACGTCCGGTGCCCATTCGGCTCTGCAGAGGCCCCTCACCAAGCAAGCTGGGTGCCCCGCGAGGGCTGCTCTAAGCGTGCTCTCCTCAATGGGGACCAGCCGCTTGGCGGTCCTGAGGCTGGACCCCGCGGGGCTGCAAATGCCCCAGGCGCACGCCGATGGCCTGCACCGCAGGGACCCAGCAGGAGCGCCACAGCGGCTCCAGGCAGCGCATTGCGGAGCAGGGTGGGGGCGCCGGTTCTTCCTGGGGAGCCCCTTCTTTGCCGGGGCTCCCGGGAGGCTGCCCCAGTCTGGCTAGCCCTCTGGCATGCCCCCGGGGGTCCAGACGGCGGGGGCGTTTCTGGGCATTTTTTATCGACTCTCTAAACAATTTTTATCGACTCTCACAGACTGCTCTGATTGCTGAAAGGCCACCAGGGCAGCGCGCATCGCTGGAAAGCCGCACTGCGAGGCCTGGCCTTCCGCAGGCCTGTCCCAAAGCTAAAACCAGAACTTGGAATCCAGCCAGACTGGCCTAAAAGAACAAAAATCGGCCAAGTTATACACTTGTGTGTGGTGTTTGTGTGATAAACTAGAGCAACCCTAAACCACAGCCAACAAAACAATAAAATGTGCCACATGGCACATGTCCTGTTATCCATGTGTACATAAAATAAGGCTAGATCTACTATGAAACGAGTTGTGTCATTCATTGGGTCGCCGTAAGTCGGAGATGATCTGAGGGCACAGTAGAGCAACACATATATAAAGTTAAAAGCACGAAGCAACCCAACTCTGACAATAGCTGTACTCATGTAAACATGTGGCCTTTTGTAATCGTGCGTCGTCTTGTGTGCTCTCTTTATGCTGCTTCCGGACTTTAATATGATGCAAGCTTCCCAGAGAGCCCATGGCTAGTGGGGGGTGGGGGGTGTATATACATCAAATAAATAAATGAAGGAAATAAATAAATCTGCATTGCCACACGTTGAACAGACACGCGTGCCGGGCTGGCTGGGAGACGCCATCCTTCAGCGATTCAAATGCTGCAGCAGCAGCAAAAGTTATTTACGGAAAAGAAAGGGAAAAAGCAGGCAAGCGTTGGCACGGCTATCAGTCCTTCGGTGAATTAGCAGTCAAGAGGGAATGGCAACCGCAATCAATGAGCCTCAAGGAACTGTACCAAGAAGAAAGCCAGAAACCGAGAGCAAATGGGGGGGAACCCAGTGCCCTGCAGAACCATTTTTTAATTCCAAAATTTGCCACATCTCTTTCCTAAGTAGGGTCTTGTCATTCCCCTGAATGATTCCTTCAGCTGTCAAAAACTGTACATCCAATATGCACCTTCCTTTATAAAATGCCTCTCTAACAGAAGACCCTGCTTCTTATTTTTGAGATTACAAAGATGTGCGCCTATTTGTCTTTTATGAGCTCTGGCTGTTCTTCCAACATAAAATTTATTACACGGACATTGAATTATATACACCACATAATTTGTACTATATGTTGTGAAGCATCTCGAGGGATGCTGCCTATGAATAAAATAGTCTTCAAAATCCGTCATATCGCAGGTAATACTTGCAATAAACACCGTTCTGAAAGGGAAAAACCCCTCCGGTGCTGTTGCTTCGGGGGAAATGTGCATATGTATGCCTTGACCGATATAAAGCTTAGATTTCTTTGTCTCTTATGTTTCCGGTTCTTTTAAAAGTGATCGTGGCCTTTTCTAATCCAAGGGGAGAAAGCCGAAGAAGAAGCCGGAGCCCTGGGGGCTAGAGAAGACCGCTGAGTGGGGGGCGCTTCCCCGGAGAGCTGCCTGCACCGGTCCCCCGCATGGGTGGGAAAGCCGGACGGGGCGCAAGCGGCCCTTCATGGGGTCCCCCCCAGTCGGGAACGACTTGATGACATGACCGGCACCATATAAAGGTCACGAGGCGCCCGGAGCCTGAGGTGTTCCCTGTAGCGCCCCTACATCAGATCAAGCCAGGACTCTCCCTAGAATCAGAAACCTCGAAGCTGTCAGGCGAGGCTGGCGGGAGGAGGCATGACGGCAGGGAAAGCAATGCAGACGAGGAGGAAGCGCGGCCAAGGGGGGGCTGCTCCCACCAAGGAGGCCGAAGCCGAGTGTGCAGGAGCCGGGCCAGGCCACCCCGGACGGGGCGTTCCGGACGGCTTTGCCGCAGGTTGGCGATGACTCGACGGCACGCGAGAACAGCCACAGGCGTCCCCTGCACGAAATCCCGTGTCTTCTCGCGGTTGCTAGAGCGGCCCTGCACTCCCTTGCCTTCCCGCCTCCTCTCAGGAGCCCCGGGTGGCTCAGGAGCACCACTGCATCCTCGCAGGAACAGCCCTGCAAGGCAGGCCGGGCTGAGCATCACCCAGGAAGCGCAGGGCCGAGCAGCACCCGGAACCGGATCTCCGGAGTCCTGGCCCAACGGTCAGACCTCCGCAACACACCCAGCCTTCATAGCATAGTTAAACTATAGTATTCTTTAGCCCAAGCCGCAACTTTCTTCGAAGTGCTTCCTTACCGTAACTTCCATCCACGAGTTACACATGGTTGCTTAATAATCAGAATTCACATTTTTGGTTTAATCTTTTGGATAACTGCACCTCTGCTGTAAAGCTGCCAACACATGTGCTCCCCCCCGCCCCCCCCCCCCAGGGTTTCCATCGCGAGCAATCGCATCCCAGGTGTCTATTTCCGCCTCTTGGTTTCCTGCGAATGGAGGCACTTCTATGACCATCCTCTTCTATGACAAATAAAGCTCAAACATTAACATCAGCATAATTCTGACAAAATTAAGTTTTTTAAAAAATGCATTTGCCAGAAAGGAGGATGACTACATGAATACCTCAGTTCTCAGGAGACCTGCAGGTGGAGAGGAAGCGTCTCCCCAGATGCTCTGATGGAGGCCGCCCAGCTGTGCATCCTGCTGGGAGCACAGAACTCTGCGGGCGGGAAAGCGGGTCCCTCCGGGTGGAGGATGGAGGAAACCGGATGCAGCCAGACTGGCCCTGCTGAAAATGCGGGTCTGTGCTCATTCCTGGGCTGCTGATTCTGCCACAGAGCAACCCAGGACAAGAGGATGGCCAGCGCCCCCGCCCCCCGCCCCCCGCCCCCCGCCCCAGGATGTGCTGAAGCATCCACTTACGTCTCTTCCCTAGCCCACCTGCAGCCCCCCAGGCCAGGTGGGACGAGTGCCCAGGACTGGACCTCAGGCAGGTGCAGCAGGGCTGATGCTGCTCCCCGGGGGGCCAGGAGAAGCCCCCCCCCGTGCACAGGAAGCAGCCCCCCACAGGGAGCAGCTGAGCCCGTCTTCCCCCACCCCCAGGTTCTGGCCTCCGGGGGCGCATCACCGGGGTCCGTTCCAGGAGGAGGCCCGCGGAGGGGAAGGGCAGTGGCCCTCAACCGAGGGGTCCCGCCACACGCCCCTCGCAGGCTAGAAGGAGGGAAGGGCCAGGACAAAGCGTGGCTGCTCCCAAAGGAAGCTCGTTTCTCCGCGGGCAGTGGAGCGCCGAACTCTCCAATGCTTCCAAATCCCTTTTCCTAAAATGAAAAGCCAGAGTTCTCACATGGTGAAAGAAAATGGCCAATTTAAAACAATTAAGCAGGAGCTAATTAAAATCAGCTTGGTGTCCCTCGCCGGCAGCTGGCCAGGTGCGCCGGGCAGAGCAGGGGCAGGGCTTCCGCCGGTCGCCCCCGCCGGGCGCATGCCGAGCACCGGCCGGCCGTGCGGCACCTGCCCGCTCGGCTCCCGCCTGGGCGCTGCCCCTACCTGGAGCGCCGGCCGCGCTTTATGGAGCCCGAGGTTTTCCGGGGGCTGCTGCTTCCCAGGCAAACTCATTAGGCTCTATTTACACGCAGTGCAGCTGTGAAGGGAGAGGTTCTGAACTCTGGCATTTGACAGTACTCTTTGTTTCTCATTTACATTTGCATATTAAAGTGTTTGCCTGAAATAGGCTATTGAAATTAATTCAGGATTAATTGGTGTCTTTATCTCATTAGGACAATCTAATTTAAGGATGATGAAATTGTTTAGCCTCCCGTTTGTATAATTAGATTGCTTTGAATTGCTGTCATTATTGGCTCTTTAGCATCATCTGTAGGCCTCAGACAGACAAGAGCTCCAACCTCATAAAGACCGATCATGTGTTGCCGCGCACCAGCGTTAACCCCCTTCGGGCCGAGCGCGCGCACAGACGCTGCCTGGCAGAGGCCGCAGGGGCCGCCCACGCCTGGCATCGAGCCCACGGTGTGCCACGGCTGTGCGCTGCCACCCCTCCCACTGCAGAGGTTCTCCCGCATCCCATTGTCCAGGGTCACCCCCCCCCCCAGCTGAATTAATCCCACGTGGTCCTGGGACTGGGCATCCTCTCCATTGGATGGACAGGGAGGCACCACTGTGGGGATTTTAACACCTTGGACTTCGGAGCCACAGGAAGCGTGTTCCCACCTCGGCCGGCCCTGGCGCCATCTCGCTCTGGACGCACGAAAGCAAAACGTGGGGTGGGGGCAGGATGAGCCTCCCCCCACCTCTCACATGCCAACGGGGCCTGGCCAGTTGGGAAGGGGCCCGCGCCACTCCACCAGCCCCACCGCTCCGGAGCCGCGGGGCGGCCACCGCGATCTCTTGTGCAGGGCCACAGAAGAGGGGGCGCGGCCGGGCGGGCCGGGTCCCCCCCGCTTCATGGCCCATCCTGCTGCTGCCAGGCCCTGCTTGCCTGCCAGGAGCTATGGCTCTTTCCCCAGCGAGCCCCCAACCCAGGACAGAGGACACCTCCTGAGCACCCCAAGCGAACACCTTCCCCGGGGCAGCCAGGTGCCAGGGAGGCTGGGGCTCCCAGGAGGGGGGAGTGTGGGCCGCACCTGCCTGCCCCCCGACCCGTTCCTTGGCAGCTTCGACCGTGGTGGGGAGGCTGCCGCTGGCACTGTGCCAGACAGCCCCGTGGCTCAAGGATCGTGCGCAGCCATGGTGGTGCCGCGGCAGGGCGGCTGAGGGAAGCCCTTCTCGGGGAGGGAGAGGCTCCGGCGGTGGTGGGCCCACTCGGGCAGGCACGGCACGTCTGCAGCAGCTGTCGGCGCGCCGGTCCCCCTGGCCTCGCAGGCCACGCCTGGGTGGCAGCCACGCGGGGCAGGGACCCCTCTGCCGCCTGCGCCCAATTGCCACGGGGATGAACAGCCGCCAGACAGCCATGCGCAGGAGCAGCACACAGATGGCTGCTTGGACCGCTGACTTTGCTTGCCCAGTCCAGGCTACTCTGGGCCCTGGAATCGTAGCCCTGGAGCGCAAGGGGAAGCACAGCCAGACCACGCGCACAAAGGTGGCACAAACCGCGCCGGAGCCACGTGGTCTCCGGGCTTTTATTTGCGCCCTTTTCATTGGCTATTGAAGGATGTGTGCAAATTGTAGCCTCTCTCGGAGAGGGAGGTCGGCAGAGAAAGCCCCGGCTCAGCCCCCTTCCTCTGGACGGAGGACTGGAAGTGGACAGAAAATCCTCAAGCGCCAGCGAACACGACTCCCCACGTCAGCACATCTGTGGCACTTGAAGTGCTAGGCTTCGCTCGGGGATGACCCAAATTTTATTCTTTTGGCGGTGCGAAGTCATTTTGGCACCGATTTCCCCCAGAGTTTTCTTCTAGGTGCGCTGGCCCTGGTGTGGAACCGCACGGCACACGTCCCCCCGTGGGCAGGGCTGGGGCTGGAAATGGCCCCCACGTCTCCCGAAGCAGTCCTAGCCCCTGCCTCCCCGCCTCGAGAAGGCCGTGCCAGATGCAGGTCGATAGCCGCTTGGGAACTCCGGCTCCTCTTTGCCTTGGCCTGTTTGGAAAGTCTCTGTTCCTTGCTTTTCTCCTGCAAGGGTCCCAGGGCAGCTTGCCTGCTCTTCCTCCTCCTCCTCCTCCTCCTCTAATCCTCCCCACAGCCCAATGCAGCGTGGGGGGGGCGGTCCTGTTCTGGCCTGTTGCCACCTTCTCCAAGCGATCCCCCCGACTCGGAGGAGGACCCTGCAGAGCTGGGGCAGGGCTTGGCGTCTCCAAGGCTCCCGCAGGAAGCTGCTCAGGCAGAGAGCGGGACGGGTGCCTCGCGTGAGGGGGGGCACATTCCCGAGCTGGAGAGAGGGGCTGCACCAGGACCGCCTCAGGAGGTGACAGGTGAAGGCGCATCCTGCGGGGACAGGCAGAAACCCCTCTGCAGGGCGGCAGGAGGGGAGGCCCAATGCAGACTCCGCTCTTCGCATGGGCAGGCGCTTCTCCCACTTCGCAGGGAGAAGCTGCGCTGGTTCAGACTGCTCTGTAACAGGTTGCACTCCGACAACAAAAGGCCTTTGTTCCAAAGTTCTCACCGGGGTCTGCTGGGGAGGAAGCGAGGGGGGGACCTGCTCCCGGCAGCCGGCCAGGCAGCTTCTTTGGCCAGACGGGACGGGACGGGACGGGACGGGACGGGAGCCCCGATCTGCAGCCCCAGCCCAGGTCTCTCAAGCGCTGCGCCATATCGCTCATGCCGCTTGCACGAAGAATCGCCTTGGGTACTGCACTGCCTGGTTGGTCTTATTCAGCGCTGATGTTTTGGGGAAACAAAACCTCCCCTGGGCCTTGCGAGCCGCCCCTCCGCGGCCCTGGCCCTTCCGGCTGCCTGCAGCGCTCAGCGTTCCCGGCCGCTCTGCGTGGAGGCTCCCCGGCCCTGGCCGGCCACTCCCGGCCCCCTCCCCAGAAGCCCAAGCGCCGGCCAGAGCTCCCGCCAGCGCAGGATCGCGGCTCCAGCGTGAGGCGTGAGGGTGCGGCGGTGCCACAGCACTGCTGGCAGCGCGATCGGGCCACATTTTCAGGCGGCGACAGCCCCGCTCCCCGCCTCTGGCCCGGCAGTGCCGCAGCGGCAGGGCTAATCGCGCTCCGTGGGCTCGGGGCATTTCAGGGGCACTTGCGCGGGACTGAGACTGCAATTTAGCCATAACCTAATGGCCGCTGATTGCAGCAATGCGTAATTACGTTAGCTAAAAGCAGTGTACATGCCAACTGAGGGCCGCGGTCAAAGCCACAGTGCCATCTTGGACTGCGTGCGAAGCGGCCTCCCCCCTCGCCAGGGCACCAGCCGCCGAGGAGGCCTCCTGCGCAAGCTCGCCGGGGAGGGACGGGGGTGCGAGAGCAGCCGTGGTGGAGAGCGGCCCTGGGCTCGCGGGGATGCGGGGCTGGCGCTGCCCCTGCGCCCCTGCGCTCCGCTGCCGTTTTCGCTGGAGCCGGGAAGAAGGCAGGGGCGTGGTGCTCAGGCAGCGGCATCTTGCTCGGGAGCGCTTGCTCCCGAACTCCATATGGACCCATTCGCTTCTCCACGGGGTGCTGGGAGCGGCGGGGTGAACGGCCCGCCCACCCAGCCATCCCAAAGCACGAGGAGGGCTCGGCGATTCCCCCAAGCAGGCAGGAATCCGGGGATTCCTTCCGTCCCCTGGGGTGGGCAGTCCTACCCAGGCCCCACTCCTTCAGGGGAAACTGGAACATGCGTCCAAACTCCGCCAGGAGGCGGTCCGACCGGGCAGCAAGCTTGCGCCCACCCCGTCCCCTGGCCACGCTTCCCGACCACAGGGCTCTCCACCCACGTGCAGGCAGAACGAGGGCCATGTGCCCTTCACAGCTGGGCTGAGGACCGCAGGAGGCAGCCCCATCGTTGCCACTACGGGCCGCGGACGTGGCCTGCACAGGAGTGTTGTCGCCCTGGAGGACCACAGAGGCCAGTCTGGAGGATGCGCAGCTGGGCTGCGGAACCAAGCCTCGCAAAGTGAGCATGACGTAGGCCCCCGCGCATACTCAGCGGCTCGCCCTTGGCACGCAGTGTTGCCGCCTGGGCTCGCTCGGGAGTCCCGCATGTGGAATCGCTTCTCCACCTCCGTGGCTCTTCTTCCCAGCCACCCCGAGCCCTGGGCTGAGCCGCTTGGGCATCTCCCAGAAGCACAGAAGATGGACAGGGAAGTCTGTCATTTTCATCTGTCAAGAGCAAGCCTCAAACTGAAAGAAGAGATTGCCCAGGGTTACAAAAACCAGAGCCGGGCCTCCAAGCAGGACATTCACGACGCTCAGGCGATGCTCGCTGCCCCGCGTCAGGGAAGCCCGCGCGGCATCTCTTCCTTTACGTTGCCAGCGCCGTTTGCGAGAAGCGAGGGGCTTTAACTTCCGTGTCTTTCAGCTTGTCAAGTCACCTCTTTCGGTAGCGCCGCGTTCCCCTTAGACATTTTCAAAGACAGGTGGCATGGGAGACAACAATATGTGAAATGTGCCGTATTTGCATTTTTAAAAATCCTCATTTTCCCGTTGTCTCTGCCAGTTGGTGTGCCAGCGATTGACAGAGCTCCTCATGAGAACGCATCTTGCCGAGGCAATGAAAGGTTGCAAATAAGGCCAGTTCCTCCACACACAGAAGACGGTGGAGACCATGTGTACAAAAAGCTACCGGGAGAGCACAGGCACCTGGAAAACTTCAAGGCACGTCTCCCATTATTTGGAGAGTGACACAGGAAAACTTCTCAGACTGAAACAAGAAAGGCAATTAGGCTCCTCTGTGAAAACAAAGAGACATCTGGGCCGAGCTGCTCGCGTATACTCAGGGGGCAGGTACCGTACATGAGAAATATCCTCCTGCTTAAAATCCGCCCCCGTCCTCGAGCCGCCCTCAGGAACCAGCCTTCCCAGGCCTCTTTAGAGCAGACAGATGCTGCCGCGACTTGCTCCCCGCCCTCCTCCGGCGCAGGCGTGGGTCTCACTCCCGGAGCCCTGGCTTGGGCTAAGAGGCTCTGGCAAAGCGGGTGCCGAGCCCCGGAAGGGGAGCCCGGCCTTCGCATCGGGACCCCAGCGGACAAAGTGGGCCGTCCAGGACGCGACGGCCGCAGGAGGTGGGGAGAGCAGTGTCCTGTGTGGAGCCCCACTGCGGCCTTCCACGGGTGCGTGACCGCCGAGATGGGCATGGCGACAGTGCTGGCAACAGGATGTTGCGGGGAAGGGGCCCGGGGGTGGGAAGCAGGCCGGCTGCAGGAGGCGAGCCTCCACTGGGGAGAGGCTCTGCCCCGCGGGGGCCTTCCAAAGCCAGGTGCACACAACCTGAGCACCTAGGAGAGCTCACGTCGCCCGGCCAGCCGCCGCACTTTTCCTGCGAAGCAAGCAGCACTCTGCGCGGGGCTTGGCACCCTTTTGGGAAATCCATCTGGAAAAGTTCGAGCCGTACTTCTGGGCAGGCCAGGTGCGCCAAGGTCCCGTGCTCAGGCCCATGGGGCAAAAGCGCACAAATGCTCATAGGCTAATTTACCTTTGCAAATGTATGTGCACAATTAGGTATAATTGCCATAATTTAAATTTTATAGAAAGCAGGATAATTAAATGCGTGCTTGCGTTCAGGTGAAAACGGCACGATGCCCCAAATTTTGCCTGCTGAAAGCTTATCCTCTGCACTCGCGAGTCTCCTTGGGCCTTCCGGCCCAGATCTCCGTGGAGAGGCGGGGACCAAGGAGCTGCACGCTGGATGTGGCCCCGGACTCGGAGCAGCCCGTAGCAACCTGCAGTCCGTCGTGGAGTTGGCACATATTCACTCATGTATCTTTGCCATTTATATTTGCACAAATTCCTATTCCCGAAAATACAGAAATTGGACAAACATGTGCAAATCCCTCCATAAGATGCATTTTATGCTGTACCCTTTGGAGGTAGATTGGTGCATTTGTAGCGATGGGGAAGTCGACGGGCGTCCACTTGCTGGAACAGCCCATCCTGCGAGGGCACGTGGTGCAAGCCGGCTTCCGCCTCTGTCTGGGCCAGTTATCCAGACCACTACTTCGTTGTTGTTGTTGTTGTTAGTCGCGAAGTCGTGTCCGACCCATCGCGACCCCATGAACAACACTCCTCAAGGCCTTCCTGTCCTCCACCTTCCCCGGAGTCCACCCAAGCTCATGCCGACTGCTTCTGTGACCCCATCCAGCCACCTCATCCTCTGCTGTCCCCTTCTTCTTTTGCCATCTATTGTTCCCAGCATTAGGCTCTTCTCCAGGGAGTCCTTCCTCTCATTAGGTGGCCAAAGTATTTGAGTTTCATCTTCACTATCTGGCCTTCTAAAGAGCAGTCAGGGTTGATCTCCTCTAGGACTGACCGGTTTGATCGCCTTGCGGTCCAAGGGACTCGCAGGAGTCTCCTCCAGCACCACAACTCAAAGGCCTCAATCCTTTTGCGCTCGGCCTTCCTTATTGTCCAGCTTTCACAGCCATACATTGCAACTGGGAAAACCACAGCCTTGACTATACGCACTTTTGTTGGCAGGGTGATGTCTCTGCTTTTTAGTATGCTATCTAGATTTGCCATAGCTTTCCTCCCCAGGAGCAAGTGTCTTTTAATTTCTTGGCTGCAGTCCCCATCTGCGGTGATCTTGGAGCCCAGGAAAATAAAATCTGTCACTACCTCCATTTCTTCCCCATCTATTTGCCAGGAAGTGAGAGGACTGGATGCCATGATCTTAGTTTTCTTAATGTTGAGTTTCAAGCCAACTTTTGCGCTTTCCTCCTTCACCCGCATCAAGAGGCTCTTTAGTTCCTCTTCACTTTCTGCCATGAGAGTGGTATCATCTGCATATCTGAGGTTGTTGATATTTCTCCCAGCAATCTTGATTCCAACTGGTGATACATCTAGCCCCGCCTTTCTCATGATGTGCTCTGCGTATAAGTTAAATAGGCAGGGCGACAGTATACAGCCTTGCCGAACTCCTTTCTCAATTTTGAAGCAATCAGTGGTTCCATGTCCAGTTCTCACTGTTGCTTCTTGACCTGCATATAGGTTTCTCAAGAGACAAATAAGATGGTCTGGTACTCCCATCTCTGTAAGAACTTGCCACAATTTGTTGTGATCCACACAATCAAAGGCTTTAGAGTAGTCAATGAAGCAGAAGTAGATGTTTTTCTGGGTCTCCCTAGCTTTCTCCATGATCCAGCGTATGTTGGCAATTTGATCTCTAGTTCCTCTCCCTCTTTGAAATCCTGCCTGTACTTCTGGTAGTTCTCGGTCCACATACTGCTGGAGCCTAGCTTGTAGGATTTTGAGCATCACTTTGCTAGCATGTGAAATGAGTGCAATGGTGTGGTAGTTTGAACATTCTTTGGCATTGCCCTTCTTGGGGATCGGAATGTAAACTGACCTTTTCCAATCCTGTGGCCACTGCTGAGTTTTCCAAATTTGCTGGCATACTGAGTGTAGCACTTTAACTGCATCGTCTTTCAGGATTTTGAATAGCTCAGCTGGAATACTATCGCCCCCACTAGCTTTGTTGTTGCTCAGACTTGCTAAGGCCCATTTGACTTCACATTCCAGGATGTCTGGCTCGAGGTCAGTGACCACCCCATCGTGGTTATCAGGGATGTTAAGCTCTTTCTTGTATAGTTCTTCTGTGTAATCTTGCCACCTCTTCTTAATCTCTTCTGCCTCTGTTAGGTCCCTGCCATTTTGGTCCTTTATCATGCCCATCTTTGCATGAAATGTTCCCTTCATATCTCTAATTTTCTTGAAGAGATCTCTGGTCCTCCCTATTCTATTGTTTTCTTCTATTTCTTTGCACTGTTCATTTAGGAAGGCATTCTTATCTCTTCTAGCTACTCTCTGGAATTTTGCATTCAATTGTTTGTATCTTTCTCTTTCTCCCTTGCCTTTCGCTTCCCTTCTTTCCTCAGCTATTTGTAAAGCTTCTTCAGACAGCCATTTTGCTTTCTTGCATTTCTTTTTCTTTGGGATGGTTTTAGTTGCTGCCTCTTGTACAATGTTGCAAACCTCCATCCATAGTTCTTCAGGTACTCTGTCTATCAGATCTAATTCCTTAAATCTATTTGTCACCTCTACTGTATATTCATCAGGGATATGATTTATGTCATACCTGAGTGGCCTAGTGCTTTTCCCTACTTTCTTCAACTTAAGCCTAAATTTTGCCACCAGAAGCTCATGATCTGAGCCACAGTCAGCTCCTGGTCTAGTTTTTACTGACTGTATAGAACTTCTCCATCTTTGGCTGCAGAGCACATAGTCAATCTGATTTCTGTGTTGACCATCTGGTGATGTCCATGTGTAGAGTCGTCTCATGGGTTGTTGGAAAAGAGTGTTTGCTATGACCAGCATGTTCTCTTGACAAAATTCCACCAGCTTGTGTCCTGCTTCATTTTGTACTCCAAGGCCAAACTTGCCTGTTATTCCGGTTATCTTTTGGCTTCCTACTTTAGCATTCCAATCCCCCATGATGATAAGGACATCATTTTTTGGTGTTAATTCTAGAAGGTGTTATAGGCCTTCATAGAACCGGTCAACTTCAGCCTCTTCAGCACCAGTGGTTGGGGCATAGACTTGGGCTATTGTGATGCTGAATGGTTTGCCTTGGATTCGAAGTGAGATCATTATGTCATTTTGGAGATTGTATCCCAGTACTGCTTTTCCTACTCTTTTATTGACTATGAAGGCTACTCCATTTCTTCTGAGGGATTCTTGCCCGCAGTAGTATACCTGATGGTCATCTGAACTAAATTCACCCATGCCTGTCCATTTTAGTTCACTGATTCCTAAGATGTCGATGTTCAGTCTTGTCATCTCTTGTTTGACCACATCCAGCTTGCCTTGATTCATGGATCTGACATTCCAGGTTCCTATGGAGTATAGATCTTTGCAGCATCAGACTTTCCTTTCACCACCAGATACATCTGCAACTGAGTGTCCTTTCGGCTTTGACCCAGTCGCTTCATTCTTTCTGGCGCTACTAGTACTAGCCCTCCGCTCTTCCCCAGTAGCATATTGGACACCTTCCGACCCGAGGGGCTCATCTTCCGGCGTCATATCTTTTTGCCTTTTGGTACTGTCCATGGGGTTTTCATGGCAAAGACACTGGAGTGGGTTGCCATTTCCTTCTCCAGTGGATCACGTTTTGTCAGAGCTCTCTGCTGTGACCTGTCCGTCTTGGGGGGCCCTGCACGGCAGAGCTCATAGCTTCATTGAACTACGCAAGCCCCTTCGCCACGACAAGGCAGTGATCCATGAAGGGGACTGCAGGTGGCGCAGTGGTTGAAACCGCTGGGCTGCTGGGCTGGTTGATCGAAAGGTCGCCGGTTCAAATCTGCACACGGGGTGAGCTCCCGTGCTCCGTCCCAGCTCCTGCCAACCTTGCAGTTCGAAAGCATGCAAATGCAAGTAGATGAAAAGGTGCCACTTCGGTGGGCAGGTAACAGCGTTCCGTGCACTGCGGTGTTTAGTCATGCCGGCCCCATGACCACGGAGACTGTCTGCGGACAAATGCTGGCTCCCTCGGCCAGGAAACGGAGATGAGCACCGCCCCCTAGAGTCAGGCATGACTGGACTTAATGTCAAGGGGAAACCTTTACCTTTACCTTTTACCACTACTTCGTAGCGTGTGACAACCCCTGGAACAAACCGTGTGCTGTCGGGAAGCCTCGTTGCCCTGCGACAGGCTGCGTGGGGAAGCCGCCCAAGTTCACACGGCATGATAAGCCACCATGGGCTGTCGTGCCGCACAAACAGGGCCACCGAGTCACGTGACAAGACCTCCGCGGTTGCGAGACCTTCTCTGCCAGGTTCTCGCCCAGGTTTGCCAAGCGCTGTGGGTTCAGCTGCTCCCGAGCTCCCCACCCTCCGTTTCCTTTAGGCGTGAAAATCCTGTCTTATTACTGTCGTTAGCATGACAAAGATCTGGTGATGCTTGAATGGGCAGTCGCATTTATCTATTTTTTTATTTTGCCTTCTATGGTGTAACTGTTTCTAACATGCTTTTAACGTGGAGATTTTGTGTTAAGCACATTCCGTTCTAGTGATAAGCTAATTTTTATAATGGGCTCTTCTGCTAACGGCTTGATAACAATCTTCCATCAGGTTTTCATTGTCAATGCACAGAAATAGCACAACAAGCTCCGCATTGTGTCTGAGAACGGCTCGGTTTCTGTGTGCTCCAAAATTTTAGCAATAATGGCACTTCAAACTCGTCTGCTTCTGAATGGCGGACAATTAAGCTTCATTTTGCTGGCGAGCTCCCTGCAGCAGCTCCCGCAAACCCCACGAGCTCTCTGGAAAGCAAGCGGTCCTGCCTTCCCCTTCTGCAGGTGCTGGGTGTAGCCTCCAGCCCACAGGTCTCAGCGTTTCGTTGGCTTCCACTACAGGACACCTTCAGGGACTCGTTGCCTGGGCAGGGCAGGATGCAGGCCGCAGGGCCGGTGGGATCCGCTCTGCTTTCCACCAACCGGAGCCGGGAGCAAAATGGCGGCCACGGAAAGTGAACACGGCTGCTGACGGGGACCGGCCGTTAGTCTCACGTGACGCCGGTCCTCTACCAGCTCCACTGGCTTCCAGTTCAAGTCCGGGCCCAATTCAAGGTGCTGGTTTTGACCTATAAAGCCCTAAACGGCTTGGGAGCAGGATGCCTGAAGGAATGTCTCTTTCCTTACATGCCCTCACGCCCCCAAGATCTGCGGGAGAAGCCCTGCTCTGGGCCCCCTCCCTAAGAGAGGCAGAAAGGTCAATCATCAACTCAGAGCAGGGCCTTCTCTGCTGTGGCGCCCAGAGTCCGGAAGGTACTCCCCAGGGAGGTACACCTGGAGCCAAGTTTATACGCTTTTCAGTGCCGGGCCAAAAGCTTTTTATTTAAACGGTATTTTAAGATTTAACAACTTTTAACCTTCAGTTGCTCTTTGTTTTGTGATTTACTGCTTTGTTCTGTTTCAATTTATATTTATTAGAAATTGTTGTTGTTTTAATTGTTCTTTTAAATATTGTAAGCCATCCTGAGATTTCTGTATATAGGACGGCATGCAAAAGCTTTTAATAAACAAGCAAGTGCTGACACTGCTTTCCGAGGGTCACCCGGGGGCTTCCACGCAGCCACTCCGTGGCTTCCTTGGGACATTTATTTGGGCTAGATAAAGGGCGAGACGTGGCCGTGTGGGCCGCCAGGCGGGCAGGCAGGCGGAGAGGCCGTGTCAGAATGAGGAGACCAGTCCTTGGTCCTGCAGGAGAGGCGCTGGATGCGGCTGCGGGCTGAGATTGCCAGGGGCCCCCGGGGATCCGGCCCTGACAGAAATTCGATGGCAGCTGCTCAGCAAACCCCTCGGAAGCCTGTAAAAGCTCCCGGCTGCGCTTGTTTTATTGCAGGAGGCGCCCTGGGCTCGATCAACACGAACGAGAGGAGAGATGATGTGAATGGAATGGAAGGCAGGGAACGAGGGGCGGAGACGCCCGCCTGCCCCCCATCGCAGCCCCTCGGAGCAGAGCTGGGGCTGAGCTTAGACGCGGACTGGCACTCCAGACTCGTGGCCAGGCACTGTCACCTGCCCTGGCCAGGGGAGCAGAGTGTCGGCCCAGGATCTCCCCAGTTCCCTGCCCCGAGCGGCTCGGGCTTTTCTGCTCCACGGCGGTCTTCCGGTCTGTGTGGACCCCTCCAAGTGGCAGCGAGCTCGGGGGCAGCACACGTTCGTGGGGCCTGATCCAGGCAGCCTTTCTCACCTGCCCAAGTCGTGCAGGAGGACGGTGCTGCCGCCATCTCAGGATCAGGCGCTGGCACAGGGCAGGGCTGCGGGGGCTGCCCGCCGTTTGAGGGGGTTTTACAGAAGCAGAATACAGACGACGTGAAGCGGATAAGCTGGCTGAGTCGGCAGGAATGTTCCTCTCAGGGTCTCAAGTAAAAGGCCACCTTAGCCTGTTGTGACAACCGGATGCAGGAGTTCCCATGTGCCACCGCACGCTCCTTCTGGAGTAAGGGACACCTACACACAGGGCAAATCACTCTCTTTTTATTTCTTTCAGATACTAAAATCCCACCTTTCGCGACAGATTTTCAAGGCCGTGCCGTGTATGACTTAGCAAGCAGTGAAGCATCTCCTGAAAAAGACCCCCTTGGACCAGGATGCCCCTGGTAGCTTTGGACTGAAATTGGCTCTTCCGCAAGATCCGTGGGCAGCCGCCAGGCTCCACACACCCTTGAACCAAGCTGACAATCCAGGTGCATTTGGCTCGGGCTTTCTGCCTTGATTCGGAGACTCGGATGGCCCTGGTTGCATAAAACAGTCTCCCTAAAATAACAGGCCACAGCTCAGGGCCGGTGTTTGTCGTCCAGCCCTGCAGGTGCCCGAAGCACCTTCGATGGGCTTCTGCCGGTACTCAAACTAACCTGGAAAATCAATCAGGGCGTCGTGGATCATGCCCAACAACCTCCACGTTAAATCTCTGTTAGCCAAGGGTGGGGGGGCGGTTCTTCAGCTGCCTTCTCGGGCTGGGCATGGGGAACCCTCGACGGGTTGAGGGCTCAGCGAGTTGCAAGGAGGGAATTGGAAATTTCGTCCTGCGTGCATGGAGAGCACCCCCAAGTTCTCCCACATGCACGGCCCCTAACTTTGGTGCACCACAATGTCATCGTTGCTCCCTGGCTAATTCCCATGGGATCCGCCACGTGACTAAAGTCCGCATGCATGGGATTTTGTAAGGCAGGTCCCCCTTCCACCTCGGCTGCCCAAGGGCGGGAAGCACGCCGGGGGTGCCGCGCTCTGCCCCATGCGGTGAGTGGCTCACCGTGTCCACACAGCTCAGCATCCGTCGTCCCGGGATGGATGCCCTGTGGAGGGCTTGCTCCTGGGAGCATCGGCTCTCCTTTGCGACCCTCCTGGGCGAGGGAGTGTGGCAAAAGCTTTCCAGAGATAAGTTTCCGAGCTAAGAAGAGTCAGGTGATATCGAAAACGCACCTTTGCCTTCCCTGCCCCATAGTAATTGCCTTTCTCTTAGATCTCAGAGGTTCCCTCTTGTGCGCACGACAACAGAAGGGACGTGTTATTGCGTTTCACCAGGGCTGTTGTCATGGTGACCAGCAGTTGCTGTGTACTGTAAAAATAACCTCCTTCCCTGATAGATTTCACTTGAGTGAAAATAACCTTAAAATAAGCTGGAATTTGCATACTGGCTCTTTCGAGACAATCGAGGCGAGGAAGGGAGGGGGCGGCGCACCCCGGCAAGCGCCTGCATGCGAGCCTCTGCCAGACCCGGCCAGCGGCAGCTCTGGGCCAGCGGCCCCCCCAGGCCGGGCTCTGTCCTCAGGCCCCTCCCGGGCCATGGCAGCCTCCCTGGCGAGGCGTGGGCACCCGTTCTGGGGATGCCTCGGAGACATGGGATCCGACGCGGAAGCCTCTCCGCCCCCATCAGGCAATTCTGCCACTCCGTCGCCGTGCCAGGTGTCTCTGCGGCTTCCGTGCCTGTGACTTGCTAGCAGCAGAGCTGCCAAAAAGGAATAAGAACATTTATTTCACGATCGGAAGATGTCTGTGCCCGCATTCCTTAAACAAACAGTGCCGTCCCCGAGCGGCCTCACAGTTGGGGCAGCGTGTGAGTCCTGCCGCCTCCACGTCGCAGTGGCTGCGTCTTGGCCCCTGTGTCGGTGGGGTGCCGCCAACTGCAAATGTGCGCACCAGGAGGGCTTGCGCAAGCATGCGCAGAGGGCTGGCAGCAGGCGTCTTACCTGAGCAATATTGCACGAGGGCCCAGAACCTGAAATCAGCGGGAAAGTGGAAAAGATCCACAGTGGCCATGAGAGAAAGGGGCTGGCGGAGACCATTCTGGGGGCAGCCAGAGATGTGGCAGAGATGCAGGAAGCCCGGAAGAGCCAGCGCTTTGGATGGGCCTCTTGGTTTGTGGGATGTCGCCAACTGTTCCTTGAAGACACGCTCAGTCTCCTGGCGCGTCCACCTGCGATTGTGTGTGTGTGTGTGTGGGGTGCACATGCACAACCCACGTTCATATATGCACACATGCACAAGCGCAGAGCCTGGGAGCACAGGCAGGGCAGCACTGCCTCGCTCTCTCCTCTGAAGCAGCCGAGGAAAGAGGCGGGACCAGCGCCAGTGGTGCCCCAGCCGGCCGCACATCCTCAGCATCAGGTGGAGCGAGGTCCCGGGAGCTGCAGAGCGCCAGCCTGGGTGAGGGGCCACCGGTGGCCTCTGTGGCGGGCTCCTGGGCTGCGGACCCAGTTGCCTGGCATTCTCTCCCCGCCGGCACGCCGGGCTCTCGCTGCAGCCCCCGCTGGGCCGCAGGGGAGGCTCACGCAGGTCGGCGGCCCTTGCCCAGTGGTACCCCTTCAAGCCAGTGAATGAAGCGCCCTGCCCACCCCCGGCGGTGCCTCCGCAAGCGACCGGAGGCTCTTCCGCCGGCTTCGAACTGACATCCTCCGGGTTGCCGCTTCTGCCCGAGCAGATCCATCCCTCTCCGGCACCACCGCTGCCTTTTGGGTGGGAACCTTGTTCATACTGTACAGGAAATCAAGCTTTCCAACCGAGAATTTCACATGTTGTGAGCAGCCAATAAGTTTAGCAGGCCATTGTTTCGTATTTATTTTAACACGCTTCAGAAATGTTGGCGATTCCAGGACTGGCCGTTGGGCTGTGGGAGAGCCTTCAGGCCAGCAGTGGCTGCACTTCCGGCGAAGGACGAGCGTGGTGGCCGACGCAGAGAGCGTCCTCCCACGGAAACGCGGCTCCACGGACATCGTCCGCCGAGGCGCTGCAGCCCCTGCCCACACGTGCTCCAGCGAGGCCCAGCCCCTTCTGGTCTCTCCCGTCCACCGTTGCCCAGGCAAACCAGAATCCCCGGCCTCTTGCTGGGGAACCACGAGGGGAGGTGGCTCGATCCAGGGTCCCCTCGAGGTGCACGTCGTAGGCGCTCAGAATCGTGAACTGTGGGCAATAATTGAAAGGTCAGATTGATGAAACGCGCGGCAGGGATGCCGCTTCCGTGACAGGTTGATAGATGCCACCCCATCAAGGTGTACTTTTAATCATAATCTTATTACTTCACTTCTTGTTGTTTGATCCACCTAGACCTGTCAGGCGTGCCTCCTCTGCCTTGGAGCTGCGCCTTTGAAGAGGCGAGCCAAGGCTGTGCCTGAGAGCAGGCAGAAGCAGGCGAGGCGAGGGAAAAGCGAAGCGGAGGCGGGGAAGCTTGTCCCTTGTGCTTCCGTGGCATGGAGCAAAGGGGGTACCAGGCAGGAGGATGCCCCTGCCGGTGGCGGGGTCCTGCTTTCAGAGGACGAGGGGTTAAGGCACTCAGTGGGACGACTGAATTCAGCCATGGCGTTTCTGCAGGCACGAGCACTCCTGGCGAAGGCAGGCAGGCAGGGCCCCATTGAGGTTCCGTGCTGAAGCGAGCTTTGGGGTGACGGACCTGAGCAGGAAATGGCCTGCGTGAGCCTCAGATGTGCCCACCCTCTTCCCACAGGGAAGGGGTCGTGCCAAGCAGCACCGCTCCTGCTGGAGCTGGCAGGGTCTTGCGGAGCGCACGCATGCCGACACCCCGGCCCGGGGCTGCAGAGGCCGGTCTCCCCTCCCGAGGAGCCTCTACCTGCAGCCGTGAGGCCGCATCTGGACGCCCGGGTCTCGTTGCAGCTGGGGCCTGCGGAAGCAGCGCTCTGCCTGGGGGAGGCCGCGGCTTGTCCGGCCAAGATCACGCCATTTTGGTCTGCATGCTGAGGAAAGAGGCGTCTCTGCCGGGGAAGAGCAGCCCTTGGGACTCTCCTTGCAGATGAGAAGAACCAGCTGGGAAGGAAACGCGCATTTCTTCAACAGCAGAAGGGCTGCTTGGGATGCTCCTTCCTGTCATTCTGCTCTGGCCCTTTTCTCTGGCCCATTTCTCTCTGGATACCCACAGCAGCCGGGCCTGGGGCACAGCCGGCCCTTGGCCGAGGGGCCCATCCCGCAGCGGTCCTGATCCTGCCGGCAGTCGCACAGGCAGTCGAAGCCGCTGAGCCGGCTCCTTGGCTAGCGGTTGGGTGCCCCGCTCGGCACCGCGGCACCGCTTTCTCCAGAGCGGTGGCTCTGCGCAGGGCTTCAGGCGCGGTGTCGTATTTTCTCAGAGTGATAAACAAGCGCTGGCAAAGAGGGGGTTACAGTTAACATGTCGATTTACCAGGAGGAGCCACAGTTTGCTGAAAAATAGACCGTTCACCTGTCAGGCATCGCTGTTTATTTAAATGTTATTGCTACCTCGTAGCTCCCAGCTGAGCCTTGCCCTGCGCATTTAAACACTACATAACTTTGAGTGCTACCCATACTCTCCTAATACAATGAAACCATTCATTTCAAAGAAACAATCCCAGAAATTTCAGTCGATAATGGATGCAAGCAGCTTACCAGCAACGCCATGTCATAAACATCGCCGTTTGTTTCCTCGGAGCGAGGGACACTGCCGGAGCACAGGCCTCCGCGGCACCAAGCCCCGGCCTGGATGCACGAAGCGGGAGCGGGACTTCCAGCGAGCCAGCCCACTCCAGGCTTTTCCCGCCGGGGCCCAGGGGGCTGTGGCGGGCTCTGAGCATGCCCTTCGTGGCACCCGTGGCGCCCCCTGGTTCCTGGGAGAGCCACCTGCACTTTGGAGATGTGGCTGCATTCAAAGGCAGGTGCTTTGGCCGAGAGGAGAACGGAGGCGGCATGATCTGGTCTGAGGTGGGCGTGTTTAAGGGGCTTCGAAAAGCCCTGAGCCCAAAGCAGAACCAGGCCGCTCTGCTGCTGCTCCGCCGGGTCCGGAGCCAAAGCAGCTGCAAAGAAGCCCGCAAGACCAAACCCAAGCCCAGCGTGGTTCGGCCACGATCCTGGCCACGCAGCCCTTCACCCACCCATGGCTCTGCTCGAGCCGTCTTGCTTACTCAGGCTGGGCTTCCCTGGTGCCCCACAGAGGCGCAGCTCCTCTGGGCAGCCCCCAGGGCCATGAGAGCCTCTGCAAAGCCAACTGCAGAAGCGCAGGCGTCCCCAGGGGGACCCCCACGCCTCTTGACCCCAGCTGCTTCTAGGAATTGTAGGGACAGGAAGGGCTTGGCTTGTCCTTGGCAAGTGAGAAGGCACTGAAAAAGGAACGGGGACAGCGTTCGGGGCACGTCCCACAAGTCAGGGCTTGCAAACCTTTCCAATCTTCCCATGCAAATTCAACAACTTGGAGATGAAATTCAGAATCCGCCTGCTCCCCACCTTCCATTCCAGCTCACCCGAGTGCCATATCCTGACCTGATTGGCAACTCGTGCCGTTTCCCGGCTAGGAGTAGCGGGAGAGCTCCAGCACGTCCGTGGGGCTGGGCTGGGTGGGCGAGTTGGCAGTTTGACGAGGGGGAGCCGCAAGTCGCTCCCACGACGGCAGAGGGGCTGATCCCCAAACCAGCACCCCGGAGTGCGGCACGTGGTCCGGGGTGCCTCGGGAGCACCTGCAGCCGCACGCTGCACCTCCAGGGCGCACCGCTGGATGCTGCAAGACCCGTAGCCACAGAGCTCTCCTTAGGGCCATCCACAGAAAGCGCACCGGGCTGGTTGCGTGCACCGTAGTTCTCTGATCATACAGCAATGTGTCGTCTGAGCGTTACATTTTGAGGTCACACATAATCGCCGCTAAACCAAGACAATGAAACACAGCGCTATGTGTGCTTTCCATTTCAAGGACTGGAGAGGCGTGTGCACCGGCACAGCAAAAGCCCGATCAGTGGCAGTGCGCCCGGCTCGTTTGTATCCCGCCTCGTACTTCTCCAGGCCCCGAAACAGAGCGTGAGTGAGAGTTGCGTGTGCTGCCGCTCTTGGCCCCTCATGGGACACAAGCGTGCGCCCCCCGCCCCCTGGCACGGGCGGCCTTGGCTGGTCACCTTCATGGCCAGCCGCAGCTGGTGCAAGAATGCGCATGAGCCCCTTTGCTTGTATACCGGCTGTCATTTCTCTGGCCAGTCAAAGGGGCGAGCGGAGAGGGGAAAGGGGCGGCAGCGATGTCCCCTACATAGGAACACCACTCCAATTGCGAGCTGACGATTCCTGGCGCTTCCTCAGATCTGTCGCTGCTCCTGAAAGGGAGAAAATGAGTCACCACCCTGCTGCCCAGCAGTGAACCCCTAAATCAGTGACCCACTGAGCTACACCCAGACTTGATGGCTGGGAGTAAATGACGGGGTTAATATCAGCTGAGCACTTACGACTGGGAAGATGATATTGCCCTGGGGAGGGAATCCCCGTTGGGTGCATCGTCGCCGCCTTCCTCTGCTCTTTTGCCCTCAGCTGGTGTCTTTCACTGGAAAGCTGGGCAAAGGACGGTTGGCACAGGGGCACAAGTCCTGCCAGATGCGCTCTGCCCTTGGAACGGCACACAGAAATGGCGGCCTGTGTACCTGCAAGTTAGACAAACAGGCAGACAGGCAGGGCAGGGCAGGGCAGGGCAGGGCAGGGCAGGGCAGGGAAGGGAAGGGCAGGGCAGGGCAGGGAAGGGCAGGGATTCCGTAAATAGATAGGGAAGGAACAAGTGGCAGTCCTTCCAAAGCTGTTTTGGTATTGCTGGAAAGGTGGCCGCTGGCTGGAACACTCCTCAGCCGTCCAGGATGAAATCGCCACGCTGGGACTGAGCGGTCCCAGTGCTGCCAGGCAAGGGCTTCCCCGTGCAAGATGAGCCGTGCTGGGCCGCGAGGATGTCACGGCCCGCGGAAGCCGGCTGCCCACGTGGGCTCTCGTGCAGGGCCAGCTAGGACTCAAGCCGGCCCGGACTGCTGAGCACACGCCGGCTCGAGTCGCCCGAGCCTTCTGGTCGCGCTCCAGCAGCCTGGCCCTGTCCAGGCACCGGCATGGCATGGCTACGCAGCAGTCGCGCAAGAGGAGGAACGTGGCCACAAAGCTCTTGAAAGCAGCGCAGCGACGCTTCGACGCGGCGTGCCTGCAGCCTCAACACTCTTGTGAAAGAAGGGGCCACTGCATGGGCCCCGCTTCACACTGGAGTTGCAGGACAGGGCCAGGTGGGGTGTGCATCTGCACACGCACACCACTGCCCTCTGAGGTGCTGGCCGCAGCAAACAGCACCTTTGCCGTTTCTGGCAGGGCGGGCGGCTCGGGCAGCTGGTTCCCCCTGTGGCAACAGCTCTTGCCTGGAGCAAAGTCAGGCATCGTTCTGGGGGGGGGGCCACTGCGCAGGCTTCCCGTAACTCACTACTTGACCTTCAGAATTCCCCACAGTAAGTGTGAGCAGGCAAAGGAATTATTTTGACCCAAGGAAAGGTCAGAGCGTAGCCACAAGCTGGCCACCCTGCAAAGCCGTTAAAAACGGCTCCTGCGATTTCTGCAACACCTAAAAGGACCCACACGTGTTTTAAAATTATTGATTTTAAACCCCGGCATTTCCTGCCCCAGAAATACTGGCAGTTTTGACAAGCTGTGGTAATTAGAAGGCTTTCTCTCTTCCCACAATGTCGCATCTTCTTTCCTGCTTCTCTGTCCCTTTGGAACGCAAGCCGGTCGACTGAGACTTGCGTTCTGTTCTTGTGCAGGGAAGGCATCAACGCGGGAGGACTTGCGCCCGGTGCTGCCAGAGGACTCCTGCTCCTTCCGCCTCCGGATCTGCGTGCTTCCGTCCTGGGAAGCAGCTGCGCGGCTGGGGTCACCGCGGCTCGTTCCCGGGTCCTCGGATGCGGCGAGCGGCATTCGTGGTCATCGGCTGCATGGCCTCCACTCCAGCTTCATTTTCTGATGCTATTTATTATTCAAATGTGGAATGAATTCACCACCACATCGTGAATTGCTATCATTAATTATTCACTGGGATTAAGGAATCAGTTAAAATCCTATCTCCCCTTAATCCTACTTTATTAATTTTATATTCTTGGCAGAAAAGTCCTCTTTACAAATGGATCATGTGGTTTTCTGTTGGGACCCTAAGAATGGAACATCCCCTGGTGTTCAGAGAATGCTGCACTTTTTAATTTGATAAAATAAATTAGCAGAGGATTAGCTGGGATATTAGCATGTGATGCAGTGCTATTGCTGTTACCAACATCTTAAGGGAGCTTTTAAAATGATTAGGTTACGTCTCGCTTGACTTTTTCCTGCCAGCGGTCTCTTGGGTCGCAGGAAGCAGCGCTGCCACGTGCCACGCAGTGCGCGGGGCGGCTGTGGTGCGTGGTCGGGCAGAACAATCCACTCCGTCTTCCTGGGCTGGCAGATCTCAGAGGACTCCCGGGGCAGGCAAGGGGGCACGGAGACCGCCTCGCACCACGCCTGACCGCTGGCTCACTGTGCCTCTGCGGTGTAACAGGCATCGTGTGTCCCACGGAGGAAGCCCCCTGGAAAGGTGCGGCTTGCTCACACTGGCTGCTGCGCACCTGGCGCCCTCTGGCCAGGCGCCGTCTGTGGGGCCCAGCCCCTCTGGGCTGGCGGGGGCTCTCAGAGGCACTGGCTGAGGAGCCTGTGGCCCTTCTGGAAGGGGTGTGAACATCCTTCGAGGATCCAGTCCAATACTGTGAGAGCAAACATACTACGGCCGCACAGGGATATAAAAGCACGTAGCAAATCCCAGGCCCTTGTACTCCATGTGGACATAGAACCATGGGATAGCAGAGCTGGAAGGGGCCACGAAGGCCATCGAGTCCAACCTGCAGCTGTTGCAGGACAGCCAGTCACACCCTCCCACCCAGATGGCTGCCCAGTTTCTTTCTGTCTCCAGTGTGGGAGAGCCCCCCACCTCTCCAGGCAGCCGGTCCCACTGCTGTATTGCTCTGACCGTGAGGAAGCTTTTCCTGATGCCCAGCCTGAATCTGGGCTGTCGCAGCTTGAGCTCATTATTCCGTGTCCTGCACTCTGGCAGCAGCGAGGAGGACCTTGGCCTTCCCCTCTGTGACGGCCTTTGAGGTCCTTCTAGAGGATCTCATGTCCCCCCTCAGTCTTCTCTTCCCAAGCTTAGTTCCAAAGAAGGTAAGTAACACCGAAGTTTCTGTGTGGGGTTTTGGAGAGTTGAGGTTTCAGAGCATTTGTTGCCTTGACCGGTTTTCCCATCGGAAGCTGTGAGCCGCTGGCATCTTCTCCATTCTGCCCCCTCTCCTACCACAGGGCACCAGCGTGTGCCGTGCTTCCGAAAAGCATCTCCGGCTCTCAGGTCTTTCAGAGCTTTCAGTGGTTTTAATAACTTGTCCACGATGGCAAAATTACAGGCCCTACTTGGCCACGTTTCTAGTGTCAGATCAGCAGCTGTTTCCCAGCGCTGTGCTAGCGCTTCCCTGGTTGTGCTCACAAGGAGTGTGACAGATCCTTCAATCAACGGCAAACACGTTTGAGCGTGCTGACCCAGGGCTGCGGGGCGCCGTTCGACTGGCGATAGCAGGTGCTTCATTCCCAGTTACTTCCTGAAAGGACCAAACCTTCTCGCGGCTCCACCAGACATGGAAACCGGAGCCTCTGCTGGCACCTCCTCCAGCAGGCGGACATTTGATAGGCGCACAGTGCCATCTAGGTACTGCTCTGATGCGCTTTTCTTGCATTTTTGCTGATACCAATCGGAACGGCTGTTTTCCGCCTAATTTTTGCCATCTGACATTTCTGGGTAACGATCCGGGTGTTCGCTGTCCTGATTTGGAAGTGTCCAGCTCACAACTCATTGAAAGGCCTGACGCTGCCGGCGAGGAGCGGCAGGTTCCGAGGGACGCTGGCGACTGACGTGTGACCCCACAAAAATGCCGGTTCTCCACGTAGCTGCTGTGACAACTGAAGGAAGATCAAAGAGGGAGGGGGGCGGGAGGGAGGGGATACGGCACGGGTCCTCAAACTACGGCCCTCGGGCCAGATCCGGCCCACCATGCCAGTCCTCCGGCCTGCCTCAGAGGTCTTGGACTCACAGCATGCGCACGGTGAGGCGGCGGCTTGCTCGCGCAGCGATCGTGTTGGACTCGCTCGAGAAGGCGATCTCCATGTGAGCAGGCTGCCGGCTTGCCCCGCCTTCCCACCCGCACCCCCGCCCGGCCCGTGCCCCACGCCAGCACCGCCTTGGCGGCCCACGCCCACCGCCAGCCCCAGTTGAAAGGGTGTGAGGACCCCTGGGATAAGGGGATATGGAGCCTGCACGAGCAACGGGAGGCAGAGCCGGCCTTCTCTGGGCTGCGCTTCTGCTGGAAGGGAAGCAGGATCCGCTGTGCCGAAGGGCTAGGCGCAGGAAGCCAGTGCGAGCGCTGCTCTGGCAGCTGGAGCTCTCCAGCCTATTCCGAACCCTCGCCTCTGGGGAGAGGTTCTTGCAGTCCAGGAAAAGCGCAAGGTCGCGGCCCGAAGGTGTGTTCAGACAGAAGGAGAGAAACCCTTGTCTGGCATTACTTTGACCTCTGCGATCAGTTAGCTGTCATACCCCATATAGCCTTGCTACCTAAGCAAACGTTGGATGGAAAAGGAAGCCGTTGAGAAATGGTGGGTGCAAAGCCAAGCTCTTGGGGACTCGGGCGGGTGCTGCCCCCCCGCGACCCGGGGGCTGAAGATGGAAAGGCAGAGCAGGTGCCTCGCCATTGGACAGCTCGATGGTGCTTGCACCCGGAGCTGGGCCAGCAGGACAGGGCAGGCGTGCCGCCCCCCGGTTGGTGTGCCGCCCGCCCGACTGCCCCCCCAGGAAAGCAGGACCAAATGCCTCAGTATGAGATGGAGAACACGTGGCTCGAAGGAAGGAAATGAGGGTCGGACTCGGCGGCCTTCGTGGCCCCTTCCATCTCTACTGCGCCATGACGCTACGCTGTCCCAGCAGCTTGTAGGGCTGACCATGCATCTCCTGCAGGGAGATGGGGAGGCACAGAAGGCCACACCTCGGGCGGCTTGTGGGCTCCCGTGTGGCTTTCGCTGTGCTTTCTCTCAATTCAGGGAATAAGAATTTGTGCAAATGTTTGTGTGTATTTGCACAACTTTGCATTTGCACAAATTTGTGCTCAGAAAATTGCCCGAAAATGTGCCAGTCCCCCCTCATGCTATTTCCACACTTCATTCCATGGGACCATTTGCACATTTTTGATCAAAGGGCTTCATTTTGTATATTCTTCTGGGTCTGCATGTGCCAAATAAAAGCCCCAGCCTGCCTGCCCCACAGACTCCACATGACCTGGGAAAGGCAGGCAGTTGTCGAATCCGCACAGCGAACGGCAAGCCGTCGGTACGCCATGCGGCTTTCCCTGGCTCCCCTAATTTCTGCACTTCGGGGTTCCTATCCACAGACCCTTTGGAGACTGCAGAAGCCAGCAAGCTTGAGAGCAGTACCCATCCCAGGTGTTTTATGGGGCTACTCTTCCTGATATGTTGTCTTCATCATTTTAAATTCAATTCTAAATTATTGGAAAGCTGTTATGGTATTTTACTAGAGTGCATTGCACAGCTTCCCCCTCTCGCACGTGTGCCTTGATACGATGAGGGGATGTGAGGCACAAACGCCACGAGCGGCCAGGGGGCCAGACTGTCTCACTGGCCGGGTCTCCCCGCAGGGTCACCCGAGGCAGGATGGACAGGGCAGGACCCCAGGCCAGGCGTGCGCCCCCTTCAGCAGGAACGGTCACACCTGCGGAAGAGAAGGGATCCCTCTCATGGTGACGGAAGGCGACACTGGTGGACAATCTTTTTCAGACGATGGCGGCGATGCTCGTCCTGCTTAGCGCTGCACAGAAGAAGGCGATGGCCCCCGCTTCCGAATATGCTTGCCTTGAAAACCCCCTGATGCGACTCCCACTTCCGACGGCACCTGGTCAGTTACTGGGGGAGAAGCGCTCCACCACTGAGGTTGCAATTCGACCAAAGCCAGAGGGCTGCAATGCGCAGAGGAGAAGGGGAAGCCCGGCAGTGCTGAACACGTGCGACTGGAGCATGGAGCATGAGCGGTGTGAGCCAAGACGAGCCAGCCATGGTCGAGCTGGAAAGGGGATGGCGAATGTCGGTGTGAGAGAGCAAGAGTGGACTGGGATGGGCCATTTCCGCTCAGACAAGAGAAAGAAATCCAAAACGACTGTGGGAGTGTCCAGGAGGAGGCCTGCAATGTGCCAGAACGAGTCCTGCTGACGAACCAGGGTGGCTGAAGGAGGAAGCCCGGCGGGAGCCACCATGGTGCGAGCATCTGGCCTGGGGTCAGGCGTGGCGTGGAAGGGTGGCTGGGGAAGGACTCCTCTTGTCCCCCAGCCCATTCCTGGCAGGAGAAGGGGAGGCACTCTCTGCAATGCGGGGGCCGACTCCTCCTGAGCTCCTGAATAAGTCCCCTGAAGCGGACACCAACGCGTTGCTCACTTTGAAGTCGGACGCCTTCCAACCCGGAAGCAGGTGGCCAAGGGGCCTCAGTCAGGAAGAACTCCTGGGGAGATGCTCCAGCCACGCAGCCGAGATCACAGAAGGACTGGCGTCCCGGCCACCTTGGCCTTTATACGCTGAAAAGCAACTAGCTGTTTTGGCAGCCGGCGTTTGTGTCCTGCACACATCTTCATCGCGAAAGTTGCAAAGATGGGCCAGTCAATGCAGAGAGCTGGCTTTGCTCATCTTGCGGCTTATGTAGCGTTGTGCTTAATTCCCTGCCGTGAGTGATGTCACTTCCTAAAAATCAGATAGAAAAGGATGTGGAGGGTGTGGAATGTCTTACAGCTGCAGCGGTTTCCCAGCACCTACCGAAGGTGTAAGTCAGAGAAGGTAGACTTTGGGCAGCAGCGGACGGGCCGGGTGGTGGAGGCCTCGGCCTCGGCCTTGCCTCAGCCACAGCCACAGCCAGGCAACCCCCTCAGTCCCGTTCTGAGGTCGTTCTGGGTCCAGCCATGTCCTGCTTTGCTCCAAAATCAAGCAAATCAAAAATTTGCTCCAAATCGAGCTGATTTACCTTGGACAGGTGCTAAAGCTGCCTTCAGGTTCGATGCTGGCGGAATTTGCTGCAGCTTCCAGTCCACCGCTTGCTCTCCGTCTTACCAATGGCCAGGAGGTGCCAGCCACGGGCAAGCTGATTAGATCGGCACCAAAAAGCAGTTATTCAATAAAACGCATGAGTCCATAACATGCCTGTGAGTGCAGAGGCGGCAAAGGCTGGAGACTAAGCGGGAGAGACGGGTGGATCGCGGAAGCTCTGCGGCTGCTTCGGGAAAATTGGAAGGCCAACATGAAGGGCACGTTCAGACGGGGAAATTTATTTCACTGTCCTGCAAAGCTCACTTTCCTGATGCGGAGACCAGCTTCAGCCGGGATGTCAGAAAAGCGGGCGCAGAGTAAACACGCTGTCGCGCGCTGAGTTTGTGCAGTTCATCGAAGGCAAGGCTTTGCTCCACAGCCCTCCGGGCGGACCGGTCAGCGGATGCCGGGCACACCGCTTCTGCTCCCCCATGTTCGTACTCTCTGCCCCCCTTCCAGCAGGGCCAGGTGAGGCGGCGGAGGCAGCCAGAGCGCTTTATTAGCATTAGCCAGAGGAAACCTTTCCCTTATTGCTACAGCTTGAGCCACTGACATTTCTCAGACTGGCTCTTCCCCTTTAATCTGGGCCCACAGCTCCCCGTGCAAACAGAAGGAATCGCAAAGCTGATTAAATAGCAGCGCTGGCCCGTAATGAAAGCGAAGCCACTGCAAACATGTGCCGACTGCGTTCCATGAAAAATGCGCTTGGTGGATTTCAGGTGGTGCCGCGGTGGCTTTTCCCCTAATCCCGCCCAAGGCAGCGCTGCAGACCTCGGGGCGGGCGCCTCTTATCCCTGGACCCCACATGCCTCGTGCCCCCAGCCAGGAAGGGAGGCCTGGGCCCAGAGGCGGGGGGGGGTGCTGGGGGGGGGCTTTTAAAGGCAGCAGCACAGAAGGTAGAACCGGGCAGGAAGGGCTGCATCGCCCGTCCTCCGTTCTGCTTGTGGCGCATTGGGAGCACACGGGTGTGCGTGAGTGTAGCGTTTTCTGCGCCGAAACCATTGGGGTGGCTCTGCCTGCAGCAGAGGCATTTCCTGGGGTCCGGAAGCATCAAGCCCAGAGATGCGAAGCGCAGGCCTAGAGCAGAGCCCCAAACCTCGCTCCGTCCTGCTCCCTGTGCCCTGGCTATTGTGCTGATAAACGCAGTAAGGCGAGCTCCGAGGGAGCCTCAGAACCGAGAAGAGCCCGGCTGGGCCCAGGCAGGGGCTCACTGGGCAGCCCTGGCAAGGGAGGCGGAGACTGGCACTCATGGGACCTGGAAGGGACACTTCCACTGATGCAGCTCAAAGGAGCAGCTGCCCGTTTTGCAGCCACAGCGCAGCGTCGACTCATATTCAGCTTGCGATCTGCAACAACTCCGAGGTCCTTCTCACTTGCGCTGCTGTTGAGCCAAGCGTTGAGCCCCATCTTGTCGAGATGCGTTTTCCTGGGTGCAGAGCGTGGTCTTTGTCCCCACCGAACTGCATGTTCCTGCTCTTGGTCCAGCGCTCCAGCCGCTCAGGACCACCTTGGATCTTCCCTCCGCCTCTCACCCCGCTAGTCATCCCCCCCCCATTTGTCTCATCTGCAAATTGCACCAGCATTCTTTGCTCTTCTTCCCCCAGGCAGTCACGAGACATTGAAGAGGGCCAGGCCGGGACTGGGCCCTGCGCTCCCCCCAGTTTCTTCTCCTCAGCTGAGAGGGGGCCACGAAGAAGCAGGCTCTGCCTCCAGTTCTGCGGCCAACCAGATCGTCGCTCCACCAAGCCCACTTTCGGCAGGTTTGCTCTTCAGGACATCCTGGGCACCCTGCCAAAAGCTTTGCTGACGTCTCCGCCGCTCTCCTCTGGCACAGCTTGACCGCAGCCTGCTCCTCCCTCTGCCCACCCAGCTCTCGCCTCTCCAGCCTTCTCTCCGCCGGTCCAGTGACTGGACCGTCCTTTGGTGGCACATGTAACGGGGGTGCCACAAGAACCCGATCACCGTGAATTCCTGCCCACGCTTGCCCATCCTGCCTGGACTCACACACAGACGGGAAAGGAGTTTTCAGTGACGCTGCTATTTCACAACTCTTTTGAGCAGCTCTCAGCTCAAAAATAAATCAAAACTTTTGAAATGCTACTTGAGAAACAAGTGTGTTCAAAGTGCATATTTAAATATATTTTAATGAAAATTTTCCTGCCCATCAAAACAATTTGCAGATTCATGTGTGATCAGACATGGGAAGGCAGGCGAAATTGGCACGGGTTCAACCACTGGGGCCGCCCGTTCCAAGAGGGGCCCACATTGAGGCACTGACTCTGCCGTGCATGCGGAAGACCCCTTAACCCCCATGTGCCCCCCCGCTCCCTCCCTGTCTCCAAACAAACAGACTTTCATTGAGATCAACGTATCTCTCGGAATCGAAGAGGTTTTCATGGGACTAATAAATTTCTTCAAAACAATGCATTTTTATTACAGCATATTTTTGTTCCAACCGATACATTTTGACAACCAGATATTAATGACCTGGCTGAGGTTATAAATTTACTCCAAACTCTGTGTTTTCTCACAGAAGAAAATATGTTTTATACAAACACCTTTTTGATTTGAATCAATCCTTTCTTTCCCGGAATCAGAGGCACCGTTTTTCTTTTTGCAAGCTTTGCACCGGGCACGCGATAGCTGTCCCGCAAAGAACCCCGCGCTGCGGGGCGGGAGAGGCGGGCGAGGGGCCAGGCTCCGCAAGGCGCACGGGCCGCCCGCGAGAGGTCGTGGGGGCGCCTCTCCCGGCGCGTCCCGGCGGCTCTCCCGGGACCGGCTTCGCTTCCTCCTCCGCCGAGAAGGGCGCCCCCCGTGCCCCCCACAGCCCGGCAGCCCCGGAGCGCGGCGCCCGGACCTCCAGCGGCCCCGCGCAGAACTGCCCGCCACGCGCCTGCGGGCCCTTCGCGGCTTGGCGCGCCTTCGCCGGCTCGCCCGAGGCGGCCCTCCCCGCGCCAGAGGAGCCCCGAGGAGCCCCGCCGGACAGCCCCTGCTGCCCGTCGCCCGCCCTGGGCCCGCGGAGCGCGCGGCCGCCGCTCTGCCCCGCCTCCCTTCAGGGCCGGGGCTGGGGCAGCCTTGCCGGCAAAGGCCGCGCACGGATCCACGCAGAATGGCAGAAGGCCGAGCCAGAGGGGGCCCGGGGGCGCCGCCCCCTGCCCGGGGCAGGACCCCCAGTCAAGCCCGCTCTGAGGGCTGCCCAGTTGCGCCCCGAATGCCTCCAGAGCGGGAGACGCCCCCTGCCCCAGCCTCCCGAGCCACGGCTCCCATGGCTGTACCTGGCTGTGCCGTCCGCTCCACTGGGGCACTCCCAGGTGTGTGTGCGCAGGATCCAACTTGGCCCCTCACACAGAGCACTGTTACGGGCCAGCTCAGCAGCTAAATGGGTTCAGACAAGCTTTACTAAACCCAGGGGGTTTGGCTCTAGCCTCTTGGGTTTAGCACGTCTTAACTGACTGAAAAAGGAGCTACGGCCCTACAAAGAGCTCTGAGTGGATCTGGCCGGTGCCTTTCTTCCATGTCCCTCACAAGTAATTCACCGGGTTTCACGCTCCCTTACAAATGTCTTGCTGTGATCCAGTAAGTCCAGGACGTGGACAGCTCACCTCAACTGCTTGGGAGCCAGAGGTTTAGGGAAGTTTGAAGGGGGTGAATGCAGCGATTAAAGCTGAACTGTCACATCTGGCACAAGAGAGGGAAGGCCTTGAGACATCGAGTCTTGCTCCACATGGAGACAAGGGGAGCGAAGGCGCCATGTGCAAAAGCTTCTCTCCCAGAGCCAGAACCATCATGTGCACTCTGCCCCCCGCCGTGGTCAATTTCAGAGCAGCCTTACATGCCCAGGGTCTGAAAGGGCAGTTTTTCCCTGCAGGTGGCAATGGGGAACAAGCCATGTTAGGGCTACCCGTGGAGAGGTGGGAGGCACCACCCGGCTGCCCGAGCTCAGCAGGCTGCGTTTCGGGTGAGCAGCAAGATGCTTTCTGTGGGCACATCTGAGCGGGTCTGCAGGCCCCACTGAGGACAGCACCGGAGGAAAGCTGGCAGGCAGCTGTGGCATGTGGGCACCCGCAGTCAGTCGCACATCACCGGCGACCGACTGCGGCGCCTCTTTCCCTGGGACCCCCGGGCCAACCTTTGCCACCCTGTGCCTGGCTCATGTAAATCTGCTAATTGCCTGAGCAAAAGGAGCGGCTGGGTGCCATGGTGTTTGTCTTCCACTGAATGGGATTAGGGACTCTGACACGAGTGATTAATCGCCATGCCGCAGACACAGGGAACGTGTCACCTCCAAACCGAGAGCAGCCACAATCTATGCCAAACAGCTGCTCCTTCCCGATAGCAAACTCCCCTGATCCCTGCCTGCCCTCGTCTCCAAGTGAAAGGAGCCCAGGCCCTTGGCTGGCGGCGCGCAGTGCAGGAACCGTCTCCCCGAGGCGAGCGTGGCCAAGAAGCATCCCCTCTCTCGTCCTGGCCGCCTGCGGTTTGCAGGAAGCAACGCTGTGAGCCTTCCTCCTGCCTGGAACGGAGGCACGGAGGCCGCTGTGTGGCTGCCTGGGCAAAGCTGCTGTGGGGACACTTCGGTTTCTGCACACCAGCCAAAGCTGAGGAGGGCACAGAAGTCCACCGTCGGTCTCCTTATCCCAGTGCCCATCCGTGTTTTCCATGCAGTTGTGAGCCGAGGCCATGGGGCTGGCAGGAGAGATCGGGGTGGTGCGAGAGGAAGCATCCTGGCTCCAGCTCGGAGTTGCTACATGGGGACTGGCAGCTGTGCGCAGGGGCGTGAACTGGCAGAATAGGGTGGGCACCACAGCAGCTGGAGCAGATGCACTGGCCGACTTCTGGGGCCTGCTAGGAACAGCCACCAGGGTGCTCTGCCTCCTAAATCCCAGTGATCCGGGATGCCCAGAGCGACGTGAGAGGCCCGCGGTGCTTGCTCCATTTATAACTGCACCCGTTTCGAGGCTGGGCACGAAATCCACGTAAAGGTGAACTTCTAATTTCTGACTGGTAAGGGGCAGAGTTAGCGGCATCTTTTGCATTAGCTGTTGCTTTGCTCTCCGAATTCTGAGCCACTCGGCTGCCTAGAATAATGCGTGGCCATTCTGCCTCCAGACGGGACTCAGCCCCGATCCCCTCCTGGCCAGCCTTGCCCATCCACTTCCCCCCCTGCTCCCGCACCTGCTCCAGGTGGAGCGAGGAGACCCCCACAGCAGAGCCCCAGCCTGACCTTGCGAAGGGAGCGCTGAGGCGCATGTCCCCACTCCAAGCTGGCGCCCTTGCGCAACGCACCGTCACTCAGGCAGGCGTCGCTCGTAATGGGTTTGTGGGAAAGGCCCGTCCGGCCCTCCCATCTGCTGGCTCCCGTCACAAAGTGCCGGCTCCACAGACGACGTTCCCGTGAATTATTTAGCTAGCTAAATCTTCCTGCATCTCGCATCTTTAGTCCATCTGTTGGCTGGGCCCAAGCCTTTCTGCCGGAGCAGTCCTTTATGTGTGCCGGCATCTGTCAGCAGAGCAGTTGTCTCATATATTCATGATCTTCTGCGGGAGACGGAACATGCGGCAGCAACGCGTGCGCCTGGTATGCATTTCATTGTAATGGAAGATTACATGACTGGGGCCTGCTTTATTGCCTCGCGCCCTGCGCACCCATCCATCACGGCCCGTTTGCTGAGCTTGCACGAGGACGCTGGCCATCAGCAGCTGCCGCAGAGCCTCCCTTGCAACCTCTCCTTCCCCCTCCAAGCCAGCAAAAAACGCGTAACCTGTTACAACCAGAGGGAGGGAGGGAGGGAGGGAAGGGCGGTGAATGCGGGCAAGACTGGATCAGACCCCGTGGGAAGGACTCTCTCTCATGCAGCGGGTGCAGGAGCTACAGGGATTTCAGCCCTGGCTGCCTGGCCTGCAGGAAATTGCTTGGAGGAACGGCAGGGCTGGGCGCAGGGCGGCGCGATGCACAGAGCCCTTTCCGCCCGGCAGCGTGGGGCTCTTCCTCCAGAGCTGGCCTGGGGCCCCTCCCCTGTGAGGGAAAAGCAGGAGCTGGGCAGCCTGGTGCATCAGGCTGCAGGACGGGGACTTGGAGGTCCCGGCTGTGGCCCCCGCTCAGCCGTGGGGCACAATATCTGGCGATGGGCCAGTCACTGGCTCTCAGCCGGATCTCCCTCGTGAGGTTCTTGCTGCGAGGAGAAAGCCAAGCGGGGGCTCCTCTCCCGAGGTGGAAGGCAGGACAGGGGTGGAATCACAGCTGTGACGGGGGGCGGGGGGGCGGACCCTTGCATACAATACTAGACCTGGAGGTCACCCAGTGACTCTGGCAGGGAGCAGCAGGAGGCCAACACAACTGCCTTTGCACTAGGCACACTGGAACTGGAACAAGAAGACCACCAGCTGAAATAGTGTTTCGAAGGACTGGCATGTCGTGGTGCGGAGCTGCGCCTGCCGTGCTGAGCCAGAAGCGCTCCGGGCCCTTTCCAGGGCAGGTCCCATTGGAGGCGCGATGCTGGGGGCAAGGGCGGGGATGGCCATCCTGTGTGCAGGAGCTTCCGAGGGCCCGGAGGTGTCTGGCAGGCTGTGGCTGCGAGGGGGGCTGAAATAGCTGCCTCGAACTAGGGGAAGAGAGGGATAAGCGGACATAAATAAAGGATGTATCTCCTGTGGCTTTCCGCGCATTTCAGAGAATGAGCACAAGGGGCCACACCTGCGTGGCAGCTCTGGTCTTCACCACCCCCTGGCAATGCGGATGCCCCCAGAAGCGCCTGCTGGCCACAGCGCCAGCTGATGCGAAAGCAGCGCCACGGGGCAGGGAAGCTGAGCGGCGGAGAAATCGCCAGCCTGGCAGCCAGTGGGCCTTGGCAGGTGGAGCACGGGGAAGGGCCACAAAACCGGCACGGCCTCTCGGCCTCTCGGCCTCCTCAGGAGTCAAGCCCCCCCGCCAGCTCCCCCCCACCTGCTCCCCGGCCAGAGTCCGGTTTCCATCTGTCCACAGGCGACACTGCGAGAAGCCCCGAGTAGCCTTCCCAGCAGTTGCTGCACCTCGCATGGCAGCCCGGAGGAGCCAAGAGAGCTTTCCAGAGCAGACGGGGAAGAAAGGCCGGTGGTGGGCAAGACTGCGTCCTTCGGAAACTCCTGAATCCCAGTGGGGGGCGGATGGTTCCCAATCCACTCGCCCTTTGCAACTCCATGTCATGCGAGTCCAATGTGCTCCCCGAAAGATGTTCTGAGGTATAGCTGGGAATGTGTCTGAACATCTTGCACATTAAAGCAGCACCTATTCATATGCAAACTTCAAAGGGTTGACTCATAACCGTTGTGCGAGTCGCAACGATCCAGGCAATTTTTAAGCCCGCCTGTCAGATAGACATACAAGGAAACGGCTGAGAATAAGACCAATCCTTTCAAGGCCTCCTCCTCCTCTCGAACCTCGGTGCCTCTCAACTCGGAGCTGCCCCTCCTTTTCCTGGGGCTCCTCCGTGACCCATCGTGAGCCCCTCTGGGCGGCCACGCAAAGACCCCGCCCCCCTTGCGTCCCGCACGTGGAAGCAGGTGCCTCGTGGCTCCTTCCTGAGCTAACGAAAGGCGTTGCGCATGTGGCGCATCATCAGAGCGCATCATCCTCGCCTCTCTCCGTTTCCGGCACATCCCGCTCCTCCAGCACTGAACATGCCCGGCCCTCATTGGGCGGTTCTGTACCCCCCGTGGGGCTTTTGCCCCTATTTTTGGAGGGGGTCATTCTGCAACCCTGGTGCTATCGCAGGCCTCCCGGTGCCCTCCTCTCGCGCAGGAGAGGCGCCACCTCAGCCGCGGAACCCGCGCCCCGGAGCTGTCCGCGGTGCTGAAAGCGCAGCGCCCTCCGCTCCCGGGCGCGGAGCGAGGGCGCCCCAAGGGCTCCTCCACGCTGCCGTTTGTATCCCAAGAAGTTAAACCTGCTTCGTTCTCATCCATTTACCTTGTTCTGCCTTGGGAGTCACGCAACAGCACCATCTGTGTTTGCGATCGGGCACTGAGACTAGGGACGATTCGTCTTTTGAGCGGAACTGAAACGCACCGATGTTCAGCGCAGAAATGAAGGCCAGGTTGTTTGCCGGTGTCACACGCGCCCCTGCTCGCATCATCAACGAGTAGAGCTGGAAGGGGCCGTGACAGCTTCCAAAGCGTGGCGGTTGTCCCAGGGTGGCAGAAACAACGGGTCACCCACTGCAGGCATTTTGGATGCAGGGAAAGAGGTGCCTGTTCGATGAGCTTGCGCTGAATTTTGCTCAGCTTGTGGTCTGGCTGGACTTTTGCATTTTGACGGTGGAGTAACATTTGCAGGCAGCGCTGCGTCTCGCTCGCTTCGAGGACGGAGGCCCCGGCCTCAGCCCCTCCCTGCTCGCCACGCCCGTTCAGCACGGATTTGGGCTGCTGGGGAGCGGCCGGTGGGGGGGGGGGGCCTTCTTCCGACTGATGCTGCCAACTGCCCCAAGAACATTCGTCACTGGGTGAATCAGACGTTTGTTAAACCCCACCTGCTTTGCCATGGGAGAGTTAAACAGATTCCTCCCAATGGAGGCCCCCAACTGCCCCCCCCGCTTATCTTCTGAGCCAGGCATGTAGCGGGACACCTCTTATCTGCGGGCGGCACAATGTGCCTGCGCACGCCCTCACGCCCCCATGGCACGTTCCCTGACGCGTCCCTTCAGCGTGCGGCCTGCCCTGCCCCGAGTCATTAGCCCTAACAGGACATCAATGAGGGGGTCTTGGGAATCTCGCGGGGGGCTGACCTCCTCTGGGAGAGGCGGCCCCCACGCCTGGGCAGCGATCCATCACCGCCTCCGTGGCGCTCGTCTGCATGTGCCCGCCTGGCCGAACGCATGAGGGACAGAGCACCCGCTGCACACTCGGCCCTCCCTGGCCCGGGAAGATCCACAGTCAGCACGAAGCGGCGGAGAGTAGCACATGCTGTGCACCGTGCGCATTTTGATACATGTATGGAGATGTGTGCGCGCATTTACTTAATTCACAGCTCAACACAGCCACGTACTGTAAATAACAGTGAGTGCAGGGCGGCAGATTCGAGCAGATGCCATGAACGCCTCTCCTGGCCTTCCCCGCAACGCTCGGACTGCTTCCCGCTGGGCAGGTGCATGGGGCGGGGGCGCCTCCGTGGCTGCTGCCTGGGGGCCGGTCATGCCCGCGGGTGCAGCCCCCCCGGGGCTCGTGGGCACCCCTGCCTCGCCTCCCAGGCACACCCCAGCCAGGCCGCTGGCCTCCCACTCAGGCAGAGGAGAGCTGTGGTGCCACAGGGGGGTAACTTCGTGCCCCCCCACATGCTTTTCCTCACATGCGCATTCACGAGGAGGTTTGTTGGGTCGCTTCCCCTGCTCCAGAGAAGCGCCTGCTCCCCACAGGAGCTGCTGACCCTCAGCTTGCGGCCTGCATCCCATAATAAATTCCTCCCCGAGCAGCCAGGCCAGGCCATCTGGCCAGACCATAAAAGCGGCCATACTTGACCGCACGAGCTGAAGAGGGCTGCGCTGGAGGCAGGCCCCCCTTGCAGTGCCCGCCTTCCCACGCAGACCAAGCCGTGGGGTTTCCGCCCCTTCTGCAGGGCGGCCGAGGCCACCGGGGCCCCAGTGAGGAGCCGTGCTTCTTGTGCCAATCGCCCCAGATGTGGCACAGGCACCCCTGGGGAAGCTCCGGCAGCCAGGGACGTGGCAAGGAGTGCATCTGGCTGCTGCAAAGACCTCAGGCAGCGAGGGACTCCAGGCCGCGTCCCCCACACATCCTGAAGTGAGTGGGGCTCCTTTGTGGGGCGGGGAACAGAGCCCCAGCCGTGCATCGGACCATGTCATGGGGAAGAGGCAGGCCCGGTGCCGTGCCAGGCCCCGAAGGCTCCAGCAAGGGAGCCCCCCTCCACCACCACCACTTTCCTGAGCCTGCGGCAGCCATGTCAGTCAACTGGGCGGCCCTGGCTGCGGGGGGGCGGGCAGGAGAGGGCCACTCCGCTGCCCCCTGCCCTTTCTGCCAGGGGGCCAGGAGACCCACAACCTGCAGCTTCCTCCAAGAGGGACGATGCCCTCCTTCCTTCGCACTTAATGAAGCGGGAGAAACAGCGACAGGTACAGCTGGTGCCATTTAATAGGTGCGCTTGCAAGGAAGACGCAGCTGGGGGATTATTTCCTGCCATACGCTCTCGGCCTTAAAATCAATTTTATGGGGACAGGGCTGGGGCTCAGGGCGCAGAGCAGAAGCAGCTCCTGGACTGGGAGCCAGGCACGGGGAGGGACGGCACATCTTGTGTGGCAAGGAGCAGGGCGCACACGTGTGCCGGGAGCCCGGTCACGAGAGCACGCCGTTCGTTCAGACCACCAGGGAACGCCGCGCAGCCCCAGGAGGGTCTCTCCGAGGCGCTTCAGGCCCTTTCGGGTCGGGAGCCAGAGAGGCTGCTGCAGGAGGCTCGGAAGAGCGAGACCGGAGGGCCAGGGGACTCAGAGGGAGGCCGGCAGAGGAAGGCGCTTCGGGACAGGAAGGCCCTGGCACATCTAAGGCGAGCAGGAGCAAGACCGGCTCCCGCTATTCCATTTGCAATTCGGTTCCCGAATGAGCTTCGGACGGAGTCTGCTCCTTCACGGCGGCTGAGCACTAGGCTGGCGGGCTGGGCAGGGGTGCCCACCTCATGATTGTGCCAAAGTAGAAACCCATCATCTCTGACCATTAGCCATGCTGGCTGGGGCTGATGGGACTTGAAGTTCAATGACATTCAGGGAACACCAGGTTCCCTATCCTGTTCTAACTCAAAGCCCCCAAGCCCCCAACTCTTGCAGCCAAGCCAGATGCCCCCTGGAGTTCCTTGAGGAAGCAGGCAGAACCAGCCGCAGCGCCCGGCACAGGCCAGCTCCCCTTGCAGCCCCTGGCAGGCGAGGTCTGTGGGCACAGAGGCCTCACCGTCCGCATCCCAAGTGTCGTGCTCCCCCCCCCCGCCCCGGGCAGCCGGCCAGGACCGGCGGCCTCTCATCCGCAGCGCTGCCGCGTCTCCTCTGGCCCTGCGGAGGCGCCTCAAGGGCACGAGCAAGGCCAGGGCCGCCCCTGCATCACGGCGCATCCCATCTATTTTCTGCAGGGTCAGAAGAAGCGCCAGAGCGACAGACAGACAGGCAGGCGGGCGGGGCGGCACCATCCGCGAGCCCCTCCTTCGAGGGGCGCCATCCTCCGGACCTCCGCTGCCTCCCGCTTGGTCGAGCGGCCACTGCACCCAGCAAAGCAGCACCCAGCACGAGCTGGGAGACCAGGCGCTCGCAAGAGTCGCGCAAGCCCCCCCACCCCGCTTTCCGCATTGCTTTTGGTGGAAAGGCGGGGTGCGCGTTAGAGAAACACTGCGGGGCCGGTTCGAGCAGCAGCCGCCTCCGCGCTGCGTTGCGTTTACGTCCCGCCTCCTTTCCTCTTGGGGATGGAGCGCCATTTCCGGCCTGTGCACGCACGGGGTCGCCCCGGGAGGAGGAAGTGGCCAGGAAAGGCACCGCTGGGCCCGCCCGGAGCTGCAGCCGCCACTCGGCCAGAGGAGCCAGCAAGCGCACTTCCTGGCCACTGCCGCAGGCGTGGCTTGCAGGGACTGGCCCACGCCGGCCCTGCGCCTCCTCGGCTCTCCCCCAGGCTGTTTCCCGGCGGTCTGCCACGGACCCGGGCCGGGCGGGCGGCCCACGCGGTGCCTCGCCGGCAGAGGGGCGCACGAGCCCAGGCCCGTGCGAGGGAGGCCCAAGCGAGGGGCGTGTGGGTGCGCGCCTGGAGTCAGCTCTCAGATCAGCCGCCGCCAAGAGGTGCTCGGGAAGCGGGCTTGAAAATAGCAAGGGCCTGTCACACGGGCAAGCCGAGGAGGAGGGATGTGCTGTCACGGACTGTAATCTCTTCCAAGTGCAGAAATCCAGCACTGGGAGGATTTACGGCAGTTCAGATCCAGGGGACGCCAGGAAAGACGGCTAAATAAACACATGGATCATGCATCTTGAAAGCTGATGTCAGGCCCATAAAAAATCAGGTTGATTATAGGAGCAGACAGGCCGTGAGTGGTGGAACCCGTGCGCATTTTGTCCTGGAGCCTTTGGCTGGCCTTGTCCAGTGGAAACACTGTGGAGCAGATGTTTCCCTGATTGCAAATGTTGTGAAATTTATAATCCGCATCCTCGCACTCAAGCCCTCTTTGAGCCGTTTGCAGCGGAAAGTGCAAGTTCATCCAATTTGCTCGCTGCCCGGAAGTGCAGCCTTGCTGGGGAGGCGGGAGGGCCGGGGCGCTCGGGAGCAGGCCGGGCAACGGGCAGGCTGCCCCCCGCTCAGCTCCCCGGAACGCTCCCTCCCCCGGAGTCTGCCCCCCGCGTGCCTGGGAAGAGCACCTCAGAGCATGTGCCGGCTTCCTCTGGCTCCAGCCAGGCGGGTGGGGGCAGCACAGGCCTGGGAGCAGCACAAGGCCCCTGGGCGGGCAGGGGGCCATGCACCCCCTCAGGCAGCCCGGCGCCTGGCAGGGGTGGGCCAGCGGGTGCCCGGAGAAGAGCAGGCTGCCGCTCCAGACACCCACTGGCCTTGCCGCCCTGCAGCACCGCATGGGCGCAGGAGCTCGTTGCTGCGCCTCCGAGCGGGAGAGCCCCGCGCCGTGTGGGCTCCTGAGGTGCTTGTCCTAATGCACGGACATCTGCGAGAGCGGCTCCCACTGGCCTCCGTCCTGCTCCTTCCCTTCACACCCATCCTTACTTCTCCAAAGTGATTAAGACCAGCATTTCACCTGGTGAGGCCTTTGCTTTCGCTGTTCTGGAGAACGTTCTCCTGATGTCCACACCGAACGGCTCAACGGGGCGGGGGGGCAGCCGTCCGGCCATCGCGGAGGCTCGTGGCTCCCGCCCTTCCTCTCTGCCCACAGACAGTGCCCATTGGGGCCTTCCCCCCACGGCCGCCACGGGAAGCTGCTCTTTGAGGTCCCCCCTTTGGCTGGCCATGTGGCAGCAGCGGGTGCGGGAGGCGAGGGGCTGCTGTGTCCAGCGACCTCCCCGGTTCCCCCCCCCCGCAAGGTGCACCAGCCTGCGCCCAAGCTGCTTTTTGCATTTCAAATAAAGGATCGGGGGCAAAAGACCTCCCTCCCCCATCTGCCTGCTGCTCCTGGCCGGGCCCGGACCCCTGGGGGGCCACCAGCACGAGCCCCCCGCCGTTTGTGCCCATAGGAAGGCGCTTTTGTGCCAGACTGTGCCGGGTCCATCTGAGAGAGAAATCTTTTAAAGTCGGCACACAATCAGCCGTTTTTGTTCTGCCGCATTACAGAATGTTTGGGGAGGATGTCGCTCGCTCGTACAAGATGCGAACCTCTCAGAGCTTTGATGGCTTGAACGGTGCACAAAAGCAGGAAAGGAACAAAGGAGCGGCTGGAAAGGCTTCTCCTCGCGCAGCACGCGGGCCGCGTGGCGCCCGCCCACCTGTGATCCGCGAGGCCCACGTCCCACCCACCCACTCGTCCTCCCCACGTACAAAGGGCCTGCATGATCGGCCGTCGGCCTGAGGGACGGGCGGACTTGCGCGCCTGTTGCACGAACACCCGAGTGAGGGTGGACTCACAGATCGAGGCCGAGAGCTTTGGGAGGCAGGGGGAGCCGCTCTTGGGCACATCTGCGACTCTCGGATGATTACAGTCCGCGCAAACACTTTGAGTCCGAGGAGAGCGCTCGCTTTCGTACCGCGCGATCCCTCGCAAGGGCTTAGCGATCTGAAAAATTCACATTAGCAGTCTGATAAATCAGTCTGAACTCATTCTCATCTTTCAAACAGAGCAATAATCACCAAGACAAGGAGTGGCAAATTGAAGTCCCTGAAGTGTGAAAACCTGAGTTCTGCCACTTGCATCATGTTCCCGGGAAGTTCGCACTGCTCTCCTCTTGCGCCGCTCCCGTAACAACAGCAGTGCCTTTGCGGGCAGAGCCCTCTTGCCCCACAAGGAGGGCCTGCACGGCGGCTTCACCGAGTTCACCCGGAGGCTCCCGCTGCCACGCTGCTTGGTGGCCGGCACCCTCTGCTGCCCCAGAGACCAAGCCCCAGAGACGGAGTCCAGGACGGGCCGTGGAGGTGGGCGCACACAGCGGGGTCGCCTGGGGCAGGTCACCCCATCCGAGTCCCTTCTGGGTGCAGGCTGTTTCTTCGCACGGCGAGTGTGGCTGAAAACGCGGCCGAGTGCCCCACGCAGACGCGGAGCGCCTGCCCTACAATTAAGGGGCCGCTAAAAGCGCCCCCCCCGCCCCGGGCTCTACATCTCAGGACAGCACTGCAGCCACGGCCAGGCCAGCATCCTTTCAAGCCCACTGGCTGCAGTGCGACCTTCGGGGTGTCCAGCAGCAGAGAGTCGAGAATGAAGGTGTGCCCAGTCTCTGTCGTGCAGCTCTGCGCATGCGCATCCCCGCGCAGCTGCCCAGTGAGGGAGAAGGCCGGGCCGGGCCTCACGCCACCTCGCTTGGTTTCTTCCTGCCTGCAGATCCTATCAGCATTCCATGCAGGTCATGGAGACTGGAAACAGGAGGAGGAGGAGGAAGATACGGAGCAAAGGGAATGCGTCCCGTCCTCGTGCTCAAGAGCAGTGATATGTACAGCCGCCCTCGTTCGGAGCAGAGCAGCCGCCCTAAACGTGGCTGTGGAAGAGCGGAATATGGGCGAAGCAGCGCCGCCACGGGGGTCCTGGCCTGCCCTTGGGCCAGGCGTTCCCATTCCACGGCAAGGCGCTCCTCTGGCTTGGCCACGGATCTTTCCCGCTGAGTGAGCCCCTTTAATTCTTCCCTGTCGGGATGCTTGGCCGGCGCTCATCCGGTGGGCCGAAGCGGCGAGCACCGTTGGGTGCTTCTCGGGAAGGGGCCTCGCAGGCCGGGACGCCGCAGCCGGTCACGGCGAACCCACGGGCACACACAGGCCGCGTCGCAGGCGACCCGCCGCCGTCTCGCCTTCAATGGCACCCCCTGGGCACAGGGGAGACATCAACTTGGGACAGGCGCTCTCTTTCCCACCGACATCAGTGAGGTCGCGGGAGGGTCCGGGGACAACGTGGGGAGTGTCAACACCCGCTGGGGCCCAATTTGGAGGACTGCAGGCTGCATCCCCCGCTCCCCGTGCCTTAACCACGTCCGGGCTCTGTGTGGGAAGCACATTTCTGTCCTCCGCTCCACCCGCTCTCGCCGGATGAGCCCCAAAGAGCCTGAAGGCTCCCAGGGCCCTGTGTGACTTTTCACCTGGTACTGCAAAGGGGTTACAGTGGTGTGGAGTCCAGGGCTTCCCGGGGGACTTTTCAAAAGATCAGAGTAGTGTATCACACTTGCTGGACAACAACAACAACAACCCTTCTGTCTTCCACCCTGTATTTATTAAAGGCCAGCTTCATTCATTCATTCATCCTCACAAGAGACCTGTGGGAGAGGTTGGCATGAGTCCATGGATGGGCCAAAGGCATCCAGTGAAGGCTGCGATGGGGTCCCCGAGCTCATCAAGCCCACCCCCTGCCAGAAAATGGCATGCCCCCACCTGGGGATGCCCTTTCACAGGACGACCAGGAGCAGCTTCCTCTCCCGCGATGGAGCCCCTGGAGGCGGCAACGGGGGCCTTGGGAAGCTCTCGTGCCGGCATTCCTGCTGGAAGGGGCCCATGGCCACCCTCTTCCACCAGCTGCCCGGATCGCTGCAGGTGCAGGTGAGCAGGGACCCCAGTTCAGGAGGGCTTGCAAAGAAGGAACGTTGCGCATGCACATTGGAAGGTGCAGGACAGGCACACGCCTGGGACGTGGGACAAGGATCCACCGCAGAGACAAAGCCACCCCGAGGGTCCCTCTGGGCAGGATCGGGGAGCTGGAGGCAGCCGCCCTCCCTGGACCGACTTTCCTGAGGCCCGGCCGCGTGACAGCTTTGCAGGGGAGAGGCCCAGCCGTCACCTGCGCTTGCTTTTGCCATTCCTCCGAGGAGCAACCGGCAGCATCCGCCTCGTTCCTCCACGAGACCCGCACAAAGCGCCCGCCTCGGTCCCTGGGGCCGGCGTGCGCACACAAGTCGGCACATGCGCCCACCTCGGCGAGCAGAGGAGCCCCGTCAGCGTTTTTGGCGCAGGCATGTGACTCCCAGCAGCTGGGCCATCTCGTAGCCGCAGACCTCTGATGCCGCACGGTCCCAGCGATCCTTCGCGGAAGACAAATGGACCCGAAACCCCACCGGCCCCCTCCCCTAAGCGCTTGCGAACAAAAAGGCAGTGATAGAGATCTCTGCTAGCCCATTAATAATGCGTTGCTGCGTCTGCATCTGGATCGCTTTCAAACTGTGCCTTGTGTATTAATCATGTGTGTTTTGTATTATAAATCCTGTACAGGGCTCCAATCTAGGACACCCAAACCCCCATATGGAGCGCTTAATGACTTCGCGAGGCTAACAAAGCAGGGTGCTCGAAAGGGGAGACTCCCCTCTCAGCCCGGCTGCCGCGGGGGCTTCTGGAGGCAATAAAACCCGGAGGAGGTGCTATCTGGTAGGTCTGGACTGTTTTGCTCCCTCGAAAGCCAAGCAGGCAGCTGATTTAAAGTTTCCAGCTAGGTCATACAAAAGTCAGGAGCAGCTGCATCCAGCCGGGTTCAGAGCCTGAATATTTATGGTGTCAATCTGAAATCCAGATAACTACAAATAACCTGAAGCCATTAACTCCCTGGCCGCAAGAGAAAGCTCTCTGGCTGTTAACGCCCGGCTGCTGGCGCTGTGGAGAGGGAACAACCACCCGGAGAGGCTGCTGCAGAGCCCCCCGCGACAGCCCCTTCCCACTCGGCCAGCCTTCCTGCCAGGGAAGCTCTTGCTGGTGCCACGTGATCGGTGCCAACTTTTGGGAGCGCCGAGATGCCGCGACGTTCAGGTCCCATCAAGACCGCCACTAGCTCGGCCGGATAAATCAGCCCTCAACAGGCCGCACTGCAGCAGTCGAAATTCTGCCCGCGTGTGCCCAGCGGCTTGCGGAGCGCAGCGGCGGTTCACTTCCCCCGGGCCACTTCCCGGGCAAAGGGCTGCCGCCCGAAGGCCCACCAGCCACCTGGCAGGAAGCCAGGGCCTGTGGGAAGCTTCTGCCAGGCCTCTGCAGGCCGCCAGCATGGCAGACAAGCGGCTGATGGACTGCCCTCCAACAGGCCCGACCCTGCCGAGCGGCGCTCCTCTTGCCACCGAGGAAAGGATGCGGCGCGGCAAGCGGGGGGCTGGAGCAGAGCCGCGGGGCCTGCTCTGCGTCCCAGAGGGATGTTCCCCCTTCTCCCCCTCAACTCGTCCTGCAGCTCCCCTCGGTCTGGATGGGCGCTCAGAGCTCCCTTGCTCGGACTCTTCCTTCCTTCCTTCCTTCCTTCCTTCCTTCCTTCCTTCCTTCCTTCCGGAGCGGCTGCTTCTCCGTGCAACGCTCGAAGGGCAGGCTGCGTGCACACCTGCGCCTCCCCGGCACCGTCCCCGAGCGGCAGCCAGGCAGCTCCACCGCCGGACCAAGGCAGGCCGAAGCCCTGGAAGCTGGCACCGTCCTCAGGCTGGCTTTCCCAACACCCAGGCATCTGCGGAGCAGGAGGGGAAGTCCGTTCCCAGTTGCTGACTGGGCTGTATCATTTAGCCATTCTTGGTTGCCTTTATATCGCTTTCAGATTTTGTGTCATAGTTATTTTCTATTCCCTTTTTATTTGCTATATTCTTGAGTTGTAATTTTTCTGAACTGCCTGGTGACCTTTGACTATTGGGTGGTAAAGAAATAAAAGGAATAACTTAGGGGCCTGAAGTTTGGAACACATTTTGCCCAAAACACTTTGTTGACTAGGTTTAAGGATAGAAAAGAAAAAGAAATGTACGTGGAGTAGAATGATTATATTAATGATACAAATGATTATATTACTTCTACACCTACAAAAAGTTTTGCAAGGTATGCATCTTACTGGAATGAAAAAAATGTCTAGGAACAGAGCAGTCAAACAAGCATTCCAAGTAGTTCAAGGACTTTTATACGCAAGAAAGTTGAAACAGGCACACAGGTAGATCCCTACCCCTTTCCAGGAATCTACCAGGTGCCTGAAGGTGAACTGAGAATTAAAATAAATTCAAAATTTAAAGCATTCTAGAAAGTAATACCAATTTAAAGTTCATACCTTATACAAAATTAAAATCAATTACTAAAATAACTGGCTTAGCTCATGAGCGCCGGATTCCGTGCCATTGGGGTGCTTGTCCCCAGCCACATCGGGGTCGAGAGCCAGTAGCATCTGCCACTCCTCCAGTCCAGGAAGCGTCCTGAGGATGCCGCCAAAATGCATTTTGGCTTTGGGATGTGCATGGCCCGTGGCCCGATGCGAGATGATGCTGCGCAGCGCCACGCCGAGGCCCTCCGAGCACACAAGTGCGCGCCAGGCAGTTCCCGGCTGACATCAATCACCCATCGCGGCCTGCCATCTTAGAAATCCCCCAAGCTAGCGTGGCGGGGGGGTCACCGCACCTTCAGTCCGGCCGAGCAGCCATCGCTGCGGAGCAGGTACTGACAGGCCCGTGAACCGTGTGTCGCGCCATCCATCATGAGCAACAGAGCCAACGAGGCGTGAGGAGGCAGGCGGAGGAGGAAGCTTCCTCCGCAATACGGGAAGTGCCTGCAGCGGGACGTGGCCCTGGCCCCGGCGGGGGGCCTCTCAGCACCACGCCTGCCCGGGTGCAACGCACGCAGGAGGCACCTCCGGGCCGACAGCACAGGCAGCTGGGAAGTTGCCCTCCAAGGGCTCCCCCCGGGCTGGGAGCAGGACCGGGGCTCCCGTGACAAACGTTTGTGCGCAGAGCCGATCCGCAGAGCCAGCGCATTGCTCAGCCACATGCATGCTGCAGGGGCCGGGTGGCGCAGGAGGGGAGGCGCATGGTGACCTCAGGCGTGCGCTGTGCGTGTGGTGGGCAGGTGGCGCTGCCCCACGCGAGCAGGGGGGCACTCGCCAGCCCCCCCCACCCGAGGCAGGCACTAGGGCTGCCCCTGCTCCTGGTAGCCCTCCAAAAAAGCACGCAGAACTTCCCCTCCGGCGCAACAGGGGTGCGGCCGCCTCCGCGGCCTTACAGGCCCTGCGCTGGTGGGAACGCCTCCCGGCTACAGGCTCCTGAGGTCGGGCGCCCAGTGCTCCGCACAAGCAACCCGGTGGGCTCGGCGCGGGCAAAGCCGGCGCCAACCCAGCCTGCGACGTCACACTGCCGTGGGCGGCTACCACCAGATCCTTGGTCCGGGATGGTACCCGACTGAGCAGCGATTTCACGCCGGGTTCTGCAGTGCGCCTGCGCAAGAGGGGACTGAAGCAAGTGGGTCGGCAGGCCGAGCTCGGAAAAGAGGCCTTTCCCCGCCTGCGGGAAGCCTTGTGCAAAGTCGAGGACGAGCTGCTACGCGTAGCTCTTTGAGGGGACCTGGGATCTGCAGCGGGGAGAGAGCAAGAGATGAAGCTGCACGTGCGTCGAGGCGGGAATCTTGGAGCAGCGTCTCGCATGCCGAAGGGCCGTCTGGGCACCGATCGGCTTTCGCCCAGCCTGCCTGGTGAAGGCAAAGCGACCTTCGCCCTTCCGGACTGGCTCGCCCAACCGAGCTGCGCTTTTGGACCGACACCAGGTCTGCATTCATTTTCTTGGCCAGGTGACCGGCACCTGTACGAGCGGTTTCTGTCTTTCCCCCCAAAATAATGTTTTCAGCAAAATCCACATTTGTCGAAATTGGCTGCTCAGCACGATTTTCCACACTTCAACATTAAATAATCCTCACAGCTGTGGAATAATTCAAGTGCAGCCACGGAGCCCTGGTGGACTTCGGAATGAAAAGTGAGGTGGTTCGTTTTTCATTGGCAAACATCCATCTATTGCGATAAAAGCAGCCGACGTTTTTCAAAGCTCGCCCTCTCCTAGCATGGCCCAAAACGTTCTCAGTGGTGACCCACCACTCGATCCTCAGCAGAAGATTCTCTTAGCTCCTGACTGAACCAGTTCGCTTCTTTAAATCAGCAGCTTCCCAGGCAATGCACGGCTTGTCCAGCATGAAGCCGATCCGTTTCTCCTGGAATGGAGCACTGAGTTGCTTCTGCAAGTTAAACAATGGACGGAGCAGTGCAGTTCTGTAGGCATTTGTCTCACACACACACACACACACACACACACACCTTTCCTGATCTGGAGGCAGAGAGAGAGGGAGCAAAAATTAGCGTCAAATTCCTGCAAAAAGTAGGGCCAAATTGCACTCTGCTCCACACAGAGGGTAGAACAACCCTGCAGCCCTGACCTGACCGAGCACCAGGCGACCTGTTTCTGGAGATGAGGCACTGCAAAGCAGTTTGTGTGCCTGCTGCCACCTCGCACACTGCGGCCCTTAAGCCTCGCTCCCCATGGCCCACAGTCCCCAAGGGGTCGATCGACCACAAGCATCCTGAAGCCTGAGCAATTAAAAGCGTGGGATCCGTGCAAGCACCGGGGGAACGGCCGATGAATGAAGAGTGCATGAAAGCAGTTGCAACTGGGGAGGCTGACGAGCTAGCAAGTTCTTCACAAGGACCTGAAGACCATCCGCCCATCTTGGCACCCAGAACTGGACCGAAGACTCCAGGCAAGGTCCGAGAGCAGAATGGGGTGGCCCGTTGCTTCGTGAGATGGAGACTCCCTCTTCAGCCTTTTTCGGCTACCTCGTCACACCGTTGACTCTCGGTTTGCCTGTGGCCCACTAAGACCCCTGGGTACTTTCCTCAACTACGTACGCCGTCAAGGTCGGCATCGCACTGCATCTGTGCCCCTGATCGTAAGATTGCAGCTCTGCTGAAGCAGGAACTTCCATGCATCTCTAGTGCGGCACCTTCATGCCAGTGTGAACTCCCCATGGAGTCCCACCGACTGTTGGCCAAAGAATGAAACTTCAACACTGTTAAAGAGCACTGCTTTGGGAGAACTTCCCTCCAGGTAAAAACATCACAGGTGTGAACAGGGCTCAGGGGCCTCAACCCGGATGCTGGTGGTCAACCTGATGAAGCCCAGCACAGGGCAGCAGGTAGGTCCCGTAAAAGCCGGAGGATGCCATAGCGATCAGCCAGGACTTCCTTTGCTCCTGTTGCTTCAGAGCAAGCTTGTTGGTGTGTGTTCTGTGTGCGTGTGTGTTGGTGGTGTGCTAAGGTGCGTTCTGCAGCACTAAGCACAAGCATCGCCCCACCTGGGCCCAGGCATCTTGCTGAATCGGCTCAGCTCAGGTGTCTCCCGAGGAGCTGCCGGGCTCTGCTCAGATGGGAAGGGCATCCGGGCCGGGCACGTCCACTGGGCCCCGTCAGCCCGGCATTCCCCGGAGGCTCGAGAGGAGCACTGGCCTCGCCGGCAGGAAATCTCCCGCAGTTACCTAGAGTCCCTCAGAACAGAGAGGTCCCCCGGCCCACAGAACCCGCAGCTCTTGTGCATATGACCATAATGACCGGCACAGGTCTAAGGAGGCCTTGAACCGGGCAGTGTGGCAAGCCCAGCATCCGTGCACACGCTACGCTCACACTGCAACGCGGAGCAGCTGCTTCGGAAATGGATAAGCAGCTCAGACACTCATTCCAAAGCATCAACTTTATGTTTTCCACTTTTAAAAACTCAGAGGCACTTCTAGGATGGAGGAGGGAAAATGGCTGAAGTGGGATGGGCCCCCTCCCCTGGCTCTCCCCGGCTCGGAAAGGGCACGGGGAGACGACGGTGGGGGCGCTCCGGGGACGGCCAGGCCGGGCAAGCGGCGAAGGGCTGGAGGCGCAGACACGGCAGCTCCGGCTGGTGGTGAGAATGGCGCCCCGCTCCCGGGCGAGGAATCCGCCGGAAAGGGGGCGCAGGAGCGGCTGCGCTTCCCCGGATCCGCAGGAAGGGTCGCCCCAGGACTGCGCCCCCCGCTGCTGGCCCGAAGTGGAAGAACGCCGCGGGCACGGACTGCGCGCCGAGGGGTCTCTCTCACGGCTCAGCTGCAGGCAGAGAAGTCCCCGAGTTAAGTGGCCCGCGGGGGGGGTCCTGCCCCCTCCGGAACGCGGCCCCCGAGGGCCTCTGCACAACGGATCGCGAGACCCTCGCCCCTCCCGCCTCCCCCCTGCTCACTCCGCAGCTCTGCGCGGTTCGTGCTGGAGTGGGCAGACTGGGGAGCCGCCGCCCCCCCAGCATCCCTGCGGCCCAGCAGCCCGCCCACGCCAGCTGCCCGGCAGCTGCAGCTCCCCGGCGCCCCCAGGCAGGAGCGGGGCCGCCCCGCGCCGCTAATCACGGAGCCTCCGCCCGCGCTAATCGCCTGGTGGCGGCGGAGGCAGCCTTAATAACAGGCTGGAGGCGCGCCTGCAGCTGGGACCACAATGGGCGCCCGGCCCGCCCGGCCCCAGGGAGCCGCCCCGCCCGGCGCCGCCAGCTGCACGTGGGGAGGCGCCGACGCGCGCCCTTCCCTCGGACCGGGCAGCCGCTCGCCCCACGCCCGGCCTCCCTGGGCCGCGAGGGCTTGGCTTGGCTGGGCACAGGCCGACGCGGGATCTCTGCACACCACCTGCCCGCACAGATTTAAGGAAGATGCAGGCCATTTCGAGAAGGTCTGCAGGAGGCAAGAAAAGCGATCCAGGGTTTGGAAACGCTGCCCCGTGAGGAGAGGCTGAGGGCATGGTCAGCCTTGAGAAGGGAAGGCTGAGGGGGGACACGCCATCCCTCCATAAGTCCCTCAAAGGCCGTCACAGAGGGGAAGGCCAAGGTCCTCCTCGCTGCTGCCAGAGTGCAGGACACGGAATAACCAATTCAAGCCGCGACAGCCCAGATTCTGGCTGGGCATCAGGAAAAGCTTCCTCACCGTCAGAGCAACAGCAGTGGGACCAGCTGCCTGGAGAGGTGGGGGGCTCTCCCACACTGGAGGCACTCAGAAAGAAACTGAGCAGCCATCTGGGTGGGAGGGTGTGACTGGGTGTCCTGCAGCAGCAGCGGGGTGGACCCGATGACCTTCTGGCCCCTTCCGACTCTGCTCTTCTATGCTTCTATGAAACCCAGATGTCCTCCTGAGGACGTCTTGCAGCAAGAACCGCCCCCAGTCCTCGCCCCCGGCCCACACGCCGGCAAGATGGCGGTGCTGCCAGACCCACGGCTGGCCACATGCCTGGACATGGCGGCAGAGCACAGCCTCCCACATTTCTGGGCAGAGATGTGGGTCTCCGACCTACAGTGTGGCCACCCTTCCACAGCCACACTCTCGTGGCAGCTCACAGTAACAGGACTAACACAGCAAGAAGCCACCCAACACTAAAACAGGGGCAATGCTTCTGAAAGCGGGTGTCCGTGAGTACCGCTGAACGGGTTGTTAGAGAAACTTTTTTTATTCTGCAGTCTAAACTGAAACCTGAAAGTGGGAATCAAAGCAAAATAAAATGAAGTATCACCATGTTCCCACAGTAGATTTACGTAGATCTGTTACAATGAGTGCAGACAGAGTATGCGCCCCGATCCCCTTTATGTATAGCCAGACGTGCCACTCTGAATGAAGCTCATTACAGACTTCAGCAAAGGCAGGTCAACTTGTCGTGCGTTCCCATGATCGTTCAGCACGCCTGAGAGCCACCCTTTTGGAAATGAGAAGTGGCATCAAGTCCTCCACCCTCGTGTCCCCTTGAGAGGCTGTTTATCCTCCCAGCGTTGTCATTTTCGTTTCCGAGCTGTCAAAAGGGTGTAGAAAATCCATTTACGCTGACCTTGTGCTAAGTCCCGAGAGGCAGGCAGATAGTTGAGAAGGGCACCCACATGCAGGCCTGCTAAAGGACACTCCATCGCAGAATTTATCCCAATTACTGCCTCCTCCCAAAGGCAACCGGCCACTCGGCACGGGCAAAACGTGAAGCGGGGAAGCGGTACGTCTTCCCAATCTTCCAGCCGTACCCATCCTCCAGCTCCCTGTTATAAAGTGCGGAGCAATGACTCGCCGCCGAATAACAAGACGGACTGTCAGGAAATATTTATAGCACAAAAAGCAGGGCCCCAGTAGGGCTTCATTAAGTGCATCCCCGTATCCAGGACCCCGTATTTCAAGCAGTAAAACCCCGTTTGGAGCGCCCCCCCCGGCTCACACACACATACACAACTGACTTCCGCACCCACACAGGCCTCGCACTTTGGCTGACATTCAGCATCATCCACCTCTTTGTGCAAATTAACTTCAAGGACTCTGTCATTCCTCATATTTAAAACGCCATTAAGGCCGGGAAGCGGCAGTTGGCTCTGGAGCAGCCAGCCTGGCTGTGGCTGCCGCACAGACGATGCCCTCGCGCCGCACGGCCGAGCCGGACATGCCACTCCGGGGCCGCTGCTGATCCCCTTGAAGCACAGCGCCTGTCCCGGCAAAGGGGGCAGCCTCATTCCCACCCCTCTGCAGCTCGCCTCACCTTCTCTAAAGTGGGGCGGGGGGGAGTAAAAAGGAAATGGACGGGAAGGACCCTCCCTTTTCCTCTGCAACGTGGCAAATGCAGCAGAGCCTCCCTGTCCAGCTCTCATGGGTCTGAACTCCCCGGCAAGCCACTCTGCTGAGAGCAAGGCCCCAGGGAGGCCCGCAAGGAGCCCCGAGCCAGGATGCCCTCTTTGCAGCGGGCGGCAGGCCTCGGCGCGAAGGGCACGGGAGGGGCCGGGCCCTGCGGAGCCCCACAGGGCGCTCAGCACAGCGCTCCTGGCGCCTTGGGCGCACATCCGCAGGAACCCCGGAGCAACGGGGCGCCCCCGGGCAGGCCCAGGAGCAGGAGGGGCCCAGGTCTGTGTGGGCAGCGCCCCGCTGGTCGGACGCACAGGAGGCGAGCTCTCCAGGAGGGAAGGGGCCGATGCAAGACCCAGCCCCCCGGGTGCTGCTCGAACAGGTCCCGTCGGGCACAGAGCACCGGGGCGCCCGCGGCCTCGTCCCCTTCTGGGCCGGCAGCCAACGCGCACTGCCTTCCCACAGCCAGGAGGCGGCCTGCCCGCAGCCCCCTGCCCTCTTCGGGGGCCCTGGGCAGCAGGGCGGGGGCCGGTCCCGCTCCAGCCCACCTTGGCCACAAATGCGACGCGGGGAGCCCACCGGACAGCGCGGGCGCGGCGGCAAGGCGAGCGGCGGGGAGCGCGGAGTGCGCGCGCGGAAGCCCGTGCGGGGCCCCTGGAAGCGCTCGCCCCGGCGGGCGCCCCCTGCCCCCCACCCCCCCGGGGGTCTCACAGCGGCGGGGCGGCCAGACGGAGGGGTGCGGGGCGGGCCGCGCTGCTTCCTCCGCAGCGTCCCTCGTCCGCCCGCACGTCGAGCCGCCTGGAGCCCATCTCGGCGCCACGGAAGCGCGCACGGCTCGCCTCCCGGGACACGCGCCGCCCCCAGCAGCCCCGCCACGTTTGAACGCATGGGTGGCGGGCAGAAATTCAACAGGTGCAGCGCCCTCCCTCGTGAGCAAGGGCCTGGTCGCTTGCATTTCTCAACAGGGCCTGACGGAAACAGAACGAAATGCCGTGTCTGACGCCACTGATTTCTACAATAACGCTGCGTTTCCAAACAATAAACTGTCATCTGCTTGTAGGCCAAAGCAAGTTCGCAGTCTGGGGCAGCCTCGGTGGAGACCCCTCCTTTCTTTCAGAAGTGTCGTTCCCCTTGCAAGCTGCCGCTTCCTCCTCTGCTTGCTGCCTCTTCTGTGTCCCTCCCGCTCTTGACCCAAAGGGTTGCCCTAACCTGGGAGAGCCATTCCCAAATGGGGGCCACCACAGAAGAAGCCCTGCCCTGCCCTTGCCCGGGCAGCCTGCAGCTGGGCCAGCACTGTGGTCCCAGTGCGGGGAGCCCAGTCCCATGAGCGGGGCCTGGGAGTGGCCGGCAGCCAGCGCAAGCCGCCGAACCGATCCTGCCTGTTCAGCCCTAGAGGTCCCGCTTAGGGCCCCAGCTCTCTGCCAACCTTCACGGTGCTCGGGGGCTGCTTCTCCAGATTGGGCACCCCGGCTTACGGGGGGCTGCGCTGGCCTCCCTGCCTCTCAGGCTTAGGGCTCGGGCTAAGCATGCAGCAGACAGACCCCCCCCATGACAGCTCGTGCCAGGGAAGCCTCCCTCTTGGGAGAGTGCCTGTCATGGTGGGCCGGTTCTCGTTAGGAGACCCTGCAAGCTTCCGAAGGCAAACCGCCCGGGCACAAGCGGCATCGCTGTGGGTGGTGTCTCCGTCTCGGGCGCGACTCCGACCCGGCAGGACTCCCACGGCGCCCGTCCACCGAACCAGGGACAGCCAAGACTATTATAATATTTAATTAGTGATGTACAGCATGTTTTTTTAAAAAAAACCTGACAGCATCTAATAGATAACATGCTATGGTAATTTGTTTCTGACAGTGGATCATTTACACAATTTCTTCCTTCTTTTTAATCAAAAGGTGCCAACAGTCTAAAGCTTCAGTTTCAAAGGAAACATGCAAGCCTGCTCACCATTTACCCATTTGCAGAAGGGCTGCATTTCAGGTACTTGTGATAGCAGTCTCAGGCCTTTAAGTAAATGTTTATTGTTACGCTGTTATTTTTGTATGTATTTTGTTCTGTTGTGAGCCACCCCGAGGCTTCGTTGCGATGGGGGCGGCATAAAAATGTTTTAAGTAAATAAATAAATAAGTACAATTAGTAACCCGAATGAGCCGCGTGGCCCCTCCCCAGCATCAGGGTCTCTCTGGCAGAGGAGGGAGTGCTCCAGCCCGGGGGGGGCACTCTGAATGGGGGGGGGTTGCACCTCGGACCGCATTTCTGAGGCTGAGGCTGGGACTGCAACCCCCCTCCCCCGGCCACCTAGACTTGGTCTGCTGGCCATCGGGTGGCAGCCAGAGCCAAGGACAGCCTTGAGTAGAAAAGCCCATCATCCCCTGCCAGCCACGGATGCCCTAATGGTCCAGGGATGGGGGAGAGGCCCACATGATCTGATCCATCATCCACCCCTTTGAACTATGAGAAGCAAAACCCAAGCGAGGTTGGGTTTCAAGCGAGGTTGCCGTTTCTTCCTCGGCGATCACTCCTGCCACGGACATGCCACGAACGTTGCGTGGTTGGCAGCCACGCTCCTGCGCATGCAGCAGCACAAGCGAAGGCCTGCCAGAGCCCGGCGTCCTCTCCGTGCGCTCCAGCCAAACCCAGCAAAGCTCTCGGTGCTTTGCAGGGCGCGATCCACCTGGAGGCACCGGCTGCCCAAGAGGGCCGTGAGCAGCCCCATGAGACGGTGTCCCGGGAGCATTGCGCTGCACAGCTGGCGAGCAGTAACGACATTGGGTAGCTCGCGGGTAATTATATTTTATTTTGCAGCTATTGCTAAACAACATGCAATAATAATAATAATTAGTATGTCATTGCTCACAGCTTGTAAAATTTCATTACTGACATCTAACAAAACCAAGACAATCGAGATGTCAGCAAACTGAAAACCTTCATATTTTAGGGTAAAGATTTCCCATTCAACATGCAAGCCTGGACTTTTCATTTTCCCTGGGAGCGTGCGTGGAAAAGACGGCGCGATGGATGCTTGGGGATGCATACATTTCCGCTCTCGCTGTGGGGCTCTCGGTTTGCCTCCACAGGAAGAGAAGTCAGGAGAGGGCGGGTGGCACTGGACCGCCGACGTGGCTGGCGGCCCCCATCCCTCAGAGCACCTCCAGGCCAGAAGCGATGTGGCAACTCCGTGGCTGCCAGTCTGAGGGCCGGGCATTCCCCCAGGGTCGGGGATGCTGTGCCTGTGTGGGCCAGCTGCTGGGGAGCATGGGCTGCTCCTCTCCCGCTTGGCGGCTCCCAGGGGCAGCTGTTGGCCCGTGCGCAGCAGGAACGCTGGGCAGAAGGAGGCCTCTTCAGCCGCCCGGTGCCCGACACACGCCCATTGGGCAAAGGTGCATGCTTGAAGCTCAGTCCCCAGAGGAGAGGATGTGTGTTGCTCTCCCAAAAGGTCCCTCGGATGGCAGCATTCTGAAAGGCCCACACAGAGGAGAGGACTCTGCCTGATCCAGTGGATGCCCCGAGGGCAGGAGGCATCTGGGTGGAGGGTGCGGGGCTGGCCAAGGGCTGCGCAGCCAGATGCAGCCTGGCCTCCGGTGGAGGCGCTTGCAGGCCAGATGCGCGTGGCCGGGGCTGCGGATCCCCTCCGAGCCGACAGACGTGCCCCCGCATCATCGCTCCGAGGTGCCCTTCTCTCCGGTCCCTCCGCCCCAGTCCTGTTTATTGCTGTCCATTCCCATCAGTGGCACAGATTCATGTGGGTATCATTAAAGAGACACACGGTTTATTTACTCATTAGCATATCCAGCTGTTAGCTTTCCTTCTCCCAATATTTCAGACTAAGTAGCGGTTTGACATAAATAACACCCATTCAACTAGAGGTTGAAGGATATTATAAATATGGAACACTTAAGCTACAATTGCTCTCTTTTTCAGCGTGCTGCACAGTCTCCGGCTAGATGGGGAAATCTGGGAGGGGGGGCGGGGGCAGGAAGACCCGATGCCATTACTTAAACAGACCTATTAAAATGAGTGAAATATGGCTTTATTAAAGAGATGGCATTACATCAGGAGCCATGAATCACAAAGTTTCTTTTTGGCAGTACAATACCACACAACCTTTTCAACTTCAGTTATTTGCATCCGATGCGCAGCAGCCCTCCGGCGCCTGGGCTGGCGCTGGCTGGACTCCGAGGGGCCAGCCGGGAATGGCTGCTCTGCCCCGGGGCCGGAGCGGGGCGGGCAGGCAGCCCCTGGCAAAGCGCGGCGGGGCCTCCTCCGCCCTCCACGGGCTGCCGGGCGCACGCTTGCCGCCTCGCGCGGTGAGGGTGGATGCGGCCACGCAGGTTCCGGGGCCACCGTCCCGGAAGTGCCCCAGCCGCCCTTTCATTCCCACCTTCCAGCGGTTCAGGAGTCCTTCGCGCATCCTGCTCCTCGACAGCCTCGCGAGCTGCATCATTAACGGTCATTCTAGAAGTGTCACTGTGGCCATTTTCATGCCGAGGGTCATGCTGGTTTTGATATCTGGCCATCTGCACATGAAAAACAAAATGTGGCACGACACGGGGTTTGCTGTGCTTTGGGCGTGCAGCGCGACACCCTTCCCGTGTCATTTCAGCCGCTTCCAGAAGTGACAGCCCCCCCACCCTGCCGCCCGTGAATGGAGCGCTGAGCGTCGCTCGTGGAAGCAGCCCCGAGAGAGGCCTTGCCACAGGAGGAACGCAAGCGGAGCCACGGGGCGGCGGCGGCGCAACCCCACTGGCCACGCAACGGCTCTGTGGCCGTTCTGGAGCTGGCAGCTGGGCACGGGAGGCCCACACAGGGGGCCAGTTCAGAAAACCCGGGGCCCATAAACCGCTCCCCGTGGAGGAGACGTGTGCCGCTCCTCCTCGGCACCCTTGAGCGCAGCTTGCGCTTGGTAGCACTCGATGCGCCACGCGAGGGGCCTGCGCCCTTCGGCGTCCAGCCGTCTTATACCTGAGCGTTCTGTTTATTCTAAAACGAGGACATGTGACCTTGAAGCTGGGCTCCGAGAAGAGCCAAATCAGGAACAGGATCCGGCCAAGGCTCAGAAAGCTCTGGCAAAGAACGGCCAACTTCCAGCCACTGAAATATTTGCTCTGAAGGGCCTCGATCGTTTCCTGCCGTTGGAGAGCTGCTGCGGTGGCCAAGTCGCTTTTGCCGGGTCGGGCCGGGAACCCGGGAGATGTGGGTTCTGTTCCCCACGCAGCCGTGACGGTCCCTGGGTGTCCGTGGGCAGCCCCCCCCCCCGCTCAGCCTGCCTACCTTGCAGGGTGGTTGCTGTGAGGCTAACATGGAGCCATGCAACATCCTCACAAGAGGAAAACCAGCAGGGTATAAATGCACTGCAATCTCGCAATAGTTGAAGCAGTTTACAAAGAACATAAAAACAAGACAATAAAATACAATTTCTGCAGAAGCTCGTCAAAAGAAACAGAATGGAAAAGCAGCTAAAAGCATCAAGTGAAGAAGGACCCTCAGGGCCCTGGATACTTTTAGAAGCCTTGGCCTCAGCCTGGCCCAGAAAAGAGGGCAGGGCGGGTGCCAGGTGGCTTCCCGTGGCCCTAACGGCTACTCAGCGCACCGTCCTTGCCGACCTGCTGTCCTGGGGCGAGATGGGAGAGCAGTGCACCACCAGGTGTCATTGGAGAACAGCTCCCATCATGCATGACCATTGGCCACACTGGCTGGGACTGATGAACACCGGAGTCTAACAGCATCTGCACACACCTGTTTTATCCATCCATCCATCCATCCATCCATCCATCCATCCATCCACCCACTGCCTTTATATACCGTTTTAGGCCATGAGCGAAGCTGTGTTGGTTGGGAGAGCGTCCAAAAAGTGGCACGGAGATACTTACAAAATGCGACTAACAAATAAATCGTTGGATGATTCCGCGTGGAGCAAAAAACCTAAAATAGCCATGTGACTCATTCCACCAGATCGTCTTGATCTGCCTCCCTCAAGAGAGCGACATCGGAGCAGGCCATAAATAGCACACGCGGATGTGGCGAACCGACACCGAGATTCCAATCGCGACAGAGAAAGCCCTCTTCAGCGGGGCAGGTCAGCACAGCCGCTCTGCTCGTGTGTCTGTGTGTTTGTGTGGTGTTCGCTGCCTGTGCTGGTCGGCAGCACAGGCCCGGCCGGCCGGCCACGCGTCACGTTGCGGGAGCGTCTTTCCGGCGCTTCGCCTCGGCCCGCCGCCGACAGCCGTCCCTCCTGCTTGGGGCCGTACCAGATTTCTCCTCATCGAGTCTTTGCACTGCTCATTAGGCAAAGCTCTCTGACACTTGCGACAGCAGGTACAAGGCAGCAAAAATAAAATGCAGAATACAGGATAGCAACACTGCATAAGAAAGACAATGCGACCATTAACAGCCAAGTTTAAAACCAAATGTAAACAACTACAGTGGCTTAAACAATTAAATTGCAAGGGCTGTTAAGCAGTTGACGCAGTCATAGAAATCATACAATAGTAGAGTCGCACCCTACCTCACAGGGTTGTTGTTGTAGGGATAAGGCTGAGAGCAGGAGGAGACGGAGGCCAGCTGCTCCGAGGACTTAAAAAAAGGAACGTGTGGGACGTAAGGCAAGTACAGATATCTGCGAATGCGATCAGCGCTCCCTGCGCGTCCCGTCCGGATCATTAAGGAAAACGCTGCAGAGCGCTGGGCCCCGGACTGACCTCTGCAGCGGCCCCTCCCTCCCGCCTCCCCCATCTGAGAAGGTGCCACGGATGCCCCTCGGGGCCGATCCCGCAGCCGACTGTGGGTCCACGCGCCACCGTTGCATTTCGCCCGCTTTTGACTGTTTTGCTAATCGGGTGTCACGGTGCGCTTTGCGAGAGCCTTTGCCGAAGTCAAGATACACTACGTCCACAGCCTCCCCACCGTCCACCCAGGAGGCTGCTCGCTCAACAGATGGCCTGAGCCGGTCTGCTGGCGTCTACAATCCCTGCATCGTTTTCGAGGGGTGTGTGGACTGGCTGCTTTATCATCTGCTCGAGAATTTTCCCAGGGATTGATGCCAGGCTGAAGGGTCCGGAGTTCCCAGCTTCTTCTATTTTTCCTTTCTTGAAGATGGGACAGTGCCCTTCTCCAGTTCTCTGGCACTTCCCCGCCCTCCATGGTTTCTCAAAGGTAACAGCGGTGATTCTGGGAGTTCTTCCACCAGCCCCTTTATGACTCAGGATGGAGCTCATCTGGCCCTGGAGATGTGACTCGTTCAGCCCACTTAGATGAACTTGACCATCTGCTCCTTCAGCTCACACTTCCTCTGCATCAGGAAGGTCAAGATCTGCTTTTGGGAGAAGGCTGAGCCAAGTAGGAATTGGATACTTCTGCCTTTGCCATCTGTTTTCACCTTGCTGTAACAGATACTTTCTCTTGAAATGTGCCTGTTAAAATACTTGAATATTTATTTACCTGTTTATCCGAACTGATTCGTATTGATTCCATACAGTTTACTTTAAAGGATCGCCGTGCTAAAGGGTAATTGAGATCATTTATACGGGTCGCATCATGCAGTTAGTACAGTAAATGTTTTATATTTTCTTGCCAAATGTGGTCAAGCGCCACCTGTCAAACAATACTGTTTCAGAGCCATTCAGAACACCTGGACGGGGCAGGGCAGAAAGGGCGGCGGGCGGCAGTGGCCGGTCCCTGGGAGAGGAAGCCACGCAGCCTGGGACGGCCGTGGAGCCGCCAGGCACCTCCCGGCCAGGGGAGACCGTGGCTGCCTCCGTGAGCGCCTTGTCCGGGGGCCACGGCTCTGTGCCGAGCAAGTGGCGGCCCGCCTCCCGAGCGACGCTCCACGCGGCACGGCCCGCCTCGTCCTGCACCCCGCGGGAGTGCCCGGGGCGAGCGCCCGGCTCCGCTCTGAGGGGGCTTGTGCTGGCCCGGAGCCGAGCAGGCCAGACGCGCCACAATCCGGGCTCCCTCATGAAGCAAAGTGCGTGGCGAGTGGCCGGCAAGGCTGCCCTTCCAGGCGGGCGAGGGCAGGGCAGGGACCCGGGGCAACGGCGGGGGTGCTGCCCGGGGCGGCCACGGGCGGCGGCTCCTCTGCAGCCACCCTGGCGAGGCGCCTCGTCTTCCTGGCCCCGTGTTAATTACACCCCCTCGCATAGATCTGCCTGCTTATTTTCTGCACCCGTCAGGGCTGACACTTGGTTTTGTCTGCTTGTCACTGTGAGGACTAATTAGAGGGGGCTGGAGTTCTTGGGGAGGTTTTCTCGTTGTGTGTGGATTTAAAATAATACGACTGATAATAATAATTCTTCTCAAGTCCAGATGAACAGAACAGTAAAACTGCCAATTAGGGCACTGTTCTCAAAATAAGTTTTGTTGTTGCTGTTGGGCTTTGAGGCAGCTTTCAGGAGAGTGAAGGGTCTGTTAATTAACTGTCGGTAGAATATTCAGCACATGCATGACGGTCCGGTCTGAGCGATCCGCTTCCCGGCGCCCGGGCCCGGGAGCAGGGCTGTCAGCTGCTCTGCAGGCGCTCGGACTGGCCCGCAGGAACCAGCGAGTGAAGGGTGCTGCGGCCCGGAGCTCAGCACCACGGCTCCCTGCAGCTTCAGTCAGAGCGGCGCCCCACGGCGGGAAGCAGCAGCGACCTGGTCCTTCAGCCCGGCCAGTCACAGACTTCACCTGGGGAGGCCGCCTCGGCCAGGGGGCCCTGGAGGCAGCACAGAGGCAGGGCCTCCACTGAAGGTGCAAAGGGCCGTTCCGTCTCATTGCGCTTGCTTGGTCAAAGCTGGAGCCGCAGGAAGGAGGGCCTTCGCGCCCGTCCGGCCAGAGACCGGTGTCGTTTGGAGCCGGCCACGACGCCCTCGGGCTCGCGGCACCGACGGACCTCCCGGGGCAAACCCAGCTTCCCACTCTGCCGGCAGCCCAGGATGCATCCCTCGGAAGCGGCTGACAGCAGGACGCAGCGAAGCGGCATCCCCGCAGTGCGCCAGATGGGGACCGCGACTGCCGCAGCCCAGAGGGGCAACAGCCCAGGAACGCTCCCGGAGGTCTTCCCAGGGCTCTGGCCCGGAACCAAGAGGGCATGTGCAGCCCAAGACCGACCCCGCTGGCAGAAGCAGTTGGCAGAGGCTCACGCTGGTCTCACGCCAGAATGCGGCTGCCCGGAGGGCACGTCTCCCTGCGGCTCCTGGCCCGGGGCCTGATGCGGGGCCGGGTGTCTCCCCGACGGGGCATGTGCGGGCAGCCGAGCACCTCTGAAGCACAGACGCGCATTCGGGGCGCGGCTGCCGCCCCGTGACGGGCGCAAGGGGCGGTTCAGCTGGCAGGACGGCCAGGCCTGGAGCGCCCGTCCACCCCCTCCCGAAGCCTGTGCGTGGGCACGGCCCTCCCCTGCCCCTCCGGGTGAACCACCCCTCACAGATTCCATGGACTTGCAAAATTTATTTTATTCTCCTCCTAATGTTATGCAAACGGAATTGTAGGAAAAAAGGTGAAATAGAAAGGCCAGCCAGAACTCTGCATTTCCCCGGCAGGTGACTGGTAGGGATGGTGAACTTGAGCAACTGCAAATTTGTGCCAATGCGGAGCAACACATTCTTGGAAAATCTGATCCCATCTGCGAGTGGATGATGGAGCAATGAGTAGATTCTATGGCCCCCGTGCATCCTTGGCTCTATCTAAATTCTAGACCGGGCTAAGCCTGCCAATCGTTGGCTTAAATAAGAAAAACGCTTATTCAGAAAACAAGAACATGGAAATCAATTTTTTCCCATTTCAGTTATGGCTGGGAACCCATCACTTTCGGCTCTGCTGCAGGATTAATCTACTGAAGAGTTTTCAGGAGTTTTGCTGACATGGGAGCATTTTCAGAATATATTACACCGCTTCCTCCCCCTCCAGAAGTGCGACTTCATGAACTCCGCTCTGCCTTTGTCCCGGTCCTGAGCAAGCGCTGTGCCCCTGCGCTGGGGACCATGTTTCTCGGGCATCCGCGATGCAGGCGCTGCGGTGGATGGCGCAAGGTGTCTCCTGCCGCTTGCAGAAGAGCAGCTGAGCCGGGCGCCTGGCCGGGGCCCCACAGAGCCTCCGGGGTGGGGGGCCGCAGGAGGGCGGCCCGGCCCTCTCAGGCTGCAAGGGCAGCTCTCAGCACCAGTGGCACTCGCTGCGTGAGGGCACCCGGCATGCAGGGTCCCCTGGCGGGGGGTGCGCTGTGCTGGCCCAGCGGAGCCGATGGGCTTCTCTGCCCCACGTGTCTCGTCCGGCCCTCTTGCGTTCGCATCTAAATCACCAAAGGCCGCTCCTGTAAGCCGGTGACACTTTTTCCAGTTCTGGTAGCAGCACATTAAACGCTCGTATGGCCAAATCTATCCGCATAATTCAGGACACCCGTGTAACGCAGCCGCTTAAACAGAGCTGACGGTGTTTCTGCACGGGAGGCATGGCGTCGCCTCGGGCTTCCTTTCCTCCCTCTTTCTCCAAGGTAACCCGAATTGTGCTGAGCTGAGGGAAAGCAGGGCCAGCTTTCTCTTTCTGTTGCTCTGAAGTGGGCACTGGAGGCCGTCCTAACGTTCCCTCATCTCCCTGAGACATCAGAGAGAGAGCCGCAGTAATTGAAGAAGCAATTAATTCTCCTGTTGAGCTCCATTTACATAATGAAAAATATAATTTCCTGGTATTCCATACAACTTGTTTTTATTTGTCTAGACAGCAAATATATTGGACTTCGTCTGCAAGAACCGTGGCTGCAGCTCCTCTCACGGAGCTGTTGCGACGCTCCTCGAGAAAGGCTGCCCACACTCCTCTACCCACATTCCTCTCAAGCAGCCGGCGTTCACTGCAGGATTTCTACGCCATTTCGCCACATTTTAAAAAAAGAGTGCTGATGGGTTTGCTTTTTATTATTAAAACTAATGTGGTGTACGGAGTAAGAGCGCGAGGCCGGGATCCGCATGATCCGGGCTCTAGTCCCCGCTCAGCCATGGGTGGCTTTGGGCCAGGCACAGACTCCCAGCCCAACCTACCTCACAGGGTTGTTGTTGTGGAGATAAGATGGAGAGCAGGAGGAGGAGAAGGATGCAAGCTGCTCTGAGTTCTTAAAAGAAAGAGATCTATCTAGAAAGATCTATTATCATCATCATCATCAATATTGTAAAAATGAATATATACTCCAGAATGCTCTACACTGCAGCGCTCAGCACCATGCTCAGAAAGATCTTAGTGCAAAAGGCTCGCGAGCACGCCTCTTCTCATCCTCCGTCTCAGCCGCAATAATCTTTCCAGGCTCAATTTGTCCATTCTCCTCCGGTGTGGCGCTACAGGAAAGCCAAGTCCTGTGGTGGAATTCTCTTATTTTAGCCTATTTAGTTATGCTCTTACATCCGGAGTGACCCAACCGTCCCCTGCAGTCTGGAAGGGGGAGGAAGCAGTGTAACATATTCCGAAAATGCTCTCATGGCAGCAAAACTCCTGCAGTCGGCCTGCGGCTCCCTCCCTCTTCCCACACCACCAAAGGCCAAAGGGTGGCCGTCGGCAGCCGAACGTGGTGGCAAATGGCGGCAGAGCCCTCCAAAACAGGGTGCAAGCTCAATTGCCCCATGCAGGTCCCATCACGCCTTAGTGGCAGGTATGCCGCCCACTGTCATGTTTTGAGTGCGAAGCCTCCCTGGTGGACGGTGGGAACGCCGCGGACATAATCTAACTTGACTTCAGCAAAGCTTTGGACAAAGCGCCCTGATATATCCTGATTGATGGCAAAAGAAGGAGGGGACGGCAGAGGCTGAGGTGGCTGGATGGGGTCGCTGGGGAGGTGGGTGTGGGGTCGGGTGGACTCCGGGGATGGTGGAGGACAGGAGGGCCTGGAGGAGTGTTGTCCATGGGGTCGCCATGGGTCGGACACGACGAGCAGCAACAATATCCTGATAAGAAAAGCTGCCAAAAGTGCACTGGATGGAAGAGCAACAGGGGCCCAGCGGCCTCTTCCCAGACTGGGGGGCACTGGGGTTTGGTGGGCCAGGGCCCAGCGCTTTCCCACCTTTTTACGAATGACTTGGATAAGGAAGTGCCAGGAATGCTGATCAAATGTGCAGCTGATGCAAAACCCGGTGCGGCAATTCATGCCCTGGAAAGCAGAAGGAAAACAGCAGGATTATACTCCGCAGGGACGAGAGCCCAAGTTCTGCACCTGGGAAAAGCCCAGTGCGCAAAGATGGAAAGAACTGGGCACGCTCAGGCACGAGAAGAGCGGGCTGCGGGGGACACTCTATGCGTGCTTGAAAGGTTGTCCCAAACGGGAAGGCCAGGATCTCTTCTCAATCTTCCCAGAGTGCAGATGCGGAATAACGGGCTCAAGTGACGGACGCCAAGTTCCATCTTGACAGCAGGAAGGAACGAGCAGCCAGGAGAGGAGCTCCGAGCCACAAGAAGTGATCCAAAGCCACAGGGAGCTGCCCTGGCCATAAGAAAGTCTCAGAAACGCAATTCCTTTGTCCAGGCCGCCAGCGGATCAAAAAACAAGGTCAGGGCGTGAAGATCGCCACCTCTCTTGACCAGGCCAAGGTGCTGCCAGCATTTTCTGGGTGCTCCGACTCCCTTGACACTTTCTGGCAATTGTTCATTATTGTTCGCGATTGCCAGAACATGCGCCCCAGGGAGCCTCGCCTGGCGCCGCCGCTCTGCTCTTTTGGGCATCAGGCAAAGACCTCTTTATTTTACCAGTATTTTAACAATTAATTGGTCTTTATCCTTGTTTTTATCCTTGTTTATCAGATGCAGTGTGTTGCGTGTTGTAGATGCTATGGTTTCTTTGTTCTTTGGTTTGTTGTTCTCTGCAAGCTGTCCAGAGATTTTTAGTAATGGGACAGCATAGGAAAGCTTTAAATGAAGAAAGAAAGAAATTGGGCTCCAGCGTTCAGATTGAGGAATTCCTGGCAACATTTTGCTTCCCCTCTTCGTTCCTCAGGCCCCGCGGCTTCCCTCAGAGCTGAGCTGCTCTCCCCCGCTCTTTCATCACCCAGAGTGACAATCCCCCTCCCAAAAGAAAATGTGAACTCCCGACTAACTTGTAGTGCATTGACCCGACAACATACCACCACAATTTTGACAATACGGCTCTCAAAATCTTTCCTCGTGTCAGCAAATACTTGAACTTGAAGTGCAGCCAGCAGCAAAGAGGAACAGACCGGAAGGGCAATTGCCGGATCTCCTCCAAGCCATGGCAGGCCTTGTGCTGTGACCTGGCCGCTCCCTCCCTCTGCAGAGCATCTTCGCGCTTCGGACGCTCAAGCAGCGCGACAACAAAGGCAGAGCGAGCCCGCCGCTCGTCCCATTGCAGCCGTGCGGCGGCGAGCTTGCCACGCGGAGCCGGGCGTCTCCATGTCGCTTCCTCGGCCCATCCTGGGGCAGCCGGCACGCAAGCGCATGCCGAGAGCACGCGAGACGTGTGCAAGCCCGGTCTGCAGCCCCCGAGTGCAGCTCCTTCGTGCCGTGGGCCAGGCTAGGTCCTGGGCGGAAGCTCCCCGGCTAGGCGCGCATTCGAGTGCCTGCCCATGCCCACCCCTCCAGAGCGGCCCCGCTTGCTCCTCAGCTGGTGCAGGCCTTCAGTCACAGACGTGCACATGCGGAGTCTTTTCCCAGGGATGCTCTGGGCATTGCACTTGAATGGAGGGGCGAGGAGGGGAAAGAGCGGTAGAACAACTGGCCAAAGCAAATGTCCAGCTTTCTTTTGCAGAAGAGCCAAATCAAGAAGGCAACAAGGTGCTTCGTGACGCACCTGCATCCCCAAGTGCAGGGCGGGCAGAGCAGGTCTCCAGGTACCTGGGGCTTCAACATCCAGAAGCCCCTGCAAGCCAATCCGAATGCAGAGATGGAGACGGCTCCTCATGTTGGCAGGCATTTCAGCGCACAGTTCTGTCCTCCGAACCAGAAGATTCTGCTCTGGATCAGCCTGGGAGGGCGAGGCTCATTCCTTGCTAACCCTCCCAAACCAGCTCAACCCTCCGGGAGGTTGGTCCCGTGGAAGCGAGCAGTGACCCAAGGCCAAGGCACGAAAAGATCCCTCCATGAGTGCGCGAAAAAGGTTTCTTGACCTGGAGCTCAGTCAAATATTGCCACGTGTATGGGACCATCCGTCTCCCATAATACTGTTGGGGTGTGGGGCACACATGGGCACCTTGCAGGAGGAAGGCAATTTCTAAAAGATTTTGATGAGGGGATGGGCTCCCCTTACCTGTGCATCAGGTACACCTGAACATGCAGCAGAAGCCTGTTCTGAAACTTTGGATGGCGCCACGTTCTGCACACCTCCACCTTTCCCATTTCCATTTGCTGAAGCTCTTCGGGGGACGTGCATCTGAGGGGGAGCACACGCTGCTTCTTCCGTGGACTCTGTCTGCTTTACCGCTGCACAGCGCTCAGGCAGGGTGCTGGTTGCAGGCATGGGTAGCTGGCCTGCAACAGCCCGACGCGAGCAGCTTCTTGGTGAACGACGTTCCTCTTGGGAAGACTTCTGCCAGGCGCACGTGGAGAAAGCGTCGCCCTGGCCGGCTGGGGGTCCCCTTTTCTCTCCCAGCTGTGGCTCACATGCGTGCACACCGCGGTCTGGCGGCTCTCGCCACATCATCAGCTGGCTAGCACCAGTGCCAGTGGGGGACCTTCCCCGCACGAACCCCGCCAGCCCCACCAAAGAGGACCGGGGCTGCCCTCCCTCAAGTGGGGAACGTGGCCACGCACACGCCAACACGAACATCAAATGCACCGCACGGTCTCAGCTCTGCTGCCAGCGCGGTGCCTCTCCGGGCACGCCTGGCACACCACTCCTCTGGCGGCGGGGAGAGGGAGGGCCGGCCCGCTCGCCGCCCGCCGTTCAGGAGAGCAGAGCGAGCACAAGATTGATGACGCTCCGTGGATGTGAGATCTCCGCCTTGCGAAGGCTGCTTATGAGGCCTGATAGACTTGTTATCTCTTAATAAACATCACTGATGTGCTGGGGAGGCGAGCACGGGAGCAGGCAGGCGACGGAGGGCAGGCGGCTCACCACTGCTCGGCCGGACGAGGTGGAGAAGGGGCTGCCGGGCCAGACGAGGGGAACCCCTACGAGGCCTCCCTTGTGCACGCCGAGGCTTGAAAGCCAGGCAGGGAAGCCGAAAGCCTCGGCTGCGTTGCCGAAGTCCTGGCTATTTCTGCTTGGCTTGCTTTTGCTTGATTGGCCTTCCAGCCATGCGCTCAGGGCAGTTTGCAGTTTAAAGCGCAACAGCAACCAGGTGCACAAGGAGGACAAGAAAACGCAGAGCGTATCCGGGCCGGCTGCCCCACGCCTGACAGCGCGCGCTCGCTGGGCTGCAGCCCTGCCCTCTCGCCCCTGCCCTGGAACCTGCCGGGGCGGCTCCTGCCCCAGCGGCCTTCTCTTCCACTTTCCCCTTGGGACACAATGCCAACATCTGTGTCGAATGTGGGCCGGAGCAGAATCGCCACCTCCAAATCCAAGCCACCGACACAGGATGAGAGCATCATCGAAAGGGAAAGATCACCGGGCCTTTCGTGAAAGCAAGCGCGAGCACGTGAAGCAAGAAAGCGTCAGCCTGCGTTTTGCCTCCACCACACACACACACACACACACACACACACACACACACACACACGGTCCTAAAGAGAATTTCTTTTACCAGTGATGAAATGCTTAACCTCACATGGGATCTGCTGGTCTGGTGAAGATCACGGAATCCTGGAGTCATGGAGCTGGAAGGCCGTCGGAGCAGCGCCCCACGTGAAGCACCGTCGCTGCAGGCGGCTGCCCAGCGCATTCGCCCGCCTCTCAGTGTGGGGGAGCCCCCCCCGCCCCACTGCTCTGGCAGTCAGGATGCTTTTGCCAGAAAACGAAGCCCCTGGATGGACTTGCTAGAATCAGGGAACAGCAGAGCAGGAAGGCGCCAGAAGGCCATCACGTCCAGCCCCTGCGCAGCGCAGGACACCAAGCTGGGTGGGTGTCCAGCCGCACCTTGGACGCCTCCAGCGTGGGGCAGCCCACACCCCCGAGGGAATTCGGTCTGCTGTTGCATCGCTCTTGGACAGAAGAAGCACCTTGTTTCTGTACAGGTGCAAGTAGTTCAGCATGAGGTGGAATCCCAGAGGAGTGAAGCTGGAAGGGCCAGCAAGGCCACTGGTCTGGGCCTGCTCAGTGGAGGCTGAAGCACCCCTGCAGGTGGCTTGCCCAGCTGCTTCCCGGAGGCCTCCAGTGGGGGGAGCTGCCACCTGCCCAGGCCACGGGCTCCTTTGCCTGCCGCCCAAAGAGCCAGGGCAGCCAAGAGGGCCACTGTGGCACGGTGGTGGGAACGTGGGTGGGACCAGGAGATCTGGGCTCTGTCCTGCGCCCACTTGGCCACTCAGGCCAGTCACGGGGTCAGCAGCAATCAAATGCCAGATAGTCCTTCCAGCACTGAGACGGGTAAGTTCACACAACTGGACACGCTGGATCTCCTGGCGGGCTGCACCGCCCAGCTCTGCCATGCCCTCTCGTCGCCCATACGGCACGGTGAGCGGGGGCTCGCAGGTGGAGGCCCCTGAGGCTTCCCATGGGAAAGCGCTGATCTGGGTTGCTCACAGTGCTAACCAATAGGTGGCTGAATTCTAGGTTGTTGGGATGTGCAAACTCAGTCATGCTAATAAACCACGGTTTGGTAAACACAAGCAATTGTTAAACAGAACCCATGGTTTATTACTGGGTGGAGAACTCAGAACTGCTTCAACCGTGGGTTGTCCTTGCCTGTGAGCACAGAACTGAGGGCTGCTTGCCCAGATCACGGCGGCAGAGCCAGGAAGGCAAGCAGGAAGCAGGGAGGGGGCAGGTGAAGCGGCTCACTTCAGCCAGGCCGGCTGACGAACAAGCGCGATTCAGGCAACACATGGAGGGAAGGGGGGGGATTTCAGCTCCCCTGGCCAGGCACTCCTTGGGGTGTAAACTCAGAGCCCAGCAGCGGCCCCCATGTCATATTTTTGGCTCTGGCCCTTTTTGGCCCTGGCCTCTTGGCAGAGCGGCAGAGCAGCAGAGGCACAGGCTGGGAGAGACGCTGAGTGGCCAGGGGACTGGCGAGGCCAGGGAGGAGCTGGGCAGGTGGGAGCAGAGGCCCGGGAGCAGCAGAGAGGGAGGGGGTGGGCCAGAGAGTGAGAGCAGCCAGGGGAAGCAGGGGGGGGGCACTGGCCTGAGGGACTGAGAGGGCCGAGCTCGGGCGGCGTCCCTCGTCTGCGTCCCTGAGCTCTGCCGCTCCAGACGGTCCAGGGACTCCCTGCCCTGAGACACAGAGGGTTGTTTGATTGATTGATTGTTTGTTTTGTTGTGTTTGTGTGTTTTTGTTTTGTTTTGTTTGCGCTTTGCTTTGCTTTGTTGTGCTTTGTTTTTTCTTCCAATTTAAATTTAAGTTTATTTTCTCCTTGTGTGTGTGTGCAAGTGGGGTTTTTGCCTGGGAGAACTGGGAGAGTGAGAGGAACTGCAGGACTTACAAGACAGGGGACCAAGGTAAGGTCTTGGAAGGGTTACAGATGGCAGATCAGGAGATGGCCTTGGCGGGAGTCGCGGGTGTTGCTGCCGCTGCGAGAGCTGCGACATGTTCGCCCTTCTCCCCCAGGAGAGGCAGGGATACACTTGCCCTCGGTGCAAGATGGTGACCCAGCTAGAGGAGGAGGTGAGGTGCCTGAGGGCTGAGAGAGCTCTCCGGGGCCCCCCCCCCCGCAGCAGCCCCCCTCTCGACAGAGGGCTGAGGGAGAGACCACGGGAGGAGCAGCTGCGGAGACATGGAGGTATGTCACCCACAGGAGGAGGAGGCCAGCATGGCCTCCTCCTTCTCCTGGCACCGATCTGGAGCTGGGAAACAGGTTCTCTCCACTTGGGGAGGGTGGGGCTGACGAGGCCTCGGGGGACCAGCAGGACCCCCAGCCTGGGACATCAGGAGGCAAGGGAGCCACTGCAGGAGAGGCGAGGACCAGGGCACGGCTGCCCACCAGCACCGGGAAGGCACGGCGGCGGGTGATTGTTGTTGGGGACTCCCTGCTGAGGGGCACTGAGGCGGCAGTGTGCCGCCCCAGCCTGGAGACAAGGGAGGTTTGCTGCCTGCCGGGCGCACGCATCCGGCACGTGAAGGACAGAGTGGAGCACTTTGTTCGTTCTGGGGGTCACCAGCCGCTCCTGGTGATCCATGTGGGCACAAACGACGTGGCCAGGCAGGGGGTGGTCGGGATCACCAGGGACTTTTTGGCCTTGGGGAAGAAACTCAGGGAGCTAAAGGCCCAAGTGGTCTTCTCGTCAATCTTACCTGACCGGGGATTTGGGCCAGGAAGGGACAGGAGGGTCTCCGAGGTGAACAACTGGCTTAGGGTGTGGTGCCAGAAGGAACGCTTCGGGTTCCTCGACCACGGCACTCGTTTTCTTGCCAATGGACCTCTGGCAAGAGACGGGTTACACCTCACGAGGATGGGGAAAAGGTCCTTTGGAGATGCTCTAGCGAGCTTCATCCAGAAGACTTTAAACTGAGCTGGGGGGCGGGGTTCAGGCCCCCCAGTAACGTGTCTGCACTGGACAAGTGTGCGGGGAGGATCGGGGCTCTGGGAGCAGGGCTTTAGAGATACTGCAGGGACTGACAGGACTTCTACAGAGAGGGGCCAGGTACCAGGGAGGATGGGAGGAAGGAGGATGCTGGGCACTCCAAAGAAAGGAAGCGGTGGGAAGGAGTTGAGGTGCATGCACACCAATGCTAGGAGCAGGGTAATAAGCAGGAAGAGCTTGAAGCTCTCCTGGGAATAGGAGGATACGATCTGGTGGGAATCACAGAAACTCGGTGGGATGAAAGGCAAGTCTGGAATGTGAACATAGAAGGGTATCACCTTTTTAGAAAGGACAGGAAGGGAAAGAGAGGTGGGGGTGTGGCTTTATATGTCAGGGAAGGGATAGGATGCAGTGAGATAGAGTGCAGCACAGATGGGGATTCGGTAGAGGCAGTCTGGGTGAAACTTAGGGGTTTTGACAGGGAAAGAGACCTGACAGTGGGGGTATGTTATCACCCTCCAGTTCAACTTGAGACCCTGGATGATGTCCTGACAGGCCAGATTCTAAGGATATCTCAGGGGAGAGACACAGTAATTATGGGGGATTTCAATCTCCCGGATATTACTTGGGAGACTCACTCGGCGGTGACAGCCAGGTCACGTCACTTCCTAGAAGCTCTAGAGGGTGGGTTTTTCACACAGAGGGTCCGAGAGGCGACGAGGGGGGGAAACATCCTGGACTTGGTCTTGACCAATAGGGAGGAGCTGATAGATGAAGTACAGATTAGGGGAGCTCTGGATGCGAGTGATCACTCCATCCTTTGCTTTGAGATCAGGGGACTGGGGCCGTGCAGCAGGGCGAGCACTAGAAGCTGGGACTTCAAGAGGGCCAACTTTGGCCAACTGAAGGCCAGACTGGGGAAAGTCTCCTGGGATAGGTTACTGGAAGGTAAGCGAGTTGAGGAGGGGTGGATGGCACTCAAAAGGGAGGTTTTGCAGGCGCAAGCCCTGACGATACCTCTAGTCAGTAAGGTGGGGAGGCGGAGGAGAGTGCCGCCATGGATGCGAAAGGAGGTGGTTAGGGGGATTAGACGAAAGAGGAGCCTCCATAGGAAATGGGTACTGGGGGAAATAGACAAAAGGGTATACCGGGAGGAGGAGGCCCGTTGCAGAAGGATTCTTCGCAAGGCTAAGGCTGATTATGAGCTGAGACTTGCCAAGAATATCAAGAGCAACAAAAAGGGCTTCTTTCAGCATGTAAATAGGAAAAGGAAGTGGAGACAAGTGGTGGGACCACTAAATAAGGAGGAAGGTGATCCAGTGACTGACATGAGGGAACAGGCACAGATGCTAAATGACTATTTTGCCTCTGTGTTCTCCCCAAAGCAGGACGGGGGATATCCGTATAGGAGATTGGATGAGGCTGGGGACTTAGGGGCAGAGATTAGAGTCACCCCCCTTGAAGTCGAGGGGCTCCTCAGGGCATTGGACATTACAAAGGCGCCAGGCCCTGACGGGTTACACCCAAGAGTACTTAGAGAGTTGGCAGGGGTTCTCTCACGCCCGCTGGCCTCCATTTTTGAGGCCTCGTGGAGAACGGGTGAAGTTCCAGAGGACTGGAGGGTGGCATCGGTGGTCCCAATTTTCAAAAAGGGTAGTAGGAAGGACATGGGGAATTATAGACCGGTTAGCCTTACGTCCATTGTAGGAAAAACAATGGAAAGGCTCATAATAGAGAGAGATCTAGTGATGCTAGATAGGGAAGGGAGGCTGACAGCCACACAACACGGCTTCCGCAGAAACAGGTCCTGCCAGACAAACCTTGTGGAATTCTATGACAAGGTTTCAAGATGGCTAGATGGAGGGGATGCAGTGGATGTGGTATACCTGGATTTCAGCAAGGCCTTTGACAAAGTGCCCCATGATATCCTGGTGGAGAAACTGAGGAGTTTTGGGATACACCAAAGCACTGTCCGGTGGATTAGGGCATGGCTGACTGACCGAAAGCAGAAGGTAACCATTAGCGGGGAATCGTCGGGATGGCAGCCAGTGACAAGCGGGGTCCCCCAGGGCTCTGTCCTGGGGCCGATCCTGTTTAATCTTTTCATTAACGACATGGAAGAAGGGGTGAACAGTCTGCTGATCAAATTCGCAGACGACACTAAAACTGGAGCAGTGGCCACAACTGAGGAGCAGATACACCAGATCCAAAAGGATCTGGACAGACTATGGAAGTGGGCAGGAGACAACAGGATGGCGTTCAGTGTGGATAAGTGCAAGGTCTTGCACTTGGGGCATAAGAATAGCTGTCATAAGTACAGGTTAGGTGACAAGTGGCTGGAGAGCAGCACTTGTGAAAGGGACCTTGGGGTGCTGGTTGACTGCAGGCTGAACATGAGCCCGCCGTGTGATGCGGTGGTCAAGAGGGCGAATGCCACCCTTGGTTGCATAGCCAGAAGTGTGGCTTCTAGATCAAGAGAGGTATTACTACCACTCTACACGACTCTGGTGCGCCCGCAACTGGAGTATTGTGTTCAGTTTTGGGCCCCTCATGACAGGAAGGATATAGCCAGGTTAAAGTCAGTGCAGCGTAGGGCCACAAGGATGGTGGCTGGTTTGCAGGGGATGGGGTATGAGGCGAGACTGAGGGAACTGGGTCTCTTCAGCCTGGAGAAGAGGAGACTCAGAGGGGATATGTTGGCGACATGCAGGTACGTGAGGGGGTGTCACATGGAGATGGGGAGAGGCCTGTTCTCCCCTGCAGAGGAAGGCAGGACGCGCTCCAATGGAGCAAAGCTCAGGGAGCCAAGGTTCAATTTGGATGCCAGGAAGCACTTCCTGACAGTTAGGACCCCGAGGGCGTGGAATGGGCTTCCACGGGAGGTCGTTGAGGCCCCATCGGTGAGGGTGTTCAAAGACAGGCTGGACATGCACATGGTGGGCATATCATGAGCGGAGCCGGCTGGTGCCGGAGGTCAGACTAGATGGCCCGGGAGGCCCCTTCTGACTCGCTCTGTTTCTGTTTCTATGTTTCTATATCACAGGAAGGACGAAGGCCAGAGGAGCAGTGGAGACAAAGCTGGCTAAGCTTCTTTGAAGCCTCACCCCACCCTGTGGGCACAAGTCCTGGCCTGGCCCCCAATGGGGCGGGGGGTCACCCAGATCGTTGGTGTTGTCCTCCTTACTTCCAGTTCTGTGTTGCTGAATAGCTCAGGTTCTCCATGCAGTTCAGAGGGATGTATAAAACACAAACCACCCGCACAATTAAACAACACAGAATTCTAATATCCAAGTTAAAACAACCTGCAGCCATAACCTGTGGGGCTAATAGGGCAGGGGAGAAATCAGATAATACATGACGGACGGACAGAGAGAGAGAGAGAGAGAGGCTCCCTGTGGGGCTTTGGGGCAGTCGGGCCATCCTTCTCAAGGTTTGTTGAGGCCAAAATGAAACGGAGGAGGAGCACGAAGGCTCCCTTGGATTCCCGGAAAAGGACTGGATATGAAGGAGCTCGGCCCGGCCCTGCTTGCGTGCCACATGGATCACTGGGCCGGCTCTTTTGGAAGAGGATGCCGCGTGAGAGGGGCCCTGGCCGCAGCCGAAGGCCACCGTGCGTCTCCGCATGCAGCGCAAGCTAGGGTGGCGCGCGCACTCCCGGCCCTGTCATGTGCGGGGCTGATGGTGCGGGGCGCAGAACTGCAGGTGAGGCCTGGCCAGGGAGCTCAGCTGCCGCCGCACAGCCGTGCAGGCAGGCAGGCAGGCAGGCTGAGAGAGAGAGACTGAGAGAGAGAGACTGTGGTCTTGCAGGAATGCAATGGATGTGGAAAAGCAACGAGAGCCTCTTGGCGTGGGGACGGTTTGGGGAGGAATGACGGGCCGGCGGTGGCGGCGGCTGAATTCCCATTTAAATAAAATGCCAAAAGGCCGTCAGTGGAAGTGACATTTATGGTGTTGCTACAAATGCATTCAGTGGGAAAGTTGAGTAGCGGGGCCGGAGCAGGGGGAGAACAAGCTGTAGTGAAAACTGCCATCTGTATATTGTGCCCCGTTTTTAATATTCTGTATTCTCATAAAAAGTGTTGTTTCTGTCACTATTCAATCTCACAAACTCACACGGAACACTGTTAAAAGTCAGCAGTGTGTGAAATGGTATTTTAAAATAAATGAAACCAGCTCACAGAGCTGCGGAGGAATATTGCAGGGCCGGGTGCTGACAGGCAGGCCCTGAAAAGTAACAACCGTTATCATCTTAAAGCAAAGCGGATTAAATAAAAACCCACAGCCAGCGGTGCATTACCAAGTCCGATATTGACACAGCTGCTGGGGCGGTTATTTTTCATTGTCTCATCAAGACAAAGCATCGCGGGATATCAATCTTCCCTCTGTCAGGCCAGCCCTGGTATAAAGTTGGGTCTTTGCTGGCTGTTTACATTTTCATTATATTCCTTTTATCTCCCGGCCGGGAATTTCAGGGGGGCTCATGGGGCCCAGGGACCCTGCTGGGGAGCGGCGCGACCCCCAGCGTGGCCCGTGGGGGAGAGGGCGCTGCCGGTCCTGCCGCCCCCGCCCCTGGCAGGGTGCCATGGCCATGTGGAGGGTGCCTGCCTGCCCTTGCGGGAGATTAAGGCCCGCCAAGGAGTGGGCCCAGGCGGGGGGTGCATACTGCCCCCTGAGCATCTGTCAGCCAGAAGTGGGGACTGCAGCAGCTGGAAGATTCTCGCTTTCCGCAGGCTGGAAGGGGTGGGACACCCTTTCGATGGGTGCCACCCCCCGCCCACGGGCACCCACCCCGTCCCGCCGTGGACTCGCCCGTTCCCACGACCGGCTTCGGTTCCCAAGGAGCGCCCCGGGCCAGATCCACCAACTGGACAGGAAATTCCGGACTCCAGCTGGATGCTTCAACAGTACGCCAGCTCCTTCTTGCAATCCCAGTTCTGGCGTTCCAAACGGACACCGTGGGCGGTGGCTTCGCGTGGGTCGAGCTCGTCACGCGCTTCAAGCGTAGCGCTCAGCCTCGGAAAGATGGTGATTTGCGTTCTTCCAAGCCAGGCCGGCATCAGCCGGGTCTTGTGCTTCTCAGGCCCAGCCTGAGAGCAGTCGAGCTGGAAGGGGCCAGGCAGGGGGCGCCTCCGCATGCCTCGCGCATCAATCCCCACGGAAATTAGTGCGGCCAGAAGCACAAGCCTTGGCAGGGCTGTGCGCAGGGTTTTATTTCGAAAGCCCAACTTTGAAAACTCTCCTCGTTCTGAAGCTGTTGACATTGTTCCGTTTCTGTGTGAGGGAGCCGGAGAGCAGGAGATAAGAGGGAAGCATCTCGTGTCCTGCGCCAAGCAGCGGATGGACCCGAAGCCCCCGGCCCCCCAGGCTCTTGGCTTCCATCCCTGCCTAGTCCTGCTTGGCCAGACCATCCCCGAAGCAGAGTCTGCCTGCCTCCCGCAGCAGCCCTTCCGGCCAGGCGTGAGTAAGCGGACGCTCGCTGGACCTCTCCGGAGGAGGAGCGCGCCTGGAAGAAGAGGCTGGCGTGGCAGTCCTCACTGCCCTGCAGGGGCGGCTGCGTCTCCCCTGCCTCTTCACACCCGCTGGACTGGCGTGCCTGGAGGCAAGCGGTTGGTGTGCTGGTGGCTGGCGGCCCTCCCTGCCCTCCCCAACTGGCTGAGGCTGTGGGGGTGCCCCCGGAGGCCTCGTGAACCCGGCATGGGCTGCCTGGGCTGCCCTGGCCCAGCCCCAAAGGGCCTCGGCGAGCCTGAGGGCCCCTCCCCACAGGCCGGGCCAGCGGGCAGCGCCCCGGCCCCTCCTTGACCACCACTCCTGCTCCCTGAGCCTGTAATGGCAGTAAAACCAAAAATCAGGATGCGGTTGTTGGTCCTCACAAGATATGAGCGCCAGGTAGCGCCAAGTGAAAGGAATTCGCCGGGGGGGGGGTGGGCGGGGAGAGCAGCCGCGCATTCCCATTTCCTTTTGGAGGGAGCACAGAGCAGCGAGGGGGGGGCCTCGCACCGCTCAGAGTCACCTGCCGCTTCCACAGGTGCAGCCTGCTCTCAGCCGGAACCGCACAGGTGTTGTGTTGGGGAGAAGCACCTTGCCCTCGGCACAAAGCGGGGCTGCAGCCGCGGCCCCCCGTCCCCCCCCCAGGCTCTGCTGCGCTTTCCTTCCGCGGGGGGGGGACTTAGCCGAGGCGGCATTGAAATGGAGATCGGCTCGAATTACTTCGCACAAGAGAGCAGCCCCTGCCAGCCGAGGGCGCGATCCGGGGAATAAATGGCACCGCAAGGAGCCGCCGGGCAGCCCCAGCAGCGTCTCCTGCCCTGCCCTGCCCTGCCCGGGACGCCCCCCCCCCGGCCTGGCCCTCGCCCCGCACCTTCGCGTGGTGGCCGCTTCCAACGGCCGGCCGGGCGAACAGCCCCACACGCGGCTTCCCCAGCGCACGCCTCGCCCCACGGAGGACGCTCCTGCCCAGGCCTCGTAAGCCAAGCTTGCCCCCCCCGGGCCTGCCGGGCCAGGCGGACGCTGCCCCCCCCGGCCCCGGGCGAGAGAAGCGAGGGCAGTGCGCTTGCGGGGGGCGGCTCAGCCCTGCGACGCCCCCGCGCCTGGACCGGCCGCGAAGGCCGCGTGCGTGGCGAAGCTCGGGGACGCGGGGCGCCCGGCGCTTGGGCCGGCGCGTGGCCCTCCCGGTGCCGGGCTTGCCCCTCCCGGTGGCCGGGCCGGCTGCGGGGGGGGGGCGCCCCAGGCGACGAGCCCAGGGAGCGCGGCTCTGCCCCGGATCGCCGCAGGCGCCTGTGAGCGGGTGCCACGCACTGGCCTGAGGACGGGAACATTAGAAAACACGCCGCGGGCGAGGCTCCTGGCGGGGCTGCCATGCTCCCCGGCCCTCGGTGCAGACGGCAAGCCCTGCCGCCTGCCGCAGATCCACAGGGACCTCCTCTCCTGGGTGGCGAACCTGCGGGCTCCTCCGTGAGAGGCAGGCACTGGTGCCGGATCTGCCCGGGCGCGTTCGGCGAGGATCGGTGGGGCAGGCGAGCAGCTTCGGCCAGCGCGACGCTGCCCGCCAGTGCTGGGCGACTTCGCCCTCTGCGGTGCACCGGTGCCAGAGCAGGTGAGCAAGTGCACCCGCCGGAGCATCGGCCATGTGCAAAAGCCCACTGTGGGCTCCCCAGCAGTACAAGCCAATGCTAAATAAATACGCCGGGTCAGCTTTAGGGCGCCCGAGAAAACAGCACGCGTATGCTCGACGTATCCACGAGGTGGCCAAAAGCAGTGCCCACCTGCAGCTGGGGGCTGCAGGTGGGGGGAAGGGGGACACGGGTGAGCGTGCCCTGGGGGTGTGCGGCCCTGAATGCAACGGAGCGCTCTCCCAGGGACAAGGAACCCGTCCCACACGCACCAAGAGCCGAGGGAGCCCTCCGGACCAGTCCTCGCCTGAACAACACTGAGAGAAGTCAGGCGTGTGGCCAGCCAGCGCTGGTGCACGGTGCCACCCCTTGGCCAGGGAATGGGGCAGCCCCCCAGCATGGCATGGCCCAGATCCCCCCAAGTTGCCCTGGTGGTGGTGCCTGAGCATCTCCCGCCTCGAGGAATCAGTCATGTGCGGAGGGTCTTTCCCAGCTGCAGAGGAGGCCCTTCCTCTTGGGGCCCCTTCCGCCCCATTCCCACTGGCGCCCTCCTCTGCCCCTTCCCTCCCGCCTCAGGCTCAGCAACGCGGATTGCGAGGCACCTCGGCCACACGCAAGACTCCATCACTCTTCCCGCCTCGTCATCCTGGGAAGGTGCCTGGCGAGTGATGGACTTCGCGGCCATCCGCACTGGCTTCCTTCACGCACTGGGGCACGCCTGAGATTTACAGCGACCGACCGGCAAGCACGCTTCCCAAAGCGCCGCTTCTCCCCCGCCCACCCAGCTCCTCTCCCCCTCCGTATATGCTAATTTATAATAACTCTTAGGCATGATAGCAATTGCTGACAGGAGTCACCCTCTGTTAATAGTTTATCACAGTTCATCATACATCCTTTGTCAATGGAAGCACTTTGACAAGGCTGAGGTTAATTAAAACCAAGAAGACAATAAAATACACCTAATCAAACATTACAGGTACAGAAATCAATTAGCAGATTTATGATTCTTTGGAACTTTCTCTAATGTGCCAAATTCAAAGAAACTGTCAGCTCCATCTCCCCAAGACAGTATAATTGAATTTCTAATTGAAACTACTTTTCAATGGGTAACACAATCCGGCAAAGTTTGATTTGCATGAAAGCGATGTCTGCAGAGGCCAAAAGAAGTCTTCAAAAACCCACATCCCCCAAGCCGCTTCCTCATTATAGCACCGTTTCAAAGGAAATTTGAAATCAATGGAATTGAGAGGACTGGGTTCGGCTGGATCTCAGAAGACCGCAGACCCTTGCAAGAAAACCAGAGCTTTGCCTTGAACGCACCCTTGGAAAATCGCCTGAGCCCGTCCCCACAGGCCTGACCGAACCGCCGGCCTCGAGGGATCAGCCCGCTAGAGGCTTGGGCTCATCTTGACCCAGGTCGCACCCACTGGGTGCAAAGGACACCAGACTGACTGGTTTCTGTTTCTGTACCACAAGGATCAAAGAATCCCTGCGCAGTTTGCATGAAAATGGACCTGAAGGTTCGGCTCAAAAGCAGTGGGGCTTGCAGAGCCCAAGCCCTACGATGTGCAAGCTGACCGCTACTCAGTGGGGAAGGAGAGCCCCTCCAGGTTTGCCCGAGTCACCGCTGGCCCACACAGGAGGACGTGGCATCCGGGAATCTGGAGCCAGACAGAAAGGGGGCGAAGGGAAGCGAGGTGGCCTGCCCTTGAGCAGTGCACGGAGAGGAGAGCTCTTGTGGGAGGGGAAGGCCACCAGAGGGGCCTGCTGCAGCAAAGAGTGGGCCAGGGGGCTTCCCCACCGCCCGCCCGCCACTCTGCTTCCAGTTCGCCAGGGTCTCTCCCACGCCCCCCAGCAGCCCGTGTTCTGTGGGCGCTCCCCGTGTGCAATCCCCGATTGGCCAGTTCTGGGGTCCCTCCCCTTTGTGTTTCCACCCAAGCATTTTTGGGGGTACCTCTGCACACTGGGGGTTCTCCCCAGCCATTGGTGTACCAGCCCCACCACCCTGCCACTGGACTCCCCCAGGACACTCGACGGCCCCTCCGCCCCCTGTGCCTGCGCCCAAGAGCAGTTCCCTCCCGGGATGCCGCGCATTCTGATGCCGCCGCTGAACCCTCTGTCTCTCACCTGCGCGCCGCCGTTTGCCTCAGAGAGTTTCTCGGAGCAACCTTTATCAAGCCCCTCCCATGTGTCTGGCCAGGTGATTTGACTAAAGGAGGCACCCGGCCGGCCCGGCCGGCCAGCAGGGCAGCATCCCTCAGGACCACAGTTGGGAGGAGCAGTGCGCTCTCCCCTGGAGCCTCCGCAATGAGCCGCTGCATGATGTGCCGCGCATCTCTTCTGCAGCGAGGGCACCGGGCCGCTTGTTTGCGTGCGCCTTTCATTTCTGTGCCTCCCCACTGCTGAAGCTCTCTGGGTGGTTTACAACAAATGTTGAAGAGAGACCGTAAAAATGCAATTAAAACATCAGAAAACCCGTGGAAAGACATTCAAAAATTTAAAACAGCTAAAACAGGCATTAGTAAAGAAAGGCTCTGTGCAGCACCCAGGACGGGTGGGCCCCTCGGGCCCCTGGGCGGCCGAGCGAGACTCTGCAGGGCCACCTCGACCTGGGGCCACAACGGTGACCCACTGGGCACCAGTGGGGAGGCTGTTCCATGGATGGGGCCCCCACAGAGAAAGCCCCCACCCTTGCTGCCGCTCAGCGGTCCCCCTCCGGACTGGCCCTTGGGGGACGTGCCCTGGATGTGGCGTGTGGGCCAGGTGGGCGCTGCAGAGAACCTCTGAGTGGCTCTGGCACTGGGCGACGGAGTGGCGCTTCCCCTGGTCGCCTTCTGTTGGGCTGGGCTGTGTCTGGGGAGACGTAAGCATCGCACATGCTTTCAAATCTCTTGGGCTCTGCTCTGAACGTGGCAGCTTCCCCATCAGGGCAAGGACAGCCCCCGTCACCCACCTGCTTGCTGCGCATGCAGAAAAGGCTCAGGGCATGTTCTGTTGGGACACGGAATTGTTCCGGCTCTGCTGAAGAGAAGGCGAGCAGGAGGCGCAAGGTGCCTCCAGGTGCCTGGAAGCCCGCCCCATGGAGGGCCCGGCCCTCATCTCCCTCATCCCAGAGGCAGGAGGGGGAATCATAGGCTCAGGGCGCACAGTGTTCGAGCAGCGACGGGGGCAATCACAGCGGGGTGCTGGGCTCTCCCACCCCGGAGGCATTTGGGGGCAGCTGGACAGCCATCTGGGAGGGGTGGCTGAGCTGGGAGTCCTGCCCTGAGCTGGGGGTGGGCCTGGCGGCCTCTGGACCCCCTGCAGCTCCACCTTTCTATGATTCTACTGGGAGAACGGTGAGGAGGCCGTGAGGTTCAGCAGGTAGTGCAGTGAACTCTCCCAGTGAAAAGTTTCCTGGAGGTCTCCCAAGGCCTCCTGCCGCTGGGGGCGCGTTCCTTAGGTGGCCCCCCTTCCCTCAGTTGCCCCCTGGATAAGGCCTGCCCTTGCGCGCGATGGGGCTGCTTGCCCTCCCGGGTGCCAGAGCGTGAGAAACTGCAGGAGACCCGGATGGGAGGCGCTGCCTTTCGTCCACAGCCCAGGGGGGAGGATGGCTGTGCCGCTCACCCTGGCACCTTCGGAGACTGGCAGGGCACCCCTGCGCCTTCCAGGGAGCCGGCGGGGCCCAGCGGGCGCTTTTCCTTGTTAGCAGTAAGCCGCATCCATAGTTCGGGGTGTGTTTCCCCCGAAGCAGCCCCCGACCTGAAGCACGCTGCCCCGGCGGGCCCCTGGTGGGAGCAGGTGTGTGCCTGTGGTCAGGCTGCGATTCCAGAGCACCACGCCAGCCGGCTTCCCAGCAGCGGGATGGCCCCAGCGGCACGAGATCGCAAAGGGCGAATGGGGCCGATGGGATTCGCGGGGCGAAGGGGAAGGTGCCCCCAGACTCAGGAGCAGCATCTTTAGGGTTCTGCGGGGGAAGAGACGAGTCCTCCTCCGGGAGCCCCCTTTGAGGGAAGTCAGGAGGGCGGCTACTCGGAGAAGGGCCTTTTCAGCAGTGGCCCCCGACTGTGGAACACGCTCCCCTGGCGCCGTCGCTTGATTCGTTTTGGCGTCGGGTTATTTTCCCAATATTTTAATAATCAACTGGTTTCATCCTTGTTTTTATTACTATTTATTCGATGCATGTGTTGTGTGCTGTTGTTGTTATGGTTTGTTTTCGGTTTTTGTTTGTAAGCCATCCAGAGACTTTTCAGCAATGGGACAGCTTTTAAGCACTTTAACTGAGCACAGAAGAGGGCACCTCGGCTCCAGCCGTTGCCGACCCCCTCCCGGCACGGCTCTTCCTGGGTGGTTGGAGGGACAGGAGGGCTGCGGGGTCAGAGGGGCCCTTTTGGACGGAAGGCGAGCAGAAGGGGTCGCTGCAGGAGCCCATGTGCTTGGCTGAACCAGCCTCAGAGAAGCGGAGTAGCCGGGCCGCCGGTTTGCAGGAGCTGTGCCCTTCCAGCTGCACATCCTTCCAAGCGCCACTCTGAGCTGCTGCCTGGACGGCACTTCCCATGAATTTTGGGGAATGCAGAAAAGTTGCTTCACGGCCAGGGAAATCTCTGGGGCTCGGCCCACAGAGCTGCCGGCAGCGGAAAGCGAGTTCAGCACCTGTGGGTACGTTTGAACTCTGCCTCCAGATGAAGGTTAATGCACTAGGCTGAAAAGTTTGCATCTTTTGTATCTTCTGCAATTTATTCGTGTTCCTAGGAAACAGATAAAATAACTACAAAGCCCTTCAATGTGTGAGCAATAATGAGATTTCAAAGAAAAGGCTTCCCTCACCCCCCTCCTTCCTACTTTAAAAGAGCCCCTCAGAATCCCCCCCATGTCATTTGCGCAAAGAAAAGAGGAGCTGCGTTTTTTAAGTGTTCTCACGGAACACAAGGAGCATTGTTTGCATATCAGAAAAATTAATCTCCACAGAAAAGGGCGAGAGCCTGCAATTCAGAAAGCAAAAGAACTAGGACAGCCCAGCTGAGAATAATTTTCTAGCCAGTTAATTTAATTGCATAAATCATTCCTTTGTTAGCAATAAAGAGATATAATTAAAATGAGATTGCTTCTCATTTCTATTCTCTGGAAACTAAAGGAATTGATTTTGGGGCATGCAAGCCCGGATACCACATTGGCAAATTACACGCACCTTTTCAGAAAGGCTGCAGCATCTTGTGCTAATGTTGCGGAGAGGTTTAATTAATTATAGATATGCCATATGATCTTAAAGAAATAATTTACTTAATGTGCGCTGAAATGAAGTTGGCCAATCTGCACGAATGCTTCGGACAGAGGTGCGGGGATCACATCCACCGGGTCAGGGAGTCTGACTGGCAGCACGGGAGAAACGCCGAGCAGCCCCGAAGGCACCCGGAGAGGTGGGCCAGCGATGCGGCGCGGCCTGGACTGCGTGTGCCCACCGCCCAGCTCGCCACCCAGGCCCCCGCCAGCTGCCGCCCTTGCGTGGAAGGTGCCCCGGCACTGGGCTCCGCACCACGGAGGCAAGCAGGCACCACGTCAGCTTCGTGAAGAGTTCGGCATCAGTGCAAGCCCTCCAGAATCTCCTTTGAATCAATTAGTGACCAAAAAATAGAAGCAGGAGGAAACTCAGGTCATAGAAGGTATGGGGACATTTTGAAGCAGAGTAATATAACGTCGAACTCAGAAATAAAAGGAACTCGAGGTCTGTTTCTCCCCTATCCTTGAGTACCTTAAACGGAACCAACAGCCAAGAGGTGGCCGAGTTTGCACCACTAATATGGCGGGATAAAGAGGTTTGGTGCTTAGGATCTGCAAGGAAGCAGCCCTGTGGCCTCCAGGCAGCTTCCGACGGGCCGCAGGCGTCTCCGGACCCTGAATCCCACATCAGAGGCCACATTCTGGCCTCAGAGACGCTCCAGTCGCCCACCCACTGGATGCGGCAAAGAGCGAGCTGCACCTGCTGCTCCCAGGGGTCGGAAAAGCAGTCGAGGAGGCTGGGATCCAAGGGGTCCCGAGGCCTTCCCAGCCCCCTCCCTGCCTTGTGCAATGCCTGTTGCCAGCGCAGCTGAGAGCCTATCAAGTGAAAAGGCGGGGGGGGGGAGGAGGGGGCCTCTGCCCTTCCTCATGCCCTGCAAAGGATGGTCCTCGGCGTCCAATCCAGGGGCTTATGGACCTTGTCTTAGGGACCGTGCCCTCAATTTCCCTTAAAGTATGAAACAGAAGCAGAATGCGACACGATGGCGCCCCACAAGTCCCCTGGAGGCTTTCAAAGGGAGGAAAAGGCCTCTTCTCGCACATCCCGGAGCGCCAAACTCCAAGCGCAACACACCCGATTCAGGGTAGAGATTGGGAAAAGCTTCCCCACGGTCAGAGCAGTATGACGGTGGGACCAGCTGCCCGGAGGGGTGGGGGGCTCCCCCACACTGGAGGCATTCAAGGTCAAACTGGGCAGCCACCTGAGTGGGTGGGTACAAACTGGTGTCTGCAACAGCAGGGGGGTGGACTCGATGGCCTCCCTGGCCCCTTCCAGCTCTGCTCTTCTATGAATCCATACAGCTGTATGGGCACAAAGTATAGGAAATATTTCCATGGACATCTGGGGGAACCTCTGGAATAAGAGCCCTATTTTTTTCATTAAATCAGAGAAAATCTGCGTAAGATGATGATGAGCTGGTTCATAACACCAGCAAATATATTTCCTGTTGATTTTATCTGATTAATTGTTGGGACCGTCAGAAAAATACAGTTTTCTTTATTTATGCTGGGAATGTCTGGGGTGGGGGAACCAGGAGAATGATTAATAAAAAATGTGGAGCAAATATGCAGCCGCACAATGTCATTAGATCTTTTGATTCAAGGTGTTAATTTTGTGAATGCACTTGTGAGTCAACTACACAATTAACAGCTCGTAGGTTGGCTGCAGCAAGAACAGGGTGCAACGAAGTGAGAGGATAAATAATGCCTTCTAGAGATAAGTGATTGGAGGAAATGTGGAACTTGGTCATGATGGCAGAACTAACAAAGATTGGAGTTCTTGAAAATACACAAAGAGGGAGAACATTCGTAAAAAATTGGACATGCTCTATCAATTTCTGTAGATGTGAAGCACTATATCTCAATATGCAATTCCGTTTTTCAGTGATTTGATTTAGGACACAATCCTATGTATGCTTAGAGGAGACAAAGAAAAGTCCTACACGGGACCGGACCCCTAGATACCTTTGCACTGGATATATGAAGAAGATCCCCACTGATCCTAACGGCTTATAGGAGAAAACAACCAGATAAAGCAAAACAGAAAGCAAGCTATAGGACGCTCTGGTTGCAGGCAACCGCCCCAAACTCCGGTCTCTCTGGAGGAGGAGGTGCAAGGACGCCCACCCTGGTTGCAACAGGCGCGTATCCACCCACAGGCGAGTCGAATGGACGAGCGTCCGGGCGGAGAACCCAACCTTCGTGGCAGCACTAGCAAGCGCCGCACCTCGGCGGATGGCGGCCATCCTGGGCCTGCCACGGGTGGGCTCCCCTGCCACGCGAGGCGGCCGGAGGACACCTGGCTGGCACTCGCGTGGGCCGTGGCTCCTCTCCTCCGCCCCCACCAGCTGCTGCCACGTGGCCCCGGAGCTTTTGCCACAGAATTATTTTGCCTTCGCTCCATCCACACTTTTCCGAGATGGATCTACAGGGGGCGCCATAGACCCCGGGGGAAATAGCCTTCCTCGACAGCAGATCAGCCGATGGAACTGATTCGCGGCGCCTGTATGAACGTGGTAAAGTGTTCACTAACTTGGAAGTATTTTTAATTTTTCTTCGGGCTCTGGAGCAAGAGTTCCTGCCCTCCATTTAGCCCAGCCGACCCATATCTCTGTCTTTTCGATACCCTTATTCAGCAAAGCTTGGTGGAATGACTGCCACGGCTGGAATTCGGCAACTGAAGGATATAACCTATTCATGAGAGCCAGGTGGAATAGTGGTTAAGAGCCTGGGACTGGGACTCAGGCGATCTGGGTTCGAGTCCCCGCTTGGCCATGGAGTCAATTGGGTGACTCTGGGCCAGTCACAGACTCTCAGCCCAGCCTACCTCACAGGGTTGTTGTTGTTGTGGGGATATGATGGCGGAGAATGATGTAAGCCGCCCTAAGCCCTTTGTAGGAAAAAGGCAGGCTATAAATCACAATATAAATAAATAAAATGAAGAACAGAAGAAACAGAAAGGGAGGAGGAGTCACGCCGTAAGTTGAAGATACACATCTCTGCACAGAAATACAGGGGGATGGGCTTTGTAGTCCCACTGAGAGCATCTGGATGGATATAAACGGAGGCAGGAATGAAAGCAAGATGGCACCGACTACCCCATCAAGGAGAAGGCGCGGGGGAAACCTGCGCAACACCCGCCAGCCTCTCCGCGAGGCGCGCCAGTCCCCTCTCTCTTGCCGGAGGCGGACGGGCCGCTCCCGCCCGGCATCGCCCTCCCGACCCGTGCAGCCCACGCCCGCCTCGGCACGGCGGGGAGGCGGCGCTGGAGGGCATCCCCTCCACTCCACGCGACGCGGCGAGAGGTGAGGATGAGGATGGCGCGCGCGTGCAAAGGCGCCGCCACGCGCCGCGCGCGGCTCCGGCCCTCCCGGGACGAGGGCGCCGGGCACCGCCGAGCTGGCGCGACGCGGGAAGGGGCGGGCGGCCACGGGCCTCGGCGGCAAGCGCCACGCCGTTTGGAGGAGCGGCCCCGCCGGAGGGAGCCCGCGCCGCCGCACGAGCCCCTCCGGGAGGCCGCTGCCTGGCCGCGTGCCAAGGCAGGCCGAGCCCCTTGGGGCCGGCCCCGGGCCAGCGAGCGGCCCTGCAGCGGCCCCGGTCCCGGTCCGGTCCGGTCCGGCGCGCCGGCGGGAGGCGCCTTTGTTCTGGGCGCCGCGGCGGAAGCACGCCCGCCTCGCTCGGCTCGGCTCGGCTCGGCCCGGCGCGGGCGCAAGGGCGCCCCCCGGTGGGCCGAGGCGCCGTGCTCCTTCCGCGCCCTCTCGGCTCGGCTCTCGGGAACGCGCGCAGGCGGGGCCAGGCCTGCGGCGCCGCGGAAGCGCCTCGCGCCCAGCCAGGCGCGTGCTCGTGCGGGGCCTTTCGCGTCGGCGAAGCGCTCGGCTGCAGGCCAGCCCGTCCCAGCCGGCTCGCCAAGCGGCCTTGGAGGCCCCGGCCCGGAGCCCCGGACTCGCACGCGGCGAAGCGGCGCTCGCCCGAGGCCGGCTGCCCGTAGCGCGGCAGGCGCCTCCCCGCTGGGGGCGAACTGCACGGAGCCCAGGCCGCGGCCCACGCCCTTGACCCCCACGCCGACCGACTGGCTATCCTACACCCTGGGAGTCCAGTCAGCTTGTCCCCCGACACCATCAGCCCCCTACCCAAATTGCTCCGCCAGCCGCACTCCCTGCTCCGAATCATGCCCCCCTGCACTGGGCACTGCCCTTTCGCGAAGTGGCTGCTTTGAAGGAAGACGCCGCGGCAAGCTGGAGAAGCTCGCCCAGGCAGGGTTACAGGTGGAAGCGGCCGTCGCCCCTGGAGAACGTGGCGCAGACCAAGAGGCTCCAGTGCGGCCTCCCAGCCTGCAGCTGTCCTGGAGAGGGTCCTGCCCTTGCGCGTGGCGGCACGAGGCTCTGGAAGGATGGAGAGAGCGATCGCGGCCACCTCGTCAGAAGGGAGCGGCGGGTGATGAGCCTAGGCTGCCCGAGAGGCAGGAGGCCCCCGTCCATGGGCACGAAGCAGCCAGTCATGCACATGCATTGATGAAATCATGCGTTCTCCCCAAAAGGCTGATGAACACAATGTAACGAACTTGTGTTTGAGCCAGCTGAAAACACAACTCTGCAAATACATACAAAACACATCCGTACAAAAAGCTTTAGTTTCAAAAGTTTGGTGAAACAAACATCTGTCATATGCACAAGAGCCTTCTGAAATATTTGGGAAGTTCACAGGAAGAAACGTTGAAGGCCCCAGTGCTCTTAGGGTCTAGTGCAGACCTGGGCATCGTACGGCCCGCGGGCCACATCCGGCCCGATGGCTGACCCTGACTGGCCCGTGTGGTCACTGGCAACTTAAAAGGCAATGCAAATATATATCATCATAATATAGATGCGAGCAATACACCTGCACTGCTTTTATTTTGAAGGATCCGCTAAATTGAATTGAATTTATTGCTTTCCATGTAATGTGAATGTTTTTGTGAATATTCATTAAATAGTGTTGTTCTGTGCTCCACATTTTCATTGTATCATTGCAATGTTCCATTTACTGTTTTTATACAGACATATATGGAGCAGAGCTTAAGTGTATTGGTCCGGCCCTTAACAACTGTCGAAGTTTCTCATGTGGCCCCATAGGAAAATTAATTGCCCACCCCTGGTCTAAGGATATGGCCCCCCACAGTCCTTGTACAGGACAAGGGCTAAAACCAGCTTGGACCAGCTGGAATTTCACTTCTCAGCTGAAGGCAGTGGTGGCCTCGGCCTGGACTGAGAAAAAGGGGCTTCTGTTCTCACAAGGGGAAAAAGGGCTGTGAAAGGGAGCCCGTCCCTCCCCGCCCCCCTTTCAAATGCTCACATTTGCCAGTACAATCCCAGATTCGTTTAGATTTGCTTGGATGACGCTTGGATGAGTTTGCGCCCTGTGCCACTTAATGAAAATACCGGTCCAAGTCGTATATGAGGAATACTGTCAAAAATCTACACTAAACATACCTGGCGAGAATCAAGCAAGACTTTTAAAAGCCTTCTCAGAAACTTTCCTTCAAGTATAATGCGCGGAAGCAGAATGCACCGTCAGAGCTGTTGCAAGAATAAATCCCTGTTGTCCAGAGACTTTTATGAATCTTCTAACGCATGTAGAAAAGAAGCGAATGCACATGTACTTCAAAACATCTAGAGAAATATGGAAGCTGATCATGTACTGATAGGTAGAGTATTGTGGTCCCTCAGCCACAGACAACTCCTTCCAGAACAGAATGATTCAGGAACGGATTGGGTTTGGCGTGGCCTCTGGGATGGCAGGGAGGACAACGCAAACAAATATGGAACCCGCTCCATCTGACCACAATCCAGTGGAACTCAGTCTGGAAACGGAAAAGGATTGGAAGAAAAATGCCGGTTGAAAGATCTTCTGTTGTTGTGACCTGAAGCGGCAATCAAATGTTAACGAGCACGGAAGATTGTTCTCAAAATATTACACCAGACGTGCTGTGTGAGGTACTATACATGCCTTTATAAGATGTTTATGGCATCAGCTGCATGTTACCAAAATTAAAGCAAAAATGGGAAAAGAAGGGCAAGAAAGGGAATGTGGGAGAACTGCATCAATTTTAAAAAGTAGAGAATTACCAAAAAGGGGAGAAAGGCAGATGGATGCTTCAGATACTAGATACCAAAACTCTTCTTTTCAAGCAAGCAAAACAAGCCAGATTTGAGTTTTATACTAAAAAAGGCAAATTCATCCGATATGGCTCCTACAACAAAAGCACCCAAAATATCAATGTTTGAAATTTAAGAACTCTGCATAACCCGAAACGATGCGACAATTAATGATCAATCTATCTTCTGTTAACATTCCAAACAGATGTAAATGTGATGAGAATAAACATGGAGGCTTATGAACAGCCAGTGCAGAACAGCAAAGCAACAGAGGCCAAGTATTTCCGTTCCTGCACTGGAGGGGGGGGGGAGGGAGGTCTACACCCTCTCTTGGGGGCCGCAGCTGCCCCCCCCCGGCTGACTGATGAACCTCAGCAGGGCACCGGGTGCCACTGGGGCTGCTGCTGGGAATCGCTGTGTGGATTTTCAGCTCTGACCTGAGAACCTGAATTCTCCCATGGCTGCCCCCAAATCGTGCCTAGGGAGCCATAGCACCACCCTCTAAACTCAAGTTACAGAATAGAGAGAGAGAGAGAGAGAGAGAGAGAGAGAGAGAGAGAGAGAGAGAGAGAGAGAGAGAGAGAGAGATAAAACGCCGGACAGATAGCCTTTAAACTGATGCTAAGATAATGGCTAAATCTTGAGCTCAAGAAAGAATCGCCACCAAAGGCGTACCGGTCTTGGAAGGAAGGCCGCATGGCACTTGTCATGCGTCTTCAACGTCGTCCTGCAGGCTCACATCACCGCTGAACACGGATGCAGGCAGAAGTACTCAGGGGCCAATGCCCTTCATAAGCATGTTCCCCCAGATCCAGATTTATACGGAATAGCAAAAGGGGGAAATTATCAGGAAAACGCTGCACACAATTTACAGGGCATACAGACGAGAAAATAAAAACAGGAGTGGAAGAGCCAGGCTGGACCTGCGTTCTGCCCGCACAGCGTCCAGCCGGTTTAGAATGAGAGAAGGCCTGGCAGGATGAGGCAGCGTCTCCGCTTTGAAGTTCTTGATGCACTTGGAGGCGATTTGGCGCTTGGCATTCAGCTGCATAGCTCAAGCTCAGCTAATTACTGAAGTAATTTTCAGCTCCTTGAAGTAAAAGGCACAGGGCAGGTTAGCTCGGCATCAACGGCTCCTGCACTGGCATCAGAACCACTCGCTCTGAGTATTTGTGGTCAGATGCTTAAGATAAGAAATAAAGCCCTTAAAAAGATCTGGGAAAAGCAAGTGCCGAGTGGCTTCGTTGCTGCCATTTGGCATGGACACCCGCCTGCCTGGACTCGGGACAGGCCGAATGGCAGCTCCAGAGACCCGACATTAACTGTGTTAGCAGGCGGGGTGTGTGGGACGCACCCTCTGCAGCAGAGCCCTCCCAGTGTTGCGGAGTCAGATGGTTTGGTGGTCTGGAAACTTGTGGTTTGCCCCAGTGCGCAGCTTCCATTTGTGACATGGTCTCCAGTGCCTCTTCCCTTCTGGAACCCGGCTGGAAGCTCAGGCATTTCTCACTCCACACAGGGCAATATTCTCACTTCACTAGTGTGGGAAATTAGTGATGGTCCTCTGGCGGCTGCCCTTTTGCATCTTTCTTGGGGGCTGGAATATAAATATTGAATGTTGCCAGTCTGTGGACCATGGTTCTGTTTCCCGCATTTGCTGGCAGTCCTCTTAGGATTTGGCCCATAGCTTGGAATACTTCTATCGTCTCCTATCCATGCTAGCTACTTTATTCCTTCCAAATATTTTCAAAGCAGCTTTCAGTTCACTTCCTAATATTGCAGGTTATTCCTCATAGGTTTCCTCTTCAAAGGAATTTGTCATCTGTCGCTTCTGTATATTCTTCCCATTTTCCTTTTTCCCCCTCCTGGTCAGAAAGCGTGGTCGACGTGACCGTGGCGTTGTGAAACCTGTGACACAGAAGGGCTGCGATAGCTGCACTTGGTTGGACACAAACCCTGAACTTCAGGAAAGGCTGTTTTTAAAAGTTCAGGAAGATGTTGGGTAGAACCGCAGGGCTAAAAGGCCTGAAGGAAATGGCTTCGAGAGGAATGCAAAACCCCAAAGGACTGAAATACTGGACAGAAACAAGCTATTCCCATAAAAAAAATCTGCTCCTGTGAAAAGATGTCCTTGTATTCCGCCTGTTCTTCCCAAGCAGCTGAAGTATTTCAATATTTTTTGTCTTCCTAATAAAGACTTGATCATCAAAGCGTTACTAAGCCAGTTCCCAAGCAGTGTCCAGACAGGTTTTTCCACTCCTGGCTCCCATCTGAAACCATCTCAGCTGACCCAGATCCTGAAGAGCCAAGGGGTCCCTCGGCCTTGCAGTAATTATCAGCATTATTACAATTTTTGTAATTATAAATAACCATAATCACTGACTATAGTCCAAAGCAATAAGCAGCATTAGTCAGAAATAAAATTTGTGACACTGGAAGTATCTGAAGATACTTATCACATGTGGGGTCTGGATAATGGAAAAAGACAGAAATTATAAACCCAGAGTTATAATCTATATTTTTCTTTTAATTTACACAAATAATTCAATCAGGAAAAAAAAACAGCACCAGCCACCAGTTGAGTTTACACCAAACATTAGGAACTAAAGTTTCAAATGTAGAACAGATGGTTAAAATGTGGGATTCTGCAACAATGACCAAACTGAAAAATTATGCAGCCTAATTAAAACTGCTCAATATGGGATTAGTTGGGTATATTTTGTTGACTTCTTAAAACATTGTCTATTCTATACTTGGCATTCAGATAAGTTAATAACACTGTACTGTGAAGATTAACAGGATTAATGATTTGTTAATTTGAAATTGACACATTTTTTTCCAATGTAGACTTTTAGAACATTTAGCCTTAATGTTTTTAGCTTTTAAGTTGCCTTGACGGGTTTTAGCATATAAAGGGGCCTATAAATGTGTAAGGAGCTGCCGATTCCCCCGCTCTTCAAGGCTCCAAATGCTGATGGCAGCTGCAAGGAACACACCAGGCCCATCATCAGTCCGGCCAACTGAGCGGACAGAAATGCTGCTGGTGCAGCTTGCAGAGGGGGGGTGTGCACGTAGGTTTGTGCAGCACAGCAGCTTAGTGTGGGGTTACAGTGGGCAGAGGAAGGAAAAGCTGAGGCAGGAATGACCCAGGAGGTTGGCTAAAGAGGCAATGATCCGAGGGCTGCAGAGGGAGGCACAGGCAGAGAGGGGATGCGGCCTCTGGGGGAAAAGACACCTATGTCGAGCATCTGCTCGGGGCAGGCAAACAGGGGAGAGCCCTTCTAGCCACTCACTTCGGAGATGGGGAAAGGAGGGCTCACCCTGATCAGACACGCTGTGGGCTACCGAGTGGCTCCCAGAGATGCACACGATGGAGAAGTCAGAGGCTCCCAGCCCCTTCCTCGCCAGATGAGAGCCAAGACCCCCCCCCACCGGTTCCTGGGGCAGCAGCGAGAGATGCAGCCCCTTGCTCTGGAGGGGAAGCACCTGGAGGAGGGGGCACTGGCTGGCCCCCGACGAGGACGCGTACTCTCTAAGCTCTGCTGCACACGCCGTCTTAGTGGAGGAGGGTGGCCTCCGGAGGCCCTCCCAGGGCACAGACACGTTTTTAATAAAGCATCTTTATTGTACACACACTTGTATGGAATAATAAAGGCCATTTTCAGAGAGGCTTGGACCCTAACACTATCGGCACACGCATCCTGGTTCCTCAGCTGTGCCCACGCTCAAGTGCCCCGGCAGAAGCGAGCGAGTGCCGGGGCCTGCGGGCTCCCACCCGGAGGGCCCCGCTCGCCTGCCCCAGCCAGGCTTCCTTGAGGAAGTTTGAGTGTCATGGGAACCTGCAGACCACCTCCCACTCTCCATGCAGGGTCTTCAGACTCTGAGACTGCACACCTGTTAGCACAGAGAACAGGTGAACTACCAAAGACAATATAGTGCAGATGGAATGAACAATGTTCTCCATCTAACAGGATGTAGCAACTGGTAATACTAGAACTGGTCAGTATTAAGCAGGACCAGTTTTCCCCTCTTCGAAAGCCAGAGGAAAGGCGCTTTAAGATATTTCCCACAGTAGAAATACAGCCCAGAGGTGAGGGTTACAGAAACTCCACGAGCCAAGTTAACAGAACTCTCAAAACAGCTGTGTTAGTTCGGCGGTCTTGGTTTCTCTTGCAGATGTGCAGCTGTCCACGATCTTTGCCAAATTGCCATGGTATTTCTCCAAGCCACCCCTCAGGCTAAGGTAGATCTCCTTAATGGAGGAAAGCAGAGAGATGTAATGATGGGAAGTGAGAAACCAGATGGTGCGCGTATTTACACAGAGCGAAGGGGGTTTTTCTGGAATAACTTGAACCAGAAAAATATCACTTGTAAATTAGGTTTACCTGCACAGGAAACGATTCAGTTCGCACCAGAAAATGTTGAGCTAACTTCTATACTGGCAACAATTTACAGCAGTTCTGATGCTTAACATGAACAGAAGGCTTAGCATGTCCTCCTCTCCTCTCACTGTGCCCGTCTTGCAGCGGGAACAGAAATGAGTTGGGGCTGCGTGTGTGCAAGCCCACCAAAGAGCCCATCCAACACGGACCACCATTTTCTGTCTGTGGCTGCTGCAGGAGCTGAGCCAAACAGCCGCGATGCCCACCAGGGCCCACTCGGCTTCGGCTGCTCTGCGACTCCGCTGCAGAGAACGGTGTTCTCACGGCATCCCTGCCCTCACTCACCTGAGCTTTCGACTTCTCTTTTGCAACGCTGTCCGTGAGCTGCTGAATGCAGTCTTTGAGCCGCCTGATTTCTGTGTGAGTCGCTGTCAGCTTCTCACAGACGGCACCTCTTTTCTCCTGAAATGTGTTGCAGTACCTAGAAAACAAGGAGCAAGCCGTTTGAGAGCGCTGCTCCAAGGTCATGTGAGGCCACTAGCAATGTCAGATCCGGTACCAGTGATTTTCTACAGCGTATATGCAGAACTGAGTTTCTCCACGTTTTTCAACCTGTATTATTTTTACTCACACCCGTTATCTATTGTTCGAGAAATCCTAGCTGGCAGGCCGGGAGAAAGGCACAGCGAGGCCCGCCTCACTGGCCTGCTTCCCTGACACATGCAGACTCTGCCTTTAAGTTCAACCAGCCACCTTGAATTCTGTGAAGTGGCACAGTGTAAGGATAGACAGAGAGACACGGAAGGAGGGAAGGCAGGCAGGCAGCCAGCCACCCACCCGGTCCCACCCACCATACTCCTGAACACAGGGGCAGGGCCCCCTTCCCACCTAGTGCCCAACAGCCCTCTCCCTCTTCTAGCATCTCCTATCTGCATCACACAACCTCCAGCCCACCGGAGTCCTGCACGGTCTTCTAGGGTTCGTGATCCAGAAGCCTTCCGTCCATTAAGACTCACTGTTCTGAGGCTGCTTGTTTCTGGGTGTGCCGCTTCCCTGATAGGCTCCCCTTACGCTGCCCCTCCAGGCTGAGCATGTGGGGCATGGCACCTGCGAACTTCACAAAACCAGACACTCATCCAGGTGCAGCTGGGCACCCCTCTTCTAGCTCTCGAAATGCTTGCAGTGTGAACAACTTGGCACAAACTTGCAGGGCTGGGTGTCGGGGGGCAAGTCTTATTGGTGGAGGAAAGGTGAGCAGGAATCCGCCACTGCGTCACGGTGGGCGACTGTCAGAGGGGGGCCTCACGCCTCCCATCCCCCTGGTCAGATGAGGCCCAGGCCTGCTTCTTTCCTCACGGCAGCCAAGACTGCGTTTCTCTTTCAAGGAGCCCTCGCAGTCAGTGGGGGGCAACCGCTGGCCTACAACTCCCATGGTCCCCAGCCAGTGCGCGCAGTGGCGAATTATAATGGAGAGCTGTAGGCCAAGACATCTGGAGAGCCACAAGCTGCCCACCCCTTGCGTGCGGTGCTTCACTCAGCACGATTAATGGTCAGAGGGAAAGATTCGGGAGCTCACTAGGAGCCCAACCCTAAATAACTCTGGACCAAAACTCAAGCACAGCCCGAACTCTTTGGCGGCAGGGCTGAGACCCGCCGAGCACGAGAACTCAGGTCACGCCACTATGACGGTCCTGGCTACCCGCCTGAGACAGGAAATTCAGAACTCTGGGAATTAAGGACGTGGCTTCCACATAGCAGCAAATCATTAATGCACATTTCGTCACACACAAGCCCGAGTGAGCGAGCGGCCCTCTGCACTCGCACCTCTGCTTGATGGCGAGGTTGCAGACGGCCCCTGCGATGTGCGGACTGAGGCGGCTGGGCTGCTCCGAGGCTAAGCAACCTCCGGCTAACCCGTTCTGGCTCCTGCGCCTCGTCGCTGCCTTTCTACTCTACTGCAGGATGGCTTCTTGCTCTCACCCTCTCTGAATGCAGCCCTACCATCTGTTGCCATGAAAACTGTGATTCGGTAAATGCTGCCATGCGAGTTTATTACCGCGGCAAGGAGGAGGAGACCCGACAGCCCAGGAAGCTTTGACCAGCTGCCATCTTCCCTTTGGCTGGAGAAGCGCTTTGCCCCTTCGGAACACAAGCCCCCGTTTCCCCGCAGACCTTGAGATCCTTGAAAATGAGACGTGGCAGGGAAATTATGAAAGATTCACAAAAGGCAAACTGACGTTTGTTGAAGGCTCTGCCGAAGAGCTACGCTAGCGTGCCTTTTTCTGGGAATGGTGAAAGAAAGGAGCAGCGTTCAGTTGAACGAGAGCAGTGCTTAGAATGCTGCTTTCAACCTGCATCACCAATATTAATGCATCGGATCACCCGAGTGCAGGAAAACACCGAACTAGCAAGGACGCCTGCCATCCAGCAGGCACCACAATTGCGCATGCTTTCTTTGGGATGCTGCGCTGGAAGCCGGTTCTAACAGGAGGATAAAACATAAACGCCAGTCATTCATACTCGGTTATGGCCTGCTTGCGCTGCTCCATGTCCTCGCATATCTTCTTAATTTTGAGTTCAGTAGCAGCAAGTTTCTCCTGTTTAACTTTAACGAGTCTTTTCAAGGACATTTCCTCTGTCATGGCGTTCTTGAATCTGCTGTTGCTGTTCTCTATTTGGTCCTCCAGGGTTCGGATCTGGAATGTGGATGAAAGGAAGGAAAGCAGCAGTTATGGAAAAGCATCTTCTCTACTGGATCGCACTGTTTAAACACGCCACAAAGTCAGAGAAATCACAGTACTTGTGCTCTGCAAAAAGAACCTCACAGTACACAAAGAAATGCTTCCATAATAACCTTGAAACATTGAAAATGCATTTGGTACATTCAGTCAGGTAAAGACAGCAAGCTTTTGAAGACTGATCGTTTACTGGACTGTTAGGGAGGGACGGGAGTAGAGAACGGTTCCATGTTTTTATCAGACCGGCTTGGACATGGTGACAGTGACGCCACCATTCATTGTGGGAGGCCTGCTCGGAAGCGGCTGGGACCAGGCCATCAGCAGAAAGGCAGAACCCCTCCCCTGCTTGGGCCGCAGAAGCCCTCACTGCGGGAAGACAGCCCTTCACGAGAGCTGCAAAGCGGGCACTTCCCAAGCTTGGTCTTTCCTTTGCAGCAACCATCACGAAGCTCGTCTTCAGGGATAAGCCCAGCAAACCCCACCAGGACCTTCAGTGGGTTTGGACTTGAGGCTTGGCAGGGCTTTCTGAGTATCTTAGAAGTATCCTCTTCTAAACTGACTCGGCCCCATTTTGTAGCCCGCCCTGAAACACATCTGAATTCTCCATTACATTAATATCTCTTATTCCACGGCAGAGGTATTAGCTAAAATGAGTCTTAATCAATCGTGAATTAATTTCACGATACACATTTAATTCCTATCTCTGTATTGGCACAACTGCATTTTGGCAAGTGTGTTTCCAATTTCCTTGAACCTGTTGGGCTTGCACGGAATGAGCATGGAATGAGCGCCTATTACAACATCCAGCGCCCCAGAGTCACGCATCGTTCCGTGCCGTGCCGGAGCACCAGCCCAGCGCTGGGGCCGGAAATTCAGTGGCCCCGCCTGCCGGAGGAAGGGCCGAGCCCACCTCCCTCCGAGCGCAGGCAGGGCCTGCCACAGGGGCGCATGCTGCCCCAGGCATCCACCCAGTTCTCCATTTCCCGACGCAGCCTTCAGCCTCTCGCCCAAGGCCCAAACGGCAACCGACTCTGCTTCCACCAAGAGAGGTTTTGCTTCGGAGCATTTGAGGAGCAGCAGCTCCACAGATAAACCTGAATTGCCTTTGCACAACACAAACCTCTGCAACGAGAGCCAGCAGTTTCTGCACATTTGCCTCCTGGGTTTGCAGCTTCTTCTCGTACAGCTCCATCTCCAGCTGGCAGGATGGAAAGTCCCCCACCAGGTCCCTGTATGCGTCGTGCTTCTTGATGATTTCTTGCTTTACGGGTGAAAAAGCAAGAGTTGCAGCATTACACGCACTTTAGAGACCAAACAATGTTTAGGGCCAAATCTACCATGCCTGGACATTTCCATAAGGTTGGCAAAGAGGACGTTTTGAAATTATTAATGTTTGCAAAGTTGTATCTGTACAGAAGCTTAACCTTTAAAACTAAGAAAAGCAGGGCTTCCGGGCAAGATGGTTCCCTGAACAGGAGCAAGCTGGGAAATTTAATGGATCCTGCTTAAATCCATTAGAGGCCCCTAAAGCTACTTACTCACTAGCTGAAGGAACCTGGTGTTGCTGCTCCGGTGGTGTGAGGAGGTGTTTTAGCTCTGCTGTTCCCGGATCCATTTTGGAAGCACCTCTGTGGCCTTTCCCCACGAAATTGGGGGGGGGGGGTGGCAGGAAGCCACCTCAACAGAGCCGAGGCCTCCGCAAAATCGCTCCCTCACCTCCCCATTCTGGGAGACTCATTGGAGAACAGTGCACCTTGGGAATGTTTTGTCAGCCGCCCCCCCCCCATGTTGGACTCCCAAGATCTTCCATCTTTTGTTACTGAACCCACCACAGCCAATGACACACTTGCTTTTCTAGATACCAAAAAACAATTCCACCTGTTTTATCCTCACACCAACAGCCCTGTGAGGTAGGCAGCTTCATGGCCAAGCGGGGGCTCGAAGCCAGATCTCCGGTGTCCCCAGTTCAGCGCTCTGCCCTGACGCTCCAAATAAATTAAATCAAAGAGGCAGGGCACCCTCAGTTTACTCCCTGACCCAAATTACACCGGCAGGGTACACTTTTAGGAGGACCTTTAAGTGTAGGATTACTATAGATGTCCACAAAATGTACCCCTCTCTCAGCTGAATCTTGGCAACGGCAAGGCGATCCGACTTGCTCATAGGCTTTTCCTGCATTCAGAAGAAAGGCTAATACAGGCCAGCTCCCGAGTTAGGAACGACCTGTGCTTACAGACGGACTTCCCTCAAGTCTCGCAATTCTGCAGAAAATGGTCATCACCAGGGAGGGAGGGAGGCCTTCCTGCCCTGCCCATGCAGAGAGGGAAATCTCTCCAGCATTTCCTGCTGCAAAGAGGGGGTGCTGGTGAGTTTGGGGGTGGGGGAAGGGGCTAGAGACGTTTGTGGTTCTCCACTTTCCCGGGGGCTCTGGACCTCTAATCCCTGGGAATGTGGAGGGCTGACTATGTGATCCCACTGACACACGAATTCAACTCAAAAGCAAATTTCCTTTTTCTCAGAAATAGAACTCGTTCCTTACCTGGGACTGCCGCCTCCTCTTCTTCGCTGTTTGATAAACACTAAACTACTCCTAACATGCTTCTCAAAAATGACACCAGTGGATGACTGGCAAGTTTTGGAGCTGAGGGCACATTTGGTGACTGGATAAACTGTCTGTCTATTTATTTATTTGTTTTTCGGTTTCTATCCTGCCTTTTTCCTACAAAGGGCTCAAGGCACCTTACACCATTCTCCTCCTCCATCTTATCCTCACAACAACCACCCTGTGAGGTAGGCTGGGCTGAGAGTCTGTGACTGGCCCAAAGCCACCCAGTTGGCTCCATGGCCGAGCGGGGACTAGAACCCGGATCCTCTGAGTCCCAGTCCCACGCTCTTAACCACTACACCACACTGGCTCTCTGTTCTGGACACTGCCATGCATGGTCCCACCTGGACATGCAAAACCTGAACCATACAGCTGCTTGCTCCTGAAAATGACTCTGTGCTCGTGTTTTCAAGCGCCATCGGAAATGGAAGCTATAGAAAGCTGTGCTACTGTGCCTGTTTGGGCTTTTTGTTCCTGATCCGACACAATACTATAAAGAAGCCAAACCTAGACAAACTTGGAAGGTTTTCTGCATGTAAAGTGTGAAACAAGCTACAAGAAAGAGGCTTTTGTTCTTTAATTGCTTGCAACCAATAAAGGTAAGCACCGGAGTGGCAACACACACCTTGTCTTGCTTGAGTTTTTCCAGTGTCTGCTTCAGACGTTCCTTGCTATTAGTCAGCTCCTCGGGAGACTTTGTAATCTTGGATTTCAGCTGTTCTTGTTCTTCTTTTAGATTACATATAGTCAGTTTTAGCTCATTCTGATTAAAACAAATTAAATACAAGGCTTATTTTAATGGCACTACCAGTTTAAATTTGATACCAGAAAAAAATCTGTCCTTAACTCAGTGTTTAAGAACATAAAGTCTGCGATAAATTAGACATTTTTTCTACAAAAGAAGCTTTTCATTCAATTGTCAAATGACTCGCAAGGCAGTTAGGTCTTCTACAGCATGGTTTGGAGAGCACGGGGGAAGGGCACCATGCAGCAGCTCCATTCCTGCTTCTGAATTTCCAAATTACAGAGCTTGTTCTACCAAAAAAGCAGCAACTTTGGTCCTGGGAAGCCCACCCCCACTGCATAAAACGTAGAGCCACAGCTCTGGTTCACACGTTAGTATAATGCACACATCTCATCATTTTGTGATGACACGCTACTTCAAAAGAGAATGGATGGATTGCTGCCGGAAATGAACGGCTTGAAGGCTATAAGCACATGCCTGCCTCACTTGGAAGAACCTTTTCTTCAGGTGAGGAAGCTGGACTACTGGTTTGGCTTGTGGAGGACGAGGCCATCAAGGGCTACTACTCTTGACTATATGCAGTCCTCACTGGCGGAGGCAGCACATCAGTTGTGGGAAGGGAGGGAGGGAGGGAGGGAGGGAGGGAAAGTCCTGCAGGTGCCCCAGGGCAACTGGCTGCCCATTGTGTGAACGGAACCCTGACCTTGGCCTGACCCAGCATGGCGTTTCCTATGTTCTTAAGAAGGGAGGCAGTGGGGACTCTGCACATGTGCAGAAATATGTGGGCAAAGAGGGTGGAGAGAAAAGGAGAATGGGTGACACATTTGAGGGTATAGAGATTTTTAAAATCCCTAAACTCCTGGTTTGGAGAAGGAACTTTGCAGGTCCTGACAAATGCCACAGAGAGCAATTCCTGTCTTTGCTGCTGTGTTTTGTAGGGGGCAAGAATGTGGCACTGCGGCTGCTGCAGCACAGCCGCACCGGGACCGATTTTTCCCACAGCCGCCGCTGCTGCTGCTGAGCAGCTCTCACTGCCACTCCGGGGGAAAAGCGGAAACAGACATCGGGCAGACTGCGCAAGCCTACCAAATACACCTATGGCTGAGGGCTGCCAAGCCACCTAACACTGAAGATGTCCAATGATGTTTAAAGGAACATGGGAGAACTGAGTGAAAATTAATCAGCCAGAGCCCATCCCCATTTATATCCTTGATCTGACTTTCGGGGTGTAAGGTTAAAACACTCCTCCCCACCTCAGAGAACTTTGCTTCCTGGGTAGTTCAGAAATGGAATAAACATGAAAGTAAAAGGATTTGTACACAGCCTGTATCATGGTGGCTGGAAATATGAATTGGCAAGTTCTCTGAGGCCCACGAAGCCTAATAGTGACTTGAAAGCATTAAGAAATGGGGACTATTATTAAAGGTAGCATACAAATTCTCTGGAGAGAGAAAAAACCTAAAACTGAAGCACATTAATGTTCAAATGCCTAAAAGGGAACATACTCTGAGAAATTCAATGGAAAGTTCAAATACAAAAGAATACAAAGTGGTTTAAAAATATGCCTAAGAAATGCTGCATGTAGCCGACTGAAAATCAGCGTGCTTTCTTTCCGCAGGGGAAAGCTGTTCCAAGCTGTACGCAGTCAATGCGCACTGCTGAGATCAACTTACCAGATTCTGGGTTTTTTCTGCAATTTCCATTCTCTTTTGGTGGATCACTTCTTGCAAAGCACCCTAGCGGAAAGAGGAATTTTTGAGAATTAAAGAAATAATTTCTTTATTTAAAGAGATGCACCGGGGGGTGGGGGGGGGAGGTTTTAAAGGTATTGTCATAATTTTATTGTTGTAAGCCGCCCCGAGGCTTAGTTGCGATGGGGCGGCATAGAAATGTTTTAATAAATAAAATAAATAAATAAAAAGAAGTTCTTTTCATTTTTAACTGATGGTAAGACAATAAAAGGAGGATTTCATAGGCCAAGATGTTTTAAAATAAAAAAAGCACCCCAAAACCTCAAGTTGTTATTGAATGGAACATGCAAGACTAGCGCAGCTTAACAACTCAGACTGACTTGTAAAACACATGCACACCGTTTTCTGGCGATATTCTTGGTTGAGTCTTTGCTCCAGCTCTTGAATATCTTGCGACAGCTCCTTGAACTCTGCTTGTTGTTCTGCTGGAATTGTACTGTACGAACCCCAAAAAAAAAAGGAACTGGTATTTGGTATATCTTGAAACACACAATTAACCTTTCACTTGTTAGAAAACCTGTGCCTTTTTATCGTAACTGCCTTGTACCTAAGTGCTACAAGTGCACACTAAGTTCAGGATGTTAGCGTACCTGCACGACAGGAAGTTTTCTCCACAAGTCTTACACAGGTAAACAACTCTTTAAGCAAGCTAAACTAAATGTGGATGATGGCATGTCAACATCCAAGGCCAGAAACCGTGGATTGCGATAGGATTGGAAGGAGTCCGACAGAGCAGCAGTAGGACATCAGACAATTTTCTAACACAAATAATCTCGTGCAAATGAATCTAATTTGCATTAGAATGTTTTCAAACCAAGAATTTCCAGAAGACACATGTCCCTGGGTATAGCACAGGAGGAGACTGTGTCCCCCTGCTTATTGAGAGTTACGAACTGGGCGGACGACAAAATGCACAGTTAACACCAGAAGGGAAGGCGCCCTCATGCAGCCCCTTTCTAGCTGGAATGCCAGAAGAGAAATCATGCCTGAGGCAGGAAAACTGCCAAAGCGGGAGCCTCCCCAGCCAGCCCTGCCACAGCACATGTCGCAATCCCGCTGGTGTTGCATAATTAGCCCAGATACAGTCCCTTCCCCATGAAAAATGCACTAATCGAGAGCGATGCCACCAGGAAGCTGTACACAACGTGGGCAGAACGGGCACACAAGACGTTACGCAAGATGTCGCCACAAGTCGCACTCCTGCTGCTCTGTAAGACGAGGGCTGCTGTCCAAACGCAGCACTCCGCCCTAACCCATCACGGACTGGGCCAACACTCCCCGAGCCAGAGAAGCAGGCGACCGCACCGAGCAGGAACGGAGGCGCTTCGCGAGGATTCACTGGCTGCATCCAGTGGCTAAGGCCATTCCACAGCTGGCCCCAGCGTGGCTGCACAGGCGGGCTGCCGCAGGAACAAGCGCAAGCTGCACGGGCTTTCCAAGGCTCGAAAGGGAGAACAAAGAGGAAGGCTCTTTCTCAGTCATCCCAGACTGCAGGACATGGAATGACAGGCTCAAGTTACAGGAATGCCAGATTCCAGTGTGACATCAGGAACAACTCACTGGCTGTTAGAGCCGTACGGCAATGGAACCAGTGACCGAGGGAGGCGGTAGGCAGGCCACACCGGAGGCGTTCAAGAGGCACCTGGACAGCCATCTGAGAGGGATGGTTGAACCCCAGGCCTGTACTGAGCAGGGGGTTCAACCTGATGGCCCTTTGGCCACTTCCAGCTCTACCGTTCCACGATTCCGTGATAAGCAGGGCATACGAGGAAGACTTACACCTGCAGGCTCCCACTCACACTATGAATTCTATGCCCGAGAGGCAAAGGTATCTACATCCCTCCTGCCCCCTGAGATGGGCAGCAGGGGCCCTCCATGAAGGATATCAGGTGGGTGAGCAGCCGGAGCAGGGCCTTCTCTGCGGTGGCGCCCCATCTGTGGAATACGCTCCCCAGAGAGGTCCGCCTGGCGCCGTCATTATTTGTTTTTCGGCGCCAGGCCAAGACCTTTTTATTCAAACAGTATTTTAATGATGCTTAAAGGTTTGAATTGTGCAGCCAGTGTGTTTCCGGGTTTGAAGAATCAAGGGGGCAGCATATAAAAACTTTAAATAAATAAATAATAATAAAAATAATAATATATCCCAGTGGGTACAGTTCCTTTGGAACCCTGCGAATTGGCCATTCAGGGCCGTGGCTTATTTTAAGCTAAGGCATCCAATCAGCGGACGGCTTACTCCAGTTTCTCCAGTTTCAAGGTCGCCTCCTGGATTACCGCCTGAAGCCGCTGTTCTCTTTCCACAGCCGATTTCTGCGGAAAGAACGTATTGCACAGACTTTATGTCTTGTTCTGCATCATGGCATGCTTCCATTGCCCAGAGCACACCAGCTGGGACTGGGCAAGGGTGAACTGGCGGGGCTGGTGTGTGGAGGCAACACAAATTTGTTCGGCTTGCTCTGATCTGCTGTTTGATAACTTCCTGAGAATCACACGCCAAGCCTTAACCTTAGTTATGAAATCAAACCTTTGCGATCTGACGCTTGACCCAGAAGGCGGCTCTGCGCCTCGTGGCTGGCCGGGATCACAGTCGCTCGCCGAGGGGATGCTGCACCGGGCTGCGATCTCGGCAGCCGATGCTCCCTTGGCCGTCCCCCGGAGCACATCCCGCCCTCCGCAGACAGCCAGATCTCAGCGCAACTGAGTTGCTCCCTTATGTTCCGGGCCACTGACACTGGGGGCAGAAAGCGTATTTTGTATGCAGAAGATCCTGTCAGGGGGCAAGTGACTCATCAGCCGCACTAGCAAAGGCGACGTACCGCCATCTTGATATCCAAGTCCCTCCATGGAAGCAGGATGCCCCCAGGGAGGAATCCAGAGAAAACTGCTTCAGTCCAAAGTGAGCAGTAGCGGCTACCCGAGCTTCACCAACACCCTCTCCACCGAAGCCAGACCGAAGGGGGAAGCCTCGCACTCGGACCTCTTCCTAGCTATGTGAGGTGCGGGAATCAGTGTGGGTGCATTGCATATGGATGCGTAGTTTTATCAGTGAACTTGGGAGAGCTTAAGATGCCTCCGGGTCGCTTGTCCTGCATCTCAGCAGCCCTGCGGTTTCCTTTCTACATTATGATAGCTTGGCTACTTCGCTGCCACCACGAACACACACACAGATGACAGATCAAAACAGTTGCTCTCTCAAGCCAAGCGGTACCATGATGAGCTTTTCGTAAGCTTCCTCTCTTCACAGGGATGTGCATAAACGGCCAACTTAGATAACAAAAAGGCCAATGCTAATGCGAGTCTTCAGCCTACGCTAAAATGCAAGAGGCTTGCACAATTTTCAAACCATCTGCAGCATGAATAAATTAACAAAACTTTAAACTTAAGTTTGAGGGTCCAGCAGGCAAAAGCTTTACTTAATCTTACATAAGTGCTCTGGATTTCCAGGTAGACCTCACGTCGAGAGTCACGGAAGAAAAGAAAGTTAATAATGCCACTCAAGAACCGAGCTGTCCTCTTCGTTTCTAGAATATCAGCACAAAATGTTTTTGGTGAGGCTTATGATCTCTACAATTTTTCCAACTCAAGCTTTATGAAAGCTGCATTTAACCTAGTTAGAAAATTGATAGACCAGGAGTGTTGCGAGATGAACATTAAACACCTGGAAAACTACTTTCTGCCCATCATCACTGTACACAAAGGAATGCAGGAAACCATGCTGTTTGACGATTTGCTGTGGCGCACTAGAACAGGAACGCACCTTAAAGGTGGAGAAAAGAGATCTGGCGGAAGCTGACCATATTTGCATGCACTAAGGGGAAGCGAACTGAGGACTGAGGGGAGCGATGCGCGTTGCGTGAAGGTCCCGCCAGTGTTTGAAGCCTTTCAGGCAAAGCAGCCGCTGAAGCTACAATGTGAAATTAAGAAGTGAACTCGCAATCCTCCTGCATCAAAATCCACTACTTGCCCTGCTCATTTCTATTTTCAAGGCGAATTTAGCAGGCTATTTGCTGGAAGGTGGGGCTTTTGGTATTACAGAACTGGGAGTCGGAATCCCCTGCTGTCATGCCACAAGCCGCCCAAAGATCTGATCAGCCCTGCACTAAACGATGACTTGTTTCACAACAAAGCTGCCCAGAGTCGTTTCAGTCATAGTGGGCCAAAGTGTACGTCACGCAGCATATTCAACCATCCAGACTGGGCCACAACCTTCACATAATACACAATGATGATCTTTTGTAGGTTTGTCTGCATGTAAGGCAACTCGCATATAAGATGAGGTCAATATTTTGGGCTGTTTTTCTGGCGTTTGTCATATGTTGGGCATATTAAGATGACTCCCAATTTTTGCTTTGCTACTTTTGTTTCAAAGGCCATCTTATATGGCAGTATATACAGTTTGAGATGTGAAACACAGTGAACAAAACTGATAGTGGTATGCAATGTAAATTTATATGCTGCATGCACGTCTGCTTTTCCAGTAACCAAAGTTAGATGGGCTGAAACATTTCACTAGGAAAAAACGCAATGGAAGGCATTTTAAATGTTACATTCAGATCAACTCAAAGCTTCAGAGGGTAATTTTCTTAATACTTGAAAACACTTTAAAGCTGAACAACGTAACAGCACGAGGGGCCCAGCACCGCGCCCGCGGGCTCCATGACAACCCCTCAAAGTGCACCTGCGAGGCCTCCCACCTCCTGCCCACTTCAGGAATTTATCTAACCCAACTAATCTGAGGAGCGCCAGGTGCCATATCCCAGCTCCTGCTGCTGAAATGCAGAGCCGCCACTTGGCAGGCTGGAAGGGAAGACGGACAGGTCCCTTCCTGAGCCCCCCCTGCCTTGTCTTGAGCACACCGCCCTCCCTCACTGCTCTCTCCGCCCCGACTCCAGCCTTGCTATTTCTCCGACTCCTCTCCTTGCTGTTTTCCCCGGACCCCCTCTCCAGCCTCCTTCCTTCCCCCACCCCCCGCTCTCTTTACCATCACTCAGCCCGCTTTCTCGCTGTCCCTCCTCCTTCCTAGCCTTTAGCTTCACTCTCTACTGGATTGGCCACATCCTCCCATGGAAGCCATTTTGTGGGTGCTAACAGCAATTCCTCGAATTTCCAGATATGCCCATCAGTCCATTCAGCGGAGGCAGGAGGAAAAGCCGAGGCAACCGTCCCCTCCCAGTCCACCCCCCTCCCGCAGATTTTGCCAGGTGGGCTTTTTCGGCTGCCCACCCAGAGACCTTTGGAAGGGGAGGGCAGATGCTGAAAGACACTCAGGAGAGCTGAGAACCACACGGCGGTGGCAGCTGCAACATGCAACCCTGTGAGTCGGGAAGCAGGACATTGTTCTGTGAACCCCCCATTCCCGAAGGGCTGGCAAGAGGCATTTCCACACGTTTGCACCGACCCTCATGGTCAGGAGCAGCACCCCAACGATGCAAACAAGAAACCAAACAGCAACAACCAGACAAGCTCAAAACTAGAACGATCTGAGATGTCACACAGATCATATATTAAACACTTACTTGGGTTAATGATATCAACAGTCTGGAAATCATTGATACGGCAGATTGGGAAAAACTTCTCCCTGTTCAAAGATTATGCACATTGTAAATAGATACCCTGTAACACCTTCTCCCAAGCGTAACCTATGTTACAGGGGAAAGTTCATTTGGTATTCTATTTATTATTATTTGACTGACCTTGTCAAACACCTGGTAACCCCCCACAAGCCCCTGGATGGCCAAGCAAGTCTTAAAGGCCTCAGGGAAACATGGCACCTCAACCGAAAGGTGACCAATTTGGCACCAGCCGGGATACAGTTTTTTCCACAGATGGGGGCCTCCTCAGAGAAAGCCCCAAGCCCCACTGCCGCCCTGTGGGCTCTCGGGGGCAGGCGCCAGGAGCTGAGCACCGCGTCCCAGCGGACTGCGACTGAGAGGCACTCCAACAGGTATTGCAGGTCCCCAGCTGTGGAGATTCTATAGGCTAAAACCGGCGCCCAGAATGGGGACCAGGAGCATCCGGACAGCCGATGCAAGCGGGCCAGAACCGGCCCCGTGTATTCAGAGCTGCAGGTCACCGCTGATGATCTGACTGCGACAGACGGTACCGGCTGCCGGTTCTGGATCACCTTCAGGGCAGCCCCACGGGGAGGGTGCCAAAGCAACAGAATGTCGGGATCACCAGAGGCAGGTTACTGCAGACGCCACCCTTTCTTTGGAAGCCACATGAGGTAAGGTGTGGCCGCCAGCTGGAGCTGGCAGAAGGTGCGCGGAGCAACGGAGCCCCAGGAGACACAGAAGAATCAAGGGATGCCACCATGCGAACAACCAGCCCGCAGGCCGAACACCCTTCGTCTGGCCTGAGGTAGGGAGTTCCACAGGACTGCATCTGCTATCACTGAGTTCACCGAATCCAGATATCTGCACGGACCAAAGCATTTCAAGCATTCCTTATGGGAAGAAAATCCTTAGCAAAATAATTTTCCTCAGCTTTCAATAAATTCAAGCAAAACCCAAATTCAAACAAAAACTAAAAACCAGCACAGATTTTAGGATACTCACATGTTAATAAACAAATTCCCGATGGGTAGGAAGCCTTCAAAAATCTGGGGATAGGCTGTCTCAAAGGTCACTGGCATCTAAAAATGCAAGAGCAAATCAGTCGTGAGCAAATGAGCAGACGCAGGCCCTTTCTCACCGAGTGCCTCATCTACAAATGAAGGCGCATTACTTATTCGTAGCATTACAGACCACGCTTCTGCCACGAAGCGTTAACGTGCACCTCATTCCCCAATAAACTAGAACAGTGAAACAAATGTTTCATTCAGCAGCTTCAAAACTCCAGATGAAAATCAGTCCTTGAAACAGTGACGGTGACTTCCTAGCGCCCCAGTGGTAATCAGGCGGACGTAACGCACCGAAATGTCTCTGGCCACCCATGTCCGGCCGGGACTGACACAGAATGGTTTCGGCAGGACTGCCGCTGCCGGTGAGAGATCCTGCGCCAGCATCGCCTGCAGCTCCTTCAGGATAGGGAGCTCCCCTCCCTTCCTTCTGCTCCTCCCGAGGAGTCTGGTGTTTGCTCTTTGACCGACCTGCCCCGGGTGACCATCTGGCCTCTGGTGACACCGAGGGCGTCGGGGAAGCGAAGCGCAGGGTCCTCACCACGTTGTGACCCACGTCCAAGAACAAGGAAGGTCCGATCTCTCTGCAAAGAGTATCCTACTGTCGCACTGCATGCGTCAAGGAACCCAGTATATTTAGGGGCTCAGGCAGGTTCAACTTTATTGCATGCTGGTGGCGCTGTCCTTGTGCCCTCTTCCAGGTAGAACTGAGGAGGTTGGTAGGATTTTTGCAATTATTGAGAATTGTCAATTATGATAAAACACAAAGTGCAGCTGTTTGGGAAAAATCAGAAACGTCACTGGTCAACAGCTACTCTGTAGAGCCCAATTATGGGGCTGTTTGGACACAAATGATCAAGCCCATCCAAAAGCAGCTCTTTAGATCTATGCTCCATCCTCCGTAAGACATACTTTCTTCTTTCATGCAAGCTGAAACTCACTGACCAGAATTATCTTTTGTAAATCTTAGGATGACAGTGTATTGAATCAAGCGTCCAGCCTATTGGGAGGAGCGTGAAACTTTCCAAACTAGCAGAGACACATACCACATGCAATTAGATAACGGAGTCAAGGGAGAATCCTGACATTGCTACCACAGGACCACACAAAAACTTTAGAGGCCTCTCATCCTTGATGTGACTTCCTTGAATTGTTGATTGAATTGATACATGAGGAAAATGCACTTGGTGCCCAAGAATAGCCATTGGAGATGCTACTCAGCTTACAGTCACAACAGACAGGGATTCCAGCAAGAACGGATAGCTTTCTTTCTGCTCTTACACATAGATGCCCTGAAAGAGCATCTGTGGAACACATCGTGTCACTGAGGGATTTGCATGAATCGCCAAGGCAGACATTCACCGTAAACCGGCTGCATGATGGAAGCACCGGGGCGGGAGGGCAGGGCAAGCAGGCATCGGCTCTTTCAAGCCCAGAGTACAGGACTGACCTGCAACCTCCACGCACGCCTTTCCCACAAGGACTACTGCTTGCCTGCATGCAGCAAGCCAGCAGCGGGAGGAACCCAGAGACCACAAACTTCGGGCTGGACTGAAAAGCAGTCTTAATATCGTACTGCTCTGCTTCTCAATACATAAATAACATATCTACCTCAAAATGCATGTGTTCTCTCTGAACTACTCTCAGAAGGGTAGAAATTACACAATAGATCCATTAGCCTTTAAGGCGTCAGAGAACTTTATAGAGTAATTAAGATATCACTTTTATTTTGTACTCGATATACTTTTCCATGAGTCTTTATTGTACAGTTACCATGTAAAAGTGTTCCAGGCGGATTCCATAGACACTCTGTAAGGCTCTCATGAAGATCATCTGCACTACTTCAGGCTGAAAAGATGAAACACCAGTTTACAAGAACAGACTAAATTTTGAGGCTGTGTGCCTCTCAGTCAATGATTTAATTCACTTGAAGTTCCACCAACAGAGGCAATGGTTTTGGCATTATAAATGTTAAGAAAAGCATCCTTTTTAACAAAGCTCGTGATCAAATGAGATAAAATAACAAGGCCTCAGCAGCCTTCCTCCCCGCTCCCCCCTCCCCTCGCAACATGCTGAATTGAGACAGCTAAAACCTGTGCTGAGTGACTTTATTGATGAATTTATGGAATGGGCTTTCTTCCTGGACAATAAAGCTCTGGAAAAAATTGCACTCCACATCACTGACAGCTGCCCTCTGGATATTTGCAAATATTTATTAGTTTTAGGATTAAAATTAGTTTTAAAGGAAATGTGGACACGACAGCAGTTGGGGATAATGAAATGTACGTACTCTGAATGTCACTACATCAGGACTTCTCAGGTGTGCAGCTGAAGGCAGAGTGACATTATTTTTGAAAGCGATACAGAAGCCGCTTTTTAAGCTGAACAGCAGCCTAAAAATGATTTAAATCAGAGGTGTCCAACCTCTTGGCTTCTCTGGGCCACATTGGAAGAAGAAAAATGGTCTTGGGCTGCACATTAAATACACAAACACTAACAAAAGCCGATGAGTAAGAGAAAAAAAAGAAAAATGGTCCGTGCATAATTTGTGATATTTGCCATCACGTGTACAAATAGCGAGAGCATATGTACATTTATTTTATGTGACATTATGACATGACGTTGTTGTCTACAAAGCTCAGGCTTGAGAACTGCACAATCAAGTTGCCAAAAAAATTGCAAAACATCTCAATGTTTTAAGTAAGTGTACGGTTTTATGTTGGGCCGCATTCATAGCCATCCTGGGCCACGGGTTGGACCCCCCTGCCCTCAAGCAGTAGCGACCGCTACTAAATTCACTAGTTCTGGTTCAGTCTATCGGAAACCTCCACCAGATAGTGCTGAATTTAACTTCTGCCAAAGAAGCAAACTTTCACAGACTTTACCTTGGCATTTGGAAATAAGTCACTTTTGGATAAGTTTTTGGCCTCATTTCCCGTAAGCAAGCGGGTACGAATGAGCGAAACTATGTCATTGTCACTGTACCTTGGGAAGGTACAGTCATTCATCCTGTAAGGAAACAAAACAGGGAGAGTGCAAGCAGAAGATCGTGCCACGCCATGCAAATTCCCTCATCTGTACAAACGCGCAGCCCGCTGGCCGCACTGGGACGCAGCCGTCCAGCAGCCGCGTCGCGTTCCCGCGGCAAGACACGCGCGGGCTTCCCAAGGACGGATCCCGGCGGAAGCGGCCACGGGAGCCCCCGGCGCGCTGCGGGGCGCAGAGCGGGCGCCGGAGGGGCTGCGCCAGCTCGGCCCCCGCGTCCGACAGCGGAGGGGCTCGGGGGGGCCCGGGGCATCGCCGACTGCGCCCTGCCCGAGCGGCTTCAGGGCGGCGGGCCGGCTCACGTGCAGCGGCGGGGCGACGAGGGCCGGGCCCCGCGGCAGGAGCTGCGCGTCAGCCGCGGGCCCGGAGGAGCCGCTCGCTCGGCCACGGGGCTGCGGGCGCAGGGCCCGCCAACGCGCAGCTCCAGAGGCGGCCGGGTGCGGCCCGGACCTCGCAGGCGGAGGGCGCGCCGCGCGTCAAGGGCAGCGGCCGGGGCGGGACCGGCGGAGCCGCGCAGAACCCGCGGGAGGCAGAGGCCGGCCGGCCGAGGCGCGGCGCCTGTTGCAGGAACGGATGCCGCCGCTCCGGGATGGCCGAAATACCGGCGGCCGCGGCACAGGACGCGGCCTCCCGGGCCGGGCGTCCCGGACGCCTCGGGATCGGCCCGACTGCGGCTCCGGGGCGGGGAGCCGCCAGCCCGCGACGAAGGGCCAGGGCCAGGGCCAGGGCCAGGGCCTCCCCCTCCCCGCGGCGCCCGCCCGCCCGCCCGCCCGCCCGCGCGCCCGCGCCCGCGCGCCCGCTGGCTCGCCTACCTGCCCGGAACCGACGCGGCCGCCGCCTGGGCGCCCGGCGAGCTTTTGAAATTGGGCGGGAGCCCCGCCCCGCCCCGCCCCGGCGAGGAGCGCCGCCGCGCCGCAGGGGCCGACGGGCCGCGGGGCGGGGCCTGCGCGAGCCTGCGCGGGGCGGGGCTGCGGCGGGGCGGGGCCTGCGGGCTGCCGGGCCCCGCCCCGCCCCGCCGGCGCGTCTCGGGCGCCCCCGGGGCCTCTGCGCTGGGCGGCGCGCGCGGGCCGTGGATGCGCCCGATCGCCCGCCTTGCCCGGTCCCTCTTCAAGCAAAGTGCCGACCTTACAGGACTTTTAACCTCGGAATTCTGCCTCTGTGCGATGGAGATGATTGTTCATATTTCCTTCCCTGGAATATTACCTTCCGAGTAGCCTAGTGGCCTTTCCTTTTGTGCCCCGTCCAACGCGATATCTAAAGTTTTTTCCCCAAGGTTTCTTTCGTAGCTTCATTGCCTTTGCCTGATATTGAGGGCCGCTTCATCCTCTCGCGTGGCGACTATGCGCTTGAAGCATCTTGTGCAAACGCAGGTTTTCCTTCTGCTTGCGCTCAACCCCCTGCGTACCTCCCGCGAGGTGCTGAGCCACCGCCCGCCTTCTGCAAGGACCGCTCCGCGACCCCGAAGCTGCAAGGCAGCGCATGCAGAGCTCCTCTTCCCCGCCGCATCGCTGCAGCCGCGAGGTGTCAGTGTTGCCCCGCCTGAGCCGCCCGAGTCCTGCGGGCCCGGCTCGGCCCGGCTCCCGCTGCCTGCGGGGAACCGCTGCCCTTCCCGGGCCGCCGGTGCGCTCGGGCGCCTGGGAGGCCTTCCTGCAGGTTACTGGCCGTGCAGGTATCGTGCAGGTGTTGCCAAGGTGCGGGGAGGGAGAGAGAGACCCCCGGGTCTGATCTCGCTTGGCCCCGATAATGCCCTGGCAGGATCCTGTCCACCGTGTCTTTTTTGGGGCAGGCTCCAAAATGCTTGTGAGGCCAAGGAAGGCTGGATGGAGGCAGCGGGCGAAACCCCGTCAGCAACTGGCAAGCCGTGCCTGACATCTGCATCTGTGGCCCTGTGCGGGTTTCAGCCAGTCCGAGCACTGCCTGCTTTCACTGCCTTTTAAATATTCTCCCGGCTTCCGACTGGCCATTCCCTTGTTAAGCAGATAGGTGCTTAATGGGCCAGAATGGTCCCCTGATGAGAGTTCATAATCAGAATTAGACCAATTTCACATCCCCCAGCCAGAGGAGGGGCTGCCGACTTGTCAGAAAACAGCGGATCGCGGAGGGAGCGCTGCGAGGGGCTGGTTGCCTGTGGGGCACGTGCCCCTCGCGCTCTCCGGGGCTCGGATGTGGGAAGGGGCTCTGCAGCCGTGCCTCCACTGACAGTCCGCTCGCATGTGTGTCCACCAGGCAGCATCGTCGACCGTCAGGTGTGCTCGGCGCCGTGCGGACACGGAAGAACTGCTTGGGGGGGATTGGCTTTGTCGGACCCATTAAATGCTTTCGTGAGGAGGCACTGGTTGCCCAGGGTTCCCACTGAAACCTGCACTGCATTTGCAGCCTGTTAGCACAGCTCTTCATGCTGCGGCTTTTGAGCCAGGTCGGGGTGGGAGCCTGTGCCCGTCGGTGCGAAGTGGAGATCAGAAGAGCCATTTCGCCTGGTCAGCGCATGGCGAGGAGCGGGACTAGCAGCAGCCCCTCGGTGCGATGGTGATGGGCAGCGTGCGACATGCCTTGAAGTGCCACCGTGTACAACTGGCAAAGCGATCGACGCGATTTACTTTCCTCATAAACGTTCAAGTAAATGCAGAATGTGCCGTATGTGACCATGCTCAGAGAGTAATACCACTCAAACTGGATTTCTATGTTCCTCCTCAGGATTCCAAGAGGGGAAAGGACTTTAATGACAAGTTATTCACCTGAGATGGAAAAATGCACTGGAAAGGCAAGATGGTAGAGTTTGCAGAAGAGAGCAGAGGCAAACGGGATTCTTGTAGGTGGGACTTCCTGGCCCTGGAAGCGTCATAATCATTCTGGGCTTGTGTGGTCTGTATTGAACTCTGGCACTTTCAGCAAGTACTTGTTTCTGTGGAAGGCTCCCATTTCTGAAGCTGTCATTCCTACTTTCCACCTGGGGAAATTGGGAGCTGTCTTGAGCCACCAGTCTTCCATGGGGAAACTTCCGGTGAACCACCACTCCTGGAAGAGATGAGAAGGTGAGGAGGCCAGTGTGGGGACACCTGTCGTGAAGCAGAACCGGGGCCAGCCCGGCGTTATGCTCTGCAGCGCGGCCCCGTGGAACCTCCATGGGGTCACTTTGCTTACCTGGGCGCCATTCCTTTGGCGGGAATCGGCATTCCGGGTGGGAAAGAAGAGCTACCTGAATGTAATGGCTCGTGCTATTTGTCTTAAATGTATGTACATCGAGTCCTTTGAGGTAGGACAGGTTTAAAAGATACAAACCAGCGCTCCCTCAGAAGGCTGCCATGTCCGTCTTCATAGGAGCATGGGTCTATGGGTCGTTTAAAAGGACAGTTCCCATTTGGTTTCGCTTCCAGGCTGCTCCATGCGTCATATTATCCTAAGATGCCCTAGTCCGCTGTGTCTGAATGCGCTTGCCGATCGCCGGTCAGTGCTCATGCTCTTACCTTGCTCATCTCCAGCCAAGATTGCTCCAGGTGGTTCCGATACATCTCGCCATACTCGAATGCCTTCTCCAGTAAGTTCTGGCTGACTTCGTGGTGTCCGAGCATCAGCTGGACGTAAGCCTTCATGTGGAGGACTCTGGCGTAGTAGACCGGGCTTGTGGAGCACTGCGTCATTACCTGCTCCAAATTCTAGTGAGAGCAAAAAGACAAGCCAGTAACGTCAGCGGAGACATGCAGAGGGATCCGAAGGGTACAGACAAAGCTGCGTCCAGACGAGAAGTTCGAAGACAAAAGCGAGGAGCCTTCCATCCGACTCTCCTTGTTTTTTCCTAGTAACTGAAAAAGCAGCGTGGAAGCAGCAGTGGGAAACTATGGGAGGGTTGCAAGTTGGCCGTGCTGTGAGCACTCCCTGTAAAAGTGTGTGAAGAAGGACGCCCGCTGCAAAACACAAGGCCGTGTCTTTTGACTTTAGACTGCAGGCCGGAAAACGCCCTTTGGGTGATGTCGTTCTGGATGCCCCCAAGGCTGCTGGGGGGGCGGGGGGGGCCGTGGAGCCAGCGACACCTGCAGCACATTCAAATGAGCTTTGGTTTCCATTAATTGGACCACAGCAAATGGCAGCCGGAGGCAAGGTGGGCAGGGCGGGGGTTGCTGGTTTGGTTGGGTTTGAGCTATGCAAATTGCAGACTTGAGAAACATTCTTTTGGAGAGTTTGCACTAATGTGTACCAGTTAGCACAAGTGGAATGACATTTCATATACCCATTAATAAATGGGTGATGAAATCATAGAATCACAGAATAGCAGAGTCGGAAGGGGCCGCGAAAGCCATCAAGGCTCTTCACTCAAATGAAGAGTTACCTTGTTAGATGCTAGAGAAAGTTGAAGGTACAAGTTCAATAGGAAAAAGTTGACTGAGTTGAATGTAGAACTTAGGAGAACAGGAAAAGATTCCCAGAGGAAGAAATCAAAACCCCGAGAGGCTGAGAGAGAAAAAGCAAGGGGGAGCCGAGCAACACGGTGCCCCCCTTAAATAAGCTGTGGGGAAAGGGGCAGGAGGATCTCCTGGGCATGGGAGCCTGTCATCCTTGGGTGGGCGGGCGGGTGGGCGAGTCACTCGTTCCCAGCCGCCCGGCCGGTGGTCCTCAGGGCAGGGTGCACAAGTAGCTGATTGTGCCGGGGAGGTTAAGCCGCAGAGGCCCTTCGCATGGGGGGAAATGCGTTAAGGGGCTTGCCGCCTCTCTGGAGCCCACTTGGGGGCTTTCAGGAGCTCCCTTTCTGCCGGTGGATGACAGCAAGACACCCCGCCCCCAGTGTGGCTGAAGGAAAGGGCAAAGGCCGGATGTTTGGCGTGTGCCCTGAAGCCCCGTTTTGGGTGCAGGTTTGGGACGGGTCCTTCACGAAGACGCCCTGGGGTCTGGCCGGGAGCTCCTCACCTTTGCCACCCGGTTGCGCATCTCCCGGGCCCTGTCGGGCAGATCCTCGATGTACTTCCGCAGCAGCAGCGCCTCGCACTCCACGAACTTGCAGAAGCCGTGGTTGGCGTACAGCGAGGCGCTCGTCCTCCAGACCAGCCGCCGGGCCTGCTCGAACGGCCCTTGGAAATGCTCCCAGAGCTGGAGCCGGGCGAACCTGCGGGGCGAGCAGCCCCCCATCAGTCAGCGGGGGGGCAGCCCTTCCGCTGCCGAGTACGACGCGCGTGCCATGGGCGGCACCAGCATCTTCGCTGGCACCTCCAGCCAGTTCCTGCCGATGCTCGCCCCCGCCCCCCAGACCTTTACTTCAATTTGCAAGTGTTTGGAGAAAGCAACGAAAGCCCAGAAGCTGACAGGCTGCCAGCGGGTGCCCATGGCTGCCCCAGGCCGCAGCACTGTTTCTATTCCAGGGGAAAAGGGAAGGGCGAGTGGCTGCAGGTCAGCCCTTCCTTTGAAACTGCGCCTGGAAAAAGGCCAGGAGGGAGGGAGCAGCGGACTAAGGAGGGCCTGGCTGAGCACAGGTGTGCAAACCGTGCCCTGGAAGGGGGTGTGCAGGGATGTGTGTGTGCCCTCGCTTCTGGTTTTTGCTTTTCCTTCTTTCTTTCGTTGTGATGTCTTAGCTTCTTTGTTCTTTGCTTGCAGCGTGGCGCAGTGCGTGCTTTGCCTCTGTGTGTGTGTGTGTGTGTGTGTGTGTGTGTGTGTGTGTTTCTCTCTTGTGTCCATGTTGTGCACCCGTCTGTGGTTGGGTGGGTGTGTTTGCTTGCACATCTGCCTTCTCTGGCTCATGGTGTCAGAGCAATAGTGCAGCAGGGATAAGCTGATCTAGAACCCAGGGCCAAGTGGAGAAATCCCAACGAACAAATACTACCAAATAGCCAAAGACGAATACAGGCTGAGCATGATGTTGTTTTGAGACATCAGGATGCAGTTTGTCTTGTTGGAGCGCACAAAGTCCAGGCAGTGCTGAAACGGCTTGAATGAGAAACCTGCAAGACACGCGGGCCCTGGGCTGCAGCCATGCCGGAGGTCGGGTGTCCGCGGCTCGCACAGCGGGTGGCGCAGACCCCCCTCGCTCTGCGGAAGCGCCGCCGGGGAGTCTCCCGCCCGGGGCGCTCAGCAAAGGCGGGCAGCGCCCCGCTGAGCAGATGGAGGCCCCGGGCGGGCGGACATGCCCACACACAGGTCCCCCTGCTCCCGAGCACACAGTCGGCCGCTGCCTGGGCAGCTGAGGGGTGAGGAAGGGGGTCTCTGCCCGGCCGGCACCAGCTGCGGGGGTGGCAGCTGCGGCTCACTAGCTGCGGCGGCGCCCACCAAGGCATCATTTCTGCGGCATCCTGGGAGACCCGCCTGCTCGCCCAGCTGCCTCACGGAGGTGGGGGCTCCAACTGGACCCCTTTTGGCTGAAGATGATGTTGTTGGGTGTGGAATATTTCCAACAGGCACTTGTACTTTCTGTTTCAAATTGTTTTAACTGTGGAGGCCTGTACTGGAACTCGTCGTGCCGTAAACCGCTAAGAGATTCCTCGGCTGCAGCCTGGCAGCATGTGAAAATACAGGGAGCCGCGATCCTGTGTCTCCTGTCCCGAGAGGAAGGCCGGCTGCACCCACAGCCTCTTTCTGGGGAAGCTGAAGGGGCTTCCTCTCTGGCCCGTTCCAAGAATTCCGAACGACGTGTCCGTCAGTGCAGACCTCTGCCCTCCTTCATCCTAGCATGATACACTTTAATATCATTTTTTCCAGGTTTCTTCCTCATTCCCGTTTTCCTTTTTATTGCTCACTATTCCGTATTTAAGCCAACTTGGGAACGCTGCGTGGGAAGTTCACAGGTGGGCGTTCAAAGGGAGCGCACCTGGTTCCGCACGTGCGCAGCAGCCCGGCGCAAGCGGCCCGACTTACCAGCGTACAGCATGAGGTTCAGGCAGCCGAGATGAAGCAGGCCTGCCCGATGATGTTGTTGTCCTGAATGAAGAGGGCCTCCAGCCAGCTCAGCACCTGCACCGAATCCTGGTACCTGGGAGAGGCGAGGAGGAGGTCGCTCTGAGGGGAAGGCCTCTGGCCTCGCCTGCTGTGGCTGCTCTGCGCGCCCCTCGGCCGTGGTGAGGCGTGTGAGGGCGCCAGGGAAGCCGGGAGCGACGCTCCCAGAGGGGCACCCAAGGGTGGCGGGGGGGTGCTGCATCCGCCCTCATCAGGCCTGGACCCCACCAACGGGGGCGGGCAGAGGAGCTCTCGAAGGACAGCTACTGGCAGCCGGGTGGCCGAAGGCGACGCTGGCAGGGGATCTTCCACGGACGAAGGCAGAGGTGCCAGGCGAACCGCGCAGGGGATGGCAGTGGGCAGCCGCTTCTGATTCTTCTTCCCTGGGAAGTCCGGTGGCGGAGGAATCCAAAATGGAGGAATCCAAAATGGAGCAAGAGACAGCGCTAGAGCAGGGGTCCTGAGAAGGGGTCCTGGCTCCCCTTTTGGAATAGGGGGCCAGCGGAAAGGGGCCAGGGATGGGCGTGGGCCACCAAGGCGGTGCAGGCGGGGGGCGTGGGCTGGGGGGGCAGGAGGTGCGCCAAGCGCGCGGAAGGGCGGGGGCACGAGTGCGCAGCGATCGTTTTCTCCCACTGAGTCCAAAACGATCTCCTTGCGAGCAAGCCTGCACTTTGCCACATGTGCACGCGTGGCGAGCTATGGCGGGCCGGATCAATGGGCACGGCGGGCCGGATCCAGCCCGCGGGCCGTAGCCTGAGGACCCATGTGCTAGAGGGTGAGGCCCCCAGGTGGGAAGGCGGTCCGCCAGCTACAGGGGAGCGCAAAGGGGAGGTGGGAGGAGCGCCGTCACCGATGACACCGCCGGGTCAGGCGGCCAGTGGCGCACGCGGCGAGGCAAAGCCATGTCCAGCGCTGCGCAGCACATGCCGCCGGACCAGGAACGTGTAGTGCTTGGCCTGCGCGGACTCAGGTGGGCTAGAATGCCGCATTTCAGCGGGACTGACAGGACTCCTACGAAGAGAGGGCCGGCATCAGGGGAGATGGGAGGAAGTGGGAGGCTGGGGACTCCAAGGCAAGGAAGCGGTGGGAAGGAGTGGAGGTGCATGCACACCAATGCTAGGAGCAGGGTAACAAGCAGGAAGAGCTTGGAGCTCTCCTGGGAACAGGAGGGTACGACCTGGTGGGGATCACGGAAACCTGGTGGGCTGAAAGCAAGACTGGAATGTGAACATAGAAGGGTATCACCTTTTTAGAAAGGACAGGAAGGGAAAGAGAGGTGGGGGCGTGGCTTTATACGTCAGGGAAGGGATAGGATGCAGTGAGATAGAGTGCAGCACAGGTGGGGATTCGGCAGAGGCAGTCTGGGTGAAACTTAGGGGTTTTGACAGGGAAAGGGACCTGGCAGTGGGGGCATGTTCTCGCCCTCCAGGTCAACTTGAGACCCTGGATGATGTCCTGACAGGCCAGATTTAATTATGGGAGATTTCAATAGCTCTAGAGATGATAGCTCTAGTGAGTGAGGTGGAGAGGCAGAGGAGAGTGCCGCCCCACCATGGATGCGAAAGGAGGTGGTTAGAGGGATTAGATGAAAGAGGAGCCTCCGTAGGAAATGGGTACTGGGGCAGACAGACAACAGGGTCTACCAGGAGGAGGAGACCCCTTGCAGAAGAATTCTGACTTCCTGACAGTTGGACCCCGAGGGCGTGGAATGGGCTTCCACGGGAGGTGGTTGAGGCCCCATTGGTGCGGGTGTTCAAGGACCGGCTGGACATGCGCATGGTGGGCATGTCGTGAGTGGAGCCTGCTGGAGCCTGGGGTCAGACTAGATGGCCTGAGAGACCCCTTCTGACTTGCTCTGTTTCTAGGTTTCCCATCAGCATTTTACTCAAGAAATGACAAGCTCAGAAGAAGTGGAGTGGCTCTGATGCTAAGGCAAGATGCACCACAAGCAGTGCGGGCCTGGAATGCAGCATCCAACCAGCCAGGATTTATGGAAAACCTGTCCATGTACCTCGGGATGCGCACAGACCCTGTCGGATTCCCTGGCCTTGGCTCCTCTTTGCAGCTGTGATGGGGAGGGTGGCAGAGGGCTGCTCCCCTCCCCTCCCCGAGCCTGGGGTGTGGTTTCCAGCCATGGGTCAGGGAGCCAACCTCTCCGGTGGCACCTGCCCCCACCCAATGCTGTCCAGGCTCGCCCCTCCGCAACTGAGGTCCCGACTCTCTATGGCGCCATGAAGCGGGCTCCACGCTCACCCAGCTGCTACGGCCTGCAGGAGAGGCCCGCTTCAGGGCCCGTCTCTGCCAGGGGGGCTTACTTTGCCCCCCCCCAGCTGTGCAAAGGGTCTGCCAGGACTCCATCCAGCCCCAGCCCCTCGGCTCTCCGGACGGGCGACATTAATAACACCAGTGAGACGAGGAGGCGTGCCTGGTGCTGAGGAACAGGGCGGTGAAGAGGTCGGACAGGATGATGTAGTCCAGCTTCGGCTTCTTCAGCTGCTCACACAGTTCGTGCGCCCGGTACCCTGCGAAGCGAGCGCAGTCTGGCAGCGGTCCTCTCCCCACTGGCCACCTGCGGCGACGGGGAGCAGTCGCGCGGGGCGGCTTACCCAGCTGGATGGCCAGCGGCAGGTTGCCCAGGCAGAGCTTCATGTAGCCCAGGGACAGCGCCAGCTTGGCGGTGATCAGGAGCCCCTCGCCGACGACCCGGAGGTGCGAGCTGCGCTTGATGGCCATCAGCTCGTACTTCATCCACTCGTGCTGGCAGCCGATCAGCTGGCAGCAGAGAGAGAACTCCATGTAGGAGGAGATGATCTGTCATGCGGCGAGAGAGAGAACTCTCTGTGGGACACGGTTAGGCTGGGCGTGCACATGGCGGGCCTGTCGTGAGCGGAGCCGGCTGGAGCCGGGGCCAGACTAGATGGCTTGCTCTGTTTCTCTGTTTTAAACAGGCATCTTGCTGATCAGGACGGTGACGGTGGAAATGGCCAGCAGGGCCCGTCCCCGCTTGAAGCAGGACGGCCAGTTCCCAGGCCCTGGCCCAGCGGCCTCCTGAGGGTCCCCGGCTGGGAGAGCCCCCCACCTCCCCGGCCATTGGTCCCATCGCTGTGTTGAAGCTCTGACGGTCAGGAAGCTTTTCCTGACGTCCAGCCAGAACCCGCCCTCCCGCTTCGCGTCCTGCAGAGGTGGTCCCGGCTCTCCCCAGCGGGCAGGGGGCCGACCTCCAGGCCTGCCGTCTCCCCGGGAGCCCACAGAGCTCCTCCTGAGCTTTCCTCAGCCAGGGGGCAGGACCGGGGCGGCGGGGGGCTGCACCTGGGACTCGTCCTCGGACTCCTCCGCGCAGTTCACGTTCATGAGCGCCGCCAAGCGGGAGAACCTCTTGCTGTTCCGGGTCATGTCCTGGCTGAAGAGCTGCCACAGCAGGGACAGGCAGCGCCCTTGCTGGTACAGCACGGCCAGTTTCTTCTCCCTGCTGCAAGATCCGACGCAGTGGTGCAGGGGCCCACGGCGGCCCGGACCCTGCACCAGCTCTCTGCCTGGGCAGACCGGGAGAGCCCGCCGGCGGAGCAGCAGCGCTGTGCGAGACCGGCTCGAGCTGCCGGGATGCAGGTCGCCCCGTCCTGCTGCCGCTAAGGTGGGGGCGGCGGCGGCGCAGCGGGGAAGGCGGCTGCCGGGAACAGCTGCCTGGGGGCTGGGGGATTTCAGGTGGCTCTGCCCAGCTAAAGGCGGCTTTCCAGCCTGGTGCTCTCTGGAAGGATTGGACTACAGCTCCCATCGCCCCCAGTCAGTGTGAGCATTGGCCATGCCAGCTTGGGAACGTCTTCCAGCACCCTGGGAGGGACTGGCTGTGACCGGGCCCAAAGGCAGCCCAGCCCTTCTGCAGGCGGCTTGGCTGCGCTCTGCTCTGGTCAGGGCTGCACGGGCCCTTCCGGGAGCTCCCAAGCCAGCCCGGAGACCCACGGAGCAGGCGGCCCTGTGGCCCATCCCAGGAGCCCAGGAGCCCCTGCACGGGGCAAGCGGCCCTCGCCCTGCCTCAGCCACGGCCGTGTTCCCAGTGGGGGGCCGGGACGGCAGCCGGGGAGCAGCACCTTCTCCTTGGAGCTGTGCTGTGCCCCGCAGCCCCGTCACACCACAGAAAGGTCCATCACAGAAGAAAAGCAGGAGCAGTTTCACAGCCCCCCAGCCTGGAGCTCTTCCGGCGGAGGCCGGGAGGCAGTGGCCCAAGTGGCGCATGCGCCCCCTTCCCTGGGTGGGTCTTCAGCCCAGCCACCCACACACCTTCCCCGGGCAGCTCGTCGGGCTCTTACCCAGTGCGCGCTTGCCAAAGCGACTGCTTCTTCTGGTGAGACATATGCTTGGAGGTCTCCACCATGGACATGAAAAAGGCCCCGACGATGGTCACCGGGAAGCTTCTCTTCAATAAACTCAAAGCCTTCCTCATCAGTTTTTTGGCCAAGTTAATCTGACCCATATTATAGGAGACCTGCGAGACACCCGGGGAACGGCGCTGCGTTGGCCCTGCGGGACTCTCGCGGGCCCCCGGGGCGGGAGGCCGCTCCCCAGCACGGGCCACAACCAGGTGGATTCAGTGGTAGGGTAACTCAGCTAGGTCCCCGTATTGCTTTAGTAGTGTGAAGTTTGATAGGTTTACCCTAAAATGCAAACATGCCGCAGTTTTCCCACCCCTAAGAAAGAATGTCGGAAAGGCCCTCCTGGAGCCGCACAAGGTTCTGTCTCGGCCGGCGCTCCATCCAGCTGCCCGCAGGAGCCCTCCGGCAGGATAGGTGCAGCCCTCGCCGGTCGGCAGCCCGGCAGAGCCTCTCTTCCCCACCCTGGGGGCTTGAGGTGGGCGCCTGCCGGGGCAGGAAGGAGGATGTGTGGGAGTGAAACCGATGGCGCCGTCCTCCGATTTCAGCCCCACAGAGGGATGCCCCGTTATTTCCTGCCAGGGAGCAAAACGCCGGCCCGGCCAGAGGGCCTGGGCGCCCTCCAGGCAAGGCAAGGGGATCACGCCCGTGAGACCCGCGGCTGTTCCTCGCAAATCCACCCACTGCTGTGCGGTTTGGAGCAGTGGCGTCAACGTCGTCCGACGACTGGGTGAAATCTGCATTTCCACCCGTGTCGTCCTTGGGGTCGAGCGGCTGCACCCAGGCCCCACTCGCCGGCTTCAGCGCCACACCTTACCTCTCCCTTCAGGCTGTGCAGAACGGACTCCTCAAACTGGCTAAAGAGCTTTGGCTTTGACACAGATTTCAACAGGCTTTCGGCCGTGTTGAGGTAGGTGAAGGCCTGGAACAAGAACAGCACAGAGCGCGAGGTCACTGCCGGTGTCTGGGCTCGCCCTCGTGGAGGGACAGCTAGTCCATCAGTGTCCTTTTCTTCTGCATTTGCTGAGCGAACATTTCTCTACCTGATGCATTTACACAGTGGGAATTAGCACAATTTGTATTAAAACAAGAAGAACCACCAGCCGAAAAGGGCTGCCCGTGCCCCACAGGGACAGCTCTTCCCAGCCCAGCCTGGCTCCCCGCGTGCCGCCATACTGCCGTGAAAGACGCGCCGTGGGGCGGGCTGCCAGCGGCATCCGGCGCAGCACACGTGGCTGCTTCTCCAGTGGCTCCAACCTGACCCGACAGGGAGCCACGCCTGGGCTCCGAGGAGCTTCGCGTTTAAGGCACCAGCTCCAGGGAAGCAAACCGGCCACGGTGATTCTCCGCCATTTGAACGATTTGAATCTTAAGTTGCTTCTAAGGAGGAATGACGACGGATGTGTGGAGAATTTGATCACCTCTGGCCAAAAGGCAGGTCCATCGCTAGCCAGTCCGCCCCCCCGCCCCCCGCGTTCCCCACCCTCGAAACAGGCCTTCTGCTCCCCAGCGCCCGGCCCAGCGAGAAGCACGGTGCCTGCTCGCCACGGAGGGGCCCCCGCTCAGACAAGCGGGCGCCCGGCAGGCCGGCCCCGCTCCGGGCCCTTCCGGCCAGCGAAGCAAGGGAAGGGTGGGCGGCCCCAGCCCTCGCGGGCAAGGGGCCCCACGCACGCACGGGCGGCAGCGGCTGCTTTGCCCCACGGGCCCCCTCGCCCAGCCGCTGCACTGAGCGGGGGCCCTCGTGATTCTGAGGCGCTTCCCCCCCTTCGGCTCGGCAGAAGCCGCCTGTGCGGCTGGAGCGGCCCCCCAGTGGGGGGGGCTGTGCGGCTGAGCGGCCGGGGGGCGCGTCCCACTCACCATGTAGTTGTTGGAGAGGTAGACGTAGCCGGAGGCGCACTCCAGCAGGTAGTAGAAGGCGCGGCTGTGGTTCCCCGTGGCCAGGCAGTGCTGCGAGAGCGGCGCAATGACCGACTCCACGACGCCTTCGCACACGCACTCACCGCAGCCCTTGCTCGCGACCTTCTTCTTCCCCATCTCGGTGAGCAGGATGATTTCGTCCATCCTGGCCAGGAACTCCATCTCCGTGTCTTCGGCTCTGGCAGGAAGGGAAGAGGGCCGAATGCGCAGGGCTCCGCCGAGGGAAATGCGGTCACACCACCGGCGACAGCTGCGTTCCCGGGAAGAGGGGCAGGCGCCCCCTTTCTGGGGGGAATCACAGTGCGGCCGGAAGGGCCGTGGGGCCCGAGCCCCCGCTCAGTGCAGGGCTCTTGAGCTAAACCAGCCCTCTGGGAGGGCTGCCCCCGGCATGCCTCCAGGTGGGGGGCCCTCCAGCTCCCCAGGTCACGGGCGTCTTTGCCCTGTCGGCCAGGGGCTTTCTCCTGACGTCCCGCCAGAACCTGGCCTCCTGTAACTTGAGCGCGTTATTCCATGTCCGGCGCTCTGGGACGATCGAGAGGAGATCGGCAAATCAACATGCGGTCAAGGGCCATGTGAAATCGGAGCCGAGACAGGAGGCTGTTCACACAAGCATCCCCAGCTCTTCAGTGCTGCAGGGCTGTGTTTCCAGTCCCCGGGCCGTCCCTGTGGCCCTTCCCTGAGCCCTTCCCGGTTTGTATGTCTCTTTCTGAAGGACTTTTTCAGTCCCCCACAATTGTGCAAGAAAAAAACCCTAAAGCTGCGAAGCCATCGCGCAACTTTCTGGAGCCACATCATCGCCCTCACCCAGCGCTGTGTGTGCGCTCCCAGTGCGCAGATTCGCCGAAGGGGCGAATGCACACGGGTCGTGGCCAGAGCGGGGGGCTTGTGGGGGGGCGCAGAATGCCGTGCTGCTGAGAGGGGCCCTGGGGCTGGGCTGGAGGGCCCGGGCGGAGCATCGGGGAACGAGCCGTGGGACATCTGCGCACCGCCGGGCCTGCGCGACCCACACGGCCTGGCCGGCTCGCACGGTTGCCTGCCATGACGCGCGAATGCGTCCAGGCGCAACTCGCCACGTCTTGTCAGAAATGGATGAACAGCAGGCCAAAGGCCCTGCCCCTGGGCATCCGCTTTCCCAGCCCTCAAGAAGTGCCCCCAGACGTGGGTGGAAAAGAGACGGCGACCTCTCACGTTGTGCTGGAGGCTGCACATGTTGCAAATCTCATTAGTGCATGTAAGCTGATGCGAGCAAGGCCGTTCATTGAATTCTCTCCCCAAATTAAGGGATCGCAAGTGACAGAAATACCCTTGGCTGAACAACGGGCTATGCAGGCAACTCCCGAGAGGAGCTCGGGCGGCCCCGAGAGCGCAGGATCGCCCCACGCGGCAGCCGCCCCACTCCCCAGCCACTCGGACCGGCCAGAACAGACACGCGACCTCCACCCAACCTGAAGGAGTCTTGCGTGTTGAGGCCTCTCCGCACGCTGTCCTCTGAGGGAAGGGAGCAAGCAGAGAGAGAGAAACGCGCCGTTGGAGCAGCCGCACGCTCCGCTGTGCCTTCCCCGGAAGGGGAGTGCGATGCCCCGTGGCCGGAGGGGGGACCTGGCAGCAGGGCACCCAGGGGGCACCCAGGCCCGGGGGCGCCTGCGGGGAACTGAAGCCCGAGCAGCCTCAGGAGGAGGCCGAGAGCCTCTGCCTGAGGCGCTCAGCGAGTGCTCCTCCGCGTTCGCAGGCGGGGGGCAGCCCTTCACATCGCTCGCTGCCCATCTGCGTTTTCCCTGTGTGCCCCCTGGCACTGCAGAACGGAACGGTGAAACTGCACAAGGTCTCCGTCGGGCATGGAGAACGCCAGCTTGCCTGGCTCTGCAGAGGAGCCGCAAACGTGGCCGGCCATCCAGAGAGGCTCTGCAGGATGACGCCTCCGGGGAAGGCCCCCACGCTCCCACGGTCGAGGAGCCGGATGCCCGCTCCTTCTGGGCTCTCCCTTACTGCCCAGGGGTTACCAAAACGAGGTTCGTGGGGAAGGCTTTCTGGTCTGGGATAGACGAACCACTCTGTGCATGCTCAGGGATTCCTTCTTTGCTGGCTACAGCCCGCTGGATGTACATTAGCAAAGGAAGGGCCTGGCATTTGGAAGGGAGCGGGGGGCGCCCGTCCCAGCCCTGCCGCCGGTCCGCGGGAGGAGCTCCGAGAGGCAGCAGCCGGGGCCACGGCAGTTCTGCGCCAGCCGGCGAGGAGAATCTGGGCCGCCTGAGCTGGGGAGCAAGCCCCTTCTCCCGGGGGCCGGAACGGCTCCTGCGCGGCCAAGCCCCCACCCCGGGAGCAAGAGGACTCCGCCGTGCTTAACGGCATATTCTGAGGGTCTCCGCATCGCACCATCCTTAGCCTTCCTTCTGGATGTACGAAAGGCGACATTCTCTGTGCTCTGCTAGTCCCCGGCCGCTCCCTGGGGCCTCGTCCACCCTTTCCTCCCACGTGCTGTACAAGCCGAAGGGGGGACGCGGCCGTCGCAAGCGCCACACGCGTGCCGCCCGTGCCGCCCCCTCCCCTGGGCCAGGCGGCAGGGACCGGGCCCTCCTCCCACGCACTCGTCCAGGGTGCCTGGCCCAGCACCCACAACCCCCCGCCGCCCGCGTGGCCCAGGCGGGCCCAGGCGCATCCTTGGCCGGAGGCCACAGCGTCACCCGGGACCGCTGGCTCCCCTCCTGTGTCCCGCCTTCGGGAAGGGCAGAGGGGAGGGGGCACTGCAGGAGGAGGGCGCCCAGAGTGCCCGGATGCCCGCCGGCACCGGCCCCGGCCCCGGCCCGCCCCGCACCTCCGCCCTCCTTCTCGGCTTCTCCCAGCCGAACTAGCTGACGACGCGACAGGAGTTGCCGAAAGGGGCTCGGCTCCCTCTGAAGCCTGTGCCTCCCCTGCAAGCCCCCGCCAGCAGCGGCCGGGAAGGCGCAACAGCCGCCCGCCTGCCCTCTCCTGCAGGCGCTCCGAAGATGCCGCTACCTTTGCTGATGAAGCGCCGTGGGACCCTCAGCAGGCCGATCTGCTTCCAGTCGGCAGACAACATCGTCTCTGCAGGGGAGAGGCGCAAACGGAGGATGCCCGCGCTGCCGCCAACATTGCGGAAGGAGCCCTGTGGCCCCGGGGCCCCGTCCTGGAAGCGGGGCTGGCTCCTCGGGAGGGCCACAGGGGATGCCGACGCGGCCCCGGCCCCCAAGCCCCCTCGGCTGCCACGAGGCCCCCCAGGGACTCCGCTGGCACCGCGGGGATGCTGCAGTCCTACAGCAGGGTGAGGGGCATGACTCTTAGGGGGCTTCCAGGAGCCTCCTGGGGCCCCCGGACCAGGCATGGCAGGAGCCGGGCCGAGCCCCCCGGGGCCGGGCCGTGTCCCCGCCCGCGGCCGGCAGCACAACCCGTTTACCGCTACTCGATTCCGGCAGCGTCTGTCGCCTCGGGTTGAAGAGGATGGAGGACGATGCTGTGGAGGAAGCCCAGCGCACGGTGCCATGGAGTGTCCAGGGAAGGTGGGCAGCACAGGACCCCCCCCCCCACCAGCATCGCTGCCCGCGAGGATGCAGCCAGAGATGGCAGCCAGGCACCACCGCTGCCCCACCGTTCCCAGAAAAGGCCGTCGAGGCCAGGGCCCGCCTGCCGATCCCGGGGAAAAGGGGCTCCCTCCATGAACCAAGTGAGGCCGGCCCTCCGCCCGAGCTGGCCTCTGCTGCCCCTGCCCTCCGCTTCACTGCCCCTTTGCTTCCCCATGGAGAGAAGCCCCCCCAAGGAACCAGAGGATCCTGCAAGCAGCCGGGAGACTCTCCAGGCACACAGCGGGGTGGCGGGGTCCCCCCTGCGCCCCGGCCCCCTTAGTCCGGCCACCCGCTCAGTGCGTGCCCTCCCTCCACCGCTGCCGGCTCCTTCCGGCGCACACCCCTTACCTCTGCTCAGCCTCCCATGGGCTTCCTGCGGCGGTAGCAGCGAGGCCTGGGGCCCCGGAAGCGCCTTGCCCTCCGTCCCTGCGAGCCGCGAGAGAGGCCGGCCTGAGCGCTTCGTGCACGGGGAGGGCGTCAGGCCCACGCACTCGGGGCCAGCCGACAGGCAGGGCGCGTGCCCAGCGCTCTCTGCAGACGCGCTTCCGCGGCAAGGGGGTGGTAGGAGGGCGAGGGGTTGCCCCCCCCGGCAGCCTCCCTTCAGGCGGCATGTCTCCCCAGACGCCACCTCGAGCTGCCCGCGTGTGCTGCGGGGCCACTCCAGGCACCCCTCAGCCAGGGCAGGGCGGGCAGGGCCCCGCAGGGGATGCCTGGAAGGGCAGCGCTGGCGGTGGACCCCCCCCCCCGTGGGAAAGGCCCGCCAGCTGCAGGCCGTCCTTCTGCAGGCAGTCCACGTGGCGGCAGCAGGGGCGGAGGCGGAGGGGGAAGCCCCCCTGCTGACCCTGCTCTCTCCCCGGCTTGCTCTCCTCTTCCCTCCCCTGCATAGTCTCCTTTTGTGCCAAGGGCAGGAGGCTGCCAGGCTTCACCGCACGGCCGTTCCCTTCCCAGTTCCAGCGAAGGCTGGGCGGGGGGGGCGTGGACTCCCCCCCCTCGAGCTGTGGCAGAAGCACCTTTGCCCGGTGTCTTCCTCTGAGCCCCCCACCTGGTTCCTCGGCTCGCGGCCGGCCGGGTGAGGGAGCCCGGCCTCCTGGTGCATCGCTCTCGGCTTCTCTGACTCTCTTCCCCTGCCCCCCACGTTCAGGGGAGCATCCCAGAGGCGGAAATTACACTGGGCCACTGAAAGTGCCCCCCCAGGCAGAGGGACCGGCTGAAGGGAGCGCAGGACGTGAGAAGCCGGAGAAGGGAGACAGGGGAGGGGGAGGCGAACGGAAGCGGGCGAAGGCTGGGGGTTTCCGGTGTGTCGGAGAAGCACCGCCGGCCTCTGCGGATCCGCTTCCCGAAGTGCCCCTTCCCAGCGAGGGCGGCCCCTGCCCTCCCTCGTGCTCACGGAGCTGGGGTCATCGCGCTGGGCCGGGAACGGGGCCGCACCGGGGCACCCGACATTCCCGTCCTTCAGCCCTGAGGCTCTGCGTGCTGCGCCTGGGGCCTGCTCTGCTTGCGTTGACTTCTCTTTGGCACCCCTCCCAACAAGCTCAACTGCCCCCCGAGCCTTCGCTGGGCCACCTGAGCGCCAGGCTTTCTGCAGCGCACACTACAGCAGCCGTGCTCAAGGCGAGCAGGGCCACGTGCTTCGAGAGCCGGGCCTCATCCGGACGGGGGTCTGACGGCTGCGCCGGCAAAGCCCTGGGCAAATCCCAGCTTTACCTTCAAACATGGGAGCTTCCAGCCTCTTCAGAGTTTCGGAAACCAGGACCAAGGCGGCCTCGTTCAGCGTCTTCTCCTTGACGGGCACGGGCTTCGTGCTCTGGAGCACCCTGTTTTCCAGCATGCCGTCCACGACGTAGCGGTGGAGGGAGACAAAGTCCCCCTCCCCGCAGCACTGGCAGCGATGCGCCTGCTGCTCCAGGTAGCTGGCGCACTTGAGGTGCAGGGCCTTCTTCTGGCTCTTCAGCCACAGCTCGTAGGCCGCCTCCTGCAGCAGCGGTGTGCAGAAGCCCATCAGCTCGCAGTGCATCACGGCCTCCTCCTGCTTGAGCCTGCTGGCCACGGCTGGCCCGAGCCCTGCAAGGCACGCCGGCTCGCCTCAGCGCGCGCCCGTGGACCTGCGAGTCGCTCCGGCGCAGACCGTCCAGGGCTGCCGGATCGCCCCGGCCTTCGGCGCGGGTGCTGCCGGGGGGGGCCAAGGCCGGCCCGGCCCAGCACAGCCCGACCGCTGCCTCCGCTGCGGAGTCTGCTGGGAAAGGGCGTCTCGCGGAAGGGCCCCGTCCGTCCAGTCGCCGCGGGCCAGGCCGTGCCGGAGGCTCGGCAGGAAACGGGGGGCGCCGCCCCGCCCAGGGAGGCTCAGTGGGGCCTCCCAGCAGGAAAGGCAAGGGACGTGCGCCCCCGGAGCCCCTGCGGAGCGCCGCGCATGGCAGGCGCTGTCCAGCCGCCCTACCCGAGGCTTGGCCCGTGGACTTGACCGTCCTGGAGCAGATGCACAGGTCGTCCGAGAACGAGGGCTCGGCCCAGGCGGCCTCCGAGTCCTTCTGCTCGCCGAAGCACATGAAGATGTGCGACTCCACCAGTGCCGCCAGCGTCTGCGTCATCTTGATCTTGGTCCACTCGGGCAGGATGTGGAGCAGCAGCTCTGTGCTGAAGGTCACGCCGATGACCGCGGCGCACTTCACCACCATCTGCTCGGAGGGGTTCATGTTGTCCAGTTCAGCCAGGGCGATCCCTAGGCGGACAGAACAGCCACGCCGGGCAGGCAGGAAAGCGTCGGGGAGCGCACTCCAAGAGCGCAGGCCACCCACACGCCCAACATGCCCCGGGGCCAGTCGCCACCCCGGGCCGCTGCCGTGAGCCCCGGCGGAGGGAAGACACACGACATGGCTGGCCGGCAAGGGATGAGGAGACGTGAAGCGCCCGATCCGGCTCCGCTGAGACCCAGCACGGCATTCCAGGCAGGAATGGTTTCCTCTGGTTCCGGAGACGGTAGAGCTGCCACATTCACAGGTGCCCAGAAACACCCTCAGGACTGCCAGAACTGGCACTACTGGGCAGAGAGGCCGGGCAGGAAACCGCCTCCTCATGCCGGAAGGGGCGAGTTGCAGCCACGGCGAGGAAGGAGGAAAGGGCTTGGGGTGCGCGGGCAAGTGGGGCTTTAGAGTTCAGCCCCATCCAACTGCCACCCGTGTCCCGAAGCATCCCAGCAAAAGGCATGAGCCAAAGGTGCTCACAGCCTGCCAACGGACGGCGATCACCCCACAGATGACCTCCTGCCCCGGCCTGCTTCAACTCGTGGGACTGGAAGGGCAGGAGATGCAGGGGGTGAGATGAGCCGGGTGTCTGCGCTCTGGGCCATCCCGAGAGGTGGGCCTGGGGGCCTCCGGCCTCAGAGGTGCCGGGGAGGTGCCAGCGACTCACCTTTCAAGGTCGGGGGCAGCGAGATGTTGTGCAGCTTCACGTTCTGCCGGATCGTGCAGATGTACGACTCGCTCTCGCCGTGGGGCATCTGGGCACCTTGGGCCTTGAGGACCGTTGTGGCTTCGGGGGAAGCGAAGGGAGGGCCGTGAGCTTTCGGGCCATGACGGCCCAGCTTAGGCCCTGAGGCCAAGGCAGGATGCCCAGGACCCCAGCGGCTGTGCTGGCAGGTGCGATCCCACGCTCTGTGGAAAAATGGCGGCGATCGTGCGCATGCCACGTGCTGCACAAGAGGACGACCTCGGAAGGGCCACGTCAGCGCACCGGCCGCCGGAGGAATGCAGCTTCGGCATCCGTGCTGCCCTTCCCACGGACAGGAGTCGTTCCAGGGTGGTCCCCTGCTCTCGGGCCGATTCCCCGGAATGCCTCGGGCACCCCAACTGGCCCTCCTCTTCGCCTGGCGCCGCACCCCAGACTGACGATGCCCGGGCTGCCCCGCTGCCCCGCACAGCCACGAAATGCGAACGGGTCTGATTCTGCGCAGTCGCCCGGCTCGGGCCTGGGCCCCTCAGCGCGGGTTCTGCCCACGCCTCGCCTGCTGGGCCCCCCGATCCCACAGCCTCCGAAGGTCCCTTTCTGCAGGAGCACCCCCTTCCCCGGAGCTGTGCGGCCCCCGCAGCCTTCAGGGCGGGTCAGGAAGGCCCCCGGCAGCCGGGCAGGCCGTGGCCGCTTACTGAAGAGGCTCTCCCACTCGTCCTCCCGCTCCTCGTCCTCCTCCACCAGGTGGAACTGCAGCACGTTGTTCAGGTGCAGGTTCCGGACAAGCTCCTCACAGTAGAAGGGATTCCCGTGGCTTCTCTGGATTAAGAACCTGGGGGGGGCAGGGGGGAATGACCACAGCTCCGCGTCAGGATGTCCAGCACAGTCCCCGAGGCACCACTGCGCGGAGCTTCCATCCCCGGATCAGCCAGCCAAGCCGCTGCCACTGGAGTACTGTGCTCAGTTCTGGGCCCCTCATTGCAGGAAGGGTATAGCCAGGTTGGAGTCAGTGCAGCGCAGGGCCACAAGGTTGGTGGCTGATTTGCAGGGATGGGGTATGAGGCGAGACTGAGGGAACTGGGTCTCTTCAGCCTGGAGAAGAGGAGACTCAGAGGGGATATGTTGGCGACATACAGGCATGTGAGGGGGTGTCACACGGAGGTGGGGAGAGGCCTGTTCTGCCCTGTGGAGGAAGGCAGGATGCACTCCAATGCAGCCAAGCTCAGGGAGCCCAGGCTCCATTTGGATGCCAGGGAGCATTTCCTGACAGTTGGGACCCCGAGGGCGTGGAATGGACTCCCACGGGAGGTGGCTGAGGCCCCATCAGTACGGGTGTTCAAGGATAGGCTGGACATGCACATGGTGGGCAAGTCATGAGCGGAGCCGGCTGGAGCCAGGGGTCAGACTAGATGGCCCAGGGACCCCTTCTGACTCGCTCTGTTTCTCTGTTTCTGTGCTACTCACGTTTCAAGCTCTCTGGCAATGCTGACCACGCCGAGGTCCTGGCAGGCCTTCTGCACGATGACGGAGGGCGTCAGTGCCCGCAGCTGGATGTAGGTGGTGTTGGGGCTGCTCATGATGCGCGCGGCCGTCGCACACGGCCGGCGCCCCTTGCGGTTGCCGGGAGACAGTGACAGGACCATGAAAATGGCGACCTTCTGCAGCAGGTTGCCCAGGAAGTCCCAGGAGGCCGAGTCAATGAACTGGGCTTCGTCAATGACAAAGACGAGCACTTCCTTCTCCATCGCCTGAGGACAGCAGTGATGGCGACGGCTCATGCAGGCCGCGCCCCCCGGCGAGCCCTCCTCAAGTGCAGCCATGGGTCGCCCCCCGGCAGAGGCCCCAAACCGCCGCCTGCGAGGCCGCAGCCGCTCAGCCTGATGCAGGCCGGACTTGGGGAGCCACGGAGAGCGACATGCGCGGGGGGCCGGCGCCGCCGGTCGACCGGGAACTGCCAAGGTGCTGCTGCACAGCATGAGCTCAGAGCTGGGGCTGAAGTGACCGCCCCCCCGTCCTCCAGACTTTCCTGCCCTCCCACTTCCCACCCACTGGGGACCCCCGGAGGGGCTGCTCACCCCAGAAGCGTGGCCCGCCTCTCCGAAGGCAGAGTGCCTGGCAGAAGGACAGGGCTGCCGGACGGAGCCGTCCCCTGAAGCAGCCGGCCCTGCCCGCGTCTGGGCCCTGGCCTCCTGCCTCCCCGGAGGGCGGCTGCCTGCAGCGCTTCCGCCAGGAGGGCCGCCCCATGGCGAGGGAGGCCTCTGCCGCCCCGCCTGGTGAACAGCCGTGCTTACGCTCTCTAGGATCTTCCCAAGGATCTTTTCCATCTTCTCATTCTTTTTGTCATTGTCCAACTTGGAAACCTCTTCTGAAGTGGGGAACTGAGCAGAGAGAGCAGAGCAGCCCCACGGCCAAAGGTGAGGAATGCCTCCCCCCACCCTGCTTCCTGCCAGCAGGACTTGCAGTAGGAATTAACCTGGCGGCAGCTTGCAGGGACCAGTTCAGCCTGACCGGCGAGGGCGCAGCTTCCCAGCACGAGTGGCATCGTGACTCCACCGTGCGGCAACAATGCAAGGCAGCATTGCAAAGTGCGGCAGGGAATGGGAACGCGAGACCGTGGCACTGGAACAGCACGTGGCTTGGCCCGGGGACGAGGCGCTGCTGGGCACCGGGGGTCTCCACTGCCGCCGCCACGAGAGCCCACGGCCGAGGAAGCCGGCCCGCAGCACGGGAGCCCCTGCGCTCAGGAGCAGCAGTGGCCGGCGTCCCTCTGGCCGGCTCTCTTGGCAACCGGGTGCGGGGCTGGGGCTGAGCGGCCGGAGGTGCAACCCACAGGGTGGAGATGGGATGCGCAGCGCCCTGAGGAGCGCCTGAGGCCTGTGCGTGTCTTCCAAGGACCGGTCTCCGAAGGTCACTCTGGCTGCAGCGAGGGAGGGATGGGCGGGGGGCGGGCGGGGGAGGTGTGGGGAAGGCGGTCAGGAGGCAGGGCACCTGTGGGGGGGATGCTTCAGGACCCGTGTCCTGAAGCATCCAGCAAAAGGCATGAGCCGAAGGTGCCCCCGCCTCCTCCCTTTGGGACTCCCAGAGCCACAGGCTCCAGCCACAGCGTGGAAGTCGTGGGCTGCCCGCCACGCGTCACGACCTCAGCTGCATGAGTGGCACACCCTGGCGAGTGCTCACACCACCCTCCCAGGCGGCCACACCTGCACTCGCGTACGTGTGAACAGCGCACTTCTGCAGATCCGGGTCAAGCACCCTCAGCCAACCTACGCTCCGGGCTCGCCCTTTACCTTAACATGGAAGAGGTTGTTGAGGAGGCAGAAGAACTGGGCCTCTATGACTCCACGGAGCTTGTTCACCAGGATGTACTGCCTCGCATCGTAGGCTTTGCAGGTGTCGATCCCCAGGAACATGGCCATCAGCGTCCGGATGGTGAAGAAGTTCTGCCACATGTTTATCTTGGTGAGCTCCATCGCGACAACCCTGCTGGGTTGCAAGAACAAGGGAGGCCGCTTCATGAGAAAGCAAGGAAGCCGGCGTCAGGCATTCCTCCCGCACGCTGATGCCAGGAAGGCGCTCCGGTTGCAAAAGAGGCCGTTCCGAGCAAACGCGGGATCTTCCGGGGCTCCAGGAACTGCGGAAGCGCAGAGGCGCTCCAAGAGCTTCAGAGCAGCGAGCGAGCTTTCGACACAGTTGGGAATACGGGTCAGACGGAGGCAAAGCGCTCACTTCTGCCCAGGCGCCTGCCCCAGGAAAGCGATCTCGGCCATGAGCTGGCTTTTCCCGTATCCCATGAGACCTTCATAAATTATGACTTGGCTTATTTTGGAACTTCTGAAATCACTCAGCAAGCTCTCGAAGATGTCGGTCTCTTTCTTGCGACCTGAGGGGAAACGAGGCAGCAGAGGAAATGCCCTTTAACAAGCCAGTGCAGATGCGCCGCGGGACGTCCTTCTTGCCCGTGCCACATGGGTCAGGGGCGCGCCACTGGCTGGCCTTTGCCCCAGCCCTCAAGGACCATCCACACGTTCCAGAAGGCCCAGAGGGCCAGCCTGAGCCGGCCTCAGGCCTCCAGCGGTGCAGCACCGAACCCCAGAGAGGCGGCAGCGCAGGCATCTGCCTCAGGGTGGGAAAGCCACCGCCTCCCATGCACCCCTCCAGGAGTCGGGGCTCCCCACCGGGGTCCCTGCTGAGACGAGGCCCCTTTGCAGCCGGGAGTGAGTGACCCAGGGCCCACGGCAGCTGCCCGGGGCCCGGCCGTCCTCGCGTTGCCGAGGGGCCATCAGGTGCTGCCAGCGCTCCATCGGCTGGCACCCGGCGCTACTAACCCACACCGGGGGACTGTGGGGGTTTCCTGGGAGCCCAAACTCTCCTGCTCGCCCACTCTTTCTTTCCTTCCTCCCACAGATGCCTGTTCAGGAGGCAGAGATGGAACATCGCCTGGCACGGGACCGGCCAGCCGGGCATCCTCAGGCCAGCGTGCCTGGGGTTCTGCCATCCCCCTCAGAGTGGCCTGGGAAACTGGGCACGGAAGGGGGCAGCCACAGTCCCCGACAGGAAACGCCGAGCTGGAGCGGGTCCCTTGCACGCAAAGCGCTCTCCGGGCCCCATGGAAACACCACCTCACGAGCTGCGGGTGCCACGGCCCACCGAGTGTGGGTGCAGCCGAGCATCTGCCTGGCAGCACGGTTCAAGGGTGAGATCCAGCCTCGCTTGCCCCGGGGGAAGTGCCCCCAAAACCAGTCAGGCTTGCTTCTGCGTGGACGTGTGCGGAGGGCTGGCAGGGCGTGTGTCGGCGGCACACCTGAAAACGGCGGCCGTGGCACAAGCGGTCCATGTCCGTGGCTTGCGGCGCTTACCCCATCGCACCCAGGGTGGTGCTGCAGGGCAAGGGGGCAGCCAGTGCGCAGGCAGCGAGGACCCCCCCATGTCGCTCTCACACCCACGGCCCTCCCCCCAGCGCCTGATCGCCACAGGAGACCAGGATCCGGGCCACCTACCTAGCAACGGGTAATCCTCGGATCTTTCCCTGGTCAAATAGGCTTTGTAAATCATTCTAAAGAAATGGCGGGTCGGGTGGGGATTGGCGGGGGAGAGCGGAAAAGGAAGTGTGGGTTGAACCTTCGATCCTTGGAGTCCAGCGGGCGCTTCGCAGACGCGCGGCCAGGAGCAGCCAGGCACCACGGCCCCTCGATCGAAGCCGGATCACTTGCTGCCTGCGAAACTCACGAGGTGACCTGCCCCGGCGCAGTCCTGGCCCCCTCCCTGTTCCCCCTCCTGCTCCCTGGGATCCGACCATGGGTCCTGCTGGACTCTCTGGCCTCGAGGGGGAGCGGCCTCTCCGCAGGACAGCGCGGGAAGCGTCCTGCCGGCCCTCTGCGCAAGACCACGCACAGCGCTCGGCGGACCGTCCGCGGCCGTCCAGCCAGCACGCCCTGCTCGCCCCGCTGCCGGTGGCGCGGCACCTACGTCTTCTCAGAGATGCCCAGGAACTGGTAGACCGTGCCGGGGTTCAGCACGCCCTTCATCTCGATGAGCGGGAGCTCCTCGAAGAAGTAATGCGGCAGCTTGGACTTGGCGTAGGTGACGGCGTCGCAGGTCACCACCCCCGGGTAGTTCATCATCATCCGGGCCGCGAGGTTCACTTTCCGGCCGATGACTGCGCCGAGCGGGGGGGGGGGGTCAGTGCACGGCCAGTAGTGCGCCCACCCCCACCTTGAGGGGCCCTGCAGGCAACTGCCCAGGCAGCTCCTGGACCGACGCCACGTGCAGCCCTTGTGCCGGGGTCAGACGGGAGAGGAGGCCCGCTGTGCCAGCGCTGGCGACAGATGCGGGCCTGCAGCCCAGAGCTGCTCTGCGCAGAGGCACGGGCAGGCGCTGCTCCCAAGTCCGAGCCGCGTCTGCCAAGGGCCCGTCCCTTCAGCCGGCCCCGGCGTGCGCAGGACGGTGTGGCAGCGAGGGTCCTGGCTTCCGGGACAACCTCCAGGGAGAAAGATGTCGGTGGGGGAGAAGCAGGCCCAGCTAATCCAGGGCGAGCAGATGCAGCAAAGATGACCCAAGCCCCTCTCCTGTTTTCCCAGCAAGTGCCCCTGAATCGCCGGGAGGCGGCGAGGAGGGACTGAAAGGGCGCCGGCCCTTCTCTGGCTGGCCGCTTAGCAAAAGCCGCCTCCAGTTCGGCGGATTCCCGCAGGATCCACGGGAAACCACGGCGACAGCAATGAACACCAGAACAAGCGGTTGTTTCCTTACTGTTCCAGGTCTCAACCAGACCTAGAACAGCAGAGTGGGAAGGGGCTGGAAGGCCACTGCATCCAGCCCTCTACTCACCGCAGGCCCACAGGCCCGAGCATCCCTCTCTGGGCCTGCCCAGCTGCCCCTGGAAGGCCTCCCGAGGGCACTGGCGCCAGGGCCCTCAGCAAGACCTCCCCGATGCCGGGCAAGCATCTGGCTCCCTGGAAGCCGAGCCTGCTATCCCGTGTCTGGACTGTGGGACAATCGGGAAGGGAGGCAGCCTTCCTCCTTGTGCCTGCCTTTCCGCCCAAGGCTTTCAGCTCTCCCATCCCTCTGCGTCTCTTCTTCCCCAGGCTGAACATGCCCAGCTCTTCCCAGCTCTCAGAGAGGGAGCCCCGGAGAGGTGCTGGGGCGCAGAAGCGAGGCCGAGGCTGCCGCTCAAAGAGGCTGCGCTGGGAGTGGAGCTCCCCCAGTGAGGCTCCAACGGGAGGGTGGCGTTTCTTATTCGTCGTGCCAGAGCCAGGCGAGCGCCGACGCGCTGCCCGCGAAGGTGCCTGGAGGGAGGCGGGAGCTGGCTCGTCCTCTGGGGCCCCACCTTTGCAGGACTGGCCTTGGGGAGCCACGGGGACTGCACCTGTGTATTCATGTCTCACGCGATGGCCGACGACCCCACAGAACACCGGCCCGCTCGTGACCCCAATGGAGACGACCCTAAAGTGCAAGGAGGGGAGCAGCGCGAGGTCAGCGGCCGAAGGGGGCTCCAGATCTCCCGCTCCCTTCGGGGCTCCTGCAAACAGCCACCCCACGCCCCGACCCTGACCGGCACGCCATTTTGCTTCCCTGTCCATGTCCTGCTCCCCCTCGTGGTCAGTGTGCCACGCAGTCCTATTCATGTCACCTTGCCAAATAGGTTTGCTATTTCTGGAAACTTGGGCGGGGCTCCTGCAGCTGAGCCGCCTCTGCCCCCCTCCTGCAGCCTCGATGCCAAGGCAGGGGTGCGGAAGCCCCGCCGGATGCTCCGGGAGCTGTGCTGCATTGGTGCATCGGTCAGAGCGCACCACACTTTCGACGGGACTTCGGCTGCTCAGGCGGCGAAGAGGCCCCCTGGCAGGAGGCTGGATGCACGGCTGGGCTGGGCTGTGCCTTCCGGGAGTCGTGCGGAAGGTCCTTGCAGCAGGTGACCCTCGCAGGACCTGACCTGCGCACGGCCAGGTGCGCCGCCTCCTTGGCACCCGGCTGCCCTGCGGCTCCGGTCTGCCTGCCCGGGCCGGGCCGCGAGGCAGCAGCTTCCTCTGGCCAGTGCTGCGTGGGGCCGGGTGAGCAAGCACGCTGCCCTGGCGCCCCACTGCGACCGGGCCGCGAGCCTCCGCGGGGAGGGGGCTGCGGCCCTCCCTGGCGCGGCAAGGCGAGGGGTGGACGGCACGCGCCTGCGCGCTCGCTCACTTCACTTTCATGAGAGACGTGGTGCAGAAGGTGTGGATCTTGTGGGCGCTGTCGAGCGCGTTGGTGCTCTCGTCGGCTTGCTTGTCCCCCGGGAGGCCAAAGATGCAGAGCAACGTGCAGCCCTGGCGGGGAAGCAGAGAGCAAACGGGCAGCTCAGCTCCTTTTCAGACCAAGCCTTTCTGGAGCAGATCTGATACAATTACACAGAAACAGGACAGTCAACCTATCAAAACGTAACAAGGACACCAGACAGAACAGTAGATAAACTAAAAGTCTGAAAACCATACAATAAAATAAACCCGTGCTATGTCCCTCAGCAAATTCCACATGAGTGAATCCCATACTCTGACGAAGTGTTCGTTATAAAGGAGGTGCCTCAACTCTAACTGACGGCTGATACCCCGCTTCGTTTCTCTTGCGCCCCCTTCTCAACGCCCCTCGCGTCTTCAGCAGGGCTTCCACACAAGATCTAAAGATGCAGCGCTGCGACTTTCCTCTTTTGCCAACCCTGCATCTTCCAAAGTATCTTGTCATTATAAAACTAAACCTGTAATTAGTCCTGATCTCCCTTGAATAGGTTTCATTTTTTTCAGGGTAACCCTCATCTGTTTTCCAATGTTAATATTAACCTAGATTTCTAAATTACACTGCTCAGATACGCCTATGAAGAGGTCTATCTGCAAATCTGCAAAATTCTGGAAATCTGCAAAAGACGCAGCCATCAGCACAGGATGGTCTGCTAACAGCTGGTGGAGGTGGGGAGGGACAGGCCCTGGGACTGATAGTCTCTCCTGACAGAGGGGCAGGGAGGAGGGGGCACCAGTGGCACGGAAGGCAGAGTTCAGGGCAGTGGGGGGCGGGGGCGGAGCGGAGGCAAGCCAGCGGAGAGGAGACTCCCCGGCAGAGGGCGACCACCGGGAGCAGGAGGAGCAGAGGACTGCTCCGGTGCAGCCTCCAGAGCCATGGCCCTGCGTCGGCCACTGGGGGAGAGGCCCGAGGAGAGCCTGCCGAGGAAGAATCGCTGGGGAGCCTGGGCCACGGGGAGCAGGATGCGGGAGGGCAGCCGCCCAAGGAAAGGCGTGTGCTGCCCCGGGAGGGGCGGCCCCTCACTGTGTGGGACCAAAGTGTGCCGTGACGCCCCCCACACCGGACTCGGCGGGGAGCTCAGAGCAGAGGGGTGAGGGAAGGAGTGCCGAAAGTCCTGGGCCCACCGACTCGGCCCCCTTCTCAGCCGTGGGGGAAGAGGGCGCAGACCCGTTACGCCCCCGCAGTTTGCCTGTGTGCAGGCGGACACAGGGAGAGGGCGCTCCGGAAGGGGAGAGGGCGCCACCCCGGCCAGCGCCGCCCCCCACGCCCCCCACTCACTTTGTCAAACATGAAGACCTTGTTGATCTTGCCGCTGAGCGGGTCGATGATGCTGGTGACCTTCGTGTTGGCGTCCTGGATGGCCTTGCAGATGTGCTGGGTGTTGGCGCTCGCGTCGAACTGCAGGTTCACGAAGACGATGGTGACCGGGCGCAGCTCCGACAGGTACTCCAGCGGCTGGTTGTCGTCGATCTGCAACGCAGGACAGCCGGCCTGCCGCCTCCGCGACCGGGCAGCCCAGCCCCGGGGAGGCGCTTCACGGAGCCCGGCCGCCCCCCGCGCCAGCCCCGGGGGCGCCTTGTCCGGGCGCGGAGAACGCGCCTCGCCCCTCGGTGCGCCCTCCTCCCGCGGGCCGGGCGGGCGGGGAGAGGCGGCGGCGGGGCAGACGGGCGCCACACGCGGTCCCGCCGGCCCGCCCGCCGAGGCTCCTCGCCGCCGCCCTGCGACGGCGCTGCCCCCGGGGGAGCCGGCCCCGGGATGCCCCCCCCCGAGAGTCGGGCAAGGGCTGCGCGTGCGCGTGCGCGAAACGGAGGGGCGCCCGCGGGGCCCGACGGCGGGCGACGCACCTTCCTCAGGACGTTCTTCATCACGTACTTGCGCAGGTGCCTCTCCAGCTCCGCGTCGGGCGCCAGCACCGAGGCGTTGCGCAGGATCTCTGCGCGGGGGGAGGGCGCTCAGCGCGGGGCGCCGGCGTGGCCCCGCCGCGCCCGGTGCGCGCTGGCTGGCTCTGCCGGTTGCGGCTCGGCTGCCGCCTCGGTCCGTGCAAGGCCGCTCGCTGCGCCGAGGGGAGCGGGCGAAGGGCGGCCTTCCGCAGCCGAGCGAGCCCGCCCTCCGCCCACCGGGCCTCCCACGGCCGGGGCAGCAGCCACCGCCCGCCCGGTGTCCGGGGAAGGCGGCGCGCCGCCCGGGAGAGCTCGTCCCGGAGCTGCCCCAAGCGCAGGGCTGCGCGCCCGCGGTGCCAGAGGTCCTCCGACGGCCCGGCAGCCCCGCAAAGAGCGCGGCGAGGCCGGGAGGAGCGGGCACCGCCGCCGTTAGCGGCGGGCTCACCGAAGGTGTCGCAGATGCGGTTCTGGTACAGGTATTGCGTGCATCTCTCGAAGAACTCCTCCGGGTTAAATTCAGGGACGTTCTTGATGTATCTAAACTGAAGGTGAGCAGCGTGAGCGAGCGTCCTGCAGAAACAGCTGTCCAGGCCCTGCTAAGGGCGGCCCGTGTCCCCCGTCAGCAGCCCCCAAGCAGAAGCTGCTCCCCCGCAAGAGAAACCAGCCCGCGCCACTTTCCTCTGCGCGCTCGTCCCTCCTGTCTGCGGCCGGGGGCTCGCACCGTCCCTTCAGGGAGGGACCGTGCTGGGTGGTGTGGAGGTTCGCTCCCTTTGGTCCGGAGCTCGTGAGAGAGGGAGCCTGGTGCACTGCAGGCTGCGGGCGAGAGCGCCACCCGCCAGGCCCATGCACTGGGACGCGTGCCCCACAGCAGCCAGTGCCAGCCTGGCATGAAGGCCTGGGCAAGGCCCTGGCAGGGAGCGGCAGGCAGCAGCTGGGCCAGAAGGGTGACTGGCAGCCCCGGCCTCTGGCCGCTCCTGTGCTCCAGCCTTGACGGGCTGCTGCTGGGCATGGCCAGGAGGAGCCCGGCTGCTGGCCAGGCTCGTGTGGCCTCCCGGCCACCCTGCATGCCGTCCAGCGGAGCCGTGGCCTCGGGCTCAGCCACATCCCAGTGCAGCCACATCCAGCTTGAGACGGGATGCTGCAACAGGACAGTCTCGAGGCGGCGGGCGGGACACTCTGGCCTCACACGCATCTTGCGGATGCCCACCTTGACCGCCCGCTCGTCTTGGATCCTCTCCACCTCGATCAAGCTCCGGTCGCACAGCTCCCAGCAGTTGGGCGACAGAATGATTTCACTCGCCTTCGCCAAATTTTGGGCCAGCCGCACCTCGTCCACCGCACGGCCGATGACCAGGAAGTACTGGTGCCGGTTGTCTCCCACAACCACCTTGGAGATGTGACCAGCCGACAATCCTGCAAGAGACCACGCTTCTCCACTGTGCAGCTTCCTCTCGCGACCACATTCACATGGGGTGCTTTTAATATTACGTATAGCAAGTCTCCCAGGAAAGCCTCAGCACTTATAGGCAGCCCATAAATACATGTATAAATATAAATAAATAAATAAGATTAGCGATGCAAAGAGCACACTGTATCAAAGACAAATATACAGAACGTAACAGCCTGCACAAAAGAGCAGCAAGTGCCGGCACTGCTGGATATTCCATGCGCTCGCAGCATTTATTTCGTAGCTGGCATTTGAACCAACAGTTGCTGCAGCATCCAAGGGGCCATTGCTCACGTATCCCTGGTGGAATGCGAAATTGGACGAAGCATGGGAATCGGAACCGGGGCTGGTGCTGCCGCGAGGCCGGCTAGAGCTGTGGGCAGCCGGCAGCAGGTGCCGTGGAGGCGGCGAGGTGGAGGGGAGCGCTGTGGCCTGCTCTCCATCTTATCCTCACAACTTCCCCGTGAGGCAGGTTTGGCTGAGCATCCGTAACTGGCCCAAAGTCGCCCGGGGGGCTCCGTGGCCGAGTGGGACCCGGAGCCGGGTCTCTCCGGATCCACGCCGTCTCTCTGACCCCTGCAGCACACCGGCCAGGGCCAGGGCAGAAGCACCTGCGCACTGCTGCCCCGCCGCTCCCATCATCCTGCACCTCCGCTTTACTCGGCCCAGAGCGAGTGCGCCCATGTGCCACGCCCTGCACGAATGAGGGCTGCAGAGCCAACCAGGGCGGGAGACCGTACCTATCTTCACGCGCAGCTCCAGCCCCACCTCCGTGTCGCGGACGCCGTACTCCTGCTGGATGCTGAAGCTGCACTTCAGTGCCAGGGTGATGATGTCGTTGATGTGGCAGCGCTCCACCTTCCAGAGTGCCAGCAGCGCATCCCCTGGGCAGGGCGGAGGGGAAGAGCCAGATGTGCCGCACGGGACGCCCCGCGCTGGGGGTGGCGGGAGTGGGGCCAGGGCTCAGTGGGTCTCGACGGCCTGGGGGGCCCCTTCTGACCTGCTGTGTTTCTGTGTGTGGGAAGCAGCAGCACCTGGCCCAGCCTGGCCAAAGCCACCTGCGCTGTCTGGTTCGCTCTCTGTCCACCGGACGGCACGCGCCAGTCCCTCTGCGCACGCCCCCGGCGAATGGCTGCACGCACTCTCCGCAGGGGCACACGGCGCACAGGGCAGCAGCACCCCATGCGCGCCAAGAGGCTTGCTCTGCGCCCTCCGACTGCCCATTCCGCTCTGCTGCAGAGGCGGAGGAGCAGAGAGGCCCGCCAAGCTCCTTTTGCGGATCTCGGGCTTTGAACTCACAGCAAAAGTGCGAGGACCGCTGGGCAGAGCAGCACAGCCATGGCTGGGCCCAGTCCCTGAAAGCGGAAGGCTGGGGGCAAAAATGGCCCCCACCCTGGGGCTCGGGGACGGGGTCCAAAGCCGCTGCCGGCTGGCACCACTGAGGCAGCGCCGGCACTGGCCATCGCTAGCACAACACCGACGGCGTCCGCTGCTGTGTTGGATTTTAAGGAAACCCGTCGAGCCAGAGGGCCAGGGGTCACGCATCCTGGTGGTGCCCGGCTGGAGTCAGGGCGATTTGCTGGCTCCATGCTCAAATCCAGCTACATAGTCTCCCCCAGCTGGGTCCGCACCATTTTTAAAACCTCTTTTCTCCATACGCCATACCTGCAAATTTCAAGACATCACCTCCAAAAACCAGCACTTCTGTAGATTAAAAAAAAAAAAAATGCGGGGAGAAATTATGGGAGAAGGTCCAGACTATTTTAATTCCTCTTTTAATTGCCATTAAACTGTGTTCTGGCTCGCTTAAAACAAAAAGGGCTGTAGTTCCACAATGACACAAAAAGTGCAACCGGCAGCATAGCCAAGCACTGTGGGGTTTCCTGCAGTGTTGCTGCGCCTCCCGTTTGCTCACGAACGAGAGGCAGGGCACGCAGCCCCTCGGCGCGAATTCCCGCACAGCGCTGTGGGGAAGCTCTAACTCGGGGCCCAGTAATGGAAATGGAAGGGAAAGGGGATGCCTGCGAAACGCCGGAGCCCCGCGGTGCGTCTGGGGGCGGATCCGTGGCATCTGGGGCCAGGCCGTGCAGGGCTGCTGGACTCACCCTCCACAATGTCCCCCACGTAGTGATTGAGGGCTTGCGTCAGCTCGTCGGCACCACGGTCCAGGTTGGTGTTCATGCTGAACTTCTCTGTCAGGGCCGTGAAACCTGCGATGGACACGCGTGACAGTCTTGTGGGGATTCACACAACGGGGCTGCGGAGGAGAGCTGCGCGTGGAGGGGCCGTGCGCGTGGATGGGGGCCCTTGCGCTGGGCCTGGGCGGGAGGCTGCCTGCCCCGCCACCTGCCGCTACACCTGACGCAGCGCAGTCCCTCGAGGGAGCCGGGGACCGGCCCCGACATCAAAGAGGGGGTGCTGATGCACTCTGAGCGATGGAGCTGCAGGAACACGTGCCCCAAATAAGAGCCCATTCCCAAAGCCCCCCAGTGTTCCCCTGCTCAGCATAAGGTCTAACTGGGGAGAGAATCCCCAGCGCCCCTCCCACCTGCCTGCACCTGCCCTCCCCAGCCCGGAAGCTGCCCTGCCCTGCCCTGCCCCCCTCTCTCCCCTGCCCCCGGGAGCATCTCTGCTTCCACCTGTTGGGAAGACGGTTGCTGCTTCTGCCAGGCCACAGCAGGCAAAAGGGGGGCAGAAACATAGAAACATAGAAACAGAGTGAGTTAGAAGGGACCTCCCAGGCCATCTAGTCTGACCCCCAGCTCTAGCTGGCTTTACTCATGGCATGCCTACCATGTGCATGTGCAGCCTGTCCTTGAACACCTGCCCCGATGGGACCTCAACCACCTCCCATGGGAGCCCATTCCACGCCCTCGGGGTCCCAACTGTCAGGAAGTGCTTCCTGGCATCCAAATGGAACCTGGGATCCCTGAGCTTGGCTTCCTTGGAGCGTGTCCTGCCTTCCTCTGCAGGGGAGAACAGGGCTCTGCCCACCTCCGTGTGACACCCCCTCCCATTCCTGTATGTTGCCAACAGATCCCCTCTGAGTTTCCTCCAGGTTCCAGTTCCCTCAGTCTCGCCTCATACGGCATCCCCTGCAAACCGGCCACCATCCTTGTGGCCCTACGCTGCACTGACTCCAACTTGGCTATATCCTTCCTGTAATGAGGGGCCCAGAACTGAGCACAATACTCCAGTTGTGTTGTATAGAGCGGTAGTAACACCTTTCTCGATCTAGAAGCCACGCTTCTGGCTATGCAACCAAGGGTGGCGTTCGCCCTCTTGGCCACCGCATCACACTGCTGGCTCATGTTTAGCCTGCGGTCAACCAGCACCCCGAGGTCCCTTTCACAAGTGCTGCTCTCCAGCCACTTGTCCCCGAACCTGTACTTATGACTCCCATCCCTATGCCCCAAGTGCAAGACCTTGCACTTATCCGCACTGAACGCCATCCTGATGTCTCCTGCCCACTTCCATAGTCTGTCCAGATCCTTTTGGATCTGGAGCACCTGCTCCTCAGTTGTGGCCACTGCTCCAGTTTTAGTATTGTCTGCAAATTTGATCAGCAGACTGTTCACCCTCCTTCCATGTCACTGATGAAGCTGGCCGGGGTCCCGCTCTCTCTGGGACTTGCAAGCCCCGCGGGTGTTGCAACCCCATAAATGCACGGCCAGCGCCTGCCAGTGAGGAAGACAGATGCCGGCCTGCGTGCTCTCCTCTCGTCGGCTGCTGCAGGGCCAGGATTCGCGTGGCCAAGGCCGGCTCGGCCTGTGTCACCAGAGCGTGAGGGACCTGACTGGGAAGCTACCCGTGTTCACCTGCAGGCGGGGGTGATCGGGCAAACCGCGGCCAGGCTGCTTTTCACACAGAAGACTTTTTGGGGACAAGTTTCTCATGTGAAGGGCAGCCCATCCTCACATTTCATTGATGCATCGTATAAAAAACACGGGGGGTCACCATTTTTCAGGCTCGCCTCCTTGCTCCTTGGGTTTGGAAGTGCAAGCGACATCTCCGCGTGGCGTCTTCCCATAGTGGGCCTTGTCTACACGGTCCCTCTGCCGGAGCCGCAGAGCATCCCCCCGGGGACGGGGCGCCCCTTGTGCAATCATGGGATGCTGCCCGGCCGCATGTGGGCTTCACAAGGCGCAGGGCAAGTGCTTGGAAGGGGGAGCTCGCTGACTTTGCATGCCCTCTGCCCCAAGTCAGGCCTGGCAAAAGTTGCCCTCACACAGGCCCTGGCTGGAACCAGAGCTCCCTGCCATCCACGGGAGGCCCCAGCCAGCTCCATGGTGGCCACGAACGCCCTCTGCGTCCCCTTGTCTTGGGGAAAGACGGGAGCCAGCTGCCGCAGGCTCACAGCGACACTTCCGTGCTGGGCGCTTCCCCGCTGAAATGGTGCCAGGTCATCCTTTCTTGGTAGGGAACCCGTGGCCGGTGGGGTGCCAGGGGCCACTCCTTCCTCTAGACGAGGCACTGTCCTCCTGGGGCCGAGGCGGTGGTGGCTGGGGCAGGGCCGAAGTGTTCCTGGGAGAATCCAGCTGTTCCCTGTCTGGGCAGCCACAGGCTCAGAGTATCGTGTTTCCAGGCAGCTGGCTCCCCGTGCCGCGTGCCGCGTGCCCTGGCCCAGCAGCCCCCACGGCGGGAGCCTGGGTGCCCACCTGAGATGTCCACGAAGAGCAGCACGCCGTCAAAGCTCTCGATGAAGGGCACGTCCTGCGAGACATCGCCGTACACGATGAGGTCAGGGACGTGAGCCGCGACCTTGCCCAGGGTGGAGAACTCCACCTGCTTCTTCTCCTCCGTCTTCATGGTTCCTGCTGGCACTGTGGCTCCTTGGTGTGGTGCGTTCCAGGAGCTGCTGCCTTCGAGCTGCGGAGGGAGGCACTGGGTCTTCCGTGTGGTGCGCCGGCACTGTGGGAGCAACTCCGTGCCCAGCTGGGGAGCAGCGCCGGCAGCCGGCCTGTGTCACAATGCGCCGGGGCGCAGTCGCCAAGAAAACTCACTGGCAGCCAGAGCTCCCCTGACAACCGTTGCTAGGCTGGCTTCCCCGGTCCGAGAGCAAAGCCCCTCGGACAGACGGCAGGACACCTGGAAAATGCGGGAGTCTTTCTTTCAAGGTGGGCGGAAGCGCACAAGCGCCACTCACTGCCTTGACGCCGATTTTCTGCTCTGGGGAAATGCAGAAAACGCATCTTTAACCACTGCGTTCGTTCTGTGGTGTGTACAGGCCCAGCCACAGCTGCAGGAGGCCAGGACGTGAGGCCCAATCCAGGCATGGCATCCTGAGGCGGGTCTGGATGGAGGCGAAAACGGATCCTTGATCTCTGGTGCAGCTGGCATCCCGGGGGAGCCCCAAGTGAAATTCTCTGGCATGGGGATGCTGGGACATCAACCAGCTTTGTACTGCCACCTCCCTCCCCGCTGCGAACCAAAAAATGTTCCCAGAAGGGGGGCATGATGGTGCATCTTATTAAGGGACACCCCAAAGCTCCCCTGATGTCCATTTGGGAGTTGCCCTCAATTACATCTGATGTAGTTTTGATCCAGTAGGTCAAACAGCTTCACCTGTCGGTTGAGTCAATGGATCAATTCATATTGCAGCTCTGAAAGTTGCCCTTCTCCCCTCCCTTAGGCGTGTTCCTCTTACTCTTGTGCCACAGGTGGGAAGAGCTCTCGCTTCTGAACAGGTGAGCCGGGCCTCGTGCCAAGGCTCCACCAGCAGAATTAGCAATCGCATGCGCCATGGGCCCCTCTGGCAAGAGACGAGCCCCCGCTCTGCCCCTGCCCAGCGTCTGCCTTTCCTGTTTTGCCCACACGTCCAGCGCACCTGCACCTGCACCGGAGCTGACGTGGCTCGTGTTTCCTCTGGACATCGGGCAGCCACACCCCTGCAGGAGGGACAGGTGTGTCTGGGCCATAGCACACATGCGCGGAAATGCAGACACATGCGCACGCATGCCCTGTCGCAACCCGACGAGACTGATTTGTGAGCGTGTTCGGCGCAACATCTGTGATGAGTGCGCTTTCTGAGTGTCTGTGACGTGCTGGTGTGCATCTGGGCTACACAGCACCTTGGGCATCGGCTGCTGTGTGAGGCGGCAGCGGACATGTGGCCCGGGCAGGCGCCACGGATGCATCGTCAGCCCGGATTTGTGAGCCGTGCTGGTGATGTCACAAAGGCAAGAGGAGCCCCTGAGGAGCTGCTTCTCTCTCCTCTCGGAGCCGGAGAGACGGCCAGCGCCACCGGGAACATTTAGGAGGAAGGCAGCCGGAAGGGAGGGAGCTCTGCGGGATGGGGCGCCTCCTCCCGCCTCCTCTCCGGAGCGCCGCGGCCCTGTGCGTGGCTCTTCTGCTCGGGCTCGGATGGGCCGAAGATGGCCTTGGCTGCCCCCAGGGCTGCACCTGCAAAAGCTGGGAAGTGGCCTGCAAAGGGAGCGGCCTGGACAGTGTCCCCAGCGCCATCCCACTGACCACCAAGGTGCTCATTCTGGCCAACAACAGCCTGGCCAGCTTGCCGCCCTTGGAAATGAGCTACCTCAACGACCTGGTCTACCTGGACTGCAGCCGCAACCTCTTAAACATGAGCTTGGATTTCACCTTTCCCGGAATGGTCAAACTGACGTACCTGGACCTCAGTTTCAACCGGATCCTGCGCATCACCCCCCGCACCTTCTCGCAGCTGCAGGGGCTGCTGCTGCTGAATCTCTCCAGCAACCCCACCTTGGTGGAGGTCAAGGCACATGCCTTCGAGAGCAACCCCCTCCTGAGGTACCTGGACCTGCGCGCCTGCGGCTTGACCTCCGTCAGCGCGGACACCTTCCGCAAGCTGCACAACCTGCATTCCTTGGGGCTGGCGGAGAACCCCTGGAGCTGTGACTGCGGCTTGCTGGAGTTTTGCAACTGGATGAAGAAGGCTCATGTTCAGTACCCAGGTGAGGCCTCCCCGCGTGCCGAGTGCCGCTTCCGCTTGTCACAGTGCTGTGGAGACGCTTTGCACGGGGTCGCTCCCCTGGGCCTGGCTGACCCGCAAGGCTGCTTCCATGGCTCCCCAAACACTTGCAGGCACGCAGGAAGCTCCCCCCATGCGTGGAGAGACGGGGCTGAAGGGCGCACCCCACATCTGCTGCACGGAACACGCAAAGCCGCTTCGGAGAGGTCGGAGTGATATGCTGGAACGGTCTCCCCTGGTTTTTTGCTGTATAATATATGCTAGATCAAGGAGGACACTGGGTGGCATCTCATTTAGAACAGGCTCACTGAAGTGGGTGGGACCCAGACCACATTCATCTATGACCTCTTATGTTTTCAGGCATATTAGCAAGATCTTTTTGCAGTGTGCACTGAAAAGGGTAACCGATGAACTAAACAGCAATGCATGTTGTTCGAAAAAGGCCGATCGCTTTCCGTGTCTTCCAAGTCCCCGGCCAAGAGGCAGGGCATTCCCAGGCACCATCGTCCTGGGCCTAGATCTGCTCTCCAGCGCTCGGTGTCCCCTGGTGCTGCTTGCTGCAATGGGAAGAGCTATGACCCCCCTTCTCGGTGCAGCAACTCAGCCCCCCCCCATGGTCCTCCCCTGTGTGCCACTTAAACTTGCGATGTGGCTGATTTCCCGCTAGTTGGGGATGATCTGCATCAGGGAGCACATTAACGGAATAATTTATTTTGACTGAGATAATCTGAATGAGAAATAAATTGGCCTGCTTTAGATCTGGTGAAATTTGATCTCACAAGATCAAATTTCAAATAAACCCCAGCATCTGTATGAATGAGTCTGTCAGACAGATGTAATCGCCGTGGGCCTGAATCTTAGTTGTGCCAGCGTTGCCTCCTGCAAAGGAGCCGGGGATTAACTCGCGCCAAAATTGCAGCTCCCCCCGCAGCTGTTTAAACCCTTGACGGGCTTCTCTCCTTCTGTGCCCCCCGCCCACAGACCCCGAGAGGACCCTGTGCCAGAAGCCGGAGAACGTCCAGGGCCTACAAGTCCTGGAAGCCGCCTCACTGATCCACTACACCTGCTTCGTGCACCTGGAGCTGGGGGACTTCGCGTACATGGCCCTGATCGCCTTCTGCATCTTCTTCGGGGGGACCCTGGCCGCCTGGCTGGTCGGGATCAGCGCCGTGATCTACTACCACCGGGTGCCGAAGGTGAACGACGAATCTGAGGACGAGGAGTACAGGATGCTTTGAGCCGCTCCCTGGAGCCCGCACGGGAGTCAACATCCGCTGCAGACGGACCACCGCCTCCGCCGCGTTGTCTTCTTTCGCAGCCTGTTGCTGCAGCCGCCCCCCGCCCCAGAGGGCCTCGCATCCCCTCCACCGATCGCATTCAGACAACACAGCCGCCCCAGCGGGAGAGGCGAGCCCATGGAGCAGCCAAGCCACCTCTGTCCCTGCACTACGCCATGCACCGGGTGGGACGGGCACCCCCCCAAGCTTTTCCAGATCGCCATTCCCTTCTACGGCCCGTGGGGGAGATGCCCCCCCGGGGGGAGCAGCCCTGGGCCCGCAACACCCCCCCCACACCCCTCCCCCGGGCACGGGCAGCGGTGCCTGGCAGGGGGCAGGAGGACAGGACTCCACTCCACCTTTACGTGGACACGGGCACGCGCCCCTCGCCCAGCTGAGGCCCGGAGTCGTGGGGGGGCGGTCCCGGCCTTGTCCCGATGGGCCAGTGCGCGCCGTGTTTTCGGAGGCCGCCCGCGAAGATGGCGGGCGGCTCCTCTTGTGGCTCCTGGGGGTTCTGGTGTCAACTTCGTCTTAGGAGTCCAAGCAGCTTTTCTACTAGCCGCGGGGCACACGGGAGGCAGAACCCTCCGCACGGCACGCTACGTGCCGTGCACGGCAACTGAGCATTCAGGTTGTCCGAGGTGCCCACCGGAAAACTACCTGTCGGGTGTTGCGGACACTCCCAGCACCATTGCTGTCCATGGGAATTGCCCGGCTTCCCATCACGTTCTGGCACGTCAGCACAAATCGCTGGGTATAAAAAAGCTGCATTGCAATTGGTCGGCAAACCTTACTGTGCCAATAAATGTGAGCCCCAGTAAATGACCAGCCAAAGGCTTTGTTCAAGCAAGAGTCCCAAGGGTAGAATTCGGACGTGGTCCAAAATCAGCCCCAGCGCTTGATTCCAGGCCGGGGCTGCAGCAGCAAATGCTTCCAAGCAGAGGCAAATCAGGCAAGAGAGCGTTGCACACAATAGAAACACAGAAGCAGCGCGAGTCAGAAGGGGCCTCCCGGGCCATCTAGTCTGACCTCCGGCACCGGCCGGCTCTGCTCACGACGTGCCCACAATCAGACAGTGGCCCACACTTCAAGGCAAGCCTGAGCTTGCGAACGGTCCAGGCAATCCCGGGCGGACAAGGCTCATCCGTATTTCAAGCAAGAAATGCGTTGCGCAGCATTGTTCCCGGGGAAGCTCTGGCTTAGCGAGGGGCGGCTGAAGTTCCTCTCCTGACGAGCTCTCCCGGCAGGGGAATCCGGCCCTTCAGTCATCGCTGCGGCTCTTCCCCTTTGCAGCTGTCCTCGTCAGCCGAGTCACGACCCCGCTGTGGAACCTGCCTCCGGCTCGGCCGTGGCCAAGATGCCTCGGACCGTGAATCAGAGGTGCGATGCACCATCTTGTGTGGCTCGGCTGAGAGGCACGTTCCCCCCGCCAGCCTGCAGCCAGATGGGACACAAGACAGAGCCGCCCACTCCCCCCGCCCCGCTTCGAGCGTCTCACGCTGGAATGCCCTCTAAGTCGGCATCGCACGGCTCCGCCTGGCTTCAGGGCCAGAGCGGCGCGCAGAGCGAGACGCCCTGCCCGAGCCGTCCCACACGGGTCCTCAGCCGGCCAAATCCCTCCGCGGCTCCGGCAGGGAGCCTCCTTCCCCTTTCAATGCGGGGCGGGGGGACTGCATTCCCAGGGCTTCCCTTTGTCCTGCTTTTTCACAGACATAAGGCGAACATGCCCATTTCAAAATGGCTGCGGCAACCTCCTCTAAAGTTCGGCCAAGTAGAGACTCCCTGTTCCGGATCACTATCGGCCGAGACGATCAGCTCGAAATAAGCGGCCCCCTTTCCGAAAGGCCCGTGTGCGGCAGAGCAGGCGTGCCGCATCCCGGGGTCCTGGAATGAAGCAGTGGAAGGGCTCCAGCAAGGCCTTCGGCTCCAGCCCCTGCTCCGTGGGGGACCGAGCGGGCACTGGGGATCCCCGTCCCCCAGCCGGGTTTGCGCCTGTGGCCCCTTCCTGGGGCAAAAAGCCCCCGTGACCCCAGGCATGCGGATGCTTGCCTTTTATGGCCTCAAAGCGAGACCTTCTGGGGATTCCTGGTGCGTTCGCAAAGCCTCTGCCTAGGCGCCCGTGCCCCCTGCTTAATGGGCCCCCGCAAAGGCTGCGCAGAGCACACCAGGACAGGTGCGCCAGACCGGCTCCCCAGTGCGCTCCTCAGAAGGGGGGTGGGGTGCAGGGATGCTCCTCCACGCAAGGGCTGCCTGCCCATCCATGCTGGGTCCCCCGAAAGCGCGCCCGGCCACCTGCAAACTGCTCCACTGGTGCACAAGCCTGCGACAGTGACACTCTCCCTCACGTGCTCTGCCGGTGCCCGCCCGTGACCTTCCCCGGGGACGACAGCGAGGTGCCAGCCAGCGGCCAGCGTGACACAGCGATGCGCCCTGTGGCGAGAGGCTATTTGTACTCCCGAGAAAGTGAGCTCCTGCCCAGGTGCTGAAGTCGGCAGCTTGCCAGCGGTCTCGATGAGCGAGGTGCTGTCAGGAGGCTGGCCGGCCGGCCGGCTCAGCTCCCCTTGCGATTAGCATCAGGAGGGAATGGCTTCTCCCCCCGGGCTGTGGGGAGCCCCTGGGGGTGCTTGGGGCAAATCGGGCTGCGCGCAGGGCCATGTCCTGTCCCCCCTGCGCTGCTCCAGGCAGGTGTGGATGGTGCTCCTCCTGGGAATCTGCTGGAGGGCGGAAGGCGGGGGCTGCCCCGAGGCGTGTGTGTGCCAGTACCTGTCCGTGAACTGCACGGACAAGCGGCTGGAGGACTTCCCCGCCCCGATCCCGCTGGACACGCGGCAGCTGGTCCTGGCTCGGAACCGGCTCAGCTACTTGCCCGCGGTGGAGCTGAACTTTCTGAGCGACCTGATCTACCTGGACTGCAGTGGGAACAGCCTAGGCGAGGACCTGGACTTCGCCTTCGTCAGCATCATCAAGCTGGTCTACCTGGACCTGAGCTTCAACAACCTCACCCAGGTCACGTTCAGCACCTTCTCGCAGCTCAGCAGCCTGGTGGTGCTGAAGCTCTCCGACAACCCCGGCCTGGTGGAGATCGAGAAGGACTCCTTCGCCAACAACACCTGGCTGAGGCACCTGGACGTGAGCCGCTGCCGCCTGACGTTCCTCGACACCAGCACCGTCCGCGACCTGCCCAACCTGCGCAGCCTGGCCGTGAGCGGGAACCCCTGGTTCTGCAACTGCTCCTTCATGGGCCTCAGCAGCTGGGTGAAGGAGAGCGGGGTCACGATCCCCGGTGAGCATGGTGTGCCCCCCCGGTGAGCATGGCGTGCCCCCCCCCCCGCCTTCTGCTGCTCCCACTGGGCTGCTGCACTGAGCACCGTCCGGCCCGCCTGAGGCGCAGAATGAAGCCCTCCTCAGTCCACCCCTGGAGCAAGGGCAGGCCGGCGGAAGGCCGGCTGCCCCTCTCCTGCCGGGGGCTCAGCGAGGAGGAGCCCCACAAGCCGTGCCCAGGCCAAGTGCAGGGTGCTGCGGTTACTGGGGAGGCGCCTGGAAAAGGCCGAGCCAGGGTGCAGCTTCTCGGCTGCTCGCTTCCCCCTGCGATTAGGGCGCCAGGCCGCCTCCCAGCATTCGCGTCTCCACTCGTGCCCCCCCCCCGGTTTTAGCCCCCAGAATCCACAAGGACCATTGAGGTTGCGTTCTTTGTGGCTGTGCAGCTCGGCAAGGCCCTTTGGGCCCAACCAGTGGCTTGGCCTTTCACTTGCCCGGCATGCAGCTGGGGCTCCCCCCTCAGGGTCCCAGCACCCCTTCCCCAGATCCCCCCCCCGCCAGCTGCGGCCCCCCACGGCTGTGCTGCCACAGTGCGCTTCCACTGCGGGCATCCGAGCATCAGGGAAAGGGAGCTGGCGGGCGGAGAGCGGGGCGCCCGCCTCTGTGGGCCGAGCCAGCCCCCTTCTCATCTGCTCCAGCGAGTTCCCTGCCCCTTCGCCCTTCAAAGCGCAACAAGCTGTGTGAGACAGACTCCTTGCTGTGCATTTCACCAGGCTGCGCAAGCGCGCCAGCGAGCGAGCAGTGGTTAAACTTTAATGCTGGCTGCAAGCGTATCTGGTGCCAGAGCTCCTCTTTCCTCCTGCGAGTGAAACGAGACGAGACGCATCCCCTTCCATGTCAGCCGCCCGAGCGAGATGGCGCTGATAACGGGCAGGACGGCCTCCTTGGACCGCTGTCCTTCCCGCCGGGGCCTGGCCTCCCTTCCGCTCCACAGAGTGGGGGAGATCCAGCGAGTGAGCTGCCCCAGGCCGGGAGGGGCCCCTCGCCCCCTGCACCTTGCCATCCCCACTGCCAGACTGCCCACTGGGCGGCAGGAGCCAGAGGAGGAGCTGTGCCCCCTCTCCGCAGCCTTCTGGGCTCACCAAAGGGGGCAGCCCCCTCCTGCCCCGTCCACGGGCTGAGGACAGAGCCTGCCCTCGAAGGGCCCGCTTCGGAGGCCGCGGGCCAGCAGCCGCTGGAGGATGCTCTGCCTGGGAGTCGCAGGGCTCCTTCCGGGCAGCGCCCGCCTGGGCGCAAGACGGCCTGCTCCACCCTTCCCCTCGTGGAGGAGCACCACGCGTGAGGAGGGGTGGGGGGCACGTGCCCACCCCCGTTCCTGCCCCCCCTCCGCTCTTGTCTACTTGCATTCGTCCCCGGGGCGCCCCCGAGTCCCTCGTGCCAGGACTGGCGCTCTGGCCCTGTGGGCGAGAGGGAGCATGCGCAGCGCCGCTTCTCCAGGCCTCCCTGCGCAACCCACAGGCCAGGCTCGGCACCGGGCGGGCCGAGGGCTCTTCCTGCCCCTCGCCCGAGCTGACGCGTCTGCTGGGCGCCGCATGCAAACGGCCCCGGCCCCCACTGTACCGGGCGGCTTTGCCTCAGCTGAGCCTTTGGCAGAGCCTGCTGTGCGCCCGACGCTCGCGGGGTGAAATTTGGAGAGAGGCGGGAGGGAACCAGTGTTCACACACGCAGAAGTGGAGGCGGCCCCGCAGGCTCTGGCGCCAAGCTGGGTCTCTTGCATCAGATCAAGGTTCTCGGACCTCCTGCCTCCAGTGCCCCTGGGAGGGCTGACTGGCGGCGGCTGGGCCCATCAGTCAGAGCCGGCCTGGCGCTGGAGGCAGATGGCCACAGAGTTCGGCGAGACGGGCTGGCTGTGGCTGGTATCGATCGTGGTGTGCTGACAGCTGACCCCACCCCGGGACTGTCTGCACTCTCAGCCGCAACAGTTTCCCTGAGGCAGGGAGTTCCACAGGTCAGCACAGCACTGAAGAGCTTCCTGGTGGAATTTGCTGATCGGGGCTCCAAGCAGGGCGGGCTTTCTTGGCTCACTTCCTCACTCCCACAGCCGCGTTCCGGGGGCCGGCCTCGGGTCCCCTCACGACCGTGCCCGGCCTCGCTGACCGCCTGTGCTTCCCCGCAGACCCGGACAACGTCACGTGCTACAGCCCGGCCTTCGTGCACGGGCTGCGGATGCTGGCGGAGGCGCAGGAGGAGCTCCACTACAGGTGCTACATCCACTTCGACGACCGCGACTACCTCTTCCTGGGGCTGGTCGGCTTCTGCATCTTCTCCGCCGGGACCGTGCTGGCCTGGCTGCTGGGCGTCTGCGCCGTCATCTACGAGGTCCTGACGGCCACCGACGAGGACGAGGACGAGGAGGCCGCCTGACGGGCAGCGCCTGGCGCCCGGCCAGCCGGCCTCTCAGCAGCCGTGAGATCCCTCTGCTCGCGACGTTTGCTGTGGAAACACCATCCCAGGGCGCAAACGTGCATAAAGAGACTCCATGAACAAGAGCCCACGGACATGTTTGTGTGCTTACATTTAATCTCTCCGTGCGTGTCGCCCACAAAAGTGGGACTCGGTCCTGGCGCACACAAAGCCAGCCAAGCGCTCCAGGGTGTGAGGTGGAAAAGGCGTCTTTCTGCAGAAAAACGGTCTCCAGGCACCAAGTAGGCAAAAGCAACCTCTTTTTAATCACATCTTACAGGAATGTAAGCAGGCTGGCACAGTCTTCTTTCAGGGTCACGGAACCGCCTCCTTCCTAAGCCACGGATAGGCACATCCGGGGGGGGGGGGGCTCGGGTGTGCCCTTCGCACACCTATAGCACAGGCAAGGGCCACCCATGGAGGGGGCTCCGAGAGTGGATGCAGGACGGGGCCCGAGCTCGTTGCTGCCTGAGCGGAGTCGGGCTGCCCCCTGCTCTCGCTTCGGGCCCGGAAGCCACGGGGGAGCTGAATCGTGCGCACGGCCACGGCGCCCAAGGACAGCGGCTCCACGGGGCACTTTTTCCTGACGTTCTTTGTCCGAAAGCGCTAGTGCCAGGGCCAAACTCCTTCAAATCCATCTACCCCCAACACCGCCTCCCCGATTTCCCTTTGCAAGGGGGGCGTTAGATGCTCCTTCTGTTTGGGAAGCGCTGCGGTTCAGAGGCGGTCTTTGCCGCCCCAAAGCTGTGCCGACTTCATGCCCCTGAGGGGGGCTGCTCAACCCAGAACTGCCCCACAGCTTCTCTGCAGCAGCGTGCAGCCTCCAGCCTCCAGCCCAGGCCCGGAGGCGTTCCCAGGAGGGGGCCCAGCCCACCATGCCCACAGTCTGCCGGGAGCACGAACCTGCAGCCCCTCCTCATTACCCGCCTGCCCAGGGCTGCGGCCGCCCCTTGGAGGGGACCGGAGCCGACCCTGGGCACTTGTGGGGTGTGGGACGGCCCGGCTGCCTGCCTGGAACCCAGGGCATCCCTGCGGGAGGGGGCAGCCCTGCGTCGTGGTCCCGGGACCACCGTTCTCACAACAGCCAGCTGCCCCTTTGCCCAGGCGGTGCCCCGCACAGCTGCTCATGAGTCCCGTGCGGACAAGCCAGCACCCACGTGGGCGGCCCAGGGCATCGACCCCAGCCCACCCCCTGCGCCCCGTTGCCTCCACCTGCAGAGGCCCCAGAGGGCTGCCAGGCCCTGCCCTGCCGCTGCGCATGGAGCTTGCAGCCGCACCGGCACCCTGGAGGCCCCGCACAGACAGAGCGCCCGCTTGAGCACGGCAGAGGTGAGAACCAGAGCGCACCCACAGCGTGGGCCTGCCGTGGGTGCACGTGCGCAAGAAGCCACACTCACGCGTGCACACGGGCCGCACTGCCGGCTAGCAGTGCACACTCACCGTGGGAAGGCTCCGGCCTCGATGAGAGGCTCCCGGGGAGCCCAGGCTGGCCAGGCTCGGTTCCCACCTTCCACTCCTTTCAAGGGGAAGCTGCGGCAGCGACCCGAGACCCTCCCGCCAGGCAGGGGCGCCTGAGGGGCCACAGGCCGGGCGTGACACCCTGCGGCCAGCCAGGAGGGGCTCCTGGCCCCTGGCACGGGAACCCAGTGGGGACTGTCGTGTTAGGAGTAAAATCCCAGGCAGGGACGATACGGGAGGCAAAGTACCAAGCAGCAACTGTTTAATTCGTTCCTGCGGGAGCGGGCGCCCACCACACGGGCAGCGCGCCGTTTCCGCAAAAGGCCTGGCCTTGCCTTCCCTCTTCCCGGCTTGCAGACCCTGCCTCTTCTCCCGCTGGCTGGGTTACAAGAGGCCAGTCTTCTCCGCCCGCCTGCATCATGCTCCTCCTCGATATGCTCCCCCTCCCGCTCGTACATCCCATGTTCATGCTCAGGAGCCCGTGGCCTACGAGAGGCGTGTCAGTCATTATCCATGAACCTATTAAGCGTGCGCACTGCTTCCTAAGAGTTCAGTAGGTCGTCTTGGCCTTGCAGCCTCTGCTTGATGACCACTTATCTCCCAAAACTTGTGGGAGGAAGAGATAGGAGAACAGCCCTTCCTCGAAGCTCATTCCCTCCTTCTCCCTTGCACAGGACGGCCAGTTGTAAAAGACGATGGCCTGCGGTCCCCTGCGAAAGGCGCGTGTGGCCAGCGCCCTCAGCCCCGCTCCTCTGGCGTCCTTCAGGACTTTGATGCGAGAAGCACTCCTCTGCCCCTTCTCTTGTGTCCAAACTCAGCCCTACCATAGACTGTAAGCCCAGCTTTGTTTGCTTTACTTCAGTCCCCAATTTAAACCTGCCTATTTCCTTCCTTCCTCTCTACATCTCCCTGCATGGCTCTTCCTCAGGCCCTTGGCCTTAGAAGGGGCTCAGTGGCCTCACCAGCTCTCGATTTCATCCCGGCTTCAGTTACGACCTTCCTGCTCAGCAGCAGCAATCCCCCCCCCCCCCGCACAGCCGGGCCTCTTCTTTCTGCCCTCGAAACAGGACGGCTGCTTCAAAGCGCGGAAGCAGCCTGCACATGCCCCGGGGCACTCTGCTCCAGGCGACGGGTCCTTGTGCGCAGGGCATGCAGCTGATCTCACACCGCCCGGAAAGGCGGCGCGGGAGCCCGCGCGGGACGGGCGCTCGTGCTCGCGGAGGCGCGCAGCGAGTGCGGCGCTGGGGCGCGGGCGCGTCCCGGGGCGCGCGCTTCTGCAGGCGGGGCGGCCGCCTCCCCGCCCGGCAAGGGGCGGCCCGGCGGCGGCGCGGAGCCGCGGGCGGGGCTCGGAGTTGGCGGGTCTCGCCGTCGTCCTCGGAGGCCGGAGCGACTCCCGAGCCGCGGTGAGCAGGGGCGCGCTCGCGGGGGGGGAGCGGAGCGGAGCGGGGGGGGCCGCCGGGTCGGGCAGCCTTTGCGGCAGCGCGCCCGCGGGGCAGAAGCGGGCCAAGCCCCGCGCGTGAGGCCGAGGCCGAGGCCGGGGCAGGGGCGCGCCGCGCACTCGCCCGCCCGCCCGCCCGTGCAGCAGGGCTCTGCCCCCCGCGGCCCCCCGGAAGCGTCCTGCGCGCCTCGGCTCCGGGGAAGGCGGGCGAGGGCGGGGGGGCGCGCAGCCGAGCGGGCGGGGGCGTCTCGGTGCTGCGGACGCGCAGCCCGCCGGCCCCTCCGGGGGCGCGCGCAGCCGGCCGCCCTCCAGCCCGCGGGGCGCGCACGGCCTGCAGCGCCTGCGCCGGCTGGCGGGTGAGCGCCGGGGAAGGGGCGCCGCGGGGCGGGCGGCGGGGGGGAGCCGGGCGGACGCGGCAGCCCCGGCCGCGGCGGGCCCACGTGGAGGGGCGGCGGGGCGGCGCAGCCTTCGGCTCGGGGAAGGCGCGGCGCAGGCCCGGAGAGCCCGCAGCCCTCGCTTTCCATGCGCGGGACGGGCTCCCGGGGGAAGCGGGCAGCTGCTCCGATGCCCGTGGCGGCGCTTTTTCCGGGGGGGGAGGGGCGGGACTAAGGCCTGGCTCGGAGGAAGCCCGGCGGGGCGGGGGGCGATCGGGCAGCCCGAAGCCCCGAGGGCCCTTGAGAAGGCAGACGCTGGCTCCGCTGCGGGCTGCCTTCTGCCGCTTGTAATCGTGTCGGGAAACGCCTCGCTCTGGTGCGAGAGAAATCATTGCAAGCCACGCGGTTGTCTGTTCGCACGAGCGGATGGCTGTGTGGAGTTGGGTCCGTGTGCTTTGCTTTGCTTTACCGGGGGGGGGGGGACCAGCTACCTCTCAAAGTCTCAGCTAGGCCTGCTGATCTGCAGCAGTGGGGGGGGGGAGCAGATGTGCCCCAAAACGCACTGCGGCCGGGGGTGATTAACGGGGGCATCCGCAGGGGATGGCAACACGCCCCCCCCCCACAGAAGGAAGCCGAGAGTGCTTGGCGCCCGGCCGAGCTGTCCGTGAGGACGCCTTCCTCAAGGGAGGAGGAAATTCCGGCTGGTTTGTCCTTTGCCTGGTGCTCTCTCTGTGGACTCTGAGTTTTGTGCACGCCGGGCCTGCCAACAGCACGTCCTTGCCCGCTTGCCTCGGTTGCCCACGCTGTGCAAGACGCGTGGCCGGCCTTGCACGCCTCTTGCACCTGAACCCTTTCCAGGGCTCCAAGGCACGTGCTCCGGCCGCGGGGCTGGAATGTCAGCACGGATGCGGAAGTGTGGGAGGTGAAGGGCCTGGGGTGACTGGGGGTATTCGGGGGTTACGAAGGCCAGACCCACTGGGGCAGGCATTTACAGCCATGCCTCCCCCCGGACGGGAGAGCATCACAGCTCTTCACTCCTTGGCTCCTGAAGGACTTGCAAAGAGACTATTTAATCTGAGCACACTCCGCCTGGGGAACAACGCTGTTATTCCTTTCAGTCTGGTTTCGGGGGCAGCCGACTTCACCGTCCTGTTACCATTCTGGAGATGATCGTCTCGTTCCCTAGCGAAATGGCCCTCTGCTCACATATTTCTTGTCTCAACTCAGCAAATTTATTCAAAGGCTTAGCAAGATGATAGAAAACACAAAAACCGTTGATTTGCAGGCAGTGCAAGTCAAGGAGTTAAACACATTCGGGACAAATAAGCCTTTGGATAAAATAATCATGAATACGGAAGGCCTTGTCTATTCAACTGTTGTTCGGTCTCATGCATGCCCTTTCATTCAGTGTTACTGACCTCAAGCCCCAGATTCATTCTGAGCGAAATTCTGACCTGTCCTCCTTGCTCTCTCCGTAGTGCCAAGATGGGGGTTCTTTCTAAGGAATACGGCTACGTGGTTCTCACTGGTGCCGCAAGTTTTGTCTTGATAACGTACCTCGCAGTAAACGTGGGGAAAGCGCGCAAGAAATACCATGTGCAGGTGAGTGACCAGGTCTACTGAGTTCCCCGACTTAGTCGAGAATTCCAATCTGCCAATAACATTGACCGGTTGCCTTGATCCGAACGCCGGTTTGGGCAGGCAGAGTGATGTAACCTTGGCCAACACCTGTCCAGTGGTTTTGGACTCCTCCGTTTTATGGAACTGGAAGGTGTGAACGGGTTCCCTGAAGCAGGGGGTCCCCCAGCCATGTCCGTCCCCTTGCTTTGCTCGGCTGATGAAATCGGTCAAGGTGTGCTCACGCTGCAGCCAAGAGACATCGTCTGAGGGGATGTTTCTTGTCACTTAGTCAAAGCAGCAGTAGGACCTTCGCTCAAACAAAACCAGAAAAGCGATCCTTCTCTTGACCCAGGAGATCCAACGATGGGCTTGTCTCAAACGGAAGCGCAAGTGAGCCGATGCTGAGGGGGTTGGCGCTGCAAGTCTGGATGCGTCCAGATGAAGCAGCTCTCAGTCTGGCTTCGGGGCAGGGTGTCGGATCCAGAGTGCCGTGCTTGCCCTGGCGGGTGCCACGTGCCACAAGACGAGTAGCAGAGCCATATTCTCCCAGTGGCCTCTGGCACCGTGGACCAGGCTGGCCTTCGGGGCCACCGGACAGGGCAGAACAGGGGGTGCTGATCTGTAGTGGTTCTGCCCAGAAGGTACGCGAGCAGGTTCCGGATTGCTCTGTAGAAAGCAGCACACCTGCCCCTGCCCTTTGTCTCCCACAGTAAGAAAAGGACACGCAACCTGCATGGCTTCATAATGTTCACACAAGTTGTCTGAATTGCACACAGTCACGGAAGTCATCGGCATCCTGCTAACTTAATAAAACCGGCCAAGGCCAAGGATCAGGGAGACCTGATGCTGCAGAAGACTGAGCTGTGTGCTGTGCGCTTTTGGGGGGTTTAGGACTCGTTTGTCTGCCCGGGATCCAGGCACAGGCCAGCACCCTGGAGGTGCGGCAGGGAAGTGGGGCGGGAGCCGCACCCCACGCTCAGAGGCTGGGGAGGGCCAGAAGGGGTGCACCCCAGCAGACCCTTGCGGCCATCTTCAGCTGGGTCGCTGGAGTGTGTACCGCTCCTGCACAGACGCTCCTGCCTGCCAGGCAGCCCTGGGTGAACCTCCTGTCCACTCCCCCTTGTCCAAACAGGCGCTCCTCCCGGCTGCTCCCAGCAACCGTTGGAAGACTTTGACACCAAGGCTGGGAGGAGGCCAGCGGGCGCGCCTGCACTCTCTGCCAAGTGAGTCAGAGTCTGACTCATGGCCGTGCGCCCACAGCAGGAGCACGGCCGCCAGCCCAACCACCCTGGGCAGGATGGCCGTGGCTCAGAAAGGGTGAAGAGCCTCGGCCACAGTGCGGATGCTCCCGTTGCTTCCAGCTCCTCTGCACGGGGCTCTTTCAGGCTAGATGGCAGGACGCGCTTCCTCACTGTCAGGGCAATGTGACAGTGGGACCAGCCGCCCGGAGAAGTGGGGGCTCTCCCACACTGGGGACACTCAGAGAGGAACGGGGCAGCCTCCGAGTGGGTGGTGGAACACGGTGTCCTGCAGCAGCAGGGGGTGGACCCGGTGGCCTTCCTGGCCCTGTCCAACTCTGCTGTTCTATGGTTCTGTGTTGGCTCGCTCTTCTTGGACTCTGCTGGTTAAATAGGACTTATGTAGGGTCTCATGCGGCTTCTTATATTGGGAATACTTTCCAGGAGCGAACTGAGCACTGTGAAGTGCTTCTGCAGTGGTGCGCGGCCTCCTTTGTGCGCTGCATTTTGGTGGCGCCCCCCTTGCCGTGTGAGGCTTGGCTTGCCAGGGCCGCTTGCGCTTGGGGCAGTTCTCTGCTGTGCTTGCAGCCCCGGGACTCTGCCTCGGGGCAGATCTCGCCAAGCCAGCGGCCGTGGGCAGCCTCCAAGCGGGGAAGGCAGCAGGAAGGAAGGACGGAAGGAAGGAAGGCTGGCCGGCAGGTCCCCGGAGGCGGGTGGGCAGAGCAGGAGTCCCTGGCATCTCGTCCGAGCCATGGAGGGCAAGCAGGAGCCACCGGGCAGGCCACGGGGGCACGGGTGGCCCACGCCTCGTTCTTCCCAGCCGGTGAGGCAGCGTGGGCCGCCACTGGGGCCGGCACCTGGGAGCTGTTCCTTTACGGCGTGGCAGTCAGGCTGCAGTCACAGCATTTGGAGCAGGACTGTGGGGTCCCCTTGTCCAGCCCTGCACTCAGGGCGGGAGTCACGCGAGCCCCACGTCGCTTCCGCTCCTTGAGGCCAGGCTGCAGCAGAGCATGGTTCGGCGGGCTTCTCCGTCTCTGAAGTCTCACAGGATGGCATGAAACGCAGCTGACAGGCCGGCCTTTGTCGAATTCCCCAGTCGCCGAAGAAGCCGGGCTGTTGCCAAGCCACTGGGCCCGAGCGCCGCTCTGGGGAGTCCCCCACAAGGGCTCCCCCGGCAGCAGCCTCGGTGCCTGCTCAGTGTTGATGTGCACGTCCAGCAGCATGTTGAGCATCCGCGGCAAATGTGCCTTTTCTGAAAGTGTCAGATGTGCTCCTGACGATGCACCCGCCCCAGAGGGCAGTGGCCAGGGCTCCCTCCTCTGAGCTTTCATGCGCATTTAGCACATGGAGGCGCCCTCTGTTCGCTTTCTGCTCGGCCAAACCCCGCCTTTCCTAACCATGCTTTTCTCCCCTCTGCCCCTGACAGTACCCGGATATGTACAGCACGGACCCTGAGCATGGGAACATCTTCAACTGCATCCAGAGGGCGCACCAGAACACGTGAGTGGCTCCTGCGGCACCGAGGTCCGTCCTCCGCCTCTTCCTCACCCCCTGCGTGGAACGCCTTCCGATGCCTCGGAGAACCGGGCAGCCCTGCAGTGCAGCGACGAGGAAGGAAGGAAGTGGCGCTGCGATTCCCTCGCGCGCCCGCTGCAGGATGCACTCACGCCAAACGGCCGTGCCAGACTCGTGCCGCCACAGGCCGCCTTTCCCCTGCCAGCGGAAGGCTCGCCGCACCCTCCAGCACGGCAGGCGCTTCGGGGTGCAAAGGGGCTCGCACGGACGCTGGGAAGGGTTTGGGTCATGTGGGAATGTCTGGCCTCTGGGCCCGAAAAAGTGCCGCTAAGAGCTTGGGAGGCAGCGTGAGGCCCGGTTGCTCGCCTCTGCGCCCCTTGCTCCACCTTGGACCTGCCTACGTGGCTCTGAGATACCGAGAGGGGTGGGAAGTGGCAGGCGTGGAGCTGCAGCGCTCACTGGCCTCAGCAGACGTGGGGACAGAGGCCCCTGCCGGAGATCGCTGGGCAGGCGGGGGGGTGGTAAAGTGTGAATCCAGAGAAGCAGGGAAGTTCCCGAGATGTCAGCCACCCCCAGTGACGTGACAATCCGTGGTGGCGCTTGCGGGACTCTTCTCGGGCGCCGACTGCCCCTCCTGGGCCAGAACGTTGGCCTCCCCCGCTGCAACCGATCTGTTGCGGCGGAAAACGCCCTCCTGGGCCCAGAAGTGCCTGCATCTAGGGGGTGGCGGGGGGACTTTCCTGGCTGCAAGATGGGACTGTTGCAGATGTGCTCGACTTGTGCCCCTTGGGGAGGGCTGCAGCGTGGTCTCCAGAACTGCCAGGCGGGGGGGCCAGCCGTGCATTCTTCCAGGCCTTCGTTAACCCCCCACCCCATGAAACGTGTCTGATTCTCCTTTCAGGCTGGAGGCGTATCCCTGCTTCCTGTTCTTTCTCGGTGTAGGTGGCATCTACCACCCAGTAAGTACCGGGGCAGCCAGACCTAGTTTTCCCACACAGCTGGCTCAGGGGAGCGCAGGCAGGTCACCTGGGGGGCAGAGCTTGGGGCAGTTGGTTCCCTGGGCCAGCCTCGCACCTTCCCATGTTTGGACTCCAACCCCCATCAGCCCCAAGCATCATAGCCAAAGGTGAGGAATCAGAGGAGTTGTGGCCCAAAGGATCTGGGGGGCACCAGGTGGAGAGGACTGCCTTGCCCCACCTTACTTCACACCCAGCCCCTTCCACCGCGTGGGATTCCACCAACGCCGAACTGCTCCGATCAGGAGAACCGATTGTGGGTTAGAAAACGAGGGCCCCATGTCTCGGGCCGGCAGGGAAGGCTTCGGGGCAGCCGTCTGCAGCCGCAGCAGAGTGGGGCTGCTCAGAATGAGCACCTCCAGTAGTTTGGGGCTCTGGATTCCATGTGGGCTCCGCTGTACTGCCCTGCTCCCCCATAACCGCGGCTTCCCAGTATCCCCGGCCGCCTTCCAAGCTTTGTCTTTCAAGTTCCTCCAGCGCTTGGCAAGAGGATGGCGTATTCCCTGTGATCTGGGCCTTGCAAACGGAAAGACGCGTGTCCGTCATTGCCGTGCATTTCCCGCGGCTTTCCTTCCCGCAGTCCGGCACGCAGCGCGACCGACAGTGTAGGGATGCAGGCTTCAAACAGGGAACGGCCTTGCAAACGGGGACCGGGGTTCGGGTTCGGGTTCAGGTGGCGCCTCAGGCTCCGCCGTGCGGGGGGAGGGGGGCAAGTTGGGAGACCTGTAGATGCCGTGCTGTCCAGAGATGACCGTGATGTTTCCTAAATAAATAATAAATAAAAATGCCAGGCTTGGCTGTCACAATAACCCACCATGGCCGGTTACCCATGCAGCGGCCAGCCAAAGCAAACGCAGTCCTAACCGTATAGGGCAAATATTATGGAATTTCAATACTCAGAGGAGTTACTGCCTCACAAGACAATTGCCCACTTCCGGCCATTGGTTATGGATGATCACAAACCAGGCCCAAATTGGGTGTGCCTTTCATCCAACCTTTCCTCCTCTTACATGTGAGAGTTTCACTTTCACTTTCGCAACGGTTTGCTACCCTGTTTCTGTAGTTCACTGTGCCGAGGCTAAATTGTAGCTCTGCAGACCTAAGCCTTTGAGGAACTGTGATTTATTTTGACGGAAAAGCAAAGGCTGCCTCTTCCTCAAAGGCAAAAGGGCGGCGTGTTCGTGATCACGTGAACTAGTCCAGGGTCAAATGGGGGTATTGCATTTGCTTGACCAACAATAACCTTTGTTAATAGAGTGCAGGAAGACTAAGCAAGCGGCGCAGAGCTAAATGGGGGGGGGGGTCTGCGCGTCCCCCGGCCTCTCATTGCCCTGACCGCTACTGCTTTCCGCCCAGCGCATCACTGCAGGACTCGGCGCAGCTTGGATCATCGGAAGACTCCTCTATGCCCACGGCTATTACACAGGGGGTGAGTATTGGGAGGGGCAGCTGCACTGTGCTGCTTTGGAGCAAAGCTGTTCCACCCGACCCACTGCTTTGGGTCCCGGCTGGGTCCACCTCAGGCTCTGCGTCCTGCTCCTCCGCGCGTCCAAACGCTACCCGCGGGCTGGGACTCGCAGCAGGCAAGTGGAGCCGAGGAGAAAGGAGAGCGCGTCTCTTGCTTCCGCCTGGAGCAGAGCAGGAAGCCATGCCTCGAAAGCAGTGAGGGGAGGAAGACCCGGGTGGGGTTTCTGTGGCCCTGCAGAGGCTCAGCCCTGGCCACCCTCGGGAACGCCCCTCAAGCCACCGCTCCAGCGGTCAGGGAGCAATGATGCCGGCGCCGCTGCTTGCGCTTCCTGGAGAAGCGCATCCCTCAGTGTTCTCCCTGCAAGGTGTGAGAGAGTGCAGTCCCTCAGACCCACGGCCTGGAAGCCAAAAGGGCGCGTCCCTGAATCGGGCTGTTCTGGGCCCTGGCTTGCCAAGGGTTCTGCCCGGCCCGGCCCGGCCCCTTGCTGGACAGAACCTGCCATGGCGTGCCATCCCCGCAGGCAGGCAGAAGCAGGGGCAGCGTGGGGAGACGCCCGCCCGCCCGCCCGCCCTCAGAGACCTCTCCTGGGCGGCCTGCAGCACGGGCACAGCTGTGCCCGGCGGAGCCCCCAGCTGCTGCTCTGCTGGCGGACGCCTGGAAAGGAGGGCCCCCACGCTCGGGGCGCTGTGCTGCGCTGCGCTGCGCTGGCCACAAGCCATGAGGCCTCCCGCCTTTCTCTTGCAGATCCCAAGAAGCGCAGCCGTGGCATCCTCGGCTCCATCTCCCTCCTCGGCCTGGCGGGAGTCACCATCTTCTCGGCATTTCAGCAGCTGGGCTGGGTCCACTGTGATTAGGCAGCGCCCCTGTCGGGGATCCCTCGGAAATCTCTGGGTTTTTTCCAAGGCTGCCGTTTTTACTGTCACTTGAGAAAATAAAACAAACCATTGCCGATTTCCCTCAGCGCCTCCCATTCTTGGCAGAACTGGCTCGTTGGCCGTTTCCCTTGCTTGCGCCTTGTCTCACCTCGGATGCCGGGCATGCCTGGGTGCCGGAGCTGCGTGTCTGCTGTGCCCGTGGAGGCCACCACGCCGCGTGACAGCAGCTGCCCTAACAAGCTCTAGAGAGGCCAGACTGGCACCTACCCAGCTGCGTTTCCGAAGGGCATGAAATGCCCAAGAGTGGGCCTTGTATTCCCCCCCCCCCCCAGTCAGGAGGGAGCTCCTTGCGCTTACTAGAGGGACACACACGTGAGACCAGCAAGTGGAACCGAGCCGCTCTTCTTGCCACTGCCTGCCCGTCCTCATTCCTCTGTTGCTGCCACGCCACTGCATCTTGCCCAGATCGGGTGAGGGGGGTGAGCCAGACTTTTCTGCCATTCTTAGAACCTTTAAGGCAGAGATCTGCACACATTTCGATGCAGAAGAGACGTCCTGCTCCCGGCCTGCGCCAGGCAGCCCAGGTGGCAGGGGGCCTTGGCGCTTGTTCAACCTAAAGGTGCTCGGCACAGTGCCCTGATCCACTGGCAGGAGGGACAGTCGCCCCAAACCAAGCAGGCCACGGCTCTGATTTTGCTTGCTGCTTGCTTGGGCCCGCCAGGAGCTGCTGGCAGGTGGCATCCGCCAGGAGAGCCTTCCCTTCTGCAGGGCTGAGCCAGAGCCCGGAGGCCTGTATGCCTCTGTTTTCTAAACTGCCCTGGGCTAGCTGTTGCACTCTTTCCTTGCTGTCCCTCTAGAGCTGCCAGCTCCCTGAAGCTGAGCAGACGGGGAGTGGAGGCTGCTGCAATGGCGCGGATCCCGTTGCACGTGCATCGGAGCAGAGCACAGCCTTGCCAGTCCAGCAAAACTGCAGGCTGTCTCCAGTGCTGCAGAAGTGGAGCCTGGTGGATGGGCAGCGGGCAAGCAGATGGGCCAAGGTGATAAGCCGCACGGGGGGGGGGGGGATGTATGGGAGGAACGGTGAGGAGGTGGCCGCAGTTCAGCAGTGCCGGTGCGGCCGTTCCCGGTGTCTGACGCCAGGGTGGCTTCTTGCAGCCGTGCCGAGCCCCCTGGCCGTCAGCTGGCTAAGCCGGGTGCCCGGGGCAGCTGCCTTGCGGTGCCTCCGTCATGCGTTTTGCCCCGAGGAGAGGCTGGCGCTCAAGGGAAGGGCCGGGCTGGCCTGGGGCCCCGGGCCAACCGGGCAATGCCTCCCCCGTGCCGGAGGTGCTGCTCTGCATGCCGACAGGCGGCCTCGGAGGCCGCTTCAGGCCGGTTCGCGAATGCGGAGGCGGCGGGCGCTCGCCACCAGCCTCGCTGCAGGCCTGCAAGATCCCGCCCGCTGCGTCCCGTGCTGCGCCGGGGGGCTGCCCAGCCAAAGGAGGGGATCGGGCGCGGAAGGGATCGCTGCCGCGTGCTCGCTCGCGCAAGAGACGCCTTCCGCCGCCCTCGCCAGCACCCGGCCCCGCGCAAGGGCCCGCCGGAGGATCGGGCGGCGCCTCCGCCCGGCTGCCGGGGCCGCTCCAGCAGCGCGCCCTCCGCGTCCCCGGCAGGACCGAGCCCGCGCGCGCGCCGCACTGCCCCGGAATGCCGCCGCGCCGGGCGGAGGCCCCTCTGCGCGCGCGGCTCTAGGCGCCCGCCCGCCCGCCCGCCCGCGAGGCCGCGCGGCGCATGCGTGCTGCCTGCCTGCCTGCCTGCCGGGGCGGATGGCGGCGGGGCGCGGGCCGGGGCCGGGGCCGGGGCCGGGGCCGGGGCGGCGGGGCGCGGCGGCGCTGCCGGCCGCCCTGGGCGCGCTGGGCCGGAGCCTGCCCGGGCCGCGCGTGGCGCCCGAGGCCTTCCGCCGCGCCAAGTTCGACGGGCCGCAGGCGGTGTGTGGGGCCCCGCGGGGCGGCAGGGCAGGGCCGGGCAGGGCAGGGCGGGCGGGGCCGGGCGGGCCGGGCCGGGCCGGGCCGGGGCCTCCGCCGCGGGTGGCTGAGCAGGCCGTGCTGTCTCCGCAGAGCGCGGCCCTCTGGAGCCTGCTGCGCGCGCTCGTGGGGCGCCTCCCGGGCGGGGAGCGCGCGGCGCCCGTGGGCGCAGGTAGGCGGCGGGGGGCGCGGGGGGCCCGGCGTGGCAGCGCACGAGCCGCGGTCCGCGGGACCCTCTTCCGGTGCCCGCCCGGGACCCGTTTCAGCCAGAGGCAGAAGTGGCGCGTCGCGGCCGCTCGGTCCATGTGCGCCATAGCCTCTCTGTCCCCGTAGAAAATCTTCATGAAGTCCCAAAACCCTGAGCTTGAAGTAGAACTTTTGGGATCTTTTAATGTTCCGTATGGTTCGGGTTTTCTTTATCACTGTTGAACAATAGTATAATTTTGCGCATGTTACTCTAGGGTTATCCTAATTATACTGGCAGACGTTTAACTTTATTTATTTATTTATAGCTTTTGTATGCCGTCCTATTATACAATATCTCAGGACAGCTTTCAATATTTAAAAACAATTAAAACAACAATTTCTAATAAATAATAGAAACAGAACAAAACACAGAATCCTAAAGCAAACAGAGTGACTGAAGGTTAAAAGTTGTTAAATCTTAAAATACCGTTTAAATAAAAAGGTTTTGGCCCGGCACCGAAAAGAGTATAAACTTGGCGCCAGGCATACCTCCCTGGGGAGTACCTTCCGGAGTCTGGGCGCCACAGCAGAGAAGGCCCTGCTCCGAGTTGATGATTGACCTTTCTGCCTCTCTTAGGGAGGGGGCCCAGAGCAGGGCTTCTCCCGCAGATCTTGGGGGCGTGAGGGCACGTAAGGAAAGAGACATTCCTTCAGGCATCCTGCTCCCAAGCCGTTTAGGGCTTTATAGGTCAAAACCAGCACCTTGAATTGGGCCCGGACTTGAACTGGAAGCCAGTGGAGCTGGTAGAGGACCGGCGTCACGTGAGACTAACGGCCGGTCCCTGTCAGCATCCTGGCAGCTCTATTCTGTGCCAGTTGCAGTATCCGGACCGTTTTCAAGGGCAGCCCCACGTAGACCATGTTGCAGCAATCCAAGTGGGAAGTTACCAGAGCATGTATCACTGTTGCGAGGGAGTGCCCATCCAGGTAAGGGCACAGCCGATGGATCAGTCAAAGTTGTAGGAAAGCATTCCTTGCCGCCGCCTGGAACTCCAGTGACCGCTCTGGGTCGAGGAGCACCCCCAAGCTGCCGATGCATGTTGTTCTCCACTGTTACTGGGGCATTTGTCTGCTACTTTCTGGATGCGTTAGTGCGACAGTGCTGCTCCATGTAAGGAATGCTCTGATCAGAACGTGTGTGAGATCCTCCACAGTGGGGTTTGGGTTGCTGGTGACCCTGGAGAGTGCTTGGCCTACTGGTCTTGCCATTGCCTGTGTCAGCTAGGGCAGATGGGAATTGTAGGCCAAAGCTCCTGCCACAGTGTGCCCACTTGCTGGACAGACTTTCTACAAGAGGGCCAGGTGGAAGCCGCTTGCACTGGGAGACACAGTCCAGCCCTGAGTCTCTAATGGTTTTGGCTCCTGGGGCTCAAACCCTTCTGTGTCAGAGGTGAGGGGTCAAGAGGGGCCACTGGAGTACGTGATCCCTTTACTGATGAATGCCTGAGAATGTGGTGTCACGGGGCCACAGAAGCTTGCTGCCCCTGCCTTACTTTGGTTCGGCTTTATTTTGGCCAACTAGGTCTACTGGTAAACCTGTTGCAGGAAATCCCGAGGCAAAGCTTCCGTGCTGTTTTATGCCTGAACTTAAATCGCGGCCTACTCACAGTGTGAAATGCCTTGAAAGTATTGCCCTCCTGGGACACGGTCTGTGGAAAGTAGCAACTTCTGCCTTACCTGTTAATTAGGAACCCACGTCGGATTGGTCCAAAGCGTAGCCTTGAGCCACGGCTACAGAAGATGGAAGTTTTACCAGCTGCCTCCTGATGGTTCCGGGGGGAGCAGGGAGCTGCTGCTGGCGTTCTCCTGGCTCCTGGGCAGAATCAGCCTAATGGAGCAGCTGCTGACTCTGAGTAGGCTGAAGCCGTGGGACGAAGCAGCGGTGTGCGTGGTGAGTTTCTTGAGGCTTCACAAGGGACCCTTTACACAGCAGCGGGATACCGGGGGCCGATGTCAGGCCCGGATGTGTGCTTCAGCCCACTCCCTTTTTCTTCCCGGCTCGGTGTGGGCAACAGCCGCGCGTTAGAGACGGTTTCTCGGAACGCCGTGAGGGAAGTTTAATTAGAGAGCGTGGATGCACATGCTGTGGAGCGCATTGCATTTTAGCCGCGTCCGTGAGCTGCAGTAGAAGCGCTGTCCCAAGCCATGCCTGGAGGAAGCCCCAGGCCCCTCCGTTAGGGCAGGAGCTGCGCTGCACTTGGCCCAGTGGAGGAGGGGGAGGCGCAGCCTGGCAGCCCGGGCCCCCTCAGGTGCAGCGGCGAAGGACGGCGGCTGGAGGGAGGCAGTTCGCGGAGAAGCCAGAGGGGACTTGCCCCCAGCCATGCCATGGGCCTTTCCCGTCTGCACTTCCATCTCCAGAAAAAGGCATCTTGGGCAGCAGGACCTGGAAGGACTTGCCCTGCCCGAGACCTCGAGGAGCTGCGGCCGGAGTAGACGGTGCAAGACGAGATAGATCGGTGGTCTGCTGGCATTTCTTCGTGGGTATGCTCTTACTTGAACTGAAAAGCTCTGGTTGCTGTCTCCCAATACTAGTGCGACAGCCCTCTGAAAAGCCTGCATCGCGGGAGAACGCCGGCTCCGAAAGAACACCTGCAAGGCCAGCGAGACGTCCGACACCTGCAGTGGTTATACGGACGCCTGCAGTTCCAGTGGCGGAGTTGGCTTGCTGCACAGCAAGAGCAGTGCAAACTCCTGCACAAGGTAGGAGGCGGAGCGGCTGCATTTTCGCTTGCAGGCGCTATGTCCTGTGAAGGGGTCACAGTAGCTCCGTCTTTAAAGTTGGACCCAGCATGCCTTGCACGTGCGAGGAACAGCTTTCCCACTGCAGGCAGGGAGTCATGCTTATGCCGGCAGATGAGTGGTGCCTGGGCCAGCATGGGACACTCTGCCACCTTCTAAAACATTTAAAAAGCAGGCACAAGTAGGGTGACATGGGCTAGCGCCCTTTCTCATGCTGAACTGTTCGCTAGCCTTTCCCCTCAATCTAGCTAATGGGATTTATGGACATAATGTCATTAATGCACACATATCCCTGCTTGTATCAGGAGCTGCAGGGTAGAGCGTGCAACTCGATTTCCGTGTGCCCCGAGCGAGAGCACCAACCATCCGCACTGCACTGCATGGAGTGAGGTGCATGTTCTTCCTCTCATACAGCTTGTCAAGCAGTATAGGAAGGACTGAGTGGGGTGCCCCCCTCGGTGCAGCCCATGCATTCCCTCCCATTCGGCCGTAATCTGAGGAGCGTTTGACAGCTGTCGAGGAACTGCAGTAATTGCTCCAAAAGAGGGAGGGCCGTGAAGAGTAGCGGCCTTCAGATTTCCCCTTTCTGGGCTAGCAGGGAAGAAGAAGTGGCGGCCACCGAGAGGTGTCTGTTTGATACCAGAAACCCAAAGAAAAGCATTCTGCAGGATAACATCCCTTTCTGATGCATCCCTGCTCTGCAGCGTCTTCTCATTTCGGATGCTCCGGCAGCCAGAGTCTGCTGTCTGTGCCCTGAAGGTGGGAGGTTTGTTTGAACTTGTCGGTGTTGTCACGCCACATCTTTCTTGATTGGTTTCTCAAGATGCCATGAGGTTCAGCCCATGACGCTCTTTTTTCTTCTTTCCCCAAACTGAAACGTCAGCACAGTAGTTGGAATGCTGAACAGCGGTTTCTGTCTTACGATGCCTTTCCTTAAATTACCCATCGGGGAAAAAGCAGAAAAAATGCTGGTTGCTCTTGTGTCCAAATTCATTTTCTTCCAGGAATCTGCTAGCCCCAAACAATATAGGACTAGTGATGCCCCGATGGACTGCGTGTGTAGACGTTGTTGTTGTTGTGAGTTGCAAAGTCGTGTCCAACCCATCGTGACCCGATGGACAACACTCCTCCAGGCCCTCCTGTCCTCCACCATCTCCCGGAGTCCACTCAAGCTCACGCCGACTGCTTCAGTGACTCCATCCAGCCACCTCATCCTCTGCCGTCCCCTCCTTCTTTTGCCATCTATTGTGCCCAGCAGTACCCAGTATAGACCTTACAGAGATCTAAATGTTTTATCTACATCTCTGTGTTCCAGATACATTCCTGTACAATTGGCTCTCACACCAATCCCATGATTGGCCATTTCTCAGCCACAGAGGTAGATGTGATGAGACAACCAGAAAACTACAAGCAGGTAATACTTCTTCTCTGGGTCTGTCGCCGTGTTCGCAACTCAGTGGGGAAAGGCACGGCACGACTTTGGATACTGCCTTTCTGAAAAATGTTCAGTCCTCGAGGGAGACGTGCTCGCATCAGAGTTCCAAGGCCTGGCTCATTTCGCCGGTTGTTTCTTTTGTGGTGCTGACCTGGAAGAGGCACCCAGATGCGATGGGTTGTTAAGAGCTTCATAGTTCAAGGCCTCCAGAAAAGCTTTTGCTTGCACCATGAAACCTCCCAGGCCCCTTCAGAGGGTGCAGAGGACCAAGCTGTGCTCTGCAGGCTGCCGGCGTGAGCAGCGGCATGAGGTGTCCCCTGTTCATGAGGCATTCCTGGCAAGCCGGTGGTGCCCTGGCATTCCAAAGGAAACCACCGTGCTCCCTCACACTGGAATGAGCCTAAGCCTAGCAATCAATCAATAAATTCACCCTTTGCATGAAAGCAGTGCTGGATGCTGCTCGACACTGGGTCGCCCGTTGCTTGATCGGCTTTCACGGGGCCTCCTGGCAGAAAGCTGCCGGTCCTACTGCTCGGTGTGGTGTTCTTCAGCTGCAGGGCATGGATTCTAAAAGCCCTGCGGGATCAGACGCTTGGTCCCCCAGCCCAGCTCTCTGCTCACAGGGCGGCAACCCAGCTACCCACAAGATCCCTCGAGCAGGATGCGTGCAAGCGCCCCACCTACCCATCCGCTTCCGCTACCGGTGTGCGTAGGCATACTGCCTCGGATAATGGTGGAGGCACGTAGCCAGCCGGGCTAGTAACCTTCAGTGGCCGCCGCCTCCCTCTCCATGAATCTGGCCAGTCCACTTTCGAAGCCACCCAGACTGCTGGCCGCCGCTCCTTCCCGCGGCAGTGCATTCGGTCATTCTGCCACGCTCTGTGTGAAGAAGCGCTTCCTCTTGCCTGTCCTGCCGCTTCCACCCGTCGGCTTTGTGGGATCACCCAGAGTTCTGCTATTGTGGGAGAGGGGACAGAATGCCTCCCTCTCCACTTTGTTCAAACTATGCATAATTTTAAGCACCCCTTATTCCCCTTTTTTCTGAGCTAGGAGAGCTGCTTCAGCCCCTTCACCATTTTAGTTGTCCTTCTCTGTACTTTCACCAACAAAATAGTGTACTTTTCCAGGTGCAGTGACCAGAATTGTACACAATGTTCTAACTGTGGTCATACCAAAGCTCTGTATAAGAGGGAGAATGATCTTGGCAGTTCTGCTTTCTGTACTATCCCTTGTTTGTTTGTTAAATTTATATCCTACTTTTTTCTGATAACAAACTCAAAGTGGCTCACATCGTTCTCGTCCTGCTGCTCCCAGTCTTATCCCCGGAACAGCCGCCCTGTGAGGTAGGCTGGCCTGAGGGCCTGGGACTGGCCCAGAGCCCTCTCGTTGGCTCCATGGCTGAGTCGGGACTAGAACCCAGAGTGCCGGAGTCCCAGTTCCAGTCCTGCACGCTTCACCACTACACCAGTTTCCTCAGTTCCTGGTAGGGCATCTGGTTCGAACCATTCCTCTTGTTTGAGAAGGATGCTTTTTGTCCACGGCAGCTCTGAATCCTGATCTATTTCTTCAGGATTCCTTTCCAGGCTGGGCAGCTTGTGCTTGCAATTAATGCCCCACTGGGAGGCTCGGGCAGCAGGCTCAGAATGTTTGAGCCGGTCATTCTGCTCCACGGCATCCTTCCTTGAGCGGAACATTTCCCTTGGCTGCCGTCTGTCTCCGAGATGTGTCCATAGTGAAAATTTTCCATACTGGGAAGAGGATTAATAGAGCTGCAGAGCTCTGGTTGCTGTCACCGTTTTAAGGAAAGCTTCAAGAAAGAGTTATTACTTTCTGCATTTTATTGGCCAAGCATGCAGAGTTCCTTGGTTCTTGAAAAACGATACTCCAGTCCATTAATTCTCAGACTGTGCAGCAATTATATTCTCTGGTGACAATATGTGAAGCCTCTTTTATATGGAAGTCTGTCGTTCCCCTCCCAGTCCTTTCCAGTCCTTAGCTTTGATATGCTCACCTCTCACAGATGGCCTTAGTGGCTTAGCATCATAGCATGTTATTTAATTTAATGGTGCTATATGTGTAAGAGGGGTAAACTGCCATGCAGTGTTTTAACTGGCCTTAAATTATGTCTGTGAAGCTGGTACAAGACCTCTTAAAAGGTATGCCGCTACTTCAATAGATCAACATTATTTTACTTTTTCATTGGATACGACGAGGTCCTGCGTGGGCTCATTTATTTATTTGCAGTATTTCTGTAACACTGCATCCAAACAGATCCACACATTCCAGAGCAGTGAACCCAGGACGTTGAAATAAATAAAGAGTAGAAGCATTATATTAAAACACTAAAAGTAACATTCAGGCCACAGCTGGTCAGCAAGGAAACAGTCCCCGGAAGGAGTGTTTTTAGCTCCTTTGTCCAGGAGCAGGAAAAACCACCGTGTTGTCAGCTGCCTCCTCCACCCCCTGGAGTGCCACAGAAATGAAGCCCAGAGGGACCTCCAGGAGACGGTCCTCCCATGAGCGTGGGGGCTGGGCAGGTCGGGTGAAGGCGCTTTTGCGGGTGTCCTGGTCCCAGTAGTCCAGTGCTTGTGCGGGGGAGTTGGAGCCTGGAAAGGGGCAAAAGCCAAGCGGCTGCCTGCTGCGCGAGCCCCAGCTTTGGGAGCAGGCTCAAGGGCAGCCCCGCAGAGAGTACAGTGCAGCAGTCCAGTCTCGAGACGGCCGGCACTTGCACCACTGTGCCAAGCCACCCTTGCCGGGAGAGGCAGTCGCTGTTGAACCAGTTGGGGGTTGAAACAGGCCCGCCAAGCAAGGACTTGGGAATCCAGAAGCCGCAGTGGGTCTTGGAGTCCCCCAGGTCTAGGAAGCAGTGGGAGTGCAGCGCCATCCAGAGTTATCCTGCAGACTCCGCAGTCGCGCGCCCCTAGAACTTTCATTGTCCCGGGATTCACCTTCAGTTTCTTGGCCCTCATCCAGCCCATCACTGAGTCCAGATGCTGAGCTAGGGGTTGCTTCAGTTGCCCCAGGGAGACAGAGCTGGGTGTCATCGGTGTGCTGATGGCCCTTGGGCCCAGATCCCCCAGAGAAGGCTCCTGGCAGCTGCGCAAAGATGTCACGTCGCCCTGGGGGCAGGACAGAACCCGGCGGAACCCCAGAACTCAGCTGCCAGAGAACTGAGACACAGCCCCCCAGTTTTGCTCCCCCAAATCCACCCTGCAGGGAAGACTGGGGCCCCTGCAGCACCGTGCTCCCCCTCCAGCCCACAGAGTCGGTCCGTGAGGACACCTTGGCTAATGGTATCCGCACCTGATGAGTGAGTGGGCGGAATTAGCGGCGCACCCCCTCGTCTCTTGATGAGGGTCACCCATGGCTGACGCAGACCTGTCACTGGCCAAACCCAGACAGAAGTGGCTCCCGACAATCAGTCTCTTCCAAGAGGCCCCATTGTTGCTCCCCTACCCCCTTCCGCGTACTTTTCCTTGAAAGAGGGGCTGGCTTTTGCTTCTGGGTGGTAGCGACCAGATACAGTTGAGTCCAGGCTGGGGCTTTTTGGGCATGGTCATGCCGCTGCCTCCTGGAGGACAGGTGAAGTGTGCTTGCCATGTAGGGTCCTGCTCTATAAACGCCCCGTTGCCCGAGGGAGGCTTTTCACCTTGCAAAATCTTGTGCTAACCCCAGTTTTGATTCTGATACTGCCTTGTCAGCTGGAACCTGCCAGAATCTGGTAGGTTTTATTTTGGTTCGGAGACAATTCCTAACAAAAGGGAACCTCAGAACTCAATCCCTGGAAGCAAAAATGACCAAACAGAGACTTTGGGCACATCGTGAGAAGGTAAAACCCTCTGGGGAAGACAGTCACGCTGGGGAGAGTCGACGGCAAAACTTGACCGAGGAAGCATTTGTTTGACTCCGTAGAGGAAGCCATAGGACTCGGTCTGGATTCTGGCTGGAGAGACCCGGTGCAGCGTGACAAGTTCGATAGAGCAGCTGGTCCCACACTGCTCAGCCGACTCCTGGACCAGCACGTTTGATGTGGTCGCCCCGCACCAGCCTATCTGAGCAAGCTGTGGCAACAAAAACATGGAACACCTTAAAAGAAACAGTTAGATTAGTGACGAACCGTGTGCATTGTTGGTAGAAGTTACTCCCATGGGAGCATTCGGACGCGCTCCTGCTCACAAACAGTGCTGTTTTCGGGCCTGCGCTGCAGCCTCAGGAAGGGCCTCCAGAGCAACGCGCAGGCGCACCGAGGGCTCGTGGCAGCTCTTGAGCGAGAAGGGGCGCCTCAGGGGAGCCTAGTCTCTACTCTCATTTAACTTCCTTTTCCTCCTGATTTTAAGCCTAGGATTTGGTGCAGGTTAAAGCCTTACAATTAAATCTAAAACGTTTTAGCAAATTCAGAAAGCCTAGCTAGCTCCAAGTAATTTAACATCCCAATTACCCCTGTCCCTTGGAATTTCTTTCAAATCCTGGGATGCATTTTAGTCTTGCGACAGGATTCTTTTTTAATATATTCAGTACATCATTCTAATTAAGATATCAAAGCTAAAAATACTCAGATTCTAAACCATCCATGAGGCAGCTCGCAAAGCCGGGCAAGACGAGTGCCAGAACAGAAGTGTGGCTGCCCAGGTCACGTGCAGGGGAGGCAGTGGGGAGGCTCCGCGGGTGGGCTTGGCACGTGGCCCTCGGGATGGCCCTGGTGGCCTGCGCGTGACCGGGCGCTGTGTGGCCCCCGAGGCACCGCCTCCCCGCTTTTGCCCTCTGGGGGCTGCCGGGGAACGGGGCGGGGGGCAGAAGCGGCCTGGCCCCAGACTTGCGGACGCAGCGCGAGGCAGCCCGCCCCACCGCCCGGCCGTGCATCGCCACGCAGAAGGGCCGCTCCACGCGGGGTGAGCCGGTCGTCTGCTTGTTCTCTTCTGTGGCCAAGGTGAAGGCAAGGCGGCAGGTCGTCTTGCACCCGCTTCTGCCTTCTAAGGCACGGATCTGTTTCTGGACACAATTCGGAGTGCGAGTTATGACCCATGTGTAAAGCCTCGGGTCCCTTGGGGTCGAGCTGCCCGAAATGCCCCCACCGCCCACATCCCCTGCCCTCCCATCTCCTTGCCTGGCCTCCAGGTCTTCCGTGGGAGCCCTTCTCTCAGGGCCACCCTTTTCGGAGGCATGTGGGTGAGGAGGGGGCCTCCTTGGGCTGTTTCCAGGCGAAAACATCTTTAACCAGGCAGGCCTTCGGCATGCAAGCTAGTCCGTGTATGGGGGGCTTCCAGGGGGCGTGGGCTGCTTGTTTATGGTTTATTCACTGTGCTTTAACTCGTTTGTCTTAACACTATTTTTTAATACTTCGCTTTTAATTCAGAGTTTATTAGCCGTTGCTTAGAGAGCCATTCGTTAGCAGAAAGGCAGGATTTAAATTAAACAAATAAATAACCTCGGGAAGGCAGATGGTTATTGGCTGGTCTTCGAAGGTGCTATTTCTGGTCTACAGTCGTACTGCAATTTTAACAGAGTGGCTTAGCTGTCGTTTTGCCACGCAGGGAGCCAAGAGCTCCCTTCCAGCCTTAAAGCCCCTTCGCACTTCAGGCAAGGGAGCACCTCCCTGGCGGCTTCCTGTCCTCCGGCCGAAGTCCGGCGGCTTCCTGCGCGCTTGTAAAATGGGAGGGGCGCGGTGCTCCGGCTGAGCTTCCTGAGGCAAGTCGGGACCCTCAGGCCACAGTCCCTGGTAAATTTTGCACAAGACTGAAACTGAGGACGCCCTCAAGCGCTGTGGGCGCGTTCGCATCCTCTGCCGAGCCACGATGGGAGGTTTGGCCAGTTCTGCCTCATGCGCCGCCCTTGTCCCCAGAACTGGAGTTGAGATGGTCAGACTGGGATGAGCTCTGGTTCTTCCCACGCTTCAAGGCTCAGCTACGGATGGACTGCAGGGCTCTCGCTCTTTCTTCTGGAAATGCGTGACATTCCACACCGATGCATGTGGGGCCATCTTTTATTATGGGGATCCTTTAACTTAGCAGAACTGTTTCAGCTTTCACTAGAAAGTGTTCTGAAGATTTTCCGTTTGTTCCTTTGTTTCATTTTTACACTGCCCAATGGCCAAGGCTCTCCCGGTGGTAAACACAAGTTAAAAACACACAACAAGAAAGAGAGAAAGAAACAATTAATATAAGATGACAAAACCACAGTAATTGAAACCAAATCAGCACAGAAGTATAGCAGTGATACAGCATATAATGCAATGTTGAAACTAAAGTTAAAAAGTTAACTATTAAAATACTGGGAAAATAAAAAGGTTTTCACCTGGTGCCAAAGCGGAACACGTGGGGTAGTTTGTGCTGCTCAGGGCTGTCGTGTTGTGAGAACACCGGTTGCCTTGAGGCGGCTGGGCCTCGGTTCACTCAGCTCTCGCATCAGCTCATGCTGCTCCGGCTCTCACAGGAGTTTGCGTGTGGAGCCTCGCACGGAGGGAGGCTCCCGTACTGGGAAGGTGCTCTTTCTCCCTTGCACCTGGGAAGCGGGAGGCTGCTGCCGTGGCGAGCAGGGGTGCGGGGTTGAGGGCACACGCTGTCTTGCGTGCCCCAGCTGACGTGGCACAGCACAACACAGGGACAGCGCTGGGGAGCCCCGTGGTCTGTGGGGCTTGTCATGCAGCTGAGCACGAAGAGTGCTGAGCTGTGGCTGTTGGGGTGGCCCCAGACGTTCTCCCGGAGCCTTCGCTCCCTGGTCTTCTGCAAATCTTGTCTGCAGATGGCAGTTTTGTCTGTGAAGTGCTGGAAAGGGCCACTTACATGCAGAACCTAATTCGGATCAGTAACGAGTCGCTCTTTAAATATCTGGCTGCAAAACCTTGAGGCTGCTGTGCAGAATTTGGGCTCTGTGCTCCAGTGGGCCGGTCAGGGACCCTCTGTCATGTTAGGCGTATCGTGGTGATTTGATGGACTTCCAAATGCCTCGCATTCACGAGCTGTGCAGCAGCTCCCTTCCCTGAGACGCGTTTCCCTTTTGTCCAGCTGCTGCAGTCCGTGGACTCGGAGAGCGCTCGCCTGGAGGCCTTTCTGGAGTGGAAGCCCCTGGAGCTGGTTTTCTGGCAGTGGATGGTACGCTCAGTGCTCGGGGTGCATTTTGTGCTCGCTCGGATTTTTATACACACACGTGCGTGTGTGCGCGCACATGTATGTATACACGCAGCTTGTTTTGCAAAGAGGTACATGCTTTTTGCTGACCTCTCCCTCCAATCCAGTAATCAATTTTACTGCCCCTGTCAAAACATGGAGGAGATGATAGTTGTGAGCTCCTTTTTAAAGTGCGAAATGTGAGGTAAGCTATGCGGAGTGAACCTTAGGGACTGGGATCTTGTTGCGTCTCACTGGAGTCAATGTTCTGTCATCTCTGCCGACGAGATGGGCAGGACTGCATCGCAGACCCCAAAAGCCTGTCCTGACTGGGATGATAAGAAGTGGTTTCGCACTCCTTCAGCTGCCTTGCAATGAAGCAAGGCCGAGAGCTTCGCCTGAGCCCAGAAGCTCTTGCTGCAGGCCTCTGGCCTCCTGCCCTGTTTGTGGATGAGCCGGCGGCAGAGTCGTCGTTGGCAGCCTGTTGCTTCACTGCAGGATCTGCCTTTGAAGGTCAAGCGTTATTCCGTCTGCTTCCCATAGAGAGCTTCCTCGGAGGCCTGCCTCGTACTGAGAGCTGCACGCGGAAGCCGCTCTTGCTTTGGGTTTGGAGCATTTGCTCTTGAAATGGGGGGAGTCGCTGTCGCCACTTCCAAGGGCCTGAGCAAAGCCCGTGGCTGGGAATGGGCTGCAGGGAAAAGAGGCCTTTTCCCGAGCTGGACATAGGACGGCCGCTCCTTCCTGGGACGGCCCTGCCGTGCTCCGGGGTGGACGCTGGGGCAAGCCCTCTGTCGGCATCTGGAATCTTTGGAATTCCCCTCCCCTCTCCACAGGAGACTGTTCTGGATTCCGAGGCCGGCGATGCACAGCTCCACACGGTGGGCGACAAGGGCTCCCCCCTCCCAAGCGCTGACCTGGGTTGCTGTGGCATCGGCAGAATTCTTGAGGAACTTGCGGAATGCAGGAAAGATCTAATGGCTCTTCGTGGTGAACTGCGTGAACTTACAACATGCAGGAAGCGGAGCTGCTCTGGAAAGGTAAGTGTGGCTTTGAAGGCCAGTTAGCAGTCCAGCTTGATTGGATCGGAGTTTCATTGTGTTAGTTGTTCGTTTCATTTCTGCGCCACTAGTGCCCACGGCTGCGTGGGCCGTTCAGTGTTGTTGCGTGCTGCCACGTCGTCTGCGACCTATGGCGACGCTGTGAACGTGCGCCCTCCAGACGGCCCGTCCTTCCCAGCCCTGCTCAGCTCTTGGAGATTGCAGGCCCTGGCCTCCTTTATGGAGCTGATCCTGCTCCTGTTTGGCCTTCCTTTTCTTCCTTCAACTTTTCTAGCATGATGGTCTTCTCTGGAGTGTCTCGCCTTCTCATGTCACAAAATTACATGAAATTTAGTGTTGTTGTTGTTGTTAGTCGCAAAGTCGTGTCCGACCCATCGCGACCCCATGGACAACATTCCTCCAGGCCCTCCTGTCCTCCACCATCCCCCGGAGTCCACTCAAGCTCACACCAACCACCTCAGTGACCCCATCCAGCCACCTCATCCTCTGCCATCCCCTCCTTCTTTTGCCCTCAATCCTTCCCAGCATCAGGCTCTTCTCCAGGGAGTCCTTCCTTCTCATTAGGTGGCCAAAGTATTTGAGTTTCATCTTCAGGATCTGGCCTTCTAAAGAGCAGTCAGGGTTGAAATTTAGTAATTTCATGTAAATTGTAAATAAAGCATAATATAAAATATTTGCTACACAAAATTTAAAAACAATTTCAAGCAGCTAAAAGCAGTTATGCTATGATCCCAGGACTCAAAATGCCCGACATTGAACTCCCCCGCCCCCCATCACATGCCACCAAACGCCTGGGAATGGATGCACCCATTCAGATGTTTAATACTGGGAAACAGACCACAGGGCAGATGGCGTGGTGAGGGGGGGAGCAGCCTGGATCGGAATCCCTGGGTCGGCGGGGCTTCAGCCTGCCCTCCCCCAGCGGGCAGGGGGGCTCCGTTCCGTCCTTGCGCACCTGCAGCATGCACTGTGGGCCTGGTTCCCGTGTGCCCTTCGCAGGTCCAGGCCAGAGAGCAGGACCAGCTGGGAGACGCGGAGCTCTGTCTGGCTGTCGAGGAAGCACAAGAGGCCGCGAAGCTGAAACTCTCGGGCCTTCAACGTTGTCATGGTGCCTGTAGCATCCATACACCGCACGGTCCCTACAGACTTGTATTTAAAGGCAAGCGACCAGCAGCCAGCAAAATGGATTCCAGGAGGTCAGCGGCACCCGGCACAGCCGCGGCGGGCGGGGTAGCTGCCACAGACGTCATCCGGGATCTCAGGAAGCAGGAGGCAGCCCTGAGGACGGCGCTGGAGCGGCAGCAGGAGGAGGCCAGGCGGAAGATGCACAGAGCCGCGGAGGGGCTCAGCCACGTGCTTCTCATCCCTCCATCGAAAAGACTGAGTGCCAGATAAGGGGCCGCCCGGTGGGGCTCGTTGCTTTGGAGGGACCGTCCAGGGCCATGCAGGGAGGGGCAGGCTCCCCCTTGGCGGAGGTGGGGGACAGCTGTTTGCCTGCACTGTGATTTGTCTCATTTGGCATCTTGTGGGGTGCTAAGTAAGGAAGCAATTAAAATATCCCGAAAGCAGCACTTGGTCAATGGGACTTGCAGAACTGGCCTGCTGTGCGTTCTTGCTGCATGGGTGTTGGGGAGGTGTGAAGACTCGGCTTTGCGGTCGGTCACCCCTTGGCCTCCCTGGACGGGGCTCACCTCCCACCCGCTGCCCCCTTTGATGCAGCCATGAGTCCGGCCTCGTTGCCCCCCAAATGGCAGCCTCACTCGCAGGCCGGTGGCCGCTTCCCCTCACGCGCGTGCCGGGACCGGCGTGCGGCCCCGCTCCCTCGCCCACCTCACAGCCCTTGCTCTCTCCCCCAGTTGCTGCCTAGCTATATGGAATCGGAGGAACTGCATGGAATCGCGACTTTCGGTCATGAACCCGCGTGCTGCAAACCAAATGTCGTTGCCCACCATCTCACATTGCAGGAGGAGTGTAGAACCTGAGACGCCCCGTCTGTACTGTAACTTGCACACAAGTAGTCCTGCTGACTTGCTCTTTTATCTCATTGGCACGTGGCCTAAAATGTGCCCCCACCACCACCATTTCAGCCGCCTGCCGTTTACAGTTGTAAAAATAACAATGCCTGAGGTGGCAAAGGCATTCCTGGGGCTGCATAGAATAGCCGGCGGGGAGGACTCTGACCCCCGACCGCGCCCCCACCCCGCAAAGGCCCAGCACGAAGTTCAGCTCGCAGCATCGCCTTGTTCTCATTTTAAAAATAATGGCCTACGCTAAAGCTGCCAGCAGGCAGGCTGGAAAGCCCCTGAGGGAAGGTCACCCTGTGATACGGTTTAAGTCCACAGGCCAGGGCCATGCTGGGCAGCATAGGTCAGCGGGCCGGCTTGGGTCGTGTGGCTCTTCTCAGTTTGCACATCTTCAGGGAGTGTTAAACATGAACTACCTGTGCCTGCCGGTGAAGCCACTCCTGGAAGGATTGCAACCCTTCGGGATAAGCACCAGCCAGAAGGAAGGTTTTTCGGAGTTTGCGTCTTCTCCTGGGGTTATTAAGCTATTCCAAAAGCAGCACCTGTTGGGTTGGGTTGTTTGAAATTCAGGTTGAGGGTCAAGAATCTTAGGTTTGTCCACAACTTTAACTTGGCACTAAACAAAATTATCTATCTATCTAATATTCTGCATTACTAGTCCCACCAGACTCTCCAACCAGATTAAAGCAAAACAATTTATAACAATGAAAACAGAGTAAAAACTTATTTATTTATTTATTTAAAATTTTATAGGCCACCCCATCGCAACAAAGCCTCGGGGCGGCTTACAACATAACAATATAACAATAACGACAATAAACCAGGAATATACAGAAACATACGACAATATATAGTGACAATGTACAATGACAATACGCAGCTGAGATAAGGGCACTAGTGTGGTGGAATTTGAACGTGTCTGCACATGTGCTCGGCTTATACTGGAAGCATTGCTGAGATCTGCTAAATTCCAAGATTCTGGATTGGGACAGATTTCCTTTAAAAATTCAAAATGTCCTACTCTGGATGTGGGAGTGTGTTCAGCCGCAGGACTACCGACTGGCAGATTGCTTGGATTTGTCATTTTTTGCCAAGCCAAGCCGAGCCAAAGATCCAAAAAAGACCTGCCGCCCATTTTCCATTGCTGTGGATGCATCTGTGCACCAAAACCATTTTTCTTTCCCCGCCCTGGTTTCTCAAAAAGGGAGTATTTCAAGGCATCCTGGGAGTAATTGTGGTCCCGACCCCGCTGTGCTTGCAGGCTGTCCCCCACTGATCTTCATGAGGAGATCAGAATGACGCCAGTTTGCAGACTGGCGCCACCGTTCCTGAAGTGGCAAAGAACGACCCGGCAAGGTGAAGGGGGCCGGGCACACGGGGGCCGGCGTGCTCAGCGTGGGCATCGGTGCAGTTCACACGGAAGGTGCCTGCGCATCCCAGAGGGCTTCGCTTCCAGAGAAGACGACGCCCCCAGAAGTCTGGCAAGGGATGCAAAACAGGACCTGCAAATACTTTGAAAGCCGAAGTGCAACCCTGCGGCTGATCGCTGGGAAGGGTTGCTGAGCAACAGTGGCCCTCGTTCCTTTCATCTGGAACCGAGTCAGCTCCTCAGTTCTCCCAGCATGTGGACGATAATCCACGCACATAGAGGGGGGGGGGATTTGTATGCTGGAGGGAGGGAGGGAGGGAGGGAGAACCTTCCTGTTCACTAATGCCCCCCCCCGTTCCCAAAGCGATGTAATTTGCCTTGGGCAGCTTAATTTCCACTTCACAGGTGGAATTCAGTGTCACCAGTGAACATGGTGCTTTATACAGATGCCCCCAAGTACTTGACGCAGGACTGAACGGATATGGGATCTGGAGAAATGGATAATGCGCTGCTTCTTGTGCTTGCTTGATAGCAGGCTCAGCAGCTGCAGGGCATGGGAACCGAGCGCAAAAGCATGTGAGGTCATTCGTTTTTCAGGGTGGATCTAGACGGAGTCTTCACTCCACCTGCATCAATCACGTGTGGGGGGCTGCTCTTCATCTGCAGAAAACCCCCAGTTAGGGGGGTGGGCTCGGCACAAAATCAGGGTTTTGGGCCATGGCCCCTCAGGATGCCCTCTTGCCCTCTCACCACGGAGATCAGGCGTCAAAGGACAACCGACCTGTCCGTATTCAGGCGAGGCTGTGATGAGGGGGCCTTTAGAAACAAGCAACTTGGAAACCGCGGAGGGCAGCTTCCGCCCGCGCCCCGAGCGATGCGCATGAGCGCTGTGCAGCCCCGACCGGGGCGGCAGCCCCTGGGCAGTGGTGGGAGAGTGTTGGTGGGGCACCCTGGGCGACTTCAGTCATGCAGCGAGAGAAGGCCGAGCCTTCCTGTGTGTTTCGCCCCTGCGGCCCGGGACAAGCGCCTTCCCGAGCCACAAGGAAGCAGCCGGGCTGCTGCAGCCTGGCCCTGGATGGCCCAAGTGTCCCAGGCATTGGAGCAGCTTCTGGCAGGGGCCTGCCCCCGTCCCGCTTCACACGGATGCGCTCCACTCACAGCCGTATCTGCACTGGAAAGCATCGCTTGGGGAGTATCGGCTCCTTCAATTAAGTTCCATGACAGGGTTTGCTCTTCTTTTCCTGACACCACGGCACGCAGCTCCTTTTCCGGCAACCATTTCATTACGCTCCACTTGCCCGGCTTCGTTATTGCCATGCGAAGGGCGCTTTCCTGCGTCCAGTTCCCAAAGGGCGGGTTGGAGTCCTGCTCTTCCAAAGCACTTCTGAGCGGAGGCCAGAAGCCTCTCGTTGCACCGACTCCCAGGTGGGCTCGCTTCTAGCATGCCTTGACCTGGGTCAGCCCTCCGCCATGTGAAAATGCAGCAGACCCAACAAACAAGGGCATGACCGGAGGACCCTGCCTGGGCCAGAATCCTCTGCACAGTCCGGCAGAGGGAAAGCAACCGAGGATCTTTCTGCAGGGGTGAAGGGCCCCTTTTTCTGGCAACATCTTCTCCAAGGTGGAGGACCAAGCAGAAAAGCAGAAGCTCCAGCTCCGAGCTGCGCTTTGTCCAGCAGGGCCCCGAGTAGGATGCCTCCTTGCTGAAGGGAAAGAGAGCAGGTGCCGAGGGCAGAGTCCTTGCTCTTGCTACCATGACCAAAAGGGAAGAGAAGAGGTCAGTTTCTGGGCTCCATTTTTATATTTTCTACTGTTTTCCCATACTGATCTGTTCACAGTAGCTTTCAAACCTCTTACTGAAAATACCGCTTGCAAAGCAATTCAGTGCACTGAAGAAACCAGCAGTGGCCAAGAGCACCAGTGCTGGAAAGGAGAACCAGTGATGCTCCGCTGGCCCTGATTCCCCGAGTCCCGACTCGCTGCTTGCCTCTCCCATTTGTGCCCCCAGCTGCAACGGCTGCTTGTTTTGCACATGAGGAGGATGTGCAAAACTAACGGCAATCCAGCACAAAGGTCACACAAAACAACCCCAAGTTGGGCTCTTTCCCCCAAATAGACTCAAGGGGGTGATTTAAAAGTTTTCAAAAACTTTGCAGATGCAGGTTTGGGAACTTGCCAATATTTTCAGAGAAAAAGCACTTCAGTCACATGCACAGTTTCAAACAGTATGAAATTCTCATACAAGCAAGTGATCCCTACCAAATGCCAGGAAATCCTATGAGAAGCAGGGACCAGGAAGTAAAAATGCGAACATGTACAGTTTAAACTCGGAGAACTTGAAACCAAAGCACTTGGGTGACTCATTCATTCATTTAAAGTTACTCCCTGGATATCTGATTTTCCCCTCTCCTCTCCTCTCCTCTCCTCTCCTCTCCTCTCCTCTCCTCTCCTCTCTGCTTTTCACCAGGACCACCTCCCTCCAGGAACATTCCTTACATGCAGGAGGTCCTTGTCGTTGTTGTTGACGTTCTTGCAACCTCCAGCACGGATTCCTGCACCGTGCCCTACATGGGAATGTCCCTGAAGACCGTTTCGGAGCTGCAGCTGGCAAATGCTGCAGCTGGACTTCTCATCAGAGGAGAATTAAAATTAATGTTAGCTCTGTGCAAGTTGCAGCCAGGGATCTTCTACATGCATTTCTGTTTTTTCAATCTTGCAAGCTCTATACTTTGTTCAGAAACCTCACCCAAAGGGTGAAACTGGGAAAGGGGCAAAAGATGAGGAAAAATAATTAGATGGTTCTTAGTTATGAACAAAGAGCAGATATTAATTTGCAAAATGTGTCTTCAATCAGCTGGTTGTTTGTTTCCCGTTTTCCTCTACAAAAGAGGACACAGAATTGCAAATATCAAAAGCACAGGGATATTTCGGGTCAGTACCTTAATCATTGCTCTCAAGGGCAGTACAGGAAAATACTCCAGTCATTCATGCCACATCTTTCTGTGCCGGTAATGAGCATCTGGACCTGCAGTCTCTCTCCTGATCACAATAAGGAAGACGCAGCGCATTTCCTGAGCTGGGGACCAGGGTTAGTTGCCAGTATCGGGGCCTTCGTGCTGAAGCCTGGCCCTGCCAGAGGCCCCCTGAACCCCAGGTGCTCATGCGATGAGGCCCCCCATCTTCCTCCTGGAGGAAGCAGTGAAGGGATGAGCAAACGCTCCGTGGAAGCTCCCCATACTCTGCCCTGAGCAGGGTGTCTTGCCCAGACTCCTCGGGAGTTTAGAGCAACTACACAAAACCCTGGAAAAACTAGACACGTGCACCTTCCCCTTCTCCTCTTTACCCCTGGTTTCCTTCTTCTGGCTTCTGTATTTGGTGAATGTGCAACGTACCTTTTGTGTTGCAAACAGTTCCAGAGCTCCCAGTGCAGAACCTGGGTCAGGCCGTGCTGTGGGAAGCCCAACCCTAAAGCAGCAGGAAAGGCGCTGGTCTCCCGGGAGGCCCCTGTGTCGCGGACTGCGGCTCCCTCCCTGAAGCAAGTGTTGGACAGGAGCTTTCGGAGGCGCTGGCTTACTGGATATGTCCCAGAAAAGTAAGCAGTCCGGGTTCAACATTGTGGGCAGAAGATTTGCAGAAGCCTTGTTCCCTTAGAAAAAATTAGAAGGCCAAAGAGGGTGGAAGCCTGAGCAAGGGCTGGGGAACTCGGCTTGTGTCCTGGCAGGCCTCAGCCTCCATCTCCGAAGGAAGCCGAGCATCGGTGCGACCAAACAGAGGAGCTGCCACACCGAACGTGGCTCTGGGAGCGCACAGGAATGAATGGCATTTTCCACTCGTTGCTGCCCCACCACACAGCCCCCTCCCTCGCACGGCCTGATGCAACGCACAGCCCTTGCTCCGGATTTTGTGAAGGGCCGCCGACCTCCCCACCAAGCTCAGAGGGGAACCGACTTGACAGCTGCAGCTGTGGAGGCTTCATGCTGAAGCCCGGATGGGGCAGAGATGAGAGGGCAGCAACTGCCCGCTCTCGGGGGGGGCAGCCTCGCCCACCAGAGTGGGGGCTCCGGATGCGCCCACTCGCTGCCACTCGGCGCTCAGGCAGGCCGCGCCGTGCCGCGCCGTGCCCCAGCCTGGCCTCCATGCGCCTGCGTGCTTCCGGGCTCTACCAGGCGGCGCTTCAGATGCCTCGCCTCGCCAGGCACCCGCCCCCACGGAGGGACTGCGGGAAGCAGGCCTTCCCTGCGGCCGGCCGTGGCTCCCTCCGCGGCACAGGCACCGCCGGGTCCACCAGGTGCGGTGCGGGGATGGCATGGCGCACGTGGGAACCTGCGGTGCCCAGCAAGACACGGACGTGAGCGAGGAGCCCCGCTTGGGGGCAGGCAGCCCTGCACGGAGGAGCCCGCCGCTCGCCCCGGGGCAGCCGGCCCGCCGCACTTCCTCTCGTCGGCGTCTGCAGCCCGCGGAGGCAGGCCGTCGCCATGGCGATGGCTGCAGCATCGCAAGTGGGGCACTGCCACTTATAAATGGCTAATTGTTCTACATTTTGAGCAGCAGGCAAAATGCCCGCAAGCCCAAAACAGACCTTTGTACGGAACAAATAAAAGCCACTGGGTTTCTTATAAGCGACTCCCCTGCTCTTTGCCATTGATGGTTGAGGATGGACTTGCTCCGTCCCCCAGCCGGCAATGGGGCCCTTGAGGCTGCGGCCAAGAGAAGCCACCTGGCCTTGCTGCCAGTCCCGGGTGTCACCTGCTCCCAGCCCTGCCGCGCAGCTCCCTGGCCTCTGAGAGGGACTGGGGACCGGGCTGCCAGGAGGGCCAAAGCCACGCTCAGAAACCTCTCCCGGTCCGAATCCACGCGATTCCCATGTGTCTCATCATGGGTGAACCCACCCAGTGGCAAGGGACTCCCTGCCGTGGGGCTATGGCTGGACTCACCCCGTCTGTCTCCCCCACTTCTGAAGTGCCTGGGAGCAGCCTGCAGGCCGTGGCGCTTGGGGGGCACGGAGGAATCATGGAGCCCCTTCGGCCACTGGCCTCCCTTGCACAGGGGCCCTTCCCGTGTTAATGGAGAGACAGAACCCGCAGGGAGAGTGCAGGACGGCTGCGGTTTGCCGTGACAGACAAAGCGATGCCTTGACATTCATGCAGCGGCCCGGTCCAGAACGGGATTTCATGTGCACACCCTGCAGAAGGGAGAACTGAACCATGGAAGATGGATTTTCTAATGGCCATCAATTAAGTTTCTAACCAGAATATTAAATTGCACGGAGACAGTGGGGAGCGTGGCGCAGGGTCGCACAGACTCTCACTTGATACAGGCAGACAATTAATTCAGAAATTCATTATGCTCTTCTAGCAGAGGACCCGCGCGTGGCCCCCATAAGCATATTTAATTAGGGACTTCCGCTTGCTCTCATGAGTGTGGACTGCTCAGGGCACTGCTGCCGCTGGATGGGCTCTCGTAATGCATAGGCTGGAGACCTTAACTCCCTCTCGATTACCTGGAGAAATGCACAGGAAGCTAGAAGGATGCTGGGCACTCCTTCCACCACGCACTGCAGGCTGGGTCTCCCCTCTTGGCTCCTGGATACCTGGAGCAGAGGGCGCAGGCCCCTTCAAAGCGGCCACCCTCTTGCCCACACATGCCCACCCGCCCCTGCCGCCGCCAAGGACAAGTGCCCTGTGCAGCCCTGGGCGAGCCTTTGCCCCCCTCCCCCTGCCAACACCCGCCACCCTTCCGCCCTTTTGCTGGCCCCTCCCTCATGCCCATTCTCTACCTGGTGTACCTCTGCCTGCAGCTGGTGCTGCAAAGAAGGGGCACGGGGGGAACTGGCTTCTGACCGTCCAGGAAAGCGGAGAAAGGGCTGATGCGCAAGGAAATCACAGGATCGCGTCTACAGGAGCGACTTCTGAGTGAGCTCCAGCGGCTTCCTGGGTGCCCAGCCACGTGGTCCTCGCTTTCCCGGCCAGCCCTCAATTTAACCTGAATATGGAACCTGTTTGCTCCCACCTGGGCGAGCAACAGCAGCCAGTGCCTTCCGGGCTGGGTAGCCCAATGAAGCGAGCCTTCGATTGCACCTGCCTGTTGGCATGTTCTTCTGATGTTTGGCGAGAGCGAGCCATCGCACGGACATGCTGGCTGGTGGGGAGAAAGGTTGGCACGAGGGTGCAGACAACCATCTCCATTTCGCTCCTGAACTCGACCTGAGCTAGCGTGCCCAGGTTTGAGGAGCAGGAGGAAACGCAAAACTGTTTGTGAAACAGTGCAGTGGTACCTCAGCTCACGAACGCCTCAGTTCACAACCAAATCGAAAAAGAATTCATAAAACTGTGAGTCGGGTGGCGAACGCCGCATCGGGTGGCGACCGCGATTGCAGCCATCTCCCCCCCCACCCCAAGTGGAGAGACGGCTGCGATCGTGCTGGGGGCGGGGGGGGGCACACCTGCCTTTCTGTGTGACTCTCTTCCTCTGAACTGCTGGGATGTCCTGCGGGGGCCCCATGGCAAGTGGGGGAGCCAGATGCGGACCTCAAGCAGCAGGCTCCAAGCACGTGCCCCAGCACTGCCAGGAGGGCTCCCGGGCCGCGCGAGCGGCTCGGCTCACTGCCTCGCGTCGTCCGGCGCTGCCCAGGCACTGACCGCAGGGGGGCGGCTCCTCGGGCCAGCAGGGCAGGGGGACCTGAGCGCGGTGGTCTTGTGCACTGGCTGCGGGCACACGGCAGCTCAGAGCAGCAAGCCAAGCCCCAGGAGTGAGCCAGGCCCCAGCCAAGGGAGGCGCCAGCAGGGGCAGGACCCTGAGGCAGCCAGCGCAAGCCAGCGCAAGGATGCGGCAGCGCCCCAGGCATGGGCAGGCACTGTTGCACCGCCCGACCCCCTGGTCAGCAGCAGAGGCAGCCCTCGGGCCAAGGCACCCAGCATGCGGCGTCTTGCCACGCCTGTGGGAGGCTCAGCCCGGTCGCCTGCAGGGGTGGGCCGCCTCTCTGGCACATGGCTTGGCCATGGAATGAGCCAGGAAGCAAGATGGCCCAGTGAGGATGGCAAAAGAGACAAGTGACTCTCCATGCGATTGCCATGGAGATGAGCAGCATGAGGGAGGGGAAATGGCAAGGGTCGTCTCCGCGTTTCACTGGGGCTTGTCCCCCCGTGGGGAATGGCTGCCACACCAGGGGCGGCAGGGGCGGCCAGGACGTCGCCGGCCCCTGCACCCCCTTCCTCCTGGGCCCAGCGGCGCCTGAGCGCATGGCAGGTCTCCCTCGCGCAAGCCAGCCGCTCCACCCCCTCCTCTCAGATGATGCTCCTGGAGCAGCGTAGCCCCGTCTGGAGAGGCCAAATGGAAGGGGCCCTGGTGGGGGGTGGGGGGATCCAATGGCATTCCAGCAGATGCCCCAGCACTGTGGCAACCTCGTTCCTACACACGTTGCCCCAGGAAGGGCTCCATTCTCCACGCCAGGCAAGACCTGTGACCAGATCCAGCACGCGCACTGCCTCCGCCTGCGACGAAGAAGCTGTTAGTGAGGTCACCCTGACCCGAGCAGTGGCAATACTTGTTTCTTCTGAAAGCGGCTGGTTTTCCTGCCGGGCAAATGCACAGGCAGGAGAAAGACGCGAGGAGCAGCGCAGGGAGACGGGCCCCCCACCCCTGCAGCCCCCCAGGCCCCCTGGCCAGCCATGCCGCACGTGGCGGCCGACGCGCCCTCTGCCCCCAGAAGACGGTTCCCGACCCTGGCCTTTTAAGCTGGTGTTGGCTCTGCGTCTGGAACGGTGTCGGTGTCGGTGGTGCTCAGCAGGCTGCCCTGGCCCTGACCAGCTGTGTGTGTTGTCAGTGATCCTGGCAGAAAGTGGCCTGAGAGAATCGGGGAGCAGAGGCAGCCGCCCCCTCCCCCTCGCAGGCTCTGCAGCTGGGCTGGGGCCTCCTGCCTGTCTCCTCACATCGCACAAAGCAAAGTAGACGCCTGCTCTGCTGACACATCGCTGCTTTATGCTAACCTCTTGCTTGAGATTCTAAGTACCGGTTTGCAGCCCTCTAATCACTAGACTTTCATTTAGGCCTTTTGTTTTCCAAAGCAGGTGGGGGAGGGGAGTTGTTTAAGGAGTTGGCAGGAGCAAGTCTCTTTGCATAAATTACTCTCTCTAATTCTGTGCGTCTGACAAACTGCTCGCTGCTCCTTCCTTGTTTCTGCAGCTGTTTCGGATGGGTCACTTCCACCCTCGGGCCGCCCTTGCACCCATTCCCTTCGACCCATTCTGTGCTAACAAGCTTGGTTAGACCAAGGGCTCCTTTCCCGGCTTGCCCAGGAGGGCAGAACGATTTCCGGGTTCCAGGCAACCCAAGCAGTACCGCTTCCAACAGCAGGAATGGACCTACTGGCTCAGCAGATGGACCTCCAAGCACCTGCTCATGCCAGAGCCCTCCGCTCCCCGATGGAAATAGCAGTACTCCTGCGTCTTCAGAGCGACCAGCAGCCCCCAGCACGGGGCCCCGATCCTGTGGGCCAGAGGCACCTTGTCCGGTGCACCGAGGATCATGCTTGCTGGGCAAGGGAGGCTGTAGAGGTTGGAGGGGGGCACTGGGTGGCCAGGGCTGCCCAACATCTCTGCCTCCAAAGCTGCGCCTCCTGGGCCAGGGTGCTGCCAGCCGTTGTCCGGGGCCAGTGATGCCATGGGCCCCCCAGGCACCCCAAATCCTCTCAGCCAGGAAGTCCTTGACATAGGATGCCTGTTGTCGTCATTATGCGCTGAGCCCTCCAAAATGCCTGGTCCAAGGCCCTGCCGCTGGGCTCCTCCAAGTTCACGGCTGTGGCTTCTTCTGCAGGTTCAGGCCGTCTTGCATTTGGCCTGCGCTTTCGTCCTCTTCCTTTGGCCTTCCCTGCCACGCCTGTGTTCCCCAGGGAGTTGGCCGTCTCATGATGTGTCCGAAGGAGGGCAGCCTCGGCTTCCTGGCTTTTGCTTCCCGGGAAAGTTCTGGATTGATTTGATGCGGGATCCACTTGCTCGTCTTTCCGCTGGCCCAGGGTATTCGGAGAGCTCTCCTCCAGCACCATGTTTCGAACACATCCGTTCTCTTCATGCCACTGACCGCTTTCTTCACTGTCCGGCTCTCACACCCCTGTGTGGTGACAGGGAATGCAATAGTGTGGGTGGCCTGCAGCTTGGACTCCGGTGAAGCATCCTGAGGTGAGTAAGGGGATGAGCTTGCCAAGTCCCCTCCCTGCTGGCCCTCCCAGTCTTTGCCGTCTTCACACTTCTTGCCCGCAGCCTCCCTTCGAGTCGACGGCTGAGCCAAGGCACACGAAACCTTGATACTGCATGTGTCCAGTTTGTGGCCCATTGTTCTGTTGTCCAGATTCGTTGACATATGCAAACTGATTCCTTCTCTGCAGCTTGGACAGTTCTGTCTGCATCCTCCCTACCCCAGGGGCCTTATTCTTTGCAAGTGCTTTCAGGCCACTCTCCGACATTGCAGGCTGCCGCTGCCGCTCGGAGCTCCTGCCTGGAGATGCCCCCTGCCAGTCTGCTTCCGCCGGCTCAGTCTGATGCAGGACACCCAAAGGAGAGGGCAGCACTTCTTCAGTTGGCCCCAGTTTGCACTGCCCCTGCCGTCGCTTTTCCCGAGGGGTGTGGGCACCCCGTCCTCTTCCCCTCCACCGTGGCTGCCCAGCTTAACAAGGGGGCCGCCTGCTCCTGAGCAAAGCTCCATGGCGAGAGCTGGAAAGAGCTGGGCATGCGCAGCCTGCAGAAGAGAAGGCAGAGTGGGGGTCCGAGAGCAGCTGGCAAGCACTTGTGAGGCGGTGGGGCCGGGGAGGGCCGGGGCCTCTTCTCAACCATTCCAGAGTGCAGGACATGGAATCATGGGCTCAAGGTTTTATGTATTTATTTATAAAATGTGCGTGCCGTCCAATTACTTGCGTCTCTGGACAGCCTGCGGCAGGAAGAAATAAGTTGCGGGCTGGACACCAGGAAGAGCTGCCAGACTGCTGGAGCAGTGCAACGCGGGAACCAATCTCCTAGGGAGTGCCCCCCCCGCCACAAGAGGCACTCCAGGTCCCGCCTGGGCAGGGGGCCGGGCCTGATGGCCCTCTGGCCCCTTCCAGCTCTTCCGCCGTATAATCGTACGACCCCGCGGAGCCGCGGCCCGGGGCTCCCCCGCAGAGGCCCTCGGCTGCAGGCGGCCGTGCGGGGCGGGGAGCGGGTTCCAGCGAAGCAGGGGAGCGGGGCGCAGGCCGGGCCAGCGGGAGCGCCGCCAGCGCGGCGAGGCCCCCGGCGAGGCGCGCGAGGCCTGTCAGGACCCTGGACAGAGCAGCGGCCCGGCGTGTGCGCGCACCGCCCGCGCAGAGGCCGCTCCCGGACGCGCGCCCGCCCGGGAGCGGGCAGGGGCGGCCGGGGCGGCCTGGCTCTGCGGCCCCAGCTGCTCGGCGAGGGAGCCCGAGCGAGGGCTGACCCGGAGGCGGGCGGGCGCCGGCGCCAGGGCCTGGAGAGGCCCGCGGGAGCAGGGCAGGGCTGCGGGGGAAGCGTCGCCCAGGAGCGCGCCGGGCCCGGGCCCACCGGGCGCCCGAGCCGAGCCACGCCACGCCACGCCACGCCGGGCGCGTGGGGCGGAGACGAAGTGGGGCAGGCAGCGGGCGGGGACGCGGGCCTCGCGGCCGGCCTGGTCCTGGCAGCCTCGAGGCGGCCCTGCACGCCACTCTGGCCGGGCCTCTGGCTGCCTTCGCGGGCATGTGGCCTGCGCCCAGCAGCGGCCACTGACAGCCTCATGGAGCCCGAGGGGGCGCCGTGCGCTGCGCGGGGCCAGCCGTGAGTCCACCAGCAGTTCTGTTCTCTGGCTGCTTTTAATTAGCCACCTAACCAAACTGCCACAGGAACCTTTGCCAAACTCTACCACCCACCTCCCCGTGATTAAACCAGCACACTGGTTTGAGAGGAGGGAGCAGCAGCTGGGCAGGGGTCTTGCTTGGCAACGCCTAATTGCGTGTGATTAGCTAATCACATCCTCTCAGAGATGCTGACATGGACTTCTGCGTGTCTGTCCCAGTATTTCTCTCACTGCTGGGTGGACCGGTCTGGAGTTTCCCAGTTCCCCTTCCCAAGAACTGGGGCAGCGCCTGGCCACCCCCAGGCCGGGGCCCTCGCGCCTGCTCTCCAGGATCTCAGCCGAGCGCAGCGGCAACATCCTGGCCGTACCAGGGCAGGGCAGTTCTGACGGAAGGTCAGCCGCCGCGCCGGCTAGCTGGGCCCCTCCAGCCAGAACCGAACCGCGTGACTGCGAGGCTCCCTTGGGCAGGAGAGGGAAGCCAGAGGGCAGGTTTCACCTCCAGGCTGACCCCAGTCTCCGCTGGGTTCGGCCACCGCCAGCCGGCCTCATGGGGGCTCCTGCTGGTGCTCAAGCGGCAGCGCCGGAAACTCGGAAAGGGACCGCTCGGGAGGGCGAGGCAGGGCAGATTCGGCGCCCAGGGAGCGCGCACAAGGGGGGCAGCCGGTTCAGGCGGAGGGGCCGACCGGGCGCGCCAGGGGGCAGGGCTGGCCGGACGGCAGGGGATGCCCTTCCGAGCCGCTGCCGCCCGCGCTCCGCCGAATGGGGACCCCGCCGCGCGGCCTCGGCAGCCCTCGCGGCCACTGCCCGGCCCGGCCCGCTGGCGGCGGCCTCCGCGAGCTCCTTCGTCTCGGAAAGGAAGCGCCGGCGCGGCTCGGGCGGAGGCCGCGGGGAAGGGAGGCCGCGCGAGGCCGGCCGCGTCTCGCCCCGCTCGCCGCGCAAGGAGGGGTCCCGGCGGCCCACCGGGACCCCCGCTCGGGGCTGGCGGCAGCCCCTCCGCCGGGCCGCCCGGAGTCCCCGCCCCGCCCCGCGCGCCGCGTCATCAGGAGCCGCGCGCCCCTCCCCCGCGTCCACCTGCGCGCGCGCCCGCCGCTCCCCGCGCGCGCGCGCCCGCCCGCCCGGAGCCCCGCGCCCCGCCGCCGCCGCCGCCGCCGCCGCCGCCAGCGTGCTCGCCCGCCCGCCCGGAGCCGCGAGCAGGCACCGGGCATCGCCAGGCGCCCTGCGAGGCGGCGGGCCGGGCCGGGCCGGGCCGGGCCGGGCGGGGAGAGGCAGCCCCCGGGGCGCGCCGGCCTCCGTCCGTCCGTCCGCCCGCCCGCTCGGACGTGGAGCGGCCGCCGCGCCTCCCCGCGCGGAGCGGCCGCGGCTGAGCCGCCCGCACCCGGACCGCGCCGAGGTAAGCGACCCGCGGCACGGCAGCGCCTGCCCGCCCGCGGCGGCAGCGGGGAGCGCGGAGGGGCGGCGCGGCGCGGCGCGGCTCGGGGGTCCCGCGGAAGGCGCGCGCGCGGCCGCGGGCAGGTCGGGGGCCCGGGCGAGGGGCCTGCGGGAGGGGCCGCCCCCCGGAAAGCGCCGCGAGCGCCAGGCGGGGTCGCGCTTGCAGCGGGGCGGGCGGGCCGGGCCCGGCGGCTTCCCACGGGCAAGGGGGCGCCCCCGCCTCCCGGGGAGCGCGCCCGGTGGGCATCGCAGCGCCGCGGGCCTGCGGCTCCGGGGCCGCTCCCTCCCCAGCACGTGCGAGCAGGCGGCGAGGGGCGCCCCGGCGGTGGCCCCCAGCGCCCTCCGGCCCGCGGCCGGCCCCCGCGCCTCGCCAAGCCTCGCCGCGCCGCCCGGGGAGCGCAGCAGCCCCGCGCCGCAGCGAGGGGGAGCGGGCCTCGGCGGGCCTCGCTGCTGCGCGGGGGGGGGGCGCGTAAGTGAGCGCGGGGGCCGAGGCGGGTCCTGCCTTGCGGGGGCACCCAGAGGCAGTGCGGGCAGAGGGCGGCTCCACCCCGGGGGCTCGTTCACCGGGAGACGCGCAGAGGCGCACCAGTGCCACAGCTGGGACAGGGCGGGGGGTGAGCGCCTCACCTGTGCCGCCGCCGCCCTTCACCTGACGAGCCTCAGACAGCCCCCGCCCGGAGGGGCCGTGGGGCCTCCCTGGAGCAGGGCAGTCAAGGACCTCTGCTCGTGTGCAGGCCCTGCACTCTGGGTTCACAGCTCGCTCCAGGCCTGAGGTCGCGGGGCAGGGAGCCACTGGAAACGGAGGGCGCCGGAGAAGGCCCTTCCCGGTCTCTCGTGTCGTGGAAGCCTGCGAGACGGGAGGCTGGGGCCTGGCGCACCCCCTGCCGCGTCCCCGGGTGCAGTGCTCCTCTGCTCAGCCTGGGCATGGCCAAGTCGGATGTCCGTGCTGAGCGGCCAGCGACTCACTCAGCCCGCCGGGGGCAACAGGCTCCCCATCGCTTCAGGGGGGAAGAGGCAGTGCCTTGACCACGTGCAGCAGAAATAGCACACGGGGTTGTCTGTCCTGAGGGTTGGTGCGGCCCTCGGCCTCAGTTCTGGGGCAGATGTGTGGCCGCCATTCTGCCGATTTCCAAAATGGGCCCTGCTGGACCTTGGGGCCGCCGGGGGTCGGCCTTTCCCTGGAAGCAGCCCCTGGCCTCCAGCTTGCAGGGAGGGACCGCTGTGGTGTGACCCATTCCCCCCCCCCCCGTGGCCCAGGCTCCTGCAGCACCCCGGGCACCGTCCTTTGCTGCTTACACTGGGCGTCAGGATCCGTCGTGTTTGGAAGCCACACGGACTGGCAGGAAATGGTGTGGTTGGTCCTTCGGCCGAGCTCCTCTTCCCAGTCCTCACGAACTGCCCACTAAGCTTCGTGCAGCGTGAGGGACTGAGGATGGGGGGAAGCACCTCAAAGGCTCCATCAGCCAACAGAAGTCCCAGTAATGTCACATCGGATTATTGTATGCCCCGCACCCTCCGGCACATGCTTCCTCAGCTCCAAGAGCACATTCAAGAAGGTGCGGTGGGCACCTCCACGGAGGGGCTCCTGGGGGGACGCACAGCCCTGCAGGCCTGGCTAGTCGATCGAGCGGGGCTGGGAGGGAGCAGCAGAAGGATGGAGGAGGACGGGGTGGGGGGAGTGAGGCCAGAGCCGAGGAGGGAGAGGAGGCAGGAGGCCTGGACTGGGGAGGGAAGGAAGGGGCCAGGAGGGGCCACGTGGCTGGACGCCAGGAGCAGAGCGGGAGAGCAGAGAGAACCAGCTGGGCTCCGTGTGGCGAGCGCAAGCTGCTCCCCTTCCAGAACCACAGCCCAAATGGCCCCCCTCAGTGTGTTGCAGGTGGGCTTCATACCAGGGCAAATGTTCCCCCCCCCCAGTGGATGCTTATGACCCCGAAGGGTCAGGGGTCACTCTCAGTCAGTCAGAAGTTCACCCGCTCACGGTCTTCAGACCTGGCTGGAGTTTGGGGCTTTGTTCCTTTCTCCTGGAAGGAATTCCTGAAGGATCTGCTTGGCATTTCTCAGAGCCCCTGACAGGAGCCCAGGGCAGGAGGCGCATGCCTAGCCCGGAAGTGTTCTCTGCCCAGGAACTTGTCCGTGTGCCCCAGAACCAACTGCAGCTTGTCTTCCTTCCATGCAACGAGCTGGCCCAGCTCCCTCCAGGCTGCCTGCATTGCCGCTGACCCGCTTGGAAGGAGCACTTCCTTCTGCTGGTGCCACGGCGAGGCCACTGGGTGGTGGCCATCGGAAGGCCTGGCTGAGCCACTGCTAGTCACCTGATGGCCTGCGGGCAGATTCTGTCCGTCCTTGCAGTGGAGACAGTGCCTGGCTGCCCCTTGGAGAGGCCTGACAGCACCGGGTTGCACGCCTGCCCTTTCGGAGCAGTGGCCAGCTGCACCTGACACCTGGCCTGCCAGGACAGGTAGAACTGGCCTCCATGGAGCGTCCAGGTGGGGCTGCCGCTGCTGTTTCCCCACAGGCAGGTGGGTGTTCAGGCAACCCTTGGCAGAACATGTGCCTCCCCGGCCGGCAAGGGCCGTCGCGAGCACGGAGGCGGTGGCTAGCGGCAGGGGGTGGAGGCGGCCCCGGCGGGCAGCAGGCCCCCTTGCTGAGGGAGCGGCCTCCAAGGGGCTGCACGGCACATGGCCCCCGATCCGAGCGCTGCACTCGTGCCGAGCAAGAGGCCGGAAGCAGGACGCTCTGGCCCTCCGCCTCTGTGCACACGGAGGCCCTTCCCGACCTGCATAAGCTCCGCGGCTGTTGCCACTGGCGTTGCCCCACGGAGCCCCGTCCTTTCCTGTAAACCGCCCCCGGCATGGGACTGAGCAGCCCTGGGCTCCTCGGCAGCTCAGGCCACGCTGCTCCGACACACACGCCTGGCCCCACGGAAGGAGGATGGGAGGAACGGCGCGTGGGCTGCCTTTGCAGGGCTGGCGTGGTTCGCAGTCTCTCCGCCCCGCTAACTCTGCCTTTGCGATGGAGATGTCACGAGGATGGGTTTTAGGCTTTTAGGTTTTATCCTTGGGGTGGTTTCTTGGCATTGGAAAAATAATGCAGCAGTCAGAACACAAATGCCTTTCTTTGCTGCCTTGTGGGTATGTGGCAACCCAATCCAGGCGTTTCGTTTCTGACCTCCACAGGACCAGAGACTTGCCTTTTGCCTTAGAGGAAGGACGGGTCGTTCTCCGTAGTGACGTGCGTGTCAGCGTGCTCCACGGGTGTTTGGGGGCTGGTGCGTTAGAATGTAAAATAGGACAAAACATGTTGGGAATAAAGAACAATTTAGCCGGTTCTTATGTTGTTGGTCTGTCTTGTGCTTTTTTTCCTGTTGTTGTGTTTGACTTGTGTTTGACTTTCAATGTTGCCATTTCCAGATGGTGTGAATAAGGCTCACTGATTGTAGTCATCTGTCATGAGAAGCACATTTCATTACAAAAAATGGAGCGGAGGAGAAATCAAACATTTACGAACACGCGAAGACGGTCTGAGCCGCGCTGGCTGGCCCTTCGCCTCAATCCAGCTGGGGCAGTGCAGGAGTTCCCCGTCACCTTTGCGTGCGGTGCCAGCGTGCTGCTTTGCCTGTGTCCCACTTCCTCCACCGCCAGTGGCCGTGGTGGAGCCACTGCGCTTCCAGCAGGTTGTCGCGTGGCCGTTCCTGTGGCAACACCTGCCAGCGGGAACGGGGCTCAGGATGGGAAGTGCCGGGGTGGGACCGCTGAGCTGCAGTGGCTGCTTGGGGCATCAGCCCTCCGCTGGGCTGGCAGAGACGCCGCGCTTCTCCCCGGGAGAAATTGGAACAGGCTCCCTTAGCACGGGGGCACTGGGCCCGCAGGCCGCCGCTGCCCAGGGCGAGGGAAGCGCCTCTCCGCTGGGGCAGGCACGAGCCTCGTGGCTGTGAAGCTGGCCCAGAGCCCGTGTCGGGGTGGCCCGAGGCACCGCCTGCGGGGGCGAGCTTTTAAAGTGCGGTTTTGTAAGACCGTTTCCACTCAGCCGTGCATGGGATAGTTTCCTGAGAGTTATGTGCAGATTTGAACAAGGCAGGCGAAAGACAGATCCGTTGGCAAGTGGCATCTACGAACCACTCGCCTCAAAAGCAAGACCACCGTGTGGTCCGCAGGCCTTTTCATTATGGGAGGAGAGTCTTTGTCCTTCCCGTGTTGCAATATCCGTCTTTTAGCTGTCAAAAGGTGCGGAAAATCCATTTGCCTGGCTGAACATTAACTTCAGGGAAGGAAATAGGTAATAGAGGACAGGTGCACCAGGAAATATTAAAACCTGTTCTCATACAAGATTCATCCACATAATAACCTCCCCTCCCAAACAGGTGACTGCCTCCAGCCCCTTGCCAGCCTGCACAAGCTCTTATTAACGAGAAGTCGCGGTGTCGCCTCCAGCACGAGCTCGGCCGGGTCGGGCAGGAGGCGACCCGCTGAGTGCGGCCGTCCCCGTTCCTGCCCCAGTCTGGCTCACGACGTGATGGTGTAACTTCGCTGATGATGAGTATTCAGAAACTGCAGCCTCACTCGTGGCTCCGGCGGCCAAGGACGGACCCCGGGCCTGTGAGAGCAGCCGGGCCAGACCCGGTGGTCCAGGTGGCCACGGCGGCTCCCCCCGAGGGAAGAGGGCAGGCCGCTGGTCGGGGCTCTCAGCCCTGGGTCGAACGCCGGATTTCCCCGTGTTCCCTTTCAGAAATTCCACAGGGAAGGCGACACTGCTCAGGGCCACTAAAAGACGCTTCCGGCGAACTTTGCCCCAGGCCGTCGCAGCACCCAAAGGGCAGTGGCTGCGGCGGACAGCGCCATCGGTATTCCGAGCTACCGGATCAGCGGCTAATTTGGGATTATCAGCCCCCCCCCCCGCTCCCGGCCCGTTTAGTACATCCCACCTGACCTGCTTGAATCAATGGCAAACCAGTGGCCAGAACTGCAGTGACTCTCTTAATATCGCTGTTATTGCCACTTGATGAAATTGGCTGGCGAGTAGTACGATAAGCGCCCCGTCCTGGGGATCCGCTCACTCGCAGGCGGAGGAAGGAGCCTGGCTCGGAGCTGGGGTCACAAAGTGAGGGGCTCGGGGAGTGGGAAACGTTTCCTGCCTGTTGGGACCAGTGACTGCCCTGTGTTCCCCGTCGCGAGTGCTTCCGTCATTTCCTCAGTGTGCAAAGACCCCAGAGAAAGGGCCGTTTCGCGGCACCCCAGCAAGGCGGCTGAACAGGAAGAAGAGCCGAGTCCTTCTCAGGGTTCCCTGGTCCGTGCTGTACAAGCCTGATCGGCACTTTGGACACGTCTCTGGGAATGGTGGAGTTCCCATCATCCCCATCTTTAATAGCTGAAACAGCCTTTGGATGTTTCGCCTGTTTGAGACGATGTGCCGAATCTTGCCCAGATGCTCAGCCTTTCTCACTGTGCTCGCCATAACAACGTTAAAGCAAATCCCGCCTGATGAGGAAGCGCATTGTGCGACTCACATTCACCAACGACAGTGGATAAAGTGGTGCTGTTGGACAAATTGCAAACAGGGTGAAAGGAGACTCAGCTTCTCATTTAGAGAACGTTTGGCATTATTTGTTTTCCTTGTAGGAGGGCACAGACCATGATTCCATTTTACTGGCGTCCAAATCAATGGTAGAAGACTCAAGAGTAGCTTAATTAATTTCAAATTATTAGAGTAACTCTGCAGAAATCTGATTTTTAAGCACCTCATTATTAAGAAGATAAACATTCAAGTGCCAGAGGAGGCCCTTGACAAATCTGAAACCTGCAATTCCAGGCAGGCTGGGGCGTGGTCTGGGACTACCAGCGCATCCGTCTTACCAACATGTCTTTGCTGTACGGTGTTGAGGAAGTAGAAGCCAAACAATAATGTAATTGACCGCAGTCATGATGGGCAGGTGAAATAAAGATCTTATCTTCCTTGACGGGATGCAAGATTCTCCAAGCATCCGTCAAACCAGGTGCAGCCACATAGGTCTGAAGTGTGAATCCCGGATCGGAAGGGGGCGTCCGCCGATCCGGCAAAAGACCTCAGACCTCCTCAGCTTCAAATAACTTGAAGCGGGAGCAGCCAATTTGCTAAACAGCCCGAGAATTATCGTTAGGCCCAGGCATGGCCATTGCTTGACCCATATCATTCCCAGCCAGACTCCAAAAGTGGCCCTGAGGATTAAAAACAAACTTTTAACAAAAAGGAAGAGCAGCCCCTTCGAACAGCGTCCAAGTGTCTGTTGCACAGATCCTGGCTCCCCCAGGCTTTTCTCAACAAATGTTCATCCATCACCATCCAATGAGCTTCCTCTCAAAGGGGCTGGGCAGGCTGGCGGAGGGATACGCTCTGCGGCTCTGGCCGCCCACAGTCCCTTGGCACTCAGGCGGCCACGTAAAACCGGAAAAGGAGGGAAAGCCCCGTTGCTGCCCTGCTCACATGCACCCCTGGCCCCTTTTCAACGCCTACTTTGAAAAGAAGATGCCTACTTTCAACGGTACAACCTATAAATCATACATAAAATACATTTCTGTCCATTTTTATTACCTGTTCACCATCTTCAATAAACTTCTAAAGTAAAAAAGTAAATTGAAAATGAAAGCCAAACAAAGGAAAACCAATTAAATATCCCACCAAATGGGGGCCCCAAATATATGGAACATGGTGTTTTAAAGCCCCCAGAATTAGCCAGTCAGAAAAAACCTTTTGGCTTCTGGGGAAGAAGGCAAACCCTTCCCCACCACCGGTCCTGCCTCAGCCAGCAAACGTACACTAGCAAAAGCAAGGGGCTCTTTGCGAAGGCGTTTGAGCCTGTGCGTCCGCGTCCGCTAAGCTGCCCATAACCGCCTGGATGCGGAAGGCTGCGGGCATCCGGTCAAGACACCCCTCGCCCCCTGAAGCTCTTGGGCAGCCCCTCGCAGCTGTCTTTTCCCGAGGAGGAGGAGGAGGTGCCGAGGCTCCACCCGGATGCGTGGAAGCCAGGGGTGGCTCCCCTTTCCCTGTGCACCCCACTAACCACTGGAAGACCGAAAGCAGCGTGCACATCCAGCCTTGGGGAGCGGAGGCGGAGGCGGAGGGGCGAGATGGCAGCACTTCTCAAGCGCCGGAGGGGCTGTCACGCAGCAGGGCCAGGGCCGCCTCGGTCACCCCGGACGGCGGGACGCGGCACGGCGCGCTCACGTTACAGCGGGCCGGCTCCTGCTGGGCATCGGGGAAAATGTCCCGGCTGTTGCAGCCCTGTGAACGGGGGACAACATCCAGACCCGCCTTTCTGCGACCGACCGACCGAGGCAGGGCGGCGGCGGGGGGAAGTCTCTCCTGGAAGCGTCTGGTTAGTACAGGATGGCCTGGCAGAGGGCGTGTGAGAAGGACGGTGTGGAAGGCGGTTCTCTCCCGCACCCTGCCTGTGAGCATTGTTTCCTAGCACCGGAGGTCCGAATATGTTTTGGAACAGCGATTGCGGGAGAGCTCACCAAACGGAGATGCGAGTCCGCGGCCTGTTTGCTCCAAAGAGTTTCAGAGCAGCCCGGAGGGCCCAAGGACGAGGGCACTTGAGGTGCCGCGCCAAGTAAGGACTTCAGCCCCATCGGAGCCTCTTGTCTGCACATGGCTTGGGGGCGGGGAGATGTTGCGCAGTATGCACAAGGGGCCAGATGCGTTCCCTTTGTAGCCGGGGGCTCCTGTGAGGAGAGGCACCAGCAGCTTGCAATGCTCAGTAGCGCTGGTTTCGGTCGGTTGGATGTGGTGCCTGCTCTGCTCGCTTTCGGGGACCTCCGCTTGCGTCAGGGGGCCACACGTTTGACGCAGTCAAGTCTGCTGCGCCTGTCACTTCCCAGACTTGGTCTGTCGTATCCAGCCACTACTGCTCTCAGTACACAAGACGTACAATGGGTTTTGCTCTCAGCTCTTGGTCTCCCACAGCATTCACACAATGGCGGGGCTCTGAGAGGCACGTTCTGTCCCTGAGGATGTGTGTGGATTGGCGCGTGATGAAAGGGGAACGAACCTGAGCCCAGATCGTGGTGTCGCAGCTGTGGGAGATGTTGCCGCGTTCTGTTCTCCCTGCAGAAGCAAGATGATTCCGTGTACTTGGTTGCAGAACACGCAAGGTGTCCACAAAACAGTAAAATACACGGAAGACATTATTTGCTCTCCATACCCCGCCTTTCCCCTCTTTGCACGGACCCCCGGCAGCTCGCACAAGCCTTGTCCTTTGCACTATCTTTACAACAGCCCTGTGAGGAAGGTTAGGCTGAGAGTCAGAGGCTGGCCCGGAGTCCCCGTGGGCCCCACGGCTGAGCGGGAGCCGAACCCTGCTTCTCCGGAGTCCCAGTCCCGCACTCCAGCCACCACACCAGCCTGCAGCTGGGACAGCGGGCCATGGCAAGGGGCCCTCGGAGGCCTGGCCCCTGCTCCGCCTGCGTGGCTCGAGGCAGCCCGATCACTGCTCCTGGAGCCGCTCTCCCAACGCCTCCCCTCCTTTGCCTCCTACTTCTTACTAAAAAAAGGTCTCTTGGATTTATTTCGCTCACGGCACTTTTAAACTGCTCAGCAACCTAAGCTCTCTGGGCAACGTATGGTGCATAATGAAACAGTAGAAAGAGAACATCAGGAATGGAAGATAAAATAAACCGCAGATAATCGAAGCACCGAGCACATACCGGCCGGGGAAACCCTGCCTGCTGCCAAAGAGGGGGCTCCACGGCCTGGAAGCACTGAAGGCGGTCCGTGGGACAGCGACCCCCATTCAGAAGGGGCCCCCCGGAAAGGGCCCCGCTCATTCAGCCACCTGCCTCGCCTCGTATGCGTGTGGTGCCCAGGTGGGGCACTGCTAGAGAACACCTGGCCCTGGCTGCGTGGTGCTTGGACCGGCACGCTGAGCCAGGCCCAGGAACGGACTGGCAGCCCAGCCGGCTTGTCCTGGACCGCCCCGGAGCTTCCAAAAGCCCCCCCTGCAACTAACTCGGCACCGAAAGCAAAACGAGAGGCCCCCAGAGCGCGAGCAACAGCTGTGGAGCCGAGTCCGTCTGTCCTGCTGGGCTTGGAGTGGAGCACCCCCAGGGAGCTGTTCCCCCAGGGAGGCTGCAGCCCCCCCCCCACCCGCCATTGGCTTTCCCTCTGGGCTTGTGGAGGCTCAGCAGGTGCGCAGTCGGGAAAAGTCTGCATCTGCTTCGTGGCACGTGGCGTTGGATGCGCATCCCCTTCCGCCATGGGCCGGGCACCTGGAGGTGGCAGCGTTCCCCAGAGTTCACGCCGCGTCTGAGGGACCCGCTTCGTCGCCAAGGGAGGCTCCCTCGTGTGGAGGCGTCTGCAGCAGAGGCAGGACGTGTCTGGGCGACCTGAGCAGCCGCAGCCGGATGCAGTGAAGCGCTCAGCCTAGCCAGCAGAACTGCCAAAGAGCCCTCCAGGCAGTGCGAGTCCCCAGATCTGTAGGTGAGGCCTGCTTCCCAGTGGACGTTCCTTCCCTCCCTGCCTCCCCATGAGGCAAGCCTGCTGCTTTATCGCCAGCCCAGGCTACTGAGCAGGTTGAACAGAAGGCTTCCCTGAACGCCTTAGAAACAGAGAAACGGAGCGGGTCAGAAGGGGCCTCCCGGGCCTTCCAGTCTGACCCCCGGCTCCAGCCGGCTCCGCTCACAACATGCCCACCATGTGGACGTCCAGCCTATCCTTGAACATCCTCACTAAGGAGGCTTCATCACCTCCCGTGGAAGCCCACTCCACACCCTCGGGGTCCTGACTGTCAGGAAGTGCTTCCTGGCATCCAGATGGAACCTGGGCTCCCTGAGCTTGGCTCCACTGGGGCCTGAATGAGTGTACATGCGACTTCTAACGAGAAGCAGCAGAACCGCTGCGTAATCTGTGTACACCCACCAGCCAGAAACGAGAACTGCTCAGCCTCTGCGCATGCTACTCTGCCATGCATGCCATCCAGCAGCTTCGTGACTCCAGGGGGAAGGAGCTCCAACTGACCACAATTTGCCGCGTGTGGGTTGGATCCCGGGGCTTGCGGGCAAGTGCTGAGCCTGGCATGAAGCCGGCGTGGCCCCCGAAGTCCTGCTGTGAGCAGCCCCTTCCCTTCTCCATCAGCGTTTTCCTCAGAAGCAGGATCCACCTTCTGGCACAGTGACACACGTGCACCAGTCAAGACAAACCTGGGATACGTGGCATGCGCAGCTGTGCGGAGGGGCTACGGGGTCGGCCCCAGAAGGATCTGCCCCAGGGCTGCCGATTCCGCACGTGCTCGCGCCTCGTCAGGAGCCGGGCGAGCAGCGAAGGTGCCGACTTGGTGGGATCCGCCCACAGCACTTCCAAGCAGCGCTCCGCGCGCTGAGGACACCTGGAGCCGGGGGAGCTGCAGAAGCAGGAGGACGGGGGGCACCGCACTGGAGCGCCCGCCGGCTCCTTGGCTCAGGCGAGGGGCGAGCGAGCGGGGCAGCCGCAGGAGGCTCCTGTTGCAAAGCCGAGTGCCTGCGAGCCCAAGGCGCCTGGGCACAGCAGGCGAATATGCTGCAGTGCCCCAGCCTCACCCGGGGGTTTTTCGGCACATCCCTGCCCAGTGTGAAGGGCACAGAATATGAACTTCGCCACAGGGAGGGTGGCATGCACGGCACGGCCAGCACAAGGAAGGGCAGGGGGAAGTCGTGTGGCCAGCGAGAAACCGTCTCGGGCCGGGCAACGGACAGCTCGCTCTCAAGGGGCGAATGTAGTGGCAACTGAGTGGAAAATTGGGCAATGTTTCAACCGCCCCCCCCCCCCCGCCACAAGGGCCAACACCCTCGCAGGGGCCCGGCCGTTTTCAAACGGGAGAACTCTTCCTCCAGCCGGGAAAGAGCTGACAAAAACACGGGACTGTTGAAAAGGTAAGATAAGTTGCTGGAACAAGTTGAAAAGCCTGCAAAGAAGGAGCAGCACTCTCCCCTCGCGTCTGGACTGAGGCCTCCGGGTCCAGTCTCCCCACGGCTCCAAAGCCGCCTCTGCAACGTTCAAGACACCAGGAGGGAAGCCCAAGGAAGATTCAAGCCTAGGCTTATGAGGACTTACGATCTAATTAAATGAACGGTGTGCGACCGCTGCCTTCGATGGGGCGCCGCTTCCTAATGCGAGAGCCCGGAGGGGCCGCCCCAGGCTGCTGCATGGAGGGGCCCCAGGACAGAGGACGGGAAGGCCGTCTTCGCTCCGCACGGGGTTCGGGTTTGGAACCGACTGCCGCTGGGTGTGGCGGTGGCCCCCGACCCGGGTGGCTTTGACGGGGGAGGGCAAGGCTACCGGGCTGTTTTACTCTGGCTCAAGCATTCGTCATCCAACGCAGGGGTGATTCCGGAGGCTTGGGGGGCCGGTGCCGGTGGTGCCGGTGGCCGAATTGCAACCAGGGAGGTCAGGCGGAAGCTCAGCGGAGAACATCTGGGTGGTAGCAGAACTAAGCGGGCTGCTGCCTCCACGTCGGGGGCTGCCCAAAGCCCCGTGTTGGGGGTGCCCTCCTGCGACCCCCGTGCCGCTTTGGTGCACACACTGCTCGATGCAGGCAGGGAGGCCCCGGGGCTCCCTAGCCCTTGGGGTGGCCTCGCCTGGGGGCCTGCGAGTGGTTTGGGGTGGCTGAGGCCTAATTCGCAGGCAGGGTTGGAGATCCCCCAAGGCTTCTGCTCCTGCTGGATGTTCCGCTCGTGCGGCGCCAGGGCAGTGTGCTCAGCCGTGCCTGGCCCTGCGGGTGACGCAGCGGCTTGCGCCCCGGGGCGCTCGGGGCCTCCCTGCCGGTGCTGCCTGGCAGGCAAGCGGTCAGGGGTGCCGAAAATGCTTCCCCACACAAAATGCAGCTTGTGTGCCCCTCTCCTGCCAGAAGGGGCTTCTTGGCCGGGGGGCTGATTCTGCTGCTTTGCTGAGACCCGTGGCCTCTGTCTGGGGGGCTCTGCCTCTCTGCATCATCCGCCTGCCAGCCGCACGGGGGCGCACGGCGGAGCTGCCGCCCGGCAGAGCGGCCCTTCTCCAAGGCTTTTGCTCCGCTTTGGAACTGAATGCCAGATTTCTATCACCTCTAAATGCAACCCCCCCCAAAATCCAAAAACAGGAGAGGCTCTGTTTGGCGATGAGCTGTGAAAAAGCCCTGCACACCTTGTGGGGGGGGGGTCACAAGTAAACGTCGCAGGCAGAGAGCCCCCAGGAGTGCTGAGGGGCTTGTGCCGTGATGGGTTTGGAGGGAAGGAGTCACATCTGCGGGGGGGGGGGCTGTCAGTGGGCATTGGCAAGACAGCTCCGCGCATCCCCCTCGGCTCCCAGGGATGGGCAACCAGAAGGGGGGGCTCTCGCCTCGCGGCCTGGGCGGCTTCCTGGCAGGCCCAGCTGGCGCTGTGGAGAGAGCGCCCCGTGAAACGGGCCGCTTGCCTGTCTGGGGGAGCCCCCCGCAGACCCATGTGCCGCATGGGGTGGCTGGGGCCTGGGGGTGCCGCGGCTGTCTCCCCCATGCTGTCCTACCCCATCAGCCAGCTCAGGCTGCAGCAGAAGCCGCATCACAAAGGGCCTTTTGTCCCGGGCTGCTGCTGCGTGTGAGAACGCCCCGAAGAACCGCCGCTGTGCAGCGGCAGGGGTGCGAGCTCTGCTTCGCGCTGCCTCCTCGGGCCGGGCAGGGGGCGACGGACGGGCACATCTGAGCTCGGTGTGGCTCATTCCGTCTTTGGGTGGATTGCGCACGCATCGACCGTGAGCTTGTGCGCATGGCACAGGGCGGGGGCGCTAGTGCGAGGAGGCCAGCCGTGCGCTCGCTCGGGCCTCCCCCGAATGGTGCTTGTGCCACAGTGGCCCCTGCCCGCAACTGGCCCCTGGGCTGGCCGGCCGGTGGTGAGGGGGCTTCTCGTGGGGCCCTCAGGGCGGCCTGCGTTCCCCCCTCCTTGGGAGGCCGGATGCCGCTGCAGAGGCTCCCCGTGGCCGAGAGCAGTGGCCCTGTGAGTACGCAGGTCCCTTGGTGCGCCGTGGGGGGGCCGCTCAGAGCGGGGGGTGCTGCGCTGGTGGCCGCAGGATGACTTCCTCCTGCAGAGACGGAGGAGGGAGGCCGTGGATCAGCCGCCCTCGAGCAACAAGGGTGCCCCCTGGGTCAGGCTGGCTGGGGGGCAGCGGGGCCAGTCCTATGGGGCTCCCCATCAGCACTCACGTGGAGTGCCCTGGATGGCCTGTGGGTGTCGGGGGCAAGCGGCCCGCGGTCCCTTCACAGCCCCGTTCAGGCTCTCTGCCACCTCCCGGCAAAGCTCTCCTCCACGTCGGAGAGGTGCTTGGGGGCACAAGGCAGACCCCCCCCCCCGTGCCAGGGCCAGGCTGTCTCAGCAGGCTTTTGGCTGGCCGGGCGGTGTTGTTGCCTGGTGCTCAGCTTTCAGCAGGCGGCTGGTCTCCTCTCTGCGCTTTCCTCTCTCCTTTCTGCAGTTTCATACCCTGTTTCATTGTTGCTGGCTGGCAGGCTGGGTCTGGGGGGGCGAGGGAGCTGGAGGGGCTCTCAGCGGGAGAGTCTCGTGTGGGGTTCCGTCTGAGACAGCCGAGGCCCTTCCAATTGCCCGCACGAACGGGAATGTGCCCCTGCAGAACTGCACCGGAAGGCAGCGGCTCCCACCGGAGGGGTGCGGGTTCTGGACTCGAGTGGCCCTCACCTGTCGTTTCTCTGGCCTCTTTCAGGTCAGAGGTGGAGCTGGTCCCCCGGGAGGAGGTGGTGGATCAGAGCCCTCGCCTGGAGATGCCCGCCCGGCCCCCGCAGATGCGCGTCTCGGCTGGGCTGCAGCAGGAGCAGGAGCAGGAGGGCCCGGGGCCCTCGCAGGCGCTCTGGAGAAGCCTGGGTCCCTCTCCGTGCCTGGCGGGCCGCGCGCTGCTCTTGCCCCGTCCCTGGTGATTTCTGCAGCTGCAGGGACCTGAAGGAGCCACGGCCAGCAATCCCGGAGCGGCACTCGCCCGCAGCCCCGCAAGGGCCTCCCCCAGCTCCCCGAGAGAGTGCGGACGGACAGTGGGCACTCAAGCCAGGAGCCTCGCCGCTGAGAGAGGTTTGCAGCAGCGCCTCTGGAGAGACTGCGATCGCCCCGATCGGGCAGAAGGCACCACAGAGCGGGCGCAGGAGGACTCGCCCGGGAGATGTGCTGGGACCCCCGCGGGCCATGACCGCTCCGAGGACGACACGCCTCCGGGCTCCCAGAACCTGTGGACGCCCATGAACTCTTGGCTCGCGCACCGTTGCCTGGCCGGACCTGCCCCTGCGGCCGAGAAGGGCGGCCCTCCCGTCCCACCGTCCGCAGCCGATGTAGGCCCACCCTCGCAGCAAGAGAGGGCGGCCGCCAGGAGGGGCCGGGCAGGCCGAGCGCCTCACCATGGTGCTGCCGCCCCCGGACAAGCGGCACGTCTGCCTCACCACGATGGTCATCATGACCAGCATGGCGTTCATGGACGCCTACCTGGTGGAGCAGAACCAGGGCCCCCGTAAGATTGGCGTCTGCATCATCGTCCTGGTAGGAGACCTCTGCTTTCTGATTGTGCTGCGCTATGTGGCCGTCTGGGTGGGGGCCGAGGTGAAGACCGCCAAGCGCGGCTACGCGATGATCCTGTGGTTTCTCTACATCTTTGTGCTGGAAATCAAACTGTATTTTATCTTCCAGAACTACAAGGCTGATAAGAGAAACCTGGAGACGGTGGCCAGGAAGGCCCTCACCCTGCTACTCTCCATCTGCGTGCCGGGGCTGTACCTGGTGCTGGTGGCCCTGGACAGCATGGAGTACATACGCACCTTCCGGAAGAAGGAGGACTTGCGGGGGCGCCTCTTCTGGGTGGCCCTGGACCTGCTGGACATCCTGGACATCCAGGCCAACCTCTGGGAGCCCCACAAGACGGGGCTGCCCATCTGGGCCGAGGGACTCATGTTCTTCTACTGCTACATCCTGCTCCTGATCCTGCCCTGCGTGTCCCTCAGCGAGATCAGCATGCAGGGGGAGCACATCGCGCCCCAGAAGATGATGCTGTACCCGGTCCTCAGCCTGGCCACCATCAACGTCGCCACCATCTTCATCCGGGCCGTCAACATGGTCCTGTTCCAGGACAGCAGGGTCTCCACCATCTTCATCGGCAAAAACATCATCGCCATCGCCACCAAGGCCTGCACCTTCCTGGAGTACAAGAAGCAGGTGAAGGAGTTCCCGCCGCACGCCGTGGCGCTCGAGCTGCAGCAGAACTCCGTGCCGCACGGCCCGGCCGGCCGCGGCGCACAAGGCCTCGCGCACGAGCAGTCCCCTGCCAGGGAGGCGGTGGACACATGACGGCCCCGGCCAGCCGGCCGGGCCAAGCGCACGCTTCCTCGGGGAGCGGCAGGGAGGGGGGCCGCTCCAGCCCGGCACAGAGAGCCGCCAGCACAAGCGCTGGAGCACCCCCATCTCAGGTATTTCCTGGGGGCCCTCTGGAGGGAAGGCAAGCCAAATGAACCTTTGGGAAGATCCTCGCCCGCACCTGCTCTTTTCTAGCTGTTTGTTACCTGTGCTTCGACATGTCAGGAATGAGTCTTTTGTTATCCGTCTTTTTTAAGGTTGGACGGGGAATGGGGCGGGGGGAGAATCCGGACTGGCCCTGGACCAACGCACCTGTACAGGTGCGTCTTATTTAAAATGGTTGTGTTTACAGTTTCTTATTTTTAAAAAAGGCAGCGCCCCCTGCTGGACCTGCCGGGAACTCCGGCGGCGCCGGACCGTTTTGCCGTCTCGACGGGAGGCTCCTTGGAGTGCTCTGGATACACGCGTCTTCTCCCGTGTGGGTGCAAAAGCAGCGAGGCTCCGGCCTGGGGAAGGAGGCTCAGCCAGCCCCGCTCCAAGCCGCCTTTGGAATAAACTTGGCATTTTAAGAGTCTTTCTGATGCTTTATCAAGTGATTCAGCACAAGAGTTCTATTTTTTGAACAGGAGCCTCTCTCTCCTTGTCTCTCTCTCGTTCTCCTCTGCTCGGCCTCGTTTGCCACCCTTGTTCCCGGGGACCCGGATCTGAGGATGCTGCCAGAGGATCCCAGGCGGGTGGGGGGGCCGCCGGGCAGGGCGGGGAGGCTGCGGAGCGGCTCCGTCCCAGCAGCCAGCGCTGCCTTGGAACAACCCACGCGGCCTTCCCTGCAGCGTGGCCGGGGCCAAACTCTGCACAGGTCCTGGGTGGGGGAAGCAGCAGGCGCTCCCGTGGGAGCAACGGGCAGCGCAGGCCTGGCCCCTCTGAGCCGGGACGGGGAGGACCCTGCCACCCCCCCCACTGCGCCCTCGCATCCGGTGCTCCCAAACCTCACAGCCGTTTTCCAGCAGGCGCTGCTGCCAGCCCGACCTGGCAGCACTGCTGGTGGCCATGGCCCCCCATGCGCCCCCCGCCCCCTTCAGCCGCCCGGGCCGAGGCACCCACTTGCCCCCCTGCTGCCGCACCCGGTGGCCAGGCTCCGAGCAAAGCTGGGGGTGCCTCCCATCTGGGGGTCAGCAGAGGGTCTCTGCAGCGCAGCCCAGGTGCGCGGCGCTGGGAGTGGAGCGCGCATCGCCCCACGCATGGGTTTCCCCATGGGGCAGGGCCCAGTGTTTCCCAGGCTGGCCGTGGAGGCAAAGGGCGAGGGCCGCTCGCGGCCACACCAGGGTGTTGCACCGTGTGCCACAGCGCGGACGGAGGAGGGATGCAGCCCTGGCCTTTGGGGCCAGCAAGGGCTGGATCTTCCTGCTGGCTGAGCAGCCATCTTCAAAGCACGGGGGGGGGGGGCGCACAGATCGTGCTGGGAAGTGCCCTGCCGTGAGAAGGCAGCTGGCTCGAGGAGAAGGCGCAGCGCCGTGTCCTGGCCTGGCCTGGCGGACGCTTCCCCGAATCTCTCTCCCTGCCAGTGTCCGGAGGCTCGTGGAGCCGGGTGGCAGCTCCGGAGGCATCGCCACACCTGAAGGTGCTGAGCTCCCTTCCTGCCTGCTGGAGGGCCCCCTCGGGCAGGCTGCTGCTCGTCCAGAGAGCGAGTGGAACAGCTCCAGAGGCCTGTCTGGTTTTCCATTTTTCACAGGGTTTTCCATTTTTCTTTTGTTTGAAGAATTCTGTTTTTGTGTAATAAACAGTTCTGGACACCCAGTGAGCCATTTTGCTTCCTCTCTGTGCGCCGCCGCCTCTGCGTGCTGCTCGCCTTGCTTCCCCGGAAGTCAGTGTGGGACTGGTCAGCGCCTAGTGCAGAGCCCCGGCCGTTCCCAGGAGGAGCATCACCGGCAGAGGATCTGAGGAGAGGGAAGATCTGTATCACCGGGCTCTGGCAGGAGTCCCATGTGGAGGACTGTCCCCAGCCGCCTCCTTGCGGCTTCCCCCAGCAGCAGTGTGCTGAGCTGGCCGAGGGCACGACTCTTGCGGAAATACAGCTGAGAGGGGCCAGGCCGTGTGTCCACCAGCGGATGAAGAGGAAGCGGGAAGCCTTCTGGGTTGGCCCTTCCCAGAGCAAAGGCCCAGGAAGAGCTGCGCTCTTTTGGCAACCAGCAGCACAAAGGCCTGGCCTTGCGCGAGGAGAAACTCAGCACTGAGTTCCATCGGCATCCTGAGATTTATTTATCGTGTTCATATCCTTTCTTCCTTTCAAGGGACTCCAGGCAACTTGCATGATTTGGTCATTCTCGCCTGGGAGGCAGGCTGGCCGGAGAGTCTGCGTCTGGCCCACATCACCCCGGGAGCGCCGTGGGGACTAGTGTCCCGGCCCCTTGCTCTAGCCCTGCACCAGTTCAGCGGCTTCGCTCCTGGAATTCCAAGTGTTTAAAGTGAGGCAAAAAGCGGGGGAAAGCGAGCTGCAGCCGCTGCAGCAGGGCACCCCTGCCCTGCCCTGCCCCCAAGCATTTCCAAGGGATTGCGTGGTGCCCCCGGAGCGCTACCTCTGGCTGTGGCATGCCCGCCTAGTGCAGCGGCGCAGGCACAAGGGACTCGGCTCAGCAGGGCCGTGCAGAGATGGTCTTCAACGCCATGTCCCCTTGAGGAAGTACAACTCGGCTGAAGGCCCAGCCTTAAAGCTTATCCAACCTGGCAGAGCTGGTGTGGCCGGGGCCACGGGGCACCGAGGCGGCTCGCACCTGCCGCTGCTGGGCCTGCAAAAAGCCAGAGGATCTGTGCGATAGGTAGCTCTGTGCCCAGGGTCTGAGCTGCTCCCCACCTGCTGCTTTCTGTGGGTGTGGATCGTGGCTGGAGCACGGAGCCATGACTGCTTCTGCATGCAGGTCTCACGGCTACCCCTGCGCCTTGTTGGCGCAATATATTGATGTGGTTTCAAAATGCAAATAATGTTGACAGTCTTAACTACAGACTTTGTTGGACTATTTTTAATTTGAAGAGGGAGCCTCCTCTTCCTCAATTGGAGACGTGCGACCTAGGAAGAGCGCTGTGGGGTCGGGCTGTGGATCCAGCATCAAAGGCCTGGCGCAGGGGATCTCCCCCCCTCCCCACTTGGAGGGATCCTTTAGAGCCCTTCGCAATCCGTCTTTGCTTTAATCACTCTAAGTAATTTGGTGGCCTGAAAAAAATCCAGCCGACTCCCTTTTCCCTCCTAACTTGAGACAATGTATGAACAGGTTAAGAACCGCCAGTGCCGGTCAGCTCCCTGTGGGGACACGCTCTGCCCCGGCAGGACTTCCACCCATTCCGCTACCTGCTCCTGCTCTTCACCCGTTTACTGGCCGATGGAGGCCTTTCCCTCTGGGGCCGCAAGTGCCGCATTCGCTCGGTGTCCTTGGCCGAAAGCCCTTTGGGAGTCGGAGGAAATGATGTTTTCTGGCTCATCCCTGCTGGCGTCCTTAGGCCCTCCGGAGGGCTCGAAGAGATGAGGGCGGCAGGACTCGGCTTGCGCATCGGGGCTTGTCTTCCCCATCTCCTGTGCCCAAGCATTTTACCCTAGTTACACTTCCCACCAATTTACCAGGAGCAGACACTGAGCAAACAGGTTTGCCCATTCCCAAACGTCCCTGGATCCCTTTTTGAAAAATTAGCACTGCACGGAGCGTCCTCCAGGCTGTGGCACATTTTTGTTAGAAGAGCAGCCATGATCCGTACGTCTGAGTCTTTGAAGAACGTTGGCGTCAGCCGGAGCGCCTGGACCCAGTGATGCCGGGAAAAGCGCTCAGCCTGGCAAGGAAGTCCGCTCTTGTAGCCCCCGCTGCTTCAGCTGCCCATGTTCCCTTCCCGTAAACGTTCGCTTGGGAATCGGGGAGCCTGCCCTGCCGCAAGGACAGCTGAAAGGCATCTGTCGGTTCCGCGTCTTTGGAAGCTCCTCGTCTGCCTTGGAGCACCTTTTGCGCCGCCGTGGCCCCAGAGCCCAGCGGCTCCCCTGCCACTGCCCGGCCCGATGCATGTCAGGATTTGTGACGAAGCAGGCCTCCCTCACTTTCAGTTATTTCAGGCGGAGAACAAGCAGCACGACCAGCTCTCACTCCGTTGCCTCACTTGTTGCTCCAACCGCAAGAAAAGGGATGTGGCCTTGGGAGATTCTGCTGAATTTCGAATGAGGGCTAATTCAAGGCGGTCCCTTTCTGTTCTTGGTATGCCTTCACTGGCCTTCTCTTTTCACCCTCTTTTGCACGGGCTGCACAGGCTGCCCCACGTGGCCCCAGCGGACACCCCATGCCCCACTCTGGGTGGCCAGGCGGGGATGCCACGGTGGGCACCGGAGCGGCCACGTCCTCAGGGGCGTCACCCAGGGGTAGCGTGCAGGCCCCACAGCTTGGGATGCCTCCTCCACGGCTGGAGGCCACATCCCACGGCAGGCGGATGGCCCCCCCGTGCATGGGGAGGTGCCCCCGCCACGGCCCCCTGGCTCGGAGTCCTCGCGGCAGGCGGGTGGCGCGGCGAGGCGTGGCCATGGAGCTGCAGGCGCTTGGCGGATGGTCACCGAGCGTGGGAGGCAGTGGCGAAGGCAGAGGTTTGCCACTCCTTGGTGGCGGGACGGCTCCCTCCCGGCATTCCCCGGCCGATCCCCATTCCTCCGTTCTCAGCCCCTTCTGGATGGGCACCTCTCGTCCCACGGCCTCCTCCCGGAAGCGCAGGCAAGCCGTCTTCTGGCAGGGTCCGGCAGGCGGGCTCGGTCACGCTCGGCCCGTGCAATAAAGCCGCCTTGCACTGTCACCCGCCTGCGAGCCACGCTGGCCCGGCCCTCAGTGCTGATGCTCAAGCGCTGAGCGGCGGCTGTGCGGCACTCTGGGTTTCTTGGAGAAAAGCGTGCTGGCTGCGCACGGGGAGGCGGCGCACAGCCTGATCGAGCCCCTGGCGGGGGGGGGGGGCTCCTGCCGCTTGTTCCCATGGCAGCGGCCACTTTCCAGCAGCACAGGCCAAAGTGCCCAGCGCTGGAAACAGCCTGGCACTATTTTGGCCAAAGCGATTTGAATGGAGGCGTTGGAGTAGGGATGGGGGGGGGGCCCTGCGCCTGCACAAGGGGCGCTCTCAGTGCATCCCACGTAGTTAAAGAGGAAAACGCGGGGGTGGAATTGGGCCGCGGTCACCGTGGTCACCACATACTGCCGGGCCTCCTGCCCGCTTGAGTCTGGCAGGCCCCCCTGCGGAGAACGAGCGGGCTCCGGAGCGGGGGACACCGGGGCCCGGTGGCCGCATGGAGTCCCCCGCAATCCCCACACTCATGCGCCGGACGCCGGGGGGGCAGCATCAGGAGCAGGCCAGCCACCCCCTTCCTTTCCTGGTAGCGGGCAGAGGCGAGGCCCTCTTCCGCTTGGAGCCCTCCCTTCCGGCAGGGCGCCTGGCCTGTGGCACCCTCAGGTTGCACAGTGAACCAGACCAGCATGACAGCTTTGAAGGACAAGGGGCAGCGGAGGGCGCGACTCGGAGGACTGCTCAGGATGCCGATCAGATCGAGAGAAGGAAGCCGGCTGGAGAGCCGGTGGCCCGAAGGAACAGCAGCGGAGGAGGGACAGAGCCGCGATCCCCGTGTTTCCGCTTGCCCCACCCTCAGCTGCACTGTCGCGCCTGCGTGCACCGCGGCCGTGCCACTCCGGGCATCCAAAAACAGCTTCTCGCCATTTCTTCTTAGTGACCCCCAACCCCGCTTTTGGCCTCTCCTGCTAGAAATCCCGCCCTGCGACCCTTGGTACCTGATGTGTGAAAGCCCCCACAAGCCCCCTCTGGGGGCGGAAGCTGCGCCATGCCTCCGTGGGATTCGTTAGCCGGCGTGGCGGCTGGAGGCGCCCATGGCCCCATCGGCCTCTGGGGCAGCGACTGGGATTGCGCAGCGCAAGGACCTGCGGCAGCCGGGTGTGGTTTCCCCAAAACCCCGCTCGCTTGTGCCCCAACCAGGCCTGGCTTGTTCACCACAAGCAACCCCTGCAGAGAACCCAGGGGCTGTGCCGGGGCCTGGACCGTGGGCTGAGCCACAACCCGCTCACACCACGTTTGGGGTATCGTGTGCCTGAACCCAGTCACTCTGAGAACGCTGCCAGGGACACGGGGGCTGGGTGGTCCATGAGCAGTGGAACGTTGTCCTTGGATGCTGCGGTTCCAAGAGACCACCGGGAGAGCCCCCTCCCCGATGTCTGTTCCACACACAGCCGTCCCTTGCCAGCACGATCCATCTGCCACTTGCTCCCGTGTGCAAATCTTGCCAGCCTCAAGTCGTTTCACTCCTGTTTCTGAACAAAGGGGCAGATTCTGCTAAGTCCACATTAACAAAACCAGCGAAGCCATTTTTTCTCCCATACGCGCTGGCCAAATTCACAAGGCGCAGCTGCTGTCGGCCTGGAGCAAAATCGTGCCTCCTGCCATGTAGCTGTTGGAGCCTGAGAGCTGCTCAGAAAGGGGGGGGGGGCACCTAAATTTAGCCCCACCAACATGGCCAATGATCAGGCATTCAAAGCTGGGCTGTTAAGAGAAAAAGCCCACAAAGGTCAGGTGGATGAAACTTAGTTTTCTTTCTCTCATAATCATTTTTTAAAAATCCCAAGTTCCTTCCATACCATTTATGAAGAAATTTATGAATTTCGCTAAGTTTTAATTTAAAAAAATGAATTGCACATTTAACATCTGGTTGCATAAAAAGAAACAGTTTTACAGCAAAAAGGATCTCTGCCTAAGCTATTACGCTGGCAGTGATTGCATTTGCCACAGTATAAAGGATGCCGGTCGCCTCTACCGCTCTGCAAACGGGCAGGTCATGGCCCGTTCGGCCCGTCCAAGCCCTGCACACATTCAGGCGAGCCCGTAACCAGCTCGCACTATTTCAGGCGCCACTAACGAATTGACCAGCGATCCCGACTGCAAGTTAGAACAAAAGGGAATCGGGGCACTGCGCTGGGGGGCTGCACCGCGGGCCCTTCTCGCCCCTTCCGCCTCTGCAGTTCTGCGGGTCCCATTCGGAGATTTGTTACGGGAGCTTCAGTTACACCAGTAGCAGCCAGCAGGGCAGGTAACTGCGTGGAAGCCCCGCGGCCCGCAATGGAGCGCCGCGCCCGGCCCCGCCAGCACCGGGCAAGCCCGCCGGGCGTGAGGCAGCGTGGCCCCGGCCCGGCCCGGCCCGGCCGCCGCCTCCCTCGCCCGGCTCTGGGCTCGCGAGCGGCAGGCAGGGCTGGCCGGGACGCCCGACCACGCACGGCGGGCCTCGCGGGGCGCGGGGCGGGCGCGGGGCGTCGCCCGGAGAGGGCGGGCTTGCGGGGCGGCTGTGCCTGCGAGAGGCTCGGCCAGGGCTCGCGGGGTCCGCGGGGCGGGCCGGGGGTCCACACGTCGCACGCTGCTCGCGCGTCTCGGTGCTGCGTGTCCTCCGGCCCCCGTCACCCAGCTCTCCCTCCCGAAAACCACAAGGCCCAGACCGGCCAGGCAACTCCGCGTTGCCCCGCTGTCCTCCCTGACCGGTTTTTCCTTGCGGGGGGGGAGCCCAAGGCAGCTGCGGATCGGGGCCGCTCCGGACGCGGGAGCGAGCAGCGCGGGCGCCGCCGTGGGCACGGTCCGCCCGTCGCGCTGCAGCTGCCGGCGCTCCCGGGGGGGAAGCCCTTTGCCCGGAGGGAGGAGCGGGAGGGCGCGTGGGCACGGCCGCCCCGCTGGGGCCGCGGGGCGCCTCCTCCGCTCCGCTCCGCTCCGGCCCGGTCCCGCCCCGCCCCGCCCCGCGCGCGCCACAGCCGGGCTCTCGCGGGAAGGAGGGCGCCGCATCGGGCCGCCCCGCCCCGCCAGGGCTGGCGCAGGCCCGGCAGTGCCAGTGCCGCCGCCGCCGCCGCGCGCCTCCCAGGGGAGCCCGGAGCGCGCCAGGCCCCGCCCCGCGCCGCCCTCGCCCCGCCCCGCGCCGGGTTCAGCCGGGGGTGGCGGGCGCCGCCGCCGCCATCCCGCGGGCCCCGCCGCCAGTGCGCCCAGCCCAGCCCAGCCCGCGCCCCGCCGCGCCGCTCCGCCATGCCCGTCGGCGCCTCCCCCGCGGCCAAGCCCCGGTACAGCCTGGTGGACGACGGGCACGACCTGCGCGTCCCGCTGCACAACGACGACGCCTTCCAGCACGGCATCGGCTTCGAGGCCAAGGTAGGGCCGTCCCGCGGGAGGGAGCGCCTCTGAGCGGGTGCAGAGCGCCGCGCCGCCGCGTTCTTGGGAGCCCCGGGCCGCGGGAGTCGCGGCGTCGCTGCCCGGACGGAGCCCTGGCGGGGAGAGCGCCGAGCGCGGGCTCCTTTCTCGCCGGCCTGCGGTCGTGCCCTTGGGCCGCCTGCCCCGGCGTGGCCCGGGAGGCGAGGACGGGCCCGCTCGGAGCGCGCCCCGGGCCGTGCGCGCCGCGTTGCCCCGGTGCAAAGGGCGGCGCGGCTCCGCGGCACGCCTCGCCCCCCCCCCCGCTCCTGGCGCCGGGCCCTTCCGCGCGGTCGGGCCGGGCCGGGCCGGGCCGGGCCGGCGGCAGGAGCTTCCTCCGCGCGCCTCCTGGGCTGCCCCGCAGTGCCCGGAGCAGGTGCCCTGCGGCGGCCGTCCGTCGCCGGAGCAGGTGCTCGGGCCGCTGTGCCGCGCCGGGCGGCCAGGCGAGCCGCGCTCTCCCGTTGCGCCTCGCCCCGTCCCGCCTCGGGGCCGGGAGCGCCCCGCCGCCGGGAGCATCTCCGGCAGTGTGCTCAGCCTCGGGCCGTCTCCAGCGTCAGAGCCAGGTCATTCTGCGGGGCTGCCGTGGGGCGCGACCCGGGATCGCCCGGTGAATTAACCATTAACGAGGATGAGGAGTGTCCGGCCAGGCAGGGCGGTGTGCGCAGCGTCTCCCGAGCTCCCTCCCGGCCGTGTCCAGGACCTGGCGGAGGGACTGCGAGGCGGCCGGGGAGGTTCTGTGAGGCGTGCCGTGGGCCAGGGGTGGGACGTGGCAGCTGGGCGAGCCAGAGCGGGCCAGAGAGCCACGGCGCACCGGGCCTCGGTTGTTGAGGAGACAACTGAGCCTAGCGATGCAGCCCAGGGCAGGGCACAGTGGGTGAGTGACAGGGCGTCTGGGTGCAGAGTAGCCCCCGGGGGTGAGCCCTCCTCAGCAAGGAAGGGGCACGTTCGTAACCTGAACGACGCCAGCAACCCTCACGGGCCGCTTCCCATGCCAGGCCTTCTGCAAGGTGTCCTCCATTTCACAGTTGGAGAAAGTAGCGCTCCTCCTGCGAAATGCTGTGCCAGGTGCTCATTGTGCAGGTATTTCTCTGCATCCTCTGCCCTGATGTGATATTGTGAGTCCTGCCCTACGCTCAGATGCTTTCATGGAAGGCAGCGCTGGGTTATATGCACGGCTCTCCGCTCATTTGCCCCTGGCTTGCTTGTAGCTTGGAGACCAGAGGATGGTCAGCCTGGCCAAAGGTTATTGACCCTTGAGAAAAAGCACAGGTTGTCCTACCTATGCTAACAAGCCATGGCTTGATGCCATAAAGGAACCAGGAAGATGACTCGTGGTTTGTTGTTGGGGTAGGAACTGCGGATTATTCACCGCAGTTCCTGTCAGCCAGGTATAGGTAGCACACAGTGTTGCAACAGCCACCTGTGCTTTAATGACAACTCACACTTAACAGGATAAGCCGCACTCGCTGGTTAACAGTGGCAGAAAAGTCTGTGTAGCAGTAAGAGATGCTCCGTGAGGTTGACACGAGACGCTGCCCAACCCTGCCTGGGGACTGTGGGTAGCAGCCTTCCTTGGCGGGGAAGGACGGGGCCTTCTTATGCGTGGCACCCATGGCTAAGGTCCCCTGGTCCCCATGTAGGCCCCGTCCTGGCTCTCCAGCATCCCTTAACAGTGCGACATGTTTGTTTTGTAACCTGACTAGAGGATTGCAAAGCCTGTTGCTTTTTCTCGTGGATACCAGTAAGTGGCATGTTCGTTGGCTCATTCCCCTTGCGCCGGGGTTTCGGTACATCGGAGTGCCTGCTGCTGCTCGGGGCTGAAAGGGTCCGTTCCCGGAGCGATCCTTCAGCACAGACGTTTCCGCCTCGCTCTTCCCCAGGCCTCCTGCAGGACCCCACAGCACAGAGATGTAGACAAACGAGGCACTGCAGAACTGATCCGGCCGAGTCCCGGGGGGGAGACACATATGCGCTGAAAGGGTGCCGCTGAAAAGCTCGCTCACGAGGTTGCGCCAGCCTCCCTCCTTTCCTGTCCTTCTCCTTGGTCTTTGGTACCGCCTTCAGAGGTTGAGCGGAAGACCCTTGGCATGTTCAAGGCGTTTCGAAGCCGCACATGCTCATCCCCGTCCGCTTTTCCTCTTCTCCGCGGCTCTTGGAGGAGAGCAGGCAGGCATGGTGCAGGCTGGGAAGACCGAGGGCCCCCAGGGCGTGGGGAAGCGGATGGGTCTCCTCCCCCTTGGCCCCTTCCTTGCCTGCTGCGGGAGGTTTGGGCAGAGGCAGGCGGGTGATGCCTTCCAGCCCCCTGCCGTGCCAGAGGGGCGCTGGCAGCACAGCATTTGCATGTTGGACTGCAATTTAAGAGCATTCCTGTTCTTAAATTACAGGGAGGATGCTTTTGAAGTAAACACTGGGAACTTGAAAGGGGAGTGTGGCGGCAGCCCAGGCCGGGGCGATTGCAAAACCCTCCTCTTACAAGATCTCCCGGCGGGGGAGCTGCCAGGTGGGCGGTTGGGCAGAGGAGACCGTGGGCGGCCGGTCCTGTGGGGCCTGTCTCTGGGAGGGAGGGAGGGAATCGCCAGGCGAAACGGTTTCTCCCAGCAGTGAAGCCGAGCCCTCGTCCTCTCCCAAGGAAGCGGGGCAGAGGCCGGGCGCAGGGAGCGCTGGCCGCCCGCACTCCCCCGGTGCCTCGGCAGAAGAGCACGCGTGGCACTCCCCACGCTGGAGGAGCTGGGACAGAGTGGAGGCATCGGGGCGATGGGCCAACGGGGGGCGGCACTGGGCGCAAGTGGAATCCCACCCGCGGCTCGGCTGAGCCCTTCTCTGCTTCAGTGGCCGGCCAGCTGTGCCCAAAGGCCGAGGTGGCCCTGCTCTTCCGGGAACTCGCCAGCTGGCCCTCGGGCACCCGGCCTCCGAACCGTGGGGCCATGTACGGTTGTCTCAGCGTGTGGCCCCAGGCTGCCTTCCCTTCCGGGAATCTGCCTGCTAAAGCCACCCTGGTTAGTGGACGCCACGGCTGGATCGGGCCCTTGCAGAGCGCTTCCCTTTGCTTGCGTGAGTCTCCCACGGGTCTGCTCCGGGATGCCCGGGGAGAGGAGAGCCGCCTTCCCGTCCCTCCGCCAGAGCGTGCGTGATGCCTCGCTTTGCCTGCTGTTTCCAAAGCTCAGCAGCCCCAGTGCCCCCCCGGCGATGCCCCGGCTAGCTCCTCCTTGCCAGTCGCCCGTGTTTGCGCAGAGCTAAATAGGGGTGCGACTGGAGTGACGCGCCTGAGCTTCGGAAGGCCCTCAGGCCAGAGTCTCCACAGGTGCCTCATCTGTGCTGCACCTGCACACCCCCATCCCGGCTGTGGGAATTCCTCCGTGGCTGACGAAGCCATGCAGGCACCCAATTCACTCCTGGGGCTGTGGCGGAAGGAAAAGTACCAGGTGCCCATCGAAGGCTGCTTTGGGGTGGGGGGTTGTTTCCTTTCCCCAAGCAGTTGGGGGCCTCTTGCCCCCATCTTCCTGTACGAATCCTTGTTTTCCTGCCATGTGGGATGGGGGGGTCATGCTGTAACGGGGAGGATCCCAGGCGCCTGGGCTGAGCAGCTTGGGAGGCGCTGGGCACCGCTAGCCGACCAGAAAGGGTGGGGGCCGCAGCACCATGTGCGGGGCATCGCCGGCCTTGTGTGTGGTGGGGGCCAGGGGAACGGGCAACGTGGCACCACAGAGCACGCAGGGTGAGTTCCCCGATGGCCACGTACCGTGCAGAAGGGTATGCGCAGAACTGCGGTTCTGAGGGGGCCGCACGGGTGTGACGTGGCGTCCTGCAACAGCAGGGTGTGGGCTGGGGGCCTTCCTGGCCCCTTCCCACTCTGCTGTTCTGCGATTCCACGACAGACGCAGGCGAGGTCCCTGGTTCAGCTGGGCTGTGCACGGGGACCACAGACTCTGCATGCTGCTGTTTCCTCCCTCTTTTTCCCTTTCTCGTGCAATGCCCTCCGGATCACACATTCGGGTGACTCAGGAGCCGCAGGATGGAAAGGACAAGGTCTGGACAGCTCATAGTCATGGGAATCCGCCTCCGCGCGCCCGTGAGCTTGGCCATCCTGCCACGTGGCCTCGAGTGGCTGATTGGATGTGGTGCGGGGCTGCGTCTGCACTATGTGGCAAGGTGCAGCTTCTGGCGGAGTGCAGGGATCGGCTGGCCCTGTCCTGGCTGCTCCCCAGGAGTGGCTGGCCGTGGCCGAGCGGAGGAGCTGCCCCGCCGGCCCAGGGACCAGCAGCCAAGGCCCAGGGAGAGCGGACGGGGGTTTGGCACGGCGGGGCAGGCAGAGGCCACGGGGTGGGGGCTGCGCCAGCCCAGCGAGCGGACTTCCAAGAGGCCGTGCACTCCTGAGAGCTGCAGCAGGAGGGCTGAGTCCAGAGAGTGGCACCTGGAAGGGAGCGGCCTGATTCCGAGCAGCCGCTGCGTGGGTGGGGTGATGCATTCCGGTTCCTGACTTCCTGCTGAGCAGATCGGAGGAAGCTGCCCAGCTGGACGAGGGACTCTGGGATGCAAGAGCCTCGTGCTGAGGTCCCTCACTTGTAGCATCCTAGAAGGGCAGAGTTGGAAGGGGCAGGCAGGGCATCAGGCCACCCCCCCCCCCCGCTGGTGCAGGGCACGACAGTACTCCACCGCACTCCGAGGGCTGCCCCTCTGAGTTCTGTGGGAGGGCACAAAGGCCGCGAGCAGCCGCCGGTGTCCCGGGATGAGGTGGCGGAGGCAGTGGGAACGGGGAGCCAGGTGTTCTGCACGGAGCGCTGGAAGTGTGCGGAAATCGGTGCCTTCGTCAGTGGGGCTGTCTCTTAAGAATGCGGAGAGAGGGTTGAGCCAGCTCGCCCGCAGTGACTCCGAGACCAGGCTGCCCTTCCTGGGCAGGGGCTGGACGGCTGTCCCTCGGGAGCCCCGGCTGCATCCGGCTGCTCACGTGGCAACTCAAGCCGGAGGGCCTTCCGGGCACCTTCTAGCTCTGATTCTACAGGGAGGAACCCTGACCCTGACCCGCCCTGCTTGGAAGGGCCCACCGGCTCGGGCATCGGCCCCAAACGCGCTGCCCAGCGCCCGGGAAGCGACGGTGGTGATATTTTGAAACGAAGGCCAAGGCCTGTCCAAGCTGCTTCACTTCTGGTGCACAACCAGTAAGAACGAGCTGGAGGTCGGCTTGGGCTGCGCAAGAGCAGTTGCACAGGGCATGTGCGTGCAAGAGGAGGGCTTTAAATGCAGATCCTCGGGGATCTGGGCATCTCCTGGTGGTGAGCGGCAGGGCTAAAGCTGGCATATGCCAGGCAACTGGCCAAATGGTCTTGATCCGCGGAGCTGCAGCGTCCACAACGTCAGAGCGCAATTTCATCCACTTGCCTTTGTCGCCCTGTTGCCCCGACGGAGGGGAAGTCAGCACAAGCACCTGATTTTTTTAAAAAATCTGACTCGCCGCTGTGTGTTGTGGGTGGCAAAGGGTGGCAGGCGGACTGGAACGCAGCCCCCTTCCCTCGGGGGCCCGGGGGAGCCGGGAAGGGCTGAGGCCAGCTTCTTTCCGAGAGCCGCCATCCTGGCGGGAGCCCTCGAATCCCCCTGCCTTTGCTCCGCAGGGCTCGCCCCGCAGGGCTCGGTTCAGAGTCTTGCCTGGGTCTGAGCGTGGTGCTGCGCTTGGCCTGGGGGCGCTGCCACTGGCCTGAAACCAGCCCAGAGCTCCCAGTGGCAGGACTAACACCACTTCGCGCATTTATACGAAGTTGCCCTGGCTTTAATGTATTAACTTAGACCTGATTTTTATCTGCCGATGTGTATGCGATTCTGCCCTATTCATTTAGTATGATCTTTTAATGTATTATTTTATTTATGGTACTTTTATTGCAACAGCCGCCCAGAGAGCGTGATCGTGATGGTCCGCTTCCAAAGAAATTCAGTGAAGCAATGGATGGAGGCGAGCGGGAGGCCGGGAGGCTCCTGGGTGCGCTGGCTTGGGGACCAAAGCGAGGAGGCGCCTGGGATCCCTTACATGCCTTCCTCTTGCTTCAGTTTTCCTGCCGTTTTGCTCTCGCACCCCTTGAGGCAGCTCATCCAGAAGACTGCAGGGAGAAGAGGCAGCAGGTTCCCAGAGGGGGGAGCCTTGAGCTGAGACAAGTGGGCCGTGAGCAGCGGAAAGCCGAGCAATTAATTAATGGCAGAACCGCTAGACTAATAAGCGGCTGGGTTGGTTGCCTTGGTGCCGTGTGTGGGACGGACGGACGGAGAGGTCGGAGGGCAGAGGCCTCGCTGCCTCTGGGGCTGGAAGGAGATAAGCAGAGAATGCTTTGCAGGAAGGGAGGCTCTTGTGTGACAGAACCGTGTTGGTTTTAAAGATCCCCTCTGTTTAAAAGCTTAGCTGGGGATTATATGCAAGCCGGATCTTCCGCAGCTTCTTGGCCTGTTGCATTTCCACGAGGAATCCTAAAGAAAGTTGCAGTTTGAAAGGCGCAGCTTGTGGGCCTTTCTGCCCTAATCGCTCTCCCTTCTGGGTGCTCATGAGGAAGCCCCAGTCGGTGCAGGGGGCCTTCCTTCCAGGTGAAAGTTGCCGCCCAAGGGCCTTCGCCACCCTCTGGCCCAGTAGCCCCAAAGCAGCTTACGCAGCAGTTGAAGCAAAGCAATCGTGGCGGATTGTTATGAAACAGAGGCAGGAAAAACAGAGATGAAAACAATAACACAGATGCGGAGATACAGTCGGATGATTAAGGCATCAGGGCCGATGGCCACTTGATGGTTGGGGGCCGGATGGACTTAGCTGGGCTTTTCAAGCAAAGGACCGAGTTAGTGGCGGAACGGCGCAAGTGGGGGGCCACCAGGGACCCCCGTCTGACCTCTGGGTGCTCTCCAGGTGCTTTGGGCTACAGTTACGAGCATGCCTGACCCTTGGCCATGTCGGCCACGGCAGATGGGAGTCGGTCCAAGCCCTTGGAGGGCAACTGAGGCCACAGGGTGAGGGGCCTGGGCGGCCGCCTGGCACAATGGGCCCGTGGTCCTTCGCAAGCCCGCCCTCCGCGAGGTGGCCGTTCCTGCCTGTGGAGCGCCGGGCGGGCGCCGGAGGGCCTGAGGCTGGGCCTAGAGGCTCTGCCCAGCCTCACATGGGCCCCGGGAAGCCCACGGCCTACACTCTGGCCAGCTGGCCGCACACAGGCCTGGCAGCCGCTTGACCGGGGCTGAGGGGGACCAAGGCCGGGGCCGTGGCGGCAGGGCAGGGGTGGCCCTGCACCTGGTCCAAGAGTCGCATTCCACGCACCCCAGGGGCCAAGCACCCGCTGCTGGAAGGAGCCACACGCCTGGCAGTCTGCCCCCCGCGCAGCTGGACCGATGGGGAGCAGCAGCCACGGCTCCTTGATGCCAGCACCCCCGAAGGACGGGGCCGGGGGCGCTGCCGAGCCGGCTACCTGCAGGGGAGCCGCATCGCCAGGGGCTGTGGGTGCCTTCTTCTTCCTCTGCCCGCGGCCCTCCGGGAGCCTTCGCGGGGCTGTGCTGCTTCCTCCCCACACCACTCTTGGGGGCCGCTCTGGGCCTGCCACGGCTTTTCCCCCTTTCCCTTTTTGGACAGCTGGGCCCCTTAAAAGGGGGCACGTTTTTGGACTGCTCAGGGCTGGCACCTGTTGCACCATAGCAGCACCCCCCCACCCCCGGCTTCAAATCCAGAGTGAGGCAGCTGGTGTCGTGTTGGAGCATCGCTCTGAAACGCAGGAGACGCGGTCGGCCATGGAAGCAACTGGCCGACTTTGAGCCTGTGTCAGGCTCTCAACCCAACCCACAGGGTTCTTGTTGCAAGCACAAAACAGAGGCTGACTTTATGAGCCGCTTCGGGTTCTTGCAAGAGGAAGAAAGGTAGAGACTACGGTGTAGCAGCAGTAATTATGCAAGGGCAGTAAATCCCAGCCTTTGCACTACCGACAACTGGCTCTCTGCCGTGGATCCCCCTGCAAGAGGCCTCACCAGGCTCATCGGACCAGGTTCGCATCGCAGTTGCCCATCTTGGGCAGCGACCCGCAAAGGGTTCCCAGGTTGTGCGAACTCGGTAGCTGAACCTCCATGTACTATGGAGAAATCAATGGAATACTTTGGGCTGAATGAAAGGAGAGCTCTGGGAACCGGCGAATGCGCATTCGAAGTTCTGGTGGTGTGAACCTTCTTGCACTCGGGGCTGGGATGCATCTCCGAAACCATCCTCCAAAGTCTGAGCATTGCGTAACCTCGCTGGCCGGCAGGCCGCAGTGGGAGTGTCTTTTGCCGCATGAGGAGATCCCCGTTGCGAGACTTTGATCTACCGAAACAATTTAGCAAAGTGCTCCCGAATTTGCCCTTTGATTCCCAGTCCGGGAAAATCCACCATAGGTCGCTGGCGCTGCTGTGCCTCAGTCTGCCTTAAATCCTTGCAGGCAGGTGGCAGCGGGGGCCGGGTGCTCTTTCCGCCCCCCCCTGCGGAGTTCAGCGCAGTTGCATATCCGAGCTGGGGGCCGGGGCCTGGGATCGAGAGTGGGGCAGGGCAGCACTTCCCTCTGGCTCCCCACGCAGCCCGCTGCTCTGCGGCCGGGGCCTGGAGCAGAAGAGGGACGGGCACCCCTGCTCCTCTGCCCAGACGCCTGTGAGGAGGCGGCGTGTGTGCCCGCCCGGGACTCACCGGAAGCCTTTCCCCCGCCCCCCCACTCCCGATGGCCTCGCCTTTTCCCGTGCCCCTGCATGCCCCGCTGGGGTGCCTGGCGGGGAGGCCTCGGGCCTCGAGGTCTGCCCTGGTGGCCGGCATCTCCAGAGGAGGGGCCTGTCCCGATGGCGATCTCCAGGTGGTCCTGTCCAGTCCGGTCCGTCCATGGGTGGCTGCCCCAGGCCTGACCCCTGGCGAGACAGCGGGCTCCACGGGCTGCTCCCAGCCACTGGCGTGAGTGTCCCGCCTGCCTCACAAGCAAGCTGTGCGGCACCGCAAGGCCGGGCAGAAGGGCAGACGCGGGTGCAGCTCCGGGGGAAGGTGGCACGTCATGGAGGAAGGCCCCGCGTGGCTGGCTGCCTCATTCGGGGGGGGGGCTTTGGGGGAGCCTGCCCTAGCCTCGTCTCACCGCACCTCCCCTCCTTCCCCTCCAGTACATCGGCAGCCTGGACGTGCCGCGGCCGAACAGCCGGGTGGAGATAGTCACGGCCATGAGGCGCATCCGCGTAAGTGGCTTTGCCCGCAGCCAGGCTTTCTGTCGCTGCCGCATCCCGGGGGGGGGGGGCTTGGGGCACTGCGTCGCTGGACTGCATGGCCGGTGCCGAGGGGGTCTGCATCCCACGCAGACGAGAGCCCCAGCGCTCTGCCCGGTGGCCTCGTGGCGCCCACAGGAAGCCATGAGAAGCTCGGGGCGGAGACCTTCCGGCTGGGCCACTCGTGTGTCTTGGCGAGAGCGGCCTCTGCCGAAGCGCCCCACCAGGAGGGAAACCCGGTGGGGTGCCCTTTCCCCTCCTGACCCCTCCCCGGCTATCCCAGTAGGCCACGCACTGCCGGAGGAGGGGGGAGCCCGCCTGCTCTCCCCCACCAGCCGCCCAAGCAGCCGGTGGATTTTTCCGTTTTCGCTGCTTTCATGCCCCCTTCCAGCCGTTTCCCTGCCCGGAGTTGCCCCCTGCGAAGGTGCTGTTAACCCTTCTGCTCCTGCAGCTGTCGCTGCTCCGTTTTTCCCCTCCACAGTGGGACTGAAGAGCCGCTGGGGGAGGGGGCAGGAGGGTGGAGGGAGGGGCTGGCGCTGCCCCCCCCCCGCGGCCCTGCTCCACGATGTGCTTGGCTTGGCTGCACCACTGCTTGCTCTATGGCACACTCTGCTCTAGGCACCCCCGCTGCAGGATGACTCATGAGGCGAACGGATGCGGATAAACTGGCCCGGTCCAACCTTCCTTCCCCGGCATCTGGTCCCGCATTAAACCTCCTGCACTTTGCAGGAGTGCAGAGCCGCCAGCCTGGCTCTCGGCCTCCTCGCTGCACTGGGGGCGCTCCTGCGGCGTGTGCCTTGGTCCCCCCTTCGCTGCGGGGAGACGGGGCAAGCCGTCAGGACAGGCCAGGCCAGGCCAGGCGAGTCCTGCGAGGGCAGGAGGACGTCTGTGGCAGAGGGACGTGTGGGGCAGCGCCCGGTGCCCAGCTTGGGCGCCGAGGGCCGTGTGCCTAGAGCCACGAGGCGTGGAGGAGCTTTTGGGCCGAGGGCAGCTCGGAGGGCCTGAAGCCGCCGCGGATCGGTGCCCCGCAAGGCTTCCCCGGCAGGAAGGGCTGCCCTCCACGCCTGCTCCTGCTGCTCCGGCCAGGCGAAGCTGCGGCTGACGGGGGCGGCAGGCCTGGGGCCCCGCCAGGGTCTCCCGGCATGCTCTCTGAAGGGGAGACTGGGGCGCGCTGCACCAGCAGGCGTGTGAAAGGGGAGCGGGAAGGAGCGCGGGGACCCCGGTGCCCACGTCCGTCCATGGCCTCCGCTCTGACTCCGCGGAGGGGATCTTTTCCCCGTGGGCCAGGCTGAAGCCCCCCCCGCAGCCTCCCCCTGGCGGCTCGCAGTGGCAGCCGGCGTCCCCCAGCTGCGCCGCCACACACGGCCCGGGAGAGGATGCCGTGGGAGCTGCCGTGCTCCCCTGCAGCTGCCCTCTCCTCCCCACAGCACGAGTTCAAAGCCAAGAGCATAAAGAAGAAGAAGGTGCACCTGATGGTGTCGGTCGACGGTGTGAAGGTGGTGCTGAAGAAGAAGAGGAAGAAGAAGGTGCGCTCCGTGTCCCCAGGCTGTGCCCGGCCCGCAGCCCGCACGGCAGCCCTCCCGGAGGAGATGTGGCCTCGCCCACTCCGAAGGCTCCCCATGCCGGCCGTGCGCCCCTCTGCCCCGCCCGTGGCCCCCACAGCGCCCTCCTGCGGGGGCCCTCTGCCCGTCCCTGGCCAGAAGGGGGCTGCCCTCTTCCCAGGCTGCCAGGCCTGGCCTTGTCCACCCAAGAAGGAATGGGAGAGGGGCTCGCGCCGCCTCTGCTGTTGGCCGTTCCTTGGCTGGCGGACAAGCCCCGAGGGCTGCAGGGGGAGCCGCTGGCCTCTGACTGGCTCTTCCGCAGGCTGAGGGCAAGAGCGGCCGGCCTGGGGCCCGTCTGCCCACGGTGCTCTTTGTCAGGCCCTCGGCGCCAACCGCGTGGGAAGCAGCCGAGTCCTGAAAGGTGCCCCTTCACACGTGAGCCAAGCCCCCTGCCCGTTCCCCGATGCCCCTGCCCGAGGGAAGGGCTGCGCAGCTGGGAAGCCCTGGTCCTCCGTCAGTGCCTTGGAGCGCTGCTTTGACGTGCTCTGAGGCGGGGCAGGGAAGGCCTCGCATCTGCAGCATGGGCCCCCCAAAACGGCATCCAGGGGGAGGGGCGACCAGGCAGAAGCGCTCCCGGGGCTTTGCGAGCCAGGCGTTTGTCCTGCTCACACGCAGCTCCCTTTTGCAGAAGGAGTGGGACTGGGACGAGAGCAAGCTGCTGGTGATGCACGACCCCATCTACAGGTGAGCACTCGCCAGCGGAGCAGGCGTGCGGTGGGGCGGCGGCTGCTTACGGCGGCCGCCTCAAAGAGAGCCAGGGCCAGCCAGTCGTGAGCCGGAGGGGCTCCCTTCGTGCAGAGGAAGCCTTTGGAGAGGTGGGACCAACCGGGGGCTGCAGGCGAGTATGGACGGCAGGATCTTTGCCAGAAGGCCTGGCTCTGTCCCGGCTCCCGCCTTTGTGTTTGGCCTCCCGGACACAGCCCTGCCTGGAACGCCTCTTGACTGGGCCGCCCGGGATGTCCCAGCTCTGGCACGGCAGCCCCGTCGCTGCTGCCTGGAAGGGGAAGCGTGATTATCCGGGCCCAGATAGAGCCTTCCCAGCGCCAGGAAGGGCGACGGCTGCCGCGTGGAGCTGCCCTTGCTGGACCCTGCGGCGGGGACCTCCTTCCTCCTGCTTCCCGGGCATCCCCCTGCACGCGAGGGAGCCTGCTGCCCCTACAGCTGTGGCCGCCCCATGCAGCGCCGGCCCCGCGGCAGTCGCCGGCCAGCCTGCCAGACGTGGGCAGGGGCGTCTGGCCCCTGCCGCCTGCCCCCCACCACCCTCCCTGGTGCACGTGCACCCACCGCTCTGCTGTTCCTGCAGGATATTCTATGTGTCCCATGATTCCCAGGACCTGAAGATCTTCAGCTACATTGCCCGGGACAGCGCCAGCAACGTCTTCCGCTGCAACGTGTTCAAGTCCAAGAAGAAGGTGAGCCGCAACCTGCCAGGAGTGCGAGAGGCGGCTCACAGCTGGCACCGCCACGGCCCAGAGGGGTGCCAGCTCTGGGCCGCCTTGCACCTTGCACGGCACCTCCCGGCTGCGGCTTCTCTGGTGGTGCCCGCTGCCGGCTTCAAAGTGTCCCTCGGGGGCCTCGGGAGGCCGGATTGGCTCCTGGCGGGCTCTTGCCCAGTGCGCCCATGGGGCCAGCCCTGGGAATGGCCTGGGGAGGGGGGCGGCGGGGTACACGAGGGCTAGGCACCCAGCTCCTTGCTGGAGCCCTGCATGCGAGGGGCTTGCCAGGGCTGCCACGGGGCGCTGCTCCACCACGGAGTGCCCTGTGGCCCGGAGGAGCAGCTCCTCTCTCCTCTCCGCAGAGCCAGGCCATGCGCATTGTCCGAACCGTGGGCCAGGCATTTGAGGTCTGCCACAAGCTGAGCCTACAGCACACACACCAGGATGCCGATGGCCGGGAGGAGGGCCAGAGCGAGAAGGGCAGCGAGGACCTGGCGGCGCTGGGTACGGCCTGGGCTGCGGGAGGCCGGGGAGGCTCTGGCTGCCCCCTGCTCAACCCCTGTGCGCCCAGGCAGAGTCGGGGGCTGCCGCCCTCGGCCCACTGGCCACGCCGGGACTGGCTGTCCCCTGGCCCTGAGGCCTCGGGCCCCTCTCAGTCGCCCTCCCTGCTGTCTCTCGCAGCCGCCGGGCAGCCTGGAGCGGAGCCTGCTGCCGCCGCCGAGGAGGAAACGGACATCGACGCGGTGGACCTTGGCCTGCCTGGGAGTGACCACCTGGAGTTCAACCGGGGGGTGACGGACCTGGATGCCGTTGGCCGAGAGTCCCCTGGCCGGCTCTGCGCCCAGGTGCGTCTCTGACTGCCGTGCTGCTCTGCAGGAGTGGAGGAGGGGTGCCGCCTGCCCGGCCCTGCAAGCAGCGGGACTGGAGGGGGCAGGGCTGACCAAGACAGCCCCCAAGCCCCGGCCTGCCCTATGTGCCACACTGGGGGGTGGGGGGGAGCAGGGCCCAGGACTGCTCGAGCAAACCTTTCCAGGCACGCAGTCCGCAGAATAAAGCCGCTTGGGACTGGGGGGCTGCGAGCAGGCCCAGCCCCTTCCCTTCCCTCGCCGTGCCCAAGCTGCCCCGGTCCTTCCAGACCGGCTGCTGGGTGCTTTGGCCCGGTGGCCGCCTGGCAGGGTCACCAGCCTTGGCTGCGCGCACCCGGGGGCTGCCTGCCACGCTCGGTCCAGGCACTGCCGGCCTGTGGCCCTGCGGTCCCACGTGCCTGCGGCGTGCAGCCAGCGCTTCCGCACGCCTGGGGTGCGAGGGCCTTCGTTTGTGCTGGCCGGGGCATCCTCCTGATGTCTGGAGGGGGGCGGCGCCAGGTCACCCATGTCTGTGGGGCCCCGATGACCCAGCGCAGCAGCGCCTCCTCGTCCTGCCCCCACTCTGCGCCCGGCACAAGGCACCTCTTGTGGGCACTTCCACGTCACTCCGTGAATGCGAAGAGAAGAGCGTGTCCATGATGCCCCTGAAGGGGCACGTGTCGTCTTCGGTGTGGCAGGAAAGGGCAGGACCCGAGGGTGCGCGTGCTCTGCTCCCCGAAGGGCAAGCAGGCCCGCCCCAGCATGGGCCGCGCTGGCTGGCAGGCCGGCCAGGGACGGGCCTTGCCAACCTCTCCTTCTGCTTGCGTTCCGCAGGGCCTGCTCTGGAAGGACCACGTCCCGACGGCTTCCCCCGGGGCGCTGCTCCCTCTGCCCACCCAGCCGCCCGAGCCAGGGGGCCCTCTGTCCGCCCACCACCAGACGCAGCTCCTGCAGCAGCTCCTGCAGCAACAGCAGCAGCAGACGCACGTCGCCGTGGCCCAGGTCACTACCCGCCCTGCCGGACCACGGAGACACCCCGGCAGAGCCGGGGCAGCTGGCAGGCCCTTGGGCCTCACCGTGCCGGTTGAGACGCGCTCTGGCTGGGCCGGGGGTGTCTCCGCTCTGCTCTGCCACACGCCCGGCAGCAGGTGGGGCGCCCCGGCTGCTTGGGGGCCCGAGAGGGCCTGGCCGTCCCCAGGAGCCTGACCCCGGCAGGGTTTCTCGCCGGTGTTGATCGAACTGCTTGCTCGGTGTTTGCGCTGGAGGGAAGCTTGCGCAAGCTGCTCCTCCCACGGGGACTGCGTGCGAGCCGCTCTTGAGGCCCTGCTGTTTCTCTCGATGAGTTTCCCTTGGAGACGCCAGCGTGCTGTTGGCCCCCCGCCAAAGCCACCAGCCTGAATCGTTCTCCGCGTGCCCCGCCTGGCATCTGCACCTGCTGCTCCGATCTGCTCAGACGTCCAGGCGAGGGGTTCAGATAACCTTTGCTCCTAAGCTGCCCCCCCCCCGCAGAGCTGGACCTTGCGCCCATTAGCAGCTCCCCCACCTGCCCCACTAATGAGACCCAAGGCCCAGTCGTTAGCACAGACGATGCCCTCCCTTTGGCCATCAGTCACCGTCACGTTTCTTGCCCTGCACGGTACTTTGAAAGCCCCGTTTTTCAGAGCGGATGATGCCCTTCACGCCTAGGACCACGCGGTGGGATCCGCACCGATTTCTGTCTCCCCTTCCGTTCCCTCCCCTCCTCGCGCCTCTCGGCTTTGCCCACCCCACTTCACTCGACGTGAAGGGTTTGGCCTCTGTAGAGAGCAAGATAATAATCCGCATTGATAATCGGTTTGGCTCAGCACATAGTTTGGGCCCGTTTGGGAATTCTTCTCTGCGCTTGGTTGCAGCTGCTTTTTTATCTTTCTTTCCTGTTAGGTTTCCTCTGTCTTGGCCCTCTGATTGTCCGCGTTGTTTTGCAGGAGGTCCATCCATACTGGGGTAGTGCCAGCTTTGGCACCGGCGTCATGGCCGTGCTTCCCGACCACCAGCCCCACCTCGCGTGCCCCGCCTGTCTTGGGTCGCACGTCCACCGGCAGCTCCCTCGGGCCTCGGCAGGCGTGGCCGGCCGGCCGGTCTTGGGCCAGAGCCACGCTCCGTGGGCTGTGGCGGGGTGGCCTGGCCTGGGGAGGGGGGCAAAGGCTGTGGCAGGTGCAGGGCTGCCCCAGACTCCCGCGTTCACGGAGGGGCGGAAGCAGAGGCGTGCCCTTCTTCGGAGACGGGGGGCGTCACGAACGCCGTGAGGGGAGTGGCAGGCGGCCCCTTGGTTGTCTTCCTTTGGGGGAGCAGTTCTAAAACCACTGCCCCCTTTTCCCACCATCGCTCCCAATGGACTTTGAGCCAGGCTCCGAGCTGGCAGCTGGCGGGGCAGGGGGTCCCTCGGGAGCGGCAGCAGGGGGCCCCCCCAACAGCCCCCAGTCCTCTGGGGGACCGTTGGGGCTGGGCCGGCGGAGGCTCTGCCCGCGCAAGCGCCCTGGGCGGCCAAGGGACCCCGCAAGGGCTGCCCAGCCGGCCACGGCCGCCCTCTGCCCTCCTGCCCACCGCCGCCGCCGCCGCATGTGACCAGGACCCTTCCTCTTGGCTGCAGGTGCGGCTGCTGAAGGACCAGCTGGCGGCAGAGGCGGCAGCCCGGCTGGAGGCCCAGGCCCGCGTGCACCAGCTCCTGCTGCAGAACCAGGGCCTGCTGCGGCACGCCTCTCTCCTCGTGCAGCAGGTGCAGGAGCTGGAGGCGAGGCTGCTGGGACCCCGCGCAGGTGAGTGCCCGTGCCTGCACGGCCCCTCGCGCCTCCGTCCGGGGCGGGCGCCTCGGCTGGGGGCCCTGGGCTCGGCTCTCTGGACTGCGGCCCACTTTGCGGCAGCCCCCTGCCCACGTCCCTGGTGAGCGGGCCCCGCGCCCCGTGCCAGCCATGCCTGGTGGGGAGGGGCCGCTTCCGGGACCGGCTGCGCCCACGCCCCTCTGCCGGCAGGAAGGGCTGACGTGCGGCCGCTCTCCCGCCTGTCTTTCAGCGAGCCCCCAGGACGGCGTGCAGGAGATGGCCTGCCGGTCGGGGGCCCTGCCTGTACTGTGCGACGCCACCACCCCCCTGCCCGATGGCGGCCCCCCAAGCGGGCCCCTTGGCCGGAGCGACTGCTGGGCGAGGCTGGAGTGCTTCCACTTCCCGCCCGGCCCGGTGCCACCCTTGGGCAGCCTGGAGCTCCTCCGGTTCTGTGAGTCGGGGATCGGCTCCGAGGGCGAGGGCGAGTCCGGCACGGACGAGAGCGAGCAGCGGGGCGCCTGGGCCCGGTGGGCGCCCCTGCGCTTGGCCAGCGTCCGGGACCAGCAGGGGCCGGGCGACAGCCTGGAGGAAGAGGTGGCCATCTGAGCGGCGGCAGCGCCCCTCGGGGCGGGCGGGCGGTGAGGAGAGGGCCTGTGGTCCATGGACCGGGACCGGCCCGTCTGTCGTGGCTGCTTCTGGAGCCTGGCGCCGACTGCCCCCCAAGACGGAGCACCGTGCCCGGGGCAGCCTTGGGGTGGACGTGCTGTGCAACCTTGCCGTGGGGAGTTGAGTCCTCCTGTCCCACCAGACGTGGGAGGTTCAGGCCCCGGGAACCTCGGGTCGCTGGCTTGCTCTTGGGGCTGCGACCGCGTGTGCGTTGGGCACTTGAGGCCCACAGATCCTGGCCAGAGTCTCGCAAGAGCGTGCCATGCCCGACCTCTGGAGCCAGCGGTGCTCCAACAGGGGCAGGATGAGGACGGGGGCCTCAGTGCCCCCGTTGCTCTTGGCCACCCATCACTCCGGGGAGCCCGGCCAGCGGTGGTTTGCCTGCTTTGCATGGCGTATGGAGCTCCGAACTGAGTTTGCGCGTGAGATTTCGCCTTTGGCGCAGGGTGTGCTTGCTTGCTTGTGCCGTGCAGTGCAGTGCAGTGAGTGAGTGAGCGCAGGGAAGCGTGGCCCCAATCCTCCCTGCTGCCTGCCCGTCCGGACTGTCCCAAGGCAGGAGCAGGAGCTGCATCTCAGGGCAAGCGGAAGGCGAGCGTTTGGCTCGGGGCCGGAGAGTCTTCTGGGGCCGCTCGGTCGTTTCTCGTACCCTGCTGGATCCGCTGTGCACTGGGCACGGCCGTCCTCGTTCCCGCAGAGCGACTCCGGCTGTGCACCAGCCCTTTCGTTCTAGCCCGGTGCTGAGCCTGCCTGGCGCCCTGCGGCTCGGCCCCAGAGTCCCGCCCCGGAGGTGCTTGCCAGATGTCTGGAACCGGCACTCTTCGTCTCGTTCAATCGTTCGTTCGTTCGTTCGTTCGTTCGTTCCTGTATTATCTCATTTTTTTCTTGCGGCAAACTCAAATTCTCCTCCTCCTGCTCTCAGTCTCATCCCACCAACAACCCTGCAAGGTAGGCTAGCCTGAGAGTCTGGGACTGGCCCAGGCACCCAGGGGGCTCTGTGGCTGAGTGGGGGCCCGGAGCCAGGCTCCCCGGGTCCCCAGCCCTGTGCTCCTCACACTGCGCCACACGGGCGCTCGCTAGTTAAAGGGCTGCCGGGTTGCATGCTCTCTCCACCCCCCTGGAGGAGTAGTTTGAATCCCCTTTTCATCACAACCTCAGCCGTTCCTTCCACCTTTTTTAAAGTGCCACCTGCATTTCGGTTTGCACTGCTGTGCAGCCTCCGCGTGCGTGCATCCACAGAGGCGTGTCAGAGGGCCGGAGTGGCATGGCTGGGGAGGCTCCAGCGCCAGTGTCGGCCAGGCCTAGCGGACTCGGCGTGGGGGGCAGGACACACCTGCAGTGCGAAGCCCCCGCCGTGCAGGGAGGGGTGGTGCCTCTGTGGCCGGGAGGGGAGCTGGCGCCCGGCGCGCTCATCCTGCTCACAGGAGGCTCCCTGCCTCGGGCTCCGTGCCCAGCCTGGCAGAGCAGCTTGTATGGCAGCCTGGGGAAGGGTGGCCTGAAGGGCGGCGCTCGTTCCCCGGGCGGCTCCGGAGGGCCCCGTGAGTGGTGAGGCGTCCTCTGGGAGCGGGGGGGCGGGCACGTGGTCCTGAGGACTCGCGCTGTGGACGTGGCCCAGCATCTCTGAGGGGACCGGCTGGGAAGGGGAGGCCTTTTGCATCTTGGGGCCCCTGCACCCCCCTCCCCTCCATCAGATGTGACCCTCTCAGTCTGGTCGACCGCAGACTCTGCGCCCAGAGAGAGAGTGTGCCCCCTCCTTGCCCGGCTGAACAGGCCGATCCAAGTTGTATAAACCAGTTTCTGGTGATGCCCAAACCGGATCTTAGTTTTCTGTCTTGGCCTGAAAGGCTCCCTTGAAAACTAGTCTCCCAGTGTGTCTGTCGCAGAAAATGGGCTTGCAGAACCCAGAGCAGGCTGGGCAAGAGCAGGAGAGGGCCGGCCGGCGCACAGCTCCTCTTCCTCGCCGGGCTGACGGGCAGCTGCAGCAGGCGTGTGGCTGGGCTCAGGAACTCGCTTTCCAGAGATGCAGCTCAGGGAGAAAGTGCCTTCTGGATGCACGGGGGGGGGGGGGGGGGGACGGGCTGCTGTCCCAACCCAACGCAGCTGAGATGTGCGATGCGCTCGGCCACCCGTCGTGTGTGAGCTCAGGGCTTTCTGGGGGCGAGCGAGGCAGGGAAGCACGATGCAGGACGCTGGCGCACCTGAGAGGATGTCTGGAGAGGGAGGGAGGAGGTGGGCGCGCGGAGGAGGGCTGGCGCGAGCGGGGCAGGCTGGGTGCCGGAGCAGGAGCGCCAGCGAGCCCCAGCGGCCTGGGCAGGGCGCGGACGAGGCCCCGCGGTGCAGAGAGTGGCCGGCTCAGCCAGGTGGTGGTCCTCGGCAGGCTGTGGGCCCCGCGGAGGGTGGCTGCCCCTCGGTTGGCGTTGGGGCCGCTGCGGGGAGGGGCCGATTCTCGGGGCCGGTTTGGGCTCCCTCCTCCTCGTGCTCCCGCCCCACGTGAGGCTCTGGCCAGGCCTGGGATTCCCGTGCCCCTTGCTCTCCTTCCGTGTAAGTGCACTTAACTGGGGCGGGCGGGGGCAGCGGGGGCTGCTTCTTGGCTTTTGCTGAATAAAACTTCCTGTTTCTAAAGCTAAACTGTTGTTTCTGCTTTCTTTGCTTTCCTGTCTCTTCCTGAGCTCTGCTGCGTTCCAGCGGGGAGGGCCGGCCCCTCGTGGGGGTCCCTAGCAGAAAAGATGTCCCAAAAGCTGGGCCCCGAGCCGGGAGCATGCAAGGGCCATGCGGCTTGCGGGGCAACTCGGAGGAGCTTGCGTGGCCCTGAAGAGCGACAGGCCGGCCACTTTTCCTCAGAAAGCCCCACGCCAGGGACTGCTGCACCGCCGGGGAGGGCACGGAGTCGGGGCATGTGGGGCGGAAGCCCCCTCCCGGGAGCCACCCTTGGCCATCCACTGGGATGCCCATGCGGCGCCTCGGCGGCCCCACCCGCTGGCGCTTGGTCCTCTGCTCTGTCACAGGCGAAGGGCGAGCTGCCGCTCCCCCAGCCCTCGGCTGGGCGCAGGGGAGGCGGCCCCTCAGCGCCAGGGCCTGCGCCCCAGAGGGCCAGCAGGGCCCTCGCCAGGCTGGGCTGGGCTGGGAGCCGCCTGCCTCTAGGGAGCCGGCTCGGCCAGGTGCGGTGGCGGTGCTGCCCCCCTTTTTGGCGGGGGGCTGCCTGTGCCTGGCCCTCTGCCGCAGCAGTGGGGCAGCCCTTGCCGCCCCCCCCCCCCGGAGCAGCCTCTTGGGAAGCGGCTCCCCGAATGGCAGGGACAGCTGGAGGCGAAGGTGCCGACACGTCACTATCCCACGGAAGGGGACGTGCCGGCCTCGTGGGCCGCACCACCAGGCCGGGACCCTGTGGCCTGGCGAGGGCTTCCGGGGCCCCCGCGACGGAAGAGGCACCCTGGCCGCCCTCCGCCCGGCCTGCCCACACCCTGAAGCATTTTAAGAACATTTTCTTCCTCCTTTCCTAAAATACTAAATGGCCCCAACTCCTCTGGCCTTTCTTGGTAGAGAAGACAGTCTGAGTCCCCGACAGCCTTGCTTCTCCCTCGGCCGTACGGGTCTCCTTTTGGAGAAGGGAGAACCAAATGCGGAATATTCCGGGCAAGACCGCCAGGTGCACCGAAGGCGAGGCGGCGCTGGGCGGCAGCTGCCTGCCTCTGGCACACGCGGCACGCCACCCCCGTGGCCCCCTCTCCGAGCCGCCTGCTGCCGGTTGAGCCCCCTAGCCTTCCGCTGGGGCTTTTGTGCAGGCTCAGCTGCCACGTCGTGGCCTCACCGTCTGCTTCGCGCAGCCCGAATTGTTGGGGGCCCCCTTCACGTCTGACCCCCTGGCTGCTCACTCCGTCCCAACTCATTTGGGGGCACAAAGCGCACAGAGCTCCCGGCACAAGTTTGCCCCGCTGGGAGCTTTGCGCTGCCCGGCATCTTGGCCTTGACCGGCTGGGGCCGGGCAAGGTGCTGGCCGTCCATCGCATGTGGGATGGGTCCCGGACGCTGCCGCCTCTGACCAAGGGAGCAGCGCCAGCCCAGCGGGGAGGGCTGTGCAGGCGGGGGTGGGGGCCGGCCTGGGAGGCCCTGCTTACTCCGTCTGGGCCTCACTCACCTCCATGGGGTGGCCCCCGGGCTTCAAGGGAATGCATGGGCTTGCTGAGACCCAGGAATTCATGGCACCAGCTGGGTGCCTGGGACACCTGCCCAGCCAGCCACCAGGCTGCAGGGGGCACAGGTGTGGCTGCTCCGGCTAAGCCCCCCGTCTTCCTGCTTCGTCCTTGAAGGGACTCGGGGGGCTTAGTCTAATTGGAAGGCTTGCTTTCGCTGGCCTTTGGCAGGGGGGTCCGTATCTCCGGGCCTTCACTCTCTTGCTAAACACTCCTGCGCTTGGCCCTGCTGCGTTCCTTTCTCGGCTTTTCTCCTTAAGGCTGTCGTCATCCTTTCTGCCCCCCCTGCCCCCCATGCCACACGAGACGGGCCAAAGCAGAAGGGCTGCGCTGTGAACAGGCAGATACGGGACGGTTCTGTCCGGGGGGGGCTTCTTGGGGACCGCCAGGGACGGCAAGGGCCACACCGCGCTCCTTCCGCAGAGGGTGCCGGCCCGGCCCGGCCCTTGGGCTCGCTCTCACGTGCCTCATTCTGAGAACCACTCAGACACTCGGCCTGGCCTCCCTCACAGGGGTCTTGTTGTGGGGGTGAGACTGAGAGGAGAATGACGCAAGTCGCCTTGAGTTCCTTGGAAGGAAAACGGTCGGGGATGAATATCGCCAGTTCACCCAGAAAGAGCGCTGAGCAGAGAACGGGCCGCGGGAAGGGGGGGCAGCACTGCAGCCGCTTGGAAAGCAGTCGGCCGTTTCCTCCAGTAATTTGCTCCGGTAACGAGAATTCGGACGGCCCAAAGACCAGAGGGGAAGAAGGTGGGACAGCAGCAGCCGGGCGAGCCACGAATGCGTCCCCCTCCAGGGTGGGGCGGGGGGCAGCTGCGACGTCCGAAATTGGGATGCGGGGAACGGGGCAGGGGCAGGCCCACTGCAAGGACCCCACGGCTTTGTGCGCCGCAGCCGTGCCCGCCATGCGGAGGAAGAGCCCCCGAGGCAGCGCACGCGTGCGTACGACTGAGGGTGCAAGTCGGCTGCTCTCATTACCAACGAAAATACTGATCTGACCTGCGGCGTTCCAGTCTGGCCTAGCAAAGGGCGCTTGCAAGCAGAGGGCCAGCGGGCACGATCCGGGGCCAGCTCGGCCCTCCAGAAAAACACGTGCCCCACGACCCCCACCCCGTGGCCGCGGCTCATGCCGAGTGGCCGCCTGGCAGAGGAAGCTCGCAGTGCCGCAGGCGCAGGGCGGCTGGAGGGCAGGGCGGGCCCGGCCCCCACGGGGCAGGCTCGGCCGGTCTTCCCGGGACGCACGCGCATCCTGATCGTGCTCTGCAGGCTTCCCGCTGCTCATCCCAAGCTCCCGTGAGGCATGGACGCCGGGGCCTTCCTAGAAGCTCCCCCCACCCCGACTGGTCCCCAGCGTCCTTCTCCATTACCCCAGGCTCTCACCCCTTTGCCCCCAGGTCCCATCCAAGGGCTGCCCCCAGCTCCGAGCCCTCGCTGCCCCCTCCCCTTGTGGTCTCCCCCCCAGCTGCGGGCTGCCGAAGGACGGGTGGCTCGGCTTTGCTCACGCTCGTTCCAAGCGGGCTCTCTTCCCCAGCCGGCCCTGCCAGGCGGCCCTACGAGACTCGGGCCACACCGATCCCAGAACCTCTGCTTGGGTGCTTGGCCCAGGCCTCTCCGCTTCCCACTTGCTCTCCACCTGGGCCCCTTCTTCAAGGAGAGGCCTGGGCCATGCCGCCCCCCAGGAGAGGAAACTGGGCGCCGTGGGCTTTGTGGTCGCGCCAGTAGCGCGCTGGTGCCGTGCTTGGCCGAGGACCTGCGAGCGCCAGGAAGCGCCAGTGCAGCCAGCCCTGCCCGTTCCAGAGCCCTCCTCGTTCAGGGAGGATTCAGGCGTGCGGGTCAGGACAGGGTGGAGCTGCCAAACCGCTGGGGAGCGGGACAGGATCATGGGCTCGGGGGAATTTCCGTGGGCTTTGCTGGCCTCGGCTTCCCGCTTCCTGCTGCTCCAGGCGGAGGCACAGCCACGACTGGCGTTCCGAGCAGCCCTGCAGCCCCCCTCCCTCGCCCTGGGCCCCCTCTCCTTCCGTGCCTCATCTCTGGCCTTCCCTGCTGGCCCTGCCTGGGTCCTCCTCACTCCCCTCTCCTCCAGACCGTGCCGCACGGCACGTCAAGCCCACGGAGAAGCCCCTTCCCTCCCGGAAGGCGCTTCGCAGAAGGCGCATCTCCCCTCGGCTGCTCCTCCCGAGCTCTGCCTCGTGATGCTGAGCTGGCTCGCGGGCGCCCCGTGGTGCCTGGCGCCCGCTCTCCCATTGCCCCCCAGGGCCCTGACTTCTCTGCTCGCAGGTGCCTCCGGGGCAGTCGGCAGCTTGCTGCTTTGGTGCCCCGCATGCTTGACATGCTTGGGGGGGGGGAATGGGAAACGGGCCTGCCCGGCCCCTCGGTGGGTGGCATGGGACGCGTGCCCCTCCGCTTGGGGCTGCAGCTCCCGCCCGGGGTCTGTGCTGGCACGTGGCGGCGAGAAGCAGATCCCGGGTGGGGAGCAGCCGCAAGCCTCAGACCCCACTGGGAGACGCTGCCGGTCGGTCTTTCGAGAGAACGCCAAGAAGCGGCCTGGCCCCTGGCCGCAGTGCCGGAGGGGGTCTCGGGCAGCGATTCTTGTCCCTGCCCAGCCATGAGGCTCCCTGGGCGACTGAGCCAGCCACAGGCTCTCAGCCCAGCCTACCTCACAGGGTCGTTGGTGTGAGGATAAATCGGGGACGAGGCAGACCTTGGGTTCCTCGCAAGAGAAGGAAAGGGGGGCTGTGGGTGCAGGAATGGGTACCGTGAAGATAGGGGCGCGTGATGCTTCTGCAGAAAGCACTGGGTGGAACGGGGCTCCCCGGCAGGCCAGGCCGGCCCCACACCCGGCCTCTGCCCGGTTCTGCCAGGGTAGAATCCCACGGGCAAAGCGCGGTGCAGCCGCACTCATGCACGTGACCTCCTTCGGTTGCAGCGGACCACAGCACGCCTGGGAATGCCAGCACCGGCCCTGCACCAGCGCTGCTGGCGGCCAGATCGGCGCCTCTGCGCGACCCGGCGGAGCGGGACGGAGGCAGCCTGCCCCTCAGCATGACCGCCGGTGCAACAGTCAACAAGCCCCCCAGCCACGACAGCTCCGGGGGAGCGGACGTCAATGGTGGGGAAGGCGAAGCCCCCCCGGGCAGGGGAGGCCCAGGCTGGGCAGACGGGTAGGTGGCTCCCGGAAGCAGTCGGCCACCTGTGCCTGAGGCCGCCTGGCTGGGTCGTGCAGGGAGGGGGAGGTCTCCTGTCATCTCCAAAGGCAGCCGCAGTCACGAGCATGCCGGCAGGCGGTCCTGGGGGCTCCGTGGCACGCTTGGGAGGGATGCGCTCGTGCCCCGCTCTGCCAAGGCTCTCGGTACCTCCTCTTGCACTTGCAGGCGGCCGCCGGCTGACGCCATCCCACGGCTCAGCCCCCCTCCCGCAACGGCCAGGAAGCGCACCCCCAGAGCGCTGAAGACCCCGCGGGACATGCTGATCGGTGGGGGGCCCTCGGTGGGGGGCATGGACGCCTCCAGCCCCAAGGAGAGCCAGGGCCACGTGTGGCAGCCCACTGGGACAGAGGTGGCGTGGCAGGAAGCCGGCGTGTTGGCGCAGGAGGCGGCTGGAATCGGCTCTGGTGGGGCCGGTGGAGTGCCGGGTGTCGCTCGTGAGGGGAGTGGAGAGCCCTGGCCAAGCACGGCTCCCTGGCTGGCCTTTCCACCTTGCCCGGACAGTGTGACTCTGACGCAGGCGCCGAGCACCGCCGGGGGCCTTCCCCAGCGCCCGTTCCAGGGCGGCTCAGAGCCCTCCCAGGCAAAGGGCCCCCCCCCAGAGAGTGGCGGCAACAGCCCCGACTTGCTGTCCTTTGAGTAGGATCGTCTCCTTCCACCCACCGTCAGTCCTACCTCCGCTGCAAAGCCAGGACAGTCGCCGTGGCAGCCCCTTTATAGGGACCATCGCAGAGGTGGGAAGAGACTCTGTGCCCCCAAGGGCCACTTCCTCACCAGGAACCTTCCGGCATAGACGTGGGCACCTCTTCCAGCGTGAGCATGCCTGCCGGTGCTGCCCGCGGGGAGCCAGCCGCCGGGATGTGCATGCCACTGCAGGTGGCCTGGCTGGGCCCGACCTGAACGCAGGGCTCAAAAGAGTGCCGCCCTTCTGGGGCATGCTCAGGATCTGTTCCTGGGCTGGCAGGGACATCCCTCCCCCCCGCATCTCGCCTGAGCTGCTCTGCCCAGTCGGGGCGGGGAGCTCGCACTGGCCCTCCCGCCACCCCAGTGTCTGCAGGGGTCTGGGCCCGTGCGCCCAGGGACATTCCCGCCTCTCCCGGGAAGCGTGCGCGCGACGGCCTTGCCGGCCAAGCCCTGCATCTCCGCAAGGCCAGGTACCTCCCCGTGGGGGCTTCAGGGGGCCTCTGGCCACAGAACCTCCACTCTGAGCAATTTCGCCATCTCGGTGCGTTTTTACCTCCAAATGTAGTCGCATTATTCCCGTGCCTCACTGTTTCGGCAGGGGTTTATGTACTGAAGCAAACAGGCGCAGATGTGACTGTTCTTCTTTCTTCCAAATGTTGCGATGCCTGAATGGTCCAGATTGATTTGGCGTGTCTCACTTTTCGCAGGCTTCAGGTGTGAAATCTAGGCAGTCAAGGGCAAGCAAAGTTGAATTCCACGTTATCTGCTCAATGCTGTGCGGGACCGAGAATTAAAAGATCAAACCGTATGCGAGGTGTCTTCCATGGCACCCTTTGTGGAAAAGTCTCGCCCACTCCCTCATGGCAGATGAGCGTCCCCAGAGCTTGCCACCTGCCAGCCACGGCCCTCGCTCTGCCCGGGGCGGGGGGGCGGTCTGAGGGCAGGCCTGCGTCCGTCTGCGTCTCCGTCCAGGCAGGGGGACGGGGCAGGCTGGACACGCTCTCGTGGGCTGCTGCCTGGAGCCGGACGCAGCTGCCTCCTTCCAGTGCCGTTGATGCTGTACGAGTGCCAGCAGGAAGCTGCATGAGCTTGGCGATAGGATGCCGGAACAGGCATTGCCCCACAGAGCATCGCACGCACGAATTCGCAAGAGGAGCCCTGCTGGATCAGACTGACGGTCCGGTGCAGCGCTCTGCACCAGAGCCATCGAGAAGGACGGGCGCTAGACCCCCGCCTGCCCAGCTCCCGGCTGCTCTTGCAGGCAGGTGGACAGCCGGCCAGGTAAAGGAGGCTGCACAGAGCCGGCAGGATCGCCTCCCCCATGAAGCTGCCCAACCCCCGCAGCCCCCCAGCTTGGCAGCGCCCCCCCGCTTCCCACGGCAGCAGATCCCAGTTTCTATGCCGAGTGAAGAGGCCGCTGCTTTTCTCTGCCCTGAACCCCCCACCGGCCAGCTGATGGGGTGCCCCAGGCACAGCTGGTGCAGGAGGGGGACCCCTCCCTCCCCACGTTCCCCACACCACACATCACTTCTCCCCTTCCTCCCCCTTTCTCTAAGCCGAACAGTGCCAGCTTCCCGCAGAGCAGCCGCTCCGGCCCTCTTCATCTTGCGCTCCTGTGCACCTCTTCCGACTCAGCCGTGTCCTTACTTAGGTGAGCTGTTTATTCCAAGTGCAGTCGTGCCAGGGATTTGTCTAGGGTGGTGGTGGCGAACCCATGGCACGCGAGCCAGGTGGCCCCAGCATCGCCCAGCAGCCGAGCAGCGCATAGCAGCGCACAAGGGGCCATGCGCCTGCTCGGAAAGGAGTAGCGGCACCAGGCGATGATGTCACCAGCCGCGACTCATGAGCCACCACTCGTCCGAGCTTTGGCATGGCCGATCAGTGTGCTGCCAAGGATAGATAGATAGATAGATAGATAGATAGATAGATATTTGCTTGGACTGGCTGTGAGTTTTAATACCTTTGTTTTTATTAACACAAGATTTTAGCTTTGAGTTATGAAAAATTGAGATTTAATATCTAAGATTTAGCAAAGAAATGTTCTAATTAAAAGACTGAGGTTCTTTTAATGTCCCCTGGCATATTTGAATCTGCAGTGCTGGCACTCTGGGCTAAATCAGTGGGTTTTGGGTGGCAGCTTGGGCACTTGGTCTCCAAAAGGTTCGCCATCGCTGCTCTAGGGGAAGTTGCATTGCAGCAGCTCTCCGTTCCTAATCGTGCCTAGGATGGACCTCGCCTTTTCCTGGTCACTCCACACGGGACCAACATGTCACTGCTGCCCCAGGTCCCTTTCCCACCGAGTCCGGGCTAGCCCGGATCCCTTCAGCGTGCCCTGGAAACTGGGCCTGTTGGCGCCAACGTGCGCGACTCTGCCCTGGCTCGTGCTGAACCGCATCTGCCGTTCCGAGGCACGCTCTCCCGGCTTGGAGACTTCCCCGCGGGGCTCCTCTCAATCCGCCTTGGTTTTGACCATCCGAAATAGTTCCGTGCCATCAGCAGACCCTCCCACCGCTCACTCCTAATTCCAGGTCATTTATGGATAGGCTGAGAGGCACTGGCCCTACACGGCACTGCGGCACTCGGGAGCCTTTGGTGAGGGGCTTTGTCGAAAGTCGAGGGACGGTGTCGACCAGGTGGCCTCTGCCCACGCACTTCGTGACCCTCCGAAAGAACTCCAGTGGCTCCCCTGGCAGGAGCCACGCCGATCCTGTCTAGTAGGGCCTGTGTACTTAATGGGTCCATCTTTAATCATCCTTTCAAGCAGGATCCCAGAGCAGAGGTTAAGCCAACTGGCCGGTAATTCCCCAAATCCCATTTTTAAAATCGGTGCTGCGCTGGCCATTTTCCAGTCCTCCAGTACAAAAGCCGATTTTGGGGACGCACTACATGTTTTGGCGAGGTCCGCAACTTCCCGCTTCGAGATCTTGGAGAACGCCAGGAGGGAGTCGGTGATGCGCTGACTTCCTGCGTTGTCGAGGAGGCGGCCAGTTCCTCGGGCTCCCTTCCAGACGCGAGGCCTCCGCGCAGGGCGTCTGCCGGCCTCAGTCCGCCGCCCGCAGCGACCCGCCGCCGGTTCCCTCGGGGACGAGGCGGCAAACGGCACCGGGGCGCGGAACCGCAGGACACGGCGAGGGCCCCGGCCGACGGCTCCGCGCCGAGCCCTGCGAGCCGCATGCGGCCCCGGCGCTGCCCCGCCGCGGGTGCCGCCCGGGACGGCGCGCCTGCGGGCGGGCAGCGGCCGCGGGCGACCCGGCGCCGCCTCCCGGGCCCTGCGCTGCGCCTGCGCCTGCGCCGCGCTGCGCGGCCGCCCGAGCGCTCCCGGCGGGGCGGGGCGAGGCCGGGAGCCGCCCCCGCCCGCCCAGGACGCGCCGCCAGCGGGCGGGCGCGCGCACGCGGGGACCCGCCCTCCCGCCGTCCCTCCTGCGCGCTCGCTCCCGCCGAGGCGCGCCCGGCCTGGCCTGGCCCGGCGCGGCGCGGCGCGGCGCGGCCCGGCCGGCGAGGCGGGGCGAGGCGAGGCGAGGCGAGGCGGGCGAGCGGCGAGCGCGCAGCCGGGGCGGCCCGCTCCCGCTCCCGCTCCCGCTCGGCGCCCGGGATGGCGGCGGGCGCGTCGGTGGTGGAGGCGCTGGGGCGGCTGTGGCAGGTGGAGGCTCCGCTGGGCAGCGGCTCCTCGGCCGCCGTCTTCCAGGCGCGCTGCCTCGGCGACCCCCGCGCGCCGCCGGCCGCCGTCAAGGAGTTCCTGGCGCCGGGGCCCGGGCTGCAGGCCGCGGGCAGCCCCGGGCAGGGCGGCGGCGGCGACTACGGCTTCCGCAAGGAGCGCGCCGCGCTGGAGGAGCTGCGGGGCCACCGCAACATCGGTGAGGGCGGGCGGGCGGGCTGGGCGCCGCCTCCCCGGCCGGGGCACCGCTGGGCCCGGCCGCGCGGCTCCTCGGGGGCCGGCCTCGCCGCCGCGGCCGGAGCGCCCGGGGCCGAGCGAGGCCGCCCGCGGGCATCGCCCTGCCTCCGCGCCGCAGCCCTGCCCTCCTCCGCCGGCTGCCGGCACGGAGGGCAGGGCCGCCACCCGAGGGCTTCCGAGCTGCGCGAAGCGGGCGCCCGGGGCGGCTCGCCAGGGCCTCCGGGGCCTGGCCGGTGGCGAGCGCCTTCTCCCCGCGGGAGGGGCGCGAGCCCCGCCGCCGCCGCACCAGCGGCTCCCCTGGCGGCTGCCCGTTCTGCCCTTGCTCGCCTCCGCGCTGCCGCCGGGACCCCTCCCGCACTGTCCCCCGCAGCTCGGCCATAGCCCTTGGCCATAGCCAGCCAGAGGGGCGGCGCGCACCTGGGAGGCGCCCCCGCAAAGAAGCCGCAGTTAACCCGTGAATAGTTCTTCGGTTGATTGTGGGTGGTTTAACTCACCGTTATCCATACGTGCAGGTTCACTTATCATGGAATAGCCTCCAATAGGGCTCGATCAGGGGTTGCACATTTAAAGTTCTGGCGGCATGCACACAACACATTAACTCGCACACGGGTGCAAACGGATCCTGTGTGTGTGTGAATGGTTTGCTTCTTTGTCAGGATTAGTGCAGGCAGCCAGTGCTGATCCCAACTGGAGCTTTCCGTTGCTAGTCCGAGCTGTCCATCTTGCATGTATTTCATCAATATTAGTTTGAGGGTCGGTCTTGGGGCCTGAGGTGGGGATTCGCCTCCTCATTGGAAGGCTAGTCCATAAGAAGCCAGGTGCCAGCCTGGGGCTGGAGTAGACCCGAGCTGGCATGCCCTTGAAAGTGTGTCTACAGCGGGCGGGGGGTCCTCCTTTGTCCAGGAGGGCGTCTTGGGGAGCCGCTGCAGGGACTGACCGCAGCACCGCTTCCGAGGAGCGGTGCTTCCCCCTGGGACTCCGGCTGACTCTGCCAACGCTTTCCCCTCGCAGTGACCCTCTACGGGGTGTTCACCAACGGCTCCCCCGCCAAGGGCCCCTCGTGCTGCCTCCTGCTGGAGCTGCTGGACGTGAGCGTGTCGGAGCTGCTCGTGCACTCCAACCCGCACGGCTGCTCCATGTGGCTCACGCAGCACTGTGCTCGCGACGTCCTGGAAGCCCTGGCCTTCCTCCGCCACAAGGGCTACGTGCACGCCGACCTGAAGCCACGCAACATCCTGTGGAGTGCCGAGCAGGAGTGCTTCAAGCTCATCGACTTTGGGCTCAGCTTCAAGGAGGGCAATCAGGTGGGTGGCCGCTCTGCCCCGTGTCCCTCTGGCGGCACGGAGGAGGGGGGACGCAGAACGCGGGGCTTCGTGCCGCGGATCGCGCCCGTGTTTGCACCTCGCCCGTCCCCCGCCCTTGCCTTGCCGGGGGCTCGTCCTGAGCGCCCCTGCCCTTCCTGGGGGGGAGCGGGTGATCGGCGTCCTCCTCTGGGGGAAGTTTAAAGAGGGACTGCTGCTTGTGAGGACTTCCTCTTGCTGTGCTTCTGGGAAACATGGTCAGTGGGTAGCATTTGCCGGTTTTGCAGCCGCATCGCAGTGCCGACTCATCTTTAGCTTGCGATCTATGACAATTTTCATTTCCAGGTCTGCTGGAAGGTTTTTGTGGACCCACACTGGGTATTCTTTGTCATTTGCTATCGTCTGTTTTTGAGGGATGCAGGTGGCGCAGTGGTTGAAGCTGCTGTGCTGCGGGGCTGGTTGATCGAAAGGTCGCCGGTTCGAATCCGCACACGGGGTGAGCTCCCTTTGCTCCGCCCAGCTCCTGCCAACCTTGCAGTTCGAAAGCATGCAAATGCAAGCAGATAAACAGGTGCCACTTCGGTGGGCAGGTACCAGCGTTCCTGCACCTCGGTGTTCAGTCATGCCGGCCACACGGCCACGGAGACCGTCTGGGGGCAAGCGCTGGCTCCCTCGGCCAGGAAACGGAGGTGAGCACCGCCTCCAGAGTCAGGCACGGCTGGACGTAACGTCAAGGGGAAATCGTTACCTTGACCTTCTGTTTTGGTTGGAATCGTTTGTACTTTTGCCTTCACAATTTTCTTTTTTATAAACTCCCACCCATCTTGGTTGGTTTTCTTTAGGGTCACTTGCCACTGAATTATCATTGCACTGAGTTTATTAATATCAGCTTTTCCCAAATCCAGAGTATGTGTCAGGCTGCACTCCATTTCTGCTTCCCTGAAAATCAAAAATTCAGGGACCTTGTGCTGACGTACCTAAAAGCAGAACAAAAAGACATTCAACCCTGTAATTAAAATATGCTCTTGTTGATCTAAACGTGGGAGTGCTTGCAAGTACGTCCTCATCCAGTAGAAACGGGATGTCTTGAGTGTGTGCGCACGCGTGTTCATGCGCCTGGACACACATTCTTGTATTACACTGCGCCGTGAACACGTCACGGAAGGAACGAGGCGGGTCGCTTTGATGCAGCATCCATCCCTGCTCACCATGCCAATTGCCACACTTTGTGCTGTTTTTTAACATGCCAGAGTATTTCGAAATCTTTTGCAGTGCCTCTTCTAGCAATTGCATAATGGCTAGTACCATTTTATTGGTGGCGAACTGAGTTTGTGACTCGATTGGATACCTGGCAACTTCCTGGCGGACGAGTTTGTACAGATCTGGTAGCCCAGAGTCCCTTCTTGAGCCATGCAGCAAACCCACGGGGTGCAGAGGCAGAAGCAAAAGATTTGGCCCTTTGGCCCTTTGTTTTGGGTCTCTTTAATTGGATGTTGACATTGGTGCTCTTTAGAGTGTGATGAATACGCATGAGCAACTGCAGCCTGCCTGCCCTGCAGTCTCCGGGCTGGAGAGTGATAGTCTCGCCCCTGGCAGGAATCTTGGCACAGCTTCCTTCAGGCGGACTGAGCTTCCTTTGCTTTCCATAGGTGAGCATTCAAGCACAGGCTTTGGTCCTTTCCCAGGGGCAAGCAGACCCTCGCCCCTGGAAAGGGTCTGTCTCCTTCCTCTTCAGACAATTTGAGCTCGGGCTGCAGTGCCGAATTGCCGTGAAGTATTCCCCAGAAATAGCTTCTGGGCAGGCCGTTTGGTGTAACGAAAGGTGGGCTCTGGTTGCTAGTGCTGCGTGACGCCCCTGCGCAGGCAGAGCCGTGGGGCGCTGTGGGACAGAGTGCAGGCCCAGCTCGGCGCGCTCCTCACCTCTGCCGCTAGCCCTCCTTGGTCTCCCACAGGACGTGAAGTACATTCAGACCGACGGCTACCGGGCCCCCGAGGCCGAAGTGCAAAATTACCTCTCCCGAGCCGGAATTCCAAGCGGCACGGAATGCTCGTCTGCTGTAGATCTCTGGAGCCTCGGGATAGTCTTGCTGGAGATGTTCTCGGGAACGAAGCTGAAGCACATTGTCCAGTCTCAGGAATGGAGGGTGAGCCGCTTCCCAGGAATCCTGCAGATGAACCCGTTCCCCCTGGTAGCAGCCGCTCCGTGGGAAGCCTCGCGGGAGGCAGCCCAGCCCCCGTGCGCTCCAGTGGAAAGGGGGCCACGGGCGGTGGGGGCGGGGTGCCTCCCTAGGCGGGGGTGGGGGGGATTGGGTCCCTCTCGTTTGCCTTTCCCCTGCCGAAAACAGCGCTGAGAGAGGCACTGGGCCTGCGCCAGGAGGGCCGCTGAAGTCTCCCGGGCACTGCGGACCCTGCCTGGCAGTGCTCCTCCGCAGCAGCAGGCCAAGCCCCATGGCTGCTGGACCCACGGACATGCCACAGCCCCCTCCCCCCCCCCGCAGCTGCCTCACTCGCTTTCCCAGAATCCGTGTTTTGAGCAGCGTTCCGACACTGTCCGAACAGAGATCCGGGAGGAGCAGCCAGCTCTGCTGCGCTGCGTCTCTGGTCGCTGACGGAGTTTCGTCCCCCTTTCCTCTCCTCCTGTCTGCAGGCGAACAATCCTGCCATCATTGACCACATCTTTGCCAGTAAAAGCACGGTCAGCCCAGCAATCCCGGCCTATCACCTCAGAGACCTCCTCAAAAGGTGGGCTGCGGGACCCTCGGAGCTGGGCGGGCCTTGCCAGTGGCGCCTCCACGGTCCCTGGGCTGGCCGGCTGGGGCTGGGGCAGGAGCAGAGCTAGGGGTGGGCGGGCCACTCCCCCTCCCCTCCCCTCCCCTCCCACTGGGGGCTGCTGGGGTGAGGCAGCGCCCCCCCCAGGCCCCTGAGATCGGGCCAAGCGCAGAGGCAGCCCCGGGGCCGCGGCTCAGGCGGACACTCTGGGCAGGCGCTGGGGGGAGCAGGTGGAGGCCGTGCAGGGCAGCCCTGCCCGCCCATGAGGCACTCTCAGCATGGCCAGAGCAAACCCCCGAGGAGCTCCCAGTGCTGGGCGGGAGGCGGGGTGTGAGCCTCTCCCCAGGGACTGTCTGGTGCGGAGCCCCCCAGCACGCGGTCGTCCGGCCCGCCAAGGTCCAGAGCGGCGCTTGTGCATGTGCACATGCGTGTGCGGCGTGACTGACTGGCTGTTCCCTCGCAGCATGCTTCATTCCGACCAGGAGAAGAGGGCGACCGCAGCCCAGGCGCTGGGCAGCCCGTTCTTCAGCATTCCCTTCGGTAGGTCGCCTGGCGTCGGCTCGGTTCCTGCCCCTCCGTTCAGTTTGGTTCCGCTTCTGCTTTCCCTTTCCCTCCTCCCTGTGAGCAGCCCGCCATTTTAAAAGGCTTTGCCCTTGGAAAGGAGTCTTATGGACCTCGGAGGGGTGTTCTCATTGGATGGTGATCCCCCACCCATCTTCAGCGCGTTCATTTCCGAACTGAGACCTGCTGGCAGAGCCCCCCTCCCCCTAGATGATGCCTCTGAGGCCTGGCTGAGAGTCACGGAACGGAGTAGCCGAGCCGGAAGGGGCTTGCGGGGCCTGCGGTAGCACCCGGTGCTTGCCCCGTCTCCCCTGGAGGGTGACAGCGCAGTTCTTCCAGGAAGCGGGAGGGAGGGTGTCACCAGGAAGACAACAAAGAAAGCGAAAAAGAAGAGGAGGGGGAGAAGTTAAAAAAAAAAATTAGGGCCCCCTCCCTCACTTGCTCCCCCTGCTGGTCTCTGCCACCAAACCCTTGCTAGCTCCCCCGTTTGCTCGCCCAGATGGCTGGCTCTGCGGGAGCGAGGTTGGTGCTAACCCTCCCTCGACCGGCTGGGGCCGCTTCCCCAGCTAGAAGTCTGGAACTGGGAAGACCCTCCCCAGCCACACAGCTGGCGACCGTAATCCGGCTGCTCTCCTTCCTGTGTGCAGCTCTCAGTCCTTTGGAGGAGTCTGTCTGCTGGGCTGGGGCCTCTGCCTGCCCCACCTCGTCTCCTCCTCCCCCACCAGCTCCCGTCTGCTCCCCAGGGGCTTGGCTGCTTGTGCCCAGTGGCCCCTCGACTGGCTGGGGCAGCTTCCTCTCGCCTGCTCAGCGAGGAGCCTGGAACCAGAGTGGGTGAGGGTGGGTTATGGGAGAAAGAGCTGCATTTGGGATCCTCTGAGGAAATGTTTGCGTAGGACTAGCAATTCTGCCTACTCCTTACTTCTGCTGATACCAACAACGGATGTTTAAACAGCTCCGCATATTGAGGACCTGGTGATGCTTCCAACCCCTGTGCTACGATTGCTGAATATTTTGAGTGAATCGTCTCTTCAAAGCGAAGAGGAATTTGAGGGTGAGTGCGCTCTCCATTGTCCTGCAGCTGCTGCTTCTGAGGTCCCTGGCAGAAGGGGCCAGCGGGGTGGGGGCCGCACAGGACAGAAGGCGGCCACGTCCGATGCTTCCCTGCTCCAGAGTTTGAGAAACGTCTCAAGAGTTTCTCCGACTCTGGAGAAAACATGTCCTGCTCCAGTCGGACTCTGGTCCTTTAACCGATCTATAAAAGGCCACGAGCGTTGGAACGGCTTCCTGTATTTTTCTCTCCCATAAAATTAAAGCAGCTTCATATATAAGAGTATTTTTGAAAATGAAAATAAAAACCGGTATTCTGGTTTATTATAAGAATGTCAAATGTACGGTAACCTGGAAAAGCAGGAAGAGCCTTCCACTCAGTGTTGTGCAAACTGCCCAAGCCCGGGATGCTGGAGGGCGTGAGGCGGCTGGCGGGGCCGGACGGACGCTGGGCCTGCTTCTGCGGCTCGGAGCGGGACCCGCCCCGTCGGTGCCTGCCCAGGAAACGTGGGGGACAGTTTTGACGCTGGCAGAAGGAAGGGTTTCTCTTGAAACAGTTTTCCACAGAGCCAAACGGGGCCTCCCGGCAGGGGAAAGGGTGGCACCCGCAGCTCATAAGTGCGCCGGGGGCCACGCTCGGGGCTGCAGGCGCCCCAAAGGTGGCATCCCTGCTTCCGCCCCCCTGCTGCCCATGCGCCCCCGACCTTGCCTTCTCCCGCCCTTCCGCTGCGCAGATGCGGTGGAGGACATCCGCGAGGAGTGCTGCAAGTTCGGGCGGATCGTCTCGCTGCTGGTTCCGAAGGAAAACCCGGGCAAAGGCCACGTGAGTGCGAGGCAGCCGAGATGCGTGGGGGGGGGTCGGGGCGGGGGGGAGGCACTGAGTGGGAGATCGAGGCCTTGGGGTCGCCCCGGAGCGCCCTGGGCACTCCAGCACCGGCGCAGACGACGTGCCTCCTGCAGGCGGGAGAGGCAGCGCCGAGTCCCGGAAGCCCCCTGCGTGGTGAGTGCAGGGATGCCGGGTGGCCATGCAGGAGAAGGGAGCCCCCGAGCAGGAGGGCTCGCCCCAGTGGAACGGACGGGGGGCCCACAGGCCTGCACAGCCCGAGGAGCAGGGAGGCCACTGGGGGCGCAGGCTCACGGCGTGGAGGGCAGCAGCAGCTGGGCCAGCGGGCAATGGGGGGCCGGAGGAGCTCGCAGGGGGGCTGAGCGGATGGATCTTTTCCGCTGATCTCCACCGCAGGGGGCAGAGCAGACGCTGCCCCTGAGCGTGTGACTCTGGGCGGGAGTCCGAGGAACCCGGCAGAAAGTAGGGGCGAAGGGGGGCTTCCTCAAGCACACCGTCAGCCGGAAAGCCAGCGGGTCGCCTGGTCCAGGTGCAGGACTCCACCTGGCGCTCTCACAGCACTCGGACGTGAAATCGCCCACCTTCCCACCAAAATACTGAGAATGCCCCGAAAGCGGCCCTTGTACTGGAGGCTTGGAGAATGGCCAGTGCACCCCCAGTTTTTAAAAAGGGCCCCAGAGAATCCCAGGCCGGTTTGCTTAGCATCTGTTCTGGGCAAACGGCTTGGGAGCATTACCAGAGACGGGGCCGGGAAGCGCCTAAAGGGACAAGCTGCGCAGACAAAAGAGCAGCGTGGCTTCCGCGGGGGGAGCCTTGGTCGCTTGCCCACCGCTGGGGCTCTTCATGAGTCAGTGAGCACCTGCATGGGTGAACCAGCGGGCAGTGTTCGGTCGGACTTCCAGAAGGCTTCGGCCAACCCCCCCCCCCCCCGCCCAAGGCTCCTGAGCAAATAAGCAGCCCTGGAATAAAAGCGGGGCAGGGCGGGCAGGTCCTCATTCGGCCCATCGGTGGGCCAAAGAACAGGAGAGAACGTCGGAATAAACGGCCACTCCCCGCAGTGGGGAGGCATCACCAGTGGAGCCCCACTGGGGTCTCTAGCAGGAGCAGCTCCCCCCCTCCCCCTCCCCCTCCCGCTTCTGGAACTGGTGAGTCTGTCGGACTGCGGAGCGGACTGACCGGCCGCCTCTTTCCTTCTCCGCAGGTCTTCGTGGAGTACGCCAAGGCCGGCGATTCCAAAGCCGCGCAGAGAGCACTGACCGGGAAGCGCTTTGCCGGCAAGTTTGTCGTGGCCACTTTTTACCCCCTGAGTGCCTACAAGCGAGGCTACCTGTACCAGACTGTGCTCTAGCCGGCGGCAGGCCCCATCCGAAGCTGCCTGACCCGGCTCGCGTGCTTCCGGGGCACCTCTGGCGCCCTCTCGTCCCCGTGGTGTGATTTGCAGGAACGGCCCAGGCGCTTTTTCTTCTGCTGCACACGAAACCCGCCCCTCTCCCTCCTTTGCGGCAACCGTGACACTGGGAACGGGCACCGAAGGGCCCCGTGGGAAGGAAGCGACGGGCCGAGGCAGCCTTCCGAGCTGCCCACGCTGGAGCCCAGCCGGCCGTGCTGCCTCCGCAGAGACTGCAGGAATGCCGCTGGCCCTCACGGGACCCTCCCATGGGAAGGCTCTCCTCTTCCACGGGTGGGGCAGGGCAGGACTCCTTCCAGTGCGGTGCTTCCGAGGGAAACAAGGCTGCAGCTGGGCCACTGGGCTCGGGCCGGCAGTTTCTCACCATCCCATCTCCCTGCAGAGGCCTTTCTGCTGGGCACGGGGCGGCAGCCGACGGGATGCCTGAGCTGGAGCTTTTCCCCAAAGCGCTTCTCAGAAGAGGCCGGATTTTCAGGGGCAGCTCAGCTGGGACACACTGGGGGCTGTTTGATTGAACTCGTGAATCATCCGCCGCTAGTGGAGGGCTCTTGGCGGCTCGCGGTCCCTGAAGGCTGGTGGGCTGGTGTCAGCCGCGTCGGCTCCTGCGGGCATCCTCTCTTGGCTAAGCAGGCTCTCCCAGTTCTTTCTGGGAGCCCTTCCTTTGTGCCTCCTGCCAGAGCAAGTTCAAGCAAGCTTTCCGAGGAAAATTAGGACCAGACACGGATCTTGACAGTTCTGGAGTTTGGCCGCGCGTCCTTCCCACTCACGGCTTCTGATTTCTCAGCACTTCTTACATTCTTTCGGCGATTTGGCTGTTGCCTCTGGCGTGCGCTGTTGGCGCGGCCTTTGCTGCTTCGTGGCAACAGCTTCGCCGTTCCTTGGTGTTGTCGCCCACTTGTGCTTGGTGGTCCTCTGCTCCTCTCCCCCGTTGTCGTTCTTCTCACACAATCCTCCTCACGCTTGCACCTTGGGCAGACTTGGCTGGGGAAGCACATGAAAGCTAGAAAAAGCTTTCCCTTTAACTCTCATTCCTGCCCTCAAAACTTCAGCCACCACCTGGTTTTTAGAAAGAGTGTGACTTACCGACAGGCCCACCTGGGGGTGGGGGCAGCCTGCGCTGCCCTCCTCCTCAAGAACAGGTTGGGGCACCTGGAGCCAGGCCCCTTGGGATCAGGGGATTTTGGGTTCCCTTGGGGCTTCCGGGGGTGGGCTCTGCCCTCGGGGCCCCGAAGACGCCTGAGGCCCCTCTGAAGCCAGCCCCGCCTGCCCCTCCCTTCCGCTGGCGGGCAATTTGCTGCCGCACAGGCAGGCACGCTCTGAAGCTCGGGGGTGATGGGGGCGTGTTCAGAAAGGGACGGGCCCGCGTCTGGTCCCCCAAGGCCCCTCAGGAGGCCCCACACCCTCCCTCCAGCCAGCGACTGTCGGGGAGCATCCCAGCCTTGCGCTGCTTTTGTCCCATCCTGACGGTGGAGGTGCCCCTCCCCCAGGCCCACGCCTGGCAGGAGGGTCCCGGGGTCTTGGCCCGGCCTCCAGGGCCTGCGGCCTTGCCCCCGTGATGTGCGCGTCCCCCCGGCCCAAGCCCCCTGAAGCGGGCTTGGCCTGGCTGAGGGAAGCCCAGCCCCTCCCTGCTGGGGACTGGACTCGTGAGCCTGCCCCGGCCGCCTGCTTGGTTCCTGGCTGGGACCTCCCCGCATGGGGGGCAGCTGGAGGCTGCCTGGGACTCGCTGCTGCTCGACTCGCCCGGCAGGCCTATTGATCCGGCTCCCGGGGGTTCTGGGTGGAGCGGCAGGGCCCCCTCAGCCTCGCAGTGCGCCACGCCTTGGGGGGGGTTGTCTTGTCATCCCACCTCCCGCTTCCTTGGAGCTCCATGTCACATCCCTCTGTATCCTCTGATCGGCCGTGGCCGAGAGCCGTGAGCTCCCGCGTCAGGTGTGGCCCTTGTGTCTGCGATTCTGAAGTGGACCGCTTCCGCGTCCCTGTTTGCAGCTGTGTTTCCCTGAATCCCATAAGCGCAACTTTGCGTGACTTTCGCCTTTGACTGTAGAGGCAGCCAGAATCCTTGGCGTTTCCGCAGCGTCGCACCGCATGTTCTCTTAGGCCCACAGAAGCTCTGGATTCTCTGTAATCGGCCCAGAGCTTTCCAGCAGGAGCTCGGGAGAGAGAAAGAGCGCGCGAGGGCCTCTCCGGCACGACCAGCGGAGGCTGGCCTGCTGTCCAGGTGCTGGAAGCGCTTTGCATCCCGCTGCTGGCAGAGCCCCCCGCCCCCCCGCTGAATTGGGGCGGATGCCTCGGAAGGCGGCACTTGTGTGCGCCTGGGAGACAGCTTGCTGTGAAGGCGTGTGCCTGGGAGCCGTGCGAGGACTGGTGGCTCTCGACAGGGCCCTCCGTCTCACGGTGACACAAACCTGGCGGACGGGAGAGCACATCGGAGTGGCCGTGTGGGTGACGCGGTCATCCATCCCCAGATGCCCAGGAGGGAGGGGAACCGTGACCCTTCCTGTGCCACCTAGGACACCCCCCGAAGTGCCGGCCGCCCAGTGGTGGGGCAGTGGCCCGTCTCTGGAGGAGAGGGGAAGCCCGCTGGCGTGCTCTCGCGCCACTCGTGAATCCTCGTGCTGGCGAGAGCTGAGCTTCTCCACAAGGCGTCTTAGCGGGGCTGGAGGCCCCCGCGTCGGCCCTCCGGGTGCTGGCTTTGAGGGCTGAGCAAGGAAGAGGAGGCAGGCCCAGCTTGCTTGAGGCAGGAGACTAGGATGCAGTGTGAGATGCGGGGGATTGTTTAGCGCCCCGATTGGTCTCCATTCCGACATGCTGAAGCCGCGCATTCCGTTACCACCCGCTCTCGGCTTCGCGGTGCTTCTGCAGCCCCTTCTGGGCCCTGTGGTCCCGGTGGAGGCTGAGCCGCGGTGCCCAGAAGGGCCACTGCTCTGCCGGTAGGACGACGCGTGTCTGCAGCACATTTTGAAGCGGGGGCTACGACTGCACTGAGGAAAGTCCACGTGCTGGGAGGCCACGCCGTGGGCAGCTTCTCCCTTGCCAAGCCACGGAGCCGGTCCGGAGCTGACTTTCCTCCCAGCCAACTTCTTTCTGTCTGTCCGTCCGTCCGTCCCGAGATAGCCAGTAGCACTGCCTGCCTTACTGTATTTGAGCATTGAGTGTTGACATGTTTCACTTGCAAAGCATTCTATAATCAAATGTCCCGTTCCCATTATTTAAAGAGCGCTCTGAAGTACCATTTCAGCGGAAATGTGCATTTATTCGGATGCTAAAACAGGCGCCTGTTGACCAGCTCCCCATGTGGGACCTGTCGCAACGGGGAGTGCCGCTGTGGGTGAGGGTGGCTGGGGAGGCGGGGGGCACTGGGCAGGCTCGGCCAGCCTGTCCCGGCCCCGCGAACCTTGCGCCTCCGGTGCTGCAGACACGCTGCGTGCAGGAGCCTGGAGCCGGTCTGGGTGGTGCCCCTTGGCCACAGCCGTGGGCCTTTCGGGGGGAGGCTGGGATCACAGCCCGCCTTGCTTGGCACGTTGCAGCCCCCAAGTGCAGGGGGCCAGCAGCACATGCAGGTGATGCGCAAAGGGGGGGTGTTTGCCTGTGCATGCGGAGGCGTGGGTGCTCGGGGAGGGTCCTTGCGGCCAGAACATCCGAGGGACTGTGGGCTTTGTGCTGGGGCGCCCTCTTCCGAGACCCCGCACCCCATCGTGCTGCTGTCCAGGAATGCAGTCCAAGCATCAAACGGGGCTTGCTTCCCGGGGCGGGGGGGGCAGTGCGCCGCAGTGGCAAGCACAACTCCAGGTAGCATCAGAGAAAGCGGCTTTCAAACTCGCTGGCACCGGCCTCTCCACTTGGCATGGCGAGACCCTGCCTCCAGGGGCCGCATGGCTCGGGGGGGTCCTGGCACGTGGGCTGGGTCTGGAGGAAGGCTGCCCAGGCGAGGGGAGCGACCGGCAGGGGAGGGGTCCGCCGAAGGAAGGGGTGTGCGTATCCCTGAGAAGGCTGGGGGGCGGGTAGCCCTTGCCAAGGACCTAAAGCAGTGATGGCGAACCATTTCGAGACCGAGTGCCCGAACTGCAAGCCAAAACCCACTGATTTATTGCACGGTGCCAACACTGCAGTAACACCCGAAAGCTGAGGTTTTAGTTTAGAAAAAAACAACTCGTGCATTAGCATCTTTTGTCTTAAAAGAACAACGTAGTAACAGAGCTACTGTTCCACTGACCAGCGGCTTTTGGTCTGCTCTGAAAAAGGCGCCTGAAGGCATTTCCTACCTTGCATGGGCTTCTGCTAAAATCACAGCCAGTCCAAGCAAATATATATATATCCTTGCTCTTGTTTTCATAAATTCTTCACAAACAACTAAATATGATACTGCAGATTCAAATATGCCAGGGGGACAGCACAACATTAAAAGAATCTCAGTCTCTTAATTAGAACATCTCTCTGTTAAATATTAGATATTAAATTTCAATTTTTCATAAGAAAACACTAAGTTAAAATCTTGTGTTAACAAACACGAATGTATTAAAACTCACATTTCACTGCCAGTCCAAGCACATACATATTCATATACATATATATATATATATATATATATAAAAAATAAAAATACATCCTTGGCAATGTGCTGACTGGCCATGCGAAAGCTCGGACGAGTCGCAGCTAATGAGTCGCTGCTCGTGACATCATTGCCTGGCTCCGCCACTCCATTCCGAGCATGCGCACGGCCCCTTGTGCGCTGTTATGCGCTGCTCGGCTGCCGGGCGATGCTGGGGCCACTTGGCTGGCGTGCCGACAGGGCTCCGCCTGCCACGTTTGCTGAGGGTGGCCACCACTGGCCTAGAGGCTTGCCACCTCGGAGGGGGCAGCAACATGGCTCTGCCATCCACGCACGTGGGCATCGGAGGCGGCCTGCACGTCCAGGAAAACGTCCTGGTCACGCCGTGGAACCGGTCGCCGATGGAGCCTGCGGGCACCTCCTCGCTCGCGGGACGCAAGCAGAGCGGAGCAGCCAAGGGCCGCGGTGCTTCAGGCCGGGTTGCCGTGCAGAGCGGAGGGTTGGCTCAGTGGCCTCGTGCCCGGGCCCGGGTTCTGGAAGCCGCCTGGGCACGGGGTCTTAGACCAGCCCCGAACTTCCTTTGTGCTGAAGCGGCTCCCTGTGCCGCAGGCACAGACAGGCTTCCCGGTCCGTCAGAAAAATCCTAAGGGATACTTGTATGAGGACCAATTAAAACAATGCCAAATGGTGGCCAACTTTGAATGTTTCCAGAGCTTAGATGCCTGTTCACTCCTGCTAAAGGGATGGCCTCCCCGCCCTTGTCAGTATTGTCGAGAGTTCAAATGTGCCCGAGGCCTCTTTTTAAAAGAGAGGCAGATTGATTTGCGCTGTTATGTCGACTCTCCAGCTGTGGAAGTCAAATACCCGCAGGCACCACAAGATGGTGCCGAAAGGAAAGGTCCTCGCGGGCGAAGGCTGCAGCCGAGAGCGATGCCAAGCGAAGGCTCAGGGCACCCTGTCCCCCGGCTCGGTGTGGAGGCTTGGGGGCCCGGCGGTGGATGCCTTCCAGGACGGCAGGGCCTCGCAGGCATCAGATCCATGTGCCGATCACGGGCACACCCGATCTGCCCAAACGGCGTGGCCGATCGGCGATCTCCTGCCACCCCGAAGCACCAGCTCAGCTCCTGCAGAGCGAAATGGGAGCCGTGCGGTGGAGGAGATGGGAAGGGGCAGGCGGGGGGATCACAGATGTGAGAGCGAACGATCCAGGGCAGTATTTCTCCAAAGGCTTCTGTCTTCCCTTGAGTTAAGAGGCTCCAAGAGCTGCTAAGGAGAATCAACTGCCAGGCAGACCCTCCCCTTGGACGCTCCGTCTGAAAAGACAGAAAAGCAGAAGGAAGACAAGGAGATATTTCAAAAGCATTGTTAAAGCATGATGGAGATGCCGGACCTGGTTGCCCAACGGGCTGAAATGCGACAGCTGGACTCAGGTTTCTGGCCCATCTATTGCACCAGCGATCGAAAAAGGAATTTTCCTCTTTCCCTACTTCCATTTCTCTTCCTGATTCCATCTTAAGTAATGCTCCCAAGCCGTTTGCCCAGAACAGATGCTAAGCAAACCGGCCTGGGATTCTCTGGGGCCCTTTTTAAAAACTGGGGGTGCACTGGCCATTCTCCAAGCCTCCAGTACAAGGGCCGCTTTCAGGGCATTCTCAGTATTTTGGTGGGAAGGTGGGCGATTTCACGTCCGAGTGCTGTGAGAGCGCCAGGTGGAGTCCTGCACCTGGACCAGGCGACCCGCTGGCTTTCCGGCTGACGGTGTGCTTGAGGAAGCCCCCCTTCGCCCCTACTTTCTGCCGGGTTCCTCGGACTCCCGCCCAGAGTCACACGCTCAGGGGCAGCGTCTGCTCTGCCCCCTGCGGTGGAGATCAGCGGAAAAGATCCATCCGCTCAGCCCCCCTGCGAGCTCCTCCGGCCCCCCATTGCCCGCTGGCCCAGCTGCTGCTGCCCTCCACGCCGTGAGCCTGCGCCCCCAGTGGCCTCCCTGCTCCTCGGGCTGTGCAGGCCTGTGGGCCCCCCGTCCGTTCCACTGGGGCGAGCCCTCCTGCTCGGGGGCTCCCTTCTCCTGCATGGCCACCCGGCATCCCTGCACTCACCACGCAGGGGGCTTCCGGGACTCGGCGCTGCCTCTCCCGCCTGCAGGAGGCACGTCGTCTGCGCCGGTGCTGGAGTGCCCAGGGCGCTCCGGGGCGACCCCAAGGCCTCGATCTCCCACTCAGTGCCTCCCCCCCGCCCCGACCCCCCCCACGCATCTCGGCTGCCTCGCACTCACGTGGCCTTTGCCCGGGTTTTCCTTCGGAACCAGCAGCGAGACGATCCGCCCGAACTTGCAGCACTCCTCGCGGATGTCCTCCACCGCATCTGCGCAGCGGAAGGGCGGGAGAAGGCAAGGTCGGGGGCGCACGGGCAGCATGGGGGGCGGGGGTGGAAGAGGGGATGCCAGCTTCGGGGCGCCTGCAGCCCCATGTGTGGTCCCCGGTGCTTGGGCAGGACGTGGCCCCCCGGTGCACTCACGAGCCGCGGGCGGCATCCTTTCCCCTGCCGGGAGGCCCCATTTGGCTCTGTGCCAGGCATATACCAGCTTGTGTCGCCTGGCAGAGGACGGTGTGCTGTAGCAGTGGCCAGACCCAAGTGGCCGCGTGATCCTCCGGGTGTCCGGAGGCGGCCCTGCCCTGCCCTGCCCATCAGAGGCTCCTGTGGGAACCCGGGAGCTCCCGTCTTGCTTTGCAGCCTGCAGCATGTTGAGAGGGTCTCAGAGAACCTCAGGGACGAAAGGGCTCTGTGGGCGTCTGGTTTATACTGGGATAACTCCCCCGGCATGTGGTGCTTCTCCAGCAAAGCTGGTGCAAAAGTTGGGGGCTGAGGACTTTCTGTTATTTTTATTTTAAAGTTTTCCCATTACTAAAAGTCCGTGGGCAGCTTACAGGGGACAAAAGCGGCACTGCTCTGCCAGCCCAGGCATCCACGTCTGGCGGAGTGCCATGAGCAGGCGTTCTGGGTGCCAGCGCAGTGGCTTGGCAGGGACACTTGCTGCCCCAGGGCAAGGCCAGGCGGGCTCCCCGTTCCCATACGGCACGCGAGAACTGGTGGCCCGGCGTGGGGCAGCTCTGGCTGAGGCGGCATCCCTGGCACACCCAAGGCAACATCCTGGGCCGGGTGGGCCAGCGAGCGGAGCACCGTCAGCCTCCCCGACGGCTGCCACGTTCCGCCGGCACCACCTGCGGCACCCCCATCGCAGCCCCGCTCGGCCCCAACTGCCCCCCCCCGTGCAGCCTCTGGGCCAGGAGGGGCAACTCGGCCTGTGGAGGCCGCATGGGCCACGGTGAGACACGGTAGCCACTGCACTCGGGCTCCCCTCTGCCCCTTGGGGACCTCCTCTTGCTGGCATCCCGTTGAGGGTGGCTCTTTGCTCCATCAGCTCCAAATCTGCATGCGAGCGCAGAAACCTGAGCAGCAAACCCCTTCCCCTCTCCTTTGTCACATGCACACCCATCCTTTCTAACATTCAAAAAGGCAACCCATGTGTCTGATGGGCGCCTCCGCCTGCAGGCACTGGGCGTCCCGTCCTGACCAGCACGGCTGCTGCTGCCCTCCTAAAGCTTGGAGGAGACCCCCTCAGGCCCGCACGGGGTCTCCTTCGCCAGCGCTGCACAGGGCCGCGCGCAATGGCCAGCACAATTTTGTGTCCAAAGCGTTTAGGCCCTCTGGGTCAGTCCAGCTTATGCTTCCAGCCACATTCCTGAACGTATGTGTGTGTGTGTCTGTCTGTCTGTCTCCCATGGGGGCGGGGGGACCGCAAAGTGGCCCCTTGGCTTCTCTTTGCTCAAGGGCAGCTCCTGCGCATCTTGCCAGTGGAGTTCTAGGACACGGTGAGTGCAGCCGTTTGAAATCCACGTCCGCGAAATGTGTTGCAAATGCAGAAGACAGAGACCGGCGAGCGCACGTCCCCCAAAGGACCGCCACCCCCTTCTGCGGCGGGGCCACCGGGCAGGGTGTGCCGTGTCTCGGAACTCAGAATCACCCGGCAAAGAGGACCATACAAAGCACAGCAAGAAAGTTCAGCAGTGGGTTTTATTGCATTTGTAGGCACGGGTCGTCTCTGGCTCGCCGCAGAGCTCTGTACAGACAGACTGTCACAAACGGTACCCGCGCTGCGATCCTCGAGCCCACGCGCCGAGATCCGCAGGGTCGTGGTGGCGATGCGCCGGGCAGAGCGGTCCCTCACTGGCTGGTTGTCATGTGGCTGCCTGTCTGTGCCTGCTGTACAGGCGAGAGGATGTTCTGCACAGCAAGTGTAGACAGGCAGACACGTGACAACGCTGTGCCGCGGCCCGGCTCCAGCGGGGCCTCCTCGCCCTGCGCGCAGCGAGACCGGCTCCGTCGCGGGGGAGGCCTCGCGAAAGCAAACCTGAACACGTCACAGAGCGGTCGGACTGGAAAGGCATTTGCTTTATTCAGAAAACACACGTTTTACAGTGCTGTCTTTATTTTCCCGCTGTCTGTACAAGATGCGATTGCAACAGGGCATGCGCCCTGAACAGCTTTCAAAATAGAAAGATCGGCTCCGGGCTCAAGGGCTGCATCCGTGCCCCCTGTGCACACGTCCGTGTCTGCTGCGTCCCTTCAGCTCCTGCAAAGTGAGGAAGGCTGGATTTTAAAATAATGGGTCTGTTTGCACAGCATGCTCTTGCTGTCCCCAAAATGCCCGGGCTTTTAAGAAGGAAGTGGAAGCCGTGTCCGGGATGTACAAGAAGCCATCCCCTAGATGGTTCACGTTGCGGTCCTGAAAGTTCACGCACAAAGGACATTAGCGTGGACTGTTCAAGACTTCGGTGAGCGTCAGAAATGGAAGATTTTTGCCCTGGATACTTCAGAATCAGAAATACTCATTTCTGCATCCTAGCGGTGCTTTCCGGAAGCAGAACAACAATAGATCAACAATTAGTATTTGAGAGCTGCAACGGGGCAGGGAAGCCATTAGGGGAATAATTCTTACTGCGTGCAAAGACCCATGCAAAACATTTGCTAATGAAGCACTTTACTGCTCCAGGCGAACTACAGTCAAAACTCGATCAAAGTTTGCCAAAAGGTAACTTTCAAAGGATGAAGCGTGCATGCGCAGTGAAGAGATTCGAAGGAGTAACAAGGAATGCGTCAGACATGCAATCCGGAAGGCCTTTGTCCAGGTCACACGGGGAAATGCCTTTTATGCGCAGGAAATACAATTGCATCTCGCAGATGCTGTTCCTGTGGATTGGTACAGGACCGAAGAAGTGCCATTCACACTTCACACGTAACACTCTGAATTTAGCTCATTGTTAGGATTCAATTGCTCCACTTGTGGCCGTTTTGAACAAACAACAATCAATGCCCAAAGAAAGCCTTGAGACAATCACACCAGACCTTCTGGCTGCGACCTGCACGACGTCGGGGCTTCCCCAGATGCAGCGTGAAAACTACCTGTTCTAAAAAGGCAGTGCAAGAGTGAGACGGCATTACTTTCCGTTCGCTTGCTTGTACGCCCCACTTCTTTCTTACAAGGCATTCAAGGCAGCTTACAAAATTCCCTGCCACCTCTCGGGCTGATCCCCCAACAGCAGTCCTGTGGAGCAGCTTGGGCTGAGAGTCCGGCTGGCCCAAAGGCCCCCGCTGGCCCCACGACTTCTGCCATGCCTTTGTGATTTCAGGACTCGAGGAAGCCCGTTTCACGCATTTCCTCTGGGACTCATCCTTCACTGGCTCTCTTGCCCTGAGTTTTTGTTTTTTCGTGATTAAAGTCTTTGCCAATTAGTGCAAAGACAGAAATGCATGCAAGTATGGAAAACTATTTCCCATAATAAAACGGAAAAATGTTACTGTAGCTGTTCTTCATAAACCTGCTTGAGTAACTGTTCCCCTTTATCCTTTCTGAAAATGCCAGTTTATTGGCATTTTGTAACATTTGCTTTAAATACCTTCTGGATACTCTGGTGTTCTGCAGGCATTTCTGTGTGAGAAAGGGAGAGGCTCTTCGTAAAATTAAGATGGGTTAACACGCAGCAATTGCGACGCACATGGGGCAGAGGGGAGCGGAGGGGGCACTGTGGCTGCTGGCCCTGCGCTCTGGGCTGCAACAGCCACTTGAGCTCCGAAGCGAGACCACGAAAAGCTGCACCTCCTATATTCCCCCCCTGCTTAAGGGCAGCGCAACCTCCGGCTTCTCTCCCGCCCACAAATGGGGCTCCTCTCTCGGGGCAGCGACCTGCTTTCCCTGCCATGTCTCCCACCTGGTCAAGTGGATCAACGGTGGCGTTGCTCGTCATGAAGTCAGCGATGCTTCAGCTGCAACTCCAGGTACGTATGCTAAGTCATGATCAAATGATGATCGAACACTTAAAGCATAGCATTCTTGCTGGTATTATTCATTACGTTTCTGTACTATAGATTTCTATCGCCAAAGTTCTCTGGGCCATTTGCAAAAGGAATGAAATCGCTCTGGCACGTGTCTCCAGCGGCATATTGCTGCTCCTCGTTTACCCCACGAAGACCCTACCATGTGGAGCAATTACTTCACGGGCAGTGCTGGCACTCACGGCCTGAATTCCATTGTGCGCTTCGCAGCACAGATGCTCACTGTCCGGGCACTTCCGTGCTTCTTATAAATCCCAGGGTCACATTTCCTATTGCATATTGGATCTCTGGAGTTATAGTCAAATGCCTACAAGTCTCCTTTCTCAGTAAGCACATATAACAATTGTGTACAAGACATTCACAAAAGATCTTTGTGCTTGTTCAGCTTCTAAAAATTGCTGTTCTCTGTAGGCAGGGATTTAAAAGCAGACTTTAATCTTGATGGCCGTGCAGAAGACAAAATGCTTCTTTGCTAGCAGTGAAGACGCCTGGCCTTCCCTCCCTTTGTCTGTTAAGGGGAGCGAGGGACGGGGCGGGGGGGGGGGCTCTCCTTTCCTACTTTCTGCCTTTGAGCTGAGCCCCGGCAGGCCCTGTGTTCCACAGCAGCCTCCTTTTGTTGCACTATGAGGTGACACACGTAGGACGGGAATGTGACTTGCTTTTTCAGGCTACCATCATATAGAACACTTGATTATTGTTTTTCAAATATTGTGAAAATTCTGCAACATTATGATTCCTTGCCTGTACGGTTTAAATCATATTTGGAAGTAAATATTTCTGTTTTACACTTTCCCAAATTAAACATTACATTTGTCCCTTCTAAAAAGCCGTAAAGGTTTACAATTACAAAAGTTTACAAAAGCAAAATTAATCCAAAGATCTAATCAACCATCCAAGACGTATTGGAAAATGCACGTGCTTCTGTTTTCACTTTTTAAAATAATTGCTGCTTCATGCAGCTTGAGCCTCGCCCGGGCGTATGTTGGCGAAACCAGGGGGAAAGTGCACGGGGACAGTGCAGGCCATTCCTCACGGCCCGCACAAGAGCCACCGCTAGCAAGAGCGGCCGCACGCGTGGGCTACGGGGCTCGACTTACTCTGGTGCACAGAGAGGCCCGGGCTCGCCAGGGCCATTCCATGCTCCTGTGCGCTTCATGTGCTCCATGCCCCCTCGAGAGGTGGCAGCTGTGGGATGCTTGGCAGGGACCGTGTGCTTAAACCTTTCCCCCGCTTTGATGGGAATACCCTCCGGCCCTCCGCCGCTGTCGGCGGCAGGGGGGAACAGCCCCAAAGCAGAGGGTTTCCTCTCCTGCGAGAAAGAGGGGCCGGGGGAGGGGGGCAGCTGCACAGCGCCACAGTCGCAGCCCTGCCCGCAGCCGCCGTGTTAGAGAAAGGGCAAGGCACGCCGCATGTCCGCGTGCCATGGAGGTCTTGGCCTTTTCGTCCATGTTAAAATGGGCTCGGAGCTCCTCGGCGGCTGCACGGGAGCCAAGCGTTGCGCGCAGGCACAAATTATCGCCGGCACTGCGCGCTTAATTGCATCATGCAGACACGCAGGTATCCTGTCCTACAGTGTCTGGATGTGCCAATGTCATAAATTAAAGTCACGAGAGGAAAAGGTTTTTTACAGAATTGCAGCTGCCTGTTCCCCACGCAGAGGCTAAAGAAAGGGTCTGCGAAGTCAGGGTGGTATCAAGTTACAGCACAGACTTTTCCCTTTATTCCCTCCATGAAGATTTCATTCAGTGCTGCCTGCAAACTCCCCCCTTAGCAGGATAACTTGGGCATTTGCCAAAGGAAACGCTTGCGTCTATTTACAAATTCCATTTTTATCAGTGGGATTCATGGCCCAGGAACTTAGCATGTAACCTCTCTAGGCCCAAAGTCCTAATTAACACTGGGCTTCCATCAGTGAGGCACTGCTGTTTGGAAGAACCCAAGTTACAGTCTTCTGTCGTGACTTCTTGTCTGTGTGCTAACAAATCGCACCTAGTTACTCTCCCAGGAGTGCTTCTCTTGGTTGCTGTGCCCCGTGATGATGAATAGGCACGGCCAAATCACTAGGGACGGGTGCGAAGGGAAGTCCTGGGCTGGCCCTGCTGCGGGCACTTTCCCCAGAGGCCGGGGACGGGCCACTGAGCAGCACACGGCAAGCGAAGGGCCCCTCTTTGCTCCGCGCACGGCCAGCAGCCCTTCCGGCTGAGTGCAGAAAGCTGGAGCGCCCAGGGACTTGGGAAGAGCCGTCCGCTGCCCCCCCCCCCGAAGGCACTCACAGAGGTGGGCACAGCTCGGGCGAGCCCCACAGACCCCACGCGCTTCCCCCGCGAGAAGGGTCCGTGAGCTGGCTGGCTGTGGCGGCCCCACAAAGCCGCTGGGTCACACAAGACACTTGGGTCTGCGGCCGCCGCTGGCTTGGGAAGGAGCCGGCCGCGCGAGGTGGAAGCAGAGTTCAGTGTGTAGCGGGCTGGGTGCGGAAACAAGTTGCTTCAGAGGTTGGGGGTTAAAATAATGGATGACTTCCACTGATACAAACAGAAATAAGATTCTTAATGGCACTTACAATTCTGAAATGCATCAACATGAAAGAGCAGCAGCTGCATTGAAGACGCCTACTCAATTTTTGCAACGAGGTAACCGTTGTTAGTAATTTACAGGTAATGCACAAGTATAATTAGTAATTCAGAGGCCGGGCCGTGAGAGGCACTGCTTGGCACAGCTGTCCTTCCAAGAGCACCGCCTGGGGCGGCCACGGGTGCTACTCGGCTGCGCTACACCTTTGCTTTCTTTGCACGAGAGTCAGCCCACCAAGAGCAGTCTTGCCTGCCAGAGCGTCACCTCGGTCCGGGGGCAGGTCAGGAGCTCTTCCGAAGTGCAAAGGCCTTACCAGAACGTCTTCCATGCATTACTCGGAAGTCCTCCTTTTCCCGTGTTTCCCGGGCAGTATCCCTACTTCCTAGCATGCAAGACCTGTGGAGAAAAGCACTGCGCACGAGAGCTGCCAGGCGCCATCCCAGTCCGTGCCGGGCACTTCCAGGAGTCCAGCCGCTGCGTTCCCTTGCCCAGTCTAACCAATGTGCAGACTACTGTACAACTGCATTGTCCTGAACAGGTAGTCTGAACACTGGGGCGACGGAGCAGGATCGGGGTAGCATCTCGTTAATCCTCCTCGCCTCTCGGGGCCAAAAAGCTCCCTTCCCCGTCAGGCTCCGCTCTCGGCTTCCCCTCAATTCCGCAGCACTCCCTGAAATGCACCGAAGGGCTGCGATTTCTAGTCTTGACGTGGCACATTTGCAGCGGACTGTGGATCTGGCAATGAATTTAGGACCAGCAGAAGGGGGAGGGCTGGGCCTGAGCATCCATATATGGGATGATGTCACCCCAGGGAGGCTCGGGTATGCGCTGTGCCGCTGGTGAGACCGCTGGAATTGCCTGCTCTCAGACATGGGTCTGTGTATAAAATGGTACCAGATGTTTTAGTGTAATGTTAAGCAGTCATTTCATCTCGAGGCCAGGTTTTTTTCTTCAGCTGGGCAGGAAATGGGCCCCACCATGGAAAAGCTGTAAAAACTCACCAAGTGCAGTTTTGCAGCAGCGAGCTCAGCTCAGAGGGGATTCGTGTAAGTCTGCAAAAAGAGAAAACTCTGGAGAAACTGTCTCCGAGAGGAGGAGAAAAGCGCCCGTCCCGATCCTTTCAGTGCAGGCTTCTCCTCCTTTTTATCGGGCTTTCAGGCACGGCCAGAAAAGGGCTTGTTTTTTCTCTGGGAAGAGCTGAGCCCGCGCAGGCCGTCTTGCGCTTGCACAGTAATTACAGCCACTTCCTGAAAGCGAAGCCCCCACTAAAAGTCTGCAGAAATGCTCTTTGTCAGGGAGTCGACACAAGTAATTCGTTCCACATGTGCTCTTCCTATTTTCCCCCAGCTATTTGGGCTGGCGGGAGACCTCGCTGGAGCCACAGTCCAGCCTGAACGTTGCTTCACTTCCAGCCTTCGCCCTGCAAGCACGGCTGGTGTCAAGACGAAGCGCCTCTGCGCTCCCCACGCCGCCAGGCCGGCCCCGGCGTTTCGCGGCAGCCCTGGCTCTGCCTTTGCTCCGGCTCCTCGGAAACCCTGCGCCTTCCTGCAGGGAGAGCGGCTCGGGCCGTGTTCCCCAAGGGGCCCAGTCGGCGGCCGCTCGGGGTGGCCCTCGGAAGCACCCTTTCCGTGTGGCTGGGAAATGCCCGCCCAAGTGAGGCGCCCCCCACCTGCCTGGGCTCTTTTCGGCGCCCGCCAGGTGAAGACTTGAAAAAGATATCCCAGGCTTTGAGGAAGCCTCTTAGAGGCCTTCAAGATGCCTGAAGACTTGAAAGGGCTTTGTCGCTTCTGAAATGTTTAGGGGTTGAGGGTCAGCTAGTGCTAGGAGTATCAGATACTATTGATTTTTCAAAAACGGTTTTGTCAGATGCCGTATTTTAAAATGTCGCATATTGTTATTATATTTAGATTATACTTTAATTCTTGATGGAAACCACCCAGAGACCCAGGGTTATAGTGGAGCATGGGCACGCAGTGCCAAAGCAAACAACCAGAAGGCCAAACATGTATCACTGATTCATTCCACAGAGGAAGGGGAGAGGAGAGTCCCTCTGCACCAAAGCGACAGGCCACGGCTGGGGGGCACATTCGCACCTCCCTGGGTGTTTGGCTAGAAAACGCAAATAAGCCATTGGCTGGCTGACCTCAGTTGGCGACTGCGGCGGCTGCGCACAGCGGCTTCCCGCAGCCGGGCCAGGGCCAGGGCCAAGGCCAGCGCCGCACAGCACCGGCCTGGGAGTGCCAGCGGCCCCCTGTGGCGAGATCCCCATGCCCGGCAGCCGGCCCGACCCGGCAGAGTGGGGCGCCTCCACCCCCGTGGGCCCTGGGATGCCCCCGAGCATGGACAGCCACTGCGCCCCGGCACAGCCCGGCCCTTGGAAGGGGCCCTCCGCCGGGGCAGCCCAGGGGCATGCAAGCCCCCGGCACCTCTGGGGCTCTTTTGGGGGGGTGCAGAGGGCCCCTTTGCAGCAAGGCCCCTCGGGGCTTTGCTCAAAGCCCGTGGCGCGGGGCCGCCCTCGCTTTCCTGAGGCGGGACGGCACAGCTGCCCAGTCCCCTCCCGGAATTCCCCCAAGAAATGGTAAGAAAGAGCGTTTTCGGGCGCAGCCCCTCAGTTCTCCCTCCTGGCATGCAGCTCCCCCACAAGTGCGTGGGATGGGCTCCGAGGAAGGGCTCTGGCCTCAGTGGCACCCGTGGCTTGTCCAGGCAGCACAGCAGGCCCCGGCGGGTGCATTAAGCGCACTGCAAGCCACCCTGTGGAAGGAGTGCTGAGTTCAGACGACATCTCAGACCCTGTGGCTTAATGCACTGTGTGGATCCGGTGCTGGTCTTGTGAATGCACCGCACAGTCAGGTGTTGGGGCATGCCAACTGCAGCCGGCTGCTGGGAGAACCAAGTGTGTGAAGCCACGGGGACCGCGAAGGAGGGTGCCAACCCGCCCCCCACAGCAGCGCTTCGCACCGACACCCTCCTCCCCACCTGCACAACGCTCGGGGCAGCGGTGATGAGCCATCACCGTTCCAGCCATGCAGGGACTTCGGACGGTCCCTGGAGCCTTTCTGTGTGAACCCCATCAGCAAGCAGGTTGACCCCAAGTTGAGTGAGAGCGCGCCCCGCTCACTGGCCCGCTCGGCCTCGGATCTGCAGGGCTGGGAGGGCACAGAGGGAAGAGGCGCTCCTTCAGGGATCCCGGACCCAAGCCGTGTGGGGCGTCGGAGGTCATCCCCAGCACCTTCAATTGGGCCCGGACTTCAACTGGCAGCCAGTGTGAGCGGTGGAGGACTGGCATTATACGTGAAGCCCTGCTGGTCCCCACTGACACCCTGGCAGCTCTAGTCCGGACCAGCTGAAGCATCTGGACCGTCTCCAAGGGCAGCCCCATGTAGAGCGTGTTGCAGTCATCCAACCGGGAAGTTACAGAGCGTGGGCCGCCATCACAAGGCAGTGCTCAGCCAGGCAGGACGCTCCCCGCTGCGCCCGGCCCAGGCGGCCACGCCAAAGGCAGGCGGTCCTCTGACGGCGTTCCCGGCCGGGCTGCCCGTGCGCGGAAGGGGGGTCCCGTCCAATGCAGACCATGCCCCGCTCTCACCTACTCAGCAGCCTTCCCTGCGCCGCGTTGTGCCGCTTGCCCGGCATGATCTGGCCGCACTTCATTCCGTGCGGCGCCTGAGTTTGGTCCAATATCGGCCCCTGGCTAGGAGAGGCTTTTGGGTTTGGGGCTCTGGGATGGTGTCTCCGAGGTCCCTGCGGCTGATTCCTGCTGGCCCCTCCCAGCTTCCTTTGCTGCAGCACAGGCGCCTGGCACCCTGTGCCCACCCCCTGCCCAGGAAGACAGAGGGCTGTTGCGGGGGGCCGGGGGGCCTCCTCAGCGAGGTGCGGCAGGCCACGCTGCCCCAGGGCGGCGATCCTGAAGTGCTCTGCACGCTGCTGGACTGTGGGACATGTGCCAACATGGGAAGACTGAGCCGGGAGGACGGAGCCATAAAAACAGAAACCGCTTGACCGTCTTTCAAGTACGAGTGGATCGTGGCAAAAAACTGCGAACCGTATAAACCACGCAGAGCCGGGTGTCGCGTTGTGCAAAGGCAGCTGCTGAGTAGGGATTTCAATTGCTGCAAGGTTTGGACATGGGCCCTGGACTCTTCAATGTGTTCCTGAACGACCTGGAAAGCGGGAAAATGCTCCTCACATCCCCAGAGGGCACCAGACCGGGGGGGGGGGCAGGCAACCCTCCGAAAACAGCAGCACACGCTGAAGACGAGTCAGCGGTGCTGCGTGATTGTAAGCAGAGCGAATGCAATTTTAAGTTGCGACAACAGAAGGATAGTTTGGGAAAGTAATCCTCGCCCTGGCCAGGCTCGCCTCCAACACTGCGTCCAGTTTGGGGCAGCGCCCATCAAGAGAGTCCCAGTCCCACTGCAGCTCGTTCAGGGAAGGGCAACAAATGTGGCAGGAGCACGTGCTGTGAGGCAAGGCGGAAGGGATGGGGCACACCTCGCGATGGGGGACCAAGTGGGGCAGCCGCCCTCTGCTGCTGCTGGAGGCCTGGCAAGATCCGCCGGAGGGTCACGGGGACGGGGCTCCTCACTCCGGGCAGGGGGCCCCCACAGCCCCATGGCTGGACAGCTTCCCGGCTGAGCGCCGTTGGGGGCACGCAGTCCTGGCACATTCAGGGGCTCGAAGAGGCCACTTGAGCACCAGGCCGCACCCCACATGCCCCTGGCGGCAGGGCTGGGCCGCCATCATCCAGCAGCCTGGCACAGCAGAGGCCGGTCCCGGTCCCCGTGCCCAGGCCTCCAAAGCCGCAGCCACAGCCGGTCGTGCCGTGCTGTGCCCAGTCTCGCGCGCTCGAGGCCTGCCCCCCTTGCGCCGCCCCCACCTCCCCGCTCTCCCGTGAACCGATTCCACAGAAAGACCCTTCCTGCCGTGGCAGGACTGCCCCCAGCCTCCACTCCCTCCCTCTGGAGAGGCCTCGTCATCTCTCCCCTCTTCTACCTGGATGCCCTGGTTCCCTTCATAAGGTACCGTGGCTTTCAGTTGAACACGCCTGCCTGGGGTCTTTGGACGAGTTCACACATTTGTGCGCAAGGCTACGGGGTAGCAGGGCATGCCATGGGAAATGGCGCACCCTCGTCTCCCAACTGGCTTCCTTCCTGAGACCACGACAGCGTGTGAACGGGCACATGAAGGACCACGGCTGACTTGTCAGGAAGGCCCGATTGTGTTGTGAAAAAGCCTTGCCTTCACCAATGCGCTTGGATCCATGACTGCTCCTCCACATGTCTTCGTTCAGTATGTAAATTATGGCTTGATTTCATGTACATAGTTGCCATGTGGGGGATGTGAAGCAGCGTATTTATATATACCATATGCTTTAACTGCCATGCATATGTTCCTTGTGTTCCAGATGGTTGCCTGGAGCTTTGCTGCTGCAGAGGCCTGGCCAGGGCCAGTTTCCCTTGGAATCCACATTTCTTGCTTTAGGGTTAGATCTGGGGATGGCAAGAAGCCGATCAGGGAGGTTTCTGGTTTTAGGGTAGGGTCTGCACCCACAGCCCGTGCCACAGGCTTGGCCTCGCTCTCTCCACCTTGCTTCGCCCCAGGCCACTTGGTGCTCCCTTGGGCACCAGACTTCGGTCTCGGGGCGCAGGCAAGGGCACAATGGGGTCCCAAGCTGGAGGGCGCCACTCTCTGGGCACAGAGAGGTGGGCAGAGTCGCCGAGGGGCCCGGTGCTAACGGGAAAACCACTTCATCGGCACAATTCAGACGGGAAGCACCTCTGCCTCGTTTTGTATGTGCCCCGCTTATCGACAGACTTTCCGATGAAGATGGGCTGGCCCTGCCCCAGCACCTGCCAGCTCTTCCCCCCATTTCTCGGGATGGGGAAGGGCAGTGGGGGTCGGGAAAGGATATTTAAGGAGTGCAGGTGGGGATCTTCAGGAAGGGAAAATATTTCTATTTCTAAAAAACTCAATAGCTTTTTAAAATAGTTACAGACTTTCAAGTTTTTCATACTTCTGCGATGATAAAATCCTGAAAAGTAAATCTTGCTGTTTCTCTTGATTTGTGGGAGGCATTTGTAGTGTGCTGTGAAATATTACATGAAGGAAAGTGGAACACGCGCGGGCGTGCACACACACACACACACACACACACACACCCTGCCCCTGCCTTTCACTGCAACATCTGTTTTTCATTCCGCTTTTCCTGCATTATATTGCGCACTACTGGAAAGGAGAGAGGCTCAATATTTCTGGATCTGGAACGTAAAAACAATACAGTGAATTTTAATTGTGCTCACAAAAGTATACATGGTAGTGACTCCAAAAAGCACGTTCGTGTTCGTTAAAAATGAACGCACAAACCCACTGAGTTTGGTCCTTGGTAAAGGTTCGCTGGGCGAGGGCCGCTGCCTGGGAGCCCGTTCGCGCCGCCCCCACCCGGCAGGGCCGCGCACACGCGAGAAGCGCCGACCCGCCGCGGGGGCTCCCGCCGGCGGCGAGGGCGGCGTGCGGCGCGTGCCTGGGCGGCTGGCGGGGCCCGGGGCCCGGCGCCGGCGGGGGGGGAGGCCGCGGCCGGTGCGCGGAAGGGCCGCCGCCGCCGCCGCCGCGCTCCGGGCCCGCGCGTGCTCCCCGCCGCGGGCGCGGCCTGCCCGGGCCTTCGGCGCAGCGGCGGGGATCGGCGCCGCGCGGGCGGCCGGCGCGGAGGAGGGCCGCCCGCCCGCCCAGCCCCGCAGGCGGGCCGCCTCCGGAGCAGCCGCCGCCCCGCCGGAGGGCCGAGGCCCCGGGCTCCGCGAGGGCTGCCCGCGGGCCCGGCGCCGAGGGCCCCCGCCCCCCCAGGCGAGGGCGGCGGCGGCGCTCGTCCCGACCAGGCCCCCCGCGGGCCGCGCATCTGCAGGGCGGCGGAGCGCGAGCGCCTCCCGCGCCGGACGCCGTGCCGGCCCGATGGGACGCCGAGCTCGCGTTCCCGCCGCCGGCTGCCTTTGCGGGCGCCCCCCCCCCATTCAGCCCCTCGCACCTTCATCTTCAGGCTCGTCATCCCGGCCACGTTCCTGGGGACCCACCTGGACGGGCCTCCCCTCCCCCCCCAAGGGGCGCCCAGGACCCGCGGTCCAGGTGGACGCCCCCCCCAGCAGGAGCCGGGCGCCGCGGCCCTTCCCGTCGCCGGGCCTTCCATGCCACCCAGCGGGCGGCTTGCAGCAATCTAGTCTACTGAAGTTGTAATTATCCATTTAAAAGTGGCGTTGGCCACTGTAGCAATTCAGTTGTATCAGTATGTACCATATGCTTATCGATTTTATACCGATCGGGTCCTCTTTTGGCCACGGCTGGAACTCGGACTCGCTGGGCCCGGCGTGTGTCCGCCAGCTCTTTGGGAGGCCCCGCCAGGCACACGCTTCCCCCAGGCGGCTTCCCACTAATGGAGCCGTTCTGCTCCTCTCCGTTTATGGCCTTTAAGCACGTGGACGGGGGTCCGCCATGTAGTTTCGTCCGTAATACCGCAAAGCCCCTTCGTTAAGAAAGGATTCTGATGAGCAAGGCGAACACCGTGGCCTTGGTTCTTCAGCACCTTGACGCACAATACAGCCTTTCCTAACTGGCGCAGCACGGCTGCATTTTATGCCCAAGCTTTGGCACCAAAGGCAACATACACTGTAAGAGGAGACAAATGTCTTTCAGCCTGGAGCACTTTGAGGTCAAATCCCTGAATTGCATCCGAAGCCGTAACCGACGGTGCCGGTCGGCTGCCTTCCCTGCTCCACACGCAGCAGGCAGCTCCGCGCCCCAGCAGGGTTTCCTTCCACCCGCGGTGCTGAGCAACTGGCACGGCCGCTCGGGAAGGGCCTTGGCCCCGACTCCAGCTCGCTCGGAGGACCCGCTGCCCCAGGCCCTGCGCTGCTCCTTCCTCCACTTCTGCAGAAGAAAGGACGTCGTCGTCTGCCACGCAAGTCAAGAACTTCTTGGAGGGGCCGCTTTGGGCAGAATGTTTCCCCACAGCTCGGTCATTGAGGCGCCCCCATTACTACCAGGATGGGTTTTTTTCCCTTCAAACACTGCCTTCTTTGGGGTCTGGACTCCCTTAGACAAATAAATAAAATAAAATAAAATAAAATAAAATAAAAGCTTTGCTGTGGCACTTGGCATGGAATCATGCATGCCTATGTTATGCCTAAGCTCATCCCTTTGGGGGAAAATGCGAAGACCTGATCTGAGCCGAAAAGAGTGCCAGGCGGGTGCGGGGGGGGTGCTCGCTGCCCAGCGGGGTCCAAACCGGAAGGCGGCGCTGGTGGGAGGCGGCGGGGCAGCCAGGCAGGCCCCCTGCGGAGCTGCCACGGGCGGATGCCAGGGCGAGCTGTGCGTGGAAGATGGCTGGCCGTTGCCGGGGCACATGCGCAAGAGCCCACGGTTGCTTCTGAAGCGTGGGTTGTTCTGCTGTCTGAACCCAGCCATGCCAACAAGCCGGTGCCTGTTAGCCACAAACAACCCAAGAGAGAGGGCTCCCTGGTGGCTGTTGGGGTGGGAGCTGTGGGCTGTGCCCCACGGCTTCTCATATGAGGTGCGTTCAGACAGCATGAGAAACCACGTGTCCACAGCGCAACGACAACTCGCTCTCGGCCCCTTCTTGGGACGGGTGTCCTTGAGGCCACGGGCGCCTCGAGCTGTTGAAGCAACCGCCAGCCAGCCAGCCCCCGGGAGCAGCCCCAGTGTCCGCCCAGCCAGCCTGGCCCAGACCAGCTGGCGCTGCCCCCCCCCCACGCGCCCTCCTAGGGCCACTCGTGGGGAGGGCCCCCTTGCTCCTGCACAGCTGGACCCCCCCCCAGGCCCCAGCGCCCTGCCCTCCTCTTCCTGGTTTGTGGCAAAGCGGCTGCAGCCCTGGCCCTGCATGCGCATCACGGGCACGGCCGAGCCGGTGCGGAGTGCCACCCTGAGGGAGCTGCGGGGACGGGGAGCTCATCCCGCCTCTGAGGCCTCCCGGCAGCCGGCATCGCACTGCAGGCGCTTGCCCATGGATGGACGGCGAAGCCCGGCAGCGGAGGAGGCCGCCTCCGGGGCTGCAGGTGAGGCCCGAGGGAGGTGGGCGGAGGTGGGCTCCCTCTGGTGCCGGCGCTGGCGCTGGCTCGTGAAGCGGAGGGCCCCAGCTGGGCTGCTGGGAGGATGCTCCTGCCGCGAGCGGGGCCAAGCCGAGATCAGCAAGGGGCACCTGGGGCCTCCCCTGACCCCCCGCCCCGCAGTGGCGCAGGTCTGCTCCAGGTGACCGGGTCCCGGAGAAGCCGTCTTCATTTCCCCCATCTCCCCACACCAGGCAGGGCTCCTGTCGCTGACACGACTGCCTGCCCCTGCCGCCGCCTTTGGCTGAAGCCCGCAGCATCCTCTGATGAGAGAAGAGCCCCCCGGGGGCATTTGCTGGGGGGCCCCCCCACCGCCCCGCCTGGACTACCCCAGACCAAAAGCTGCGTGAGAGCTGACCCGCCCCGTGGAGGCCCGGCTTGAAAATGCTTGAAAATGCGTGTTGCCTGCACAGAGGAGCTTACGTGCCTCCACATAAGGAAGTTTCGGATTGGCCTACGAGCCCCTTTAAAAATGGGATTTCTCCCTGAGGAACAGACACTGGAAGGTGTCAAACATCTGAATTCAGGGATGCAGAAAAGGCCATGGAGGTGCAGCAACCAAGGAAGGCTGCAGCCCCTTTGCTGGTTTCTAGCACAGAATTTTTTTCCTAATACATAACTAAATAATGGCAGAGGTGCACAAAATGAAACATGGCATGGAGAAAGTAGCGAGGAAGAACCCCAGAAGCTGGGGTGTTCCCCCTCCACTGAAAGGCTTCCATTTTGGGGCCTTATTTTCCGGATATTCTATAACTGATCTCATATGTCTTCCGGTGGTGTTTCTGAGCTGTCAGAGACTTGGGGTGCTGCGTGTTTCTTTCCTTTCCTGGTTTGTGTCTCGGCGTTGCTCTGCTGTCCCCCAGGCTGCCTGCACTTGCTAACCAGAGAAAGCCCCGCAGCAGCAACCACGCCAGGACATCTTCCCTGGCTTCAATGGAGCTGTGGGAAGATGAGGAGCCTGCCAGAGGAGCAGGCGAAAGGAGCCATGCGGGCACACTGCAGCCGCGTCACAACTCCCCCCGCACGCCCCCAAACTCAGCCCACGGGTCTTTCTCCAAACGTCTTCCCCGTGGATTTCTTCTTGCAAGCTGCTTATTTTCTCTGGGGCGAAAGAAATGAGGCTGGTTGTGGGGGAAGCGGGACACTCGGCTGACAGCGGATTCTGCGCCTCCGCTCACGGCACTCCACCTGGCCTCGGCTGCCAGGCGCGCCCCGAGGTGGCCGAGCCCAAGTGGCCGCCCGGACAAAGGCACCCGCCTGGTCCCGCCTTATGCTTCGCTTCGCTTTGCAGCACTGCTTCTCCGTCTTCATCCATCCCCTGGATGTTGCTTGCTGGCAGCGAGGAACTCGGGGGCCCAGCAGAGGCAGGGGAGCAGAGGGCTTGCGGGACTTGGCCCCGGAGCCAGCAGGGAGCTCGGACCCCACGCACCTGGTTTTTCCAAAAACCAGGCCCCCCAGATGCTTCCGCCTGCCCCAGCCACGTAGCCAGGGCCAGCGGTGATGGCGCCGTGGGCCACAGCATCTGGGCGGCCACAAGTGCCCCCCTTGGGCGGCAGGAGGCCCAGCAGGTCGCTGGGCTGCCCTCTGACCCTTGGCCTGTGAGGAAGGGCCCGTCCCGCCTTGCAGGGTTCCCGCGTGAAGCCGCAGCTGCAGTTCGCTGCAGAGGAAGGTGAGGCAGTCACCAGCCTGGGAAAAGGGCTTCTTCGCTCCCCCGAAGGGGATGGCGGAGGCAACGATGCAGCCGCCCGGGGTCTTGGTGTGCCTGTGACGGAGCTCTCCTCACAAAAGCAGAGGCAGGAGCTCACGGTCCGCCTGACTCGGATCCGGTTCCAGGAAGAACCCAATTTTCTCCCCGAGGGTGCAACGTTCCCGTCTGTGCAAGCCCGCGAGGCCCCCTGCCTCACAGCAGGGACGTTCCGAGTGGGGCTGAGCAGGGCGGGGGGGACGGACCTTCCTGAAACTCAGCCCCCTAGAAGCCTTGAAGCTTTCTTCATCCCGGCCTGCCTGGCAAAGGTGACTCAACGTATCTGGGGGCACCCGGTTGGGAATGGCCAGGGATGCCATTCGGCCTCTTGGCCGATCAGTTTTTTATTTATTTATTTATTTATTTAAATATTTATATGCCGCCCCTTGCAACAGCCTCGGGGCGGCTCACAATACAAAACAAATACAATATTAAAAACATATACAATAATTAAAAACTGGCCCATCTCCAGGTTAAATATAAAAACTTACAACAAGAATAAATAAACCAATTAAATTAATCATAAATTAAAAATAATATTAACAATTAAAATGAACTTTTTGGGGCTATTAAATGGACTGTGGCAGTGAGACGGGGTGGGGGTCCCTTGGGGTGGGTCACCACTGCCGGGATAGCCCCAGGCGGCCGCAGCGGCATCAAAAGCTTGGAGCCTGCTTGCTGCAAAGGGAGGGCAGCCTTGCCGGCCCTCCGCAATGCCGAGGGTGAAGAGGCTGCTGCCAGGGCCCTCCGGGCACACGGTCTGTGCAGCGTCCACTCAATGTGAGCTGGGGCGAGTCCGGGCCTGGGAACCGCAGCTCTCCTTTGTGCATCTGGCATCCATGCCCGCTCCGGCACCGGCAGTGGCACTGCCCGCCTGAGGCCAACGGAAGGACACTCGCAGCCCTGGGACAACAGGTAGGGCCTGGCGTTGCAGTTCCTGGAGCTGGCGGGCGGGGAGAGCAGGGCTCTTGTGCCTGCATCAGCCGGGTGGCGAGCGGCAAGCGGAAATCCAACTGCTCAAGCCGGTTCTAGCCCAGGAATGCAATGAGGGAAGAATCTTTCGCACTGACAGTCGTGCCCGTGGGGCTCTCTGGTGCTTCCCAGCCGCCTTTCCTCACCAAGCCCTGGCTGGAAGGACCGGCCACGTGCAGGTCAGCCCTGCGGCAGGCAGCTGCCTTGTGCGCCTGCTCTTAGCTGCTTGTGCACGGACTTGCCCTCCTGCCCCGTGAGGGCTGGGGTGGCCTCCTCTGCACACAGCCTGCTGGGCCCCCGGGAGCCTGAGGCAGGCTGGCCTCCTGAAATTGCGCTCCTCGACATGGAGCAGTTGTTCTCGCTGCTGCTGCTGGGGCCCCACACGGCCCTCCCTCCAGCCATGGAAAGCGGCAGCAGAGCTGCGTGCTGCTCCCCTTTGCCCTCCATGCTGAGCGATGTCACTGTCCCGCCCGGAAGCCCGGGGCAGCTTCCCCAGGTCACGCTTGCTTGGAAGACGTCCCGCAGCCCAGCCGCCCCCCGCGTGCTCCCCAGGCCAGCCGGAAGAAGCCGCTCTCCCGGCGCCTGCTGCCCTTTGCCAGCTGCTCCCCTGCTCGGTTGGCACGGCCGGGCTGGCCCTGGCTGCTCTGGCACAGCGGCGCCCTTGATCCTCCATGCATGTGTGAATCGCAGTGGCCGATGCCCCGCTTGCTGCAGAAGCCGTGCTCAGGCCCGCCCACGATGCTGGAATGCGGACAGAGCGGCCTGCGGACGTGGCAACAGTTAACACGTTATAAAGAGCCGACGTCACCGAGAGCATTACTGTCAATATTTCATTGTATTTACATAACCTGGCGCACCTGCTTGAATTCTGTGGTGCTGTGACGGAAGTGTGCGACACAGACGTAGTGCAATGCGAGCGTTGGACAGTCTTCTTAGGGCACAGTTCCTTTTGTCTTCTTGAGCAGCACACTTTCCAAAGTGCCCCACAAGTGCCCTTGAAGACCTCAAGGGAACCGGCCCCTTGGGCTTGAGCGCGTTGCTGGAGCTCCAGAAATCGCTTCCAGTGCCACAGAGTGTTCTGCTGCCTTGCACGGGACTGGTTTGCCCGGCCTTTTCCTTCTGTCCTTCTCCCACAAGGAGGAGGCCTGCGCATCGCTCTTTCTCTGCCTAGATTCTCATTTGATGCACATTATATTAATTTTACTGATTTGGCCCACAGGCAAAGAATAAGGGTCACACCTGTCACTTATAACCTCACTAGCGCAGTATAATTAAAGACCGAGTTGTGTAGTTTCCTCCGGGTGCTGCTTCTAGACCAGATACGGATTAGCTCCAGAACTGCAGACAGACACAATTCATTCCCCAAACACATGAACACGAGTCTTGAAAAATGCAAACCGCTAGAATAATGTGTAAAGTGGAAAACTCTCCCTGAAGAGAGCAATTCTGTTAAAAAAGGGGAATCGGGACAACTGAAAAGCTGCGGGTATCTCATTGAAACTGGACAGGCAGTCTAATTAGGATATTTCATTGTCTTTTGATCCCTGTTATGCGAGTGAGTGGAACAGCATGGGAGTTCATCTCACACTTGGTGAAATAACAGAGGAAGACAAGGGCGGGAAGGAGACGGACGTGCTCTTCCTGGGTCCTTGCGTGTGGCAGTCCGTGCCATGGCTGGGACCGTACGCTTGGCCGAAACTGAAGCAACTCATGATGAAAGTGAACGAGGAAGCGCCAACGCAGGACTGCCGCGGAATATTAGCAGAACAAACATCACAACTGCAGAAGAATTGCACAACATTGCTGTTGACAATGAAGACATTGCAGAGAGACCGTGAACGGTTTTGCACGCTCGGCTCCATCATCAATCAAGGGAGGCTGGAGCCAAGACATGTGAAGAGGCTGAGGCTGAGGCTGTGAGGGCGGCAGTGTGGGAACCGGTCATCGACTGCAAGGCCGGAGGCCGGGCAGGATCGTCCACACGCCTGTATTCCGGACCACCATGGATGGGTGTGAAAGATGGTCAGTGGCACAAGCAGACCGAAAATTCATGCCCGTGAAACACAGTGTTGGAGAAGAACTTTGCAAATATCCTGGACTGAGACAAAGATGAACAAAGATCGGGACTTTCCCGGGAAGAAAAATGGAAAAGCCGAGGCCGTTGTACTTCGGGTGCCCTGTAGGAAGGCAAGACTTGCTGGAGAACAGAATCCCCTGGAAAAGTTCGAAGGAAGAAGAAAAGGAGGCAGGCCAACGGTGAGGTGGATCGACTCCACAGGCGGAGCCGCGGCCTTCAGCTGACCAGAGCTGCGCAGCAGTAAAAGGGCAGGACCCTCATTCATGGGCTGCCACAAGCCAGGGATGACCGGACGGCACAGGACGACAACGGGTCTCATTGCACATGGAGAGAGCCTAGGGCTGGGGAGCTGAATCAGCGGAGCCCTAGGGAGTTCCTTCGCCCATACATTGGGGGGGGGGGCAGCTTTGCTCAATAATAGCCCAATTAGACCTCGCTGGGTGGAAGCGACCTGCCTCAGCAAAGGGCAGCTGACCGGGGAATGCGGCGCAGCATGGCAAGCAGGACCTGGGCTCAGGGGTTTCCCTGCCTCATGGGTCAACCCTCCTGTTTTGCGGCGGCTTTGGCTGGGGGAGGAGAAACGTCGTCCTTCCCAGTTCTGCTCCCTGGCGTTTGTCTCTCCTCCCGTCTTGATATTTCGTCGACCCACCGCAGGGCGGTGCTGCAGCGGAAGTGTGGCATGACAGATTTGCGGCTTCTCAGGAAAGTTTTGTTTCACGTTGCTGCAGTTTGAATTTTAATAGCTGACTGTTCGCACTCCCAACTCCTGTGAGGAAGGCTGCAAAACGCTGGACAAGCCCCAGAGGACAGCAGAGCTGTGCAAAGGCTCCGACAACACCTGTGAACGGGGGAGCATGGGAACACAATAAGTGCTGGGTGCCCGGAAGCCCACAAACACAGAAACGTGCTAAGCAGTTGTGTATTCGTGTTGCGATGTGGGGTCCAGATAACGCCCTTCATGCAAACGGCACTTTCCAAGCAGGCTGCGATGCTTGGGCAGCGAGAGACTGGGGCTCCTGCCCTCTCTGTGGGTTTCAACAATTTTACTGAGCGGTGTTTCTGCGAGTGCTGCAGAGACTTTCTGGCGTGGCAGGCGCAGGTGACATCCCTCTTGTTTTTAGAAGGGCGTTCTCAGTTCGAGACTGAGCCTTCCTGCAACTTGGTGAGAGTAAAAGTAGTGATGGAGCCCGTGAGACGGCCAGAGAATTCAGGATCTGCAGCAAAGCCCTTTTCCTCCTCCGAGGGAGTCGGGCCAGCAGAGGCTCTCCTTGGAACCGGGCGAAGAGCCCAGCACTCCGCCAAGGCGGCACCTGCTCCACGCAGGACCCCGAGGCTGCCGCATGTGGAGGCAGCAGGGAAGGGCTGCACAGCTGGGAAGGCCCCGAAGGACCCAGCCTGGGATCTGCCCGGGCCAGTACGTCTGCCGGGGGCCTGAGAAGCAGCAGGGGCTCGCTGCCCCCACCAGCCCGGAAAGCCTGCACTGCTTGGGAAATGGCGCGGGGCCACCCAGGGCCCCAGGGAACAGAGACCACGGGGAGCAGGCACAGGCCCAGGGGGCAGTGGAGGGGAGGGCGACGTGCAGGCCAAGGGGCTTGGGGGGGCTGCAGCCACACAGCCAGGGAGGTGGGCGAAGGACTGCAGCCCGTGGGGGGTGGTTGCCCCAGGCCGAGAACTGCTGCGAGGCCCACTCATCCCGCCCCAGACACAGCCCCCACCCCGCCTCCGGAGCAGCAAAGCTGCTTCCCCCAATGAGGAAGTTAGTTTCAAGCACGCAGTGGAAAGAAACGGTACATTTGCAAGGAAAGTCCCGTCGCACGGGGCTTGTGGCACATCCACTAAGCACAGCACAGCTGCTTCAGGGAGGAGCGATCCTGCCCCAGCTCTCTCTGCAGAGGCGTCTGGTCCCCACCAGAGCCCAATGGAGTTCCTCCCACTAAAACGTGCTTGCCCCTCTTTAATTAGGCGGGGCATTTAAAATACGGGCGCCCGAGCACGAGAGCCAGCCGGTCCCTTCCCTGGCGCCTGCCCGCAACCGTGTGTCCTCCGCGGGGTGTCCTTCGGAGCGCTGTCCACCTCTTGGCGCACTGGCAGGGCTGAAGCTGCCGGCTGCCGGGCCGCAGCACTCGTGGTGCGTGGAGCTCGTGGGGCTGCGCGTGGATGGAGGCACTGGATGCCACAGTGGCGGGGAGGGGCGGGGCGCTGCCTGGGGCTCTTGGGTGCCCCAGGGGATTTGGGGGTGCCTCCCAAGGAGGACTGGCCTGGGCTAGGGTCAGGGTCAGGGTCAGACAACCCCCCCCCCCGTGCAACTTATTCACCAGCAGGTTGTTCTGAGCAGGGATGGGAGGAATGTGAGACGCACCCTCGAGTGTGTAGAAGCTGGCACGTGGGATCCCGAGGGGAGACGGGCAGAGGAACCCTCTGCTCCACGGAGCGGAGCGGGCGCGGGTGCCCGCGGGGCAGGGCAGCAGCACAGGCTGTCGAGCCACAGGCTGTCGAAGGGTTGATCGCGCCTCGGGCGCGGGATCGCCTGAAGCCTGCGGGCGGCGGCGGGAGCTTCCCCGCGCTGCTGAGCTCCAGGCGCGTTTCGCGTCTGCTCGCCGCCCGCGCCCTTCCCTGCTGTCCCGCTGCAGCGCACGGAGGGCGGGGAGCCGCGGCAGATGCCGCCCCCCCCCCGCTGACGCCCCTCCGAGCCGGCCGGCCGCCCTCCTGCTGCGGGGCGGGCTTCCCCGCGCCCCCACCAGGCGGCGACGGCCGCGGTCACTCGCTCGCCCGCGGGGCGGGGGCTCCTGCAGCGTTTCTGCTGCTCGGGCATCGCCAGGTTCGGCCCGAAGGACTGGATTTCTTCCTTCCTTCCTTCCTTCAGCTGCGCTCGGGCGGCACGCAGGCAAAGGCCCCCGGCCGGGCGGGGCCGGGCGGAACCGGCGCATCCCCGTCTGCGCAAGGCAGGCGCACGGGGCCCGCAGCGCCGGATGAGCCCCGACTGACGGGACGCGCCCGGGCCCATCCTGCGCGGCTGCTCGGCGTTCTTGGCTCTTCGGAGCGGCTCTTCCCCGGGATGCGGGCATCAGCGGCGGCCCGTTTGTGAGGCTCAGTGAGGGAAGGGTCCTCCTTGTGGATGGCCACTTTCCCCACTGCGTTCTTTCCAGTCCACGCATTGAGTGGGCCGATTAGGGTTCATATTAGCGATGCTGTGATATTAATTATGAGTGTCAGTGTTTGGGCGCACAAGGCCCGGCAAGACGGCTTCTGTGGTGGGAGGGGACGCATCCACCCATTAAATAAAAGCATCCATTAAGCAGGCGCCCCCTTCCCAGCCAGGCACTGGCATCCATCGCTGGCAAGGTGTGTTGGTGCTTGGCTTTGGCCCTCCTGGGTAGCGGAAGGTATTTAGCTGCATTCACTAAGCCGGTGACCTCCACGTGCGCTGGACTGCAGTCCCCATCAGCCACGGTCAACATGGGCAGACTAAAGGGCACAAGGCTGGGGGAGGTTGGCGGAGGTTCTTTCCGACTGGGCTGAGACGTCTCCCACAGAAAGGCTGCACTGCTTTTCAGCTGCCAAAGCGAGCAGAGACCCCTCGGCGGGCACCTCGCTTGCAGGGTCCCCCCGCAGGCTGCCTCCTCCCTGTGGCCCTCTGTATTCAGGCAGCCCCTGCAGCCCCTGAAGGCCGTCCTCCGAGTCCTTTGATCGGAAGCCGTTTGGGGCCTTGGGAGAGGGAAGCCAGCACTTGCGTCGTGCTCGGGAATGGGCCGCTGGGCAGTGTTTGGGATGCAAAACGATGCAGCAGCTTCCCCGTGAGTTGGACACGCTGCTCGAACTGCTGTTTCTGCACGCTTGCCAAAGGCGGCCCCAGGCACTTCGCACCGGTCTGCAAGAGAAGTCGCCCACTCACAGAGGAGGGTGGCCAGCTGTGTCTCCAGGAGGGGTCACGGCTCAGCTGCTCAGAAATCGATGGCACGCCCCTCCAAAGGTAAGTCTGGAGACTCCCGCGCTGCAGCCTCCCGGGATCCTCCAGAGAAAGGCCAGTCTTGCCCTGAGCTGCCCGGTGACTTTTCCGCACACAGAGCCTCCCGAGAATCTGCTCCGAGCTTTGGTGGGTGGGCCTTAGCCAGTCTGCCGCCACTTGCAGTCACTCACAGAATCATCGGGTGCGGAGCTGGCAGGCCTGCGAGGCTCAGTGCTGGGCTCCATCGCAGACTTCCCTCGCAGGCAGCAGCCAGACTGCCCCCAAATGCCCACCGTGTGGGAGAGTCCGTGGCCTCCTGGTTCTGCTGTTGCGCTGCTCTAACCACCCCGATGTCCAGCCAGAACCCGGCTCCCCGTGCCTGAAGCCTGTTACAGAAACATAGAAACAGAGCGAGTCAGAAGGGGTCTCCCGGGCCATCTAGTCTGACCCCCGGCTCCAGTCGGCTCCGCTCACGACACGCCCACCATGTGCTCTAGGCTGATTCAGCTGTGGGGCAGAAGAGAAAGAAAGAGAAATAAGTACATGAAAGAAGGAAAGAAGGAATGGAGAGATCGCTGCCAGCCTGCCGTGCTTGCAAAGTACCGTACACCCTGTGAAGTCGTGGTTCAGCGTTCGCGGAATTTTTCTCCAACCGAGTCCAAGCCGATCTCCTTGCGAGTAAGATAAGTCTGCACCATGGAAAGGACAGAATAAGAAAAAATGGACTGAATGTAAGTCAAGGGGGTGCTTAGATTTGCAGCATGTGCCAACTTAAGCCTCTACATATGAAAATCTTAAATTTGGATAGCGACAGAGAATGGTTTTCTGAAGGAAGGATTGCTGCTTGCATAGTAATCTCTCCTTCGCGGTTGTTCACAATTCGCGGGTGCGTTAGGAACAGGACCCTGCGGATTTCGGGGGCTGCTTGTTTCCAAGTTACTGGGAAGCTACCGTACAGCAAGTGAGCGAGCCGTGTGGCCTGTTAGTGCAGTGCTGCACACACCGGGGGGGGGGGCAAGAGCGGGGGGGCAAGAACCTGCCCCCACTGGGAGGGCCGCTCGCCTCTGGCAGGAGTCGCCTTTGCACGCCAGGTGCGCACCCAGAGCCGGATGGCCTCTCAAGAGCCAGGAAAAGCCCCAAGGAGGACGCGACGCAGTGCGCAGAGGCTCAGCTTGGGCGACATTTGCCTCAGGCATGCGGCCGGAGAGGGTTTTCCAGGGGTGTGAGCGCTTCGCTAAAATGGCCTCTCAGACCCCCCGTTAGTTCTTCCTGAAAGTTCCAGGCACACTTCCTGTGCAGGGACATCCAAGGAAAAGCAGGTTTTAATGTAAATAAAATGGCAGAGAGAGACTTTGAGGGGCGGGAGGAACCTACACATTACACGTAATTGGAAAGTACACTCTTAGCAATTCCATTACAAAGGAAGGGAGGGAGGAAACAGACAAGCAGAGCAAGTCAGAAGGGGTCTCCCGGGCCATCTAGTCTGACCCCCGGCTCCAGCGGCTCCACTCATGACATGCCTACCATGTGCTTGTCCAGCCTGTCCTTGAACACCCGCACCAATGGGGCCTCAGCCACCTCCCGTGGAAGCCCCTTCCACACCCTCGGGGCCCTAACCATCAGGAAGCGCTTCCTGGCATCCAAATGGAACCTGGGTTCCCTCAGCTTGGCTCTGCTGGAACAAGTCCTGCCTTCCTCTGCAGGGGAGAACAGGGCTCTCCCCACCTCCGTGTGGCACCCGCTCGCATGCCTGCATGTGGCCAACAGGTCCCCTCGGAGGAAGGAAGGGTTAGGACAAGGAATGTGAAGTAGAGAGATGCACAGACCTTTCCCTTGCTCATTTTTCTCTTTTCCAAATGGCTTCATTGCACAGGGGAGACTCTGGGAGGTCTAGGCTGGGATTTGGAGGAGAGAAGCAGAAGGCATTCCCCTCTTCCCGGGCTGCTTCTGGAGAGAGAGTTGCTGCCCTCCGTGGCACATGCGCCATGTGCCACATGGGGAGTCTCTTCGCGGGCCACGGCCCCTTTTATCAGACACATGAGGGCGATGCTGAAGGTGCCAGATTTAGCTTGCAGACATTTAGACAAGATCAGCTCTCTTAGTCATGTTATTTCCAAAGGCTTCCCTCAAGAAAAAGAAGAAATTCTTTCCCTGTGAGTCACTCACCAAGTGGTTGTTTTTATATAAATTTTCCTTTAGTTGGTTAAAATTGGAACATGCTCATCTTATCTCCCACTCATTCTGAAGCTGATTTTTCCTTCATTTTTAAACTTTTCCCCAGCACTGTTTGGATTTGGTGGAATCTCTTTTTTCCAGGCTTCTGACAACTAATTAGACTATATTAGCAAGTAGCAAACACCCCTCATTTGGGGTAGATCGCTTCTGCCATGTCTTTTCAGCAGCAACGCAGAACAGAATCTCTCACTGTGTGAATAAGAAAAAACTAATACAGTCACATTTCTTTTCTTAAATTAGCTTGTTTTTCTCCTAGAACTGTCAATCAATCGAAGGAAAGTTTTAATCAATTAACTATTTGGATAAATTTTGTTAATGCGGTGCAAGGCATACAGGGAGATGCATTTCAAGACCCTACAGACCGTGTTTCAGTATGGAAAGGTAAAAGGATTTGCAGCAAGTACTGGATGTTGTGCCACTATAAGGATGAAGACTGACATGCTCACTGTTACATTTTCTGGAAGAATGAATGACCCTGGAAAGTGTTAGGTCTCCTTCATTAAAACCATCCCTGCAAGGCACCGTGACCCTGGATGGCCGCAGTCCCAGGCTCTGGCACTGGAACAGCCATTTGTGTGCAAAGAAGGGATTCCTTTTAGGGCTGAGATTCTAGCACAGCGTTGATTGTCATCGCCGCTGCTTCAGTCCCATTGAAATGACGGGTTTGCTGCATGGCTGAATGTCTAGTCCACACAGAGGTACGGAGATTAGGTGGGTCAAAACTTTGGACAAAAGATGTGAACCAAGCCCAATGACATAGGGGTTCGGTTCGGTTTGGTTCGGTTTGGTTTGGTTTGGTCAATGTGTGCTATTAAGGAAGCGGCGTATTTGTGGTATGATTGGCAGCAAGTAGATCTGAACCGGCGGACATTGTCCATGATCCGATCCACATCCATCAGGTCCACGGCTCCTGCAGTTGGCAGGTTGCCTTCTGAGCCGTGACAAGGACCAGAAAGGGAAGGGAAGGCGCCTCTTTAAGGAGCTCTGGCCAGCCATCTTTCACGGCAGCCCCGGCCTGTACTCGGTTTTTGTTTCCACAACAGCTCGATGCGGGGAGAGCACACTACGTCCATGTGCATGAGCTGCAACTTGCAACGGACTCCAGACTCTAATCTTGTAGTCGCACAGAAATGACTTTTGCTTCTCTGAGAAGGCCTGGATCTTTCTTTGGGCAGCCACCTTCACATCTGCCCCATAACTTACAGGGAATTCGGTGCCATCTCAAGGCTGCGCAAGTCTGCCCTGTCCCTGGAAAATACAGTGAGATTTATGGATGCTCTTTGGTCTTCTCCAAATTTCTCCAGTGTTTCAGCCACTCAAGGATGTGCAACACCATCCTGAGAACGCCTCAGGGGACAAAATCCCGTAGCCCTTGTGATGCTGGGGAGCCCTCGCGCAAGAGCCCTCGCAGGGAACACCTTCCGCCTTACCTTTATTTTTATGCTCCAACCTGATGGGTCTGGATTCAAACTAGAATCACAGAATAGCAGAGTCGGAAGGGGCCACGAAGGCCATCGAGTCCCACCCGCTGCTGTTGCAGGACACCCAGTCACACCCTCCCACCCAGAGGGCTGCCCCGTTTCTTTTTGGATGTCTCCGGTGTGGGAGAGCCCCCCACCTCTCCGGGCAGCCGGTCCCACTGTCGTGTTGTTCCGACAGTGAGGAAGCCCTTCCTGATGCCCAGCCTGAATCTGGGCTGCCGCAGCTTGAACTGATTATTCCGTGTCCTGCACTCTGGCATCAGTAAGAAGAGTATATAAGAAGTAAGAAGTAGTATATAATTACTACTTCTTGTGATTCGGAAGTAATACTTCTATTAATGCATCCCAAAATAGCACTTGCCCTTTTTGCTGTTGCATCACATTCCTGGCTCATATTTAACCTGCTGCCCACAATATCTTCATGGTCTTTGTCTTTGTCAGTTCTGCTGAGCCAAGGACCTCCAAGCGAGCAAGCCGCTGCATCGCGCCCCCGCCCCCGCCTTGCCTCGTCTCGTCTCCCCTCGCCGTGCCGGCCCACACGCCCTGCCAGCACCCCCTCTCCGGCCAGCGCTCGGCACCGGCACCTTTCACCTGGCCCCTGGTGGAAAAGTTTGAGGACCCCTGTCTTAATACCTGAAAACAAGCATGGCCTATTCACGGAAACTCGGTGGGATGACTCCCAGGACTAGAATACAGCAACTGAAGGGTCTACCTTGTTCAAAAAGAGCAGAAGAACGAGGCAAGGAGGTGGACTTGCACTTTATGCTACAAATATGGATCCTTGCTCCAAAATGCGAAAGGTGGGCCTGGTGGCCCCATCGGGAGCATCTGGGCAAAATCGGCGTGCCAAGGCGCTCAGAAGCGGGACAGCCGGGCCTGCCAGCGACCCCCCACCAAGGGGCAGCGAGGGCGAGGCTTTTGCCAGGCAAGCCGCCCGTGCGTCAAGGACGTGTGACGTGGGGGGAGCAGGGGGGTCAGTCACCCCCGGCTCAGCTGGGAGGCGAATTCTGCCAGAAGCGGCCCCTCCCAGGAACTCTGGCCATGCGCGGCGGATAGCTTTCCTCTCCGGAAAGTGGAGGACGGAACCGGCGGGTCGGCCTCCCCGACTTAACGCTGACCAGTGGGGTGACTCAGCGGGTAGAGTGGAAGTTCTGGGGACTTGGGGAAAGTGAGCACAACGTGCCCGAGTTCCCGATTTTAAGGGAAGCAGAAGGGGGGCGGCGCATACTCTGGATTTTGGGAAGCCGGTTTTAATATACTCGGGGCAGTGACAAGTAAGGTCCCGTGGCAAGAGACCCCAAGGGAAAAGGACTCCAAGACAGGTGGGAGTTTCTAAAAAGGGGGATGTTAAAGGCACGATTACCAACAATGCCAGCAAAACCAAAGGGCGGCGGATGACGGAAGAAACCCGTGGGGCTCCCCAGAAGGCCTCCAGTTGACCCCAGGCAGGCAGGGACGGGGGCCGAAGGGCGGGAAGGGCAGCAGGAAGGCCGGAGCGCAGGAGGAGCCGAGTTGCCAAGCGACGCCAGAAGCGACCAAAGGCTTTCTTCAGGTACATTCACAGTGCAAGGAAAAGCGATGGTGGTTCGACTTCTCGCTGCGGTGGGCAAATTGGTGACCGATGACAAAGAGAAGGCCAAAGTGTTCCATTCGCATTTTGGCTCCGTCTTCTCCCAAAAGCAAATCTCCGATCCCCAGCCCCACAGAAATGAAGTGCCGACCAATTTCAAATAAGGAGCCAAAATCTCTTTATTTCCCGGTTTGCCATTTGCCAGACTGCAGAACTTCATTGGGCGTTGCAGAACATTAAATACGAGTTGAATAATATTCCTTCACAGCAGGCAGAATTTGCCTGGACCTGGTTATGTCAGGCTTATCAGGAAAACAGTGCAAGCCCCAGGACGATTCCAGGACAGCCTACTAATCAAACCCATTGAAATGCAGCCTCAACTGTTAAAGTTGCATCGCGCAATATAAGCCTCACCTATAAAGCCACAATGTGTAAAGTTTTATTCTGATTTGTACAGAACGGTGGCGCAGCATCGGGGCAGGACAGGCCGATCTCCCTTTCTCCACACCAAAGCGGAGTGGGCAGGGGCCCCCGCAACTGCATTTTGATCTGAGCGATTTGCCTTCTCATGAGCAAGCAATCGCCTCTGTCCTGGGAGAAAAAGCAGGCTCGGTGGAGGCAGGCGCTCTGCGCATGGTCGCAAGTCGTTCCCGGCGAAACAGGCCACAAGCCTCCTTCTGCCGCTCTGCAGCTTCCCTCTCGGTGGAGCGAGGGTGGCGGGAGCAGAAGGCGGCACTCCAGCTGGCTGGGTTTCTCTGTGCTCCCGGTTTCTGCGAGGGGTTGCAGTGTTGGACTGGGAGATCTGGGTTCTAGTCCCTACTTGGCCGTGATGCGCAGTGGGTGATGCTGGGGCAGTCACAGGCTCTCGGTCCAACCTACCTCACAGGGCTGTTGTTGTGGTGAGAATAAAAATGGAGCCACGTAAGCTTACAGGAGGAAAGGCGGCAGGTTGGAAGCGCAATCTAATGACAAGAGAAGGTCGAGACAGGTGCGGCAAGAAACGGGACCGTTGCAAAGGGAAGATGTCGCTGGTCTCACAGCAGCAATCCGTGCCGTGGCTTCTTCCCCCAGGAGCTGTGTGGGGGGGCCCTTGCAAAGTGCTGGAAAGCCCCCCGGCACCCAACGAGCCGGGGGGGCTGCTCACCGCTGCGCAGGACGGCGCCCGCAGCACCGCCCTGGGAACGGAGCGCGGCAGCCAGAGACGCCTGCAGAGTGCCAGCCCGATTTGGAGCCCCTCCAACTGACAGAGCGAGCAAAGGACCGCTGTTTTGTTCAAGGTGGCCAGTTCAGGTGTGGGCTTTGGGGCTGCGGAGCCCCCTACGTGCGGGACCGGCACAGGGACCCGTGCCCAGTCACCCTGTGCGCCACCACAGTTCCTGGGGCTCTGGCGGGAAGTTCCCGGGACGCATCCTGCCCAAGGAGGGTCTCCGAAGCAGAGTTCTGCAGCACCTGCCGCTCTCTCCTCCGGGCCCGGAAACTCCTGTTGAGTCACGAGTGCGGCCGGCCGCCCGTTTGCAAAACGCGCCACACACCCAGGCCGCTTCCACTTTCATCGCCAGAAAGCGCTGGAGCGTACTGCAGCTCCCCCTGCCGCCACCGCTCCGACCCGCCGCAGCCTGAGGGAGCAGATTCCCGGAGCTGACCTTTGGCCGATCAAGCCCGTCTTGCCGCCTTCCCGGCGGCTACGGAGGCCGTGCGCGTGTGCCAGCACCGTGGCCACATCCTCCTCGCAGCAGCCCAGCACAGCTCCTTGCGCGTCCGACCCCGAGGCGCACGCAGGGCCGTGCGGGGAAGCAGTGCAGCGGCTTCCCACGGCCTCGCTGGGCCACGCCGGCGGATGGGCCCTCCTGCGGGCCCTTGTCATGCCGCGGCCGTCTCCCTCCGGCTCTGGCCAAGAGGCCGCCCAGCCTGGCCTCCTGCCAGCCAGCCGTGAGCTGCCTTCGCGTTTCTGCTTCCGTTGGTGGCTTTGTTTCCAGGATCCTTCTGCAAACTGATTACGAATCTGTTTGAAACAAAGAGCTGCATATACAGTGGTACCTCGGCTCACAAACACCAGTCCACGATCAGATCAGGGCGCAAACGGAAATTTCATTAAAATGTTGCTGCAGATCGCGCACTCCGCATCAGGTGCCGATCGCGGGTGCGCCCACCTCCCCTGCACAGGCGCGATTGCGGTCGTGCTGGTGCTGGTGTGGGGGGGGAGATTGCGCCTTTGTTCCCTGCCCGAGCATGCCCGTGTCCGCACCCGCCTCCCCCCCAGCGTGCCTGCGATCACGCCCATCTCCCCCCACCCCGCTGCATGATCGCTGTGGGGGGGGGAGATGGCCGCAATCTTTGTTGTCACTTTGCTTCAAATTTTTGTGAGTAAAAAAAATAGTTGCAGAATGGATTATTCTTATTTACATTGACCCTTACGGGGAAATTTGACTCAGCTCACGACCATTTTGAGTCGCGACCAGAGTCCTGGAACGGGTTAAGGTTGTGAGCCAAGGTGCCACTGTACGTCCTCAAGCAAGCAAGCAAGCAAGCAAGCAGGCCAGCGCGGAGGTGCGATCAGGCCGTACCAGCCCGGCCCTGATGATCTTGGAGCAAAGGCCCTCTTGGACGGCAGCCTGTGGCATCCCTGCCCCAACAGGGCCAGAGGGCTACCAGCTGCGCCTAAGACTGGCCATCTCTGCGGGCGGAGGCAAGCCAAGTATGTATGTATGTAGCAAGGAACAGCTTACTCTGGAATAAACTTGCTCTTTCCCCGCTTAGGCAAATGAAGTGGTTAAGCCTTTGTGAACTCAGGGAGTAGCTCCCACCACCAACTTCCTTAATGTTATGGTAATTTTGTCATGTTAAAGTTTGTTTTTAACCGATTTGAGTTGTTCCCTTTTGATGTCTTTTGTGCCTTTTTCTAAGGAAATCGAGATTTTTTGAAGTTCAAGGCTGCTAAGATGACTTCTCTTGTTTTTATGAGCTATGGCTTTTGCACGCTGCCGTTTCACCCTGTGGAAACGCAAGTTTACTGCATTCCTCTGCTCTTTTGTTTTCATGAACAATTTCACAGTGGGAGCCCCCGCCCCTTTCCCCCCAGAGCTCTGCGTCTCCGGGACTGGCCTGGTTTGTTTGCTGTTTTCAAGCCATGGAGTGCTCTGGGTTTTCCTTCTGTGTGTGAGCACATGTGTGTGCACACGCGTACGTGTGTGTGTGTGTGAACAAGGAGGTTAGGGAGAGAAGGAAATGAGAGGAGGGGGAGGAAAGTGAATGGAAAAGAACATTCCGTGAAGGAATCTTTGTTGTCTCCTTGTTCATTCACGGTCTGGCCATGTGGTTTCCATCCTCCGCAAATTAGGTACCAGCAATTAGCCTAATTGCCTGCTTTGGCAAAACCTGCAAAGGGGATGGTGTGGAGGGTCTGAAGGAGTGTCCTTGGCTGTCATTGGGCTTAAGAGAGACTAGCGAACGCCGAGACCTGAGGGTTAATGGATGGGGCTTGCGCCACTGAAAAGCGAGCCTGCACCTGAATGAGGAGGGTATCTTCAAACGACTGATGCCGAGCGAGCGCGAGAAGAGAGAGGACCGTCAGAATGCCTCGGGACCTCTCTGCTAAACGTGATTGTGGTTTGGAGCACAAAAAGACTCAAGGTTTGGAAACGATAAAAAGGAACCTCCATCTGCTCTGGTCCCGCGTCCAACGTCTTCTCCCTTCTTCTAGGTGGGATTTGTACTGTTGGGACTTTTTGGTCTGGTTCGTTTTGTTTTGATAAATCCATGCTGGCTTCTATTAATCATGGCATTCACTTCAAGATGCTTGCAGATGGATTTTTTATGTCAACAATAGCTGAAAAAACATAAACAATAGCAACAGCTGAGGTTTATCTAACCACAGTTTTAAAATAATAATAAAAAATGTCAAGGCTGTCAAAGCAAGAAAGTATGTTGAGAAGAACACCAAATAAAATTCTGAATAAAATACCAGGGGCACGAGACCTCAGCGACTGAAAATTTAAAAAAGAGAACGAACCCTTCAGTCATTTGACCCACACAAGGGAAAACAAATCAGACAAATTAGTGTTACCAACGCTACAAAAAATAGTAGCTCCACTGAAAACAAAAATAGGCTGTGGAGCTCCTTGAGCAGCCTGCCCGGCCCGGGGAGCCTGAGCGTGCAACAAGCAACGAGTATCCAGGGGGATTCATCGAGGTGGGAAGAGCTTTCTGGAACTCTGCCCCTTTGAGGGGCTGGATCTGGGGAGCATTAAGCAGGGGTTGGAAGGCTGTAGATGTTTTGACAAACTGAAAGGCCCTGAAAATTGGGGCTGACATTGGAAGCCCAAGTGTCAGCAGTGGCGAGGAGCGCTTTCCATCAACTTCGGCTGATCCATCAGCTGCGTCCCTTCCTGGAGTACGACTGCCTGGCGACAGTGACCCACGCGCTGGTGACTTCCCGATTGGACTTCTGTAACGCGCTCTACGTGGGGCTACCCTTGAAGACGGTCCGGATACTTCAGTTGGTGCAAAATAGAGCTGCCAGGGTGCTGACGGGGACTGGGCGTTGTGCTCACATAACTCCAGTCCTCCGTCAGCCTCACTGGCTCCCCATTGAAGTCCGGGCCCAATTCAAGGTGTTGGTTCTTACCTATAAAGCCCTTAACGGCTTGGGTCCTGGCTACCTAAAGCAGCGTCTGCAACCATATCTGCCCTCCCGCCCCTTACGATCAGCAGCAGATGCTCTCCTCCGGGAACCCTCTGTGAGAGAAGTAAGGAGGGTGAGTGCCCGGAGGAGGGCCTTCTCTGCGGTGGTGCCCCACTTATGGAATGCGCTCCCCAGAGAGGTTTGCCTGATGCCGTCGTTTTTTTTTTTGGCGCCAGGCGAAGACCTTTTTATTTAAAAATTATTTTAATTGCTAATTTATACTTGTCTATTTGTTTATTTATGTTATTTATTGTATTTTATCTTTACCTCAAGATGGGCCAGTTTTTAATGTTAATATTAGTTTTAAATAAGGTAACTGCCTGTTGTTTTATTTATTGTTGTGAGCCACCCCGAGGCTTGGTCGCAAGGGGACATACACATTTGTAAAATAAAAATAAATAAATAAAATAAAAATGCCTTGAGGTGAGCTAGCTACACAAGGGGCTCCGGCTGCCTGGTTGGTGCCATCCATACATGTTGTGTTGTGCCACCAAGTTTTGGTTTAAAGAATGTCGCCACCACGGATGCAGCCTGAGAGGGACTGAACAGAAGCGAGAGAAAGCGGCAACAGCGACCAGAAAACCGCAGTCCAGGTCCAGTAAAGGCCCTGCCTGCTTCACCGACACCATGCACATTTCTTGTTGTAAAGTGTAATAGTGAACACCAACAACACAAACGTTCATCTGTTAAGCACTCAGCATTTAATTTTGTTCTCCGCGTGCTCCACAGCGCCCTTGGCTGACACTTTGCTGCAACCATTTTAAAGCTATTTGCTCCCTTCGTCACACTGCAAATCGATGTGAGTTACGCTGAGACTTTTCCAGCTGGCGACGAGTGCCGAGCCAGCCAGCGCGCCCTTTTCGGCTGGGACGGGAACGCAGAGCCAGCCAGAAGAGCCTCAGCTGCAGCTGCGCCTGAATCGGTCGTTCAGGCAGGCAGCGGTTTGACGCCCGGCCTACATGAGAAAGCTGGAAAGGTCGTCCTTAATTTCGGCTTCATCCCAGGGCCCGTGGATGTTGTCCTTGAAGAGCTGCAGCCGGATGAGGCAGTAGGGGCACAGGCAGGAGACGGACACCAGGAGGAGGGCGAAGAGGACCGTGCCGACGCTGGAGATGGTCAGCAGGCCCAGCAAGGCGGCCATGGCAAAGAGCAAGGTGACGGCCACGTAGCAGCGGGGCGTCCGGGCCTGGAGCTTCTTCTGCAGCATGGGCCACAGGGCGAAGATCTGGATGGCGAAGGTCACCATGACGAAGGCGTGCAGCGAGCGGGGCAGCCGCGAGGCCAGGCAGACGGAGGCAAAGATGGCCATGTTGAGCGAGAGCGTGCTGGAGACGATGGCGGCGTTGGCCCCGTAGTCGTAGAAGATCAAGTGGCCGAGCAGCATGAGCGCGGACATCGCGTAGATCGTGTCCGTGCTGATGGACTCCGTCAGGGTCTTCAGCACGGGGGAGAAGCCGTAGGTGAAGGCCACGAACACCACGGCGCTGCGCAGGTCGGCCCCGCGCGTCTGGCCGCTCTGCCTGCGCCCAGCGCCCGCGTCCACGGCGTCGAACAGCACGTAGCCCACCAGCGAGGCCAGCAGCCCGGCGCCGAACAGCCACTGCGGCGCCAGCAGCCCCACGTCCATGTACCGCCAGACGACGGCGAAGACGCACACGCTGCACAGCTGCTGCACCACCACGCCGGCCTCGAACACCACCGCCCGGTACCGGTACCGGCGCGCGCGCACGTTCTTGCGCAGCTCCTCCAGGAAGCTCCGGTCCACGTAGTTGTCCGGGAACGGCTGCCGCTTGTACAGCGCCCTCTGCCAGCGCGGCCGCGGCCGCTGGCCCGGCGGCCCGCACAGCATGCCCCCGCCGCGGCCGCCCCGGCTCCCCGGAACGCGCGGCGCGCGCGCCCGACCCAACGCCCCTCCGGCGCCCAGCGGCGCGCGCGCACGCGGCGAGCGGACGGGCGGCCCCGGCTGCCCGGGCGCGCGCCCGGCCCGGCGACGGCCGCTGTTCCGGGAAGGCCCTGCGCCCAGCCTGCGCAGCCGCTCCGGAGAGGCGCCACCCCCCCGCCCCGCCCCGCCCCGGCCCGGCCCGCCTCCCGCGCGCGGCTTCCCGGCCGCTCCTGCGCGGCGCGACGGGCCTCGGCCTGCGACGCGGCCGGAGGCTGGCGCTCGCCTCGCCCCTCGCGTGAGCCCCGCGGGAGCGGTCGCTGGGCAGCCCGCCGCGACTCTCTCCGAGCCGCCTCGCCTCGCCGCTTCGGGCGCGGAGACCCCGCGGCGGGCCGAGCCCGGCCTGGTGCTTTGCCCGCGGAGGCGCCCCGGTGTCGCCCGCTCGCGACACGCGAAGAGCGGAGCCCGCTGGCCTGCTGGCGTTGCGCCGTGCTCGGGGACGGAGCGGCGCCCTCTCGCCACTGCCCCCCGCCGGGACCAGGCTTGCCCCCCTTCCCTGGCGAGATCCCCGGGCGGAGAGCGCTCTCAGATGCAGAAGGGGAAAGGGGGGGTCGCCTTGCTGTCTTAAAGGGCCCCCCAGCAGGATCAGGGACTGGCAAGGGCACGATAAAGGCCCATGGAACCACGGGACATAAATCCCAAGTTCAGAAGGGCGGGCTGGCATGGCCAGGCGCCTCTGGCTGCACTTCTGCAATGAAACAGCCCTCGCGGAAAACGCCCTTCTGCGTGAAGAGGCAGCCAACGCAGCCGCCTTGCTGATGGATCCCGTTCTTGTCGCAGCGATGAACTTTCCGTGCAATTGCCTGTTCTGCAGATGCTGCAATCTTAGTCAAACTTTCAGAAAATAAGTCACTCGGGGCCTTGAAATCTGAATAAACACCATTCCTGTAAGACTCTTTTGTATCTGATTTTTCTTTCTCTAGAAAAACCCAAGCACCCCAAGAGTGTGCCCTTGCAATCTGCCGAAGTCTAGTGGCTTTTTGCTTCCTGCCATCAAGCTTTCTCTTGGGGCCACCCTGTGAATGAATGATCAGGTCTGGCCTGAATTTGATTTAAGGTAGACTGGAAACAGCGCTGGCCAGTTGCTCATAGTGATGTTGTTGGAGTGGTTGAAACCACAACACTCTTCACAGGGAAACGCATCTTGCTGAACGCCAACACGTGGGGTGACAGCTCACAGGACAGAGGGCAGCGATGACAGGGAGACCAAAGTCCACCCACTTCAGCAGGTGAAGTCGCCTGGTCAGCTCACCCGGACATATTTTGCCTGTGACGCAATAAAGTAAATAGTCAGTGGCAGCTTTGCGCATCCACTGGCGATCGCAGCGCTGCTCCTGCAGCACAGCTTGCCCTGTGTGTTTGGTGGGCTCCGTCAGACGCCAGCCGCGGTGAAAGGACTGGCTTCTCAGAGCGGGCCCAGGCCCCTCGCGCACAGCCAGGCGCTGCGGCTCTGCCAGAAAAGCGCAGCTGCGTTTGGGCTTTTTCACTCCGCGCTCCCGACTCAAAGGGCTTTATTTCGTTGGGTGTCTCACGGGGCCGCCCCGCTCCAGCTCTTTCGGCTCTCGCAGCGTGCGGCCTGCCCTCTTACAGAGGAAGGCAGATACTTGCCAGCTTTCTGGACAAAGTGACGAGGAAAAATGAACGTGGACAGTGCTGTGCAGTAACCGCTCCGGCGCATCTCCCTTCGCGCCGGAGGCGGCGAGCCAGTCCCCCGGAAGCGGGCGCCGCGCACGCCCCTCCGCCTGCGCCCTTCCGCGGGCTGCCCGGGCGCGGCCGTTCCGCCCGCTTCCCCGCGGCCCTGCGAGGGCCCGGCCGCGGAAAGCCCCCGCGCAGCGCGCGTCCCCCGGCAGGGCGCCCGCGCCGAGCCCGGGGGGATGGCGCCCGCGGGCCACCCTCCGCCGCCGCGGAGGGGCGGAGGGGCGGAGCGCAGAGCCCCGCCCCCGGGAGGCGCGGCTCGCGATTGGCCGGCCGGGCCGCCGCGGGCGCGTCCTCGGAGGTCAGGGGGCGGGGCGGGCGCCGTGCGCAGGCGCGCCCGCGGTTTCCCCCTCGGCCGCGGAGCTGACGCGTCACAACCGCCTGCCGCGCGTCTCGCCGCCGCCTCCATCCGCCTCCGCGGGAGCAACGGCGCAGCAGCCGCGGGCCGGCGAGGCGGGCGCGGGGCAGCGGGGCGCCTGAGCCGCGCGCCGTCCCGTCCCGTCCCGTCCCGCGCCGGGAGGATGCGCCGCCGCCCGCAGGCCCGGGGAGGCAGACGCGGGGGACGATGAGGGAGCTGCCCCGGTGGCTCCTGCTCCCGGCCTTCTGCGTGCTGCTCGGCGGCTGGCTCGGGTGAGGCTGCGTCGCGCGGGCCGGGCCGGCGGGGGGGCGGGGAGAGGGCGAGGGCGAGGGCCGCTCGAGGGGGCCCGGCAGGGCAGGCGCTCGCCCCCGGGCGCGGGCGGGGTGCGCGGCTGGATCGGCCACGCGGGGCGGAGGGTCGGCGGTTGCCCGCGCTTCCGCCTTCGTCCGAGGGGGCGCGGGGAGGCTCCGGCAAGACCTGAGGCTCCGCTGTGTGCCCCGCGGCTGTCCCCCCGTCTCCCAAATTGGGGGCGGCTTCTCCAGGGGGCGAACTGGGGAGGGCCTCTCGCTAGTTCACGACTTTTCTTTGGGTGATTGGCTCCCGAATGTGCGCAGTTATGCTTTGTAAGGGTTTCTAAAGATTTGGATTTCTGTAAAGGTTGGGGGCGCCTGAAAGTGAGTGTTCCCCTTTTCATAGCTCCATACACGTGCAAGTCCCCACTAAAAATTGCAAAAGTTTATGTGTGAACACTCTTGGGGGTGCAAAAAGGGTGGCAGATCAAGTGACACTCCTTGGAAGGGTTATCCCTGGTTGTCGCCCCAGAGGGAATGGCTGAAAAGCGCAGTGGTGAGCTCAAAGGGGCTTCCTGTCAGCAAGGGGGCCGCCAAGCTGGTGACGGTCACTCCAGGTTGCCAGGCGGGCATCTGTGGAGGGGCTGTCCGTAGCCTGCCGAAGCTCAGCAAGTGTGAGGGGCTTTTGCTGCTTCTGTTGAGCTAACCTGCTGCTTTCCTAGATCCACCAAGGCTGTCTCCGTTCAGATGACACAGTAACTAATCATGCATACAAAGCCACACTAGAGAGTCAGTGGTGAAGCGCATGGGACAGCGCATGGGACGGGGACTCAGGCGGTCTGGTTCCAGTTCCCACTCAGCCATGGCCCTCACGGCATTGCTGTTGTCGGGATAAGACTGAGAGCAGGAGGAGCAGGCAGATGGCACTGGCTTTTAAACTGTGACTTAGTTTTGATACATGTATGAAACTCCAGCACCAGATAAACAAAGGGCTACTTTAAATATAGTCTGTTTAACCATCTGGCTGGGAGTGTGACAGGTGGGCAAGCGGCACTTGATTAAGAAATATGTGTAGATAACCAACTTTTTTTTTTTGAGGGAGGACGTGTATCTTTTGTCAGTGAGGTACAGGGTCAGTGTGGCTCTCCAGATGTTGGACTCTGTATCCCATCAGCGTGGCCAAGGGGTGATTGGTGTTCAAGTTGTTTGTGACTCCCAAGACATCCTTGAAGTATTAGGTGGAAAATTATAACAGTTTACTAGTTATCACCAGTACTTGGAAAAGTGGTAGGGAGAGGTTAACCTGTCCTCAGTCTTTGCCCCAGTAATAGCAGGTGACCTTTCAGCTTATGAAATCTCTTCCTGATACTGAGTCCTAATTTGGATCATCTAGTATATGATGGTGCATATTGGATATAGAATTAGAGTATGCTGATATTCTTAGGGTATATTATTTCATATGTTACGTTTCTGGAAATGTTCTGTTACTGGAGCTATTTGCAGACTGTTTGGAAAGTCATGGCTGAAGAGTAGCCTAAAATTATTTGAAATAATGCCTACTTTTTCCTCAGTAACTGGAATGGGCCATCAGTGGCTCCAAGTCGTCACAGTCACCTGTGGAAAACCCAGGGCGATGCCATCGTGTGCTGCCATTTGCATAACTGCCCCTTGATGTTGATCATGTTCCCTGCTGAACCCAACATGAACGTTGCTGCACACGTCGTTAATGTAGCGATGACGAGTGCCACGGTCTATTAGCTTGGCGTCACGGTAACCCATTAGCCTTTAATGGGTACGGTGCAGTAAATCTCAGTCCGTGCTAATTCTTACTTAAGGAGGCACAGTCATTCTTGGACTAACATGTCCTTTTCACATGTCATTTGGTTCCCTTGCACACATTTTTGACTGCTTGAGAACAAGTAGGCATGTTCTTGCTTTGAGTTAAGGCATTTATTTATATATCATACTTAATAGTATTGTGCTTAAAGTACACAAACTTTTAAAAAGGACACTGAATGAAACAACCTATAATAAAAGGGGGTGCCCGGTTATTCATCAGCACTATGCCTCCAAGTCTGTGAAACATGTTGCCTGAAACACAGCCTGCACACAAACAGGAGCTGTTTGGAGTTTTCAGTGCCACCTCTGATTTTAAGGGGTGTGTGTGTTTGCAGCTGGCAGCACGATTATCAGTCGTTATAAGTAGTACATAGTTTTGTGGTTATAGCTTGAAACCAAGGGATGCAAGGAAAGGAGAGCTGAAGGGTTCGAGTTATGCGCTTGCCATGCTGAGAGGAATGCAGGAGGGAGAGCTCTCCCTCGGCAGCTGCATCCAGGTGTGCCAGCAGGGCTGGCTTTGAGGGAAAGCCGAGAACCTGATCTTTCAGAGGGAACGCTTCCTAGCCAGAACATGGGAAATGGAACAGAGGGAAACCCTTCCCAGCACCCCTCTCCCTGGATAAGGAAGGCACCCACCTGTCGCACTTCCTTCTTACCAGAGCTGATGTAAGCAACAAAGAGGCCTAAATCGACTCACTCACAGTTGCTTTCGTCAGGTACTCAATCCTGCCTGACTTGATTTGGGCCTGAAAAAGCGAGGAAGACTGGCTTCACAGAAACTATGCCGCAAGCCAGCACAGCTTGATACAGTGCATTACTGATCGCTTCAACAGCCTGTCTTGGCGGAGCCGGCCCGAGGCTCTGCTCTTAAACTGAGGTTTCTTGACGGGGTACGATCATAAAATGAGCGTGCGCAGCACCACTGTCCAGAATATAAGAGGAGCGGGGCTAAACCAGAGGAAAGGCCTGTCTAGTTGAGCTCCTGCTTGTACGATGGCCGGCCATGGCGTGGCATGTGGGAGGCCCACGAGCGCCAGAGCACCCTCCTGTGTGTCTTGAATTCAGCCGTGTTAGCTTGAGTTCGGTTTTCCATTCAGAATCAAAGTCGTTTCAAATGTTAGCTTTGTCTTCCGTGATTTTTGGAGGCTGACTCTTGACTACTCTTGCCTCTTCATGGCACCAACGCTGATGTAAATCTCTGTCAGTTTGTTTGTATTAAGTGTGGATCATACTCTTATTTAACAGACTTCCCAGCTGGTATGTCTTTTGTAAAGAGAGTCCTGCTTCTTTGTATTCACCAAATGAGAAGTCTCCCTTGGCAAACATGGATGAAAATATCCAGGAAAAGGTAACTGCGCGTAGAGGAATGGTGTTCTTGGAGAATTGGGCACAACACAGGATGGTCATGCACACATAAGCGCCCGACTCCAGTATGTAGTTCCCAGGGGAGCCATGTGTGGGAGTCCACCGTGTCCCCTGAACAGCTTCTCCTGGGTTAGGAGACCCTCTGAAAGGCCCCGCAATGTGGGGTATCAAGATTTCCAATCTCAGTCCCCCATCCAGTTCTAAGGAGTGCCTCCCTTCATCCACACCACATTTTTCCAAGGTCTTCCAGACCGAACGATGCAGTTGTACCGGACTGCGGTGCAGAAGGTGCTCCCCTGCTGCGGCCTTCAGCGCCCCTTCTGGGAAGGAGCAGGGGCACAAAATGGGCAGTGCCCCTTCAGACAGGTTCTCTGAGAGCAAGTGCAGGGCTAGATCTGCCACCGTCACAAGGCTTGCGAAAGTCTTTCCTGCTCCCAGGCCAGCAGCCCTCCTGGGCGGTGCCTCTGCCAGCTTGGAGTCCCCCCATGTTCTACAGCTCCCTGCTCGGCTTAAGCAAAGAGGAAGAGCAGCGTTGGAAGGGGCCTGTAAAACCATCAGCACTCCAGGTAAAGCATCCCTAACAGAGGACTGTCCAGCGGCCGCTGGAATGCCTCTGTGCTGGAAGAGCCCCTGCCTCCCCAGGTCATCGGTTCCATTGTTGTATTCCCCTAACAGTCAGGAAATGCAGGCTGATGCTCAACTGGAACCGGAACCCATTATTCTGTGTTTGCACTCTGGGATGCTGGAGAAGAGATCCTGGCCTTTCTCTTTGCCACAGCCTTTGAAGCACTTGCAGAGCTCTGTCGCACCTCCCCTCAGCCTTCTCGAGGCGAAACATGGCACATCTGTGCCTTTGGTCCTTTTTTCTTAGGTGCAGACCTTGCATTTGTCCATTTGAATTTCGTTCTGTTGCTTTCAGCCAAGTGCTCCAGCTTATCAGGAGCACCTTGAATCTTGCTTCTGTCTTCCAGGGTATTAGCCATCCTACCCACTTTTGTGTCATCTGCATATTTGATCGGCGTTCCCTGCCCTTCCGCATTCAAGTCACTAATAAAAGTGTTGAGCCGCTCTGGGGCCCAGGCAGAGCCGTGTAGCACCCCGCTCGTTACCTCTCCCCACTCCGAGAAGGTGCTTTTGAGAAGCATGCTCTGAGCCTGACGCCAGGGCCACCCACGGAGCCGCCTGGTGTTTGTCCCATTCAGCCCACCCTGAGCCAGTTTGCTGATCAGAATGTCAGAAGCTTTGCTAGATGCTACGTCATGATCCGTAGACATGTTTGGCCTGATGTGGCCTGGCGAGACTGATAGGCCTCTGTCCTGCTTTCTCACGCATAACCTGGCATTAGTGGTTCCGGTACCTCAGGGTGGCTCCAATTGAGTCAAGCAGGACAGCACAGAAGATGGACTCTTTGACCAATTTCCCCACGAACACTTCAGTCCCCTGCCTTTGGGTTTTTCTTGGGACTCCCCAGACCTTCAGAGCCTTCGGGCAATGTTGCCAGCAGGGCGCAGTACGGGGAACCCATCATAAACAGAAATCTCTGCTAAAAATTATTGGCAAGTCTTAATGAACTGATAATCACTAAATTGCTCAAAGTTCTTGCTTTAATGTCTGAAAATTATACAGTAGGAGAGGTGATAATGATATGTAACTGTTGTAAGAGGGCAAAACATAGAAAAGTGGTCTTCATAGCACTATCTAGTCTAATTCTGCCTGACCCTAAATTCTCCTCAGACAGATAAGGCTACCCAAGGAGGCTTAGAAAAGAGGAAGCAATCCTCAAAGCACTCTGGTCCCGAGTCTTTTAGAGCTCTGAAGGTCAGTACGAGCACCTTTAATCCATTCTGAAAGCAGCTGGCAGCAAGCATAGTTCTCAGTGCCGGCACAGTGTTAGGGTTAGCAACTGTTCGTGATTGTGCATCTGCATTTGGACCAGCTGGAATTCCGGAGCAGTTTTCAAGGGCAGCCCAGTGTGGAATACCATTTTGATTAGGGGATAGGAAGGCGTCAGTCTTTAGAAATGAATGATGGTTACTTTATATCCGGTTTATATCAATCGGGGTTTGCATAGAAGCTCACTGGGCTGTTTAGGAGCCGCTTGCACTGAGCCATATAGCCTTAGACATCCCTTGTAATGTTGACATGGACAGTGACAGTGTTTGCCCATCATAACTCCCCAAGGTGCACAAAGGAAAGCGGGGGGACATGTTGGCCTCCACTGCCCAGGTGCTCCCACTGGAAGTCTTGCACAGTGTGCGAAACAGGCACGTCGCCTTGTCGGCTGGGGGAGAGGACACCCTGGATTCCAGTTCTGGATTGTCCTCCACAAAGCTGGGAGGGGAGCAGAGGGGGGAATGCGTTTAGTTTGTTTAGCCCCTCCTACTTGCAGGCAGGAGAAGCAAGCACATACGCGCATTTGCACACTTGATCAGAGCAGGATTTTAAATATGGCAGGTAAGAAAGGTGTCCCTGAAGGGGGATGCACCCCTCAGCTGCGGGGCGGGGCTCAGCAGGTTCCCTGTCCGACGACCCCAAAATCTCGACCGAGCGCCAGAAATTGAGTTTTCCTCAAGAAAGCCTTCTGTGATTTTAATGTTTATATAATGGGAACCAAAAAGGTTATACAAGTAGAATTGACCCTTATATATAGTAGGATTACACATATTCTATCTCAAAGATAGCATTTCCAGGAAATAGGAGGGATTATCTCTTTAAATGTCTGTCTGCATTTTCAACTAGGAGGAGACTGATGGCTCCGTCAGAGCCCTGTCTTTAGAGCACGCTGGTTCCAGCACAAGTGGTTTTGAAGAATGCTCAGTTGACTGCGCAAAGCGAAAAGAGGCAAGTCTTTTCATAGCCTTCTGAAACGGAGGTATTCGTTTTTATGGGTTGCAAACATGCTCTTTTTAAATTTCACCGTGGAGGATTGACTTTGGTGAAAAGCACTTCGTATTCAATTGATCTATTAGTTCTGGGCCCTTCAAATGGGCCCTTCCTGTCTTGGCCACCCAGGCTCTTTTCGGCTCGCCCTGTAGACCTTCCTCTCATACGCATGTGGCTCGCCATGCCGGCTACTCAAGCTTGCCCCATTTGGCTCCGTTGCTTTCACTGCAGCTGTCCTTCGGCACAGCACAACTGCTGCTCACTGTTACACACCAGTCCTCCACATGCCCTCTGCTGGGGAGAGTCTTCCATGTGAGTCTGTCATGGAAGCCATGAAGTCCTGAGCCACCCCAGACAGATCCACCTTGGCATGCATATTGAAGCCCCCCAGGACCAGGTCCGAGACGATCTCCGCCAGCTCAGGCAGGGAGTCTGCTGGGCAGGAGGGTGCGCGGGACACCAGCAGAGTCCCTGATCTGTCTCGGTTGCCCAGCGCCAGGTGCAAGCACTCCAGGCCCGGCCTCGAAGGGACAGGAAGCCGCGCGAGGGAAATACTGGCTCCCCCCTCCCCTCCCCTCCCCTCCCCTCCGGGTGTGACCGGTGTTGCACGAGATATCCAGGTGGGCACAACTGCGTGAGGGAGACATCGCCCCTTCTCCCGCCCAGGTCTCGCTAATGCCACGCAGGTCGGCCCGCTCACCCTTGATCAAAGCACGTATGGCAGGTGGCTTATTATGGACTGGCCTGGCGTTCCACGGCGACCCCGCCAGGCCCGGGGGCCGGCTGGTATTGCTGCCAGGAGCCATCTGGCTGGGGGAATGACCAGAAGAGGGACCGGTATCAAACGTCGGTCCCTCCTCCTGCTATGCAGGCCTGTTAGACCCCCAGCATTATATCTTCCCCTGCCCATCACCTCCCCAGTGGCGGCGCCCACCTGCTCCCAGGGGAAATCCCAAATTAAAAGCAAATAACATGGCCGCCACAAACAAATAGCAGTAACAATCAGACAAAAAAGAAGAAAAGAGAAGAAAAAGAAAAGGAACAAAACTCTGGCCCAGCCTGGCCCCTCATGGCCCCAAGCGGCCTGGCCCTCGGCCCGAGACTGCTGGCCCCGGCCATGGCCAGCAAGGGAAGGGCCCCGCCTGCCCTGCCCACGCGCTCCACTCGCGCCGCCCGGCACAGCCGCCCCCTGTGTGAAGAGGCGTGGGGGGAGCGTGTGCGGGACCGCGGAGGCCTTGCCGGTGTTGGGGAGAGCGACGGTCGCAGCATCCTAGCCCAGGGGCGGCCGTCCAGCAATGTCTCGATCCCCGAGCCCATGTTGGTAAACAGACCCAGATGCCAGCATCCCCATCTCCTCCTGGAGAGGAAGGGGCTGAAAGCCTGCTCTGTTTAAAGAGAAAGTGCTGCCCAGCAGTAAGTGTTCCCTGGACAGTTTACAATAAAGGTTAGATGCGAATAGCATGGAGAGCGCAATCAAGCCGGCGCTGTGAGGAGTTAGTGCCTTTGAGGCGCTTTGCTGCCCTCAGGAGCTGCTGCGGCCTCTGACCCATCCTGCATCTTTGGGGTGCCACTGATGTATCATCAAAGCCCTGTGCAAATTGAAGAGTCCAGTTAATCAGCCTGAAGCCCAAAACATGAGATGATGTGCACGCAACTTGAAAAGCACTATTAAGATTTGAAGGCTGCTTTTTATGGCTGCCCCTCTTTTTGAAAACCTTCAGGGCTATTGGCTTACCATAGGAAACGGTCGGTTTGTAGTCTTATTTAGTTGGCCCTGTGCTGTGAGTAGTCCAAACAAGCGTTGCAGAACTTGCAAATACTTCAACTGATCCTTAACTCTGTGGTGACTTTTTCGGACAGAGCATGGAAACGGAGGAAGTGAAGACACCTGAAGCCGAACCACAGTCGGGTGATTCAGCTGAAGCGTCTCTCGGCGCCGCTGGTATCCCTGAGAGTACTTTCAGCGCATCTACCTCAGAGATCTCACCAGTCTCTCAGCCCAGGTAAGACTTTTTGTTCTGTCCATGTTTCTGTGATATTATAGGTAGAAATATCTTTTCACAAAACAGTTTATTTTGTAACCATTCTCAAAATGGAATGGAAATGTGGACTGCAGCGCGCGCAGGCTCTGTGCATCTTGCCTTCCGCCCTCTTTCCTGTGGTGGGTCATTGATCCCTCGCCTGCCTGACCCGTTCATTCCCGGCAAGCCATCCCAGCGGAAGTTGTCAGGTGCGTTTGTTTGACGTTACCTGCATTGCACGAGGTGCCACAGCCCCGCAGTTTGAGTTCCGAAGCAGGCAGTGTGTCTGTTCTGCGTACCATAAGAATGGTCAGTTTTCCACAGGAAATAATTCGCATTCTCTAAAGATTAAAAGATCGCACAGTACATCAGGTACAATTTCCTGCAGTGGTGGAGGCAGCTAGGGGTGTAAAGGTCTGAAGTCAACCCTTTCCGTCCCCCCTGTTGACTGGGATACTCCCCGAGTTGCAACAGACAAATGATGGGAATCAGCAGGGAGCTAAGGAAGGCACCAAAAACATTTTTGCCGTCTCTTCCCCCCTTCTGCTGAAGAGGTACACCAGGGTTTGGAAGCGCTGTCCTGTGAGGAGAGACGGGGAGAACTGGGCTTGTTCATCCCTGAGGAGGCTGGGGGGGGGGGCATGAGATCCCCCTGTAAGTGCCTGAAAGACTGTCACAAAGAGGAAAGTCAAGATCTCGTCTTGTTGCTGCCAGAGTGCAGGACACAGAATAATTAGCTCAAGTTGTGACATCCCAGGTTCAGGCTGGGCATCAGGAAAAGCTTCCTCACCGTCAGTGACATATGACAATGACATATGACAGTGGGACCAGCTGCCCGGAGAGGTCATGGGCTCTCCCACACCGGAGACATTCAAGGGGAACCTGGACAGTCATCTGAGTGGGAGGGTGTGCCTTGGTGTCCTGCGAGAGCAGTGGGTTGGGCCCGATGGTCTCCTTAGGCCCTTCCAACTCTGCTGTTCCTTGATTTGTTGACATAAACCTAAGCTGCACCAGCAGCACTGACTTATTTCCTAAGTTCAGTTTGGCCTTGTAGTCTTTCATCTCCTTGTTTAAATGGCGATATTCACCACTCTCTTTATACAGTCTCCTTCACAACAGGGGTGTGGAACCTCTGCTCCTCCAAATTTTAGTGAATTCTGCCTTCCATCAGCTCTGACTAGCGTTGTCTTTAGTCCAGACTGCTGGAAGTTCTGGTCCAATAACATCTAGAGGGCCAGAGTTTCCTTATGTTCACTCTGCTTCAGAGACAGCGGCATATTTCTGAAGGAGTCACGCCTGTGGAATTGCCTTGCCCTGGACAAGCTCGCTCAAGAGAAGGGTCGGTCGTGTGGGGCAAGGCCGGGGGAGGACCCGCTTGCCAGTCCACTGTGGAATGAGCCTATTGCCCCGGCGCTCAGGGGACTGGGGTTCAGCCACGTGTCCCCAGAGCCATGCGCGGCTGGAGCGTGTTTGCCACAGCCTCTTGGCAAAATGCCAAAGGAGGATCAGGGCAGGCCAGGGGAGCAGGAGCCAGCTCGAAGATCGCGCACTGGGTCCTCTTCGATGCCGAACTTTGAAAGATGTTTGCACGAGGGAGACCATCCACCAGGAGAGCAGAGAGGGCTGGCTTGCCCGTCCACCAGCCCTTCCGCTTTCCCCGCGGCCTATTTAAAAAATCTGGCTATGGGAAGCATGTGACTTGGGCACATTTCTCGTTTGGGGTGGAATGTGCATCCGAAAGCAGCAGTCGCAGGCGGCCTTGTGCTGCTTTCTGCAGGCGGCCTTGCAGTGCCCGGGGGCGCCGTGTTGGCATCTGTGGGACCAGTAAAGGATGCGCAGTCTCAGAGGCAAGCGTCATCTCCTGTGTTTCTCCCCAGTGCAATAGAGAATTCCAGTGCTGACGTCCCTGAAGCCGCCTCTGCTGACAGTGAGCCGCCAGAGCCTGACTGCGACGCCGGTGGGGTCCTGGAGGCCCCCCCTCAGAGTGGGCCGTCCTCTCTCGATACTTCACCGGACAGGTGGGCACGGCAGTAGCCGAGTCTCGCTCTTGGTTCGCTGTCCAGGCAATCCTGCTGTGCTCCCGGCTTCCGTTGCTCATACGTTCACTTGACATTTAAGAATATTTCAGGTTGCATCTTGAGGAATTCCTAATGTTGGCGTATTTTCAGCCTTGTAGGTCAACACATCGAAAACATCTCTTCACATAGAAAGGGAAAGATGACTAAATCAGAATTTGGCCCCAAAGTTGCTGCACCTGAGCAGAAGGCAGATCCCAAATCTGCACTGAATGCCTCCGGCAACCTAAGAGGGGAGGTAGGTGTTTTAAGCCGAAACGTGGTGTGTACATTGCGTAAACAAACAAACAGCACAGTCAGCAACAAACTGTTCTGTTCCTTGCTGGAGTTTAAAGATAACTGAACATGGAGCCTCAGCTTACTTGCTACAGTAACATAGGTTGTTACTGTTCGCGTGAGGCACTTAACCTTGTCCCGTCTGTGATAGGGCTCTTCTAGCTGCTGGCAGAAGATGTTGGTACTGCAGATCAGAAAGCACCAAAGGCAGTGTTTGCGTCTAACATTTATATCCCGACTCTGGCAAGCACGGGCCTGGCGGCTTCTATCATAAAGATGCAAGTAGCAAAAGAGCTTAAGGACAATCATAATACAGTAACTATATAGCAGTGAAGCACTTCAAAAATATCCCAGTAACTAACTAACTAACTAACTAACTAATTTATTTATTTATTTATTTATTTATTAAATCACTTATATACTAGTTATATTAAACACTAGTTATATTAAAACTAGAATATAAAGCTCACCAGGTGAGTAGAAATTGCTTGCTGAAATAAAGCGGTAAAAGTTGGCAGAGAGGACTGGATGTAAGGGAGGTACAGCCTGTTGAAAAGCCCCCCCCCCTTCATCTCCACCAGCCATTTTTCATCTGGTGATGGGATAGCAAGGAAGCCCTGAGAGAGCAAATGCGCTTTATAAGCCTTGCATCATGTTCATGCGGACTGCACTGCTTACATCTCATGTTAATTTTTGTTGACACCCTTTTGTCACCTTGTGCAGAGAAAAACAGGCGATATTGACCCAACTTCTGTAATAACCCCAAAGGACCCAGGAGATATTCCCACATTTGACGAGTGGAAAAAGCAGGTTATGGAAGTGGAAAAAGAGAAGAGTGAGTTCCATTGCTTTTCTGTCACTTTGAACCGTTGTTCTGAAAAATCCAGTATTAATTTGCTGTGTTTTCTGGCTTTAGAAAGGGTCTTTGCAAGTTTCTTTTTGAAGGAAATTTTGCTTTCGTTTTGTTTACAGCAGTAATTTGATGCTAATTCAGTTAAGCAAGAGTTCAGTCCTCCCTTGTCCACACCCAGATTTCTCTTGGTGAACACACTGAAGTAGCAACAGTTGCTTTAAAGTCCCAGTGACCAGAGTTGCTCATAGAAGGGTGGCCTTACCTTCCAAGTCAAGACTCTGCTTACATCATACCTGCTTATTCTGAGCCAAGTATTCCAACTCTGTGGAATTCCCTACTTTCCTTGGAGAAATGATTGAAAGAACTGGGCATGTTTAGCCTCGAAAAGGGAAGACTGAGGACGCATATGCTAGCAGTCTTCAAGCTTTGAAAGGCTGTCACAGAGAGGAAGGCCAAGGCCTCTTCTTGATCATCCCAGAGTGCAGGACACAGAGTAACGGGCTCAAGTGACAGGAAGCCAGATACCCCATGACATCAGGAAGAACTTGCTGACTGTTCGAGCAGTGCGGCAACAGTACCGATGAGCGAGGAGTGGTGGTCTTCCACGCTGGAGGCCTTCAAGAAAAAGCAAGAGGCAGCTGGACAGCCACCTGTCAGGGATGCTTACTGGCGGTCCTGCATCGAGCAGGGGTGGCACTCGCTGCCCTTGCTAGGGTTCGTTGGGTGGGCAGGAAGAGAAATGCCGAGAGGAATAATTTGTCTATGGCGTACCTGCATGAGCCATCAAGATAAATGCTGTGCTCTCCCGTGTGTGTGCATGTGTGTATCAGCCAGGCAGTGTGTGCATCACAAAGCAGCCACGTAGTGAAATGGGCTTCTGACCTCTCAATTCTGGCACCTGAGATACTGGCAGGTCTCCTGAATGAAGAGCTCTTGCTAGGGCGAGTTGCTGTCCGGGGTGCTTGTCCAGTTGTCCGCATGCCCACAGAGGAAACCATCCTTCCCCCATGTATCCCCCCTTTCTTCTCTGATCTCTGGCATGCACGGTTCACGCCTGCAGTCTTCACTTTTTTCCTCCAGCTCGGTTCTTTGTTGCCCTTACCAAAATTGGGTGGCTTCCTTGCTGCCGGCTCCAAAGGTTATCATTCTTCTCACCAGCTCTGCTGTATGTGATCCTTTTCTCCTGCTGGATTCCCGTCCTCGATGCCTGCGATTCTGTCCTCAGGTGGGGCTTCCCCGCCTGCTGACAGAGCCCAGGCTTGGTGTTCCTGTTGACTCTGCTCTTCCTTGCGTGGGGTGGAGAAAGTGGAGCGGGAGGCATTTTTCTCCCTCTCCCGTGACATTCAAACCCGGGCTCGTCCCCTGCAGCGGAAGCCTAGGACAGAGAAAGGGAAGAGCTCCTCCACACAGTGAATGGCTCAACTTTGCTGCCTCAGGAAGTGGTGGTGGCCAGCGATCTGAGTGCCTCTGCAGGGGGATAGGACAGATCCATGTGGGAGAAGGCTGCTAGGCTTGCTGGTCACGTGCTCCCTCCTCACCCAGAGGCAGCATGCCTGCATGCGCCGGTTGCTGAGGAGCTCGGGCAGGAGGAGGTCTTGCGCCCGTCCCGCTGGAGGGATCCTGTGAGCAGCTGGTTTGCACCATGTGTGTGGAGTGCTGGACTAGATGGACCTCTGGTCTGATCCAGCGTGGTAATCCTTTAACGATTTATAGTAATACTATTGCACTAATAGTTTCCAAATACCTTCTCTTGAATGCAGGTCAGTCAATGCATCCATCTTCCAATGGAGTTCCTCATCTCACAAAAAAAGTTCAGAAAAATCGAAATAATTATGCTTCGGTAGAGTGTGGTGCCAAAATATTGGCAGCCAACCCGGAAGCAAAGGTAATGATGCCACGCTCAAAACAGTAGCGTATACTATTCTGAACCTGCGCCACGTTCACGTGGCAGGGCAGTCTCTCCTCGGCAGCCAGCTGTGCTGGTTTCTTGCATTCTGTCAGCCCAGGCTGCTTCCCCCATGGCGCAATGTTGGGCACCAGGCCACCCTGACAACTTGGGGCTTGTTGTAGGGTCTTCTGTGGGTTGATGTGTCACCCAGCCTGGGAGGACCGATCCCACTGTGGGTTCAAGCAAAGTGGTGCGTGAGCCGCCCGCCGGAGCAGCACCCCCTGCCCCTCGTCCCTCTTGCCAGCCGAGCCCGTGCCCCCTCCAGTGAGAGCCAGGCGGCCCTGGGAGCGGCCATCACTCGTTTGTTCTCCATGCTGTGGTTGCGGTCCCCGTTTGGCTGCTCTGCACCGGCCCCCGTGCGGTTGGCTTTGGCTCTTGCAGCAGGCCCAAGGAGCTGTCACCGGCTCGCCATGTTTAAAATCATACTTTTAAGATCCAGAAACATGCACAAATATTTCGGTAGCGTTTACTGGGTTGGTGGGTGTTTTGGAGGTGCGCAGCTCCGCATGGCCAACTAGCTGGCAGCAGCCGTCGGCACTGGCAAAGCAAGGCGGCAGATGGCGCCTTGCCCAGAGGAGAGCAAGGCTGCCGTGGAGCCTTTCATTGCAAAAACGGGTGCCAGGGAGCTCTCCCCTTGTGCAGCGTGCCCTGGCCTTGTTCTGTCAGTGTTGCCACAACAGCTCTCCGTGCCCTCCACCTTTTCCAAAATTCCCCGAGCCCCTTGGTCCTCTGAAAAGGCGAGGGATAAATGAATGGACGAATGAAGTCACAAGCGTCGGCTTTCGAGAGAAGCGGCATCTTGCCTTGCCTTGTGTCTTGTTTGACCTTTTAATATGGGAGCGTTACGATTAGATGTTTGAAAGCGATAGTGGTACAAGAGCAGCTGCTGCTTCAGGCCTGCCTGACACTGAGCGGCATTCTCATTCTGCTCAGAGCACGTCCGCGATACTGATGGAGAACATGGACCTCTACATGCTGAACCCCTGCAGCACCAAGATCTGGTGAGTGCGCTTTCCGTCTCCGCGACTCGGGATGTCAGCCGAGCTGCCCGGTACAAACCAAGGGTTTGGCAGGCTTTGGTGGCCAAGGGTTGTGTTTCCGCAGCTCTCTGTGAAACCTACTTTCGCCATCCTGTCTCAACAGGATAGAAAGTATTTCCGCAGTAGGAGTTGGCTTCATAAGATGGAATGAAGTCATACATTAACTCAAGATGTATATAATTTCATTGAGATACTTAAAAATACTTTAAAAGAACAATGGTGGGGGGGGATTTCATGGCAGGTAGTTGCACCCCTTGCTGTTCTGGGCAGGGCGGGGCTTTTTCCTATGGGCAAGTTGTGTTTTAAAGAACTCTCTCCTGCCGAAACTACTCTGGGATAATGTCCTGGAGCACCTCCCGGCTGGGGTGGGCACTCAGCCTGACCTGGTGAGGAAGGGGGGCGGGTTGGATGCAGCTGACCCAGGGTTGCCAGGGCCTCCACACCTTTTGAATGGAAATGACTCGCAGCACGAAACGGAAAAGCTACCAAAGCTGCTTGTCTGCAGCACCGCCGCTGCTCCCTGGGGGAGGAGGGGGCATCCCAGTGCTGCCCTTGGGGTTTGCTTCTCTAGCTCTCTCCTGCCTTCTGTCTGTGCAAAGCACGGGAAGACTGTGCATCCAAAGCGTACTTGCGCAGCGCGTTCTGCAGGGCGGTGTGCGTCGGACCGCTCTGCGCTTTTAGTCGCGCCTTGCGAGGGCCTCGCTCCCTCTTATGCTGCTCATCTCTCATCCAGGTTTGTGGTGGAGCTGTGCGAACCCATTCAAGTGAAGCAGCTGGACATCGCCAATCACGAGCTGTTCTCCTCCACCCCCAAGGACTTCCTGGTGTCTATCAGTGACAGGTTCGTGTCCTGATGCTGCGTTTTGACAGAGGCAAGGAAAGCCGAATTCCTCTCGCTGCAGCGACGTTACCGTGTGGCTGCCCTGCATCCTCGTTTCGAGGGTTATAATGGGATGCAAATTGTCAGGAATTTCTTATTTGGAGGGAAACGGAGCATGGCCTGGGGAATTAAGTGCTGTCGTATTACTGACTCGAGGCTTTAAAAGTTGCCACCAGTCACCTTTTTCCTAATTGGTTCGGGTGATGGGGCTTTAGCCAGCTTAAGCACGGCCCATTTTAGCCATGCACAGTATGGGGTGGGGAATGTCTTGCAGCCCAACTGAAGGGCTGGATTCAGTTTGGGAGGGGGAAGGCAGCCCCCAGGCCTGAGGGTTCCTACGTGAAATGCACTGCATGACCATTTTAATGAAGAGCATTATGGACTAGCCGAATTGTAAGAAATGACGGGGTGTGTGCTCATCTCATTTGCATGACATTCCAGGTATCCAACAAATAAGTGGGTCAAACTAGGAACTTTCCATGCTCGAGATGAGAGAAATGTCCAGAGTTTTCCGCTCGATGAACAGATGTACGCCAAATATGTAAAGGTAACTTTCTTAGAGTGACTGTAAGTCTCTCACCTGGATGGGCAAGGAGGTCTCGCGCCGACTGTACTGGGGCCCATTCATGCACCCACTCAACCCGGCTCCCTTTAGGCAGTGCGTGGGCTGTGACGGCTGCGCGGTGTGTGCGTGCGCCTCACTCAAGCAGGCCTTCCCCCACAGAAAGGAAAAGGGGTAAACAAGGGCTCTGCCCCGCTGCAGGTGTTGCACGGGGAAGGCAGACGCATCTGCGTGAGTCAGGAGCGTATAAGGCGCACACACCTGAGAGCCGCAGGTGCTCTCCCTGCGTCGGACCTCGTGTGGAGCAGCCCTGCCGCGGAGCAGTGATCCGCCCCATCTGGTGCTTGTAATTGGTTTTGCGCGAATCTGGCCGGCACGGCAGCGGTTCTCCCCACCAGCGGGAACTATGCCGACGGGGCCAGGAACCGTGGAGCTTTGTCATGCTGTGACGGGCAGGCCTCTTGAGGGAGGCCGGCTGCATGTCCCATGGCAGCCCCACCTGCTGCGCGGCCCCATCTCAGATGCTGGAGCTCTGAACCCCGTCCACCGGCAGCTGGGTGGCTCTCTTGAACTTGGGGTTCCCGCCCAGCCCTGTGATTCTGTGCAAACCCCACCCAGCGGAGGTGCACTTTGGCAGTGCTGCCACCGCCATCTCGGAAGTCTTCCCGTGGCCCCATCTCTGAAGACCCTTGTGTGTGTGTCTCGGGGGACGGGCAAGAGTCCCTCCTGGTGGTGGGACCCGGGGGTTATTCGGAGGGAGCTCATGCACGTTTGCGCTGCATCATGGCTTTCTGAAAAGCAAAGCCCATCCTTTTCAGTAGCTGTTAGTAACATTTTTCTTCAACTTCCAACCAAAAGCTTTCTGGATGCTTATTTTCTTCTGCACAACAGGGTGTGGTTAGGTGAAAGGAAGAATGACAAGAAATAGGCAGTAAAGAATCTGTCTCTGTCGCATAAATGGAAGTTTTGAGTGTGTGCATTTTTTCTTTCCCCCTGTAAAGTGTAAATCCTGCCATGGTCTCGGCCGTGTCACCACAATTTGACTCCGCATGTCCCGTGCCTTAATACGCCGCTCCTCTTTCCCTGCGAATCTGTCCTTTGCAGCTCTGTTGGGGGGGTGGCGGGGGGAGTGACCGACGCGTGTGGCCCGCGTTTGTGTAGGCAGTTGAGTGTTGCCTGCGGCCTGCATGCAGCCTACTGACAAGTCTTTCTTTTTTTCTCCCCCTTTCTCTTGCTTCAGATGTTCATCAAATACTTAAAGGTTAGCAACATCTTCATAATACGGGATGCTTAGGGCTTGGGCGCCTTCTGGGCTCAGTGCGCTATTGCATGGCGGAAATAATGCCTGACAAGACCCTCTCTGTCGCCATATGACGGAAATTAATTGCGATTTCATTTTGAACAAAAACTGGACGCCCATGTGCTTTGGTCCTTCATTACGCGATGCTTCGTATTTTCCAGGTGGAGCTGATATCGCATTTTGGATCGGAACACTTCTGTCCTTTAAGCCTTATAAGGTAATGAGTGCAGCGGAGCAGTGTTGCTAGTCCCTGTGACGTGACGTTGGTCCTTGCAGCCTCCCCAGAATCCCGAATCGGACTGACGTTTGCAAAACCCGTTTATACAGGTGGCTGGATTTTTCAAGTCCTAACTTATCTCTCGAGAGCTCCGTGGCTTCTTAGAGGAAATTCTAGTTAGACAAGGGGCATTGTGGAAGCTTGCAAGTGAGTCATGGGAGAAATAGCGAAGGGCTGGGGAAACGCCGTGTGCCTCAGTTTTGTGCAGGGCGATAGTTTGGTTTGCCTTTATTTGCCGCACCTTCATTCAGCTTATTATGGTTTACAGGGTGTTTGGCACTAGCATGGTGGAAGAGTATGAGGAAATAGCTGATTCGCAGTACCAGTCTGAAAGGCAGGAGCTCTTCGATGAAGACTATGGTAAGTCGACTCGCGGAATTGCTGCTTAATCTTGATTAACTTTAACTTTCAGTGAGAGTATTTATTTCTAAACAAGAGAGCAAGGCCAGTGGCTGCTGGCCAGCGCCTAAAGGAAGTACACAAAGGAAGAAAAATTGGGAAATTGAGGAAGACGGTAGGAGTTGAGGAGTTAGGAACTTGGGGGCTCTGAGCCAGGATGAAAAAGCAAGGCTGTTTATTCTTACTGTTGTTCTGTTTAAGAGCATTGCCCTTCGGGTGCTGAAAGGTAAGTAAGGGATCTCAGAGTTTATTTTTATTTATCAGCTGTAATAAATCAGGTTTCTAGCACTTGGAAAATGCTTTAAAAGTGCATTTCTGAAACCTGTGAAATTACAATCAGAGGCCAAATAAGACTCCTAGCAATCAAGTGTGTAGCAAGGTACAATTTTAGTGCCTTGAAAAGCTCCCAGCATCCTCCAAGCTTGGCAGGAACAGGAATATATTATGCAGAATAGATTCTGCACTGGAGACACTGGAGATTTTGCACTTGTGGAATGTTGTCATATCCCCCCACAGTCTTCTCTTCTCCAGATTAAACATGCCCAGTTCTTTCCATCTCTCCTCACAGGGCTTGTTTCCGCAAATATTAACATCTTATCCAGCAGAAAAATAAGGTCTTAGCGCTTGCCAGCTAGCCTGGTGCCTCTGCACTCATTGCTCAGTACACTGGGAGGCCGAAGCAGATTTGCCTTAGTGGGTAGTTGGGCAGAATCAAGTCTGGAGGTTTTTCCCTTCAAGTTAAATCACTAAAAATGGAAAGGAAGGGGCCCAGGTCCTGAAATACCTTCGATGACACCAGATACCCTTCAAGTTACGGTCTTTAGGTTGCCTAGAAGACTCATATCTCAGAGGTGTGTCTTCCTTTACTGAAATACTTTTGCAAAAGTCACAGTTAGTAAAAATTCTTCCATCTGGACCTGAAAACCTCGTTGGGTTGGTGAGGTCTACTGGGGAAGGAGGAAGTGACTTAGTTTTATGAACAGCGCTGAACTCTAGGAATGTGGAAATGAGTCAGATTTTGCGCTGGGGAGCTCCAGAAGGACTGCAAAGAGCCCTGCCGGAGTCGGTTGCTGCAAAGGCATTCAGTAGCTGCTTTCCCTCCACAGTGGCGGTAGCCTTAAGGCATGCCTGTTTTGCACGTTGAGGGGAGGGCGGCAGCAGGCTGAGTGTTTATACTGACCAGCCTTGTGTCCCGCAGGGCTGTAGACTAGAGAGCAGCCGCGGCCTGGGCACCTGCTGCGAATCTGTGCTTTGATGCCCTGGGGATCTCTGTGCTGCCTGGGACGTGTGTGTCCTGAGAGCGGCTTCCGATTTTCACACAGTGCCTACTGTGCTGGTAGACCCAGGCCAGACTGTTCCGATGTTCCCCGGAGAGAAGGAGGCCGATTATTTACCATTACAAGTGGTTTTTCTTCCATTTTAAATAGATTATCCTTTGGACTACAATGAAGGAGAAGAAAAATCTTCAAAGAATCTTCTTGGTTCTGCCACAAGTGAGTGGCTTTTTGTTGTGGGGCAGGGGGGTGGCTAAGCTCTGCTTCTTGCAAGCTTGCAATGCATCTAGGAAAGAGGCCAAAAATTAACTTCAGACCGAGTGCTCTTGACCCACGAGCCTTGGAATTCACACAGGAGTAGCATGCATTGTTAGTGCTAGCTAAGGGTAGATCCACTGAAATGAATGGGAGTTACGTTTTCACTTTAAGGGACAATGGTAGATTGTGTAGAGAGCGGTTTTATTGCTTGGGGTCAGTGATTCCCCTGTAGGACCGTCTTGGGCTCACTGCTTGTTAGCAAAATCTGTGTGCAGAGGCTGCAAGTGCCCAATTTACTGTTGGGAAATGCTGGGCCTCCATGCCAAGCAGGAGGCCAGAAGCGCTGGGAAGTAGAATTTGGGAAGGACCGTTTCCTGCTGGTTGTCTCAACATGTGTGTGTGCTTGTTTTTGTGGGGACGTGTTTGGTGCCTTTTAGATGCCATTTTAAATATGGTGAATATTGCTGCTAATATACTGGGAGCAAAAACTGAAGATGACTCTGCTGAGCAAGGTAATCTTTTGCAATAGCATTTTTAAATGGGTGTTGTTTCTTTGCTCAGATGGGAAGCTCTTCCTAATGACTGCTGTAAAAGCGTTGCATGGGATCCAGGCTTAGTCATGATTAGAAGGAACCCACTGAAATGAGGCACCGTTTCAGTGCGTTTGCTCTGAGCACAGCTCTCCTCTCCAAATGCATCATAAGCCGAAATAATTTATGCCGTGCATTTCCTTAAGGAGCCCAAGGCAACTAATACGTCAGAGCAGCACGAGCAATCGTAAAACAGTTTTACGCAGCAATAAATATAACAAAGCAACCGTAAAACTTAAGAGTAACTGAAAAGACAATGCAAAGAGGTTTCAAAGAATTTAGCCAGAACAAACCACTTCAAAAAGGGAGCAACCATTTGTAGCCGAAAAGCTTTAAAAAAAAAAGGGAAAAAAAAAAGAGAGTTTTGGCTATTCTTTCCTCACCAGTTTCAGAGCCTGGCCACAAACACGTTAAAAATAGACAGGTAGACTTTTCTCATTGTGTGCTATTTCAGTAGAATTATTACTGAAGGTCGGATATATATTTAGGAGCTGGAGCTGACTTTGGCCTTATCGAGTGATTAATATTTCAGATGTGTGTCTAGGCCAGCTACAACTGCCAAGGTGCTGCATGGCTTCCTGGTCCAGCGCTGGGACAGAGACACAGCAGTCCCCGTGGACAGCATGTCAGCCAGGAGGGATCAGAATTGCTGAAGGCCCCGAGTGTCTTGTCCACAGCAGTGTGGCACCTCGAAGGCCAACAGAATTCTTGCCACATCCATTTTGTGGGCCGCAGCCCCTCTGGCGGAAGCATGCAGCGCAGCCCGAGCAGCAGGGGGACATGCAGAAGCCCTCCTTCGTCTGCCAAAGTCCAGGTGGAGGCAGCTGCATTGGAGGCAGGCGGCTGAGGAATGGAAAACAAAGCTACAACTGCGGTGGTACCTTGGCTCACGAACTTAGTCCGGTCAGGGCTCTGGTCGTGACCCAGGTTGGTCGTGAGCCAAGTCAAATTTCCCCATAAGGGTCAATGTAAAGAAGGCTCAGCCGTTCTGCAACTATTTTTTATCAGAAGAATGTGAAGCAAAGTGACAACAACAAAGATCACGGCCGTCTCCCTGCCCTCTCGTCATCCCAGCACACGGGGGGGGGGGGGCAGAGACGGGCACAATTGTGCTTTGGGGGAGATGGCAGAGATTGCGGTTGCGCTCGTGCAGGAAGGACGGGCGCGATCTGGCCACCCCCCCCCCCCGCCCAAGCACGGCTATAAGAGGGAGCAGCTGCATTCTATCCTGCGTTGGGCATGTCTCATCTGCAGTCCTGAGTCCAGCTGGGGTGTCACTTTTAGGGGAGGATATAAACAAAGTAGAAATCCTGGGGTTCGGAGGTGGACAGAGAAGCTGCTCCTTGGTATGGGAACGGGCCATGAGGAGGAGCTGATGGTGCCAGGCCAGGCCATCTTGGAGAACAGTGCATTGGCTCTCCAGATAACAAAGGGCTCCTGCGCAGGAGCAGGGAAAGAGCTGCTCTCTGCTGGGCACAGGACTACATCGAATGGTCTAAGTGACAGGAGACCGGGCGTTCGGGTTTGCTGTTGATCGATTCGTTTTTCCTGCCCTGGTTAGTTGGTTGTCCTTCTGCCTTCCCAAAATAGAAAGCTGTCCTTCCCCAGAACTTCAGGGGGATGTAATGTTTGAGTTTCTGGGAAATTCCATTTGTGGAGGTCCTGTGCTGGGGCATTCTTCCCAGCTGGCTTAATACTGGGAACAATAGATGGCAAAAGAAAGCAGTCAGCGTGAGCTTGAGTGGACTCTGGGGGATGGTGGGGGACAGGAGGGCCTGGAGGAGTGTTGTCCGTGGGGTCGCGACGGGTCGGACACGACTTGGCGACTCACAACAACAGCAACAAATAACAATGTATGGGAACATGGAGCCCGAGTTCTGGGTTGGGGTAGCACAAACATGCGGAGTCCGAAGTATATTGCACGCCCAGTGAGTTGTCCTCATTCTTTCCTGGTTTGATGAGGGGGTTTCTTTACTGGACCGTGAGCGATGGCGGTTCGTGAGATCTGTGAGTCCCTGCACATGCGCTTGTGCCTGTTTGCAGAGAAGGTTCTTGTGACGGTTGGATACAAAGGGCTTGCTTTCCAATTTAGGATTTATTCCTCCGTTTGATGTTATATTCTGCCAACCAACACCCTGGAACTTCTAGGAATGGGAATGTAAAGAAAGCTCAACTCTTCCCTGTAAACATTGTTCCTGGCTGATTTTGCAGGCTGTTCTGTTCTGCAGCTGTCAGTAACGGTTCACGGGGTATCCTTAAATCCGTGTGTCTCTCTGACAGGAAATCAGAGTGTGCCTGAAAATACGACTGCCTCTTCCAGGGCAGCCCCCAAGCTGCCAGAGCCAACCACCATTCCTTCTTTAGAGTAAGTGACTGCATGGTGCGGGGGGCGGGGACCTTGCCCAGTCGTGGCTTGCCGCGAATGCAGCCGCACTGGGAACATTGAGGTTGGGCAGAGGGTGCGGGTTCCTCCTTGTGAATCCTCTTCTGGTCTGTCCGTGCTTGAACCCACGAGTCTGGCGTGGTCGCCCTCGTCTGGCTCCACCCCGAGCACAGCAAGCTGCCGCCTCAGCCAGCCTCCCCTGCTCCCCCCGGATCTTGGCGCCAGCGCTAGAGGAATTTAGTCCACTTCCCAACCATTTTGCTAGCTGTGGCTTTGCACGGGAGCACTCAGTCCCTCTTGCTCGTGTTGCCTTTCCCATCCTGACGGTCCAGTTTACAACCTGGGGGTGGAAGGGCAGAGGCTCTGCCAGCGTCTCAGCCGGCCCTTCTCTGAGCTCTCAGAATGAGCCGAGTCTTCTGCAGAGTGAGAGAAGGGTGGCGGGGATCTTTGCCTCCACACTTCTCCAGCCCTTCGTAGGATGCCTGTAACTCTCCAGGACCGAAGGATCACAGGCGTCGCCATTGCACGGCACCCTTCCCTGAGCTGTTGAAAAACAGAATTAAATATTTGAGTATATCGCTTTATATCTGCAGAAATTAATAAAGCCTGCCCCCTTTTTAAACAAGGTATTACACCTCCCCCTGCATCTTTTATGGACTTCTGGTGTAAAATCCTAGTGTTTCTAATGCCGGCAGGTCCAGCGTGTCCACCAGCCTCTCATTCCAAAAGGAGTTACTGGCCCGCTACACGTTCTTGCGCTTAATAGCCCTCACAGTGCCCAAAGTCGCTAGTTCCTTATGGTGTTGAAGAACAAACCCTTCTGTGATTTCTCAGCATAAATGACCTTGATAGAAACCTGAGGTCACCTGTGAATTTGCAGGACAGGCCTCTAAGCCAAGGCACATCTAAGGGGGAAACTAATTTCCAAGTTGGTACGTGTAGTCCAGGACGTGGACGCGTTGCCACCATTCCTTTTTCAGTTAAGGTACCCTGAACTACCATTTGATGACTAACCTTCTACTTCTGTTTATAGGCTTGTCACTGCCGAGATTCCACAAACCGAAAAGGAGCTGTTAGTCTTAGATGTAACAAGAGAGAACCCAATCGTCCAGCTTGTCCATGAGTATGAAGAGGAAGCAAGTCCGTCAACGGTGACTCTCTTGCCCAGTGACGAGCAGGAAGAGGAAGTGCCCTGGTTCGAGTCCGAAACGCAGACCCACTGCTGCGAGCTGCTGACCGCGTGCTGCATCTCCACTTTTTCTGAGCATGTGTTCAAGCGGTGCTCAGCGGCAGCGGCTGTTCGTCGCCACCAGAGCACGGCCGACACCAACTGGGGAAAATTCTACTCTGCTGCTGCTTGGCAGGCCCAGGTGGTTCCAACCGAAGCACTGTCCCTTTCGATACAAGAGCCTCTTCCGCAGAAACTGGAGTCCCTGCTTGCAGAGCCATCTGGAACGGCTGCAGGCGTCTTGAGCAGCCTGCTGAACGAGGCTCTGATTAACCAGACGGAGGGCGCCTTTGACCTGGAGCCCAGCCACCCGCAGGCCGTGTCTCAGTCCCTCCTCCTGGATGTCACAGCAGGAGCCAAGCCGCCGCCTGCAGCAGAGGTGTCCTCGGAGCCCACAAAGCACGAAACCGTGTCCGAGAGCCCAGAGATTCCCTCCCAAGAGGAGAGCCCTGCGGACGAGGAGAGCCTTACCGGGTCTGTTACGGAGAAGCCTTCTGCGGCCAGCGTCGCAACCAGGCTCGAGGAGACAAGCACAGAAGAAAACATCTCCACTGAAATAATTTCAAAACCAACAGAGACGGTCCCACAGTCTGAATGCACAGTAGCTGTAGAAAACTACAGTGGGGAAGCAAAAGTGAGTCCTTCGGAAATGGAGAAGCAGGTGGAGCCTGTCCTGGCAGAGTCACCGTCTCTGGAAATAAAAGAAGATGAGCCGACGGTCGAGGAAACATTTCTTGCTATCCCTGTTTCGGGTGGGTTGCCACGGACTGCTACAGACTTTTATGCTGAATTGCAAAACTCCACAGACTTGGGTTATGCAAATGGGAATCTGGTACATGGATCAAACCAAAAGGAGTCTGTGTTCATGAGGCTCAACAATCGAATTAAAGCCCTCGAAGTAAACATGTCTCTCAGCAGCCGCTATTTGGAAGAACTTAGTCAAAGGTACGGGCACCTTATGTTTTTCCTTGCTTAAAAGGTGGGTGAGGAAGATCCTCAGACTAAGCTCAGCAGCCTCTTCAGTACGAGCATAAGCAGCTCAGTTCTGCAAGGGAGGAAGGAACGGATCTCTGAGGAGGGAAGGGGAGCATCCATGCCGTGCACGTTGCATCAGCCAGACTTGTTCCATGTTCCGGCGACTTGTGTACCTGGGTTTCAGGGTAACGCACGCCATATGTCCCGGAAGGCTGCAAAGTGCCACTTTGTTATGGGGGCAAGATTTCTTCTGCAGGTGAATGTTCCTTCACAGCATGTTCAGAACAGTATTTTAAACTAGATCATGGTTTGACAAATGGCTTTCCTTTGAGGCGGGGGGAAAGAAGACGACTCTCCTTCCACATCCGTTTTTGTGCAGGGAGTTCCAACAACACAGGAAATCCGCCTTGCATAGACAGAGTCGTCTTTCCTGCCCACCCAGTTGATGGGGGAGAAATTAAATTGATGAGAGACGTAGAGTGGGCCCTTTCTTAAGAGACTCTTAAATTCACTTTATAGATACCGTAAACAAATGGAGGAAATGCAGAAGGCTTTTAATAAAACCATAGTAAAACTGCAGAACACTTCACGCATAGCTGAACAACAGGTATGTTCGCTCTGTGCTGCCTTGTTTCCCGTTAGCATTTTCCTGTGGCCTGAAGTGCATCCTGGCTGTCGGCATTCAGTTTTGCCACCAAGGCGGCACCTCTGCGGTCTGTAGCGGCTGCTTTCCTCTTCGCACTGATCTGGTTGATGCCGTTAAACGCATTGCAGCTTGTTCGACCTATTCGCCTGACCGGAAGCTGTCAGGAGCTGAGTTCTCCCTTTTCTTGTTGACAACAGACAGTTCTTTGGCAAAAGCACTTTATTTCCAGCATACAGCCAGCAAGCTAATATCCAAGCAAGAAAGAGTCTTTGAGCGTGCCGAGAGTGGGTTGTTGAACCCAAGCTAGGGACTATTTAGGGAACTCGCTTTTCCAGCAGTCCCGGCCCCCACCCCTCTGGGTGTGCTCCTCTACATGTCACCATTTCCAGGTTAGGTGGAAGAGCTTTTCTTCACACCAAATAAGGTCCTCAGCTGTGGCTTCCTCTTTGCTGGTGGTTGAGCTGCGGGGGCTGTGAGGCTGCGCTCCTTGGTTCCCTGCGGCTCCAGAAATGATCAGCAGCCTTCCTGCAAAGCTGGGCTTCTGAGGGGTTTGGGAGCTTGCTTTTTAAGGGAGGGGGCAGTGCTGAGGTCCTTAATTCTGCACTAGTATAGAAGTGCACCCGAAGCGTTTGCTCTGTCAAGCAAAGCCCCAAGAACAGGCTCGCCGAAGCCACCTGGGAAGGGGCCCGAGGCCTCCCTCCCACGCTCTTCTCGGCCCGCTTTGCTCCAGGAAGAGGCAGCCTACGTTAGTACAGTCGTAGCTTTTTTCCAGGTCTAAGGGCGCACAGATCATTTTTGCCCGTTTTTCAGGATTTTCTGCCCCCAACCCCCGTATAATCCCTGTCTTTCCTGCCCTGTTGCCCCTGTGGGTTGTCTTCCTCACGCAGCCGCCGGATCCCCTGCCCCCTCTGAGAAGAGCCCCTTCACCCCACCACGCCCTCCCTGCTGCCCCGGCCTGCCTGTGCCTGCCTTCCCACTGCCTTGGCGCTTCCTCCTGCCTGCACGGCCTCCTCCGTAGCGCTGCTGGACTGAGCATGGCGCCTTGGGCAGGTCCAGGCCCTCCATGCAGCCTGTGCGTGCCGCTCGCTGCCCCCTGCTTGGGTCCCTCGGCCCTCAACTTAAGCCTTGAGGGCCGCGTTGCCACTCACCAGGTACACGGAACCGGGAATGCCGGTTCTGCCTTGCAGGCAGGCTGCTTCAACCCCTTCTCTCCGCTTAGGACCTGAAGCAGACGGAGGCCATCCAGCTTCTGCAGGCCCAGCTGGCCAACGTGACGCAGCTCGTCTCCAACCTGTCCTCCGCTGTGACCGAACTTAAAAGAGAGGTAAGGGGTCGTACAGAGAGGGTCCTGAGCTGACACGCCTGCCGTGCAAGTACTTGTGCGCTTGAGAATAGCAGAATCAGAGTATTTTAATGTCTGAAAAGCATTACGTGCAGGCCCTGGACTACAGGCATCCGTGTTTACGAATGAACTCCCACAAAGACTTCTAATTGAAACGTTTGAGCTAACGACTTGAACGGCTTGTTGTGAAGAGCAGGGGACGCTTGGAGTTTTGTGGCCGCCTGCAGGAAATGGCCATCACCGTAGAGAGAGGGGAAGTGAAAGGGAGGGAGGCCTCCAAAGTGGCTTTCCTGCCCCCGCCCATTCAGAGAGGGAAGTCTCCGCCATGTCCTTGTTGGAGCAAAGAGGAGCTGCTGGTGTGTGAGAGAGGGAAGGGGGTCAGACCAAGGCCTGCGGGGTACGGGGAGAAGCAGCCTGGGGCACGTGTGGTCGGCATTCGAGGCTTGCAGGGAAGGCTAGCGATATTTGCGGGTTTTCCACTTTTGTGGGCATCCTCTGCCCAAACCCCTGCAAATGTGGAGAGTGCTTCTTAACTATTTTATATGCACTGAAAGGTAAAATATATGCCTATACTAAAACAAGCATTTGACTTGCTCGTGCTAAATTTGACCTGCGCATATGTGCCCTGACTTGCATCCAAACTTGACCTGGAGACATTCTCTGGAGCGGGGACTCGTTTGGTACCTGGGGGCTGCCTGCACTCCCCTCGTCCCCAAGTCCAGCCCCGTTGCCTGGAGCTGTTACCCAAGGGCCAGGCTAGCTGGGGAATGGCGTCAGCCGTCGGGCTTTTCCTGCGTAAACCTTTCAGGACCCTGAGCTGCTCTGCTTGCCTTCTGGGGCAGGAGGCGTGGCTTAAATGCCCTCCAGGGCATGTGTGGTGGGAGAAGTGGGTGCTCTGAGGAATAGACCTGAGCGGGGCTGCCAGCAGGGCCGCTGCGGCACCTGCCTCCCTGCGATGGCTCTGGCAGTCACCTGGCTTGGGGGACTTCATGTTTTTCATAGAAACGGAGAAGCAGAGCGAGTCAGAAGGGGCCTCCCGGGCCATCCAGTCTGACCCCCGGCTCCAGCCGGCTCCGCTCATGACATGCCCACCATGTGCATGTCCAGCCTGTCCTTGAACACCCGCACCGATGGGGCCTCAGCCACCTCCCGTGGGAGCCCATTCCACACCCTCGGGGTCCTGACTGTCAGGAAGCGCTTCCTGGCATCCAAATGGAACCTGGGTTCCCTGAGCTTGGCTCCGTTGGAACACGTCCTGCCTTCCTCTGCAGGGGAGAAACTATACCCATCTCCATGTGACTGTTTTGTATAGGTTCTGTTTTGTTTTGTTTTGTTTCTACACACTTGTGCTTCCTTTGGCTCAAAGTAGCTCAAACCCTGTCAGGAGCCGGCTTTGGGTATCAGCCGACTGAATAGTCAGACAGCTCATATAGCAGCCTCGCTAGTTTTTGACTTTGGGGGAGCTAAATGTTTCCATGCTAAGCAATTAAAGCATTTAGAACTGAAGGGTTATTTTGATGCTGCCTCTGCAGAACTGCCATTCTTAAATTATTTTAATGTGCTGCTGATCAAAGGTGGTTCCAGGCATTGCCCCCACGAGGCTGCATGCGCAGCAAAACGGGGACTGGGCGTGCCGGCCCCCCGGGCCCCCCTCTGCGGCAGGCATCCTGCCTCGTCGAGCCACGAGGGAGTCCCGCAGCTGCAAGCGACCGCCAGGAGCACTTAACGTCTGTGCTCATTGCGTGCTCAGCATCTTATTGTAAGCGGGCCCGATCATGTATTTGCAGGCAGGGTAGAAGTCTCCGTGCTCAGCAGAACAGTGGTCCCCATTGCGATTCTGCGCGAAGGGTGTATGCCAGGCTGCTGCTGTGCTGTGCTGTGGCATGAAGGCGCAGCCGCATGTTTAACCAGACGTGTGCCTGATTCTTGCAGGTTTCCTATCGCCAAACCTACCTGGTGGTGACCTTGCTGCTCTGTGCCATCCTGGGCTTGATGGTTTTTGTGCAATGGTGCAAAAACAGGTCAGAGCTGAATGATGATTACTTCTCAAAAGTTCCCAAAAGTAATCACTATGCCAGTCCCAAAAGGTAACTCATTCACAGCTACTTGCGCTTTTAATTATGTTGTTTTCTAGAATTTTCCAGAGGGATCTGCGGCAGTTTTTCTTAAGCTTTCCGTGTTTGTGTCATGGGCCCAACCCCGCAGGCACACGCTCCGGGACACCCCAGATCAGTGGCACTCGCCCTGGCAGATCCCACGACAAGAGCTTGATGGCGATGCTCTTTGGAAGCCACTAGCTGCTACAAACCAGCTCTCGGCTCCATGAATAATTTCCGAGCACAACCCAAAGCTCATAGTGCGCAGCTGCGTCAGAGCGCTGCAAGGACGTGTCCCCCCCACAGTCGCTGCGGCTCAGAACAGCGCGGGGCAGGGGTCGGCCTCAGCGGCCCTCTGGGCCCCTTCCAGCGCATCTGGCAGCAGGCATTCCGTGCGTCCAGCACAGAGGTATCTGTGGCAGGTATCGTCAGCTCCCAGGAACCCAGCCAGCATGTCCCCTGCTAAGTTGCTGGGTGTATATAAATGTTGCCAGCCACCCACCCGCGCACTGGTAGCCAAAAAAGACGTGGAAACGACAGATTTCCAAGAATTCCTCCCAAGCGAAAGAGAAAAGATGCCTCTTATATTTGAGGAAAGAGGTTTATCCCCCAAATGCAGATTGAAATACCGTGCATATTGTTCCTACAGATGTGTTTCTTCCTATGATGATATGAATTTGAAAAGAAGAACCTCCTTTCCGCTCACCAGGTCTCAGTCTTTTCAGCTAAACAGCAAAGAAGGTAGGCATAGCAGTGGTTCTGCCACTTGCTTTTCCCGGCACGGCTCTGGGGATCTGTACAGATGCAGCCTCCTTTTTGCAATAGTTAAAGGCTATGCTGCTCTGTTTGACTAGAAGGAAATGTAGCCAATGGTCAGGCAATTAAGTGTTCCAAGAAGATGGCCAGGTTTTCCCAGAGAGCGGAATTAGAGCAGCGGACTCAAAATGGAGCAGCCCCGAGTCGCCAGAAAGAGTTTAAACGACTTTCCGGAGCTTGGGGGCATCCAGTTCCTGACCAGCCTCGTCAAGACCTTTTTGTTTTCCTAGTATTTTAACTGTTAAATGTGATTACTAGATTTTACACTGGTCTTCATTCACATTGTCAGTGGTATTCTGTGGATTAGCTGTTGTTTTGGACTTCTCTAGTAATATCTGTTAACTGCTGCTTATGATTTTGAATCTTGAGGGTTGTTGTTGATACCCTATTGACTTCAAAGCCATTTTTCTTATGCCATGCTTTCATATGGTTTTTATCATTGTACGCTGCTCCAAGAGCTTTTTTGCAGAATGAACGGTATAGAAAAGCTATAAATAAATACATAAAATCAAGTTTCTCTTGCCCCGTGGATGGATGCCCTTCGAAATCTCCTCTCCTTGGCAGACTGCTCAGCTCTTGTAAACTCAGGGCTGTGGCTTCCAGTCCATCCGTCTCGTAGTTGGTCTTTCTCTTCCAATTCGTCGTCGTCATCTTCTGCCTTCAGCTTCCCCTAGCATGATTGTCTTCTCTCGTGAGTCTTGCCTTCTCACAATTTGCCTGTTTGATCCTTCCAGAAAATGTTCTGGCTCAGTTTGCTCATTTTTTGTCAGCCCCGGGATTTTGCAAAGCGCTTCTCTGGCACTGCATTTCAAATGCATCCATTTCCCCCTTCAACTTCCTTCACTGTCCAGCTCTCACACATAAATGGGGTGTTTGGTAGTACAAGCACATGGATGATCTTGGCCCTGGTCATCAGTGAAACATCCGACCAGCTGATGTTTCCAAGTTCCTTTATTGCTGCCCCTCTAAGTGTCAGTCTTCTCATTTCTTGGCTGCAGTTTCCATTTGAATTTATGGTTCTGCCAAGGTATGCCAAACCGCTGACAGTCTCAATTTCTGCATTGCTGACAGTCCAGCATGTAATTCTGGTGTAGTCTTTCTTCACGCTCAGCCGCTTTGGCGCTTTCTTCTCCAGCTTTCGTCGGGAGTCATTTCCACTCACTGCTGCTTTCTGCCAGTCATGCAGTGTCACCCGCACATCTTAAATTAGTGCTGTATCTTCTGCACGTTTTCATTCCTCCTCCTCCCGATCCCAATCTGCGTGTTCTGCATACAGACGGAGCAGGATGTGTTTTGGGGCTGAATGGATTTATTGGACTCATGCACAGGAAGAGCAAGGGTGACCCCTGTAACGTGGCACCATCAGCGCGTCTGTTGGGGCTGAGTAAATCGGACTTCCCCCTGTCTCAAGAGCAGGGGGCTTGCAGTCAGCCACCCCGAGAGGGGCTGCCGGCCGCTCCCTCCCGCCTGCAGCACTCGCAGGCAGAATAAGCTGTGCTGGGAAGGGTGCACAGTCCAACCTAAGAGTGTGTGTAGTGCTGAGTTGTAGACCTGCTGGCTTGCAACACGACCTTGTGCTAATAAAAACAGAATAGTAGAGCTGCGTAGACTAGAAATGTGTTTGCTTAACCCGAGCAATTATTGTTTCCCTTTAGTGGACCCAGATGACTTCTACATTGTAGAGCCATTGAAGTTTTCCCCAGAGAAAAAGGTATTTTGTTATACAGAAGAAGCTTGTGTGTACGCCCTCCCTCCCTCCCTCTGTGCATGCATGTTTCCAAACGTGTCCCTCGCATTGGACTGATGCAGCTGCTGCTCTGCATTAGAGAAGCACAGGCAGTGACGAGGACGTGCATGCAGGATCCTGCCTGTGCACCTTGAAGGGCTCGTTGCTCACAGTTCCATTTTTCCTTTTTAGAAGAAGCGGTGCAAATACAAAAGTGAGAAAATTGAAACTGTCAAGCCAGTAGCTGAGCCAGTGCATCGAGTAGCTAATGGAGAAATAAAAAGCAGGAAGCCATTCACCAATCAGAGAGACTTCTCCAACATTGGTGAGGTGTATCACTCGTCGTACAAAGGCCCCCCGTCGGAAGGAAGCTCCGAAACCTCGTCGCAGTCGGAAGAGTCTTACTTCTGTGGCATTTCAGCCTGCACAGGTCTGTGCAACGGACAGGTCCAAAAGACAAAAACTGAGAAGAGGGCTTTGAAACGAAGACGATCAAAAGCCCCAGAGCAGGAGAAGCTCGTAAAAACTTTGATGCAGACGAAGGCAGGGTCCTTGCCCAGTCTGCACGATATCATCAAAGGAAACAAGGATTTAACTGTGGGAACACTCGGTGTCACAGCTGTTTCTGGGCACCTTTAAGATTGATTGAACTCTTCATAATGGGAACTTTTTATATGACAAATCTTGTAGTATTTGGGGAGGAAAAGATTGGTTTATTGGGAAGCATCTAAACATTACGTGGTTCTTTTAAAACTAGGTAAGGTTGTTGTTTTGGCAGCCATCCTCGATGAATAAGCTTCAGCTTTGTCCAGGCTGACTTTGTCCATGGGCAACTTTGGAACGGCTGGTGGGGGCAAGGCGGGGGCTCGTTTGCAGCATTCTTCACAATTGCCGGAGCATTTGACCTTTTGAAACCCGATGTCAGTGGTACAGAGTTAAAGCTTAACTGTTTCCCTTTTTGCTATGGTCCTCTTTCTAGCACCTTCTCATATTTATGTGCCTTTTGTCTATTTATCCTACCACTGGAGGGGGAATTTTTTTTGTATTTGGAGTCTCCTAGAAACACAACACTAAACTGCTGTGGGACAGAGTGCTTGTGACTTGGGTGCTGCAGACACTTGGCGTGCATCCTCTCCCGATACTTGTTTTGCAGTCCACCCATAAATGGTATGCGCCATTTGCCACAGACATCCGATGCCACAATGAATATCGCTGTTCGAGGGTGCAGTCCATCTGCAGGATGCGGTGGAAGCCGCCTTGCCTCGTTGTCGAGACTGATTTGATTAACAGCGATAACACTGTGACCCTGGGTTCTCTATCTGTACTAAAAAACTGGAGGGAGAAACGTTTGCCCCATTTCAGGATGAACTTCGCCCTCGACCGAAATTCAGCCACGTGCCGGCTACAGCTTGTTCCAGAAGGGATGTCCATGATGTCGGCTTTTGTCCGGGGTCACACGTGTGCCCTGTGCGAGTGTGTGTGCATGTGCGTGTGCTCTCTGGCATGAGTTAATTTTTACTGCATTGCTGGAATGTGTGTGAATGTGACGGAAGGTCTTTTTGCACGTTTCAAGGCTGTCCCCATAAGTTAAGTTATTGAGCACTTTCAGTAGCATCTTCTTGTTACCTTGTCATAAGAGTTCATGCCTTTCCTGAATTTCATTTATAATGTGACTTATTTAAAGTCTTTGTTCTTCACCTTCCATGTTAGAGGTGTTTGGTTTTTTTTAATCACCAGTGATGTACTTGGTCTGCCCAGCTCGCCAGTCGAAGCCACGCATCTGTTTTTTTAAGAGTATGGGTAGCAATGGGGGCCCAAGCCAGGATGGAAATGGAGAAGGCTGTACTGTTTGCGTGAATTAATAAATTGTGGCACTGGGACCTGTAATAAACTGCAGATTTATAGTGCCAGTAGAAACTGTGAATTTCCAAATAAAACTCAACCCTTGTCTTTAAAATGTGTTGTGCATTCTGCTTCTCCCAAATTCTTCTGGACTCCATCTGCTTCACTGGGAGGGGCAGTGTCGGCCTTGCCTGGTGCTCCCAGCCACTCTGCGCTTCGTGGCCACGTGCTCTGTTTGCCCATTGCGGGGCAGCGGCAGCGGCTGCCTTTGCTTCGAGCCCTGCAGCTTCCGTGGCGCTTTACCTCTTCAGGCGACTTCAGCAGCCCCGCTTGCGCCCTGCAGCCCGCTGCTGCCGACCCGCTGAACATGGTGGCGCGGGAAGGAGCTGGAAACGCTAAGCCTGCCCTTTCGAAGGCCCCCAAGCATGATGTGTTTTTGTGGGGGGCATCGGTGATACTGCCACGAATGGTGGCAAGGACCACGCAAAGCAGCACCGTGACAATCCATGCTGCACTTCCCTCTTCACACAAAGGAAGCGGCACAATCCGCAGGCTGCGTGTCTGGCGGCAAGCTGGTTGGCCGACCGGGCAGCTAGTCAGTGAACTGGCAAGCTTGGTTTTGCCATCTGGGGTCCGGCGGCGGCAAAGACATGGTGCCACCGGGAACTGGCAGCGCGCCTGCGCACCGCACCGGCAAGCTGCGCTCAAGCAGCCGAAGGCCAGCCGCCCCCTGCAGGGGTCAGCATAGTGCGCTTCCACCAGCGCCACTCAGTCGGGAAGGCACTGAGGCGGCGAGAAACGCTGCAGAAAGCAGGGGACTCCAGCAGGCGGCCTCGTGCTCTGTCGGGAAGCCATGCTGCGTGCACAGCTGGGAGCCGGTCTGTGTGGCCGCTGCCTGTGCGCAGCCCGGTGCTGCTCTGAGCCTGCGGCTTCCTAGTCCTTTGCCGGGAGGGTGTCTCCCAGCAGCGCTTTTCCCTCTGGGTCGGTTTGGGTTTTTCCCTGCAGTTTTTCCTCGGTGTTCCTATATGTTCCTTTTCACAGCCCAAGATGGTGCCATGGTATGTAGCCAAATTGTGAAAGGAACGCCAGGCTTTTGTAGCAAGTCATGATATCATCTAGGAAAATACCAGACTTTCCTTGCTCTTGAGAAAGAGTGGCTGGAAAACTTGGGATAGACACTGGGAAGATGCCAACTTGATTTATCCTTTTGTCCTATTTATATCCCACCTTCTTTCCTTTGAAGGAACTCAAGGCAAACTCACCTTGAAGCCCAGGGGCAATCTGCATATGCCTGAGGAATTCTGGGAAGTGAGAGGTGGACACCTTGAGCAGCAGCCAAGTCCGGTCTACCAGCTCAAGACCACAGGGGTGGCATTTCATAGACCCACAGAACAGCAGAGCTGGGAGAGGCCAAGAAAGCCACTGGGTGTCGTCCCCCCCCACTCCGTGCCGCTCTCCCAGTTAAACCACCCCTCCCAGGCGGCTGTCCAGCTGCCTCTCGCATGGCTCCGGTACGGGGGACCCCACGTGCTCCCAGGTGACTGGTCTCCTTGTTGCACCACTGCAACCAGGAAAGCGTTCTTGATGTCTAGCCGGCATCTGGCTTCCTGTAATCTCCTCCGGGTTAACCAAGAGGAGGTTCTGGCGCTTGGCAGCCCCTCGGGAGCTTGTCGGCCACGGTCATCTCTCCCCTCAGGTCCGCCCTTCTCCAGCCCAAACCTGCTCAGTGCTTTCCATCTCCCAGGCCCCCCAGTCAGTGTTGCAGAATCTCCAGCTTCAGTCCTCTCAGTCTGAAATCCATTTCTGCTGGGGGATTCAGAGACCCGCTTTTCGGAAAAGAATTCACCAGAGTAGGCACTGATTAAATGCCTTGGTCTTTTATTTATTTCCAAATTTATATGCCGCCCCCTTGTAAAAAAAGGCCTCTTTTCTTTGTCACCTGTTACCCATTTGCCCTCCTCACTGAGAAGTAGAACCACCATTGTTTTTTCCTGTTTTTACTGTGAACATAGCTGAAAAGGGCTTTTCTTTGTGCTTTCTGTTATCCCTTGCTAGCCTCACGCTTGTGCTCAGCTTCAGCCTCCCTGGTGTTCTTCCTGTACTTCTCTGCCTGCCTGTACGTTGCTTTTGCCCCTGGCCTTCCTTCCACTTTCTTTTCATGGCCTTTTTTAGCTCAGCTCGATTTTTTATTTTTATTTGGTGGAGCCACATTGGTTTCTTCTGCTGTCTTCTATCTTTTATTATATTTTGAATTGTTTGCAATTATGCCTTCAACATTTCCCTTTTAAAAAAACTCCCACCCATCTGGGAGTCCTTTTCCTTAGGGTCACGTGCCATGGGAGTTTACGTATCATTGTCCCACGTCTCCCAAAATCCCGAGTATGTTTCTGGCTATGCTCAATTTTTGCTTCCTTTAAAATCAGGAACGTAAGTATGTTGGGCTCACTTTCCCCGAGTCCCCAGAACTTCCACTTTATCTGCTAAGTCATCCCTATTAGTCAGCATCAAATCGGGGAAGGCTGGCTCTCTAGTTCCGTCCTCCACTTTCCAGAGAAGAACGCTATCCACCGCACACGGCAAGAGTTCCTGGGAGGGGCCGCTTCTGGCAGAATTCGCCTCCCAGCTGAGCCGGGGGTGACTGACCCCCCGCTCCCCCCACGTCACACGTCCTTGACGCACGGGCGGCTTGCCTGGCAAAAGCCTCGCCCTCGCTGCCCCTTGGTGGGGGGTCGCTGGCAGGCCCGGCTGCCTGCTACTTGAATTCCTTGGCACGTTTATTCTGGACCTCCAGAAAACCTTCCCGACTATTAGAGCTAGACAGCAATGGCACCAGTGGCCGAGGGAGGAGGTGGGCTCTCCCGCAATGGAGGCATTCAAGAGTACAGGACACGGAACAATCCGTTCAAGTTGTGACAAACCGCATTCAGACTAGCGATCAGGAAGAGCTTCCTCACTGTCAGACAAATTTGACGGTGGGACCAGCTGCCCGGAGGGGTGGGGGGCTCCCCCGCACTGGAGGCATTCAAGGCGAAACGGAGCAGCCCTCTGAGGGGGAGCGTGTCACTCGGTGTCCTGCAAGCAGCAGAGGCTTGGCCCCTTCCAGCTCCGTTATTCTAGGCCCCTGAGGCGGCACACAAACTTCTCCCCCTCATGTCAGTCTTATCCTTACGACAGCTTCCCGAGGGCTGGCTGGGAGCCCGACTGCCCGAAGTCCCCCTGAGCTCCATAGCTGAGTGGGGATGAGAGCTCCAGCCCCACACGGCGCTGGCTCGCAGGGCGAGGAGGACCCGCAAATGTCCTTGAGCGACGGGTTGCGAGTCCCCAGCGGTGGCCCCCTCCAGGTCCCCGGAGTCCAGGCCAGGGACCACGGGCAGAGCACCGGGTTCCATCCCAGCCCGGAGCAGGCAGGGGCCGTGGGCTCCTGCTGTCCTCCGCCCGCCGTCCTCTGCCCAGATGCAGCTGGCGGCTGCCACGGTCGGGGTCGGCGTTGCTCCCCTGCCCCGTGAACTCTCATGCAGCTAACATCACCCGAGCCGGCTGGGCGGGCAACACTTGCCAGTGAGCTCCGTGGGGCGCCTCTCTCCCCTCCTTTAATTCACGGGGTTCTTGCCGTGGCCGGGGGCACCGAAGAGGCGAGTGCACCCGATGACGCAGGAGCGCGGCTGCTGCCGGCCAGAAGGGCCTTTCTGAGCCACGCGCGGCCATGGCGCTTCCGCACAAGGGCCGAGTGCCGGAGCGAGGAAGCGTCCATTCCCTCCCGGGGCCAAGGGGCCACAAGCAAAGCGGCGGGGGTGTCACGGGAGCACGCCTCCGACACCGGGCGCGACGCGGGCTTTCCCATCTGGAAAGGCACTGAACATCCGGGAAAGGGGCAGGCGAGGGGCGACAAGGGAAGGCCGGCGCCCCGAGCCGCGGAGACCGGGCGGAGCCGCCCCCGGGCGCTGCCAGGACTCCCGAGGGCGCCCTCGAGCCCGGCCCGACGGGCGAGCGGGGAAGGGGCGCTGCCGAGCCCGCGGGGGAGTCCTGCGCCGGGCAGGCGAGCCGCGCGCAGAGGGAGCCTCTTGGCTCTTTCCTCATCGAAATTGCAAGCTCAGGCGAAGCGTCGCACCGAGTGCGATGCGAAATAGCAGCTCCTCTGTTTGCTGGGCGACGGCCGCGAGTTGTGGAGTAAACAGGAGGCGCCAGAGCGCAGCGCATGGAACAAGTTAGCAGCCTTCGGCGGCCCGCTTGTTCCGTGCCTGGCGGAACGCCTGATGCACCGGCCCAGGCCGCAGCTGCTGTGGGCAGGCGAGACTCACTCTTTCCAGGGGCTGCGGGCGGGCTGCTCCTGACGCAGCGGCAGGGCGACCCCCGCGCGGCGCGGCGCGGCGCGGCGCGGCGCGGCCCGGCCCGAGGGAGCCCGCTGCGCCCCCACGCGGCCCCGCCGGCCCCGGAGGGCGCCGCGCGCAATGCTGCCGGGAAGCCGGCCGCGCCGCCAGCAGATCTGCTGCGCAGATGGAAGCCCGCCGAGGAGGCCGGCGAGCGGCGCTTGACCTCGCAGGCGGAAACTTCTCAAAAACGCGGGAACTGGTGAAGCAGCCGCTGAAATGGAGAATCAGGACGGTGAGCTCGCTTTCTCAAAAAGCGACGGTAGAAGCACGGATGGCGGGCCTCCTGCCGGCGGGAAAGGCCATGCCAAGTCTAGGAAGTCACCGCTCGGTCAGCTCAGGCTCTTTGGGGGAAGGAAGCCCCAGCCCCCCGCCCCACGTTGGGCTCGCCCAAATGAAGAGAAGGGCAGCAAGCTTGCGCAGCCCGAGAAGCAAGAAACGGTCTGAGGGGCAGGTCACTGGCAATATGAAGGCTGTTTTAAAGATACTGGAAGAAAGACAGTGGCTAAGGAGGCAGCTGGGCCACCGGATGATAGTGGAAATCCCAGAGGGCTGAGGGGGTGGCAGAGCAGCCGGAGGCGTTCCTTTCGTCAGTCTCCACAGCAGAGGAGCAAGTCCTCCAGCTTTGCATTCTGGAAGGGAGACCCAGGAATTGGGGCCGATAGCCGTGACAAAAGATGGAATTCTCAACCTTATTGGCGAGCTAAAAGTCAGCAAGGCACCTGGTCCAGGTGGTAGAACTCGAGGAACTAGAGTTTTCCAAAAACTCAACCGTGAAAGCACTGACCTTCTTACCAAAATATTTAATGCCCCTAAAATCAACCTTCGTAGCAGAGGCTTGGAGATTGGCCAGTGCAACAGCGATTTTCAAGAGAGCCAGTGTGGCGTCGTGGTGAAGAGCCTGGGACTGGGACTCGGGCGATCCGGGTTCGAGTCCCCACTCAGCCATGGAGCCCACTGGGTGACTTTGGGCCAGGCGCAGACTCTCAGCCCAGCCTACCTCACAGGGTTGTTGTTGTGGGGATAAGGTGGAGGAGGAGAATGATGTCAGCTGCCTTGAGCCCTTTGAGGAAAAAGGCAGGATATAAATCGAATAAATAAATGAATGAATGAATGAAGGGGGCCAGGGAGGCTCTGGCTTGAAAGCTTCATTAAGGACCATCATGGCTTCTCCAAGGGGAAGGCTTGGCTCCCAAACCTATTGGAGTTCTTTGAGAGTGTCCATCAACATGCAGGCAGGGGCAGTCCAGTGAGCACCTGGCCCCGGCTGTAGGGAGTGTCGGTCTAGGTGTTCCTCCGCAGGGTTGTTGTGACCTTTTTGCTCTTGTTGGACTTCCAAGCGGATGAGGCAAAACCGGGCTTGGCCACAAGGGCAACAGGGAGCAGTCAGGGCTTTTCAGCCTCGCTGCTGGGAATACAGAAGATCATGGCTGTGCTGATCCTCAAAGGTCACCAGGACGGTTCTGCCCATGTATTAGTCCTCTGGCAACAGCAAGAAAATAATGTTTAATGGATGTGGCCAATCAAGGGCGGGGGGCGGGGAGCAGAATATAAGTGGGTACACAAAAGTGTAGAAACTTGTATGGCCCCACATACTGGTATGATTTCTTTATTAAATATTTGAATATATTAAAAAGGAAGAGGAAAAGGCAAATAGGAAGTAATGAAGCTTCTAGAAGTAAGGGCAGGAAGCAGCCCAATTAATTAGAGAACCACATTCCAGTTCTATTCTGTGGAGCATGAAACTGAAGGAAGGAGAGGACAAATGGAAAAAGCAGAGTAGATAAAAGGATTACGACCTCACCTTTAAAAAATTAAGCGGGGAAGGAAATAAACGGACAACAAAAAGTACAAGGCTTGGATGTTTGAAACAGAAGAAACATTCAAGTTTTAGAGCAGGGGACCGAGAAGAAGAAGAGAAGTGTCTGCTCTGTCAAAGGAGATCACCGCAACCAAATACCAGCCAGGAGCAAACCTTAGCCGCTTTTTCAGCTCGCTAGGGCAGACTTTGCCACCCGCCACTGGCGCGGGTCGCGGTGGGGTTCTCGCCTGCTTCCCACTCGCGCGCTGCAGGCAGGGCCAAGTTCTCTTGCATCAGAGCAGTGGGTGGGGGCGCTGAGGTTTTCTGCTGCGAGCCAGACGGCTTGCTCAGTGGTGGGGCAGGTGCTGCAGCAGGAGGCAGCACAGGAAGACGCCAGGCGTCCCCGCAGTGCAGCTTCTGGGCTCGGCGAAGCGCGTCTCTCTGCCCGCGTGCCTTCCTGACATGCAGCAGAACCGGCATGTTGTCTACCCCCAGGTCTTCTGGACAAACAGCAGTGCCGTGTCTAGCTCCGATTGTGCCCCGGTGGGATTATGCCCCGGAGGGATCGTGCCCCGACAGGATGTGTGCCTGCCCGTGCCAGACAGGAAAAAGCAGAGGCCGTGCAGCCGAGGGGGCGCCTGCCTGGGCTTTCTGGCGCTGGTGGCACTGAACCTCCTCATGCTCACGGGGGTCGGGCTCGCGCTGTTCCAGATCTACCAGCAGCAGCAGGATCTGAATGCCCTGAAGAAGGTAAGCCCAGTCTGCGCTGCGCCAGAGGAGAAAGCCAGGCGCAAACCGCCGGCGGGGCTCCCGCAGCTGAGCGGGGACCGCGTGCCACCGAGGGCCGCTTGAGCACGAGGGCCTCTGCTTAACGTGGTCCAGGTCGTTTTCCTTCCCAAGTTTGAAAGCCTGCCTCTTCCCTTGACAGCCTTCCAGCTCTGCACGCGTGTCTCAGCCACCAGAGTCACTCAAAGGTGAGAACTCCTTCTTGAGGGGTGGGGGGAAGCAGCAGCAGCAGCGACGTCTGAGCCCCCCCCCCCCCCCCGGCCACACTTGCCCTTCCTGGCCTGGAACAGGAATTGTGTTTTACTGGGACGCGCAGCTCTTGTCTCTGACAGAAGCAAACCTGGACAGCTTGGGGCACCAGCCACTGCTCCTCCTCTGAGCAAATCATGCAGGAAACCGCCAGAGCTGCCTGTCAGACCAAGCATGGCTCCCGAGTCATCTCTTCCGAAGCCCTGGGCTCGGTGCTGCCCTGCGGGGAGGGGACACCTGCGGGGGTCCGCCTTCTCTGCCGCCTTCTGGGACCCGTGGACGGGCACACGGAGGATGGCACAGCCCAGCGAGGCCGAGAGCTCGCGGGGCCCGCTGTGGTGTCAGGAGCCGCCCACGCTGTGCTTCCAGCAGCTGTGAGTGAGGGAAATCCCTCCCGCTCTGTGTCACTCCTTCCTGAGGAATCTGTAGGTCGCACTGACTCTTCCTCTTAGTCAGAGGAGTTCGGAGGGCATCTGTGCCCCGGGGCAACAGCGTCTTGGTGCCGGGCTCAGCCACTCCGGCCTCTGCCCTGCTTTGGGCAGGCAGGGAGGGCAGTGCTTCAACCCTGCCGGGAGGCCTCGACATCTCTTCTGCGTGGCCTGCCAGGGAGCCCCTTGCGCCTCCTGCTAGGCCCCGCTGGCAGCCAGAGCGGCTCTCAAAGCCAGCCTTGGGGTCTGCCCTGCACTGTGGCCCGAAAGCGGCCCCTGCCTCTTCACTAGACCGCTTCGGTGATGCTCGATGGCAGGGCCAGCCAGACTCCTGCTCAGTGCACTTGCCAGCCCCCCCCCCACACTGACCCTGCGTCAGCGCTGCACATGTCGTGTCACGCTGGCTGCACCGCCCGACCTCATCCTGTTCTTCTCCACTGTGATGCAGGTTTCCCGACTGGGCGCCCAGAAAAGAAGGTCAGGCGGAGAGCACACCTGACAGGTAGGCACCAGGCACCCCCCCCCCCATCCCAGCCAGCAAAGCACAAACTGCCCAGCCAGGCCAAGCAACAGGCCAGCACCTCCACCCAAGCCCGAAAACTCAGCTCAGGATTCAGACGGCGGGAGCACCAGGGCAAGCGGAGGCCGGCCGTCCAGGCCACATGCTGTGGCGGGATGCCACGGCAAGGCGGATAGGGAGTCATGGCTCGCATGCCGGATCGGACACCCTGTGCTCCAGGCTCCACTCCACGCTCGGCTGTGGTGCTCCTCATGTTGCTGTGGCCCCACCTCGCTCACCCCACAGGGCTGTTGTGGTGAGAACGCGACAGGAGGCAACCCTTGCAAACGGCCCCGGGCTCAAGCAAGAGACGAACAGTGGGGCAGGCAGAGATGCGCGGCCCGGCATCCGTGTGTAGCAGGCACATGGGCAGGCATGGCTGCTCCGAGGCCCAGGCTAGGCCACCGGTGGCCCAGGAGGAACAGCAGGCCCCCAGGGAATCGGGGTGGGGGCCGGGAAGGCAGGGGGAGGGCTCACCAGCCCCCAAGCTCAGTTGCTCTGCGTGCCGGCACAGGAATAGATGGGGTCTGGGCAGCTCCCTCCCGAGTTCTGCCGCTTCGACAGGGCATGGTGCCGCGGGAGCCTGGGGCCACGTGGCCATTTTGGGGACCGGGGTGGGTGCTGAAGAACACGATCCTGCGCCGTCTTTCATTTTCACATGGACACCTGACGTTCCAGGCAAGCTGAACCAGCAGTCGCTTCCACTAGACTGGGAGAGTTCCTATGGACATGCCTTCATCTCGGGAGTTCGCTACGAAAACCGGGCTCTGGTGATCGAGGAGCCTGGCCTCTACTTTGTGTACTCCAAAGTTCTCTTCCGGGGCCAGACCTGCCACCCCAAGCCCCTCACCCACGTAGTCTTCAAGAGAAACCCGGCATACCCCAGCGACCAGGTGCTGATGGAGGACAAGAAGATGAACTACTGCTTGGCCAAGAGCATGTGGGGCAGGAGCAGCTACCTGGGGGCCCTGTTCAACCTCTCCAGGGAGGACCGTGTGTTCGTGAACACTTCGGAAGTCGGACTGGTGAGCCCCGAGGAGTCCAAGACTTTCTTTGGCCTGTACATGCTTTAGACAAACTTTCAGCGCATGGGCGACGGGAGAATCTGAGCCACGGGAGAGCTAACCGGGACCGCTCGGCCTGGAGTGTTGCGAGCTGCAGGCGAGGCTTCCGCAACATGTGCCTTGCATTAATTTTTGTCACTGAGAAAATTAAAGAGGGCCTGAAACAGTTCTCTGAGATTCAGGCTGAAAACTGACTTCCTGTGGGATCGTTCTGGAGACAGTCCAGCTGGCGGCACACGGAGCTTGCTGTGCGGAGCCTGCCAGGGAACGCTTGGCCTGAGCCGGGTGCGGATCTTCTGCCACACTGGCAAAATGTGACCGCCACGTGGGCCGGTGCGCCTAGATGGGCACGGCAGCGCCTCCGCCGTGTTTCGGGCACGGACCCTCCGAGGGCAGCCCGGCAGGCAGGAGAGGCGGTGGCAGTCTGCACTCCTCTTCCACCCACGCCTGCCTCAGCGGCCACCCTCAGCCACCCAGCTGCGGTGCCTCAAGGCAGGGAAGGAGGCAGCTGGGCCGGGGTCCCCCCCGCTGGCCCCTCCGGTCCCCTCGCCTCGCCACCCCCACATGCCCCTTGCCCTCATCCCTCCTGGCTGGGGAGCAGCTGGCGGGAGTCTCCCTGGGCTGGCCCTGTGGCACCGAGGGGCCAAGGCTCCTGGCGGGTGGGGGGGTGGCTCTCCAGGGAGGGGAGCCGCTTGGGTCCACCGGATCCTCCCCTCAGTACCCGCACTGGTGTGAGGGCTGAGCTAACTCGCTTCTGCAAGTTGCCTTGAATATCCCCTTCGGGCAGAAAGGCCGGCGCGCATCGAATAAACGATGGCAGAAAGAAATGAGCATGGGTCATGTGGCAGCTCATGTCTGCAGGCAGCAGCGTGGCTCCCGCGAGCCCCCTCGGGCAGGCTGTCTAGCAAGCCTGTTTGCATGCGGTGATCAGCTTGGGGGGGGGGGGGCTTCTCACATGTGGTTGTTGATTGTCATCGCTGTGGTTGCCTTTTGAAAGGGCTGGCTGTCCTTCACGCAGGGGTGACAGTTTTTAATCTTGGTGGGCACCATGACTTTAAATTGCAAGGGCTGAAACATCTCCCGTGTCTCCAGTTTGAAGCCAAGGTCACAGCCTGCGCCAGCAGGGAGAGGCGCGGCTTTTCCCGCAAGTCCCCAGCCAGCCCCCACCCCTCCTGCAGTCATTCCCACTGCAGCCCCCCTGCCCCCTGCCGTGGGGGGCACACCGAGGCGAGGGGCTCCCGGACAGAGGCCCCAGGTGCTCCTGGCCAAAGCCCGCTGTGGCCGCTTCATGGCTTCCTCCAAACAGGCGTATTTTGGCAAGAAGAAAGATGGAAGAAGGCAGTGGGGCAATGTGGGGGGAGGGGCATGAGTGGAAGGTGTTTTCTGGGCCCCAGCAAACCAGTGAGAGCCTGGGGCACAGCCTCCGAACTGGCACCGACGTGCCCGGCGTGTTCGGGAACTGGATGTGATGGGAAGCCCTGGAAGGGTGGCCACTCGCAAGGCGGCCCTGCTGTGGGCGAGTTGCTGGCGTCCCCGGCGTTCTGAAGGACTCAGAGTGATGGGGGCTTGAGCTGCCAGGCTGCGGATATGCTCAGTGCACTGGGATCGCTGCAGCCGCAGGCGGGACCTTGTCTGCTGACCACACACGGATCGGGGGCGAGGGAGGGTTCTGCCCCTCTGCTTGGCCAGTGCGCTCTGGGGCAGCAGCCCCCCGGAGCCGGAGCCGGCGTTCTGCGAGGCCGGAACCAGGGCCGGGGGCAGGCTGGCCTGCTGGATGAAGGGCAGGTGCTGGCGTGAGGCCCCGGCGCCTGGAGCACATTGTGTGTGGCAGCCAGCCCTCGACGGCTTTCTCAGAAATGCAGTTCTCCGAAAAGCAGCGGTGATGCTCGTTTGCAGCCACAGGCGACACTGTGTCACGGCCTTTATCACGGGATGGAAAACCCATACTCGCTTTCTCAATAAACAGGCCCCCTTTCCAGAGACCTCGCCTTCTGTGGGGCGCTCTTGACCCATTTCAGTGTGCCAACCCCCCACCCCCAGCGCAGTCGCGGTGCTTCCTGCTGCTGCTGGGAACCCCACCGCTGGAGCTCTCTGAACTGCAAGCAGGAACGGAAAAGATGTCACAAAAAGATTCTGTGCATGAATTCGGAAGTGCGATGCGCGGCCTCAGCCGGGGCCAAGCTGCAGGCCAGGGCCCCGTCTGACGCCCCAGGAGATCCCACGAGCCACGGCCCCTTCCCGCCACTGCTGGCGGTTTCCTGGCTTCTGGGTGCGTCTTCTTCCTTCCCCGTGACACTGCCGTGCCTCGCGCAAAGCTCGGTGAGTGGCAGGAAGAGGCTGCAAGATCAGAGTTTGAGAGATAAAATGCGCCGGCATGTTTCTGGGACCCCATCCCACTGCCTTCAGCGATGGCGGGAGCTGCGCCGAAACCGGCCGGGGGAGGCCAGGGTTTGGCAGTTTGGCAGGGTTTGGCAGGGGATGGCAGGCTCCTCTCAGCCGGCCATCCTGGCACAAGCCGTTTAGCCCCGATTCCACTCGGGAATTGGTCAAGAGCCAACCCCTGTCAAGAGCCAACCTCAGGCCGACCTTGTGTTACTCTGGGGAAGCCTTCAGGAGGGGAAAATGCCTTTCGCACCGAAGACCGAGAACTCATTTTCTGATGTGGCGTCTTTTGATGTGGCAGAATGACACAGAATCTGCCGGGAGGGTTCCTTCTAGCAAGGCCGGGCTCCAGGAGCCCCCTGGGGGCAGCAACAGGCACTGCCCTGGGGGCAGCACAGCCGGGCCCCACCCTGGGAATCGGCTGGGCGTGGGCCTGTGCTGCACCCGCAGCCCCCCCCGCAGGGCTTGAGCGGGCTGGGGGGCTGGAGCCCCCTTCTCTCCCACATGCTCCCCTCGTGCGACCGCAGGGAGTTGGGCCCTTCCCCACCCAGCCAAGTCTGAGCAGCCAGGACTGCACTACTGTTAGCAGACGCGAGGGCCAAAACCAGTGCGACCACGTTCACACAATCAGCGGTTCTGAGAATGGCATTCCAGTCACGCTGGGGCGATCTGAACTGGAAGCCAAGAAGGGGAGGGGGCCTCCCCCCCACAGCGGCCCTGGCCAGCCTGGGGCACCCCAAGGCAAGCGCTTCGGTCTGGGCCCCGGCTGCGGCCACGAGCAGGGGGAAGCCAGCGGCCCTCGTGTCCGGGCCGGGTCCCTCCAGCAGAGGGGGGCACCGAGTGGCAGGCAAAGGGCAGGGGGGCCCGCGGCCCCAGGCGGGGAGGCCGCAACCCGAGCAGCATGGAAGGCAGAGGGAGCCTCGCGGTTTGTGACGAGCTTCTCGCGCAGCAGTCAGAAATGCGCCACATCAAACGGGCCGGCTGGGCTCGGCAGGAGGAGAAGCGCTCTCGCTTTCATGCCTGTGGGCTGGCAGCTCACCCAGGCACCTGCCAGGCGGCTATGCACGAGTGCCGCGGGGCCCTGCCATGGCCTCGGGGGCGCAGTGGGGCTTGGCTGCCCAACGAGGATGCTCAGCACCAGGCCCCAAACGCTTCTGACTGGAGGGAGGCAAAGCCCCCAGAACCTCCCAGAAGGGTACCGGCCTCACCCCACAGCCCGCTCAGTCCATGGCACGTGGGGCAGCTCAGAATCCCCCCAGCTGGACGAACCGTCTGCACAGGCGGGACCGAGTTCAGCTTGCTCCCCTTCGGGGTGGGGGGCCGGGTGACCAGAGGTGAGCCCCCTGTGGCATTCAGAGGGAGGGGCTGCTCGAAAGACCCTATTCCTCAACGTCAGCGTCAAACTGTCTGCTCCCCACACTGCAGTCGCCGCTGCCAGATGCACCTGGCTGCCCAGTCCTGCCAAATCTGCAAATCGTACGACCTGCGCAGCATCGATGGCCACCTAGCGCATGGTGCCCGCAGCCAGGCCCTGCACGAGGCACAGCCCCTTCCGGCAGGCCGCCTCCCAGGGCCCTGAGCAGCGCCTTCAATCCAGGGGCCCATGAAACCCTGCGAGGCCTCTCACAGCTGCGACACTCTCCAGCAGCGCTTTCCGTACCTAAATTTCCGTTCCTCATATTACCCATTACCAGGCACAAATGCAACTGACACTGCCACATGTGTGAACTCTGCAATCGCTCCGGGCTGACGTGGCTTCCCCAGCTGCGCGCTTTGCTGCTTGTGCAGGTACTTCACAGAGCCATAACTAGAACGGAGCGATGGCACCCATGAGCACACCCATCGCCAGGCACCCAGCGACCCACCTTCCCACTCGCCGAGCAGCCTCCTTTGCACCTGCCTTCGGCAGGTGGCGTGCATGCGCTACTCATGCTCATCCTGGGCTGGACGTGTTCCTTTCGACAGGCGGTGGGGGAGCAGTCACCCCCAGGCCTGCTCACAACCTCGCTCAGCAGCAGAGCAGTTCGCAGTGTCCCAGGCTCATGACCCCAGGGGCCGTCGCAGTGCAGGCGGCCGGAGCGGAGGCCCTGCGCATGCAGCACAGCCCTCGCCAAAGCCGCCCCCCCCCCCGGCTGCCTGCAGCTTTGCTCAGGACCCTTAGAGGAGGTGCACAGGGAGAGAGGCCTTGCTCTTCCCCAGAAGGGGAAGACTTTTTCACGGGGGATGGGGCAGGACAGAGAGAGGCCGAGGCCCGCCTGGCCCCTGCTTTCCGCTTGACTCCGGAGCATCAGGATCCGTCTGGGAAACAGGGAGGGGGAAAAGGAGGGCCTTGCCAGCGGAATGAGGAAGGCGGCAGAGCTCGCCATCTATGCGCCAGCCCCGCCGGCCCGGCTCCCCTCTCCCTCAGGCTCCCGGGCCAGCCCACCAGCACAGCCCCTTCCCCCCCGGCCTCGTCACAAAGGAGTGGGTGACCTGGCATGCCCTTCCGGGCCTGTGAGACGAGGCGGGGATGCCGGCCTGCCCCAGCTCTGCCCACCAGGCACTCCGTGGAACAAGCACCCTGGCCTTGCACGGGCCGGGTGACTTGCCGGGAGGCTCTCGGCGTGCCACCCCCACCCCCCTGGCCCCCGGCCGAGCCAGCCGACGGGAGGGCGCGGGTCGCGGGACTCCAGCTTCCACGTGGAGGCTGCCGTCCCCGGGGCGGCTCAGGGCCCCCTTGGCAACCGTGGCCTGTCCCGGCGGGTCACTGGCCCAGTCAGTGGGGCACAGCACCGCCCCCATCTGGTCCGCGCCTGGGGCGCAAGCTGGGGTGTGGCTGGGTGAGGAAAGCCGCCCGCAGCCTTCCTTCCCTGGCGGTTGGGCCTGCTAAGCCGCCCTGCCGGCAGAGTCCTTCGTGCGGGGGTTCCCAGGAGCTGCCGCTGGCGGGCGGCGAGGCGATGCAGGGCGCCCTGGGCCCCTCGCAGCCGCGGGCGCCGCCCCGCCGGCCTCCCTTCCTGCCGCGCGAGTCCCCGCCGCCTGCTTGTGCCGCGCTGGCGGCGGCGGGGCCTCCCTCCGTCCCTGCCTCCCTCGCACTTCCTGTGCGCGCTTCTGAGCGTTCAGGGTCGGCTTGAGGCGCCAGCGCAAGGCGTGCGGAGCAGGCAACGGGCGAGCACTGCTGCGGGGGCCCTCGGGGCGCCGGGAGAGCTTGCCGGGCGCCCCCCGCCTTCTGCCCCGCAGCGTCGCGCTGGCGAGCCGGAGGGCTCCCCGGAGCAGGCTGAGCCTCTCCAGGCCGGCGGGGCCCCCCGCCCCGGCGCGGCAGCGGCTCCCTGCCCCTCTCCAGCCCCCGGCGCTGGCCCGGCCCGGCCCGGCCCGGCCCGCTCCACAGGGGGCGCCCTGCTGGGCGGCGGCGCTTCCCCCGCGAGGGACGGCGTGGGGGCGCCGCGCAACTGTGCCTGCGACCGGCAGTGCCCTCGCTTGCCTGCGGGCTCCGCGTGCCGCAGGGGCGTCGGGAGGCCGCTGGCCGCGCGGACCTGCGGAAGCGCCGCCGAGGGGAAGAGGGCGCCGCGGGTGGCGGCAAGGGCAGGAGGGCGCTGCACCTGCACCTCCGGCGGGGAGCGGGCCCGCGGGGGCCCTGTTGCCGCTCGGCGAGGTGGGGGCGACGGGCGGGGGGCCCCGCCACGGCAGGGGCCGCCCGCGCTCGGCCTGGCATCGGCCCGCAGGGGCGGCGCTGCCGCGGCTGCCTGCGGCGACGGCGAGGGCCCCGCGGGCTGCTGTGCCGGGCGCCCCCTGGTGGCCGCGCGGTGCCAGCTGCGGGCGGGCGGGGAAGGGAGGCGAGGGCCGCCTTCCCCCGCCAGGGCAGAAGGCCCGAGCAGGAGCGCCCGGTCCGCGGCGGCCCCGTGGGTCCGCTACGGCCGGAGCGCGGGCAGTTCCGGGCGGGCATCGCAGGGCCGGCCGCTTCCGCGGCGCCCCGCTCCGGCTCCTGGCTCCTGCCTCGGCCGTGGAAGGGCGCTCCAGCCTCCGGTCCCTGCCCCGCGCGGCTCCCTCGCCGCCGCCCGGAAGAGACGCGCTGCGCGAGAGGCGCATCTGCGGAGGGGCTGCCGAGGGCGCCCCTGGCGGTGGGAAGGGGCGGGCCGGGCAAGCGGCTGGCGGGTTTCCGCGCCGCGCCCCTCGACTGTCCCCCGGAGGCACGTGCAGCGGCGGGGCTGGCGCGGCCGCTTCCCGGGGAGCCTTCGCGCTCGACCGCGCCGGTGTACCAGGCCGACGGCCGCGCGTTTCCCCTGAGGATTATCGGGGGGGGGGCGAGAGCGCGGGTTGCGCTGCTGTTGCCGCAGTTGCGCGTTCTGCAGTTCTCCGAATCCTGAGATGACGGAAGGAAAAGCCGCGCGTTGTTCCCATATATCGATTCGTTTTATGTATGCCCACCTTTTCCCACTAGGAACTAATCCTCCCGCTCTGCCTTTAGCCTTCCAACAACCCTGCGAGGTAGGTCGGGCTGAGGCAGCCACAGGCCCGAAGGCACCGGCGGAGCCTCGCAGCCCGGCGGGACTGGCATCTGCCCCCAGGCCCGGCCGGCGCGCCAACCCTTGCCGCGCCCCGCAGAAAGCCCGGGGGGACGCACGTGCTGCTGGCTACGTGGGTGCGAAGAGGGCGCGCGGGCTGCAGAGCCCCGCCCACAGCCTGAGAGCGCGCCCCCGCCAGCCGGCATGGGCGGGGCTGGCCGGGACCCCCCCCCCCCGCAGGCGTCCCCGGGCCGCTGGAGGACGCGCGCGCGCCTGCCCGGGGGGGCGGGGGGCTGGCGGCGGCGGCGGCGGAGTTGCAGCGCCGAGCCGCTGGAGGGTAGCAGCGCCACGCCTGGGAGCCGCTGGCGGGCCGGGCTGCGAGGCGCCGCAGAGCCGCCCGGGCGCCCGAAGAGCGTGCTGCCCGGCCGGCCCGCGCAGGAGCCGGGCCGGCGGCGGCACCCGCTGGGCACCCCTCGGGCCGGCGCGCTTGCTCGGCGCCCCGCGCCCCCGCCCGCGCCCGCGGCTCCTCGCCTCTGCTCTGCCCGCCCCTGCGCGCCGCGCGTTTGCGCCCGGGCCTCGCCGCGAGTCCGCGCAGGGCGCGCCTGCAGCGCCACGGCCGAGCCACGGGGGGCGCGCCGGCCGGCGCCCTCGCAGCGCCGGGGCGGGACGAGGGCCGCACTGCAGGCCGGCTTGCGCCTTCGTGGGCAGCGAGGTGGCCGCGGATGCACAGGATGCCGGGCGGGATGGAGCCCCGCCCATTCCAGCGGGCCCCTTCTTATGTTCCCATGCCTCTGAGCATGCGCCAAGTGCCTCTCTCTCCCACTGAAGTTGGCGTGCAGGCAAAGAAGACAGCAAAAGGGCTGGACTGAGAGGCGGCCAGGGCAGTGGAGTCGCACGGAGTGGGCAGCTTGAGGCCTGCCGCCATCGCTGCTGAGCGGCGGGTCAGGCTGCCCTCCTCAAAAGCATCTCGGGCCACGGTCCTGGGTGTAGGCCCCACGGAACATAAAGGGTCCTGCAGAAGCGGGCAGCCCTCGTTGCCAGCCCCAGGTGCGCGACGGCCCTGCTTCTGTCAAGGCTGGCCCTTGCGTGGCTGGGTGGCGGCGAGGGACTTCCCAGTGGGCCCCGTCCCCGTCCCTGCAGCCCACTGCTCAGGCAGCCGGATGCGCGGGGAGGGGAGCCTGCCTGGCTAGGGGCTCAGAACGCCTCTCACCCTTTTCAGAATCCCAACACGTGCCCTGGGAGGAACTAAGAAGAGGAAAAAGGCCAGAGGCAGGGAGCAGAGAGGAAGGGGGGAAGGTGGTCTCCTCAGCCCGCAGGCCTCCTTCAGAGGGGTCTGGTGAGGGACAGCCGCGTGTGCCTGAGCCCCAAGGCAGCCGAGCGCGGGCAGAAGGCCCCCAGGCGGCTCCACGTCCAAGGAGGGAAAGTCGGGCACATGCCTGCGACTCTGGGGGCTGCCGCCGGTCGGCAGGGGCGGTGCTGGGCTGGTGGAGCGCTGGCCTGACTGGAAGCCGCATCCTGCGTGCAGCTTCCCTAGCACTTCCCGGAATGGGACCTCACTCTGAGCTAAGCCTCCCACTGGTGCACTCGTCACCTGTGCCCGTGTGGCCGGAAGTTAAGGGGAAAGTGGGAGTTGGTCAGAGCTGGAGGGGCTGCAGAGTTCCAGTTTGGGGCAGCGAAGTCAAATGCATGGAACACCCGCATCCCCCTCGGAGTGCCTTTGCCCTGCCCTGCCCGGCCTCTTCGGGCGTTTATTGCTAGCAAATTCCTGGCTCAGAGAGTTCGGACGCAGCACTCTTGCCCCAGCGTGCTGTGAGGGAGCGATGCCCATGGCACGTGGACGCTCCAGCCACTTTGCAGCCTCACCTCGTAACTCTAAAGATAATTAGCAAGCAGTGGTGAACCAAACTGCGTTCTGACCCTGATCCTTCTTGCCTCGGAGCAAGTCACTTTCATACAAGAGCTACTCTCAGCAAAAAGCCTCACCAAATGAGAAAAGGATGGGGATTTTTTCCTTTTAAAAAGGGAATTCATAGAATCAGAGAAGAGCAGAGTCGGAAGGGGCCAGAAGGTCATCGGGTCCACCCCGCTGCTGCTGCAGGACACCCAGTCACACCCTCCCACCCAGATGGCTGCTCAGTTTCTTTCTGAGTGCCTCCAGTGTGGGAGAGCCCCCCACCTCTCCAGGCAGCTGGTCCCACTGCCCTGTTGCTCTGACGGTGAGGAAGCTTTTCCTGATGCCCAGCCTGAATCTGGGCTGTCGCGGCTTGAATTGGTTATTCCGTGTCCTGCACTCTGGCAGCAGCGAGGAGAGACCTTGGCCTTCCCCTCTGTGACAGCCTTTGAGGGACTTATGGAGGGATATCATGTCCCCCCTCAGCCTTCCCTTCTCAAGGCTGACCATGCCCTCAGCCTCTCCTCACAGGGCAGCGTTTCCAAAGCCTGGATCGTTTTTGTTGCCCTCTGCTGGACCCTTTCTAATTTACCGACATCTTTTTAAAATCTTGGTACCCAGAACTGGACACAGTATTCCAGGTGAGGTCTTGACTAGTGAGAACTACTACTTCTCGTGATTTTGAAGTAATGCTTCTGTTAATGCATCCCAAAATAGCATTTGCCCTTTGGCAGCTGCATCACATTGTTGGTTCATGTTTAGCCTGTTGTCCACAATTACTCCAAGATCTTTTCCAGTTCTGCTGAGCCACATATTCCCCATCTTGTATCAATGCCTTTGGTTTCTTTTTCCTTAACATGAAAATTACAAACAATTCCAGCAAGGGACAAGGGTAGAAAGCAACACAAGAAGCCCAAGTGGCTTCACAAAAAGCTTAGATACTGCCTGAAAACAAAAAGGGGCATGTAGGCGGGCCAGGCCACAGAGGAGGAGCACGGGCAGGTAGCGCACAATTGCGGGGGAGGCATCAGGGAGGCGAATGCTAGGAGTGAACTGAAGCCAGCAAGGGATGCCAAAAGCGGCGGCGGCGGCGGCGGCGGCAGGAGCCTTCTTTGGAAACGTCCTGGTTAAAGTCCAAGGAAAGAAACTTCAGCTGCTCAGTGTGGATTGCAAAATGAAAGCAGATGTGTCCAGTTCCAGCTTTGGCTCAGTCTTCTCCCAGAAGAAGACCTGTTAACTTCCTGTTTACCTTCCTGGTACAAGCTGAAGGAGCAGGATGGCAGCTTGAAATTGATGCTCAAGGGTCACCTAATTAGGCTGAATGAATTCAACTCTCCAGGGCCCAGTAAATTCCCTCCTAGAGTCATTCCGGAGCTGGTGGAAGAGCTCTCAGAACCGCTTTCCATCATCCGTGAGAAATCATGGAGCACGGGGAAGGGCCAGTAGGCGGGAGAAGGGCTGATGTCGCCCCCATCTTCAAGAAAGGAAATAACCAGGGAACTCCAGACCAGTCAGTCTGACATCCGCCCTGGGAAAGTGCTAGAGGAGATCATAAAGCAGCCATTTGGCAAATGCCTTGAAAGCAACACAGTCATTGCTGGAAGCCAGCACAGCTCCCTCAAGAGGAAATCCTGCCAGAATAATCTGACTTCCCTTCCCTGACGGCGTGATCTCCCTGCCGGACGGTGGGAATGCTGTGGACATGATCCATATTGGCTTTTGACAAACCGCCCCATGATGTACAGATGACACAGAACTGGGTGGGGTAGCGAATACCTGGGAGACAGAAATAAGATTCAAGGTGATCCTGTTAAGTTGGAGCGCTGGACTGAAAGCAACAGAATGAAATTCAGCAGGGACAAATGCCAAGTCCTACACCTGGGAAAAAGAAACCAGGCCCATCGTTACAGGACAGGGAATACTTGGCCCAAGAAGGCTGCAGGTGAGAAAGGTCTTGTAATTGTCTTGATCACAAGCTGAATATGAGTCGACGATGTGACATGCTGTTTTGCTGATAGGCAAATGCTGTTTTGGGCTGCATTAATAGAAGTTTCACTTCCAAATCACACGAGGTGCTTGTTCCCTTTTACTTAGCACTGGTTAGACCACATCTGGAGTCCTGCATTCAGTTCTGGGAACCAAAATTGAAGAAAAATTCAGCCAAGCAGGGAAGGGTTCAGAGGAGGGTAACCAGGACGGGCCGGGCACTGGGAACTAAGCCCTATGAGGAGAGATGGAAAGAACGGCATGTTTAGGCTCAAGAAGACCGAGCGGAGACGTAACAGCATGCGCAAGTATGTGAAAGGTTGTCACCAAGGGGAAGGCCAGAATCTCTTCTTGATCGTCGCAGGGTGCAGGGCATGGAATAACGGCTCCAGTTACAGGAAGCCAGCTTCCGGCTAAATATCAGGAAAAATTTCCAGACTGTTAGTTATATGGCAATGAAATCCATGACCTCAGGAGGCCGTGGGCTCTCCCACATTTGGGGCAGCCAAGATGCCTAGGAAAGCCCAGTGGGAGTCTCTGGAGGCAGCCTGAGTGGGCAGACAGCTGCCTCCTCTTTGTTCTGCTTCTCCCAGGGGCAGAAGCCTGGGAGGAGAGGAAGAGCAGGGGCCAGAGGCAGGCAGGCAGCGTGATGGGCAGCCGGCCGGTCGTCTGCACCAGCACCCGTACCTCAACTCCTGCTGGGGGCGTGCTGCTCGGGCAGTGGGGCCGGCAGCAGAAACACCTCTGGGGGGCCGTTCCAGAATGGGGCCATTCCAGGCCTCGTGGGAATGCTCGAGTGGGCCTGCGGCGGGGAACACACGCTCTGCCTCGGCATCCCCGGCCCTGTCCTACATGTGAGGGGGACCTTGGCGCGTGCCACCAGCAGCCCAGCCTGAGGAGGAATGGAGGGGGGTAACTAGAAGCGGGTCTCCTGGCTGCGGGGGGGGGGCCTGCAGGGGCCTCTGTCTCCTCGGCTAAGGGGCTGCCCCTGCCTCGTGCCCCCCCCCCACATGTTTCTGTTCAAGCTGGTGATTCAAAAAGCTTTGTAAGAGTAAAGTCTGGCGCTGAAGCCCCCTTTGGTGGTTACTCTTTTAGATGGCAAGCCTGCAGGGGGGGGGGGATAGATCTCGTGTGAGCTGCTTGGTGGGGCACTTGGCTGACGAGTGGGGCAGCAGCTCCAAAGAAATGCCCTTCTTGGAAGCCCCGCGAGTGACCAGCTTCCAGGAGCCAGCCCCACTGCCCGTGCTGGGTTCTGAACACCTCTGCGAGGTCACGAGGCCCCACGGAGTCCAGCCAGGAGCGGGCTGGGGAATGAGGTGCCTCGCGAAGGTGCCTCGATGGTCTGCAAAAGCAGAGCTGTGGCTGGACTGCACCGGCACTGCTCCCTCCCTCCCTCGTCCGCCGGCCACCGAGTTCCCCACATAGGATGTGGGGTGCAGGAAGGACCTGCAGTGGTCAGGTCCCCCACGCTGCCTGCAGCCCCTCCTGGCCAGACCAGAGGGCCCCTTGCCCTGCCGTAGGGAGCGGCTGGAGGCCAGCAGATGCTTCGGCCTCTCAGTTCCTCATTTAAAGGCGTGGTGTTCCTGAAAGAAGAACACGAGACTCAGCTTCACAATTTGCCCTGCTTGACTGTGGTGTTTGAGGAGCCCTCTAGAAAGAGAAACATAGAGAGCGAGTCAGAAGGGGCCTCCTGGGCCATCTAGTCTGACCTCCGGCACCAGCCGGCTCCGCTCATGACATGCCCACCATGCGCATGTCCAGCCTGTCCTTGAACACCCTCACCGATGGGGCCTCAACGACCTCCCGTGGGAGCCCATTCCACGCCCTCGGGGTCCTGACTGTCAGGAAGTGCCTCCTGGCATCCAAGCTGAACCTTGTGGGTTGTGCTTTCACGCAGAACTGATGCTCTGGCTGCAGCGCATCGTCGTAGCAGTGCCAGGCCCTCTCTGTGGCGTATGGGTGGCCAGCAGACCTGCACGCAGCAGAGAGCAACTTCCGTGAATGAAGCGGGGAACTGCTCGCTCGCTCGCTCGCTCATTTATTTAAGGCATTTCTATCCCGTCCAATACAGAAGTCTTGGGACAGAGATACCATGGCAGCACACAAAACTAGAATATAAATATCCAATAAAACCAACATTAAAACAATGCTAATCCTTAAAATACAGGAAAAATAAAAAATATTTTGGCCTGGTGCCAGAATGAATAGAGCCTCACACCAGGAGTAACTCCCCGGGAAGCAGGGCCCAAAGCTTCATTCATTCATTCATTCATTCATTCATCTGGGTAAGTTCCCAAATGGACCGTGGGAATGCCGTGGACAAAACCCACCTGGATTTTTGCAAAGCCTTTGACAAAGTGCCCACGACACCCCGATGGCCAAGCTAGCAAAAAGCAGGCCAGAGGGAGCTGCCCTTGGGAGGGGTGGCTGCAAAGTCGGGCTCCAGAGAGCCCATCAGCGGCTCCTTCTCAAACGGGGAGTGGTGGCAAGAGGGGTCCCGCAAGGTCCTTTCCTGGCACTGGGACTCTTCAACATTCTTATAAATTATGTAGATAAGGAAGTACAAGAAAAGATAATCAGATTTGCAGATGACACGAAGCTGGGTAGAATAGCAAATTGCTTGGAATACAGAGAAAAGACACGGGGGACCTTAATAGGTTAGAAAGCTGGGCAGAGAACAACAGAATTGTGAGAGAAGGAAGATTACTGTTACCAAGCAGGAAGGTGCTGTCTGGAGCCAGGATACAGCAACAAAGATTAAAACAAGGAACTGCATAGAGTAAAGCGCTGCGCTGACGACACTGAGGCCTTTATAAGGCCGAAGGGCCCACGGACAGAACCATGTCAAGAGCTGTAAAAAGGAAATAGAAGAAAGTTGGCAGGTTCAAATTGGTTGCCGGTGTAAACAAACAAGGGCAAGTTAATAGTATGGTAAAAACAATAGTGCTTCTTACATCAAAGTCCTGAAGAACATGGGGGGGGGGGGTTGAGGTTGGGGGCAATGGCAAAATCGTCACCTATCTCTTCCTCTCACAAGTTTTGGGAGATAAGTGGTCATCAAGCAGAGGCTGCAAGGCCAAGACGACCTACTGAACTCTTAGGAAGCAGTGCGCACGCTTAATAGGTTCATGGATAATGACTGACACGCCTCTCGTAGGCCATGGGCTCCTGAGCATGAACATGGGATGTACGAGCGGGAGGGGGAGCATATCGAGGAGGAGCATGATGCAGGCGGGCGGAGAAGACTGGCCTCTTGTAACCCAGCCAGCGGGAGAAGAGGCGGGAAGAGGGAAGGCAAGGCCAGGCCTTTTGCGGAAACGGCGCACTGCCCGTGTGGTGGGCGCCCGCTCTCGCAGGAACGAATTAAACAGTTGCTGCTTGGTACTTTGCCTCCTGTATCGTCCCTGCCTGGGATCTCACTCCTAACAGAATGAAATCCAGTAGGGCCAAATGCTAACTCCTCCGCGTAGGAACACGTAGGGAAAAGGAGCCAAGTGCATCACTGCAAGATGGGGAACCCTAAGCTCAACAAACGTGGAGCATCTCGGGGTTCTTGTATATCACAAGCTAAATACGTAGTGCGAGTTGGACCCCGCCTGGAGTCCCGTGTCCGGTTATGGGCACCGAAGCTTGGAAAAGATGCAGAAAACCTAGAAAGGGTCCAGAGGAGCGTGGCAAGGAGATTCAGGGCCTGGAGGCAAAGCCCGAAGAGGGGAGACTGAGAACCGGGCACCTTTCCCCAGAGAAAAGAAGACTGAGGGGAGGGGGCAGCGCCCTACAAGTACCAGCGAGCCCGTCACATAGAGGAGGGTCGGATCTCTTCTCGTTCACTCCAGAGTGCGGGACGTGGCATAATGGGCCGAAGTTAAAGCATCCAGGTTTAGGCGAGATGCCAGGAAGAATGCCCTGCCTGTCAGAGCAGTGCGGCAGTGGAACGAGGGCCTCCCCTGGGGACGTTGGGAGCTCGGCCTTGCTGGAGACACTCAGAAAGCCTCTGGACAGCCATTGGAGTGGGGTGGGGTGACTCAGTGCTCGGTCTTGGCCGGGGGTCAGACCTGATGGCCTTCCGGGCCCTTCCAACTCTAGTATGCTCAGGTTTGAAGCTGCAAAGAGATGGGGGACTTTCGAGGCAAGGGTGCAGACGTGCAAGACGTGCGTGTCTGCCCGGCAGCAAACCCCATTCCATTCTGCAGCACTTTTTCCGGTGTGGGGTTGTAGCTTGGGACCACCTTGTACTCAGACCCTCTTTCTGAAGGGTTTCCTCTCCACATTTCTGAGCCCCGCATTCTCCATGTTGCTGACTGTGGGGAAGGGCTGTTGCTGGTGTGTGTGCGTGAGAAAGAGCCAACGTGTGGGAGAAGGGGCAGCAGGAGTGCCTAGATGTGTGGGGAGCCGCTTGAGACAGGAAGCCGCCCAGGCTGTGGGACAGCAGCGCCTCGAGCCTTCTGGGGGAAAGGAAGCTGTTCCGGACATCTTCTTCCAGGTACAGCAGAGCACTGGGGCAGAAACAGTGAGCCGAAACAGCCTGGGGGAGAGGCTGCCTGTAAGAAGGCAGAGGGATTCCACCCTCCCTTTGCATCAGAGGGTCTTATCTGATGATCTTCAGTCTGCGCCTGTGTTTCTCGAAGGGCTGCTGAATGCCTCGTTCCTGACAGAGGAAGCAGCGAGCTGTGATGTGGTTTTGTGGTTTCGTGGGACTCTGTGCTGCTGGTGACATTTTCAAATGCTAACTCTGTTTACAGCAAAAGCCAGAAAGCCCATGGGACGCGGCTGCTTCCACCAAAACGACTGCAGGGCAGAGGCTCCCCAGGACGATACTCGTGCTGCCTCCATGCCTCTGCCCGCTTTTGCCCAAGCGCCGGCGGACTCAACATGAGTTGCGACTCAGCGAGAGGCAGCGCAGTCTCCGCACGGCAGAGGGTCCACCGACTGGGTGTGCGGAGGCGCGTGCCCAGGCCACCTGGAAAGGGGCATGCGCCCAGACTGAGGAGCAGGCCCGTGAGCAGCCCAGGCGCCCGCAGAGACAGCTGGCCCACTCCTTCCTCCCCCCCCGCAGCGGCTGCGCCCCCCCTTTCCCTCTTGCCCCCCCAGGAGCCCCAGCAACAACCCTGTCAAAGGCCGGTGCCTGCCCAAGGCCACCCAGGGTGCTTCGTGGCCGAGGGGTGCTGGCCTTCGCGGGAGCAGCAGCAGGAAGCAGCTCATGGGCTCGGGAGCCTGGAGGCATCCTGAGAGCAGCTGGACAGCCATCCGGGCCGAGCAGCATGAGCTGGTGCCTGCCCCCGCCGGGAGCTGGACCCCGCGGCCGCCTTGCCCCCTGCCCACTCTGCGATTCCGTGATGCCGTGGTTCTCTGGACTCCAGCGCCACTTCCAGGCCCAACCCGGGCGGGTGAAGGCACGCAAGTGGAGCCCCTTCGGGACCCAGCGCATCGCTGCACATCCTCCGCACGCTTGCGGTCCTCTCCCAGTGGGCAGGAGCCCCGCCGCCCGGAAGCGCTTGCCCGAGCTGGCAGGCAGCGGGTGGCCACGGCGGGGCGCTTCCGCACAGGCGAGGCTGCGGTGCCCGCTGCCCGGGGGTGCGCAGGGCCGCTGCCTATGCCCGAGCGGGAGGGGGAGCCCGCTGGCTGCCGGAGCAGCGTTGCACACATGCCGTTCTGCGTGTTTGCATGTCAGCAGGCAGCATGGGGGCAGCTGCAGGGCTCTGCAGGGCCAGCTGCCCAGGCCAGGTGGGCAGGTAGCCCCTGCCAGGACAGCTGGGCCTGCCCGGCTGCTCGGGTGCCCGCAGCCCGTGCAGAACCGGGCTGCCGAGCCTTGGCTTGCTCACGGAGAAGCAGCTGGCCTGACCTCGGCCCTCGGCCGCCGGGGCCCCAGTGGCTTTGGCGCAGGGAGCACTGCGGTGCTGTCTGGGGCAAGAGGAGCCCACCTGGGGCAGCGTCGGTGCATCAGGAGCACGGAGCTCCATGAGCACTGCTGCCCCAGTGGATCCCTGAGCTCCCCGACCGCCTTTTGGCAGCTCTGCTGCATGAAATGAGCCCTCCCTTGCCAGAATTTCAGTGAGTAATAACCAGAACTCTGCTTGGGTTTCTAAAACAATAAAGTGAGGGCCCAGATGGAAACCACACAGCAGCCCTTGCTCTGATAGAAGAGGCACCGAGAGAAGGAATTCCCCTCCCACGGCCGCTCGCGCTGCTCCAGGGCTGCAGGAGACAGAACCGTATATGAAATTAAGTGGGAGAGTCATCGCGATTGCGATCGCTGTTATCATGAACATCAGGGCAATGTGTTGTTTAATGCATAGGTCATGCCAGCAGCTGCACAGGCCGGCTCCCAAAGAATTGCATCACCAGCTCTCAGCCGGGGAGGTCTGAGTGCCTCGAGCGCCGGCCTCTGTGGGCCTCAGTGAGCTGCTTTTCAAACGAAGGGAACTTCCTCGCACCTTTGGAGATGGCACAGGGGTTGCTGCTCAGACAAGGGGAGGCAGACCCACAATAAACTTCTGGACTTTTGACTGTGAAAGGAAAGAGAAAGAGGAAAGCCAGCTGGCATCCGAGCTCATGACCACGTGCTCATCTCTATTGGTTTGTCTCAGCTGCACATTTGTATAATTTGACCTCTTCCTTTTTCTCAATTAAAAATACTTGTAAGAGCCTGATCAGAGATGAGGAGGAGACCGGGAAACGCTTTGCTCTGCCCTCCTTGCTGTTGGAACACAGAAATAAATAACGGCCATGTCCCACAAGACCTGTGAAATACTCTGGATGATCAGAGGTGTGATTACGGCAATTATTCCGAGTGAGGGCCTCTGCTGGACCACAAATAAGAGCTTTTCTGCAGCAGGCCATTCTTGGTCCTGTGCTCCGTTCTCCTCCAGGGCCTTTCCCATCCTTTGCAGCTTTTCAGCGTTCCCCCCACCTGCTTTTTGAGGAAAATCCGGTATATCTGCAAATGGCGGCACGACTCTCTGGCGCATGCACACTCTTCCACTACAGCGCGATGCCACCTCGTGCTTTTTAATGGGATATGTAGAAAAGCAGAGAGAGTCCTGCCAGGAGAGTCTTAATCCCAAAAAGAGCTGGGAAGCAGGTCAGGCGGTGGTTCAAAAGCCTCCACAGAAAAGCCTTCGGCAAAGACCCTCCTCAACAGGAAGGCTTTAAACTCCAGCGGGTTTGCCGTGGGAGCCCGCGCGCTCGCGCACACCCAGCACAACAGTCTCTAGAGCAGCGCACCGCCTTCGCGATGACAGGAAGTCTTACCATATTAGAGGCGGCGGCAGCCTTGTTTGCCAGCGGATGCTGCTGGACTCAGTGGGGTAAATCGTCCCTCAGCCTGGGCTGAGCTGACTTCTGGAAGGCGGGCACAGCAAGGCAGGAGACAAGGCTGGCCTTGGAAGCCGCTGAGGGCGCTCAGTGCGGCAGGGCTGAGACTGCACCTGCGGCAGAAGGGACAGCGCCGCGCCTGCCCCAGCCGAAATGCAGCCGAGCGCTCTCAGTGCCCGCCACCCCACAGGTGCGCCTCTTGGGAAACCCAGGCTGCATTTCGAGGACTTGGCTTTGAACTGGGTCCAGACCTGCAGCTAGTTTTAACGTAGGTGTTAAGGGTGGCTTGTCCACGGCTCAAGGCTTGTTGGCCAGAGAGAGTTCTGTGTTCAGGCAAATACCCGGAGCATTTCTTCCCCCTCATCTGCTGCATACTGAAAGTGTCACTCCAGTGCAACAATTGGGCCGCTCAGTTGTGTCACACTCGCTGTTGTATGTGGGAAGATGAGTTTCTGCCGAAAACAACAGCTGTGCTCACACACGGCAAGCCTTGCAAAAGTTTTCCAAAGCTGATAACGCAAGCCTGAAGCCAGCCCGTGTGTGGGAGCACACGATCGTTATCAGCCACCCAAAGCAACACTGAAAGTTTCCTCTTGCCAAGAGGTGAAGAGAAGGTGCCGTCCTTCGAGCTCACAAATGGCGCTGCTCACAGCGAACAGGAAGCACAGGACAAGATCAGACCTTCGCACGGCACCCTTGGGAGCACCCCCAGAAGGGCAGCTCTGGGCGCAACATGCATGTGCGCAGATGCCCTGCCCACGGGCTCTCGGGCCTGCTCCGGCGGGCCAGCCTGCGCACCCCTGGCCATCTTCCGGTGTCGGGGCTGCCGCGTGCCTCTCCCTGCCTCAGGAGGCCCCTCCTCTCCTGGTGAAGCGCCGCCTCGCCTGCCGTCGGCCCCCCCCAGCGGACCCCTCAGTCGCTTTGGTGCTGGGTGCCTCCAGCACCTGAGCAGACCCCTGAGCGGACACCTGCTGGATTTCTGTTAGAAATGGAGGGGAAACACCACGGGAGCGGGATTCCCGGCACATCCGCCGGCAGTGCAGCTGCGTTATGCTGAAATGCGGGGCTTTTACGAGGCTGAGAGGCGTCACGTGGGCCAGCCTTCTGCATGCTCCTGGGTGCATGGATCTGGGGCGCTTGGCCGAGGGAGCAACGTGCGCCTCCCGCACGCAAGCCAGGCTGCCAGCGACTGGAGGCAGCAGGCGGTCCGCTCATTTCCGAGTGGGACTGACGGCGTGCCACGTAAGAGAGCTGAGCGTGCTCCAGAGCTGCGGGTGGCAAGGAAGGTGGCCCACCGTTCGAGGCAATGTGAAGGCGACTAAGGGTCCCAGAAGTCTTTGGCTTGGTGTTTTTGCATCACACTGTTTGGAAGAACTGAAAGCCGCTTACATCTTCCCCCTCCTGCGCTTGGGCTCATTTCCCACGACAGCAACCCTGTGAGGGAGGCTGGGCTGAGAGGCTGTGGCTGGCCCAGTCACCCAGTGGGCTCCATGGCTGAGCAGGCATGAAACATGCACCTCCGAGTGCCAGGCCCACGCCGCGCTCTTCGCCACTGGCTCTCTTATTCTTTGCTTTACATGGTGTGGATCTTGGCACATTTTGTCACTTTAAGCTGCCTCCTCTCAGGGATGCAGGAGGACTCCAGTGGGCAGGTGGGAGTCGGCCCAAACCGCCTGGCGCGGCTCCCCGGCGCCGCTCCCCCTCGCCCCCACGCCGGGCGCCCAGGCCGCCGGCACTCGGCTCCGCTCGCTGCCGGGCCAGCCCCGGCGAGCGCAAGAGAGCGGGATTCGCACGCGCGATGCGCGCGTGTAACGCCGCGAAGGGCCGAGGGAAGGCACGCAGGCGCTCCGTGCGGCTGGCGCTCCGCCGAGCGGCGGCCAGGCGCGGGGAGGGTCGGGGCCCTTCTCGCCCTGCCTCGGGGAGGAGGCGAGGACGGAGGCCGCTGCCCGCCCGCCCAGGGAGCGCAAGGGCGCCGGGCGTTTGCCCGCAGCCGTCCCGGGTGGGCGGGCGGCTGGCTCTTCCCAGTCCCCCGCGGCGCTCCCACGGAGCCGGGCGCCCGGGCAGCCGCTCCGCCGGCGTCGGCAGGCGCGGGGGGGCCGCTCTGGCCGGCCGGCCCCCGCTCCCTTCCGTGCGCCAGCGGCGCCGCGGGCCCGGCCGAAGCCCGGGCGTCCCCGCCGGCCCGCTCAGCCCCAGCGCTGAGCTGCAGCCTCGCCCGCCCGCGGCCGCCTTCGGGGGCCCACTAGCACGCGGGACCCGGAGGGGGCCAGTCGGGCAGGCCGCGCTGGGGCCGGCGCCGCGAGGGGCCTCGGCGGTCTCGCCGCGCCCCTCGAGAGGCTCGGCCTGGCGCGCCGCAGGGAGCCGGCCTGGCTTGCCGGAGCCCCCCGCAGCGGGCTGCCGCTCCCCCTGGAGCCCTGCCGGGCAGGGCCCTGCGACCCGCCAGGCCAGCGCCGGCTCAGGGAAGGAGCCCCACGCGGGCAGCGGACGGGCAGCCGGGTCCTGCCTGGGCGGAGCTGCTCCGTGTCGCAGTCCGTCGGGGATCCTGCAGCCAGGCGAGCCTCCGGATGCGCTTCCGACGCGCTGGCACCCCTCACCCGCCCCTCCTGAGCGTCCCCAGCAAAGAAACGTGTGCAGCTGATTTCCTACTTGGGGGCTGAAGAACACGGTCGGTTTATTTTGCACCTTTCCTCCTGCAGAACATAGAGATGGGAAGGCGCTTGCGGCTCCGGAGAACTTCCTGCACTGAAAGTAAACGCAGTGGCCAGTCAGCATGAACCAAGGTGTGGGGACCTTCTCTGCAGTCTGTAGCTGCTTGGAGGGGCTTTCTGGGTTCACATATTAGGGACGAGTGGGTCAGAGGCCGGCCAGCTGCGAAGCTCTGGGCCGAGGTGCACGCCTGCCTCTTGCCACGGGGCTTCCCGAGAAAGCTGCCAGCTGGGATGGTGCCCGGGGCTGTTTGGCAACTGAGCGGCTGTCCGAGGAAGCGCCACACAACGGCTGGACTGTCATGGGAGAGCGGCTGCCTGCCCACGAGGCCGAGTGCCGGGCAGAGGTGGGGAGGAGCCCAAGGCATCGCACATGCAACCCACGCCTTCCAGCACGCGCAGGAACGAGCTTCACCGAAGACAAACCAGCCAGGCCGTTCCCCTCCCCTCCCCTCCCCTCCAGCATCCCCCACAATCTCCTCTGCATCCATTCTCCTTAGATACGCATGTGGGCAAAGGCAGACGCGGCACCCTTTGCTTCCTCGCTGCCGCACAAGGCAACCCGGCCTCATTCCTTCCTCAGGAACATTCCTGGGATGCCCCCAGACTGCTGAACGCGAGCACGGCCTGGCCTGTGAGACGGGCGCGACCCAAAGAAGAGTAATCTGGGAGCTACTTAACACGTTGTAAAGCTTAGTACAATGACACAATGTACTACCTTATCCAGAATTAACATGTGCACTCCTGGAGGAGATCCTTGTGAACCTTAGGGGCTGGCTAATTGATACCAGCCTGCCCGCAAGAGCAAGCGGCACCCCACACGGTGTCCGTGCTCCCTCCTGTCCAGCCAGAGCCTCGGTCCTCATCCAGCTGGAGACTGGGCCAATAGTAGCACAGCTGCTGCTGAGCACCGTCTTTGACAGGGAAGGAGGCCTTCAGGGACAAGCCCAATTATGATGGCGAGCTTGCCTCTTTGGGAAGCAAAGCCTTTTCATGCGTCGACTGGAAAGAAATTCTGCAACCGAGCGGGACGGGGAGGGCCGGAGGTGCCCCGGTGCCTCCACGCTGTGATGGGCAACGTCCCGTCCGGTCGACGGCATCCACGCCAGGCTGCTCGCAGTCGCCGCCTGGGGCACTGCTGTGCCCAGAAGGAAGCGGCCTGGCAGCTGCCACTGTGCCATAGGATTGCCCTCTGGGCAGCGCAGCCCAGGGGCAACTGCCAGGCCAGGTGGCTGAAGACAGCCATGCCCGGTGCTCTCCATTAGGGGATGCTGTGAGAAATTGCGGCCATGCCTCCCCTCGGCAAGGCCAGGGCGTGCTTCCCGTGGCTGCGGTGCTCTAACGGCACTGGCATTCCCGGAGCCGCCGCAGAAAGCCAGGAGCTCTTCCCCGTCTCTACAGAGGGAACCGTGGATGCGGGCTCAAAACGGCAAGACTGCCCTCGCGCTGCATCGGCCAAGCCCGGGGGGAGATGACCCAAATGCTCCCGTCCTGTGACAGCGAGTGGCACGGGGAATTACTGCCGGTCCTTCCCTCACCTTCAGAATTTCTGCCAAAAGTTCCTACTGTGTCATTCTATGAAAATCGCACTGTGGCCTTTCTAAGAAGGCCCTTGGCAATCGAACAGGGTTGCGCACAGGAATGGCGTGAGGGCGCACTGCAGTCTCTGCGGCCAGAGCGGTCATCCACGGAGCGGCCGGGATGATTTTTCCACATCATTAGGCAGCTTCGGAAGAACAGGTAGGCTAAAAAATGTGTTTTAGTTCCCATACCCACACCCATGATTCATGAGAAAACAGCAACATGCTGAAAGCGAGTGGGCTGCGAAGCTCCGCGAGGGGCACCCCTGTTGCCACCACTGCCACCGTTCAAATCCACCTGCCACACGGGGATCCTGGCCAAAAGAGAGCTGGGGATGCTTTACCAGGAAGGAGCTTCTGTCAGTCACCGAGCTGCTCGGGAGGCTGAAAAGATGCCCGGGCCCATTCGTCAGAAAGGACCTGGCCGGTCAGCTGCTTGCCCGATGCTCTGCAGACGAATATTCTACACGGAGCATGCGCATCCGGAGTAATGATACAGTCATTTTCCTGGGAAGCATCAAGCCCTAGAAGCTACAAGCATGGCTGCTCCCTGCTCCCGCCTTCCGGGCGCTCAACATGGTCACATTTGCACAGTCCACGAAGGACGCAGCTCCTGTCCACACAGAACAAGGCGTGAAGCCAGAGCAAGAGAGCGTGGAGGCCCTTCGTGGAGCAGGTGCTGAGGCTTCGCTGCGTCACCCACCAGTCTTGGAAAGTCTTCTGTGGTCGATTGACTAAAAGCACGACAGACTGACCACTTCCCCCTCAATCTTCTGACTAGGGGGTGGCCCCTGAGTCAAACCGTGCCATCCACCAATGAGCACACAAGCCCTGGCCTCTCGCCAGTTCCTGGGGGACTGACCAGCAGTTGGTGCCGGGGGCTGGAGACCGGCAGCACCTTCCCAGGAGAGTTCATTGTTCGAGCAGGGCCCATGGCGGTGCCCTGACCCTAACCTCCACCCGAGACCGTTCCTGCTCCAGGCCATGCAGAAAGCCTGGTCCGGCCAGGGCCACGCGCAGCTGGGCCACTGCTGGAGCAGGCCGGGTGACCGCGGAGGCCCGGACATGAGGCCCACATGGACTGGCCGGAGAGCGACGCGCAGCCAGCCCTCGCGGCCTCCCCGCCTCCGTCGTCCGCCCGCCCGCCCGCGGAGACGTGGCTCCCGGGCCACCCTCACGAGACTGGCGGCCAGAGACTGCGCGGCTGCAGGGCGGGCGCCCAGGCGGCCCAGCGCCGCATGTTGGCCGGGCTCGCCACGGCCCGGGCGTCTGCGAGGCGCCGCAGGAAGGCCCGGCGGAGAGCTCCGGCACCTTCGGGCCCTGCCGGTCGTGGTACGGGGCGCTGGGCCCGGAGAGGCGGGTGCGCGCCTTGTGGCCCAACATCCGGAAACGGGACGGGGGTGTGCCCGTCCCTGCCCTGCCCTGCCCTCCTTGGGCACCGCCGCGCAACAGCCCTCGGGCACTGTGCGACTCGGCCCGCCTAGTGCCGCCAGGCCTCAGTCGTTCAGGCACTGCTGGCTGGCCTCAGGCTTCCCCCGCAAGGCAACCCAGAGGAAGGCGCCCAAGGCTGACAGAGAACTTGTCAAGGAATTCCTGGATGCCATAAACACGTGCAAATCTCCAGGGCTCATGAAGGAGCCACGGAGGAACTCTCGGAACCACTGGCCAGTATCTCTGATAAATCCTGGAAAGTAACCAGAGAAGGGTAGTCCCCATCTTCACAGCAGGAGAAAAGATGAACCTGGGAATACAGGCCAATTAGTAGTCTATGCTCAATACCTGGAAACATGTTGGAGCAAATTATTTAAAAAATCAGTTTGCGAGCGTCTTGAAGAAAATGCAGTGTTTAACAGAAGCCAAAATGGATTTATCAAAAATAAATCCTGTCAGATTAATTTAATCTCATTTTTTGACTAGGTAACCTCCTAAATGGACAGAGGGAACATTCTGGACATATTCTACCTAGACTTTAGCAAATCTATATAGTGCCACATGACATTCTGATAAGCAAACGAGCAGCACCTGGACTAGATAGAAAAGCTATTCGGTGGATCCAAGACTGGCTGCCAAATCGGAGTGTCCATCGACGGCACCTTCCCAGACCGGAGGGAGGCAACCAGCAGGGTGCCGCAGGGTTCTGTCTTAGTCCCAGCATTCCTCAACGTATCTATTAACGATTCAGATGAGGGAGTGCGAAGAAATATGATCAAATTTGCCAACAGTACAAAAGCAGGCCGGATAGCGAACACCCTGGAAGACGGACTGAAGATCCAGGGGGATCCCGAGAAGCTGGAACTCTGGGCTGAAAGCAGCAAAGGCGACTCAGCAGGGACAAATGCCAAGTCAGCCCCGGAAAAAGAAACCAAATGCATCGCTCTGTGGTGGGGAACACGTGGTTCAACACACCCGAAAAAGAAAAAGACCTCGGAGTTACTTGGGCAACAGGCTGAACATGAGCCAACAATGCGAAGTGCAACTGCTATTTTGGGATGCATTAACTGAAGTATTACTTCCAAATCATGAGAAGTAACAGTCCCCTGTGGCCTCACTAGACAGACCTCATCTGGAATACCATGTCCAGTTCTGGGCAGTAGGGTTTAAGATGCATAAAAATTAGGAAGGGTCCCGAGGAGGGCAGCAAAACGATCCAGGGTTTGGAAGCACTGTCCTGTGAGGAGAGACTGGGAGGACTGGGCATGCTCAGCCTTGAGAAGAGAAGGCTGAGGGAGGACATGAGATCCCTCTATAGGAACCTCCCTTAAAGGCTGTCACAGAGAGGAAGGCCAAGGTCCTCCTCGCTGATGCCAGAGTGCAGGACACTCTGCAGGAACAATCAAGTCAAGCTGCGACAGCCCAGATTCAGGCTGGGCGCCAGGAAGAGCTTCCTCGCTGTTCCCTGGAGAGGCATCTGGGGCCTTCTGGCTCCTTCCAACTCTGAACTTATCTGATTCTATGAAAGTCAAACTTTCTCCTTGCTAGATTACGGTGAAGATTGCATGGTGCATCTGGACTGAGATAATAAATTCCAACACACAGTAATCTCTATTCTGCTGAAACATGTCATTTCTGAGGACAGGGCATGAGCCTCAGCAAAAGAGCTCCCTGAGTCAGATGGAAACCCCTGGGAGGAGGCAGGGAAGGGTCCTGCAACTTCCAGCAAGCTGAGTTGGGCAGGATCTGAGAGCAGTTGATAGCATTTGACCTGGGGGAGACCTCAGGCATCTGGGCCTGATTGAGCTGCAAATGTGCAAAAAAAAAACCCCTCTCAAAGGAAAGGCTAGATTGCATCTGACAAGAGGGCAGGTGACTGGAGGCCAGCGAGAGGCACCTCGGAGGGAAAGCATGCGTGAAGGAGGGAGCTTGGACTCACTGAACTTTTGTTTTCTTTCTGTACTAAAAGTCAGTGAGATGCTTGGTGTGACGTGAGTGCTGCTGCATGTCAAGTCACCCTTGCTAAGCTGGAAAGTTCCAGGCCTGCAGCTGGATGGGGGACCACCGGTGGAAAGGAGGAGGTGCTTGCATTGGATGGCCTTACAGGCCCCTTCCAACTCTACTTCTGTTCTGTTCTATTGTGGAGTGGGAAGATAAAGTTCCTGAATTGTACCAAACGCGCTTGAGCGTTCATTATTGAGCCGGGCGGCAAAGAAGGAATTTTTCTCTACTTCCACAGCATCCTCACAGTGCTGTCTAGCTGAGCTTTTCTGGGTGCTACGGGGTCTGTCACTTTCTGGAGCAAAACATGACTTCATCACACCATTGGTGGCTTGCTGTGGTGGCTTTGGCCATCGCTTTAGGGAAAAATCGCTCTGATTCGCCACAAATTGATATGGTCTGGAATGGGAGGTGCCCAGAGGGCCGCCTGGTCCACCTTCAACTTGCCCCTTGCCCTTCATGGCTGCTCACCAAAGCCAAGGACAGGATGTGTACCTGGGCATAAGAAGTATTTAATGCCTCTCTAAGGGAGGGTTGGGTCCCCGCATCCTTGAAGGAGGTAGTGATCAGACCCATCTTGAAGAGGGCAAACCTGGAGCCAGAGATTGCCTCCAATTATAGACCGGTGGCCAACATCCCATTCCTGGGCAAGGTGCTAGAGCGGGTGGTGGCGGGACAACTCCAAGCTCTCTCAGAGGAAACTGATCATCTGGACCCATTTCAATCTGGATTCAGACCTGGCTATGGGACTGAATCTGCCTTGGTTGCCCTGTACGATGACCTGTGCAGGGAGAGGGACAGGGGGAGTATGTCCCTGTTGGTTCTCCTGGACCTCTCAGTGGCTTTCCATACCATCAACCAGGGTATCCTTCTGGACAGGCTGGCTGAGTAGGGGGTTGGAGGCACTGCTCCGCACAGGTTCCACTCCTACTTGATCCTACTGGATCGATTCCAGAAGGCAGTGCTGGGAGATGGTGGCTCTGTGCCATGGCAGCTCTGCCATGGAGTTCCACAGGGTTCCATTTTGTCCCCCATGCTGCCTAACATCTACGTGAAACTGCTGGGAGAGGTCATCCAGAGGTGTGGGCTGTGGAGTCATCAACTGCCAGATGTGCCCCAGCTCCACCTCTCGGTTACATCTGATCCAACTGAGACAGTGGCTGTCCTTAGCTGGTGATGGGCTAGGTGAGAACCAATACATTGAGGCTGAATGCAGACAAGATGGAGGTCCCGCTGGTGGGTGGTTCAGGTAAGGGATCTTTGCCCTGTTCTGCCAAAGTACCTCCCCTCGCTTTTTTCCCCTCTTGTTCTTTTGGCGTTGGGAATTCGGAACTGAATGTTGAAAAAGGACACCTTTTTAACAGCTTCTATACAGTTCATCATTATATAAAATAATTATATATGTTTATGTTTAATTTCTGTATCACCCAGTAGCTCTCTGGGCAGGCAACAATAGTGCAATACAATAAAATACAACAACAACAACAAAAAGACCCACACACAATAAAGCAGCATAAGATTTCAGTTTAAAACAATCTGAGCTACTAAACCAGTCTGGGCCTTTCTCGCCTAAAATAACCCACCCCTCCAGCCTTGCTTTAAACATCTCTAAAAGGGGGAGCAGCTGGGCCAGCTCGCCCCGGATGGCGCTGCCTCTTTCCTCCCGAGCCGCACTTCTGAGACTCCTCTGCCTCACGACGATCTAGCAAGAATTACTGAATTGATGCATTTGACACAATAAGGTGCTCGGTGTAGAGCATTAAATGAAGTCTTGGAGTTGGTGCTTCCAAGGTTCTTGCCCTAAACATCTTCATGTAGAGAAAGGTGCTCAAGTCCTGCAGCAACAGGAGCTGCCCTACTCAGATCATGTGGAGTCAGCTAAATTCGATAATGAAAATGAAGTGGCCTGAAGGGCCCACACACATCTGACCAACCAGGGTAGATTCTGTGTTGTGCCTGTCTTCACACTGGCCACAGTTTTACATCCTGTTGCATTTGGTAAGAAGGCCTGGCCAGCCAGACAGCTAAATTAAGCGGAACCAAAGCGTGTGCTACGGGAAAATGCGACAAGGATGCCAAACAGCCGACCCCCTTCCTGATCACAGGAAACCATGACGGGTTCCTGAGAAACCCTGTGCTGGGTCAGCACTTTCTTATGCAATGCCCTTGACTTAGGAGAAGACATTGGCACCGTTTCGGACCTCACTAGATTTTAAAAAGCCCCCAGTATGTTTGATTGCAGTCAATATGGCCGAGTCCTGCGTTGATTTTCAAGTGCAGCTTCATCCCGCTCTCCAGGAAGTAGGGCCTCCCCATATTTACAAAGGCACGTGGGTCACTGGGCCCCCTGAGCAAGCTGAGGACGTCGTCTGAGCCAGCAAACAGTCGAACGGTGAAGTAGTCCTCCGTACGGACGTCCTCCAGGCGTGCCGCGTACACGTAGGCAAAATACATGCCCGTCTCCCGGATCTCCACCGTGGAGTCCTGTGCTTTCAGCGCGAAGCCCGAACAGTTCTGAGTCCATTTCCACAGGAGCTCCGTCTGGGCTGCCTCTGGTGCTTCCGTCCGCGAACCAGTGTGGGAAGGGCAGAGGCAAAGCATAAAACAGCATTGTTACCACCAGTCGTCATCGTCGTTGTCCTCAGGCCCTCTTGCCTGCAACACGGCACCCAGCAAATGAGCCCATGCAGCAAGGCGCTCTTTGGGCCCCTGCTGGGGAGGCTGTCCCATCACGGGGTGCCGCTCCCCATCAGCCACGCACCTCCCGGCAGCTGGCACAGCCCCTGGGGGAGCCATTCTGAGCCGGGGCTTTGGGTGGAGCTGCAAAGGCCCAAACCAGCAGTATAAAGGGGGCCCGGGAAGGAACTGCGGCTGAGGACACGTGAGGCAGGATGGCCGGGCCACCCCGTCGTGGCTGCCGGCCTCGCTGGAGACTGACTGGTTTCTGGGCACCACCCACAGGCCGAGCCACGGCAGGATGCAGCAGGCGCCCGAGCGAGAGGCTCCCGGGATGTCTCTCCCAGGCCGGGAGCAGCCACAGCACCTGCCGAGCGGCCCCGAGGACCTCTGCGGGGCAGGTTTCGCTCGAGCCCCCAGTGGCAGTTCAGCATCACCCTGGCGAGCAGCCCAGGCTCAGCTCTGGGACCAGTTCTGTTCAGCCTCTTCACATGCCCCAGTTCGGAAACTGAGGAGGACAAATTGTCCAGGAAAAAGAGGCCGAGGCCGCTTGCCACCCTCTGGCGCCGCTAGCCCTGGCAGAGAGCTGCTGCACCCCTTAAGGCCCTTTGGCCTCTGACCTCGCTCTTCTTTCGCATATTCCTGCCCGGCTTTGTTCGTCCAAGGAGCCCATCCCTAGGGCCGCATCCCTTTTTCCCTCCCCCTCTCAGTCTCGCCCTCACAGCAACTACCCTGTGCAGTAGGCTAAGGATGATGGGTGCCTGACTGCATGGGGACCGGAACCCAGACCACTGCCCCGAACCACTACGCCCCACTGACTCGCTCTTTTGTGGGTGGGGCAGCTCGAGGTCCCCCGATCTTTCAGCCTACAAGGCGCATCAGCCCTGGCCAGCCCAGCGCATGGTGACGGATGACGAGGACTGCAGACAGAAGCATCTCATTTAAGCCCTCTCATTAAGGCTTCCTTCGGACAGCACAGACCCTTCTCCTGTCTCAGGGACGTTGGACACACAAGGGTCCATGCTGCAGAAGCTGCACTTTTAGGCAATGTTGGGAAACGGGCTTGTCTGGGATTTCTGTGAAAGGGAAGGTGATCTGGGCATCTCAAGATACACATTTCATATCTGACCACTGTGAAGAGCAACACCTGGGAGGGTGTGAGAAGAGCAGTCTTGCGAAATACCTGTTAATGTATCTCAACTGTTACAGGTGGAAGCATAATCAGCTTTTTTCAATCTCATAAGTGTGTTCAGTACTAAACAAATGCAAATAGTAATAATCGAATTTCTCTTTGTAGCTTTAACTGTCATGAGATTTATCTTCTGAAGGGCAGTACAGAAATATCGAAGGAAGGACGGACAGAAGGAAGGTGTTCAAGATAAAGATGGTTAAAGAAAAACAACACTGAGTACTTACAGAACCCGTGAACCCAGCATGTCCTGGGAGCCTGCAGGGAAGATAAAATGGAGCATTTTACTGGGCTGCAGCCATCCAGGCACTGGGCTTGGGGGGACCCCAGACTCAAACGTGTTCTTGGCAGCCAGGCTTGCTGACTAGGCTCGGACAAGGCCAATCCCTCTTAGGGCTTCTCTGCACAAGGCATTTCTTGTGTGCTCGTGGTTCCTCATCGGTTGGTGTTTGCTGGCCCTTTCCACGATACCATCGTCCTCCAGGCCTCTCCCACGTTTCCCAACTATTTCCAAGGAAAGTGCAGTATTACGTTTCAGTCCAGAACAAACCGGAGTGCGAGCGGAGTTAAATCACAGTTCTGTTGTACTGTGGCTGCACACAGCGCTTCTCCACAGTTGGATAATGCGGGAAGGCAGAGGAACAGGGCCAAGGGAAAGCCCCGTGGGAAAGGGCTGTGAGATTCAAAACGCCGTTAGACAGGATTCGAGTAGGTACAGGCAGTTTATTCCATACAAAAAGCGTTTGCAAAGGCTGGCTCAAGGCCTCAGTGGTCTGAGAAACAAAGAGCAATCATTTCAAACATCAATGGGATTATATACATCCCTTTCCCCGATGTTCAACGCTATCCCCGCTTCTCCGTTGGCTGGTTACTAAGAGGTTACAGTCTTCTCCATCTTCTTTCATCATACTACCCTTTGATATGCTCCCCCTCCCGCTCATACATCCCATGTTCATGCTCATGAGCCCATTGCCTGCGAGAGGCGTGTCAGTTACTATTCATGAACCTATTAAGTGTGCGCAGCACCTTTTAAAAGTTCAGCAGCCCAGAGTGGCCTTGCAAATTCTTACTTGACGTTATGTATTTTGTTTCTGTTGTGAGCTGCCCCGAGGCTTTATTGCGATGGGGGCGGCATAAAAATGCTTTAAATAAATAAATAAACAAACAAACTTGCTTCTTAAATCTTGTGGGAGGATGAGATAGGAAGAACAACCCTTCTTCCGAGCTCATTCCAGTATCTGTTCAGTTGGATACTTAGTAGCAGATGACGCTTTACTATGAAATAGCTGCGGGTTTGCTACTTTTTTTCTTTTTACAAAGATACCATTCCTGCTCTGTTTCTCACAGGGCCGCCTTCTCCTCCACAGTGAAACCAGCAGAAGGCGGTGCCCCTCGCCTTCCTCGCAGCCAGGCAGCCATGAGGCTGCAGTGCCCCTGGGCAGAAGCACCAGGCTCCCCTGCAGAACCAGAAAACAGCCGATGTCCATTGCCCCCCCGCCCCCCGCTGTCAGCTGTGAACGATCTGCAGCTAACCGAAGGGGAACCGATCGATTCCCAATGTTATTCGATAGGAAGCACGAGACCAAATCTGTTGATTTCTCGCACGCACCGTGCCGTGCCATTACAGCTGCACACATCAAAGTGCTAACTCGTCCCTGGGCTTGAGTGCGGCAGGAAAAGCGCTTGGCAGGAGCCGGAGCAGGGCAGCCTGGCCCAACTGCAGCCCTCCGCTCGGCGACCGTGGGCATGAACGGCCCTCCAGACGTCCAGCCCTTCCAGCCCCGCCCCACTCCTGCGAACGCCAGCCTGGGGCTTCCCTGAGGGCGTCTGTCCATCTCGCATTTGGTCCTCCTCCTCCTCTTCCTCATTCAACCTTCCTTCACATCACCACTTCATCCCGTATCACACAGACTGCGATATATTGCTTTTACGTATTTCAGGAACGTAATGACTGCCTGCTCCCAGTTCTTCAAGAAGCAACGTGCTCGCTCTGCACATCTCCACACCTGTTGTGCTACAGCTTGGCACTGAAATGGGTCTAATTGGCATCAGGGCCACAGGATGCACACAAGAGACCCAGCCTGGTGAAGGTGCAAAATGCTTGTACGATGGCCCAAGCGTTGACCAAGTGAGCATGGGGTGGACACAGAAGTGGGTGCCCCTCTGCCGTGACAGGACTGAACAAGCTCTGGCACAGCCCAAGGCCTCCAGGAGCCACACAACCCGAGCAGAGGGATGGAGCCCGCCCGCGTGCGGGTCCAGGGTTGCAGGGTCTCAGATACGTGCCCCGTTCCCTGGAGGCCCTGGAGTGCGTTGCGGGACTCATCCGCAGCATCAGGAAGACCAAGGAGCAATCGGAGCAGCCCTGGGGTGAAGCTGTGCAGACGCTCCAATCCAGTCATGCAAGAATCCCCTCGTGTGGACACCCCAGAGCACAATGGCACAATGGAGGAGGAGACCGTCCCTTCTCCCTCGGGCTGGGGGAGGGGAGGGCATTAGCCAGAGAGGCAACCAAGAGGCCAGTGGCCGCTTCTGGGGGGGGGGGGCGGGTTGGAGACCCACAGCTAAAACGGGAGGAACCATGCCTGGGGCAGCTGTCACCCAGGTGCTCCCCAGAGTGGTGAGAAGAAAGCCGCTGCCGAAGCAGGCCCCATAAGGCCCGTCTGGAGTTTGCAAAAGGCATGTGGGAGGCAGAGCCAATGTGCAGAAAAGCCCCCTGGTCTGTGATGGCAGAGTGGGCCGGTGGAAGCGTGTGCGCAGCAGCGCATGGGCCACCCCCTCCAGATGGCTCTTATGCCTTCCAGCATGCATGCAATGCACAGCCTGAGGCTTGGACCTGTGGGTGCCAGTGTCTCCAGTCACCGATCTGCCCATTCATTTTATGAAACTCTCCTTTTCCCAGCTTTTACTGTTTCTAACTGATGCATGAAGCCGTAGCAATGGCCAGCAGATTAGAAAGTGACTCCTAATCATTTTCCAAGCCTTCGGGGCAGGGAGGGCTGCGCACCTTAAGAAGTGGATGAAATTTCATTTAAACAGCAATCTGGAGACCCTGAAGTTTACTGTCACTGAAACTGGGCAACAGACAAAAACAAAGGCAAGCAAATCCGAGCGAAGCACTTCCCCCTTCAATAAAAATTGCCCACTGCTGCATGAGCACACGCAAACCCAACCGGATTCCCAAGGAAGCCAAGCATTTTGAGTTCCTCGCTTCCCTTTCATCTTGGAACATACGTGCTGGGTTGGACTGGACATCTACCTGCTCAGGAAACAGAATACAACGCGGTGCACAGGCTCTGTGCTTTGATCCCCACCTCCTGCCTCATGTTCAACACAGAGCTGGGCAGGTGCTGCTGAGGCTGAGCAGATGTCAGGAGGACCCCCGGCCCAGTCCAGAGCGCCCATCAAGAAGCCCCCTTGCCCCACGTCGCCATCAGAACCACTCCCGTAAAGTCCCCAGGCATCGGTCGCAGTTAATAATTAACCAGGAAGAATGCAGGAGGGTGGCCAGCCAGCGGCAGATGCGGCCTCAGAGCCTTCGCCATCGGCTCCATGAGGCCCTTCCGGGCCCTCAACAGCCTCCATCTGGCCGGTTGTTACAGGGCTTGGCAAGGCAGAGGCCGGGCACCTGAGCTCGCATCTCTTCCCTCCCTTGGGTGCTGGGGCTTCTGGATGGGACCTGCAGGCAGGGCCACCCCGGGTGTGGCTGAAGCTGTACGAGCTGCTCTGGGAGCTTTTTCAGCAGAAAAGGAGGACAAAGCGCCATAAGCAAACACACAAGTGATGGCGCTGCGGAGGCCGGGCTGCCTGCTTACCTGCTTGGGGTGGAGAAGAAAGCAGGTGAGACACAGCGGGAGCAAACCCAGAACCAAGGTGACCCAGCCGGCCACCAGGCACAGGGGGATCCAGCCGCTTCGCACTCTGTGGGGGTCCCTGGGGAGTTGCTCCCTCTCCGCCAAAGAGAAGGCCTTCATCTCCGAGGAGCTCGAAGCAGGGCAGCGCTAAAGATCCCCGAGCATTTCTTCAGGAGCTCGCAGCTCCACTGTGCAAAGGTATTTATGGCCTTTGAGATTATTTAGAGATGGGCGGAGATTGCATTTCATCATCATATGGGCACAGAGTCAACGAAACTGACGTAAGAGCGGAACTCTCACTGGCTTTACAGCTTCTACTATGAAATGAAACTTGCTGCATCCCAGAAAAACACGGGGAGGAGGGAGCTGTCGTGCGGCCCGTTTCTGAACATGAAGCTTGGTGAAGGTGTAAAGTGCCTGGAGAGGGTGTTATGATTTCATGGCATATAGAAACTTAGATCAATACGAGCTGCAGGATGGCCTATGCTGCACTTTTGGGCACGCGTTTATTGCTATTTGAAGTGCGGCTATCAACTCTCCCTCCGAAAAGAGGGGGCAGGTTTCCTCATGCAACTGCCCAGGTCCCTGGAGTCCTGGGAATAACTGCGGGCGGCCAGAGAACCGGCCGGGCGTGAGGCGGCCCTGTGGCTCGCCAGAATGGCTTGTGGCAAGGGGCGGCCTATAAATTTCCAAATAAATAAAATAAATAAATAAATAAATAAATAAAATCCGCAGCGCCGTCCTGGCAGGGTGAACTGCTCTTGGCAGGGTCCCCCAGAGCCCAGCTGCTGGGCCTGGGCCCCCCCACTGCCACCCACCTTGCCCCCCCCACCTTCAGCTGCATAAACAGCCTCGCCCCCATTTGCGCAGGCAGCTGAGGGACCACACCAGCACGGGGGCCGGGGCCCTGCTGCCCGTGGCAAAGGCCAGCTGGCTCAGTTGGCTGCAGCCTCGTAGAACAGTAGAGTCAGAAAGGCCGGGAAGGGTCCCCACTGCTGCTGCTGCTGCAGGACACCAGGCACACCCTCCCAGCCAGAGGGCTGCCCCGTTTCTTTTTGGATGTCTCCGGTGTGGGAGAGCCCCCCACCTCTCCGGGCAGCCGGTCCACTGTCCTGTTGTTCCAACAGCGAGGAAGCCCTTCCTGATGCCACAGCTTGACGGATTATTCCGTGTCCTGCACTCTGGCATCAGCGAGGAGAGATCTTGACCTTCCTCTTTGTGACAGCCTTTGAGGAACTTATGGAGGGATCTCATGCCCCCCCCCCCGCCTTCTCTTCTCAAGGCTGAGCACGCCCAGCTCTCTCAAGTCTCTCCTCACAAGGCAGTGTTTCCAAATTCTATATCATCTTTGTCACCCTCGGCTGGACCCTTTCCAATTTACCTGCATCTTTCTTAAATCTTGGTGCTCAGAACTGGACACAGGATTCCAGGTGAGGTCTGTCTAGTGAGGCGCATAGGGGAACTACTACTACTACTTATGATTTGGAAGTAATACTTCTGTGAATGCATCCCAGAATAGCATTTGTGGTTTTGGCATTGCTGGGTCATGTTTAGCCTGTTCTCCACAATGACTCTGAGGTCTTTTTCTTTTTCAGCCCTCTGCTCCGCCAGCAGGGGCAGGGTGCTTCGTGGGCCACCATGGCTGGTCAGCTACCCTGCGGTCACGCGAACCGGCGTGCGCTTCTGTCTGTTTCCCTTTTGCACCTTTATTTTGACCAGCCGCTTCTCACACCCCTGTGGACCCTCTATGATGTCCCTCGTGGGAGCCTTCTTCAAAACTCTCTGCCCCCACTCCAGCTGGTCCAGTGGCCCTTTCTGGCTTACTTCCCAGTCTCCCCTTCCCTTTTTCTGACTTTATTCTAGACCACACTTCCTTCAGCTGAGGACAAAAACAGAAGTAGCATTCAATGGCATCAAAGGAGAAGTTGCAGCGGCTTCTCCATCCGACCTCCTTGCCCCCCAAATGGGAACACTGCTTCACCCTGTCCCAGATGGGGGTCCCTTCCGGGCGGCACAGAAATGCGACGCGGGCCAGTAAGCGAGCGTGTTGGGTGCCATGAAGCCACGGAGGCCGGACGACACGACTCAGAGGTCACGAAGGCCTGAAGGGCAGACCCGAGTCCCCCCGAGATGCGCCCGCACATGGGGTCAGCCAGGAGGCAGTTCCGCCACCCGGTGCGCCGGCCGGCTTCCTTTCCCGTGTTTTCCCTCAGGGCTCCACGCTGCGGCCGGCCTGCTGCCCCAGGCCTGTCCCACTTCCGCGGGCCGCAGGCTGAGCCCTCCTTCCAAGCAGCCGCAGGGCGCCTCGCCCGGCCCGGTGCCCGCCCTCGCCCTGCCCCGCGGAGCAGCGGAGCGCCGGCGACGCCCCGCGGGGCTGCAGGCTCCACGAGGGCCTCCCTTCCGGGCGCGAGCCGGGCTCCCCGGGAGAAAGCGGCCGCCCGTGAACGGCCGCGCGTGCGCCCGGGGCGCTCTTCCCGGCGGCGGCGGCTCGCGCCCCTGCCCCGCTCCCGCTCCGCCAGCGGCGCCCTCGCTCCGCGCCGCGCCCATGCAGCGCGCAGCCCGGCGCGGACGAGCGCTCCCCGGAGCGGCGCCCCGTGGAGCGGCCGCCGCGCGAGGCAACAGCCGGTGCCCCCGAGCCGCCCCGCCGCCTGGGTGCCCGAGCGCCGCCTTCCCCCTGGAGGGCAGCCGCGGAGCCTGCGGGAGCGCCCTCGCTGAGGTTCAGGGTCTCGGAGAAGCCCGCCACTTCCTTCCCTTCCCGCCGCTTGGCATGAACTGACAACGCCGCTTTGGCAGGGTTTGAATTCAGAGGCGCTGCTGGAAGCCACAGTCCGTCCTCGCCCTGCAGTGACCCTCCGGCCCATGGCCTGCTGGGTGAAGGACGTGGCGCATGGGAGGGACCCTGCTCAGCTGCCCCTCACTGCTGGGTCCGCTCTGCATATCCACGGGATGTCCATGGACTTCTGCAACATGTGAGGATGGATCTACATCTGTGGAGCCGCAAACTGTCCTGCTCCGAGGCCCATGTGGGGAGAGAGATGGGGAGAGGCTCCGTGGGCAACCTGCCAGCACCACATGTGGCCAGTTCCTTAGCAGGGGTGTGGGAAGGACCGTGGAAGGGCCAGCCCCAGGGCGCATCTGCCCCAGCCTTCTGTTCTCACAGTTGCCCACCAGATCGCTGGACTATGCGCGGTTTCATAAGCAGAACCACCGAAGGAAATTTTCTCCTGGAAGGGAGCTGAAAATCACAGCATAGTAGAGTTGGAAGGGGCCAGGAAGGCCATCGAGTCCACCCCCTGCCATTGCAGGACACCTTGTTACACCACCCCACTCAAAGGGCTGCCCAGCTGCTTCTTGAATGTCCTCAGTGTGAGAGCCCCCCCCCCCCCCGGGCAGCCGGTCCCACTAGCGCATTGCTCTGACCACGAGGAAGCCTTTCCCGATGCCCAGCCTGCATCTGGGTTGCTGCAACCTGAGCTGGCTCTTCCGAGCCCTGTGCCGGCTGCACCCCTTCTGCAAACTTGTTATTGGAAAGATCCTCCATGCTAGTCAAAGCGTCCCAGGTGGTCTCCGAGCACCGAAGCGATCGTGAACGGGTGTGCGAGTGTGCCCGTGAGCACGCACACGGACTGCTTCCCCTTCGCCCGCCACGGCTGCCTCTGAGCGAGCCCTTGCACGCCACCCCCTGCGTGGTGGCTGGGGCTGCCTATCCTTTTGTAAACCCCCTCGGGTTTTGTTTCTAATGAGAAGCGGCAGTCGGGCACTGTCATAAAATAAAGCATTAATGGTTTTAACCTACAGTTTGTTATAAAATAATTACACGATTTCTATACCGCTCTACATGCAATAAAATTCTGGAAAGGTGAACAAGGCCGCAGGAGAGCAGCGGAACCGCGCGTGGAGGGCAGCCGCTCCGCGAGGCAGGGCAGGGCAGGGCTGGGCAGCCCAGCGGGCGCCCCGGCGGTGGCGGCCAGCAGACCGGCTCCGCGTCCCGGAAAGCGGGCGAGGGGCGGCTGCGCGGGCTCGGCCGGGGCGCCTGCCTTCCTGAGCCGCGAGGACGAGGCGGCGGGAGCGCAGCCTGCGCGGGAGCGCGGCGCCCTTTCCAGGCGCTTCTCCGGCGGCGACGGGCGCGCTCCCTTTCCTGAGCGGGAGCAGCTCGGAGAAACTCGCGCTGTGGCAGAAACCGCGGCGCGGCCAGGCGCGGCCTCTCCTCTCCTGCCTTGTCGTCCTGCGCTGCTCTCGCCGCGCCGCCTCGGCAGTTTCACCTGGATGGCCGAGCCGCGCGGGCGTTTCGCTTTCCCTTTCTCTCAGGAGCGCGCTAAGTCAACCGAGGGCGCAAGAGGCGCCTCCGGCCGGCCCAGGAAGAGCGAGGCGGGGAAGCCGGGCCACGACGCGCCGCTTGCTGGGGCTGCCGCATCCTGGGAGCGGCAACGGAGGCCGTGCCGGTCCGTGCCCTGCTTGGCACGCGATGGGGCGGAGAGGGGGTCGCTGCGCTGCCGAACGCCAGGCAGCCCCACGGGACAGCCAGGCCGGGCGCAGGCCGGGCGTGCGCTCGGCCCACGGAGACCGTGCCTGGGGCGGCCCGGGAGGGATGCCCCCTTTGCACCGCCACCTCGGGGGGCCCTGCTGAGCCGCGCTGCCAACCGGCGGAACAGGTTCCCCGACCCTCCCCGGATGAGCTGGCTCCCGCCCACGTGCGCCTCGCTGCCCGCCGAGCTGGAGCCCTGGCGGGGCCGGGACGGCGGGGCCCGATCGCGAGCGGACTGGGCAGCACTCAGGCTCCACGGGCAGGACGCGTGTGCGCCCCGGGCAGGAGCGGCCGCCCACTGCCCGCTGCTTGCCCGCCGGAACCACGGGGCCTGCCACGTGGGGAAGGGCCAGTTCCTCCTCCTGCCCTGCGGGGCTGCGGAGAAGGCGCTCCCACGGGCTGCCCCTGCCGCGTGCATTCGGAGGCCGCGGAGGCCCCGGCCCGGGCCGGCGGCAGGGGCGCCCCCTGGGGGCTGCGGCGAGGCCTTGCGCTGGCCGCCTGCCTGCCCCCTCGCGAGAGCCTTGCAGGCCTGGCGGGAGCGTCGCGGGCGCGGAGCGGGCCGTCCACGCGCGTGGCGCGGCGCGGCCGCGGAAGGCCCCCCGGCCGCCCCGCTCGGCGGGAAGGGCGGCTGTGGGGCGCGACGCGGCGGAGAGCCCGGCGCTGCGCAGCGCGTCTCCCAGCGCGCAGCCCGCTGAACCCCCGAGAGGCGAGAGGCAAGCCTTGCGCCGAAGACGGGCGTGCCTTCGGCGGGGCCAAGTGGCCCACGGGGGCTGGCAGCTTGAAAGAGGGTTGCGCTGGTGCTCCCCCAGCCCTCGCACAGGCTCGCGGGGCTCCTGCACCCCGACTTCAAGCATGAGGCGCAATGGAGCTTCTGAGTGCCCCCGCCCTGCTCCGACCCCCCTGCAAAACGCTGGCGAGCAACAGGCGAGCAGCTCCCTTCGGGGCTGCAAGCCACCCTCTGATCTCCCAGGGCACGTCTGGCACGGGAAGACCTGCATCCTCTGTTTTGAAAAAGAACGGGGGGGGGGGGGGCACGGCCGCTACTTATGATGCACCCTGCATTCCTCCTGCCTGTCCTCCTTGTTAAGGTTGGGGGAGACATTCCCACACTGGGGGGATATAATTTGCACAGGTGGATGTAAAATTTAGATTTAATCAGAAATGTATTTCTTTTCTTTTGCCCCTTTAAATCGAGCCATCCAGGCCACCGCGCTGGTCTGTCGGATTCCTGAAAATGATGCTGAGGGGCAGCTCGACGTCCTTCTGCCCTGGCAAGCTGCCCATGCCAGAAGTTCATCGGCACAACTCAAAAGGGCAGGCGGCCTGCCCTCTTGCATCGGCCACCTTACACAGGGCAGCAGGAGCCACTCCAAGCGGGAACTGTACCACTCGCCTCTGCCTGTGGTTTCTGTTCAAGGACCTGGCAGAAGCAGAACTGCCCCAGAGTGCAGGGCTGAAAGGCAAACGCAACTCAGAGGAAATCCCCAGGGAAAGCCGGGCTGAAGGTCACGTTGATCTAACTGCACTCAGTCAATAGCTCTCATAAAAACGAGCCTGCTGTGCGGCGCCCGCTCACAATGACCTAGCATGATGCAGAGTGTTCAGTGCCCTTGCCATCAAGCGCAAACGTGCGCGTGCACAGCGACAGCGGCACCGGGAGAGTGGCATACAGGGCGAGGCCCATGGCCAGGAGCACCTCCGATCGGCTTTGGCCGATGCCAGCCACTTGCCACGGCCACTCATGCCCTTACCGGCCTGCTCAAATGACCTCGACACGGAGCTTCCCTTGGAGACTTAACCCTCTATAGGAACCTCAAATGCTGCCACAGAGGGGAAGGCCAAGGTCCTCCTCGCTGCTGCCGGAGTGCAGGGCACGGAATAATCGGCTCGAGCTGCGGCAGCCCAGATTCAGGCTGGGCATCAGGAAGGGCTTCCCACTGTCCTCGCGGGTGACTATGACATGTAGGGCCGTAAACAGCTTGGCACCTCACTGGCTCAGGGAGCACTTTACGGGAGGCACGCCGTCCGCGCCGGTGCTGGATGCCCAGAGCACTCCGGGGTGACCCCAAGGTCTCGCTCCCCCCACCCCCGCTCAGCATCTCCTTTACTCTGACCCTCATTTCCGAGATGTTTCCTCCTTTGAAGTCAAGCGCAATGGTACTTGAGCTCTTTCGGCGTCTTCTGCCAACCATGCGCTCCGTCTGCGCCCACTGCGCCCCTCGCTAGCTGAGGCTCAGGCTTTATGCCTGGCGCGATGGCCTGGTGGCTCCTAAGCCCCTGGGGACACGGGCTCCGCCTTCCCATCCAAGCCCTGCGCCACCCGCACCAGGATTTCTTCTGGGTTTGCAAATGCCACGAAAAGGGGTGCTGGGGCTTCCTAGCACCCCCTCAGCCCCCGGGAGTCTTCTTGGAAATGGAAGGACCCCGAAGTGCCCGCAGCAGGCAGCTGCAAGGCTGCGGCTTGGCCCAGGCGGACGAGTCTCCGTGCCGGGGGCACCTCAGAGCCCACTGCTGCCTATTCCTTGGGGCTTTCCAGAAGGGGCGTGCAGGGAGCACCCTGTGTTGCCAAGAGGCAAAAGAGTGAAAGCAGCAAGCACAGCCATGTGGAAAGGAAAAGAGGTTTATTTCAACAGAAAGACAAGCAGCAAGAACACAGCGCAGAATGTGCTTAGGGCGCCCCTTCAGCTCTCGTGAGCCCCGGGACGAGCGATCTCCTTCGGCCAGCCTGCACAGCTCTGCCCTGCAGGTTAGCCTGGGCTGCAGTGGAGCAGAGGAGGGCATCCCCCACCTGTACAGGTGTAACTACCGAGGTCACGCCTGCCTGATCGTGGCTGCAAGTGAGGAGAGAGGACGGTTGCCTGCCCACGGCCAGGATATTGAGCCCTGGAAGTGGAGGGGCGCTTCATGCTCCCCAAACCCTCCTGCTGAGTGTTAATCGAAGGGATGCAACAGGCTGGCACAGGATCACACAGGCTAAAATTAAAGCAAAACTCTCCTTTGTGCCAGCAAAACAGCAGAGGAGGTCCAGCCAGGGGAGCAAAGGTCCGGGCATAAGGTGGGCACGGGTGAGGCTGGCATGCACAGGAAGGCGAGGGGAGCTTTCTGTCATGGAGGCTCCGACAGGGCCCCCCGCTTCACAGGTGAGCCCCTCTTGCACGGGGAAGGCTCTTCTCCGGAGGCAGAGGGACCCCTCCCTCCCTCCCTCCGCAGTCTCACTGGACTCCTCCGCTTGCTGGCTGAGGGCTCGGCGTGTGTCCTTCACACTAGTGCCTCAAATGAGCTTCATGAACCGCAGCTGGGCTGTCCGTGAGCCAAACCAACCCCGAGAAAACCCCCGGAATCTCGCTGGCTGCCGAGCAGGCGAGTGAAGCGCCGTCCTTGCTCTCAGCTGGGCTCCCGGCAGCCCCACTGCCGCTCCTGCCCTTCCACCCCGGCCTCCCTGAATCTTCTCCGAACGCCTTTCCCTGACCCCAGCCGGGTCAGCCAGCAAGTGAGTGGAGCCGTGGGGGGGGGGCAGAGTGCCGGGGCTGCCTCGCGCACGCTCCAGGCTCCCCCACCGCTTGGTCAGCCAGCGATCGGCCTGGTGGCCCCGTGCAGCTCACGGACAGCCTGGGGAAACGGGGAGAGAGCGGGGAGGAGAGGGGGCAAAAGAAAGAAGCTAACTCTGGGTTGCCTCTCGTGTTCTTTTCTCTGCAATTGGCTGGTTTCCACTAAGTGAGCCCGAGACGTTTTCTTCTTGAGTGCACCCTGGGTGAGGGCAACTCAGAGTCGGCTCGTTGGCGCAGGCGGCAAGCGAGCGGCAGCACCGGCTTCGCTAGGCGTGCGCGCCTTCCTAGTGTTCAGGGGAACAGTAGGAGCGAGGAGTCAACATGACGAGGCTCAGGGTCAGGTCCTGGGTGGAGCTTTCCTGACTGTCTGGCTTGCCCTGTTCATACTCCAAGAAGATCGCATCCTGAGAGAAAAACTTGTGCACCACCAGCTTTTCCACTTCCGTCCTCTCGCTGCTGCAGTTCACCACCAAGAAGTCCCGGCCATGCTGAAAGTAAGCCCTGAGGATCAGGGGGTCCTTGGCCTTCCTCAAGGTGATGGTGCCCTTCAGGACGACCAGGTAGAGGCCATCGCAGTGGATCGGGATGGAGTCGTTCAAAGCGCCCACTTCCATGGTGCCGTACTTCTTCCTGATGCCAATAGGCTTCCTAAGGACGATAGACTGATCTGGGGAAAGAAACGCCACAGACGGTGGTGGGAGCGTTGCCTCGGTGCCCCGGGGCTTCCTTCCCACCTCCCACAAGCAGATTCTTCCCCTGTGAGGAAGGGCGAACAGAGATCATTGTCCGAGGCATTCTCAAAGAGTCCCCTCTAAAGGAAGCAAGAAGGAGGGCAGAAGGGCCCTTTCGGTTGTGCACCCCAAAGAGGTGTGCCTGGCACACACGTTATTCCTTTTGCCTCGGGTAAAAGCCTTTTTTTTACCCAATATCTGGCAGGGAGAAACGGCTTCCTCTCTCAGTGACAAGCCTGCGCTGTCTCCGCGTGCCTAGATTCAGCAGAGCGTGGGTCCTCAAACTACAGCCCGGGGGCCGGATCCGGCCCGCCATGCCCATTTGGTCCCGCTGCGCACGCACGCACACGCCACCACCCACCTCGCCCCAAGTGCGGGGAGGCAGCGGTTCGCTTGCTCGGAGAACACGATCCCCAAGTGAGCCCACCCCCGCCTCCCCATGCAGCATGCCCTGCCCCCGCCTCAGCGCGTGTGCCCACGTGCACTGCCCCCGCACACACGCACCGCCGGCACCCCCTTTCCGACCGGTGCCTGGCACCAGCACCTTTCACCTGCCCCCTGGTTAAAAAGTCTGAGGACCCCTGCACGAGAGGGCAGAGGGGCAGAGGAGGGCCGGAATCCGCTTCCCCTTGTCGGGGGGGGGGGAGGCGTGCTTTGGGGAGAGAGGAGCTGCCCTTGAGCTTTTCCATGGGACAGAACACCTGATTGCCGGAAACAAGCAAGACTTGGACTCTGCCGACTCACTGCTGGGCTTGATGAAGATCCACTGTGTCTGCGGACCCGGACTCTGGAACAGAAGCAGAATGGAGCAGCGTGTCAGGGGCGGCCCTGCAGCCAGGCTGGCGTGGCCAGGGCGGCTCGGGGCACCGCAGCCCTGCCTAGTCCTGGAGCCCCAGGCAGCTTGCCTGGCCCTCTGCCACTCCGCCTCCTCCTGGCAGGGGCAGCCCCCGGGGGGGGGGCAGGCCGAGAAGGAGCAGCTGCCCCAGGACCCCCAGCACCCCCAGCGCCAAGCAGGGAGCGGACCCTGGATCCCTCCCCCCACACTGCATGGGCCCCTCGTGCCAGTGGGAGTGGGGGGGCATCAGCAGGAAGGTCCTGTGCAACGCCTGGCAAGCAGTGGCCACAGTCCTCCAGCACCACCTGCACGGCAGCGCCCCATGCGCCGCCACGGAGCTGCCAGCTGGCCTCTGGCCCACCGCAAAGCGCCCAGGCCGGCCCATCCCTCCCGCATACGGTCTGCATCTGTGGCTTTTCACAGAAGAAACACCATTGCTTTTCATTCAGAAAATGTTCAAGTTGCGGGGTTTCTTCCAAACACGGGATTGACAAAGCGGCACGATACTGTTCCCATTCGATGTGCAACCCACCCAAGACGTGGCCAAGTCCACGCAGGGTGCCACGCCACCCGGAGGGCGACCCAGGGTCTGGTCCGTGGCTGCTTCTCTGGACGGGTCCTGGCGCTCCTGGCAGGTGTCTGGGGGCCACCCCCCACCGCATGTGCCCCAGCTGCTTCCAGGGCAGAGCTCCCCTTCCCTCCTTCCCGGCCAACCCCCCCCCCCACCCAGAAGAGCTGCTCCCAAGGACGCCCCTCCTCCCCTGCGCAAAAGGGCAGCGATTCACTGAGCCTCGCGAGGGAGCGCAGCAAGGGGTTTGCGAGCCAGAGAAAGCCGGGGTCGCCCTGCCCTGCACAGGGCTGCCCCGGACACGGCGCCCAGGGGGCCTTCATGCATCGGGCTGCCCTAAGGCATGGACGACGTGCCGGCACAGACCACCGACACATGCCTCCACCTCCCCCGGCAGGTGTTCTTTCCGTTTCTCAGCAGGTGAGGGGGGGTTCGGCCGGGGGAGGCACCACCACGCTCCTGGGCCACGGACGGCTCTGCCAGTCCAGGCCCACGCCTTGGTGCCAGCCCAGGGCGATCCCATTAACGAAATGGCCAGCGAGGAGAGGAGAGGATGGTTGACCTGCCCGGATAAACCAGAGGGAGAAAAGCTCTGCCCAGCCCCAAATGTCTCCTGCAGGGGTGGGGGAAGGGGTTGCTCCTTCCACAGGATCCCCGGACATCCCCCGGGACGCCCACGGGAGACCAAGGGGGAAGGGGCCAAGGAGCCTGACTGTCCGTCGGGCTCACTGAGGGCGGCCCAGTCAGCATCGTGTGCCGTACTGCCAGGGCGGGTGGCCGTGCCGTTTGAATGCACACCCGCGTCTCCTTCTGGAAGTTGCTGGGGCTGTTGCTGAAGGGCTCTTCCCACTGACTCATAGTCTTGTCCATCGCCTGCAGAAACGCAGAACTGCCCATGGAGGAGGACCTCATGCGCCAGATGCAGAGGGCTCCAGAGCACTGCTCCGTTTGCCCTGAAGCTCCTACAAGACATTCAGTGCAGCAGAACTTGTGCAATGCTCCAGTCCCGCTTTCTAGCAGCCCTCTGAGCACTCAAGAAACATATTAAGCCCCCTATCTAGCTAGCTAGCTAAAGTTTTTATATGCCATCCAATACTAAAAAGTCTCTGGATGGCTTACAAAAAATAAAAAAAACCCAAAGTGACCATATACAGCAAACCACACACAACACACTGCATCCGATAAATGATGATAAAAACAAGGATAAAACCAATTAACTGCTAAAATATTGGGAAAACCAAAAGGTCTTCGGCTGAGGCCGAAAAGAATAAATAATTGTTTAGCCCCTGTCATCACTGCCTCGTTGATTCAGATCCTGACAGCCACACTAATGCTATTTCAGAGCCTGAAAAGGGGGAAAGACAAAAGAAATAGGGATTTCCCCATCATATCTCACAAACAGCCCCCAAAAATGTCAGTGCACTTTGGAATCCACCTACTGGGGCCTGATATTTGTAATGAGCATCTCCGTGGGGAACAGCGGGAGCAAAGCCCCAGCCCCCTCAGCATGCAGCTGAGGAGCAGGGCTGAAGCATCCCTCTGACTGATGCTGGGGAGCAACTGCCCCCCCCCCCGCCTCTGATGTTGCAGACGTCTTGTCTGAACTGCATCCCGGAAGCAAACCTCACCGAGTTCACGTCCTCAGCCTTGAAAAGACAATTCTGTACCTTGAAGGGCCTGAGTTCTTCATATTCCGGAGTGGAAGCAGAAGCGTTTTGCCTCTCTGACTCACTATGTCTCTATGTTTGCAATGATTTCTCCCATTCTGCAATCATCCTTACGGGCCAGAAAACCTTCTTCTGACACCTCCATACCGGAAGGCTCTTGCGGCCTTCTCATCCATGGGTTCCAGACACGCGAGGCATGTCTCCTCATCCTGAGTGGTCCGTGAGTGGAAGGATCACTCGCATCCTCCGAACGCTGCACAGAGGCCTCAGCGCCAGGCCCAGCTACTGAGAGAGCTCAGGAGGCCCACAGGCCCCCATCTTGCCAGGTCACCTTTTTCCGGCTCTCCTAGGAGTGGCCCCACTCAGCTAAGACACGCCAGAGGAATGCCTCGCAAAGAAGCCGTGGCGTTCCTCAGGTGGGATGCAGAGCCCAGCCTGGGCCTGGAGGTGCCGGGCCCTCGCCCTGTGCCCCCCCTTCCCCGAGGAGCATCTGCCGCAACGGGCAGACCTTGCCTTGAGCAGTGGGGGGGCTGGAGCCCCCCCGAGCTGCACAATTCCAGCCCCCCGTCCCCCGGCTTGAAGCGGTCTGTTCTGACAACCCATCATCCAAAGCCCTCTTCTGGTGGGGGGCTCGAGGAGGGCAACAGGGGGAGGACCCGCTCAGTTAGGGCATGCGCTCCACTGAGCCCGTCCTGACATCCCTTGGGCTCCCAGCCGTTGGGTGCCACGAAATGGCACATTTGACACCAATTTACCAGGTCCCAGTTTTACAGCTATTTCGATTTGTTTTCAAAATGCCCATGTTCTGGTTCGTAGGTTATGTTAGCTTTCTAACTTTTGCAAACCCCTCCGTAAGCTTTGGCCATTGTGGGGTATAGAAATAAGCCATCAGAAAGGAATGACACGAACCAAGAGTTCAAAAGTGGATATAGTTTTAGCCGCTAGCGTGTTCTTTTTACATTTCTTGCCTGCCCAGGCAACACATCAAAACGAACCACAACAGGAGAGCGGGGAAAGCACAGCGAAGCCACACGAGGGGCAGGGAAGCAGCCTTCCACAGAAGGCTGTGCCCTGCACGGATTCTTCCTGCCCAGCACCCTCTGGAAGCCTCTGAAACGTGGTGAAGATGCAGGCGTGGGGGCTCTTCTCAAGGCCCTCCAAGGCTGAGGCAGCGCCGTTCTGGAAGAGAGCCCCAGCGAAGGCTCTCAGTGGGCAATGGGACCGTGCCCATCGCTGCCACCGGCACTGCAGCTTCTTGCACTGTGAGGCCGGGCAGCCTGGCCAAGGGAGCTTGGCATGCGTGCCTGCGTAGCCCCGTGGAGCTGCTTCCATGGCTGGGGAGTCAGCACCGCCCAGCCCAAACCACGCTTCTCATCCCGAACGAGACGAGAGCCAGAAATCAGCTGAGCTCTCAGACGACCCCGAGGTGCAGAGGCGTTCCGACGGTACCTGCCCTGGCAGTTCAGAAGTTTCCCATTACCAGCTGGGGTCAATTCATGACCCCAACAACCCCAACACCTCGTGTCCTCCCATCTTCCATGGCGCCTGCATGCATAACTGCAGACACAGGGCATGCGCGGGCCTCCACCGGAGCACCACCACCTCTGAGACGGAGGGCGGGAGCTCCTTTCGGCCCCCTCCAGGAGTGTGGCGCTGCATGCGTGGATTTCACTCCCGCGGGGAAGCCTGTTTCTAACAGAGGGTTCCCCCGGAGGAATCTTGCCAGACCCAAGACGTGGGGCTGCTGCTGCTGTTGTCCACCTTGTCCTGGCCCATCATCCTGCTTGCCACTGCATCTGGAACTGTGGCTGCCACTCAGCCTAGTTCCTATGCTTTACTGATACCTCGCGGAAATGATAGATACAAGACTTGTCTAGAAAATATTCCAGTGTGCTTTGATAAATGCTGATATTTCCTAATAAAGAATAAAAGGCAGAATGACATGTTACAATTGTCCAAAGACCTCAAGATCAGCACTCCTCAAAATTACCAGCAATTTAAAAATCACTGGCTCAGTTTGGCTACCGGACAGTGAGGTGTGCGGAATTCTGACTTTTCTCAATAAATGATGGGAATTCAGGTGAAGTCCAAAATGATAAAACCATAGAATGGTAGAGCTGGAAGGGGCCAGAGGACCGCTGGGTCCGATCCCCTGCTCATGTTGGGCTGTCAGTTAAACCACCCCTCTCGGATTAGCCTTGAGATTTCCAAAATGGACCAGCCCGCCAGTGTGACTCACATGCGCCCACGGGCCTCATGCCTGAGGTGAGGAAGCCTGCAAGGCGCCCCTCTTTGGGAAAGCAAAACTGAGGCTGCCCTGTTGGGCAGCAGCCTGTCACCCCAGGAGAAGGCAGGGTCAGCTTTCTCACGATTTGCATGCCAGCTCGCATGCAAATTAACTTAAGATAAAGTTAAACTTAAACATGGACTTAAACAGCTAGCATTTGCATACAAGCGGATCTGCACATAGTCCAACCCCACGGCAGCCCCCCCCCCACACACACACACCATGTTCTGCATGTGAACGTGTAGCTAAAGGAGCGCTTTCGCTAGCAAGCTCGCCCGCATCCACGGCAGGTGAGTGGAAAGAAGCCGCGTGCTCGGGATCGGCGTTGTCCGAGCGCAGAAGCCAGCCGCCCCAGCCCCGTGCGCGCCCCCGAGCGCCCCCGAGCGAGCCAGCGCCAGCGCCAGCGCCAGCGCCAGCGCCAGCGGGACGGCGGGCGGACTCACCCGGAGGTAGCACAGGCCGACGAGCGTCAGGCACGCCAGCAGGAGGACCCACTGCGCGGCGGCGGAGCAGAGCAGCAGGGGGACCCGCCGCGCGCGCGCGCCCCCCGGCCCCCCCCGCGGGCGCCCCTCCATCGCCGCCGGGCCGGGCGCGCGCGAGGACGCGGGGCCGCCGCCGCCGCCGCCGCCGCCGCGCAGAGCGATGCGCCCCTGCGGCCCGGAGCCCGCGGTCCGGGACAGGTGCTCGGCCGGCCCGGAGGACGGCCAGCGCTTTATATGCAGACAGAGGTGGGGGACTTCTTTCTGACTAATCTGAAATTTCCCTTCGTTCTCCCTTTCTCTCCCTCCCTCCCTCCCTCTCTGTGGGTGATTGTAGTGGCTGATATTTAAGATGCTTCATTTCTGAATCAAGGCAGATACACGATCCCTGAAGTTGTTCTTGTTCGCTGTCAACAAGAAAGCCGCAGCTGCCTTTAGGAACTTTCTCCTCTCTGGCGAAATTCCCCTCGATGTGAAGGCGAGTTTCAGAGAACTGCCATACCTTGAAGCTGATATTGAGAGAATATGAATTTCCAGCAATACGCTGCAGATTGGATGCCAGAAGGGCGAAGGCAAGAGATAGTCTTGGGATCCAACCCTCCACACAACGTGCTGCAGTTTATCAAACACATGTGCGGACGCTGTGTCTGCACACCACGTCCGTCCGTGGCACTCCCCGCCTCTGCACAGCCTGGGGCCACGTCTCCATACTTACCGTCATTATTGGTGGAATCGTGACTACAACTATACGGATTTTCACTGCAACAAAAGCATGGCCACATATTGACCACTTCTACCCAGACCTTGGTACAAGGTCAATAAAAATCAATGACTTTTCAATCATTTTTAAAACTGTAAATCTGATGTTTAAATGTAAGCTTTGTTGTTAGTCGCGAAGTCGAGTCCGACCCATCGCGACCCCATGGACAACATTCCTCCAAAAAATAAAACGCAATCTAAATTTCTCTCTTAAAAAGAAACATACTTAAATTTCAACATAAACATGCTTAAACCTACAGTCTGGTACAAGCATACTGAAATATGAACTAAACATAGGCACCCATTTCTTGAAAAAGCTTTGTCCAGCCTATTAGCCTAAATATGCATTCAAATAATAAATATTGGTGTGCTTGTTGCATTTCTAGCCGGCCTGATAATCGATGATCTCTGGCCGGACTGCAGCGTTCTGGCCAGGGCTGGCTCTGCGAGGCCGAGACTGAGCCACGTGCGCACCCTCGCCCACTGCGGGGCCCGTTTTCCGGCCGGGAGAGCTGGGCCAGGAGGGCAGAGGCAGGGCAGGGTGCGCACAGAAATGGGCGTTTCAATGTGAAGAGTGCATTTTTTCCGCCACTTCAACCCTTGACACGACCTGTTGGTCATGGGCACCAGCTTTCTTCCTACTGCTTTGCTGCCACTGTTTTCCGTTTGCTTCGCTTCTTGCGAGGCAAGCGCAGGCAGAGCCAAGTGGAAGGGTCGCTGCTGGAAGGAAATCGAGAGGGCCAAATGCCCAGGGTGCCCCTTCTTGCATTCCCAAAGAGTGCAACCATTTACCCTTCGCCTGCAAGTCAGTCCCTCTGAATTCTGGGAATTTTCACTTTACATTGTCATGGATGCCAGTCCTAAGAAAGACCCTATGTGGAAGTATTACAAAAACACTCTCTCTACTGGTATAAAGGGAAGCACTTTATCAAACAGAGCATGCAGTGAAAAAAAGAACTGCAAAGGCTGCTGGTAAGAATGGAGCGTCGTACACAAGGCGCAATTCATTGTAAGCTAGCAAGGCTGCAGTGGTCAATTTTGCATCATGGCTCAGGAACCCTATCGATCGATCACTCGATTGATCGATCTATTGTATTTGTATGCTGCCCCATAGCCAGAGGCTTTCTGGGTGGCTCACAGCGCAATATAAGTATATTTAATTGGAAATGTGACTTCCATCAACTTTTTGTCCTGCTGATTTAAACCACTGAGTTAAATCTGCATGATCGAGTTCAGTCATTTCGCCCTGAACGCATCATTTCTGTGCAGCGGGCAGGGGATCAGAGCCCTGGGGGCTGCATTCCGGCTATGGAGCAGCTTACAAATACGATAGCTCGATCAATCGATCGATAGGGTTCCTGAGCCATGATGCATTCTGTTTCCAGCCTGAGATTCGGGATCTGAAGACACTGACTGGAGGGCTGCAGGATCACACTCCATGTTTTAAAAGACAACATTCGGCAGATTCCCGTACTGAAGCATTGTTCCGTCTCTGTGGGTTTAAAAACTTATTTTCCTTGGTTTATTTCCGAAGGCTCAGAGCAGGCAATTCTGCGACACCTTTCAAATCACCAAGCGTATAAATGACCACGAAAGGAAAGGGGCGCCAGCACGTCCCAATTGCGGGTCCAAAGGGAAAGCGGGCTTCTCCGGCGGGCGGCGCCTCCGAGGGCGCCCCCTCGCGGCTCGGCCGGGTCGCTCTTGCCGCGGCGGACCAGGCTGCCCGCCGCCGGCGCCTCCGTTCCTGGCGAGCGCCAGGCTGCAGCCCGCGGGTCGCGACGGACCGGGAACGCTGCCCGGAGAGCGCCTCCGGGAGCGAGGGGCCGAGGCGCGCTTGCACGCTGCAGAGCGCGGGCGTGCGGGGAGAGCGCGGGGCGGCGCGGCCCTCGCCGGGGCGAACGGCTTCGGCGGAGCCTTCCGGCCCCGGCGCTTTGCGGTGCGGGTGCCCCGAGCACGCGCTCTGCCCCGGCGGGAAACACCGCGCGGGGCCGGGAGGCGCTCCGCCCTGCCCCGCGGGCGGCACACGCAGCCCCCGCCGTGCCGCCCGGCGCGCTCCGGGCCCGAGCGGCTTCCCTGGCACGCGGACTCCCTCGCCGGGCTGCCCGGTTCCTCTGCGGGGCAGCGGCCGGGGCACCGGGAGCCCTGCAGCGGGCGCCGCGTCCACGCGCATCGCCAGGGGCTGCACGGGAGCGCCTCCCCGCGCCCCCTCCAGCCCGCGCTGCCTCCCGCCCCCTGGAGGGCGGCCGGTCCCTGAGCCTGCTGCTGCGCGCCATTCACATGACCACCGCACACGGAAGCAGGAAGAGGTGCGCCTGCCCTTCGGGGCCGCTCTCCCACGGCGCTCACTGCGCCCGCTCAGCCGCCGCCGCCGCCGCAGCGCGAGGCCCCGTCCCGGAAGGGGCGCCTCTGCGGGCCGATCCCGAGGGCGCCCTTCCCGCGGGGGCGCGCAGCGGGGGACACCCGCCCCCCGCCTCTCGCGCCCGCGCGCGGCCCCGGTGCATGTGCGTGGCCGTCCAGCGGGGGCGCTCCGCCCGGCACAGTCTGCGGGCCGCCGGAAAACTACACGTCCCAGAGTGCCCCGCGAGCGGCGTTCCCGGCGGGCCTTGCGGCGGCGGGACGGAGGAAGGGCGGCGGGCACCGGAGCGCCGCGGACCGGCGCGCGATGTCGGGGCCAGGGCTGGGAGCGGGGCCGGACGCGGCGGGACCGGGCAAAGGGGCCGCGGGCGGGGCGGGGCGCGCCCGGCGGAAGCTGCTCACGGCGGAAGAGGCGGAGCTGTTCGAGCTCGCGCAGGCGGCGGGCAGCGGCCTCGACCCGGAAGTGTTCCGGTGAGCTGCGGGGCCGGGCCGGGCCGGGCCGGGCCTGCACCCCGCTCTCCTTCCTCCCGCGCGTCGTCCGGGCAGCGGCTGGCCGAGCCGGGACTGGGTCGCCCGGGCGTCCCGTCGCGCCTCCCGCTCGGCGCCGGCCGTGCTGCGGGTCGCGCGGCACCGAACGGGCCGCGGTAAAAAGCCCTCGGAGACCGGGCCCTTCGCGGCTCCCCGTGGGACACGGGCGCGGCCCCCGTTCCCTGCCCCGCAAGGGCAGCGTTAGCCTGGGCGGCGATCCGCGGCGGCTGGGCCTGCCCGGGGGCCGCCGGGGATGCGGAGCGCGGGGCTCGGTGGGCCTTGCCGTGGGCCGCCAGCCGGGGCTTCTCTTGCGCTCCCGCTTCGCGGAGGGGAGGGGAGGGGAGGGGAGGGGAGGGTTCCCTCTAGTCCCCCCCAGAGCAAAGGCTTAGATTTCATGCGCATTTCAAAGACGCAGTTGTAACTGCTGTGTGGCAGAGAAGAAGCGGTGCACTGAGAGTTGCCGCGAAGGCCCGTTTCAAGACCATGCAGTGGCCCGTATTGTGTTCTCAGGGTCTGTGTTCTTTGCCAGGATTTTGCTGGACCTTCTGCGCATGAATGTGGCACCTTTGGCCGTCTTCCAGATGCTGCGCTCCATGTGTGCAGGGCAGAGACTTGCTGGTGCCGAGGCTGCTCCAGAGCCAGCGCGAGGTCAGTGGTACCCCAGCTGCTAGAGCAGAGGCTCATACCCTCTTGTTGCTCATGGCCCCCTTCTGAGTCTCATTCACCTCTGTGACCCTCCTCATAGTTGCCATTAGATGGAAAACATGCCTTACCATCTGCACCGTTTATTACCTAAACTGTATTATATGCTTGACTTCTAAGGTATGTAATATTTCATTGTTTACAGACTGCCCTTTTTGTTAAAATGTTTATTGTAAGCTCTAGTTAATTTTCAATATTTATGCTACTGAAATTAGTACTGAGAGCAAGATATGTGGATTAGTACAAATTGATCATACATCTGACAGTTCAGTTTGGATGGCCTTTCAGAAACTTATTGTGGCCCTTTAGAAATATGGCATTTGGAGAACCACTGTGCTACAGAGGTAGTTAAGCAAGACCTGCCATTGGTCAAGGTTTAATTAAGCCGGGGGATCAATGGAATCAGAGTATCTCCGAGCATCTGTGGAGTGTCTCGCCTCTGGTTTTTTTTTTAGTTTGCTCCTATATGAGGTGGTTGGTTTTGCATGCATGAGCTTCAGTACAAATTTATTTCTAGATGTTAATCACTGCCTTCAACTGCTGTGCCCAAAAGCTATAAAAATTGTGCAAATTTAGGTTTCCTGCCAACACTAAGAGTGGGACCTTGGATATTCTGTGCTGAATGAACAGTGACTGAATCCTCCAGAAAAAACAAACAAATTAATCAATAAGGTTCCACAGACTTTTGAAACATCCAATCCTTTAAAAAAATTTCTCTTGTTTATGTGACTAGAATTAGAATGTATAGAACACGTACTTCTGATTAATTCTTCAGCTTCAGCAAAAGAACACAAGCTTCATGTTCCCTTGCAGAACAGCTATCAAGATCTGTACTTTAAAAAAATAGGCCCCACACTCTTACCTACTGCAGGCAAACTCATTTTCAATCTGTAAGTGGCGCCCTTTCTAATTGGCATTGTGGTTACTACAGACATAGGAAGCTGCCTTACGCTGAATTGGGTGAGTCCCCCAGGGTAGGCAACTTGAATGGATGCAGCCAACAGTTTGAGTAAGTGTCCTGACACCAGTGCAGAATTGCTGCTGGGGGAGGTGTAGCCAGCCACGAAGAACAGGTAGCCCGCCCACAAGCTGCAGAGGTGAGGCCTGAGCCCCAACACGCCGGATGCCTTTGAACTCACAGTGTTCAGCATCACAGAAAGCAGCCCTTTCTTCGTCCCCTTCTCACCAGCCAGCTCACCGCCCCCCACCCCCGGCTTTTTCCTTGCGCTGGTTTACTGCCTTCTCTCTCTCTGACAGGTCATGACACGCGGGGGTGGGGTGGGTTTGCCACCTAGAAGAGAGTCACCAGTTCTGTTGCTCCCTGTCCTACCCCCTGCTCTTGCCACATATCCCAGCAGCCTCTGTTGTTCACCTCAGCTGCCTTTTCCTGGCTGGTCCACTGAGGTTTTGAGCCGGGCTGTCCACTTCCCATTCCTGATTGCATCTCCATCTCTTCTTAGCCAATCCAGGCCCCCAGAGGGATTTTCCCCCACTAAAATAAGCACCTTTGCAGTGAATTATCTGCTTTCTCCCTGTTTCAGATGGTAAGCAGGGTGACAGGCACAGCACCAGCCAGTAGGAACAAAGTAAGTGATAGTGCGCATTGCTAATATTCTCAGGGTAGCAGAGAGCAGGTGCCTGAGCAGTCCCTCCTGTTGCCTCTCCAAGGGGTTGTTCATCCAGAAAAACTCTGGAGCACGTGGCCCAGATTTCACAACAGACCATTGGAGTAAGTGGGAACCGTGCAATAAACTGCACCTTGTGGTTTCTGGGCAGCAAAACCAGTTGTGAAGATACAGTGCGACTGGGTCTGGGGGACGTGAGAAGCCCACGGCGGTAAATAGCCAAGCCCTTGCAGTGGATGGTGGATGCGCTCTCTGTCTGCCTCCCCCCTCATAGACTGATCTCACCCCTCCCCAGTTATCCTTCCTCCTTTCACACACATAAAAATAACTCCGGTCTCCATCATGCTTGCATACGTCCACACATGGACAAGTGTTCCTTCCTTCTAACTGCAGGCATGTGCGACACCATGCTGCTTTTGGCACACACCCCCCGCCCCCGCTTTCTTGCGCACGTGCAACCCACAGTCCTCCAGACTTGCAGGCACGCAGCTCTCCACAGCCGGCTCAGCCAGCCGGCTCGCCCTCCCCCACTGGGTGGCAGGCAGCCTCGCAGCCCCGAGCTAGTGCGGCTGCTTCCCTTCTGGCTCCACTGCCCTCCCGCTCCCCCGGGCTCCTGCACCTTGCGTGGGGCTGGGGAGCCGTCACCAGTGAACTTTCATGCAGGCAGCAAGTCTGTGAGAAGGCGTGTTTTTGGAGAAGGCAGCACAGCTGTACAGCCTGCCTCGCTTTCAGTTTAACCCTAATCACTCGCAAAGCTTTTGCCAAAGTGCCTCATGATGTCCTGATAAGCAAACAAGCAGCACCTGGACTAGATAGAAAAGCTATTCAGTGGATCCAAGACTGGCTGCCAAATCGGAGTGTTCATCGACGGCACCTTCCCAGACCGGAGGGAGGCAACCAGCAGGGTGCCGCAGGGTTCTGTCTTAGTCCCAGCATTCCTCAACGTATCTATTAATGATTCAGATGAGGGAGTGCGAAGAAATATGATCAAATTTGCCAACAGTACAAAAGCGGGCCGGATAGCGAACACCCTGGAAGACAGACTGAAGATCCAGGGGGATCCCGAGAAGCTGGAACTCTGGGCTGAAAGCAGCAAAGGCGACTCAGCAGGGACAAATGCCAAGTCAGCCCCGGAAAAAGAAACCAGATGCATCGCTCCGTGGTGGGGAACACGTGGTTCAACACACCCGAAAAAGAAAAAGACCTCGGAGTTACTTGGGCAACAGGCTGAATATGAGCCAACTGCTATGCAGCCTCAAAAAGGGCAACTGCTGTTTTGGGGTGTATTAATAGAAATATTAATTTTGAAATCATGGGAAATAACTGTTGGATCCAGTTCTGGCACTCAGATTTAAGCAAGATGCAGAAAAACTAAAAAGGGTGCCGAGGAAGGCAGCAAAACTGATCCAGGGCCTGGGAAACTGCCCTGGGAGGAGAGACAGGGAGAGCTGGGCATGCTCAGCCTGGAGAAGAGAAGGGAGACTGAGCGGGGACAGGATCTCCGTCTAGAAGGACCGGAATGGCAGTCACAGAGAGGAAGGCCAGGTCTCTCCTCACCAGAGTGCAGGGCACAGAATAGTCAGTTCAAGCTGCAGCAGGCCAGATTCAGGCTGGGCATCAGGAAAGGCTTCCTCACGGTCAGAGCAATACGGCAGTGGGACCAGTTGCCGGCAGGGGGGTCTCCCACACTAGACATTCAAGGTGAATCTGGAGGGTCACCTGAGTGGGATGGTGTAAATTGGTGTCCTGCAGCAGCAGGGGACTCGACCTAATGGGTACTAGCCGTCCTTGTTCTCTGCCAAGGCTTCTTCACAGTAGTTATGGCCATGTTTGTGCTTTGCATTGCATACTGTCTAAGAACGAGGCACCCTCTCTGGCGTGCAGTCTGGTTCAGAAGAAGGGCAGTAAGAAGGCCCGATACATTGAGCGGCAGAGGCCGGGGAGCCGAGATTTAACTGAAACCTGACTTGGAAGAGCTGGTCAGCCATGAGGAATGCATGGCAGAAGGTAGGAAGGCGGGATCAGCCAAAGGCGGAGCAGGACAAAACTCTAGCGCAACACCTTGCACTCCATGGCCACAGCTGTGCCTCACGCAAAGCCGGAATCGCAGGACCACGAGGGAGCAAGTCTCAGGGGTGCACTGCTTGGTCACTCCTGCTGCCTGCAGAGCTGACTGAACAAACCAGGGAAGCTTCGCCTGTAGTCCGCTTCCCATTGCGCCCAAGCCAGGATCTCTAGTTTATTCCTCTTCAGACAAGCCAGAATCATAAGCCAGGATTGCAAGCCTGGCTTATGCTTTCAGCTTGTGAGGAGAGCAGCCGAATTCCCGCTTTGGGAGTCCTGAGTCATGGTTTCTTCCCTGGCTTGGCTGCTCGTGCTGACGGAGGAGCCACGTAGGGGTGAGCTATGTGCCTGTGTGTTGACCATCGGCCTGAATTTTTGGCTGTTTGAAGCAGGCCCATGTTCCCTTTCTGGTGCCTCTCAGCCTTGTGAGTGCTTGTTTGTGGGCCCATTTGCCTCCTGCGTCGCTTGGCACTCGCTCGTCTAAGCTGTGGAATGGGGCCACGTGGCTGGAGGGCCCCCCCCCCCCCAAGCAGATAGTGGATCCTTGCATAGGTATGGCTGAATTCTTTCTAATTTGGCTTGCTTGCTTTTCTGTGTGAGATCTGATATCGAAGCTTCTGTGCTCATGTTTGCTTCAATTCTGGCTGCTTCTCATGCTGCTTGCTTGCGCGTCACCTCTGTAATCCCACAGCCCTCATTTTTCCCAAGTCAAAAAAGCAACTGGAAGCGTCTAACGGGGCCCAAGATGCAGTTTTGTAGCATTTTGTGCTTTCTGAGGATGGAGGGCAGTGCCTCTAGCCTGCAGCTGCTTTCTCCTCGAACTGGGAATCTGAGAAGTGAGGGCTGACCTGCATACTGAACAAGCAGACATAACAAAGAGACCCTTTCTGCTGGAAAGAGGAGCAGTGGGCTGGGAGCCCGGAAGCAGCAGTGGGAAAGGTGCTTGCCCTTTGCGGCACCTACTGCTTCTCCATCCCATAATCCCGCTGCCAAAAAGCACTCTTTGTGGGTTTCAGCTTTGTTTACCCGAAAAATGCCTCTGGAGACCCACATGGTGCAGGGGCTTCGGCAGCAAAATAAAACTGGCCGCCAGGATTCTCAGCTGATTCTCCACCCTCCGTTGCGCTTCATGTGCTTCCGCCAGCCGTGGTCTTCCACGTCGTGCCCCAGACCTGGATGCTTTCTTGAGCTGGCATCGCAGGGACGACATCCTGTTGGAAGTCACTGGTTTGCTGAGGGTGGGCCTGGCCTCCAGGGGTTTGTCCATCCCCTTTGCAAGACTGGTGCAAGGGACCCCGGCCACGTCTTGCAGCCTAGAGCGCAGCAACATAATTACTCCTTGTGTGAAGCAGCGCTTCAGCTTTGTTTCTCCAGAGCGCAGAGCTTGGCCCTGAGCTCCAGTATTTTGAGAGCGTTGTTTTCACTCATTACATTTCTGTACCTCCTGTTAGCCAAATATTCTGCACAGCAGCCGCAATTTTTATAAATGTCTGTAATGCTTTCCTCCCCGCCTGATCATCTTCATTTTCGGGACAAAATATATTTCAGATCTTCCTCCATTGGGAATATGCTCCAACTTGGTCATCTTTGGGGTGGGCAGCCAGGGCAGCCTGTGGCACTCCCTCTGTGGCTGCACCATCTGTGATACCATGTGCTGTGGCTGTCTGGGTTTCAGGCCCCTCCCTAGTCGTCTTCTGTGTAGAAGGGGTCTTTTGCATGGTTGCTGCACACCAGGCCAAGTCTCCATTGAGGCAGCCCCCTAAGCGCTGATGTGGTGGGCTAGGAGGCGAGAAGGGACCCCCAGAGCCCTGGCGTGCATCTCTCTGTGTCCTGCAGGGATGGCACCAGATGCGCGGCACATGGTGGCACTTTCTGCTCCTTTTGCACCTCAGTGCAGGCACTCTGGAAGCATTGCTGCCTGCATTGCGTGTGGCCGGTCCCGACCCCGGGGGCCCATTGCCTCCCTCCCGCCCACCATCCTGTGCCCTCTCAGCCCTTTCCTGTCCCCTTTCTTGTTCTTGAACCAGGTGCGACCTCACAAGATAACTTTGCCATTTTGAAAGGAGGGTTTCAGTTCCAAGCTTCTTGAAACTCCAGGTCCTTCGTCTGCCTACCCTCTTGAAGCAGCCCAAGAGACCAGGGAGGTGAGAAAGGCTTCCCTCCTTGGACTCCACCCTGATGACCTTTTGCACTATGTTCTTTCATATCTTTCCACCAAACAGGCTGAACAGCCTGCAATTTTCCGGCTCCCAATCTCTTTTGAAAGTTGTTCTTTATGTGAGGCACTTGCCCGGCTCCTTAGCCAGAGCGACTTACAAACAGCAGCGGGGAGACTTGCTTGGCCCTTGGGCTCCCCGTCTGCGGACACAGCGCACAGAGCCAAAGGGAAGAGGGCGTGGGAGGAGAGACTGCAGCCCTGCCTCTCAGTCGCCTTCCCGGCCTCTTCTTTTAACCAGTCACTTCTTTTTGTGGGGCGATCACTAGTTCCACACTTGCTTTTTGGGGTATGTGCTGTCTCAGCCCACATGGGTCCACACTTCATCAGTGGCAAAGTAGGAATACATAATCATTCTTTTATAAGGTCATATAATTTTCGTTTTTTTCTGTGAATCAATGCTGCTTAAATCATGAGGCTTAGAGCTGTGTGAAGAGTTAACCCCTGGGTGACACTGACTGATACTACTCATTGTCTGGCAGGCTGTAGGGCACGGGGATGCCGCAGCCTGGCCTCAAGAGCTGGAAATCCACCACCCCAAACCCTGCAGCTGGCGTGGAACGAACGGCCAGCCATGGAGGGCGGGTGAAGTGCTGGAGCACTGGAGCAGAGCTAACGTCGTCCCTCGCTTCTCATCACTAGTTGAATATGAGTCAGCAGTGTATAGTGGCTGCAGAAAGAGCCAATGCTATTTTGGGCTGCCTCAGTAGAAGTACAGCTTCTAAATTATGTGAGGTACTTGTTCCCCTAACTCTGTTCAGCTCTAGGTAGGCCCCATCTCGAGTCCTGTGTCCAGTTCTGGGCACCCTTCAAGAAAGACGCAGACGAACTGGGCAAAGTTCAGCGGAGGGCAGTGCAGGTGATCCAGGGACTGGAAACAAAGCCCTGGGAGAAGAGATTGAACGAACTGGACATGTTTGACCCAGAGAAGAGAAGGCCGAGGGGGGATGTGGCAGCATGTTTTGAGTGCTCCGAGAGTGCTCACACAGTGGAGGCCGAGGATCTTGTCTCGGTCATCCCAGAGGCCAGGATGCAAAACACTGGACGCCAATTACGGGATGTACTGGACGCCAAGTACAGCGATGGAACAGTGGCCTGGGGAGCGGTGGCTCTCCCACCGGGAGCCATTCCAGAGGCAGCCGGGCAGCCACCTGCTGGGAATGCTTTAACCTGGAGCCCTGCATCAAGCAGAGAGCTGGACTGGGCGGCCCCGTGCCTGCCTTCCGGCTGTTCTGTTCCATGAGCCCTGGCCGACCTCTGAGGCCAGATGATTGAAGGTGATGTCCAGGGATTGGGGGAGACGGAAGAGTCTGGAGTGCGAGGGGTCCTAGCTTCGTCCAGCTTCTGCCCGAGCACCCATGGCAGGTGGGCAAGAAGCCCGTCCAGCACGATGCCAGCAGCCGGCGAGTCGGGCGGTGCAGGCTCCTCCTGCCCGTTCGTCCTCCCTGCAGCTTCAGCCCAGCAGGGCATGCGGGACCACGGGAGCCTCCTGGTTCCAGGGGTTCCATCTTGCACAGCACAAGGCACAGGGCTGTGCTCTGAGCTGTTTTGGACTAAGCAGAGACTGAATGAGGCTCTGGGAAGTAGAACTGGTGTGAAGGCGTGTATGTAGAGCTCCAGAAGCAGAGTGAGTCAGGAGGGGTCCCTGGGGCCATGTAGTCTCGCCCCTGGCTCCAGCCGGCTCCGCTCATGCAATCCCCAGCATGTGGCTCTCCAGTGTTCTTCGGCTGGCCTGGATGCCACGCAGGGAGCAGCGTGAAAAGAGGAGGCTTGTGTGTGAGGCTTTACAGAGGAGGCGCTGCCGAGATGCTCAAACTAGCCTGGCATTCCCGCGCGAGAACTTGCGCAAGAGCGGGAATTGGCTCCGTTCTGCTTAGCAGCTGAATGCTCTGGGGCTGTAATGACTAGGAGTGGAGTGGGGACTTGGCAAGGAGAATCCCCAGTGAGGTGGCGATGGCTGCAGTAGCTGCAGCTGAAGTTCCCGGTGGGCACAGCCAGGGTTTCCCTCCACTCGTACTTTTCTCTCCCACCCTGTGTCTCTTTAAGGAGGGCTGGTCACACGTCGTTTAGCATCTCAGTTATGGAATTTCCTAGAAGCTTATACGTAACATGTATATATTTACAATATTTAATATCATTTGGTGCTTTGCATGTAGAATGACCAGAAGAAGGTTCAGGAGCTCAGAACAACCGCTCTGCACAGCTCCCGCTTTCTCCTGACACCCTCAACCTGCTTAGAGCACAATATCCCAGTTCAAGTATTTGTGTCTAGACTTTTCTTGGTATACAGGTATGAATTGTATAGGCAGAAAGAATGTAAGCATGATAGTACCTTATGTAACAGCATTCAAGTTATCTGACTATAAACGTTTTCTGAGCTTTCTGCACATGCACAAGTTTGTCTCTGTATCTCTCACCATGTGGAGTTTCTAATTTGTTTCTATGTCTCTCTTTGAATTAGAGCCCCCACTTGTCTCTGCCAAGACCAGTAAACTCCCTGCTCCACTCTCATTTTCCTCTGTCCTTCGACCGCCACGAATAAGAGTCACTAAGGCTGTGGTCTACAGTCCAGCTGCAGCTTGTTCGCCTCTCTCTCAAGGTCCCCCTGGCTCTTTCCAGTTTTCTTGCTGCCTGTTCTCTCCTTTTGCAGGTCGTGTGTATTAGTTGTCTACTGGGTTTTAGTGCAGTCTTCTGTGATAAGAAAGAACTCTCTTAAAAGTAGTTCACTCGCCTCCTAAGCTTGCTTGCTTGGCAGTCAGAACTGTGAATTTCAGCAAGATTTGCCTCTAAGTTAATGTGCTTTGCATTTTAACTCTAGACTTAAAACATGGGGCACTACACAGCGCAGTTAACCCCAGTTCTAACATCGGGGGCGGGGGGCGTGCGTGTGCGCATGAGAAAGGATACCTTGAGTGTGGCTGACTTCGGGTTGGATGGCTGGATTAAGAGCCTGGCAGGACTGCAGCCTGTGGGACGGAGGCGTCTTGTGATTTCTGAGGGAATTGTGCGCAGTGTAGCACGCAGACCACGGCATGCTCTGGCCGGGGTCAGCGCCACACAGCTGTGTCGCCCTCCGATGGCTGCACCAAAAAGGGAGTGGCACGTGGGGACTGAGCCTGACGGTGCCCTCGGTGTGGACCCCATTGCTCCTTTGGGGTCGAGCACAGCAGGGCTCCACGTCCCTCGCAGTGCAGGCCCCACCATCTGGAAGTGCCCGGGCGTTGCTGGCCGAACCCAGTCCCTTAGTCTGCAGGGTGCCTGTGCCTACTCCATGCTTTCTGGGAATGTCTGGCTGAGTTACTTTTCTGAAACGTTTCTGCTGAGTATGGATAACCTTGTACTCCTTTTCAACCAAGAAAATGCTGCGCCTAGTTGTTCTCTCTATCAGGATAACTGTGTGTTGAGGCACTCAGAATTCTCGCTAAAGTATTTTATCTTTCGTGATACTTGAACTGAATGTTCTTGGGAAAATCCTCCAGGAAAGATTCCGTGGGAGCATGTCGTTCGGAAGTCGATTGTACTTTTTTCAAAAACAATGACCAGACTACTGGCCTGTCTCCTTCACTGTGCCATTGCACGTTTGCGACAGAGACGGCTTCCTCTGCTCCCAACCCACCCTGTGCCCTCAGAGCTGGCAGCTCGCAGGAGCTGCCGTCTCTCCCTGCAGCCCTCCCTGTGTGCAAGGAAACAGGGCGGCCAGAGCTGAACGCCAGGGCAGACGCAGCAGCCTGTGCAGGTGGCAGCTGCTTGGGACAGGGCGCGCCCCCCCTGCCCTTTAATTGCGGGGTGCTGATTGAACTCCTCGGCCCCACAGGGTCTGAGGGGAACCCTGCATTTGCCACCTGAGTGCAAGCGAAAACTTCCTCCAGCTCTTGGTTCGCCCACTGCGGTAAGGACCCGGGCAGCTCTGTGCGAGTGCAGCAGAGGACGGGATGGAGGCGTGGGACCCAGTGGATCGCTGGCTTGCCTTTGGGGTGGGGTCGCGTGCCAGCTGCTACCTGAGAGGGCTGCTCAGGAGGCTTTGGGGTGGGGGAGCAGGAGGACTTCTTTATATTCCTCCTCCCAAGAAGAACTGATTTCTACTGTGAAATTCAACTTGGATTCCAGGTAATGCACAATGTTAGGAATGCTCTTAATGCATTTAGCAAATGACACAGGAGAATACAAACTCCAGGCCCACCACTCTGGAACCCAGGCATGACGGGGCACATGAAATGCCTCCATCCCCTTTGGAGAACGCGGACTGACAGGAGTGGCCCCATATGTTCAAGCATCCAGTTGTGTGGGGGGCAAGGAGAGGGTCATGCCCGCGGCGACCTGCTTCCGCTCCACCCGCACCTCCAGAGCAGGAAGCCAGAGCTAGTCCTCGTGCGCCCCCCTTCCCTCCTCTTACTGGGGATGGCAAGTGCGTGGCAGCCGGCACTGGGGGGGGGCTCCTGGCCACACGGGGCCCTCGGCCACGACTGTCCTCGCTCGCGAGTGGCCTTAGACTGGCTTTTCAGGAATCAATGGACTATTTAAAGGATGTTGGCACGCTTTCAGTCTCCCTGGATGACATTTGAGAAAATAATATTGGTTACATTGCTTTGAACCAAATTATCGCTAGAAGGACTATGTTTTTGCCCTAAAATGCAAAATACTTTCTAGAGCCCTTTTTCATGAAATTAGACCCAGCGAGGAGGAGCAGGAGGTGCCCTTGAACCTCTGCCCTACCAAACATTGGAGGATGCATTTTAATCTATGATTAAAGCTTTGGTAGGTTGACCTACCCATTTCAATGGACCGAAAGCATGGAGCCTTAACTAGGGGTGGAATAGTGCATTTCGGAATGCAGGAAGCAGGACTAGTCCAGAAAGTGCCACCCGTTCCGCTTCTGGAAGACATCCTGCTTGGGGCCGTGTTGTCGTTAGTGCTGCTCTCAGGCGGCCTCCCACAGCCACAATTCCATCCCGTCGTTCCAAGAATGGGAGCACAAGTGCCGAATCGAGAGGTCTTTGGCTGGGGAGAAGCAGAAAGGGGCCCCGCTGCATCTCTCTCCTGCCCAGGTGTGGGAAGCGCTGGTCGCTGGAAGCGGCGGCTTGGCAATGCGGCCAGGAACCGCTCTTTCAGCAGGCGGGGCTTAGGAAGAGCCCGGAATAAGTGCCGATTGCTCCAGAAAACCCTTAGAGCAGGCAACTGTCTGCTCAAGTTGAACCGAGCGCCTTCGCTGGTCAGAGTGCAGCTCGTGCTCGTGCGGGAGGCTGATTAAATCCGCGTCTCCTAGGTAAATGTTGACACGCTTGAGCAACTCTAGCACTCGCTGCCTTGCTCATAAAAAACCCTGAACTGAGCTTCTGTTTTCCTCCAGGGAGAATGAGGACCATTTCTGCAGCCACCGCCAACCAGGCTCTTTCGGATCCCAGCGGCCGAGAAGGCTCTGGCCAGCGCATGCCCCGGCAGCCGAGTGCCAGCAGGCCGCAGAAGGCCGGGTGCCCTGGGAAGAGCACGTAGAGGCTGGGCGGGGGAGCCGTGCGAAGGCGTGTGCCCCGCTGCTGCGGAGAGCGGCGACGCGGCCGCTGCCGGCGACGGAGACCGAGCGGGAGCACTTCGGAGGCCGCACGCAGCTCAGGCCGGGAGAGCGCGAGCCCCGGAGCCGACGGACTGCTGCATCATGCACGCACGAATAAAGTTGCCAGTGGACCCACCCTGCTTCGTGTCTGTTTTCTAGTTTCCAGTGTTTGGTTGCAGCTGCTGGCGCGCGTGTGTTTTTCACCTGCATTGTGTTCGTGGTACTGCTTCCTAAATACGTATCCTTCCCATTTCCTGTTGGGTAGCTCAGTGTGTGATACGCTGCCACCGCCTCTTTTTTTGCCACACGTAACCCAGGACTATGCAAAGTTACTTAATTCTGCGCAAGCTGACTCAGGCCTTGGTCACAGCCCTGCACACTCTTCCTGTGGGAGGTGAGCCCGCTCACTTTCAGGCTGGCTGGTACTGGAAACAATTATTAAAGACATTGAGCAACTGAATAGGCAGGCAAGATAGCCGCCTCAGTTTGAGATTAGTGTTGTTGAGTTTTGCATTGTAACCTCGGGATTAGAGCTGCTCCATCTCTTCTGGGTTTGTCATTTCCAGCATAAAACGCTTTGTGCTTGTCTGATTGGAAATGCCCCGTTCCAGCCCGCTTTAGCCCGCTCATACCAAGTGCCACAACGTCTGGCCACTCCACCTCCTGCTTCGCGGTGCCCAGTTGGCCTGGTCTGTGCTTCTCGCGTGCCATGCGCTCACTGCAGCATCGGACCTCGCCTCCTCCCCGCGCATGTCCGCCCCGGCCTTCCTCCCGGCTTTGATCCGGGTGCGTCCTGAGCAGCGGCGCTCTTCCTCCCTGCCCTTGGCCCTTCCCCAGCGGCCCGTTGAGCGCCTTCCCGCCCGGAGCCTCATCCTCCGGCGCTGCCTCTTGTCTCTCATCTGGGCCCGGGGCTTCCCAGGCAAGAGAATGCGGGGCTGGCCTACCTCTGCCGCCTCCCTGGCGGTGCTGAGCAGGGTCAGCTCCAGCATCGCGGCCGTTGCCCGGGAAAGGCGCCTTGCCTGCTGCCCCCGCCCCCCAGCCGCCCCTCGGCAGCTCCGCTCCCCTCGTCCCCATGAGCGAGAGCCACCCCCTTCTGCTGATGTGGCTGCTCCAACCGGAGAGGAGGGTGCACCTTGGACTGTGTCTCCCCTTTCACTGCCCCGCCTCGGGTGGCCCTGCCAGGAGCTCGCCTGCCCAGGCAGCCTCGCCTCCTGGCGGCTTCGCGCTCGTCTTGACCATGAGCCCGAACTGTGGACTGAAGCCTGCGACCTTGATAAGGAAGATGCCAAAAGATGGTCCCTGTGGCAAAAAGCCTAACATTGTGCACTACCTGGAATCCAAGTTGAATTTCACAGTAGAAATCAGTTCTTGGGAGGAGGGATATAAAGAAATCCTGCTCCCTTCCCCTCAAGCCTCCTGAGCAGCCCTCTCGGGTAGCAGCCAGCACGTGACCCCACCCCAAAGGATCCCACACCTCCGTCCCGTCCTCTGCTGCACTCACACAGAGCAGCCTGTGGGGCTGGGTTGACTGCTCGGGGAGGGGCTCTCAGGACGGGGATGGGGGGGTCTCAGCGCGCAGAGTGCAGGAGGGAGCAAGGAGCTCTGGATGGCTCGCCAAGCAGGCGTTCTGGGCAAGGGACTGAGCACTGCCCCATGGCTTATCCGAAGGGGGTGCTGGTGTGGGTGGCGTGTGGCTGCCTGGACTTGGCCAGCGCTGTTTGCTCACCCTGGTCCCTCTAGCTGTAGCCTGTGGGGAGTGACGCCATCTGGCATCTGGCAGGGACTTCCAGTCCCCTTTCTCATCCCTTCCAGCGGCATTGATCCCGCTCCTGCGCTGACCTTTCCCCTGCATTTCCCCAGCGGCCTTTCGGCCCACCTGCGAAGGGCAGCTCCTCGCACTCATCACCGTCGCCCAGATGCCCCCCGCCATTCTGAGAGCTGCATCCATGCAGGCCCCCTTTCTTCAGCACACCTCAGACACGAGGGGCCTTAGGGTGCCCCCCCCCCCCGGTGCCTCGCGGCATCGGCGTGAAGTCAGCCAAGGCCTGAAGGACGAGCTGTTTCATTCCCTCTAAATGTTCCTCTGCTTGGAAAAAATCTTACAAAAGACACGGAATTTGAAGCTGAAGCCTTGTGCCCTGGAGGCCTCCCCTGTGAGCAGTCAGTGGGGCTCAGGGCTCTCTGTGTCCGTTCCCGCAACAACCTGGCTAGCGGCTAGAGTGAAATGGGCCAAAAAGCAACTTCGTCAGAAACACTCCCGGCCCAGCTTGCCATTGCCGGTACCCCAAAAGTCACCCTCATTTTTGAGGCTGTCTGGGGGGGCTTAGGAAGAGGAGTTTCCGCATCAGCCGTACTGCTGCATCTCCAGCACAGCTTGCCATAAAAGCAGCACCAGCGGCATTCTGCACGTGGATTGCTGCTTTTCCTAGCTATGTGCTTAACCAAGAAAAGCGCAGTTGAACAGGCAAGTTTAGGCGGTATGTTTGCAGCATCCTCTCCCACCTTGAGCAACTGCCACTGGCATGAATTGCTTGCTAGGGCAGGGTCAGGTTAGGCGATGCCCAAGGCCAATCCCAAGGGCCTTTCAGTACCGTTCCAGCAGCCGTCACGGTTTTCTCTGGCATAGCACGGGGCTGAGACTGGGCTGCCTGGGCACGGAAGGGAGGTGCTGAGTGAGCGCATCGTGCCACTGCTGCACCGTGCGGCATCGGAAGATCCTGGGCTGCTCTCTGGCCACCGCTCCAGCTGCTTCGTGGCTCCCAGCCCTCCAGCCATGCGCAAGACAAGTGGGGCGCAGAGTCCGAGCTGGACAGAGACCCGCTGGGGCTTCGCGAGCAATGGCCAGGGAAACCTGCAGGCTCCCTGGAGACCAGTGACCCCTTCACCCTCCGGGGCTGAGCTGGCACCCCTGCAGGGCTAAGGTGCCTGGACCCTTTTGGGGGCCTGGAATGCTGGACAGGTTTGGGTCATCCGCAGAAGTGCATGCGCATCACACTGGATGAGCAGAGGGGCAGGGCACAGACGGGGGAAGCGGTGCTGGTGGGGGGGTTGTTTCGCCCTCCCCTGCGTGCCATTTCCCTCAGTTTAAATCCCACCTGCTTGGGTGCCGCTTGCTTACCTGGGGAAGCATCCCGGCGCCACGCAGACGGAATCCACCTTGCAGCGGGCTGGAGTTATGCGAGGGAGAAGGAAGGGGTGTAGGTGAGAATGAAGCAGGCCTTCATGGGGGGCCAGCAGGAGGGAGAAGCAGGAGGGCGTGGGGGGCAGCGATGGCCAGTGCTTTGAGACAGCTGCTGCGGCAGGAAAGCAGCTCAGGCCCTCCTCCATCCATCTGCCGGCTGTGACCTTTGGTTGAGCAACTGTGAAGTGGATGTTATTGGCTCCCCTGATAAGGCCAGGATGGACGTAGCTGGGCTTCGGAGTGGGGGCCCAGGAACGGCCTTAAAAGCCGCGGGCTGGGGAGGGACTTGCTCCGGAGCACAGCCTGACTGTCCAGCGAGCCGCGAACATGTTCCGGCTCCTCAGCCACACCAAGCGCTGCTTGCAGGCGCAGCGGGTGCTGCAGCGGCCGCTCCAGCCAGTCCAGCTTCCGGTGCTGGTGCAGCAGAGCAGGTGAGCAGCTTTGCGGGGCCGGAGCTTCCTCTCTACTCGTGCCTTAGCGTGGCTTCCCACCTAGAAGCCCTGGCAAGAGAATCGCACTTTAGCCAGGATGCGTCCTGGAGTCAGGGTGGGCATTTCCTGTAGGTCACCCCAAATACTTGGAAATGGGGGAGGTGCCCTCCTAAACCCCTTTCTGGCAACCACAGCTTTGCCTCTCCCTGCGTGTCATGGCGTCGAACTCCGGGGCGGTTTTGCTTAATATCTGCGGAGCCCGCCCCTGCTTTGGGCTTCCCTCGCTGCCACCTGCACGGGCGCGTGGTTCCCTAATTCACAGGATGCTGCTCTGTGTCAGTGCGAATGCAGGACAGCTGCATTTTCCAGGCAATGCACAATATGAGCACCACGCCGGAAACCAGGTTGGCAGCCCGGGGAGCCCCTCGCTTCGCAGCTGCGCATGGGGGTCACGGGCACAGCCCTGTCGCTGTGGCACCTTGGGGCACCTGGATGCATCGCAGCCCCAGGAGCCCTGGCCTCGCTTCGTCAAGTGTACATATTTGCGCTTGAAGCTCTCCCCGTGTGATGGCAAGAGGCATATGCACAACCTGTCGCACCCCCACCTGCCAGGCACGCCAAGGAGCCAGCCTGGGGCAAGATTGTCCACTCCAGAGGAGCACACATGCACGTACCAAGTGCAGAGGGTCAGCGTTTCCCGCCTGCGCTTTGCGGGCTCAGCCCCAGTCCCAGGCGAAGTTCCGCCACGCCTGCTTATAGGTTGCCCTGGCAGAATCCAGGTGGGTTTAGCTCTTTGACCTGATATTTTCCCGCACAAGTCTTCCTCCATGGAGGAGAAATGCCAAGTCCAGGCTGGCCTTACAACGGGCCCCGACTGATCCGGCAAGTATTGACCAAGTGGCGCCATTATTACAAGAACCTGGGACATCTATATGCCATTTTTCCTTACAAAACGAACTCGGCGTGGCTTTCAAAATGTTCATAACAAACATGAATCACAGTACAACCAGCCCAAATTACTAAAATAAATGTGGAGTTCATGAACCAAGAGCAAAGGAATAAAAAAGGGAAACAGGACGGTTAAACTATGAATTGTGTGGGGTCTGTGTTCAGGGGTAACAATACAAATCTAGTTTTTAAAAACAACATTTGTCCTTTGGACCTGACAGCTTAGCTCTGTCCAGCGCTGTTGACCTTGCATTAACGTGATCAATGGCATCTGTATTAAACATTAACCTCCCGATAACACTTTATGAATAAGGGTGGAATTTATGCAAGGGAAGACACTGATGTTGGGGTTACGATATGGAAAGGAAAGGCGATCGGTAGAGAGGCAGAGGCCGTCTAGAGTGTTTCTCAGGAGGCAGTTGGGGGACATGGAACGGGCCGGTCCTAGATGGAGGCCCGGCAGAGCCCACCTCTGGGGCCAAAGCTACTCCGTAGGCGGACCGAGCGCGAGACTTGGGTCTGGCGGGGGCCCCCACCCAGGACGGCCTGCGTAGAGGCTTTGAGCGGGTTACGAAGCAGTGGGGAAGTTGGACCCTCCCCGAAGTGGAAGCCAAAGCAGGTCCTCATCCGAAGAGCTCCGGGGGTGGGTCACCTCCCCCCGAGAGCTTGGGCTTGTGGGGCAGCCTTCAGATGTCATACGTGAAAATAATCAGGACTTGGGCCAGGAAGGGAACCGAGGCTGAAGCTCAGAGCTTCCGCGTGAGCCAAAATGCCAAACCAGGATCGCCTGGGAGTCACCAGTGCATGGCTGGCTCTTGCGTGGCTGCCCGGGGCCAGTGACCCGGCTCGCCTTCCTGCCTGTCGGTCAATGTCCGGCCCTCCCGGAGGGTGGTGAGGGGGCAACGGAGCCTGGCCTGCAGGGAGGGGGCTGCCAGCTGCTGGGGGAGGACCCTGCGCAGCCCTTGCCTCCCACCCCTGTGGATTTTTCTGCAGTAGGAAAAGGGGCAGGAGCAGCCGTGGGAAGGCACGGGCAGGCTGCAGGGGGAAGAGGCACGTCCGGGCCCCGCAAAAGGCCCATGCGTGAGTGAAGTGGGACGAGGGCGCAATACAGCGCTCGCCTGGAAACGACCTACGCTGTTCCGCAAATGAGCCCCTGTAGGTGACAGGTGGCTACGGAGCCTGCACTTCGTAAAATGGGCTGAAACGGTCCTGGATGGGGCGGGGGGGCTCTGAGCATCGCCTGCATCGTCTGGGCGAGGGAGACGCAGCTGCCCTGTGGTGCCTCTGCTGCGCGGCGGCCCGTCCCCGGGAGCCTCCTTTTCAGCGTGTGGCCAGTCCTGCTTGCAGCCTCAGGGAGCAAAGATCCTCTTCGCTTGTGGACGGTGAAGGCATCCGTTCCCTCCCTGCTTCTCTTGCAGTTTCTGCTCAGCTTCTGTGCAGCCCCAGGAACAGGCGGCCTCCTTGTGGCCCAAGGATGTGGGCATCCTTGCTCTGGAGGTATATTTCCCTTCCCAGTACGTGGACCAGGTTGAGCTGGAGAAATATGATGGGGTAGAGGCCGGAAAATACACAGTGGGGCTCGGCCAGAAGCAGATGGGCTTCTGCGCAGCCCACGAGGACATCAACTCCTTGTGCCTGACCGTCGTGCAGCGGCTGGTGGAGCGGAGCCAGCTCTCCTGGGGCTCCATCGGCCGGCTGGAGGTTGGCACAGAGACGATCATTGACAAGTCCAAGGCTGTCAAGACGGTGCTGATGAAGCTCTTTGAAGACTCGGGGAACACGGACGTGGAGGGCATCGACACCACCAACGCCTGCTACGGGGGCACCGCCTCCCTCTTCAACGCCGCTGACTGGGTGGAGTCCAGCTCCTGGGACGGTGAGTGGCGCCCGTCCCACCAGAGCCTGGCCCGGTGGCTCTCGTGGCCTGGCCACCCGGGGAACGTCACAAGTGCGCGGGTTCTCTGGGGCCACCGGCACCAGTGTCCTGTCGGCCTGCTGCTGTGCGTGCAGAGCGAGGGCCGAGGCGAAGCCATGCCCTCAGGAGTGAAAGGCCCCACTGCAGCACCGGGGCAGGCCGGGCACTGCCCACTGGGCGGCACTGTTTCTCCGCTGCGTCTCCAGCAGCCGCGCCCACGAGGCGACAACCGCTGGGCGGCCGGCTGAGCTGCCGTAGAGCCCTCCCGCGCACCCCGGGGCTCGCAGTCGCGGAAAGGAACGGCTGCATGCGCGAGGGCCTCCCGCCGCACCGGCACTGCTGCTTGTGCCCGGCAGAGATGGCCTCCGCCGCCTGGGCCGATGATCGTCCCGTGAGCAGAGCATCGCGCGGCAGCCCGTCTGCCCCGCTGGCCCTCTTGGCAGCTTTCGGTCCCCTGAGCAGGGGCCTCCCGGGGCACCGCGGGAGCAGCCGCCTGCCCCGCTGACCAGCGACGTCCCTCCTGCCAGGCGGGGCCCCGGGCTGCAGGGCCCCTCGAGCGAGACCTGCCGCCCCACGTCCTCCCTGTGAGGAGCCACGTCCCGGCCTGCCCAGGGGGCTCATCGGCCTTCTGCCAGGCCAGGCGGTGGGCGGCCGCACCCCCTCTGCTACTCTGGCCACCCCGCACTTGGCACTGTCAGCCGGAAGTGGCTGAGTCCTGCTCATTTCTTTCGTTGCATTTTTAGCTGTGTTTTCATGCTCTGTTTTATTTAAGGGTTTTTTAAAAATAAAAACTATGTTTTGTTATTGCTAGTTACCTTGAGTAACGTTTTTGGTGAAAGGACAGGATACAAATCCAGTCCATCACCCCATTAGTCAAAGAAGTGGTGGGTGCAGCCCCCCCCCCCCCGAGCTACTGGAGGGTCCCTTCGAGGCACCGACCTGCTCCTGCCCCATAGTGGCATCTGGGGGCAAATACCCCTGCTGGGCACCCTGGGGTGGGCAGCACCCAGTGGGCTTGCGCACAGAAAGCGCACGTGATCCCAGGAGAAGCCCTTGCGCTCTGCTGGCAGCATCCGTGTGCAGGGAAGCGCCCCGCCCGGCCTCTCACGGCCCGCCTTCCTGGGCTCGGGCGGCAAGACGTGGAGCCTTCTTGCTCATCGAAACAAGCAAGCGGACGCCCGGTGTGCAGCGCTGCCGCTGGGTGGGGGGCAGAAGCGGTGGCCCCTCTGCCCCTGAATGCGTGGGTGTGGGGACCCCTCGGGTGCCCCTGGCCATCCCCATGGGTTTGCTCAGGCTGTGCCGCATGGGGTGGGTGTTCAAGGAGGGGTGCAAGTCGCCCTCTGGATGTATGTCCCTAACCGGAGTGCTGCCCCACGGACTGCCACTTCCTTGGAGGACCTGTAAGGGGAGGACCTCCCCCCCTCCACGGCTTGGCTGGCTGTGGAGCCTGGAGCTCAGACACCCCTGGAGCCCCCCCCCCCCCGCCGGGGCTGGGCGAGGCTGCCTGGGGCCATGCAGGCTGCACCTCCCCTTCCCCCCCTGCGGTGGCTGGATTGTCAGCTCCTTGGGGCAGGGAAGCTTCTGTGTGAGCATTTGCTTGTAAAGCTCTATGACAAGTCGTATGTGGTGGCTGATCGCTCCCAGCTCACTGTCCCTGGCCAGGAAACAGGGACACGGCCCCAGTGAGAGCGGCTTGGTTTGGCTTCCTCACCTGGGCCCTTTTCCTGTTTGCACGCCAGGACGCTACGCTGTCGTGGTTTGTGGCGACATCGCGGTCTACGCCACCGGGAACGCGAGGCCAACGGGCGGAGCAGGAGCTGTCGCTATGCTGGTCGGACCCGATGCCCCCCTGGCTTTGGAGAGAGGTCGGTACGAAAGCCTGTCCTACCTGTCAGCAGTCAGGGCCACAAGCCGTTTGCTGTCCCTGACTGAACCGTGGCATCACGTGGGTTGGTAGTATGAGAACCTATGAGAAGAGGAAAGGACGGGAAGGGACGGGACGGGACGGGATGGGATGGGACAGAGAGGAGAGGAGAGGAGAGGAGAGGAGAGGGGTGCTTGGGCTGAAGGGACTGCTGCAACTTGACTTCTGCCTCAGCGTGAGCACTGGGCCCGTCGCGCTCACGGTGCCAGCATCTCGACAAGGCCAGGCAATGCAGACGGCTGTGGCAGGGCTGCTGATGGGGTTCGGACGGGGATGATGCAGGGACTGGATCCTTTGAGGAGAGATGGAAAGAACTGGGCATGATAGCCTCAGGAAGGCAAGACTGGGGAGAGGTGGGAAAGCACTCTGCACGTGCTTGAAAGGCTGCCACACGGAGGAAGGCCAGGACCTCTTCTGCATAAGCACAAAGCGCAGGATGCGGCATGATGAGCTCAAGCTGCAGGAAGCTGGATTCCAGCTGGATATCAGGAAAATGTTCCTGGCTGTTAGAGCACCACGACAGTGGAGCCCGTGGCCTGGGGTGCGGGGGGGGGGGCTTTTCCACCCTGGACAGCCATCTGGGAGGGATGGTTTAACTGGGAGTCCTGCACTGAGCGGGAGGTTGGGCCTGATGGCCTTCTGGCCCCTTCTGACTCGACTGTTCTGTGATTCGATGAAGCCCATTTTGTGGCTTTGCTTTATTGCAAATGCTAAAGAAGTCACACCACTCAGTGGCAGACTTCCATCATGCGTCATGCGCCCTGCGAGGCATGCGGCAGTCGCATTACACACGCGTGAATGCGTGCATTGAGAGTCGCTGGACCGGACTGCACCTCACAAAAGTCTCGCCCGCAGGGAAACGACTGTGCTGCTCCGCGGAGGCCCTTCTCCCACAGGTGGCAGCAGCAGAGGGGCCAGCTTTCGCCCCGGACTCTGGGCCACAGAGGCCAGGCTTGAGAGCGTGTCCTGCAGCGTCTTTTCCCCCAAACTCACTCGCTCACGCAGCAGCAGCAGCAGCAGCAGCAGCTTTGGTCTCCCCCCCAGCTGAGTTTAGGAGCAGTCGGGGCTGGCTTCCCTCGGACGCGGGTGGCTTCTGGACAAGGCTGGGGTTGGCTCAGGGCTTGTCTTCAGGGGGATTAACAACCAGCCCCCACACGTCCGGGCAGTGCCTGTGTCTGTGCCAGGCCGGGCAGCCTGGGCTTGTTCACAGAACCACCCGCCATGCAGCCCTCCCGCTTCCCCCCCCGGATCTCCCAGCCAGTGCTCCACAGTCCAGTGTGGCAGGCCCCACCTCGTCCCCCTGGCTCGCTGCAGTCGGGGCCCTTCTGTGCTTTGTTGGTTTGCTTTCCCGGAGTGCCACGTGCCACCCGTGGCGGCCACTCCACCCATGCCCAGTCGCCACTTCGGGGTGAGCCGTCCCCAGCTCTGCCCCTTCCAAAAAGGGCCGGGCAGCCCCATCCGTCATGTCCCCCAGTCACGCAAGGTTCCTCCCTGCTCTTTAACCCTTGCTTGATTCCACCCATTCTGCCTCAGAAACCTGGCCTTGCTCCATCCTCTTCCTCCTGGGCTCCAAGAAGCCTCCCACCGGCTGCTGGATGAACCTGCCGCTTAAGCCCGGCGTAGGAGGCTGGCGGGCCTTGCCTGCGGAGCAGGAGCCAAGGGCCAGGCGGAAGCGTGTCAGCAAGGATGAGGCGGCACAGAGCTGAATGGCCGGGGAGGCGTCTCCCCCTCGCTATTGCGAGCCCTCCCTGGAATGCCCGGTGTCTGTTCTTCCCCCGAGGTCTCCGAGGGACCCACATGGAGCATGTCTATGACTTCTATAAGCCGGACTTGGCCTCAGAGTACCCTGTGGTGGACGGGCAGCTCTCCATCCAGTGCTACTTCCGAGCCCTGGATCGGTGCTACGCCACTTACCGCAAGAAGATCGAGAGCCAGTGGCAGAAAGGTCTGTGTGCCCGGAGAACCGTCAGCTGCGACTTCTTTGTGTCACAGTCCTGCCCTTTGGGGGGCCCATTTCCACCCCCCAAGAAAATGGAGACGGGGCCGTATTTGCACCGGTGTGAGCTTCTGTTCTGGGGGCGTGGAGTGGGGCTCTCAGATGACGCTCAGCCTCGCCCCCCCCCGCCCCCCGCAAAGAGGGCTGACTCTCCTGTCCACCAGAATAGCAGTTGTTACAGGGAATGGTCCATCTCGCAGGTCTGGCTGCAACCAGGTCTGTAGGGACTCTTGTACTATATTTTCCTCGCACTCCCACCCTCCTCTTCCCCTTCTCACTTTGTCCTTGCCTCCCACTCCTTCTGCTGGAACCTTCTCAGGACAAACCTTCCCACAGCACAAAACACGGAAGTGCCCGTACAGATGCTCCACACAGATTCGCCTGCAGCTCCCCGTCACCATCGCTTGTGACCATCCACATGTCAAATGTTTCTAGGCGTTTGCAGTTGTTCCTATATTTGGAGAGACACGGAAGGGCAGAACAGCCTGTGTGCTCCTTCCTTGTGGGTGCCATACAGGCTTCCGAGCCCAAAGGGGAGACACAGAGTCTTTCCCTGCGCCCTAGCAAGCCCTGGGAGGGGTCCTCCCCTCCCGTCCTTAGGTCAGGACCAGCGGCAGCTCCTCAGGAGTCCCTGGTTGGTACATGTCGCAAATGCCCGGAGCACCCTCGCCCGAATCCGGAAGGGAGCTCGCTCACATGAGCTCCCAGGTTCGGGTTTGTGAGCTCCCTCCTTGGCTGACAAGCCGTTCATGTGGTTGGTCTGTGTGAGACCGGCTCCTCGAGTGCCAGACCGGGACCCGGCGAGCTCCAGCATGAGTGGGCAGCCGGTCGTCCTGCCCCGGCTTTGCTGGCTCCATGATCCTTCTGCTGCCGGACGGGGAGCATGTGGGGCAGAGGGCACACCTTGCAGTGGTCTTCCCATGGGGCCTTGGCTCAGCGGGCCAGCTGTAGGTTCCCCCTTCCTGGAGGGGCGCACACTCCGCACTCTTGGGGAGAGGGGGCCCCAAGGGCAGCGCAGATGGGTGGTGATGGAGGAGGCCGGCCCGGCCCTGGCGGACGTGCGTGTCCCTCCACTCACGACCTGCCTGTTCTCTCTCCCTCCCGGGGCACCACTGCCGCATGCTCCCTTCAATCTCGACCTGCAAACCGGGAGGCAGCTGGGATAAGCAAGCCCTGCACCCTGCAGGACTTCCAGTTCATGATCTTCCACACGCCCTTCTGCAAGCTGGTCCAGAAGTCGCTGGCCCGCATGCTGCTCAACGACTTCCTCGCCTCTCCCCAGCGTGACACCGAGAGCGGACTCTACAAAGGCCTGCAGGGCTTCAGGTCAGCCAAAATGCCATGCTGCCCAGACCCCACAGTGGCCCAGCCTGCCCGGCGCTCCCTTTCCACGAGCTGCATGACATGGCGAGGCACACAGCCCAGGAAGCTGGGGAGCGCGGCGTGCGGATCACCCGACTCCCGAGGTGCCTGGCAACTCCGGCAGGCGCCTCCGGCCCTGCTGCCCTGTGGCTGCGAGTGGCGGTTCAGCGAGAGCCTCGCCCGGCCGTCCCCAGTGCCGCCGGGCAGGCTGCGTTCGACGTGGCCTGGCTAGTCTGGGTTCAGGCGGCCAGCTGTGCCAGGGCGGCTAGGGAGCCCCGCTGCGAGCTGCACCCTGCTGAGGCGGGGGAGGGGGCCAGGGCAGACACCACCCTCAGGCGCGGCCCCCTGAGAGGCGGCGTGGCTTCAGTTGCTGTGCGAACACAGGCAGGGCCCGGGGGTGGGGGGCAGCGCAGAAGCCCCCATTTGGGCAGGCCAGCCGGTCCCTTTAGATCGAACCCTTGTTCCCGCCTGCCTGGGGGTTCCCTCTGGCTTTGCCACTTCCACAGGTGAGCACAGGTGCTCAGGGTAGATGCAAAACTGAGGGACAGGTGGGGCTTCTTGGCCCCCCCCCGAGCCCCTCCCTGGGGGACCCTGCGTGGACGGAGGGTGGCTTGAAGGGCTGTCCCTCAACATGCGCATTTACAGGCTCTCAGGAATTTTAGGGGGACCATGCCTTGGGAAGGTGAAGCCAAGCCAGGGCTGCGGGGCACCCCCGAACTCCCTGCAGGCCCTGCGGTCGGGAGAGCCTCACTCACAGCAGGCCACAAAGCCGCAGCCTTTTCAGCTTCGCTTTTAGGAGGCGTGGGAAGCACGTGTGGCCGTGGGACCCTCGGGCCTGGCGGGTGCTGAGCTGAGCTGAGCTGAGCTGGCCGGCCAGGCGTGGATAACGCAGAGGCGCTCTGCGAAGGGGCCATGCCTGGCCTGGTGCTCAGCGCTGGCGCGGCACGGGAGGCACCTCGGGGCCCCTGCTGGCCCAGTCGGTGCTCCGAGGCCACACCGAGGGGAGCCTGGGGGCGGCACCTGTGCGGGCCGTGCTGCAGGTGACGGCCCACGGCAGGCGCAGGCCTGACCGGGCCCTTCCCTCCTCAGTGATGTGAAGCTGGAGGAAACCTATGCCAGCAAGGAGGTGGACAAGGCTTTCCAGAAGGCCAGCCAGGAGCTGTTCAGGCAGAAGACGCAGCCCTCCCTTTTCCTGTCTGCCCGCAACGGCAACATGTACACGCCGTCCGTGTACGGCTGCCTCGCATCCCTCCTGGCACAGTAAGTGGCGCATGCCCCCCAAGCCCCGTCCGCGCAGACAGACGCCCGTGAGTGGCTTCCCCTGCGCAGGTGCTGTGGCGCCTGGGCTCTCCGCCGCAGCAACGCACTGGCCTTCGCCCGTGAGAAGCGGGACACTCGGGGACGGGCCGTCTGGGGAGGGCGAAGCGGCAAGCCAGTGCCTCCAAGGCCCGGGCAGCCTGGCTGCCCTGCAGCTCCTTTGCACCGCGGCCACCGGACGCCTGGGGCGATGCACGGGGCCCGGGGGCTCGGCTCTGCGCAAGCCCCTGGCGGCTCAGCGCATCGCACACACCTAGCCCGCCTCCGCAGATCCCCGAACCAAGAAGCGGTGGCGGACGACCCCCCCCCCCCCCGGCCAGGCGGGCCCACTGAAGGGTGGCTCCGTGCTCCCACAGGCATTCCGCCCAGCAGCTGGCCGGCTCCAGAATCGGGGCGTTCTCCTATGGCTCGGGGCTGGCGGCCAGCATGTTCTCCCTGAGGGTGTCCCAAAATTCTGCCCCAGGTGAGTCCCACCTACTTGCAGAGCTCCCTTTCCCCCTCTTCCTAAATAGTTTGCTCTGTGGGAAATCCCAGGACCTCTGAGGCTGCCTGCGGAGCCACGGGAGCACTGCATCTCGGATGCATTGTTTCTCGCACTCCCCTGGGGCAGAGAAGCCTGAGGTCAGACTCAGCCCCCATGTTGGGGGTGGCGACTGCGGCTGGAGCGGGGCCTGACCTGCTCCCTGCCTCCGTGGTGTGGGGCAGCGGAGGCCCAGGCCCCTGGAGGGAGCTCCGGGGCGCTGCATTCAGCCCCTCTCCAGGAGGGCACCTGGAGGGCAGGCGGGCCCTCGGAGTGCTGCCTGGGCTGTGCACGCCCGAGGTGGGGCAGGGGCGCCCGGCAGAGCACTGGGCGGGGGGGGGGCCTTCTCATGAGGGCGGATGCGTCTCTCCCACCCAGGCTCGCCTCTGGAAAAACTCGTCTCAAGCCTTTCCGACCTGGGGGCCCGGCTGGACTCGCGGAAGCGTGTTCCCCCCGAGGAGTTTGCGGAGATCATGCAAGTCAGAGAGGACACGCACCACCTGGGTCAGCGCGGCTGGGCCACCTGCCACAGGCTGGGGAGGAGGCATCAGGGCGGGCCGCCAGGGTGGTAGACCAGCCCCCGGGACACACAGGCCGTTCGGGGTTCGTGGGTGGCCTGCATGGGACCCGCTGTAGCACGCCCCGCCCTGCCCAAATGCTCCAGGTGGCCGGGAGATCTGTCCGGGGTGGGGGGCTCCTTGCGAGGTGCAAATGGGGCCGGATCGCGGGTGGCCGCCCCTGCACTGCTCCTGTGTGCTTAGGTGCCTCTTGCTCCACCGTTTTGCAGTGAACCATACGCCACACGGGTCCAAGGATGACCTCTTCCCGGGAACCTGGTACATAGAGCAAGTGGATGAGAAGAACCGCAGGAAGTACACGCGGCGACCCCTGTAGGAGAGAGCGGAGCTGCCACCTACCAGCCACTCCCGGTAAGTCAGAGTCCTGGGCGCGAGGACCCCCGAGGACCCCCGATTGCTAGCTAACACTCATGGCATGATCGTGCTGGACCGGAGAGGGTCCCCCGATTCCCTGGACGAGCCGGTCGGTGGCCTGAGCCTCGTTTGTGTCCCCCCGGATCCTCCGTGCCTTGTGGGCAGCGGCCGAAGCAATGGCACCATCACAGCCCTTTCGAGGCTGGCTGCTGGGTTCGTGTTGCACGACTGTTTCTTTTTTTCTTTTTAAATAAGTTTTATTTGAAATTATAATCCTAAAAAAACAAAACAAACAAAACTGCAAACAACATCCATCATCAAAAACATCGAGCCCGCTGGGTCAGCCCCCACACCTTCTTTTTCCACTTATGATAACTTTAAAAACACATTTAAATCTATGCAAAGTCCCGTTTCTCTAGCCAATAATAAAAAGAGTCCCAAGTTTGATAGAAGTCAGTATCTTCTTTCTCCTTCAATGATAAAGTCAATCTATCCATTTCTGCACAGTCCAGGATCTTTTTTAGAATCAGTTCGTCGGAGGGTAATTCTTCACTTTTCCAGTGTTGAGCGACTGCAATCCTCGCCGCGGTGATTACATGCAAAATCAAATACATTTCTTGTTTACTGGTGTCCTCCGGTATAATGCCTAATAAAAAAAACTTCAGGTTTAAAAGCTAAGGATTTTTGTAACATTTCCTCGAGCCATTCATGCATTTTAATCCAATACTTTTTCACATTATCACAAGTCCACCACATATGATAAAAGGTACCCAATTTATGTTTACATTTCCAACATCCGTTTGACACATTTGGAAACATCTTAGCTAATCTATTTTGTGACAAATGCCATCTATAAAACATTTTATACAAGTTTTCTTTATACAAAGTCGCTAATGTTACCTTGATATTTCTCTCCCACAGCTTTTGCCACTTTTCTAATTCAGTATTATATCCAACATTTTGTTGCACGACTGTTTCTGCCCATGTTTGCTCACGAGGAACTCTCCCATCCCTGCCTTTGCCCCCAGGGCTTGTGCAACCTGTGGATTTGCGTGCGGTGCACCCGCGGCTGCCGCCTCCCACATCCGCTTTGCTGGAAACATCGGCTGCTTCTCTGGGCACTTCTGTACACTTTGCTGGGTTGGGAAAGTTTTGTTTGAGCACAACATGCATTTTAACACCAATGGACGAGGTGTGCTTCTATTTCTCCGAGGTGGGGAGAAGGGGAGGCCCGAGAGGGGGCTTCCGACGCCTCCCTCCAGGAAGATCCTGGAACTGCAGAGCCCCTGGAACGCCAGGCCTGCTTGTGTGAGTGTGCTAGCTCTGTCCTCCAGTGCACGTTCCCGCCTCTCCTGAATCTGTGTGGCACTTAATTTGTGACGGCTAATGAATCCGTTCCCAGCTGCTCCGGAAATGTAGCAGCATCCCAGTAGGTCTAAAACCTGCAACAAGCAGGCAGGCGGGCAGATGCAGCTGAAGCCTTGTGCGCACAGCAGAAGCATGCTGCGACCTCTGGCGCTTTACTGCCACAGATACCCCTCAGTGGAGCAGAAGGAACAGGGATGGTGTCCGAAAGACGCTCATCCAGGCCGAGGTGCATCTGAGCATCCTTAATGCCTGTGCTGAGCAGCCGCCCGCTGCCTCCCAACAGCTGTCCACGCGAGCCACAGCTGCAGATTAGCTGAGCACATGCGCCAAGCAGTCCCACCGGCCTGCCGATGGCCCAAGTCATGCGCTTCCCATCTGGCGATGCCATTCCCACAAGGCCACTCCCTGGCTGGCACTGGCCGCCGTCCCAAGGCCGGGGCTTTCGGCGAGCTGGCGGTGGAAGGTTCAGCATAGTTTCCATCCCTTTCCCCCCGGAAACTCAAGTTTCCCCCCCACACAGAGGACCCCAAAGGCAGTCCTGAGAGGCCCTCGACCCTCGAGTCTCTCAGAGCTGACCTCTCTGACTCTGGTTTACAGAAAGAGCTGCACACACGGGATGGCAGCCAACGTCCGGCTGGTCCCTTCGAGGTCACATGGCTGTGCTTGGCACAGTGGAGGAAAGGAGCAGCCGGCCAGAGTTCACGTGAGCCGACCTCTCCCGCCAAGCAGTATCCATCGCCCCAGGGTTCCTGTGCTAAAGATGTTTATTGCTACATTTGAGCCTCTGGGCATACGCAGAGTGAGGCATTGAACACTTTCCACCATTCATTTCCCAGGCTCTCATGATGAGCCCGTCTGTGACCCGCCCTCCGGAAGCCAGCCCACCTCCACTCCTCCCCTTGTGCGCCTCCTTGGGGTTCCTCCAAGGACGAGGGCTCTGGGGCGAGGGGGCTTCCTGCGTCATTGCCCCCTCCTCAGTCTGTAGATTCCCCCCCGTTCCCATGGCCCAGGAGACCGGCCCCCCACCTCCCCTTGGGTTAGTCCTCCCTTCTGGAGTTTCCCCTTGGGTCCCAGGACCTTGAGTGGCACCTGGAGCCTGGACTGCTTCATCATCAGGCACATCATTGCGATCTGAGTGCTCAGTGCAGGGAGCCCCCCAAGAGCACGACACGCACGCGCCAGTGGGGAGGAGGAGGGCTTGCTCTTAATCCCTTGCCCCGCTTGGGGCTGACGGGCCACAGACCAAGAGCACCTGCATCCCCCGAGACTGGAGGGGAGGCTGCCAGGAGCTCCCCGCACTGAAGAAATGCGGCAGGTGGAAGGCTGCCGGGGACGTGTCTCCATCTCGCACCTCCGGGCGCAAGTCTGGGAGAGCCAAGCAGATCGGGCCATCTGACCGGGCCAGCACGAGGCATGCCCCCCAGGAAGTGCCTGGCTCCGGAGCGGGTGGAGGGCCCCCTCCATCCTCCAGCCCACCGCAGGCCCTTCGGTTGCCCCAGTGGGCCCCACGGAGCCACAGGGAGCTCCGCCAGCACCAGCCAGACTGGGGAGGCCAGAGCGTTCCCTGCGTCTGCTGCCAGCCCTGCCACAGGCGCCTGCCTGGCACTGCAAGCCCCTCCAGCATGGGGCAGCCTGCCTGGGTGGCCCGAGGCCGCCGATTCCAGCCCGCGAAGAGCAGCCAGGGTGGCAGATATCCACACCTCTGTTCCATGCCTGGATGGAGGGCACAAGGGTCGTGTGCGGCAGACGTGTTTCCGCAGCTTGCCAGGAGGCAAGGCCGTTCACCGCACTCGTGAAGAGGGGCAGAGAACCCCAGCATGCCCGTGCCTCACGCACCCCTCACCGCCCCCAGCCAGTACCGGCCCAAGCACCCCCAGAGCCGGTGCCACACGCTCCTCCTTCGTGGCAGAAGCGGGGGCGGGGGGGCGTCTTGCCATGTTCACCTGCTTCCAGGCAGCTTTGCTGCCTCGGCGCCATTCACAGCCTCCGTTCCTCCAGAGTCACTCACTCCCTTCATCTCCCGGTGCTGTGAGCAAAGATGTGCAGCTGGGGCCCCCAGGCCCTGCCGGGCGACGGTGGTGCTCTCTCGCTCACGCGCATCAGCACCACGGCTGATCAGGCTCGGGGCGAAACCAGGCCACCCGGCAAGACTCGTCCAGGGCCTGTGGCACCACCCTCCCGGTCCCTCCCTCTCCCAGAGCATCTTGCTGGGCTGTTTCTTCCCATGCAGTGGAAGGAGACGGCTTGCAAGCACATCCGGGGATGGAGGTGGCAGCCGCCTGCGGGGGAAGTGGCCCCCCGGCCGGGAGCCCCGCAGCGACAGGGCGGCAGCGCTTGCCCCACAGCAGCAGCCCTGCTGGCTCCTTCCTGGCGTGCCCGGCGGCTGCCCAAGCCCTTGCAGCCCGAGCTCGGGATGTGACGCATCCCGCTTGAAAGCAAAACCCTGGACTGCAGGACGCTGCCAGCACAAATTCAGCCATCTTTCCAGAAGCCTTGCAAATGCGCGGCTTTGGCAGTGACTCTGTTCCAAAGTGTGGGGTCACGTGGCTGGTGGCTGCTCCACACAGAGCCACACCAAACACAAGCAGCTCGGGGAGGGCGCGGAGCAGCCGACTTTCCTTGCACCGAAGAAATGCGGCAGACAGAAGGCTGCCGGGGACACAGCTCCATCTCGCAGCGCAGGGTGCAGCCGACTTTCCACGTGCTGCAGGAGCCCTCTGGAGCTGGAGCACGTGGCCATCTCTGGCGGGCCTCTCAGCAATGGAGGGCCCCTCGGCGCAGCCTCTGGAGTGGGGGGACACGCAAGCCTCTAGACTCCAGCTCACTTGCCCAAGCAGCCCCTTCCCGTACGCCACCCCGAATGCAGGGTTCCCACTGCTCATCCCCCGCCCACCCAGGCAGGACTGCTGCGCACACACTGGACGACTCCTGCAAGCTCCTTTTATTGGCAGTGTAACATTTGCACGGATGAGGCTGTCGGCCGGGCAGGTTCTCTGCCACAGCCTAAAGCCTGACTTGGACGACCTCCGCCACCTGCCGCTTCAGTTCCTGCAGGTCACACAGAGGCGAAGACAGGCTCATGACGGCCCACTCCTCCCCAGACACGACGCGCGAGCGGTGGTAGGACAGCAGCTCTGTCTCGGCCTTCCCCAGGAGCCCTGCGAAAAGAGCAACGCTCAGTCCCTGCGTCCGGCGGGGCCGCCTCTGCTTCCGCAGAGTGGAGAACCAGGTGAAGGTGGCCGATGAAGGGGCACAAGGCAGGCTGCCCAACGGACGGGGACAGGCTCCCCGTGGCCGGAGGGAACCGTGGCCTCCACCGGGCCTCCGCCCAAGCCTCCCCCACTGCTGGGAAGCCCAGCCTAACCGCAGATGCCACCCCTCCCCTCCCCCAGAGCCCTCGGGTGCCTGCCTGCTCCACTGCCCAGTGCCTGGAAGCATCTTCAGCGGTCCTCCGGTGAGCCTCCCCCATTCCCCTCCCAAGCCCATCCCTTGCGCACAAGCGGGGAGGACCCGAGCCCTCCAGCCGGTGCTGCCTGCCCTCTGTATGCCGCAGAAGGCGCCAGAGTGCGGGGAGGGCAGCGCTGGTGGCAGGGAGGCCTGGAACTTAGCCCCAGGCACCATTTCCTCGGGGCACAGAGAAGAGGCCTGCAGGCACGAGGGCATTCCCAGCTGCCTACCAGGCGCCACGGGCCAAGCAGGGGGCCTCTTCTTACCCAAAACCGTTGGCAGCAGACTGGCACCGGAGGCCTTTGTCCTGCAGAGCAGCAGCGTGCCGGCGAGTGGCACGGGCTGCTGGAAGGCTGCGCCGCCAAGCTCAAGCAGGACCGGAACGCTCCCCTGCACCGAGCCGGCCAGTGTGGGGGGAGCACCTTGCGCACAGAGCTGCAGCAGGCCCTCCTGCCCATCCGGAGCCACGTCTTTGTGGGTCGTGACGATCTGCGGAGAAATGGCAGCACTCGAGTGGGCCTTTCCCTGAGGAGAGACCTGCCCCCAGGACTCCCCCTCAAGGCCCCAGCCCAGCAGACGCAGCGGGGAGTCCAGTGCCCACCATGGGGATGGGGGGCAGCAAGGTCGTGGGGGCTCCCGTGCAGCCACACGTCCGTGCTGGGAGGGTGGCAGCAGCAGGATCGCGCAGCCATGGATTTAGGCCGTGCCAGGAGAGGAGGACCCAGGAAAGACCCCAAGGAGACATCCCACCGGATGGCCCCACGGCTGCCTTAGCGCCCCCAGACGGACAGGCGGGGATGCGGGGCAGCTCCCTACCTTCAGCCCGGCCTCCTCCGCCAGGAGCATCCCATTCACAAGGTTCACCTCTGCGGCCGTTTCCTTCAGCAACCCCATCGCCACTGCCGGAGTCAGGTAACCGGCAGCCTTCTTCAAGGCCGAGCCTGGCGAGCATCACAGGCAGTCAGGGCCGCCCAGAGCCCTTGCCGGGTCCCTCCACCCCCGGAGGCAGGAGCAGCCGTCCCGGCAGCACCTGTCCCCCAGCACTCGCGGAGCCACGAGCCACCGCCCTCCTCCAGCGCGGCTCCTCTGGCGCACAGGGACAGCGGAGTCTGCTGGGCAGCAGGCCCCCGGCCCTGCTCTTCCCTTCACCAGCCCACGGCTGCACCTCGACCAACCGACCGACCGCTGGCAGACAGGCGCACACCTAGCAGCCGCAGCAGCAGCAGCAGCTTTCCCGGGGCAGAGTAAGTCACGGGAAAGCGCCGCTCGCGTAATTGTCAGGCTGCGGCCAAACAGAAAGGAGCAAAGCCTGTAAAAAGCCAGCAGAAGCAGCAAGGGACACGCGGGCTGCTTTGGGGTGCCTCTCCTTGGACACAAAATTCACCAAGCGGGCTGTGCCCCCTCTTCTGCCTCAGCCGGGGCCAGCAAGGAGGGGCTCCCCTCAGAGCCACCGAGCGAGCGCCGGGAGCTGCCTGCAAGCGAGCAGCCGAGGCGCCGCGTGTGCAGAGAGGCGAGGAGCGGGGCGAGCAGAGCGCCCACGCGTGAATGGGCCCCGCGTCCTCAGAGGCTGCCTCCCCTTATTTTAAAGAACGGGTGACAAGGCCTGAGGAGAGCACGTGCAGGGGCTGCAAAGGACGGAGACGGCTTTCCAGCCGCAGGGACATGCAACCGCGCAGCCAAGGGAGACGAGAGCGCGAAAGCAGAGCAGTGGAGAGAGGGAGGCTGGCGCCAGCGGCTGCTCCCGGATCTCTCCTCTCACCGTGGGTGACGCACTGCACGCTTCGGCTCACTTGGCGTGTCAACGCATGCAGCAGCGTCCCGAGCGCGCTCGCCAGCGCGATCCAGGGCTTGGTATGCGGGGCGTAGGCGCTGCTGAGCGCTTGCCCGTTCACCTGGGGGAAGGAAGAACAGGCGCGTGAGACTGCTTGTGGGAGCCCCTCGCTCCCGTTGCACGGCCCACGCGACTGGGTCCGGGCCCCAGAGACGTTCCTGCTATGGGCGCGTTTCCTCAACCAAGCCCGGCCTGCTGCCGCCTTGCAAGGTCACCCACGCAGCCACCCCGAGGAGGCTCGTCTCTCTCCGAGGCCGACTCTTCCCCCCACCGACTCTGAAATGTGAGGATCCGCTTCATCGGTACTGCCGCTTGCTGCTGCGACAGAACACCAGCGGTCGCAGCCTGCAAAAGGAGCTCTCCGCTCGCAGCGGGGCAGCCTGGCCGCTTCTCTGCAAGCAGAGCCGGCACATGGTGGTCCGGCCAAGCCGCTTCGCAGGCCAGTATGTCCGTATGGCACGGGCTTCGCCTTCTCCCACGAACTCCGCCATTATGTGCCTGGCAAAAGTTGAGGCACGGCAGCCACGCAAGGCCTCAGCCATGCGGCAAAGCAAAATGAACGCAGCCAAGCCGGGGCACCTCGGCGTCACATGGCAGGCCCCCCAGGCAGCCCTGCCAGCAGCCGGCCTCTCCCGGGGAGGGGAGCGAGCAGGACATGGCCCGAAGCGGCTCACAGGGAGGACTCACGGCGCCAACCAGGGCCCTGCCCTGCGCCAGGTCCACCAGCTGCATCGCGATCTCTCGGCCGCAGCGGCTCTGGGCCTCCCTGGTGCTGGCGCCCAGGTGAGGGCAGCTGATCACGTTGGGGTGGTTCACCAGCGCCCTGTCCTTCGGCGGCTCCTGCAGAAGGTGGGAGAGCGAGCTCGTTGCCGGGCCCCACAGCACCCCTGCCAGGCCATGGGGCATTGCGAGCGGCACGCCCCCCACCCCCCGGCTGTGCTGAGCTGAGCTGGAAGCAGTCGCTGTGGAGGAGCAGCATGCCCCTGCTCCGGGAAGGCAGCCGGGCGGGACCCCGAAGTGCGGCACGGCCCAGGCCCCTCCCCGGCTTCCTCTGCACAGGGGAGGCCGGCCAGCCCAGCGGCTGCCCTGCAGCTCTGTGTGGGGGAGCTGGCCAGGCCCCCCTCTCTGGACAGGCCCGAGCCGGAGGCCCTTCCGCATGCAGGCGGCTGCTTGCCCAGGCAGCCAGGCTAAAGCCAGCCCAGCCCGCAGGGGACTCCCACACCAGAGGGCAGCCCGCTCAGGAAAACCAAGAGCCCAGAAGCCCCACCTCTGTGAAGACATCCAGGGCTGCTCCTCCGCACTGGCCAGACTGGAGGGCTCGCAGGAGTGCCCCCTCGTCCACGATGCCTCCTCGGGCGCAGTTGACCACCTGCACCCCACGGCGGCACTGGGCGAACGTGGCATCGTTCAGGAGCCCTAGAAAGGAAGCGGCCAGGCTCACAGCCCCCTCCGGGCCTGCCAGGCCCTCCCCACGGCATCGAGCCCCCCGCCCGAGGGAGGTCCCCCGGCCGCGCATCCGCACTTAGAGCAGCCACACCATCCAGAGGCCCCGCGGCGCCGGTTTTCAGAGCTCATTTCCGGCCAGCAAGACAGGAAGGCGCTGCGCACGTGTCACAGGCCCGAAGAAGGCGAGAAGCGGCTGAGGGGAGCCACTCCGAGCAGCACACAGAATAAGCCACTACGTGAACATCTGCTCTTTCCCAGGATTTCCACCATTCGCAGAGTCCTGCGCTTCGTGGCACAGGCTCTGGGCTCAGCGCACGCACGCTGCGCTTGCGCATGCGCTGCCACAGCCAGAGCCCACCTCTCCTGCGCGTCGGGACCGGCTGGCCCTCTGCACGCGCCCCTCACCTGTGGTGGAGGGCAGGAGCGGGGTGTGGACCGTGATGAAGTCGCACAGCGGCCAGATCTGCTCCAGGGGCAGCTGCTCCACGTTGAAGGCCGCGGACTCCTCGGGCAGGATGATGGGGTCGTAGCCTATGGTCTGAAGGCACCAGGTGGGACAGAGGCTCTTTCAGTGGTCAAGATGCCCCCGCCTGCCCTGCCTCCACTCCAGGGCCACGGGAGGAGGCCCGAGTGGCCACAGCCCTCTGGAGAGGCGGGCCTGGGAGCGACCAGACCGGCTTCCTCCAGAGGCCGGGACGGCTGCCCGGGGCGCTCCTACCTTCATGCCGAAGGCCTGCATGCGAACAGCCACCTCTCGTCCGATCCTGCCCAGGCCGAGAATGCCCAGGGTCTTCCCCTGCAGCTCCATCCCCATGAACTAGGGCAGAGAGCACACGCCGTCACGAAGAGACCCCCCGGCCATGCCCGCCCCACACCCCGCATCGCTTCAGTGCCGCCGAGCACGGACGGCCTGGCCCCTCACCTTCTTGCGGTCCCATTTTCCTTCCTTCATGGACGCTGCTGCCTGCGGAATTTGCCTGGAAGGAAGCGCCCATTTAGCCGATCCCGAGCCACACTGGCCCCGAGGGCGCAGGGGGCTCGAGACGCCCTCCCCGGGGCGCTCTGCCTGCTGTGGGCGGCCCTGGCCTGGGACGCCCGCTGGCGGGGACATCAGGGTCCCTGTGTGGGAGGCAGCCCCCTCCTTTGCTGAGCAGCAGCGGCCCCCACCTGCGCGCCTGTTGTGCCTGGGGCCCTGTGGAGATCCAGGAAGCGGCCTCCCACAGAGACGGGATCTGCTGGGTGGGTTGGGGCTGGCCCAAGCGGGGGGGGGAGGGGGGAGGAGCTGGGGCAGAACAGAGGCTGTGTGGGCATTGTGAAGCCGCCACCGCCACCTCTGGGAGATCTGGGGTACAGACGTGGCAGGCAGGCGGGGTGGCGCAGCCCTCCTCCTCCCCAGGGCTGCTCCACGTGGCTGGAGGAGCAGCAAGGCACTGCGGGGCCCCTGGGCTAGTGGTGGACGGCACTGAAGGGCCCGCGGGGCAGTGGGGGCCACCGGGGGCCGCCCCCCCAGGCCCCCCGGCACTCACCTGGCCAGGCTCATGATCATGCCGCACGTCAGCTCTGCTGCGCTGAGGCTGTTGCCGGCAGGCGTGCTGTGGAGCAAAGCGCAGGGGAGGGGATGCACACGTGTCGTGATCGCGCGAACAAGAAAAAGCTTCGGGGGCCCAGGCTTCCCATGCCCTGCACCCGAAGGGCTTGCTGCAAGAAGGGGAGGGGCTCACAGCATGCCCGCCCCCCCCCCAGGAGCTGCTGTTGCGGCTGCCCTTCCAGTCCGTGCTGGATGTGGCTGCTGGAGGGGCATGCGCTGGGTGGAAAGGGCCCTGTGCCCTCCAGGAGAGGCCCCCCACCTGAGGCCCACTGCCCTGGCAGAGCAGCTGCATAGCCAGAGGCAGCTCTAGGGAGGCCCTGAGCTCAGGAGGCGGCCATGGGGCAAGCAGGCCCTGCCCTCCCCTCCCCAGACCCGACCGAGCAGCTTTCTGGAGCTTCCAGCTGGCAGTTCCCCCAAATGATCCCCCAGTTCCTGCACGTGATCCCCCAGATGAGTGCCACACACAAGCAGGCCACTCCAGACAGTCCGTGGAAGGAAAATTATTTGGGCTGCTCTCAGAAGGCACAGCCAACTATTTCCACATCTCTGCTAAGCTCCCTGCCATTCCCATCGCCAAGTCCTGCTGAAGCCCTGAAGCAGGCAGGGCAGAGCACCTCCTGGGCCGGGGCCCCGGGGCTCCCCCACCCCTGCCACCTGTGCACCCCTGCTGAGGCCGGCCGGCCCTTACTTCATGACCAGGATGCCCCTCCTTGTGGCTGCCTCCACGTCCACATTGTCCACGCCGGTGCCTGCTCTTCCGATGACGCGCAGCCTCGCAGCGGAAGCCGCATTGATGATCGCTGCAGTCACTTTGGTCGCAGAGCGGACGACGAGCCCATCGCAGTCCTAGGGAGAGCAGAGTCGCCATGAGCAGGGGCCGGGGGCCGGGCAGGGCCATGGCGCCAGCCGCACTCTGGCAGGGTGCTGGCCCTTGGCGCTGCTTCCGGCTTCCGGCCGGCCTGCTGGAAGAGCAGCAAACATCACGAGGACGGCCGACGGAAAGGAGACTCTTGGCCTCCAAGCAAAGTCAAAGCTTGCCACCTGACTCGTGTGTGGAACTCAGAAATGATGCTCCACTCCCTCTTTTCTGGCAAAATACGCTATTTTGTCGCGTCTCCCCAGTGTGCTTAGTAATCAGCATAAGGAACTACGCAGGGCACTGAAGCCCACAGCCCCTGTGCCAGCGTTTGGCCGCCTGAAGGGGTTTTAGCCAGTAGCCCCAATGCGCCCTCGAGAGAGAGTCACAGGCCACCTGTGCTCGCCCACGAAAAACAGCCCCAAACCCACCATTTAAAGTGCGGGGGAAACCACTTCGATTCAAATGGTGAGCACAGTTTAAAATTTCTGGCACTCTGCTTTGGGCTTCTGTGGCAAAACAAACTGAAAGTTCAAGGAAGAAGGATGGAAAAATATTGTGGATGATAGGAAAGACCCAAAGTCTGCCGTTTATGACAGTCCTGAGCAGGTATTGGGTTGACAGAATCAGTCTGGGGTAGGTTACAGGCACATTGCGGGCTGCACCGGCGCTGCTTCCCCACATCAGCAGCCACGTGGGTCTGGCCCACCCGGGGTCCCCCTCTTGGGCAGCTAAATTCAGCAGAACTGTAGGAAGGGGCTGTTCCACCAAGTCCAACTGGGAATCTGCTTCGGGGGTTAACGCCGCATGTGAAACCCCCGCATCTGGCCTCAACCCCAGTCAAGTTAAAGCAGAAATACCAAAGAGAGCACCAAAAGTCAGTTTGGGATGACAGCAAGGCCCTCGTTCCAGGTTTCCAGCGGCGGCAGGAACACGGACGGGGCATCTCTGCAGCGCTCGGCTGCCAGGAACTCAGGGGCCCAGCCAGGCGCTGGCTGCACTGGAGGGGGCCTCTGGAGAGTGCGGGCCCAGCCGTGTTCCCCAGAGCCGCTGCTCAGGGTGGCCAAGGCAGGTGCGAGCCCCTGCGCTGCCCGCATTGCCCCCCTCTTCCAGGACCTGGCTTTACCCCAGAGACCCACACATTTTCAGACCCAGAGAGACTGCTGCCCCACTGCGGTTCGCTGGCAGGCTGTTCCTGATCCACTTTCAGATGCCACAAACAAAGCAAGCATCCCACGAACGGCTGACCACGCCGCAACTGTGCCTCTCCTTAGCATCAACACCCCGAGAGAGCCGCTTTCGGGCATCCTCAGCCAGGCCAGCCAATGCTGTGTTGGGGGGGAGCCCTCGCGTGCCCCTGGGCGCATCTGCCCTCTTCCCACGGCTCCCACAGTGGGGGGGCTCCTGCTGGGGAGGGCACGGGCCCGCTCAGCGTGTGATGCGCAGCCCCGCCACCCTTGGCCTTGCCCTGCCGGGCCCGCGTCTCTGAGCACACGGAGGGTCCGTGCGCGTGCGCCACCCCACCTGCAGCCCCGCTCCCACTGCCCTCCTCGTGCGTTCCCCTGCAAACAAAATGGGGAGGGGGCTGTGGTGCACGAGCCATGCAGCCCCTGCTGTCCCGCTCTGGCAACCTGGCAAATGCCCTCTCGTGCCCCACCGAGTGGCTGCGAGGGCGGGGAGCACCTCCGGCTCCATCCGGCAGCTCTGCCTGCACGCTCGAGGCAGTGCTCTGGAGCCAGCGAGTCAGGGCAGGCCTCCCGCTCCCCGCTGCACCACTCCCAGGCCCCAGCCTGGCTCCCAGCTCCCGGCCCCAGCCAGGCAAGCAGAGTTAGCTCCCCTGCAGCAGGCATAGTCCAACCACGTGCCACCGAAGCAGCAAACCTGAGCAAACTTGCGCACACGTGTACAAAGAAGAAGGCCGCCTCCTGCACACACACACACACACACACACACGTCTCTGGCAGCCATCCCGGTGGGAAAGGAGCGAGAACTTCCACAGCCACGCCTTCCAAACCGTCTGTGGTTTTGCTGGCTAAGATGTCAGGCGGAGCTTTCCTAGTGAAGCATAACAGCGCCCTGCTTTGCCAAGTGTCCCGGGTGCCCCATGCTTTGCCTGTACCGGATTCATGTCCTCGCACAGGCGGCCTTCTGGGGTGCGTCAGGTCTGGACTAATTCCCAACCCCACCTGGACGGGCGGCTGTGGCCCTGTCCCGTCGAGTCCCAAGGCAAGGGAGGTGGGCGTCCCTCCGAAGGCGAAGCAGCTGCGGGCTCCACACACGCCTCTGCCGCGGAGCGAGGGCTCGTGTGCGGACGGCCGGCAGCTTTGTCTCCCGACTGCACCTTCTCACTCCGCTTCTCCAGACGTCCCAAGGAGGGCAGAGCAGCAGTGCACTGGTGGGCGGGCAGGTCCGTCTCCTGGTCCTGGTGCACACTGGCCGCGGGCCTCTCGCGATCTGCCCAGGGAGGGCACGGGGCACCCCGGCAGGGCCTCTCTTCCAGCATCGCCAGGCTTCACCGCGGAAAAGCCTTGGTTTGGTCTGCAGCGCCCTAGCCCAGACGGGTGGGCAGTACCGTGTCCTTCTGAGGGCCGAAGGCCATTTCAGGACAGCAAGGAGAGGGGGCTAAAATCCCAAGAGCACCAACATCCTGTCGCTCGGAGTCCTTCATGCCAACAACTCGACCCTGGGGAGCAAGTCCACTTTTCAGAGCAGAGGGAAAAGGCACCAATGCTAGGGAGCCACACGACGGCTGGTGCTCGAGGAAAGGGGGCCGTGACCCCGGGGCGACAGACTGGCTTCGCCTCTGGAGCCCGTGGGCACGGGACTTGGCGGCCTCTTCACTGATCCTGAACCGCGCTGCTCCCTTGCACTTGGATCAAAAATGGCGAGCAACGGGTGGGCAGGGAGTCAACTCCACTGCTTCACTTTCAAGATCGTGCTGCGGAGGGAGGACACCGCGGGGGCCGCCAGCTGAGCCACTGCGTCCTCTGCAGCCCCAGAAGGCGGCACAATGGGGCCTTTATCCGGCGCTCTCAATCCCTTGCAAACAACCGGCGCCTGCCGCCCGCGCAGCGCTCCGCCAGCGAGCAGCCGAGGAAGCCGGGCCGCCTCTTCCGCGGGCCCCGGCGGGCCTCTGCTCTGCGGGTCCCCAGCGCGGCAGCCTCTGCGGGAAGCGCCCGGGGGCGCCAACCGGCGCAGATGCCCTTCCAGCAGCGCCCGGGCGAGGAGCGCCCGCCTCTCCCCGCCGGTAACGGGCACGCGGCGGGCCCCTGCCGGCTCGGGGCTCGCCGTCGCCCGCAAGCCGCAGCCGGACCAGGCGCGGGCGCCGCGGCGAGGCGAAGCGCTTCAGCGCTGGAGCGTCCCCGCGACGGCGCGGCCCGGCCGGGCAAAAGGAGCCCCGGGAAGCGCCCGGGCGAGCGGCGCGGGGCTGCTCCGTCCCGTCCCGCCCCGCACGGCGCAGAAGGAAGGACGCGCGTCCTCCCTGCTCGACGTGGCCGCGGCATCGGCCGGGGCGCGGCGGCCCTGAGCTCCTCCGGGCGGAAGGGCGCCATCCGGGGCGGGAGGGCCCCGGCGGGGAGGCCCTCTCGGCCCGGGACGCGAGCGCGGCGCCCGACGCTCCTCCCGCGCCGCCGCGGCTCTGCCTGCTCACCCGGAGCTCGGCCAGCAGCTGCTCCGCGCTGAGGCCGGTCTTCTCCAGCGCGCGGATGCCGGCCGCCTGCAGGACCTCCTTGCAGCTGGGGTCGAGGCTGTCGCTGAGCAGCACCTGGCGCAGGGCCGCTGCCGGCTCCATCGCGGACGGGCCCGGTTGCCTGCGCGCTGCGGCTGCCTCGCGAAGGGCAGGAAGGGAAGGCAGGGCGGGCAGGAGCGCTGCCCGGCCGGCGCGGGCTAAAAGGACGCGGCCGCCCTCCGCGGGATTGGCGCGGCCCAGGGCCCTCCTCCTCCTCCTCCTCCTCCTCGCCGCCGCCCTCCTGGCTGCATTCCGGCGCCGTCGGCCGGGGCGGCGGCGCCCCCCGCCCCGCCCCCCGCCCCGCCCCGCGCCCCGCTCCCCGCCCGCGCGGCGCCGCGCACCAGGCCGCTTCGGCGCCCGGCGCGGGACTCGGCGGCCCCGCGGCAACAGGCGGCGGGGTCGCCCGGGGACCATGCCGCGCGCGGAGCCCCGCCTCTCCGGCTTGCGGAGTCCCGAGCGGCGCTCCACACGTGGGAACCGGGGCGCCCCAGCGGGGACCTGCCTCTCGTCGGGCGCGGGGAAGACCCGTTGGGCCTTTTCGCAGGTGGCTTCGTGGTTTAGAGGAATGAAATCCCGAAACCGGTTTTGGAGGCCGTCCTGAAATGTGGCGATCGTGGCTGAACCGCGCCGGGAAGTTTCTCAGGCCTGCCCAATAAGGCAGAACGCTCCTTGGGTTCCTGCACAGGGCCCCCGGAGCCCCGGAGCTGAGAGGGGCCCCGACCTTAGCCCCTTCAGAACAAGGGAGCGCAGAGCAACCCCCACCTCCATTTCATGCACCCCCTGATGGAAACGGAACAAGCCCTGAGGGGGCAAGGAAGGGCTGGGCGGGGGCCAACATGAACGGCAACCTGGCCCAGCTGCAGCTGCTGCGCGGGGCAAACTCCATGCCAGGCAGAATCGGGACGGCACCAAGTTCTGCATCTAGAAAATGAAACCCGTCACCAGCGTTGCATGATGGGGAAGGCTTGGCTCAGCCGCGAGGAGGATCTTGAAACTGCTGCAGGTCACAAGCTGCGCATGAGCCAGCGATGTGATACGGCTGCATAACGAGCAACTGCTCCTTGGAGCTGCCTTAACAGGCCTCACGTCCAAACCTCATGAAGTGCAGGTCCCCTCCACTCAGCCCTGGCGAGGCCTCCCCTGGCATTCTGGGCCCCTCAGTGGGACGAGCTGGGGATGTCCGAAGAGGGACTGGAAACAAAGCCCTGTGAGGAGAGGCGGGGAGCACCGGGCGTGCTTGGCCTGGAGAAGAGAGGACTGGGGAGAGGCAGGCTTGCCCTCCACAAGTGCCCAAACAGAGGAGGGACCGGATCCTCTTCTTGACCATCCCCAAATGTGCGACATGCAACAACGGGCCCACATACAGGAGGTCAGATTTTGGCTGGGCGTCAGGTAACATTCCCGACCGCTGAAGCAGGACGACAGTCGGGCCCTTGAGCTGGGGAGGTTGTGGGCTCCCACATGAGAGGCATTCGAGTGCAGCTGGACAGCCACCTGAGAGATGCGGCTGGACCTGGACTCCTGCCTGCGCTGAGCAGAGGCCTGCGCCTTCTCGGCCCTTCCAGCTCTGCTCTTCGGTGCATCTGTAAACCCACATGTGCAGCCATGTCTGCAGGGCCACCAAGAGGCAGCCTGTGGTCCGGGCCCTGCCTGCCTGCCTGCCTGCCTGCCAGCCTCACTGGGGGCCCTCCCAAGAGTTGCACAAAGCAAATAGTCCTGCCTGAGATAAGCAGAGTACATCGCCTCTCGATTGCAGCGGTTGCTCTCGTGGTTGACGTCACGCTCCCCGGCACGAGCATGTGCTCTGTAGGCTTCTGCCGGGAGGCGCAGAGGGCCTGCAGAGCTCCTGGCAGGGAGAGGGCGCAGGAAGCATATCCCTTTGCCCTGGGCAAGACAACGCATGGGGGAGAAACCCACGGAAGGCCCCCCTGGGCTGCCCCCCCAGAGGCCAGAGAGGCCCCCTTGAATGTGGCAGCTGCAGGCAGCTTGCGAGCTCTCTGCGTCCTGGGAAGGCACTCTGCCCGTGACACTTCCCAGGCCCTGGCAACCCGCAGGTGCTGCGGCATCCGCAGCCTGTACGGGTGGCTGAGAGACCTGAGCTCCGAAGTCAGCAGTGCCCAGCAAGAGCCGCAGGGTAAGCACAGAAAGCCGGCCGCCATCCTCCATTCATGCCTCGTTTGCCCAGCTGATGGACTCTGTGCCCCTGGGATCCCATTATTTCTTTCCAAAAGCCCTTGTCCTTCTGCGTCTGCGTCCGAACACGGCAAGATCCCTCTTGCAGGCAGCCACGGCCGCTTGGGCTGCATCAGCAGCGGCATCCCCCCTGCCAGACCAGAGATGGGACATACCAGTGGCGCCCTGGGATCTCTTTTGTTTGCTTCTGGCGCTTCGGTGAGTCGCTCGGCCTCCTGCAGCCGCCTGGTGGTGCTATTCAGACAATCCCCGGTGGTGGCGGGGGCTGGGAAGCAGCACCAGCCGCTGAGGCGGGAGCTTTTCTCAACAAAGAAAAGGCCAGCGATGGTGCGGGCAGCGACGTGCACACGCGGCTCTTTCCTCATCAGTTTACTCTCGGAGAACAACCTAAAGGCCACAGCATGTTCCCCTCCAGCTGGAATCTGCTGCTCAGCAAAGATCTGCAGTTGCTTCAGAGGGGCGCTGTGACGTCACCCTCGGGAGAAAGTTCAAGGTACCTGCAAACACGCACAGGGACAGATTGCCCAGCAGGCCGCCTTCATCGGACTGCAACACACGCAACAGTTCAAGGGCTCGCCGCCCTGTCTATTCGCCCAACAGGTTGTTCTTGCCTATTTTTGTAGTAGCTGCCACATTATAGCCAGTGCACTAAAAAGAGGGACCATCCACAGAAAAGTTCTCAAGCACAAACCCGCCCAGGTAAATGAGACTGGAAGCTGCATTGAAAGGAATGAAGCGCCTGGAGCAGACAGGGCCTAAGGATGCCGTTCCAAAGAGCAGAAGATGAATCAGTCCAAATCCTAATAATATGTCAGCAAATATGGCAAACAGAACAGTGGCCCACAGACTGGAAACGTTCCATATTCATTCCAGTCCCCAAGAACGGAGCTACGAAAGTGCAGCGATGCGAGGAGCACGCCCTAATTCCCCACAGAAGCAAAAGTCATGCAACCAAGACTGTTCCCCTACGTGGAGCAAACAGTGCCTGGCGCCCAAGCTGGATTCTGAGAGGGAAGAGCTTGGGAGCATGTTGGGATAAATGCTGGCAGACCAGATAGTATTGCCCAGTAGTCTACCATGTGGACCATGGGGAGCTGTCGGCGGTTCTGAAAGAAACAAGTGTGCCTCAAGAAATGGGTGCACTTATATTGGTGCGCACCCCAAATCATGGACAAGAGACTGTTTTAGGACAGACTAGGGAGAAAGAGAAAGGTTTCTGATTGTAGATAAAGGCATTAGGCAATGGCACGTCTTATCTCCCTATCTATCCAGTCTGTACACAGAGCGGGATTAGGATCGGGGGAGGAAGGAGAAAACATGGCCAGACACATCAGTAATTTGAGACATGCAGTCAATCCCATATAACTGGCAGGAAGCAGCAGTGAATGAAATGGCGTCAGAATGAAAGCAGGACTGCCGCTGCATGTGCAGAATGACAGAACTCCATCATCTCCGTCATCAACAACGCAAAGAGAGACTGCAGGCAAGAAACGAAAGGGAGAGGAAGGGCAGTGGTCAAGGCCCCAGGAAAGGTCATCAGGATGAAGGCTGTTTCACTGGAGATCAAGGCCAAGATCTTTGCGCTGCTGAAGTCCCGGTCACAATTTATGCGTGCAAAGCCTGGCAGTGAAGAAAGCGCAGAGGAAGAAAATGGAGGTGTGCAGACCATGGTGCTGGGGGAGAGCTTCGCAGTATCTCGGGCCAGTAGACAAACGAGCAGGCCCTGGATCTCATCTAGCCAGAGCTCTCCCTCGACACAGAAATGACCAGGCTGGGACTGCCCTTTCTCTGACACAGCAGGAGGAGGCCAGGCTCCCTGGGGAAGACCATCATCCTGGGACAGTCGAAGGCAGAAGATGAGCGGCAAGAGCAAATATGAGACGGACAGACGGACTCCAAGGGAAGCTACAGCTCTGGACTGGGAGGGGCCGAAGGGGGAGGCTAGCAGGGCTGCCATGTCCGAGACAAGCTGAGACCTGCCCTGAATGTGCTTTATTCATAACAGGGATGAACGGCTGTACCGAGCAGAACCGGGCCTTGAAACTGAGCTGCTGCGAGAAGACGCAGGGCCCCACCAGCCGCCAGGGAAGGAGGCCCCTGGGTGGCGGACCTGCCCCCCCCCCCGCTTGTCTCTGCACCCCGCTGGGTGGGGCCTGCGCCAGGCCCGCAGTGCATCTGCAGAACGACTGCCTGTCTCGGAGAGGGGGGCGGCCGCTCCGTCTCTCCGCGCGCCTCGCGGGGCGCTGGCCGGGCCCCGCCCCAGAAGAGCCCCGGGACCGCGGCACCGAGGCCGCGCGCGCTCCCCATCGCGGCAGCGGGCGCGGCTCTGGCTGGTGCGCAGGTTCCCGCGCAGGCGGGCTCGGCTGGCGCGGCCTGCTCCCAGGGCCGCCGGGTGGCAGCAGGGAGCCGCGCCCCGGCCGGACTCGGCGCTCGGGCAGCACTCCGGGGCGCGAAGGGCGCTGCTCGCCGCCCGCCCGCTCGGGCCGCCGCGGAGCACGTGAGGCGCACGCCCCGGGGCCGCGCCAGCCCCGGCGCGGTCGCGCACGCCTGGCGCGCAGGCCCTGAGAGCGCCTCGCCCGCGGCCCCGCGGCGCGCTCGGAGCGGCGGCGCGCGGCGCCGGGTGGGGACGCGCCGCAAGACGCGCGCCGCGGCCTCTCCGGCGGCCTCGCCCGCGCACGTCCTCGGCGCAGGCCCACGAGGCGGCTCGCCGGCGGTGGGATGCAGGGAGCGGCGCAGGGCTTCCCGGGGGCGCGGAGGGCCCTCGCTCGCCGCGGGAGCGCCGCGGGCGGGCCGGCCCCCGCTTCCGCAGCAGCCCGGGCGACGCTCGCCCTGCCACGGCGCCGGAGCGCGCGAGCCCGCGCAGAGGATGCTCCGCGGGACAGGCGCGGAAGGTGGGCGATGCGCGGGGCGGGGCGAGGGCTTGGAGGGTTCCGGAGCGGGCCGGGCCCTGTCGGGGCGCTCTGTTGCGCGGCGGCCCGCGGGGCACCCGGGTCCGTCCGCGAGCGCGCGAGGGACTGGACGCGCCGGGCCGGGACGGCGGCACCGGCGCTGCGTGTTGGCGCGCGCGCGGGGGGAGCGGGGCGCCTCCGGCTCGGACGCGAGCCCCGGGCGCGCAGCCTGGCGAGGGCGCCTGGCGCGGCGTGCGCGTCTGCGGGGGCTAGCGCGGCGGGAGGGGCGCGCGGGGCGGGGGCGGCCGCTGGGAGGAGCGGACCTGCCGCCGCGCATCGCCGGAACTGCTGGCGCTTCGTTGCGCGCTGTGGTCTGGCCGGTGCCGGCTGCGTCGCGCGGCCGGGATGCGCTCGGAACGGGCCTGCCCGGGGCTCCCGCAGGAACGGGAACGGGAGGCCGGGTTGAGGGCGGGATGCTGTCTGCCTCTTGGTTTCGTTGCCCGCGGGAGCGTTTCCCGGCGAGCGCGCGCTTCGCAGCCGTGGCCCTCGGGCCCCTGGGGGGCTTCCCGAGGGAGGGCTCCCGGCATGAGCGGCCAGAAGCGGCGGTGCCGCCGGTGCGCCCACGGACTCTGCGGCAAGAGGAGTGACGGAAGGGGGGAGCTTGCAGAGGAGCCGGAGTCCCGCGGGCGCGGGAGGCCCTGGCGCCGCGAAGCCGCCTCGGAGCGCTCCTCGGCGTGGGTCTGGAGGCCGCGGGCGCGTCGCGCCTCCGGCTGCGGAGCCCACGGAGAGCCTCAGGCGCCGCCGACCAGCCGTTCCTGCAAGTGCGCGGATGACCCCGCGAAGAACGCCGGGCGCGGGGAAGCAGCCCGGCTTCGTCCCGCTGGGAGGAAGAGCGAAGGGGGAGCGCGGCGGCCTGGCCTTCGGAGCGCGGACTTCTCCGACTTTGGTCGCCTGGATTTTCCCTGCAGAAGGACGCGCAGGTGGTCCGTGGCCGTTGGAGCAGTTTATTTCTAAGGAGCCAAGCCTTTCCGCTCTTGGACGCCCTTTCTAGTGGCTGGATTGCGTTTGGGAGAGCCGGAAAGCGCCGCACACACGAGGGTGGCCAGAAGGCTGAGGAAATGCAGCCTCTGGCTGGGTCAGTTGTTTCCTCAGCTAATAAAAAGGCGGCTCGGACATTCGCCCTTTGGATGCGGGTGGGGATGGCCCGGGAGTCTGGCGCCTCCCTTGCCAGGAGCAGCTTGCAGGTGCGGTGCCTTTCGGAGAGCCTTTGGGTGTTGCCCTTTGGGTTCTGCAGGGAAAAACTGTCCCAATGTCACGACCCTGAGAATGCCAGTAAGACTTACTCCTTGGTAAGTGCAAGGATTACCCTCAGAAAGCAAGCGCTGCTTAGCTTAGAACACTCTCCGCCTAAGCACTGTGGTCTAGATGTTTTATGTTAAAATAATTAATCTTCTGGGAAAATTCAAGAGTAACAGTGAGATCACATGTAAGCGAAAGACAGGCAGGATAGATTTAAAATATATTCTAAAAGCAAAGATATTAAAGATACTGAAAAACTAACAGATCAAATCAGTAAATGCTTTTGTTTTAGAATCCCAGCACCACCATCTCTTGAAACTCAGGAGATGCCAGATGCGGCCTGCCTGGAGCAGCAGCAGCACCTGCTTGCTCTAGTCCAAACATTCTGGAGGAAGGCATTCTTGCTCAGCAGCAAACTTTCCTGCGCATGAGTGGAAGCAGAGCTACTTGCTTGTCGCTTCCCTGAGTTAGTGGAAGTTCCACAGATGCCTCCTGGGGGAGGAGCCGCTGCCTGAGTAGCGTTGCCCCCCCACAATGTATCGCTGTCTGCTCAGAGGGCCCCTTGCGCAGTGGCCTCCCCCCCGCCCCCGTGCATCACCTCTTCAGCTGTGCCCTGTGCCCTCCTTGTGCCGGCTTTGGCCTCAAGCTCGGCCTCACTGAATCGCAACCCGCAGGCAGCCGTTCACTGAGCCGGCATCTTTCTGAGGGGGCCCTTGGATGGGGGGTGGTCATCGGGATCGGAGCAGGGCTGCGTGTCACGTGGAGATGCTGCTAGTGGCCTCCCACGTGCCCTCTGCACGTCTTTGCCTGGGAATTCGGCAGTGTAGCTGAGCCTGCCTGGCTGGCCCCACACCGCGCTCCTGGGCACGATACCTGGAGCTGCCCTGCACCCCCATCCCTGGCTGCGGCGTTTGCTTTGCCCTCCTGCCTTGGGAAACAGTGGCGGGACCCGGGGGGTCGGCGTGGTGCCCGGCTTTCTCTCCTTTGCACTGCTGCCCAGCTGTCCAGTGACAGGCCGCACTAGAAGGCCAAGGTCCCAGCACTCTGGTGGGGCAGCGGGCTTCCTGCTGAGCGAGCAGCATGCCAGGCCCTCTCCGTGAGGCGGCTACTTTCCCTCCGCCGCAGGGATGGCCCTTCCAGGGTGCGGAGGAGGACCTGCCACTGCGTCGCGCGCTGCGTGGGCCCGAGTGCTGCTCCAGGCTGCCCTGGAAGAGCCGAGTGGGGCGGCCCTGTGCCATCTGGTGAGTGCCTTTACCGCAGAGACCAGAGCAGGCTTCCTTTCCTTTGCACTAAAGCTGAGGCTTCAGGCAGGACCTGCATGTGCCGCTTTCTATTCTGTGACTGAAAGAGTTAGATGTGGCAGCTGAAAATGCGGGAATGGTTTGGAAGCATCCAGACGCACATCCCTTTCCAGGAGTGCCTGATGGTGCTGAGGCCTTCATCCCGGACTTGGGGGGCTGAAGGCTGCAGAGGCCTTCTGTTGTTAATGAGACCGACATGTGTTTTCCTGCATCATGGGAACAAGCCCGGTATCTCTCTGGACAGGCCACGTGAAAGGTTTTGTGAGATGCTCGGGTCCAGTCCACTGGTGACCTTGTGCTTCGCAGAGCAGCTTGGAAAGCTGGCAGGGTGAGGCGGCTCCACCCGGTCCCTCCCAGCCCTCTCCCCTCCCTCCCGCCAGCCCCTTTCCAGCCTGCTTTCCATCCCAGTGAGGAGGGAGCGTGGCTTGGGACAAAAGCTCTTCTCAGCGGAGAAAGAGCTGCGCTGCGGGGGAAGGGTGTGAAGGTCCCCCTCCGCTGTTCCTGCAGCCCTGCCGTCAGCCCGGAAAACTGCTTCTGGGAGACCTGCGGGAAGCCAGTTCGGGGGCTGCGCGCTGGGGGCCCCTGCCTGCTGCTCCTGAGCATCTGGTGTCACGGTCCGTCTCGGCCAGTGCAGGATCCCGCCTGCTCCGGTCCAGCCCGCAGGGCTCGCGGCTGCAGCTGCGGCCGAGAAGAGCATCGCGCAGCCCGGGAAGCCTGAGCGCACATTCAGCCTTAATCCGGAGCCTGCGCTCCCCGAACAGAAGCGCCGCTTGTGCCGGGGGCCCTGCCCGGCAGCGGGTCCCGAGCCGGCTGGACGGTCGTTGGGGGGCTTGTGACTCCTCGCCGGGTGCTCCGAAGATGCGCCTGTGCTGCTGACGGGGACAGCTGCTTGCCTGCTCTTGGCGGAGGTCGCCAGCTCAGCGAGGGGAGCGCTCTTCACGAGGTCTCGGTCTCCTGCTTGCCAGCAGCCGGCAGCCAGAAGCCCTTCGCGGGGGGGGGGGGGCGTCTCCCCTGAGGGAAGCGGAGCAGCCTGTGCGGGCGGCTTCCCCTCGGCGCCCCCGCGCCTGCTGCAGGGCTGCCCCGTCCCCGCCTTGCGCCCGTCGCCCTCTGGGCGGCCTCGCCCGTAAAGCCCCCGCCTGCCCCACGGCCGCGGGGCAGGGCCCGCGGAGCGCGCCGGCCCCTCCGTGCGGCTGGCACAGCCTGTCTCTGCAGGCGGGCCGCTGCCCCGCATGGTGGCGCCTGGTGGGGGAAGCGCAGCGCGCAGAGGCCGGGCCGGAGCCGGAGCCGGAGCCGGAGCCCGAGCCCGAGCCCGGCAGCCGCAAAGCCGGAAGCCCTCTGGCCGCTGCCGCCCGAGCCTCCCCGCCTGCGCGGCTCCCCGTTGCCTCCGGGGAGATCAGCTGATTCGCGCACGGACTTGCCTAAGCGTGACTAACACACCCGCGGCCTCTCCCCGAGCCGGGGAAGCGCATCCCGGGCGCCTGATGAGTGCGCTGCTGGCGGACTGGGGAGCGGCGCCGCGGCTGGAGGGGACGGGGCGCCCGCGGGGCACGGGGGAGGCGTGAGCCCCCGGCGGGCGAGGGGCGGCGGGCGCGGCGCCCGGAGGGCTGTGCTCGCGCCCCTCGGGCTTTGCTGCTGCCCGCGGCCTCCTCCTGAGCAGCGCCGCTGCGCGGGCCCCAGGCAGCTCAGGTGGGGCCATCCCGCATGTTCTGGATGCAGCCTGGCTCGGCTGTGTTGCCTGTAGGCACACCAGTTGTGGGTTTTATAGTCCTTCTTCACCAAACTGGTATTTTCTTAAGCACTTAATTGAAGCTTGGTTATACGGAGTTATGGTAGTACTTTGAGGGTTGCGCTTTAGTACTAGTTGTCTTCTGCAAACATTCTGTGTTTTTGTACGATGCTGTTAGCAGATTTTGACTTTGCTTTGGTGCCGGGCCAGGGCTGGGGAGAGGCAGTTGCTCAGCAGTGGGGAAAGGCCCAGAGGGAGCCGTGGCCCCTTCTCTGGCTCCCATCGGCGCTTCTGTTCCCCCTTATGCTTCATAGAAGAGCCCTGCGCCATGCGGAAAAGCAGGCCGGGCCCTGCAGAGGGGGCAAGGTGCTGGGCCACGGTCAATGCAGGGGCCGCGTGCTCAGCAGGGGGCTGGGGCACGGAGGCCGCAGAGGCTGACCTGCCTCGCATCAACAGCCGAGGGCCAGCCCTACCCAGGTGGCACTGTGCAGCCAGAGCAACCGGCCTCCCTGGCCATGAGGCTCGCCAGATGGGCAAGGACGGTGCCCCCTTCGGAGGACCCCCCCCCCATTCAGTCGCAGAGCTCCGTGCTGCCCCCCACGCCCTGCAGTCAACACGCAGCGGGCCACACTCGGCCTGCCAGCACTCTTTATATGGTGGCTCGATTCGGTTCTGTTTTCTTGCTGCATCTAGGCCTGCATTTTGTATTTGGGCCCAAAGCTTCTTACGAAGGGATCAGGTAGCACAGAAATGCAGAGGGGAGCCAGAGACAGCAGCCCATTGGTCTGGCTTGCATGTGTGTCGTGGCAGCAACTGGTGAATGAATTGATGAATCCCTCACAGACTGAGGAGCCTGGGAAGTTCAGGGGTGCACGGGTCGTGCCAGCCCTTTCCAGCGGGAACGAGCACTTGCAGATGCCGCCCAGCCCCGGGTGCTCCGCGTCACGGCCGTGGCCCTTGCTGGGCGGCTGCTTGTCCGTGGTCCGCCCATGGGAGAGGCTATGATGCCTCTTCGCGTGGCCAGTGGCCAGCACGAAGATGGGCCTCAGGGTCCCCCGCTTGGGCACCAGAGTTGCAGGGGTGGGGGTGGCAGCCATGGGGGAGCAGCCCAGGAGGCGGCCTGGGCGGGAGGGCGAATGCGGTGGAGCTGGCAGTCCGTTCTGGGCTTCGCAGCCAACGCAGAATGCACAGAGCGAGGCTCGGCACAGAGGCCTTCCCCACGGGAGCCGACCAGGAACAACATCTGGCGGTGTCACGGAGCTGAGTCACCCCAGAGAGAGATGACCTTCACTGCCCTTCCGGAAGAGTCACGCTGGCTCCAGGCACCGCTGCATCTACCCCGCAGAGCCTTCCCTTTCCCACCGATCCCTCGATCAGGGCCGGATCTAGGCGGAAGCCTCACCTTCCCGCCCTCTTGGCACCAGCAAGGCGAGGCCTCCAGGAGGCACCGTCCATCCAATGGGCCTGTTCGGTCCCTGACTGCCGTGGGTGCTCTCCCTTCCCGGAGGCCGCTGCGCTCGATGGGCTCAGGCTGCGGAATCTCCCGGTGCAAGTCCAGGGCGTGCCCCCCAGTGCCTCAGTTCCCCTCCTCCACGATGGCTAGCCAATCCTGCCCCTCGTTTAGTGGGTTCTGCCCCCACAGCTGCCTGGCTGGTTGTCCTGCGCCTTCCACCCCCCACTCCAGCCACCCTGCAGTGCCACGGATAAGCAGCATTCCCTTATGGGGCCAGCCGCCCCCTCCCCACAGGCCAACCGCTGCCCAGCTGAGCCGCGGGCATGGCGAGCAGCCCCTGCCGGGGGTGAGCAGCGGCTGCAGGAAGAGCCGGGGTGAGCGAGTGGGACCGCGGAGGGGGCCGAGGGGGCAGAGCGGGTGCTGGGCGGGACTTGCCGGGACCCTCCAGCACCTTGTGGAAGGAGCATCGTCTGGGGCTCCCCGTTGCTTGGACGGAGGCGGCCTTCTGACCCACAGATGCCAACACGCATCTGCCAACTGGGCCCCGCAGAAGCAGGAGAGTTGGGAGGGGCATGAAGGCCCTCGGGTCCCACCCTGCTCTTGTGGGACATCCTGGGAAGGCGTTCCCCACGGAAGGCGAACGGGGCCAGGAGGGCGCACTGGCTGCTGTGTCTGCGAAGGTGCTGCTGGAGGGGCTGTGCCTGGGAGGGGTGTCCAAGCGGCCCGCCCTGCCAGCTTCACGCTGCCTCAAGGGCAGGACCTGGCGATCCCCCGCAGGGAGCGGCTGGGCAGAGGCGGACAGGAGAGGCTCGTGCAGGGCGCCGCTTGCTGAACTTGGCAGGGGAGGAGTGAGTGACCCTTCCTGCGCAGGCCCTTTTGTGGCACACAACCAGCCCCAGTTGTATTGGAGGGCACCAGCTGGGGCCGTCATGCAGCAGCTGGAGAGCGGCCTCAGAGAGCTTCCCTGTGCTGAGGCTGGGCTCCGGGAGCCCTTGCTGAGCCTTCCCACTCTCGCTCCGGGGCAGGGCCAGAGGGCGAAATCCCTCACTGAGAAGCCCCCCAAAGCCCGCCCCCAGCGAGGAGCCACGAGGGGTCGTCATCCCATGATAGCCACCCAGTGTGCTGCAGCGCTGGAAGGTTCTTTGTTGCAACAAAATGGGGCATCTGAAGACCCTAATATATACATCTCTGGTACATTCAGACTTGCTTAATTTTTGATTTAATTTGAATTACAGGAAAAGCTTGGATTGCGAGCATAATTCGTTCTGGAAACATGCTTGTAATCCAAAGCACCTGTAGATCAAAGCGAATTTCCCCATAAGGTTCGATGTAAATAAGGTTAAACCATTCTGTAATTTTTTTCTTTTATCACGACAATTAAAGTGGGCGTGCTTGGGGAGGAGGAGGCCGCGGCCACGGGCTTTCATTGCTTCTCTACACTGCCCCATAGCTGAAGCCCTCTGGACAGGTCCTCCAGCCCAGCCCCAGCATTCAGGGGCCGCTTCTCCCTTTCCCACGCTGGGGGTGGGGGGGCAACCGCTTTGCTCACTGCTCAGAGCACTCCTTCCGCCAGCCAGAGAACGTGCCAAGTCCAGGCTCGGGGCTGCAGCCGAGGTGTCCTTGCGTGGGCGGGGGAGCCCGGAGCTGGGGAGGGGGGCACCAGCAGCTGCCCAGGATGCCCCCTGGAGAGGGGGAAACGGCATCCGCAGCACGGAGCACCCATGGCTGACCTGTGCCGGCTCTTCTGCAGGCCTTGAGACAAAGCCGGACAAAGCTCTGGTGGCAGCACGGGAGTGGAAGGAGCTGGGTCAAGGGCTTGCCCAGTGCCCGCCGCGCCTCCAGGGGGCGCTTCGGAGCAGCGTGGGCAGCTTTGGAGGAGCATCCCCCGAGGAGGAGGGGCGCGCCCGCCAGCTTTAATCCACCTATGCTTTCTTCTGCTCAGGAAGAAGACCGAGGACGGGATGGTTCCGAGGACGGGGCCTCCGATGACGGGTAAGGGTGCTGCGTGGGGAGCGGCTCGGCACTCCGTGCTCGCAGGGCTCCGGCTTCCTCGGTGCGAGGAGCCTGCAGGCGCCACCTGCGGGGCTTCCGGGCTTCCAGTGATGGGCATCATGGCAGCCTCGTGCCCCCGGGGGATCGGTCGCAGCCCCTGCGCACCCCTCCTCTGCTGGAAGGGGAGCGGAAAGGGCTCCACAAGGGAACTGGGTGGTTGGAAAGCTCTCTGCACGAGCCGTTTCAGGCCGAGAACCCCTCGCCCCTCCAGGCGTGCCCAGCGCCACCCGGTTGAGATGGAGCGTCCACAGGGCAGGTTCCCAGCGGGGGGGGGGGAGTAATCCTGTGGTTGCTGGATGGCAGCCATTCTCCCCCCGCCCCCCCAGCTGCTTGCCCTGCCTGCAATGCCTCGGAGGCAGTCCACCGCCAAGCACGGGACCTCGGCCACGCTGGAAAAGAGCTGCCTGCCTCCGTGCGCGTGCCGCACCCCGTCCGGCCTCGGAACCGAGAGTGGCCCCTGCACCTAGTGGAGGCAGATGCCACAGGCCACTCGCGCGGTGCACCTGCGCTGGATCGGCCACGGCGCGGTTCCACTGCAGGACTCGGGTCCTGGGGTTACGAGGAAGCGTGCGCAGGTTTTCAGACTTCCGCGCCTCGCTGTCCAGACTACCATGCCCAAGGCTTGGGAATTCTGGGAACTGAAGTCCAGAACGTTTGGTGATCCACCTGCTTCCCCTCCTTGCTCCACACTGTGTATGCCTTCAATATGATTCCCTTATCACGGCCCCCCAGAACAAGGAGAGACGCCGCTCCTTGGGAAGAGGCTGCAGCCTCATGAACCGTGCGATCGCCTTTTCCGCGTGCAGCTTTGCGACATCCCCACGGTCCACTTTGTCGGGGGGAAACAGAGGCGGCTTTGAGATGCCCTCACGCTTCCTCTCCGGCCTGAGCAGCATCTGCTGGCACACAGGGGAGCACCTGGCCGGAGAAGAGGCACGTGTCGCCCGGTTTTCCAGTGCCGGTGCGTGAGCTGGAAGCCTTTCTTTGCCTGGAGCTGTGATGACGTTTGGCCTCGAGAAAGAAATGCTCCCGGTCTGGCTGAATCCTCTCCCGTGCTGACCCATGGTGCCTGCTGCGGGCTGCTGGGGCACCGGGCGCCACGGCCCTCTCAAGCCGTCCAGGCACGGGCGCCCTGCTGCGGGTGCTGAGGACACGGACACGGCTTTCTCCACAGTGCTGGCGCAGCCCGTGGCTCCCGGCGACCTGGGGACGGGCCCCGTGGAGAGCCACGCTCCCAGAGGCCTGGAGCAGAGCAGTGCCACGCAGACCATGAGAGACTTCGAGCAGGTGAGCAAGCCCCAAAGCCTTACCTGTTGTTGTTGTGGATGTTGTTAGTCGCGAAGTCATGTCCGACCCATTGCAGCCCCTTGGACAATACTCCTCCAGGCCTTCCTGTCCTCCACCATCCCCCGAAGTTCACTCAAGCTCCCACCGACTGCTTCTGTGACTACATCCAGCCACCTCATTCTCTGCCATCCCCTTCTTCCTTTGCCCTCAATTGTTCCCAGCATTAGGCTCTTCTCCAGGGAGTCCTTCCTCTCATTAAGTGGCCAAAGTATTTGAGTTTCATCTTCAGTATCTGGCCTTCTAAAGAGCAGTCAGGGTTGATCTCCTCTAGGACTGACCAATTTGATTGCCTTGCAGTCCAAGGGACTCGCAGGAGTCCCCTCCAGCACCACAACTCAAAGGCCTCAATCCTTTTGCGCTCGGCCTTCCTTATTGTCCAGCTTTCACAGCCATACATTGCAACTGGGAAAACCACAGCCTTGACTATACGCACTTTTGTTGGCAGGGTGATGTCTCTGCTTTTTAGTATGCTATCTAGATTTGCCATAGCTTTCCTCCCCAGGAGCAAGCATCTTTTAATTTCTTGGCTGCAGTCCCCATCTGCAGTGATCTTGGAGCCCAGAATATAAAATCTGTCACTACTTCCATTTCTTCCCTGTCTAACTTGATGTTGGGTTTCAAGCCAACTTTTGTACTCTCCTCCTTCATCTACATCAAGAGACTCTTTAGTTCCTCTTCACTTTCTGCCATGAGAGTGGTATCATCTGCATATCCGAGGCTGTTGATATTTCTCCCAGCAGTCTTAATTCCAACTGGCGATTCATCCAGCCCCGCCTTTCTCATGATGTGCTCTGCATATAAGTTAAATAGGCAGGGCGACAGTATACAGCCTTGCCAAACTCCTTTCTCAATTTTGAACCAATCAGTGGTTCCATGCCCAGTTCTCACTGTTGCTTCTTGGCCCACAAATAGGTTTCTCAAGAGACAAATAAGATGGTCTGGTACTCCCATCTCTTTAAGAACTTGCCACAATTTGTTGTGATCCACACAGTCAAAGGCTTTAGCGAAGTCAATGAAGCAGCAATAGATGTTTTTCTGGAACTCCCTAGCTTTCTCCATGATCCAGTGTATGTTGGCAATTTGATCTCTAGTTTCCCTGCCTCTTAGAAATCCTGCCTGTACTTCTGGTAGTTCTTGGTCCACATACTGCTGGAGCCTAGCTTGTAGGATTCTGAGCATAACTTTGCTAGCATGTGAAATGAGTGCAATGGTGCGGTAGTTTGAACATTCTTTGGCATTGCCCTTCTTGGGGATGGGAATGTAAACTGACCTTTTCCAATCCTGTGGCCACTGCTGAGTTTTCCAAATTTGCTGGCATATTGAGTGTAGCACTTTTACTGCATAGTCTTTTAGGATTTGAATAGCTCAGCTGGAATGCTGTCACCTCCACTAGCTTTGTTGTTGCTCAGACTTCCTAAGGCCCATTTGACTTCACATTCCAGGATGTCTGGCTCGAGGTCAGTGACCACCCCATCGTGGTTGTCAGGGACGTTAAGCTCTTTCTTGTATAGTTCTGTGTAATCTTGCCACCTCTTCTTAATCTCCTCTGCCTCTGTTAGGTCCCTGCCATTTTGGTCCTTTATCATGCCCATCTTTGTGTGAAACTTCCCTTCATATCTCCAATTTTCTTGATGAGATCTCTGGTCCTCCCTATTCTATTGTTTTCTTCTATTTCTTTGCACTGTTCATTTAAGAAGGCCTTCTTATCTCTTCTAGCTGTTCTCTGGAATTCTGCATTCAGTTGTTTGTATCTTTCTCTTTCTCCCTTGCCTTTCGCTTCCCTTCTTTCCTCAGCTATTTGTAAAGCTTCCTCAGACAGCCATTTTGCTTTCTTGCATTTCTTTTTCTTTGGGATGGTTTTAGTTGCACCATGTTGTGAACCTCTTGTACAATGTTGCGAACCTCCGTCCATAGTTCTTCAGGCACTCTGTCTATCAGATCTAATTCCTTAAATCTATTTGTCACCTCTACTGTATATTTATCAAGGATATGATTTAGGTCATACCTGAGTGGCCTAGTGCTTTTCCCTACTTTCTTCAACTTAAGCCTAAATTTTGCCACCAGAAGCTCATGATCTGAGCCACAGTCAGCTCCTGGTCTAGTTTTTACTGACTGTATAGAACTTCTCCATCTTTGGCTGCAGAGCACATAGTCAATCTGATTTCTGTGTTGACCGTCTGGTGATGTCCATGTGTAGAGTCGTCTCTTGGGTTGTTGGAAAAGAGTGTTTGCTATGACCAGCATGTTCTCTTGACAAAATTCCACCAGCTTGTGCCCTGCTTCATTTTGTACTCCAAGGCCAAACTTGCCTGTTATTCCGGTTATCTTTTGGCTTCCTACTTTAGCATTCCAATCCCCCATGATGATAAGGACATCATTTTTTGCAGTTAATTCTAGAAGGTGTTATAGGCCTTCATAGAACCGGTCAACTTCAGCCTCTTCAGCACCAGTGGTTGGGGCATAGACTTGGACTACTGTGATGGTGAATGGTTTGCCTTGGATTCGAACTGAGATCATTCTGTCATTTTGGAGACTGTATCCCAGTACTGCTTTTCCTACTCTTTTATTGACTATGAAGGCTACTCCATTTCTTCTGAGGGATTCTTGCCCGCAGTAGTATACCTGATGGTCATCTGAACTAAATTCACCCATGCCTGTCCATTTTAGTTCATTGATTCCTAAGATGTCAATGTTCAGTCTTGTCACCTCTTGTTTGACCACGTCCAGCTTGCCTTGATTCATGGATCTTACATTCCAGCTTCCTATGGAGTGTAGATCTTTGCAGCATCGGACTCTCCTTTCACCACCAGGTACATCTGCAACTGAGTGTCCTTTTGGCTTTGACCTAGTCGCTTCATTGTCGCTTCATTCATGAGTACTAGTCCTCCGTAGCATATTGGACACCTTCCAACCTGAGGGGCTCATCTTCCGGCGTCATATCTTTCTGCCTCTTGGTACTGTCCGTGGGGTTTTCACGGCAAGGGTACTGGACTGAGTTGCCATTTCCTTCTCCAGCGGATCACGTCTTGCCAGAGCTCTCTGCTATGACCTGTCCGTCTTGGGGGGCCCCGCACGGCATAGCTCAGAGCGTCATTGAGCTACGCAAGCCCCTTCGACACAACAAGGCAGGGATCAATGAAGGAGAACCTGCCTGTACTGGTCACCTTTCCTTGTCAGTGGGGACATTCATTGGACAGGGACTAAACAAGAGCAATGGAGCTGCTGTGACCCCTCTGGCTGCGAAGGCCTTCGATGTTGCACATGTGTCTTTGCTGAACTGAGAAATCTTACTTTTCCTGCAGTATTTCTGAAATGGCTTAAAATCTCAGAGCCAATGGGATCTTGTCAGGTTTTCAGGGTTTTTTATTTGATTGTTTGTTCTTTTATTTTACTTTCACTGCACTAGGCAGGGATATCCGCTTTCCATACTGATTTTTGATTTACCAACATTCTGATACTGAAGGGGCTGTGCATAGCATGTTTGAATATAAACTTTTCTGTGCCAAATGATTATTTTGGGACTCCTTGTGTGTGTTCCCTCTTTGATGTAGACGAATAATGATTGTGGACATCCAGTTGGCTTGTCTATCAACTGGTCGAAGTTGGAACTTCTGCCTGCTGTAGATAATTACCCCAAGGTGTGTTTCCTAAGTGGGAATGCAGGCATTGCTTGAGTCCGCTGCCTCCCTGGGAACGCTTGTCCCAAGAGACATATCGCAAGGGATTATGCCAAATGTGGGTCAGTCAGTCAGCAAGGTCACCGGAGGCAGGGGAAGATGGGTGCCCGCAAGTTCCTGGTGTGTGAGAAATACACTTGCCATGAACGGAATGCCAGGCACTGATGGTTTTACACGGGAGTCCTTTATGCATCACCAGCAAGTATTTTCAGATGCTTAATGCTTTTTGTTCTATACGTTTTTATGGGGTTCCATGATGAAGAAAAGGGGGAAAGCAATGTAAAGACCCTTCCAGAGGAAGAAGCACTGTGTTGACGGCACGGTGTTGTCGCACTGCTCCAGCTGCAGTGTGTGGTCAGGACAGGCCACTAGTTCTAGGCCGGCCGAGGAATCTAATCCATTGCGATGTCAGCTCCCCGCGCCGTGTGCGTCTCAGCTAACGTGCCACCGGGCAGGCCTGCTGCATGCTTGTCCACGCTCCCTCCACGAGGCCACAGGAGGGGTGCATTGGCTTTGCTCCCCCTCCCCACCGCTCGGGGGCCCCATTGTGCTCTCTCCTCTGGAGCACCAGCGGGCATTTGCCGCTTGGGCTGCACGGGAGCCCCTGGGAGAAGGCAGCCGGGGGGAGCTGCCCCGTGAAGCGGCAGCTGCAGGAGGGGCCGCTGGCCTGCCTGCCGCTTCCCTCGCCCCACAGGCCAGAGCGGCTCTGGTCCCGACCCGCCTTGCGCTGGGCTCCGCTAGCAGGCGCAGGCCACACACTTCAGGGCGCTTCTCGCCCGGGTCCTCCCTGTTTGCCCATGAGCCCCAAAGTGTGAGGCCAGCAGGGTGGCCCTGCCTTAATCTAAAGGGCGCTGCCCCTGCACCGGGGGGGCAGGCAGAACGTCGGCCGTGTATTTCGGGGTGAGGCCCGAACCAAAGTGGGGGAAGCCAAGAGAGGCTCCCAGATGGCCTGGCACTCGTGGCTTTTCAGACCTCCAGGCTGCCTGTCCCCCAGATGCTGCTTAGGGTGAGGTGGGGGTCTTTCGTGGATGTTTTAACCCTTGCCAAGCCCACAGAAGGGAGTGAGGCGAGGAGCTTCTCCCTCCTTGAGGTGCAGGCTGGTCCCGGGGGGCGTTGAGGGGCTCCCCCTCCCCCAGTCACACCGTGCCTCAGCCACACTGCTCGCCCTCCTCAGAGCCTCCGACCTCCTGCCGCCGCGGGGGCGGCCACGAGGGGACAGTGCGGCTGCGGCGCCCCCTCTGCTCTGTCCGGCTCAGCCCAGCTCAGATGACACCATGTGTGCCCTGCAAGAGGAGCCTCTTGCCAGGGATTCCACAAATGCCTCCCGGGGTAAAAAAGGAAAGTGAGCCGCGCTCTGTCCCTGAGCAGAGCGGCGGCCGCAGAGCGACAGGGCAGCTGGTGGCCAGAGTGCGGAGCCCGGCCCCATGTCTCGGGAGGCCACCCCGGCGGCCCCTCCGTAGCCGCGCGGGGGGCTTCGCTTCCGTCCGCAGCCGCACGATGTTACTGCCGTGAGGGGGGTGTGAGAGTTCCACCCCATGGACCACCAGCCATGTCTAACGGGCACCGCGCTCTGTCGCAGCACCTCAGCGACCTGAAGAAGGAGAACTTCAGCCTCAAGCTGCGCATCTACTTCCTGGAGGATCGCATGCAGCAGAAGTATGAAGCCAGCAGGGAGGACGTCTACCGGCGGGTAGGTTCCCCGGCCCCTGCCGGGCCGCTGCAAGCGCGGGGGCTGAGCATGCCCTGGCCGGAGCAAGAGGCCTGAGCGCAGGCTGCTCTGTCCTTGGTCCCCAGGGAGCAGGGCAGGGGAGGGTCGGGCCCGTCTCACGGCAGCCCAGGAGTGTGTGGGGGCGCCGGGGGCCACTGCCTCGTCCCTGCAGGGGCTGAAACGGGAGCCTGAACTGGCAGGGGCGGTGGCAGGAGTGCCGGGGGGCGAGGCTGAGCGCAGAGGCAGAGGTGCCTCTTGCGGGTGGCTGTGGCAGGGCAGGCTTTGCGCGGCTTCTCTTTGTGGATAAGGTGGTGCACAAGGGTGCGCGGAATCGGCGGGCTTTGCTGTTGGCTGCTTGGGGAGTGAGATCCCGAGGGAGTAGAAACAGGATGTGGGAATGCAGGCCGTGGACAATTGCTCTCGCCTTCGAAGGCCATCGCTCTGGGCACGTCAAATGCCCTGCATGCAAGGGTTTCCTGGCGAGGCGCTGGACTGGCCTCCCTCGTGCCCGGTGGCCACAGCTGCTGAGCCGCCCTGCCTTAAGCGAACGCCTCAGAGGGAGGCTGCTGGAAGCCGGGAGAAGGCCGGCGTGTGAGCCGCCCCGAGTGGGCTGGAGGGCCTTTGGAGAGGCGGCTTCAGGGAGCTGGTGCTGCTGTGCCTATAAGCGTGCCCGTTTCTCCTGCATGCAATGCCCATCCGCAGATACCACAAAAATGCAGCGCGAGCTTGTCTCTGGTTCTTGTGGGAAAGGTCACGGATGGTGGGAAAGCTCTTCTGAACAGCAGCAGCCCCCACTGTGCAGAGCCCCCCATCCTCCGCAACTGGGAGGCCCACGGCTCTCCTGCATGAATTCGGGGGCAGGTCCCCACAGAGCCCTGGAAGGGTCAGAGCCCTGGAAGTGGCTTGCGCGACACTTGGCAGCAAAGCCCCGGGTATCTTGCTGCTGCTGCACCCCTGAATCGGGCAGTGAGTGGCAGCAGAAATTGGCCCTAAGACCCCCCCCAAGAAGCCCACCCCTGTTCTAGGGGGTGTCCTAAGGGGTGTCTTGGAACAGATGGGAACAGTCGTAGGGTTCCAGTTTGCCAAACTGATGCTTCGTGAGAGCGCCCCCAGCCACACGAAGTGGCATTTCTGCAGGCAGAGGCACCCGCGTCCACTGCTCCCATGAGGTCTGCCTCTGAACGGCCGGGGGGATCCAGGATGGGCGAGCAGAGCTGTCCAAAAACACAGCCAGAGGCAGCCAGTGAATGCTGCCGTCTCAGGGGAGGAACAGCCGCACCGAGAGACTCCGTACCGTACGCACCAGGCCCCAGTAGAGCCTCTCTTCCTGCCGGCGTGTCTGCTCTGGCTGAGGCATAGGGCTTGCAAAGCACCCGGAGGGCCCGCCGCATTCCCTTGAGGGCGAGGAGCCCAGGACCGTTGTGGGCGAGCCTGGCAGGCTGGGGCATCATTTGCCCCCTGCTCCCTGTCCCATGCCGGGCCGTGTGCGGAGTGACCGGAGCACGAATTGAACAAAGGGGGACATGAATTGCGCGGAACCGAGAGTATGAATATTTGTTGGAAAACATGCCCGTTTTGTCCAATGGCACGAAAGTGGGCGGATGGGAGAGCTGCACTGATGGTGTGTTGTCTCCCCCACCGCCAGCCAAGCCTCCGTCAGCCACTTCTCCATAGCGTGAAAGTACTCAAGTGATGCCAAATGGAGCAGACCGACCAGCGGAGCACGAGCGGGTGGCCGGGGAGTCCCGGAGCGCTTCGAGGGGGACTTAGCCCCCCCACACACACACCCAGAGGACAAGGAGACCTGTCCTCCAGCCATGGCTGGCTGTGGGGGAGGGAGTCTTGCAAGAAGTGCGTGAACCTGCAAACTCCCATTCCCTTCTGGGGGTGGAAGGGAAAGCCTGGGGAGAGACAGGTCAGGCCAGACACCCCCTCGGCGGCCTTTCCGGAGCAGCTGAGCAGGATGGGCCAAGCCCCGGGGAGGTTTGCGCGCTGTCTGGCTGGGACGGGCCCTCTGCTACCCCAGCACCCGCCTTCCCTGCCGAGTCGTGCGCAAGCGCCGCATCAGGTGGGGGAGCACTTTGGCCAGGGGGGCAGTCTTGGGAGCTGCATTTCCCAAACCAACTCGCACCCGCTTGCCAGTGCTGTGTGGTGGGCGGCCTGCATGGAGGCCTTCGGGGGCCTCTGTCCCTGGGGGACCGGGCAGGGAGCAGGTGGGAGCTGTGTGCTGGCAGGGATGCCTGCCAAGGAGAGAGCGGTGCGGCTGCACGACACTGTGGGGCTGAGAGCACCCCGGGCCCACTGCCAGGGGGCTGTGGGCCTCGGCCTCTTCTGGGGTTGGGGCACAGCCGGCTGCCCTCTTTGGTGCTCGGCGCCACTTGGCAGGGCCGGAGCAAAGGTGCCGGAGAGCCCCAGGCGGCCGGCCGAGCGGAGTGGCCGCTATGGACAGCCCCGTGCCGGTGGCCGGGGCCCTGCTGGCAGTTGTCCTCCGTGCCGCAGCTGCCGGCCAATTGCTCCTTGCTGCCAGGTAGGGGCACTATAAATAGCCGTCCCGGGGAGGGGCGCTCTCTCGTGTTTGTGAGAGCGCGTCCTTGGGAGCTGCATGCCGGGGAGCAAAGGGAGGAAGAGGCAAGCCGACGCCAGCCTGTGCCGCGTCACAGGGCAGGATGTGGCCCCGGAGCATGGCCACCTGGCCAGCAGGGCGCTTGCCCCATGCGAGGCCCTGTGAAACCTCGGCTGGCCATTTGGCAGCAAGAAGCGCGCGAGGGGCTGGCTGTGTGCCCCCGCCTCCCCACACGGCACGTGCTCCTTCCCTCCCACCCACCGAATGGGGGCCACGGCCGCAGAACAGGCGGGCGGGGGGCATCCAGGTCAGATGCTCCATCTCGGGCAGCTGGCCCTGCTCCCCGCACGGAGCCATGCAGTCAGCAGCTCCGGTGGCTATTCGGGGATGCGCGTAATGTGATACGCTCGCTCCCTCCCGTGCTTAAGCCAGCGCCTGGGGCACGGAAGGGGCGAGCGAGCGAGGCAAGGCCTGTGTGTGGCCGCCTGTGGGGCGGAGGGTGCTTGTGATTATGGGGTGTCACCAGGGACGTGGTCACGGGGCAGCTCGGCCGCTCCTCCCTTCGTCGTGCCCTTCCTTGTTTGCAGTAGAGAGAAATGCTGCCGAGCCGAGGCGAGGAGGGGCAGCGCCGCTCGCTCGCTCGCTCGCTCGCGGCGCCACCTTCGGGCCAGCGCTCTGGAGCACCGCGCCTGGAGCCGCCTGGGGAGCCGAGGAGGGGGCGCCGGGCGAGGCGGGGCAAAGCAGGAGGGGTCATTTTTGCGAGCCCCACCCCCTGTCCAGGGACGCTCTTGCACAACCCGTGCAACGGGGATTACTCAACCCGCTGCAGGTTGGAAGCATTTACCCTGAACTGGTCAGAATGCGAAGCGCTTCTGCGCGCAGCCCAAGCTGCGTGCTCCGCGTCAGGGAAGTGGAACCGCTGCTCCCCACTGGGCTTCACCCACCTGCCAGCCAGGCTTCCACCCGCGCATGGAGCAGGCCCTTCCGCGCCCTGCCCAGCCTTGCTGGTGGGCGAATTGGACTCCGTCTTGGTGGCTGCAAGGCCAGAAGCAGATCCTTCTAGTTCACTGCAGCTCACAGGCAATAACTCAGCGAATCGTGTTTAAACCAGCTGAATATCGTTTATGCAGCAACACACAGTCCATTACTGGATCCCACATCTGGAATTATCCATGCTCATCCGGTTTCGGTTTGTGACCTACACAAAACCCGTGGTCCTCCGAGGCGATGCCTTCTGCTCCCCGCCAGGCTCGCCATCGGCCGGCCAGGGAAGCCGCATGCAGCTGTGGCGGCCGGCTCCAGCCCTCAGCCCACACGTGGCCTTCAGGGCTTGGGTGGCTGCAGCAGGGGCGTGACAGAACATGCCCGGCACTCCACTGCACCCCACAGCGTCTGCAGCGCTCAGCACTTCAAAGGGCGCCTTAAAAAGCAGCCCCAGCTGGGGGAGGCCTCCCCGTGGGCAGCAGCTCCCCCACCAGCTGCATGAGCTCCGCCGAAGCCCCCACCCCGCGGCCCCACCCCGCGGCCCCCCCGGCTACTGACAGGGCCTTCCCGCTGAGGCCGGTGCGTTCCGCGACCTACCATGGTTGCTTAGTCATCTCTTGCGACCTCATTTGTACTGCCCCTTAGACTTTGGGCTCTGGAGGGTTTCCAAATTGTAAAAATAACCAACCCTCAAATCCAAAATTAACACCAGGACATAATTACAGTGATATTCAAAACTATAGCAATAATAATAAAGCAATGAATTTTCAGCAATCAAATACTGAGGAAATAAAATGGTTTGAGCCTGGTGCCAAAAAGTACAGAGCAGTGGTGGCAAACCGAAGACACGCGTCCCACAGCAAGACGTCCCGGCAGGATTAGGATGGCTGGGATGCGCTTAGGATGCACAGGAATGCTGAGCTGCGCAGAAGAAGCAACTCCAGGAAGGCTTTTTCAAAATCGCCCTCTTTTCAGTAGAACCTGAGCCCTATATTAGGGTTAGGGGTGTGCCCCAGGGTAGGGTTAGGGTTGGGAAAACGAGGTGTCCCGGCATGATTTTGATGGCTGGAATGCGTTTAGGATGGGCAGAAATGTTGAGCTGTGCAGAAAAAGCTACTCAAGGAAGGCTTTTTCAACATCGCCCTCTTTTCAGTAGAACCTGAGCCCTATGTTAGGGTTGGGAAAACGAGGTGTCCCGGCATGATTTTGATGGCTGGAATGCGTTTAGGATGGGCAGAAATGTTGAGCTGTGCAGAAAAAGCTACTCCAGGAAGGCTTTTTCAACATCGCCCTCTTTTCAGTAGAACCTGAGCCCAATATTAGGGTTAGGGGTGTGCCCTGGGGTAGGGTTAGGCCAGTTGTGGCGAACCTATGGGACATGTGCCACTGCGGGCACCCACAGCCCTCTATGTCAGCATGTGAGTCAAGTCCCCCCAACATCACCCCGGCAGCTGAGCGTTGGATAACAGCACACATAGGGGCCATGCGCATGTTTGGAAAGGAGTGGCAGCACCAGGCGATGACGTCACGAGCTGCGACTCATTAGCCACGAATCGTCCGAGCTTTTGCATGGTCGGTCAGTGCACTGCCAAGGATATATATATATATATATATTTGCTTGGACTGGTTATGAGGTGTTTTTTCTAAACTAAAACCTCGGTTTTCAGGTTTTATTGTAGTGTTGGCACTTTGCGATAACTAAGTGCGTTTTGGGTTCAGTTTGGGCACATGGTCTCTGAAAGGTTTGCCAGCACTGGTGCAGAGTGTCGGCGCCAGGCACTTGTCTCTGGGGCACCGGCCCCCTGTATGGGGTGCCACAGCCGAGAAGGCCCCTCCCTGGTGGCTGCCTTCCTTACCTCCTTCCTCGGGGGCTCTAATGGAAGGGCCGTTGGGAGCTGCGTGCTTCTGAGAGCGGGCCAGGGACTGGCTGGTCCCACCACCTCGGGCACCTCATGCCCCGGTGCTTGCAGGGGAATGCCTGCAATCCCCGGACTTCTCCCTCCGAGACAGTGGGTAAGGCGGCCACCTTTGTGGGTGTCTGCAGGGGGAGACGAGGGGAGCACTGCTTCCCCAGCTGAGTCGAATCGCCCCAATTCCCAGCATTCTTGTTAAAAAAGGCTCCAGCCCTTATGGGACCTAAGGGAGCAGCAGGGCCAGCCCCAGCTGTAGCTCAGGGGAGGGCACCTGGGGTGACCCTCCAGGTGTTCCCGACTGCAGCAGCCACCCACCCTGGCTAGACAAGCCAGTGGCCAAAGTGCCAGCAGGCCCGTGGCCCTCCGGGGGCTCTGGAGCAGGCCAAGCGAGATGGGAGCCCGAGGCTGCTTCTGGACACACAGCAAAGGGCTGGCCGCTTCCCTCGCCGTGGTGGCCTCTTCCTGGCTGGGGCTGGCAGGGGGACTAGAGGCGGCTCTGTGGGCAGGGGGAATGCCAGCGCAGGGAGCTGTGGGCTCGAGAGCAGCCGCCGTGCAGTCCCGGCAGCTTTCCCCAAATGAAACTGACCTGGGGCCAAGGTGGTTCTGCGCTGTTGGGCACGAAGAAGCGGTTTTGGTTTTCGACTGGAAAGGTGTGGCTGTGCACCTGCCATTTGCACCGCGTGAGGCGAGATGGTGGGCAGGCGTCCTTCCCCTCGGCTCGCCCGAGCCCAGGCTGCCCCCCTCTGCGTGGCAGCCATCCTGCCTCCTGCCCTGGGGGAACCAGCACGTGGTGGCCGCCCAGCCTCCACCGGACCCTCGCAGGTGGGGCGTCAGAGAAGTGACATGAGCCTTGTGCCTGCGCAGGGAGAACGAGGAGAGCTACCAGCGCAGGCTCAGCCTGGCGGAGGGGAAGTGCAGCCAGACGGTTCCACAAGCAGGTCTGTGCAGGCTGTGTGGCAGAACAGGCGTGCCTGGCGGAGGCGAGGCAGCAAGATCCCTCGCTTCTGCTTTTTAGCATGGGGCCTTTTCCTTTCTTGGGGCGTAAGAGGCTCCCCGTGCCAGGAGGTTTTGGGGAAAGGAATGGCTGGGAGAAGGCTGTATGGAACGGCTTTCGTTTAGGTCTGCGGGTCCTTCTAACGATAGACGGGTCTGCGCTGAGGTGCGGTGCCCCGCGAACGGGAGTCAAGCTTCACCGAAAGCCCGGCCCGTTCCTTGCATGGGCCATGCAGAGCCGCCTGCTTCCCTGGTGAGACCGAAAGGGCGAAGCAGAGGGAGGCACGTGGCGCTGCAACGGAGCCGGTCGCGTTTACGTGGCAAAGAGGCGCGTTCTCTGTGGGGGAAGCCAGGGCGGCCAGACGTGTGTGCTCAGGCAGGCTCGGGGCTTGGCTGTGAACCTAACCGCTGGACAAGGAAACGGTGCGTGTCGAGCTCCGCCTCCTGGCCCATCCTCGCTGCACCATCTGTCGGGCGTGCGGCTCGCTGGGAAATGCAGCTGGCCGCTCTCCGGGTGGGGCCCAATCCTGCTTCACCCGGCTTGGGGCGGGCAGCGGCCGCTTCCTCCAAGTGAAGCGTTCCGGCTCCAGCTTTCCGCACTCTGCCTGGGAAAAGGCCCAGGCCGCCAGCCTCAGCCTCACATGCACCACTGCCGCTGCTTGCGCGGGAGTGAATCCCATCGGACGCGGTGGGCCCTCTTTCTGGGCAAGCGCATAATGGGGGTGTGCCTGGGCGGAGAGCAGCACCCCAGCTGCAGGGAGGGCTTCCCGGGCAGGGGTTCCCACATGGGGGGCTCCCACGCAGTGCCAATTCCTGCCTCTCTGTGCCTTTCAGAATATCGAGCTGAAGGTGGAGGTGGAGAGCCTGAAGCAAGAGCTCCGGGAGAAGCAGCAGGCCCTGGAGAAAGCCTGGTACGCGGGGCGTGGAGTGGGGGCCCTGGTGGGGCGGGAGGCAGCAGGAGGCAGCCCCATGTGCTGCCTGGGCTCCTCCCAGGCCTCAGGCTGCCTCTGTGGAGGGGGAGGCCTGCTAGATGCGGCCCCCACCCTCTTCCCTCCAGTGAGCAGAGGAGCATGGCTGGGCTGCAGTCCCTCTGCAGTTATTCCACGCCCCAGAGATCCCGGAACTGGATCCCCTCCATCTTGAACTGAAAAACGCCATTCTGCAGATGAATCTTTTGAAAGCAAAGCCCTCCGTCGATGTTCATCCCCCACATCCCCTTCAGGCCAGCCAGAAGCGGAAAAGTGCTGCTCCTTCCTCGGCACACGGGGGCCCCGGGCAAGCGGTGCATCTTGCAGCGAGCAGCAGGGCCGCTCTGTCTGCTGAGCTGCTTGTGCTGCAGGGAGGGCTCACCGGGCCACGGTTCACGCCAGGAAACCCTGCAAACGCAGGCAGCCAAGGAGGCGCCTCCTGCAAAGGCCGTGACGCGTCTGCTTGGTGACGTCGTCCAGGTGCAGGAATCCCCGGAGCGCTCAGACATGGGACAGCACGGATCCTGCTCTGCTTGCGAGCGTCCCTCGGCTTGCCCGGTTCCCCACACACTCTTCCTGGGACGGCTTGTTTAGCTCTGCGCAAACGGCAATTGATATCCAGAGCACGAACTCATGTGTTTTATGTTGCCGGTGCAAAATGCTGCGCCACACTTTCAGCCGGGCTGTGGAGGTCCTGTGTGGCGTCACCGCACCAGAACGAGTGGGGCCTCCTGCCGAGTGAGCTCCCTTTGGGGTGGCATGAAAGTGGCTCTCAGTCACATGAATGGAATGTCCTCCTGAGCATCCACGGGTAGGACTGAGCTATAAATTCCACCATGCGTAATGCTTCCCGAAATACACCGCACGCCCTGGCAGGGGAAAACTGTTCTCATGACATGCTCGCAAGAAAACAGTTGTATCGAGTCTTAGCTCTAGCTAGGGTGGCCCTATCGAAACGGGTGCGATGGCCCACACGCCAGCCCATGGATTTGCCCTGGGCTGGACTGACCCCCTCTGGGCACGTGCGGTTCCCAGCGCTGCTCACGGCGCTGCTCGTGCCGAGGCCTCGTCCTCCTGCTTCCTGGGGTCCTTTTCCTCAGAGATCCCAGGACCTGAACCCGGGATTCTCTGCACGCCCAGACGGCACTCGGCCGCTGCTGGCCACCAGCAGGCGTGCCCTGCGGCAGATCGCGGGAGGAACCCTGTGCCTTGCACCAGCCCTGGCAGGCCTTCCTGCTTCCACTGCCAATTCCAGGTCGTCGGCGGAGAACCCGGGCCGTCAGGATGAAGCCGAGAGCAGCCATGAGCGAAAGGACGCAGGGGCCTGCGCAGCCCTTGAGAAGAAGGCGCTTCTGCTGCAGGAGGTGAGCGGATGGGCCGGCCACGCAAACAGGCGGGGCTTTGCCTGCAGACTAGTGCGAGGCTCCTGGGGAAGACGGGGCGGCGCTGTGGGAGAGCCGGGGGCGGCCGGGGCCGGTTCCTTTCCCCTTGTCTGGATGTTTCTACCACTCAGTGGCCAGCAAGCTGAAGCTCCGTTCAGACAAGACCGTGAAGCTGCTTCTGGGGCCGAGGGAAGGAATCCAGCTTTTCTGGGCGGGGTCAGGCTGCTCTGGAAGGATTAGATTCCCGGCTTGGGGGGCATTCCTTGCGCCATCTCCGTCGCTTGAGGCCCAGGGGACCTCGGTGGCACAGAATGCCTTCTGCCCATGTGCCTCTCTGGATGGGAAAAGCCCCATGTCACTAATCTAAGCTCTGGTGACCCCTGTGCCAGACTGCTGCAGCACATTCTGTGTGGGGCCACCCCTGGAGACTGTGCAGAGCTTCTGCACAATGTGGCTGCCAGGCGGGGATGCACGAGGAAGCCGCTGTGAGCAGAGCGTCTGCCGGATTCCTTGGGCTGGGCTTCCTGGACTCCACCTGCTTCGCCATGGCCGAGTCCACGCTCTTGGCAAGGGCAAGGGCTCACAGGGCGGGCGCTCACCAGCAATCAAGGCCCGTGCGGGGCGTGAGCAGCACCGCTCTGCCACGCCTTCCACGGCTGCCAGCAGCAGTGAGTGCGCAAGCAGGCTGGCTGCATGCCACATGTTTTTCGCGCATTGTGCCAGAACCCCGTGCCCGCTTCTGCAAGGCCGTCCTCCTCCAGAATCCCAGCCACGACGACCCCACGAGCGGCAGCCAGTTCCCCTCACGTGAGAACTCTGGGGCCAAGCCACTGGCCGGCCTCACCTCTGGTTCTGTCCTAGGAGGCCCAGTCCGCAAAGGTCACAGCAGAGAAGATGGCCGCTCTGGCCGAGGCGGAGAAGGAGCGCTGCAAGGAGCTGCAGAAGCAGCTGGTGGAGCTCTCCAAGAAGGAGGATGAGGCCAGAACAGAACAGGCTCGCTTGGAAACCTGCAGTGTCGCTTTGGCAGAGAAAGACATGTGCGTATCTGCGGTTTTCTTACACTGAGCTGATCTGTGTGCTACGCGCCCCCTCAAAGCGAACTCTTCTGTCTAGTTCAGGGAGGATTCTGCATTTCTGAACTGGCCTGTTCAAACCTTATTTCCATTGCTTTGCATAGGCTTGATTTGGGGCCTCGCAGCTGTAAGAACATTTCTCCTTCCTTTTGCTTGCCGGTTTTGTGTTTCGCTACAGAGAAGGCAGGCCTGCGAGTGGCTGGTTCTGGTGCCAAGATAACCAGGCACTCTCCTTCCGCAGGAGGATCCAGGAGCTGACCCGGAGCCTGCGAGACAAGCAGCGGCGCCTTGACCAGCTGAGCACAGAGAAGCAGCACATGCTGCGCTGCCTGGACGAGGCGCGGCGCACGAAAGCACAGGTACCGGCGCAGCGGAAGTGCCGCCAGCGCCCTGCCCCGCACGTGCCTTTGCCCAGCCTCAGAGCTCCCCCCTCGCTGCTGGCAGGATGCTTTGCTGGCTGCTGTGCCTCAAAGAGAGGGGAAGAGGGTTTCCGAACGCCCCGCGACAGAGAGCAGGGAAGCGACTGGCCTTTCCGGCAGGCCTTCCTCCAGCCCTGCCCGGAAATCGCTTCGGCTTCAGCCAGAGGCCGTGAGCCAAAGGGGTGACCCTTGTTCCGAGTTTATGGAAGTTGCCCTGCCCAAAATCCAGGGTAGGTTCTTGGCTCCACTAGGCCATTATCCCCCCCAGAGCTCGCACACCTGCCCCTTCCCTGGTGGTTACAGTCAAGCCAAGGAGTGCTGCTCCACTTCGTGGAGGAGCAAGTTACCAGCAGCGCAGGTTAGGAACGTCTTGGAGTGGCCTTTGCTGGCAGAACTGCCAGCAGGTCTCCCAACAGGTGATAAGGAAATCGAATTCCCCATCGCTGTGGCATCACGCCTCCTTGGAGCGCTTGCGGTTTGCTTTTCAGAGCGCTCCTTCTCATCTTCTCCCAGATGTTGTTTCTTTGCTGCATTTGCAATATGCGGGGAATTGTCCCCGGTGTGCTCTTCCAGGTGGAATAATTTGCTGCTCCAGTGCGCCATCTGCTTTGTCGTGGGTGCAGAGCCTGCCATTCGGTCCAGGTGGAGGTCTGCAGCAGTAGCTGTGTGGCAAACAGAGGGCCGGCAGTCCCAGGCCTGTGTGCAGGGGCGGTCGGTGGCGAGGCCGAGGTGCGTGTCCCCACCAAGAACGGACTGCGCCTGGTGAATGAGGAGCCACGTTGGCGTGTGGCGGAGAAACGCGTCTGGGCCGGGGCGGACTGCACCGCCCCCCCTGCCGGGCACACGCGCTTCCTGCACATGGGCGCGATGTGCGGCGAGGAACGACCCGGCTTCGCACGCGTACTGCACGAGCGTTGGAGAGGGGGAAGCGATGCCGGCGACGATGCCTAGGCAGGAAGGACGGGCCCTGTGGCCGGGGAGCAGCGGGGCGCCGGCCTCCGCGCTTGCCCAGCCGCGGCCTGCGGGGGCGGGGGGGGCGCGGCCCTGCGACCGCCGCGCGGCGCCCGCGAGCGCACGGCCCGACCCTCGCCACGGAGGCAGCGGGCGCGGCCCCGGCGGCCCCTCTGGCGCGTGGGCGGCGCGAACTACACCTCCCGGCAGCCTCCCGGGGCGCCTGCGCGCGCCGCCGCCATCTTGAAATCCGAGCCACAATAGCGGAGGGTCGGCGGCGGGAGCGTCTCCGCGCCGCAGCGGGCAGGGCCGGGCCGGGCCGGGCCGGGCAGGGCGAGGCGGCGCGCCGGTCCGCGGGCTCCCTCTGCCTCTGGGTGCGGCCGCCGGCGAGCGCGGCGGCGGCGGCGGCGGCGGCGGCGGCGGGGCCCCGGCGGGCGCGCCCGGGCGGCAGGATGCGGGAGGCGTGCCGCGTGTGCGGGCGCGAGCTGTGCGGCAACCAGCGGCGCTGGATCTTCCACGCGGCGGCGCGGCTCAGCCTGCAGGTGCTGCTGGCGCACGTGCTGGGCCGCGAGGTGCCGCGCGACGGGCGCGCCGAGTTCGCCTGCAGCAAGTGCGCCTTCATGCTGGAGCGCGTGTACCGCTTCGACACCGTCATCGCGCGCGTCGAGGCGCTCTCGGTGGAGCGGCTGCAGAAGCTGCTGCTGGAGAAGGAGCGCCTCAAGCTGTGCCTCGCCGGCCTCTACCGCAAGAACAACGGCGGCGGCGGCGGCGGCGGCGGCGCTGCGGGCGGCGCGCCCGACGCGCGCTACGCGGCGCTGCTGCGGGAGGACTTCGCCTACTCGGGCTTCGAGTGCTGGGCGGACCCGGAGGAGCGCGAGCCGGGGCCGGGGCCCTGCCTGGACGGCGCCGGCGGGCGGCCGCGGCGCTGCCGGGGCTGCGCGGGGCTGCGCGTGGCGGACGCCGACTACGAGGCCATCTGCCGCATCCCGCGCAAGGTGGCTCGCGGCGCCCTCTGCGCGCCCGCCCCGCGCTGCGCCGACGAGCCGCCTGCGCCCGAGCCGGCGAGCGCCGACGCGTCGTCGGGCGGCCGCGCGCCCGGCGGGGAGGAGAGCCCGGGCGAGGCGACCCCCGGCTCGTCGCTCGAGTCCCTGGACGCGGCCGGCCCGTCGCCGCCGGGGGAGGACGCGGGCGCGCGGAGAGGGGCCCGGTGCGGGTGCGAGTGCGGCGCGGGCGCGGGCGCGGCGGGGCGCGGCAGCCGCCTGGACTTCGCCTTGAGCCTGGTCCGGGCCCTGGACTGCAAGCCGGTGCAGAGCCCCCGCGGCAGCAGGCTGCCCGTCCCGGTCCGGGCAAGCGGCCTCGGCCTCGGCCACGACCCGGCGGACAGAGACGCGTGCCCGGGCTCCCGCAGCGCAGCCGGGAAGCCGCCGCCGGCCTCCCCGCTCGCCTTCCCCCTGGAGATGGCCGACCTGCAGGAGCTGTGGGACGACCTGGCCGCGGACTACCTGCCCCTGCGAGTCCAGGTAGAGGCCCGAGCGCTCGCTTCCCTGCAGGTGGCAAAGCCGCCTCCTGCGGGCGCGATGCTTGCAGCCCTTCCGCAGCTCGCCTGCGGCGTCTCTGCCAGCCGCTGGTTTCCGCTTGCCTATTGATGTCCTCCGAGAACTGCACGCACTGTAATTTTAATCTAGCATGTTTACAGATTTTTTTTTTCCAGGTGTGGGACTTTCATTAAAGAAATTTTAATTTCTAGAGAAACCCTTTTGCTTTTGTTGCAATCTCTGTTAAGAGCAGCGATCCTTTTCTTGCTCTCTTTTGGTGGGGGAGGCATCCTTGTAGAAATGAGGTTAGATCCAGGAGCGTGTCCTCTAGTTTTCTGCAGCTGGGAGCATCAGTATTTCAAGCAATGGTGTATCGTAGGCATTGTCAAAAAGTTTTGGAACTGATGGCCTGCATCGCCTGCCGAAGTGCGGCTGAGAAAGCCCTTTCATCACAGGTTTACCTGCTTTTGATTGAATTTTAAATCCCATTAAGTGGTAAGTTTCTGGTTATTTTTAACGAAGCATGCCTCTGTCAGCTCTAATTTGGAAGCTTCCATGTCAGTCTAATTGCATTGACATCAGTAGCAATTGCCACATGCTCGGTTATACACAGCCAGCAGCCTGACGATGATTGGTAGTAACTCACCCAAGTGGGTTTGTCCTGTGGTCAAGATCTAGCTTTGCATCTCTTTCTTGTGGCAGAATTTCTGGTAATCGCTTCATGGAGACCACAGGCTCTGAACACCCCCAGGAACTCCGATCCATTGAGTCTGGGGAGTGTAAACTTTCTGTGGTTCCCGACACAGATTGTTGCGTTCCCGTTCCTGGTTATTCCTGCAGAAATCCTGTTGCAGTTTGTAGGTCGATTGTGGGCAAGACTGTGACCCTGTAGTGTTGTGCAGGTTCTGGTGGCTGCTGGTCAGCTGGTCGCCCATAGCCCAGGGTGCACTGTTTACGTTAGTGGGAAAAGGTCAGCTCTAGAGAGATGTAGTAAAATTCATTTATGAGAAAAGCAAGGGAGGTGCAGGTCTGGAGAATTTGAAGACCTGCTTAAGAAGAGACATCTGCTTTCTGGTTTTTTTTTAAAAGCTCCTTGTCTAACTCGAGCCATTTGAGAGTGGAGCCTGTGCTTTAGCCAGCAGCCGGCTGCATATTTTTCTTGACATGAAGTGTCCTGCTTTCCTTCACCCACACCCTTATTTTCCCTGGCCGGAAATTTGCCGGAAAATGTGCTTGCACAAGCGCTGTGCCTTGCCCCCAGGAAATGGCGGGGGAGGCCGATGCCCTCTTAGATGGCCATCCAGAAGCAGGAGTTCTTGCGCTGTGGGGGTTCGACCTGCTCCCCCAGCCCGCTGCCTCTCAGGCGCTTTGAACTGGCGCCCGCAGCCTTTGGCCCCGCTCACCGGGGTTGGTCTGGTGCGAGTGGAAGGTCAGGGAAGACGGGGCTACAGGGCCAGGCTTGGACTGGGAGACCTGGAGCCAGATGCCCACTTGGCCTCCGTGTCCACGGACTGTCCCCCAGGGTGGCCGAGAACACAAGGGCGGAAGGGAAGCGGCCGTCTCTGCCCTGCTTGCCTTGGAGGATGGACAGGAGGAGCAGGGAAAGTGGGTCTGGCAGGATGGCTTGGCTTGGCAGCTGCACTGTGAGCAGTCCGAGGAGCAGGGGAAGCTGTGGAATTGGAACGGGGCAGGATAGGCTCTCGCCTCATTTATGTGGCTTTCTGCTTCTGTGTAGCCTCTTGACAGCCGAGCAGGAGCTGCTGCCGTGATGGAGACCGCCCCTGTGCTCCAGCCTGCAGATCTCCCTCTGCTGCATCCAGCACTTAAAGTACTATTACGCAAAGTGGCATGCCGAGAGACGTGAGGGGGCGTGCTTCCACCGATGCCCCACATTTTGGAACTCTGTTGTTTGAGATCTCCAGGAAACCTGCTCTGTGGTTGCTTTTAAGTAGGCCCTGAAGATGTAGGCCCTCTGTTAGCGTTTCTGAACTGTTTACTGATGGGCTGTTGCTCATGCCTGCTCATAAGCTCTGAATTAGGTTTATCTTCATGTATTGCCTTTTAAATTATGATTACGAGTCACCTTGTGTGTGGCTCTGAGGTAGGGCAAATTTATTTGAAACAAACAATTCACAGTTAGCCATGTTTTAAAGGCAGCTGTTAAGCAAGTTGGGTGCCATGGGCGGAACAAGTTCTTGAAACCGCAAAAGCTAACCGTAAACGAGCACAAGCGCTAGTTAAATGGCCATGAAATAAAGAAGCACTTCTTGGAGGCCAGTGCTTGCTTTGCAGGCCTTGGGCGACAGGCAGCATCTCCCGCGCGGAGTTTCCAAGCCGCTTCAGGCGTGTCCTGGTGCAAGGCCTGGCGGCCCGGCGTGTGGGGGCGCGACCAGCACTGCCGCTGCAGGGCCCCGCTGGCCGTGGCCGTGACTCCGCCGGCCCGCACGGGTCTGCCGCTCCCCGCTCCCCTCTGCGCCGGGCAGCCCAGGGCCGGCCATTCCCGGGCCTCGCCACAGCTGCCCCTCCGGGCTCGGGGTGCAGCGCGAAGCCAGGGCTCCCCGCTGTCCCAAGGCTTCCCCCCACCACCCTTGCGGTGGCCGGCAGAGGGGGGCCCTGCCAGAGGCTCCACTCGGTGGACGGACGTGGAGCCGGAGGCGTGGAGCGGTGGCGGGGACGCCTGGCCAGGGCTGCGGCCGCTGGGCGCTGGCCCACTCAGGCAGGCCGTGCTGTGGCTTGTGTGGAGCTGTTCGGGTTCCCTCGGAAAGCCCTTGCCCTGCGGAAGCCAGGGGAGAGACTGGAGTGTGGACTGGCTCGGCGCAGAGAGGGCAGGCCATGCCGAGCGGGGAGAGCACAGGCCCTTCCGCAGGCATGTTTTGGCATCCGCGCGTGCGCCGTGGGGCTCGCCGGAGGAGGGTCTGGGCCCTGCTGGGTGGGAACGGAGGGAGATGGTGTGGCAGGCGGATATCTTAATACTGACGTGAACAGCAAGCCAGGCCCCTGCCTGTCCCGTGGGCCTCAGAACACGCCCAGCGGTGCTCGCCTTGCTCGGGAGCGCCCTGTGACTTCAGTGCTGTGCAGGAGGCGCCGTGGCCTTCATGGGGCTCCCACGGGTGGGCGCAGAAGGGGCTGCAGCCTGGCAGGGATCCCTGCCTGGATGCTGGGCGATCGAGCCGGGGTGGGGGGAGCCTGGGGCACCCCGGGGGAGCATAACTGGAGGAGGAAACGGCCGTGTCGCGTGGAGGGGCGCGAAGGAAGCCGCCGGGGCCTCGCGCCAGCCGCCTCCACGCGCCAGCCCTCTCCCCCGCTGCTCCTCGTGGAGCTGCGTGTCCAGAAAGGGAATGAGGTGCCGCCTCTGCCAGCGCTGCTCTTCGTTTCCTCCCTTCAGAGCCTGCGTGACGATCTGCAGCAGGACGCTCAGCGTGACTTGTCAGTGCGCAAACAGGCAGCAGAATTAAATGCCATGGAGCTGCTGGAGAAGATCAGGGGCACAGACGCCACGAATAAGGTACCGGGTGAAGTGTCAGAGCAGCCATAGTGCTGCCCTGGCGCCGTCCTCATTGCTCGGATCCACGTTTCAGGGATTGCCTGTCAGCTGGCGGTTTCACACTGTGCGCATGCTGCAGAAATGCCGGGCTGCAGCGAGTGAAGGCCCCCGCACCCGCCCGCCCCCTGCAGTGCTGCCTGCTTTTCTGGCCTGGCGGCTGGGGACACGCGCCTCAAGGAGCAGGCCCCCGGCTTCTGGCATGCGTCCCTCCAGCACAATTCCCTGCACAGACACACACACACACACACACAGAGCACACATTTCCCTGCCCCTAAATGCACAGCAGGGAAGTCTTGGACGCTTCCACAGCAGTCAGAACTCTCTTCTGCGCTCAGCTGAGTGCTGATAAGGGGTTTCTGCTGCGTGGGTGGAGGGCAGGGCCGGGGGAAGGAGCTTGTGAGCCAGACGGGGCCTGTCCAGGGTCCCATCCAGGGTCTGCTCCAGCCAGAGGTCCCCACCTCTGACTTAAAGGAGGAGTGCCGCACCTGGGAGCAGGTACCGGTGCCAGTCCCAGCACACCTGGGCTCCTGGGCTTGCCCTCGGCCTCTCCAGCGACTGAATCCTTCTCCCCAGCGGCCAGCCCTTAGGGGTCGGGGGGTGCCAGCCACCCTGTCTGCTCCTTCTAGCTTTGCTACTCTGTTGGTGGCATTCTGTTCACTGAGTCTCGTCAAGCATTCTTAGCAACGGAGATGCAAAAATTAAAAAGAAATTTGAGTCAATTCGAGGGGCACATGATTTGGCATTGAAATTCATCTGAAGGGTAAGCTGTCTCTGCCTCACCAGGGACTACACATCTGCTTTGCAAAGAAAAGCTGCAATGAATCCCAGGTCTGCCCAAGTTCTGACAGGTGGGGCAGTCAGTTGCTCACTGATGCAGTAAGCATGCGGTGCTTTAAATACGGGGCTTCGAGTAAACGGATGGAGCGGCTGCGGAGCAGTTCCGTGGCAAGCGAAATGTGCGTCTGCAGTGACAGGAAATTAAGCCCGTGCCGTGCATTGCTCAGTTCCCGCGCGTGTCGTTCTGGCCCTCAGCAGCTGCAAGAGAAACTGAGCGAGATGGATTCTGAGCTGAGGTCTGCCCAGCACACCTCCCAGAAGCAGGATCTCAAACTCCAGAACTTGAACGAGAGCCTGAAGAGCAAAGAGAAGGAGGTGTGTGTCCCGGCTGTGTCCTTCCGCAGTAAACGCCGGTGAAGCACCTTCGCGCTTTCGCCTGCAGCCTGTGAGCGCTTCCCTGCAGGGGACGCCGCTTCCACATGATGGTGGTCCTAAAGAGGCGCCAGTTTTCAGGATAGCCTCTCAAGGCGGGGGATCTGCAGCTGGGCGCGAGGAGCCGCCTGCGTGCCCTGCTGCTGGCTCACCCGCTGATTCATCACTGCCCAACTCTGTGTCCCGCAGTCTGAGGAGTTGAACCGCGTCATTGAAGGACAAAACGAGACAATAGCAAACCTGCAAGACAAGCTGCATAAAAGCCAGCTCAGGCAATTGCAGGTACGGATTTTTCTTGCTTTACCCTACAAGTTCAGAGTATGTTGTTCTGATGGTTCAAGTATTATAAGAAAAGTAGCTCTAGAAATATCATCTGTCGCCACACAAAAGAAAATCCACATTAAATCCCAGAGTGATCCCAGACTGTGTGTGTCAGCTCAGATAAGATGCTGTTGTAGCACAGAGATGCCCAAAGTCTGCTTTTTCTGAGGAAGAGCGTTCTAGAAGTAGGGCGTCTTTAGAGGTTCGCCGCTTCGTTGCCAGTGGTATATAGTTAGGGGCAGACAAAACAATTGAGTGATCAGTGGTTCAGTTTCTAGAGTTTGCAGTAGAAGATGGGGAGAGACGGACAGACGGACGGACAGGCTTGTGTCTGTGTGGGCTTTCTAAGGGGTCCACCCAGCAGTTCGAACTAAGCAGGGAAGGTAACGGGAAAAGGGTGTGGGCAGCGGAGCGGCCTTGGCCGCCGCACAGGGCTTCCCTCCTGAGGCCTGCAGCTCGCCGGACCCCCAGCCTGGCCACCGCCCTGCAGCCCAGCCCTCCTTCAGCGAGCGCCTGGCACGGCTGCTGAGAAAGTGTGGGGGTCCCAGGTGGGCAGGGAGCAGGGGGGCTGGCAGCCGGGTGCCCTTCTCTGGGCTTGCCCGGCAGATCGCTCCGAATCCGCCACGATGACAGGCGGCGACGCACAGGCTGCGGCGTGTCCTCCGGCCACGGCAAAGCCAGCCGTCCTCTGGGGCACATCCCGCCCTCCCTTTCTGTGTCCCCCCAGAGCACAGAGGGCTCTGCCCCGCCGCACCAGGGGCAGCAAGTGGCGCTCCTGGAGGTGCAGCACGAGCTTTTCTGCGCCCAGCTGGAGGTGCAGCAGCTGCAGAGGCTGCGGCAGCAGACGGGGCGGCAGCTGGCGGAGTCCACGAGGGGCGCCCAGTTTCTGGAGGCCGTCCTGCAAGAGGAGCAGCGGCAGAAGGAGGCGGCATGGCACCACAACAAGGTCTGGCAGGGGCGGCTGCGGAGCTGCCCGGGGCGCATCTGTCTGCACCGCGAGGGCCGGGCGCGCGCACTGCACCACTAGCCGCCGTGCATCAGGCATGGCGGTCCGTGCCCGCACCACTAGCCAGGAGAGCAGGTCGCGTGGCCAGCCTGCGGCCGCCTGGTGGAAATGGCCGGAGCTGTGGTTCTGGGCTGTGTCACTCGGGCCCGGCCGGCCCGGCCTTTCCATCCGTCCAGAGCGCCTCGGGGGTCCAGCTCACGGAAGTGGCCCGTTGCCTTCCAGGAGCTGCGTGCCGCTCTCCTGCAGCTGAAGGCCGAGCTGCAGAGCAAGGACTGGCAGTTCCGTGCCCTGGAGAGGGAGAAGTGGGCCGAGGAGCAGAGGCACGAGCGGGCGCTCGGGCACTGGAGCCACCGCCTGGCTTGCAAGGAGCAGCAGCTGCGGGTGAGCGACGTGCGGCTGCCTGTGTGCCCGCCCACCCAGGGGTTGCAGGGAGCGTGTGGAGAAAGGAATGACGTGCCTCGTCGTGCGCAGTGGGGAGGCAGGATTTGGGAAGAATGCTTGTGGGTGCACGTGGGGCGGGAAGCGTGCGTGTGGGGAGCGTGTTGTGCATGTGCGAGGAGGCCTGGGCCTGCTTGTGCCCCTGGGCACACACACAAGTAGCGTGTGTGCACGCTGAAGGGCCCGTGCACACTTCTGGGGGTGTGTCTCCTGCACGTGTGGGAAGGCAGTGTGTGCAAGGTCAGGAAACCAGCATCCCGACAACGCCTCCGGGGCGCCTGTTAACCAGCCGAAGCCCCCAAGCCTCGGCAGCGCTCCAGAACGCTGGGCCTGGCCCTGGACCCTGGGGGCACTCCCCGCGCGGCTCCTTAGGCAGGCCCCCTGCCCCTCTTCCAGCGGGCCTCGCCCGGAGCACTTGCACAGCAGCAGGACAGCGCTGCTGTGGGGCGGCCCCACTCCACCAAGGAAGCCGCAGCCTGGCGCTGGCGGGGGCTGAGCAGGGCTGTCGCCCAGGACGTGCGGGAGGCGCCCATTTGCAGGGCGGCCGCAGGCAGACGAGCGGGCAGCCTGCAGCGGCAGGAAGAGAGTTCGTGGCTGCTCCCTGTGGCGACCGCGCCTGGCTTTGCTGGGCTGGACACCCCTTTTATTGCCCCCCCCCCCCGGGGCAGCTGCGCTCGCCCCGCGCACCCTTGCATCCCCCACTGTTTCTGTGCCGCGTCTGAATAGGCTCAGAAATGTTTGTGTTACGTTGCCGCTGGCCCTGATCTGTTTCTGGGGCTTCCTAGGAATCGCAGGAGCTCCTGCAGCAGCACCAGAGCACGGAGGCGAGGCCAGCCTTGGCGGCCAGGATGGTGCAGACGCTACAGCAGCGCGTCCGTGACAGAGACGCGGCCCTCGAGGTACGTGCAGGCCGCCCAGCACCACCGCGGGTCCTGAGCGCCCCTTCCCCTGCCCCGGCATCTCTGCTGGGGGGGGCACGAGGCGGGGGCTGGCCCTGAGCCGGTGTGACCCGCCGTTCCTCCCCGGCCTTCTCTCGCAGCGCGCAGTCGACGAAAAGTTCCGCCTGCTGGAAGAGCGCGAGCAGGAGCTGCAGCAGCTGCGCCAGGCCGTGCAGGAGCGCGAGCGCGACCTGGAGGGGCTGCGCGCGGTCCTCTCCTCCAACCAGGCCACCATCCAGGTGGGTGCCGCTGCTGCGGAACCTCCCATCGCCTGCTGCTGCCGACTGCCCGCTCCCGGGAATGCTGCAGCAGGAGCGCGGAGCCGTGCCGGGACTCCACGAATCCCTCCCAAAGCTCGGCTCCGTTCCGTTCGGGACGTGGCTGGCTGCGGCTTTCGAGGGTCTCGGCAGAGGGGTCCTTCTGCTGCCGTTGGACTTGAGCCTTCGGACGCGGGGCGGGCAAGCGGGGTGCTGCGGAGGGCACCCCAGGGCTGCGGGGGAGGCTCCCCGGGGCCACGGGAAATCCAGGCGGAGGCCGGACTGCCCTCATGGGACCCGATCTTGCCCCCTCTCGTCCTGCAGGGCCTGGAGGGCCTGCTGAAAGCCCGGGGCCTGGAGCTGCAGCAGCTGCTGGCGACCTGCCAGAACTGGAAGTGGCTGCGGGAGGAGCTGGAGGCGCATGCCCGCCGGGGGCAGGCGCGGCAGGAGCACCTGGCCCAGCAGCTGCGGGCAGCCCTGTGCGGCGGGCACCAGGAGGCGACGGTGAGCCGCGCGGCTGTTCCCTGCCGAGGGCTGGCGGGCAGCGGCTGGGGCACAGCAGCCGCTGCCCTCCTGTGGAGCCGGAGCCCATGCCCGCATCCACGTCTGCCGGGGCGATGGTCCTCCTGGTGCCTGGAGCCCGGGAAGCGGCGTTTCACAAGGGGGCTGTGGCACGGGGCAGAGGCATGGCCCGTGCTCCGCTGGCAGCTGCGGGGTGGGCTGCTGCTTCCGCACTTTGGGAGGCCCGTGGCTCTGAGCCAGGCCGCCCCCTCCGCTTGTCCACAGGGGCTCTCGGCGATGCTTCCACCCAGGCCAGGGCCCGGCCAGGAAGCCGCCATGGAGGAGCTGTGTCTGCGCCTTCAGCAGAGGGAGCGCATCATCCGGGAGCTCCTGGCCAACAAGAGCTGGCAGGCCACCGAGCACACCGCCGAGCTGCAGGAGCTGCTCCAGGCCACCAGCGCCCGCGAGCAGCAGAGCAACGTGAGTGGGTCAGGGGCCCTCCCTTGCCTGCTGCCCCAGGGCCGCGGCCTCGCTCGGAGTCCCAGTGGGGCGTGGAGTCCCGCTGGGATGGCGCAGGGCGGCACCACATTGGGCCGCTCGCGTCTCTTGTGGCTCCGTCTTCGCATCGCAGGCAGAGAGGGGAGCTGCGTGATCCGTCTCGGAGCAGATCTGGGCGAGCAGGTAGAAGCCTGATTGCGTCTTGATGGAGGCAGCGCTGACCGGGTTTTGGGGCCGCTGGGAGTCAGGTGCTCGTTTCCTCACAAGATCGCCTTTGCCTCCATCGCTTGCTTCCCGGAGGACTGGGGGGTGGCAGTGACCTGAGGTTCCCCCGAGCGGTTTGGAGCCGTGCGTGTGCTGCGACCTTTCCTGGGCCTGCTGGTGATGGTCGCGTCCCGCCTTCCCTGCTCTCCTTGTTAGGTATTTTCTGCAAAGTTGACCCAGGCTCTGATCGAGAGGAGCTGCGAGCTGCAGGTCCTGCGCCAGCAGCTGGTGGACCAGGCTTCTCGGCAGAGGACAGAGGCGCCTGCTGCTCGACCCGCACAAAGGGATGAGGCTCTGGAAGTGAGGGTGCGTGTTTGTGAGAGCGAGAGCGTCTCCGCATGGGGGGGGGCAAGGGGGGGCAGATGTGCAGACGGCTCTGCAGGGGCTGCCCCAGAGGGAGAGGCTGGGCTGGGAAGAGTGGGGCCGAGCGAGTGCCGGTCCCAGAGGCCCGCATCCCGAGCACGCTCCCGCCTGCTTGACCCCGTGTGCTCAGCCTCTGCCTGGGGAGAAAGGTGGGAGGGGTAGGCAGGAGGGGCTTGAAATGGGTGTGCCTGTGTCCGTAGGCACCGAAGCTGGGGCGCCCCGCCGAGCACGTGGCCACCACAGTCCCCGCGCGGGGAGAGCGCCGGTCCGCAGCGGAGGAAGGTGCGTCTGTGCGCGGGCTCGGCCCAGAAGGGCCCTCACGGCGCGCTCTGCGGTGCTGCACTGGGCACGGCTCTCCTGGCCAGCAGCCTGGCAGCCGCTGTTGGTGAGCGGCCAGGGTGTGTCGCCCAGGCTCGGGCTGCGTCCCAGTGGGCGGCTTGGGGTGGGGGCGGAGGTTTGGCAACTGTGTCCTCCAAGCGCGGTGCACTGGTGCCTTTGGTTGCGGGGAGTGCCGGCAGGCTGCTCGGTGAGAGCGCCGAAGGACGAGGCTGCGCTCCTCTGCGCCCCCGGCAGGGACGGCCACCGCTGGGCACCCGAGCGGCACTTCAGGGCGACTTCCGCTGGCTCCGCACCCCTGGCGGAGGTCATGGCCCCTTTGCCAGGGCTGCTCTCTCCTTTCTCGAGAACACTTCCGACGTGAAATGCCCGAATGCTCCTGCCAAGACCCCCCTTTCGTTCTGCAAGAAACTCCGTTTCGGAAATGAGCCCTGCGCTTGCTTTCTCTCCAGGCGTCCCCGAGAAAATGGCGGAGCTGGAGAAGGAACTGCTAAGCTCCAGAGAGGAGCTGAAGCTGTTGGCACAAAAGGACAGAGAAAGCAGAGTGAGTCCGTGGAGTCGAGCGGGAGAATGGCGCCATCGGCTTGCTTACTGCCTGTGTGCTGGTCAGCGGAGGCACGGCCATGATTCTGGCTGCTGCTCCTCCTCACGAGGAAGGGCAGGCACCGTGTGCCAGGCCGGAGATCTGGTGCAGGACTGATTTCCTCCATCTTGCTGCTGCCGCCGCTGAGCCGGTTTCTCTCTTGCAACCCCCTGACGGCACTCGGTCTTATCTTTTTCTGTACTTGCGGGAATCGTTTTATTTCGTAGGGCAGCTTTAGTGTCTCTTGCGCAGGGGTGATCTCCGCTTGTGATGGAGCAGTGTGGTGTCATGGTCAAGACCGTGGCACTGGGACTCCCTGCTCCACCACGGCGCCAGCTGCGTGCCTTTGGGCCAGTCACAGCCTCTCGGCCCAGCCTACCTTGCAGGGCTGTTGTGGGGATGAGACTGAGCAGGAGGAGGAGAGTGGTGTCAGCCACTTTGTGTTCTTTGAAAAAGAAAAATGGTGGTATAGGAGCCCAGTAAGCCCAAGATCTCAGCGGGTCTGTGGGTGCGCTGCTGCCCCCCCAGCCAGCGTTCCTCCCCCGGGGCACCCCCAGCCCCACAGTTGAGCCCCACCCGGGGCCTGCTGCTGGGGCCAGGCAGAGCCTCTGCCGTCCCGGGCAGGGGAAGGCTTGCTAGGCCCTCCTGGAAGGTCTCACAGGAGGAAGGGCTGCCTACCCAGCCCGAGACGCTCGCTGGGCGCCCCTGCACAGCCGCTGCGCTGAGACACTCTTTTCCGGCAGCTGGAGCTCTCTGCACTGCGCTCGGAGGTGGCCTCCCAGGAGCAGGAGCTGCAGGTTCAGGCTTCCGATATCGCGTCGCTCACCAGGAGCATCCAGATCAAAGAAGGCCTTATAAAGGTAGGCTGCCAGCGGGAGCGTCCGACCTCCAGCCGCGTCCTCCTGTGCACACTAATGCGGGCGTGTTGCATCCGGCGTGTTCGCCGACCTCCCGCCTTTCGCATTGACCGCAAGGAAGACATTCCCTTGGAACCAAGGGATGGGCGGCAGCTCTCCTTGATGTCCGCCAGGCTGGCTTGATCCCAGGCCTCGTGGCACTGGCCTTCCAGGGAGGGACACCGCTCGGGGTGTCTCTGCCGGGGTGGGGGAGCTCACTTTCCACTGCCTGAAGGGCCAGGCAGCAGGAGCCGCGCTTGCTCCCCCCGGGGCTCACGTGCCTTGCCCGCAGGACCTGCAGATGCAGCTGGTTGACCCGGAGGAGATGCCGGCGGTTGAGCGCCTCACCCAGGAGGTTCTGAGGCTGCAAGAGGAGGTAGCAGGGGCAGAGCTGCGAGGACAGGGAGGCACGGGGAGCAGGAGGCTGCAGGTGCGCCGCAGAAGGGCCCCGCGCGGAGGTCGTGGCTGAGTGGGCAGGGTGGCGGCTTCGTTCCCGCTGTCCAGGGCAGTCGCGGCGACTGTGGGGCTGCCCCCCAGGCGTTTGCCTCGGGCAGGCATCCTGCTGTGGTCCCAGCGCTCCCACGGGGGGGGGGGGGGCACCTGTGCTCATGGCCGACCTGCCTGCCCGGCGGAGGCCGCTGTCCCGCATGCTGCCGCTGTTGGAGGCCTGGTCGGGGCCTCCTCCGGCTCTCCCGTGACAGGGCTCTTCCCCGCAGCTGCTGCTCACCTTGGAGGGCCTGGCGGCGGAGCGGGAGCGGCTGAACGAGGCGCTGGAGGCAGAGCGGCAGCTGTACAGGCGCCTGGGGACACGCGGCGCTCAGCCCGGCAGGTGAGGAGAGGATCGCGGCAGGGAGGGCCGGTGTGCCGCACAGCCGGGGAGCTGCAGGGCCACATCCTGCCCCTTCCCTTGCTGAAGTTTCCTCACTTCCGCTCTGTGCGGCACCCCTCCCGTTGGCGGCTTCATCAAATCCTTCATAGAAATTCGGGTCGCCCAGCAGGAGGCACGGAAAGCAGGCTGCTGTGGGTCGTGCACACACCTGCGCCTTTCCTGAGCGGCCCTCGCCGGGCCCCCTGAAAGCGGCTGGCTGGGCAGGTGAGCCCCCACAGCAGCAGCATGTGGCTCTGTGGGGCCAGCCGTCACCCTGCCATACAGCCATGTTCGGGGGCCCTTGTGAGGACAGGGCCTGCCCAGGAAGGTAACTGGGGAGACGGGCCAGCACGGTGTGGGGGGCAGCAAGCGCCCGCACACGGGGCCGAGAGCTGGTCCCCTGAACCGCGTGAGTCCGGAGGAGGGGCAGTGCCAGGAGCAGCCTGGGTGGGTTATTGGCGCCATGGTGGGCAGCGCGAGGCGGCCGATAGGGGCGAGCAGCTTTCTGGCCCCGCTGACCTGCCTCCTTTCTCTCTCGGCTCGTCCAGCTCTCCGCAAGACCAGACGCTGCACCTCGAACTGGAGGCAGTCCAGGAGCTCCGTGGGCAGCTGGAAGAGGCCCTTGGCAGGACTGTGGAGCACCTGAGCAGGCTGGAGTCGCTGGGGGGCGCTGGAGGTGGGGAACCGGAGTGTGTGCCCGTCCTTCCCACGCATGCCTTCTGAGCTCGGCCTTCACGCTGCCTCCGGCGCAGGACGCAAGGCGACCGCCGGCCCAGTGAGCCTCGACGTGGGAGGGCCACTGAGCGCTGGCCCAGCTGCACGCTCGCCTGCCAGTACGACGGGGCTGGGAGGAGGCGCGGGAGGCCGAGCCTCTTCCCACCAGCCCCGCCTCCCTCCCCCTGCCCGCCGTGTCTGGCAAAATAAAGATGCTCCCCCCGCCCACCTCCCCAGGGTCTGTGCCGCGTGTGCTGTGCCCTCCCGGGGGCTCGTCCCGGCCTCCAGCAAGGGGGCTGCGTGGGGCCCACGGCACGTCTGCCCGGGGCCTCGGGACGCTGGAGGGCTGGGCAAAGGGGCTGCCTGACAGGGAGGGTCTGGACTCGCTGCTGGAGGAGAGCCCGCTGCGTGCCCAGGGCCCCCTGCTTGTGGGAACAGCCTTAGCCGGGCCGGGGCCCCGGAACCGGCATGCCGCTGAACCAGAGGTGCACCCTGCATGTGGACTGAGCACGGCGAGCCCCCGCAGACGACGCTTCCCGTGCCTGAGCTGCACTGCCCTGCCGGGACTCGCTTGCTTGGCCTGCTGGGCCTCGGGGCGCCTGCTCTCGCGGTTTGTCGGCACAGGCTCTGAACATGTGGCGCTCGCTGCCGGGGCCTTGGCTTGAAGTCGCTCTGTCGGGCCTGCCGGCCGCCCCACGCAGCGCCCCGGCGGGCTCTCGCCCTGTGCAGTGGGAGGCAGGAGCTCCTGCGGGGCCGGAGCCGGGGGCTGTGCCAGCGGGCAGGGGCTTCGCGGCTGCCTCCTGGGCGATGCCACGCTCTGCCGGGGTGGTGGCTGCTAGGCAGGACCGGCCCTGACCCTGGCACCGTGAGGCGGCCCCGCTGGACCAGTTTTGGGCATCGCGGAGGAGGAGGACTGGTAGCCGGTCTGGTGTTCTCGGCTCCCAGCTGCAATCCTGAGAGCGAGGTCCCCGGGCTTCAGTGCCACTTCCTTCTGAGTTGAAGCGTGCTAGGTTGGCGAGCGAAGATGCCGCTGCTCCAAGTGGCTCAGGCCAGCCTGCGCCCGGATGGTTGAAGCAGCTGGCAGACGCGCTCGGAACCAGCGCATGGGTTTGCGTGACTTCCTCCAAAATGGGCTTCGTCTCAAGCCTGTGCTGCTCACAGTCCATCAGTGCAGTTTACAAAGCCAAAACCAGAAAGGAGATTGCGCTCCCTCTCGGAAATCCTGCTCCCTCAGACTGCACAACTAATTCTGCCACGTAACAAAAGGGGTAATTTTATCTGCTACGTTTCCTGATGACCAGTTGTCCGTCCTTTCGGGTCCATTTTTATCAACCCCTCGAATTGGGAGGGGTTCCCTGTGCTGTCCTGCCCAAACTAACTCAGCTGCAGTTAATACAGTTGACAAAAGTAACCTAGTTGTTGTTCTTAAATAATACCAATAAAAGATTGACGTAATCGGAGCACCCACAGTTCGTAATCTATTTAGTATCTAATGCCAATGGATTTGTGCCAACTGGCAGGTCGGCTCGTAAGGCAGGGCTCTGTGCCAGGAGACCTGCGTGCCCCGTGTGGATTGGCAACGGGCTCTTGCGCTTTGCTGGTGTTGAGGCCCCCCCCCCCCACCGGCTGCTCAGTTTGTATTCCAGCTTTGCAGAGAGAAGCCAACTGGCATGTACTTGGCATGTCTTAAACTACTGTGATCTCTGACCTTAAACTCTGTGAGTGTGTGTGTGTAGTTGCAGTAATTATGCTGGATCCGGTGTGTATCCAGAGGTAATCCAGTGAGTGGACCGTTCTGGGAGAGATGGTTGTGTGCTCGCCCTCCTGCCCACAGAACGAGGCCGTGCCCGGCCGGCTGGACGCTGGGTGGGCGCAGCTCCTCAGCCGCAGAAGGGCCACGCCTGCCGACGTGCCTGTCGCCAGGCGTGTGGGCCAGGCGTGCAGCTTTGTGGTGATCCGAGCGACAAAAGCGGTAGGCAAGCGAGAACTGAAGGCCGCTAGGAGGACGTGAGGGGTGCGCTCTGGCCATGGAGTCTTCCGTGGCCAAAACTCACGGCAGCATCTGTGCACAAGCGCTCCCCTGGAGGCCTCGAAGTACAGAAGGGGGGATCGGAGCCTAGCCGAGGGGGCCCCGAAAAGCAGCACAACCTGCAGTGAGGATGAAGCAGGTAGGAACACGGTAGAACTGCGTGTCCTGCAAGAGGGCGCGGAAGCAGCCCCCCACAGAAGCGCCTGCTGCCACGTCCCTGGGCGAGTCCTCTTGCAGGATGGAGGAAAAGGGCAGCACCTTGAGTTGGAGGCCAAAAGGTACTGAGCTGTTAGCCCGTCAGGCAGAAGTACCTGGGCAGGTAGTAGGTGATGCGTGCTTATGTACGCCTGCAGCTTGACTTTGGCACGTGGCCAAATGGAAGCTATTCGCTAGGGTGACTCTGGGGTCACTGACCACTCCTGCTGGGACAGCCGTGTTGCATTCTAAATATGGCTGCTACTTTGGGTCCAGGATAAGCACAAAGTAAGCTAGATCTCGGGGCATTCAAGCAGGTGGTTCTAGCCTTCAAGGGCAGACCCAGAGCAGCACTCTCCTGAGAAATGGTGCAGCAGTCCGGCTAGATGCAGGGCTGCAGGGGGTTATTGGAAAGTGCTTGGGAGTCCAGTTGGCAACCTGAGGCAGTTCCATGTCTATGTCCTACGTCCTGTGTGTGACCTCCAGGATCCAGAAGCGGCTGCTGCAGTGAGCTGGCCGGAATGCCATTGGTAGGCCTTTTACCTGGTGTTGCTGTTGCCGAACGTGTTGCAACTGACCTTGGAACAGGCAGTGGTAATTTTGGAAGCTGGCCACCTTGCCCATAGTTTGGCCTTAATGTGATGCCTCCCAGCTAATAGGAGTTACCCACGTAATTCCGGCCAGCCCCAGCACAAGCCGCCAGGCAACCGTGCAAGACGGCCTACCAGCTGGAGGAGCCCAGGTAGCAAAGCCCGGAGTTGCAGGTCGCCCTTTGTGAGCGGTGCTTGTCGTGCAGCGTACAGAAAGGGACATGGCCCAGAAGGGTGCTGAGCGAGCGTGAGCTGAAGGCGGGGGGAAATGCCCAGCAAGTTCTGCTGAAGGGTCCCTCCAGGGTAGGCGGCCCAAGAGCTCAGTTTGTGGAGCTCCCTGGTCCCAGGCAGCTTGCGCAGAGTCGATTCACTTGAAAGCAAGCTTTCAACCCCCACACGCCCTCGTCCAGGAAGGAGCGAGTGTGCCAATAGCCAACAGAAACTCTTAGTAATTGCTGTCTAAAAAAAGAACCATGCTAGCATTTTGTTCCTCAGCTTGTGTTTTCGGAAGACACCCAAAACCCCAGCAGGTTTTGAGTACAGATGGGCAAAGAGGTCTCTTTCCCCATCATTCCACTTTTTATAAACCCCTTCCATCCCGCTTCCACATTAATGTGCAATTTTTAAAATTAGCATAAATGCTTGCCTTTAAATGCTATTTAAATATGTTTGGTGTATTTTTTAATGTATTTTATCTCAAAATACCCAGAGGGACATTTTTCAGCTAAGAATGGCTTCAGAGATTTCCTGAGGTTGAAATAGTTTGGTGACTCTGTTCCAGTGTGCCTGTTAGTCCAGGGGGCACAAGCTGAGTGCCCCCAGAGTCCGTCTGTCCGAGTTTCTGAAGTGATCTGAGCGGCTGGGATGCTCATGGCATTGCGGGGGGAATGAGCCGCTCCCCCACCAGGCAGCTCCTGGGCCAGCAGGTCCCCCAGCCAAGGCAAGGCCGCGGGCCCACTTGCCCCTCCTGCTCGGTCTCTCACCGCCCAGGCTCCAGCCGCCTTTCAAGCTCCTCAGGCGGACGATGTGGCCTTTCCTCCTCCCTCCAGTGGCTGCCCCCTGCTCTCCTCCTGGCTTTCTCGGGGACGCCCAGCCTCTCTCACTCACTTCCCCCTCCTTTCCCTGCTCTTAGTTGGGGGGGCACCAACTTGGCTTGCAGCACTCGGCTGGCTCTGTCTCGTTCCTACTCTCGCCGATGGATCGACGGATTGCAGGCACAGCCCCCCGCCTTTTGAGAGGGGGCATCCCGCTGCCAGGACCCCCAGGCCAGTCCTGCTGGCCCAAGAGTGCCGGCAGTGGGGGGCCTCTGTCCAGGCGCACACGCAACTGAGCCCCAAACCCCTGATAGCACGGAGAGGTGCCTTGCACGCCTCCCAAAAGGGAAAAGGGCAGTGCAGGTGGCCGCTGCCTCCGCCTGCTTAGATCTGCTTCTCTCGCCTTCTCCATGATTCAGCTTATCCGGCTGGCCCTTCCTTGTTTGCCTGTTTCTCTTCCCTTTCATTGGTGACTATCATGTAGTTCTCTCTTGTGTGTTTTCTCCCACCCCGACAGGCTTGTGCCGGCTGTCAGCTCTGCTGCCTGATGGTTCCTGTTCTTCTTTCACTTTGTCTTCTCTTCCTTCCACCCGGTTTGCAGACTCCGTGACATTTCTGTCTCTCGTCTCTTACGGCTTCATTCCAGATTGGCCTGCTCTCGCTTCCCCTTGTTCCACCCATCTTCTTCGCCCCCTCATGCTTATTCTGCCCTTCCCACGCCGCTTGCCCCTCTCTGTCCGATTCTTCGCTTCACATCCCTCATGTCCACGGCTCTCTTGCACACGTCGGCACCGCGGCTGGCTCCCTCGCCCGTCCTCTTCTCGCTGCTCCCCCAGCCCTTCTCTGGGTTCCTGTTCTTCGCCTGCCCGCTTTCTGTAGAGCTCCCCGTGGCGCTGCCCTTGGCCCGCTGCAGGCTCGAAGGCGGTGGCTGGCGCCAATTGCTCCTTTTACCTTCGCCCTCTGCAGCTCTGCAGAGCTGATCTGCAACTGCCAAACTGCTGGTGTCGCCCGAGTCCTCCTCCTGTCAACAGGCAAAGTGCCGCTGAGCGGTTTTGTGGCTCCCTCCTGCATTTTTAACGCCCCTGTTTGCCTGTTCAGCCTATTTTGCTGCTTCCCAGTGAGCAGGACGGAGGTTTGGTGACCAGCACCCCTTTGAATACCCCTGCAAGACCTCTCCGAATTGCACCCACATCAGTTCCTCAGGGTAGATTTAGGAACATAGAAACAGCGCGAGTCAGAAGGGGCCTCCCGGGCCATCTAGTCTGACCCTGGCACCAGCCGGCTCTGCTCACAACATGCCCACCATGTGCATGTCCAGCCTATCCTTGAACACCCTCACCGATGGGGCCTCTCAATGTCTTTCATTGCTGCTTTTCATTTTTTAAATAGAGAAATAACAGCTTGGTAACTGATGACATCCACGTCCTTCTACCCCCAAACAATTACTGTAAATAATTTTATCTTGGGTCGTTTCTTCCCTGGGTCAGCTTCAAGCAGCCTTGAATGTGTGTTACCATGCTCCCGAGGGAGCTGCGAAGGAGAGGCCCCCAGTCCCTAGTCTTGTGACGAGCTTCCGCATCCCACGGCCCACCAGCCACAAGAGAAGAGGGAACAAAAGCCTTGAGCGATTGAGCAATGTGCGCAGATGCCACAGAAAGCGCCCCCCCCAGCAATTCCACCAGCCCCCCCTTCCCGCTGCTGCTGCACGTTGAGCAGCGCTTCCTTTCCTTCCAGTGGGCGCTGCGGGAGGCACAGCCCCGCTTTCCTGGGCTCGGGGAAGAATCCCTGACAAATAAATTATTGAAAGTTTTGCTGAGGATTTTCCTCTGGCAAAAACAAGCAGGGCTCATTTTCGCACTCCAAAGGGACTTTTGTATTCCAAGAGGAATGTTAAATCTAAGCTGCAGCGGTACAAGCACTGAAATGTTGATGCTGGCTCAGATTCAGAGTTCGCCACGGGCGGAGAGCTGGGAGACGCTGGTTGCTGTTGGCAGAGCTGTGCGTCCTCTCCCGCTGGCTGATGTGCCCGAGCGCGCCTCTCCACAGCGGCCGTCAGCTTCCACGCAGAGCATGGAACGCGCTTCGGAAGCCCTGTTCTTTCTGGGTTTCCCATAAGCACCGTTCCCTGTCGGGGAGAATGGCAAGCCATGGATTCCTGCCGTGGCATTTGCTGTAGGCAGCACTTCGGTTCCCCTAATCGAAGGAGAGCCTCCGAGACGGATGCCCTGCCCGCCAGCCTGAGGCAGAGCACTGAGTAGCTGCTTGGCTCGCTTCTACAGACAGACCGTGGTGAGTGTGGGAATGGGGCTTGGAGGCCGCGGAGGCTGCGCTCTGAGAGGGTGGCCCCTGTCCATTTCACGTGAGTGGGGTGCCTGCTGCAACCTCTTGGAATGATCCAAAACGGGGTTAGCTCCCGACACTTCCCTGCATGTTGGTGTGGCTCAACAGATACATTCATGGAGGGGCATCTTGGGGGGCCAGCACCCCGCACCCCACTGCTGGAGCCACTCATTCCCCAGCAGCAGCCTCTGGGTGCTTGTGGGAAGGCCTGGAGGCGAGACGTTCCTGCAGCGGCGGGGGGGGGGTGTTCCATCTCAAGGAAGTGCATGAATAGGAATGCCCCACCCCGCATGGCTGGGGGGCAGCCTGGGCCTTCTGAGGGGCTTGCTGGAGGCTGCAGTAGGGAAGGGGACCAGAAACGTCCCGAACTGGGCTCTATACTGATCTGCTAGATACGCTTTGTCATGTTGTTTTGTGGAAATCATGCGGCCGCTGAAAAGGAGCAGTTCCAAGTGCAGAGATGGAACTGCGGTTGCAGGAGACTTAGGATAGGAAGCTGGAGGGGTGACTAGACTGCATCATATTTAAGCCACATACCCCAAGCGTAAGCAGAACACGGGTAAATATTTACATTCCTCCAGTCAATTCCCAGAAATTCACTCCTGAGGTTTAGCTTGCCCTAGAACACATGATGCAGGATTAAGATTTGCAACAGCACCTCCCGTTACGGGGGAGAGTCGCCTCACCTCCGGCAACATTTGTGGAGCCCTGGAGGCCCCGGGTGAGCTTTGGGAGAAGCGTTTCGTGCTCTCTAGTGCCAAGAGCGCAAAAGCCGCTGGGTCCCGGGGCTGTTATGGGCTTCACATATTCACAGCACCAGCCTTTACGTCCCTGCCCCTACGTCACCCATGAGGTGGGCGGTGCTGTTAATCCCTTTCCCAGCCGAAGCAAAACGTATGTTCTTCTCATGGCATAAAAGAGAGGAAAGAGCAAACAGCATGGCCGGCTCTGCAGTCGGAGTTCAGACTGATCACCAAGGAAGATGAGGGGCTGGTGGGGAGATTGGAGCCGGGGCCAGAGAGGAGATGGAGATGGCAGCAAGTGGGCCCCTCAGTTCCACCCCCCCCCCTTTCAATTCGAGTCTGGGAAGAGAGCGGGGAAGCGGAGTCTTCCCTTGAGCCAAACACCGAGGCTGCCACTTACTCCCAGAGCAGGCCCTTGTTCTTAACTGGGGCTGGACCGCACGATTCCAGGAATGGGAGATCGCCATGGCCTGAGATGGAGCACAGAGAGCTCAGGAAGCATTTACAAAAGCAGATGGGGAGAACAGAGGTTACAGTCTCCCGCTTCACCTCGGCTGAGATTATAGAAACCTAAGCTCAGTTGAGGAAGTGTTTTTCTGCTGCTGAAAGGCGGGCAGATCTGGAACTGGAGGCCAGGAATTTTAATAATTGGCTCCTTTCTGGAGGGTAGGCTCTGGGTGGTGCGGTGACTCAGGTCACCCTTTCAGGTCCTTCATACAGTCCTGGAGGAGCTGTCAAACTCTGGGACAGGATTCTATGCCAGGAGCTCCTCCAGGTCAACACAGACTGACAGAGGCCTCTTATCCAGCCTGTTTATTCATGCAAATAACACAGGACATACCCATAAGGGCTGGAAGCTTCATATTATCCATTATCCAAATAAGGCTCCCAGAAATTACAGACCTATTTGTTTAATTGGTATACCTGTAAAAATGTGTGTTAAGTTTCTCTTGCAGGGAATAGTGTACTGGGCAGAGTTACTGGAAGAGCAGGCTGGCTTTAGACAGGGAGGGTCTGGCACCGGCTTGTTTTTTTACTTTGTCCTATTTGATATGTAAATACACTGTGACAAGTGGACAGGTTTGTGCTGCATTTAATGACCCAGGTGCTGCTGTTGATTCAAGAAACAGAAATCACCTTTGGGGAAAATGGTCAAAAGCAAGCACAGACCGGAAAGTCTCTTTTTGATGTATCTTTATACAGTGGTACCTTGGCGCACGAACTTAATCTGTTCCATGACTCTGGTCGCGACCCAAATTGGTCGTGAACCAAGTCAAATTTCCCCATAAGGGTCAATGTAAATAGGGTTCATGTATTTACCTTTTTATTTAAACGATATTTAATTGTTAATTGGTTGTTTTATTTAGTGGTTTTAAATTATGGCCGAGATACTCCAAATCTTTAATGTTATTCTTTGTTTGTTTATTCTCTTTGTAAGCCGCCCTGAGGCTTCTGCGATGGGTGCGGCATAAAAATGTTATAAATAAATTTTCTTAAAATCAGACAAATATGAAGCAAAGTGACAAAAAACAACAAAGATCGTGGCCGTGTCCCTGCCCCCCAGCATCCCTGCACGCGCCTGTCATCCCGGTGTGCTGGGGGGTGGGGAGACAGGCGTGATAACGGTTGCACTTGTGGGGGAGACAGGCGCAAACGCGGGCACGCTCGTGCTGGGTGGGGGGAGATGGCTGAGATTGCGGTTGTGCTCATGCAGGAAAGACGGGCGCGATCTGGCCATCTCCCCCCCCACACACCCCCCCAGCACGAGAGCAGCCATGTCCCACACCCACGCGACCTGAATCAAAATTTTTATGAGGCGTCCGTGAGCCGAGGTAGCACTGTATATGTCTACAAGTTTAAATTATGTAAAGCAGAATGTAACATTTGCTTAAACAGAGAAAAGGATTTGGCAAGGTGGTCTCTTTGCAGGCTTTCCATATTCCAGAGGTGCATTCCTCGTGGTGCGGGTGGCCCTGTGCGGAGGCTTGGAGCGCCTCGCCTTCGCTCCAGAGGAAGGGCTTGCGCTGCCGGTGCCTGCCAGGCGCCGCAGCCCGAAGCCCTGTGGCCGGGCACCGGTGCCAGCCCTGCCCTCGGTCACGCGGCACCCTTCCCTCCGCAGGGCTGGGAGGCCCAGGGAGGCCCCAGGTCCAGCCCCGCAGGACTCCAGGTCCCGCAGGAGCTCCGCAGGAGAGCACAGCCTTCCCCAGGCGGGTTCCTTCCAGCCGCTTTGGCCTCAAACTCCCCCAGGCCCTGGCTTGTGTGGCCGGAGGTCCAGAATGCTGGGGGTTGTAGTTCAAGCCATCTGGAGGGCACCCTGCTGGGGAGGGAAAGTGCAGGGTGCGGCCCAGCGTCCCCCTGGGGCAGCATCCGGCCAATGCTCTGCAAAGCGGGCGCAGGCACGGGGGGGGGGGGGCGGCAGGGCCCCATCGCTGCCGCCGCCGCCGCGTGGCGAGCGAGGGCCGAGCCCCTGACCGCCCCTGCGGCGTGGCCCGTTCCAGGTCTGTCCGCGGCTGGGGACGAGGACGGGGACGGGGACGGGGACGAGGACGCCGGCACCGAGTTCTCCGACAGCATCGAGGAGGCGGCGGCGCAGCGGGGCGCTCCCCGCCCGCAGGTGAGGAGGGGGCGGCGCGGAGCGGCGGGGCGGGGCGGGGGTCTCGCGGGCTGCCGGGAGGGCGGCGGGGCACGCGGGACACCGGGCCGGGGCGGGGCGGGGCGGGCGCGGGTGCTCCGTGCGTCCGGGCCGCCGTGCAGCGCCAGGTGCGCCGTCCCCGCCCCGCCGCCCCCCCGCCGCCCCGCCCCGGTGCTCGGCGCTCGGCGCTGGCCGGTGCGCTCGCTCGCCGCGGGGACGGCCTGCCCACGCGTGCCGGTCGTGCGTTGCAGGGCGCGGAGGCGGCGGCCGCGGCGGACGCGCCCGGCGCGGGCAGGGAGAGCAGCCTGCGCGTGGAGCTGCTCTGCGCGGAGGCGGAGATCCGGCGGGTCCGGGCGCAGAAGACGACGCTGGAGGGGGAGCTGCGGGCCATCAGGGGGCAGGTGCGGGAGGCGGGCTTCGCCTCCGTGGCTCAGCTCAGGTGAGCGGCGCGGGCCGGGACGCGTCCCCTCTGCGGAGCGGGGCCCCTCCGGGGGAGCCCAAGGGCGGAGTCAGGCGCCCCGTGGCGAGCGGGGTGGGCGCCGCGATTGCCAAGAGGGGCTGCCGGTCCCCGGAGGGGCGCAGCGGCGAGGCGCGCAAGGCACGGCAAGGCCCTGGCCGTTCGCCCGGGCCTGTGTGTCGCGGGCTCCCGCCCAGGCGTTTTTGCCGGCCCCTGTGCTCGTGAGCCACCCTTACGGCCACAGCTCGTGGTGGGCTTCAGTGGCCACCCCCGGGCTTGTCAGGCGGCCCCCTTCCAGGCGACGGACTCGGGGGTAGCAGCAACAGCAGCAGCACCCCCGTTGCTCCAGCTATGCAAGTGCCGCTGAAGGCCCCACAAAGCGCTGGAGCGGCACTCGGGGCGCAGTCCGGAGCTCCTCCAGCACCACGTTGCTCAGGGCACCAGCAGCCGGGCAGGAAGTGGCGAGGGTCTCCACGGAGGTGCGAGGCTGCAGTGCTACCGGAAGATCCCCACCTCTCCTGCCGCCGCTCGGCACTGGCAGCGGTTGGGGGGGCAGAGCCCCTGCGCTGGGGCTACTGGAGAGCCGGCCCAAACCCGCCCCCTCCAGGGCTGGGCTGCTCGGTGTGGCGGTGAGCGAGCCTCTGCCCCCTCGTGCACCCACTTTCCTCCCCGGCAGGCCCTTCCGGGCCCCTTGAGTACGGGAAGGGCCCCCCCGCAGCACAGGGCCGAAAGCGCTTCCCTTGCCGGGGCTGATCGGCAGGGGGCCTGACAGTCGCCCTGCCCTCACCCGGGTGCTGCCCTGTCCCCCAGGAAGGCCCTGCTGAGCCTGTGCCTGGAGAACGCAGAGCTCAAGGAGCAAGTGGGGGAAGCCACGTCGTCAGAGGGCTGGGAGAACGATGAGGAGAAGGACGAGGCGGAGGACCAGAGCCTGGAAGTCCGGAAGCTGCAAGAGAAGCTGCGCGCCTCCGAGGTCATCATCGGCCTCCTGCAGGGGCAGCTGGCCCTGAGTGGTCCAGGCGGGGACGGCCTCTTTGGCCAGCGGCAGCCACAGGGGGGCAAGCGGTGCCCCGGGCAGGGACATCCCCGCGACAGCGCCCCTCCGCCACGGCAGGCGGGTGGCAGCCCGTCCCACAGCCCTGCAGCGGCCCAGGTAACTCTCGGCTGGCCGGCAGCAGCAGCGGCGCTGCACGAAGGTGCCCTTGGCCGGGGCGTGACAGGTGTGCCCTCCCCTTGCAGGCCGACCCCCTGGGAGGCAGAGGCGGGTATGCGGGTGACACTTGGGAGCGGTGCCAGAAGCTCCGTGGCCAGCTCGCGGGCACCGAGACCACCAGCCCGGCCGTACGAAGTGAGTACTCGTGGCCAACCCCTGGTCTTGGGTGGGCTAGGCCGTGCCCCCGAAGTGCCCCTGAGCACCACCGCTAGTGCCCCGACGGCCCTCCTCTGTATCGCGGGACGGCTTCCCATTCTGGAGAGGCTCCGTGACCCTTCTGCCTTGCCAGGGGAGGTGGAGGAGGAAAGGGGCCGCGAGGGCAGAGCCCAGTAGGGCGGCGCTCCCGCCTCCTCTGTGCCACGTGCCCCTTTCTCCCACACTGGAGCGGACATGTCCATGCTGCGTGAACACGCCCGACGACATGCCGCCTCTGCCCGCCTCTCGCCCGCCTTTGCAGCCGGGCTCCCCTTTGCTGGGTGCCCCGGGAGGGTGGGTCCTTGGGGCGCCAGCAGCCTTCGGCTGGAGGACCATGGGGCAGGCCCCCATGGCTGTTTTCCTTGTCCAGGGGAGGCCGAGGCGCAGTGGGTCAGCAAGCAGATCCAAGTGGATCTCCAGGACCTGGGCTACGAGACCTGCGGGAGAAGCGAAAACGAGGCGGAACGGGAGGAGGCCACCAGCCCCGGTACGTGGGGTTCTGAGGAGGGGTGTGCTGTGGCCCCGAATCGTGCGCAAGGTGGCCTAACACCTAATGGTGGTGGGGGGGGTCTTTTCCCCAGAGTGCGATGTACATGAGGTGGAGGCCGGGAGTTGGAAGCGGCTGCTGGGCTTCCCTCCGTGTCGCCATGCAGACTGGGACTGCAGCCGGTGCGGCGACGCGGCTCTTCTCCGCCAGCACGTCCGGGCCCTCCAGGCGCAGCTGCGGCACTCGCGCGGCGTCATCCAGGCCCTGCGGGGCCACGTGTGCTCCGGACCTGAGGCCCTGCTGCCGCTGAAGCGGGCGGGCGCCCTGGGCAGCTCCCCCTGCCAGAGCGTGACGGACGAGGATGAGGGCTGGCACTCGGACAGCCTGGGCTCCGTCGGAGCCACCGACAGGGACCTGGCGGAGCTCGTCCGGAGGGTGTCCCAGCTCGAGGCCCACCTGGCCGAGGCCAAGCCGAAGCTGCCGCGGCCGGAGGCACTGCCCCCTGCAGCATCCCTGGGGTAGGAAGGAAGCGAGGGCCAAATGGTGGGAGGGGGCCGACCTAGGGGCCTGGCGCGGTTGGCAGGGCGCCTGCATTGTGTGCCAAGTGGCCTGCGTCCTCCTCCAATTGCCCTCCACAGCGGGAGTGTCACGGCGGCCCCCCTTCCCTGGGGGACTCGCGCAAACCCCAGGCCACGGGCTCGCATCGCGGGCTGCTCTCACCAGGCCCCCAGGCGCCGAGGGCGCACAAGCAGCCGATGCGCTGCGCGGGGCCGGCGTGGTGGAGCAGCGTGTGAGCCTGCCACAGTCTCTTTGGCGCAGGGGGCGGGGGCTGGATGCGCCCGGCCCTCCCAGGGCCTCTTCGGGGTTCGCCAAGGGCGACGAGGATCCCCGGGCCAGTGGCCACGCGGTGCCAGGACACCCAGCATCTCCCTCCCTGCTGTCTGCCTGGCGCCCGCCACGTTTTGCCGTCTGCTCCGCAGGAAATACGACTCGCTGGTCCAAGCCCAGGCTCGGGAGCTCTCCCACCTGCGCCAGGTGATGCGGGAGGGCCAGGGGGCCTGCCACCTGCTGAGCCAGTGCTTCCGGGACGCTGTCAAGTCCTTCGAGGAGCTGCTGCGAGGCAACGACATCGACTGCTTTCTGGGGCAGAGCTTCCGCGAGCAGCTGGCCCAGGGCAGCCGGCTGGCAGGACGCTTGGCCCGGAAGCTGAGCGCACGTGAGCCCCCCGGGGACAACCCAAGCACACGTGAGAGGGCTTATTTCGGTATCTTGGCGAGGGGAGCGACCGCGAAGCACACAGACTCTTTCCTCTTCCATGCCTAGCTTGCCAGAGGGCTTCAGGTTTTCTGCCCCCGCCTGCCGCTGCTCCCCAGAAAGTGTTCAGAAAGCAGGAATAAGTTGTTCCAATATCCACACCGCAGCAGTGTGACGGCGGCTGGTTCTGTGCAGCCTCCGGAACCGGTTGGGGAAAAAAGTCAGCAGCTGCGTGGGCAAGGGCTAGAGGAAGCCTGTGCCACCAGCCTGGGGGTATGGGGGCTTGTAAAACTGCCCCTGGGGCAGGAGGCTGCCGCATCCCCGCCTCACCCGCTTTTGCTGATGCTCTTTGGCAGGGAATGAGTCCCCCACGGAGGGCAAAGTGGACCAGGAGAGGCTTGTTCAGCGGTAAGTGGCAGGTTCTGGAGTAGCAGGACCGGGGGGGGGCACCTCTCCCGCTCCCAGAGCACGCGTAGCCCCCGTCCGCCCAGGGCCCTGCCACCGGGGGTGGGGTTCTGTCACACAGTGGGGGCTCCTTTGGGGGAGCCACTGACCTGCAGGAGCCCAAGGCAAGTGGCGTCTGAGCGGGGGGCGATACGATGTGGCACCCGCAGCTGTGCAGAGCAGCCCCCACCCAAGTTCCCAAGCGCTGTCCCTGCAGGCTGAGCCAGGAGCTCCGGGGGAAGGCGCCGAGTGCCCAGCTGCCCCCGGCTGAGGGGGTGCTCTCCACGACGCCCTGCAGCAGCCCCACAGCCTCCGAGTCGCCCCGTGCGGGCAGCAGCGCCTCCTTCGCCTCCGGCGGCCTGGAGAGCTGCTCTGATGTGGACGACGCCAGCGAGCCCCTCTGCCCGGCGGACCCCGGCGACCGATGGCTGCGCCGCTTTCTGGACAGAGGTATGGCCGGGAGGGGCTGCGCCACGAGGGAGCGACACCGGGGGCTTTTGCCCCGGGAGCCGTGCTTCGGCCGGGCCCCAGGGGAGCCTCCGACCCACATCCTGGAAGCAGCCGGGCCAGGGAGGCCTTGCCCAGAGTCCTGCACTGAGCAGGGCCGGACCTGACGGCCTTCGGCTCCTCCAGCCCTGCGGTTCTACTGAGCCGTCCAGGGGGCATCTTTGCATGAACGGAGTGAGGAAGCAGGAGAATAAAGAAAATGTGGCCAGTCCCCCCCCGCCTCTCCCGGTTTTGGGAGAGCTTCTCTTCTGGGGTGGGGCATCCACCCCGGCCGCTGCTCCTCCCTGGCCGCTCTTCCCGGCATGCGGATGCGAAGCGTGTCCACTTAGGGGGGGCTCCTGCCTCTTTCTTGCTTTAGCCAAAGGTCTCTGGACAGAACCAAAACACGAACCCTTAAAATGCAGCAAAAATTGAACATGTAGCATAAAAATCTATAAATGCTGAGAACCAGTTATAACCAGCGTAAACCAGTGGCCAGAAGCAGTGCAAACGGTTCTTGTTCTTTCAGACCTTGGGAGTCCTTCTGACGATGCTCCTGCAGCGCTGCCTCTCCCCCCTCTTGCTGCCCCATCCCCTGCAGCTGCCCCAGCAGACGCCCCCCGGGGCAGCTGCGCTCAGCCGCCTCCCCAGCACCCCTTGCGGATCACCTGCCCGCCCGCCGGAGGTAAGAGCCTGCGGCAGAGAGCAGGCCTGTGAGCCGCGGCTGCAGGTGTGTGTGTGTGTTGTGGGGGCGGGGGGTTGCAAGAGACTCGCTGCGGCACCGATCTTTCCTCTTTCCTTTGCCCTCCGCACCTTTAATGTGCTTTCCATTTATACAGTTAATTACGTTCACTGCTAGCGGTGCTCTGAGGATTAGTGTGGGAAGTGGGCACATCGTAGGAACTGGGAAATGGGCGAGAATGGCTATCTGGTGGGCTGCCCGCCCCCCGCACACGCACACGGGGCAGCAGGTGCTCCAGGGCTTCTCCAGCCTGGAGCTGGAGCTGCGAGAGCAAGGGCAGCTTCACGCATCCTGCCTCTGCAAGGAGAGCAAAGCCACTGCCGCCTCCAGGCAGCGGCAGCCCTCCAGTCGCCCAGGGACGGAGTCCTCCATGTGTGGCAGAGGTGCCAGGCAGGGGCAGGAGCTGCCTTGCGGGGTCCCCTGTGCCTAGTCTCCCACCATCCTGCAGTTCTTCCCAGATCCATTTCCTAAATGTTTCACTTTCACCCAGTGCTAGAAACAGAGAAACAGAGCGAGTCAGAAGGGGCCTCCCAGGCCTTCTAGCCTGGCCCCCAGCTGCAGCCGGCTCCGCTCACGACACGCCCGCCATGTGCAAGTCCAGCCTGTCCTTGAACACCCTCACCAATGCAGCCTCAGCGACCTCTCGTGGAAGCCCCTTCCACACCCTCGGGGTCCTGACTGTCAGGAAGTGCTTCCTGGCATCCAAGTTGAACCTTGGTTCCCTGAGCTTGGCTCTGCTGGAACATGTCCTACCATCCTCCACAGGGGAAAACAGGTCTCTCCCCACCTCCGTGTGACATCCCCTCACGTACCTGCATGTCACCAACAGACCCCCTCTGAGTCGCCTCCAGGCTGAAGAGACCCAATTCCCTCAGTCTTGCCTCATACCCCATCCCCTGCAAACCAGCCACCAACTTTGTGGCCCTACACTGCACTGACTCCAACCTGGCTATACCCTTCCTGCAATGAGGGGCCCAGAACTGCGCACAATACTCCAGTTGTGGGCGCACCAGAGTCGTATAGAATGGTAATAATCCCTCTCTCGATCTAGAAGCCACACTTCTGGCTCTGCAACCAAGGGTGACATTCACCCTCTTGACCACCGCATCACACTGCTGGCTCATGTTCACCCTGCAGTCGACCAGCACCCCGAAGTCCCTTTCACAAGTGCTGCTCTCCAGCCACTTGTCACCTAACCTGTACTTATGACACCCATCCCTATGCCCCAAGTGCAAGACCTTGCACTTATCTGCACTGAACGCCATCCTGTTGTCTCCTGCCCACTTCCATAGTCTGTCCAGATCCTTTTGGATCTGGAGCACCTGCTCCTCAGTTGTGGCCACTGCTCCAGTTTTAGTGTCATCTGCGAATTTGATCAGCACACTGTTCGCCCTCCTTCCATGTCACTGATGAAAAGATTAAACAGGATCGGCCCCAGAGACACAGATGCCTCCCTCTGGAAGAAGCCCCCAGGGCACGCCAAAGTCTGGGGACTTTCTGGAGAAGAGGGTGGCCCTGCGCCCTGGCCCTGAATTAGCGTGGGAGTTGCAGGGTTGCTGCTTGGCCTGGGCCCCCACTGCCCGGGGAGGCAGCGCTGGGGCGCATGGCAGACAGGCCTGCCTGGGGGCTCGCTGCAGGTGAGAAGGCTTCTGGTCCCACTGTGGGAAAGAAGCGAGGGATGCCGCCTTTATGCCTCCAGGGCAGAAGTGGGGAAGGGGCCGCCTGAGCCCTTCGGGAAGCTGCTGGCCATCCACGTGGGCCGTTCCGTGCTCGCAGCCCACAGCCCCGCTTCTCCGCCCAAGCAGGTTGCTGTGATGTCGCAGCTCTTTGCGCACGCGGCGGAGGGCGGAGGGCTCCCGCAGAGGCTCGCTGCACCAGGCCGTGCAGGGCAGCATTGGAGAGAGGCCCGGCTTGTCTGGGAGCCGCCAGTTTGCCCTGCCACCTCTGCCTCTCCTCTCCTCTCCTCTCCTCTCCTCTCCTCTCCTCTCCTCTCCTCTCCTCTCCTCTCCTCTCCTCTCCTCTCCTCTCCTCCCTGCCCTTTGCCTAGGCTTTCATCCCGGTCCGCCATCCCTGCCGGCCGGCTTGTCTCGGGCACCCCTGGACTCGGGGCTCTGCTCCCCCAGGCCTCCGGGGCCTCCCCTTCCAGCCCTGGATCCACTGCTGGGCGGCTGCAGGATGCCCTTCTTCGCGCTGGCTGAGGCCCGGCAGGAGCTGCAGGTGCTGCAGAAGCAGCTGGGAGAAGGTGAGCACCTTGGGTGGTTCCCCCGCCCCACGCGGCAGGTGCCTCGGCGTGGCTGGCCTGTCCCGGCTCAGGGCAGCGGCACTGGCCTCCTCCCAGGCAGGGGCTCCGCCGCTGGCTTCTCCCTTGGTCATCCAAAGGCAGCCAGCAGCAGCGGGGCTCAGGGACAGGCGCAGACCCGCGGGGGCCCAGTGAGAGTCGGGCACCTTCCGCATTCTCCTTTCCGGGTTCTGCTGGTCCACTGTTTGCGGTCCAGGTGAAGCAGGCGGATCACGGAGAGCCGGGCGCCCAGAAGCGCAGCTGGGAGTGCCTGGAAGGCTTTGGCTTGGGATGGGGCTCGGTGCCACGCTCTTCACGGCTGAGCCGTGTGCTGCCCTCGTGGCTGCCGCAGGCAGTGTGTTTCACCAAGAGGGCGAATGGCTAGAGGACGATGCCTGGATGTGTCAGGGTCTTGCTGCCCTTGCAGGCGCAAAGTATCTGCTCATACTTTGGAGGGGAAGGAACGGCCGCACGCAACGGGATGGGAGGCCGGGGCTCTGGTCGCTCTCCCCAGAGCATGGCGGTGCCCCGTCGCTTCAGCCGCCCCCTTCTGCAGCCTGTGTGCTGGGGGAGCATCTGGGGCCGGCCACCCCTCTCTGCTAGGGAGAGCCAAGCCCTGCAGGCTCGCCAGGGGAAGGGGGGATTTTAATCCGAGTGAGGGGGCAGAGGCGAGGCGAGTTTTATTCCCACTGCTTCTGGCGGCTTTTAAAGAACATGCACAGGGAATTCAGGCCAAGTCCTGCCTCTGAAATTCACTTCTGACTTGACCATCTGGCCATCTTACTCTGCCATCACAAATGCCTGGCTGAAAGAACCGACTCACAGTGTCGAGGCGCAGCTTGTTCTCCGCACCGCCGCTGCCCTTGCTGCGGTTCAGCGTGGCAGCGACCCAGCGAGGCTGGCCTGGTCCCACGCCCCGGGGTCAAGCCTGTGGAGCAGCAGGGCTTCCCTAAAACCTGGCCAAGTCCCCCCAGGGGGGAGGAAGAGGGCCGGCGGCCACCTCTTCAGGTGTGGCAGAGCGGTTTGGTTTCTGGGCAAAGCGGGGTAGGAGGCATGGAAGCCGCCCCGCAGGAGCTCTCTTCACAGAGGAGAGGCCCGCTCCTCGCCCCATGGCGTCCTCTGTCATGCTTTCATGCTGTGCGACCTGTTCAGGAGTCGGGAGGTTCCCTCATGCCCGGCCTGGGCACGGGTCCAGCCCTCCCCCTCTGACCGAGCTCTCCCCCTCCTAGGTGTGCGGCTCCCCTCCCTGTCGCCAGCAAGGGCAGGGGGGCTTCTCTCTGTGGGCAGCCCTGCCGTCTCCTCGGAGCGTGGCCGCCTAGCGGGCCATCCTGCCCCCCAGGATGCATGGAAGATGGCGGCCGGGGGGACGGCGGGGGGCAGTGGGACCGCCTGGCGCCTGCCTCTGCCCAGACAGCCGTGGGAGCAGCCGTCCTCCGGGGGAACGTGCCCAGCAGGCTCTGCAGCCCTGCGCTCCGGCCAGAACCTGCCCGGTAAGGCCTTGCGGCTGGCCACCTTTGTGTGTGTGTGGGGGGGGGATCCCACAAGGACCGTCCGACTCACCGTCTGGCCTCAGCAGGGTGGCCCCTCAGAGTCCTCCGAGGCCCAGGGCCAGCGGCCTGCTGGAAGGCTGCCCCCGGCCCCGCCTGCGCAGAGGCGCTATGCTGGGTCCCCGTGCCAGGCCACGGGGGCAGCGTGGGGGTGCCCGCACGAGTGCGTGTCTGTGCCCAGCCCCACCCCGCCTCCCTCTGGAGCCCGGGAGCCTCTGCTGTGCCTGACCAGGCAGCCCATCGACACCCACCTGCCCCCCCCCCATCTGCCTGAACGTTTCGTCTTGGCTGGGCGCAGGCTCCGATTTGCTGGAGGAGCACCTGTCCGAGATCCGGATCCTGCACCAGCGCCTGCAGGAGTCTATCCACACCAATGACCGCCTGCGGGAGCAGATGGAGGCGCGCTTGGCCACGGGGGCAAGGAGTGGCGGTAAGAGGAGGGGCCCTCGGCTGCCCCCGGGCCACTTGCCACAGCTTGCCCCCAGGCTTGCGGGCTCCGCCGGGGTCTCCTGGCTCGCGGGCACCTGGGGAGGCACAGGCCCCGAAGCGCTTAGGCTTGAGCCGGGCTCTGTGCCAGAGCGCAGCCCGGGGAGGCGGATGGGCACGGCAGTCCCCCAGGGGCTCCCAGTCCAGCTGCTGGGCTCGGCCTGGTCTGGCAGGAAGGAGCCCCTGGAGCTGCCCCGGCTCTTCCTCCAGCTGCTTCTGGCAGGCGGAGGAGAGTGGAAGCCCCGGCAGGGCGGGAAGGGCCGCCCAGCACCATCCTCACAGCCTGCCTGGCAGTTGCTTGAGGGCCCGGCCTGTCTGTCCCCCACCACTTCAGAAACGGGGTGCGCTCTTGGAGGCCCGGAGCACGGATGCGGAAGGCTTCCGAGTGTGTTTCTCCTGGAGAGCTCCCGGGAGGCCGGGAGCCCCCTGCCTGGGCTCTCTGCACGTGCCCCTTGCAAGAGCGGCCCTGACGGGCTCTTTCCACTCGTAGAGCTGGAGCATCTGCAGAAACCGCTGCCGGGACCCCCGGAAACGCACAGGGGCGAGGTGGAGCCTGGGCAGGGGCGAGCTGCACAGCCACGGCCACAGCGAGGGGGCCAGGACGAGCCACGGGCAGGCCTGGCGCCACTCCAGGAGGCGTTCTGGGCTCTGCAGGCGAACAACTCCAGGTGGGCCAGGCAGCACCTCTGGAATGGGGGTGCAGCGCGGGCAGCCGAGCGTCTCCCTGTCCCCGGCACCCACGCCCAGAGAGCTTTCGCCGGGTGCGGGTGGGATTCTTCGGTACTGTGGGGAGCGAAGCGGGGAGGGAAGGATTCTTCGGTACTCCGGCGTTGCCAAAAGCCGCTCGCAAGAAACGCTCACGGCACTTTTGCGAGTTTGGCACCTGCGACCAGAAGGCAGGACTTGCCTGACCATTGTCCCGGGAGGTGGCTTGGCTCCCGCTGCCCCGTCCGCTCGGGCCCCGAGGCTTTTGCTCACGGAGCCGGCGGGGGGGTCCCTCCCGTGGTCCTTCTTGCAGGCTCCAGCACAAAGTGATGCTGCTGCAGCAGCAGTGCATGGAAAACCGGCTGCTCTGTAAAGCCTTGGAGGCAGAACTGCGTGTCCACAAAGGGCCTGGTGGCTGCCAGCAGCAGGCGGACGCAGGTGCGTGCTGCCCCCGCCCTCCCCTTGAGCTGCCGCATGCGGAGTTCGCTCCTCCTGCTCCTCCTCCTCCACCTGCAAGAGGCGCAGTGGATGGGCAAAGGCCGGTGCAGCTCCCTGCGTCCTCCTGCAGCGGACAGCAGGCGCCTCCAGCCTCACGCCTGCCGCTCTCCTGCCATGGGCTTCCTCGGGCAGGGCTGGCAGCCGCTCGCAGGCTCAGGTGGAGGACCCCGGGGGGCGGCTCTCCGGGGCCCTGCAGGGCCTGCCCACTGCCAGAGCAGTGCGACCATGGATCCAGCTGCCCAGAGAGGCGGTGGGCTGTTCCACCCTGGGGACAGTCAAGACGAACCTGGACGGCCCTCTGAGTGGGATGGTGTGACGTGATGGGAGCAGGGGTGCCCCCAAGGGCCTTCTGGCCCCTCCATCGCTGCTGTTCTGGGATTTTGTGAGAGTCCCTGCCACTGTTCACGGACCACTGAAGGCCTCCTGCTCAACGGACCCATCTTCGGTACCGTGGGCTAGCAGCCCCCACTTTCTTGACCAGCACGGAGAGCTCCTCCTCCCAGGCCTGAGCTGCGCCTCCCCTGCTGTCCTGACTGCTTCTGCCCACAGCTGTTGCCCCATTTGGAGCAGGGCAAGAAAAGCTTGTGCCTGCGAGAAACATAGAAGCAGAGCGAGTCAGAAGGGGGCTCCTGGACCATCTAGTCTGACCCCTGGCTCCAGCCGGCTCCGCTCACGACATGTCCACCATGTGCATGTCCAGCCTGTCCTTGAACACTTTCACCGATGGGACCTCAACCACCTCCCATGGGAGCCCATTCCACGCCCTCGGGGTCCCAACTGTCAGGAAGTGCTTCCTGGCATCCAAATGGGACCTTGGCTCCCTGAGCTTGGCTCCCTTGGAGCGCGTCCTGCCTTCCTCTGCAGGGGAGAACAGGGCTCTGCCCACCTCCGTGTGACACCCCCTCCCATGCCTGTATGTCGCCAACAGACCCCCTCTGAGTCTCCTCCAGGTTCCAGTTCCCTCTGTCTCGCCTCATACGGCCTCCCCTGCAAACTGGCCACCAGCCTTGTGGCCCTGCACTCACACACAAGCAGCAGCCGAGGCCGGTCCCTCGTGGGCCATTGCGGCAGTCGCAAAGGAGCCCAGATGGGAGGCAGGGAGTTGAGAGGGGTCGCGCCAGAAGCTGGCCCCATGCACAGGAGCCTCAGTGCTGTGGGGACGCTGTGGGCCCCACTGGGGTGCTTCCCTGGCGGGAGTGGCTCACGGGGGCTGTCCTCGCAGGGGCTTCTGCGCAGGAGGACCTGGAGCTGGCAGATGACGGCCATCGGTGGGGCGCCCTCGTCACAGGCCGCCTCGAGGACTATAGCAACCTGCAGCGGCAGATCCTGGAGGGCAAGACTCTGACCCACAAGATGGCATCTCTCCTGCAGCCTTGCCTGGAACCACAGGGCAGCCAGGTAACCCGAGAAGCGGGTGGCTGTGGGGCGGCATTGGGGGCAGGATGAAACCCAGCAGAATCTGGCACTCTTGGGCTTCCTCTCGTGCGAGGGCCACTCTTCAAGGCAAGGCAGGCCGGGCCAGAAGGAGTCGCGAGCGAGGGCCGTGTGGCTGGCGACCTCCTTCCACACAGGGCGCAGCCCTGCAAAGCCGCCAGGGGGTGCAGACGGCAATGCTGCGGGGGAGCAGTTGTGCGGGGCTCTGTCCTGGGGGTGCCTCCCGGGGATGCCGGGTGCCCCCGCCTGGAACTCGGGTTGCAGCAAAGCAAAGGGCTGAGCCCGCTCCTTCGCCCCCTCCTGGGAACGTGCCCCCCGGGAAGGGGCACTGGGACTCAGCAGTGGCAGCGGCGTCCGGGGGGGAGCCACTGGCCTCCTCGCGACAGAGCACCCTCTGCCCCTGCAGGTGTTCTGCCATGAGCGCCTGGCGGAGCTGCTTGCCAGCACTTGCGCTTTGCACCGGGTCCTGGAGACGGCCGCCTCCCTGCTTGCCGCGTTCTGGAGAGGAGCCCTCCCCGCATCTCGAGTACGGCGGATGCTGAGCAGCCCCTTCCTGCCCCCGCCAGCCCCCTCCCCCCCCCCACAGAAGAAGGCTCCCCTCCCATTCGAAATGCTTGGGGAGGGGGCACTGTTGGGCATTCCCTGCTCCCTTGCAGAGCTGGTTCTCCCCTCCCGCAGTCTTTCCGCTGTGAGTGCAGCGGTCACGGAAGGGGAGCCCTTTGTCCTCCACATCACTGTCCGAGGCTCGCGCTAGAAAACCCTCTTCTCCCGGATCTTCTCTCCCCCGCAGGAGATGCAGCTGCTCAAGGCCAAGGTGGTCGAGCAGGAGACCCGCCTGCACAGCGCCAGCCAAGTGCAGAAGAGCATGGAGAGCTTTCTCCTCGCTCACTGTAAGTGGCGCCCTGTTGGCCGGGGGGGCGCTGGGCTGACCTGCCAGTCCCACGGGGGCGCACAGGCCCGGCCACGACACCCACCGTGGGCGCCTTCCGCGTGGGGCGGGAGCCTCCTCCCTCCTCTCGGACGGGCAGAAGCGCCCTGCCAGCTCGGCTCCTCCGCACCTGGAAGCGCACTTGCCCCGTCCGCACCTCCGGCCAGGAGTGTGTGCGTTTCCTCGAGGGGGAAAAACGTGTGCTTGGGTTGAGAAAGCAGCACATGTTTTAAAGTGTTCATTTTTGCAGCTGTAAAGGGGGCGGGGGGGGGATGGCTGTGCAGCCACGGGGGCCGGGAGCACTGCCGCTCGCACCCCCGGCATCGAAGGGCCCCTGCGTCTGCGGAGCAGGTGGTGGCTCTCCGAGTGGGGCTGGGCCTGGGGCTGCTGAGGGTGCAAGGGCCCGCCCTCAGCAGCAAACACGCTGCCCCGCCGGCCATCTCCACCTGGCCGCGGACGGAGCAGCAGGAGGCAGCCACATCCCGAGGGGCCCCGCAGGGCTGCCGTGGTGCCTGGTCCTGCCGCCCCTCAGGGCAGTGGCTTTTCTCCGCAGTGACCCGGACGCATGACGTGCTGAGGAGAGCGAGGACAAACCTGGAGGTACGTGCCCCCACTCCTGCTGAGCGCAGCCGTGGCACAGGGACGTGCCCCGGGGCAAGCCGGGGCTCGGGGCACCAAGTCGCCACGACGGCCGCCACTGAGGGCCGTGCGAGGGGCCTGGACGCATCCCTGGGCCTGGTTTGCGGGGTGAAGCGGCCAACACCCAGGTTTTCGTTCCCGGGATGCAGCGCACTTCCTGCCCCTCTGCGCTGGATCACCCTATGGCTGGCTGTGGTTTATGACCGGGGACTCGTTGCCATGCTGGCCATTGGCCCGGAGGGGTGGCCCCAGCACTGGCCGCCTTGAGCCCCCCCCTTTGGCTGCGATCTGGGGGCACTGCTGGTGCCAGGGCCGCCAGTGGGGGTTGTTCAGCCCCGAGGCCTCGTGTGGGCGGGAGGCACGTCCTCCGGTCCCCAGACCGCCTTTCATGGCCCGGCTCGACCGTTGGGGCCGGGAGTTGGAGGGCTCCCCTGACCGTTGGCTTTCGCGGTCGCCACAGGGGGTGTCCCAGCAGCCGGTGCTCATCTCCTCCGTCGTGTGACTGCGTTTGGGCGTGAGCTGGGATGCTCACAGGGCATCAGCAAGAGGAAGATGCCTGGAGCAAAGGCCAGACCCTGTGCTGCGCGGAGGCCAGGCACCCCTTCGAACGCGGCCCGACCCCCCTCGGCTGTGGGCGCTGGCGGCTTCCATGTGAGACCCACGGAATGAAGGGGCCCGCTCCGCCGCCTCCACCGCGTGCTCGGAGGGGCCTGCCGGCTGCCAGACGCTTGGCTGGGAGGTGCCGAAAATGCTCCGGCTGCCAGTGCAATATGCGAAGCCAGCCCGATCGCCCATGTGGGGCACTGCCAGAGGGGCGGCCGTTCTGGTGGGCACCTCCACGCACGCTGCCCCTGCACTCCATGACCGCCCCGGAGCCGCACGAGCCCAGATGACGCTTCCCTCGTGGCGGAGAGCACGCCCTCAACGGGTGCTCCACAAGCGGGATTGCGCTGGATGGCGGGGGCGGGGGGCCATCGCGGGACTCTGCGTGTTCATGTTTTGAAGTTGCCTTTTAGGGGTGCTCCTTCCCCCTCCCCCAGCTTGTTTTCTGAGCAGCTGCCCTGCAGCTCGTCCTGTGACTGACTGGGGGTGGGGGCTGGAAGGCCGCAGCCGGTTTGCCTGGAGTGAGCTGCAGCCGTCAGGGAAGCACAGAGCCCCTGGGTCGTGTCCGCTGCGAGCAGGAGCAGCTTGCCAGTTTTTTCAAAAGGAATTAAACTCCCCCCTTCTCTTACGCGAGTGCCCGATAAATTTTTCTCAACCCCCACGGTGTGCACATGTTGGGGGGGGGGGAACAAGCCACGCAGTGCCGCTTCAGGTCTGTACAGACTCCTGGAGATGACCTGGTGTGTGGAAAGTAGCGACGGCTACAGTGCGCGACTTCTGCAAGATGCACATGTCGCAGCGAAGCCTTTTGAGGCACGTCAGAGCAAAAAGGGGAATAGTTATGCAGCCGACAAGTGCCAGTTTGTGTCACAATAAACCTGCTTTGCACCTTCACAGGTCTGAGTCTCTCGTGTATGCCCAGTGGCTCCAATGCCACTTAGATGCGTTTCAGTTCCAGCTTGTGGCGCAACAGGACGTGCGGCATGGGCAGAGGGTTGGCACTTCGGCGAGGCGCTGTGTCTCCGCTCAAACTCAACGACCGAACGGCCCCCGTCCCCTTGGTGCCCGCAGGCTTTGCCATGATGAGAATCAGAGGAGTCTGCCTTTGTTTCCCTGCCTTCTTTGCAAGCCACCCAAGGAAGTTTTTGAAGGACAGTCTGCACAAATGCGTAAACAAGCAACCAGTTTATTTTTCCAGCCACAGAACTAGGAAGCACAAATCACGCAGGCCCAGCCAGGCCCTGAGGCCTCCCGCAGTGCCCTGACCCTCGATGGTATCGGGGGGGGGGGGGGCTGCAACGAGGTGGTCTCCACCGGGACTATCGGGGCACCGGGCAGTCCTGCGCTCACATGCCTGGAGTGGCCTGGAGCCTTTGGCCGCACAAAAACTGGTGCACAGCGGCAAGCACGAGAGCCACCGTGCAGCCTGCCTCTGCGGCCGCCCCACAGGAAAGGTGGTGCCAGGTGCACCTGGGGGCGGTGGGAGCACCTGTCACCAGAGCTGCACATGGGTGCCATGCCGCACTGGGCCTGTCCCCGCTCCCGGGGCGGCCCGGAGGCGTCACACAAGCTGGCAGCCACGCAAGACTCGGGGCCGCTCGTGGGGCGCCTGGCACGCCGTGCCGCTGAGCCACGTTCCCAAGGAGCAGCGCTGGGTGCCTGCCTGCAGCCAGGGAGGGGCTGCTGGGCCGCTTCCGCCCCCCAGCCTCGCCTCAGGCAGGCCCCGGACGGTTGCCTGACGCTCCCGCCATCCAGCCCCACCGTGGCCCCGAATAGCAACACAACAGGCCCACACACGCGGTCTTCTGCAGCTGGCCTGTCCATCCCGAGGACACGGGTGCGGCTCCCCCCTCAGCCCATGCATCCCGCTGCACCTGAGCCCTGCGGGGGCTGCCTGCCAAGTGCGGGAGAAGAGAGGGTCCTGGGCGGCCAGCAGTGGAAGTTCCCCACTCTCGGCCCAGCACCAGCCTCTCCTATCCCTGACCTGGCCACTGAGGGCCTGATGCGGCCAGCTCCGGCCAGTGGCTCAACCCAGCCTCAGCTCGCCCCTTCGGCCGGCACAGCCACCCTCCCACCCCGTGCGGCACTCCGTGCGCGGCCCCGGCTGGTTCCCATGCCTAGAAAAGGTCGGGGAAGGCCGTTCTGGGGCGCTTTGGCATTTGTTTCCACAGGCTGGGCATCGAGTGCCCCGGGCTGGGGCTGTGACCCAGCCATCTGCCAGTGACACCAAGCGCCGTCACCACGGCCGCCTTCTCTTTTGGCCACGCAGCCCCGCTGGCACGGCTCACAAAGCCTCGCCTCGCAAGCAGCCGAGACAGCTAAAAATATGCCGGGAGTGCTGGCTGCCAGCTCTGCGGAGCCGCGGTCGGTGTGTGCCTCTGACCCAGCGGGGCCCCAGCGGCAGCCCCCGGCTCCTTCCCTTCCCCGAATGCCACCTCTGTCCGCCCGGCAGCTCAGGGCTGCTCCAAGCCAGGCTGGAAATGCCCCCACAGTCCCTCCCCCGGCAAGCGCTCCGTCCCCCCCTGCATTCGCGGTGTTTGTTCGGCCAGGACGGCCAAGCACAGGAGGTGGGCGGCACGGCAGCGCTCCCTTGCGGGGGCTTGAACTGGGGAGCAGACTGGGACCCCCACCCAGCTTCTGTCAGCCAGGTGCGACCGAGGGAGCGGGAGCCCCAGGCCGCTGCTCCCAGTGCAGGGAGGAAAGGAGACGGGGCTAGGAGAGGGGAAGGAGGCAGCCCCCTCCAAGGAAGCCCCCCTAACCCTACCCCCACATCAGAAGTCCGAAGCAGGAAAAAGACGCCTGATTATTCCATCGAAGGACTCGGAACGCGGGCCGGGACTTCCCACAAATACGCAGGCCTGGGCAGAGGCCGGCCCCCACTTGGCAGGGAACAGGCGGGCTTTGTCGCGAGTGGCCAGAGAAGAGGGACGGGCGGCGAGTGGCCGGGGGTGGCCAGGCGCGGGGACCGCTTCTCCACCAACGGGGCCAGGGCACTCCCAGCCATGACCGGTCAGGATGGAGCTCACACGGGAGGCGGGCGGCCTGATCCTGGGCCGGCCACGCCAGAGGAAGGCAGCTACGAGCCACCCCCCGATCTCTGCGCCGGGGCACTGGCCATGCTGCTCCTCGCCCCTGGGCGGCAGTTGGCGGTGCTGGCTCATGTTGGCCCCACAGCAGGTGCTGTTCTTCGGACATGAGAACATGCCTCACGGTAGCCAGCCCCAGAGCGGCGCCATGCCTCCATGCAAAAGTGCGGCAGGAAGCCTCAGACAGAGTCGGGCCCACGGAGACCGTGTGCAAGCGGAGGGCCTGCGGAGCGGCTGCTGGGACGGAACAGCCGCCCCGCAACTCCGGGGCAGCGCCTGCCTGCCTGGGCCCGCACCTGCTTCCCACAACAGGCCCAGCGCCCAGGAACCGCACAAAGGCCCAGGAGGGTGACATTTCCTGCCGCTCCACCGCAGCATCCACAGCCCCACATGGCCAGCGAGGCAGATCTCCTCCCTCCCTCCCCTCCCCTCCCTCCCTCCCCAATTTAAAGTGCTGGGGCACAGGCACTACAGAAAAACCAGGGCGAGTTGGCGTGGAGGCGGGCACAGGTGAGTGTGCAGGGCCAGGTGAGGGAAGGAGGTGGGCCCGGTGGCCAGGATGCGGCACTACGCCCAGAGAGCTCCGGGCAGGGAGAACCATGAACGGGCAGGCCAGCAGGCCAACCGGAGCAGGCCTCGTTCCTAGGAGAGCCCGCCTCTCGTTTGTCATGCAGAGCAGGTGACGCACCCAAGCTATCGGTGCAGCCAGTGCCGGTACTACGAAGAGATGCAAGGCCTGTGTCGGAAGCGGTCCCCGAGGAGCAAGGGACGCCTGTCCGGAGCCCCAGGTGGGCGGGCGCCAGGTGGCTTTCCCTGGCGAAGGAGCTGGGCCTGTGGCCAGCGCGGACAGGCGGCACTCCCGTGTCCGCTGCGCCCAGCTCAGATGGGCTTGTACAGCAGGGTGGTGACGTACTTCTTCTTGTAGCGATGGGTGGCGCTGAGCACCATGACGCCATCCTGCGGGAGAGCAGGGCATCAGCGGGGTCCCTGGAGGGCCGGCAATGGGAGGTGCCACGAGGGAAGCGGGGAGGCTGGAGCCCGAGGCCATCCGTGAAGGGCCTTGGGCATTGGCCGGTCCTGCACCCTCCACTGCGTCCAGCTAAGCCAGATACCAACCAGAGTGCCGGGAGGGCAGCTCCGTCCCGTCCCGAGACGCTCAGAAGAAGCGGGGGCCAGGCGAGGAGCCAGCCACGTGCTGGCGTGTCTGCGCAAGAGGGAGGCACTGCACGCAGCCTCGGGCACCGGCAGGCAAGGTGGGCTCGCGCTCTGGCTGCGCACCCGCCTCCTACTGAGACCAGGAGCTGCGGCAGGGCGGCTCACCCCTTTCCAGCCAAGCGGCGTGCCAGCCGGACACGCAGGGCAGAGGAGCGGAGGGGCACCTCCCCGGCTGGCCCACGCGGCCTGCGAGCCCTCACCTGGCCGGCCCTTACCTTGATGGAGAGGGCGTACAGGTGGTTCAGCATCACATGGTTGGGCTCAGGCAGGAGGGCCGGGTCGCACTGGAAGAAACACGGGCAGCGTCACTCCGCGCGACTTCCGCCCGCCCCCCCCCCCCCGAGCTGCCTTCAATCTGAGCCTTGTGCTTGCCCAACAGTAGGCGATGTGGGCCAGCTTGCTCCAGACACTCTGGCCAGCCCGTGCTTCACTGCGGACACTCCCTTACGAGGGAGGGTGGCTGACAGGCCGCTCAGCTGTTCCTGTGGCCCCCCTGCAGGCAGGCTCTGCCCCACACACGTTCAGGGAGCCCCCAAGCCTAACTTCGTCCAGGGCAGCAGTGAAGCTCATGCGATTTCCCCTGCGTGCTCTCCGGTTGTGACAGGGTGCAAAAGGGGGGAACTGGCTCGCCACCCGACTCGGCTTGGCTCCCCCAAGGATCTGTGGCTGCTCCAGGTGCCATCTGGCTTGGGTTCGTTGCTCCAGCACCTGCAGGCAGGCAAATGGTGCCGCCCGCCCAGGCTCTCCTCCCAGCCCTGCCGCCCTCCGGCCCCCGGCCACGCGCTTCTGAGCTTTGGTCTGCGGTGCTTGGGAGAGGCACTCACCGAAATGTTCGTGTCCTTGTTCAGGATGACCTGGAGGAGGTGGGGAGGGAGGATGGGTGGGGATTTGAAGCGCTCCTCTGGCCGATAGGCGTACATTTCCTGGCCATAAATTCCAGGTGGGGAGCCAGAAAGGTCTGGTGAAAATGGAGAAAGTGTGAGAGAGGAATCCAGAACGACAACATTTCGGATATTCACACCAACGGCACAAGAGAGGTCACCTCGACAAGAAGTCTCTGAACTTTCCAGGGAGTCCACTTTTAAAGCATCAAAGACTTCAAAGTCAGACTTCTTGACATGAATAATATTGTTAATTGTCCCCATCTGACTGGTGACCACAGGCTGGAAAAAAAAGAGAGAATGCCACAGCCACGGCTCTGCTCCCAGCGGCCCCTCGTGTGCTCGCGCACAGCCAAGTCACGCCTTCCTCGATGCGCAAAGTGGGGACCACACAGAGGTGCCCCCCCCCCGCGCAACCAGCCTGCAGACCTACAGCAATGCACGTGCGCTGGCCAGCCCCTTCCAGCTTCGTTCTCTCGCAGGCCAGGCCTGCTCGGCAGCTGTGGGCGAGGAGGCCTCAGCCCCGTGGGGCCAGCTCCCCAGGTGCCAGGCCAGCTGCACCTCTGCCCCGAACCGGGAGGAGCCAGTGGAGAGCAATTCCGGCCTGCTCAGAGGGAGCTGCAATGGGAACGGGGCTGCAGCATCTTCGGTCCTTGTGCTCAGCAGGAGCCGCTTCCGTTAAAGGCGCAGGGGCCTGCCTTCTGCACCCAGGGACCCGTGTGTTGTTGCAAAGATTAAAGAAATAAACAGAATGCAAAGAAACGGAAGATTTGGACCTTCCTGTGCAAATTCTAAATATGCTTCCAATCCTAAGTACTTTAAATGCTCCAAGTGCTACACTGTCAGCACCTCCCCGAAGCATCCGAACCCGCTCCCCGTCAGCTTGCTTGGGTTTTATTCATGGCAAGCAGCCCTGTATATTCCCAAATTTCAAAAATAAACCTGACATAGTCTAAACATGGGCCCTGCCAGTTGCTTCTAGGCAGCTAGTACAAAACCATGCATGAGTCAGATAATCAACCCTCAAATAAAGCAAGCATGTAAAACTAATATATCTTCCAATTAAAACCCACCCAATTCCATTGTGAAGAAGTTAGCTAGAATGTGAGGAACACACCCAGACACACTTATGGAGCGATGCATAAATTGAGACACCTGACGGCTGGCATGGCTTTCAGGCGGCAGAGAGCTGCTCTCCCCCCCCAGAAAAGCTGAAAGACCAGCTGGGTGATTGCCAGGGGCCTGTGCGATCCTGATGGCACAGGGAGCGGCGCTTCCGCTGGTTCTGGGCCCCAGAGCCCGTCTGTGTCCTGGAACTGTCAGCAGCCACAACACGCTGCTCGGCAGCAGTGGCTGCTTGCGCCAGGGAGCATGGGCCCAGAAAAATCAGTGGGGGGGCAGCGAGCAGCCCTGCCTGCCCCAGCCATGGCCTCTCGCAGCCTCTGCTACAAACCCCGGGGAGCGGGGCAGCGGGGAGGCCCCTCGGCCGCGTGGGGGAAGACGTGTGCAGGTGGGCCTCACCTCGGAGGGGTCGTGCACCCACTGGCCGTCCACGAAGAACTTGTACTGGTGTTCCCCTTCGGGAAGGTCCAAAATAGCAACGAAGTCGTTGTGGCTGAAAGAGGAGGGGCGCCCACTGTGAGAGGCGGCACCGACACTCGTCCCCCCCCACCCCCGGCATAACCCTGAGCAATGAGGGGCGCCCCCACAGGCCACCCGGACACGGCCGGCAGGAGCGGAGGGAGGACCTGCAGCTGCAGGCGGGAGTCTGCCAGGACGGCTCCGGGAGCAGCTGTGGGCGGGTGGAAAGGGCGGGCTGGCGCTCGCGGCAGGAGGCGGCAGGCCCCCCTCAAGATCCCAGAGCAGGAAAGCGGCACCTGAAAAGGAACCCGCTCGATGTCCCGTTTGGGAAGACTGAGCCGATCCAGCAGTGGCTGAGCTGCGAATTAAAAGCGCGGCTTCTGAGGCAGCTTGAGATGTCAGGGAAGTTCTGGCTCTGGCAGATGCCCCGAAAAACCAGCCAGCCCCGTCGCAAGCCGCCCCTTCTTCACCTTTTAATGAGGGGGATCTTGGCACTCCAGTTGTTGAAGGATCCCGAGATGAAGACCTCCTTGCCTCCGTCCGTCCAGCGGATGACCGTGGGACGAGCCTGCTGGGCGGGCTTGAGGGACTCATCCAAGTCGTGGTGCCAGGACACAAAGTCCTTTTCCTCGGGAAGCTGGAGGGGGAGACAAGAGCAGCACCTTGCTCCAACCTCCAGCACACAAGGCCGCGCGCGGAAGCTGCACCTGCGGTCAGTGCGTGAGTGAGCAAGAGCCGGCGCAGGGCAGGGAACCTCCTTCTTGCTCGGAGCGGCCCGTCCGACGCAGGCCCTGCAGCAAAGGGCTCTCTCTCCCGCTTGGCTCGACAGGAGGCGTTTCGGCAGTGTTCACAGGGTGTGCTTTCTGCCCAAAGCAGTCGAAATACCGACCTCACAAGAAGGGGATCCTCTTGAGCCGCAATGGATGTTGGCCTAACACAAGTTCTGCTCAGGTCAATGGAACTGACGTGAGCAGCGATCCTACATCACTATGTACGGTTACTTGCCCATCTTCTGGAACTTCACCTTCCCGCTCCCTGATATGGGTTGATTGAGGCAGGCTGTACAAGAAGGCCCCGTTACGCAGCGGCCTGTTGGAGGAGATGCCCACCTGCATCCCAGCAAACCACCAGTAACACCCTTTCTTATCCTGCTCCTATTTGCATTCTGTGCCCAGAAGACACAGGGGACCACAGCTCCAGGATCCAACCTGAACTGGCAGCCAGCGCTGAAGCGACCGCGGGTGGGACGGGCCTGTACCTTGGAGTCCTGGGTGCTGAAGACGTTGGGGTCATCGGTGCTTCCAACCATGATCTTGTGTGGATGGTCCTTGGCATGATGCGTGCTGCTGGCCCCATCGGAGCGGTGAGACTTGGATCCGTGGCGCTCCCCAGACACCCGCTCACTGGTGGTGTTCCCCATGGCAGCACTGTGAGGAGAGACAGTGCGGTACACGCTAGAACTCCCCAGGGCACGACCTGGCCCTCTAGTCCGACGGCAACCGGACATGGGGGTGCTAAAAGGCAACCTGCCCAGCATCCCCCCAGGAGGAGGGAGAAGGAAACACAGCCCCTCCTGGAGCCCCCGGCCAACTGGAACGCGCTCGCCTGGATACAGGGCTGCTGAGGCAAGTCATACAGAGCGTTTAGTTTTCCATTTTTCAAAAAAGCGTGGGCTTCCGTAGGAGAGCTGGAGGGATAAAGAGGGAAAGGGCGGAGGGGCAGGCGTTCTGGGGGGCTGGACGGTGTGAGGACAAGCACGCCGAGGAGGGGCAGGTGCTGGATTTAGCAGGTCCAGAACTTTGGGGTAAGCCGTGGATCGGAGTGTGCAAGAACGAGCTCCGAGTTCTTTGGGGCTGTGTGTGGGTGCACACATGCAGGCAAACGGCACCTGCCCCTGCAGACCCCCAGTTTGGCTACTGGGCCGTAAAGGGAGTGCACACGCTTCAGGTGCTTCCCCAGGGACAAGGTTTTCCGCAGCAAAACTTGGCAAAACCTGACCAACATCACTTTGACTTTAAGACACTGTTGGCTGTACTTATCAAGATGTGGTAAAGCGGTTATTCTGAACATTCAGTAGCATATTCAGCTTATTTTTACAGACTGAGCCAAACCTGCTGTTTTATCAGCTGACTCTTTCTAGAAAGTCACTCAGCAAAATTCAAGTGTGCTTGGGAGACGTACACAGAGAAGGAAACAGACGCCAAGGAAACTCAGAGTGAAGGTGGCAGCTGCTCCCAAGTCCCCAACTGCATTGCTCAAGAGAGGTGATGCCAGCAAGGATCAAAAGAGCTGGGGGGAATTAAAGGGACAGGCCACCGTTCCTGGGCAGGCAGCCCTCAGGACAAGCGTGGCTGGCAAGGGTGATGGACGCACCGTGGTGAGCAGCCCTGGCGGATCCCCGCCGGCCAGCGTCAAGCAACGCCAGAGCACTGCAGGATCCAAGCCGGGGGGGGGGGGGGCAGCCACTGACGGACACAGTCAGGCTACCCCAGGCCAGCCCCCGCCCCCCAGGCCAGCGGGACACCTCATTTTCCAGGAAAGGTTAATTCTGTGCAGTGTCATCTTTTTCTCTGAATCCCCAATTAATATATGACAGCAGAAAGAGGCTAAAGGCCCCACAAAAGCTAAAGAGGAGTCAATCGTCCTAAAGGATATTTTCCTGTTTGTCACACGGGAAAAAGGGAATTGTTTTGAATCAACCTGCAACAACAGAGCTTTTAAATAACACCCACCTCAGATGGAAAAGTGGTTATTTTTAGCAATTTAATAATTTTCAGAGAATTAAAAGCGAGTTTCCCAGCCTTGTTGTCCCCTTTTGTTTGGGACAATGCTCTCCGGGACACGGGACGATGTCCTGGCTGAGGGCTGACTCCGCTGGCACGTTCCAGGATGGGAAGGAATGTCTGAGCACGCTGGTTTCTGCCTGGTCATTTAAGGGACTTCCAGACAGGAGGCTGCGAGGTTCCTCGGGAAAGAAACTGAACAGCTATTCTCTTTAACTCCTTAAAAAGAGCCTTTGAGCTGATGGGCAGTGGAGGAAATAAATAAATAACTGAATAACATGGGAGGAGGTGAAGGTTTTCCGTGGAAAGGGAAAAAACACCAAAAGATCCTTGGGGGAAAAAATGGGGGTTACATGCTGAAGGCAATTACTTGGACCCCATAAAATCCGGATACCAGGCGCAGCTGCAAGACTATCTAAATACATCCTTCAACTTATTGAGCTCACCGGAACAGGAAGTCTTTGCACTGCCCATCTACAACTACATTTAATTTAGCAACTGTGACCCGGAGACGGCTAACGCTTAGTGTTTTTTCCTATTGACAAAACAAAAGTAAACATGCGCAGAGGAGGACAAACAACCAAAAATAAGGGGAAAGGTCCAGACGGCTGGACCCGAGCAGCACCGGAACGGCCTCCCAGGGCAAGCCGCGCTCCCCGCCCCGGAGGCGCCCGGGCAGCACGAGGCCGGCCTGGCCCGCGGGCCAAACTGCGCCCGCCGCCGCCGCCGCCGCCACGTCCCTCCGCGCCTCGCCTCGCCTCGCCTCGCCAGCCCGGGGCGCGCACGCCGCCGCCGCCGCCGCGGGAGCTCCCCCGCCCGCAGGTGGCGCGGCGCGGCGCGGCGAGCGCGGCCCGTTTGCGCGGGACGAGCGCCCGCGGGAGCGGCGCCCCTGCCGCACGTGGGCCGCGCGGGAGCCCCGGGCCGCAGCGGGGCCCGGCCGGCGGGGGCGCGGGGACGGCGCGCCCGGAGCGGCGCACTCACCTGCGGAGCCGCTTCGCGCCGCGCCCGCCCGCCCGGCAAGATGGCCCCGCTGCGGCGGCGCCTGCGCGCTGCCGCCCCTCCGCCGCGCGGGGCCCGCGGGAGGCGGCGGCGGGCAGAGGGCGGGGCGCGGCGGGCGCGGCCGCGGCGCGGGGAAGCCGGGAGGGGGCGCCGCCGAGCCGCGCCGGGCGCCGGGGCCGCGGAGGTGCAGGGCGCCGCGGCGCGCGTGGGGAGGCTCGTGCGCCCGCTTCGTGGCGAGCCCGCCGCCCGCCCGCCCGCCCGCCCAGGAGACCGGCTGCTTCGCCGGCCGCGGGTCCCGCGCCGGCCGTGCCGGGCTCGTGCGCCGCCGCTGCCAGGGCGCCGCCGAAGCGCCGGCCCGCGGGGTCGCCCGCGCCTCGCTTGCTAGCAGAGCGGAGCGGAGCGGGGAGGGCGCGGAGCCGCTTTCGGTGCGAGGATGCCCCGGAGGGAGCGGCGGGCGAGCCGCACGACGGCTCGGGTGCCCGGGCACGGGCCGGGGAAGCAGATGAGGGAGCCGGCCCGGCTGCTGGGGCGCTCCGGGGAAGGGGAGGACTGGTCGGGCCACGTGGGCGGACCTTGCCCGGTTCACGGAGACCGATTCTGGCCAAAGGCCTCCCGCAGCGGCCCCCAAGCCTCGGCAGCCCCGGAGCATCTCTCGTCTGCAGCTCTGCCCCCCGCCCCCCGCCAGTGAGACTGGGGACTGCGGAGCGGGAGGTTTCGTAATGATTTCCAGAGAGTGCTACGGTTTACTACGGAGATTATTTATTATTGCAGTAATAGCCAAACATGCTAGCTAGACTCGCACACGTCTCGGCCAGGAGGGCTCCTGCTGGGGGGCTCCAGGCAGCTGGGCCGGGAAAAGGAACAGGGCCCCCTCGAAAAGGCTCTGCAGCACAGAGCGAAGAACGCGGCCGGCTTTTATCGATCACGAACAAGGCTTTGCAACGCCTGCTCCCAGCACTGTACATAATGAAAATATATTTTCATATATGTTTTTCATATATATAGTTACAAGAGTAATGCTTACGCAAGTGCTAAGAGATACTGAAGTACAGAGAGCTAACAAGGACTCCTGTCCGGGCAGCTGGTTCACCTCCGTCCAAACTTCAAAGCACAGGCTCATCACTGCCCCTTGCTCACAAGCGTGTTCCCTGCTCAGGAGCGTGCAAGGGCAGTGTGCACGGTCCTTTGCCACCCTGGCATCCCGAAAGGAAAACCGCCTAGTTTGAAATGTCAAACTAGGGCTGAAATGTCATTATGTTATTCTTTCGAGAGAGAATAAACCTGCCAAGCAGATAAAGCCGGACGATGTGATGATAACGTTGCATCACAAAGGCAAGAATTGCTTAATGCAGACCTGTAATTTGCTGTGCTCACACCTAGACCAGGTACTTTGGGCACTGCCCTTTTGTTTGGCCTCCTAACTTTCTGCACATGTTTAAGAAATGCTTCATTTGCAGTACGCTTGTTTCTAAGGAGGAGGAGAATTATGGAAGCCTTCTGTGTTCCTTGAAAGGGAAAAGGCATGATAGAATAAATGAAAAGGTAAACTGTGCGAAACGTTTTCCGGGCTTGTCAGGAAGAACTGCAAGTGGAATTTCTGAGTCTCCTGTGTCCGGTCTGTGCATGAATTTCCACATGGGGTCCCACAGCCTTGCATGGTTTTTTACGGCATCTGCCTCAGACCCCGACAGCTCCGATATCCCAGCTCTTTGTCTCACCCCAGCATTAAATATCAGTGCGGGGGGAGGGGGGACAGATATGGGAGCGTGTGCACTGTGGCAGCTTCTTGGGCATGCTGCTTTTCGGGACAACAGAGCCGTGCTCCAGGAAGCCAGCCCCAGGCCTCCGGTGCCCCCGTCGTGCCCTCGGGGTAGTGGGAACGCCGCCCCATTGGCCGCATGGATTCTGCTGCACCTCGGGCAGCTTCTGGAGGTGCCAGGCCTGCGGGTGCCCGAAGAGCCATGCGGAGGCGTCGCTGGCCCTCTTCCGCAGTGGAAACGGCGCCGACACACAGACCGAGCGGCAGGGCCTCCACTTCTCTGTTCACCCTGATTTTCTGTGGGGCCAGGAACTTGTAGCGCCCCTTCCACAACCGCAGCAGTGCCCGCAGCCTCAGGAGGGGGCCAGACGCACCTCCCCCCCGCGAACCGTCGCCTGCGTGAGCTGCTGTGGCCGTGGCGCGCACCTCCCGGGCAGCAACACGGAGCCGCAGATGCTCGGGGCTTCTGTCCCCCAACCCCACATGGCTTCTTACCCTGCAGCCCCTGGCGGGTCCGACCGCGTCAGCCTCACCAGCCTGCCCTGACCCGCCCGGCAGTGGCACCCCCGGGCTGACAGCCACACGGTTGCCGCACACGGTTCAAGCGCCAGACACGCTCCAAGGTGCTTATTTTCCGTGATTCATCTTCTAAACATGCACATTAAAAAAGGTTCCCACGCAGCAGAACAGCGCATGTGAATCGGAGGATGTGGGAACACGTGCCCAGGGAGCCTCCGCAGCGATTTGTGTGCAGGCTGGGGCAGGGGGCAGAGCGAAAGCAAGGCCAGTCCGAAAGGGATGGGGAAGTGGGCTCGGCCGAACGGCGCTCGGCACGTAACACACAGACCCTCGGGACCTAGAGGTAAGCGCAGAGGGCCGCAAGGAGAGCGATGAGGCCGACTGCCTTCAGCCACAGCGGCACCACGGCGTGGCTGGCGTCCTCCACCGGCCTGGTTGCCAGCGGTCTCAGGATCCGGTCATGCTGGCTGAGCAGCGCCTCCCTGGCCCCAGCCCACTTCCCTGGCCCCTGCAGGCGGTACTGGTATGGCGTGCACGGCCCAAACAGAACCTCCCAGGCCAGCTTGCGGTCCGTGAGAAGTAGGGACGTCACGCTGGGCTTCACTCCGATCAGAGCGGCCAGCTCATCCATGTATTCAATGTAGTCCACCTGGATGGTGTGGCGTGGGCTTTTCACGTACCTGAGAGAAAAGAAGCGTGGCTCTCTCAGCGGTGGCCTGTGGCCCCACGCCGGTGGCTGCCTTGCGCGGCCCCGCTCCCAGGGGAGGGGCACAGAAGCTGTGCCGGCTGCCAGCAGGGCCCAGTGAGCATCTCCTGCAGCCGCAGCCACTGCTCCCCGGGTGCCCCGGGACACTGGTAGGGGGGAGAGGGGCAGGCGGGACCCCAGGAACTCTCTGGATAAGTGTGGCAAACCAGACACTGATATAAAAATGAAGATCCAATCATTACAGGAGAACTTTGAAGTTCAAATGCATGGAAAAGTATTAAATCAGAATTCAACCATTATTAAACATTCTGCAGCTCCATATGAACTTAATTCAGGCTTCCCTCTGAGCAGCCATACCTAGAAAACCTCTTTGAAAAGGACGGGTTTCCAAGGCCCTGGAATGCCGCAGCTGAATGAGCCAGCAGCACTGAGCAAGCCCCGTCCAGCCCCTCCAGCCCAAGGGGCAGGCCGGCGACACCAGTGAGCGCAAAGTGGTGGAACAGGCAGTGTGGCTGGGCCGGGCCGGGCCGGGCCCAGTGCCTAGCTCCCCAGGCCTCGCCGTGCACTGCGGCAGGAGGAAGCCGCGCTCGCACCACGCCTGGCACCTGTTCGCGCGTCACTGCCTTCACCCTGATGTCGCCCCACTTCCCCGCCTACCTACCGATACGCCATGGCTGATTTGCTCCTCGTAATCTCAGCCATCATCTCGCACATGGAGGGCAGCTTGGCAAGGCCTTAAAAAGAAGAGGCAGCGCTGAAGGGCAGCATCCGGGAGGGGAGGGGAGGGGAAAGGGGCTCCGTGAAGGAGAGGGGCGCTCCGGAAGCACCCTGGGGCAGGCGTCAGCCTTCATCCGGCAGAACTGGCGCTTCAGCCCTGGGGCTGGAGGGCGCACGTCCTCCCAAGACGCTCTGCCCAGGATGGGGCTCTGCGGGTCTCGTGGACCAGGCCCCCGAGATCCCGACGGAAGGAGAGTTCGGGGCGGTCGTGGGCTCCACTGCCCGCAGCTGGGCCCACAGAGCCGAATGAAAAGCACCGGGGCAGGGAATGGGCCACAGCCGCCATGCCCGCGCTGACTCGCCCACACCGTGCCTGGTTCCGACACGCACGATGCCGGGAGGCGCATCAGGCTCACCCTTGAAGACGCGTGTGGCCCAGCGGCCCTGCATCTCCGCGATGGGCATGATGGCGCCGAGCGGCTGGACCAGCCCGACGATGGCCAAGGTGGGCTTCTCTAGGTGAGGGGGGAAGACGAACTTGTAGAGGGGAGTCTGATTCTCAACAACCCTCACACAGTTCCCCAGGAAAGGGAAAGAGAAACTGTATCCTGTGGCAAAGACGACAGCATCTATGTTGTCTTCCTGGGAGCCATCTTCAAAAATGGCCGCCGTCGTGGTGAACTTCCTGATGTTCGGCTTCATGAGCACTCTGCCTGACAGGATGCAGTTTGGGAGGTCGTCGTTGACGGTCGGGTGCTGGCTCGTGAACCTGGAAGACGTGAACCACAACGGCACACTGAAACGAAGTCGGCGCCGCAAGGGGGGCTCTTTGTTATTCATTGCAGAAGCTTCCACTTTGCCCCAGGAAGGGTAGGGCTGTGTCGGGAACAGGTGAAGTCAGCGCAGCCCATGGCAGGGGCTGTGTGAAACGGACCCTGGGGTGCCAGGGGAAGAGACGGGCAAGCGGCAGGCCTCCCCGTGGCCCAGAGGCAACCCGAGGAGAGCATGGCTGGCCCAGGTAATACCCAGTGACTTGCAACGGCTTGTTCTGGATATTCCAGCTCTGAATCTGCCTGGGCTTTTCTGCACAGTCAAACACACAGAGGCGCTGCCCCGCTTTACCCTCCATGCTCTGAACTCGCTCCCAGGGCCATCCAGAGCCTGGCTCTCCAAGGCCACGCCTGTGTGCGGAAAGCCTCGGTTTGTTTGTAGCTGCATTCAGAAGGGAGACAAACACTCAGGAGATGGGGAACAAGAACGTGTGGCTTTGCCTAACTAGGGAAGGAGCACTGAGCTCCAGGGAATGGCCAAGCTTTGCCACGTTGGGAGAGGAGCTTGCCCAGCATTTATTCCGGTATGGGGCATGGCCGGAGGGGCGGCCACCAAGGGTGCCTCCGCTCTCGTGGCGGACTCGTGAAACCTCAAAAGCTGGCAGGAGGGGGCTGTGCCGAGCCCACATGTGCTTGGAGAAGATTCACAGAGTAAGTCCCGGGACAGCCGGGACATTGCACGCCACACAACAGGAATGTGAACAAGGGAAGGGCGCAAATCGTCTCTGCTCAGGACGTTTTGAGGCAGAGCACCACATTGGGACGTCTGCGCACCAGCCACGCGACGCAAAGGGCCAGCCGGCAGTACCTGTGCTTCGGCTTCAAGCCGTAATGCGCGTGGTTGAACCGGGCGTTCAGCCTGCTCTCCACCAACTGGTTTAGCATGGGCCCGGGGAGGCATTGCTTCAGAAACATGTTGAGCCGCGTGGTCAGCGCCACGTCCCCAGGGTAGCCCCTCTCGCCGACGCGGTGCAGCACCCAGGCCCCGCGGCGCGTGCTGAGGAAGACCTGGCCACGCACAGGGAGAGCGGCCTCAGTGACGGGCGGGCAGGCACGGGCCCTCTGCTCCTGCAGCGTTCCCCACTCCACCCGCAGCTCCTTCGCAAGCCGCAGGCCATCTGTTGACCTTCCGGCCTGCTCAGGGCCTGCCTGAGGAACGGCAAAGCTCAGCAGAGCTCTGCCTGCGAAGGCGGCCACAGTCTTAAAGTCCCAGCCACACGGGCGATAAGCAATCCCTCGGAAGCCCCACGGAAGCAACCCCCGGGGCGAGCCAGCTGGAGTGCCGGGCTTAGGCTGGGAGATGCCAGTTCCAGCCCCATTCGGCTTTGTGCTCAGTCTGTCCTGGATGCTTGCCCTGACCAGCTCTCGGGGCCCTTTGCTGCAAGCCCTGATCCAAGCTTAAAACTCGCACAGCCAGGTTTTGGGCATCTCCAGGCCTGTTTCGGGAGGAAAGAGCTGCCCTTTCAAAGGCACTGTGCATCTAGTCTACCTTTTCTCCCTGCTGGATTTTAAAAATTCCATGTTGGAGGCAAGTCCACAGCAGAACAAAAGCCGCACGTGGAAACCCACGAGATGCGGAAGCATCCCAAGACAGGAGAGGCCGCGTCTGTGCAGGAGCCGGCAAGGGGCTCTCACGGCGCCCCAGCCACTTCCTCTCGATCAGCCCTGCCTGGACCAGGCTCCAGTTTGGCTTGGAATTCACAAGTTCTCCTGACATGCATCTTTTTCAAATATTTTCATAATACCTTCATCCCACCCCACCTCCCCTGCAACAGTCCGAGGCTGCCAGATCAGGTGGCAACACTGCAACCAAGAGCCAAACCTGCTGTGCCGTGTGGCTTATCTCCACCGCGAGGTCCACACCCGAGTTCCCAATTCCGACCACAATTACTCTTTTTCCTGTAAATTCTTCAGGACTCTTGTAGTCACGGCTGTGAAAATAGCGCCCTTTGAACTCGGCAATCCCTGCAAGCAAATGGAGAATTTAGCCAGGTTCCCCTTGCATGGGAGTGGGCTCCACTCGGTCGCCACGCTGGTCCTCTGCCTGCAGGGAAACAGGGAGGTTGGAGGAGCGACACAAACTGGCTCGGAGATTGTGGACGCCACAGTCAGCAAAATGCCCCACCCCCCACCCCCGCACCACGCTGATGCTTCTAGGCCTGGCGGACTGCTCCTTCCGGCGGGGATGTTGGCCTCCAATTTATGAGACACACTCCAGTTTCATTCTGCTTTTTAATAGTTTGGCTTTGCCAGGACTCTGGGACCACTGCATTTCCTTCTTCTTTTTTGGTTCATGCGTGAGACAGCGCTGAGGTGAGGAGAAAAGCAAGAGGCCCCCAAACCGATGGGAGCAACGAAAGGGCAGCTGCACCGTGTTAAGCGAGGCAGCACCGGGGCAGCAAGGGGGCTCCCAGCCTCCTGGGGCACACGCTCTTCTTTCAGGGCAGGGGACGTGCAAGGACCATCCCCGCTTTGCGGCTCTGCCGCTCGCCTAAGTTCCCCAGACAAGGCCTGGCCTTGGGAGCTCTGCCTGCCATCAGCCTGAGTCCCTGGCCAGCTCAGGGCAGGGGCCGTGAAGGAGCCGGCAGTGCCACCCCGCCCCCGTCCCCAGGAAGGCCTGCTCCGGACGGGCCGGCTGCCCTTGCCTGGGAAGTCATCCAGGGGCAGGTGCGCGTTGGTGTGGTGGCCGGTGCACACCAGGACTCCGTCAAAGATGGATGACTCCTGCTTCCCGTCGGTCTCTGTGACGACATCCCACTGGCCAGAGGCAGAGAAGTCTGGGCGCTTCGTCATGCTGCACACCTTAGTCTGGAAGCGAGAGGGCCACACGAGAGGGAGCAAGGTGCTAGTCCATGAGCGGGGGCATGTCTGTCTCCTGCTGTTCCGCCCAAGGAGCGCGTCCAGAGATCTACCCCCACCTTTCAAAACAGCAGCAAGGGCGCTCCATCCCTCGAGGCGGCTTGTGGCCTCACCCTGGCAAGAGCCGAGACCCCACGGGCCACAGCGCTGGGGCCAGGTGCAGACGAGCAGCGCCTCGTCCCCCCTGGGGAGGCCGCCGTGCCATGAGCAGCCCTGTGGGCAGCCGAAGCCCCGCCGCGACATTTCCTGGCACACTAAGGCCAGGACCCCTGGGGCCCCGCGCACGCTGCTGTGGGCCACCAGGCACCCGCCTGAGCAACCTGCTTGCGGCGCTTCTTGGCAGGGACCTCGAGTCCAGTCAGCCAAGGGGCATGGCAGAAAAAGAGAAACACAGTCAGAGAGAGTCGCTACGCTGGATGCTGCGTTCGCCTCGGCACCAAACCTGCAGCATCGGCTTTCTTATTTTTAAAACATCAAATACATATTGCAGCATGCAGTGACACGCGCACACACACACACGCGCACACACACACACACGAGCACCAGAAGATCACCTGCTGGGCCTCTGCACAGACTGCGGGCCATGCCAGGGCGCACGGGTGCCTCCCTTCCAGCTCGCGTCGCGATTCGAACACCCACTTCCACGCAACCGGCTGCTTTGGTTGGAGAAGCCCTGCACCACACGCCTCTCACCTTGAAGCGAACGTACTTCAGAAGGTCAAAGTGCTCGGCATACATCCGGAAGTACTCCATGATCTTGGCGTTGTGCATATAGTTGGGGAAGTCACCGGGGATGGGGAAGTCACTGAAGCACATCATCTCCTTGGAGGTGTTGATGATCACAGACCTGTAGATGCTGGCTCGGCCCTCCTCAGGATTCTCCTGCAGGGAGAATAATTTCAGGTTGCGTTATTCAGGTTCAAGCCACTTACGAAAATGTTGCTTTTGTGCTGCCTGTTCCCCAATAATTAGAAAATTTATTTATTTACGATATTTTATGTTGTCCTTTGCAAGAGCCTCAAGACAGCTTATACAAATAAAATTCAGTACATAACAGGGGCCCTTTCCTTTGTGGCAGAAAACCCTCAACGTGGCTGTATTCAGACAGGCAATGCTGAGAAAGCATCACAGGCCCAAAGAAAGGGGGGAGAAAAACGGTAAATGCAGAGATCGTACCGAATTTGAAGCGATTCTCCTGTATAGGGAAACTCAAGGCACTGCAAAGAAGGGGGGCCATAGGTGAGATTTACGGGAATTTAATAGGTATGGAGGAGCAATCAGATCTTCGAATCACAGGAAGGAGCCGAATCCAGGACCAGAGCTGTGCCAACCAGTGGGTCACCCCCCCCCCCGAAGGGCCGTGTTTGCAGCCTGAGGGCACTGCTGGTCCTGCCCCTCCCCTCAGGGTCAGCACACAAGCAGCTGTGGCCACGAGGACCTGCCACCATTCCAGCTGATGCGCCAGGTGCGCCCCTTCCTGGAGGAGAAGGGTCAGGGACGGCCGCGCACGTGCCAGGGACCCGTGGCCCCGATTTCTGCAAGGCACTGCACATCGGCTGCCCTTGTGCCTACCCTGGAGATTTCGGCTGGCGCAAAATGTGGCAGCCCGGCTGGTTTCCAGGGCACCATGGAGAGTCCGTGCCTTCCCAGCATTCAGGCATCCCCACTGGCTGCCAAGAGGTTTCTGGATGCAGCCCAAAGCACTGGCACCGGCCTTGGCAGCCCATCATGGCTCGGGGCAAAAATGCCTTCGGGGAGGCCTGTGCCCACCTGCCCTGCTGCTCTGGGAATAACCTTCCGGAGTTTGCTCCTGCGGAACTGCTGCCAGCTGCCTGGAGCGCTTGCCCTGCATTTCGAGCCACGGCAGTGAAACCGAGTCGCCTCTCACAGGTGTGCGTTTTGGGGCGTTGTGGGATTACTCTCAGGGCCCAGCTAACTCTTGCCAGCTCTAGGATTTCTGAAGAGCGTAACTATTTAGCATGTACTGAATAAATACTTACTAAATAAATATTAGATCTGCGCCAATAAGAGTCTTGCTGACGTGAGATATTCTCTCTCACAGTGAGAGAGTTTGCCTGAGAGAAGGTGGGTCTGCGGCCCAGAACCTGTGGGGGGCGGCAGGCCGCGCACCTGGCTGATCACCTTGCCTCGAGTGGCCTGGGCAGAGCGGACGTGCCCACCCTTCCCCAGCCAGCTCCTCACCCCTTCTCTTCCAGACTCCTCGCCCTTTTAGAATTGCACTTTGCTGAAACGAGAGCTGGAGAGGGTTAGGGTTAGGGTCTGCACCGGGGGAAGGAGACCCCTCTTTTCTGCCAAGGGACACCCACGGGCGCCACGGGCAGCGGTGGGGAGTGGAGCGGGAGGGCCGAGGACTCCAGCTTGCGCACTGCGTCACCAGGGTGGAGAGGCTCTTCCAGAGCCACCGGGGAAACCTGCTGAGGCGGAAGGGCCACACCAGAGGACGCTTGCCAAGAGAACGCCCGTAGCCTGCCCCCATTGTGCTCCTGTCACCCACGCCGTGCTCAGGGCACACACCAGTGTGGCATGCACTTCTGAGCACGCGTCCGGCTCCTCGCTCCTCACCAGTTAATTCGAGAGCTGCGGCTGGCTGGGCGGCCCGCGTGCCTTCCAGGCTGGCTGCGGGGGTTGGGGGAACACGAGGAACCGGTCTGCAGGAGCGCTGAGGGCACCAGGGCACCGGCCTGCCTGGGGCTGCTGGCTGGCTGAGCCCGACTCCCCAGCGCTCAGGCGGATCTATGTGCTGCCCGGGTCTTGCGGGGCTCGCAGGCTGCTTGGGCCCCCGGGCCGGCACTGCAGGGGCTGCGCTTGCCAGTGGCAGAGTGGCCCTGGGAGGGGCGAGAGAGCGGTCCTCGGGCTTTCCCTTCCTGTGCCCTTCAGAGCTGCGTGACGAGGCGTACCTTGAACCGCCAGAGGCCCCCGATGTCGTCGCTGCTCTCGAAGCAGGTGGGCGCCAGCCCTTCGTCCAGGCAGCACTTGATGCAGCACAGTCCGCTGGAGCCGGCGCCCACAATGGCCACCCTCTTCTTGGGCGCCATCGCCGTCGTCTCCCCAAGATCAGACATGTCAGGGCCGCGCTAGAAGGAACAAGGGAGCATTTCTTCCCGTTTCACCCGGACTGATAAAAGCACTGTGCGCCACTGGACGAAGGAGCTCGTCGCACCAGAGGTGGCAACGGCTCTTGGCCCACGGAGCCTCAGAAGGGCCCGGAACTGTTCTTTCTGGCATCAATTTTGACTTCACGATGAGACAAGCTATTCTGTTGAGTGAAAGCCAGAGTGAGAAGGCCTGCCGCGGTGCCCGCGGTCACGGAGCAAGAGGCACCGTGAAGGGACTACTTTCCCATGCCCTTCTGCTGCGAGGCGGCCAGCTGGTGACCTGTGCAGCCAGAGCAGCCACGGCTGCCAGCGCCGCTCTCCTCATGGGCAGACCAGCCCGTGCCCGGATCGCTGCCCGCAGGACACAGGCTGGGGCACGCGCAGAGGAGGGGGAGGGGCTCCGGGGCTGCTCCCAGCCTTGGGCCTGGGGATCTGAAGCGTTCTGCGGCCCTCAGGGGCTGCCGGGGCCACACTGTTTCCCCAGGCTTCGTTGTTGTGCAGATGTGATCACTTATCAATGGCTATCTTAATCTGAACCAGCGGCTAAGAGACATGACGGGTTTCGAGCAACAGGCAACGAAGCATCAAGGACATTCGGGGCGCGCTACAGTCACCCCTGTGCCCGATGACGCGGACAGGCACTCCTGGCCGCCCCCAGCCCCGCTGCCACCTGCTGCCCGCATTGCGGCTGGAGGCCGTTTTCAGCCACGGGAGGGAAGGGGCGCATGTGCTGCTCCAGCCCAGAGCTCATCACACCAGAGTTCTCCTCAAAGCAAGACCGGAAAGGCTGCAGCTGTCGCCCTTCGGACCCATCCCGAGAAGGCCGGGCTCCCTGGAGAAGAGCAACCCGCTGGGGAAAGGGGAAGGCGGAAGGAGGAGAGGAAGGCCGGCTCCGAGATGGACAGACTCCAAAGGAAGCCCCGGCCGGACTCCACAGAGGCAGAGCAGGGCTGTCACGGAGCGGACCTGAGGGCTCCCCTGGAAGGGCCACCTTGAGTTGGAGACCACTGGACAGCACCTCACAACAAGCTTCGGCGGAGGTTGTCTGATCGCCTGATGTTCATAATGTGCCTTGTGCTGCTCCTGCTGCATGGTGGCACTAGCCAAGCAATGCAACCACAGCAACGACAACAGTAATAATAAAGAGATTGTAAAATAATAGCAATACTTATGTAAAATAAGCAACAGTAAGTCTCACATTCTCAACCTATTTTTTTTGTAAAATTATAGTAATCTGCTCACTGGACTACACTGCTATAGAAATTATAGGCAGAACATCATTGCTAGGGAATGCACAGAAGGAGGCATCTGGACAAATTCCCGAGCGGTTGTGTCTTGCCTCTTCTCTTTTCCTCTCTTCACAAGTACCCACTGGAGTCCACTTTGTGTAAGTACCTCCTCTAGTTGCTTCACAGGCACATGTGTGACAGGCATTGCGCAAGTGGGGTGGCTGGGAAAGCAAGAGGGAGGCAGTTCTGTCTCGTTTGCATATTCCCAATAAAATTTCAGAACATGGTGCAAAACATATTACTGCACATGCAAACCCTTTACAAAGTTCCTTGCACCCTTCCATGATTAGACAAAACTTTTGCTGCCGCTGGAAGCCACTTCACCTTTGCAAACTAACGACAAACATGCAGCAAGTCCGAGATGGCTGCGGACAATCGGGCTGCTACGGAGACGCAGCGTGGATCCATCCACTCACCAGAGTGGGAGCAAAGGGGCTGATGGCACAGCCAAGCTGAGAGCGACTCTCAGCTCCTGCTGTGTCCTCGGGGTGCCTGTCCTCCTCTCTCCTCCCCCGGAAAGGCAGAAGGGTCACGGGCCCTCCCCCTCGGGAAGAGGCACCTTCCTCCCCCGCCAAGCCCCCCAGCTAGCAACGGACCTCCCTTTGAGCCAGGATGCCCCGCGTGGGCTCGCCTGCATCTCCCTCCCGCAAGCGATCCACGCCTTTACCTTCAGCTGTGAGCCTCTCCGTGCGGATGCCGCCAGATCCCAGGACAAGCAGCAGCCTCTAACCCAGGCCGGCTCTGCAGCGCTTGCTCCTGCTGAGCCTGCATAGGACAGAACAAGTTCCCTGAAACAGGGAACAGCCCAAGGAACGAATCAGCAACGCGCCCTCTCCCTCTTCCAGGGAGCGAATGCCTTTTCGGGGCGGAGAGAGGAACTTCCAAAGGGCACTGCCGCTCCCTCCCTGCGGTTTGCACTTGCGCAACAGAACTCCGAAGAGAGGAAAATATTTCACAGAGGTCTTTGCTGTGCCTTGGAAAAGCAAGTTTACCCCTCCCAAAAACAACCACCTGGAGGCAAAATCGGCAAAACGACCGCCATGCGACTGGACTGCAGCAATCCGGGAAAGTCACAGGCCTTGGCGGGCTGCACCCACGAGCTGTCACTCACTAATCTGGCCTTCGATGGCAGCGACTCTCGTCCCGCAGGCCACCACCCAGAGCAACCCGGCCTGGTCCCGCAGGGGCAGCTGGCCAGGGAACCCGGCAGGGGCTCTTGGCTGGGGTCTCGCAGTGCATCGACCCAGTCCTTAAATCACTGGCAGCGTGACAGATCCCACGGCCGGCCGGCTCTTGCTGGGCCCTGACCCTTCCACCCCCACAAGACACAGTCCGGCTTTTGGCAAAAATAGGAGTTTGGCAAAAGCAGGGCAGGATGGAGAAAGGCTGGCTGGTTTCCAGGCACTGAGAAATAAGCAGCTTGGAGTGGCAATCCAGTGGCAGGTGGCAAACGGGGCAAAAGCGCAGTCGGCAGAGCGGGCAGGGCAGGCGTCATGGCGCGCCCAGCCAGCAGGACGTGGCAGAGCCGCTCGGCTGCAGGTGCCACTGCAGGCGGACTTTTCACCTTCGTTCACCAGCTCTCTGCGCTCTGAAGCATCCCAAAGGCACAGGTAATGCCAGGTGCTCTCTGGCTGCCTCTCAAGTGGAGTGTGGCAGGGCGAAAACATTCGCCTCCCTTCCCTGTAAGAGTTGCAGTCCCACCACACGGAGGAAGGAGTCTTTGGCAGAGAAAGCAGGCCAGCGCAGAAGCCGCCAACATGCCTATCTCTGCCAAATCGCTTTCCCAACAGAGGAGGAAAGAAGAACAGCGGAGCGCAGGACGCCAAGTCAGACAGGTGGGCGGGGGAGGCTGGATTGCAGCATTCCCTTTTCTCTTGCTCTGCTGTTTTGTGCAGGATCTCACAGCCCAAGTCGCCAGCTAAGATGGAGAAGAGTTGGAGAGAATACATTTCAAAAGAGGTGATATAACATGCTGTGACATGGCCTAACTCTCTGCAGGCAGCAAAGGCGTTGCTACCCATCTGCTCCCAGGCAGAGGGGATTAGGAGTGGAAAGGAAGCACCTTCTCTAGTGGTGAGTCTCGTGCAGCGCGGGGACACGATCCCAGCATGCACGGGGAACATGCCACACATGGCCTTTGTGGAACCACGAGGAGACACGACGGCGGGTTGTAAAGTTTCTGTGCACCACTGTTGCTTGTCTGGCCGTTTCCATGTCTGGCCGTAGCACCCTGTGGCAGGCACCTGCGGCGTGGCGGGCGCCAGAGCCGGGACTGGCTGTGCTGCCCTTGCCAGTGTGTCACTTCCTGGTGCCCGGCAGCAGGACACCTCGCGGGCCATGGAGGCTCAGAATCGGTGCCTGTTTGGCAGGAAACCGGGGCTGTGCAGAAACCATGTGCCCTCCAAGTCTGGGACAGAAGGCAGGGTCCCGTGCTGGGTGGCCGCAGGGCGGCATTGCTTGGCCTTAGTGTGAGCGCACTGGGCTGCCACTTCAGCCCCGACTGGTGACTCGCTGGCACGCAAGAGGCCCCTCACGGAACTGCAGATGGCCTCACCACCAAAGGGCTGCTGGAGCGCTGCTTGCACGGCAGAAAAGCTTAACTCACACATGGCACGATTCTTGTGTGTGCACCTTAACTCGAGTTTAGTTCGAATTCTTGGAGTACTAAGAGAATAAGGTCTATTCTAAGCTGTATTTGCCTCTGCAGCCACTGATCAGCTCTGTTATCCCAAGAGCGCAGCCTCCCGATGGCCTTTAGCGCTTGCATGGAGCCACAAGGAGAGCGCTTGCAGCCAGGCGCAGACGGTGTGCAATTGTGCCCCCATGCGCACACGCTGCGGGGGTGGGGGCTGCCTTCTGTTTTCCATCTGTGCCACATCTCCTCCTTTCCTTCGCAAGCCCCCCTGCCCCGCATCCCAGCTAGCCGCGAACAGGAGAAGTGTGCTCGCCAGCCGCGCGCGCGCAGACCCGTGTCCCGGCACGCGTGTGCATGCGCCCATGTGCAGGCCCGACTGGGGCAGGGCCCACGCCTCTTCCGTGCGTGCCAGCGCAGCCCCACCAGAGGCCGCGGTCCCCGCGGGGGCTGCAGCGCGGAGATCAGCGCAAGTCCCCTCCCCGCGGGCTGCATCACCGGAATTTCCCATCCTGGAAAATCCAGTCGTTCCAGTCATGAGCGCTCGTTCCAGTCATGAGCGCTCGGCAGGTTTCCGAGCTGTTGCCGCTTCCCGTCATTAATCGGAAGCTGACACCGAGCCTGAACCGCGAACCGCCAGTCCGTGCGGCCAGCTGCAGCCTCCTGATGGTTGCCCCAGGACGGCCGCCTGGAGGCCCCCCTCGTCGTCTGCTCCTGCCCTGGGTGACACTCGCTTGCCGGCCGGAAGGAGCTGTGGGCTCCCCGCTACGCGTGAGCCCGCAGCTGTGAGGAGCCGGCTGGCCTGGGCTCCCTGCACAGAGGCAACACTCCGAGCAGGAGGGGACTAAGGGGAGGGAAAGTCGCCGCGTCCCACCAGGCAGTGGCTCCAAGCGGGCGTCCTCCTTGCTTCAAATCACGCTGCCTTGGAGAAGGATGCGGAAAGAGCTGGCGCTGCACAGGGTTTCCACTGTTTCGTGGTGCGCGCTGTCTGCTGACAGTGGCAGGCAGCCACACAATTTAGCTTCCAGGGATGGCTGAAAAGCCACTTGGACAGGGAGCCGCGTATTCGCCGTTTTCGGGTCCGGTACGCACAGTGTCTCTGAGCTCCCCGGCCTTCCTCAGGCCGCCCTTCCCTGGCTTGCGGTGCTGCCGGGCGGGATGAAGGCTGGCACCTGCCGGCACCGTGCAGTGGTGGCAACATGCCCCAGAAAGGAGGATGCCTACTTGAGCAGGATGGGGAAGAACGTACAATGGATGGATGGATGGATGGATGGATGGATGATGGTCCCATAGCCATGCAAGCAGGTCCCTTCGCAGCCACTCTTCCTTTTTTCTGCAGCCAGGCAGGGGCAGCAGCAGAGCAATCCAGCTAACCAGAATTAAGGTCCGACGTAAACAGAAACCTATTCTTGCCACCTGCCATTCACAAAGCAAATTCAGGTCATCATTTGTGGATCTGGAACAAGCCACAGTTAGCTGTCTGGGAGGGGTTTGGACATACAAACAAGCCAGAGGTGAGCAAAGCACATCTTAGTTTAGTATGATGTCGAAAGCTAGCCATTGCCGTGGGTTCCAGGATTACTCACTACCAAAAGTAAGTTGCTTGAGATCCGTGCAAAGAAGATGCAGGTGTGCCTCATTCAACTGTGCTTCAGATATTGCGTGGGGGGGGGGGGGTCCACACATGGAAGGTTTCTGGCAACCCTGAGCCAAGCAAGTCTATCAGCACCGTTTTCCCACAGCTTTTGCTCACTCGGTGTCTCTGTGTCACATTTTGGGAATTCTCATAATATTTCAAACTTTTTCATTATTACAATATTTTTATGGTGACCTGTGATCACTGTACTTTGGTGTTAATATTGTAACTGTTGGAGCACCACAAACCGCACCCGTGCAAGATGGCAAACTTAATCGAGAGATGTGTGTGTGCCGACTGCTCCAGCAACTGGCCATTCCCCGTTTCTCTCCCTCTGCTTGGGCCTCCCTGTTCCCTACAACAAAACAATATTGAAACTAGGCCAGTTAATGGCCTCTGAGGTGAAAGGAAGAGTTGCTTCTCTCTCAGTTTAAATCAAAAGCTAGCAATGATTAAGCTCAGTGGGAGAGGCAAGTTGAAAGCCATGATAGGCTGAAAGCTCTCTCACACCAAACAATGAGCCAAGTGGTACATGCAAAGGAAAAATTCTTGAAAGACATTAAAAGTGCTGCTCCAGTGAACACAGGAATAAGAAGAAAGCGCAACAGCCTTACTGCTGATCGGAAGACAGTTTTGGTGGTCTGGACAGGAGATCAAACCAGCCCCAATATTCCCTTAAGCCAAAGCCCAATCCAGAGCAAGGCCCCAGCTCCTCAAGTCTGTGCAGGCTGAGTGAGCTGGGGAAGCGGCAGAAGAAAAGTGTGAAGCTAGCAGAGGTTGGTTCATGAGGTTTACAGAAAGAAGCTGTGTCCGTAACATAAAAGGCCAAGGTGAAGCAGAATGTAGAAGCTGCAGCGAGTTACCCAGAAGATCTAGCCAAGAAGATCTAGCCAAGAAGATCTAGCTAATGAAGAGGGCTACAGGAAACAACAGATTTTCAGTGTAGGCAAAGTATCTATCTATCTATCTATCTATCTATCTATCTATCTATCTATCTATCTATCTTATTTCTATACTGCCCACAGCTGAATCTCTCTAAGCGGTTTATTGTATATCCCTGCATGCTGTACCGGTAGCAAGGCTTATCTCTTAAGGGTAGCTATGCGTGAGCGTCAACGAAGACAGACCAAATATTTGCCTGTGCCTAAAAGAGGCCCATTCCAAAGGTGAACGGCGTTGCCTTCCTGCTGTGTCACTGCCGCAGGCCATGCATCCTCCCCGTGCTGCACTGTCACCTGGCCAAAGGGCACGGCAATCCATTTGCACCAACCTCCTGCTAAATTCCACAAGACACGCGGATGGCGTGCACGTCGAAAATATCAACAAACTCTCCCCCACGAGCGTTGGAGAAGTGTTGGCTCGCTGCCTCCTCGCCTTCGGCACGACCACAGCACACAACGGGGAAACGTGCGGCTCCTCGAGCGACTGGGGGACTGGATGAGGCCCGAGGTGTGCAGGCGCCGCGGCATCCAATCTGCTCAGAAGATCGAGTCCGCTGAATTAAATGTACTCTGTGGCCTGCCACTTCTTCCAAAACAAACACCAATGAGACCCTTCATGTATTGGGGAAAACACGATGCTTCCATTCATCACTCAATTACACATGACTGGACCCAACAGATCATATTCGTCCCTAGCAAGAGTCATATATAAACACAGACTGCAGTGCAGCTGAACTGCGGTCCTACCGCAATGGCGGGTGTTGCCGTTCCGCTGCAGCCGGCAGATCCCAAAACGGAAAATGGCGGGATGTTCTCCTCCAAACCTACCGAGGGGTCCCAAGTGCAGCCAGTCCAGCTATTTTCTTTCCAACCTTTAAGCCTGCCTTTCCCATGAAGTTAATTTTGCATGCAAAAATAAACCGCACTGGAATTGGCATGCAAGGAGGTGCCACATCCCCCTCGGGGCTGAAAGTGCGGGACGCAGGCGATTTGTGCGGAGAATGTTGCGGAGGCCCAGCCTCTGGGGCCGCCCTTGCAGTGCCGACTCCGGGGGAAGTGTGGAGGGGGACCACACGGCGGAAGGCCTTCTCAGTGTGGCTCCGTCTGCTGAACAGCCTCTCCACTGCACCCCAGCTGGCACCAGGTCGGTCCTCTTTCTGGTACTAGATTAAGGCAACCCTCTTCTCGGAGGCTTTAAAAGATTTATTCAGCCCCCTGGGAGCCTGAAGGGGATCGCCAGGTATTCCAGTCACTGTTTTGTTCTTCCTTGTTTATTGCCTGTTTTTAATCATCTGTTTTGATTATATATAATTAATTGCGTTTTTATCATCTATTTTTAATGGACTGTGTAAACTGCCCAGAGAACTTTGACCATGGGGTGGTATAGAAATGTAATAAACAATAATAGAACTGCCATCCATTTGAGAGGAGGATCTGAACATGAGGATTCCAGAAGTGATCAGGAGAGGAGGAGAAGTAAAGGAATGTCATGTGAAACACAAAGGATGAGGTGCTCCATTCGCTTAGCTGCATTTATGCTACCCCATAGAGTTAATTTTAAAGATAACCATCTCTGTATGCTCCCCAAGTTCCCATCAGGAACTTGCTCAAAATGTAACAAGCATCTGAGATACAGCTCTGTTGCTGCTACATCACCCCAACTTACGGTGACCCTATCTAGGACTGAAAGCCCTCCAAAGAGCCCCGTTCATGACAGCCTTGTACGGCTCTTCAAGGCTGTGACTTCCTTTATAAGCTCAAATAGCCTCAGGTTGGTCATTTTTGCTTCCTTTTCACACCGGTACACAGTGATCAGGAATACAATACTGTGGATACCTCGGTCTCAGCCTCTGGTGAATGTCCTTACACGTTCTCTTTTCTAGTTCCTTCATTGCTGCCCTTCCAGGTCTCCCGCTTCTAATTCCTTGGCAATCCCGTCCATTTGAATTGATGATTAAACCAAGACTTTCACAATTTCAAGTTCTTCACCTTAACCTTACAGTTGACCTTAAAGTTGTGTAATTCTTCCATACTCGTGAATTTTGTTTTCGTAATGGTCAGTTGTAGCCCTGCTGTTGCTTTCTGCCAGTAGCATTGTGTTATCTGCAGAGCTTAAAATTATTGAAGGATCTTTCATCAATTTTCACTTCTTCCTTGAGTATTTCCAAAGTAAGTAATAACCTCTGCACAGAGTCTGAATTGCTCATTTACTAGCTCAGACATTGGCCAGTTAACAGTCACCAGACAGATATTCAAAATTATTCCCCATCTGCATCAAAGCAGAAAAAATGAGTTGGATGAAGCATGCAGGCTCCTCTAGCAGTAGAAACTAAAGAGGCTGCATTTTAGCAAACCTGGGTATTGAGATGCTTTGCTAGGTAAACAGCTCAATGCACATAGAAGTACTGGAAATTACAGGGACCAGTATTATAGGGGAGAATTTTAGATTACAGCTCAATAACATGACATAAATCCTCCACTAGATTAATGGTCCCCTATTATTTCCAAGAATTAGCAAATAAAATGTTTCACTTTTTATATTGTGTACTTAGACAATTCTGACTCTGGTGGGTGTTCTAAGACACTGTTATATCACAGACAAATGTGCCTTCTTAGAAGGAATCTGCATACTCTTAAGTCACAAATGGTTCTTGTATTGTGAAAACCACCATTCTGTAGTAGATGCAAGTCAGTGACATCTGTCAGTGCTCTTAGGATCTTGCTTTTCCAAGTATTATCACCTTTCCAAAGCTAGGTTCAGCAACCATCTCGTGTTGCCTCCCATCCAAAAACCATCTTGAGAACCAGGCTCTGGGCAGCCTTCCCCAGATGGGCGCCCTCCCGATGTTTTGGATGCGCATTCCTGGCGACTGGCCATGCTGGGGGGCAGATGGAAGTTGACCTGAAACTCCCGAGAGCGCCAAGGTGGCAAGGCTGCTTCAAGCCGTGTTTCACTGGTGCCTGAGGGTTGCCCACACTTCAGAAAGAACACCAGGCACACAACTCCTTTTTGCTTGTCACAAGTCAACGTGTAGACAATTCTGAAGGCAACGCCAGCTGCCTAATGGATAGGAGTACCAGGGCACCTCTCTTCCCTTCTTTACAAATAGGGATGCTCGTATCTCAGTCTTTGTGGAACATATCACTATAAAACTGCAAAGCTTTGCCACAACGGATCCCACAAATGGTGGTCTTCAAACTGGAGAAAGATGAACTAGATGTTTTATGCCCTGGGGACTGAACTGGGTGCAAAACTGAGGCTGCTCCACCAGGTGATGCTCCACTGATTAGCAAGGATTTCTGAGTCCACAGCAACACTGTGGCTTTTCTACCCTTAAAGGTACTGCTGAAATCCAGCCAGCTTAAGGGAAATAGGAGTGGATTTTTGTAAGGACGGACTGTGGTCTCACTTCAGTCCTTGGGCTCAAAACAAATTTCCGGGCTCAATCTCTTAATTTGAAGCGTGTGTCTTTTGCAGCTAGTTCTGGCTGGCGTATCTGAGGGTTCCTTACTAAACAAAGTAGATCCCACAAGCTTGAAAATGGCTTCAGTGCACAAGGGAATAGACATGGGCCGGCCACCTGTCGTTTCCTCGCGCCTACAATCCCCGGCCAGCGGCCGTGCTTGCTGGGATCATGCGAGTCGTGGGCAAAATGCCTGGAGTGCAGCCTCATGCTTGCCCCGTGCAGGATACTCTTGTGCCGCACCTTGGATGCAGCAGGACGTCTGTGTGCAGGCGCTGGGCAGGAGGAGGGGAGCAGCAGGAGCTCTCAAGCTGCCTGGCTGCCAGCCGCTAACTCCATTACCCGCGTTTACCTCCTTGAGCCAGACTGCCTTCCTCCGCATGGCTCTGGATTGGCCAGTCCAGAAGGGACAGCCAGATGAGGTCAGGGACTAGGTGATCCGAGAGGAACTGCACATTCCACAGGGGTCACACCCAATGATTAAGTTAGGTCAGAGGCCAGCAAGTGTGAACCCAAATGTCCTTGCCCAGGCTGACGAGGACAGCCAGACATTTTGAGTCAACATGGTGGCGAGGCTGGGCTCCTCCGCAGCCACAAATCCCTCGCAAGCTCCTGTGGCGCTCTCCTTCGGCCAACATACGGACTGCAGCTCCCTCTCAGGCACCCCGCAGTTCTGACCCCTGCAGGCACGAGCAGAGCAGGGGCCCAGTGTGGGGGCCAGAGAACCTGCCTCAGCTTGGCCTTGTGTGTAAAGACGTGGCTTTATCCCCGCTCCATTTACACGGCGAGAGAGGAAGGGGCAGTGAAGTGGCAGGGACAAGGCACACCTGCGACGACAGAGCAGCTCCACCTGTTGCACCTGGTGGCTTGTGGGAGCTTCCCTCTTCCTATGAACAAGGCATATATTAAAACAACCAGACAAACACAGGGATAAATGCTCAACCCTTTAATATTCGAGTTATGATGTTCCACGACACCGATGTAGGACCAGAAAATTGTGCTAGGTAAGAGAATATACAGTTGCGCTGTTGGAAATCACAGTGAAACCCAATGCAATCGGTTTGCTACATTTTTAAGCGACAGTACATCTTGCTTTGCAAGCACATGCGCCATTGAAACAAGAGAATTCACATGCCAAATTAAAGCAATCAGAGGATCGCTGCCACAGCAGACTCTTCCCAGCTGCCAATTGTGCTTCCCAGTCAGTTTCTAAGTCCCACACTGCAACAAAGCTGCACATATGCAGCATGAGCCTCAGCCCGCATTCAGAACTCGTGCCCGAGTGAGCCATAGTTGAAGGAACGCTGCGGCGCGCTTCAGCAGCAGCCTCGCCCGGCCTGCAAAGCTGAACCTCTACGAGAGCAGAGGTGGCGTGTTTCTCACTGAAATGGTATTTACAGGAAACGCTAGCGGGGCTTTGTGGGGCGAGGGCTGCACTCTGACTGAAGGCATGCCCGTGAGACGCCCCCCTCCGTGGAGCGGATGCAGTAATCACCCAGGGGTGCAGCAAACCTACTTGTGGAACAACAAAGATTGAGAAGGGAAACCCAACGTAAGCTATTCATCAGCTCACCCTGTTTTTAAAATTATATTCCTTATTGTGCATTTTAAAATCAAAAGAAGAAAAATGAGGAAAAAGAAAATACGGAAATGTTCTTACATGAAACTTAACTGAGTCTATTGCTATGAATACACACATACGTTATATGTGTACAGCATACCCCTATGTGTTGTACATAGGACTATTCTTAAGGATAACTACGCATAAATTTCAACCAAGGCAGAGCAAATATTTGCCTGTCCCTAAAAGCCACCCATTCACGGCTGAGCGTGTCCTCGGCGTCCCCCGGCTGGGTCACTGCGGGAGGGCCACGCATCCTTCCCGCGCTACGTTGCCCCTTTGTTAAATCCCAAGAGACAGGAAGACGCTGAAGGAGGACATGCACCCTGCAAACAGTGAAGGCATTTCCAAGACGAACTTTACCCACATCGCCTGCTCCCAGAAGAAAGCAGCCATTGAAAAAACACATGAGTGAGGAAGGATTCTGGCTGCACTGTATACAATATACTTGAAACATCATTTTTGCTGAATTAAATATAACTTAAGACACATCACCACTTCCAAAATAGACGCCAACAAAGAACTCGATCAGTTGGACAGAACAAAGAACACCAATTCAGTCTTCTATTCTGAAGACTCAGTGCATTGTATTTGTTCCCTGATAATGGATATTTGTAAGTCTACATGGTTAGCAGCACCAAATGTTCAGACTCAGCCAGGGCCTCCCAATAACAAAGGAGGCTCTCAAGTTGCAAAACTGCAGGGCTGCACCCTGTTCTAACAAATTCTAGCTGGGAAATCATATCCACCAGGAGCTACAAGCTCAGCCAAACCAAAACCAGCCTACCCACTCAAGCCCGCCAGACAAACCCTTTTCTCCAGTCTGTACATCTGGGGTCCCCCAAGGCTAATGTGGCATGTAAAACTGACTGCAAGGGATGTGGGACTCTTGAGCCACTCCCTCCTGGGAACTGTCCACTTGGGTGCTGGGAACGTGATGCCACCCATGCAGAGGATCCACACGGGAAAACGCCAAAAATAGCTGGGCAGAAAAGTCCGCTTCAAATGGGAGAGACTGAAGTGAAATGCAAGTTAACAGATGAACCCAACGGTAAAAGGCAAAAGCCGCCTGTGCTTCTTAAGGGGGAAAGTTGCAAACATTCCAGTACCGAGAGTGGAATGCCTGCACAACAGCCTAGGTGTCGTACAGCATGTACAGGTTGGGAAAACACACACCTGGGGCACTGTTAAAGCGAGACCGTGCCTTCGGGACAACCGGAATTGCTCAATTGTGCAACTCAGAAGATCTGCCAAAGAAAAGTACATGCAGATAGAAAAACCTTAATGATGGGCTGCCACTCAGCAGCAGGGGAGCCGGAGGGCCCTTGAGCAGCGCATGAGCGGTCACTCCCGACAAAAGCCGATCTCCAAAAAGAGGGTAAAGGGGACATCGGCCGTGGGGTCTGCAGCGGGGGCTTGGTGGGCAGGGGGGGTGAGCCAGTGCAGGTGCTCCAAAGTACCACTTGGGTGAATGGCTATCAGTGGCGGCAGCCCATGTGTGCCCTGCAAGAAGCCCAGCGAGTCGCTCGGCGGTCCGCCCCGGCCCAGGCACTGTGGCAAACCGCCGTGGGCACAGCAGCCCTAGAGCAGGTCCTGGGCTGGCAGAGCAGTCTGCCGCCACAAATGAGTCATCCTCAGGGGAGCAGGCTGGAGTCACCTGACACATAATTAGTGCTCCCCAACGGCCAGTTATCTGTTGCCGTGTTGACTGAATCCAGTGCGTGACCAACAGCATGAAAGAGGCAGGATAAGTAGTTGATACCCAAGGATTCTGCAATCCCGCTTGTTTAACAAGAGCAGCAACAAATGAGCCTTCCCCTCATCCTCTCAGAAGGTTCTGCTGAACCACTAAAAGCTTAGCAAAGCCACGGGTAAATTTCATGTGGACAAACGCCCTGCATTCAGTGCTGGTGCTGAACATAAATTCCTGAATTCAGCACCACTTAAATGCTAAGCACGTGTCTTTTGCATTGTATCAGTTTACAATCTTGCAGTTCAAGTAAATGATGCAGTAGATCTGATAAACCGGAAGCCTCTTGCACCGCAATTAATGCATGATGCTTCAGAGTGATTCACACGTGCTTGCTGGGTTTGGATGTTGCGGGACGGAAAATAACCCGTGGCGGCTCCTTTGCGCTGCCACTTCATCTTCACAATAGGCACAGACTGCCGTGTTGTCCAGACCTGCCGAGATGAGGCAGTGGGGCAACTTCCGAGGCACCCTGTAAGCCACGGGTTGCTCTAGGGTTCCAGGGTGGTTTGAAAGAGCCACTCACCAGGCTCAGACGGCCTAGCAGCAGTGCCTGGCTCAATCAACTACAGACGTGAGGCAGTATCCAGCCAACATATGAGGGATGGGGGACAAAGGCGACAGAGTGATCCCAGCAGCTTTTGGAAACAAAAAATGCTGAAAACGTATTTCAGAATTCTGGACTAGAGGTCCAGAATAGCCTTTCCACAGCTTCTCAAATTTATGAATTCTTTCGAGTTCTGTGCTTTAAAAGTTAAGTGCGTGCATGGTGAATACAATACATGGTGAAACGTACGTTCTCAGAACAGACTGGCCTAGGACTGCGCTGCAAAGGAAGGACGAGTTTCTGACATCAGCTGGGCTACCCTTTTACTCGCAGGTTGCCCTGCCGCCAGCAGCACCTCACCGAGCTTGGCTCTGCAGCACACGGGCGGCTGGACAGCGGGACAAGAAAACCGGCTCGTTTCAGCCTTTTGAACAGCAGTGTTTTCACAGGGCTGCACTCAGGACGGCGAGTACGGTTCCCCATCACAAGAGAACAGCACTGCGACACAGTATCCTTTTGTTCACATTTTGGAGTCCAGAAAGGAGACATACTTCAGAGCTGCGGTGAAGCACCCACATCTGATTACGCTTTCTGAAAGCGTGAAGTGGGAAGCAGCAGGTTCTTCACGCTTCTCCCAGAAAGGATCCTTCCGTCCGTCCATCAGCTTGATTCTTCAGGCAGAATGGTGCTTGCAATCACAGTCTGAGCGAGCACTTTCCCCATTCCTGTTTCTGCCATGCTACTGGAATATCACAAGGCCACTTCAGTCTCCCAGGGGACCAACACCTGTGTCTTGGGACACGATCCTGCTACACTGATGTAGCGTTCTCGAAGGAGCGACTCTTCTGGATATCAGTGGACATTCATAACCGAAGTTTCAAGTAAAAACAGTGTCATGCATATTACAGTTCATGTAAAAATAAAGAATCTGTTGCAACACTTTAAAAAGAAATGTCAAATTGGAAAAACTGGGAATTAGGCAGCTGTAAATATTCAAGAGATTATTTAGAGCAAGAGGTGGGGAGGTCTGGGAGAAAAGAAACAAGAATAATTGTGCAAGAAAGAAGTCCAGCTGCCCCTCCAGCCTAGGTGTGCCTTGGTTGCGATGCAATCCACTTCCTTCCTCAACTTTCGTTTTACAGATGGAAGACCTGTTTTTCCCTGCATCCCTCAGGCTCCTGCTAGAGGGCAGCACATGACAGGCTCCTGCACGATGCAGGCAAGACCCTGATCTGTGCAATAAAGCTTAAGAGCTCTGCCGGAAAGAGGCCCTCAGAAATGGGAGTCGGTGACTTTGCACCGAAATCAGAATGGTCTACGTGTCACAAGGCATCCCATTACAAATGCAAAAACAAGCCAAGAGCGCTGGCTGGAATGCATACCTTACAAAACCAGTTTGATACAATACCTATCAGAAAATTATGGTATAAAAATCATATATACATAGAGAGATAGATAATTTATGCACAATACTACCAATATGATGTTTCTAATACAGGCACATTTTTTACCAGTTCACATAATTGCTACTAATCAAAACTCCAATGCAAATAAGATGGAATGACTGGCTAGTTGGCTCTGGAGTCACATTAGAGTTAGGCTCCGTTCACACATCACCACAAGCGACCCTGTGTGGTTTCCACAGCGCACTCTCTTTGGCCAGGATGTGCCTGACAGGCAATCCAGTGGCTCCAGGCTAGCATGGCTTCCCCGGGCTTTACTCAGCCCTCCCGCTGTTGACACCGGTCGCATCAGCCGCCGTGCCTGAAATCAGATCCCATGCGAATAGCTGCAGCTGCTGCTTTCTCCGGGGGCTCTGCCAGCTGCATACCATGATGCTGGGCGTGGGTGACTTGAGACAACATGAAGACCCATGGAAACCACAGATCAGGCCTTGTTTCTTTATTGTGGCTTTTAGAAACCAAACGCACCAAGAGAAAATACCATGGCAGGGCTCAGACGATATGACAGCCCATCCTGTGCAAGACGCCACCATAGCATGTCATCTCGTGTGATCCTGTCCTTAGAGTAAAAACAATTTTCCTATGAGATTCTTTGAGCATTTTACGGGATTGCTCCTGCTCCAGCCCCTTAAAACATCTTGTTAGATATTCAGAAAGTGAGATGGCACCAGTGAACTCATGAAATCATGGGAGAGAAGAGTGTGAAAGGGCTGGAGGGCCACCAGCTCCAACCGCCTGCTAGTGCAGGACAACTCTTCCAAAATTAGCCAAAGCAGCTCACATAGCCCCTTAAGATGAATTTTCCTACTCTTCCTTATTTATTTATTTGATTGATCTTATCTCACCCCTGCGTGAGTTACAATTTAGTCTTGTCCATCCAACTAACTGATCAGAGGAAGCACAATGTTCTACTGTTTGCATCGAGACAGACAGACCTGTTCCAGCAAGGAGCATCAACTCCACCACGTGAAGAGAGTGGGCGCAGTGAGAGGGGACAGCCAGAAGTACTCCACCAAGCTGTACTGCATGTACCCCATTATCAGCCCAAAGACCACGTCTGTCACGTTGTGTCTGCCCAGCAGGACTCGGGAGATTCCCACCACAAAGGCCCAGAGCACCACCAGGATCCGCAGCGGGACAGCCAGCACGAGATGATGCAGCATGAATCTGCACACCATGGCAGCTCTGGTGGCGTGGCCTGACGGAAAGGAGTACGTGTCCACGGAGAGCGTGACAAACATGTCCATCTTGTTGTGTGCGGGGCGCCTTCTTTTTATCAGTCCTTTGACTGCTGCCACCAAAGCGAGATCGAGCACTAGAGCTGTGAAGTAAGGTGAATGAAGACCTTTAAGACATTTAAGGAGCAACGGCATGAACAACAAGGCTCAGCGCAAGGGCAGCCGCAACGTCTGTCAGCCAATGCCCGCTTCTTGGTGCAGGGAAGGTCAAGCCACAGCACTCTGGTTTCCCCTTAAAGCACCACAGAATACTTTATGTGCCCTAAGAATAAATCGGTTTTCATTGTTCTGGGGTGGCATTTGTCGTATGGAACATCCATGAGTATCAAGTTTTAAAAAATCCAAGCAGCAGCAACACCAGAAAGCAGCATCACATTTTCATTCTCCTTCCTTCCAGTCCCACCTCCCAGCAGTAAAATGAACCCATCAGAAATGGCTGCTCCTCAGTGCAGCAACCCCACCTTTGCCCTTGATGCGGTCAGCCGCTTGAGTGTGTCAGAGAAGCTGAGAGCAAGGCTGCCAGGCAGCCAGGCTCTCTCACTAGGCTGGTCTCCTAGGAGCACCACTGAGGGCGGAATAGTCAAAGCAGAGACACCAAGCAGAGGGCATCTGCCCTCCTCGGGAGTAATGGTCACAGCAGAGGAAGGGAATGGACACCTCTGACGGTGATGGGGAGGAGACACTCCTGGAGGGCAGCCCTGTCTGAGGGTCTTTCACAGACAAAGGCAGCGATGCTCAAACTAACTCTGGTTAGTACTGATAGGAGAAGGGTATGGTAAACCCACCCGCATCTTCTCACCTTGGAAAGCCCATGATGAAGCCCTCCAAAATAAAGCAAGGAATGATGCCAAAAGAGAAGACTTCCAGGAGGGGAGGCACTCAAAGAGCAACTGGGAAAAGGCAGAGGACAGGTACGAAGAGTGCTGTCACTAACGACACGCGGTCAAAGCCGACAGGAAGTCCAGTGACGCCACACGCCGCGGGAAGGGAAAGCCGGATGCTGCAGAACACCTGCAACTGCAACCTGAGCACGAGAGGAATGAATCGAGGCATACTGCAACCTGCAAAGCGAGCCGTGGGACGGGGGAAATGGCAGCAGTTGCTATGACAGACTGGGGGAATGGGACACGTCCAGCCTCGCGAAGAGAAGACTGCAGTGGGGCGCGACGTCACTTAGTCGTCTAAGTGGGAGGGTGCAAATGGTCCTGCAGCAGCAGCGGGTGGACACAGCGGCCTCCTTGGCGCCTCCCGACTCTGCTCTTCGGTGATTCTATGCATGGCACTTCGAAGAAAAAGAAGAGAGCAGCAACAGAGGAAAAGCAAGAGAGCCAAGGAATCAAAGGGAAATCAAAGCCTAGATCAGGAATGCTAAAAGACAAACCGGGGACATACTAGCTAACCAGGAGAAAATAACGCGAATGTGGAAAGACTATACAGAAGAGATAAAAGCATGACCGACTTCTTTGAAATATTGGAAAAGTGAAGCAAAAGCTGCTCCGAAGGCGCTCGGAAGGAACAAAGCACCCAGAGCAGCTAAGATACCAAAGAACCGTTCCAAGCTGCAGAGACTGAACCAGTTCAAATCCTGACAAGAATATGCCAACAAATATGGAAAACAACGCAATCGCCTAGACTGGAAACAGTCCCATCCCCAAGAAAGGAGATACACAAGAGTGCGGCACCACAGGGCCATTGCTCCAACTTCCCACCCGAGCAAGCTAGTGACTGTGCGACAATGAAGACTGTTACCCTATCTGGGAAATGCCTGACTTTCTCACTGGATTCTGAAAGGCGCAAGGCAGCTGAGGTCGTGTCACCAGGCACAAGGGCTGCTGGAGCACAACAGAGAATTCCGCCAGATCAGTCTGTGCTTTGCAGACGACAGCAAAGCTTGACCACACGGATCACCAGAAACTGGATCGCCAGGGATCCTGTCAGAATCGATGGGCCACAGGACTCGACTGTCCTGCTGTGCAAGTTGCCCCACGGACAAGAAAAGGCAGGTTGCTCTTCGAGTGGCCATGGCTTCATTCAGCCCACTGCTGACGGGCTCTGTGCAGGCGCAAAGGCCGTATGTGGGATGCACAGAGACAGCAAATAAGAACTACTGCGAGGGCAGAATATGAAGAAACAAAATAGTTTCATATAGGCCAAGGTGTCGACAGGGGTGTATTTCACCTCCCTAACCTGTTCAGTCAGTACACAGAATGTATCATAAGGAAAGCTGAGTAAGGATTAAAAGAAGGCATGAAAATTGGTGGAAGATACTTGAATAATTTAAGCTACCCAGATGATATTATCTTACTGGCACAAAGCAGTAATGAAGTGGAACAATTGCTGATGAAGGTGAAAGAAGAAAGTGCATAAGTAGGACTGTGTAACAACAAAAGGCTTCTGTAATGCTGCTGTTAACTATGAAGAAATTGAAATTGCGAAAGAATGTGGATACGTTGGCTCAGTCACCAATTTAAATGAACTGGAAGAACATTCCTAGAAGACCAAGACTTGGAAAGGCAGGAATTAGAAAAGATCATCATGTCCAAGGATGTTCCATAGCAAGGCCAAGATCATCTGCACTACTGTATGGGTCTGAAAGCCGGGCAGTGAAGAAAGCAGACAGGGAGAAAAGTGATGCACTCGAAACATGGAGCTTTGCAAATGTCTTGGATGGACAGAAAGACAAACAGGCTGGTCCTGCATCAACTCAAGCTGCAGCTTTCCCTAGAAGCAAAAATGACAGGGCTGAGGCCGTCGCCCTTTGGACACACCAAGGGAGGGCAGGACAGTCATGTTGGGGGAAGTCAAAGGCAGAAGAAGGAAAGGAAGACCAAATACGAGATGCGTGAACCCATAAAAGGAGCTGCCGTCTTGGACTTACAAGAGCTGAGCAGGTCTGCGAAGGGCAGGCCATTTTGGGGGATGTTCGTTCAGAAGGTTGCCGTAAGTCAGAGATGCCTTGACAGCACTAACAGCCACAGTGTGGCAAGGGCTTCACCTGCATTTAGAATTTCTCTCTAGGCATATACTCATTCTAAATTTCAGTGAAAGCATATCTGAAACATAGTCAAAACTTGCAGTGCTTTTCCACAACTGGAAAAAGCATAGCTCCATATTAAATATGGTGCAATAAATATTACTAATAGTAAACCAACATCAAACGCATTTGTTAACACTTTCAACGGCTTTTTATAGATGTGTATTTCTAAACAGGTACGAATATCTTTAGGCACGGGAGCAGAGGCCACTGCAATGGGAGATGCTTCTCATAAACAGCACCATTCTCAGGAAGGATTACGGCCAGTGACCTGTACTTACTTCTTCATTACATCCTGAGAATGGGCCTGCCGCAGAATCAAATGGCGCTATGCATTTTTTAAAAGGGGAGACTGGGGTGCCGTCCTGGGGAAGGGAAGGTGCTCTTACCGAAAAGCAGGTTGAGCAGAACCTCGCGGCCTGCTGAGCTACCACTTCTACAGAGCCCATACAAGGTGCCAGCTAGCCAAGGAATGCCATGTCCCGAGACCTCTATCACCTTCATGAGGGGACGGGCACTGCCCCAGGAGGAATCCTCTCCAGCACATACACCCAGCTGCTTAGAGGCCCAGAGATCAACAGCCAACAAGGAACGCAGGGCGATACCCACGAAAGACGGATTCAGCTTCATGCAGTCCTCTTCGGGCAGAGCCTGTGCAGGGACAGGGCCTGCTGTGGGGTCCTTGCGACGAGAAGGACTTTCTGGGGGTATTGGGCCCCTCTGACTTAGAGACAGGAACTCTAGTCTGCCACCATGAGCTCGTCTCTCATGGCTACTCTTTGGGCTGTTCCTGGGAGTAGGCATGATGGTACAGATCTGTTGGAAGAGGGAAAAGGCTTTGAAACAATGTAGATGGGGCAGGTTGATCATTCTCTGCAACTAAACGGCTATAAACCTCAACCACTCTTTTCAAAACAATCCTACTTTCACCGAGTTCACTGGGACTTAGTCTTAGGTAAGTAAAAGCGTAAGATTGTACCCCAAATCAGCTAAGTTGCAGCTTTTGCAGAACTGCCGCCCTCTTTACTTCAAGGACTATTTAAACATGAATGATGGGATCTGGGTCATATTTTTGCTGCTGCTCCAGGTGTGCAACTTGATCTTGGGATTCACAAGTCAGCATGCTAAGTGTTTCAACATAATTTTTTGGAAAAGCAAATTTCAAGTTCCTACAGCAACAAAAATAATTTTGAAAGTGTGTGGACAGTGCCTGGTGAAATCCCAGAGCCTTGTGAAGGTCAGGGAGAGATGGGAGAAGCTAAAGGGTTTAGCTCTGGACCCCCCTTGCCTAAAAGGAAGGACCACAGGGCAAAATAACCCAAGATATTAAAGCTGTACATGCATAATTTGCATACACACAAGAATTTAGTTTTCTTCTTGCACATTTTGCTGGTGTCTAAACATTTTATTTTGAAGGGCAAATATACATAATCTTGTGCTTGGTCTCCTACAATTTTCAGCCCCGGATCCTACCTGACGTTGTCATTTCAATCTAGGGCACAGTTCACACGCTGGGCACCGCCGGCCACAGCCTCTGACGCGCTCCCGCCGCAGGACAGCGCGGCGCCCGCAGCGCGCCCGCCCTGCGCTGCAACGGCGCCCGACGCCAGCGGGCGCTGCGGGCCCGGGCTCACCGCGCGGTACCTGCTCCCGGGGCCGGCGAGCCGCTCACGGGTCACGGGTCACGGGTCACGGGTCGGCCGCCCGCCTTCCCCGCCGCCGCCGCCGCGCCTTCTCGCAGGAAACGCCGCGCGACCGGGCCCTCCAGCCGCGCAGGGCGGCCGCGGCGGGGAAGGCGGCGGCGCCGCACGGCGCTCCCGTGGCTCCAGCCGCCGAAGGGGCGGGCGCCGCAGGCAGCGCCTCGGGGGCCGGGGCTGCGCCGCCGGGAGGGACGCGTGCGAGGCCGAGGCCGAGGCCCCGGCCGGCGCCCGTTACCTGCCCGCCGCCGCCGGCCGCGCTTCCGCCTCCGCCGCCGCCGCCGGAAGTGCGCGCGGAGGGGGCGGGGCGCGTCCCCGGCGGCCCCGCCCACCTGCCCCGGGAAGGGCCGCGGGCGAGCGCGTCTCCCGGGCCGGAGCCGCCAGCTGCCTCTTGCGTGCGCCCCGGTGGGCCGCGCGCAGCCTCGCCAGGGCCCAGCGCGCCAACGCGCCGGAGGCTCTTCCCGAGGTTCGGCCGCACCCGGGTTGCTGTGCCGGCGGCCCGCTGCCCTGCGCTCTGCGTCCCGGGAGGGTGGCGACGGACCCGGCCCCTCTGCGCGGCGGCCGTTCAGCAACCCTCAGGCTGAACATGCCCAGTTGTGTCCCTCCCTCCTCACAGGGCTTTGCCTCCAGGCCCCTGGATCGTCGTTGTTGCCCTCCTCGGGGCCCTTTCCAACTCCTCTGCATCTTTCGTACACCGTGTTGCCCAGATCTGAACACAGTGCTCCAGAAGGGGCCTAATTAACGCCAAATAGAGGGGAACCGAGACTTCACGTGGTTTGGAAGTGATGCTTCTATTAACACAGTCTAAAATATAATGTGCCCTTTTTACAGCCACACCACACTGTCAACCCATGATCAGATCGCGGTTCACAATTCCAAGGTTCTTCTCATGAGCAGTACCGTTGAGCCAAGTACGCCCCGTCTCCAAATGATGCATTTGGTTTCTTTTTCCTGGGTGCAGATCTTGGCGTTTGTCCCTATTAAATTTCATTCTGTTGCACTCGGCCCAGTGCTCCAACCTATCAAGATCATCTTGAACCTCCATTCAGTCTTCCAGGGCTTTAGCTACCCCACCCTGCACTTCACTGAAGCACTGAAATCATTGATTAAAATGCTGAAGAGCGCTGGGCCCAGGACTGGACCCTGTGGCACCCCGCTTGGCCCACCAGGCTTCCCTCAGGCTACAGCTGCTCCACCTTCTGCCCCCACACACACGCGTGTGCTCTCTTGGGCAAACTCCAGTGTTGCCGGAGCCACAACAGCAACAGAAGTGCGTCCTTAGCGCAGCCCCAGGCCAAAAGGCAAGCAAGGGGGGGCCAGCGGGAGCCCCATGTACACTGCAGGCAAGGGCTGTGGGGAGATGGCTGCTGCGGCTGCCGCCACTTCCGCCGTTGGCCCAAGAATCCTTCCTTCGAGTCCCACGCGGAGCCAGCACAAGCCTCTGCCCCAGTATGGAGGAGGGAGATGGCAAGGCCTGACAGAAACAGCTGCAAAAGCTTCCGCCCAGAAAAAGTGGGCAAAGAGGCCCCCGAGCGGTGGTGAGCTGTAATGACTGCAGGATGCTTGTTCTCACTGTCACCGACGCGCTCTACAAATACAAGCAACTTGTCTTCCTAGAGAAAAAGCTGAGGGCAATTAAGCTGCAACAGACACAAGAACCAGTGAGATACTTGAGGGGCAACAGTGATCGAAGGCTGAGAAAAAGGAGGAGGAAAACACCCTGGGAAAAAGTGACCGTCAGCACTAGAGGGACTGCAAGACGCACTACAGCGGAGGAAGTGGTGAAAATCTCAAACAGCTTCCAGATACTCAAAGAGATGCAGGAACAAGCAGCTATAAAGGAACTGATAAATGCATTGAGAAACTCCAAAAAAGAGGCTGAAGACAACCAAATATGAGAGACTCTACCCAGACCGAAGGACAAGCAAATAGGAGAGATGCAGCCCAAGCTTGCAACCATAATGAACCCAACATAAGAAATGCGGCCCAAGCTTGCAATAGCAAAAAGAAAAGTGCTACTTAAGGGAGACTCCCTACTGCAAGGGATGGGAAAATGTGTTGCGATGACCCAGGGAAGCATCAGATTGCTGTCTTCCTGCAGCCAAGACCCTCTGATGAGAGCCCCCTTCCTCTCATCCCCATGGGAACAAATGAAACAGCCAGGAGTCCAGAGGAGATCACATCAGACTTCAACGCTCTCGGGAGGAAAAGAATGAGCACCGGGGCCCAGGTAGTCTTTTCCCCACAAACTCTGGGGCCACAAACTTCCCGAAGGAAGGACTACTGGCAAAGGATGGGCTGCATCTCTCCAGGCACGGAAAGCGTGTCCTTGGCCTCAGCTTGAAGAAGTTCATTAGGAGGGCTCTAAGCTGGATCACACGGGCAAGGGGGGCGTGCGCCAGGGCACCGCATCACCTGGCAATGAGTGGGCACCACAGCAGAGAACAAGCATCAGGCAGGGACTGGTGACTCTACCCCAGCTCGGGAAGAAGCCAGGTTGCAACCCTAGTGAACTGCATTGTCCCTACACCAACGGGCAGAGTATGGGCAGCAGCGTGAACTTGCGCTCCAAGGGGGATTAAGACATCGTGGCAACTTGGTGGCACATGGAGGACAATCTCTTCAAAACAACAACCGCAGGCGAGACAGAAAGGGAGGTGGAGCTGCACTATACATTAAAGACACTTCTACCTGCAGTGAATTACCGGGGGAGAAGCTACGTAGTCACACTGAGAGCATCTGATTTACGTTAAGGGGAGCAAAAAACAAAAGAGCATTGTTACTGGCGTCTGTTACTGTCCACCCAATTAAAGGCCCAAAATGTTATCTCTGAAAAGCCAATTGCGAGACATGTGCCGCTATGTCTCCCTGATATGTGCTGCGAGACATCTTCAGCCAAGCACAGCCTCTCCAAGATCCCTGATATGTCACTGAGAACTTCCTGCAGCAAAAAGCAAAAGGAACGGCTACACGCAACCTAATGCTTACCAGCAGGGCAGACCTAGTGGGCGGAGTGGCAGCCACAGGTTCCCTGGGGGACAGCAACCGTGCCATTCGTGAATTCTCAGTTATAAAGATAGCCAAAGTCAACTGTAACCAAACATGTACCCTTGACTTCAAGAGGGCCAACTTCAAGACATTCTGAACAATGTTAAGTAAAATCCCCGGGCAACTTACTCTAAAGGGAAAAGGAGTCCAAAAGGGATGGAAAATCTTTTAAAAGGAAATTCTCGAAGCGCAACAATTCCTTTAGAATCAAGAATTCACGTGTGGCATGGCTCCTTTCTCCCAGAGTTCTCGTAGCTGCCACTCTGTTCACTAGGTCTTCGCTGCTGGTTAGGATCAAGTCCAGGATAGCTGTTCCCCCAGGACCTTCCTCCATTTTCTGGGCAACAAAGGTGTCAGTGACACATGCTAGGAATTTTGTGGAGGAACGGCATTTGGCAGAATTTTTCTCCTGACAGGTCTGAGGGAAATTGAAGTTCTCCATGATTGTGGCATTGCGCCTCATGAGGACAGACTGAGCGTCCATCCTGGCCGGCACTCCACTCACACAGTGGCGAACCGGCCGCCCGCAGGATCGCCCCGGCAGGACGGGTGCCAGAGCTGCTCCTGCCCAGCAGCTCGGTGGCTGGCCTGGCGTGTGTGGGCCTGCCGCCTCTGGGGAAGGAGGAAGCGCACAGCCAGCAGGCCCTGTGAACGCTGCCTCCCTCGTGGATTTGTCCACCGCCTTTAAGCACTGTCCAGGCTGGCAGCCGTCGCCACTAGGGCTGGGCTGCACGCAAGCACAATGCTCGCACCCAGAAAGGGATGCATGGCATTTTTGTCCTGCTATGGCAACAAAGCACCATGGGGACAAGGGCCTCCGGAACAGGAAGTGCTCGGTGGGAGAAGGACTTCAGTAGTGGCAGGGAGGCTGGGCAGGCACAGGGGCCAAAGGTAAGGCCTCCAGCGGTCTGGGTTGTGCCACTCCGGGTCGAGAAAACAGACCAAGCCAGAAGGGGCCTCCCGGGCCATCTAGTCTGACCCCGGCTCCAGCCAGTTCCGCTCCTGACATGCCTACCAGAAAGTGTCTAGACAGTTCAGACAGCTCAGTTTTCCACTGGTGCTTTCCGTGTCCTGCATTAGGTGGGCAGGAGTGGCGCTCCTGGCTCCCCCACCGCCTGCTGCTGCTGAGCACTGAGCTGCCCTGAAGCACCGTCCTGCAGGGAAGGGGGCGCCTCCTGCCCCCCCCCCCCGTGGAACTGCCGGGGGGCAGTACCCAGGCGCTGGGGGTGCGGGACGGGCGAGACGTTGCCCTGCCTGGCCTCACTTCTCCGGTTGACTGTTGTGCAGAAGCCCCCCACCCCCCCGCGCCATCGCACACGATCTCGGCTGTGGCATCTCCGCTTGGCGACCGGCCGCAACCTCCGACTGTGTTGCTGGTGCCGCTTCCGGCCGGTGCTCGCTGCCCGGCCCCCAGGGCGCCTCGCCCCGTTTCCACCGGAGCGGGCGGCCGGAGAAGGGCGAGGCGGCCGTGCTCCGGCCCCGGCGCGGACGCCGCCCGACTCCTCGCGCCGCCGCCGCCGCGCGCTTTCCGGCGGGCGGCGGGGAGGCCCGGAGCAGCCGAGCGCGCCCGCGGCCCGCCGGGCAGCCCCGGCTCCGAGCCGCCCGCCGCCGCCGCCGCCGCGCCCGCGCCCTGCGAGGGAGAGGCGGGGCCCCGCGGCCGCGGCGGCGCCTCCGCGGCGCTGGCGACGTTCGCGTGCCGCCGCGGCCGAGCTGCAGAGGCGTCTGTCCGCCCACGCCCGATGACAGGCTCGGTAAGTCCCCGCCGCGCCGCGCCCCTCCGCGGCGGCCCGGTTCCCCATCCCTGCCCCTGTCCGCCCTCCACGTCACTCCCTCCCGGCACGTGTCCGGAGACCCACCCCGCCGGGGGCTCCGGGATCCGGCCAGCCCCTTTCCCTTCGCGGAGAAACGGGCTCGCGCGCCCGCCGCCGCCGCCCCAGCGCCGCCCGCATTGTGTGTGCGGGCGCTGCCGGGAAGGTCTGCAGGCAGCCGGGGCGGAGCAGAGGCAGCGCCGCGCCGGCCCGGGAGCAGGTGGCGTCCGCGGCGGCCGGCGGGGCTGTGCGCGGGCGCCCCCGGCTCCTGCTGGCGGCGCCCCCGGGTGCTGACATGAGCCGGGGCCGGGGCCCGGGGCGGTGCTGGGGCGCTGGGTGCGCCCGGGGCCGGCCGGATGCGCGGCCCCGGCCGGGGCGGCTAGGCAGGCGCGCCTGGCCATGGGCTGCCTGCAGAGCGTGGCGTGCAAGGCGCGGGTGCGCAGGGAGAACATCGTGGTGTGCGACGTGTCGGCCTCCATCGAGCCGGGCGCCACCGCCATCGAGGAGACGTCGCCCATCGTGCTGCGCTACCGCACGCCCTACTTCCGCGCCGCCGCCCGCGTCCTCATGCCGCCCATCCCGCGCCGGCACACCTGGGTGGTGGGCTGGATCCAGGCCTGCGACCACATGGAGTTCTACAACACCTACAGCGACCTGGGCATGTAAGTGCCGGCGCGGCGCGGCGCGGCGCGGCGCGGGCGGGGGCGGGCGGGGGCGGGCGCGGCGCCACTCTCGGCGGCCGCCTCCACGCGGGCGCCGCGGACGCGCGTGGGCCGCGGTCCTCGTGCGCGCGCGGGCGCGGGGCGCGCCTGCCCGCGATGGCAGCCGCGCGCGCAGCCCGAGCACCTGCGGCCCCGGCAAAGATGGCTGCGGGTCCCGCGCCTGCGCCGGCGGAGGCGCGCCCGGGGCGATGCCGCTGCCGCCGGCCCGCTGCCCTGGCGCCCGGGGCTCGCTGCGCCGGGGCGGCGGGCGCGGGCGCGGGCGCAGAGGGGCCGAGCGGCCGGGGCGGAGCAGCGGGGCCCCGCCGCGGTGGGGCGCGCGGGGGCCGGGCGGGGAGGGGGAGCCCCCCGGCCCTTCCCGGGGCGAAGCGAGGAGGGGCGCTGCCGCTGAGCGACCGGGCTCGGCCGGGCCGGCGGAGCCCCGGTGCGGGCCCGCAGCGCCCTGTCGCCCGTCCGCCTCGCTGGCCGCGCCCCGCCGTGGCTAGCGCAGGCGCCGGGAGAAGGGCCCCTCAGTTCTGGCGCTCTTTCTGGAGCCGCAGCAGGCGGGGCGATGCTCCACATCGCAGACGGACGCTGCAGGACAGTGGCTCGGCCCGGGCAGCGAATGGGTGCGATGCAGAGCAGGGATTTGAACTAAAGATGTCCTCATTCATAGGGCAGTGCAGTTCCGCGCATTAATGTTACCCTGGGAAAATGTAAGTTTTTTCTTGCGATAAGCACATGAATTCGTTATAGCATACATATCGGTTTACATACCGAAGTGCTTAAGAGTGAATTCAAGTCCAATGAGAAAACCAGGAGAAATTTAGGGGAACCACATTTTTTCCAAGAACAAAAATTGAACCATTTTGGATTATGGAATTTTTCTTTTAAAATGATTGATAAAATACTGCAGGCAAAGTTTTTATATGTTGTTACTCCCCTAAATGATTTCTAAAAACTAAGAAGTGTTGATAGAAAAATTAGTTATATAACATTTCTGGAAATAATGAAAGGATCATTGAATGTTTTTGGTACATTCTTTCTGTATGATTCCCAGCACACGCAGTTCATTTGTTCCTTTTAAAAACAATTGCTATAATGGATTTTTTACTGGTAGGCACGACTTCGCGACTAACAACCACCACCACCACCACCACCCAGGGATGCTCCAAGGCAGGCATGGGACAGATTCTGTCACTAGAGATCACTTTGCAAAGCAATCAAAAATAACATGTTCATGGAAATGTTTGCAAAAGGAAATAAGGTGCATAACAACAGAAATACTATCTTCAGATAATAGGTAGAGATTGCGTAATGGTTCCTAAAATTAAACAAGGCTGGCTTGCCATTCCTAAGCAAAGTCTTTCCCAGCTAAATACAATTCTGATAGCCTTTGCTGCAGATCAGTTTTCCCTGCGCTCTGCTGCAGGAACCGGAATCCCCTGAACTTCCTTAGAAAGAGGGACTGTCCTCTCCTACCTCCAGTTTTTCCTGCTCCTTTTGGAGACTAGGATGATCCTGCTGTTTCCATGATGATTTCCTGAAGTTTCCTTGGGTCAGACGTAAAATAGGAACCTAAAATGCATATGCATAACATGTTTTGTTCATAAAATTGTGAAGTCTTGTATATAAAATTTAAAAATATAGCTTGGTTCATGAAGTCAATAATTACAAATCTATTGCGTTTTCTTCTACAAGTTTTTAATTGCAATTTTAAAGTTTTTAATTTTTCAATCAAAATAATGTTGCAATCATGCATAGCATAACTTGCGCCCCTGAAGCAGCCTTCCTCCAGCATGGTGCCTTCCAGATGTTTTGGGCCACAAGGGCAGTTTGGTACTGATGGAAGCCAAAATCCAACGCATCCCCTGGGCAACAGGCTGGCAAGGGCTTTCCCAAAGCAACAAAACAGTGCACAAAGACTGCTAAAATATACAGATTTGTCAATATTCTGCCAAATCTCACATTTTCCCACGGCTTTAACGTTTGTGGAAATTTTGTATCTCTAATTGGGGGAGAGGCAGCATCTGTCCTGTGTGGAACGACGTTGCACCACCTTTTCCTGCAGGAAGCACCCCAGAGGTGCACAAGGCACGCGCGGCAGGCTACCCCTTTTTCCCTCTAGCTGTGGGTGCAAGTCTCGCCCTGTTGATCAGCTTTCCCTTTTACTGGGTGGGTGTTGCAGTCTTGGCGGCGCCTGATGTAAACCCTGAAGGTCGGTTTATACACAGGCAAATGCGTTGCATTGCAGGGTGTGATTCTAGTTTGGTGCTCTGGGCAAAAGCTGGGGTAGCATAAATAAGCGTGTCGAAAGATACTGGAGTTACCTTTGCCCTGTCTGTCAGCAAAGGCCGTTCACTGGCGCATCCGGGGCAGTGCCAGCCCCGAAGCCTCCCCGATGTGGGCACCATCCAGAGTTGCAGAGCTGCGTTGTCGCTACCTAAATCCGCTGCTCTAGAAAGGCCGGTTGGAGGCCGGCAGTGATCGCTTCTGGTCAGGAGGTCTGACTGGGCTTTTTGGGGCCCTGCAGTGGGACTGCAGTGGGGCTGCCTAAAGAGGAGCCTCTGCCACATGCCGACCCACTGCCCTCTGCCAGCTGGCATGGATAAGCCAGAACAGGCAGCTCATGTAGCTCGGCCCGACTCCAGCAACTCTGTCCACCTCTTCAAGAATTATCAGTTGAAATTCATCCAAGCATTCATTTTTCACATGGGACTCCTTTCCGTAAGATGTTGAAGCCAGAAGAGATGCCAGCTGATTCCTCCACGAGGGGCTGTGCGAAAGCCACTTCTCGTTGGCATGACTTCCGAAGGTGAGGTGAGGGCTGCGCTCCCTGCCTCTGGACAGTGACTCCCGAAGGGCTCCCTCATTTCTGGGGGCAGGCAGCAGCCCCCTTCTTAGTCTCTTCTGTGCTTAGCCGAGCCATCGCTGGGTGCCCTTATTTCCGTCCAAACAGTCTGTTTGCTTAAAGAGCTCATGAAGAGAGTGGTTTGTTGAACCCAAACCAGAAACCGTGGGCAAGAAGCCTCCTTTTCCGCATCTGGGGCTCCCCGTCTGGGTGTGCCCTCTGCAGACAGGCCTGCCTCCTGGATCTGTAACTTTCATTTCCCAACAGCCGTCTGGAGGAGCGGCTCTCAGACACACTTGGCACATCCTGCTTTTTTCAGGCCCTGAGCATTTGTTTTCACGACTGTAGCCAAGCGATGCTGATGCTCCCAGTAACCATAGCAACACGGACCCTATTTCATCCTCTGAAGGCATCAGTTGAAATGCACGGTCCTTGCGTGCTCCTCCGGGGTTGGGCCCACGTTGCACTGCCTGGACTCAGGCGTGGGTGGCGTCCCACCACCCTGGGCCCCGTTGAGGCGCTGCTGCAGCCGGGGCTGATGTGTTGAGAACGGCAGAGAGTGACTCCTCCACGTAGCGACGGCTCCCCCTCCAACACGCCTGCGCTGGCTTGCTCACGAATGCACTCCTTCCTTGCTGCTTTTGGCTCACGAGCAGAAAGATGAGCCATGAGTTATAGATGGCCCGACAGGTGTGCTTCCCATGTGGGCGCTGTCTCCAGAGAGCTATTTTTCGCCTCGCTGCGCAGTCCCCCGCCGTCTTCCACCTTGCGCCACTTGTGACGGTTGGCATGGCGGGCACAGTGCAGGGCTCGGGGGACGGAGGCCTCTTCCTTGGAGGCCTTGGGCTGCTTGGCCGTGCTGGGGAGCTCGGGATTGGCGCCACCTGCTCTGGGCAAGAGGCCACGAGGGCCGTGTGGCCAAAGAGCTGAGGCTGCCTGTGCCCTTGCTGAGGGGGAGGCGGCCTGGCAGTGCACACCCATCGCGTGTTGGGCCGGGTCCAGAGGAGAGTGGCGCACACCTCGCCCACCCACCGCCGGGAGCAGGCTGCGTCACAGAGTGGCTGTCCATGTGACTGCCAGGCTAGAGGGCACCTGCCGGCCCAGCCAGATGCAAAGGCGGCAGCTCAGCAGCACATCAGAGATAGAGCGCCCCGGCCCAGGGAGGCTTTGCCAGTGGTCCACCGCGTCCTCCCACTGCTGCTCATGGACCAGGGCCCGCTTCTCTCCCCTTCACCTCCAGCAGGTCCCCACCTGCAGACAGATCCCTCGCGCATCCCTGAATGAGCTTGGCTAAGAGCTCGTACTTCAGGAAAAGCAAATCAGTTGTCCACAAAAGGATTCATTTAGAAGTGGCCTTTCCGTTCCACCTGTTCAGATGCCAAATGTGGTTCAGGCCCTCAGTTCCATTGCATTATAGGAGAGGAATGTCTAATAGCTTCTAATACCTAACAGCCGCCTTGCGGCCATTGAAAGGACACAGAGAAGCCATGTGCGCAGGGACATGCGCCTCAGGAGGGGCGGGGGGTGGATTTGGAGTCCCAGCTCGGGGGCTCCCGTGTCCAAGCCCTGCCCCACAGCCAGAGACGAGGAAGAGGAGCGGGTGGGTGGCAGAGACTGGAGCTGAGGGTTTGCGCTGTGCCCACGCAGCACCCCAAGGGGCGTTCTGGTATGCGGTCTTCTCCTTGAAGAGGCACCGACCGGGCATCACCAGACGCCCCAGCTGGGTTCTGCCTCCAGGAATTCGGCAAGCACTGATTACAGCGCCAGTGAGGCACTCAGCAGACATGGAGGAAGAGTGCTGAGCACGACAGACCCGTCAGAGACAAATGCTGGAAGGGGGATCGCTGATTGGGCAGAATGGGGTGACCCAGTTCCTCTTCCATCACATTCGCTCCCCGATAACAGTTGCCTGCCAGCCTGGACGGTGGGCTGGCGTCACTGATCCGCCTCGATGGGAGCTTCCATTAACGGAGTCTGCAGAGGGAGGGTAAAAGCCGCAGGCCGACCTAGCTCCCGAGCAGAGTTGTGGATGCTCCCCTTTTCCCAGATTGGGGCTGGACTGCCCCCCTGCCAATTAATCCAGGGGGCTGGACCCTGTTGGGGCAGCCCCCTTCTCTGGCGTCAGCCACGCTGGCCGCCTGCTGGGCTCTTCGCGCTGCCCAGGCCTTCCCCTCCAGGGGCTGGGCTGGCGCCTGCAGGAAGGGCTCCTGGGATGTGCCGCTTCTGCCCTGCCTGCTCAGGGTCTCTGCAGGCATCGGGGGGGGGGGGAGCACTGGGCAGCTGGTCGGGTCTTCAGTCTTATCCAGCACAGCTGTGCCGGTCTGCGCACCTGTAGCTAACGCTGGTGCATTTAATTCAGTTCAAGAATGTTTAAAAGATACCGAGTGTTAGCAGACAATCTTATACGAATGAGGTGTGGCTCTTCTAGGATATCTTTTCTGGGGATGGGTCCTTTGTGGGATTGGGATTGGGTTGGGTGGCTTTTAGAAGGCCGCCTCCAACTCCATGAAGGGATTCAGGTCCTTCCCTGCAAATCTGAAGCGGCGACGTGGCTCCAAGACCATCCGGGGAGAAAAATGACTTCCCAGCTGGAAGGGGCTCACGGGGTGCTGCTGCTGGAGGGCTGGGCTGCTTCTCTGCCCTGGTGGCGCTGCTTGCCTTGAGTGCTTTAAGAGTCTGATCTCTTCAGGAAGGTGAGGAAATCCAGCCCAACTTGTTCAAGATGAAGCCAGATTTTGCAAGTGATGGACAAACGAGGGACGCCAGGGCGGTTTGTGAAAGTAGCCCTGGCTTATTTCTGGTAGCAAGAAGCCGTCCTGATCCCAGGGCTGGCAGAGAGCGCTGTTTCTGGGTCAGCTGCCTAGTGGGAAGGAGGTCAGACGCGGCTCTGGACTGCGCGGCGCTCTGGGATCACTCGTGGGTCGGGCCGCCTGCTGTCCAGAGTAGCGACTGGCCTCCGTTTTCTTATAGTCAAAGAGTGTAAAACTGGGCTGCTGTCTCTTCAGCTGAGTTTCTTACTCACATTCATCTAGGACAGGATGTGTGTCAACTGCTGTAAGTAGGAAAATGACTCCAGCCCTCGCGGTCTCAGCCCTCCCTCTCCTGAGGGCGCGTTCTGTCCGATCGTATCCTTGAATAATGAGTAGCAGCATCACCGTCTTCTGCTTCGGCAGTGCAGAGGAGAAAGCCACCAGTGAGCAGATGCTGTTTGCAGGAGGAGGTCGTGTAGTGGAGCAACTGACTGAAGCTGCCCAGAGGGGTTTGTGCAGCAGCGTGGCTGCTGGCAGAACGTCGCTTGCTGCAGTTCCCTCTTGCTCCGTGTATATGCTCAGTCACTGCATATACTTTCTCTGATTCCTCTTTACCCCATACTTATTCTTCTCTCGCTTTTTCCTCTTAAAAGTGGCAAGGGATGCTTCTGCTGCGATCCGCTTTTGAAAGTGTGAATTGGCAGGAATTGCTTAGCACCTGTTACGACGGATTTCCTCACCCGGCTTTCTCTTTCGCCTCCGCCTAGGTCGAGCTGGGAGCTCCCAGACTTGAGAGAAGGACGCGTAAAAGCCATCAGTGACTCTGATGGCGTGAGCTACCCTTGGTATGGAAACACCACGGAAACCGTGACCCTGACTGGCCCCACCAACAAGGTGTCCAGGTTCTCTGTCAGTATGAACGACAACTTCTACCCTAGTGTGACCTGGGCCGTCCCTGTGAGCGACAGCAACGTGCCACTACTGACTAGAATCAAGCGGGATCAGAGCTTTACCACGTGGCTGGTAGCCATGAACATGACCACCAAGGAAAAACTGATCTTGCAGACGATAAAATGGAGGATGCGAGTGGACATTGAGGTTGATCCCATGCAGCTCCTGGGCAAGCGAGCTCGGCTGGTGGGGAGGACTCAGCAGGAGCAGCCCAAAATCCTGAGCAGGATGGAGCCCATCCCACCAAATGCACTGGTGAAACCCAATGCCAACGATGCCCAGGTCCTCATGTGGAGGCCCAAGCGGGGCCTGCCTTTGGTAGTGATACCGCCCAAATAGGGGGCGTCCTCGCCCACTGGCGCGCGCCACCTGAGCCAGAGCAGAGCTCTGGCGTTCACCTGCCTTTTGCAGCGGCACGTGGGGAGGGAGTCCTTCGAGACAGTGTTACCTGGGGATGCCGACGCTGTGCCACGCCAGAAGAGCTGGGAAGAAGCACCCGTGTTGCTCCGCCCCTCAGGAATGTTCCCATGGGAAAAGAGGCTTTCACCCCGGAACTACATTGATCCAGAACACGTTTTCCAGTGCCTGTGGCTAATGATGCACCCTAGCCAACCACGTGTCGTTACGGAGGCCACTCTTACCAGATATTCCATGGGCTCCTGGTAGGTCGGCCACTCTCTGGTGGGATCAGAAAAAGAGGGATGGCATATTACTACAACGTGATACCTATGCATTTTTGATCGATAATCAAAGGGATCATACTGCTCATCAGAATGGGAAGGATGTTTGTGGAGGGGAAACGTCCGTTCTGCCTGGTCGGCCGAGAGCTCGGAGAAAGAGCCCTGGTGGCTGCTGGGAACTGTCCGTGGTGCTGAAGGGGAGCACGACTGACCCGCGAAGCGTCTCATCCGCTCTTCCTCTTTCCCAGGAGGATTTATTCGGACTGATGGAGTTAAGACATTGCATGTTTTCCTGTGTGCTTCGAGTAAATGTAACTGTAGGCGTTTGCCATGGCTTCCCATGCTCTGGGTGAAAGCCAAGGTCAACCAACCTGAGCATTTAAGGAACGCTCGGTTTCTATGTGCTACCCCAACTCTGGTTTCAGTACAAGCAACGTTAAGCCGCCACCCATGGTCTGCACATATAGCATGTTTCTCTAAAAGGGGAAGGGGCGAGTGACTGAGTGTTGCTGGCCTCGGGGGGGGGGTGATTGCTGGAAAATATTAAAAGCAGGCTGGGTCCGTTGCTGCCTGGCACTCCGTCCCAGGAGGAGACCGGCTCTCATGGAGGATGGGCTGTGGGGTATGCTGGAGACCCACGTATCTCCTTGCGCTCCCTGGCGGTGATGCATTTGCGCATGGTTGGAGGAAAGGGGACTTGGGGAGGAGGAGCACTCCTGCGCAAAATGCCGCCCCCTGGGCTGCCAGCTGACCCCCCCCCTGCCGACTGCGAGGGAACCCTTCCCCCAAATCCCCCTTGTTGTTTCTGCATTTCCCTGCATTGAGAAGGTATGCACAGTCACTTCCTTTCCCTCGCATCTTCTCCAGCATTCGTAGAGCCATATAGCGGGAGCATCTCTGCTCATTGTGGGAATAACGCCATAGCTGGAAGGAGAGAGTACCTGAGGATGTTAACCCGTGAGATTTTCAGGGATGTGCTGTCAGCTTGTCTTCCTGTGTCGTGTGGACCCTCGAGTGGCATTGCTACGGGATGCCCGGGGAAGGGAAGGCGCACTTGGCTGCAGCTCCAGGCTCTGCTGTGGGTCTCGACAGTGTGAGCGGTGCTTGGGCGGCCTGGTGAGCAAACGGCACTGTAGAAAAGCACAGAGCTCTGCTCTTTGCCTCCGTTTGAGAGTAACAGAAGGGCATGGCCCTTGGAATAGAAATCGCTGCATGTAGGTGTAGAGGAGAGACGTACAGGCGGCAGAGCTTCGTGATGCGGTGCCATTTTTGGGAGCTCGGCCTGTGCGCATCCCAGGGAGCCCCCACGAGCATTATGCACATGGCGTGCTGGTGGCACTGCACACTGCCCTTCTCACATGGGCAGAGACCGGCCCTCTGGAAGAAGGTGAGCAGTTGGCCTGTTCCCCGCATCTCACTACCTGTGCAGAGTTCCCACATGACTTGGTTGGCTTGGCAGTCATTCTTGGTTCTCACCGTCCTTCTATATCAGCCGTTGACTTGACAATGGAAGCTTTCTGTTGGTGCTGCAGGAGTTCAGTCTTCTAATGGGGAGAAACCTTGTAGGGTCGCTAAAAGGCTGCCGAGTGTTTGGGGTTGCTTGGCTGCCGGGGCAAAATGCTTCAGACCCTTCTTCACGCATTCACACTGGTTCTGGGCAGTGTCTTGGACACCGAGCTGCCTGAAGGTCAGCCTCACAACACACTCTGGTCGGTGCCAAGCAGTTGCCTTTCCCCTGCCATGCCCCCCCTGCCCCCGGAGCCTTGGTGCTCTCGCTCACAGATCCCGCTTTGGTGTGGCCCACATGGCGCCCGATCTGGCTTGCCGTCGCAGGGGCCGCTGCGTCTCCAAGTCTGAGCAGGCATGTCCCCTCGCAAGAGACCGAAGCAATGCATGTGAAGTGCTCCTCTTACTACGCATTGTTAAGTGATGGGTCTGTAAGGACATACGCGGGGCAGGCGTGGCCAGAAGCACTCAGCGACCCCGATCAGCTGCCCGCCAGACCTTCAGAGCCTGCCGAGCAAGAACTGAGGAAGGCTTGGCCTGAGCGCCTTGCTGTGACCCGGCTGGAAGTGCTACGCCGAGTCGGCACCCGCACATTTAAAGCAAGCAGGCCAACCGCAGGTGCTTATGGATTTTCCCCTGGGAAGTCACTCCAACTATTCGACTTCCATAGAAGGCCTGATAACAAGCAACCATTGCTACAAACCTTTGGTAGAGCGATCTCCATGTGGATTGTGTGGCTTCTGTTCCAGTGATTTCATTCATTCACTCGTTCATTTGTTTATATTATTTATGATCTATTTATTTATTACATTGGTTTAGAACTACAATATAAAATAAAAAAGAAGGCTGTCAGAAGTGCAAAAATTTAAAATACATAGAAATATAGAAGCAGAGTGAGTCAGAAGGGACCTGCTGGGCCATCTAGTCTGACCCCCGGCTCCAGCTGGCTCCGCTCATGTAATCCCCAGCATGTGTTTGTCCAATCTTTCCTTGGTGCCCCGCCACCTCCCGTGGAAGCCCATTCCGTAATGTAGAGGCCCTAACCCTCAGGAAGTACTTCCTGGCATCCCACCCACCTGAAGCCCGGTTCCTTGAACTTTGCCCCATTGGACCGTGTCCTGCCCTCCACTGCAGGGGAGAGCAGCTCACGATGCTCTGGAAGGCGAGCATAAGCCCTTTGTGGGTATGAAACCCAGCATGGAAAAGCCAAATTCCTTCTAAGAGACAGACAGAGAGTTTCCTTGTTTTGTCCAGTTACTAGTGTTTTAAAGAAAATAACATGGAACGTTTCTATATTATTTATTCATTCTGTATTTATTTATTTATTTATTCATTCATTCTGTATTATTTATTTCGTGCATGTCCCACCTTTTCTCCTTTAAGGAACTCAAGGCAGCTTACATAACCCTCCTCCTCTCAGTTTTATCTTCATAACAGCAACCCTGTGAGGGAGGTTGGGCTGAGATCTGTGGCTGGCCCACAGTCACCCCGGGAGCACCATGGCTGAGTGAAGGCCGGAACAGGGGCCGCCCCTCTCCCAGGCCCACACGCGTCCCCCACTGCACCTCTCTGGCGCCCTGTGAGCAAAATAGTTGGGAAATGTCCCAGCTGTCACTAAAAATACTTGGATAAAGAGTGAAGGAAGGGAAACAATCCATTCCGAATTCATCTGGAACATTTCTCCCAAACTTAGATGGATTGCCAGGACTTGAAATGTCTTAGGTTGATGAGCTGAGCTCTTTGGATGGCTCTCCGAGAAGCTGAGCTGGATGCAGGTACCCGCCCAGGCAGCACTTCTTGGGCCTCCCGCTGCGCCTGCGAACTACCCTGAGTTCTGCAGCAGGTTCTGTCAGGTGGCTGGACATGCAGGCCGGAGGCGGGAATCTGGCTGGACTGCGGTTTCTTGGTGGGCCGTTCTTTAGATGGCTCAGAGTGTGTCCAGACCTCCGAGTTAAGTAGTGCCTCTTCCAAATTCCCAGCTCCAAATTTGTGCTGGGGCAGAGACGTGCAGCCCCTCCGATGACGCTGTCGGGCTTCCTCCCTTGACAAGGGAGCGTTTTGCCTTCTCGCTAATGCCCGGCTCCGAGTGGCCTTTGGCAGCTCTGATGCAGCTGGGCGAGGGGGGGCTGCAGAGGATGGCCTTTGCGTGCCGCCCCCACCTCATCCATGCCAGGGCCACCTCCCGCTGGGGACCCTCCCGTGCGTTCAGTCGCGTCTTCCCCGCTTCCCTTCCTGCAACAAACTCTTGAAGGAGTCCGACACGACACACTGCCTTTGGCCTGCTAGTCCTAGGCGTCGCCCACCTGAAAGGATCCTGCCAGAGGACAAGCAGCAAAGCCTGATTCGGCATTGGGCAGATGTTCATTTCAAGACTGCTCGAGCTAGAAACCGCTCTGGGCACTTCAACCCCCGGTGCAAGCTTCGCGGTTAAGAGAGGACGATGCGGTGGCTTTTGGCTGGGTGATGGAGCACCACCCGCCACCTGCCGTAGGACCCGCGAACGGAGCCGGCCTGCTGCTTCCCCTCCTCTGCTAGCGCCTGTTGCAAGCCTGAGGCGGCGGCAGCGGCGGGCGCTGGTGCCTTTGGAAATGTTGCCTTCCCCGCTTCAGCCCTCTGCCTGGGAGGAGGCACAGAGGCTGCGGCGCTGCGGCCTTCCCGTTCCGTGGGCCGAGTCTGGCTCGACACGCCTCGCTGGATCCCCTTTGCAGCTGGCGGCCAGGCCTGCCGCCCTGTGACTTGGAGGCTGAGCCCGCAAGGGCCTGCCGTGCACCGGGACTGACCTTGGACCAAGGCAGAAACTCCCCAGGCCTTGCACTGGGATCACTGTGCTGCCAAGCGCAGGGAAAGGGACCCAGAGCAGGCCCAGTTTCAGAAAGGCTCTCATCTCCTGAAGGGCCCAGCATCTTTATTCTCAGGGAAGAACAAGAGGCCAGGTGAGTGGGAAGGGGAGCCCCCCCCCCAACTTGCGGAACAGGGTCGAAGGCTTCCCCAGCACCCGGCTTCCTCTTCTGCGCATCTACTTTCTCTCCTGGGCCCCGGCGGCACCGCCGTGAAGGAGGCCGCGTGGCTTCCCAGCACGGGGGCTTCTGGCGCAGCAGGCCAGGCCGGCTGGTGGCAGGAAGGACCGCCAGCCCCTCCTGGCCTCTCCGCGTCTGCAGCCAGCGGCTCGACTCCCGGGTCCCCGGCTGTCCAGGCAGGCACGTGGCACACCTCTAGTGGAGCCCCCGGAGCAGCTCCTTGATGCTCCCTGGCATGCGGGCAGCCCAAGGGAGGCGTCTCGGCCTTTTCTGCACCCCCGCCAGATGTGGTCTGCCGCAAGGGAGCAGCCCTTCGAGCGGCACCTGCACACCAGGTGCTGCCGCCGGTTTCACTGGATTCCCCCGTTTTCAATCCCCCGGGCAACCTGCCGAGCGCAAGAAGCCTTTCCAGTGACTGGGGTGCTTCCACGGAAACAGGATGGCCACACGCGGGGCGGCTGGGTGGGGTGAGCGCTCTCCTCCGGGCGACTTCCTGTCTGAAGCGTCCACTTGCCTTCTATTCTCGCTTTGCAGCACGATTAGCCGCTTGGAGCAGACGTCCTGCTTAAGCCTGGGAAGGGAGGAGGCGAGCGTGGCATCTGTCCCTTTAGCCCACTGTTCTCCTAATCTGTGCCCCTCCGACCCCCCCCCCCCACATCCTCACTCGTGGTTTCTGTTTCCACTCACATTGTAGATGCTACCAGTTTCTAGAGATGGTGAAAGGAACTGGAGCAAGTAGAAGTCATTTTGGGGAGGTAAAATCAGTATTCTGCCATTAGGAAAAGCCTGAAAGGAAAGAAACGAGAGGAAAGTTGGTTTTGCAGAGTGCCTTAAAACAACACTGACTTGAACGGTTGGGTGGGGATCTTTGCTCTTTATTTCTGGATTTTACAAAAGCTCCATCAACATTGCATTCCACTTCTCTGGAATGTTAAGAAATGGTTAAATACATGATGTATTACAAACAGAAGAGTGCTGCTTTATTGTGTGTGTGTGTGTATGTGTGTTGGGGGGGGGGGTAGTTATAAAGCTCTGGATGCTGCTTCAGCTCTTGCCGAAGGACTGGCCAGGTGAGGCGCTCCGTCCGAGGGCCTCCCAGCATCAATGCCCTCCTCCTGCTTAACTCAGTTCTGCGGCATCCGGGGACCCTTTGCGATCGCCCCTCCCTGGCTTCTGACTCAACATCCAACCTGCACGTACTCCCAGAGCTGCCCTCTTGGCTTGGTTTTTTACATCTCAGGTTGCTGTTTTCCCCGCGATACGGGTTTTAAGGGTAAAGGACACATGCTGCATAGGAACCAGTCAAGATTTTTTTAAATGCTAAAGAAAATGAAAATTTCACAAAACGAATTGCGACACAGGCTCAACCATGTTCTGCAAGGCAAGAAAGAATCCGTAAGCTGGCGTGTGACCGTGCAGGCACAGGGGTGTGTGTGTGGGGGGGGCGGGGGCTTTGTCCCCGGCCAGGCCGTGGGCACTCGAGCGAGTGCGACTTCTGCAAGCACCTTCATGTGGGCTCAGCGGCAACGGCGGGGCCATCCAGGGCGTTTTCGAGGCCCCCGACGCAGTCCTGCTGCCAGGGGGGAACTGCATGGCCAACAAGAGGCCACGGCAAGCACCGCGTGGACCCATCGTGCTGCAGATGGGCTACATGCCCAGCAAATGTGCGGCGGCTCCGCCCGGCCAGGCACGGATGATCTGGGACTGAGCGGTGCATGCCTGATGGGTCGGCCGGCCGGCCGGCCTGGCGAGTGCCGTGCTTCGGCCGCAGGGCTGGCCACAGCGTTGAGGCTGGAAGGAGGCATGACCCAGGGCTGCCCAAGCAGGCGCCGTCCATATCAGCGTCGCCGTGCAGACTGGCCCCAGCCGTGCCCTCTGGAGCATGCAGCTGCCACTGCGCCAGCTCAGCCGGGCTCCGCAGCCTCGGTCTGGGAGCTGGGGGTCACCTCCAAGCCCACCTCAAATGACCTTAACGGGCCCTCTCCTGGAGAAGACGTAATGCGCATGGAGGGGAGCCCCGCTTTGTCCCTCCCCCGCAGCACTCAACCCCAGTGGGGTCCCCCCCCAGAGCGGCTGTGGGGAGGTTTCGGGCAGAGCGGAGGAAGGGCTCTCCGTGCAGCCCATGGCCTTCACTGCTGCTGGAAGGGGTGGCGGCCGCCAGCCTGGACCGCTTGTAATGGGCAGCTCCTCGAGGGAGGTGGCTACCTGTGGCCACTGGGCCTGCTGCTGTGGCGCCCTCCTTCCCGGGGGCGGCCTGCCTGCCTGTGCACAGCGGTGGCTGAGGAGCTGGGCAGGAGCTCCTGCACACTTCCCGCCCGGGCACCTGGAGGGCGGCTGGCTTGCGCCGTGTGCACCAAGTGCCGGGCCGGGTGGCACCTCGGGCTGAGCCAGCAGGGCTCCTTTGGTGCCCGGACCACAGACTCTCTTGCCGGGAGGTCCGACTGGCCATTAGCTGCTCGACTGATGTGGCTGAGTGGCTTGGCTAGTCCTAACCACAGGCTTATCACAGGTTTGTGATGTTGCTTTTGTATGCTGCTGCTGCTGCTGAATCTCTCCTCAGAGGGCTTTGTTTCCAGTCCCCGGATTATCTTTGCTGCCCTCTTCTGACCCCTTCCCATCTTTGTGGTGCCCAGAACTGGATGCAGAACTCCACAGGAGGCCTAACCAGCACTGAGTAGAGGGGAACTAGCACCTCACGTGATTTGGAAATGCTACTTCTATTATTGCAGCCCAAAATAGCATTTGCCCCTGTAGTAGCCACATCACACTGCTGACTCGTCTTCAGCTTGAGACATGATTCCAAGATGCTGCTAGCGGGGCAGTCGGCTGCCTTTTCCGAGGTGCAGCGCTCGGCACTCGCCCCGCTGAATTCCATCCTGTGGTTCTCAGCCAGCCCTCCACCCTCCCAGGACCACCTTGAACCTCCTGCCAGGGTATTCGCTACCCCGCCCAGTTCTGTGTCAACTGCAAATTTGATAAGCGCCCTCACACTTCATCTCAATCTCGTAACAATGTTGAAGAGCCCTGCAGGACCCCGCTTGTTCCCTCTCCCCAGCCTGAGAAGGTGCCATTGATGAGCACTCTTTGGATCCAAGTCTGTAATCCACTGTGGATCCACCTGAGTTTGTCCGTCTCGCCCCCTTCGAACTAGTTTGCTCACCGCAGTATCATGGGGCGCTTTGTCGGGCGCTTGGCTTGAAGTCAAGACAGATGGTGCCCACAGCATTTGCACAATCCACCAGGGAGGTTACCCAATTTAAAAAAAAAACAGATTAATTTGGCAGGACTTGCTCTCAAGAAATCCATGTTGGCTTCTAGTAACCACTGCATGGTTTTCAGATGGTGCTTGCGCTCTGCAGGTGTTTCCAGATCGACCGATGCCAGGCTGGGCCGGAGTTCCCAGGCTGTTCCTTTCCCTTCCTTGGGGACAGGGAGAACACCAGCCCCTCTCCAGCCAAGTGGCACTTCCCCGTCCTCCATGGTTTCTCAAGGATGATGGAAAGTGGTCCCGAGAGTGCTTCCTCCACCAGCTCCTTTATGAATGAGTTCATTGGGCCGGCAGATCTGAACTCATTCCACCCAACTGGATGGCCCTTGACGATGCCTGTCAATCCTGAGCTCCCATCCTGCTTCTGCAGGTTGTGTCTGACACACGCCAAGACTAGTTGCACAGTCCTGCCAGTATAACCAACGTCTTTAAAAGACCATTTTTAAAATGGTGGGGTGGTTACTGCTGAACTGGGCCCAGGAGATCTGGCTTCTAATCGGCTTGGGCTCTCCTTGGCCATGGATGACTCTGGGCCGGCCACTCCCTCTCAGCACTGTTGCTATGAGGGCGAAACGGAGCTATTCCCGCTGCCGGGCATTCCTCACGGGAGAAAAAAGGTGGGATTTAAGTGCAATGTAACAACAGCAAACTTTTCATGCCACCTTTATTAACATCGCACATTGAAAGCAATGGCCGTGGAAAGAGCACAGACCTCCCCGAGTTCTCCCGCCCCGCCATGCACAGCATCTGCCCTGCAGGAAGAGGCCCCCGGGCTGGCAGGCAAAGCAGAAGGGCTTTGGGCAACTTTCCTCTCCTCTTCAGTGGCCGAGGGGGCCGCCAGCCGTGCAGCATGACAGATCGGCGTGTCTGGCTGAAGCCGGGGCAGGCAGTTCAGGAGCGGGGGCGGAATCGTGACCATACAGCCTCGGCTTGCCAATCTGCAGGAGGAACAGCCTTCTCCCACAGGCCTCGCTTCAGCTGAATGGCAGCTTCAGGAGGGAGGACGGGCCCCGGCCCCGGGAGCCAGCTGCGTGTGCAAGCACCCCGCTCGCCGCCCCTCGCGCAGCACCCGCAGCAACGGTCTCCCCGGACCCCCTCCCAGTGCTCAGCAGTGCGCGGCATCGGCCCCTCAGCGCACGGCCACACAGGCCCAGCTCCCTGGCTGCATGCCTGGCTGGGGTGCAGCTCAGACTCTCCGGCATTTTGCACTACCCAGAGAGACACGCAGCCGTTCCGGGGCAAGGCCACAAGCGGATCGCCCGGCTCCTGGCCGGCTCAGGAACGCCAGGAAGGCAGAGCGTCTCATGAGCAGTGCGCGGAGCCCCAGGAAAGGCCTGTCCAAGCAGCACTCTGGACGGGTGCAGCCTGGCTGTCGCCATGCCAGGGCCGGGGCAATGAGGCAGGGCAGCTCTCAGATTCCAATCCATGGCAGTGCAGGGTGGGGGCAGCAGCACCGTGGTGCGTCTCCAGTGAGGCGGCCACTCCTCTTCAGGCTGCCTCTGACATTTCCCCAGTCAGACCAAACAAACGACGCGCACTCTTGGCGGCAGGTGCGCGAGGAAGCATGGCCCACCCCGCCCAGCAGCCTGAGCGCAGAGGCCCTCCCAGGTCCGGCCCACCCCTGCACGCTCCCTCCTCCTCGGCCCCTGCACACGCCCGGCAGTCAGCCTGGCTCCCTGGCCCGGGCGAGACCCGGAGCGCCTCCGTGCCCTGGCAGGAGGGGCCTGCTCCTCCGAGCCCGCGGGGGCTCATGGCAGAGCCGCTGCAGGAGGCAAAGCTGCCCCCAGCAGCCGGAAGGCGAGTCCGCAGGGAGTTGTGGCCTTAAGCGTAGGGCGGGCTCAGCACGGGGGGCTGCAGCGGGGCCTCCCCATGAGCGCACGGTCAGTGCGGCCGGCTGCTGGACTCCGAGCGCCGTCGATGGCGGGGGGCGGCGTAGCCGTTCGGGCAGCCACTGGGCTGGCGCTTGCTGAGGCCGCCGCTCAGGATGTCCTGGATGTGCTGCACGATCAGGTTGATGGCGACTGGGGGGAGAGGAGGAGGAACCTTGTCCACAGCGATGCCGACATGCCGCCGCAGCCTCGCTCCACCAGGGTGGGCTGCACCCCGGGGCTGCCCGGCGGCTCCTGCCCCCACGCCCCCTCCAGTGCTCCGCCAGTGGCTCGCCCCACGCGCTCGTTCGTTCTCCTGCAGCATCGCAGCACCCAAAAGCTCCCTTCTTCCCCGCTTACTGCAGCTTCCTTACCCAGCTATTTGCCAGTGGAAAAGGGGCGTCATTTCTGGCCCGCAGATGGCGGCAGCCTGCAACGCCTATCATCCTCCACCATTGGCACAGCTGCCTCGGACTGGTGGGAGAACCATCCAATAGCGGCAGGGCTTCCTGACCTTGGAAGTCAAACTGGCTTTGAGTTCCAGATGGAAACTTTTCTTCCTAGCAACCCACTTCACGTCTAGTTGTGGCTGCCCAGCGTGAGGACACCGAGTAGGGGGCATTCTCCCGAGCCGAGCCGAGCCGAGCCAGGCAGAAAGCCCTTGTGCGCACCCGCCACAGTCACTGCGCTGCTCTCCAGCTTCCAAAACCGAAGCTCTCGTACCACTGCCACCCCAATCCGCCTGCTCCACGAACAGCCACAGGAGCCAAATGCACTTCTTGTATTTGGAGGGCAAGCCACAAAAAAAGGAAAAAGCAAAAGCGAAGACTTCCTGGACTTTAAGGGCTCTGATTTAAGGACAACAGTTAATGGGCTGGCCACCCTTTCTGAGTCCGTCAGACAGTTGTGGGCAAGACTAGGCCCGGAAGCACATTTGGGCCGAGCCGCAAGGGGTGCCCTAGAAGCAGGAAGCCCCCTTCTGTAGCACTGCAAAACCGCACTCGGCTCAAGCACCTCCAGAGGAGGAGGATCCCTCTCCCCCAGGAAAATCCACTCTTTTGCCTTGTAATTTGAGAGCCTTGGTTTAGGTCCCACTCTCTGGAGGAAGAGAAAAAAAATGCCCCGCTGTCTCTGAGACAACCCTTCAAATTTCGCGATCCCTTCCAGTCCTCCTCCTCCCACCGCCCTCAGCCCCTCCTCATGCAGCTCGGTCTCCAGGCCCCTCGCCACCGCCGCGGCCTTCCCTGGACGTGCCCTGCTTGACCACGTCCTCTTCAACTCCCTGCAGGGGGCACAGCCTCTTCGCTAACACCTCCCAGCCAAGTTCAGTCCTCCCAACTTTATGAGGCTTGACAGGCGGTATTTAAGGAGGGCAACTGATGGAGTGAGGCTAAGCATGTCGAATCATCAGATGGCAAGTCCTCATGCCATCAAAAACAAGGAGCATCCACTGGCTTAAAAATGCTTGCCTTCCGCACCACATCCAGTTATTCCCTCCTTCCGTGCAAGGGAGCACAGTCAGCTCAGCGTGATCACAGCCTCCACATCTGAATGAGCTAACTCCCCACTTGGTTCATCTACTCACCGAGATTATCCACTCCCCTTGGGATGATCACATCCGCGTACTTCTTGGTCTGCCAGGAAGGAAGGAAGAAGGAAGGCAGGACGGAAGGAGGGAGGGAGGGAGGGAGGGAAAGCACGCTGTTACACAAATAGTTGCCCAGCCCTCTACTTTGGGAGAGGCAGCCGAGGGCTCTCCCCGGCTCCCTCCCTCCTCCCTCTCCCCAATGGGTGCGTCTCTACTCACAGGCAAGCAGAATTCTTCAAAGGCTGGCTTGACAAAGGTAATATACTGCAGTAAGATTTGCTCGAGGTCTCTGCCCCGCTCGCTAATGTCTCGGAGAACTGCAGGGAGGAGAGACCAGGGGCAGGTGAGTGACAGCAAGGTGGCCAGTGCAGGGCCAGGGCCAGACCCACGCAGGGGCCTGAGCAGCCTGGGCTTTCCTCCTGGCACAAGGAGGGCTCCAGCCCCAGAGGGAGGCCCGAGGAGGGGGTGTCCTGCGCAGAGGCGGGCTGGGAGGCTGACATGCTGAGGGGACCCAGGTACACACAGTGGTCAAGCACAGCCGAGCCAGGGGAGGCTGGAGGGTGGCTCGCCCCATGTGAGGAGAGTGGGGTGCCCACGCCGGCTCAGTCAGAGGGCTCTGAGGCAGGAAGCCTTCCCATGCCAACCACTGGGACACGGCAGTCGGGGAGCGCCTCGCTGCAACCCTGACGGTTCCGTGGTTGGCCACCACGGGAACAGAACGTGGCCAAGGAGGCCTCCGGTCTGGCCCGGCCTCGGGGCGCTTGCAGCCTTTTGGAGCTGGGACACCCGCACTCAGCAGAGTGTTTGACGTCCCTCCCCGGCCCACATCATCTAACTGTGCTGGGGATCTGCCTGTGCCGCAAGGCCTCGGCACCTTTCTGGCAGGCCTTCCCACAGTCCTTAACCAGTTCTGGAGAAAGGTGAGTTGGGAGCAGAAGGAAGGAAGGATGGATGGATCGTGGAAGGGAGGCTCCACATTCCTGCGTACCATCGCTGTTCCCGTCAGCAGAAGGGGCCGGCTGTGTGCCAAGAAAGCCTGCACCAACGGCCACCCCCTCCGCAGCCTGGGGGGCCTTTCCAAGCACCCTGCATGAGGTGCATGCTGCCCATCCCTGAGCGGGCAGCAGCCGGCCCCGGCAGATCGGCCACCTGCGCTTTTGACTTGCACAAGAAGAGCGCTGAACAGGCTTTGGCTGCTGGTGGCACGTAACATGAATACCTAAGGGACAAATTTGACAAACGGTGACTCAGGGTCATGCCAGCTGGGAAGTCCTGCATGAAATGCTGGAGGCAGCTGGCAACAGCATCCATGCGGAAAATTTGGAGGGTCCAGGAATATGGAATTTGGCCAGGGTCAAAGGAGGGAAATTGTGATAAATTTGGGTCAAGGAGGGAAATCACGATACATCTGTAGGAAAGTGGCTGCCATTTATTAACTTTTTCAGACTTATTCACCCACTTCTCAGTGTGCAAACCTATTTTCAAGGTTGGACTTCATTCTTTTTTTAATTCCTCAACCCTTGTCCTCTTCCTGTGTGCTGCCCCGCAGCTACACACGAGCAGGGCCTAAGGAGACCCTAGCAGCCCTCTGCATGGCCCGGCTGGCACAAGCCACGTGTAGCCGAATTCCGCCACCTCCCCCGTTTTTCCTCCTGGGACTGGCTGGGAGAAAGAGCCCCCCCCCGGTCGCAGGAGGGGGCAGTCCAGAACGCACCCCTGCGGGACAGCCGGGTATCTGCATCTGTGTCCACAAAGAGCTTCATCTGGAAAAGGTCCCGCACCTCCTGGTTGTAGAAGGCCAGGATGCCCTCAAAGAGCACGACATCAGCAGGATACACAGTCACGGTCTCCTCTTTGCTGTTAAGAAGCACAGGAAAGATTCCAGTGTAGATACAAACTCCAAAAAGCAGCTCTGGCAAAACACGGGCACACAGATTTTGCAAAATCCAGGGGATCTTCAGATACTTTTTGTCCCACCAATTCATTGATGGAATCGGATGCTTTTCATGCCATCATCTATTAACTGATAGAATCAGATTTGCACAAATCCATTTGTATGCATTTGTGAAAATTCATACTGATCCCCCTCACCAAATATACAGTTCCCCCAAAGTACACATTTTTATATTTAATCTTTGTGGAGAAATGCATATTTTTGGTTGGGTGGTGGGAATTTTCTATGATTATATTTGCATATAATTATGGAAAGTGAAACAACTGGGCCAGAAGTGCACACCACCTGTCCAATTTAAGAAAAGCCAGTCCATCACAAAATCCACAGCTAAGAGTTACTAGAAAGTAAAAGCAAAGATTTGAGTCCATTGTGGACTTACTATTTTTAGTAAGTTAGTCCTGTGTTTTGAAAGTGGGGTCAATTTAGTTTCACTCTATTTAACTTACTTTGGAAGGAGGGAGAAGCAATTATGTAATAAATAAAACAACATGTAGTAGACTGTTCCTGTTCCCAAACCCGATTAATCCCCAGACACTCCATCTGCCAGGGAAGAAGAGAAGGAGGCTGTCGCATTTGACCAGCCCAATTCCAAGAAGAGGGAAAGATGAGTACAGTAGCGTAATCTGGTTTCCACCCTCCATCCAGTCAGAGCTTGGACTACCACGAACTGCAAGCCAGCATCTCTCTAGTGATCGAAGGTGTTCCAGGGATGAAAACTAGTTTTAGATAGACAAAAAATTGTGCAGAACTCCCGAATCTGACCTTCGACGCTGGCCCCCACGGGTCTTCCGCTGCATCTCGAGAGGGTGCTGCGTGGAGCGGCGTCTGCGGCACGCCTGCTGCCGCTCGCAGGAGGAAGCCACCTTATGGGTGTGCATCTGCGTGGCTGCCAAGGGCTTACCCCGAGGAGCGCGCAAGGAAGGGAAGACGCGGACTCACCGAGAGTGGGAGACGAAGTCGTACACAGGGATCTGCACTGTCTTTCCCTCCATGATCTCCCTGATGGTCCGGACAATCAGCTCATTGTCAAAGGCATCTGTGGGGAGGAGGCAGAAAGGGTGGAACGGCTCCAGCTCCCGCCATGGAAGCCCCGGCACTGAGGCAGACTTCTCGGCCTGCAAGCTCCGTCCCGATAGCTGAACCAAGCACACCGGTCCCAAGCCTGCTGCTCCTGCCACGCCAGGCAGCTGCGGCCGGGGCAGCTCCATGCCCCTTCCTCTGCAGCAAGGGGGGCTGCCAAGTGAGCCACTGCGCCTGGAGCCCGCTGCAGCAGCAGTGGAAGCCAGCTGGCCCCACAGGGTGGGGTGGCTCCATGTGCCTCCGTTACCCCTGCCCACCCTGAAGCCTGGGAGGTGGCAGGGATCGCTGGAGAGCAGCAGTGCCTCCCACCAACGTCAGGCGCAGGGGGCAGGCCTTGCCAGCAGGCAGCAGGTGCCAAACCGAGCAGGCTGGTGAATCGGTTTGTGCCACCGAGCGCTCACATGATTTCCATCTGGTACTATCTGACTTGCACCGAAGACCCTCCCGCTGCATTGGGAAGCTTACTGGGTGGGCATGAGTGGCGGGGCCTGCCTGGCTTAGCCTCGCACGCCAGCAAGCGCATTCCCCAGGGAGCTCTGGGCTCATCAGGGACTGGTCTTGAGGAGGATTCCCAGGGAGGCTTTCGGCTGATTTCCCCAGCTGCAGCCTTTGCAGGTTGTCATTTTGGCTCTGTTTCAGATTTTTAAATTTTTAAAGTGCTTTTTGACACTGCATTTTTGTTCCGTTTTTATATTTGTTGTGGCTCAGGTCCTGCTCTAAGGCCGTTAATGACACCCACAGTCTACAAGCTCAGGGAAGGACTTCATATTCTCATGGGGAAGCCCCGGAGGAGGCCCACTGTTTCCATCTTGATAAAGGCAGGCTGTTGCACAACGACCTTCTAGATTCCCAAGTTTCCTTCTGGGTAGCGGAAGCTGAGGCTGAAGAATCGCGACGACCCCTTCCCAGCCTCCGTGACCCGCACCTGGGTGGTCAAAGTTGAACTGGCCCTTGAGGGCTCTGGCCTTCTGCTCCGTGGTGAGAACGCGGTAGAAGCTGTCCTGGCTCAGAATGACAACCTGCTTCTGACGATGGTCTACCTCGTTTTGCCCCAGCAGTTGGACTATTTTGGCACAGACAGACGACTGCAAACGATTCAAAGAGAAGAGAGTAAGCAGAGATTCTGACCCTGGCAGAATGGGCGGAAGGGCCGGCAGGACAAGCGGTGACCCTCCACCTCACCTGCCCGTCTCTGTGGGGACTCCGTTGGAAAATAAACGAGCTCACATCTGCCCTAAGTGCCAGAGGTGTGCCAAGGGGGCGCCAACCTACGCAGGCAAGCAGCACCATTTGATGGGGGCCGACGCAACAGGGGACCTTTCCCAAGGAACTCAGCCCCAGCTGCCGCCAGCGCATTTCCTCGTTGGCAGTAAGCTGCATTTTCGCCTGTTATCATGGTCTTTGCATTCCATGTCATCGATTTTTATCTGTATTTTCTATGTTTATCTGTATTATTGTTTATGATCGCACTGTGAGCCACCCAGGGAGCCTTCTGGCTATGGGGCGTGATACCAATGAAATAAATTCATTCGTTTGCTGAATTTCATTCTCTTTCCTTCCAAATCATCACAGCAGCTAATGCTGCTCCCATAGAGGGAAAGGAATGACTCTTGTTCCGGCCGAGCTTGGGATCCAGCAGCCCTTTCCCCGATCTTACCCCCACCCAGGACAGGACTCTGGCATCCCTCCTTCCCCAGAAGACCCCCAGCCCCTTCCCTGAAGCTGCATTTGCTCCGTTGGAGCCGGCGTGGCTCGTTCCACTCCTGCAGGATCAAGGCCGGAGCTCGGGGCCCCACCCTCCGCAGCCCCTGACCAGGCCCTCACCAGCTCGCCCTGCCACCTTCCCTCTTTCTCTGCTGCTGTGATATAACACTCCCCACCCTCTCGCTCTTTCCCCCTTTCCATCTCCAGCCTTTAAAAAAACTCTTGACAGGGTTCAGGCTCCTTAATGGTATTCCTGGTTTTAATAAGCAGTGATATTATTGATGATCGAGTAGAAGGAATGTGCGGCTGCACTGCTGTCTTGTTGGGAGCCGAAAAGGGTGTTGTTTGTGCTACTGATGTTGGTATTTCTTCTTTTGAATAGGCTTCCTTTCTTAATTTTTTCTTTCACACTGAGGGGCTTTGGTTTGTTGTTTTCACTGCAAGGGTGTTGGAAACAGTAATGGCATTATGAAATATGCTGTATCCATAACAAATTTTGATTTATTCTGCAATAGATGTTTTTGTAGCAAAGATAAGATTTGTATGTGTACCAGGACAAACAGTAATTCCATTTTAAGCTGCATTCTCGGAATGTCAAGACTGCAGAATCTAATTAGAATGAAGAAAACACTTTCAAAAATGAAATACTACGGAAGTGATGTGGCATTTTGCCTTTTGGGCTCCATTACAAGAAAAGCATCAAATGGCAGCAGATAAATGTCAGCTGACTAGAGACAGGGCGGGAGACGTCCACGCAATACACCTTGCGGCCAGGCTTGAGCGGGGAGTAACCTTGACCCACAAACAAGTTCTGTTTTCAGTTCAGCAAACCATTATTGATCTTGATAGGCACCTTTTTACTCTGGTTGGAAAACATAATGGCTGGGTTGAGACATAACACTAAGCCACCTGGCATGGTCTGTCATGTCCTCTGGCACCAGTGTTAACTCTGGGCATATGCGTAGGAGTGGGAAAACAGCATCAGAAATAAAGCTTCCAGATGTCGCAGAGCGTAAATATTCTAGGAACGCAGGTATCTGCAGGCCCTTTCAAGCTCTGCCTGTAATTTTTCCTCCAGTAATTGTGTTGTGTGCACAGACTCAGAAGAGTGTGTGGCACGCGCACAAGAGGAAACTTCCCATGAGAACCAGAGGGTTGGTGAAGATGCATTTCTGGTGCCAGCAGAACAAGCTCTACTCCCCAGCTGCACAGACGATGGGAATGAAAGCACAGGAGATAAGGAAATTCAGGGAGGTGTCAAAACAGAAGGGCATACAGAGCCCCACTTGGGGGTTGATGAAGAAACAATCCCACCAGGTGGCGATTGGGGGTATGGGAACTTAGCCGATAACGTAGACCAAGCGGTTAAGGGTGCTCGTTCCCGCAGATGCACAAGCAGATTGGGACAAGTAGAATCGAGACTGACTGAGATGCAGGGAGAGGGGCCCCAACACCCCGCCTGCAGAGGGACGGCCCAGAAGAATTCAAAGACACGATGTAAGTTGAACTTACTGGTAGTTAGAACGAGAGGACAACTTCCTAGCTTACGTGACTGAAATTGTAATACTGTGTAGAATAAAGCATCAACAATAAAGCATTTTGTAGCATCAACTGGAATGATTGCTTTCGTTGGGAAGGAGCGCCAGGCTTCATTCAGCACATGCAGTATGTTCCGTGGATGCTCATCAGCAGCACTGTGGCTGCCGTATAGTGAATGAGTCCTGATTTCCTCATGGGGTGACTGATAAAGCCAACCCCCTACCCCAAGCTCGTTGGCAACTCGATTTACCCCAAGCATACCAAGAAGCCACCGGTATCGAGCCAAGAAGGGCAGCGCTTCCTCAGATGCTGTCCTACATTCCCCAGGCTGGTCTCTTGGCCGCAGGGGCTCTGACAGCCAGCCAGCCTGGGGCTGCACAGAGCTCTGTCCCAAACATGCGGCCATGGCCACCTCTCCCAGGGAAGCAGCAGTCTTGAGTGAGGGTCAGAGAGAAGGGAACGGTGTGGAAGCCACTGCCCAAGCAAGCAAGAAACCTAAGCTCTCCCCCAACAGCACACTTCCATCACGGCTACCCAGAAGCAGCTCCCATGAAGCTCCGGAAGACATACTCTCAGGCACGTGCGCTCAGGACGGCAACCTGTGCATGCGCACGTCCCGCAGTCGCTTGCCAGCGATGGTGCCTGGCGCATGGGGAAGGCAAGAGACCCTGTTTGCTTTTTGCACTGAAACTGACATCTGCTTTCTTGTATTCAGGCTGGCGTGCATTGCGTGCATTAGGAAATGAGAGGAACGGGGGCAGGAAGAGGGTGTCGTGATACAGCATTTACACGAAAGGAGACAGTTACGGCTTACCCTGTTCAACTCTTAACAGCAAAGCTTTAACTGTAAGCCATGCAAAAACCATTATTTATTTATTTAAATATTTATATGCCGCCCCTTGCAGCAGCCTCGGGGCGGCTCACAACATTAAACAAATATATTATTAAAAACATATACCAAATTTAAAAACTGGCCCATCTCAGGTTATCATATAAAAACATACAACAAAAATAAATAACAAGTTTAAATTAAACTTAAACATAAATTAAACATAAATTAATTAAACATAAATTAAACCAAAACATAAACATAAATTAACAATAATATTAATTAAAATATTGTCTAAATAAAAAGGTCTTCGCCTGGCGAACAATTTGAGCATTTGTTTTTCTATATGATGCAATGCAGTTTTTAGACAGTTTTTTTAATACAGCATGTTGCTGTATTAAGAGCTCAATAAGTATTAGGTAAAGAAAATGGGGGAAAGGCACTATTAAGCCTTTAGAAACTCAGGAAATGGTAATCCCTCTCATATGGGCCCTACACACCTGCAGAAGAGGCACACCAAGCAAGCCCCTGTTGAGCACACAGCTAAAAAGCATCACCAAACAGGCTGGGACAGGATGAAGCCCAGAATTCAACCAGCTGCTTTGCCACAACTGCAACGTGAACCAAGCAGGCTGCAGAAAGGCAGCTTCCTGCCTGCGAAAGAACGACCCTGATGGCCGAGAGCCTTCCCTGCCATCTTTCCCATTGTGATTCTGAAGATGGTTTTGCAAACTCATCCCCAGATTCACAAGATCCCAAGAAGCGCTGGCTATTTTAAAGACACAGTGGGACTGGACCAGGAATTTCACTTGGTCAGCTGTTACCAGCTCTAGCCGTAGGAGAAGGCAAGGCGCCCTGGAGAAGGCAGTCGAGCCAGGGAAAGCCAAAGGCAAAAGAAGAAAAGGAAGACCAAACGAGAGATCCAGTGACCCATAAAGGAAGGCCCAGCCTTGAACTTAGAACAGCAAGGATGTTACTGATAGGCCATTTCACTCACAGGGTTGCCCCGAGTAGGAGATGATTTGACAGCACATCAGCACATGGACTACCGGGGCAGGGCGCAAGGCTCTCAAGAGGCCACGGCCATCTTCCCACCCCTCTGAATGCTCCCCTGAAGCCCTGCTGTGCAAACTGCTTGCTCCATTTCCATCCCACTGGAGATCAGTCTACGGTAGGGCAGGCGCGATCGCTTCAGCCTTGCAGGAATGCACAATGAGCTTGGCTGGCACGCTGACTGCAGCGAGCTGCACCCACCCTCCTGCCTCGCCGGCCACAGGCAGAGGCAGCATCAGGAGTGCTCACACCGTCAGTCCCTTTGCAGCCTTGGCCCCCGGTCAGCCACCTGCCGCACCACCCGCAGTCTATGGCACGCGCTGGAAAGACGCGGCAGAGCTCCTGAGGATCTCTTCTTTCTGAAATCGAGTGCCCCCCTGCTCACACACCCCTTCTTTATGAGCAGGGGCACCTTTGGGAGAGAGGGCACTGTAAACACACGCACACACTTCAGAGCGTGTGTCAATTACTTTGCTAACATCTGCATGGTCACCCCTCAACTCCCCCAGTCTTCTCAGCCCCTCCACCCCCCTGCTGCCCAGGCATGGGGTCGGGGGGGGCAGTGAGGCTAAAGCCCGCATGAGAGCCACAACCACAGCGCCGGAGGGCTCCTACTCGGGCGCCAAGGAAGTGGGAGCCGGCCAGCGGGGAGAGGAGGAGGGCGCCCAGAGACGCTCCCCGCAAGGCGCCCTTGCACGACTCCATCCAGCCTCCGACTCTGCCTGTGCTCCCACGGCGCAGCCCGGAGCCCAGCTGCCGGTTCCGAGAAGCAGGGCCGGCCCGCCAGCTCGGGCCACACACCGGCGCCCCGGCCCAGCGGCAGCGAAGCCTCCGGGGCGGCTCCGCGCGGTGCCCAGCCCAGCCCAGCCCTGCCCGGCCCGGCCGCGCCTAAGCCCGACGTGGCGGCGCGGCCATGTGGCCCGTCGCGGCCAGACCTGCGCGGCGCGGGACGAGGCCGGACGAGGCGCGGCGCCCTCCGGGGATGCCGCTGGTCGCGCCCGAGGAGGCGCCGCGGCGTCACGGGGAGGCCGCGCACGTGGCGGGCGCCGCGAGCCGCGAGCGCCGCCGCCTCGGGGGTCGAGCCCGCCGCGCCGAGCAGCCGCAGGGCCCGGCCCGGCCCGGCCCGGCCGCGCGGGGACGCGGTGCTCACCTTGCCGCTGGCCGTGCCGCCGCTCACGCCGATGAGGAAGGGCTCGCGCGCGCCTCCGCCGCCGCCCACCCCGCCGCCGGGCTGCCCCTGGCCCGGCAGCCGCTGCTCGCTGTCCCCGGCCATCCTCCGTCCCCGCGCTCCCGGGCCCGGCGCCCGCCCGCCCGCTGCCTCCCCGGCCACTGCCCGGCGCGGCTCCGGCAGGCACCGCCCCATCCCCGCCTCCGCCGGGCGCCTCGTCAGCCGCGAGGGGAGGCCCGGGGGCGGGGCGGGCCGAGCGCGCCGCTCCCGCGCCGCCCGGAGGGAAGGGGCCGCGCCCGGGGCCGCCGCCGCCGCGCCGCCCTCCCCCACCCACCCCGCCAGGCGACGGCTCAGGAGGCGCCGCCAAGCTGCCCGCGCGCATCCCGGTTGCATCCCGGTGTCAGGCTCCGCGATGCGCCTTCGGCAAGGCGGCGGCTCGCTCTAAGGGGCCCCTTTTCGCCGAGCGAGCGAGCCCGAAGCGATCCCCGTGCGAGCACGCGCGTGCAGCCGCAGCAATGGGCACGGCGGGCGCGTTCCGGCCATGGACCGCTGCCATATGGAGAGCAGACCTGTAACACCCCGACGCTCAAAACGTGCGTCTCGGAGGCCTGTCACGAACCGGCGGCCAGAGCAGGCTCAGCTCAGAAGGGGCAACGTGTGCGCCCAATTGTCTGTCAACACCGAGGTGGCGTGCAGTGCAAGGAAGCCTTTGTCCGCAGACATGATCTCGCAGCTGGTTTGCTTGCACACAAACAGCCACAGCTTTAAAAAAAATCAGAATACTGTTCCGTTCAGGTACTTCAGATATTAAGCATTGTGTCTGTGAGCGATGAGCATATCTGAGTCTGCCCAAGTATTAGCAGTTAAGTGTGTCTGAGGGCAGCTTTCTGGGGTTTTGCTGTTGCGTAATGGAACTTGTCAAGTACCCGAGAGGAAATACTGTGCTCGACTGCAATCCCATGCGCAACTTACTCAGAAGAAATTCTGTGTTCAACTGCGTGCATGCCCCGGTTTCTACCTGCCCGGGTGAGGAGAGGTGCAGAGGCCCGAGCGCTGAAGCAGATGCTCGAGCCCCGGCAGAGACCCCACGTGCGCGGGCTTCCCGGCAAACGCCCGGCTGCAGAACGGCAGCACCGGAGCGCCAGGCTTCCGGGAGAGGCCAGGGATCCCGGGGCGGGCGGAGAATACGCGGGACGTGGCCGCCGCCTCTCGGCCGAGCTCACCGGAAGGGGCTCGCGCCGGCGGCCTCGCTCTGCACGCCGGAGCCGGCCAGGGAGCCGAGAGGCCGGGGCCGGGGCCGGGGCGCAGAAGCCCGCCTCCGCCCCTGGCCCGGAAGCGGCCGCCGGGACGCCCCTTCCGCCCGCCCCTTCCGGCCGGCGGGCGGGCGGGGCTTCCGGCGCGGCGTCCGCGGCCAAGATGAGCACCATGTTCGCCGACACCGTGCTCATCGTCTTCATCTCGGTGTGCACCGCGCTGCTGGCCGAGGGTACGTGCGGCGGCGCCCGCCCCCTGCGCGACGGCGGCCGTCCCGGGCCCGCCGCAGCGCCTCCGCCCGAGCCCGTCTCCCGGCGCCCCGCAAGGCGGCGCGGCCTGCCGCCTCCCTCGGCGCGGGCCCGCAGGGCGCTCGTCCTCCCGGGCGGCCGTTCCGCGCGCCGGGGCTCGGCGGACTCCCGCCATCCGGGCCGTGCGGAGCCGCCGACCGCCCTCGGGAGGGGAAGGGCGCGGGTGCGGCTCCCCGGCGGCCCCACGAGGGCCGAGGGTGCCCGGCGCCGTTGCGAGGATGCCGGCGACCCGGGGGCGGGGGCGGGGGCGGCGGCCGGGTGGCTGCCCTGCCCTCCGGTGCCGGGCCGGATCTCGCATTGGTCCCAGCCGGTCTGGCAATGGGGACGCCCACCGTCCTGAGCCTCTGGAGGGCGCCCGGCCCTGGGAAGAGCACAGCTGGCTCGCATGGCGGAGCAGGAGCAGTTTCCGGTTTGCTTCCATTTAGGATGCCCCAGCAGCACCTTCACTGTAAAATGCGTTGTATCCCTGAATAGGAGGAAACAGCGGGGGCTTCTTGGAAAGCCTGAGGTTGGATTCTTTTCGAAACAAACTGATAGGCTCCCTCAGGACCCACTCATGCCCTTACAGTCCTTGCAGTACAGTGTTTTTTTCTTGCTGTAGAAATGTCACTCACATTCTCCCCATTCTGGAAGGCAGATTTAGAGAACTATAGGATCATGGACAACACCATCTGCTTCTGGGGGAGGAAGTGCATGGTGCATGCGGACCCGCTCCTGGTTTTACTCTCCTGTTTTCAAAAGCTGCTCCTCGTACACCCAAGCCGGAGCCTTGGAAGGTTCCAGTACACAAGGGGCCCACCACGTGGAGCACTGGGTGCAAGTGCCATTCCCAGCAAGGAGCCTGGGCATCTCAAGTGAGGGGCCGTATTTTCTGTGTCTTACTGTCTGTTAGACAGTTGTCTATAATTAGGGGAAATTAGCTAGATGGTAAAACAATGCATGTGATCAGGCATGGAGAGTCACTGAGGGGCTTCCTTAGACACCTCCAGGCAGCTTCTGGCTTCTACTTCCAAAAGATGGTTGAGACTTGCTGACACCAGGCTGCAGTCGTAGGGCCCTCCAAGCTCCTTTGCTTCACAGGTGTGCAGTACTCACTCACTCAATCTGTAGCCTCTTTTTCCACCAGAAAAATGCTCTGGAGTACCTCTAGGAGATCATGCTGCCTGGTTTCTCGCTCAGCTTGAGGTATAGACCTACTCAGTGTGATGCATTTCTGTGCTGTTTCTTTCAGGCATAACATGGGTCCTGGTTTACAGAACGGACAAGTATAAGAGATTGAAAGCAGAGGTGGAAAAGCAGAGTAAAAAGTGTAAGTGCTGTCCCCAGGAATCAGGACTCGGGGTGGTATACTGAACTGAATTGGCGGCATTAGAGCTTAGCTAGCTTGACTTTAAGAAATGAATCCCTGCTAAGGGTTGGGTGCCAAGGAAGAATCCCTTGTATGCAGGTACAGGTGACATCTCCCTTTGTGGGCTGGATGGGGGGGGGTGCTAATTGTGTTACAGAATCAGCATTTCAAGTGCTAAATGAGAGAATTTACACTGGAAGGAGAGATTGTCTTTTCCACTGCCCTGCTCCCCATGAAAAACTGTGAGGCTACAAGCTTAAACTATGTTAACTATGTCAAAATATGTGTTCTACTAACTTCAGGCATGATGGTGTTCTATACATATCTGGTCTACAACTACTTGGAATACTTGGTACAATTCTGGTCACCACTTCTGCAAATAATATTGTGGAACTGGAAATAGTGAAGAAAGGGCAAGGGGCTGGATCTATTTCTCTATAAGCTAACAGCTGAAATTATTTTGCTCAAGAAAAATGGTGGACAAGAAGAGATAGGACAGAGGTATACAAAATTAGGCATGGTGTGAAAAAAGTAGACAGGAGACTTTTTTCCTAGATACTGCTAGATTCAGTAAGAATAAACCGAAGTACTGCTTCTCACATTGCATAGTTAAACAATGGCGTTCATTTCCACAAGATGCAATGGCCAGTAATTTGGATGGGTTTAAAAAAGATTAGACAAATTAATGGAGAAGGTGGTTTTCAATGGTTATTGCTCCTGATGGCTATATAGAAACATAGAAACAGAGCGAGTCAGAAGGGGCTCCTGGGCCATCTAGTCTGACCTCCGGCACCAGCCGGCTTCGCTCATGACATGCCCACCATGTGCATGTCCAGCCTATCTTGAACACTCACCGATGGGGCCTCAACGACCTCCCGTGGAAGCCCATTCCACGCCCTCGGGGTCCTAATGTCAGGAAGTGCTTCCTGGCATCCAAATTGAACCTGGCTCCTGAGCTTTGCTCCATTGGAGCGCGTCCTGCCTTCCTCTGCAGGGGAGAACAGGCCTCTTCCCATCTCCATGTGACACCCCCTCACATACCTGTATGTTGCCAACATATCCCTCTGAGTCTCCTCTTCTCCAGGCTGAAGAGACCCAGTTCCCTCAGTCTCGCCTCATACCCCATCCCTGCAAACCAGCCACCATCCTTGTGGCCCTACGCTGCACTGACTCCAACCTGGCTATATCCTTTCTGTAATGAGGGGCCCAAAACTGAACACAATACTCCAGTGCGGGCGCACCAGAGTCATGTAGAGTGGAAGTATACCTCTCTTGATCTAGAAGCCACACTTCTGGCTATGCAACCAAGGGTGGCATTCGCCCTCTTGACCACCGCATCACACTGCTGACTCATGTTTAGCCTGCGGTCAACCAGTACCCCGAGGTCCCTTTCACAAGTGCTGCTCTCCAGCCACTTGTCCCCAACCTGTACTTATGACAGCTATTCCTATGCCCCAAGTGCAAGACCTTGCACTTCTCCACATTGAACGCCATCCTGTTGTCTCCTGCCCACTTCCATAGTCTGTCCAGATCCTTTTGGATCTGGAGTACCTGCTTCTCAGTTGTGGCCACTGCTCCAGTTTTAGTGTCGTCTGCGAATTTGATCAGCAGACTGTTCACCCCTTCTTCCATGTCATTAATGAAAAGATTAAACAGGATCGGCCCCAGGACAGAGCCCTGGGGGACCCGCTTGTCACTGGCTGCCATCCCGACGATTCCCGCTAATGGTTACCTTCTGCTTTCGGTCAGTCAGCCATGCCCTAATCCACCGGACAGTGCTTTGGTGTATCCCAAAACTCCTCAGTTTCTCCACCAGGATATCATGGGGCACTTTGTCAAAGGCCTTGCTGAAATCCAGGTATACCACATCCACTGCGTCCCCTCCATCCAGCCATCTCGAAACCTTGTCATAGAATTCCACAAGGTTTGTCTGGCAGGACCTGTTTCTGCGGAGCCATGTGTGTGGCTGTCAGCCTCCCTTCCCTATCTAGCATCACTAGATCTCTCTCTATTATGAGCCTTTCCATTGTTTTTCCTACAATGGACGTAAGGCTAACCGGTCTATAATTCCCCATGTCCTTCCTACTACCCTTTTTGAAAATTGGGACCACCGATGCCACCCTCCAGTCCTCTGGAACTTCATCCGTTCTCCACGAGGCCTCAAAAATGGAGGCCAGCGGGCGTGAGAGAACCCTGCCAACTCTCTAAGTACTCTTGGGTGTAACCCGTCAGGGCTGGCGCCTTTGTAATGTCCAATGCCCTGAGGAGCCCCTCGACTTCAAGGGGGGTGACTCTAATCTCTGCCCCTAAGTCCCCAGCCTCATCCAATCTCCTATACGGATATCCCCCGTCCTGCTTTGGGAGAACACAGTGGCAAAATAGTCATTAGCATCTGTGCCTGTTCCCTCAGGTCAGTCACTGGATCTCCTTCCTCCTTATTTAGTGGTCCCACCACTTGTCTCCCTTCCTTTTCCTATTTACATGCTGGAAGAAGCCCTTTTTGTTGCTCTTGATATTCTTGGCAAGTCTCAGCTCATAATCAGCCTTAGCCTTGCGAAGAATCCTTCTGCAACGGCCTCCTCCTCCCGGTATACCCTTTTGTCTATTTCCCCCAGTACCCATTTCCTATGGAGGTTCCTCTTTCGTCTAATCCCCCTAACCACCTCCTTTCGCATCCATGGCGGCACTCTCCTCCGCCTCCCACCTTACTGACTAGAGGTATTGTCAGGGCTTGCGCCTGCAAAACCTCCCTTTTGAGTGCCATCCACCCCTCCTCAACTCGCTTACCTTCCAGTAACCTATCCCAGGAGACTTTCCCCAGCCTGGCCTTCAGTTGGCCAAAGTTGGCCCTCTTGAAGTCCCAGCTTCTAGTGCTCGCCCTGCTGCACGGCCCCAGTCCTCTGATCTCAAAGCAAAGGATGGAGTGATCACTCGCATCCAGAGCTCCCCTAATCTGTACTTCATCTATCAGCTCCTCCCTATTGGTCAAGACCAAGTCCAGGATGTTTCCCCCCTCGTCGCCTCTCGGACCCTCTGTGTGAAAAACCCACCCTCTAGAGCTTCTAGGAAGCGACGTGACCTGGCTGTCACCGCCGAGTGAGTCTCCCAAGTAATATCCGGGAGATTGAAATCTCCCATAATTACTGTGTCTCTCCCCCGAGATATCCTTAGAATCTGGCCTGTCAGGACATCATCCAGGGTCTCAAGTTGACCTGGAGGGCGATAACATACCCCCACTGTCAGGTCTCTTTCTCTGTCAAAACCCCTAAGTTTCACCCAGACTGCCTCTACCGAATCCCCATCTGTGCTGCACTCTATCTCACTGCATCCTATCCCTTCCCTGACATATAAAGCCACACCCCCACCTCTCTTTCCTTCCTGTCCTTTCTAAAAAGGTGATACCCTTCTATGTTCACATTCCAGACTTGCCTTTCATCCCACCAAGTTTCTGTGATTCCCACCAGATCGTATCCTCCTATTCCCAGGAGAGCTTCAAGCTCTTCCTGCTTATTACCCATGCTCCTAGCATGGTGTACATGCACCTCAACTCCTTCCCACTGCTTCCTTCCTTGGAGTGCCCAGCATCCTCCTTCCTCCCATCCTCCCTGGTACCTGGCCCCTCTCTGTAGAAGTCCTGTCAGTCCCTGCAGTATCTCTAAAACCCTGCTCCCAGAGCCCGATCCTCCCTGCACACTTGTCCAGTGCAGACATGTTACTGGGGGGCCTGAACCCACCCCCACTGGCTCAGTTTAAAGTCTTCTGGATGAAGCTCGCTAGAGCATCTCCAAAGGACCTTTTCCCCATCCTCGTGAGGTGTAACCCATATGGTGTTTCTGACATCAAAGGAGGCGTACCTCTGTATTCTGGCTGTTTATTATTTATTTATTACAGCATTGTTATGCCACCCCTGTCGCAGAAAGCCTTGTTGAATAATTTAAGTGATGATACGTGTCTCTGTGTTCCCCAGGAAGTTGGCTGGCCATCGTTTGGTCTAGATGAATGCTTGATCTGATCCAGCATAGCTCTTCTTTTATGAGTAGATTGTTTTATTTCCTTGAACTAAGTGTACATGCTGTAATAGGGTTTCAGAGTATTTTTAAGATATTGTCTAAACAGACAACCATATTTGGACAATACCAGAATACTAGTCTAGCATGTCACAAAACACTCGAATCGGTGGAGTTTTCCATTTTGCTTCATGGCCTACAATAGGGATTCTGCCTTCGGAAGTGATGTAATCCTTGCCTTCTGGCTTGCTTTCCTCCGGCTAGACTGACCTGATGTCATACCACAGAGGGCAGAACCGAGCCATGCTATAAGCTCCAAACAAGCAGTTTGGTCATGCTGCAGCAGCCAAGCCAGCCGGTTTTACTTACTCTCTGAAGCCTATTTTAGGACATGAGATCTCACCGGGGAGGCTCCTCCTAGTGCAGGCACTGAGCATTTTCCATGTTTCTCTGGATAACAGGCAACAAACAAATGTCTATACGTGTTAACAACTCATTTTGAAAATAAGTGAATACCGCTGCCTGTTCAGTGTTGTGTATGCAAAAGGGCTGCAGTGCCTGCCATATACGTCAAGCTGCATGGTTGTCTGTGTACTCCCCCAAAGGCAATATTGGATTCCTGGGAAAATGTATCTGCTTTACGTAATTAATCGATGTAAAATTGAGGGTTTCTGGCCTTCTTTGCAGCAGGGTAGGGGCAGTGTTCAGCCTACCTGTCTGTCATAGTTTTATTATACATGTTTGAAGAGATCTGGAAGGCAGAGAGAAAGGTGGCTGCTATATTTATGGATGGACTCACTGTGTTGTCTCTCTCCGCAGTGGAAAAAAAGAAAGAGACTATAACAGAATCGGCAGGTCGACAGCAGAAAAAGAAAATCGGTAACGGAGGGGGCTGATGTTGGCATGTGCACGTGGGTGCAGTTTTGTGGGAAGGCCTTGTCAAGATTTGTCAGGGGGTGGTCTTCCTTTCTGGTCTATTGCTTACTCTAAAGAATGCAATGAAAAAATGGCTATCTGAAAATTTTGATACAGTGGTACCTCTGCTCATGAACGCCTTGGTTCACGACCAAATTGGGTCGCGAACAAAAATTTCATGAAAATTTTGACTTGGGTCGCGAACTCTGCATTGGGTGGCAACCAAGATCGCAGCCATCTCCCCCCCCCCCGATGTGCGTGATCACGGGTGCGTTCCTGCAGGAAAGACGGGCGCAATCGCGGCCATCTCCCTACCCCCCCCCCCCCCGAGAGGGGAGATGGCCACGATCACAGTTGCGTTTGGCCAGGGCCATCGACACGATCGCTCCTAAGCGCCCTCTCCAACCAGGCAGAGCCCGATCATCTCCCTGGTACACTCCAGAGTTACGGGTGATGAAGCGGGTTGGGAGACGGCTAGAGCGTAAGTGGAGGAAATCTCGTGACGAGTCTGACCGAACACATCTTAGAGCACACTATCGAGCCTATGCTGTGGCGGTGAGGGCGGCGAAGAAGCGATTCTTCTCCGCGTCCATTGCCTCCTCGCAATGCCGTCCAGCGGAGATTTTTCGGGTGGTGCAGGGGCTGATAAAATCTGGCCCTGATAAAGATTTCGTGCCACCCTCGAAAGCCCGCTGTGACGATTTCGCCACGCATTTTAGGGAGAAAGTTGCTCTGATTCGTCACGAGCTGGACTCCACCCTTGACACAGTTTCTCTCGGGGAGGGACCAACCGTGCGTACTTGTCCCTCATTAATGGATGATTTTCAGTTTTTGCGGCCTGATGATGTGGACAAGGTGCTTGGATCGGTACGCTCAACCACCTGTTTACTGGACCCGTGCCCATCCTGGCTATTAAAGAGCGCCAAGGTCGGGATTGTGCCCTGGATCTTGGAGGTGGTAAACGCCTCCTTGAGAGACGGCCGGGTGCCTGCCCCTTTAAAGGAAGCAGTAGTCCGGCCAGTCCTCAAGAAGGCTTCCCTGGATCCAGAGGTGGTCGCCAATTATAGACCGGTGGCCAACATCCCGTTTTTGGGCAAGGTGCTAGAGCGGGTGGTGGCGGGACAACTCCAGGCACTCTTGGATGAAACTGATTATCTGGACCCATTTCAGTCCGGTTTCAGACCCGGTTTTGGCACTGAATCTGCCTTGGTCGCCCTGTATGATGACCTGTGCAGGGAGAGAGACAGGGGGAGTGCGTCCCTGTTGGTTCTCCTGGACCTCTCAGCGGCTTTTGATACCATCGACCATGGTATCCTTCTGGAGAGGCTGGCGGGACTGGGAGTTGGAGGCACTGCTTTGCAGTGGTTCCGCTCCTATCTCAATGGCCGATTCCAGAAGGTGGTGCTGGGGGACTATGGCTCTGCGCCATGGCAGCTATGCCATGGGGTTCCGCAGGGTTCCATCTTGTCCCCTTTGCTGTTCAACATCTACATGAAACCGCTGGGAGAGGTCATTAGGAGGTGTGGGCTGCGGAATCATCAGTATGCTGATGATACCCAGCTCTACCTCTCGTTTTCCACTGATCCAGGTGAGGCGGTGGCTGTGCTGAACCGGTGCCTGGCCGAGGTAATGGGCTGGATGGGGGCCAATAAACTGAACCTCAATCCTGACAAGACGGAGGTCCTGTTGGTAGGTGGTTCGGGCTTCGGAGGGGGGGACCTGACCCTAGTCTTGAATGGGGTTGCACTCCCTCTGAAGGACAGGGTCCGCAGCTTGGGGGTCCTCCTCGACCCGGAGCTGACCTTGACAGCTCAAGTGTCAGCAGTGGCGAGGAGCGCCTTCCATCAGCTTCGGCTGATCCATCAGCTGCGTCCCTTCCTGGAGTTCGACTGCTTGGCAACGGTGACTCACGCGTTGGTGACTTCCCGGCTAGACTACTGTAATGCGCTCTACGTGGGGCTACCCTTGAAGACGGTCCGGATACTTCAATTGGTGCAGAATAGAGCTGCCAGGGTGCTGACGGGGACTGGGCGTGGTTCTCATATCACCCCAGTTCTCCGTCAGCTTCACTGGCTCCCCATTGAAGTCCAGGCCCAATTCAAGGTGTTGGTTCTTACCTATAAAGCCCTAAACGTCTTGGGTCCCGGTTACCTAAAGGAGCGCCTGTGACCATATACACCCTCCCGCCCCTTACGATCTGCTGCTGATGCTCTCCTCCGGGAACCCTCCGTGAAAGATATTAGGAGGGTGAGTACCCGGAGGAGGGCTTTCTCTGCGGTGGCGCCCCATTATGGAATGCGCTCCCCAGAGAGGCTCGCCTGGCGCCGTCTTTATTTGCTTTTCGGCGCCAGGCGAAGACCTTTTTATTTAAGCAATATTTTAAATGTTAATTTATTTATTGTATTATATTCTAGTTGTTTTAATTCGGACCTGGAGATGGGCCAGTTTTTAATGTTTTAGAACTTGTTGTTTTTGTTGTTGTTTTGAGCCGCCCCGAGGCTTGTCGCAAGGGGCAGCCTATAAATTTCTAAATAAATAAATAAATAAAATAAAATAAAATCGCGGCTGTGCTGGGCCCGTCTTTCCTGTGGGAGCACACCCGTGCCAGGATTTCTTTGAGAAGCACCACCCCAACATAACTCTAACGAACAGAGTGTTGAATCTGAGGAACGATAACGTGATCTCTCATTTCTGGAGGGTTATGCAGCGCAGGAAAAAAATAAGGGACCATAGACAGATTTTTTCACCAAAATTGACCCTGCAGCTAAGAGACAAAGAAGAGAGGACACCCCGGAAAGAGATCTCCCCAATGTCCTTATGGAGGGGGACTCCCTCAAAACAATAACCTCCCCCCCCCCGCACCTAGGTTAGTGTTCTCCACTGTACAGTACTTCGTTAATTTATTGTTGTTTGTCACTTCATTTGTGATTTAAAAAAATAGTTACAGAACAGATTGACCTTATTTACATTGAACCTTATGGGGAAATTTGACTTGGCTCGTGACCAAAAATTGGCTCACAACCACATTCGGAGGGGCCAGAACGGATGAACCTTATTTACATTGAACCTTACGGGGAAATTTGACTTGGGTCACAACCAATTTGGGTCACAACCAGGGTCGTGGAACGGATTAAGGTCGTGAGCCGAGGTACCACTGTATTTCCTTGTTACAAAAGCAAGCCATCCATCCATCCACTTTCTTTCAAAAATAAAACATTATTTTAATGTTACATTAATGTAACATTTTATTTATTTTAAGGTTTCATTCTCTAATTTTCTCCTCCAGAGCAAGACAGATGAGAAATGAGAATAGTTACTGAAATACCAACAAAAAGAAATACAGACGTTCTTTTCCAAGGATAAAAATGTGATGGTGGCTAAAAGTTCCATCCTCACATTTTCATTTGGCTTCTTCTACTTCTGAAACTGAATAAACTGTGCCTGTCCTCCTAAAACGGAAGAATAGCACTAGGTTTTTTCCCCCATGGAATGGAGACGGCTCACAGAGGTTCTATACAAGAATATTACGATTGTCATTTAGTTTAGGCAGACGGTACTATCTGCAAAATTGGGTGTTAGTTTTGAATTTGCCTGTGGCCAGAGCGAGTGTGCAGCCTACAGACTGTTCAGTGCTTGGCAGTTGTGGTCTTCTTGCTGTTGCAGCACCCACAGCAAGTTCGCAATCTCGGGACGTTTGAGTTCGCTCAACGCTTCAGGATTCCAACATGCCTTCCCATTATGCCAGGAAAGTGGCTCAGAGCCCGTTTTTCCCTCCTGCAGTATCTCTTTGCTGTGTTAGTTCCTCAGAGCCTTGTTGGAAGCAAGCTTCTGAATTTGTAATCAGAATTTTTTACTCGCTGTTTCTCAGAGCGACAAGAAGAGAAACTGAAGAACAACAATAGGGACCTGTCAATGGTGAGTGACCGAGCCATGGCTGAGGGAGAGTTGTCGGGGTTCTGTTTGGAAAAGCAGTGCACTGAACTGGCCCGTAGCACAACAAATGGGAAGTGGTCCTAGATCGCCATCCTTGTGGGAAGGGTGACAGCTCCCTGATGCGCGTGTTAGGCAGGGGAGCCTGGTGTACATAATGCTCAGCATGCTCACCTCCTCCAGTCACGGCACGATCATCTCACTTTCCCATTGCCAAAGGGTGCTTTCTTTCACTCGGTTCCACATTCTTGGTGCCTGCTCGAGCAGTAACGCACTAGTGTGCTGTGTCCCACTCCCGCCCGCTCTATGCGGCCCATATCATGCCTGCTTTATGTGCTCAGCTCCTCCTCTTGCCATTCTTGTTGTGTGAAGCCTTGTGCAATGTGCTGTTGAGGACATTGCTGAGAGAGAACTTGCTGCTGCTCTTTGTGTGGCTTGATTTGGAGGGCCCTAAATGAGCGATGCACGATTACAAACAAAAGGACAACGAGTAGTGATTCGAGCACTGAAGTTGAATGGACACCCTGCCCACATATACACACACAGGCAGAGAGCAGATGGTAAGATGGGGCGTAGCTTGTGGGCGCTCTGGCACTGAGAGCCAGTCAGTGAGTACACTCGTGAAGTTCTGTGTGCAGACAGTGTCTGCCAGTTCGGTCTAATGAATATTAATCACTCAGGCCCAACAGCGGCTGGAAATATTGCCTTATACTGAACAGAGTATAGCTTTTGGGTAAGGATGCCCAGCTTAATGAACATTATGAGCGGAAGACTCGTGTGAAGAGCAGGCCATTTGTGGAGTATCCAGAACACCATCTGGTCGTTTTATTGGATGAGTTCCAGATGTTGAATTCTGAGGCTCTGGACAAGGTGCTCACCAGATGCACTGGAACAGCTTTCGGTTGATCCTTGACCCCCTGGCTTATGACATAGGAGCTGAGGAGAGGATATTTGGCTGGGTCCAGGCGATCATACATTCTTCTTTGAGCGAGGAGAGTAGAACCACCTTTCTGAAGGATGCTGTGGTTTGGCCATTAATGCAGAAACTTTACCTGTACCCAGAAAAGTTCAGCTAGAGGAGGGAACTGAGCTGGTTCCCCTACAGGGCCGATCGGACTGGTAGAGGTGGAGGGGCCAAGAAAGCTGTCGGTTCCAGCCCCCTGCTCAGCACAGGATGACATGACGCTGTAAGGGTGTTTTACCACCAGTGCGCCCTCTGCTGGGAGGGTGAGCAGCATGCGAAGGGGAATCCTGTCACCTGTGTGATTAACTGGAGGTGACGGGGATGCTATTTCGCAGCCAGCAGACCTGGGCCCTGGCAGAGGTGGAGGTGTATTGATGATTGCTGGTGCCGGAGGTCAGACTAGATGGCCCAGGAGGCCCCTTCTGACTTGTTCTGTTTCGATGTTTCTATGAGCTGGGCCAGGCTCTTGAGCCAGGCTCTTCATTAAGGCAGGAAACAAGATGGGATGAGGAAGCTGGGCCATTAGGTGCCATCGCTCATCCTTCAAGAGCCTGCAGCCATGTCTGGCATATTCAGACAGACATGCCTGACAGCTTCGCCTCTTCAGCCAGGATCGGCTATTGGTCCACGCACAGACCCCAAAACGGATTTTCCCCTCCATCTTTTGCCTTCCTGCATCGAAGTCCCACTTGTCAAACACTCACACGAGTCTTACTTTTTCCTTTGATTGCAGGTTCGCATGAAGTCCATGTTTGCAATTGGCTTTTGTTTCACTGCTCTGATGGGAATGTTCAATTCCATGTAAGTGGCCGCCGCCCGGCTTCTCTTGCACTGCCTCTCAAACTCTTCTTTCCTGTTTGTTGTCACAGCAGACGGGGCTTTGCTGGGAGCTCTGTGAAATCTGCCGAGCAGGCAAGAGGGCTGGTGCAGACAGCGCTGCGCCATCGCCGGCTTGCATGCAGATCAGCACGTGGGGAGGCTTCCTGCGCTGTGACATGGAGTACCGGGGCGCCTAGACTTTTTTTTAAGGCTAGAGAGAAACTCTGGAGCCGGTAGACGGTGTGTGCGCGTTTTGTGAGGATGCTGTTCCAGTTAGGAGGAGGCTGGGCCCCTTTCTTTGATGTTTGCTGCTTCAATGAGTGGACAGGGCAGGCAGCCAGGCTGAACTTCTCAACATGCGCAGATTAGATGGAGGTGGAGCAGCCCCCGCGTTTTCATCCAGCCCTGAGAAAGGGAATGGTCTCGGCTTTCAGCGAGGATTCACGGCCTTTATGCCGGTTCAGTGAACAGCTTTGGTAGTCCTTGCTGGATGCACTGAGGCCCCCTTAAAGCCAGCCTGCCAAGCCGGTTGTCCTCCGGCTCACTCCGGGGCTGCCGGATGCCGCCTGCCCGCTCCACCGCACGGGGGTCGTCCGCTGCCTTGCCAGGTGCTTTTCTTTTGGTTGTGAAATGATTGGGATTGAGCAATAGGAAGAGGCGTGGGGTCGCTGGCACTGCCCTGGGCTGCCTGGTGCCCCAGCAGCTGGCTTGTGTCCCTCGCCATGTCAGAGCCTGGGCCCATTCCCTGTAACACTTGCTGCTCATTTCCCCCTCCTAGCTGTGTCCAGAAAAGAAGGCAGGAACCACGTAGACCACGGGGGGGGGGGAGCGGGGGGCGCTAGCAAAGTGAGACACACACCCATTCCTGTGTGTTCTGCCAAAATGCTTCGCTCCTTGTATTCATCTCTCGAGGAAGACAGGTGCAAGATGCAGGTTAGCACAAGCCTGAATTCAGTGGTCCACTTCTGTCCCCAAAGCAGTTGAGCGCATCCGCTACTTCTGCACTGCCAGCACCTTGAAATGGGCAGGTGCACGTCGCCTTGCCTAACAGGGACTCTTCCTCGTTGGCCCCTGACAAGTGTTCAGGGCCTCGTGCTCAGATGTTTCCCTCTGCTGGGACGTTTGCCCCGAGCGGTTGTGCTGAGCCGGCTGTTGCTCTGCTGCTCCCGGCAGCACAAGTGTCGCTCAGGCAGGCTGGTGGCACAGATTTGGCCCCCCAGGTCGACTGCTGCTTCTCTCTGTTATCGTGCGTTACGCATTTATGGCTTTTGCCGAGTTTCAATTTAAAATGCTGTGTAATTTGTATGAGTGTGAATCTCCCTGAGTGCCACTTTCTTGGGAAGGCAAGTTAAGGTTCAGAGGATGCAACACCTGCTCCGCCGTGCCTCGCGGCCACGGATGCAGCTGAGGGCACGGCGGCTCTGCCAGAGTCCGCCACGTGGAGCCACCATCGTCGCAGTGGCAGCACAGTGAACTGCGGAGGGCCGTGGCAGTGAGGGGAAGGTCTCCCTCCCTGGGTGGCAAGCAGGGCACTTTCGCTGTTGGCTGGCCACTGGGGAGGCAGGGGCCCCACAGAAGCCTTTCCCTGTGGTGGCACAGGCTGATGTGGGGAGCGGCGCTGGGGAGCCGCAGGGCCCTAGCTCTGCTTCCAGCCAACGCCCTCCCTAAACCCGGCCTCTGGCGGCCGCCAGCTTCCTGCGGCAGCACGGTGCCTTCTCTGTGCCTTCGGCGGCGCTTGCAGGGAGATGCTCCTGGCCCCGCTGCTGAGCTTGCGAGCTTCCCCACCCTTGCTCCAGGCACTCGCCTTCCCCGCAGGCTCTTTCCCAAGTTCAGCCACCGCAGCTCTAAGACCAGCCCAGCCGGCTCAGCGGCAGGAGGGGCAGCTGCAGCGGGGCCAGGAACGTGCCGCCCTGGCAGGGGAGAGGGGATGCATTGTGTGTGGAACCTGCGGCGATTTGGAAGACGGCAGGCAAAGCGTAGCCCCGGGTGCTGGGTTAGCGTGGAGCGGACTTGAGCCCCGGTAATGGCGACGGTTTTGCTTTTCCAGATTTGACGGTCGAGTGGTTGCAAAACTCCCGTTCGTGCCCCTTTCCTACATCCAGGGCTTGTCCCATCGCAATCTTCTGGGTGAGGATTACACAGACTGCTCTTTTATCTTCCTCTACATTCTCTGCACCATGTCGATTCGGCAGGTAAGTGTTGCGCTGCTTTATTCACGTTTCCTGCTTCTGCCAGGGCCTGGCTCCAGCTTGCACGAAGCTGCAGAAAGCCTGCTACTCACAGGACTTTTCCTGCCACATGAGCTCTGCTGTCCCCACGTGATTTTCTCTAGCGCGCTGTTGCTGCTTCATACTTGTGTCGAGCAGCCACGGTGCTTTGATAGACGTTCAGCCGAACTAGCAGAATATTTGCATTCATTGTTCACCTCATAATGCAAACACAAAAGGGGAGGAGGGGGCTCCTTCTGTTAAGAACGCCTCAAAATGATTACTCCGTTCTCTCCAGAAAGCAGCTGAAATCCACCTAGTAATCTGCTTTTTGTAATCTGTGATCACGCACAGCGGCAGTCAAGGCTGAAATAAGAATTTGGCTCTACTCCCCAAAACCAGAGCGGCTGTGCTGTGATTCGGCCAGTGCCTGCCTGGAGGCCAGGCTGGCAAAGCTCCTTGTAATAATATAAGCAAAACCCGCAATAGGCAGAGGTGAGGTACTTGGTGTTTAAAATTCAGGGGTGCAAATTTTTCTGGTCTGTACCTATTCAGAGAAGTTGGTAGCCTGAAACTGCTCACCTGTGCAATTTCTGATCACTCAGACTGAGTACGAGGTGAACCCATGCAGAGAACTAAGAGGCAGGTGGTTCTTACCTTCCGCTGCTCGCTCATTTTGACGGGGATGGCACCTCCCTGGAAGAGTAGCCAGCTCCTCCCATGTCATCCAGGAAAACCTGTTGCTGAAGAAGCGCCAAACCTGCGACAGCCTTGCTCACGAGTGGGACATTGGCGAGGGGGTGCAAGGGAGGTTCTTTTTAAGGAGTCATTTACTCCTGCCTTCTGAAGATCGCATGGAGCAGTGGATCTTTGCCACCTCTCTGACCCGCTCTGCATGCTTTGCTCTGGCAGTCTCAAGAAGACAGGATGAGTAAGAGTTGGCCACAGAGACTCCCCCTGCCGGCCTAGTTCTTTTTGCCTGCTGCTGTGTATAGAGAGCCTTGGCTGGACGCGATCGAGGCCCCTTGCACCATCTGGCTGTGTCCCCGTAAGCTGTGCCAAGCTGGCGCGCACAGCTAGAATTAGATTAGGGATAGCTGGCTGTACCGAATTCGCAACTTCATCGTGTACGCTTTGAGCAAACCTGGAGTAGGAACTGCTGCTGTTCTTCTTGAGGGTGGATGTTGGCCATTTACGCTGAGAAAACTGGCTCTGCGTCCCGTGCCACGCTCAGTGCTTGTGTTTCTGTGCTTTGCCAGAACATCCAGAAGCTGCTGGGCCTGGCCCCTTCCCGAGCGGCCACCAAGCAGGCCGGTGGATTCCTTGGCCCTCCGCCCCAGGCTGGGAAGTTCTCCTGACGCAAATCGAGTGATCTGCAGCGTGCCAGCGGAACCCGGATTCTGTTCCCACTGCAAGAAGCGGAGACTCTGGGGGGGCTTGGTTGGCTCAGGGCCACTGTGTGTTTCATCAAGGGCGAATCCTACATCCTGCTGGGTGTTGCTGGAGAAATATGCCAGTAGTTCTTGGTGGGCCGCCTTGCTTCAGGGAAAACTTCAGACAAGCAGTTCCATTTGATGAGGAAATGGCTAAAGAACCGTGACTGGGCCATACAAGTAGCGTCCAGCTGGAAGACCGCCGTGTGACGTGAAAATAAAGCACTGTGCTCGGTTTCTGTGCATACTGCTGATGCAGCTCACTCTGTTGTGCTTTTTGGTAGAAATTGCCTCAGAAAGGCCTTCAGTCCGCAGAGGGCTGCAGCATCGGTCCTTGCTTTCCTCTGCGTGTTTCAGTTGCATGCCACTGGTCGAGCCTGGCCTTGCACCCAAGCAGCGATCGCCGTGCCAAGTGTGAGCCGCACCTGAGGGCCCACCACCGTCCAAATTCGCATCTCGCCTGCTCTTCTAGAGCACGGCGCGCTTTCCGTCTCGCTCAATGCCGGCCAGCCCACTGCCGTGGCCGCGAGGGGGCAAACGCTCATCTAAAGAGAATGCGAGTCCAGGTGCCACCGCCATTACCTGGATGCCGGCACATTTCTTGGTGCTGGAGCCACAGCCGGGGTGGCGTTTCTGAAGCAGGACCCTGCCCTGCTGGGACAAGGGCAGAAAAGGTCATAAAGGCCTGAGGGGAGGGGCGGCACCTCTCGTGAAGGGGCAGCCCCCAGGCCGGGGCTCATTCCTGCGGGTGCGGTGGAGGTGTGCTGTGCAGGCAGTGGGTGGACGTCTTCCTTCTCGTAAAACTGGGTCATGCGGGGTTTCTAGGGAAGCTAAATGGTGGGCGATTTAGAGCTCGCGAAAGGAAGGTCACCGTTAGTAGCGGTGGTGATGCCCGCTACTATAAAATATGTGGGGAATAATTACTAAATATGCTACCGCAAGAATCAGGAAGGCAGAACGCCTGTTGGCCAGTTGCTGGAGAACCGCGCCAGGATGGGGCTGCCGTCCCCACGCTCTGCGCGTGGGCCTCCTGCGAGCCCCCGGTTGGCTGCTGAGGGGAAGGGGATGCTGTGCCACGAGCCTGTGCTCTGATGCAGCGCGCCTGCTTCGGTTCTTGATGACGACAAGCCACTTGGGTTTCCATGTTGCTAGAAGCAGATTAGAACCACCCCAGGAAAATGCTTTTACCAGGCACAAAGATACTAGGGATGGGAAAGCCAAAGTTTTGACTGCTGAAGTGAACACAGCCTCCCATGCTGCTGAGGTCTGTCGCTGGCCCTTTCCGAGGTTACCGTCCCATTTCCAGAGCATTAGAACTGCTGGGATCAAAGCAAAGGTCTGTCTAGATTGACATCCCGCTGTCAGGTGTGTGAGCAAAGCGCGCATGCAGTGCGCATGCCGTGAGCGGAGCCGGCTGGAGCTGGGGGTCAGACTAGGTGGCCCAGGAGGACCCTTCTGACTCGCTCCGTTTCTGTGTTTCCTTCTGTTTGTCTCTAGCAGCTGATGCTCATGAAACATGGAGCCTCCATTAAGCTGATGGTTGGGAAATGGCTGTTGATAGATCTATCTATCAAAACTACCTAAGTTTTTGGCAGTGTAGCCTGTCAGTTGCACCTTATGTGAAGTGCTTGCTTTTTTCTGTCCTGAATCTCGGTCAGTTTCATTAGCTGCCCCAAATCTAGACTTACGGTAACCAGAGACTGCCAGCCTGGTGAGGGCATTTGTGACTTTGAAAAGGTTTTGTTGCAAAATGGCTACCCACCCAAGGGAAGGTGCCTGTTCTCAGAATCGCGCTGTGTGAGCTGTTCTCAGATGCCCATTCCATAGAAGACGAAGAGCGAGCGTAGCAGATGGAGACTTGCCCAGGAAACTGAGCAGAGTCGGGTCTGAGTCCCACCTTCCACCTCCCCCCAGAGAGTGCCCCCAAGCCCTGTGCCGTCCAGACGCACACCGCACTCACGCGCAGCCTCACCTCTCCCTTCTCCAGCCCTGTTTCTCCAGACCGCTGCTGCTGTCATCTCCTGGAGGCCGGTTATGCTGGGCCTGCCTGTAGGGCAGTCTCGGGCGGTGGGGCCCTCCCCTCCCCTCCCCTCCAGTGCAAGAGGCCAGCTGGCTCCTCCTGCCCACCGTGGCTGCTCTGGAGGCAGTGCCTCCCCCAGGCATCCCGGTTTGATGCCATGTGGTGGGAGGTGGAGTTCTCCAGACATGAGTGGAAAACAGCATGAGTGGGGAAAAGAAATGAAGAACAACCGACACGGGGAAGCCTGAGCTGCGCCCTGCAACCACCCACCAGGGGGCAGCAGAGGACACGTGTCCACTTGAACCAGGTTCTCCAGCGCGATGCTCTCCAGACATGCCTCATTCTCAGCCACCTCCCGAAGTCTGCGTGGTGGGGAAAAGTGCGGTGGACGAACCATAGCCGAACACACGCCCCATGCAGGCAACTGCGAAATTCGCAAATCTGGATAGCCAAGGTTTGGGGTGTGGCGGGAAATGGGGCAAAAAGCACCTCCTACTTCATATTTTTAAGGAAATCCAGTTCATTTGGCACACAAAACAGCCCCCTGCCCTCTGTTTCGAAACTTCTAATCTAGTAAGGCTAACCCGTTTAGGGCGGTGTAAGCTGATTTATTGTGGGCCTCTGTCCATGAGACTTGACCTTCTTTATGCAAAGACAGCCCTCTTCCATGAGGAGGGCTGAAAGCTCATTTTCAAACAACCCGCATGACACACTTTATAAGCAAATGTAAGCTGGAAAACACCACCAGCATTCCTGAACAAAGGTGTGTGTTGTGAAGGAATGTGTGCACGTAACTGCATATGGAAAGCTTGGGCACAAGTGTGTGGTGCCTGCAGGGCACACACTGTAGTGTCAGATGATTCAAAGAAGAAATTTTAGAATCCGAAAGCCTGCTGAAGAAATGTGTTAAGGTTCTTACAAATTCACATGTACACCAAAAGTCACATGGATTGCCGTACACTGGCCAGAGAGCTTCAACCACTAGGTGATGCAGAAGTTAATTGAATCAGCAAGCAAACAGACCATAGTTTAAGGGCCCTCCCCCTCCCTCCCTCTCCCTCCCCCTCCCCCTCCCCCACACACACACACACACACACACACACACACACACACACACACAATCTCAGCCATATAGCCCACAGATTCACTTGCTTACCTTTTCATGCCCCACTGCTTTCCCTCCATCTTTCAGCCCCCAACGCTCACGTTTGCAGGCAAAGAACAGCCGACACCGAGAGCATGTTATGGAATAATAAAACCCTGATCCGTTTCGCTACCCTGGGGGCAGGGAGGGCAGCTTTCCGACTGAGGCCATGGCTTCACTCTGTTCCCATGTACTGAAGAAGGCCTTTCCAACTGTCTCGGGGATGTTCTGTTCCCGGGCTCCCAGGCACTGCTGCAGGAAGGCCTTGCCAGCCGTGGCCTTGTCCTCCCAGAAGCCTCACACGCCAGACGTGGCGCTGGCACTCTCCTCACAGAGACTCGTTCACCTGGAGGGGCCGGTGCATGATGTGGGGTGCCCAGAGTTTGCGCTGAAGGGCATTTTGTAACTGCCATCCAAGATGCAGCAGGGGTCGCATGAAACTAGTGGTTCAAATGGAGACAAATGTGACTCTCCAGAGCATGGCTCAAACTACGGCCTGCGGGCCGGATCTGGCCCGCCATAGAGGTTTTGGACTAGCCGCACACATGCATGGCAAGGCGGGGGTTCCTCATGCAGAGGCTGTTTTGGACTCGCTCGGAGAAAAGGATCTCCTTGTGAGCAAGCTGTTGCCGCGCCGTGCATGCACCCCGCCGGCCCGCGCTCCCAACCCGCACCACCTTGGCAGCCCACACCCATCGCCAACACCTTTCAACTGGCCCCGTTAAAAAAGTGAGGACCCCTGCCCCAGAGGAAGTGCCAGAGGTCTGTGTTACGGGTCGAGCCAACGCTTACTGTGGGTTACAGGGGCAAAATAAAATCGAGTTCCTTACCAAGTTTAGTGGCTCAGCTGTTTTCTTTCATGCAGATAAAGAACTGGCAACTGGCAGCTAGAAACTAACTTCAACCTTGGCCCAGGGAGAGTTGCTGCCACAGGGCAGCTGGCCAGACCAGATGGTGGCCAGCGTCTTGAAATAATCACATTCACACAAACTGCCCATTGGGTTCGTTTTTAAACATTTAAAATACAGTGGTGCTGTGTGCATGTTTTTGATGCACAGGCTTCCTCTGCAGATCAGTACTGAATTTTGTTCTGGGAATTCGTGTTAGGAGACAATTTAACAATATTGACTTTTGCTGCAACTAGAGAGGTTGCAATTTGGAAAGATTTTGGCTGAAAATTGAATCTACCTTTAACCTGCAAGGTTAACACTGAGTTTTTCTTACCTTATCAGTTAATGACTGTTATTTTATCCTGTCCTGTTTTATTGCATTTTATGAGTTTTATTTTATGATCTTGTGAATCACCCTGATCATTCTTTATTGAAGGGCTGTATCCTTGCGTGCCATCAACTCATCTCCAATGGATGGTGACCCTATGGAGGAAAGTCCTCCAAATCGTGCTGTCCTTCACAGCCCTCCTCTGCCCTTGTGAACTCCAGGCTGTGGCTTCCGTAAGCTTGTTCACACATCTCCCAGTAACATGAAAAATACCAGCATTACAGGTCGATCACAAGCATCTCAGAACAGAAGAGCTGGAAGGAGCTTACCAGGCCAGGCAGTCCGACCCTATTCTCACTGTGACGTTGCATTTCCAGGCCAAGCTTTTGCCCCTTGTGAGGAACCGGAGATGCCCTATATAGCTCCGTTTGATCCTAATAACAACCCTGTAAAGTAGGCTGGGCTGAGAGGCACAGTCCCCCACCGGGCCTCACTGCTGTGTGGGGAGCAGGGCCCGGGTCTCCCAATCCCGCTGGCTGTCAGAGGCTGGACTGGGTCCAAGCAGTCGTAATCCTTCCCGGCCGGGGGGGGGGGGGTTGCCACAAGGGTGCCAGCTGTGCCCGCAGGAAAACCCACCACCTTCTGGAACCCATTTGCCTCCGGGGGGGGGGGTGCATTTTAAAAGCCCTTGCCAGGGAAAGGGCCACTGAGGGGCCAAGCCTCAGAAAGCAAACCAGCCACGACGCCGATGGGACTCCTGGCATGCTAAGCAACTGGGTGGGGGGGGCAGTATGCTGTCAACACCCCCTGCTTCCCTGGTGTGGGGCTTATAAGGCCTCCAACAAGCTCACACAGCTCCTAGGCTGTAGGAAAACTGGGGTTTGTCATGCCCTGTGAGCCAGGCACCCCAGCCAGGGTCAAGGCCAGCACTCGAAGAGTCGGGGCGCTGCCCCCCCAGCCAGGGGCTGCTGCCACCACTTCCCCTGTGCCTGCTGATGTCGAGCGGGGGGGGGGGTGGGGCGGGGGGCTGCAGGGGGTAGGGACCAGGGCCGTCTGAATGCATGGGCCTGATGGGCCCTTGCCCGTGGGCCCCATACTCATCTGTGTATGTTAACCCTTGGAAAATGGGAAAACTTCCACAGTTAACAGTAGTTGTAGTTGCCCCGGGGCCCATCATGCTGTTCAGACGGCCCTGCATGACAGCCCGATACGGGCTACCCTTTTCGGCCACAGTGGGGCTGTGCCCCGCGCCCCCCGCGCCGTCAGCGCGGCTGAGCCCCCCACCGCCGCTGGCCAGCTTGGGGGTCCCGCATGCAACCTGGCGCCCTCGGGAGCGGTGGGCGGGCCCGCGAGGGCGCCTCCCCCCCTCCCCCTCCCCCTCCCGAGGCGCGGGCGGGCCCAGGCCCTGGCGAAGGTCGGCGGGGCGGGGGCGGGGGCCGCGCGGGCCCTTCCCTTCCCCGCCTCGGGCTCCGGGGGCGGGGCTGCGGCTCGGGGGGAACCGCCGCCGCCGCCGCAGAGGGCGCCCCGACCGGGCAGCGAAGGAGCGAGGAAGGCAGGTAGCGCCGCCGCGCCGCGCCGGGCAGGGCAGGGCAGGGCAGGGCGGGGGGGCGCCGGGGGGCGGGGCGGGGCGGGGGGCGCCCGCGGGCCGCGGTAGCACGGGCGGCCCGGGCGGCGCTCACGGCGCGACTCTCCCGCCAGGCGACCGCCGATGCTGCTCGGAGCCCGCGCGGCCCTCCTGCCCCGAGGCCTCGCCCGCCGCCCGCGCCGCGCCGCCATGAGCTCCGCCACCGGCTCGTTCCAGCAGCAGGAGCCGCTCAACTACCGCGCGGGGGGCCGCGTGCAGCCCGTGGACGGGGATCACGCCGAGGAGGCCTTCGAGCCCGCCACCGGTGAGTGCGCGTGGCGGCGCCCGGGCGGCCGCCCCCCGCAGCCCGAGGGCGGGCCGTGCGGGACCCCGGGGCGGGCCCTGCCGCAGTTCGGATTGTGCGGGTTTTGTGCGTGCCCGTGCGTGCCGCAGGAACCTTTGGGTCCACGGAATTGGCACAGCAAGAGCTCTCCACGAAAGCGTTTCCTCGCTTCCCTTGCCTCCAACTTACGTGGTGGCATGTGCCACGCTGAAGCGAGGAAGAGCCTGGCTGGACAGATCTGGTGACTCGGAGGATACAGATTCAAGAAACATTACACACACTTGCATAAAGCGCACCTGCTGCAGAATGCAGCTTTTTTCTGTTCCCAGATTTGAGCTGTCACTGTATGTAAATTGGATGGTTCATTTAAGTAACTTTAGTTATGGTATATTGAGTCTCTTCTCCATTCTCTTTCTGTGTTGTGCGTTTGAAAACTAACTATTGAGAAACATTGCAAATAAATGCGTTTGAGCGACAGGTTGCTCGTCTCCAGACGTTGCGCCATGTACATGGCTCAGCTCCTGTAAGAAGTCAAAACAAAATCTTGTGTTAAGCATTCAAACAGGAATTTGATTTTATTTCTTCAGGCCGAGTCATTGCCAGGTTCCCCTTTTCTGGGGAGAAGGAGGTGGGCCTTGCTGTGCAGAGTGCGCAGGCTGCCTTCAAAATATGGAGCCAGAAATCAGGCTTGGAGCGGAGCTCTGTCTTGCTGCAGGCCGCGAGGCTTATTCAGGTATGTGGCTTCATTGGCCAGAGAACCTTCACAGTGTGACTTGGCTTCATAGTCATTGTGATGGCCACGAACCTGGCTCTGCCCCATGTGTTCCAGGGGAGATAATAGCCGTTGCGGGGATGATGGAGGGTATGGTTTCTCGAGGGGAGGGGAGATGCAGGCACTGCTGGCAGCCAGGTGTGTGGGCTCTGCTGGCGGCAGAGGATCAACTGCCAAATGATTTGCAGCTCCAGGTAAGTAAAGCGACTGTTGCTTGGGACAGGCATGGAGAGCCGTAGATCCCAGAGCAGCAGAGTTGGAAGGAGCCATGGAGGCCACGGGTGCAGCCCTGCTGTTGCAGGACGCCGCTTTGCGCCATCCCACTCAGGTGGCCGGCCCGGTTCCCCTTGATAAGAGCAGGCATCCGTGCCCCGGTCTGTTGCGAGCGGTCAGCCCATAAGCTCCGCAGAGCTTAACAGCCTCGTCCTTCCCATTGTTGCCCCACAGCACTCAGTGGCACTGAACTTGTGAGCATCCTTTCACAGTTGCACATCCTGAGTGTGTCTGGTCCGCTTTTGAGGTGCCTCAGCCACAGGCCAGCTCCAACGTTGCATCAGAAGCTCCGTGAATCCGTCCCAAGGAAGTGGGTTGCCCCCACTCTAGGCCCGACTCTTCTGCTGTTGCATGTTACTGGAGGGCTCTTGAGCACTGGCACTCTATGAAAGAGAAAACTCTCTTTCTCCACACTGTGTATTGCATTATACGTGCAAACCTAGGATACTCGCAGCCACATGAATCGCTTCACATTCGTGCATTTGCCAGTTAGACTAGATCCCAGGCAAGCAGAAGTCTTGCAGACTGTTCTGGCCGAGTAATTTGACATCCCCACAGAGGCAACTGCCTTTGCTGTCCCGTAACATCAGTTCTGTTTGCAGTTGCGGGACGAGCGCAGCAACGGAGTGGGGGCGTCTCTTGAGGTCCCGAGCTTTTTCCTCCCGCAGGGACGGGGCACCTGTGGCCTCTGGAAGCGGCTGAATCGCAGCACCACCCGGTCTGTGCAGCCAGGTGCATTGACTCGTGTTGGCGGCAGTCGCAGCCCCGAGCGCCTGGCAGCCCCGCTTTCCCTCCCCCGCTCGCAGGAGCAAAAGGCAAAGTCCAGCTGAGTTGTTCTGCTGGTGCAGCGACTTCCATCGGTGGAACTAACAGCGGAGAGCAATTCTTGTCTAACTTGCTTTTTTTACTTAACAAGCAGCAAACAAGCAGAACAGCCTCGTTGCTTTTTTCTTCCAATGTGCTGCAAGTATCTAGCCTGAAACAAGGGGCGGGGGGGGGGGGCGACAGTGATCAGCAGCCCTGTTGTGCAGGTGCCCAGAGGCTGGCCTCTCAGAATTCGCCAGTGGTGGCGAGCCGATGGCACGTGTGCCACAGCGGGCACGCAGAGCCCTCTCTTGGCACGCGTGCCAAGTCGCCCCAGCATCGCCCCAGCAGCCGGTCAGTGCACTGCCAAAGATATATACACAGAGGTACCTTGGCTCACGAACTTAATCCGTTCCAGGACTCTGGTCATGACCCAAAATGGTCGTGAGCCAGGTTAAATTTCCCCATAGGGGTCAATGTAAATCAGGTTAATCCGTTCTGCAACTATTTTTGTAAATCAGAAAAATGTGAAGCAAAGTGACAAGGAACAGCAAAGATCGCGGCCGTCTCCCCCGCCCAGCACAGCCACGGTTGCGCCCGTCACCCCGGCACGTGCCCATCAGCCTGGCGCTCTGGGGGTGGGGGGGAGGCGGGTGCGAACGCGGGCGCACTGGGGGGGAGGCGGGTGCATTCGTGCTGTGGGGGGAGAAGGCCGAGATCACGGTTGCGCTCCTGCAGGAAAGACGGGCGCGATCTGGCCATCTCCCCCCCGCCACCCACAGCACACTTGCCGCCATCGCCCTGCTCGGGGGGGGGGGGCAGACGGCCGCGATCACGGTCACCACCCAATGCGGAGTTCGCAACCCGAGTTAAAATTTTTATGAATTTTTTGTTCGCAACCCGATTTGGTTGTGAACCGAAGCGTTCGTGAGCTGAGGCACCACTGTGTATATTTGCTTGGCCTGCCTGTGAGGTGTTTTTTCTAAACTAAAACCTCAGTTTTCAGGTTTTATTGCAGTGTCGGCACTGCAGGAAATAAGCGGGTTTTGGGTTGCAGTTTGGGCACACGGTCTCTGAAAGGTTCGCCATCACTGGTATAGACTATCTATATGTAAACTTGTTTCTCCAAAATCAGCATAGATTCTTTTTACTAAAAGTAGTTGATTAAGGTGATCCTGCAATTTAATACTTTTGATTAAATTGTTTCTCATTTCACCAGGAATGCAACTGAGTGTTGCAGCAGATCCTTATCGATGCCATTCAGTTCCTGCAAGTTAATTTCATCTTCAAAATTGCAAAAAGTCAGATTCTTTTTGGCCACTTCATATGCTGCATGAAATATCTTGACTGTGGTGTCCTTTTTACGAGAGGAGGCTTTCGTGCATGCTTTCTCCAAAGTTTGCCCCTGAGCTGCTCCTGCTGCCTTATCAGCCACTTTATGACATGCTGCTCCTTGATAGCCAGGCATTTTCCCCTAAAAGGGAGTTGTTGCTTGCTTGCTTTGCCAAGGGGGAGATTTCATAATTTGCTGACTCTTTCAAAAACGTTCTTTCTCGACTCCAAGTGTTCTGGCGCTGAATGCAGCCCCGTTTCTCATTTCAGTGCAGATAAGCAGTCACTATGTTTGCTCAGCTATGCAGCAGCTGGGCTAGTTTCTACTTACACGCCTTTTTTCAGCAAAGGAAGGTGTAGGTGCCATTAGTATTTGGTTTGATTCTAGTGTTTTGGCTCCTTTGCATAATTTCTGTTTTTTCAGGACAGGAGATGAAAAATGACTTCTGCGCCTGCCCCCTCCCCTGTATTACCCATCCTCACGGTTTCGGCCCCAGAGAATGCCCAGGTCACATGAAACGGGGCAGCCAGGCTCTGACGGCAGCCATCATCATTTCCTGCACTGCTGTGAGCGCTGTGCAGGAAACCGGGGCCTGGCCTGGGGGAGCTGGCGCAGCCTGCACCTTGGCGCAGGTCAGGCAGTGCAGGCAGCGGCCACCTGATGAGATTCTGACCAGACTGGCGGTTGAACTGGGGGCCTGGAGGCCCTGGGTCTCCTCCCCGCTTGGCCATGAAGCCCAGTGGCTGACCTGGACCTGGGCCGGCCGTTCACCCTCACAGGTGGCTGCCCTGAGGAGAGGATGGAGCTGTGTGGGCTGCTTGGGGTTCCTCACAAGGGGAGCGTTGCACCCGAAGGCAGTGCAACGGCAGAATAGCAGAGCCGGAGGGGGCCGCCAGGTGCAGCCCCTGCTCAGAGCAGAGCTGCCGGCCTCAAGTGGCCCTCCGGGACTCCTGGTGTGCCTCTGGGTGGGGGAGCCCGCAGCCTCATAAGCCAAGGGCCGTGTGTTGGCATTGCAGGAGCGGAGGAGAGAGATCGCCACCCTGGAGACGATCAATAACGGGAAGCCCATCTCCGAAGCCTTGGTGGACATCGACATATCTTGGCAGTCTCTGCAGTACTATGCGGGCTTGGCCGGCTCCCTTGCGGGTGAGATCCATGTTTTTTGTCTCAGCTCTGCTCTGCTGGCTCTCTCCTTCACCCCCACTGGGCTGCCAACATGTTTTAAAATGCTAGATACTGATATAAGTTAAATTTTAATTGGTTCATGTGTTATTTTTGAAGTTTATGCAATATATATTTTATGTATTGTTTTATTATTATTTTGTTTTGTTTTATTTAATGTTGGTAGTTTACTTAGGGGTTTTATTGTTATTGGTCTTTTGTAATGATGAGTTGTTGTGCCGGGTATTGTGTTGTTTGCTGTGCCGTTTATGGATTTCATCATGACATAAGCTACCCAAGCGAGCTTGTGGCGAGTGGGGCGGCGTGTAAATCGAATGAATAAATAAATGGCAGGGGACTCTTGAAGAAACCTGTTTTGGATGCAGGTCTCTAGAATTACCAGGTGGTTGCTAACATCCCTTGCCTGGGCAATGTATCGAGCAGGTGCCTGTTGCGCACCTCAGTGCGCTCTTGGACAAGTCCAGATGGATTTCCGCAGGGCCTCAGGTCTGGCTGAAGCGGCCTTGGTTGCCCCTCTGAGTGGTGCATGTTGGGAGAGGTGGAGGGTGTGTGAGCTGTTCAGTTCTCCCGAATCATGGCGGCTTTCCGTGCTCTCCAATAAAGCATCATTCTGGGTTGGGGACTGGAGGTATCGGGCCAAGACTGGGATGCTCACCTGAGCCACTGCAGATGCAGGCTGCCCCCCCGCTCAGTCGGGGGCTTTCAGTCTTAGCAGGACAGGGGCCCATTTCCTCCTGGCCTCCGGCTTTCACCACTAAGGTGAGTTCCGCTCAGGGCTGCCTTTGGAGAGAATCCAGGAAGCGCAGCGCTGCTTCAGCAAAGTGGGCTGGGCGTCTGCTGGCACTGTGCATGTGCGGCTTTCGCAGACGCCTTCCAGGCCGCAGAGCTCTGCTCGCTGCACCAACGCGCAGCCTTGGAGTCGTCTTTCAGTCTCTCTTCCCCGCTGGGGGCCTTCATGTGCTGCCGTTGTTCCATTTGCTGGAAGCGGCCCCTTGCGCTCCGGCTGGCGGGACCTGCACCAGGCTTGGGCGAAAGCCACAGGCGACCAGGGCCTTGTGCAGGCAGGCAGGCAGGCAGGCAGCGGGGGCCTTCCTGTCCTTGCCAGGACGCACGTTCTTGGCACTCGCTTCTCAGGCTCGGCTGGCCGCTCTCGCGGGTCTCCGTGCCGCGCTGACGTTGCTCACGTGTTCTTTCCGCTCCAGGCCAGCACATCCAGCTTCCTGGGGGATCCTTTGGCTACACCAGGAGGGAGCCTCTCGGGGTCTGCGTTGGAATAGGCGCTTGGAACTACCCGTTCCAGATCGCCTGCTGGAAGTCGGCCCCCGCCTTGGCTTGCGGTAAACGGAGATGCCTGCGAGCCCGAGGGCGGAATGCGCCTTGCCTCCCAGAGCTGGCTGGCGGCCACGAGAGTCTTCACAGGGCTCTTGCTGCACCAGCTGTGGGCGGGCAGAGAAGACAGCGGCCGTGCGTGGCCACTGTTCCTTTGGGCAGCACAAGGCAAGCCCCCACCAAGGTCCAGGCTGAGGGGGAGCGATCGGAGCACCTCTGTGGGGCGAGCGGTGATGCGGCCGCGGGGCTTCCCTGCGGGTGGGCAGGCGCTGCTGCCGCGCTCACCCTGGCCCCTTTCATGAGCAGAGCATTCATTGGGGGGCCGGGCCGGGCCGTGGCAGCCATCAGAGCTGCTCTTGCCTGGCATCTCCCACGCCCTGAGCAGACGTGGCCACAACGAGGCAGGGTGAGCGCCTGCGCTGCCTCTGACGCACGTGACTTGCGCCACCAGGTAATGCCATGGTGTACAAGCCTTCTCCCTTCACCCCCCTCTCTGTTCTGATGCTGGCGGAGATCTACACCGAGGCCGGGGTGCCCAGGGGGCTTTTCAACGTGGTGCAAGGCGGAGCAGCCACGGGCCAGTTCCTGTGTCAGCACCCCGACGTGGCCAAGGTCTCTTTCACCGGGAGCGTGCCCACGGGCGTCAAGGTACGCGGGCCAGTGGAGGGGTGGCCGGGACCCTGCCTGCCTCTGCACACCTCGCGTGTGGCTCGGCCGTGCTGTGCTCAGTCCAGTTCAGCAGCGATGGTGCCCCCGAAGGGAGCGGCCGCCTCACGAGGTTCCGGGGCCACTTGCTGCCTTCAGTGGTCCCTGAACCCCCTGGGCTGGTGTGTTACGGAGCAGGTCCCACACTTCAGAGCAGCCTAGAAAGGGTTTCAGACGAGGGAGCCATTGTGCACGCTTGTCCGTCACAGCCACACGGTGGCTGGAGTCGGGCATCTGCTGCAGCAGGGAAGCCCACGGTTGGTCGTCCCGCACGTCTGCTCTGCACTCTGCACTGCCGAGACTGCCTGGCCAGCGCTCCTGGAAGGCCGGAGGAAGTGCCAGCCTCCGTGTGTGCGACTGGCACATAGCGCAGTGCCTTCACGCACGGACGGCAGAGGAGCCACATGTCCGCGGGTGCCAGCGCGCTCGGGAGGGCTTGCCGTGTGTCACGTGGTCCTGACGGGCCAGGCACGCTTCCCTGAACACAGGAGTGGGGCGCATGCACCTTCGGCAGGGCCCTCTGCGAGCAGCCCTCTGCGCCCCTCCGGCGGCTCTGCTCACGCAGCGCATCCCGTCGCTCCCCACTCCAGATCATGGAGGCGGCAGCCAGCGGCATCAAGCCGGTGACCCTGGAGCTGGGCGGCAAGTCCCCCCTCATCATCTTCTCGGACTGCGTCTTGGAGAATGCGGTGAAGGGTGCCCTCATGGCCAACTTCCTCACGCAAGGCGAGGTAGGCTGGCCAGCAGCGGAGCCGAGGGCTGCCGTGCGCCTTTTCGGGAGGCCCCTCGGTGTGAGCCGAGGGCTGGCGCCTGCTCGCCCAAGGGCGCGTTGCGTGCGGTGCTGAGCGGGCTCCGGGACCGGGGGGGGGCACCACGGACTGTGTGGGGCGCACGGGAGTCTCGAGCTGTCGGGCGAGGCCTGCCTTCAGGTGCCCCTGGGCGGGGGCGGCCGCTGGGCACGTGGCCGGGGATGGCAGGGTTGTGCCGCAGGAGGGGCGAGCGCCACTGCCCTCCCCCGCCCTGCCCCGCCTGCGCTGCCGGGGGTCGCGTTGCGTGGGGGGCCAGGCGCTCTTGCCCCCGTGCTGCCGAGGCCCCCCCGCAGGAGAGGGCGGAGTCCAGCAAGCGCTTCTGTCCCAGGTCTGCTGCAACGGCACCCGCGTGTTTGTCCAGCGGGAGATCCTGCAAGGCTTCACCAAGGAAGTCGTGAAGCAGACGCAGCAGATCAAGATCGGGGACCCCTTGCTGGAAGACACGAGGATGGGGGCGCTGATCAACCGACCCCACCTGGAGAAGGTGCTGAGCTTCGTCAAACAAGCCAAGGAGCAGGTGAGCTACGGGGCTGCAGGCTGTGTTCATGGGGTGGGGACTGCCGGGTGGCCACAAGTGGCGTCCCTCCCCCCGAAACACTGCAAGGATGCTGTGCACGCCCCAGGCCCCTCGTAGCATGGCGCAGGGGCCCCGGCACGGAGCGCGCACCGTGCCTGTGCTGCGGCCGGAGTGGTGGGCTCCAGTGCGCAGCGCAGCTGTTGCGCCAGGGCCACAGCTCCCCGGGGCTTATGGGAGCAGATTAAATCTCTCCTGCTAGGCCAAAGTCTGTGGGTTTGTGCAACCAGCCTGGTTTGCGCCACTTGCGGGATTGGGGTTGTCCTCTCAGTGTGGACTTTGGCTCCTGAAATCCAGAGCACACACACCTTGGCACGGGGGCGATTCAGTGCTGAGAAACACGCCAGGATCTCCAAGTGTCTTGTGGCAAGGCCGGCCTTGGGCAGAGGTGCGGAGGAGAAGACGGGCGGGCCGTGGCAGCAGCCCAGGGTGCGGCAGGGCAGGGCAGGGGAAGGCGGAGGCCTGGCACGCCTCCTGCGGCCGCATGGCTCAGCAAGACCGTTCCACACTGAGGCAAACCGGGGCAGGCAGACCATCTCCTGGCAGGGATGCCGAGGGCGGAGGAGGAGGAGGAGGTGCATGAAAGCAGCCCTTTTTAATCCACATCCCTCTCAGCTGCAGTGCAGACCTCTTTGTACAGAAGGAAACTGAGGCAGCCCGTAAAGAATTGAAAAGTGCTCCCATATCCGTGAAATGCCAGTTCTGGGCACCAGTTTAGGAAAGATGCAGGCAAGCTGGGAAGGGTTCAGAGGATGGCCTGGGAACGGACACCAAGCCCCCTGGGGAGAGCATGGAAGAACTGGGCATGTTTCGCCTGGGAAGCGAAGACCGAGGAGAGAGGAGGGCAGCCTCGGAGTACTTGAAGGGGGGGGGGGCAGCATCTCTTCTTGGTCATCCCAGAGTGCCGGACACAGAACAACAGGCTTGAGCTGCGGGAGGCCGGATTCTGGCGAGAGCAGGAGGAGCCTCCTGGCGGAGCAGTATGGGAAGGGGACCCATGACCTGGGGGGCAGTGTGGGGAGGCCGGGGGCTCCCACCTGCAGGCCCTCGAGATGCAACTGGGCAGCCAGCTGAGAGGGTCGGTTTACCTTGGAGTCCTGCACTGAGCAACATGTTGGCCTGATGGCCCTCCCAACTCTGCCATTCTGTGAACGGAGCCAGGAGCTCCTCTGTCTGTGCTAAGGGCTCTGGCGCTTGGCTGCACTCTGCCAGGGCCTCTTGTGCTGGACACAGGCACCCTGCCAGCAGAGTGGGCTTGCTCTGCCCTTTGCTCCTCGGGCGTCAGCAGTCCTGTGGATTGCAAAAGAGGCTGGGTGGGCGGGGGAGGAGCCCAGCCGGAGAGCTCCCCTTTAGCTCCCTTCCCGGGCACTTTCGCAATATGCTGGAATATCAGTCTTGGCCTCTGTCTGTTGGGCAAACTTCCACTGTGACAGCTGCGGAGCTGCTCAGGGCAGGGGCTCGGGCTCTCCCTGGATCGACGCTTCTGTGCCAGGGGCTCGTGCTCCAATGCTCTGCTCCTCAGAGGAAAAGGAGCCCCCTTCTCTTCCTCTCTCTGGCCACATTTCTAGCCCCGTTCCATTCCTAGAATAACTGCAAACGAGCAGACTACAAATCCACGCAAACTTATTTCTGTTGAGAGAGTGACGACTCAAAAGCGGAGGAGAGCCGGCCAGCGGCGAGCGTGTCCTGTCCGGTCGGCTGCCGTGCTCCGGTCTGCCGAGAGGCGTCCTGGGGATGCCCACGCGGAGCCGGCCCGGGGCCCGGCTGTGGCTTGTCCTGCCGGCGCAGCTGCAGGAGTCTCAGGCAGGCGAGAGCCACCACTACCCTCTCCTGTGTTGTGTTTCAGGGCGCTGAGGTGCTCTGCGGCGGGGAGGCACACGTGCCCAACGATCCGAAGCTGAGCAAAGGCTTCTATATGTCGCCCTGCGTGCTGGGTAAGGATGGCTTGTTCCGCCTTCTTCCGAGTCTGCCCAGGGGTGGCTTGCCAGGCGGTGTGGAGGGCACAGACCGGCGAGCGCATGATGCTCCTGGCCACGGGTGCCGCTAGGGAGGCGCACGACTCCGCCGGAGAGCTCGGCACTGTCCTCCGCACAGGGTTGAGCAGGGCGGTGGTCCTTCCACTGTGGGGAGCCGGGTCTGCCCGATCAGAGGGCCCCCTGTGGCATGTTGGGGGGCTTCCTCATACAAAGGAGCTCTTGCATAATGGATCGGGGCCAGATCCTGCCTCTTGGAAGCACTTCCCGTTTAGGGGAAAGGTGGTGTGTTGGAAGGCTTACCGTCAGAGCAAGACTGTTCCTGATTATGTAGCTTGAGAAGTCCCCTCGTCCGTCCAGGACTGGAATTGGAAGCAGTCCTTGTTTGGGAGTTGGGCCCCGAAGAGCCAGAGAGGCAGGTGGTGAGCGCGTGGGACCGGGGACCCGGGACAGACGGGTCCAAGTCCCCCCTCGGCCATGAGGCCTCCTGGGTGACGGTGGGCCCGCCACAGATGCTGCGCTCAGCCCAGCCCACCTCAGAGGGTTGTGGCTGTGAGGTGTGTGTGGCGGGGGCCCTCTTCCCACACACTCACACAGGAGCGAGCAGTCAGAGCTTTAAACCTTTTGTTCTAAGAAACTTCAAAGCTACGCAGACAACAAACAACGAAGGAGCTTGTAATGATGATGTTAATGGCGACCTTGTCCCCTCTTTCTGAGGGGGATCAGATTACAAAACACTCCTGACCGGCTGGGACGCCCCTCCCTGGGCGGGTCAGGCAAGCTTCTCTCCCTCCTCCTTTCCATTTCCCTTGGCCCATTTGCCCCACACAGTGGGGGGCTCTCCTCCTACCTGGATGAGCAGCTGCAACACTTTTCCCAGGGTCTTTATCTCCGTCTTGTCCTGCCGTTTCCACAGGAACCGGCTCACCTCCCTCTGCCCCCATTCTTATCGGCTTCTGCTGAAGAGCTGCTTTTCGTCAGAGTCAGAGAGCGGGGCGGTGGGGGGGGAGGTTTGTACAATGGGCAGAAGGTCGAAATTGTCCTGCTCTGAGGCTTGACTCTCACTGGGAGCTCCCTGCTCCCTCACGTGCGCCAGCCACTCCTCTGAGTGTTGCCACCACATGAGGAAACCTGCAGCTGGGCGGCCCCCCTGCATGGGAAAACAGGCGGGAAAACAGGTGGGCTGATCCCTGAGTCAGAGGATCCATCCATCGGGATCTTCAAGCAGGTAGTGTGAAATCCACCAGCTGCTTAACTGCAGGATCCCAGTGGCTTGAGAGGCCCTGCGCCACCTTCGCTTTTGGTGCGCCTGGACATAGAAACATAGAAACATAGAAACAGAGCGAGTCAGAAGGGGCCTCCTGGGCCATCTAGTCTGACCTCCGGCACCAGCCGGCTCCGCTCATGACATGCCCACCATGTGCATGTCCAGCCTATCTTTGAACACCCTCACCGATGGGGCCTCAACGACCTCCCGTGGAAGCCCATTCCACGCCCTCGGGGTCCTAACTGTCAGGAAGTGCTTCCTGGCATCCAAATTGAACCTTGGCTCCCTGAGCTTTGCTCCATTGGAGCGCGTCCTGCCTTCCTCTGCAGGGGAGAACAGGCCTCTCCCCATCTCCATGTGACACCCCCTCACATACCTGTATGTTGCCAACATATCCCCTCTGAGTCTCCTCTTCTCCAGGCTGAAGAGACCCAGTTCCCTCAGTCTCGCCTCATACCCCATCCCCTGCAAACCAGCCACCATCCTTGTGGCCCTGCGCTGCACTGACTCCAACCTGGCTATATCCTTTCTGTAATGAGGGGCCCAAAACTGAACACAATACTCCAGTTGCGGGCGCACCAGAGTCATGTAGAGTGGTAGTAATACCTCTCTTGATCTAGAAGCCACACTTCTGGCTATGCAACCAAGGGTGGCATTCGCCCTCTTGACCACCGCATCACGCTGCTGACTCATGTTTAGCCTGCGGTCAACCAGTACCCCAAGGTCCCTTTCACAAGTGCTGCTCTCCAGCCACTTGTCCCCTAACCTGTACTTATGACAGCTATTCCTATGCCCCAAGTGCAAGACCTTGCACTTCTCCACATTGAACGCCATCCTGTTGTCTCCTGCCCACTTCCATAGTCTGTCCAGATCCTTTTGGATCTGGTGTATTTGCTCCTCAGTTGTGGCCACTGCTCCAGTTTTAGTGTCGTCTGCGAATTTGATCAGCAGACTGTTCACCCCTTCTTCCATGTCGTTAATGAAAAGATTAAACAGGATCGGCCCCAGGACAGAGCCCTGGGGGACCCCGCTTGTCACTGGCTGCCATCCCGATGATTCCCCACTAATGGTTACCTTCTGCTTTCGGTCAGTCAGCCATGCCCTAATCCACCGGACAGTGCTTTGGTGTATCCCAAAACTCCTCAGTTTCTCCACCAGGATATCATGGGGCACTTTGTCAAAGGCCTTGCTGAAATCCAGGTATACCACATCCACTGCATCCCCTCCATCCAGCCATCTTGAAACCTTGTCATAGAATTCCACAAGGTTTGTCTGGCAGGACCTGTTTCTGCGGAAGCCGTGTTGTGTGGCTGTCAGCCTCCCTTCCCTATCTAGCATCACTAGATCTCTCTCTATTATGAGCCTTTCCATTGTTTTTCCTACAATGGACGTAAGGCTAACCGGTCTATAATTCCCCATGTCCTTCCTACTACCCTAAGGCACTTTGTGTTGCTCCCAGGAAACTGCAAGGACAGCATGACGTGTGTGAAAGAGGAGATTTTCGGGCCAGTCATGTCCATTCTGCCCTTTGACACGGAAGAGGAAGTCCTGGAGAGAGCCAACAACACGCGCTTCGGCCTGGCGGGAGGGGTCTTCACCAGGTGCTGCGCAAGTGCGGGAAGCGGGGGGGGCCGGGGCAGGAGGCCTGGCCGGGCAGGGGCAGCTGTGCCCCCCGGGGCCCGGTGGGGAGCCGTGCGCTGCTCGGTGGGGCTTTCGTGGCCCCCGCCGGCCGGCCTCTCCACGAGGCGGCCCTGTGTGGCCCGGCCCAGTGGAGTGGGAGCTCGGCGCCCCCTCGGCTGTGACTGGGGGAGCAGGCGCCTCACCCCCCTCTCTGCTCTCCAGGGACATCCAGCGCGCCCACCGAATAGCAGCGGGTCTGCAGGTTGGCATGTGCTTCATCAACAACTACAACATCAGCCCCGTGGAGCTGCCCTTTGGGGGATACAAGATGTCAGGTGAGCCCCCCAGCGCCTCGCTTGGGGTCTGGAGTGGCCCGCAGGGGACTGGCGAGGGGCCCGGGGCTGCGGGTGCGCAGGCTGGCTCCTGGCCTGTGGAAGCGGCGAGCACCAGGGCATCCTGAGAGCAGCCGCTGAGTGCCTGCCCTCGGGGTGCAGGCAGTGGGCAGAGGCCCCTTGTGTGCCCCAGAGGCGGGTGATGTCTCTGCATTTTAATATGCTGTCTAGATTTGCCATAGCTTTCCTCCCAAGGAGTAAGAGTCTTTTAATTTCTTGGCTGCAGTCCCCATCTGTGGTGATCTTGGAGCCCAGGAAAATAAAATCTGTCACTACCTCCATTTCTTCCCCATCTATTTGCCAGGAAGTGATAGGACCGGATGCCATGATCTTAGTTTTCTTGATGTTGAGTTTCAAGCCAACTTTTGCGCTCTTCTCCTTCACCCGGATCAAGAGACTCTTTAGTTCCTCTTCACTTTCTGCCATGAGAGTGGTATTATCTGCATATCTGAGGTTGTAGATATTTCTCCCAGCAATCTTGATTCCAACTGGTGATTCATCTAGCCCTGCCTTTCTCATGATGTGCTCTACATATAAGTTAAATAGGCAGGGTGACAGTATACAGCCTTGCCAAACTCCTTTCCCAATTTTGAACCAATCAGTTGTTCCATGTTTAGTTCTCACTGTTGATTCTTGACCCGCAGACAGGGTTCCCAAGAGACAAATAAGATGGTCTGCTACTCCCATCTCTTTAAGGACTTGCCACAATTTGTTGTGATCCACACAATCAAAGGCTTTAGCATAGTCAATGAAGCAGAAGTAGATGTTTTTCTGGAACTCCCTAGCTTTCTCCATGATCCAGCGTATGTTGGCAATTTGATCTCTAGTTTCCCTGCCTCTTAGAAATCCTGCCTGTACTTCTGATAGTTAGTCTCTTCTGCCTCTGTTGGTCCCTGGCATTTTGGTCCTTTATCATGCCCATCTTTGCATGAAATGTTCCCTTCATATCTCCAATTTTCTTGAAGAGATCTCTGGTCCTCCCTATTCTATTGTTTTCTTTTATTTCTTTGCACTGTTCATTTAAGAAGGCATTCTAATCTCTTCTAGCTATTCTATTCGCTTTCTTTCTGGCGCTACTAGTACTAGTCCTCCGCTCTTCCCCAGTAGCATATTGGACACCTTCCGACCTGAGGGGCTCATCTTCCGGCGTCATATCTTTCTGCCTTTTGGTACTGTCCGTGGGGTTTTCATGGCAAGGGTACTGGAGTGGGTTGCCATTTCCTTCTCCAGTGGATCACGTCTTGCCAGCGCTCTCTGCTATGACCTGTCCGTCTTGGGGGGCCCCGCACAGCATAGCTCAGAGCGTCATTGAGCTACGCAAGCCCCTTCGACACGACAAGGCAGGGATCCATGAAGGGGAAGAACTAATTCAGCTAGGAAGGGTCAGCTGGGTGCCAGTCTCCCAGGGCCCTCTGCCTACCTGCCTTTTCCAGACATTTTTTTCTATATTAAAAATTCCATCAGTTTTATTTAAAATAAGACACCAGGCCTGCTCAGCTCTCCCCATTAGTCCCTTTGAATTTGCCTGTATGGCATTGTGCTGTGAAGGGAGTTCTCAGTGGCTAAGCATTACAGGAACATTTCCAAACAAGGAAGAAAAGACCATAAACCTGGACACCAGACAAACAGAACTTTGATCTGAAGGCGAACCGTTTGCACTGCTCAGCTTGCAAGAGGGAAAATCTGCACTGAGTAGCTTAGAGGGTCGTCTCTATTTTGCACTTAAGGGAAGACATCCGTCCCTCAACTACTGAAAACACCTTAATTTTCATGCTCCCCTGGCTAAGTTGCAGGCAAGTATCCCTTGCAAGTAGAAGGGCGGGAACTTGGAAGAGCGAGCACAGGTTTTCAAGACGGGAATTGATGCTACGGTCAGGGTCAGAGTCGATTGCCGCCAGCGGCTTTCCCGAGCCTGCCTGCCTGCCTCACGGGGATCTCTCTCTTGCAGGCTTCGGTCGAGAGAATGGCGAAGCCGCCATCGAGTATTACTCCCAGCTGAAGGCTGTCATTGTGGAGATGGGCGATGTGGAGTCGGTGTTCTGAGAGCTCTCGTGGCTCCCCGGAAGCCGCGTGGAAGCGCCCGGTCGCCATGCCCGTGTTGCCTTTCTCTGCTTGAATTTCCCTGGCCTCCCGCTTTTTTCTCTCGGAAGACCAGCACGGCTGCTTGGCTGCAGGGGTTCATGACTGGACACGTCGTGCTAACGGTTTCTCTGCTGCCTTTCCCACTTTTGTACCTTGTTTTCTGAGGAAATAAAGGCGTGCCGATTGTATAAAGCCCCGTGTGGTGGAGAGGAGGGTTCCGTGGGGCTGCCCTCGCGGCCCCTGTGGTGCGAGCGTGGGCAGGGGCAGCGGTTGGGATCCGTAACCGGGATCAGGCCCACTTTCAGCCACTGCTGATCAGAACATCATGCGGCTCTTTGTCAGAAGCTCTGCTGAAACCAAGAGATACGATGCCCGCAGCATTCCCACAGTCCAGAAGGGAGGTTGCCTGATCAAAAACTGAAATCAGTCTGGCAAGACTCATTCTTGAAAAGTCCATGCTGGCTTCTAGTAATTGCTCCATTGCCTCCATGGTACAGTCTGACTGCTCCAGAATTTTCCCGGGGACTTATGACTTGCCTGTAGTTCCCAGGATCTTCCTTTTTGTCCTTTCTGAAGTTAGAGGCAACCTTAGCTGCCCTCCAGTCATCTGGCACTTCCCCCGTCCTCTGCGATTTCTCAGAGATGGTCACGACTCCGAGAGTTTTCCTTTATTGCTCTAGAATGACGCTCACGAGGCCCTGAAGGTGTGAACTCATTCTAATCACAAATGCCCACTGCTGCTTGTATCAGTTTGCCCACTGAACTCCAAAGGGGCTGAATTTCTTCACAAGAGCACGAGATACGCAGAAAGCCAGCAAAAGCCACTTGCAAACGCAGCCATCCATACTAGCTAATATGCATTTCATTTTCACTTGAACCAGGGAGACAGGATGCCAAGCAGTTCTTTGGAACTAACCCTACAGTCATAGTCAGAGAGACTATTACACTCTGCTTCTGTCTAGAGTAAACCCTACAGAGCCATTTTCTTCCACCGTTGACATCATATATTACAGACCAAAGGTGCGTTCATGTGTCTTTGGAGAGGAAAACGGCCCTACAGGCCCTGGCACCCCAAGCCAGCGAGGCTGCAGCATGCTGGCAGCTGTGGGGCCTCGTGCTGTCCAGGCACACGTGGGATTCCTGTTGTGAACTGCATCTCACTTGGCGCTTTGGAATCAAATGCCTTTGGTGTAAGTGCTGTGTGTGTTGCACCACGGTTTAAGAAACATCGCCAGCCTGCTAGTTTTGCCTTGTAACATCCGAATGCCAAAAGTTCATCATTTTTCTCCTTTCCAACCCTAAATATGAAGGACACTTGGCACCACCTTGAGTCTCGACTGCGGTTCTGAGGGAATTGGGGAGATGAGTTCAGGCGCATCAGAAGGACAGACTCAGAGGAGAAGCAGTTGGGCGGAGGAGAGCGGGAGCAGAAGACGGCCGCTGGGAGTGGGCTGGCTCCATGAGGGAAGCCACAGCCATGAATTTGGGAGAGCTGAGCTGGGCTGCCCCGGCGGGACGTGCTGGACAGTGTGTATTCATAGGGTCGCCGTGGCGTTGGAGGCGAGGGCAAGCAATGCCTCATTCCGCCATTAGCGTAGTGGGAGGGAAGGGAGGTGCAGGTGCAAATTGCTTGCGTTCTGCCCTGCTTCCCAGCAAGCAAACAGTGCTCAAGGCACTAGTAAGCTTAAGAACATTTTAAATGACACAGTTAAAAACAATGAACAGATTAAAAATGCGCGTGAACACGCCACATTCACAGAATAAAAGCACCCAGCTCAGCAGATCACTTCCCATGAAGCTGAGCTTCAGCCTAACGGCGGCCTGCCCCGGCCGATGTGGCTGGTGCTCCTGTCGAAGCCCCTGCCGCTCCGTGCAGCACAGAGGTGACCCTGGCGGCCGACATCGCGCGGCTCTCTGGCGTCCCTCGGAGCCGAGAGCCATGGAGCGAGCGGGAGACCGCTGGCGCGCACATGGCGGAAGGCTCCTGGCGGGGCCCGCAGGCCCTGCTGCGCACGGGGAGGCAGTGCGAGCGGCAAGGGAGCGCCTCCCGGCCGCCTCGTTCCGCCTGCCATCTGCCGCCCGGCAGAGCCCTGGGTGGCCAGGGCCTCCCATGTGCTGGCCCCACGATCCGGTTCTGGGCCAGCCTCTGCCTGCCTCTGCCTGCCGCCTTCGAGGTGGGCTCAGCTGGGGGCAAGCAGGAGAGGGGCTTTGCAGCGGTGGCTGCCCAGTTGCGGAACGGCTTCTCCTCTGAGGCTCTCCTGCCGCAGCCTTCGCATCCTTTCAACTCCAGGTAAGACTGTCCTCTCTTGCAGGGCATCTATTCAGTTGCTTGTTGTCTTTGCTAGCTGCTTCTACAGGTTATTCGGTTAACTCATGTAGGCGATTATATTTTTAGTATGTGTTTTAATTTGGTTTTAAATTTTGTATGAGAACCTTAAGGCAGCAATGTTTTAAACGCTGAGCGCGTCTTCTGTTGCGTTGTTGCGTCTTGTAACGCTCCGGAGAGCGCCATCCTCTGGGCGGACTAGGAACTGCGCGAGCGAGCGAGCGGCAGCGGCGCCTGCGGCGTCGGAGCAGCACGGCCGGGCCCTCGTCACGTGGTCCCCGGCGACCTCGCGGGCGTGCGAGCGCCCCCTGCTGGCGGCAGGCGCTCTGCCGGGTTGGTTCTCCGGGTACTCGGCGGTCCGCCTGCTCGCGCACATGCGCGGCGTCCCGGTGGCGCCGGGAGCCTGTACGGCGACGGTGTGGCGAGTTGGCAGGGCACCCAGGGCGATGCAGAGGCACAAGGGAGTGAGCAAATGCCTCACTGGCCCCCGGCCGTCCCGACTGCGACGGGGCAAGACACAGACGTTCCGCTTTCTACAGCCCTGAACAAAATGGGTGAAAAACACAACGGAGCCCCCAGTGAAAGCAGTAGGCGGCCTCCTCGTGGATGCGGAGCTCCGTAGTACATGGAGTGAGCCGGAGAAGCTATCCTGGCAGGAAACTCCGCAGCGGACTGCCCACCAGGTGTCGCCATAGACCAGGCATGGCACAATGGAAAACCAAACCCAGGGCCTTAGGAGTGTTTGGACGCCTGGCAAGGGGGAAAGCACTGGCAGTCAGTCCCCAAAAGAGAAAAGGCTAAATGTTTGCCAGCTGTTCCCCCAGATGCAAACCCCTCAGAGACTGCCGATCTCTGCAGAGGCACTGCTCAGCTTCTGATGAGCGGAAATGAGGAGCCGGATGACCCAGGACAACGCTTACTGTTTGCAGCATTTCCACAGATCCAACCAGATCCAAGTGATGCTCCTGATGTGCCAGAGGCCGCGCATGTTCCAGAAGGAGAAGGGGCCATGGGAGATGCTGAGGCGGACATGGCAGAGGCAGCCAAGGGGCTAGAACCAAGTCTCAGACCCGCCACGGAATCAGGCCGTGCTTGTCCTACCTGCCGGCAGGCTCCTCAGCCTGGAAGCACGTTGGGGCAATGCTTCAGTGCGAGTGTGTCAGATGCAGACCAGCGGTGCCACAAGAGGCAGAAGCTCTAGAGAAAAACAGAGGCTGGCAGAAGACGATCGGTTGTAAGTGGCTCCTCAAGCAAAACAAAATTCGGACAGCAACACAGAACGCTGCAAGGCGAGACTAGTTGCAAAAGGCCTCCAGCAAACACGTGGAGCAGGCTATGACAACACCCTGGCCAGCGATTGCTTGATTAGCCTGTGGAACAGACTGAGGCTTGAAGGAGTCAATGCACAGAAGGTTAAGGGGGATGTAAGGTACACGCCGCACTGCCTGCATTAATGCTGCATGGATCTCACCAGAGTGTGTCTCTTTTCTCCTCCCTCCTCCCCTGGAAAGGCAGAAGGGTCACGGGCCCTCCCCCTTGGGAGGAGGCACCTTCCTCCCCCCCCCAAGCCCCCCAGCTAGCAACGGACCTCCCTTTGAGCCAGGATGCCCCGCATGGGCTCGCCTGCATCTCCCTCCCGCAAGCGATCCATGCCTTTACCTTCAGCTGTGAGCCTCTCCGTTCAAATGCCGCCAGATCCCAGGACAAGCAGGCCGGCTCTAACCCAGGCCGGCTCTTCAGTGCTTGCTTTGGCTGAGCCTGCATACAATTAATTCTGGAACAGGGTCCCAGCAATCCAATGCACCAAGACGCCTGCTGCTGTCTGCATGGGATAAGCAAGTCTCCATGTAAAGGAACACATGGAGGCCGTGCTGTATGAGCTAGACTGGCGAAAATTTTAGCGGCCACAAGTTCCTGAGCGGGTCCAGCAAGCGGCCGCAGCAGGGGTGTCAAGGGTTCCCAGACCAGAGTCCCAGGGGTCAGGACTGGTTCAGCCAGGGAATCTGCTGGTAGCAGGATGGGCAGCGCCCTGCCTTTGGCTCCACGCAAGGTGCAGACCCTTGCAGCCGGGCCCGGGGCAGGACTGAGCTTTCCCGGACCCCCGAGGCGCCCCGGCCTGGCCCTCCGGCCTGAGCTGGGGCTGCACTGAGGAGCATGGTGGGCAGCCCTGGGCCAAGCCTGCAGCACCTGGCCCCCCACCTGGCGGTCTGTGGTGCATGCCAGGGGCGCCCGTGGCCAGGGTCTTGTCACGGAGGGCCAACATCCACGCAGCTGGCCTGCATCTCCGGTCAGCACGTGCTCGGGCGCAACATCCCCTCGGGGCACCAGCTGAGTGACCGGCTCAGTGGGACATGGGGGGGGGCACTCTTGGGCGTCTCTTGTTTCCTGGTCCTCTGGGCATTTACTTCATTCAGTTACCAAGTAGAAAGAACGCAGTCCGTGGGGAAAGAGCCACTGCCAATCTGGGCTATTTTGGAGAACTTCTGACTTTTCCCATCAGCTCTCAGGGCTGCTTTCCCAGCTCTGTGACATGTTTACAATGATGTTTTGCATTTTCCAGGTCCTCAGTGTCAGTACAAAAATATCTGAGACATTTTTATCCAAGCTAAAAATCCAAGGCAAAGGGGAAATCCACTTAATTACATTAACGGAATGCGCCTTTCTTGGAAGGTCCTTGAAATAGCCAGCCTCTAACTGACCGTGCGGGTTAGATAGTCACACTTAGTTCATTCTTTATCCACCTGGATAAATGCAGGGAAGGCAGTCTGCTGATGATATTTATCAGCACCAAAAAGCAAGAGAAATCCACCAAGGCTTTCTAAAGGTGGAGCCTTGACATGTGAAGGGGCTTGCTTGTCCTGCCATGTAGCAGAGCAGCACACGCCGGCCCTGGTAGGGTCCCATCCAGCCTACTTTGCAAATCTGGGAGGGAGGGAAGGAAGGACGGACGGACGGACGGACGGAGGGTGGCTGGGCGAGCGGGCACTCTTCTATTCTATGAAGGAAGACAGGAAGGAAGCGCTGTTCGTTCTCTGGTGGCTCTTGCAAGGCCCAGCCCCTTGGCCAGGAAAGGACTGTTTATGGGATCAAGTGGCCAGAAGCCCCTTCCCCCCCGCCAGCTGTCGCCTCCCTCTGTGCAGGAGCAGAGAAGTTAAGCACGTCCGTATCACCCCATCCTCCTGGACCGGCTGCTCTCTGGTCCACAGCATGGTCTGCCCAGCAGCTCCGCTGCCCAGTCTGACAAGGCAACAACAAGCCACACCTCCCAGTTCAGGTGCCAAGATAGTCTACCCTGGAGAACCCACCCCGAAACTGGGGGCTCTCCGGGTGGCTTTTGTGCACTGCCTCCAGCCCGTAGGATGAGGCCCCCCGGAGCAGGCCGTGCTGAGAGGCACCGCTGCTTGCTGTCTTGTGTGGAGTCGGTCAGTGCAACACCTGAAGCGGGATGTGCAAAGCTCACCAGCTTTCCTTGGGCAGGGCAAGGCAAGGCAGGGCAGGGCTTCCCAGCTGGGCAAGAGCAGCATCTTTCAGGGGAGCTGCAGGTGTGGAGGAAAGCAAGAAACCTCGCTCTGCCCCGCAGTCCTACTCGGATCCCCTCATGATGCAATTGTGGGGGTGGAGAGGGAGGGCGAGAGAGAGAGGGACATGCTGCGCATGAAGCACAATGCAAAGCAGAGTTCCTAAAAGTGGCTGGACGAGTTGCTGATCTCTGTCGGGGAGTTTCAGTCTCCCTGTGTGGTTTCCCCAAGCGGTTTCCCCCTCTGAGCCCAGAAGGCTGCAACCCCCAGAACCGCCTCAAGCAGACCAGGCAAGCGCAGAGGACGGGGCCTGACACAGTGCTCGAACTTGGGCTAGCAGACAAGGCTGGGACCTGTGTTTAGGCTGCTCTCTGAATGAGTGATGGCTGCGCCTTGAAGGATTAAGGTTTGAGTGTGTGGTGGGTGGCGGGGAGAGCGAGTCTCTTCTTTGGAGGACTGTTAGTATGTGGGACCTGCAGAAGATCAGATGAAACAGGGCAATCTTTCTTGGTTTAGCTTCTTAGTTGCATTTTTCCTGCTTCAGTTGCAAAGGCTGCTGGCTTCCTGTTTCTTCTTATTTGTTATCTTTCCGTTGCTGCCCACACCCAGCATAACGGGATGTTTTTTGCTTGGATGACTAAATGTTTATAGCAACCAGATTCACGGCAAACCCACTGACAAGACGACTTATCTAACATTTCCTATTCACGTCCATCTGTGCGGTTCTTTGGTCTGCGAGAGCTTGCAGTTGGCGGGCGTTTGTTTAGCTCTCTGGCAACGAGGTGCCGGGCCATCCGTGACCAGGCGGCAGCTGTGTCTGGCATGCAGGCCCCCGCCCCCCGCGTGCCCTCGGCCACGGGCCTGGGTGGGCCTCCGCCGGGCTACAAAGCCGCTCCTAGGAGGCAAGTATCGTCGGACACAATGGGCCAAGAGCAGGCGCTCCATCCCATGGTCATCATCTGTGTTTTACCTGAATGTTTACTTGAATCATATCACCGGAACACCAGACTTGATCCCTTTTGCAGATAATGAAGGTAGCAGAAGACAACTTAAGTTGCTAAACAGACGTTTGTACTCATTGTCAGATATCTTTAATTTTCATTCCATACTACAGAAGGGATACCCTAAAATTAAAGTATTTGTGGTCTTATTGGTTAAAAATAGTTCCCAATTTATTAACTATTTTAATTCAAGTAATTAACTAAATGTTTAGTTGATTAATTTACCGATCACCACTTAAACTGTCAGTGGAAGGTCCTGGCCCGTTTCAATGGCTTGCAAGTAACCGCTTCAGGCTGGGGAGGTGCTCTGCAGAGCGCGCTTGGGCTGCATGCGGAAGACGCACAGGAAGGGCACAGAGCTGCAGCTTTCCGAGTTGCACTGCGCTCTGCATGCAGCACTGAGTAAGCCCCTGGGTTTTCTGAAGTGTGTGCTCTTCAGGGTCCCTGATCTAATGTTGTGTCATTTTCCTATGGGTTGTCTTGGACCTTGTCTAGGGGAATGGCATTTCCCTGGGTCCCCCCAAGAAGACTTAAAAAAAACCCCACTGAAGGGATTGAGTGAGTTCCCAGCTGGCATTCTTCAGAAAGGCTCACAGTGAAAAGTAGCAGGAGGGTCCATCTTTCAAAATATAAACTGGGCCCTGCAAACGTCAGTGCGTGCCCACCCGTTTCCTTCCACGCGGCCACAGCAGTCCAGCTCAGCGTTCCTTTCTGTCGCATGATCCGAGCAGACGCGGGGCCCACCCTCCTCCGTCCTCCTGTGAAGCCCCCTCACCTGGAGAGGCCGGGTCCTGCCTTTCCTCCGTCCGGCAACTGACAACGTGCTTTGCTTGAAATGCTGGTTGCGGGTTTTTCTGGCAGGTTGAACTCCTACATATTGAGTTTTTTAAAACTGTATTTGTGGATTTTAAAAATTGTTTTATGATTCAGTTTTAGTTGTGTAACTCTGCATGCAGTTTCTGAGTGGAAAGCAGCTTATTAAATGTTTTCACAGAATAAAAACTTATCATTTCTGTCCTGTTTGCTTCTTAACATCAAACTATGTAGAAGCTTTTTAATTCTTTTACGTTTTACTTAAAAGCAGCTATGGGGCACTCCAAATTGGACCAGAACAGTGATCCTGGGAAGGTACCTTCCCTTCCCCCATTCCATTTTCCTGAACTAAAACAGCACCAGATTTATTAAACCTGTAGCAGACAAACTTAACCTCTTGGATTTTTTCTGTCTAGCAGGGCAAACCGTGGGAAATTTAGATTAAGAAAACTGCAAGGGCCAGGGGGTGACACCCCTCCCTCGGCCTCCCTTCATGCATCTAAATTGGAGGCAGCTGCTGATGCGTGGAGCTGGTGGCTCTGGGAAAAGTTTAAGTGCCAGGAAGTCCCCTCATGTGTTCTGAGCTCACGCGGGCCTTGGCTGGGCACCACGTGCTCCACAGCCCTGCAGCTGCTCTGGAGCCGTGCCCGGCAGTGCTCAGCCCCAGAGGCAGCCTGCCGTGTGGGGCCAGCCGCTGCACCACATGCCCCAGTGGTGCTGCAGGAGCTCCCTTGAGCGGATGCGCCACCTCGGCAGGAGGCCCTGGGACGATGCGCTGCGTAATGGCAGACGCTATCGCATGGCCTGGCCCCGAGAGGAAAACAGGACAGAAGCCGAGAGCTTCTCTCCACCAAAGGTTTTATTTTGTCAAAACATCAACACAACCCTGGACTATTTGAGTAGTGCATATTACACACTTTGGCTAAATTTATGTTCTCACTGTAAAGATCGGTCAGCCAAGATCGGTTGAAGTTCAGCATTAATCATAAAATGTCTGGACCATCTGGACCCACTTTAAATGCAGTGGGAACCATCCTCAAGAACCATTTTCGGAATTCTCCAGTGTTATCACATCCTTCCATGCCAGCTGAAACCCCAAACTGCCCCTTCCATGTCGAAAGAGGGCCACAGGACATTTGGGCGTTCGTTTCCACACAAGCCAGCTGAAGATTCGGTCACAGGCAGGCTGAGCACACAAGCAGTGTGTTACTCGACTTCAGCAAGCAGTTTTTTTATCATTGCCGTGTCCTTGATCAAAGACAAACTGAACAAATCTTTTAAATTTGAGCTTTTATTACTGAGGCAGAATCGTCTTCAGGAAGAGCAAGTTTTAAAAGTAGGCACAGGGACTTCTTGACCGAGACCTTAGTTCCTGGAGGCTCCCGGTGCTATCCCATAATGTTTTACAATTAACACAGGATAGGAAATCAGCCGGTCATTGAGGATTATACTGCATTGGAAAGCCTTTGTAATATGTGAGATTCACTGCAAGGAGAAACTGCATTGAGGCTGCTGTTGCCGTACTGCTTTGAAGCGGCTGGGATCCAGGGCAAGTCTGTTCCTTCCATCCCTGAGGAGGAAGAGGAAGTGGGGGGGGATACAGATGAGGCAAGATCAAGGCCACCAGCTTATCTCATCCTCCTAAAAACCATCAGTGGAGCTGCAGAAGCCGAAGGCAGAGGCAATTACCTGAAATTCATTTGAAGGTGTGGCTTTCAGCACCTCCACGGCCGAACCCTGAAAGAAAACCACAGTGAGGCCAAATGTCCACCATGGCTCCCCCAAGAGTGAAGCGCCGCCCTCAGGAACGAGGCCCTGGAAGGCCTCCGGCTGTCAAGGAAAAGAGGCGAGCTGTGCCAGCCAGGACTGCTGGCGGCTCCTGCCTGGGTCGCATCCTGCAGGTGCAGAGAAAGGGGTTCTCCCAGGTGAGGGCAGAGGCAGCCCTATGCCACTGACCACAGCTGCATGTCACACTCGGCCACCTGCTGAATGAGCAATGCGCCAGTCTGAGGGAGGGAGGGAGGGAGGGAGGGAGGGCAAGACTGGCCACATGCTAGTTTGGAGATCGAAAGGTGCAGGCATTTCCTGCTAGAAGTGGAAGAAAAGCAACGGAAGGGGAACCTTCTGCCTCGCCCTCTCTGTTGGAGGCCTTTGCTCAGCGACAGAGCGCAAGCAGCGCTCCGTGGGCACCCTGGCTACTCGCAGCCTATGGACTCTACCAAGAACACGGCCAGAGCTTTCTACAGGAACCAGGTGGCACCACCAGACGAGGAGTCTCAGCCTGCCCAGGGAGAAAGAAAACAGCAGGGCGGCTGGAGAGGCAAACAGGCGTGTCGTCTGATCTGATACCGGCGCTCCACGCCATGCCCACGCCTCCCGGCTCAGTTATGCTCCCGCTGCAAGGGCGTCTCAGACAGCACAAGAAAGCAGGAATGGAGGGAGCACAGGGAAGCAGAGGTCAGATGCAGGCGCCGTGCAGGTGCCCAACTGGGAAGCAGGAATGGTTTCGGAACAAGGCCTTTCATTTCCTGCTGCTGATGCACCAAAAGCAGGTGTGAAGGTCATTGGAAAGACCACCCAGGGAAAGGCGGGCTCACTGAAAGACATTTAACGGAAGGCCGACTGTGCGTCCATTTCAAGACGGAAACGCATCGATGGGCATCTCCGAGATCAAAGTGCCTCGGTGCGGTGCTTGGGCGCTGCACTTGGCTGTGGAAAGTGGGCTTCAAGTTTCGCCTCAGTGCGAAATTCACAGGCAGACTCTGCTCCACCGTCTCCGCTTAACCATCCTCACAGGAAATATTTCCCGTTCATTAATTAAAGTTACTTTTGCAAGACATCTTACAGCATGTGATCTAGAAAATTTAATAGCAATAAACATTTTAAAAAATCTTTTTACCTGTCAGTCAGGTAGACCACATCAAATAAACAGTGGCTGCTACTTCTCTCCCCCCCCACCCCCAGAACATCAGCCAGCCAGTTTTGTTGTCCTTTTAAAGATGTGTAGCTGCTTTAGGGTGTGTGAGGGCGAAAAGTCATAATACAGGAAATATCCTCAAGCATCGCCAATTTTTATGTACGGCATTTTTTTCATTCAGTAACTATGGAAATGTTCTAGCTTTTCCAGTATTTTGCATGCCTTCAAAACTGTCCAGATGCACAGAAGAGGGAAAACTGAGCCAAGGAGAGCAGCTGTGTGGTTTTCCGGGCATCCCGGGACCAGAGGACTGTTCAAAACACCCTTCCAAGGCTGAGAATGGAAATTCGGCATTGGCACTAGCAGCAGGAACTGGAGACCCAACCCATGCAACCCCGTTTTCTGCAGCTGGGGCAGAAAAGCCGTGCCAGCTGCCCTCTGGGATCAGAGCAGCAGCTTCAGAGAAGGAAGTGGGGATGTTGCACTGTGTGGGGAGGAAAGAGGGCTGGAGGAGCGAGTGTCCGGAGCCTCCTTCCCGCCTCCTCCTCCACACTGGCTTGCCAAAGACAGAGGGTGAGGAGCTGAGATCTCCTCTGTGGCGCCCCCCACCCCTCCACACACACAGCTGCAGCCCAACAGGCAAGGGGATGTTCTGAGCAGCAACGGTGCAAGTCACAGGACTGACCACGTACAAACGCCCTTAATGCAGAGATGTGCAGAGCAGTAGAGACCCGTTTTTGGCGCCAAACAACTGCACTGAGGGCACCAAGGCCTCCTGGGTGAAGACATCCTACGAGGGTCCTCTGTGTGCACGAGGACTGTGGAGCTTCAGGATGCTGGGGCCGGTGGTCCTGCTGCCCAGAGGTCGGCTCCTGGGGGAGACCAATGCCAGCCGCTGTGCCGCACCCTCCCGCCCCACGGGCATCTTACCTTTTGGTCCAAACAAGGCCGAGTAGCAGGGGTGGTTGCAGTAGGGCTTCCCCTCGTGCTGTGGAGAGAGGGCAGACACCTCAGGGGAGTGCCAAGGATGGGCGTCCTCAGGGCTCCTGCGGGTTCGGCCAGGCCCTTACGTGGTGGACACGAGCAAAGCAACCCGCCGCCCCATCTTGCTATGCCCACAGGGCGAAAGGGGCTGGATTCTAGGGTGGTGCAAAGCTCCCTCCAGCCGGGTTTCCCTCCCGCTGCTTCTCTCTTCTCTTCGCAGGGGAAATGTTAGCGGCCAAGCAGGGACAGCTTTGCTCCACTGAAGAAAGAAATCCTGCTGCCAACATGAAGCTAAAGTGCTTTGGGGACTGGAAGGAAAGGGGAAGCACAGGTAACTTTTATAAATGACAAGTGTTAATGACATCAGAGTTGGACCTCCTGAAGAGCACCTGGTGTCCCTTCAACAGGAATGAACGGCTGCACGGCCACGGGTGACCTTGGCTGAAGCTGGTCCCGTGGCTCCGTGCGTGGGGACTGCACTGCTGCTGCTTTGGGTGCCAAGCCACATTATGCTCCAGCCACTCCACCCGCATTAGGAGGCCGTCAGCTCGTGGCAAACAGTCCAGAAGCGCCTGTGCAGCCAAAGTGGCATGAGCGGCATGCGACGCGCACAGCCCACACAGCAGCTCCCAGTCCGTGCCAGGGCAGGCAGCCGGGGGGCCTCTGCTTACCTCTGCGTGGCCCCCCGACGTCAGGGTCTTGCCGCATTTTTCACACTTCAGGCATGGCCGATGCCAGTCCTTGCCCAACGAGGTGACCTTCTCAGCTGTGGGGCAGACAAGAGGCAGCGACGCTGATGAGCAAGTATCCGGGAGCGGCTCCGCACTGAGCTGCCTGGCACTCTGCCGGCAACTGCCCCACACCCTGCTGAAGCCACAAGCCCTGCAGCTCAGCTGCACCCCCCCCCCGCTCCCTGTACAGCGAAGCGCGAAAAGTCTGAGAGGCTAACTACTAGGCAGCGTAGCCTTTGTCCCCTTGACCGACGCAGCTTTGTTAGCAGTCTTTTCACTGTAAAACAGAGAGATGGCTACTGGAATGTTTTGCACATGAGCCACTGAGCTCTGTCCTGTGCCAGTTTACTCTGCAAGCCTCCAACAAGCCCATCCCAAGGCCCGAGGCGCATCCCTCCGAAGGACGGCCTGGTTCATTCCCAAGGTGGGGAATGCTTTGTGTGGGAGCACCACAGACAGAATCCATCCGCTCTCCCATCCTGCCCTGGACAAATTTACAGGCTCAAGGGAGGCTTTGGGTGTGATTTTGACAGGGTCCCCTCAACAGGTGCAGCTCACAAATATTTACTCGGGGCAAGACTGCATGTGGCTTTCACAGCAACACCTTTGGCAAACTGTGCTTTGAATACGGAGTAGGCAAGGCGGCTGTTCTGGGCCCAGCTCAGCTGCCAGCTTGCTTCTGCCGGCCTTCGCCTGGGCGGGGAGTTCCCTCCCGATGGCAGAGGTGGGGGAGCTGCGCCACCGGGAGGGCCCTGCAAGGGGGGGTGCGGGCTGTGCTGCCACCGGCCGCCTCTTCGTTGAGAAGCAGAAGAGCTGCTGCACAGCACCAGCATTTGAGGACTCAGGACTGCACTGGCTTGCTTACTGCACTGCACCAGCAGGAAAGAGCCCGAGAAACAAACAGGTAATCAAATTACGGAAGTGGGTTGATTCCGTGGGAAAACAGCAAAGCAATCCCGTGCATCTCAGACATCTGAGAGGAGAGCTGGCAAAAGCAGCCATTCCTGGGCAGGATCCGCCTCCTCTGGCATCACGTCACCATCATGTCAGCGGCTGTGAGGCCGCCGTTCTGCAGGCCACCCAGCACCGTAACTGGGAGCAGAGCAACTGGGCCGGGCCATCGGAGGGGCTGCCCACAACCGGCCCCTTGCCGACTGCCTTGCCCAGATGCCGGACACGGCGAGCCCCGTGCGGGTGACCAGCTGCGCAGGGCTGCCTGAGCGAGCGCAGGGCCATGGCGTGGAGGGAGGGGGCTCGTCCTTTGACCTTGTGGCAGTCCCACTCAGAGCCCCCCAGGCCTGCTGTTCACAACAGGACAGAAACTCCGGCGTTTCATTTTAGCCATATCTGCACAGGTGCTCCATTTGTTTTCCCATGTCTGGACTTGCTATGCTCCTCTCACTAAGACCCGCATAGTCCTCTGACGCAAGGGTCGTCTTGCCAGGTGCCTGCTGCCTTATACCTTAAGAGTGCAGCCAAGGAGGAGCCAAAAGCAGCTGAACTGCGGGGACAAAAGCTTCCTGGGCAGCTCAAATCCGTGGCACTGGGCCAGCGTGGTCTGCACAACACTCTGCTAGGTGTTTTCCCACAAAGGGGCGATCGGTGCCATGAGCACACACGGGACCTGCCGAGCAGGCCCGCGGCGAGCCTGCTGAGGAGACGTGTGCCCCAGCCCAGCGGCACTGTGCACAGGCAGCAGCGGCGACAGCAGCACTGCGGGGCATGTGCTCAGAGCATCCCAGGACTCAGCCCTGGATCGGTCCTAGGCACAGGATAGGCATGGCGCTTTTGCCCTAGCAAAGGAGTCCGGCACAGATCAGGCTCTTGGCACGGGGGTAGGAAGGCTTTAAAGAGCTGGGCTGCTCTGTGCCTTCCAGAATACCCCAAGTGCCCTGTGAGCACCGTGCTGGGAGTTGTTGGCCCGGTGCCTGCCTAAACGGGCACCTGGAGGGAATTTCCCAAGGGGGCTCCTCGCTGCAGTGGGGCCCACGTTGGATGGGGGCATCTCAGCTTCTCAGTCCAGGGTTGAGGCAGCTGATAGGCCACCAGCAAACCCAACCCGCCCCTCATGGGTTCAGCCACACCAGCAGCTCAACCTCGCTGGGTGCACATGCCATGGACTGCCAACCTGGAGCCTACAGATACTGCCACCACTCTGCCCAGTACCCACCGTGGGCTGCAGTGACTGGGAGGACCAGGGCAATGCCTGTGATCAGGAAGGGGCCCGTCCTGCCATGGTGCTGCCAACCGGTGCTAAGGCACCCTGCAGCGCCTAATTCTTGAGCAAGCCAGTCATACTTGGTCCCTCTTCTTCCTTAAAACGTTTTAGACAAGCTCAAGCACTTTCTGCCACTTCCGGACCAGAGGCAGGCCTAGGCCGGCAACACACCATTAGAATAACGATTCTCTTCCTCCTCTGCCAGAGCTCTGCTCCACGATAGCAAAGGAACGCCTCACATCTCCATCCCTGACTGAGAAGCCTTGGCACGAGGCCAAAGGAATCCACAGAGACCGTCTCCGCAACCATTTCCACAAAATCCAAGTGGTTTTTTAAGTTCTAAGGCTGAGCTGATTCACACACCGAACGGGGAGCAGGGCAGAGAGCTGATGAAAGAATGTTTTAGATATTTTTCAAGCATTCACAGTTTCTAGAGATTTGGCACAATTATCCTAGTGAGCTGCTGAAGTATTTGGTATGCAATCTTCCAACGTACCCGGTGGGCAAAGCTGCTCCCTGATCCACTGTCCACCTGCCTCCGAACACCCTGTGTGGCTCTCCACAGCCAAGTCAGCCTGTGCCCAGGCCGCCCAGTGAGTGCGCGCCAGGAGAGGTGTGTGCCAGCTGCCGGCTGCCCCTGGGCACCTCCCTGTGGGCAATTCTGGTCGTCCACTGAGCGCTTGTCACCCCACCAAATCCTCCCTCCCTGCACCGAGTCAACTTCATTCACTCATTCATTCATGCATTCATTCATTCATTGCATTTCTGCACTGCTCAATAGGCGAACCTCTCTGGGCAGTTAAACATTAAATTATACAAGTTAAAAGCGGACTGTAAAAGCTAACGCCAGTTGAACCAGCCGGCCTTCTGCCCCAGCCTAACGCCGAAGCGGCAGAACAGCGCCCAAGGCGGCCGGGCAGCATCGCTCCTGCTCGGCGTGGCGCCCCGCCAGCGCGGCGGCCGCGCCCGGCCGGGGCCGCTTCCCGGGGCCACCGCTGCTCGGGACCCGCCGCGGGGCCACGGGGCCAGGGCTGGGCGGCCGGCCGGGGCGGCGAGCTGGCGGGGACGGGGCGCGTAGCCCCTCCGGGCGCCCCTGCGTGCCGGGCGGCTCCGCGCCCGCGGGAAAGCAGGCAGCTGCCCGCCGCGGTCGGTCGGTCGGTCGGAGGGCCGCGTCCTGCCAGCGGCGCGGGGCCGCGCGCGCCCAGCCTTAGGCCGCCGCCACTGCGCCGCGCTCGTTGCGCCGGTTGCGCCTTCCCTGCCCCGGCCCCGGCCCCGCTGCCCGCTCGCCCACTGCGCCGCCGGGGCTCCGCTCGCCCCTCCGACGGCCCCCCGAGCCCCTCCGCCCGGCCTTACCGAAGTAGACCTCCTTCTGGCAGCGGGGGCACTTGGGCATGGTGCGGGTGCGGGCGCGGGTCGACCTGTCTCGAGGCGGGCGCGGCGCGGAGTGCGCGGGAGGCTGCGCGCGCCTGCGGAAAAAGCGCGCCGCGCCGCGCCGGCCACGCCCGCTCGGCCTGGGGCGGAAGGCAGGCGGCCGGCCGCGCCCTCGGGCGCCGCTCCCCGGGGCGGCTCCCCGCTCCGCGGCCGAGCGGCTCGGGCGCCCCAGCGCGGGCTGCCTGGCTGGCTCGGGCGTGGGCTCGGCCGCGGGCCCCGGGCCGCGGGCCCCGGGCCGGAGGCTGCCCGCTCCGGGCTTGGCACACGCGTCCCCCGCGTCGGGGGACCGGCGGAGGCGCCGAGTCGGTGGAGGCCGCGAAGGGCCCGCGTCGCCCGTGCTGGCGAGGGTCGCGCGGCTGGGCGCGGGCAGGGCCGCCTTTTGCACGGCCCCGTCCTCGGGGGCTTCGCCCGAGACCGGATCGCGAGCGCGACGCGGTGCCCACGGAGCGCCGTCCTGCCCGCGGGAGAGGAAGCCTCAGCGGGGCTCGCTCCACCAGGGCTGGCCTGGGCGGCGTGGGGGGCTCGGAGGGCCCCCTGCCCGGGCCACACGCCTGGCTGGGTGGCTTTGGGCCAGGCGCGGCCTCTTGCACCCACGCTTCTGCGCAGGGTTGCTGCAGGGGCAAAAACGGGGAGACCTCCCACTCCTGAAGGACGAGGGCACACGGGGTCCAGTCCGACACATGCCGCCTGTGGGTGTAGAGGGGCACGTCCCCACCCCCAGTGGCCTGACCTGCAGGGAACTCACAACGAGGGAATGAGCTTCCCGCCCCACTCCAGATGCAGTTCTGGGCGAGCACCAGCTGCCTGGGACGGAGGGAATGGCCATGGGTTGTGCCGTTACACGGCTGTATAGAAGCATTTCCTAGCCTTAAGCTTCGTCACACCGTCTGGATGCACAGCTCGACGCGTGATGAGTGGTCTTGAGAATGTCAGAAGGCAGCAACGCCGCCAGGAGGCGAGGCTGCCTGGGCAGGCGAGCTCCTGGCAGGGCCACCCGAGGCGGGGCAGTGAAAGGGGAGACACAGTCCAAGGTGCACCCTCCTCTCCGGTTGGAGCAGCCACATCAGCAGAAGGGGGTGGATCTCGCTCATGGGGACGAGGGGAGCGGAGCTGCCGAGGGGCAGCTGGGGGGCGGGGGCAGCAGGCAAGGCGCCTTTCCCGGGCAACGGCCGCGATGCTGGAGCTGACCCTGCTCAGCACCGCCGGGGAGGCGGCAGAGGTAGGCCAGCCCCGCATTCTCTTGCCTGGGAAGCCCCGGGCCCAGACGAGACAAGAGGCAGCGCCGGAGGATGAGGCTCCGGGCGGGAAGGCGCTCAACGGGCCGCTGGAGAAGGGCCAAGGGCGCATACAAGCGGGGCTGTCACGAACGAGGCCACTAGATTAAGCCCAAAGGGCCGTCTACTGGCTGCCATGCACAGAGCTGAACGCAGCTGCGGGGGAACATGAGGCGTGCGGACCAAGGCAAACTAGAAGTCATAAAACAAGGAACGGAAAGAATGAATAGAGCCCATAACACGAAATCCGGCCAGATAATATAGGTCAGAACTAGTGGGAAGCCTTCAGCCAGACCCACACGCAGCAGCAGACGCGGAGGACGACCCTTCCCCCGCATGGCCGCCCCTCCGGGACCGCCTTCCCGTGAGGGGCCCCCAGCGCGACGGCCTCTGCGCTTCCAGGCTTGCTCCCAGGGAAAGCTGCGCTGGATGTGGTCGAGCGAGGCTGCGAGGCTCCGCGCAGCGCCGCGCCTCGAGCCGTCCCTTTTCTTCCGTCGGCTTTCCTCGCCTTTCATACCCATGTGCTGTGAGACGCCCTTGTCCTGGTGATCTTTCCTAGTTCTTCGTGACTGGATCCCTTTAAATCAGTGCCATTAGTAAATATTTGCAGAGCCAGGTGCATCAGAGCAGGAGGGGCCACCGGAGCAGGGCTGGGCTGCTGGAACCAGTAACGAAGAGGCGCGGGCCATTTGGGAAGCGGAGATTTACAAGCCCGCTTTTCGACGACGCAGGTGGGGGCTGCCCGGCAGCGCCGCCAAGTGCTCCACACGCCGATCTCCGCCCCGCGGAGCGGCACGTCCAGGCACCGGCGAAGCAGCCTGCACAGACCGGCTAGAGGGGTCCCGCCCCCTGCACCTGGAAGGCGGCCGTGCGCAGCGCGCCCCTTCTACTCGGTCCCCGCGGGCACCCCATGGGGCACTAGGGGGGCGCCGAGCCCCCCCTCCGCCGCGACGCGTCAGCAGGGGATGGGGACTGCCAGGAGCCCGCCGACTCATGCGCAGCGCCATGCGCCGCTGCAGCGCCGTCGGGCTGGCGCAGCCTCCGGGAGAGCCGTTGCTGCTGCGGCCGGCGGTGGCGCCGCCCTGGCGGCAGCCTGGGTGGGGCGGCAGCAGCAGTGCTCCGCCGGCCGCCTCCCGGGCAGCCCGGGCCGAGCTCGCCCCAGCCCGCCGCCGCCGCCGCCGCCGCCGCATGCCGGCCTGCGATCGCGCGTGGCTGCGCGCTGCGTTGCCTCGCCTGCGCTCTGCAGTTCCTGCCCGCGGACGCGGCAAAAGTCCCGCGCTAGCGCCACCTGCAGGCCGCGCGGGCCGCTGCGTCCAGGGGCAGGGGCAGCGGGCGGCCTTTGCGTGGCCTCTTCATGCGAGGCCGGACGTGCTGGCGGTATCTCGACTGCTTTGGTCGCCACGACGGACGTGCCAAGGCCGGAGGTGGCCCGCGCTTGAGAGGGGACCTCTTATCCGGGCACCGCTCTGCCCAGCGATTACCTGCAGGAGCGAGTGCAGCTCTGAACGCCCCGGGAGCAAATGGGGGCAGAGTTTGCAGCCTGGCACCGGCAGCCGTGCAGGCCCCCCAGGCTCAGGCTGTCCCCACCGCCTCCACCCTTGCCCACACATGGCAGCCAGGAGGGAGAAAGCTGGCAGCCTCTCTCCGGGCCCACGGGCTGCCTGCTTCCATGCTGCTGCAGTGCATGGCAGGAGAAGTGCGGTGGGAGAAGAGCGGCTTCCCGCCTCCCGGGCTGCCTGCCTGCTGTGCTCTCGTGGCCACGCTGTGGATCGGCACATTGGCCGCTCGTGAGCTGGCCTACGCTGCGCTCACCGGCAAAGCCTCTGGGCCTCGCTGGATCTCAGCAGAGAATCCCACCCCTGCGTGATGCCCTTTGAGCGCCTGGAGGACTGTGGCAGGCAAGAGCCGGGTGCCGGTGGGGGGTGGTATCTGGTTCGGAGCAAGAGCGTCTTGTGCGGGCCTCTGCTTCCAGATCTCCAGGGGAGGGGAGGGCAGCCACTGCCTGCTCTCGCACTGAGGAAGCTCGGCCGAAATTGGCCCACCTGTAAGCCACCAGTGCCATCCTCAGGGCAGTGGGGCACAGGCAGGCCCCTCTTCCCGCAGCAGACTGCCAGGTGGGCCACGGGACCCTGGAGGCAATTCCACCGCTAGCCGCCCGGCGGCCCCGGAAAGCCCCTCTGCGGGGAAACCCCACTGGGCAGCGGCTTTGTGGCGCACAAGGCACTGCAGTTTTCATGCGAGTTGCTCTGCTGTGTGGCCCGCACCCCGTCACGCACGACACTTCAGTGCCTGGGTTTGGGGCCCCAGACAGAACAACAGTCCAACGCTTGGCTGCTCAGCACCACGGCTGGTCGCCGTGTCCTCCGAGCAGGAAAGCACGACCCACCGTGCGGCCAAGCCTGGGCCTGCAGGGCTGCCTGGCAGCTAGCCGGGCTGTGCCGCCTGGTCTCGCCTCCCCGCGTGAGAGCGTGAGGTGCCCTGCACGCTGAGCGACCCCGCGGCCGGGCCGGGAGCAGCTGTGGGGGTGGTCGAAGGAGCTGGACGCGGTGGCCGCAGAAGCCCCTCCTGGCTGCACTGGCTGATGATCCTGGGAGCAATGGCACACTCGAACTGGAGGGACGTGGCAGGTGGGGCACGGCAGGGCCGGTCCCGGGCCCAGGGCTCCTCAGCATGCACAGTAATGCTTTGGATGAGGAAGTGCTGGCATGCTTATCAGATTGTCACACACCCAACCGGGCGGGACAGCCAATGGCAGAAACAAAACTCAAAGTGATCTCGGCAGCTGGAGCGATGGGCTGAAGGCAACAGAGGAGCACTGACAGACGGACAAAGGCCAACTTCTGTGCCTCGGGAAGGGGAGCCAAATGCACACTGGCAGATGGGAGACGCTTGACTCTCGGAATTGTTGCAGGTCACTGAATAAGAGTCACCAGTGTGATGTAGACAACCAGTGTGGTGTAGTGGGCAAGAGCACGGCACCGGGACTCAGGCAACCCAGGTCCTAGTCCCCGCTCGGCCATGGAGCCAACTGGGTGACTTTGGGCCAGTCACAGACTTTCAGCCCAGCCTACCTCACAGGGTTGTTGTTATCCCTCACAGGGATAAGACTGAGAGCAGCAGCAGGAGAATGATGTAAGCCACTTTGAGTTCTTTAAAAGAAAAAGTCATACAAGTCTGCTAAATAATAAATAAATAAATAAGGTAGGATATAAATCAATCAAATAGAATACTAAATTAAGAAAAGTGTTATTTCCAAATCATGTGAGATACTAGTGCCTTGCAAAAAGAACGCTGGGGCACAAAGCTAATATAATAATAATAAATTGGAAAGATCACCTCCCATGTACAATGGGTTGCACTCCATTATTTAAAACGGGTCCTCAGTGCCGGTGAGGGGGGACTGGTGAGGGGGGCGGGGGGCACGCGCACACCAAGGCAAGGCAGGGACGGGGGGTGCGCGGGGTGAGGCGCCGGCTTGCTTGCAAGGAGGTCATTTTCTCCCAGCGAGTCCAAATTAATCTCCCCGCAAGGAAGCTGCGCACATGCACAGCGAGTGCAAAACCTCTGGGTGGGCCGGATCCAGCCTGCGGGTCTTAGTTTAAGGACCCATGATTTAAAACATTTCTATGCCGTGCTTTGTGGAGCCTCAGGACGGCGTGCAACAGTGAAGCCCTTCCTGCTCGCAGTGTATAAACAGGTGGCATTTCCATTCCATCTTCAAATGAATACCCAACTGGATATCTGGTCCACTTTTGATGAAGCCTGTGCATAACTTCTAGAAAGTTGAACCTACAAACCCCTGGAAGTCATTCAAGCTCAGCGGAAGGGGGGAGTCCAGGTGCTCGTGGCCCCCATGTTGGGGCTCCTGCTTTAAAGTAACTGGCCTGAGACTTGGTGTCTGAAGGCACATGAATCCATTGGCGTCGCAACCCTCTCTGTGGGCCCCCTCCCCTTCCGGGCTTAGGCAGGTGGGGCCTGGGGGCTTCAGGTGCCCCTCTGTGGCGCCCAGCATGGAAGGCAAGTGGCCCTCCTGGGAGGCTCTGCAGGCCACACTCACAGCTGTGGGGAGCCAGGCAGGCCCCCTCGATCCACCCCAGCCCTGAAATCCCCTTGCCCTGGTTTCAGTCACTGCCAGAATGTCCATGATCAGTTTTGGTTGTTCAAATTGCTTGAAAGGGCTTCCATTTTATTTTAATTTTTCTGTCCTGCTGTAAGCTGCTTTGGGAAGGGAAACAAGTGGGAATTTTTTCAAATGACTAATGTCTCTTTCCAGCCAACCCCTGCGTTATGAAATACTTCTCAGAGGCCGTTTGCTGGGCAAGAGAGTGGGTGGCATCTCTGGCCCACATTTGGGAAAGGAAACGCAGACAAAAGGGAAAAACTTTCCATGCCACATCCAAATGTCATGGGTTCCAGTGACCATGGAAACCCGGCTGAAAGAAGTGCATAATTGGCTGAGGCGGCTGCAGTGAGCAAACCAAAAGTAATTATCTTTCAAGTCTGGCAAGCCGACTGTGAGTGGAGGAATTCTTTTGGTTTTCAATCTGTACGTTAGCGGTTAAGTAAGAAATGGCCTTTTGCACATACTACATTAAGCATTTCACTTTTGTCCATCGCCTTCCTTCACACCGACTCCGCACCAGTCTCTCTGGCTGTGGATGTTCGTGCGATCATTCAGTAGCTGAGCTTGCATCCTTGCCGTGAGAACATCTCAGCCCCAGGGCGAGGAGCAGTCCAGCCTGAGGGCCTTTCGCAAGGAGTCTTCCTGCCTGCAGCTCCATATGCGAGGTGGCTTATGCTACGCAGAGCCGGGCGGACTGCGAGCACCACGATTCCTTCCCGCAGGGAGGCGGAGTGCGACGGGGGCCCGGCCTGTGGTGGGGCGGTCAGCCGAACTGCCCCGATCACCACCCAGTCCTCCCGCCTGCCCTGCAGGCAGCGGACAGAAGACTCTGGTAGTGCCAACCCTGTACTCGTTCCAGCCATGAGGCGAGTCAACGACAGATGAACTCCACTGCACACCCACATGCGGGCCATCCGTCCTCTGGGTTGGTGCTAGAATGTGCCAAAATTAGGAGAAGTGATGCTTTAGAGTAGGGTAGCCAATGTGGTACCACGGTGCCCACACGCGCCCCAAGTGGCGCTCGTGAGAGGGGCCCAAAGCACTTCCTGCAGGAACCTGGAAACTTGTCATAATAAAGCAATTAGAAACAGAGAAACAGAGCGAGCCAGAAGGGGCTTCCCAGGCCATCCAGTCTGACTCCGGGCTCCAGGCGGCTCCGCTCACGACACGCCCGCCATGTGCACGTCCAGCCTATCCCGGGGGAGCAGCTGTGGGGCAGCGGAGCAGTGCAGCTGGAGGCCCCGGAAGCTGCATGAGGCTTCAGTGCCCCGCTGCTCCGTCCCGCGGCAGCAAGAGCCGTCCTGCCAGCCCCCTTTGCTCTGGCTCCCTCCCCCGAGTCCCATCCCTGCCTGCCTGAAGCGTGCCCCACCCCGGGCTGTTCCTGCTCTGCCCTCGACTCCAGCAGGGCTCTGCCTTCCCAGGTATGTGGACCCATCCGTCCTGATCTCACCTCGCTCTGGAGCACGGCTGTCTGGCTGGTCCTTGCCTTTTGGACTGTGCTCCTGGACTGGGTGTTTGCCTTAACCTCCTTGCCCCGCTGGCTCCGAATCCTGGGCTGGCCAAGGACGCGTCCCTTGCTCTGGCCCCCTGAGCCTGCTGCAGGCCTCCACCCGCCTCGCCTCTGCGTCCTGACCATTGTCACCTGCCGCCACACCCCAGGCCTTGCACTGTCCCAGCGAGGCAGGCACTGATCCCCTGTTGCTGGACAAAATGGGGCAGTAGAGGCCGGGGGGCAGAAGAGCTTCAGCAGTCACTGCTCTTTCAGGGGCCTTTGTGGTAACTGCGTACCAGGACTAAGGAATCCATGATGCTGGGTTGCGACGACTGGAGAAGCGATGATGAAGTGTGGGAAGCAGAGAGCAGATCAAACATACCGTGCAGAAGTACCACGACAGCATTTGGTTGACACAACAGACCTTCCAGTGCAAGACACCCATGGCTTGTCATGTCACACAGGCCCACCCTAAGCCTACAATTGCCAAAATCGTCGTCGTCGTCTTAGAACAGTTCATTGACACATCACTGTGTTTGCAGGAAGTACTAAATGCAGCTATAAGATTTGTCAAACAAGCAGGAGAGAGAAATATTAGTACTCCATCATCTAGGTACATCAAAATAAAACTATTTCCTACAGGGGAAGGAGAACTAAATGTGGCACCAGATCAACAACATAAATATTGCAAAGGGTGGCAACCCACTTCGGACAACAAGCCATTCAGCCCAATCCCACGCTTCATTCTGTGCTGATTTCTTTATCAGTGATTTTGTTTATTCTTCCTGCTTTGCAAATATCCACCATTCAGCTGTCCAAAAGGAGCAAAGGAAGGATTTCCCCTTCCATTTGCTAATTTCCATGAAGAGGTAAATAATTTAAAAGTGTATGCACATCAGTGAATATTAGACTGTTGCAATACAAAATTTATCTAATAATCTCCTTCCAAAATGAAGCAGCTACTGGGCTTCGCCATAACATGTTTCAAAGGAGTCCTAAAAGAAGCATTGCATGGCCAGCTTGCTCAGGAGACTTTGCGGTGCTCAGCCGACACAAAACAAGCGTTTCAGCTGAAGGAGACGCCGCCTGCAATCCGTAGGCAGGAGAGGAGATGCCAAACCGATTCTGCCTTCGTGGGGGCATCCGCAGTAGTTTCTCCAAGTGCCACGTGTGGCCATGGGTCCACAGAAGTTTGGCCCCCTGCTTCAAGATAGGCCCATAGTGTCACGCGTGCTGCTCCGCCTCCTTCGCTGGGTACCCTGCACAGCCCCCCGGCACACCCTGCCCTTTGCCACCTCGCTGCTCCGGCTTATCGCTTTATTGCTGCTGACTCAGCCCTGCCACGCCAAGGAACGTGGCTCATTCTATGGGGCAAAGGAGGAGGCCGCCCCCCCCCCCCGCAGCGATTGCCCTGGCAGCGGTTGGGCTCCTCCAGACGTGAGCTGCCCACTCACCCCCGGCCCTCCCGCTGGTCTTTGTCCGGCCAGCAGCCCGGGGTGGCCTGCCCAGTTGCGCGTGGGCCTGGAGTTGGTTTTGCAGTGTGCTGCCCCGGCTGCTCACCACCGGTGCCAGGTCTGCCTCTCCTGGGCCAGCGGGAGGCATTTTTATGCTCTTGGCTGTCAATGTTTGAGGTTGCCTTCTGCGCTCGTGGTTTGGGTTCGGTTCCTGGTTAGGGATAGATGTGGAGCACTAGATACAGGCTGTCATGCATTAAATGGTATTTTGAGCGTCTGAGCACATGTGCCACTGAATGGCAGGATAATGATGAGATACTGCTGTGAATCCAACTCTTCTAAAGGATCAAGATGTCTTTCGATATTTGAAATCTGAATATTTGAGATAATGAAATCTACCCTGCCCACCATCTTTAGACTGCCCTTCCTCAGTCTCCCTTGGCCAGGCAAGAGGTCCTGGAGCTTCCTGGGAGCCGTCCATGCACTCCCGCTGCTGATCTACTGAGAGCCACGGCACGGATGCCCCTCCTCGCTTGCCTGTCTGGGAGGGAGAGCTGCAGTCTTACATCAGAACGTGGGAAGCTCCCTGCTGGAGCAGGCCAGGGTCCAGCTGCTCCGGCGTCCTGCTCACATGGCGGCCGCCCGACTGCCCACAGAACCCCCAACAGACATGCCAGCAGCCACTCCCTCCCAGCCGGAGTCCCCCAGCTGTGGGCACACAGGCACATGGCCTCCGATCTGGGAGCCGCTTAAAGCTATCTTCCCCTCCATGAATCTCCCTCTCTTAAAGCCCTCCAGACTGGTGGCCTACACTCCCAAACATCCCATCGTTCACCCATGCAGCAAATGAAGAAGTACGTCCCTGTCTATCCTAAACCTCCCGCCAACCATCTTCGTGGGATGACCAGAGTCCAGTTTTATGGGAGACGGAGAAAAATGTCTCCCCGCCACTTTCTCCACACACAATTTAAGCATCTCCTTCACGTGTCCCTTATTCTCCTTTTTACCTAAGCCAAATACTCCCAGCTGTTGTAGCTGCTCCACTGCCCTGGTCACTTTGGTAGCTCTTCTTGCAGTTCAGTAACATCTCTGACTTCTAAGTGTCACACCAGGAGTATGATCGATCTTGGAGGTTTTATTTTCAGTTCCTTTCCCCTGCCAACCATGGAACCCGTCTTTTCCACAGCGGCTGCACTGTGCACCACAACCAGGATTCTTGTTCGGTCGCCATTTGAGCAGATCCCATCAGCCTACGCATGAAGTTGGGATCTTTTGGCACACCATGCATTACTTTATCCTTGCTTATCCTCAGCCATAGTTACCATTCCGATGCCCATTCTCAGTTTTAACCAGGTTTAATGATGTGGTGTCATCAGCAAACTTGGCCACTTAGTTTGGGAGTGCTAGCTCCTAATTCCAGATCATTTGGGCGCAGGCTGAAAAGCCTCGGCTCCAACGCCGGTGCCCTGCAGGACCCCAAAGTGACCCCCCCTCCACTCAGCGCTTTTGTTCTCTGGCCGGGGTAGAGCCCCGCATTCGCTCTGGCTCTTTGGTGAGGAAACGTCAGCAGCCTTTTGGAATGGCGGGGTCCACGTGTCACGGCATGCAATACTGGCATGGTCCCCACTGCGTGCCTGAAAGGTCACCCAGAGGAGCACAGCAACTCCATTCCCGTCTGCCATCCTCTTCCCCCTCCATCGCCCAGCCAGTACCCCAGGAGGCACTGGGGCAGGAATGAGGCTCCGTGTGCGGCAGCCGTGACTGCCAGCGGCACGCAGCTCCCCGTGGCCGCCAAGCACCCCGCCTGAGCCCCGAAAGGCTGGCGAGACAGGCGGACCTTTAGGAAACCACGCAGGTTCTTTTTCAACCCGGCACCTCCTGCTATGCGCTTACTAAATTTATCTTTAATGTTTTCAGCCAACTTATCCATGACGGATTTTAAGCTAATCAGCTTGTAATTTCCTGGATCCCTTTTTAACAATTGGCATTTCATTAGCTATAGTTCCATCTTCTGGTACAGAGGCTGATCTTAGGACATGTTATATATTTTTGTAATAATTTCAGCAATTTCCCAGTTCAGTTCTTTGAGAATCCTCCTTTTAGAGAAGGTTCATCTTTTCTAGTCAAAAGTGGGCCTCTTCAGTGTTCTTCCATTTTAATGTGTGTTAACCTGTTCGCAGCACTCACTGTTTCCGGTTGGTTTGGCAGCAACTTGTGCAAGGTGTGGGAATCGTCTCTTGGGATCGGGTCCAGGGTCTCATCTGCTCCGTTACTAGCTCTAGGGGTGCAGCCCTTCGGGACACTGAGTAACTGAACCTCTTTGTCATGACTGGAACATGTTAGCCTGGGATAAGGAAGACCACCCACCGTTCGGACAAGTCTTCCTGGGTTTTGTCCTCCACCTGGAGTATTCCAGTCTGGGGAGCAAGAATCTGCTCATAGTACTAACCTTGTTTTGGAGCATTTTTTAAAATGGGACGGGACAGAAAGCAGCCTGTGCGGCAGACTCTTCAAGGCTCCGGGGGAAGCCCATGAGGCCCCGTGCTGGGCCCCTTTTCCCCGGCTGGATGGCCCCCCCATCTCAAAAGCCAAGTGCTGGCAGACAGGTGCGTCTTCGTGGGCATCGCCTCCACTCCTCCCCTTCCACACAGGACCCCAAGAGTTTTGAGGTGGGATCTTGGAAAACCCCAATGTCTATCCAACTTTACCATTTTACCCCAAGTCGACAGCACCTTGGGAGGGGCCAAACGCTCAGGGACATCTGCCTCCCCAGGCGGGGTGCACGGCTTGTGGCTCAGAGGACAAACCTGCTGCTCAGCAGGGAGTCCCCCTGAACTGGCACTGCCCCCCTTGGGAGATGCCCAGGCAGAGACCCCCGAAGAGACTGAGCAGCTGTGCTGCAGGGAAGGGCACATCGCCAGGGCAGCATGGCCGCCCACTGCCCTCTCCTGAGGGCAAACAGGGAAGGCCCCACGCGAGGGGCAGGGCAGGGCAGGGCTGGGCCAGGCCCCTCTCGGATCCCAGCCTGCCCAGCCTCTGCTGGCCGGCCCCTGTGGCACTAACAGGCCCGTCGCAGTGCGAGTCACGGCCGAAGGCTTTAAAAAGTCCCCGATCGCACTTCATAGGGGACTCTTTTTTAGTAGTAGTGGGCAATCAGATGCAGTGCCCCCCAAAAGAGTTGTGACACCCACCTCTGAGGCCAGCGACAGTGCCGGGCACCACGGCAGGATGGGAGGCTGCCGTCCCCCGAGATTCCAGTCACCACACAAAGCGTCTGTCCAAGACCTTTATTAACTGCAAAAATTAGGCTAGCCAGGCGTTCTGAGTTGAAGAGGCTGCTCTGTGTGCCACACACTTTGCAGAGCCAGTGCAGCTGCCCGCAGGCGTCTTGCTGGCACGAGGGACCCTCCTGCCCTGGGCTCATGACACGAGGCAGCCGGAAACAAGTTGTTCTCCAAATGGAAAAGCACATTTCTTTCTGATTATAAATAAACCTCAAGCACTCCGAGGAGCAAGCCCCGGAACAGGTGCCGATGCAAGCAGAGCGACGCCTCCCCAGCACAAACGCACCCCACAAGTCTCTGCCCCTCTGCCCTTTTATGACACAAGCTGCTTGACCCTCACAAGGAAAGGCCGCGTCTCCTCTGGAGCTGTGCAGGCGTGCGGGTGCCTGAAAGTCGCAGCTACCCAGACAAAGCACCGGCGCCTTCTCAGCCAAGTCGCGGCAACGGCCCTGCCAGGGTGACACTGGCAGGGCTCCTCAGCAGGCGCTCCCCACCCGCGCAGCCTGGCTTTTGCAGCTGCGCTTGCTGCCACTGGCTTGGAGGAGGAGGCGCGATGCCCCGCCTGTGGCGCTGCGGGGGAAACCGGGAGCAGCTCCTCTCCAGCCTTCACTGCCCTGCCTAAGAAGATGGTGCGGAGCAGCCCGTGCTTGACCCAGCGGCCTCGCTGCCATTAAACAGCTGCAGCGAACTGGGCCCGCGTCCGTCCACAGCGGCAACCTGTGGACGTGTGTGACGGGAAGGAGCCATGGAGAGGGCATCTGGGATGGCGGTGCAGAGTGCCTGGGGCTGAACAAGTGGGACGGCAGGGGGAGAAGGGTCGGGAGCTGCTCTAGGGCAGCCTGGGGCTGGGCGATGGCGGGAGGGGCAGGACCTGGGCCTGCCAAGGCGGCGGCGGCAAAGCGTGCGAAGGTGCCCAGTCCGCTCCTGCGACAGCCAGCGCTGAGCCGGCAGCGGGCGCCACTACATCTAAGCACACGAGGAGGTTAGTCAAGAGAGTGCAGTGCAGGTGGGCTGAGCGGGGTGGGGGGTGGGGGGCGGACGGGCCTCAGGGCTGGTCCTTGGCCTCGGCATCTCTGTCGTAGATGTAGCTCCCAACGGCACCAGTGTTCACTCCTGCAAGAGAAGAGCCGCATGGGAGGAGGAAGCGTCAGGGCAGGCCGGCCGGCTGATGCGTCCTTTCATGCATTTCTACGCTGTCTCAAAGCTGACGCTCTCAGACAATACAGTAAAATAAAATAAAAATTACAAAGAACCCAAAACACCATTAAAAGGCTGAAACGGCTCAAATGGACAGTAACAAAGGGTGGCTCTGCAAAGCACCTGGAGTGAGCGGCTCCCTCAAGCCTCAAGTGGCCAAGCGAGCCTGGAAGGATGGGGGCGGCAACTGCGTGGGATTGCTTCTGGCAGCGGGGAAGCAGCCTGTCTCCCCGTCCCCCGGAAGCCGCCTCTGAACAGCAGCAGCAGCAGCAGGAGGAACAGGGACGCTGGCCACGTGGTTCCTCCTTCCCCAAACGCCTCATTCGCCCGCCAGCCTCCTTGCCAGGTATGAGGCCTGGTGTCAAGGCCAGCCAGAGAGCAGGCAAATGGCAGGAAGCGGGCAGAGGCTCTGCCCCGCTGGAGGGCTGGGGCCTCTCCTGTCCTTGGGATGACAGCAGCAGTGGAGGAACCAGCCACCAGCCCGTGGCTGCAGCAGCCCAGCAGCAGGGCCACTCCTGGCCCAGAGCAGCCATGCCCCGCTGCCTCAGCGTCCCTGAGCACCAGCGCTATGAGTGAGGCGAGGGGAGGTCTAGCCCAGTCCCTCTGAAAGGAGAAAAGCAAAACTTTGGTAGGATGGCCCAGGTTGGGGTCCATGGTAAAAATGAAACACTTCCAGTAACCCTAAAGCCATGCAGAACATTGATTTGGGGGCATGCTCAGGAGAAAAATCTGAAATGTTTGGAAAACTGAACACAGAGAATGGTTATCTCCACACACCTCCCGTTCTGCCTGTGATCTCTTCATGCTCCCCATCCTCCCTGGCTGGAGAGCAGCTGCTCCGCCCCTCCGGGATCCCTCTCCATCCACGCCAGACTTACCCTTTGGTCCAAACAGGATCCCGTAGCACGGCTTGTGGCAGTAAGGCTGCCCGTCATGCTGGAAGGAGAGAAGGCAGAACGAAAGGGGTTGCGTGAGCTGCAGTGCCGCCACCTCCACTCGCGGGGTCTCCCGTGAGCCTCTCCTCCAGGTTCTCAGCTGCTTGAAAGGGCTTCCCGGTTGCACACGGACAACTGAGCAGCACAGCGAGCCTCCCACACCATCCTGCTGGGGCACTGAGCCGCCTGCCTGGGGCAGCTGCCGCACGAGGCTCAAGCGGGCCCAACCCACCTGCTGGCTGTCCTAGGGACAAGGGCCACTGCCCAAGGATGCTGCCCGCCCAAGCCGAGCACCACCGACTGCCAGCGGTGAAGTCGCCGGTGGCAGATCTGGACAGCCGGCCAAGTGCTGCCTGCGCGCACCTCCCTGGACACCAGGGGGCGCCTCCGCTCTTCTGCAGCACTGCAGCCGCCCCTGGACAGGGGACCGAGCTGCGGCCGCCCCTTTTGAAGCTGTGTCAGAGGAAACCAGTAATGCCAAACGAGCTGGACTCCGTGGTGGGGCAGGCAGGCCTCTGCATATTGATCAGGGCTCACCCCCAACCAGCCGGACCTGTTCGAACACCGGCCCAGAGCCTGGCCCTGGCACTGCCTCTCCGGGGGCCCTTGCTCACGTTAAGCCACTCCTACAAGAAGAGTACAAACCGGCCGCATGTTTTGCAACACATCGAGCACTTGTGGGTGCCTGCGGTGCTGCCAGCACACACGCTGGGGAGCTACTGCCAAGCCGCCAGAACCGGCCCCAGAACCTGGAGCAGAGCGGAGTGCCGAGCTCCGCATTGCCGCAGATGGACCGAGCTCCGGAGCCGGCATCTCGCTTGCGGCAGGGACAGGTGGCTCGCACCAGTCATGCGGGCTGGCGTCCAACGCCGGGTGGGGCTGGCTTTCCTGGAACAGCAGCCAAACACCTCAGCCCCGAATCCATTCTCCTTGCTCTGACAGGTTCTGCGTAAGCACTTCACACAGATGACTGGGATGAATGAATGGCCATGTCAAGCTGCAATTAGTAATTCTAACGGCTCAGTGCCTTTTTCTTGTAAGGCTTGTACAAGAGGCGTTGCTTGTCCGGATCGTGCCAGGAAAGCTCTGGCACGCGGCACGTCGCGGAGAGCCTGGGCCTCGGTGCCTCTCCAGTGGGCAAGGCACACATCCCGCTCCCTTTCTGTTCACCCTGGAGGCTCTGCAGCAGCAGCTCTGCGCATGAAGCTGCCCAGGCCGCATCCCAGGAGCCACGTGCCGCACCGCGGCCGAGCCTGCAGCACCAGCGTGAGGCAGGGCTGGGGAGCCCCGGGCCTCCCGGGCTCGCGGGGACAGCTGCCGGCCCTTCCCTCAGCCCCACCCTCCCCGCAACTGCCCATCGTTCCCCGGCTTCTGGTTTCTCGCTGCCGGCAGCAGGGGTCCTCCATTCCTGAGTCACGGCTGGCATTCAGGCGTGGCAGCCCTACCTCAGCGTGGCCTCCGGGGTTCAGGGTCTTCCCACAGCGCTCGCAGCGCAGGCAGGGCCGGTGCCAGTCCTTGCCCAGAGAGGTCACCTTCTCAGCTAGAGCAGACAAAAAGCCACAGGCACATTCAGCACACTCTTGGGGCACAGACACTGACGTTGCTTGCGCCTTAGAAAAAGGCCACCAGACAAACCATCGGACAGGCAAAACCCAAAGCGGGGTGAAGCCGGAAGGGCTCCACAGCAGCAAAATAAAACCCAGCACCGTGCGAATTTCGGTGCCCCCTCAGCTGTTTCTGCATCAAAGCCAGCACGAGGCCTTTCTCCATTGGGGGCAGAGAAGACGGGCTGCAGTCGCCCCGGGCACACCCCTCCCGCAGCCCTGGCAGCTCTGGAAGCAGCAGCTCGCTCTGTGGGGCTCTCGTGGGAGCTCAGCTGTCATGAGAGCCCTTCTCGGCAGCATGGAGCAAGGTGGGGGGAAGGCAGGCGGCTGGCTGCTTGCTCTCAGTGGCCTTCTCGGGCTGTGGCGTGGCTGGTGGGGCTCTCCAGAGCCCCCGTGGGAGGAAGTGGCGGGAGGCTCTCCCGGTGGGCAAGGAGCGGTGCTCGGCTCCTCCAGCCCAAGAGCCTGAGGTGGGCACCTCGCCCTGCCTCCTCGGTGGCCCAGCCCTGCGCTGAACAGGTGGCACCCGGTGTGGGTACCAAGGCATGCTTAATTGGGTGGAAAAGGCAGTGACATCACCAAGGCTTGAAGGATATTCAGTAACTTTCTGAAGCAACATTTCTGCAGAAGCAGAACGAGTTAAGCACAATCAACAATTTCTTATGGGCTATAAATTATTTGCATCATTTAGCTAAGACGCAGAATTTGACCTTTTAAAATGCAAATGGGCCTGTTTACAGGAGCCAGCAGGCCATCAGAATTCCACACACAAAAGCCCTTAGCGAAAAACATGTGGAGTTTTGATTGCAAGTTGGTACCTTCCCTCCTGGCCTACCTGAGAGACAGAAATGCCACTCAGGTCATTGTGGGCAGTCACTGATCCCTCCGCTTTGGGGCCAGAAACCCCCAGGAACAACAGGCCCCAGGGAACCAGCCCCACTCAACAATTCTTTGATCTAGAGTAACTCTAAGTATCCAGCATGAGAACGTTGCTCATGCCCCGTACTGGAATGATCCTTAAATCAGTCATTTTCCTAAGCAACCAGCACACATGCCTGTCCCTGATTCTAACAACAGGAAGCTGGGTAGCTGAAAGCAGGAAACCTGGATGGTACTCACCAAAATACACCTTCTTGGCACACCTTGGACAGGTGTTCGGCTCCCCAGTGAAGGTTGTAATGCTGGAGGCTGAAGCAGAGAAAGGCAGGCAGGAATTCCTGAGCTCTGACCCCAAGAATGGGATCAGACAGGCACTGATGCTCCCTGGACACGCACCCTTCAAGTCGTGAGCCTGGAACGCAACAGCTCACAGGCATGTCCACACACCCTACAATGTCCGGATTTGTCCACACTGGCCAGGAAAGGGGCCTTCCAAGATCCGGCAATGACCCACCAGCGGAATTCCCCACCTTCCTCGGAGGAACCCACCAAGGGAAAGTGGCAACTCTGATGCCGGCGGGAGGCGCTCTCCCCACGCCTGCCCCGCAGCCACCTGGGGGCTTCCCGGCTCACCTTTGCTGGGTGCCCTGGGGGCAGCGCTCACTTTCTTCTCCTCCACCTTGGCTGCGTGCTCGATGGGGCCTGGCGCCGGCTGCCCTTCCGTCTGGGGCTTCTCGTAGATGTAAGACCCCGCTCCTCCAATGTTCACGCCTGAGGAGGGGGCAGGAAGAGGTCAGCAGAGACCGGGTGCCCGGTGGCTCGGGGGCTGCGGCATCCGCAGGGACGTGTGGGGTGCTGGCTTGTAGCGCAAGCACCGTCTCGCTCCTCGGCCAGCCCCGGCTCCCTGCCTGGCACTCGCGAGAGGCTCTTCCTGCTGGCCGTGAGGGAGCCCAGCAATTTGCTCAGGGACCTTGCCCACCCTGCTGCCTTCTGGGCCCAGCAGCAGGCCCTCTGCTTCAAAGCTACATAGACAGATGCTGTGCAGGGAAGCAGGAGGCCGTGTGCCCGGTGCAGGGAAGTCCTGGGACTTCCATGGAAGGCCTGACCCTTCCCCTGCTGTGCAAGGCTGCCCAGCAAATCTTTTGGCATGCAGGTACCACTGTCTTCCCTCCACAGACCTTGTGCTTGCGCTTGCGAAAGACAAGCGTTCTCCTCACGTGCACAGCGTAGGAGGCGGCAGAACTGCCTGCCTGCTCTTCTGCTTTACTCCGCACGGCAGAGACTAGGGCTGGGAGTGTCCAGACTGCCCCTCAGTCTGCCTTGGGACAGGGGCATCCCTGGCCAAGGTATGATTCTGGGAGAAATGCACGTGTCTGAAGCACGTGGGAAGGAGACGGCGGGAGGGTGAGCACAGCAGAAGCGCAGGAGATGCAGGGCGACTTGAACGCTTGACCCGCCCACACGCACCGCTCCTGGGCTCCGAGCCATGCCCTCCCCCATTTCATCTCCCGAGTGTTTGCAAGTAAGTTCTGTCCCAGCCCGCGTGGGTCACATTCCAGTCTAAGTGCTTCTTGAGCAGCCAAGTTGCACGGCTCCGGAGAGCTGCAGATTATACCTACGCCAAGCTGGAGGCCTCCGGCTTGCCTCGAGAAGAAGCGAGCGCAGAACGAGAAGATCAGAGAACGAGAACCGCAGCATCTGTGTTAGGGCTGAGCCTGCCCGACAACCTTGAAAGGAACATACCTTTTGGTCCAAACAGCGTGGCGTAACAGGGCTTGTGGCAGTACGGTTTCCCATCGTGCTGAGACAGAGAAATGGCAAGCGTCAAGACGGCCAGGATTTTGAGCAAGTATTCACTGCAAGCTGCCTGATCCAACCCTGGCCATCGCCCGTTCACAAAGGGGGAGGGAGCGAGCCCTGAAACAATTCACATGTGCTGCAGCACCCAGCAGGCCATGCTGTTTTAGTTACTGGTTTCCAGAGTTTAATCTGCTTCTGCACTTCCAGAGCACCAAAGCTGCCTTTCATAACACTGCTTTCAAATGTTGCAACAATAAAAATATACAGCAGACAACAAAACATGAATACACAGTTTCCCAGGGCTAGAAAGAAAACAAAGCAGAGGACAAAGGAAAACATACCAAAGTTTTTGCTTTTTGAGCAAGTAGTGAAAGACTGGGCACAAGGGAGTTAGGCAGTTTTGGACAGGGACGTCCAGCAGGGAATCGCTGTTTCCTTGCCCATCGATAGTTGCTGGCAAAACTCACCTGAACTAGGCTTAAAGTGGTAGCACAGAAGTTTTTAGGGCCCCCAAATTTCCTAGTTCAACAAAATATCTGAGCTGAGAAAGAATTTATGGCTTCCCATTAGACATGACCAAATCTCCAGTTTTCCTTTTTCTCACATTCAGGTTTTTAAAATCTTAAGTTCTTTCTATTATGTACAAGGGACCTTCAAAAAGTTTCCACACTTTTATATTTTCTAAATATATTTTATATATATATTTTGCTGATGGCATTAAAGAGTTGGTACGATGCTGGGAAAAATGCATTTCAAAGAAGGTGACTATGTAGAAAAGTGATGTAATTTTTTAAATGAAATTCTTCATAAACAGAGTTTTAAAAAGCACAAAAACTTTTTGTAGAACCCTCGTATATTAAGAAATGTTGAGGATTACATGAGCAGAGCCAGCTGGAGCCAGGAGTCAGACTAGATGGCCCCGGAGGTTCCTTCTGACTTGCTTTTTTATGTTTCTCTGTCCTGTGCTTCTAAAATTGTTCATTTTAATAATTCTTATCATAAATTATCTGAAACAAATTTGTCTTCTCTCTGGACTGGACAGTTTTTTCCAATATGGTGAGAACAGCCTGCCATACAGCCGTTGTCAACTAGCAGCTTGTCGGAAAAGGAGAGGCACCAAATATGGCTGAAAACCCAGACCTTCAAACCCCAAACATGGCACGTCCCGGTCCTCGACGGCATACTTGCCTGTCCCAATTTGTCCCGCACTTGATTTTTTGAAACCCCCTTCAGCTCTCTCTCTCCCGTTTTGGTAAGCTCCCAGCAAAGCCCTCACCGCTCACCACCCGCCCCGCCCAGGACATGCTGCCGGCTCCTTACCCAGCACGAGCACGAGCAGGAGCAGAGAAAGGAGGCCTCGCCTGCCCACGAGGCGAGGCTTCCCAGCGGAGGGGTCTCCGGGGACGCCATCCCTGTGGGCTCCGGGGCCTCCCGCTCTGGCGCAGGGCGACTCGGCTCGAGGGGCAGCGGAGGAGAGAGAAGGGAAGCCAGCCCCCCCGCTCCCCGGAGGGATTCTGGGAAGGGGCGCTGTGGCTGGCCCACTGGCCAAGGCGGCCCAGAGCAGGTCCCCTCCGCCCCGCTCAGATCTAAGAAGAGGCAGCCTCCTGTCGGAGAGTCAGCCCAAAGCAGAGGAACGAGGCCTAGCCAGAGCCACGTGGAGGGGACCTGGCGCATCACACGTTTGGAAGCGCTGCTCTATGAATGCAGCCCAAACAGCACTGGCCCCTTCGCAGGCACGGTCTTCTGGCTGACTCGTGCTCAGCGTGTGATCGACAACAATGGCAACATCCTTCTCATGTGCAGGGCTGCCGAGACAAGAAAGGATCCCTGTGGCTCCCTTTCCCCAGGTTCGGAACTAGGCCTTTGTCCCTACTGAACGTCATTCTGTAGGTTTCAGGCCAGTGCTCCAACCTATCACAACGGCGTTGCATTTTGTTCCTGTCCTCCAGGATATCACCTGCTCAATTTTATCTGCAAATCTGGTAAGCGTCCCCTGCACTTCCCCATCCGAATCATTAATGAAAGCGTGGAAGAGCCCTGGGCCTGCACCCAGCCCTGCCGTGCCCCGCTGGTTCCCTCCCCCAGCCCGAGGAGCTCCTCCGAGAGTTGTTCCATCCAGCCCACCTTTTGCTAGTGTCCTGAGCAGGGGAGCAGGGGGTACTGTGTCCAAAGTTTTGCCGAGGTCAAGCCAGATTCTGTCCACCGCACTCCCACAGCCCATCGGGGAGGCCACCCGAAATCGCTGCCGGCAGTGAACCTCCATTCCCCTGGTCGTCGGCGGGCGCAATGCACCGTGCCCCGCAGGCCGCCCGCTGGGGCTCCCCGCTTACCTCTGCGTGCCCGCCGGGCGTGAGGGTCTTGTTGCAGCGCTCACACTTCAGGCAGAACTTGTGCCAGTCCTTCCCCAAGGACGACACCTTCTCAGCTGCAGGGCAGAGAACGGAGAGAGGAGCCGTCAGGGCAGCTGCTGGCCCGATTTCCCCCGCTTCCTCCCCTGACCAGTTCGCTTGCCAGGCCTGAAAATGCCAAGCACCGTCAGGCCTCCCTGGCAGGGAAGAGGCCCTCCGCCCTCCGCCTGGTTCTGGCTGCTGGGCACCTATGGCAGGAGAGGCGGGCGGCGAGTGAGGCTGGCGGGACCCTCTGGCCAGGCAGGGCGTGTGACAATGGCCGGGCTCTGGCCTCTCGCTCCTCGCCTTCTCCTGTTGCAGCTGCAGCAGTGTGGGGAGCAGAAGAGGGCTGGCTGTGGAAGGCCCACACTCCAGCTTGGAAGGCGGGCGCCGCAGCCCCCCAGGCCTGCACTCTGAGGAAGAGCTGCCAGGTCTCCGTGCCAAGCATTTCCCCATGGCTGGATAAACTCTGCTTAGCTTCACCTGTGGCAAAATGTGTGTTTCAGCACAGATGGCATGGGGAGCGCTGCGAAAGCTCCCCACTCCTGTGCTGTGCCTGTTGCATAACTGCAATTTATAAGGCATGAGCTGCTGCCTCCTGCCCAGGGTTTTGTTTCTGCTCCGTTCAGCCAGAGAGGCCATCGCCACACTCCACCTGCAGCTCACTGGGATTTCTGGAGCAAGATGGCTCCCCGCAGTCCTATTTAATCCTTTCCCTTGAATGAATAGACTTTGCCGGGGGGGTGGGGGGGGCTCTCCAGGAGGGTAAAAAAAGAGAGGTTTGAAAAACCCCTCCTCTTTCATTTACACAAACAGCTCTAGACAAAAACATGATAGTAATAATGGAAAGAATTTAAAATACACAAAAATGGATCATTCAATGATACCTAATGTGAGGATTCTAATGTGTGTTGTCATTGGCTGTTCTCTGGTGCATGACTGCCTGCTGCCCTTTGGAAGAAGACAGAAGAGCGGTGCCAAAGCCACCTACACCCAGTTTTATGAAAACAGACTGGGCATTTTTGTGGATTGAGAAAGGAAGCATAGCGAAAACAAAGGACAGCAAGGACTGGACGGCAGCATTGGGTGGATCTCCACTGAGGAGGAATGGAGTGGGGAGAGCAGGAAGCAGGGGACTCCCTCCACGTCCCTGGAGTGGAAGCCCCCTTAGCAGTACAAACTGAACACAGGCCTCAGCCGAAGATTTCACAGAAAAGCCGGGGGCAGAGCTGCCCAAGCAGAGAAAGCTACTTCGATTTTTACTGAGATGAGGTAATTGATGTAATAGCTCAGGGGAACAGCGGGCCTTCGTGAACTCAGTTCAGGACATTTGGCAAAGGTAGCCAGAGGTGGGCTGAGGGGTGCCCTCTTCTAACGGCATGTGATTCTGTGGGGATGGGGCACGGGCAGCGCCACACTGGGCCTCCCAGACGGTTCCCCTGACTGGATGGGTTCTGTTGTCCTCTTCTGCACAGCTCCATGGGAGGGAGATAATTCAGCCCTCTTTTCCTCCAGGGAGGGGCAGGGGAAGAAAAGGAAGGGCTGGGCTCTCCTCCTTCCTGCAGAATATTCTTTATCCTTAATCTTTCTTCTCGCAAGAAGGCAGCACTGGCACCATGGGCGGAAAGGTCAGCCGTGCCTCCTTGAGGCGCACTGCTCTGCCTTCTTTGGTTCTTCGTGGGTGGAGAGAACCACGGATCCTGACTGGCCAGCGAGGCTTCATGAGCGCCTCCGTGAGCCAGTTGCTGGGCAACAGCAGCCGGTCCAGCAGGCCAGCTGCAACACCGGCAGAGCAACCAGTCCCAGCAGCCCCTCTGCCTTTCAGCCTCACGATGCTGATGCTTCAAGGGCTTGTGGACGTAGAGGCTAGCTCTCCCCTTTCTCTCTCCCTAGGAGGGGAGCACCCCACGCCAGAGACCTCCCTGGGCACTTAAGGGCACGATTTAAAGTTTAATGCACACTTGGGTTCAAGGCAACTATGAAAGCTGGAATTTCAATCCAGATAACTGGAAAGAGCCTCTGCTTGCAGGCTCAGACTCTGCTGCTTCAATGCTTGGCTCCAGCGGCACAAGCACACACACTTCACATGGTGTTCCATGTAAGGAAGGACCGAGGCCCCGCGGCTCAAGCCAAGGGCCCACACAAACTGCTCAGGCACTCGTGGCCCCGCCAGCCAGAGACCCAGCCGCACATCCAGGCTGCGAGCAGCTGTGGCTGCAGCCCCGGCAGGCGCGGGAAGCTGGGAGTCGGGGCACGTGGCCACCCGCCTGGCAGGGCCCATGACAGGCGAGGACAGCCTCTCGGTTACACGTGCCATGGAAGCCCTCCCCGGTCCCGGCAGGCTGCTGGCTCAGGTGTCTCCTTTTAATATTTCAGGCTGCCTTAAGCTGCAGTAGCCACGGCACCCGTGCCTGGCCTCCCGGACAGCAGCTGAAGAGCGGCAGCGCAGCACGGCTCCCTCGTGCACCAGGCGGTGGGACCAGGAGGGGCGGCCTCTGAGGCAGCCGGGCTGGCTCCTCAAGCACAGGATTCGCTCTCCGGTCAGAGCGGAAATGCCTCGGTCCTGGCCCCCTCCTGCCCCCCCCCCGAATCTGACGATGGAGAGAGCCGCACTGTCCAGCCCTGAGGGAGAGACGCCCCCCGCTCCATCTATTCTTCCAGACGGAATAGTGCAGGCAACTATGCTATGCTGTTCCAAGACTCTGGGTAGATCCGAGCACAGCGACCCACGTGTTCCAGCAAATGCTCTGTGGGGCCTGGCAGGAGAGGGACGCCCCCCCTTGCTCACTTTTGTCAGGACTGCTGCAGAGGCCCTGATGCCGGGGGACGTGCCGCTCTGAAAGTGCCCTTTGGTGCCTCGCAAGGTCCCGCGTTATCACCTCCGCTATTTATATGAAGTTGCAGAATGAAACTGTCCAGATGTCAGGCAGATCCTGATATGTGGACGCCCACTTCTATTTTCGTTTTGCAACCTAACCAGCTTGTGGCAAGAGGATGAGAGCCACCAAGTCCAGAAAAGCCGGGAGTTAATATGGTAGCATCATCATGACTGCCCCTTTTCCCTCTTCTCATCTGTCATCATCACATGTACATTTCTCAGTGGTCCAGATTACACATTTGTATCGTAATTGCTGCCTCCTCCATAACTGCTTTCCTAGAATCACAGAACAGTAGAGTTGGAAGGGGCCAAGAAGGGCATCAAGTCCACCCCGCTGCTGCTGCAGGACACCCAGTCACACCCTCCCACCCAGATGGCTGCCCAGTTTCTTTCTGAGTGTCTCCAGTGTGGGAGAGCCCCCCACCTCTCCAGGCAGCTGGTCCCACTGCTGTATTGCTCTGACTGTGAGGAAGCTTTTCCTGATGCCCAGTCTGAATCTGGGCTGTCGCAGCTTGAACTGATTATTCCGTGTCCTGCACTCTGGCAGCAGCGAGGAGAGACCTTGACCTTCCTCTCTGTGACAGCCTTTGAGGTCCTTCTAGAGGATCTCATGTCCCCCCTCAGTCTTCTCTTCTCAAGGCTGAGCATGCCCAGTTCTCTCCATCTCTCTCGCAGGGCAGTGCTTCCAAACCCTGCATCATTTTTGTTGCCCTCATAGAAACAGACAAAAAGTGACTCAGAAGGGGCCTCCTGGGCCACCTAGTCTGACTCCCAGCTCCACTCATGTAATCCCCAGCATCCCTTCTCTGGACCCTTCCTAATTTACCTGCATCTTTCTTAAATCCTGGTACACAGAACTGGACACAGGATTCCAGATGGGGCCTGACTAGTGAGGAGAACAGGGAACTACTACTTTGCATGATTTGAATGTAATACTTCTGTTAATGCATCCTAAAATAGCATTTGCCCTTTTGGCAGCTGCATTGCATCATCAGCTTATATTTAGCCTGTTGTCCACAATAACCCCAAAGTCTTTTTCTTTTTCAGTTCTGTTGAGCAATGTATTCCCCATTGTGTATCGATGCCTTTGGTTTCTTTTTCCTAGATGGAGAACTTGGCACTGGTCCCTGTTGAATTGCATTCTGTCGCTTTCAGCCCAGCGTTCAAGCTTGCCTAGGTCAGCCTGGATCTTCTTTTTGTCTTCCAGGATGACCTAGGCAAGGTCAGCTATTCAGCCCAGTTTTGTATTGTCTGCAAATTTGATTAAGCACTATTTGGATCCACCGACGATCCACCTCGTAATCATTTTTCTATCTAGTCCAGTTTATGCTAATTTGCCAAATGAATGAATGTCCTTATTAGGTTTCTATGTGTTTTGGTGAATTTCATGGCCACAAACTCCCTTGGACACTTTGAAATGCAAAGCAGAAAAACGCAATGAGCTGAGGTGGAAGAGCTGCTATTGTCCGATTTGACACGTTCCTGTTTGCAGTCGGCAGTGGCGCCACGGAGCTGCTTCTTCAGGGCCACTTAACAGGCAAAAGTGCGCACAGTGTGCAGGGTCCTTCAGAGGTTCCCCCCCAGCAGCACAAGGCACCCTGAAGGTCAGGGAAGCGTCCCTCCTCCAGCAGCTCTGAGCTGCAGCGCCAACGCCGCGCACTGCTGCCTGTGCTGGTCAGAGCTGGTGGGCCGCCGGATGGAGCATCACGGGACGGACCGCAAGGATAAGCAGCCCTTTCGAACTGAGCTCAACTGCAAAAGAGCAAAATGCTGCGTGAATCCGAGAGCAGTTATGGGGTTTCGGAACAAAGGGCAAAACCGACTTGGGGATTCAGAGCTTGGCCCCGGGATGGAGCAGGACAAGGAGCACAGATTAACTCCAGGGACCCAAAGAAAAGGTGCGGAGGCGCCTTGCCCCGTGGCTGAGCGCCCTCAAACAGTGGCGCACAGCAGGAGCAGAGCAACACTCTGAGCAAGGGCAGGGCAAGGGTGGCCCAGGTGGTGTCTGGACCCGTGGGTGGCAAAGCTGAGCAACCGGCTGCACCTCCCACCAGAGCTCTGGCGCAGCCCCACTGAAGGGCTTTCCGTCCTGGCGGTCGGTCGGGGAGAGATTTCCAAGTTTCCATAGTTACGGGAGGAGCCGTTAATCAGCAGAGAGAGCAGGTGGCACCAGACTCCCAGTCTGTCGCAGCCACCCAGGCCTCACAGCCATCCTCACGAGCTCTCCAGCAGCCTTCCAGAACACGATGGTGTTTGGACACAAAACACCCTGAGACAACATTTACAAAATGCAGCACAAAACCCATGTGCCTCGAGGGCTGGCCTTTCTGAGCTCCTCTGTAACACTCTCAGTGGAGAAAGCCTGGGGCCGCGGTGGTGATGTGGCCTCGGAAGCAGCGACGCCTGGTCCATCCAGGAAACGCCCTGCGTGTGGGAAACGAAACCCAAGCTGGAACGCCGCTTTCAGCCTCCAGCGGCTGCCAGAGCAGGAAGCAGCAGCGACGTCATGGCCCACGCCCAGGCACTGGAGATACCCGGCCCGGAGCCAGGACAGAGGCACAGCATTCCCTCCAGAGGGATACGCCGCTCAAAGCGCTTCCGGCTGCAGGGAATGAGACCATCTGGAGAATGCGAAGTTCTGCTTTCTCTGCCCAGCTTTCGTGCACAGTGGCAACTCGGACAGGGAACGGAGGCCAGTATCGTGGTGGATGCAGCCGAGTGCTGGCTGTTTCCCTGGCAAACGTTACAAGCAGCAGCTCCGGTTCTTAGTCTCGCAGGCTGGGTTGGGCCGGGCCAGCTCAGATCTAGCACACGTGTTCAGAAAGTTGCTTCAGCGTCATGAATCAGTGCAGATTCAAGCCACACCGGAAGGGATGAGAGCCAATCCCAATTTAGTTCAGCACTGCACTGCAGACAGTGAATCGGGGCCAGTGAGTTCTCTCCTTGCAGAAAGCAAGTGCCCGGGAATCCCAGCATTCAAAAGGGATTTCTGGCATATTCCTCTCCTCCCAGACAGCACAGGGCCACACGCCCGGGCTCCAGAGGAATCCAAGAGGAAGGCGGATGAATCAAGGCTTTGTCTGGCGGACGCCTTTCTTCCACAGAAACTCAGCTGCCGCTGCCTCTGGGCCGTGGCTCTCCCCTCGGTTGAGCGTCCTCACCCCTTTGTAGCAAAGGGGCAGGGAAACAGGAGCAGCCTGCACTGAGGAGAAGAAAAAGCCAAACTGCGTGCTTAAAAGCCGAAAGAACGGCGGTTGGAGAAGGAGGAGACGTGCTCTCCTGCAGCAGAGGTCCTCCTGCCCTCCGCCCAGCCCCTCTGCTCAGCGCTGCCGCCATGTCTCGCCCATCGCCAGGCCACTGGGCATCTGGGCTGCCACTGGGGCAGAGGCTGCTTGCTAAGCAGAGCATCGCCCCGGCCACTGGCCTGAGAAAGAGCGCGGGGGCAAGGAGGCCGGGTCACCTGCCAGCCAATTTCCTTCGGGTGACTTGCCTGCCCCTGCAGGGAGCGCTGGCACGCTTCTATCAGCTGCACCACACTGGACTGGAAATGGCAGGCGGCCCAGAGAGACGGAAATGCCTCCGAGATTCCGGACATCCGGCCCTGGATTGGCCCTGTGACCTATTTTGGTGCCAAACAGACACACCACGAGATGGGCATGTCATGAGCAGAGCCGGCTGGTGCCGGAGGTCAGACTAGATGGCCCGGGAGGCCCCTTCCGACTCGCTCTGCTTCTGTGCCTCAGCATCTTAAACTGAACAGCAGCTGTGCCCCCTCCTCAAGTGGGGCTGAAGTGGCGGGGGCATCCAACCCTGCTTTTCCAGAAGGAAATTTCTTTTGCGCCATCTTCCGCCATAAAGCAAGCAGCAATTTTGGCCAAGCAAGTCAGATTTGTAGACGACTCTGCTCCTGTGTGCTGGTGTGCTCTTCCTCCAGTGTAGAAATAAATGAGCGAAGCCCTCCAGAGGCCACAAGGTGCCCCGTTCTCTGCACGGCCCTTCAGCTTCCCACCGTTCTTGCGTTCTGAGGGCCAAGCTCAAAGCAGAATTAAGACTGCACGGAAGATCCGAGGAGCTCGGAGTAAAGCAGGCGGGGGGGAGCTCTGTGCTGACCCCCCCAGCAGGCAGGGGCACCGCAGCAGTGGCGGGGGGCCCTGCGCCTGCGCAGAACGTCCCCCCTCGCCTCCGCCAGGGCTCTGCTCCCTGCTGCGTGCTTCCAGAAGGGCAGCTCAGAGCACTGCTAACCGCAATGCTAAGAATTGGGGTCCGTTCCACTTCTCCCCCCGTAAGAAAGATTGTGAGATGCAAAAAGGCAGACAAAAGGTGGTGAGAGGCCGCAGGAAGGAAACCGGCAGACACCAGCGTTGCGCGGACCCCCATACGAATCCACGGGTGAGGCGGGGGGCTGCGCCATGGCATCCATGCCTGAGAGCAGCCGCCGCGCACCCTGTGCCTGGGTCAAGCGCGTCCCGCGGGGGTCCTGCCTCGCAGGCAGCAAACGAGCCATGTGTGCTTTCCTCACAACGCAGCGAACAGGAAAGCGGCATTTGGGCAGACGCTGCGGCCCTGCAGGAGGTGGCTCCGAGGGCACCACGCCGCCGCCGCAGCAGCCGCTCGTGGCTGGCTTTACAACGCCACAGGAGAAGAGACGGAAGCACTCCGCCGTACGCAGCATCCCTCGCTGTCTTCCACGCCTTCCTGCTGCTTGAGATGTATGGATCGTCTCTGTGCCTGAGCCGAACACGGAGTGCCATGGAAACCAGCCCCAAATAAACACTCAGAGACTTGCGCGGCACCACCCTCCACGGCTTTGGCAGGCTGATGCAAGCCTCGCTCGGTGGATGCCGAGTGAAAGATGAAGGACGCATGTGCGCGTCGGTCTGTCGTCCCCACCCAGGGGCGGAAAACACGTCGGCCGCTCATCGCCTCCGCACTCCGGCAAGCCTCTCCCGAGACTGAGGACCCAAGGCAGTGAGAGCAGGTGCAGGGGCGGGTTGGAGGAGGCAGAACGTGCTCATCCCAAAACACCACCAGGGTGGAGCCGTGCAGGAATCTTCCATGAAACACTGGTGTCGGTGATCATTAGAGGGCAACAGCGCCGTGTGCATAGCCAGAGCTCATGGGCACGAAAACTAAGCCAGAATCTGTGTGAAAAGCCAGGCAAAAGTCGAAAAGAAAGATGCATCTTGGCTGGAGCCGAAGGAGAGAGCCAGTGTTTTGGCAATGAAACCAGCATCTCGGCTCCTGTGGACTACGGAAGCCCTCGCGGTGGCTCGCACTACAGGGCTGGAAGGCCGCATCATCTCCCTCCACTGTGTAATGAATCGAAGACCTCAAAACACGGGCGTCCTGGGAGCGAATATGCCACTGACAATAAGCGCCTCTCCACACTCATTCCAAATCTGGTCAACCTGCCTCAGCCCATATGAGTGACGTGGAACAGGAACTCCAAACCTGTGTGTTGGTGTCTGCGCACATGTTCAAGACCAGCTCGATGCATCTCTGCACATTACTGTGTGGTTGTACACTTCTCTTTTTTCTGTGTAAGCACTTGTGTGTTTGCTCTCGTTTTGTATTCTCAGTGGTGCTTTGCCGAGTTTGGTTTCACTGAACTACTTAAAAATCAAATGAAATTTTTAAAAAAATCTAGTTCAGCTTTGCGCTATGTGAAACAGTTATTTCCTTTTATCCGCTCTGAATTTCCCACATCATGGGATGACCCTGGTATCATGAGGGAGGGAGGAAGATACTTTCTCTGTGCCATGCATACATGCTGTGCACCTCTCTCATGTCTCCTGTCACTCGCCCCTCTAAGGTAAGCAGTTCCAAATCCCTTCGACCAGTTGCGGATTCACAACAGGACCCCTCTTATTCCCAGAGGGACACGTCTGCTCAGCAGTCTTTGGCGAGGGATATCTGAATGCGTTCCTGCGGGCAGAGTTTGGACCAAAGCCGCGCTGTGGATACGGATCTGGACAGTCCCTGGCAGCCACAGGACTGGCCTTTCCCCATATACACCTGTCCACTCTTAGAGATCTGAGCTAAAGGCCTTTCTGAAAGAACCACCCCGCAAAGGAAGGAAGGAGGATGACAATGAGAAGAAGGGCCTTCTCGGTGGTGGCGCCTCACTGCTGGAATGAGCCTCCCAAAGAGGTTTACCTGGCGCCCTCATTGCCAGCATTTTGACACCGAGCAAACCCTGTTCTATTTTCTAGGTATTTTAATGATTTTAATTTCATTAATATTTATATTTTATATTGTCTACATTTTATGAAATTAACCAATTTCAAGATGATATACTTATTGCTATTGTAATATTATTGTATTTTATGGAGTCTTTTATTGTATTATTTATTTTAACACAATGTGCACCATCCAGAGAACCCTAAGTTGGCTACAGGTTGCAGTATATACATTTAATAAATAAATAAGCCAAAGATGCAAATCTCTCTCTCTAGCAAAGAGCCATGAATAACCCTAGAGACTACGCAACGCATGCGGCAAGACGCCATCAGTGGTTACTGAGTTGCTTAGAAATACCCACAGCTTTTTGTTGGAGATGTTCACACAGGGTTTATGGCAGTCTGCACGCTCATACGCATGGGCTGGACGTGACCTGGGCATCCATAATCCACGGACTACCTGTGTAGCCCTTGCAGCCTGCGATACATCTTGCCTTAGTCTTAGAGCCAAACCATTTCTCCAAAGGTTGTCATTCACGCACTCTGTGTTTGTCTGACTGGACATGTCCCATTCTTGTCCGCTTCAGTTCACTCGCACCCAGTGCTGTGGTGTTTAGCCCTTCCATTCCCTGCAGGATGATTCCCAGCTTGCCTTGAGTCAGTCTTCTCACATCCCACATCCCAGTTCTGTGTGTCGTGAAGCACTGGGCTTTCCTTTCATCCCAGTGCAGGCAGCCACTAGACCTCCCTTCAGCTCTGGCCTAGTCACATCACCAGCAACAGTGCTGTTGTGCTTGCTCTTTGCCCTCTCCCAGTGGCCCATTGACTGCCTTCTGACCTGGGGTGGGGGTGGGGGTCATCTTCTGGTGCCATATCTTGTTTCATCTTGGATTGCTTCATCACGGGGCTTTCAAGGTAAGAAGAATCAAAAGTGGTTCACACTGCCTTCTTCTTCTGTGCAGGAATAGCCAGAGTTAGCTTGAGCACCACTGCCTTAGCCTGTGAAAGATCCTCTCCCAGGGTACCTGCACCGACTGCTGCTGCCCAGCAGCCAGGCTTCGGGAGTGTCTCTGCCTCATCGTCATTAGAAAGATCTGCTCTCTTCTGGTGATGCGGCCGTTCCTCTGAAGAGGGAGGAGGAACCCCTGCCCACAAGCCCTTTCTTCATCCCAAGCCAGACGCAGTTCTTACTTCTTTAAGAGTGTCACAGTAATTACACATTCCTCAACATTGGCAGACATGGCTGTGGATCGGAACAGGTGTGAAATGCCAGCAGTGCTTCTGTGGCACATGAGGCCCATTCCCGACCATTCATCCCAGGGTCGATAGCAGGGAGAATCAGGTGGAATTTAGAGTCAAGCTTTTATCATGGTACTCGATGAACACTTAGAGCAGAGTTCCCAATCTGTTTGAACCCACTGGGTATTCTGTATCTTATATTGGGAAGCAAAAGAGTATTTGGACGCTGGCATTTTCTTAGAAACATGAAAAAAGCGAGTCAGAAGGGTCCCAGGCTATCTAGTCTGACCCCTGGCTCCAGCCAGCTCCGCTCATGTAATCCCCAACATGTGGTTGTCCCATCTTGCCTTGAACACTCTCACTGATGGGGCCCCAACCACCTCCCTTGGAAGCCCATCCCATATGCAGCCCTTTTCCCATAAAAATAATTCCTGAACCGGGGGAGAAGGCACCCACAAGGGAAATGCAGCAGAAGGAAAAGCTGTTGAGTTACAAAACCTCCTGATTCTGGAGACATTTTTTGAGAACACAGAATTCCATACAAACTTCAATGACATGTAGAACAGATGTACGTGCGTTGCATCTAAAACAACTCTGCTCACAAATCACCAAGATAAAGCATTGCTATTTGTAACTTATTTCTCCTGGCAAAAGAATGCACACAGACACACACACACACACACCTTTTGGCAAGCAAAATTCACTCTGAACTTAGCAGGCCAACTGAATGAGCACGATGGGTGTTTTGCTCACTTCCTTTTCATCAGCGCCGCGCTTATCCATGCCTCAATGAAGTCTAAAATTAAAGTCCAGCTCGGGACCTGGACGTCTGTGCCTGCTCGAGATGGAGCACAGGAGAGGCACACCCAGCCGGCTTCAGCACACCTCATCCCAAGGTTCCCCTCAGCTGCTGGTCACAAATAGCTTCCAAAACGCTGCCTTGCAGAACAGGTGACAGTCCTCTGATGGCTGGGCTCCTTGGACCTTGTGAATTCGTGGGCCATGTGGAAACTGAGAAACTGCCGTGGAGATCCCCCCTCCGCCCCCGATGCCTGACCAGAGGCCCCAGTGACAACAGCATGGGCCCTGCTTTTCCAGCAACTGTAATTGCCCAGGGGGCGAGCCGCTTCACCGTTCATATTCTATTAATGGCACATTCGCCCGTGAAGGCAGCAGCTTCATGGAGTTCCCCACAGCACAACACAGCCCCCTTTCTCCAGGCCTCCTTTCTCTGGGCCGGTCTCATTAGCCAGAGGGGAGGGAGGACGGCAGACTTGCAGGTGCAACATCAACATGATCTCAGAAGAGCTGCACATATCAGGTATCGACAGCCATTGCCCCAAATAACAGCTGTCCTGATAAGGCAGCCTGGCATTTCGGGAACAAAGAAAGAAAGAAAGAAAGAAAGAAAGCAAGAGCTTCGGCGCAGGTGCAGGTTGACGTTCACTGGAGAGATCGTCAGGTGAAATTGTTTTCCCAAGCAAGTTTGCACCCAGTGCGTAAGAAGCACTGAAACGGAGGTAGAGAAACAGTGTATATCGAAGTCACAAATATATTTTTGTCTCTCACAACTTTCAGCTGGAGTTTCAATACAAACCAAAGAGCACTGACGTTCAGTTCTCACCTTTGTCCAGCACCTGCTGGCATTTGCTTCTGGAAAGCTGCGGCCCCTGGCCAGGCATCCGAGCATGACCCTCCTCCAGCCTGGGCCCCCCTCCTCTTCAGCACGGCTCTCAGAGGCTGCATTTCAGTGGCAAAGAGGGCAGGGCCAACATACCAAAAATGCAGGCATCGTTTAGCTGAAGCCCATTTGTGTCTACGACCAAGAATCAGAAGAGGCATTTCTGCCCTTCAGAATGGAGGAAAACACTACACAAGGACGGGGTCACCCACTTATCTGCAGTCAGGAGGAAGGGGAAGGAAAGGGGGCCAGTATGGGAATCCTTGAAACTGGCCGGGACCCCCGGTGGGCTCAGGGTCAACACTCAGTGATACACAGTTTCTCGATCTCTTAAAAACTTATATCCCAACTTATTTCCATCAAAGGAAATGAGGGCAGCTAGCAAAACCAATATCATGCGATATTTTTAGAAATCCCTTTAAAACTCTCAATTGACGCTCTAGGATTTCAAGAAGCGTGCCAGGATCGGGGCCTGAGTGACCCTGCAAGTGCCTGCACGGCCAGGAACGCCCTGCAGGCTCTTGCAGGGAACAACCGAAGAGCAATTGTGCAGTGCGGCTGGAGGCCCCGAGAGCAGCACCGAGGGCTCTCTGGCGCTGCTGCCCCTTGCCACAGCCACACACGTGGTCCGCGGGACTCTCTCGTGCTCTGGCCGCCGCAGCACCACGCCCCGAAGCCCTAAATGGACTGGGAATTTTGCTACAGCCAATATGGCCATTTCTGCTTTTCATACGACGCATAATCGTAGGGTCAGTATACTGGCCTCGTGTGCTGGACTCACTTTTTCCCCTTCGTGCAAGAAGACCATCACACAGCAGTATTTTCCCCAGCTTCTTTGGCAACAAGTGTAACTCTTTAAAAGCCTGTGAGTAAGACGGCGGTGGAATACAGAATAAAGCTGGTTGCAAATGGTGCCTGAAGCAAAAGGAATTCACAGGAGGAGCAATAAAAGGTAGCTGTAAGTTGGGGCAGGGTCTATAATGTAATTCAGCCCCCCCCCCCGCCATCCTCGGCCAATTCTCTATTCTATCCAGTCCCCTACCATGAACTGCCCTGAAAACCCCTCAGGGAGAAAACTGACCCCTAAATTCTTGAAATTCATACAAGGAGGTACTGAATGCCAGAGAGATTTACCCAAAGACCAGGAAAAGGAGCCTCACAGAGAAGAAACGCCCTGAGGCCAAGTGCCAGCAGTGCCCGGTCAAGGCTAGTTTGGCCAAGAGCTCCGTTCTGGAAGCTTCTCGGTGTCCTCCCCCATCCATCTCTATTTGTGAACAGGAGCGTTGCACAAACATTACCCATTTTTGGATTTTTATCAACTTGTTCTTGGACGTTCGCCACCTCCTTCATGCAGTAGTCCACACATTCTTACTGGTTTCCCAGCCAAGACCATTTAGAAAAAAACAGTTCACAAGCATCTTTACTTCCTTTGTGCTTCTCAAAGATTAACAGTAAGTCAAATTAATGTGCTATCAAGTTACTTAACGGTTACTTTGTTATTTAGCTGTCAGTGTTTGCTATAAACAATGCTTGGAGGAGGCACCCTATGTGACAAAACTCCATTCTCCCCAAGAAGAAGAAGAAAGCTAGCAAAGGCAGCGGCCTGCCAGAACTCCTTGGCAGGTCCCTCTTGTATGCCCTAAGAAACATGCTTCAGAAAATCCAGACACCAATTGCCCCTTCCAACAGAACTAAGAAACTAAAATTGTAGCATGTAGCAACATGACTTCAACAAGGAGTTCCACTTATAGCGGGGTTTCTTTGTTTGTTTTTTTGCAGTTAGTTCCTCCAAAATAAGACATTTTCCCTTTCCAGTGTTGTTCTAAATATTAGAAAATTATTTTAAGTTTTCCATGTTCTAACCTCGCACAAAACTCCAAGAGCATTCACCAAAATACATCTGTTATATATTCCACTGAATGAAAGTCAGGAGGAAAAATGGATGCGATTTTCTAACATTCTATTTAAAACATGCCTATCTCCTTGTGGAAGTACTGGGGGCTTTGGCTATCAGCAAAGGACTTGGTCCAAAACACAGTAATTTGCCCAAGCCCAGAGGCGTCATATCGACAGAAACTCTTGCTGCTGTGGCACAGAATCATCGGATAGTTGAGTTGGAAGGGGCCAGAAGGCTATCAGAGCCAACCCTCTGCTCAGTGCAGGACACGGAGTCAGGCCATCCCTCTCAGATGGCTGTCCGGTGTCTCTCTAGTGTAAATGAACACACGAGTTTAAATGAGAATAAAATTTCCACAGAGAAATCCCAGAAAGAGCAAGAAAATCCCAGAAATCTGACTAAGCACAAATGTAGTGATCCAGGTCTAGCTGCTCATGAGGTACTGGACCACAAAGAAGCCATGTACCCACATTCGACCTCTTCGCCCCTTCCCTGTCGTTCTCCCTTTACATGCCTGACTTTCAAGAACTTTCACTGCTTTCTTAAGCCACCATCACCTGTGACATCTGGACCAGAAAATGGGGGCCTGAGCACTCCCTGTCAAGCCAAGATCACTAGGACTACTGAAATGCATTTCTAAGTTTGGGCATGATGGGAAAATCTATCTAAATTATCAGGACAGCATTGATGAAGGTGAAAGGGCAGGGGCACGGAGGACACACAGCTCCTAGAATTGTTCTGCCTGAACTAGAGCAGTAACTGCTCAAAGGTCCTTCCTGAGAAGGACATTTAGGGTTTCAGTTAATGTTTCCTATGTACATCCTCACACAGGAGTCATTCCAAACACACTCATAGAGAAAAACATTAAGAGAACTGAACTCCTGAAACAGTCGTGAAAAAACAGAAAAGTTATTCCCAGCCGAAGCATAATCCGACAACTCTAAAGATATTCTACAAGGTTGGTCACCTTTGCACAAACATCTTTAAATAGAAAACAGCAATTCCTTCTTCCTTTGTGCGTTAACTTGGAGATTACAAGAGAGACACAAACACACTGGCTGGTTTGCTCGCTAACAAAGAAGGGCAGGAAGCATTTAGGAAGACGGGCTATTGTGATGTCACACGCCTTATCAAATCTCTAACAATTCCAGGAAGGGAAAAGGAACAATGCTCGGCAAATCTTCAGCAAGCAGCAGATGCTCGGCTGGGTGTAACAAGGCTGTGCCACACATTAATTCCATTTGAAAGCGCTCTGGTGAGCAGGAGCTGCCTTTGGGGTCCTCTAAAAGCAGTCCCTAATTCCCCGAACAAAAGCTGTCTGGATTAAGAACGGGGACTGGAAATAAAGCCCATCAGACCAACACATCTGCTCTTCAACAAGAGCTGTCATGTTCCCTTGATAACGGCAGGCGAGAAAGAAAATGGCAGCTAGAGGACATGGCTGCGCCTCCCTTGACGGCAGGCCGGTCTCAGTAAACCAGCACCTCGGCGTATGTGCCGCTTCTTCCGAAGGACTCAGCACCTGCTCTATTCAGGAAGAGGCAAGTTCAGCCTGCGAAGGAACGCACTTCCAGACTGATGGCCACATTTCTAACCTCTCTGCGCCTTCATCACCCCTCATAAAATGCCAGCGTGCTGCTTATCCAGCTTAACTGTGAACTTGTAATCAGAAGACCCGCAGGAGGAGCAGAATTAGTCAGCAGGGTGGGCAATGCATGGAGAGCACTCTTCTGTCCTGCTGGGAGCCCCCTTCCTCTCTGCCTGCCTGCTGCTCTTGCCGTTTGCGATGGAGGTTTCCCAGAGGAGCATGTGAGCCAGCTGTGACTTCCCTTCGCCTGGGGCTCCTGGGGCACAGATCAGCTTCCAACACACACACAGACACACACAGACACGCAGGGCGGGGCAAGTCCGCCGCGCTTGCCTACTCAGAGGCTACAGGGTGCCGAAGTGCTGTCTGAATGGCAATAACGACCCCTAAAAGGACCACACTGAATTGCTGCTGCCGTGGAATCCTAGGGAGCCCTCCAGAGGTTCGCGGTTCGGTTCGCGGTTCGGCGCACGCGGCGCTCAAGGCGTCCGCGGCCCCAGCCGGGCTGTCCCCACAGGTGGGGGGCGTACCAGGTGCGCGGCTGCTGCGGGGCCAGGAGCGGCTTGCCTTGAATTCCGCACCGCTGTCTGCAGGGGAAGGCTGCTAACCCGGCCAGGGGCCTTCAGAGCAGCGCATGCAGAGCAGAACGAGCAGGGACCGAGCGGAGTCGGCTGCCTTTCTCTGATGGGAAAGGAATGTGGAGGATGAGCTACTCCCAGAGGAAACTGGCTGGGCGAGGGCGGCTGGGAGCGAAGGGAACCGGGGAGACGGAAGCGCGGTCGGGGCATGTGCGGCACAGCGACCCGCCGGGCTGCTGGCTGCACGAAAGCGCCCCCCCCCCCGCCGCATCCCGGGCGCGCCGGACGCCGCCCGGAGATCCCGGCAGGTGCCACCCGCTGGCGCAGCGCTCGCCCTTCGCGGCTGTCCGGGGTGGGGGGCGGCGGGGCGGGAGGCTGGGCGCCCGCGCGGCTCGGAGGAAGGCGCATCTGCAGGCGCCGCGAGCCGGAAAGGGGCAGCCGTGATGGAGGGGCGCGGCGCCGGGGAGCCGCGGCGCGCCACCCCGGGGATCCTCCCCAGCGCCCCGCCGCCACCAGAGCTGCTCCTCGGGGGATCGTCGCCCAGGACCAGAGCTGCTCCTCGGCTCTCCCCGCCAGTGGGTCGCGGCCCCCACGGCGGCGCCGGGGACCGACCGCGGGAGAGCGGCTCCTCCGCGCCCGCAGCGCAGCGCAGCGCCGCGCGAGAACGGGCACCAGCCAGCCCGGCCTCTGGGCATGGGCAGAGCGCCGGCCTGGCCCCGGGGCGCGCAGGAGGCGCGGCGGCCGGGGCGGCACTCACCGAAGTAGACGGTCTTGTCGCACTTGGGGCACTTGGATGCCATGACGGCGGCCGCCGGAGCGCTGCGCGACGAGCGCCTCTCCGCGCCCGGCGCGCCCCCGCCCGCCGCCGCCGGCCCCGCCCCGCCGCCCCGATTGGCTGCGCGGACGCGCGGGGGCGGCGCCACGCTGGGTGCGGCCGGGCGGGGCCGCGGGCGCGGGGGCCGGGCGCCTGGGCGCGCGCCGCTCCCGGGCCGTCGCGGGGGGCGGGGGCTGCTCCGGCCCGGCGCGCGCCCCGGAGCGACGCCCGCGGGGGCCCGGCGCCTTGCCGCCCCTGCGGGTGCCGGTCCCGAAAGCGGCGCGCCCGGCAGCGCTGCTCTGGCAGCGGCCGCGCCCGGCGGCGCCGCGGAAAGCTGCAAGCTTCGGCGGAATTTCGGGTACTAGAACCAAGGCAGTGACTGATTCCTGTAGGCTGCACGGTCCTGTAAAAACACGGAAGGGATCTAAAACTGTGGACGTGGGGAAAGCTTCGTCGCAGAGCCAGACGGGCGCTCCGGCTGTTTGTAATTTTGGAAATCACCACCTTCTAAGATGACAGGCGAAACTCGCAGTGAAAATCTGTGGTTGCAGCAATGCACTGGCACATGTGGGATTACCAGAGGGTCTGTCTTCCCCTCAGAGCGCTCTGGTGTCTTGCTTCTTCCCGCAGAAATCCGTGCAGGGGAAAACGAGCGAATGGCTGTGACAGGCGTGGCTCTGCCCACCGACCAGCGTGGGAGGAAATGGGAGCGAGTCGCTGCCCGAGGTGTGTCCTCAGGGTGCCCCTTCTCCCTCCTCCTCCCCTGGAAAGGCCAAGAAGAGGCACCTTCCCCCCCCAAGCCCCCCAGCTAGCAACGGACCTCCCTTTGAGCCAGGATGCCCCGCATGGGCTCGCCTGCATCTCCCTCCCGCAAGCGATCCACGCCTTTACCTTCAGCTGTGAGCCTCTCCGTGCGGATGCCGCCAGATCCCAGGACAAGCAGCAGCCTCTAACCCAGGCCAGCTCTGCAGCGCTTGCTCCTGCTGAGCCTGCATAGAACCAAAAAGAGAAGTCCCCAACAAGAGCTGCACAAGGCCCTGCCTTGGGATGCACCCACATTATGGGAAGGTCGCCCAACAGTAGTCAATAAATAGCCAAACTAGGGGGAAATGGCTTGCCATTTTCCTTCTCCTGATTTTGCCACAGGTAATTTGTGTTGCAGTGGGGGAGTGTGTCAAGCGGAGTATTGCAGGCACCCATTTTAAGTGGTGAGACTTCAGGGGTTCCAGTGCTCTGCCAGGACTGGCTTTTCCTTGGAATGAGATCTCAGGAAATGTGCTGGCCTAAGAACACCAGGACACGAAGAAGAGTCCTGCTGGCTCAGCCCGAGGTGCCACCCGGCCCGGCACTCGGTGCACACGGTGCAAACCAGCCGCCCTCCAGATGCCCAGGCGGGAAGTGTGCAGGAGCTCCTGCCCAGCTCCTCAGCCACCGCTGTGCACAGGCAGGCAGGCCGCCCCCGGGAAGGAGGACGCCACAGCAGCAGGCCCAGTGGCCACTGGTAGCCACCTCCCTCGAGGAGCTGCCCATTACAAGTGGTCCAGGCTGGCGGCCGCCACCCCTTCCAGCAGCAGTGAAGGCCATGGGCTGCGCGGAGAGCCCTTCCTCCGCTCTGCCCGAAACCTCCCCACAGGCCGCTCCGTGGGGGGACCCCACTGGGGTTGAGTGCTGTGGGGGAGGGACAAAGCGGGGCTCCCCTCCACGCGCCATACTGTGCGTTACACATGTCCCTCTATCACACCTGCCCCCTGCACCTTTTTCTAAGCTGAACAGCCCCAGTGGGTGCAACTGCTCCTCACAACGGAGCCGCTCCAGCCCCGTGACGGCTTCACTGCCCTTCTCTGTACTTCTTCTCATTCGATGATGTGCTTGCTCAGGCGAGGGGGCCAGAACTGGACACGAGAGTCCAGGCGCAGTTGTGCCAGGGCTTTGCGTAAGGGAGTACAGTCTTGGCCGTTCTGTGTCCTCTTCTGTTCCTACTTATGTCTAGCGTGAAGTGCTCCTCTTGCATTTTTTGGCGTCATCTTAAGCTTGCCTTGGACTCCGCTGAGACGCGCCACCTGCACGTTACCGGCTCTCCTCGCCCTTTTGCCACGCAGAGCCACTTTGGACTCAGGGAATGCTTAGAGCCAAGAATGGCAGAGCTGGGAGGTATCCTGATAAGGCAGCTGGGCAAAGCCTCCAGCTGGCGCAAATATACCCCGAGGTTTTCCCACTGAAAAGGTGCGAGAATGAACACTTATATGGCACTCAAGGAAAACAAAATCGTTGTAAAAACTATCCCCATAGAATCTCTAGATTAAATCAGGCAGATGTTGCCAAAAGGTGGAAACATGGGGGGAGTGTCAAAGGAACGCTCCCCCCACAGCATCTTGGTTCTGTCTGGACTGAGCTCTGCCCTGCGGGGCTCCCGTCCGACGGCTGCAGGGCTGCTGCTGAGGCAGAGCAGGTGGCCAGAGTGTGCCGCTGGGTCTCCTCGCAAGCATCATCCCACAGCAGCCCCCGCAGACAGGCAAGAGACGTCACTCGCCCCTTTCCTCTCGGAGATCTCTGTGTGGGGGAGGGAGGGGAGGACATGCCATGAGAACTCCTGAGGGTGCCAGCTAAATTTGACCCTAATCCACCATAAAACCACCCTATTCAGAAACGCGGAAAAGCTCACAAAATTAGTCATGTCTCACAGGCCGCAGCTGCAGCAAGGATGCAATTTAAAACCATACTTTGGAACGTCAGAGGCCGTGTCCGTTCCAGAACCATCCTTGGTGCTGGCAGGGAGGTGAGACGCAGCCTTTATGCAAGACCCAATCCGATGCTAGAATTCGCAAGTTAATACTGTAAAACAGTTGAGAAAGGCCCTTTCTGAGGAGTGGTCCTCAAAAAAGAAAGGCGCGTCTGTCAAGATCTCGGATAGGCATCACTGGAGTCACCTGCTCCCTGTCAGCTCCTCTGGGCGACCGGCTGGCTGCCGCATTCCGGATCAGCCGAGTCCCTGAACGGCCCTCAGAGACAGGAGCACGCGCAGTTCAGTTCGGTACAGCAGTCCGAGCAGGAAGCAGCTGGGGCTGCTTGACTGCCACTCCCTTGGAGTGGTGGCACCTGGCCCAGGCCCAAATCCAGGTGCCTGTACAGACTGCAAGCCTGGGCATCCTGGGAGAGCGTGGCCCCGCCAGCACAGGCGGGATCCCTACTCTTGGCTGCTTGGGGGCACTTCCGTCTTGTCTGGGTAGAGCTCCCGTTAGTTTGTGCCCTCTTCCACCCAGGCCCCAGCTTGGAGCCAGACCAGCTTCCTGGGGTTTGGATGGAAGGAAGCCCCTCCACTGCCTTGCCCTGCCTGCTGCTTCTCCGTCACCAGGCTGGGCGTCCTCTTGCTAGGCAGCTCTGATCCAGCCGCCTGCTGCTTCCAGAGAAGTAAGCAGTGAAGTGTCAACACCACTGTATGTTCAAGCAGGCCATTTTTCACCGTTTACATAGAAACAGAGTGAGTCAGAAGGGTCCTCCTGGGCCATCTAGTCTGACCCCCAGCTCCAGCCAGCTCTGCTCACGACATGCCCACCATGTGCATGTCCAGCCTATCCTTCAACACCCGCACCGATGGGGCCTCAACCACCTATCGTGGAAGCTCATTCCACACCCTTGGGGTCCTGACTGTCAGGAAATGCTTCCTGAGCTTTGCTCCGTTGGATCGCGTCCTGCCTTCCTCTGCAGGGGAGAACAGGTCTCTACCCACCTCCATGTGACATCCCCTCACATACCTGTATGTCGCCAACAGATCCCCTCTGAGTCTTCTCTTCTCCAGGCTGAAGAGACCCAGTTCCCCCAGTCTCGCCTCATATGGCATCCCCTGCAAACCGGCCACCAACCTTGTGGCCCTGCACTGCACTGACTCCAACACAGAGGCAAAATGTTATGCTGTTACATTGGTGCTTGTAGCTCCTCCAAGTTCCTCCTGGACTGCACAGCATGGAGCACTCCCTCCAAGCGCTGTCCATGAGGAATCTTAGGGGAGACACTGTGGTGGAAGGCATGCTGCGACAGCCAAGGAGCAAGGATGGCTTGGGCCGAAAGCCTGGCTGAAGTGGCACTGGAGGGCCTCAGGACAGCCGTGCCGGGAGACTCCAGCAGCCATGCTGAGGCCACGGCAAGTGGGCCAAATGGGCCACTATGACTATCATGGGCTGCCCCATGTTAGGCATCGGTTTCTCTCATAAGACAGGACATGCTCTCAGTTTGTCTTTGCTCAGGATGGGAGGGATGGTCTTCATAAAAGAAGGGCTGCGTTGGCTGCCTGGCCGTGGCCAGACCAGCACCTGCGGGAGCTTGGTTTGGTGTTCCTCTGCAGGGACGGGAACCCGGTTGGGCCTCTCTGCCAGCAAGGTGACTCCCGAGGGTGTTCCTGATGTCGTTGAGCCCAGGGCGCGCTCCGCCAAGCAGTGAAAGAGGGTGGTGACGGCTGGGACTGGGGGATCCTCGGGCTGAGTTCGAGGCAAACCAAACATGTATGAGAGCGTGTATGGCAAACCAAACATGTATGAGATACATAGGACATGGGAGTGGGGGCTGGAGAGGAGTGTCAATGCCTCCATTGTGTCCCTGAGCAGCCACCAGCAGAACAGATGGGATGGGGATTAGCTAAGTGACAAATGTGGCCCAGCTACCCTTGGGGCTGCCCACAATGACATCGCATGTGCATTTTGAGGAGAATGTTTGGCCTTCATAATGATCTTACTTTTACTGTCTTAGCAGATCCAGATGAGGTGTTCCGTGCACCATCTAATCCAGTTTTGGGGGATCACGTTCAGTATCGGTGGCCTCAGAATGTGGACAAGATGCTTGTACAATCTTGCCTCACTCTGTTTCCATCCGGCCCTCTCCCATCGTGGCTTCTTCGGGTGTGCTTGGCCGGATCGGCCCAAGGAGCAGCGATGTGCCGCTGCAGGAGAGGGTGGCTCCGCTGCCGCCGGTGAGCCCGCTCTGGATGCAGAGGTTCGTCCTAACGACCGCTCAGAAGTGAGACGCCTGAAAGGGTGATGGGGCCTCAGCCGCAGGCTCCTTCGCAGGGACCTCCCAGGTTCCTCTGCCCTTCAGGAGCGGCTCAGGCATGGCCCTACAAGTTCCACTAGGCCGTGGGTCCTCAAACTACGGCCTGGGGGCTGGATCCAGCCTGCCATGCCCATTTGGACCCGCCGTGTGCCCACACCTGCCGGCCACCACCTACCTCGCCTCGCTGCGCACCCCACCTCAGCGCACACGCCCACACGCACCAGCCCTGCACTGGCCCGTGCACACTGCCGGCACCACCCTTCTGGCCCGCACCCACCACCACCAGCTTTCAACTGGTCCCCTGGCGAAAAAGTTTGAGGACCCCTGCACTGGGTGATGGCATGGCGGCGACTCATTTTCTGCAGCAGTGCCTGCTGCAAACCTGAGCCATAGCCCTCTGTTGCTCCTCGCTTCAGCTCTCCGCCTTCGGGATGGCCACATGCTGGGGAAAGTGCCAGCATCCCCTGCGGCACTGAGGGAGCCTGCCGTCCTCGCCAGAAGGGCTCCATGTGACCCACCAGGTCACAGCCTTCCCAGCCCTGGCATTTTTCTTGTTCCAGATAAAGGCTCCGTGGGGGCTGCTGACAGCACGGCCTTGTGCAAGAGCACAGACCGTGGCCCTCCAGGAGCTCCACGCTGCACATTCCCCGCTCCCAGGAAAGCCAGCTTCTGGTTCTGAGGAGCTTAGATGCAAATTCTCATTACAATTTGTAACAAGCACTAAGCACACTTTCTCCCGTTTGAATATGCCACCCAGCTCCCATGGCAGTCAAGAGATAAGGTGTGAAGGTCAATGCAAAGATAAGGCGAAACAAAGAGTTACAAGCCAGGAGCAGCACTGCTTGGGGGCACCACAAGAGGAGCGTCCTCTACACCACCAGCCCTCAGGGCCTCCCGCTCAGCTCACCCCTCCTCTTCCCTTTGAGCTCCTTCCCTCAGCACCACGTTTGTTTCTGCTTTAGCAGGGCTAGTATCTTCACAGCATGCCCTTTCATATACTTGAAGCCCCCATCCTGTTTTTAAAAAACCCAGTATTAAGGGTTTTCTGGGGTCTATTTGTACCCCATAAACAAAACCACCCCTGTTAATGCAGATTCAGGGTAGCGTTTTATCCCAGACATGCTTTGTTATGAGAAAAAAAACTTTTAAAGGCAGCTAGCTTGGAACTCAAGGGTTTTGTTTATTGCAGATCACAATGCCTTAGACCAGTGGTGGCAAACCCATGGCACACGGGCCACGGCGGGCACGCAGAGCCCTCTCTGCCAGCACACAAGCCAAGTGGCCCCAGCATCGCCCAGCAGCCGAGCATCGGATAACAATGCACACAGGGGCCATGCGCATGCTCGGAAAGGAGTAGTGGTGCCAGGCGATGACATCATGAGCCGCGACTCATTAGCTGTGACTCGTCCGAACTTTTGCATGGCCAGTCAGTGTGCTGCCAAGGATACATGTGTGTGTGTGTGTGTGTGTGTGTGTGTGCGCGCGCGCGCGTGCGCATGCATACTTCGACTGGCTGTGAGGTGTTTTTTCTAAACTAAAACCTCAGTTTTCAGGTTTTATTGTAGTGTTGGCACTGTGTGATAAATAAGTGGGTTTTGGGTCGCAGTTTGGGCATTCAGTCTCTAAAAGGTTCGCTATCACTGCCCTAGAAGGACTAGCCCAGGGGTCGGCAACCTTTAACACTCAAAGAGCCATTTGGACCCGTTTCCCACAGAAAACACCGGGAGCCACAAAACCCTTTTGACATCTAAAATGAAGATAACATTGGATATATCGTTTCTTACCTTTATGCTATGTATAAAAAAAAAAAACTATAGCGTGTTGCATTTATGAAATCAATGAACTGCTACAGAGAAAACAAATTTTTATTTCTGCATGCAACAAAAACATTTTGAACTCCAAAAAAAAAGACACTGGGTTGAAGGTTACTTTCAAATAAAATAGACTCAATGTCTATTTGAGTCCTCCTCATATTTATGAAATAAAAAGCCAAACTTAAATTATGATTTTTGCTCAGATCAACCTTCTGCATCAGTTCCGAAATGGCTTTTTTCCCTCTCATCTCCATCTGGATATTTTTCTGCAAAGGCTGTGTGATTATTCTTGTTGTTGTTTGCCAATTTCTCAGCGCATATTAAGCATACTGGTGAACCAGTCTCATCAGCAGTGAAAGCAAATGAATCTGCCCACGTACCTTTAAACGTTCTGTTTTCTTCTGAAACTTTTCTTGGATTTATCCATGGTTGGTCTACTGGGCGTCAAAAAGCTCAATAAATTGTGTGCCGGCGGGTGTCACACACTGGTGGTTGTGACGCATATTTTGAGCGACAGGAAGCCGCAGCAGAGGGATGAAAGAGCCACATGTAGCTCCGGAGCCGCGGGTTGCTGACCCCTGGACTAGATTGTAAGTTTGTGTGTAAGTTACACAACACAATGTGAACTTGGAATGGGATGATTAGCAGAGCTAAAATTCGCATGTACAAAGAATCCAGTGCTCCTACTCCATACAGGAAGCTCAGAAAACTTCTACGCCTTCTCCTTCCAGCCAGTATTGCTGACACGTTCTTAGATGTCTAGATGGCATTTTTATCTGCTAGATAAAACTTGTTCAGGATAAACATCATTTCTCTGGATTTAGAGACAACTGCTTCCTCCCCACTTCAGGTTGTTGCCAAGCAATGACAATCCGGGTGGAATGCTCGTTTGCACAACTGTCTTTTGGGTGTGGGGACGAGGGATGGATTTTTGCATTGCAATAGCTGATCTAACGATAATTGGCCCATTTTGCACTGCTGTGGTATCAGAAGTTGTCCCTGGCATTAAAAAGTGGAGACATGCATTTTCCCACACTTCTGCGTTTAACAGCAAGTCCTGGGCTGATTCAGTGCGGGGCAAGTCCCGCACCTCGTCGGGGCTCGCTCTGCCGTGGGCTGCTCTGCTCATGTTCCCCCAGGCGGACGGTTGCGCGTCCAGTCGATTCAGGGCCCTCTGCACGCACAGTGTGAGGGGCCCGCAGCGCTGAGAGGGACCAGCTCCCATTGCTGGCGTGTGCCGGAGCCCCCGCCTTCGCCCCGTGAGACCCGGCATTGGCAGCAACTGTGCACATGGCCGCAGTCACCTGCAGAGCAGCTGCTTGTTCCCGCACTTCTTCTACTTACCGAGAATCTGTCAGGGGGAGCCGGGCCAGCGGCAGGCTGCAGGTGTGCAGCGGCTGAAAGGGAGAAAGGAAAAAGAAGGAGGGAGGAAGGGGAAGCGCGTGAAAGTGGCCCCGAGGGGGGAGGCTTCGTTGCCCACTGGCATCTGTGCCAGCTCAGGGGTGCTTCGAGTAGCGGGGTTCCCCCCAAGGCAAGGCGCATCTGTGGACACCCGGGTGCAGGGGTGGGATGGGGCACTAGTTGAAGGGTAACCGAGGTACGTAAGGCGTAAAGTAGGGCGAGCAGCACGTATCCAAGACGACGGGTGGGAGTGCTCGGAGGGAAAATCCACCGCATGGTGAAGTGTCACCAGTTACGGAGCTGGGGCAGTGAGCAAGTATAGCAGAAGGAGCAGCTCAAGCCTCAGGAGAAAAGTGCAGCAATAATCCCAAGAAATTTTCAAGTTCAGCCGAGAGAAGCACATCAGGCCCAGTCGGCAGAGCGATGGCCACACTGTCACCAGGCCTCTCCGGGAAGGCTTCCTGGCGCAGGGAGGAGCGGCCTGCTGCTCCGTGAATTTGCCACACTGTGCAGCAAAGCAGCAGATGCAAACCATTACAGCAACTGCATGACAGCTGCTCCAGCTCCATCTTGTTTGCAGCTGCATAACAGAGAAGCCAACACGAGACGCCCCCTCTATTTTCAAAAGACAGACCTCCATGGCACATAGGGTGCACACACGTCCCAAATTCTTTGTCATGAACTGCTCACATTGAAAGAAAATGGCAACCAAGCCGTACAGTACAAAGCCATCATAAAATGCTACTGAGAACAAGGAAAACAAGTGTCGGTAGACACCCAAAACCTCGAAGAGTCAGTACTTGTCCAGTTTGCTCTGATGAGGAGCTTCCTTTTTCCTTCTAAGGAAAGCTCTGGCTTGATTTGATCTAGGATCCGTTTGTTTGTCCTTCTGCCGGTCCAGAGTTTACAAAGCTTGCGTTCACCATGTTTGAATGCAGCTAGCTTCTTCCTGTCGATTTCCTGTCCAGCTTTCACGCCCATACATAGCGATCGGGAACGCAGTGCTGCAGATGAACATGGCATTCGATGAAATATCCTTACACTTAATATTTCTGGGTTCCTTCATTGCTGCCCTTCCGAGTCTCAGTCTTTGAATTTCTTGGCTGCAGTTTCCCTTTGAACAGATGACTGAGCCAAAGTATGCAAAATCGTTCACAATTTCAGTTTCTTCATTGTTGACAGTAAAGTTAGTTTTATCTTGTGTTTTAAATGGTTTAATTTGCTTTTGTTAACTGCCCAGACTTGTTGCAAACAGCCCAGCTTATAATCTACAATAATTCGAGGTTCTTTCTCACCTGCAGTATTGTTGAGACAAATATGAATTCATTTGTTTTCCTTTCTCCCGGTGCAGATCTTGGCATTTGCCCCTGCTGAATCCCATTCTGTTGTTTTCAGCCCACTGTTCTAACCTATCAAGATCACCCTGGATCTTTTTTCTGTCCTCCAGGGTATTAGCTATTGCACCAAGTTTATTTATTTATTCACATATTTTAGGCCACCTATAACTGCCAAAAGGCCTTCCTAGGCAACTTACAATATCACACACACACACACGTGTTTTTCTTCAGGCAATGGGATTTGTTCCTGGGCCCCTCATTACAAGAGGGATATACAGTAGCACGGTTGGAATCGGTGCAGCGAACGGCCACGAGGGTGGTGGCCGGTCTGCAGGGAAAGTCATATGAGAAGAGGCTGAGGGAGCTGGGTCTCTTCAGCCTGGAGAGGAGGAGACTCTGAGGGGACCTGTTAGTGACACACAGGTACACGAGGGGGTGTCCCACGGAGGTGGGGAGAGGCCTGTTCTCCCTGCAGAGGAAGGCAGGACGCACTCCAACGGAGCAAAGCTCAGGGAACCGAGGTTCAACTTGGATGCCAGGAAGCGCTTCCTGACAGTTAGGACCCCAAGGGCGTGGGATGGGCTTCCACGGGAGGTCGTTGAGGCCCCATCGGTGCGGGTGTTCAAAGACAGGCTGGACATGCACATGGTGGGCAAGTCGTGAGCTGAGCCGCCTGGAGCCAGGGGTCAGACTAGATGGCCCAGGAGAGCCCTTCTGACTCACTCTGTTTCCATGTTCCTGGACCAGGGGAATATGGGCCCGGAAGAGTGCTTTTGTGTGGCTTTCTGAATTTCCCCAACATTTGCACTCATGACGTTAACTGTCATGTACCTCAGTTTCTCCTTGCTGTGGTTTGGGTTGCTCGCTTGTAGTAATTTGACAGACTGCTGCCTCCTGGTGCTGCCGCTGCCAATCCACTTCTGCCCCATCGGCCAGCTTGGCCCCAGTTGCCACTGGTTCGGTCCTTTGTTAATGTGAAGTGGCTTCTTTCTTCTGGAGCAACCAGCAGAGGGGATCCAATCGGGCTGCCAATCAGCCATGCAGGAAAGCCCTCCGGGACCTGCTGAGGGGGGTCCTCAAGGCAGGCCTTCAGTTTGTAGGCGCTCTGGTTGCACATCCACTGTCTGGTGCTGGATTTCTTGCCACATTGAACAACTCTCAGATTGCCATGATGCAGCCGGTCCAAACACCCTGGAAGCAAAATGGTCGCTATTACTATTGCACTGCATCTATGAGATGGCTCCATTGTATCCTTGCAATGACAGCCCTGCGAGCTAGGCTAGGCTGAAAGCAACTGGCCCAGAGCCACCAGTGAGCTCCATGGCCAAGTGGGGAGCAGGACCTGGGCCTCCCGCGGCTGCTCAGCATGTGCAGAAGCACCGCACGCTGCCTCTCGCACGGCTCACGGAGTTGCTCTGTGCTCTCTTACCACTCGCAGGGCTGCTTGGAGCCATCTAGAAATTACTGCGATGAACTGGCTAGACCGTGTGGTTTTCAGAGCTGGTAAAGCGAGGAGCCCCGCTTCCGGCCAGGATCCAGTCATTTATCCAGCTGCAGCCTGGAAGCCGAACAGCCAGTGCCTCGCACAGATGGGTGGGATGATCCAGATGACGCCAGCAGGCATGGCATCGCATGACAAAGCCTGCCATGGAGGCCTTCTTTGCACAGCGCTGGGGAAAGGGAGGACCCTGCTGGGTGGGGTGCCAGCAGTTCGAGGCAGGAGCCAGACCCAGCACCGCAAGGCACGGGCTGTCCTGGCACAAAGGCCGGGAAGCAACGTCCTCACGTGCCAGTGACCCATCAGGGAAGCGCATTGCTGTGAGGCATCGGGAGGCGCAGGAGTATCCTCAGGGCTCCACTATAGGCCTTAAAGGAGCTGAAGGAGCAGAGGCGAGTTCACCTACCGGTTCCCTGGCTGCCAGTGCAGAGGAGGCGCTGCACAAGCTATCCTATTTTTACATAATCAAACAACAGAGGAACACTGGATGTAACAAAATGCTTCCTGGGCTTAAAAGATAAACAGTTTTCGCTTGGATCCACATAGGGGAGGACATTGGGTAAGATAATGGACAATATGCCCAGTAACAGTTTTCCAGAACACAGAAAAATGCTGTTTCAATAGTAAATTCTCTCAAGAAAGCAGAAGGCATCACATTACATCTTAATTCTGTAAAAACATTCCTACATAAAGGCTAAGAAAAACAACCCATATTGCTGCTCCCTATGATCTGAGCATATGTGGATAGTATGTAGGAAAACTATAAAAATTGATGATTTACATATAATTCAAAAAGTCTTTTTCTAACACAAAAAGTCGTTGTTCATATTCTTACAGGATTCCCAGATCCCTGTGCAGCCACTGTCCACGGCCTCACACACTGGCAGAGGGCGATTCGGAGAAAGCTGAAGGACACGCATGAGGATGAGCAGAACCAGCTGTGAGCCGCAGGCCCTGGGCCATGCTGTGCGCTGCTGCTCAGAAGCAACGGGAAGGACCGCCTCGCGCTTGGTCACTGATGAGTGCCCAGGCAGCAGGGCTGTCGCTAATCTCTTTCCCTTAAACTCGGGGTGCTGCAGCCAGGCCACACGCTTGGCAAGTGTGCTGACTCTGGCAACAGGCCGTCCTGGCGCCTCCTTTCCCGAAAGTGTGGAGCCGCTCCTTTTGTGTGCTTTTAGAGAGCATCGCCTAGGAATGAATGGCCTCCCGGGAAAAGCAGAGGCTGCTGGAAACGTGGACAGTAGCAGCCAAGTAGTGCAGCGGTGGCATGTGGGGAATATGTGCCTGGCGCCTGCCCCTGCCCCCATAAAGAGCTGGCTGAGGACGCATCTGCCTGCCTGGTTGGAACAGTGCCTTGTGCTCAAAAGACCCTTTCAGAGTCTCCTGCTGAGAGGGAATTAGCTGATGGGAAGAGAATGAGGCCTTTCCCACTGCGTGTGAATTCTTCCGCCAGCTCCTTCACTGCTCTAGGATGGAGTTCACTGGGGTCCAGAGATCTGAACTTATTCAACTTAATTAGATGATTTTTGACCACTTGCCTAGCAAACTCAAGGCACCATGCTGCTTCTTCAGCTTGTGCTTCCTCTTTGTCAGGTTGGTCATCGATCCTTTTAGAAGACGACTGAGCCAAAGTAGAAATATATTAAATGATTACTTGAAAACCAGCATTTTCATTGCCACTGCTCCGTATTTCACAGAAGGTGAACTCATTATTCAGAAGTGTGCTTCACAGGTGGACTAGTGGGAGGAAGACTGCAATGTCTCAACTGGCAGCTCTGCTGTTTGATCACAGGCAACAGGGTCACTGGAAGCAGCCTCTAATCTCAGTGTGCTGAGAGAAGAATGTTGAAATAATAATGAATCCCCCGCTTTCATGCCTGTTCTTTTCCCCAGTGTGTCATGACTTTTAGGACTGCAAGACTGTGAGCACAGGCGATCTCGTTTAATGAATTGTATGCAAGCTGTTCTGGGATCCTTTTGGCTGATAAGTGGCATAAACAGAGGTCAAAATAAACAAACAATGCAGGACTGGTCATCGCGCGTTTTCTCTCCCAGAGACAGGAATGTCCAAACAGGCTTGGTGCTGAGAAGGGCATACATCAGTGCTTCATGGGAAATGCTGACTCTGCCGAAAATCCCATGGCATCGACTGTGCAGTGGGCAAGACTGGGAACAACTCATCACCCCCGTTTCAAAACGTCCCTCGCACAGAAAATGCTGCACCTTTCTTTCTGACATTTTGAAGGTCTGTTAACTAGGACCACATTTGTCCTGAATGTCATTTTTTCATGACAATTGCGAGCAAACATGCAGGGCGACAACTGTGTCCTTTTTTGGAAATCCTCGCAACTTCTAAAGCGCAAACCTTCCCCGCACCTATTTATCTGCAAGTTGGCAGGCGTGGCCTCTTCCAAAGTGGCAACTACCCTGCAATTTTCACCCAAATCTTCTAAGAAAGAAGTAATATTGGCAGTTTCATTTTTAAAAAAATCAACCCCCCCCCCCCCGGTGCCCCGGCACCTATTTGTCTGACCTTTGGCAGATTTGGTCCCCTTCTGATGGTGCCTGCAGGCACCATCCACTCCGGGCAAAGAGAAAACGCCTTCAGAGTCACTTAATTTCCAGCAATGAGGGGCATGGAGCAGTCAGGTTTCTGCACAGATCTTCTGATCTTCTGGCTTTCAGATCATTCTGGGCCAAATTGGAGTGCTTTCGCATTTGCCTAATTTCTAAGGTATGGCTTGACTCTTGTGGTCAGTGGATGCTCTATAGTAAGCATATCTCCTGTGTCCAGTTTTGAAGATGTTTTATGCAAATTAGGTGAACCAAACATCATAGGAAGGATAATGTCGCTATTATTTTCTAGGAAGCTCTTAGCATAGTGAACCACTCCCAAATTCTTGGCATACTTTCACCTTTAGAAAAGAGAATTAACCACAGCATGATCATGGGTGTGATTTTTGGAAGCAGTGCTGAGCCTGCAAGGGGCAGCAAGCTGGGGCTCGGAACGGGCCTTTTCCATGGGGTGTGCAGACTCTGGAATGTCTTCCTAGGGAGGGACCTATTTGAGAATCATGTTCAGGGGAAAATTGAAGCCGATTTGTTGGAACACCTCTTTGCAGCATCTGGATGTTTTTATTTTATTTTTCATTTTACTGTATTGCCATCATTGTATTTGTTATAAGCCAAGTATAGCCCATGGATCAATCAAACAAGATGTTTTTGCTGGTGAAGTAACGCGCATTTAATCTAGGGCAGTCTGCTCTTGTGTAACAACCATTCTGGAAGGCACATTAGTCTGGGCCTCAGCCCAGAGAACGGCAAGTTCCCTTTCGTGCAATGAGCGAGGCACCCAGCGCAAGTGCCCCACTCCCTGGCTCCCTGCGGTGTGATGCCACTGGGCATCAAGCCCCAATTCCCTGCGGATATGGATCCAAGTGGTTTACAAATCTGGGACCCCAGCCTCCCACTTCCCAAACCGGAGGGCAGCCAGCAGTGTTTTCCTGGACACTGTGAGTTAACTGGCCAAATGTGAGTGGGCTGAAGACTTTCTACCACGAAAGACAGTCCGGAGCCCTGTTCGCGTGTGCGCCCATTCCCTGGTTACTCCAACACATGAAAAAATCATGGAGCCATTTGATCAAGATCTCTAGCCCTCAAGGCCACCAGCGTATTTGCTACCTATGTCAATTACGCCACCATCCCCCAGGGACTGGGGACCTCTGCTCCTGGCACTGTCTCACAGGTGGCGGCTGCAGCCACAGTGGCCACACGCCCGACCAAGCCAGGGCTGGGGCTCAGTTGGGAGCACCCCTGGCAGCCACGGTGCGAAGCCGCCTCACCGTGCCATCCCTACGGCATCTGCCTGGGACCACCCGCTGGAACTTGCCTCTGCCCGGATCCTTAAGAAGCATGGCACGCCGGAGAGCCCGTGTGGTGTGGTGGTGAAGAGCAGGGGACTGGGACTCAGGCGATCCGGGTTCGAGTCCCCACTCAGCCATGGAGCCAACTGGGTGACTCTCAGCCCAACCTACCTCACAGGGTTGTTGTTGTGGGGATAAGATGGAGGAGAATGATGTAAGCTGCCTTGAGCCCTTTGTAGGAAAAAGGCAGGATATAAATGGCTAAATAAATAAATATGGCAGCGTTTTGCCTCAGCCAGAGCAGCCGCAACCTCCCACCCCCCGCAAGACCTGCTGCCACTGCAAACACTCCCTGTCCTGAAGAGTTCGTTGAAACACAGGGAGGAAAGCCTTGTGCCCAGTGGAAACGACTCGCTCATTCATCCCTCCCAGTTGTTGGACTGGTCTCGACGGGAGCCTCAGCTGGAGGCAGGCGGAGGGCAGGAAAACGCCCGCTGTCTCCACCCCTTTGCACCTCAGAGCCTGCAGGGCCCTGCCTGGCTCTTGCCAGGCCCCAGCTCTGCAGGGGAGACAGCCTGGGCACTGCCAGGTTTCTCCAATGAATGCACTGCCACAGTGAGGCACAGAGGGGAAACGCAGCCGAGCGGAAAGAGGAGGGCGAGGAGGAACACGCCACGGCCCTGTGTGCTTGGGGGCCGCGTTGCTGGAAGCACCTTCCCTGCTCCTGCCCTACTTGCTGCTGGAGCCCAGGTGCTGCAAGAGCTGATTTCACGCCTGACAAAGTGGCGTTGCCTGGGAGAGGCTCCGGTCGAGGAGGGGGACACGCCGGAGAAGCCTAGAAACAAAGTGAGCCAGAAGGGGCCTCCCAGCCGCCTAGCCCGACCCCCAGCTCCAGCAACAGCAGCTGAAACATTTCAAGCCGCGGCTCTTTAAGCTGCTGCTCCAAAGCTCTGGAAAGGAAAAAGAATGGGGTAGGGTAGAGGGGAGGACAGGAGAAGGAAAAATAAGGGAGGGCAGGCTGGAGAAAGTTTGGTCTAAGATGCAGACAGACAATCACTGCCACGACCGATGCTGGAGGAAGCTTTCCTCTGCAAGCTCTATTCGGGCCTCTGTTCACTGGCTGGTTGGGACATTTCCACCAGCAGCCACAGAGAGCTCTTGGGTTTATTGAAGCCGAGTTAGTTCTCCTCTCAGATGCACCTTAGCATCCTGCTTACTGGTCGGTTTGGAAAGCTGCATCCCTAGAGGCAGATATCACCACGTGGCAGTAACACCCTGGCTGGGTAATTCTTCTGTCACGCTGGGTGGCAGTGGAGAACAAGCTACCCGTTAGTTCACCAGTGGCTTTCAGAGCGAGGTTCACGGCTGCACAGCACCAGAGCAGAGCGAGCTGAGGAACTGAGGACAACACGCAAGCTGTTGAGTGAGCACACGTGTTCTGCTTCCGGACTGTGACAGGGTAACTCCAGGGCGTGCTTTTGACAGGCATGGCTTAGAGCATCTCAAATGCCCATCAGTAAAAGACACATTCAATCAATACTTTTAATTAGAAATGGAAGATATAACTATGCTGGGAATTGTTACAGAGAGAATTAAAAAAACACATTTTCCCTCTATGGCTGAATAATTTCCAGATATTTTACATCTCTAATTTTATATAAAAATCTTCCTGCCAAGTAAATTTTAAAAATTGTTCTGAAGGAATAGCAATATATGAACACTTCCTCTTGAACCTTTTCTTCATCACTCTAAACCAAAGCCTTTCAGCCTTATGAGGAACTGAACCATAGAGACAAGCTGTGCACCGTGGCTCACTGCCAACGTGAGGACAACAAAACGGGCTGAAAGGGAAAGCTGCTTACCTGAAATGCAGTTCTTTGAACAGGCACCTACGCTCCACCACCACTTCCATTCACAGCTTTCTAGCGCAGAGCAGAACTTCAGCTACGCACCTGCCACCTCCTCTCCACATGCTCTGGCTCTCTGCAGCCTCTCAGTTCGAGGTTGCAACAGGTAAAGCACGGGAAAAAAGGACTGTGCATCCAGGTGAGGCATAGACATGGGGAGAAAGGAGGGCTGCAAGGGTGCACGGGGAAGAGCCACAGGTAAGGTCCGCCACCTGGCCTCTGCCTTCGGCATCCTGCAATGCTCACACATGGCTGAGCAGCAGGCAAGAAGGGCTTGATGGAGAAGGAAACAGCCATGGCCAACGTGGGGGAAGACTGCTTTTCCAGTGCACGCCATAGCAGGCTCTGAAGTCAGGATGGTCGTGCTGAATGAAGGCTGAGGAGGCTGCTGGCCGCAGAGCTGCTGAATGCGCCAAGCCCAGCGGTGCTTAAGTGGCCTCTCGAGGTGTGAAGTGCGCCACTCAGTGGGCGAGCTGTGCATGCAGTGGAGACGACTGGCCCAGCCAAACATGAGGAGACAGCGAATGGTCCTCCCTGGAGCCAGAGCGGCAAAGGAAAGGTCAGGTGGTTGTCCTGAAGAATGTCACTCTGGAAACAGGAAGGCAGAGTCAGTCCTTCTGGAGTCCACCTCCGCAAGGGAACCAGGTAGGAGGAGGAAGGTTGGAAGCACCATGTCTTCAAAAATGTGAAAACAAGACCCAAACTGAGGGAAGAAGGAGCCTCCCGGCCACAGAGCCAGCTTGTCCTGAAAGGCAAGGTCCTGGCAAGAGTCGCGGGGCTCACTCGCTCTGTGGGCAGAAGGCAGAGCAACCAGGAAAAGCAACCCCTTGGCTGGAGGTGGCTGTGGCAAACGGCACAAAGGGTTTCAACATCAGTTGGGTCAGGACTGATGCTCTGAGGAGGAACCGGGGGAGTTGTTGGTGGAGGGAGAGTCACAGCATCTTTAAGAGAATGCTTTAAGCATGGATGGGTGAAAACTGACCATCCATCGGTTCTGCCACGGTTGGCTAGGACTGCGGCTAGCTGGGATCTGAGGGAGAGGAGCTCCAGGCTCTTAGCCTAGAAGGAAGACCAGGGTAGCCAATAAGCCGTAAGATGCTGGATCTAGCTAAGCAGGAGCGATGAACGCCAGATTTTTTTTTCGCACTGGACAGCATATGAGTACAAGTGGAAGGTTTACATAAGACTAGGAGGAGCTCCAAGACTTGAGCCACGCACTAGGCCTTCAGGCACAGAGGCTCTAGCTCTGATCATTGCTCCATCAATTGGGACTGGTTCCGCAGGTGGCAGCTGTGACTGAAGAGAAGAAATGACATGAAGCCAACATGGGGTTCTTCGAATGCACTGAGCCCATCACCCCATAGCTTGCTCATGACTCTCGTAATCAGAGGGGAGGGGAGGTCCTTTCCCAGCAAAGCAGAAAGGCAGCCCGACAGTTCGCTGATTTTGCCACCCCAAGATTTGAGGCATTTTGCATTTGTGTCAGTAGCACAGAAGTCTTATTTCGTAAAAGTTTTCATCATGGTCTTCTTCAGTTCCCATCGGCGAGGGGGAATCGTCGATCAGCTGAGGGTCTCTGCCAGAACACTGGATGGCCCTGCCATGTGCGCGGCAGATGAGGTGATAAGGTGTTGGCCACAACAATCCCAGAAATTATGAGGGGAACGGACCTCGTATTAAACTGTTTATGTAGAAGATGACGGTAGCTTCTGGAAAGTGTACTCCGAATATGGGTTCAAAAGTCCCAAGGGCCCTGGCAAGCATGAGTAGCCTGACTTGGTATGTGTATCATCTGTGTCTGTACCGGAGTCCTCTGGGTATCAAAACCCAGCAGCAATGGACTGCCAGCTTCATTTGCTCACGTGGAGGCCGAAGGTTTGCAGAAGATTCAGAGCAGTTTTTGAGGGGAGCTGCAGTGGTGGGCCAGCTGGGCGAGTCCCTGATGCCGGGAAAAGCCACCATGCACTTGCACAGCAGGACCAGGAAGCCCTCGATGGGGATGGGGGAGCCAATCCAGTGCTGCAGCCCTTTTGGTGGCAGTGAGCATTCATTTGCTGTGGCGACGTTGGAGAAACGGTCTCCATCTGCTAGAGGTTGTGGGGACCCTGTGGTGATAGTCAAAGGTGCCGTCTGGACTGTTTACTGCAAGATGGTAGGCAGGGTTTGGACTGAAAGGACCCGTTCGATTGGAAAGGCAGGCTCTTGTCAGTCCCTGGCCCAGGGTGGTGACCAGGTGGGCATTGACAATGCCAGTATTGCCGGATGTAGGCTGAGGAGGTTGCTGCGGATCGGTGGGGTTGTATGAGCAGTGGCTGCCATCTTTTGCACCTCCTCCACAACGTCGTGTGTGTGCATTGGGAGCAGGCCCTTGCTGTCAAACAGGAGGTCTTCTACCCTGGACTTCACCTCTTCACAAAGACCTGACACACGGAACCAGGGCCCTCATCTTAGGAACAGGACATCTGCCACAGATTCTAATCTGACATATGGTGGGTCGACTTGCTGGTCTGTGCTCCTGTCTGGAATATCACTGCAAGGTTACTGACCCCTCTGGGAAGGCGTCCAAAGAATGAGGCTACCCTGTCCCACAGGAATTGTCGGTAAGCCAACACGCAGCCAGATCATTGGCTATTCAGAGGGACAGACGACGAGCCCCGACGAGCAGCAGCAGGCCTGTGGCACACGCAGGGGAGCACAATTCCGGGGCTGAGGGACGGGCCTGATCTTAGGACCTGCTAGGCACAAGGTCTGGTGTTATCTGATGACAACAAAAGACTTTGATGGCTTACCATTGGGTCCAGGGGGGATGCTATTTGTTGGGTAGATGAGATGGAAAAGGAGTCCGCACAATATTCGTCTTGCCCTGAAAAGAAGTAGTTGGTCTCCTTGGAAGGAGGACAAGGAAAGTTAAATCGTTAGCAGGGAATGAGCAGTGAGCCAGCTAGTTCTTTTGGGATGACATTCTGGGAGAAGTTCCCTTGAAGAGGGGCAAGGCCATGAAATCCAGTTGTGCCAAGGTCTGGGAGGCTGCGTTTCTGGTGGTTTCAACGTGTTACAGGATGTTGGGGGGCAGAAGCCTTAGTGGGAGCCAAATGGGCTCCAAGAGGAGCAGTGGGATTGCGCAGTATCTCTGCGACCGAACGGAGCCATGGGGGTCAGTGGTCTCCACAGGAGTGAGGAACTGCCTTGCAGTGAGGGTACCTATGGGAACCTCACGGCATAGGAGAGTTCTCCTGAGGAGGCTGGTGAAGTCCAAGAAGCACGGCAGGGCCAAGCAGATACACACCTTTGCAGAGAGAGATCCCAGGTGCAGAGACACGGGTGAGAGAATCATCTCCTGAGCATGAGCCGCGGCACTGGATACCATCCCTTGAGAGCCAGACCGTGGGGTCTGAGCTTCTCACAGACAGGAGTCAGCGGGTGAACAGCATTTGGACTGCAATTTTAGCCAGAGACCGTTAGGCTCAGGCTGGGTTTTAGTCAGACCCAGAGTCAACTGGATGAGGGGCCTTTTCCACCCAGCTCTGGAGCCCAGGGGCTCATGGGTCATTTGTTACGGGCCATGGTCTGTTTGAGCTGCTGGGCATTGACCACTGGCACTGAAGGACTGGTCCCAAGCTGCTGGTCCAGAGAGAGACCTGGAGGTGCCGGTGCCTCATCGACTGGTGCTCATGGGTTTTGGAAGCGATCGGAGGAGCTCTCCGGACGGAAAACAAAGCAATGTGCAGGGGCTGATTCTGGGTGGCCTCTGCTGCTTTGCGTGCTCTTTCCCAGAGGACGGCTTGGAGGCACACTGTGCTTTTTCTCCTGGCCTGCTTCACAAATGCAGGAATTTTTTGGGTGGGCCTCCCTCATGCACAGCAGGCATCGGTGGACAGCATTTTTCTGCTAAAGCAGGCACATTTTTTAAGATGGGCTTGAAGGCCACGAGCCCCTAGAGGGAGGAAAAACAGTAAAACAACTCACAGAAAAAAAGAGAAGAAAGGAGGGGAAAGAGAAGAAAAACCTCTTCTGTGTTCCAAATGGATAGACTTTTTAAAAAGCTATTTAGACCACGAGGCAAAGAAGTTCCTTACAGTGCCGTGGCGGCAAGGGATGCCAAGCAACTGAGAGGCCAGAGGTGTGAGCAGAGGAGGTGGGCAGGCCACCCACCTAAAGCTTCGCTTGACCCCTGTGGCTGCTCTGCACAGCCCCGTATCTCATGAATGTGTGTCACAAAGACCACAAAGGAGCACCAAATGCATCTTGTTAGCACTTGCAACCTGGGATTCAGAGGCCTCAAGGTAAAATAGTAGGTCGTCAGTACTTTCCTGGAGGGAGACCCTAAACTGAAGCAAATAATAGTCTTGCTGGTTGAGTGAACATTTAGCACTGGGGGCAAAGCTGTTTAAATGGTTGTGCCCATCCAAGGTGAGCTTTGGCTCCACAAGCATGTCATTTCTTGCATAAGACTGAAAAAGAGAGTCAAAAATGAGCTGATGAGAACTTAGAATGTTCCCGATGAAGGTGGTGTAAGCATTGCCAGCAGCAAACCTAGCAGGAAGGCTCTACCTCATGCGTGCAGTGGAGAAACAAAATCTTAGCTCCTAAGAGAAGAAACAGCACAGGCCCAAAATCTTAGGCAGAGATGCTCCTAAATAATCAGCTAAACGGTCGAATGCCAAAGAGCAAGACCTGCTGCCACATGGCACAGCAAGGCTGAGCCTGCTCGCCCGGCGTCGCGGTTCATGTGCAGAAAGAACTGGCTAAAGCCTGTGAAAACCAGGAAGAACCACTAACAGTGCCCACTGAACATGTGGCTTGTTTCCGACTGCTGTATTTCCAGATATTACAGATACACATTTGCACTTCACCTACAAAGAAATAATATAAATAGATTCTTAAAATGGTGCTGTTTACAAAAACACATACACACAAAACTTACAACATTCCCATAAAACGCCTTCACATCAAAATCTTAGTCATAAATGGAGCCATCTGTGTTTCCTTCTATGAAGAGAGAATACGCAAGGCTTGCTGTCCTCCACCTCCACAATACGTTAAATGAACGTTGCCTCTTGCCATCTCACCTCAAGCGGCAGAACAAACTACCCGCAAAGGAAAATCTACCACCATTTTTTAAAAGGAGAAAGCACTTTGTGGCCATCCAGACCTAGAGCAAGGTCCCGTTCCTCTCAGTCCTCAGCTCTGTTCCTTTCCTAGATGTTCTGCTGTTTTCCATCGTCAATGGATCCAACTGTGTAGTCCCAGAAGCCATGGCAGGGCAGGCTTGGGTTTGGAAAGCTCCACTAGGTTTCCAGGGCAAGCTGAACAAGTTTGCATTAGTCCTCGATGATTATCGGTTCTTCGTTCACAGGCTGCCGTAGATGCGCATCCTGCAGAGGCCGGAGGACAACCGTCTTGTATGGGCGCCTTGCAGCTCGCTTGGCTTCAAAGGAGGAAAGTAATTTGCGGATTTTCCTGTAGGTGAGTGGAAAGAATGAATGGTCAGAGGGTGGATTCTCCCTTCATGCCTTCCTTTCCCATCCTGTTTGTTCGACTGCAACCCTATCTGTACAGCTGGGATGTCTACGAAAACAAGCAATTAACTTCTGTCCCAGGTGGTCATGGTTTCCCAGGCACTGAATACCCCTCCTGAGGCAGGCAGAGGCCCAGCTGGCACCCAGCTCTCTTGTGCTCCCCAGGCTTCTTTCCAGTGCCCAGCGTGGCTGGGAGGCTGGGTGAACTTAGACCGAGCCTGGCAATGCTCGGAAATGCTCATGGGCCTCTTCTTCGCACCAACCTCCAAGCACCGTGCACACAGCACACGAAGCCCACAAGTCCTGTGTCAGCAGCAGAACTCCGCTTGCATGGAGGGCACATGTGCAGGAGCTGCCAGATGCCCGCATGAATGCTCGCCACGAGGATGGCTCAGGGCAGAGAGGAAGCAGCCAGAGGCCGAGAAGCTGGGCTAAGCAAGTGGGACAAATTTTCACGCCCGAGACAGGCTCCTCACACACTGCTTCCTGTCCCCGGTCACCGAAACTTGCTCCAGAATATTCCACCTTCCTCTCATGTCTGACTTCAATGAGCTGCCCCAGTAACGCGGAACAGCCCCCACCCCACGAGGCACCTGTTCACACAGAGCGGAAGCTCAGAGTCCTGCCGCTTCATCCACCCAGTGGGTGACACGTGCACAGCGACCCTTCGGCACGAACAGAGCCAGCCCCACGGACCCCCCTCCCCCGCTGCCCTCCTTCCCCAGACCTCTCCAAAGTTGACCGCTCTTGCCTGCCTGCCTCTCCTCACTGCCCTCTTCTGCCACTGTCCCCAGCATGGCAGGAGCCAGGAGAATGATGGGGGGTCGGCCAAGGCAGAGGGCTCCCCACCTCGAAGTAGTATTCTGCATCATGGCTGAGGACACCGCAGCAGATCCTCAGGGGAACCCCAGCTCCTGCTCAGGCTCATGGGACTCCTGCACAGCCGCGCAGGGTGAGTGGAGGAGGCCCCCACCGGTGTAGCGGCTGCGCCCGCACAGCCTGCCCTGAGCCGGCAGCAGTGGCGCCCCTCGCCACACCCGGGAAGCCCGGCAGCCCTCTCCCGCCATGGGCCGGGTGCCCCCGTTTCCAGGCACAGGCCGCCCTGAGAATGAGGGCTCCTCCTCAGAGAGGTTGCTGGCCCCCGTTTCGTTTGCTGCGTCTGCACTGGCCTGTTCAACCGTACTTTCGAAGGCTGCCCACCTTTGGACTTGCGCGAGGAGACTGCCCAGTTGGCGGCCTTTGGTCTGAGCTGCGGCGGCTTACTTTGCACGCCCTGTTCCCCAGCACATCGACATCACAGGGCTTGGACGCAGCATCTCCTCCCTGTGCTTGCCCACAAACTCCTGGGCCACACCTCTGCGGCCTCACTACCTCCCTCCCTCGCATGCACTTGTCCCTGACACTTGGCTCAGCAGTTAACCCGAGAGTCTCCCCCACCCCAGGGAACTTGGGAAATGGGTGACTTTGTCTTTCTCTGCCCTGGGTGAAGGTTTTCCAGACCTTGAAGAGTTCTCGGGTTTCTGCAGGAATGAGCCAAAAGAGGGGCAAACGGCCTCTTTCTCCAGCCATGCCCTGGTCACTTCTTGAGGCTCTCCCTGCCGCATATGCCCCCCGCCCCCTGGGAAGCAGGCCTTTCTAGAACAGCTTTCTTTATGGTGTTCTTCAGGACCCAAAGATCAAGGGATAAGTGCTGGCCATTTAAGCTGCTAATGGCACTATGGGAATACTGGTCCATCCAGCATCCATCAGAAGTCCCTTGATTCCTCCATGGTGACACTCCACCTCTGTCCCATTACCAGCTCACCCATGTTTTAGGAAGGGCAATGGCCATGTGGACTGCCAGTGGTGCTCTTTGCTCTTCTAGACTGGCAGTTATCTTGGTCAGTGTGGGAAAAGCAGAAAGTGAAAGGGTCAGATTAGGTCTGCAACAGTGGGATGAGGTTGGCAAGAAAGTGTGAAGAGACGGAAGTGCAGGGCTCCCACTGTGGAGGGCTTCCTTCAGGCACATGTGCATCTTGCTTGCGAGCTACAGTCATCCCTGGACCAGGATCTTTCAGCTGGACAGTGCAATGCCTGAATGACAATTCTCAAGGGCAAAGTGTGATTGCCGTAGCGGGTTCTCCTAGGTCTGGTCTGGACTCTACAGCCACTGTAGGCGGCAGCCGTGAAGCTCGTCCCAAAACGCTCCCCTGAAAAGCACCACACTGGCTGCCAAGAGACCAGTGGATCTCTGCAGAGGTCACGGGCCCACAAAGAGCTCTTTTTCATTCAACTGGCTCTAAAATCGTCTTAAAATTAATTCTCCCTCATTTCATGGCTACTTAAATCTAACTAATATTAGAGGAATATGTTGCAAGCACTTTACGATATGGAAATGTAATTCATGGTGCAGCCCCTGGGTTTTGTCTCAAAGGCCTCGTGGGGCTCATCCCCTTGAGGGGCGAGGGGTGCGAAACTGCGCTGCCTGCCCTGGCCGAGGTGCTTCCTCGGTCTCGTGCTGCAAAGCCTAGAAGGCCAACGGCAGCTCACGGCTCCGGTTTGCTGATGCAAATGTGAGTCTCTTCTCACCTTCCTGGTTGAAAACTAGACAGGTGAAAAATGTGAGAGCAGAGGTTACCGGGACATGCCTGGGCTTGATGACCACCACTCATCTGATTACCTTCCCAGGAATGGGGTCCCTATGCAGCTGAGCAGCATTTGACCACAGAATCCATATTCCACAGGGCATTTTTGAAAGCGGGCAAATCAACACGGACTTCAGGTGGTTGGTCACTCTGTCCTCTCTGAACAAGTCATGAACAATGTCTGCCAGCAAAGGGCTCTGCCTGGACTGCTGGCTGTAGCAGCCCTTGTGCTCCCAAACAGGCCTGCCTGCTTGCTCGCTTACTTACTTATTTTCTATCCTGCCCAATAGTCAGGGCTGTTTAGGAAGTTTACAGCAGCACATAAAATACAATAGCAATACAAAGTTAAAATGCAGGTAACAGTAGAAAAACCTGCCCTTGTAAAGCCAATTTTAAAACCAAATTTTAAAAGCTACAATGGCTAACACAAATGACTGGAACTGATCTGGATGAATAAGACAAATGGGGCCTTTAAGGCTGCAGGAAAGTTGCAAGTTGAGACCAATATGAACAATCTTCTCAGCATGTGTAGCAAATTCATTGCAGTGTATTTGCATTCATTTGCTACACATTCATTGCATGTGTAGCAAATTCATGCAGGTTTTGGGTAAGACAGTCCAGACTTAGCATGTATTGGGGGAATTGGGACAGAAATAACAAAATGGTTTTATGTCCAATTGATCCCGACTTTTGCACAAGTACGATAAAATATTTCACTGGGAACATTTGGCTAATCCTACATAGCTGGCGTTCTGACCTTACTGCAGTGCATGGGCTACCTGGTCTCCACACTGGCTACGTAGAAAACATCATCCGGAGCATCAATCCAGTTCATCCTCCTCCTCCTTTTCACTGGGAACATGGCTCCACCACGGATTAACCGGACTTTTGTTGGGTATGATTTCCCACTGAGCAGCAAGTTTTGACTTGTTCCCTAACACAACATATAAAACAAACAAACAAAAGATGTTATAGATCCCCATAAACCAGGGAAAATAGCTTTGCTGGAACAAGGCAAACCATGGTTTCTGGGTGTGCCAACGAATGGGTTTTTCCCTTCCTACTGTAGATGCTGCTCATCATGGAAGGCCGAGAGCGTTCGCCAGCCCCTTTTCTCACCCCTGTCAACAGAAAGGACCGACTCCTCATTGACACTGCTAGAGCAGAGTGAAAAAGAACAGTAGCATTACCAAAAAGAAAAAGAAAATGCAAGGAGGGGGTGGCAAACAAGAACGAAAGCCAACAAGATGCACCAGAAACCATCTTAACCAAACAAATAAAGGGGACTGTTCCCCAAAAGGATTTCAGAACTGATCCCAGCCCCAGCATTGGACAGCTGCTGCCAAAGGAGGCGTCCATCACTACTCTGTGCACCTTGCTTACAGAATTTTACGGCAAGTCCAGATTAAGCCACCTTTCCCTCACAATCCTCCCAGGTCTTCCCACAACTTCTTTTTTCTTACGATAGGAAAATTTTTAAAGGAGAAAAAGGGAAGAACTGCTACACTGCGCCTACTAAGTGTGAGCACTAGGGGCCTTCCACCTGGAAGCAACCAAAGTGACAGAATGACATTCTGCCTCCCCTGAGAACAGGAATTTAGAGTAAGAAAAGAGACTGGATTTCTCTATGGTAATCCATATTGATTTTGATGTATGCCTCTCTCTTCAACAAGTTCCCATGGGTAGGGGAGTTAATGCAAATACAAATAATAGTAAGTTAATTAGAATAAAAACATTAAAATACTCTAATATAGAAGGACAACCAGTGGAATTAAAAACAAATGTGAAGCAGCATAAAATAATGCACACAGAAATGAATAAGCCTGGGAAAACAAAATGTTTTGACTGGCACTGAAATGAACAGGTGAAACTCTCTAGGGAGAGTGGCTCAGAACTGAAGTGACTCAAATGGGATAGGTGCCCAGAGAAGGACCTCTGTTAAGAGCTGGTTCCTGACTCCTAGTTGAGCAGATCAGAGAAATCTGCCCCAGGTGGTCTAGGGTCTATTGTGCACCAGCAGCCCAAGCTCCCAAAGCGGGAGGGATCAGAGTGAGCAAACAGGGAGAGCTAAGAGGAGTTTGGCAGGGAAGAGCAGGAGGTAGGGCTCCATTTTTTTTCTGATTATCTTTTCTTTTTCTTGTTTTCTTCCTTGTAACACACTCTCATTCACTAGTAGCACTGTGCTGCTAATCTTCAGGGAAGCCAGAAGAAAGCACTGGTGATTACAACAGGACCAGCAAGGCAGTAGAGGGTGTGGACTGGGAAGACTTTGCAGTGGTGGTGACCTAATGTCTATGTGATGCCTGTCTTCTTGCCTGAGATCAACATGGCCTACACATGCACAGTGCAAGCTAGTAGTCCTGCTGGAAGAAAAGGTGAGAGCACTGGAGCAGCCGAGTGCCCACCATCAATGGAGTAAGAGAAGATGAAGAGTTTTTAGACAGTGGTGGAACTACAACAGTGAAGAGCAGGACAGGAGCTAGCAGTGCAACAATGAGCTAAGGCAGAAGAGGAAAATCTTGAGGGAAGGGGAAATGAGGAAGAAACTCCCTGGGAAAGGAGTTAGCTGCAGAACTGGAAGACACTCTGCACTGGTGGAAGCAGAGGAACTCTCAAGCCACTTTCAGTAACATGAGGATGAGACTGGAGGCCAGTCTGCCACGGAAGAACTGCAAGTCATCCCATGCAACATGGAACAAGAGACTAAAGGTCAACCAAGTAGTGGCAATGATACCAAAGCCTACAAGGAGAGAAGAGTGTTAGTTGTGGGAGACTCTCTGTTGAGTAGGATGGAAACACATGTAGGTTGAAAATACTTATGGATTTGTCTAGTATGCGGTCTCCCTGGAGGACAAATTTGTGATGCAAGTTAAGGATTGCCAAGGGTCATAAGAGCTCACTGACACATATCCCTTCCTTCTTACTTCCCTCCCTTCCTTCTTACACATGTGGAACAAAAGACACTGCCAAGCAGAGCTTTGAAAAAATTACATCAGACTTTGAAACTTTGTGGAGGAAAGTCAGGAACTCTGGAGATGGTTTTCTCTTCAATACTTCCAGTTCTTGGAAGAGGAATAGACTGGAAAGACTGAATGCCTGGCTACCAAGGTGGTGCTGACATGAGAGATTTGGACTCTGGGACCATGCACTACACTTCCCGGAAGAAGGACAGCTAGGAAGGAATGGGCTGCACCTTACTGGAAAGAAGGTGTTTGGCCACAGCATGACGTTTTTCAGGAAGGCTTCAGACTGAATCCTACAGGAGAGGGAGAAGTACACTTGGACATAACAACAGGCAAAGGCTTATGCACCACAACAGAGAGAGCAACTCTAACGGTGCCCAATAATAATCTTCCAAAAACGTAGGAGGAAAGCTAGAGTATAAAGCACACGGTCCTTGATGTCTCCGTACTAATGGCTGGAGTATGGGAAACAAACAGGATGAACCCTCAATACAGGAGGGTGAATACAACTGGTAGGTATAACTGAAACCTGGTGGGATGCCTCCTGTGACTGGAATTCAACAACTGAAGAATATTACCTGTTCAAGAAGAACAGAAGGAACAGAAAGGAAGGTGGAGTCACACTATATGTTAAAGATACATATCTCTGCTCAGAAAATGAGGAGGGTGACCTTAGTAGCCCATTGACAGCACATGGATTAATATAAATGGAACGAAGAATAAAAGGAACACGGGGGTTGGAATCTATTACTGACCACTCAGCCAAGGAGAAGATGAAGATGAGACTTCTGAAAAGTAAATTGCCGGTGTTTCAAGGAGGCATGAAGTCATCGTTCTGGGGGACTTCAATTCCCCTGATATCTGTTGGGAGACAACTTCTGCCAAACATGGCTTCTCCAAGTAATTCCTAACATGTGTTTCTGATAACTTTCTCAAACAGAAGAAACTAGAGGAAGATTTGATATTAACCAACAGGTAAGACTTGGTGGGCAAAGTGGCAGCTCTGGCAACGCTGGCGCAAGTGACCAGGCCATACTAGAATTCTTGATGCTAAAGCAGTGGACCCAACCTTCCGGGGGCTGCGCTAGAGTGCCCAGTGCCTAAAGAGGGCCACATCTTAAATCAAAATGTAACAAAACTATTAACCTACCGATTTAGACCAAAAGTTAGCATTCAGAAGTCAATGAGGAAACGTTAACTTGAATGCCATGCATTTTGGAACAATATTTTACTGTGAAATCCTTTTGTCCAGCTACATATGCTTACCTAGTCAGTGTGATTTTTGTGGCTGTTTTCTGTTAGCCAAGTCATGGTTTATGAAAGATGTGTCATGTACATGTTCATCTGTGAGTCTTGACCTACACTTGAATTTCACAATTTTCATCTTGGAAAAAGTTTGTTCACAGATGTATGTGAACCATGGACATTGTATGAACAGAGTCAACTTGTGCCGAGGGACAGACTAGATGTCCCAGGAGGCCACTTCTGACTTGCTATGTTTCTATCTCTCTAACATGCCCACGGCAAACTTCCTTAGATTGATAAATATATCAGGTAGACCACAATAGAAATCTAGCAGACTATTTTCTTTGTAAGTGTCTCTGATATGATCGCTGGTTTGCAAATGAATTTGTTCCATCTGAAAAAAGCTACTTGCAACTTCTGGTCCTACTTCAAATGGATTTTGAAACATTCTCATTTCCTTTCCATGCTTATGGCAATCAGGAAGTTCTGGAATTCCACTTGCAAAAGGTTCTGTGCTTTGATGTGTCTTTCAGCACTGAATTGTAAATACCTTTCCTTCTCAAATTTTGGTTCATTGTAGCATTAGAAGTTTCAAAAGCTACTTTCACTAACTTGCTTCAAAAAATGTTTAGTTTTACTTCAAAAGCTTTCAGTTCAGAATACATTTCACATACAAGCTGTGCTTTTCCCTGCAACCTCAGAGTCAATGTGTCCAGATGCTCAGTGATATCAGTTAAGAAAGCCCAATCAAAAATCCACCCAGGGTCAGAAGGAACTTCTTGACCTTTTCCTTTCTCCTTGAGAAAGACATCATGACAAAGACGGAAAAAACATTTGAGGACTTTGCCTCTGCAGAGCCACCTGACTGCTGCATGGTTCGAAACATAGCTATATTATGTCTCTATCTCTGAGAAAATTTTGAAACTGACCAGATGTAATTGATGCTGGATACAACAATATACATCACACTTTCCCACTAAAGAATCCTACCACACAAGGCTTACTGACAGATAATGCAGTGAAATTGCATGGGAAGTACACTGTTTAATTTCAGTTGATTAAGTATACTGTTGATTCTTGCCAAGTACACCAGTTTTACTTCCCATCATATTTCTTACATCATGAGTTGTGATGCTTTTCAAGTTACCCCAACTCAGACCAAGATTTTCTACTGATTCACACCTTCAAGAATGTGCTCCACAGTTGTGGTGTCTTACAAATGCTGAAGTGCACACAGTTCTTCTGTAATTCTGCATTTGGAATCTGTCCTCCAATAAATATTAGTAATTGAGCAGCATCTATTATGTTCTTGCTCTCATCTAATGCCAAAGGAACAAAATCTAGACTTTTGCCTTGACAGTCTGTGACATATGCCTCTCTTCTCCTAGCTCTTCAACATGCAGATAAACTGACACAACTAAGATGCCTCGTCAGACACACTTCAACCACGCACTTCTCAACAAATTCACCATCAGGGACTGGCCTGCCACTCTCAGCAGCCTGTTCAGGAACACGGCAGGTGGCCCTCACAGCTGGCAGGTTCTCCTCGACATGCTTTCCAAAAAGTATTTTGCTGCAAAAACATTGGGTATTTAGGAGAATTTATCTTGCTCACTCGCACCTCTCCTCGATTTATTGAGTAGCTCTTATGACAGGATCCAATGCGCCTTTTAACATTGTACTCTGTTAATACTGAAACAGTTTCAAGACATGGCAGGCAAACTGCTTTATCCTTGTTAAAAACAAAGACATCCCCAATAGTCCATTTGTCATTAAATACATGGTGCTCATCTGCAATTTTTTTGTTTCTTTGAAACCGCACTCTTTTGCAGGCAACTTCTTACAGAATTTTTAGCAGAGCAGCAGTTGCAGAATTTCAATACTATTTTTGAATACATGAAGATGTAAGTATAGTTTTAGGGATCTAACTCTTCCCTTTCCCATCAAATTCACCCCACTTTGGCTGCTTTTAGCAGAGGATTTTCATTTTGATCATGGCAAAGGAGAGGAGACCCTGCTTCTTCAGTTCTCAGGAATATTGGGCCAAATGCACAGGCTAGGAAGAATTTTTTAAAAGTGGATAATGAATCCGACCTACCAGATGGCAGAGTTGCAGTCCTAAGTACATTGAATACAATGAGATTTATTTCTTCATATACAAACTGCCTTGAAATCTACACATGCTAATACTTTAAAAATTGGGAGCCCTCCAAAAAGGGCTGAGAGAAAGAGCTAATGAAAGGGCAGCCTTCCACCTGGAGTGGAGGAGATGCCCTTAGGTTGGCTTCTGCTTATATGCAGAGCCTACATGCGCATCACTGCCTGCCAGCCAAGCCTCAGTCATGAGAAGCCAAATGGCAGCTGCGGGAAGGGAACCTGGCTGGAGGAGGCGGTGGGACGGGACCCCTATACGCTTCCCTGTGAAGACAGTACTCCTTCCCACCAGACCCAAGGGGCCACACACCAGCTCCCACAAGCCCCATTGCACGAGAGGATTTCGGCTGGAATGGCAGGGGTGGGGAGGCAAAGCAAGCAAGGGGAAAGTCCGAGCAACCTGCTCTTGCTGAGGAAGGAAGAAGCAACCTCACCTGGAACTCTGGAAGCCACTTGGAGGAGCTTTGATGGGTGCAGGCTCTAGAAATGTTCAGTGTGCAAAACACTTTGTATTCTTTTGCAAAAATACCTGACTGCCCCTCCCCTTTCCCCACCTGTTTTGCAAAAGCAGGCCAGACCTCTCTGGAGCCCATCCCCACAGCTGCTCTATCTGGCCCACACACATACATAGACTTCAGCATGGTAATGCACGGAATGAGGAAGGGACCGCCTGAGTGGGACGGGTGCCTGGGTTCCACTGGCTAGCAAGGAGCCCAGAATGGCCAGCATGCTAGTGTGGAGGACGAGATCCAGAGGGGACTGGCCAAAGGCAACGTGGAGCCCATTGGTGGTGTGTTTTTTGTAAGAAAGGGATGAGAAAGACAGCAGTTGGTGGCACCATTAGAGGCAGGAAGAACAGTGTGGATCTGAGGGCAGACCAAGAGAGAGTCCAAGCAGGTAGCATGGAATGTGTTTGTTTGTTTAATTCATATATATACTGCCCAATGGCCAAGGAATTGCAGGGGTGGTAATGCTTCTCTTAGAGCACATTTTCACAAACGTCCGTGCAACTGGCATTTAACTCCTTGATGATTAGAACACACCTACCATCCTCAGATTTATGTTGGAAATGTCAGACTAGAGCAGCCGACACATCAGACCTTTTGGGTTTAAACTGACCCACAGTACTGGTTATGCAATACTGTATAACTTCAAGCCTGCATTGTTTAACTTTTCAAAAGGTCTCATCTGATGGAAAGATACTGATCACAACTGCCAGAATCTGTATAGAAGCTAGAAGAAAATTCCCACCTCCCAAATGTTAGAAAGGTTTAAGTAAAATTTGCATTGTTGCCTGCCTGTGTGAACAGATGGAAGATCAGAAAAATGATTTTAACATGTATTTATTAATTGTTGAAAGTGTAATTTTCAAGAAAAGGTATTTCCATATTCCTTATCATCTTCTATCCTTTACAACTTTAAAGTCATATCTGTTATGGCTAAAATTGTTATTATTACATTTTTATCTGCCTTTTTAACCCCATTTTTCATGTTTAACTATTCTATTATGATAACGGGCCTGTTTTCATACTGAATTTTATGGTTATACTTCTAATCAACTGAGAAAACATCTGACCAGGCTGAGCTGGTTGCTGCTTTTGGTTATCCCAACAACAGACATCACAACCTTTGGAAAAGTCCGGTTCTTCTCACTCACACCTTGTCCCAGACTGCACCCCTGAGAGCTCCCTGAGAGGTGCAGAGAACCACCTGGGACCTCTTTCAGCAGAGGCTTGTTCTGATCCTCTCCCTCCCTCACCTCTCTCGTTTTATTCACGTGATGCTATATTGCAACAAAATCGTGGTTACTCATTTTTAACATGAAATTTGGTATTAATATAATCATGCTCTCTCTACCAAATAATTAATGTCCTGAGATCTGTTTATTCACTTAAGGATATGGGGGGTGCTTTGCTCCTAGTATTTTATTATGCACAGCATTAATACAGGACAATGTATTAATAGGGTGATCATTCTTTTTCTGGCTCACAGTAAAAGCCAATTAAAAAAAAAGTCTCAGGGATCCTCAGGAGAGCCAGTGTGGCGTCGTGGTTAAGAGCATGGGACTGGGACTCAGAGGATCCGGGATCTAGTCCCCGCTCAGCCATGGAGCCAACTGGGTGACTCTGGGTCAGTCACAGACTCTCAGCCCAACCTACCTCACAGGGTTGTTGTTGTGGGGATAAGATGGAGGAGGAGAATGATGTAAGCTGCCTTGAGCCCTTTGCAGGAAAAAGGCAGGATATAAATCACAATATAAATAAATAAATAAATAAATAAACCCTAAAGCTCATGTCACAATGGAAGGTGAATATTTTGAGCCCTTGAGACTCATCGTTCCCAGTTGAGAAAGGTAGGTTGCTCACCTGTAACCGATGTTCTTCGAGTGGCCATCTGTGCAGTCACACAACCCGCCCGCCGGCCCCACTCGGTGTTGGTAGGTGGAGCTTGTCGGTACCGATGTATATTTTTTGTTGTCGGTACCGACCCTTTTTTTCATCTGTTCACTAGGTTAACTTCTTGACAGGGAATGTACGTTCGGTCGCAATAGACTGAACAAAATGGCGGACGCTCCGCTCTTATATAGGTCTAGGGGGGAGGGGAGCGGAGCTTTCCCGCCTAAAAAAACCGTTAGCTTGCAATCTCCGGCCAGAGGCACTGCGCAGGCGCAGCACCCATGTGTGTGACTGCACAGATGGCCACTCGAAGAACATCGGTTACAGGTGAGCAACCTACCTTTCTTCGTCGTGGCCTCTGTGCATCACACACATGGGTAGAATGCCAAGCTTACCAGAAAAGGAGGTGGGAAAGGTGTCCTTACTGCAAGACCGATGAAAGAACAGCTCTTCCAAAGGAGCAGTCTCGTCTGGCTCGAACATCAAGGCGGTAATGTCTTGCAAAGGTGCAAGGAGTCGCCCACGTAGCAGCCTTACAGACGTCCTCGAGGGACACACCTGATGCGAATGCAGAAGAAGCAGCAACTGCTCGGGTCGAGTGACTTCGAGGAGCCACAGGCAAATCGAGTTTGGCGAGTTGATATGACAAAGTGATGGTATTTACTATCCATTTTGCTAAACGCTGTGAAGAAACAGGGTTCCCTGATTCACAGTGGAATATTTAACAAAAAGTCTGTTCGTATGCCGAATGGATTCTGTTCTGGATCGATAGAAGGCCAGGGAACGCCGAACATCGAGAGAGTGCAGTGATCGCTCAAGAGGGGTTGTAGGCGACGGAAAAAAGGCTGGAAGAACAATGTCTTGTCTCAAATGGAAAGAAGTTGAAACTTTTGGTAGAAAGGAAGGGTCAAGTCGCAAGACAACTTTCTCCTTGTGAAAGTTCAAGTATGGTGGGTCGATACGGAGCGCACAGAGCTCACTGGCTCTCCTCACTGAAGTGACGGCCACCAGAAATGCAGTCTTTCAAGACACCAGCCTGAGGTCAATTGTAGCCAAAGGTTCAAATGGGGCTCTAGTCAAGGCCTGAAGAACTACCGAAAGACTCCAGGTCGGCATAAGAGGTCTTATGACAGGAGTGATATTATGAAGTCCTTTAAGAAATCTCTTGACGAGCGGTTGAGAGAATACCGGAAGCCCCTCAATCACCCCTCGATGGTGGGAAATCGCAGCGGTGTAAACCTTAATCGAAGATGGCTTAAGCCCAGAGCGATGAAGTTCTAGCAAAAATTGAAGAATCTGAGGCACAGACGATTCCAGTGGAGAGAAAGAGTGAGAATTGGCGAAGATGGAAAAACGATGCCATTTTGCTGAGTAAGACCTTCGTGTAGAAGGCTTCAATGATGAATCCAGGATAAACTGGATGGACGGATCCAAGCCTGTCGGATTCGACAAATTACGGACCGATGTCGAAGAGGTAGCCGAGGCCGGCAAAGGCAAAGGTGCTGACGGTACCGATAAGGGCACAGGAGCTATCGAATCCGCCAGGCCGTCAGGTTCAACGTGAGCAGGTCCGGATGGCGTACTGTTCCGTCCTGCTGAGTTATGAGATCCGGAAGCAGCGGAAGGCGACGAAATTCCCCGTGGGAGACGGAAAGAAGCGTGGCGAACCAAGGCTGGCGTGGCCACCAAGGGGTGATTAGGATTCCCAATGGAGTGTCGCAGGTCATCTTCGCTACCACTTTCGTAATCAGTGGAATCGGTGGAAAGGCATAGACATGGAGACGGTTCCAAGAGATCATGAAGGCGTCCCCTAGGGATCCGAGGCCGATCCCTGCCCTCGAGCAAAAGAGGTCGCATACCCTGTTGTGCTGGGTAGCGAACAAGTCCACGTCCGGAGTTCCCCAAAGACGAAAAAGCTGACTGTATATCCGAGGATGTAATTCCCATTCGTGGGAGAGAAGCATGTGGCGGCTGAGAAAATCCGCCTGGGTATTGTCCACGCCAGCTAAATGAACCGCTATCAGGGCAATTCCCTTCGGGATGCACCAGTCCCAAATCCGAAGTGAAAGTCTGACCAAAGCTGGAGACTTGGTTCCCCCTTGCTTGTTCAGATAAAAGACCGTTGTCATATTGTCTGACGTTATCTGAACAACACGATGGCAAAGCACATCCTCGAAGGAACGGATTGCTTTGAACACTGCCAAGAGCTCCAGAAAATTGATGTGCTCCTTGGATTCGGAACGATTCCAAATGCCCTGAGTTCGAATGCCGTTGCAAATCGCTCCCCAGCCCAAGCAGGACGCGTCGGTCGTAACCGTCACCGATGGAGGTGGTTGTCGAAAGGGCATTCCCACAGACAGGTTCGCCGTGGAGGTCCACCAAAGGAGTGACTGGAGAACCGAGGATGGGATTTGAACCGGCTTCGACTGTGGATCGCACTGCGGATTGAAGGACTTGATGAACAGTAGTTGTAGTGGCCGTAGGCGAAGCCTGGCATAAGGCACCACAGCGACCGACGCTGACATGTGGCCAAGCAGGGTTTGGAGAGCACGTGCCGGTACCGTGCCGTCGCAACGAATCCGAAGAATATGTCGAATCATCGTATCTTGTCGGTCGCGGGGGAGGAAGGCTCTTTCCAGCGTCGAATCCAGACGAGCTCTGATGAAGGTAAGTATCTGTGTCGGAACAAGAAATGATTTCTCCGTATTAATACGAAGGCCCAAGTTGTCCAACAGGGAGCACGTCAAATTGATAGAACGAAGGAGATCGTCTCTAGACTGGGAAACCAGGAGCCAATCATCCAGGTATGGGTAGATCTGGATGCCCTGGAGGCGGAGGTAGGCACATACCGGGGCCATGCACTTAGTAAACACCCGTGGTGCCGTAGCCAGTCCAAAGGGCAATACCATGAATTCATAAAGGTCGGATTCAACAGCGAAGTGAAGGAAGCGTCTATAGGCCGGATGGATTGAGACATGAAAATACGCATCCTTCAGGTCAATGGAGGCGAACCAGTCCTCTTTCCACAGCAATGGCAGGATATTTTGAAGAGTGGTCATCCGGAACTTTTTGGTTGGAATAAAACGATTTAGAGGACGCAAGTCCAGAATTGGCCAGAGACCACCGTCCCGTTTCGGGACTGTAAAATACCTAGAATAGAATCCATGAAGCCCGTCCAGAGGGGATAATTGACGAATAGCCCCCTTAGATAAAAGTTGTTGTATCTCGTCGAGCAAAACCGGCGAACATGATGTAAACTTTATCGGGCTCGATGGAGGGACGGTATCGAATTCAATCCTATAGCCATGCTGAATGATGGACAACACCCACTTGTCAGATGTAATGGACTCCCAAATGGGGAGCCGGCTTCGCAGCCGACCCTCACCTGAGAGGGGGGTGGGAGTTGGAGAGGAAAGCGGAAAGGTTCGCCCGTCCCGTCAGCGCTGGCGCCTATCCACATCGAATCGGCGCCGAGCTTGCTGGTAGCGTTGTTGAGGCTGCTGACGGCGACGCTGTTGCAGTTGTTGCCTCTGCTGGGGCTGCTGCCTAGCCTGGAAAGGCTGTCTATAAGTAGGGCGGTTCCACTGCCACTTACGCCGGGTCTGGGGTGGTAGCTCCATCCGGCGCGCTGTCATACGGGACTCATGCAGCTTCTTCAATTTGTGGTCAGTCCTGGAATGGAACAGCCCGGACCCATCGAAGGGCATGTCCTCGATGCGACGCTTGGTTTCGTCGGGGAAGTGGCAGTTTCGAAGCCAAGCGTGCCTCCTAAGGGACACGGCACCGACGAGGGCCCTCGAGTTCGTGTCCATGTGATGGCGTGCTGTGGACAACTGTTGAATGGCCACTTGCATGGCCTCCTTCAGCAAAACCTTGGCCACATCTCCCTGGTGGTCCGGCAGGGTCGAGGCGACGTTGTGGAGGCGCTGCATTAGAAAGTACTGATAGCGCGCCAACGTCGCCTCGTAGTTCGAGATGCGGAGCCCCAGTCCTGCCGCCGCGTAGACTCTGCGGGCGAGAGAGTCAATCTTCCTCCCCTCTTTGTCTCGCGGCGCGGTGTGGCCTCTGGCCTCCCTACCCTGGGGGGATTCGACGACGATCGAATTCGGCTTCGGGTGTTTGAGGAGGAAGGGGATGTCCTCCTCCCGAACCCGATACATCGTGTCATACCTCCTCGATGTAGGTTGGGGATGGGAGGCCAGGTCCCAAGGTTGGGTCATAGCCTGCTTGAGAGTTGTTATGAGGGGGAGAACGATAGATGTAGATTGTTCTCCCCGAACAACATCGTAAATCCTGTCCGACGACGGGCCCGGACGTTGGACAGCGTCGATTTCCAAGGCCTGAACCAGTCGACCCATCAGGTCCGCGAATGATCCATGAGACTCATCTGGCGAGGCTGGGTCCTGAGTGGTAATGACGGCCTCGGGAGAGGTCGAGTCGATCTCAGAATCATCGGAATCGGCCATGTAGTATGGTTGAGCCGATGAGGAGGATTCAGGTGGTGACTGAGAACGGCTGCTGTCGTGCCTGGACGGTACCGGTGAGTCCCGTCTCGGGTCCCTGGGACGAGAACGGTCCCAAGGAGGTGGAGAACGACCCCGAGGGGCCGGGTAGTACCCCACGGAATAAGGATCGGGCCAATGCTGATACGGTTGTCGGTACCAGCTGTCTATCGGTCTCTCAGCAGACCGGCTCCGATGGCCTCGAGGTGGAGATAACACGACATCCACTGCAGCAGAAGGCATCGGTGTAGGGGATCTCGCCTGTGTAGGGGAGTCCCGTATCTCTCCATCCGAGATAGAATCCCTCGGAAGGGTAGGAAGTGGATCTGGAGGACGGTCGATCACACGTCTAGGGGACCCTTGCGGGGTAACCCTCATGGCCTCCTGAAGCACAGCATCGGGTGGTGTCGGTACCGAAGTTGGGCCCGGTACCGATGGCGCTGATGAACCCGAATCTTGGTGCCGTGGGCGCTCGGGTTCCTTCGGGCGCTTAGAAGGCTTTAAGGACTTATCTTTTTTAGCCTTCTTGTGGCCGCTCGACTTCGAAGAGTCAGAATGTTTCCGTTTCTCCGACTTTTTCTTAGGAGAAGCGGGAGGAGCCATCACCGACGAGGCGCCTTCGTCCGAAGGACGCTGTTGCTGGGCCACAGAAGGAGCCGATTTCGCAGCAGTCACCACGGGGTCGGACTGCATGAGAGCCCGATCCCATAACAGCCTGCGAAGGCGATTTTCTCGGTTTTTCCGGGCTTGCTTGGAAAACGCCAAGCAATGTGCGCACTTATCCGTTCTATGCCCCTCACCGAGACAGAGGAGGCATAGTTCGTGCGGGTCGGTAGGCGACATCTTCAACCCACACTCCGCGCACTTGCGGAAGGCCGCCCGCTGCGCCATCGTTGGAAAAGAAGAAAAAGGAGATAGTACAGAGGGTAAGTATATATTTTTGGTTTTGTTTTGTTTTTTTATAGAAAAAGAAGAAAGAATAAGACAGAATCAGCAAGAAGGAGAAGAAAACTACACGAACAGCAACGAGGAATGAGGGCAAAAAACTGGGAGAATCTCGAAGAGCTAACCAACAGATAGTCAGAGCGAGAGCGAAGCGGCACGAGGCACAGCGAACGGCGGTCGCAAAGACTGAACAAAATGGCGGACGCTCCGCTCTTATATAGGTCTAGGGGGGAGGGGAGCGGAGCTTTCCTGCCTAAAAAAACCGTTAGCTTGCAATCTCCGGCCAGAGGCACTGCGCAGGCGCAGCACCCATGTGTGTGATGCACAGAGGCCACGACGAAGAAATACCGGTTTCAAACGCATCATTATTTTTTAGTTTTGTGAACAATAAGAAGCTGCATTTGTCTGGAGCTACATTTTGTAAAACTAAAAGTACTTATCATTCTCAAAGTCAAGTGAGAGTAAATGTGCGTGCTAAGAAATCCTGGGTGAAGGAAAGCTGTGAGGAAGAAACACCATTACAATTGGAATGCCATGTCTTGCACGGGGCGCGTGCAGCACCTTGGCAAGCGCCACTGCCTGCCCCTCCTTCATTCAGAAGAGCACGTCCTTGAGAGGCAGCATGAGACACTGCGCCGTCCTGCACTGTACTGCGGCTGAGGACAGCGGGCCTCCCACATGCCTGCCTCTCGGTGGGACTGCAGGCCGATTCATGCAGCAGGCTAGGCACCCGACGGCCAGGCTTCCGGTGACGCGCAATCCACTCGGGAACCCCTTCATACCAATCTCCTCCTCAAAGCTGAGGACTGTCTTCGCTACAACTCGTATATCCAGTAATCACTTCACATGACACCCAAATCTATTTACTGATAAACCTGCTATTTTTCTCTAGTAGTTGCCATTCACACTTCTAGGCAGAAATAAATCAAAATACCATAGCTATTCCTATTCCATTCACCAGAGCTGCTTCCTTCAAAGAAAACCATAAGGAGTAGTAGAAGTCAAGATTTATGCTGAGGCAGTCCTTTAAGGTCCTGCAGGTGCTCTATGAAAGCCTGCATATGACGCAGGTGGCACAGAAACCAAATAGTACTTTTCTGCATGGAAAAACAATCCCCCTACATTCATGCTTTTCATGCCAGACCTGTCAGACTGGCAAGCTGGTTCTATCCACTGAGAGCATCTCTTAGTTGAAAGGCTAAGGATATAAAACTTCTCCCCAGGTCATCCTAGTAAATGTGAACCTCTGGTAGTGTATAAATAAAACGCCACACTTACACCCATAGGGTGTGTGCAGAAAATACAGCAAGCCATGGTGGATCTTTACCACTGCTGGCCTGTTGCATTTCGTCTGAACCAGGCCAAGGCAATTCGCCATGCCAAGCTTGGTCTTCTATGGTTTCTCTATACCCCACGGCTTGTCACGTTGCCTGAACCCCGGTTCGTGCTTTCCATGGTCTTGGCATGCAGGTACTGCAGAGTCCTGTGGAAAGAACGGCAACTGCAGGAGTTGCTTCAGATATCCAGACCAATGAGGAAGAGTCGCGTGATGCGGGCAGGGAGCGATGCACCTTGGGACTGAATTTCAGGCACAGCGGCTGACGGGACATGTGCCGGCAGTTCAAGGGCTGAGTGGCGAGCATGGAATCTATGATAAAGTAGAACCCACTTGATTGCCTCCTGGCTAGATCATAGTGTAAGAGTGGAATCATGATAACCATGCAGTGTTGCTTGTCATGTTGTGTGAATGCAGCCAGACACACAGGGTTGGATCCAACATTCATGCAAGCAGAGGCTGGCAAACATGCTAGATCTTCCTAAACCTTTCTCCTCCTACCACTCCCCATGCGTACTCCAGACCTGTTCTCATGGCCCCAACAACCATCTAGAACAGTCTGGGGAGGTGCAGGGAAAAAGGAGGAGATCTGCTCCACCAGTGGTTTCTCTCATTGCTGGAATGTCACAGTAGACACAACCCATGTACCTTGTTCATTCAGTGAAACCACATTTTTGCCTGTTTCATGATTTTGCTCTTATCAGCAACAGCAATGGCCATTTGCAAGAAGGTGTCTGAATAAAAAGAAATTGATCTACTTTAAATAGAAAGTGGCAAACTTCTTTATCATACCATTTAGTTTTATTGCTTCCTTTTTATCTGAATAAACAGTCAAGTAACAACTGTGATTATAGCAGAAAAAAAGCACCAGGGGACTTAACTACGCCTTCAAGCTGTCTACTGCTAAGAGCCTGGGACTGGTGGTGTTTACTGTATTTTTTTAAGGAACATCCTCTTACCATGTGTCTGTTTTGTCCGTGGTTAGGCAGACCTAACAAACAGGAAAGAGAATAGAGCTCGTAAGACACCATTGATTTCCAAGACAAAAAAAGAAAATACAAAATCAAAACAGCACGTCTATGTTTGTAAATGTCTAACTTGCCAAAAGAGGAGTTGCTTTCACATTTGCTTCCTTTAATAAACATCTGGGATTATTTCATTAAATGACCTAAAAGCAATTCCTAAAGTATTTAATTAGACTCTCTGCTTACATTCAGTTCGGGGAAAACAGCAGGAGATCAGGACCGTGTGCCCCTGTTGCAGGAAAGCACTCCTTGGCTTGCTTGTTTCCTTGTCCTTGCCTCTCAGACTGAAGCTCAGCTTGGGTGGCTCAGCTGAGGCCGTGCGCTTTCCTTCAGGGAAGACGAGGGTGGGGGCACTCCTGCTTCTGCCTGGAAGCCTCAAAAAGGAGGTAGGCAGTGAAGCTTCAGTCCCAAACTAACCCTTGGCTTTAAACAGGAAGATAGTACTTTGTTTCTAAGTGCCATGGGAAGTAAATGAGGGATATATGTTAATCATCCAGTTCTCTTCCAACTGAGCCAAGAGGGTAACAAGTTTCTTGATGTAATCAGTTAGGTCAGAAGAAGGAAAATTTCAGCCTTGCTCCATCGATACTGTTTAATTAAAACTCTGTGGTCCAACAATCAAATCCAGGTGCAAAGTGCTGTTTGCAATAGGCGGACACACACTGAAGAGTTAAAGAGCAGAGTGCCTCACTGTGCACGTTCACCACAGAGCTTTGTTTTTAGTGTAAGAACCGAGTTCGCTCTTTTCACATAAAAATCCACTGTGGCCGAGAATCTTCCTGCTCTTGCTATTATCACGCAACCCCAACTGCCCGGCGATCCACCAGATTTCAATCCAGCCCTGCAGCAAAGGAACAATCCGTCTAGTTCAGCCCCATGTTTCTAACAACAGCCAGGCAGATTCTGCTGGAAAACTCACAAACGAGATGTAAAGCAGCAGCCCTTCACAGAAACAGCTCTGCATCTGCTTCGCCCAGATTTACACCGACCTCTTGCGTGCCTTCACAAAATGGGAACACATCTTGCTATCACTGGTTAGCCCTGATTTCTCCCAGGTCTCAACTTGCAAGCTCCCTTGGATCAAAAGGGAACCTGAGCACCAGTGCAAGATGACACTTCCCTGCTGCCTTCCCATTTCCCCCGTTGCTGCTGTGACCGTCATTGCAGACGACGGCCTCAGTGGGTGCCTTCAGTGCCACAAGTCCTTCCTTAGGGCCGAGTATTGCGGGGGGGGGGGGCCCTGGCCTCCAGGGCTGCCTTGCCCACAGCGCCTCATTTGCGGGAAGGACCCTACACAGCATCACTTGGCATGGGGGTGAGCATTCAGCAGCTGAAGCAGGAACGATGCTGGTGGAGATCTCCAGGCTGCTAGCCGAGGCCTCTGTATGAAGGATCCCACCTCAGAGCAAGGCAATGGACACATGCTCCTGGGAGCCCTGCTGCTTGCTTTCTTGCAAGAATGTGGTCGGCGGAGTTCTCTGGAGCACTGGCCCAGCATCTCGTTCTGCGGAAGGAATCGTCAGGCAGGAGAGCTCTGCCAGCTGCTTCACTGCTTCATCTGAAGCAGCCACCTTCCCACTCTAAGGCGTCTTCCCTCAAGGTTCAGCTCATCATCAAGTGGTTATCAAGTGGCAGCAGCCAACTCAAAAGCTGGCCAGGGCAGAGGCAGCACATGTGGCAGTAGCAGGAAGTTTGAAGTGCTGCCCCTTCCAATCTGCTTCCTAAGGTGAAGATCTCACCCTGCTTCACAGCAAGGCTGGACCTATTTGGTTTACACCTACCTGATAAACTAAAGAAAGGCATAGAGCTTCTAGGAGAAAGAGCTCAGAACAATTTGATCCATTTATGTTCATGTGCCCCTTCTCGGATGCACACCTTAATGTGCTGAGGGCGATTCAGAGCATCGAAGAACCTGAGAGCAGTGCTGCTGGGAAGGTAGACTGTCCTGTTGGGCTGCTCTCCCAAAGTGGAACTATCAAAGTGGAGACACCAGACTAAGTTACGTCCACCCTCTTCAGGAGTAATGGTTACAGAATGGAGAATCTCTAATGATGATGGCGGCACAGAAACTTCTGGGCAACAGCAGTAGTTGAAGATGACACTGGCAGAAGATCTTTCAGAGATAACAACAATGTTGCTCAAGCTAACTCTGGTTAGTACTGCACAGAGGAAGTCAGAGGTAAATCACCCCTGAATTTTCTTACCTTGAAAACTATGAAGAAACAATCCAAAATGAAACAACAGATAGTGCCAGGAGATGAGGCTCCCAGGTCAGAAGGTACTCAACCAGCTACTGGGGAAGAGCAAAGGACAAGTACAAATAGCGCTATCGCCAATGACGCAACTAGATCAAAGATGAAAGGAAGTCTAGAGACTGAAATGCACAGGGTCAAAGGAAAGCACAATGCTACACAACACATACAACTGGAACATGGAACATGAGCACTATGAATGAGGCAAACTGGAAACCGTAAAGCAAGAAATGGAACAGTTCAACACTGCAGTACCTGGTGAGAGCTAACTGAAGCGGACTGAAATGGGCCCCTCTGGAAATGATGAACTCGGAAAAAACATCCTAATTCTGAGGCAAGATGTAGCACAGGCAGGAAGGGCTCTCATGCAAATTCTGACTGAATCATATCAATCAGAATTCTCAGAAAACTTATCAACATAGCCATCAATCAAGTCTACACTCCAACAACAGATGCTGAAGAATAAATTATAAAGGCAACTTTTATATAGGTATCCAAGAGGAAATGGATAACACACCAAACAAGGTATGCTGATCATCGTGGGTAACTGGAATGTAAAAGCGGGAAACAAAGCAGAATCCAGTGTCGAGGGGTAAGAAATTAAGCAGAACAACTCAAAGAATTCTATGAGACCAACTACCTGTTTATCACAAATACATACTTCTAGCAACTGATCAGACGACTGATCAGATCATAAACATCACCAGATGGCCAATACAGAAATTAAATAGACTATGTCATTGGAAGCAAGAGATGCAGAAGCTGTATTCTCACTGTCAAAACAAGACCAAGACCAAGAGTGGCAATGACCATGAACTCTTAGTATCAAAAAATCAGTCTCGCTGAGAGCGATCACGAACAAAAGCGCAGTCAAAACAGAATCCAAATCGCATTCCTGAGGAATTTCATGTTCACATGAAGGACAGATTTCATTACTGAAGTCCACTGACTGTGAGCAAAGATCTGTGGACTCAAACCAGAGACTTTGTTAGGGAAGATGCCAAAGGATTGTTTCTATTGCAAAAGGAAAGAAAAAGTATCGAAGGATGACGCCCACCCCCAAAACCCCACAATTGCTAAGGACAGGCAAGAAGCAAGAACAAAAAGTGAGACAAACTTGGAATCCTGAATTCGTTTCACATAGACATGTTTGGTTCTATGTTTCTAAACAAACCCTATTAAAATGACCAAAGAAATAGAAGAGAACTGCAGAAAAGGAAAAGCGAGAGAGCTCTTCTAAAAGATCCAAGCAGTCAAAGGCAAATTAAACCTAGACTGGGAAGACTGCAAAACTAACAGAAGAACATACTCTTTGACCAGGAGAAAATCAAGAGACAGTGGAGACAATGCAGAAGTATACGGACGAGAAGAAAGGATGACAGACGCATTCAAGGAAGGTGCCATGGTGCACTTGCAGGTGTGGGAATGGCATTTGCTTTGTAATTTGTTGCTATACTTATTGTCCTGTAGTGTTTTGTGTTCTTGCATTTTCTACTGAATAAAAGCTTTTGCTTTCACCCATTAGTGTGTTAATTTTTCTGAATTCCAAGATAAAAACATATTCTTCAACCGCTAGCAATCTTTGAAAATGTATGCTTACCTCAGGATGTTTCCATGAAAGGTCCACCAATGGATACTCAACCTCACCTACAGAAACACACTGTGGCTAAAAGTATTATGGGGAGCAGACCTGAGCACAACTCTAAAGTAACCTCAATGGCACAGACTCTGATCTACCCTCCCGCTTTGTCAAGAACAAAGAAAGCCACAATGGAGGTAATTCACCAAAGATGCTTCACCCTGAATAAAATGCACCGTTTTAGCAAAAATCTTCCATCATTGTGCCAGACAGGGTGTGGCCTCATTAGTTCCTGTGTGTATGTATAGACCATGGGTCCTCAAACTACAGCCCAGGGGCCGGATCCGACCCACCATGCCCATTTATCCAGCCCACCATGCCCATTTAGACCTGCCACGCGTGCACCCACGTCCGCCACCACCCACCTCGGCCTGTGCGTGGGAGGCAGCGGTTTGCTCACTCGAAGAAAACGATCTCTAAGTGAGCAAGCTGCTGCCTCATGCGCCCGCCTTGCGGTGCATGCCTGCCCTGCCTCACCGCGTGCACCCGCATGCGCCACCCCCGCCCCCTCGCTGGCCCATGCTCACAACCAGGCACCCCCTTTCCGGCCTGCACCCCGCACCTGCAGCTTTCAGCTGGACCCCTGGTCAAAAGGGTTGAGGACCCCTGGCATAGACTTTCTGAAGCAACTACTTTTTATAATGCGTGAAATAATGGATTAGCAAATTAAAAACTGTAGAACCCTACTATTATTTCCAATTTTTCAAAGAGGGAATTTTTATTTATTTAAAACATTTCTATGCCGCCCCCATCGCAACAAAGCCTCAGGGCAGCTCACAACATGGTTGTCAAAATGGTTGTCATGCTTGCAGCTGCCTAAGTTGTGATTGCATTAAGCTGGAAATCTACTGGACTATCACTACAAAAATGGATTAACACAATTTGGAGAATTGCTCTTCTTGAAAAACTGACATATAGACTGAGATTTATAGAAGGCCTGGAAAACTGAAATTTATGCATGGAAGTGGCCACCCCTGCTGCTCCTTCTGCACAATTCCAAGTTCTGGAGTTAGGAATTGTGACGCTGCCTGCTGCATAACCTGTATCTGTTTTGTTTCTGCATATTATAATTCAACTCAATTAGTAAAGTAAAAGAAAAAATGAAAAGAAGCCAATAACAAGAACAATATTATGCAAGTTGTAATAAATGTTTTCAAGTGATCATCTCTAGTGATTATTTGAGAAAATACATATCATGATGGAAATGCATTTGAAATAGAATTGACGATGCCCCCAAAACATTGTCTTTACAGGTCTTTAGCAAATAAGGAAGTATAGAAATAAATAAGTAGATATACCTTTCTGGAAAATAATTTAACTCCAGTGGATATAGGCATATTGTGTATATTCCTTTGGTTATTAAATGTATTAGTGTGACCAGGAAGTACCAGATGCCGGGAACTACTTCCTGACGGTTGGGACCCCGAGGGTATAGATGGGCTTCCACGGGAGGTGGTTGAGGCCCCATCGGAGAGGGTGTTCAAGGACAGGCTGGACATGCACATGGTAGGCATGCCATGAGCAGAGCCAGCTAGAGCTGGGGGTCAGACTAGATGGCCCAGGAGGTCCCTTCTAACTCGCTCTGTTTCTACAACCAGTTTTCAGTACCTTTGATTAAGAAATATCCAGCATTGAAGGCCCTGTCTACACACTTAGAGCCTGAAAGGCCACTAACAGGTTGGTGAGATAAGGCTTAGCCTTGCAATTCCTTTTCAGCAGGACTTGTCCCTCTATGTACTATCTTTAATCATGCTTTCAAGCAATTTACTCAGAACAGACATTAAGCTAACTGGCCTGCAATTCCTCTGATCCTTGCTGCATCCCTTTTTAAAAACTGGTGTTTCCAATCCTCTGAGACATATTAAATATTAGAAACACATTAAGTATTTTGGTAAGAAGGTCAGCAATTTCATATTTGAGTTCTTTAAGAATGCTAAGGAGACTTACTTTCATTTCGCCCATAAGGTTGAGCATTTCCTACTTTGTCACCACTATCTGCCTCAATTCCTCTGATTCCCCTCCAGAATACATGAGTTCAGGCCGAGGCGTCTCTTCTGCATTCTCTGCTGTGAAGCTAGAATTCATTGCGCTTCTCTGCAAACACCTCATTGTCCTTTAAGTGCCACTGTAATTCCATTGTCATCCAGTCGCTCAACTGCTTCTTTACCTGGTTCTTTTTCTTTCGATATACTTAAGCATGCTTTATTGCTGGCCTTGATGTTGTTCGCAATATGATCCTTAAAATATTTCTTTGCTTTACTTCTAGTCTGCTTGCATCTCCCTTGCGCAAGCTTGTGCTCCCATTTGCTTTCCTGATTTGGGCAAGATGTATATTCTTGAAGGAAGCTTTCTTCTCTCAAATAGCTTGACTCGATACGCTAGCCATGCTCCTTTGCCTGGGCACTAGTGCTGTGCACATTATTTGTGCCTCTATTATAGTGGTTTTGAGTAATTTCCAAGCATTTCAAGGGGGTTTGCCCCTCCAGACACCCCTCTCCAACTACTTCAGCTCCCCAATTTTAAAGAAATGCCCACTTTTAAAGTCAAGTGCAACTCCATTTGACCTTTTTCATAATCCTCTACCTGTGTCTTCAATCTGACAGCACTGTAACCACTGTTTCCAATCAGTTCAAGAGCATCTACGTTCCTTATTACACCCTGGGCAAATCCAGGATGGCCTCCTCTGGTTGGTTCCATAACCAACTGCTCTGGGGCGCAGTGGTTTAGGATGCTGAGAAATTTAACAACTTTCTCAGAACAAGAATGTACATTTTTCTAGTCAGAATGGATTCACCTATTATTACAACACTGCCTTTCCTGGAGGCCTCTCAGATTTCGTTTCCCATCTTAAGATCGCCATGAGCATTCCAGTCTGGAGGAGAGCAGCATTTTCCTAGGAATATATTAGTCTTGGAATCAGATGTTGTCACCCACAGTGCTTCTGTGAAGGAGTTTGCACATTTCAGAGTACCACGTCAGCTGGACTCCATGCTCTCTTTAACGTAGAGAGGAACACCTTGCTCTAACCTTCCCTGTTCTTCCCATACAGTTTATATCCCAAGATGACCATATCTCATTAGTTTTCTCCATTTCATCCGGTTTCCGTGATGCCCAATATATGCACTTTCCCCTTGAAAACCAGGCACTCCTGTTCTATTTAAACCTCACACTACTTAATATAAGTGAACTACGTTAACTGCAATGGGACATTTTCAGACAACACAAAATGCTTTACTGCAGATATGACAAACTTAGAAGCAGTAGAGTGGCTCTAATCCTGGAGCAAGATGTGGCGCAGGCTGGATGAGGCTACCCTGCAAAGTTCATCCAAATCAAATCGATCAGAATTATCGACGTAACTATCATGCACATCTACATTCCAACAACAGATACTGAAGAAGAAATTGAAAAAATATATATTGAAGTGCATAAGATAAAAAGGATAACACACCAGACAAGGCATGTCGATCATCTTAGGCGATCGGAATGCAAAAGTAGGAAACAAAGCAGAAACAAATGCTGGAGGAGGATTTTGTCTAAGGGTAAGAAATCAAGGAGGAGAATGACTCATAGAATTACATCGTTCTGGTAACTGATCAGATGACTGAATACATGGACACCGGCAGACGGCCAATACAGAAATCAAGGAGACCATCTCACTGGGAAACAGGAGATGGTGAAGCTGTATTCTCACTGCCAAAACAAGACCGGGAGCAGGGCATGGTAGCAATTATGGGCTCTTAATATCAAAAGCCCAAGCGAAGCTGAAAAAGATCACTGACAGAAACACAGTGCCAAAATACAACTTGAATTTTCCCCACAACACGTATGCACATCCCAGACCTGCTAACGGAGGATAACATTTCACGTATCTGATGTGGCACCTAATCCATGAGAGCGCTACGCCATACTGAATCTGTTAAACTGTGTGAATACCTTTCTGCACAGAACAGTTCCCCCGTATAAGCTTTCTACTGTTTTCTGAGCAAGCTTCCAGTTGCCGTTCTTCACCTAAGAAGCGTTGCACGTTTCAGCTCTGTCTATCTAAATACTAATATCCCTTCTTCCAAAGCCATCGTAACCTCTCAAAGCAACAGAGCACATCCACAATGTGATGCAGAGAGGAAATCCTCACTTGAGAGAAAACCCTTTGGAGAGCTGCTGGAGTCCAAACTGCTCACAGAAGGGTTCCAGGTCTGGGCACGGCATCTGGCACTGTCAGGAGCAGGGACTCCAGCAGTGTCCGCCGGAGCTGGCGGATCGCCTGGCCCACCCCTGCCACTTGGCGCCTGGCATCATTGCCCTTGCAGTCCCCAGAGCGTGTCTCACACACACCGGCCTTCCTGACCGCCAGGACAGCCACGGCAGTGCCAAATGAAGCTGGTGAATGCCTCCCCCACCCACAGCCCTGCCCGCCCCACCAGGGCTCTGTCCCCAGCACGGGCATCCGGAGAAGCACTATGGGGGGGGGGCTGCTGCTTGGTCATGCCCACAGGCAAGTGGGAATATCCAGAGAGGTGCAGCCCAGGCCAGCTGCCTCAGGCAGGCTTGTGCTGGCGCACAGGCAGAGGGGGGGTGTCTTGAAACTATACCAGGCACTGGAGGAACAGATGGTGCTGAGAAGCCCCTTCCATCCTCCGGATGGACCAGGTCTCCATTTGCATCAGCTTTGGCTAAATCCCAAAATAACTGTCACAGTGTTTCCGAGCTTCGGTGCCATGAAAAGGGGATGCCGTTGAATTTATGGCACTGTGTAAAGATGGGGAAATATTAGGAAGAGAGGCTCTCTCAGCAGGAGTGGCTGCCCCACCCTGCCAGCCTTCTTGCCCACCTGGCCCAGCCTCACCACTGGCCCAGCCTTGCGCCACGGGCTGCCATGGGGACTGACTGGCCGAGAGCCACTCCAGGGGCCCCCCTTCTGCAGGAGGACAGCTGCACCAGGGCTGCCTCCATCTGGATTACCAGCACGTGCCGGCTGGGGTGGGGTACATCTGCAGGCTGTGTTGGAGGTGGCCCCATTGGAGGAGGCGTTTCGGGGGATGCGAGGACAAGCCCCTCTGTAGCTTCGTCATTCTTTGTGCCTTGGGGTGGGGGACCTTCCTCCTGTGTGTGGGCCGTGTGTGAGCAGTGGAGGCAGGGGGTGGGGCCAAGTGGGAGTCCTGACAGAAAGCCAATTAGTGTCACGATGTGGTGCTCCTGGACCTCTTGGCAGCTTTCATTGTCACCGACCGTGGGCACTGCCTGCACCGGGAGTGAGGGGCACTGCTCTGTGGTGGTTCTACTCTGACCTGGACGGCTGGCTCCAGACGGTGGCCCTGGCATGCTATTCCTCTGCTCCCTGGGATCTCCAGTGTGGGGTTTCTCTGGTCTCCTGTGGTATTCAGCATCTACATGAAACTGCTGAGTGGGGTCATCCAGAGTTTTGGAGTGTGTTGCCATCAGTATGCTGATGACACCCAGTCTTACTCTGATGCCAGGTTAAGACTGTCTTCTTTTGCAGGGCAATTAATTAGTTGCTTGGGAACTTTGTTAGTTGCTTGAACAGGTTGCTTGACAATTAATATAGGCCATTGTAATTTTTACATGTGTTTTAGTCTGGTTTTAAATTTTGTATGATAACCTTAAGGTTGCAATGTTTTAAATGTTGTTTGTATTTTTATATTGCATTTTTATGTGTGCTCAGAGAGCTCAGGTTATAGGGTAGCCTAGAAATCAATCAATCAATCAATCAAACAAACAAACAAACATGAATACAACACAATATCTACACACAAAACAAAACAAGTGGTCACAAACACAAGCAAGCCAACTTGAGGAGTCTAGCAAGGCCGGGCCGTCCTCGTGCAAGCTGGGCACAACTTGAGTTCTTACCCTTGCCAGGCATCAGCAGGCGCTTCTTCGTGTTGCCTGGCAAGACACAGGAGACAAAAGCAAAGGCGACATTAGATACTGTTTGTAAAGAAACGGATTGCAAAAACCGACAGTACCAGCGGTTGTTACTTGTTTAAAAGCAGGAGTTGATGCAATCAAAGTAGCAACTGTGGGGACTGTCGGAGGGCTACTGCTGCCCCAGCGCAGCACACGGAGAGTGTGCCAGATGCTGCTGCACGGCAGGCAACAAACAGCTTTACGGGACGCGTCACAACAGCACGGCGTGGCACGGCATCACATACCTCAATGAGCAGAGCCCTTTTTAATGTCTGTCGTAACTAGTCCAGCATCTCCCAACTAATTTGGCCACACAACACTTTGGGGCTTGAAATATACTGAGAGAGCCCAGAAATGCAGTCAGGTGGCTGTGGTGGGTGTCTTTTATCTAGGATAAAGGGAGGTCAGGGAAATTTTGTAGCAGAGTAGACAGAAGAAATGAATCCTATTGTCATACTAAAAATGGCACCACGCGAAACTGAACAGTGCATTTGATTTTTTATTTGTATTCTAAAAAGTTAGTTCTTTGGTGGATGTGTTCTATTTTACAAAGAACAAATACTGACCTTTGGGACTGCACAAGACCAGGGCTTCCCACCACCTCCATCTGCTTTTTAGACAATCTCAGAGTTTTATGTATATTAAAAAAGGGAGGAAACTTCAAGTCCCTTGAACAACAACAGTATCTGTATTATGTTATGCCCTCTGGGAATACGTTCAGATTGGAATCTTATTAAGCAGTTCTAACACAATGGTTGAAGCTTTCTATTATCTATTAATATATTTATTTGCAGTAGTTTTTACCCTGCTCCTCAGCCACAAAAGGCTTCTAGAGTGGCTTATAAAGATGATTTATTGTATTACATGTATATCCCACCTTTTTCCTTTGTGCAAGAACAATGACAATATTAGCAACAACTAAAATGAAAAATTAGTGAGGCTAATCAGTTGTGGACTAGTTATCCTTGAATCACCATACAATCTCACCACTAAAAATATTTACCATCCATCCCATTGTGCTGCTCATAACTTCTTTTTCCCAAGATAGTTGGAGATCCATTGTTAATCATTGGAGCATATTTAGTGCAAGGCACACTGCTGAGGGAGCCCGACAAACTCTTGGCCGGATCAGGTTTCAGATGGCATGGATGAGACTCTGTGTGGAGAAAGCAGCGTGTTGTGGCCGCTGTACAACAGACAGTGGCAGACTCACTAGTTTATTTAAAGCTGGAATGGGAAATGAGCACCTCACAGACCACTGAAATTCATACTCGTCAGAGCCACCTCACTCTGCAGATACCATGGCCCGCTCGTGTGCTCTGGAGTGTGCTCCTCCTGGTGTTTCTGTCAGTATTGTTTATGCACATGCATGTGCTCACACAAAAGCGCTGGGAGGAGGACAGTTTGGCAGAGAGAAGCAGGCGGGCAGGGCAGGCAGCCCAGCCGGCAGAAAGGGCCAGATGCTCTGGCTGGAGACACTTCATTCTAGTGGTGCCACTCCTCCTTGGCTGGTTGATTCCAGGAGGCGGTGCGGTGGGGTTAAAGCCCAGTGACCTGCCGGCTGCGCTAGAGGGACCCAACCCTCAGGTTTCAGAAGTACACCCCATGCTGCTCAACAGCTGCATGAAATCGTTGGGGAGGGTTATCTGGAAATGGGGGCTGGGGTGCCATCAGTGGCAGATACTCATCAAAATCCTGAATCAGCGAATAGGATGGGCCAGAAAACTGTAACTTGGTCTAGACGAGATGAAAAGCACTGTTACTACATAGGTCACGGGGCTAAACAAGTGCTATTCAATCTGTCCTACAAGACGAGCTTTTGGCTCTGGCCTCTTGGCGGAGCAGCGGAGGCGAAGGCTGGGGGAGAGGGCTGGGGGGCCAGGGGCCTGGCAAAGGCAAGGCAGGGGCTGGGCAGAGGAGTGGGGGGGGCAGAAGAGGAAGGGGCGGGGCCAGAGGGGCCAGGAGGAAGCAGGGGGCAGGGCCACCGGCCGGAGAGGCTTGTCCCTTGTCTGCGTCTCTTTGCTGTGGCCCGGGCTGCCTGGGGACACCCTTCCCTAAAGGCTGATGTTTTTTTGTTGTTTTGTTTTTTCTCCAATTTAAATTTTTATTTTGTCCTTGTGTGTGTGTGTCGGTTTTTGTCTGGGAGAACTGGGCGAGTGCAGGACAGACAAGGCAAGGGACCAAGTCAGGGTCTCTGAGGGGTTCCCAATGGCAGGCCAGGAGATGGTCTTGGCAGGAGTCACGGGTGTTGCTGCCGCTGCGGAAGCTGCAACATGTTCGCCCTTCTCCCCCAGGAGAGGCAGGGATACACCTGCCCTCAGTGCAAGCTGGTGACCCTCCTGGAGGAGGCGGTGAGGTGCCCGAGGGCCGAGGGCCCTCCAGGCCCCCCAGGAGCAGCCCCTGTCCAGGCAGAGGGTTGCGGGAGGGACCACGGCAGGAGCAGCCGGGGAGACATGGAGGCATGTCACCCACAGGAGGGGGAGGCCAGCACAGCCTCCGCCTTCCCTGGCGCCGATCTGGAGCTGGGAAGCAGGTTCTCTCCACTTGGGGAGGCTGGGGCCTCGGAGGCCTTGGGGGACCAGCAGGACCCCCAGTCTGGGACCACAAGCAGCGAGGGGGCCACTGCAGGAGAGCCGAGGGCCAGGGCATGGCCGCCTACCACCACTGGGAAGAGGCGGCGGCGGGTGATCGTTGTCGGGGACTCCCTGCTGAGGGGCACTGAGGCAGCGGTGTGCTGCCCCGACCCTGAGGCGAGGGAGGTCTGTTGCCTGCCGGGTGCACACAACTGGCATGTGAAGGACAGAGTGGAGCATCTTGTTCGCTCCGGGGGTCACCAGCCACTCCTGGTGATCCATGTGGGCACAAACGATGTGGCCAGGCAGGGTGTGGTCAGGATCAAGAGGGACTTCAAGGCCTTGGGGAAGGGAACTGAAGGCCCAAGTGGCCTTCTCGTCAATCTTACCAGTCTGGGGATTTGGGCCAGGCTGGGACAGGAGGGTCGCCGAGGTGAATGACTAGCTTAGGGTGTGGTGCCAGAAGGAATGCTTTGGGTTCCTCGATCACGGCATCCAGTTTCTTGCCAATGGACTTCTGGCAAGGGACGGGTTGCACCTCAGGAGGTTGGGGAAAAGGTCCTTTGAGGTTTTGAGATGGCTAGATGGAGGGGATGCAGTGGATGTGGTTTACCTGGATTTCAGCAAGGCCTTCGACAACGTGTCCCATGATATCCTGGGGGAGAAACTGAGGAGTTTTGGGATACACCAAAGCACTATCCGGTGGATTAGGGCATAGCTGACTGACCGAAAGCAGAGGGTGACCATTAGTGGGGGATCATCGGGATGGCGGTCAGTGACAAGCGGGGTCCCCCAGGGCTCTGTCCTGGGACCAATCCTGTTTAATCTTTTCATCAGTGACATGGAAGAAGGGGTGAACAGTCTGTTGATCAAATTCACAGACGGCACTAAAACTGGGGCAGTGGCCACAACTGAGGAGCAGGTACTCCAGATCCAAAAGGATCTGGACAGACTATGGAAGTGGGCAGGAGACAACAGGATGGCGTTCAGTGTGGGTAAGTGCAAGGTCTTGCACTTGGGGCATAGGGATGGGTGTCATAAGTACAAGTAAAGTGACAAGTGGCTGGAGAGCAGCACTTGTGAAAGGGACCTCGGGGTGCTGGATGACTGCAGGCTAAACATGAGCCAGCAGTGTGATGCGGTGGTCAAGAGGGCGAACGCCACCCTTGGTTTTTTGATGCACAGAAGGTCTTTGACAATGTTAACTGGCAATTCATGAAACAACAATTAGTTCAAATGGAATTTGGTGGAAAATTTATTAGTGCAATATCAAGCATTTATCAAAAACAGACTGCTAGGATAATAATTAATGGAGAACTCACAAACACTATAGATATTCAAAAGGGCACAAAACAAGGATGTCCTTTGTCTGATGTCTTTCATGACTGATGTTTTTAGTTTTTTTAATTTGTAGAAAATAATAATAAAAAACTTATTTAAAAAAGAGAGTTCCAAGGTCAATCTGTCCATCTCCATGCAATCCAAAATCTTTTTTTAAAATCAACTCTTCAGTAGGTGGCTCTTCGCTTCAAATTGGTTGTGACCCAAGTCAAATTTCCCCATAAGGTTCAATGTAAATAAGGTTAATCGGTTCTGTAACTATTTTTTTTAATCAGAAAAAATTGAAACAAAGTGACAAAGAACAACAAAGTAATGAAGTACTGTACAGCGGAGAACACTAACCTAGGTGTGGGGGGAGGAGGTTATTGTTTTGAGGGAGAGTCCCCCTCCATAAGGACACTGGGGGGATCTCTTCCAGGGGTTTCCTCTCTGTCTCTTAGCTGCAGGGTCAATTTTGGTGAAAAATCTGTCTATAGTCACTTGTTTTCTCCTGTGCTGCATAACCCTCCGGAAATGAGAGAACACGTTCATCAGATTCAACACTCTGTTCGTTACAGTTATGTTGGGGTGGTGCTTCTCAAAGAAATCCTGGCACGGGCACGCTCCCGCAGGAAAGACGGGCGCCATCTCGGCCACCCCCCACCCCCCCATCCAACCAGCATGTGCTGTGCTGCGCACGCCTTTCCTGCACGAGCACGGCTGCGATCCTGGCCGTCTCCCCACTTGGGGGGGGTGGGGGAGATGGCTGTGATCTTGGCTGCCACCCAATGCGGAGTTTGTGACCCAAGTCAAAATTTCATGAAATTTTTGTTCGCGACCCGATTTGGTCATGAATCAAGGCATTCGTGAGCCAAGGTACCACTGTACGTATAAACTGAAATATGCATTATCAATATACGATAACACATCTAATATTTAAGGAGTTCGTGTTCATATTCTTTAGCAAGCAAAGCTCTCCGAAGGCGGCTTGCAAACATATTTAAAACAATACAGAGTGTTTCAAACAGATGCAAAGCAAAAGCTCCAGAGAGTATGGCCTTTTGGAGAAATTGGACTGTTCCTGTCACCACATGGCAAGGCCAGCCACAAGCCTTCTGTTTGGACATAAAAGAACCTAAAGATGGCTGAAATGAAATTTTCAGTCTCAGTCAGCACCACAAATGGTAAGAGATGATGGGAGTTGAAATCCAACAACATGTGAGAAGCACATGCTGGTCATCTCCTGGTAAAGTGACCTCCTCCCATACATGAAAAATGTATGTCAACTGGTTTCTGGAGGATGATGTTGTGAGACAGGCTGAAGTGGTAAAATATGGGAGTCGAGTGGCACACATGAACAGGGAGGTAGGATGGAGAAAGAACACACCTTTCCCTCTCCTAGCCCTCCCCGTCTGCCAAACTCAACAGAGCTTTTTCATCTTGTTGCTTTTGCTGATGTATATGAATATAATAATTCCAAGCTAGATTACAGTTCACGCACAAGAATATGCAAAAGGGTCAGAAAATGACTCTGTAATCCATTTACCTAGATACTGAAGTACCGCTTCTAAAGGTTTTCTAACAACTTGCTTTAGTAACAACACATTTTCTGAAGCTTCTGGTAAACGAGCTGCACCTGAAGACAATATTGGAACAAAAAAACCTTAAATATTAACACTTGAATTGCATCTCTGAAGCAAAAGCTGTATTTTGCTGAAGCGTTTTGATGCCAAGGAATTTTTTGTACATTTCATTCAGTAGCTCTCCTTGGCATTGAAACCAAGGAGAGCTTGTGCACAAGGGGGCCCTGCAAGACCATGTTCCAGTGTATCTCTGCTCCTTATGGAATGGGCTCCTGCTGCTCAGGCCCAGGCATGGGGAAGGGATAAATGCCAACACTTTTCTCCATCTCAAGGCTTTCCTTTCCTTGGCTGTACTAGTGAAAAAAGAAAAAAGCTTGAGGTTTGCCAGCACCAAACCGGAGCACTGCAGGTCTGGTGAACCACATCTCTGGCGGAGGGGAAAGTCTGTCGTTATCCAGTTCCCCTCTGTGTTTAAGTGCTGTCGGCATTAGACATGGCACTTCACAGGACGCTTTAAAAGCTTTTAATTCTGCTCACCTAAGAAACCTCCTGTACAGAAATCCCCTCTTGCACATGGCTGGCCCCATTCCGCCTCCAAACTGATAGGGGCTCAACCAAACCAGTTTGCTATCAAAGAAAATGACCCATCACTTCCCGAAGGTGTGCATCTTGATAATCAGAGTGTTCAATCCTGAATTTGCTCGTGGAAACCCATCCAGTTTTGAAAGATTCCCCCGCCCAAGGGACTGATGAGGCTGCTGTGGGAAGCACCGGGCAGGAATGCTCATTTGTACCAGCTCGTTGATCCAGTGTGGCTCTAGTTATGATCGGTCTCTTTTAAGGACAGTGAGCTTGACTGCATCCCCTGAAGCTACGTGCTTCCAGTCTGCCACCAAACTACATTTTAAAGTACACATGCAGTACAATTGGATGGGCAAAGACTCACATTCTGCCTTGATTGCAGCACTGTTGATAGGCACATGAGGGTGTCGCGCTGCATGCCAAGGACGCAGGATGTCCCTGCATAACCGTCTGGCAAGCTTGGTCAGCTTTGTTGTGTACAGAAAGAAAGCCTGTCGTGTTTTCATGGCGAACTTGGGGCTCCCGCTGTTTCTTACGGGTGCACTGTGAGGACTCTGCAAAAAGGTAAATTTGTAACAAGACTTGGTCAGAAAGGTGCCTGGAAAAAAAAAAAAACATTCCTTGAGTGGTGATCTCTTTAGTTGCACTTATAGAAACATGCCCACGCAGAGCTTGATCTGCAGTATTCTTAAGTCTTAAAGATGTGAAAATCCAGAAAAGCACCTTGAAAGATGACATGGGATCTGCTTACCCTCCCCACAAGCTATTTTTCAGTTGGGGAAATCAGAACTCTGGGGAAAACGCCGACTTCAACCCTGACATCAACTAGTTAGCCATGTTCTTGTTTGGAATAATTAGTGAGAGACTTTAGAAGGCAGGTATTTAAAATATAGTGTACAGCCTAGTGTTAGATGTTCTGTCTCAGAAACGGGGCAGTGACGTACAGGGCACATTGGCACGTAATGGCAGTATGTGTGTTACGTGCCGTCGAGTCATCTTTGACCCATGGTGATCTTCTGAATGCAAGCCCTCCAAAAAGTCCTGTCCATGGCAGCCCTGCTCAGCATTTCTAACTTCAAGGCTGTGGCTTCCTTGATGGAGTCAATCTGTCTCATATTTGGTCTTCCTTCTCTTCCCTGGGCTTTGACGTCCCTCCCATGATGGTTTTCTCAAGGGCATCTTGCCTTCTCATGATGTGCCCCAAGTATGACAGCCTCAATTTTCTCCTTTTTGCTTCTAAGAAAAGTTCTGACTTGATTGAATTTGATCGATGACCCATCTGGTCATCTTTCTATCAGCCCAAGGTATTCGACAAAGCTGTCCTCCCGCACCATGTGCAAAATGCATCATTTTCTTCCTGCCGGCTTTCTTCACTGTCCAGTTTTGAGACTCGTGGACTATGATTGGGAATACGAGAACGTACACGATCTCAGTCTTGGCCAGCAGTGGACACTTGATGCTCCTCTCCAGTTCCTTCATTGCTGCCCTTCCAAGTCTCCGTCTTCAAATTTCCTTGAAATGGTGACTGAGCCAAGGTATGCAAAATCTTTCACAATTCCGATTTCTTCATCGCTAATAATAAAATTCTGTAATTCCTCTGTAGCCATAATTTTCATTTCTTAATATTCAGCTGTAGTCCAGCTTTTGCCCTTTCTTCCTTCACTTGCATCAGTTGTTTCGATTCATTGCTGCTTTCTGCCAGTAATATGCTATCGTTTGTATATCTTACATTCTTGATGTGTGTTCCACCAATTTTTACTCTTCCTTCCTCTGATCCTAATCCAGTTCAACTTATGATACATTCTGTGTACAGACTGAACAGGCAGGGAGATAAAGCACCCCCTCATTTGACAGCTTTGCCTATAGAAAACTATTCTGTTCCCTCATAATTCTGTCCTCACAGTAGCTTCTTGTCCATCATGCATAAGGACAATCACGTACTGCGGCACACCCATTTTCTGAGAACCATCCATAGCTTCTTGCGAGTCACACAGCGCTGCTGTAGTCTGTTAAGCACAGACTGATCTTCTTGTGAAATTCTTTGGTGTGCTCCATATCCAGCATAAACCTGTGATATGATCTGTAGTGCCTCTTCCTTTTCAGAATCCAGATCAATCATCCAGCACTTCTCACTACACACAGGGCAATATTCTTTGCTGTAATGGCTTGCGCATCACCTTGCTTGCATGGGAAATTTGTACGATGGTGCCGTGGTGGCTGCTCTCTTCTGCATCTTGTTTCTTGGACTGGAATGCATACGAATGTTTCCAGTTTGTGGGCCATCGTTTTATTTTCTATATTTGTTTACCAATTATTTTTAGGATTTGGACCAATTTAGTCTCTGCCTGGACCAATAGTTCTAGTCGTAATTTTTGCAAGTACATTTAAGCAGTTTTCATTTTGCTCTCCAATACTGCAGGCCCTTCCTCATAGGATTCCTCTTTGAAGATCTGCCATCCCTTCATCTCTTCTGTATATTCTTCCTTGTCTTCAATTTCTTCTGGCCAAATAGTGCATTCCCATTTGTCTTTTAGCCTATTCCATGTTTGAATTTCTCTTTGATTTTTTGATCTTCTGGAAGAGGTCTTGTTTTTTTCCTTTTGTTGCTCTCTTCTGTTTCTTTGCACTGGTCATTGTAATTGTCCATTTTGTCTTTACATGTTAGCTGCCGAAAAGTTGCATTCAGAATTCTGACCCTATTTCTGTCAGTTTTTGCTTTTGATATTCACCTGTCCTTAGCAATTAAGAGTGTGGTACAATGGCTTAATGACGCTAGAACTGTTGGCCAGAAACGCTCAGTACTCCAGCAGTTCGAGCCCAGCCTCTGCCAGACTGAGTGAGCTCCCGTCGTTCATAGGCAACCAGCTCATACCAGCCTACCTGTTTGAAAGCATGTATTGCGAGTAAATAAATAAGTACCACCTTAGTGGGAAGGTAATGGTGCTCCATGACGTCATGCTGGCCATATGACTGCAGGATCATCATTGGACAGTGGTGGCTCACGGCCTCAGAAACAGAAATGAGTATCACCCCCATTAGCTGCTGGCCAAGCAGAGTAAAATCCAGAGTAAAGATTCCTTTATCTTTAGAGATTTTAAGTGTGCTTGTGTCATCCATCTAGCCTTTTCTTTCTTTCTGTTACAGAAATTGTCTTTTGGCATTCTTCCCTAATACTGTCTCTGCTTTCAGTCCACAGTTCTTCTGGCACACATCTGTTCTTTATGTGGTCTTGAAATTTCTTGGGTTTTTATTCAAGTTGTATTTTGGCACTATGTTTCTGCTGGTGACATTTTTTAGCTTTACTCTGATTTTTGATATTAAGAGTTAATGGTCAAAATGGCAATTTGCCGCCAACCTTGCTTTGGCAGTGAGAATACAGTTCCTCCATTTGCCGCTTCCAATTACAATCTAATTGATTTTTGTACTGGCAGTCTGGTGCAATAATGGGTGGAAGGGACTGTATAAAACCCTTGACAAAGAATGTTGTCTGTCTGAGCTTGAGCAGAGGAATTGTTAAATTGCTCGCCCAGGCAATACCCGAGATCTATGAAGCACCCTCTGGCCTATTCCAAACAATAATACAGCCACAGATCACAGAATCAGAAAATAGTGGAGTTGTAAGGCCATCAAGTCCAACTCCCTCGATCAATGCAGGACTCCAGTTAAAGCATCCCTGACAGATGGCCTTATGACTGTCTTCTCTTTTTAAGGTTATACATGTCCAGTTCTTTCAATCTCTCTTCATAGAACTTTGATCCAGTCTGGACATGAGCTCTCTCCTGAGCAAAACCTTCTAACACCAGTAAAAATTTCATGGGTAGACTCCTCCAAGGAAGTGTCAGGACAGGTTATTTGGGATTTAAACTACGCACTGGCTCTGTGACCAGAAGAAATGTGTTGGCAAGGAAGGTGGGCTGAGTTAAAAGAGATGCCCAGAACCAGGAAGTTAGAGGCAGGGTGGTACAGGAAAGTGGCAAAGTTTACAATGGACAGTAACAGAGGAATATGAGAAAAGAATAGATATAGGAAGTACAGGGATTCAAAGGAGAGATGGGCAGAAAGGCAGTGGAACTAAACAAAGAGGGACAAAAGCAGAAGTGAGGAACTAGTGAAATAAAAGGTTGGGAGCAAATAAATGAGGTAGTAGTCAATTTTTGGCAAAGAAGTGGAGTTGAAGAAAGTTAGGTGATACTAAAAATGCAGTGCAAGGGACAAACTACATGCAGAGCTGAAAGGGTTTTTTAAAAGTTACTTTCCCTCTCTCTGCCATTTATGCCAGCTCTGCCCCCAGAGAAACAGCAGGTTTGCCACTGTCATGGGAGACTGGCGGACGAGGTCCTCTTCAGGTCTTGTTTCTCTCCTCTTCCTTTCCCTTTGTGCAGCATTGTTTCAGAAGGGGCCTGCCTTTAAGCTGCTAGCTGAAAACGGTGAGTGCACATACCGAGTTGTTGCGGTTTGGGCCTGGCCGCTCTCCATCTAGCCGTGTTGGCATTTTCAAACCACCATATTTCTTCCAGTATGTCCAGCAAGATGTGCAAAGGCGGCACTGCATATTCGGAGGACCCCATGTGTACCATTGGTGAGACTGTGTCACTAGGAACAGCAAAGATAATTAGGGTTCACTTGCACAGTGCACCTACTGAGACTTTCAAAACAAAATGAGGGAAAGATACATCTGGAAGTGAAAGGAACAAAAATGCTGAAAGATACACAACGGTTATAATTAAACTACTAGACTCCTGCATGTGACCTAAGTCAGTCAGTCAGTCAGTCAGTCAGTCTCCCTCACACACACACACACACACACACACATTTTATCATGAAGCGTAACCATTTGTCTCTTATATGGAACTGAAATAAGCAATAAAAAAACCCCTAAATGATAATGTTCCAATTGTGTCTTGTACTAGTGCTACGGATACTGCGAAGAAATTCTCCTGGATTTTTCCATATTGCCCAAGAAAAGTTGCTTCAACTGAATTTTCTTGGTAATGGAATAAGACATCCTGGCCTGAAAAGCATGCATTGTGGTGGTTCGAGTATTGGACTGGGGCTATGGGAGAGCCAGGTCCGAGTCCCTGTTTGACCATGAAGCTCATGGTGCCTTGAGGCCAGTCACTTGCTCTCACCAAACCCATCTCACACAGTAGCAGAAAGATGACTATGTAAGCCCCCTTGGGTTCCTTGCAAGAGGAAATGCGAAACAACAGTAAACATAACAATTGTTAGAGATTACGAGTCTGCTGGGTGTCTACTTAAGATATTTGAGTGAAAACAAACTGAAGAGTGCTGCAAGAAATAATGCAAATTGTTATGTCGTCGTGCTTCCTTTGTGAAGTTTAATGTGCACCTGAATTCCCTTAACCTGATTCCCTTTGATCTCCATGTTCCTGCAGGGAGCTGCAAAGCCAAGGTACTACTTTCTGGCAATGGAGGAGGGAGCTGAGCTGCATGGTACAACTTGCTGGCCAGCCAGCCTGCCTGCCTGCCAGTTCATGGTAACTAAGGATGTACACACAGCATAAACCTAAACCATAATTTGACATGTTCTGTGAACTCAGCCAGGATGGTATAGTGTGGTAAGGGCAGTCTCCATGTACTATGGAAAGAAACAACGTGGTTTCCACATTTCACCATGGCTTGCACAACTGGGTGAACCCAAAACAAATCTTAGCATGGTTTCTATTTAGCATGGTTTCCACAGGGCCCTGCAGAAAAAGTGGTTGCTACTGAAGGAGATGCTCCTGCCCGCATGCGCTGCTGTCCAGATCTGCCTAGCAAGAGAAGCATCAGCTCCATCAGCACTCCCACTGGCTGCTTCCCGTTCCCGTTCCCTCTCGCTTCTGCCTTTGCTCTGCCTTCCAGATACCCATCGGCAGCTTCAGCAAAGCACTGGCAGCAGAGGAGTTCAGCACACTGCCTCCAGCAGCAAAGCCCCTGGAGATAACAGTGTTTGGTGCTCCTGCCATGTCAAAGCTGTTTACGGAAATGCCAAAAATGAGCAGCTCTGCCTTTGTTTTTGTCAGGATCTGGGGCGCCCACTCGTGGCCAAAATCAGAAGACCCACCTCAGTTCTGTGAGGACTGGTCCCACACACTGCTGGAGCTCAGCTTCCAGAAGAATGCCTGCGGCAATCTCTGTGGGGGGAGCTATACAAGAGCAAGTGCTTCCCTTCAGAGCTGGCTGTGCTGTAGCAGCGACGGCTTGCCTGACACTCTACCCAGCCTTGCCCTGCTGCTACTGCAGCAATGCAGGGCTTCCTGCAATCTGCCGCCTGGTCCAGCTCCTACACCTTGTCTGACCTGGTTCCTGCCCTGCCTTGCTGCATCCTGCACTGCCTTACTGGCTTAGCAAGGCAGGTCCTTCTGCTAGCTCTTGGGAACGCGAGACTTGTTCTTGGCCCACATTCTCAACGCCTGCTGATTGGAATTTAGAGGAGGGAGGGGAGGAGGGGGCCTTGACATGTGCACCAACTCCAGATGCTGAGATGAGAGCAGCAGAGACACTTATCTCAAGGCCAGGCCCGCAGGCATTCAGGCAGACTGAGGTGCAAGCTTATCTGGAGGCGGCTTGGAGCAGGGGAGTTTCTCAGGGACACGGTGGGTACAGCGCTTGACCCCGGGATACAACGCTGGCAGAGGAGGGCAGCCCGATTAGAGGATCCATGTGCAGTGAGAGGGCATGCTTATTTGCAGACAGACTCACAAGGAGAGTTCCTGGACATAAATACTAAACTGGGTTCAATGACCCACTCTGTGCATGCTCAGCAATTCCTTCTGGGTGTTTGCACAACCGGAATACACTTTGGTCAATAACATTTTGCAAGAAAGGTCTGTGGTGTTCAATGTGCAAAGGGAGGAACCCTAACTCACAATGCTGTCTGCTTCGGCTCCTGCAACTTGCCTGATCCTTGCAGTACGGCCTCCTCACAGGGCTTCGCTTCCAGTCCCTGGATCCTCCTCGCTGCCATCCTCTAAACCCTGCATCGTTCTCCAACTGTGGTGCCCAGAACTGGATACAGTACTCCAGATGACCAAGTGCTGAGTAGAAGGGAACTAGTATTTCAAGGGATTTGCAGTCCAAAATTGTGTTTGCCCGTTTTGCAGCCACATTACACTGTTGACTCATATTTAGCTTGTGAGCTACAACAATTCCAAGTTCCTTCTCAGTTGCAGTACTGCTGAGCCAAGCGTTCCCCATCTTGTAACAATGCATTTCATTCTGTTGCTTTCAGTCAAGATCAAGTTTCTGTCCTTCAGGGTATTAGCTATCCTACCCAATAATCTCTCACTGGCAAATTGGTAAGCATTCTGTGCACTTCGTTCAAATTATTAAGGAAAATGTTGGTGAGCACTGAACTCAGTGGGACCCAGTCATTACTTTTCCCCCGTTTGAGAAGGTGCCGTTGATGAGCATTCTTTCAGTCTGATTCTTTAGCCAACTGTAGATCCATCTGATTGTTGTTCCATCTAGCCCACTTTTAGCTAGTTTGCTCAAGATATCATGGAGTACTTTATTGAAAGCTCTGCTGAAAAGATTTTGTCTACAGCATTCCCATGGTCCATCAGGGATTTGGCCCAATCAAAAAATAAAATCAGATTACTCTGGCCGGATTTGTTCTTGACAACTCAATTTTGGCTACTAGTAATATCTGCATTGTTATCAAGGCTTCTGCAGATCAACTGCCTTATAATCTGCTCCAGAATTTTTGCAGAGGTTGATGTCTGTCACACTGATTTCTGGTTCCCAAGATGGGAGCAATCTTAGCCCTTCTTCAGTCATCTGGCAGTTCTACTGTCTTCCATTTCTCCAAAATAACAGAGTGATTCTAAGAATCCTCCTGCTAGTTCTGTTATTACTCTCGGATGCAGTTCATCAGGCCCTGGAGATTTGAACTCATTCAAACTAATTAGGTGATCCATGACGATGTGCTTATCATTTTCAAGCAACCATCTTGCTCCTGGAACTTGAACTTCCCCTTTGTCATCCTTTTTTGGGAAAAGGCTGAGCTGAAGCAGGAATGGGGCACTTGTGCCTTTTCTTTGCCATCTGTGATCATTTTGCTCTGCACAACAAGCAGATCCATTCCTCTGTCTTTTACTATGGAAGCATCCGAGGACTTTTGGTTGCTTTTAGCATCCCTCACTAACTTTACCTGATGCCACCCATGAATATTCGTGCTACCTACCCAAACTGCTCCTTTGAAGCCCGGCCCTCTTTCCACTTCCAATACTTTGGTTTTTGTTTCCACATCATCTCTAAGCTTGTTGTGAAGCCACGTGGGCTTCTTCTGTTGTCTTCTACCTTTTTTCCTCATTGGAATTGTTTGTAATGGTGCCTTAGAATTTCCCTTTTTAAAAATCCTCACCCAACTTGATCTCCTTCTCTCATTAGAGTCACTTGTCATGGGACTTGACTTATCATTGGAGTTTGTTAAATTGGCTTTCCTACAATCCAGGGTATGCGTTTGGCTACATTTGGCTTTGGCTTTATTTAGAATTAAAGATTCAAGGAGGCCATGCTCATTCCGCCCCCCCCCCCGAGTTCTCATAGCTGCCAACCCTGAGTCTTCCCCGTTGGTTAAAATCAAGTCAAGGATAGCCATTCTTCCAGTTCCTTCTTCCATTCTGTAGGTGGAGGTTGTCAGCAACAGACACCAGGGATTTCTTGGAAGGGTCATGTTTGGCAGGGTTTATCTCCCAACAGGTATTGCAGGAATTGAAATCCTCCATAACTATGGCCTCTGAAACCTCAGCAATGTGCTTTTCAAAAGTCTTGTCCCCACTGTCTTCTTGACTGTGGGATACAACTTGTTTATTTTTAAAGTAGATTTATATCCCACCTGTCCTTCATGACAGTGTGGAAGAGGGGCTTTTGGAAGTGGGGTGCCCAGTACAGTGTGACTGTGGCGACAGCGTGGGATGGGGTGGCACTGGGGGGCACAGCCTGCTTATGCCCTCTGTGTGCCTGGCTACATGAGGCAGGTGGCCCTTCCCAGCACGTGAGAGTCCTGCGCACAGGGAAGCGTGGATGCACCTGCAGCAAGGGCAGGACAGGGAAGAGCTGTGGGTGCATGTGCTTCCAGCTTGGAACGGAGCAGGGAAACCCAGACGAGTGCCACTCGAGGGCAATAGTGCCATTCCAGTGAATGAGCAGCTGCTTTGGCCAAGTGGGAAAGCAGCTGGCTGAGGGCAGGCCCAAGGGGGTGTGCGGACCAATGAGGGAGAGTCAGGCAATGCAGGCAGGGAAAGTGAACCCTGGGAGTGGTTTTCAGTTATTGGGGATGATGGGATACCTGCTGCCATTAGGAGGCATGAGGGAGGAGGGGGGAAACCATGCAAGCATGGAAACCATGCTATTGCCTGAACCTAAATTCTTGCAAAGACATTTCCTCAGGAACATTTTCAAGGAAATGATGTGGCTGAGCTGGGCAAGACAAGACTGAGCTGGGTTCAACGCAACAGGTGCTGCTGGGTGAGGAGAAGCAGCAGGTGCTAGCTAGCAGCAGCAGGTGAGATCCAACTGCCTGCGGAGGCTCAGGTGCGGCCTCCTACTGCCCTCATGTTGCCCTCAAGCCATCCCTCTGCCCGCACATCCAAACTGTCCTCCTCTACTGAGGCCCATTATGCTCCTACCTGAAGCCCAAGTGACCTTATGGCAAGGCTTCAATGTGATGCTGCATGAACTTTGCTCATGCTTTTCTCCCCACTGGTGCTCACGAACAATATTATTTCCAAGCAAACAGCAAGTCACAGCCAAACGAAGCAGAACATTCTACAAGAAGAGGACAGGATGTGCAAGGTGGAACAATGGGTTGGCTGCCGTAAAAAAATGTACCTTCAAAGAAATAAAATGCATAAAATTGGACTCGCATTTCCCCACTGGCACTTCTGCAAAGCCATTCCTCCTCCTCTTACTCCTTTGTTTTTGCACAAATAGCTACATTCAGAATTCACTTACTATAGCAGCTTTCACAAGCGCGTCCTGTTCCCACGTTCTGTGCATTAACTCCTGCACCATTTACCATTCCTGGCTTGACGTTGTTTAGATTGATCTGGTTAGGGTTAGGCTTGTTACTTAACACACAAGACAAAAAGGGAGAATTAATTAACTGCAACATGCAACAATCTGAGAAGACTTCAGACATGGTAAACAAAGCTTGCATGCCTCCTATTTCCAAATCATTCTAATACAAAATAAGCTAATTAACCAGGAAATAATGTACGGCAGACACCTTGCCTCTCATGTTAGATTACATGGTCAAAACCCTCTCAACAATGCTACCCTAAACAGACCTAACTCTGAGGGAAGCCCCACTGTGCAGGGCGGCAGCCGGAGCCTCTTCTCTCTAAACGTTTCAGTAACCAAAGAACTGTTCCGATGAAAGGATCATTTGGAAGTCACACACACACAGCCGGTTTCTGAAATGCACGTGCGCACACACTCATTTATTCTTGATAAAATACAGATACTGCACCAATACAACATGTCTCAGAATATTAAATACAGATACAAAGGCACACACGTCTTGTATTTGCAGTAGCAATAAAATGCTGGCAGTTTACTAAAACAAAGCATTGTCTTCCACCCTGACTTTTAATATCGCTAGTCAATGCTAAATGCACAATGAAGTCCATTTCTCAATTTCTCCATACCAAGGATATCTCCTGATTTTTTGTACCAAGCATAAAAGAAAGGTGACACACAAATAATACACATCTTTGTCCTTGTAAAAGTTAACAGACAACGCACATGATTCAGATCAACAGTAGTACTTATCTCATGAACTGGATTCATAATTGTACTCATTCAGCACTCTGTCCAAGAGAGAGGTGTTTACCATCAGCCCATAGTTCTTTACTTCTGAGTCCAGTTTTTTCAGCAGCAGCTTTTTCAAAAAGGGCTGGTATCACTTTTTCTCTCAAAAAAGAATCTACAACCTGCTGAACCCAGCCAGGCGGCCACCCCTTGCTAAATGTAATCAGCCAAGACAGGCATGGTCAACTGTACATGTGGTTGGCCAAGCTCTGTCTACCTCAGACCTCAATAACTGAAACTCATCCGATGTACCTGGACAAGATGTGGACACCTCTGCTACTGGAATTGCACTAACGGTGGAACCGAACTCCTGACTGAGGCAATTGGCTTCCCCATCAAAGTCTAGAGCAACATTCTACTGAGGATGTAAACAACTCTCTTTGGGCCTGGCTGCAACAAGCCCACCCCCAACTAAAATTGCTCTGCTGGGAGACACGAAAGATGCAGCTGCAGTGGGAGAGAAATGCCTCACCGCCATTGAGTAGGTCCGATAATTGGTTCTGAGCTATGGTTAGTCACCTCTGACCTGTTTCCGTCTAGCCTTCTTCCCTCTTGCTCCACTGCCCTCAAAACAGCTGTATATCAAGGTACTGCCCAGGCTCCAAAAAGAAGGAGAGGGGGCTTTAGGGCATACATGTCAAATGCCCAGGACATGCCATGGGCCACAAATGACCAGGCCACCAACAGGACTCCATTAGCTCCTCTGGGTGGACCATGTTAATCAGACTCCTCCCAACAAATGCACTTACAAAGGGTAAAAGCCACTGAAAATCTAAACCTTAACAAAAATTATAGGACCATGACAAGGGAATGAATGTTAAGTTCACTGCCTTCAGATCACCATCCTCCTGCCTGAGGAAACTACTTCAAGAGTGTGGGCCCACATGCACTGGGCCAATGACATGGTGAGACAACCACATGGCTGTCTTGGTGGCCGTGATGCCCCAAGGCGTCCTAGATCCAGTGGCCTCAGCAGGAACGCTAAGGTCCTTCAGAGCTATAATCAATTACTTCTTTATGTGGGAAGGATAAAATTTCATCTGCAAATATAGACAGTAAAGCCATTTCAGGGTTCATTTTTAACTGATGGAATCAGTGGAATCATATTTCTCTTTAGAATTCATGGCATTCAATAGCATCTCACTACCTCTTTCATGACATTATCCTTGATTCTTGACAAAATGATCTCATTTTTTAACATTCCATACTGAATTTCATGTCTCAGTTTCTTTCACCTCTTTGAAATGTTTTTTTTTCCCACACCATTTTGTGATCACGTGTGCTTCCCAGTTTCAGGAACTCCAGTTTTATATACTACAGACATAAGACCCTTGCTTTGCTTTTCAAGTTCTGTTAGGGATCTAGCAACCTCTGATTTAGCACTTTACAACCAATTGTATTGAAGGTTTTCCAACTGTTCTGCCAAGTTTGGGGACTCCTGCATATAGTTCTTTAAACTATTTGACTTCCATAAGTAAAACTATTGAAATTTGTGCTGAAAAACAACATATGTAACAGAAATGGAGTTAGACAGATCTTGTAGGGGACAGCTTTTTCAGCCACTTTTTCTAAATCCTTAGCATTCACTGGAGGGCCAGATTGTGTGTTTCTTCTAGGATTTTTTAGGTGAATGAGGAACAGCACACCTTGTCATTTGATTTTTTCCCTTTGTTATGTTCCATCTTTATGAATTTTGACTTAAGCTATGAAAAAATCCCAAATAGGTGCCTGAGTTGTGCTGCTTCTACAGTTTATAACTATATATGCAGTACTTCCAAGTCCCCAACTTTAGGTAATCATTGTTTCAATGACTTAAACCTCAGATATGTCAGTGTTCCTCTTCTCCAGAAAATTTATGTTCTGTTCTATATTTCCTTCTTGTGTCTTCCAGATGTTAACTGTGTAAATATTTCTGACTTTTTACTAGTATATTATTCTTCAAGAGCTTCTGACAAAAATCTTCTAGTTAAAAACAAATGAAAAGTTTATTATTTGTTTATTTACAGTATTTTTATACTCATTCAAAATGTTATTGGAGTAGCTAACAAATAATCTATAAAAAAAGATAGTCCCAGAGCTCAAACTTAGTGTTACGTTTTTTTTACTGTTAAAAACCTGACATGAAAAGGACTGTCATAGTTTCTTTGCATTGATGGATAATGCATTATTGTCACTAAGGAGCCAAGAACCCACCCGGCTAGGGTTAATCCTGACTACGTAAGTTTCTTATTTCTGGATCCATCAAAGTCATTAAAAAATGTTGAACAGCACAAGAACAATGACAGAGCCCTTTCACCGGGTATATTCCATTCTTGCTTGACATTCCTGTGCTCAATTCCTCCCATGCAATCACTAGTGAGCCAGAGCAGTGACCCATCTTTTTGATGCTGGCTTGGCAATTTGAAGCTATTTTGGAGTTGTTGCTATATTTTTGTTACTTTTGGTGTGGGAGTTACGGCAGAGCGTTTGGAACTACCCTACTTAAAGTGGGAGCAAGACAATGAGGTGCACATGTTGTTGTTGTTATGTGCCATTGTCTCTGACCTATGGCAATCCTAGGAATGAAAGTCTTCCAAAATGTCCCGTTCATGACAACTCCATTCAGCTCCTCCAAGTTCAAGCCTATGGCTTCCTTAATGGATTTGATCCGTATCATATTTAGTCTTCCCTTTCATCTTCTGCCATTGACTTTCCCTAATATGATTGCTTTCTTGCCATCTTGCGATGTGTTGGAAGTATGAGAGCCTCAGTTTTGTCCTTTTTGCTTTTATGGAAAGCTGTGTCTTGATCTGGTCTAGTACCCACTTGTTTGTCTTTCTGGAGGTGTAGGGTATTCCCAAAGCTCTCCCGCAGCACCATGTTTAAAATACATCTTTTTCCTTCCCGGCAACTTTCTTCACTGTCCAGCTTTCATGCCCATGCACTGCAATTGGGAATACCTTGATCTCCAGTGAAACGTGCTTACACTTGATCCTTTCTAGTTCCTTCACTGCTGCCCTTTCCAGTCTCAGTCATCTCTGAATTTTGTGGCTGCAGTTTCCCTTTGAATTGATGACTTAGCTGAAGTATATGAAATCTTGCTATTGAATGTATGTTTTATTGAAGCCCAACGAGTTGTTGTTAGGAATCCAACAAAATTCTCTCCTCTTCCTCTTGCATGAGTGCCTGGGTACTCATTAACAAAACCATTTACTAGCTCATTAGCTGCCATCGAGCTAATCAAACCCAAGTGATCCACTTGAGAAGGTTCCCCTGCTCTCTGATAAGGAATGTTTGACTTCCCACTTCCCACCGAACTGTGACAGGACATCAAGTTTCTCTGATGGCGACCACAACTTGTGTTAGTGAATTTCCTGAGTGGAGGCCTCTCCATCCCCTTCACTCATGAACATGCCATTCTGTGATTTTCCAATCCCTATGTCTGGACAGACCTCAGCTGTTAGAAATCTGTGGCAGTGCACAGTGGGTGCCATAGGGCTGAGTGAGAAATTAACTGAGTTTGTATTTTAATGGGAACCTACCAAGTATGTACCACCTGAATGCAAACAGGAACAGGAACACAGTTAAGATGCTGGAATCTGTAATTTTTTGGAAGTTTGCAATGCATATCGCAAATAAAAATTGATTCAGAAATGCATACACTTTCAAAGGCGTATTCACAAAAGGTGTGCATTTGATAGTGCATACAAATATTGGTATATTTGGGAAATTCATATAAAATGTTTTAATTAATTGAAAGACTGCTTGCAAAGATACATTCATCCAGAAAGCTGCTTATGAAAATGCATGTTTCTTGAGCATCCCCATGAAAAGTTACACGAACTAAAAGAAAATGTTGCAATCTGATGTGGAGCTGGGATGCTAGCAGTGGAAAAATGGGAATCTTGATGAGACCAAGGTGGACAGACGTGCTATCCCTGGTGTGCTGAGCATGTTTTCCGGGGCCTCAGCCTGTGCGGTCCTCGCTGCACCACAGAACACCAAACCCTACATAATGCTAGCCCCCCATCCTTAGGTACTCAGAAACAGGAGTCCTGAATCCAGTGGGGTTCACTTCACACTGCATTAGTTCCTATTTTCCAGCCAATATGCTTTAGGAAAGGGACAGAGCCAAGACACGCCATTAGCACAAATGCCTCGCTCCTCCTCCAAGCAGCTTGGGGAGGCTCAGACATATCCTTTACCGCCCCGCTGCCATGCACATTTCACTCAGGCCCAAGACAGCTGGGGAGTTCCACGACAGTGGAGATTTGAACCTAACCCTGCAGTCCAGCCACTGTACCACAGTGGCTCTCCTTTCCAAAACTGTCACACTGATATGCTCCTAACACCAATTAGTCAGGGCTTCTTGGGGAAAAATGTAAATGTAATTATTTACAGCCATATAGCACGTTCTTCTCCTTACAAACCTTAATACTGCAAATTCTGCACACTTGAAGTTCTCAAAAAGTAACTCTCCCCATTCATTCCATACATAGTCCAGCATTTACCTAAAACATCATCATCCATGTGAGCCTCCCCCAACCTGGTGCCTTCCCAATGAGTAAGATCACATCTCTCATCACTCACGACCAAGCTACCTGGGGATGACAAGAGCCATATTTATTTTTATTCACTCAAAAGTATAGTTATGTCTGCCTTCAGGAGTGGAACCCTCTACGGGTAACAATCGTTTGAAAGAGGCTGACCTATATTATTATCTATATCTATCTATATTATACTGGCTACCTCTTTTGAAGCAGTAGTCTGAAGCTGCAGGCCTGAGTGTACCATCTTACTTTCCTTCAAGTTAATGAAAAGCTAGGTCTTATCTGTAATCAGCTACAAACTAAACACTGAACTGGAGGTAGCTCAGAATGAGGGAATATAAACAACTAACTCTATAGTAACTATAGGAAACACAAAAAGAAAGATGAAAACTAGAATATACAATCACTAGAGAATAACTCTCCTTGAAACCAGTGGTACTTAATTCGGTGTAAAATTGATAGCTATTTTTTCACAGGCAAACAATTATACTTAAACAAACAAACATACAAGTGTGCCTAAAACCCCAGAATATAGCTGCCAGGTTTGCAACACAGACATGGATCTGCTGAGACACAGACATACACACACATCGACCCCACTTCCAGGCCTCCACCATTTCCTCTCCTCAACAGGGCCAGGAGATGGGACACTGGCACACCGGGAGGCGGCCTGCCTCCGTGGGGCTGGGTAGCATTCGCAGCGGCGGAGGATGGGGCTGTGGGGAGAGCAGTGGCAACAGAGACGCAGCAGTGGAGCGAAGGAGATGCAAAGGTGGCCACGGTGTGGGGAAGGAGATCCGGAGGAGGAGGCAGCGGTGGCAGAAGCCACGCAAGCCAGGAGTGGCAGGCAAGAGAAGTGGGGAGAAAAAGGAAGGAAGGCAGGAAAGGCTGTAGGGAAGGAATTCTGTAGGAGGACGGGGCAAAAAGGAGTCCCTCCAAGCAAGCTGCAGGGGAGAAAAAAGGGGAGCATTTCAACACCCTTGCCGCAGCTCAAATTGCCCTAAGACCAATGTAACCTTGGGAATAAAAAAGGACGACAAACGCTCTGTGGACCTCCAAATCTGCCTGTCCCTGATGTACATCTTGCCCCCAGGCTCAGATCTTTGGGGTCGTGTATTCAGCCCCACGAAAAGAGGAGGCAGGTGGCCCAGTAGGGTGGATTCTGTTTGCGGTGCCTTCTCAGCACGTGGGACATATCCTGCAGATGACAGTTATGGTATGGGGACAGCAAAAATTGGGTTGATTTCGTTCATTTCAGGTTTGTTGCAAGATTTTGTTCAGGGTGTCAGTCAAGCAACCATCTTCAGTAGTATATTTCTACAATCTATTTTTACCAGTCCCAGTGCATTTTGGCAACCCTGTAAAATTGTTAAAATACTCAATATTTTTCTTGTATGAATTGCTCAATATATACAAGGGAACATACTCTTCAAATTTAGGTAGTAGTTTTTAGGTTTATTGGCAAAAGATCTGCCATCCTTCCTCATTTTATTTGTTCTTTCAGACGGTACCTTAGAAGAGTAGAGGAGGTTCTCTTTAATTTTTGTATGTGTGCACATTCTGAGAGATTCACCTCATCTAAAATTTGTTTAACTTGGGCATTAATTTATGTTCTGCTTCTAGTATAGTCTTGTCAATAAAATCCTTTCCTTTTCTTTCTTCTTCTCCTTTAAATAAATGTTAAATACACTATATGACCAATGATAAAAGCCAGCATATCTAAATCAGCAAGGGCAAAAATCATAGAATTATAGAATAGCAGAGTTGGAAGGAGCCAAGAAGGCTATCTGGTCCAACATCCAGCTGTTGCTGGACACCAATTCGAATCATCCCACTCAGAGGACTGTTCCATTTCTTTTTGAATGTCTCTAGTGTGGGAGACCCCTTCATAGATCACTGCCTTGTCGTGACAAAGGGGCTTGCGTAGCTCAATGAAGCTCTGAGCTATGCCGTGCAGGGCCCTCGAAGACGGACAGGTCATAGCAGAGAGCTCTAACAAAACGTGATCCACTGGAGAAGGAAATGGCAACCCATTCCAGTATCCTTGCCGTGAAAACCCCATGGACAGTACCAAAAGGCAAAAAGATATGAGAGCCCCTCAGGTCGGAAGGTGCCCAATATGCTACTGGGGAAGAGCGGAGGGCTAGTACTAGAAGCGCCAGAAAGAATGAAGTGAGTGGGTCAAAGCTGAAAGGACACTCAGTGTTGTGCCTAACGACTCAGAGGAGTCGTTAGCACGTGAAAGAGGGTCAGGAGCCCCCAGCGAGGATCAGGCTTTAGAGCAAGAAGAGGTATACTTGGTGCCCATGGCACAAACGTCCCCCCACCCCCCAGCCACCTGACTCTGGAGTTTTGGTGCAAGTTCCTGAGAATCAGGCTGGACAGTCGGTTGCCATGGAGGATGCCCAGCTGAGGAGGAGACTTCCACGCTTGGACCAATTAGAAGGGAGGCAAAGAGAGAGGAGGAGGGAGAGGCGTTTATCCAGCCCACGGAGGGAGGGAGGGACGGACGAGGAGGTTGAGATCCAGATCGTAAATCTCAGAGAGGTCAGAAAGGAGGGGGCAGCTGTGCCGCTTAGAACCACCAACGGCAGCTCCTGTACTATCTGTCGTACACATAAATCTTGTAGTCGTTTGGAATAAAAGGACTTCAAGCTTTTACTGCCTGCATCTGTGTGAGTCATTGGGACGTGAGTTACGGCCTCATGACACGCAGTCGTGGATGCATCTGGTGAGGTGAACTGTGACATCCCTCCTCCCTGGACAGATCTAGCCTGTGGGGTGGAGGGGAGCACTCACCTCTGTTCCCTGCTGCTGGGCTGGACTCACAGCCACGTCAGCACCCCAGCCGGTGAACCCTTCCCGTGCACAGGGGCCCGCCCTGAGCGCCTCAGGGCCAGCATGGGCCTAGACTGCACACTCAGCTACCATGGCGGGTTTGGCTGATGGCTGTGGTCAGTGTGCACTGCTCCATGGAGAGGAGGAGGAGTCTGAAGCTTCAGGTACAACATGGCCTGCTCACTCCAGTCCCTTGTCCATCTGGGGTCTGACTGCAAGTGGTGGGTGTGAAAAAATAGTTCCCTTGTGGCGACTGGCTGCAGCTGACCCCCCTGTGGTGGGGCGGTGTGTCCAGCTCTTGGCCCCCCTGAAACTTTAAGCTGAAAATTCTCCCAGACCTCTGACTAGAATGCAGTGAGGAGGAAGTAACAGAGGCAAGGAAAAACAAACAAGGGTAGAGCACATGTCTATATAACTAAAAGGAAGCGCTTAATAAGCAACAGAAAGTGAGCTGTTCAGAACACCAACTCAACCAGCCTTGTGGGTGAGCCATTCTGGGAAGTCAGGACAGCGCTTCTCTGATGCGACAGTTTGGGCCTGCCTACACGACCCACAGCACTATTGAGGTGAAGGAATCGCTACCACACATCTCTAGAGTTTCATTTTCGTCTTGTGTGTGTCTGTGTGTATAAGTAATGATAGGCACTTACTAATTAGGAATATAAACTTGCTTTAGCTTGCTTTCTGCTTCTGCAGCTTTCAACCGTTTCTTAATGCAAAGGCAAAAACAAACAAATTAGAACATAAAAACAATCCATATTTCCCCCATCTTAACATGTACTAAAAGCTATCTTAGTAAACAAGAAGTCAATTCACCTCTTGGAAACAGGGGTTGCTGTTCATCCCTTTTGTTAACATCATGGATTTATTTAGCAGTTTGTGAACACTATAAATCAGCAGGGCTGAAAGTATTAATCAATACATGAATGCAATTACACATTAAGCAAGGCAGAATAAAACAACAGAATTATATAACAGACAAAACCCTACGAAGTAACTGCACTGAACTATTTGTATGTCACTTCAATGAAACAATGATTTAGGAGAGTTCATAAACAGGACGCTCACATTTCTAAGGTAAACCAAATCACTGTAATTCGATATGCTCAGAATATTCCAAATTGAAATATTTAAGCAGTTAAGTGATCTACAGATTTAAATGTCTGAAGCAACCAACAAGCTCTTTCATAAGACTATGAAAGAGAGATTTCAGGGAGCTTTGTAGAAACTTCCTAAACATTGTTCTTCAAACACTTGTATATTTATCCAACAAAGCATTTTTCTGGACCCTGCTCTTCCACTGACAGCTCACCTGCCTGCTCATCTGTGAAGGCAGAACAAGTCATCTGAGCTGTGCCATTCCCATTTCTGTGTACCTCTGGAGCAGGGGCAGCACAACCTTGTTAACTCTGTTGCATCAAGGGATGCCTATCAGGAGGACAAGGCCTGCTCAAAATGCTCGTGCTTGTGAGTTTCAGGCACAGGGACCCAACATTTTGGTCAGCACCACTGCTAGACAACCTCAACCTCTAGCTTCTTGCCAGCCCACCCCTGTTGTGTGGCTCAAAACACGATCTTACCAGAGAAACGATGAAGCTGCTCAGTTGGCAAGGGATCAAGATGTTTGGGACATCTGTCCAGCAAGCAACACAACGGGCAAGGTGCCCCTTCAGCGCTTGGCTCTGCACCTGCCTCTGCTGCTTCAACCCTTCTGAGCAGGTTACCAGGGCCCGCTGGGCAGTGGTTGGCAGCGTCATATCCTCAGGCCCTGGATTGACCCGCCCCATCTGAGGTTGCCATTTGGATTCCTCTGGGCAGGAAGAACTATAAGAGAGCTATTTGTCCCAGTCAAGCTTTGCTTGAGCGGTAAGGCCTTCCCCAGCCCTGCTGTCCATGACTCCCTTGGCTATTCTGTGGTCCTGCCTCGCTCTGTGGCTCTGGCTTATTCCTTAATTATGCTGCCTTGTTTGTCCTTCTGTCCTGACCCTGGCTTTGTTTCATGGCGCCCAATTCACCTCAGACTGCTGCCCACAACCCACCTCAGAGACTCTGAACTGGATCTTCTGAAAAAACAGCTTCCTCCTCATGAGTGGGAAGGGAAACCTCAAGTTACAAGACATAATTCCCCTAGGCTGTACTGCTGAGTTGTCTCTTTGGTCCTTGAGGTGATCTTGGTGACTCGACAACAAGGTTGGGCGCATTGGTTCACCCTGGACCTGTGGTCTGCCCAAGTGAGGCATTTTCCCGGATGAAGTCAGCAAGAGGAACTTCCTCTTCTTCCAGGTCCTGTCTAGTTCTGGCCTGGTCTGGCCTGAGGTGAGACATGGCAAGCAGTCACAGCACTGCCAGTACAACCTAGTGGCCGTGTGGGTCTTGCTGGGCTCCTGGGTCCCTGGCACAGAACCAGAGGCCTTAGCACTGCTGTGGAAACACAAGTGTCCTTCTATTTCTTGGAAGTTACATGGAAAACGTTTGCCACTCAAAAATGTGTATTCCAAACCAATCTGCCCAAAAATGCCAGGTTCCAGATCCCATGATATGCAAGTTCCTCCACAGAATGCAAATTTATAGTATATGCTGTCAAGGCTTCCAGGTTATAACCACAAAGATGACCATCAGACAAAAAGGAATCACATAGCTATACTTCAGGACATAAGCCTTCCTCTGCATTGCAAATGCCCAATGATAAGGAAAAGCTATTTAAACCAGGAACAAAATCCACAGACAACATAGTTGTCCTGCATTTAGCAAAGGACTATTGGGTCTTTATGACAATTGCTTCTTCCATGTATGAGTTAGAGGGTTGTCTCTGCTACCCAAAATCAATCCACTATCTTTTCTGAAGTCACTGAGGCACCTGCCAATCATACATGACTGCTGACCCTTTCAAAGAGAAAATCAAAGCTTCAGATAATCCATACATGGGTCAGCAAATGAGTATAAAGGGTTAAAAAGCCCACTATCAGAAAAATTTCAGTTTCGAGTTCAAAGCAATAGCTGCTGAGTTCAAAGCAGTGCATTACATGGCTCTTACCTGCTGAACGTAACGATCTGTTGTTTTCCACATGTAGTAATACTCAATTATGCTGGTTAAGGATTTCCATGGAAGCTAGGAACACACACAAAAAAAACCTCCTGAGACATCAAATCTACAAGATCCTACCAATAGAAGCCTTGCATAAAAGAATTTCTGGACACAAAAAGCCAGGCTGAAAAATTCCCAAACATATAGACAAGAAGGTACCACGAAGCCAGGTGTAGCTGCCTAAGAGGACAAACCATTTATTCAGCCTTGTACAGGGCTTGGAACACCAAGACACGATATGCCAGATCAGAAAACATGTACACTTGCAAGTGGGAGCCTGAAACAGCTTCATATAGAGAAGCAAATCTTTAGACTGTTCTATGGTCAACTAAATAAAAACTCTTCCTTTGTAAGGAAAAATAAAGCATAAGCCCATTTTCATAAGCTGACCACACACACTACCTCTTATAGGGTAGGGTTCTGACTGATGTTGAAAGAAGTACAGTAGCTTTAATCCTTCCCATTTTAATTGTCACTGGTTTTAATCCTTATCAGCTTTTCATGTCGCACTAGATGAGATGTTAGCATATCTGAGAAGATGTACAGTAACTGATAGGTTGCTTTGTACCCAGAAGCAAAATATTACAGCAGGAATTTACAGCTCTGCCAAAATTTTAATTTGTAACATTTGGGTAGTTTTCCCCTACTTTGAATGAAACTATGAGCAAGTGTACCAAACTGAATTTCATTTTAAAATAATTGTTCACGTTTCAAAAAACCCTTTGTAATAGCTGATCAAAAACCAAATTATCACAGAAGAAATCATATTTTCATAACCCCCTTTTAGTAGGCAAAGTAATTTTGAAACTACCAGAAGATAGCGGAAAATATTATTACCTTTAAAAGCCCCACATAAATACATTATACCCTGAATTTCAAAAATCTGATTTAATTCCGCATTTTAATGGTGCAAGCTGATCTCCTCACTGCTGACTTCCATGCTTTTTGCCCAAGGAGGATTACAGGGTGGGGTATCTGAATGCCTCCCACCTACTTACAAAATCTTGCTGAATGTCTGTGAAATCTTTTCCATATTTTTCAAGGGCTTCTTCAAAGAGATTAGCCTCGGAAGCAGACCACTCCTCCATTTCATCCCTGCACAAAACGGGCCCACCCTGTGGCACGAGGGCAGAGATCGCCTTGGAAATGTCATAGACGTGTTTGTGCAAGGTATCCATGGCATGGAACTAAATGATAAAACAAACCAAATATGAAGTCCAAACTTTTCAATGTACACAATACATCTGAAAATCACAAAGCTATGAAATAAAATTAGGTGACTTGACCCATGTCCTATGTGTTCTAAAAAAAGAGTATTACAATTCTTTAATAACAAACTGAAGTTTTATTACCAAAGAAAGAGCGACATTGCAATATTATTAACCACATTCTGTTTGCACAGGAAACGGTTTCCTCCTCCACAAAATAATTAAGAAACTCAGTTTCAGAAATCCTGCAGTAAATCAGATGCAATTATATAAACCATTTAAATAATCTTAAAAAATGAGAAATAATCTGATGTATATGGTTTTTGTACCATTATAGCAGAAATATTATTTCACACTGAAAATCCAACATTAGCGTAGTTCCTTAAATGCTTACCAGTGTGATATCCCTCGAAGCTGCTGCAGCACTCATATGCAGGCTTGGCTGCCGAACAGAACTGCTGCAGTCCAGAGCACGCGCAAATGTTCCAACAGAACTAAACAGTATGAAAAAAGTTAATTCCCCACGTAAGAGGAAACACGCAAAAGAGAAACTTTGAAATAACGTTTCTTATTCTTCTCTGTGGCATCCTTTTGTAAGGAACAGGTACATACTATTCTTTTCTACCACCCAAAATATATTTTGCTCCACACTCATGCTCAATTTTCCCTCTTGAAGTAGGGTATAAAAAGTCTTGAGAATTTCATTTTGCAGGAAACTGAGTATCACAACTGTGTGCTTCCATTGGGAATGCTTTTCCTGGTTTATCCAACTTGATGCTAATCCAGCAAAGAGAGACTGTGGGGGTGCACTGGAAGAAAAGGATGCCATCACAAAATCTTGCTTTGATTCAGGAGTACCTTTCTGGTTATATACTGCCATACTGCCTCCGATACAGGAGGTAGCATATGCACAATCAGGACTAGTAGCCACTGATAGCCAAATCATATATGATTTTGTCTCGTAATCTTTTAAAGCCAGCCAAACTGATTGCCATCTCTGCATCTTGTGTTAGCAAATTCTGTAATTTCCTATGTGCCAAGTTCCTGCTTAAGTTAACACAAAAATAATATGTGCAAGTTTCTCAACTAATTTTAATCCCAGACAGATTAATTTCAATATAGAGATGCAGCTTTGGAAGCACTGCATATACATCTGTTATCGACAGAATCTATATCAAGAAACCAGCAGCTCCTACCAGGATGGGGGAAGCAAGCAACAGACTGTGCAGAGATGCCTCTTCTCAGGTACTGAAACTGGGGCTAAAAGATTAGGGCTCTACATTCAGACAAAAAGCTTCTACTGTTATTTACTATTCATTGGTTGTATTGATATCCTGCCTTTACTCCTGCAAGAAACATTATCTTTGTCCTGAGGTAGTTTATTTCAAAACTATGACGGACAGAGTTTTATGTGGTTGATGCTTATGCCAATATCTAGAAACGCTGTAGTTGCATGGTCTCTCAACATTATCTGAGAGACTATAGGACTCTTCAGAGTCTGCATTCCCCCAAATCACAGCTGGTGTGGAAAGAACCGTGCCAGCTGCACCCTGACCTGCGGTTGCAACTGGGCCAGCGGCCTCCCAGGGCCAGGGTGAGCTGGGAGCAAGGAGGGAAGGAGGCTAGGTGTGGAGAGTGCCCAGGGTCCTTCCCCTCCCCTCCTTAGCCTTACATTTAGATGCTGGAATGGAAATGAAAATGGCCAGTCTAAATAAATAAATCAAGCACAGGACACAGACACGCAATGATGCCAGAGATCACTGCTGCCATGCCTCACGAGTGCACTGAATATTGTAGGCCTACAAGTTTCAACTCTGCATAGAAAACAAAGGAACAATGTCACTCCCTGAAAACAGGGCAGGGAAAGACTATTGCCAGGATTCCATTCCCGAATGGTATGGAAACAGCAACAAGCTTAAGCAGCAAGATCTGATTCAAAGCATGAGATCATGCCTTTATATATTTTTCCATGTGGCAAACAAAAACACCATCAAATCCAATGAGTATAAACAAAGAAGTAGCACTTTTAACATTCTTTTCAGCTCCACAGGAGTTGTGAAATTCTTTCATGGAGACAAAATCAAAGGCTGACGTTTTCCAGTTAATACCGGTGAACACTAGAAAAAATGAGTGCCAAATGTGAAATACCTGAAAAGTTTGCTTTACTCCCAAAACAAACCATTGCTATTTACTAACTACCATTGTTAGCTTCAAGATGATAATGTAAAATAAAATTACCACGAGATTATGCATTTTTACAGTAAACATATGAAGCAGAAAAAAAAAACATATAAAAACCAAATAACTGATCAGTGTCAACCGGTCATAAGAAAATCACCAGATGAAGAGGCAAATGAGAATATTTTCTCCTTACCGTGCTACTACAAGAAATTGGTCTATTTGTTTATCTCTTAGTGGATTAAATGCTTCCCAAATTTTTGTTTCAAGTTTTGATTGATCTCTGCCATCATCCTCACCTAAAAAAAAAAAAAAAGAATTGTACTAAAATATCTGGCACAAAACAAAACCTAAAAGACTGATTTAAGGCTTTCTTCTCACCTTGCTTGAAAAATACATCTAGTAGATACAGAACAAGTCTAATTCCTATTCTTCACAGAACTGTAAGGGGACGAAATGTTCAAATCCAACATTATGGCAGTACAGGGTTATCCAACAGCAATCATCTATTACCCCAAAGAATTCACAGAATCACAAAACAATGCTATGGGAAAAGAACTTGCCTACATAGCTACACATCAAGCTAGCATGTCAAGTCACCTTCACTAAGCGGGAAAGGCATGGGTCTGAGCCAGATGGGTTACCAGTAAGGAAGGCGAGCCGGAGGTTGGACTCCATGGCCTTACAGGCCCCTTCCCACTCCTGTTCTGTTCTGTTCTACTGAACCCCCACCTATGGTAAGAGAGGTGTACTTAAGCAGATTGTGTCAATTCACCCTTAGTGACAGTTAGTTGGAGAGAATTCACACTTGTTAATCTAATTATCACTACAATTATATGGGTGTTTGGAAATGCATTATGAAAACACAGTGTATTCTTATCTCTGCAAATAATTTCGCAGCAAAAACACCCCATGTCCAAACTGCGTGACTCTGGACAGATTTATCCAGAAGGAAGAGGAGACAATTTCCCCGTGCAATTTAGTCTTTGGTGGCGACAGGAAAGCTACAGGCTCTGTTAAGTGGCATGTGTGTGTGTGCATTCATTCATTTGTGCTTGTGCACACACACGCCCCTCAGACATCACAGCTGGCCAATGGATCTGAAAAGGCTGTGCACTCCAGCCTAGACTAAAAAGCATTAATGCCTCAACATGGCAATAGAAGTGTTACAGTACTGGGGCACTGAGTTTACCTGCATATATATCAAGCAAAAACTAAGACTCGTTCATTATTGCGCATGGATTTTGCTTTTAACTTGGCATAATAAAGGAAGGCGTTTACTTCAGTTTAGTTATTCTTCCTGTTGAAATAATCCACTCATATTTTTCTCTAATTCTTAGGCTTTAGCTTGAGCACATAGTTGCATTAAATAGCTTACTGAACAGGCAGTTTTCAAGGAAATATACTTTCAAATGAGCCAAGCACTGAAGATCTGCCCCACCCCCACGCTGTGCGGTGCTATTCTACTCGGGTTTTCATTCTCTTCTCTGAATTTTTTTCTGCTTTGCTTTCACCCATTAAGGTGAGCAAGCTGAAATTATTTAGATTGGGGATAATTTTTCTTCCACATAGTGTCACTGAGCTGAATTCTCCCCATGCTTCTCCTGACTTTCCTGATTATTCACTCTATTTCACTTTTTGCAGCCCACAAAATACTTGCCTTACACAACAGGCATTTTAAGAACGAAATGGCAGCAATCCTTATTTTTACTGGAGACTGGAGGAGGCAGTGAGAAAAAGCACGCCCCCCCCCCCCCCCCGGCAAGGCTTCACAAAGTATTGAGGGTGCTTTTTCCTGACAGACTCTCAGTGGTTTTGGCAAATGCATGCCACCTGGGCTTTGCTCTATCCTCAACAGATACTTCGGAAAAACTAATAGGATTAGTTATCCTCTGTTATCCATGACATCCAGTCTGGACTACTGTGATGTCTTCTTTTGTTCTGTTATTTCACCAAAAAAATCTACATAACAGAGATGAAGGGGGAAAGATGGCAGCATGAACAGCAGTATTTGTAGGGAATAGTGTAATTATTTGAAGTTCTCTCATTATTGGTGAACTAATGAGATTGTATTTTTATACTTTTCTTTCCCCCAACTGTTTGTCACCTTTTCCTGTGTGCTGTAGTTTGTGAATCCATGTGACCTCACTTTTTGAGGTTTTCTTGCCCATTTCTTTACCTCTTTGCTTATCTCCTCTTTCTTTGGGGCATAATACAACTGGAACACTTGCAGACCGAATAGTGCAGAATTACAGTATACTTGTCTGCTGGTTTGGCCTTCCTGCCACCTCTTCCCCATACACATAGTTGCTTCTTCTTTCCCATTTTGGGATAAAAACAAGAGCGGGGTTTCTACTGAGTTAAGGTTTGCGCAACTGCCAGAACGCCATCAGATTCAAAAGCACATTGGAATGAACGGGGAGTGGATAGCAGTCTTCATAAATTACAAAAGATTGCAGAAAACATGCCAAAGAGTGGAATCTCAGCTATCTCTGGCGGTATTTATTTATTTATATCCTGCCTTTTTCCTACAAAGGGCTCAAGGCAGCTTATATCATCTCTCCTCCTCCATCTTATCCCCACAACAACCCTGTGAGGTAGGTTGGGCTGAGAGTGTGTGACTGGCCCAGAGTCACCCAGTTGGCTCCATGGCTGAGCGGGGACTAGAACCCAGATCCTCTGAGTCCCAGTCCCCTGCTCTTAACCGCTACACCACACTGGCTCTCATTAATGTGTTCTTAGAAATGACCCGTATCTCTGGACAAAGAGGCCGAGCGCTGGGTTCCCACAGCTGCTTCAGAAGATGGGGCCACTGATGAGAATGAAGCAATATCCAACAGGTAGTCTTCTAGGCCAGAAGGTGGAGCCTCTGGCAGTGGTCCAAAGAGTACAGGGACAGGAAATAATGACTGGTGAAAGGGGAACAGTGGCATTTTGCAGAGATGGTTCCTGAAGGGTCACAGGTCAAGGAGTTCACAGTGGGGCTCTAGGCAGTGGTGGTGAAAGCATCCAGAATGTAGAATTTCTACAGAAGTACTCACACCCCACAAATAGGGTTCAGGATGGTGCTCCAATTTTTTACCAAGGATTGTAGAAGGCATCTCAATCCAAAGACCCCATGGGTCATAGCATCCTCAGTAAAATGGCGGGGTGGATCATTCTGATTGCCCATCCCAGTCCAAGAGAGGAAATCAAGAGCAGCCTACAGTGCTCAATTCTGATACAAGCTGACTCCATCGACACTGGTGAGATGGCATCCAACCAGCACAATCCTGAGGCTGCAGGAGGAGGACAAACCTGTGGGATGAGGTGATGTGTCTTGGATCTCACCTTCCAATACCAAAGTTGCTGAGACCATTTCTTGTCTCAGTACCACAGGGTCGGATTTGAGCATGCTAAGTACTGATGGATCTTGCCAGGTTGGAGCAGAATGGTGACCCTTTGAATGCCACATATTTCCTTCATTTTGCAGCTTCTGCCAGTTTTACTACTGTGGCCCTCTTTGCCTATTTCTTGACACTGAACACCTTCAGTGAACATCCAGGCATTAGCAGCATGATCTGGACCATGGTTAGAGCCCCAACCAAAGCAGGCACATTTGGAGGAGGGGCTGGGGCCTCCAAAGTAGACAGGCAGTATTTCTCGACAGACTTGGAGGAATCTATCACCTTGCTCCACAGCTTCACTCTTAGTCTGCAATTTTTCTGTTTGGTGAAGATCTGGCAGGGAGGGAAGGACTGTACCAAATGGCCTTCTCCAGGCAGAAGGGAAAAGGGAGAGACCCATGTAATGCCTGCTCCTATGGCAGATGTACCTTCTGAAGGGTATCTTCAGTACCACATCAAACAAGAAGGCTATATATAAAAAGATCCAAAGCCTTGTGAAGTATTCCACTCAAAAGGTTTCACTACATGCTCCTCCCTCCTCACACTTAGCTTCTTCTGCAGATCTATTCCTCTCCCAACAATCTTCTTCTATACATTGATTGATATATATTGCAACCTATCACTTAAGAGGTAAGGGATTGATTATCTTACATAGATTTGCAAAGGAACAATGGGTTTAAGGTGTTTTTCTCAACTCTATTTAGTAACACTTTTGCTGTGAAGAAGAGGCATGTGATCTCTGCAGGCAAATTCACAGCTTTGAGAACTGTAAACCAAAGCATCTGTGACAATATACTCTAGAAAGAAAAAATGCCCAATAATCTTACAGAAACTTCTGGGAAAGCATGACATTGTGAATGGATTGATGGAATTCATTTACCCCAAAATTTAAATGCATGAATATAAAGCTTCATGCTACATAATTAAAAGCTAATTAAATTTAATTATTTCATGATGAATAACCTTTGGACAGTAATGTATCTGAAACAGAAAGCTATCTTTAGATAGATTTTTCCTCAAGAAGCATTTTATTTTAAAAAAATCTAGTTTAAATTTTCAAAATCCCATTTTCTATTTAAAAGAAAATCACTGATTTTTATGCACCCTGATTTCAAGGCATTTCAGACCCTAAATTAAGTAAAAACTATGGAACTTATACTATCCAGCGTACAAAATGAAATTTTAGGTTGACATTTTTAAAATGTGTTCCATTCAGAAAGTACTGAAGATTTTGTACAGAAACTGGAACCCAAGGCCTGGGGTTATACAGAGACGTTTTAGCACCTGGAGCAGGTGAGTGCCATGAAAATGCTTATAGGCCTTGCCGCACAGACTGTTGGGTATCAGAACCTTTAACACAATACTTCTTGAAACTTTTAACACATGAAACCTTCCTAGGCTTATACTGGGATGAGAAATGGAATTACCTTCTTTCAGAAAGTCTGATATATCAGCCTGATATCTGTTCCCAACTCTGATCTCTCCTTTATCAGCAAGAAGAGTCTTCTGTTGTGGATCATATACTAGTGAATAAAAAAAGAAGTCCTAGAAATAAAAAGGCAAAATAGTATTTTACTATGAAACGGAATACCTTTACGTGGAAGACACTGTGTCTTGGGATTAGGGGAGTACCAGGATTGTACTCCTTCAGAAGGAAAGGGCTGACTCACTGGCTGAACTCTCTGGACAGGAATTTGACTCTCTACCTGTGCCTTCTCCTTGGAAAACACCATCCCACTGGTTCATTGTTCTGTTACCAACTCACCTATACTGCGAACTAGTTCCCTGAGTTCCCAGCTTTACTGCTGGCCAGCAAATAGGGCAGAATTTGCTTTGGATTTACTTGCTCTCCCCTCCTCCCACACATATGGTTTACGGCTCAGCTTCCTGGTTTCTGAAATACCAAGATTAGCCTTTTTATCTGGGGCCGGCAAATCATGGTTTGTTAAAAACCAGAAGTACAACCCAACATTCATAGTGGCTGTAGTATATATATGGTGTAGTGTATATATGCTGTAGTGGTTACAAGTGGGGGACTGAGACTCAGGCAAACTTTAGTTCCCATTCAGTCATGGAGCTCACTGGGTGATTTTAGGCCAGCCAGACTTTCAGCCCAACCTACCTCACAAGGTTGTTGTTGTGAGGTTAAGACTGAGAAGAGCAGGGGAATGCTGTAAGCTACACTGAGTTCCTTGGAAGAAAAACGTCAGGATACAAAACATAAATAAACTTCAAGCCATTACTTCTGCATAAATCTGTTACTCTAAGTTTGATATAACAGCAAATTATAATTTGTCATGAAACAGTAAATCAAGGAGGGAACTGGACCATGTAGCATTTTCCTAATACATATCAGTTTATTATAAGTGTTTTGAAAGCTGGAGAGATGCATTTTTATGATAAGTATTGTGGCGATACAACTTGAACAATTTTCAGTTGACAAAATGTGTCCATACCTCATGTTCCAAATATGATTTAAGGGATTCTGTCTCATTTAGCAAAGTAACACTGCATTTGCCTCTAAAGAAAAGAGAAAAGAAAAATCACGGATTGAGAAAGATTGTACTTGGAACTCCTACGTCATGTGTATGTATTATATAGCATATATTACTATGCCTTTTCAAATTTCTCAGACAAAAATAATCAGGATTAACCTTTACCCTGTTTAAATTAGTCTCTACCTAATATGCGTTGCTGGCAAGGATTCCAATTGCCGTGAGAGAAACAGTTCCCGATGATGCAGCTGATGTTTCTGTTTCTCTGGTAAATCCACCATTTCTGGGTTTTCCATTTCTTCCTCCATTTCTCCTAATTGAACCAGAAACAATATTAGGGTTAGGGTACTCTGCTACCAGAGCATAGCATGGAACTATCTAACTGATAGTTCCATGGTGTCATAAGTACAGGTTAGGGGACAAATGGCTGGAGAGCAGCACTTGTGAAAGGGACCTCGGGGTGCTGGTTGACCGCAGGCTAAACATGAGTCAGCCGTGTGATGCAGTGGCCAAGAGGGCAAATGCCACCCTTGGTTGCATAGCCAGAAGTGTGGCTTCAAGATCGAGAGAGGTATTACTACCACTCTACACGACTCTGGTGCACCCGCAACTGGAGTAGTGTGTTCAGTTCTGGGCTCCACATAACAGGAAGGCTATAGCCAGGTTAGAGTCAGTGCAGCGTAGGGCCACAAGGATGGAGGATGGATGGCAGGGAAAGCCGTATGAGGCAAGACTGAGAGAACCGGGTCTTTTCAGTCTGGAGACTCAGAGGGAATCTGTTGGCAACATATAGGTTACGTGAGGGGGCGTCACAGGGAGGTAGATAGAGACCTGTTCTCCCCTGCAAAGGAAAACAGGGCGCACTCCAACAGAGCCAAGCTCAAGGAACCAAGGTTCAATTTGGATGGCAGGAAGTACTCCTGACAGTTAGGACCCCGAGGGTGTGGAATGGGCTTCCACGGGAGGTGGTTGAGGCCCCATCAGAGAGGGTGTTCAAAGATAGACTGGACATGCACATGGTGGGCATGTCGTGAGTGGAGCCGGCTGGAGCCGGGGGTCAGAGTAAATGGCCTGGGAGGCCCCTTCTGACTCACCGTTTCTATGTAACTGATAAATGAAATGAATACAGTGACATCTGAATTTATCTATAAATTTAGCTACAAAATCACAACATCAGATTGGCTAAATAATGACCAATTTTATGGTTCAAAATTACAATCCAATTATAACTTGTTTCAGGTCAAGGTCTGCACACCTGTGTCACAGAGATAAAAGGAAATAGACTTACAAGCGCTCTGTAGCAAAATGTGTGAACTACTTGGGACTCATGAATTTCAGAAAGGGTGTACATCACTGCACCAGGACATGCCCAGAACATTTGCCCCAATTTCAAGACCAGAGCAGCAACAGGGGGTGAGTTCAAGCAGCTGAGCCCAGGGGCAGCCACTTGGAGACACTGCCGCACCTAGGGCACGCCCCCTAATATTAGGAGGCAGCACTGCCAGTGTTTGAGACAGCACAAGCACAGCTGGGGGAAGACTGCCTGCAGCGTAATTGCAAAAATCCACTGCACGCCACTTCACTTTCACTGGCACGTAACAGTGTGTGCAACTCTCATTCCGCAAGTGCTCATCTGTGCATTCCCAAATATGGGCTCAGTCCCTGTGCGGATCCTGTCTCCTAAGTTTCCATAGCTAAGAGAGGTTTAGCAGCGACAGCTCCCCACCCTCAGCATCAGTGTATTAGAGGGGTTCCTGATTTCCTCAGTTCATTCAAGAATGACACTGTAGCTTCTGGATAGGAGTAGAGTCTGTAATGCCAACCCTCCTAGAGGTCAAAATTGACCAGTGCATATCAAACTACTATATCCCTATATGACAATGAAGTGGGGACAGTCAGGAATGCAGTTGACCACTCAAAGAATGACAGGCACAAATCTGCAACCTGCCTGTCTTCTTCAGGGTTTCTTAATGGGCAACTAGCAAGCTTATCTTCCCGGAGTCAGTGTCACTATCGTGCAGAAGCACAGCCTGCTGTGGCACGAATGTTGAGCTGGCAGTGCTTCACGAAGCTGGAGCAGACCAGGTGGCTGCCCCACAATGGTATGCTAGAGGAATTCCAGTGTGCAGATCATGCAAGGTGCCACTGCCTGGGTAAGGCGTGCATGCTTTCTTTACTATTTTTGTGTTCTTAAAAAAGTTAAGATACAGAAAGAGGAAAGATATAAGGAAACAAGGGTTAGGTTTAGGGTTAATGTGTTTTCATTGATCCTGAGATCTATAGACCAGCAAGCTTCTAGGCCAGAGATTGTTTGCATAACCCAGTCTCTGAGAAGACACAGGAAGACATTTATCCGTGCTGCTCTAACAAATGAAACGTTTGTGAGGAAAAGAATTATTCCGTTCTTGAATGCTAAAATGCCAGGGCTCAGCAAGCATTCAGTGCATGTAATGTGGATTCCATGAGAGTTCAAAGGGAAGCAAATGTCTGAAACCACTGGGTGAGAAGAGGGGGTCCAGGTGCAGCAGCACTCTCTCTCTATGGAAGACCAAGGCGCTTTCCTCTGAAGGTGCTTATCTCACTGGAGCAGAGAGAGAGGAGGCAGGGGAGGGCAGCCCAATGAGAGGATCGATGTACAGAGAGGAGGCATGCTCCTTCTGAGAAGGCTCCCCCTGAAGGGATGGGACTATGTTTATTATAGTAATAATAAAAAGCTTACTTGCATGTTTGTCAGCCAGTACAATTAATGTGCTTGAGATGTCCCTCCGTCTATAGAAACACACCACCTTTGCTTCTACATTTCCATTGGCCGTCTATAATAGTGGGGGGATAAAAAATAAAATAAACAACAACATCAGATAAAGAAAAAAGCTAGGTGTGTTCACTGAAATGGTTTGAACATAAATTAGGACTGTGAACCAATAATAAATATTCCATTCACACACATGGCAATTGAAGAAAGAGACCAATTTGACTATTACTGCAAATCAACAGAAAATTATAACTGTTACCAGGTTTTTCCCTTGATAACAAATGAATCTAAAATGAAAAAATGTGTCTGATAGCTAATGTTTACACTGTTTAAGTAAAGTTCTAGACATTTTGCCAATTTTCTTATACAGCGGTACCTTGGCTCACAAACTTAATTTGTTCCAGGACTCTGATCCTGACCCAAATTGGTCGTGACCCAAGTTAAATTTCCCCATAAGGTTCAATGCAAATGAGGTTAATCCGTTCTGTAACTATTTTTTTTAATCAGAAAAATGTGAAGAAGCAAAGTGACGAAGAACAACAAAGATCACGGCTGTCTCCCCCGCCCCACCCCAAGCATGACCGCGATCACACCCATCATCCTAGCACACTGGGGCAAGGGGGAGACATGGGCATGGACACAGGCACACTGGGGGAGGGGAGACAGGCGCGATTGTGCTGGGAGGGGGGTGAAGATGGCCGAGATTGCGGTTGTGCTCATGCAGGAAAGATGGGCACAGTCTTGGCCATCTCCCCGCAGCTCCCAGCATGATCGCAGCCATCTTCCCACTCAGGGGAGGGGGGGGAGATGGCTGAGACTGCGGTCGCCACCCAATGTGGAGTTCGCGACCTGATTAAAAATTTTTATGAAATTTTTGTTCACAACCCAGTTTGGTTGTGAACTGAGGTGTTCATGAGCCGAGCCCAACAGGAAAATATTATTTCGCCTTCTTTTTCTATCTTTTTTCTTCCTTATATTTTAAAATTTACTTTCATGTATTTCTTGTATTCACAAAATAAAGATTATATATACAGTGGTACCTTGGCTCACGAACGTCTTGGGTCACGAACAAAAATTTCATGAAAATTTTGACTTGGGTCACGAACTCCACTATTTTGCTATTATGTCAGTGGCACAATTTGATCAAGAGTTACAGGATGTTAACTATGAGTTGCATAATATTTTTTCATAGCAGGCGGAATGTGTCTTAACTTGTTTATGACTGGCATACTGGGAAAATGGTGAAGATTCCAGTAAGATTCTGGTACTACATCGTAAACAACAAAAACATCAAAATTGTATTTCAACTGCTGAAGATGAGTAATACAACATCCTATAGATCAGGGGTCCTCAAACTTTCCACCAGGGGACCAGTTGAAAGCTGGTGGTGGTGGGTGCGGGCCAGAAGGGTGGTGCCGGCAGTGCAGGCGGGCCGGTGCGGGGCTGGTGCATGTGGGCGTGTGCGCTGAGGTGGGGGCAGAGCGTGCAGCGAGGCAAGGTGGGGCTAGGCATGTGCTGCAAGGCAGCGGCTTGCTCGCTTAGAGATCGTTTTCTCCAAGTGAGCAAACCGCTGCCTCCCATGCTCAGGGTGAGGTGGGTGGCGGCGGGTCCAAATGGTCATGGCGAGCCGGCTCCGGCTCCCGGGCCGTAGTTTGAGGACCCATGCTATAGATAAAGACCTCCTGTTTTTCAAATTGAAAATTTTAATATTTGTGTATTCTGTGGGTTTTGAAATAACAGAACAGGATGTGGATGCATATAACTCCTCGTGTTGATTTTTCATGTTTAGATTTGGCACAATGGCAGTTTCTCTCAGCTCTTTTGCTTTTTGAGGAAATGAGAACAGAAGTTATAAATAATCATTTTGTCCTGCGGGGTTCCCAATTAAGTGGCATAAAACACTTTCCAGCCTGTTGGTGCGAAAGATCTTTTGTATCACCACGACAGCGCTACTTGTTCATACTTTTTCACTCTGGGATGACTGAGAAGAGATCCTGGCCTTCCTGTTTATGGCAACCTTTTAAGTACCTGTAGGCTGCTAGCATCCCTCTCTCTCACTCTTCTGTTTCTAAGGCTAAAACACATGCTCAATTCTTTGATTCTCTCCTCACAGGGCTTCATTTCCAGTCCCTGGATCATCCTTGTCGCCATCCTCTGAACCCTTTCCAGCATGCTTGAATCTGGACACAGTATTCCAGATGAGGCCAAAGCAGTGCTGAATAAAGGGGAACTAGCACCATGTGATTTGGAAGTGATACTCCACTATTTCAAATGAAAGTTGTTGCTGCTGCTGTTGTTTTAATTTGTTCGCCTTTGAAAGAGAGACAATGTAAACTTTTATATTTAAAATATGTAACTCTCCCAAGTTTAAATAACATTTTCCAGGTTCATACATTTTGCTGCTGGAAATGCCATGTCAACAATGCAGATTTGTTTCACGTTGTGTGGTCTTGTCCTAGGATTCAGATTTTTGGTTACAGGTACAGATCCTAAACCAGTTTACAATATTATTAGTGCAATTTTAAGCATTCTTGCTAGGGAATAAGGTCCACTGAGTTCAAAGGGGCTCAGTAAATATGCTTTACATTGCAATATTAGAGATTTACCGTATTTTTCGCTCTATAAGACGCACCTGACCATAAGACGCACCTAGTTTTTAGAGGAGGAAAACAAGAAAAAAAATATTCTGAATCAAATGGTTTACTGAACTATTTAATAAACTATGGGATGTGTTGGGATCTCTTAATCCCAGTTGCTTTACTCTCATGTGCCTCTAGCATACTGTGTGCATGACCCCCCCATCCCCCACAGACTGTGCATGTAACTGTTAGGGGATGAAAACAACTTGTATAGAATCCATCTCTGCAGTCCCTTCAATGCCACATGTATTTCCTGTAGGTCTGAATAAACTGTAAATATTATTTTGAATATTTTTAAGAAAACTAAGATCATGGCATCCGGTCCTCTCACTTCCTGGCAAATAGATGGGGAAGAAATGGAGGTAGTGACAGATTTTATTTTCCTGGGCTCCAAGATCACCGCAGATGGGGACTGCAGCCAAGAAATTAAAAGATGCTTGCTCCTGGGGAGGAAAGCTATGGCAAATCTAGACAGCATACTAAAAAGCAGAGATATCACCCTGCCAACAAAAGTGTGTATAGTCAAGGCTATGGTTTTCCCAGTTGCAATGTATGGCTGTGAAAGCTGGACCATAAGGAAGGCCGAGCACAAAAGGATTGAGGCCTTTGAGTTGTGGTGCTGGAGGAGACTCCTGCGAGTCCCTTGGACCGCAAGGTGATCAAATTGGTCAGTCCTGGAGGAGATCAACCCTGACTGCTCTTTAGAAGGCCAGATAGTGAAAATGAAACTCAAATACTTTGGCCACCTAATGAGAAGGAAGGACTCCCTGGAGAAGAGCCTAATGCTGGGAACAACAGATGGCAAAAGAAGAAGGGGACGGCAGAGGATGAGGTGGCTGGATGGAGTCACACAGGCGGTTGGTGTGAGCTTGAGTGGACTCCGGGGAATGGTGGAGGACAGGAGGGCCTGGAGGAATGTTGTCCATGGGGTCGTGATGGGTCGGACACGACTTTGCGACTAACAACAAAATTCTTTTGATTGCACACCCCCAGCATACCTGCTCTCTCTGGTTTTTCTTGCCTCTATCTTAGACAGAGAAGGTGAGCAATGAGGAGAGACCTAAATTCAATCCTCCAACTTTTCTCTCTCTCTTTTTTTCATATTTAAAAGTGATGCTTAAGAAACTCGGGCTGCATCTACGCATCCTTTTGAGTTGAGAGAAATGTTCACTCAGTGGTCTCTTGTGTGTCATTTCTTCCTCTGGACCAAGGGCATGAAAATCTAACATTTGCACAGTTGCAGAGATCACTATAATAATTGTGTTTCTTGTATCCTCAACTGGAAAGGGAACTTTATATCCACATTGTTTTTGTTAAGCATTTAGAAGTCCCAGTTAATTATCCATGAGGTATTAAAAGGCCCAACCCTTGAAAGACAAAGCTGAATTGTGGGGAACTTCCCTTCCATTCCCAAAAGGTATTTCAAGCTCACTACACTTCTGCTGTTGAATCTTTTTTTTTTTTTTCCAGAACAAAGGAGTGATGGGTGTTTTCATGGGGATTAACCCTTTTTTTTTTCAGAGAGGAGGAAAATGTCCCACTTTCCACTTTTTCACACCATGCATAAAGTCTGATAGGGGAGCTGCTCCAATCCCTTGATTGTTTTAGTTGCCCTTCTTTGCACTTTTTTCAACAATGTCATTTTTCAGGTGTGGTGGCCAGCACTGTACACAATACTTTAAGTATGGTCATATTAAAGATTTGTGTAAGAGGAATATGATCTTGGAAATTTGATTTTCAATTCCTTTCCTAATTATGGCATTTCCTCAGCTGTCCCCCACATTCTCAAGACCCTTTCTGTCAGCACTAGTTCAGATTCCATCAGTTTAAACTTGAAGATGAGATTCTTTCCCCCCAGCATGCTAACTTTACACTTGCTTACACTGAAAGCATTTGCCGTTCTGATGCCCTTTTTCCCAGCTCAGAGAGGTCCCACTGGAATTCCTCACAATCCCTTTTAATTTTAGTATCATCAGCAAACTTGGCTACTTTATTGCTCACTTCTAATTCCAGATCATTTATGAACAGGTTGAAAAGCACTGATCCTAATGCAGAATCTTGTGAGAATACCATGCATTCTCAATGTTGGCTTTCAATTCTGTAATCAGTTACTGATCCATAGGACAACATGTGTGTGCACACACAGCCCTTATTCCATCACTGCCAGGTTTTCTCAAGAGTCTGTTGATGGATTTTATCAAAAGGCTTTTGGAAGAAACAATGTCTATTTGACTGCTCAATCCATGTGTCCAGCTCTTTACATTGTCAATTGCTTCTCTCACATCTCAAAGAGAACGCTGCTTCAATGTATACTGTTTCTTAACCTGTTAAACTTTAATAAAAGGATTGTGCTTCTAAAGCAAAGCGTCATCTGTGCCTGCCCCCTGTGGTGTGGGGGGAGGTGGGGGATCGGCGCGGGATGGCAATGCGGGATGACAGTGCGGGTGGTGGAGGCTTTAGCAGGATTGGCGTGGGGGGGAGGTGCGGATCGGCGCGGGATGACAGTGCGAGCGAGCGGCGGAGGCTTTAGCAGGATTGGCGTGGGGGGGAGGTGGGGAGCTTCCCGGTGGGGGTGATCAGTTCGCGGTGGAGCAGGGCACGCCGAGCACATGCCGGCCTGGTGGTGCCCGCGGGCGGGCGGGCAGTGTCCCGGGTGTCAGGCACATTCGCTCTATAAGACGCACAGACATTTCCCCTTAGTTTTGAGGGGGGAAAAAGTGCGTCTTATAGAGCGAAAAATACGGTATTTAACATCAGATCGAAGTCTGATGCCTTGGCTCTCCTTTTAAATTATAAGGAGAGTAATATTAATTTGGAATGAGTAGCTATGAATATTTTTCTGCAGCATGAATGGTAGTAGCTATGGAAATCTGTTGCACGAATACAAGAAGGAATAGATAAAAAGACCACTCAAACTCACATGAGTGAACAGTTTAATGGGTTGGCCATCATATTCATGGACAAACTGAATTATCTGACTTATGTAAAATTACAACCCTTTGTTATAGATCAGAATCAGCATTATGCACTAGAACAGACTCGCTACATTTATGACATTACTTAATGTAATGTCTACATTACATTCCATATACAAAAGTATTCTACATATAATATTTTTATGCCCAACAATAAACCAATACATATTCATATTCCTGTAAGTAATGGAATTGCAGCATTTATCCGAAGCACTCTGACTGAGATACAAGCCCCACTGAACTCAGTAAACACGCAAAGAATCAGACTAGTGGTCAAGGAGCAAGCAATCCCCAATCCCTGGCTGCAGACTGCACACGAGGGCCACAGGCTACTTCAGATTCCCAGGCCCGTCAGAGACAGCATTCTGGCCTTGGAACGCAGAATCAGAGCTCTGCCCTCCCTTCACCACCTCCCTGGAGCCAGTGCAAAAAGAGAAGGGGGAGTTTTGTTGGGCAATGAGGGGAGAAGTCTGGAGAAACCAGGACATAAATTATCCTGAGTCCTCTCCATTCTCTTTCACTCCCCTTCAGACATGTCTGAGATAGATGGGCTAAAAATCTCAACTAGCACGGAATGCCCAGAGGAAAGACAGGGAGGCAAAGATCCTGATTGCTCTGCCGCTCCTCCCACTCTGTATAGAATGCCAGTAAGTCTCCAAGTTTGGGGGCTTCTGGACATCAAGTGTGTAACCTTGAAGACTGAAAGAAAATTAATTTTAATGTTTTTCATCAACTCTGTATTAATTGAAAATTCTTTAAAGTGTCAATTACTTTCAAACAAGAAGTTCCAAAAGAAGTGATTGCCAGGTGCCATCTCAGAAAGGCCAATTCCTCTACCTTAAGATTCCTTATGCTCAATGTGTGCATGACCATCTAAGAATAAATATGCATTTTCCTGCAGCACTATTGTTTTATTTAAAAAGGAAGTGCATGCAGATCAATTGACTGATTGATACTGTAGTTCCATACATATTTATTCAAAAGAAACTCCCACTGGGTCCAAACAGACTTACTCCCAAGCAAGAATGGACATGATTGCAACCAAAATCAAACAAAATTCTTAAGATCAACCAACTAAGATTTCTTTAGCCATGCAACAATCCCACATTTCTATATGCCTCCCTATCTACCACTAGCATGATATGCTTGACAATGAAATCTTATGCATGTTTATGCAGAAACAAGTACTATTATGATCAATAAGGCTTGTTCACAGCAAAGTGTATATAAAATTACAGACTTGGCATGCACTGAAATTTGGTTGAAGCATTTTTATATTTCCATCTTAAACAGAAAATAAAATTATATAGCCCAGTAAAGTTCATACTGACCTATTTCTGACACTGATTCCTTATTCTAGCAAATTGTGTGACAATTAATTCAAAATTATGAAGTAACGGTAAAATAGTAGAATTATAGTTAACACATATATTCAAAATCCACTGAATGCCTCACTATGGTTTTTACCTTATTCAGTTCTTCTATTCTGCGTATCAGATATGGATTACTTGAAGAGTTTTCAAAGTAGACATAATCTGGAAAAGAAAACAAAGCATTTTTGAAGTGTTGCAGCTGGAAGAAACAAATGGAAAGAGAAAAAAACACTGTCCTCAAGCATGGTAATCTGAAGGTGGCCATCTTCCTCAGGAGGCCAGTTCTGCGGTATAACTGCCAGAGGAACCACTAACACTGAACCGCTTCTGCTGAGGTGTGGCCACCAGTGAGAAGTGTAGGATCCATGGTGTAGGTGTGCCATGAACACATGAACCACCCCCCTCCCACTCTGGATGGCAGAGATGTTGATGTTGTCGTTACACTAGGCAAGTTGGTGACGACTGCACAGAATTGTTGCTACTCGTGAAGTTGCATCTGACCCATCCTGACCCCATGGGCAACACTCCTCCAGGCCTTCCTGTCCTCTACCATCACCCGAAGTCCACTTAAGCTCACGCTGACTGCTTCAGCGACTCCATCTATCCACCTCATTCTCTGACATTCCCTTCTTCTTTTGCTGTCAACCGTTCCCTGCATTAGGGTGGTCTCCAGTGAGTCCTTCCTTCTCATTAGGTGGCCAAAGTATTTGAGTTTCATAGCGGCTATAATAAGGGGGATCAGGTCTGCAGGGCTGCTGCACCCTATAAACAAGTGCAGGCCAGCGAGCGCAGGAGATTTGCTCCACCCGCAGCCCCTCTCTCTGGTCAGCACAGTGAGAAGGAGCACCGAGCAGGGCTGCTGCGCAAGAGCAGCGCCCACCGTCCGCCTTGCTCTCCTCTCCCCTCCCCTCCCTAAGGCTGCAGGGAAGAAGCAAGACCACGGAGAGCGCAGAGGTGCGCGCGCCAGACCGGCCGCCCGCTCTAGGACGAGCGTCTCCGTCCTCTCGCCAGCGAGCTCCGTGCAGCGCAGCGGGGCGGGCAGGGCCCGCTCCTGCGCCGGTCGGGGGAAGGCGAGCGCAGGCGAGGGAGCAGCCGGCTCCTCCGCCCGCTCGTCCCCGGCTGGGGACGCGCCCAGGAAAGTCGGGCCCGTTCCGCAGTCTCGGCCGCCGCGCGGCCCAGATGGCGCGCCAAGTGCGCGGGGAGCGGGGACACGGCGGCCGCCCGAGGCAGGAGCTGCCGCACGCCCGCCCGCCCCAGCGCACGGCCGGCGGCAGCGCGGCCTGACCCTCGCGAGGCCGCCGCTGCGAGGCCTGCAGGCCCGTCTCCTGCCTGCCTTCCCCGTCCGGCCCAAGGCCCGGTCCGCCTCGCCTCCCGCCCCGTCCTCCTCCCCAGGCGGGCTCGCGGCCGCAGGGCGCCCTTACCTCCGACGCGGTACATGTTGGCAGCCATGCCCACGAGGCAGGGAAGGCCGGCCTGAGGCCGCGGCGCGGTGCCGGACCCGCCGGAAAATGGAGCGCGGCGGGTGAGGAGACGTCGAGGCGGCGCGCGAGGCGCGGGCCCGACTGCGGCGCGTCCCCGCGGCTCAGGAGCGCGCGGCCCCTAAGCCCGGCAGGCCAGCGCGGCTGCGCGCGCCCCCACCCCTCCGCCGCCCCCGCCCCCGCCCCGTCCCGGTCCCGGTCGGCGGCGCTCGTGCGAGCGCTGGGGCGCGCCGTGCAGGGGCCGCGCGGAGATCAGCCCCGCGGCGCAGCGGCCTTCCGCCGGCCTCGCTGGACCGGAGCGCGGCCGTGCGGGCTCCGGGGACCGCCGTCTCTGCCCGGCGGCGGCAGCTGCTCCTTCTGTGCTGATCTGTTTTACAAGGTTATTGCGGTGACCACAAGGTTATGTTTGTGGGTTCAAAAACTAAGCTCGAAATTTTTTAGTGTGTATGGCTTGATATATGCATGTATAATAAAAACAAGGCTCTCATTTGCCAGAAGCGCTCCGTGAGACAGACTAGTGCCCCCCTTCTGCTTTCTGTAGTTGATACAGCCAGACTGTGTGCATTCTTCGCGGGGCGGGGCGGGGCGGGGGGCCGAGACGCCCTTCCCCATCGGGGCAAGCGCACGACCCTCCGCTGCGTTGCCAACTCGCGGGGGGGGCTTCTCTGGCAGGGCCCCCGCCTTTGGGAGGGCGGGCAGGAGGGGCTGGGAAGTGGCGTGGGAGGGTCGAGGGGAGCTGATGGCGCCTGGCAGTTGCTGGCCAGGGAGGGGAAGGGGCTGCAAGTGCCCCGAGGGGGGAAAGGCCCTTTGAGGAGCCGGGAGCAGCTGGCCTGGAGAAGCAAGGGATGGGCTGCTTATTACGAGAGGAGCGTAATAAACCCACAAAAACATTCCGTAGTGTGTACTTTTGAGGCTTTTACATATTGGCGTGGGCACGAGGCGTGGTTTTGAGGTATACACTTTTGTCTATTTGCCCCAGTACCCATTTCCTACGGAGGTTCCTCTTTCGTCTAATCCCCCTAACCACCTCCTTTCGCATCCATGGCGGCACTCTCCTCCACCTCCCCACCTTACTGACTAAAGGTATGGTCAAGGCTTGCGCCTCCAAAACCTCCCTTTTGAGTGCCATGCACCCCTCCTCAACTCCCTTGCCTTCCAGGAGACTTTCCCCAGTCTGGCCTTCAGAGCCCTGATCCTCTCCCCACACTTGTCCAGTGCAGATCTGGCCCACTCATCTCTGTTCCTTGACTTTTCTCAGCTCACTTTTTTCTAACTGGCATTTATCTGCAATTCTAGTAGAAGCAAATTATTAGCTTTTTATGACTGACTGACTGACTGACTGACTGGTGAGTCCTTTGACAGTATTGTACTGATGGAAAAATAGAGCAAAAAATTTGTAGTATGTAGCTTTTATACTGTCCGTAGCTCCTAATACTGGCAGGAAAGGATTGACCCACCACCATCAGCTCCCCTCAAAAAATAAAATCCCAAACTCTCAGCAGCCACATTGGCTGGGGATTATGAGATGGGAGAAGGCATGATTTCAAAACCAAGAAATCATCAGGCTGACCTGGGTCAGCAGGCTCAAATTCCCAGCGCACATAAAACCCAGAACATTCATTCAGTCTATATAGCAAGACACACCATTTAGAAATATTTATTAAGCTAGCTTTTCTCCTCTCTTCTTATGTGAGAACAGGCTATGGCCTGGCCTCTGAAGACGATGAACAATCACATGGTGCCAACATCAGGTCCATCCAAGAGACATTGTTCTGTGTCCCGGCATGCCCCTGGGGAGAAATGCCACTCATCCAAGGCAGGGCTGGGAGGTGACTGCAAGCTAAACAAAAGGCAGGAAAGCTGCAGCTGACATTCAGGTTCTGCTTCAAAATTTACTGGGTGATTTTAGGACAATTGCACTCTCTTAACCCAACCTATTTGGCAGAGTTCATGCATGGATAAGGAGGCTGGCAGACAGAAAGGACCGTCCAGGGCAACTCAGAATGAAGATAATAAGCTGAGATAAAAGCTGAACTGCCTACCTCTTTGCTTCTGTCTTCTGTTGGTGAAAGCAGAGGTCTGTGGTCACATTCTCCGTTTGTGGTACTCTGCCTTGGCTCTCCTTCCATCTGCCTGCTTGGAATGCTGCATCCCTGATCCTCAGCTGGATTTGGCAACCTCCCTGCCTTAACACCTGCAGCGCCTTGCCTAGGCCTTGCCTCCACTTCCATGGCCCCGTCCTGAATAGCACCAGTCTCTATGTCCTGCCCAGTGCCAGGCTCTTCAGGGTCACCACCTTGCTGCCTGAGGCGTCCAGACACAGATAGCTCTGTTTCTCTGGATTGCGTCACCATATGGAGCACATGCTGATAGAGCTCCTGATCCTCCGAGTAGCACTCATTTTCTGACTGCTCATCAGGATGGCTTTGCGTCATGGGGGTATGGAGAACTCCTAGAAAAGGCCTCTTGGTGGCAGCCAACTGTTCGGTGGGATGGTCAGACTCACAGGAACTCTGTAACTCCCAGGAAAAGTTATTGACTTCACCTAAGATCAGGGAAGGACGGTGGTCAACCAAGCTGCTGGTCATACTGCCACCGCCGCCGCCGCTATCACACTCTGGCTTCACACCTTGTGGTGTTTCATCCTTGGGTTGAGCAGGCACATCCGCAACTGCCAGCAGACCACAAGCATCCCCAGGAGTGCCAGCCACAGCTCCCAGCCCAGGGGACACCTGCAGCCGGAGGCCAGGCACAGACACCTCAGGTTGCTGCGTGCCCTGCCTCGCACTCGTGCAGTGCTCTGGGGTCTGGCATTGTTCCAGGAGCTCCTGCTTCCTTCTGCTCTCATTCACTTTGCTGAGGGGCTGCCGCCCACTGTCCTGAAAGGAAGCAATGTCCCTCTGTAGCCCCCTGCCACTGGGCTCAAGCCTCTTACCAAGAGCGGGAACAGCTGTGGGTGAAAGTGGCACTTCCTCTTCAATGGCATGCAGGAAGCCACGGTCCCTCGCCTTGCAGCCAAGCCTCCCCACTGCCCCCTCTCCCGGGGAGAGCGCCATCGGGGCTTGGCAGAGGCCACGGCTGCCCTGCCCATGGCTGCCCCCTTGGTTCTTGCCTAAGTGTTCACTGTCCAAGAGCAAGGCCCTCTCCTTTGGCACTCCCAGCTCTAACATGGCGTTGGCATTCTCTGCAGCTTGAGAGGATTCCATCAGTGTTTGGGGAAAGGGCTTTGAAGCACTGATACTATCTAAGTTTCCGGGTTCAGAATCTGAAAAGACACCACCAGCAGCAGCACATCTAATTTCTGCAGTCACGTCCTGGTGAGCACAGTCTGGTCTGTTGGAAGATGAAGCTCTTCCAAGAATCTTCTCCACGTCTGCTAGGATCTGGCAAGTCTGACTTGGCTTGGCTGGCCCCAGAGGCTGCAGTTTACCTGGAGCGAGCAGCCTGGGCACATCAGCCAGATCAGGAGACCTCTGTGAAGACCTCCCTGTGTGGTTCTTCAGGAGGGGCTCATTCCTCATCATCAGGCTGTCATTGGCTCTACGTCGGGACTTGCAAGCCCGGACAGGGGATAAAACCTTATAAAAGGATGTTGAAGGAAGAATTCCAGGCTCCGACTGCACCTCCAAAGCAGACAAATGCCATCAAGTAACTCCAGTATTCACTTAGCCTGCACAGCCATAAACACATGCTAGCCTTTTCCCCAGGAACAGGCCTATGAGATAGGTAAGTTGCACAGAAGGGCACTTAGGCCGACATTTCAAATAGCATTACTTTCTGCTTAGCCCACTAAGGTGGGTCTTCTGAAAGTTTTGTGAGAATCAGCTATACACATGGACTGATGGTTTCAGCAATCAGCTGTCATGGCAACCAGGTGGAAGCAATCAGGTATTCTATCAGTGGAAGGGAGAGTGCATGACAGGCAGCACTAGGTACCTGAATTGCACCTGAACTTTAGTTCCAGCAGCTAATGCTGCAGAAAACATCCCCATGAAACACAGCCAGGTTTTTCAGCTAACAGTTGCCCTGAATGATCCATCCGAGAGTCTCAGAGACAAACATTCCAGCTCTCAAATCAAAACCCATCTGTTCAACCATGTCTGGAAAGGCATAGCCAAACAAGGAACTGCAGAGATCTGTCAGACTTAACTATCTCTGTGTGATGGGAGCTGGAGTCCAGCAACATCCGCTGGTCCCACCGTCCTTGAGTTAGTCTTTCAACAGCCCCTCTTGAAGGGCAGCCTAAGCATTAATAAACAGGGCAGGGGGAGGGTAGCCCTATTCATGGCATTTGGGATGTGTTGGTCTTTCAAGAAAAATGCTTGTTTGGACCGTCCCTACATTTTCAGGGCGTTGCCAGCCATGCCTACTCGGATCTAAGTCGTGTGGCACACACGGGAATGTACTCCGAGGTAAAGTGTGTGCAGGAGCACAATCTAAATGCTTCTTCACGAGGTTGGCTCCATAGAGAGGTGTTCTCTGGCCGCGCCAGGCAAGTGTCCCGTTTCATGGGGAGCGATTCTCATAGTCAGGAGTCATGCCCAGCGGGCCACCTCTTCATGGGATGGCCGAGTTCAGTGACAATTTCTGTTGATTGCTGACCAGAGCCCCCTTCAAGGGGTGAGAGAGTCTATGTCTCACAGGCGAGCTTCCTCTTCATGGGGAAGCCCCAGCTGCCAGATTAGTCCTGTGCCAGGCAAGCCGCTTCTTCATGAGGTTGGCGCCATACAGACGTGTTCTCTGGCCACACCAGGAAAGTGTCCCCTTCCTGGGGACCGATTCTCTTACTCAGAAGGGGGCACACGTCCCCTTCAGGAGGAGCGATGGTCTCAGTCAGCAGTCGAGCCTGACAGGCCAACTCTTCATGGGACGGCCTTTTTCAGTGCACATTTCTCTAGATTCCTGGCCAGAAGCCCCTTCAGGGGCTGGGAGAGCTTTCAGCTCGGAGAGGCGAGCTTCCTCTTCATGGGGAAGCCTCAGCTGAGTGCCACATTGGCCTCGTGCCGGGCAAGCCGCTTCTTCACGGGGTTGGCTCCGTAGAGAGGTGTTCTCTGGCCACACCGGGCAGGAGTCCCCTTCATGGGGACCCGCGTCTTGGGCTGAAATCATGCCCAACAGGCCACCTCTTCATGGGATGGCCGAGTCAAGTGAGAACGTCTGTAGAGTCCTGGCCAGAGGCCCCTTCAGGGGGTGACAGTGTCTGTATCTCTCAGAGGCGAGCTTCCTTTTCGTGGGGAGCCTGAGCTGAGTGCCAGATTAGCCTCGTGCCGGGCAAGCCGCCGCTTCATGCGCCTGGCTCCTTAGGTGGGTATGCTCGAGCCACGCCAGGCAAGCGTCCCCTCCATGGGGAGCACGTGGCTTGGTGTGCCTGGCCTGATTTCGGGGCTGAGCTTTGACACCGCTTGCATCCCTGCCTGTCAGGCAGCCTCTTCGTATGGGACGGCTCATCTTAGTCCGTGAGCTGATCGATGCTTGGCAAGCCAGCCCTTCACGGGCGGTACTTGGGGCCTTGGGAAGAGCGAGTGCCCAAAGCCTGGTGGGGAGGAGGAGGAAAGGAAGCTCATCCCACACGCAGGAGCAGCCCCGCTCCAGGAGGGGTCCGGACAGTACACCCACCCCCCTCCCGGCACTGCTGATTGCCCTTGCCGGCCACGGTGCCGGTGCAAAGAGGGCTCTTTCGGAGACACCGGGGCCACACAACGTGAGCCTCTCTCTGGGCAGGGAGGGTGATGTGCGGGGCAGCTGCTAGAGGGGAGAGCTGGCTGATGCTGCCCTAGTCCCCCATGTAGCCACAAAGCTGAGTGGGTGGTCTGGGCCTACAGGGTCGCGTCTGTGAGGAGAGCCCCTTTCGGGAGGCTCACTAAGGAGAAGCAGCAGCTTCCTCGTGGAGTGTGGGAAGGACATGCCTCCTGGCAGTCCAACTGCTGCTCGGCATTCTTGGGATGGCAGGGAAGCCCCCCGCCCTCAGTGGGGATGGCTCTGGGTTGCAGGGGTGCCAGGGAAGCGTCCCCTTCACGGGGGCAACTCAGTGTAGTCCTTCTTTGGCTTCGTGCGTGGCAAGTGACCTGGTCATGAGGATGGATCAGCCCAGTTCTCAGTGAGGTGTTGGGCAGGCGCTGCGCACTTCCCCGCGTTTGGAGAGGGGCGACCCCCTTTGAAAAGAGCCCCAGCCTCACCTACCCTACAGGGTTGCGCTGCGAGGACAGAAAGAGCTCGGCTGGCTGCCTTGGCGTTCCCACGAGAGGACAAGGGGCCACTTTAAATGCCGTGTACTGATAGTGAGAGCAGCGCTGCTGTGATGCTGCTCCCCTCCAAGCCCCTCCTGGGCCAAGCGTCTCTGCTGCACGGAGGGAGGCGCAACTGGCGATGCAGCCCTTGCCCCAGTCCGTGCCAATTGGCCCCTCGATGCCACAGCCCTGCAGTTGGCCACGCGTGGGAAGCTGCGACCTCCTTTGAGGATCGTCTTTGTCTTTGTAAGTGCTGGGCAAGACATGCTTCTCCACTTTGATGGCAGCCTCAGTCAGTGGGGGCAAGGGTTGACACTTCCTTGTTGCAACAGGAACTGTTGACTCCCATCCCTGATGACCTTTGTGCTACGCATCCTGCAGAGACAGGTCTCTGTGAAAGCGCTCGCCCCGTTAAACGCAAAGTGGAAAAGGGGGTCCGGCTTCCCTGTGTGGCATAGGACCGGCTTCCTGGCAGGCCGCAGAGGGCGTTTCTCCGCTGATAGGATTGCTATGCAGCTCAGGGTAGGGCGGTGCGCCCCACTGGCCGCTCGGACACTCCTGTGTTGCCCGCCGCGCAAGCAAGAAAGAAAAAGCCTGAAAGTTTTGAAAGCCTGGCCCGGAGCTCGGTGTCCCTTGCCCATCTGGCTGGGTCACCCGCCCTCGCAAATGCGGCCCTCGATCCGAAGTGGCTCTACTGAGCCGGTGGGGCTCCCTCACTCAGAGCACATCTGGACCCACCCGTAGGGACGGGTGTGCGTCCCCCGCTGCCTTCTGTGCCGCCAGCGGGTGCCCGTAACTCGGAGGCATGCACGGCCCGAGCGGCGGCAGCAAGGCAAAGACAGCTTTGCGTGCAGCATGTATTAATGCAATGGATGTGCCGCCACACCAGTCACAGGCTTTCCGGGCGGCCTGCCTCATGCTAAACTGCAGGCGTGATAGAACCGTGCAAAGCACGGTATAATGCTTACCAGCCCAGGGAGCAATTTTTCTAAAACCTGTGGCTACACTAGCAGAGCAGATGACTCAGTGACTAATCTAACAATATGGCTATCTCTTTAGAAGCCCCTCCTAAAATGCAACATCAGCAGTTGGCACTAATGCCATATGGCGCCTTTAAGGCATGTCACACTGGCAGCAGCACCGAATTTTCCAAAAAGCGGGGAAGTGCAGCGTTGCCGGCGTTGTCCCATTGCGAACGGTTCTGGTTCTTCCTTATGCAAGGGAACAGTCCCCTTGACGGGGATCCCACGTGGCATGGATGCCTGGCAAGTGGCCTCCACAGGGGAGCAGCTCCCCTGACTCCTGGCTGAGCTTCATGCGATTCCAGCCACTCCTCTTCATGAGGACAATCGAGGCTGGGGGCCCTTTGCAGTTTTGGCAGGTAGCGGTCCCCTTCAAGGGGACGGAGCGCGGGCCCAGCTGCGGGGTGGCTCGCGGCCAGGCCAGGCCAGGCCAGGCCAGGCCAGCATCCTCTTCAGTGGGGACGAACGAAGGGAGTTTGGAATTGCCTGGGTCCTGGCAAGCCACCTCTCTCTCGGGGTGGGCGCCACAGCCGCTCAGAGCAAGCGTCCCCTTCACGGGGAAGTCTTTCCTTAGCCCCGAAAGCATGCCTGCAAGCCAGCTCTCCCCAGGCGTGGCTCAGGGTAGGAACTGGCCAGGTTCGTGCCAGGCAAGCCAGCCCTTCACGGGCAAGTCCCCTTAGTCACAAGTGCGGGACGATTTGCCTGCTTTGGCTGGGACACTCCTTCTGACGCTTGTCCTCTCTTTTCCTTTCCCCTGCCCGAGCGTGACATTCCTGCCCGGCTGTGGAGCTAAGGCACGCCCAAAGCACGACCGTGCATCTTCTGGCGCTCCGCAGCTCCTCGTGGGAAATGACAATGCTGAGCTGCGACGTCCGCTCTGGGGATGTTGGAATGGAAGAGCTGCTGTTGCCTTGGGGAAGTGCGGAAGAGTGAGTTTTGTGTTGCGTTGCTTTCGGGGCAAAGACGTTTTCAGCAGAACTGCCAGGGAAGGGTTCTTGTTGTGGGGAGAGTTCGGAGCAGAGGCAGGTTAGAGTGTGCAGGGAAGCCTGCCCTCCCAGGCACAGTGAGCGGAGTGCTGTGGTGACAGGGCCCACGGGGGGCGGGGTGGGCGGGGTGCCTACCTGGATGAGGGTGAGCAGTCTCGGCCCGCTGAGATGGCTTTGCATGGCGTGCGTGTGGGAGGCAGGTTCCAAGGCTGCTGTAATGCTAAGCCTTAGACTTCTCCGCGCCAGGGGTTGTGCCCATCACGGCCGTGGATTTGCGGCATTTCCCGCGACAGCCGCTGAAGAAAAGGAGGATGGCTGGAAGAGGCGTGAGCGGACCCATGCGTTCCCTGGACATGTGTACCCACTGCTGCCCATCAGGATCGCTGAAGAACTGAAGGTGGGTGTCACGAGCACTTCACACAGCAACGGGGTTTCTCTCAGGGAACCTGCAGACCGTTTGAGCCTGGCACACGTCCCCTTCAGGGGGAGCGATGGTCTCAGTCAGCAGTCGTGCCCGGCGGGCCACCTCTTCATGAGCTGGCCGAGTCAAGTGAGAATGTCTGTAGAGTCCTGGCCAGAGGCCCCTTCAAGGGGTGAGAGCGTTTCCGTCTGCTGGAGGCCGGCTTCCTCTTCATGGGGAAGCCTCAGCTGAGTGCCAGATTGGCCTCGTGCCGGGCAAGCCGCTTCTTCACGGGGTTGGCTCCGTAGAGAGGTGTCCTCTGGCCGCGCCAGGCAAGTGTCCGTTTCATGGGGAGCGATTCTCATAGTCAGAAAAAAGGGGCAGAAGTACATTTGGGCTACTTTGATCGCAGCCTGTCACTGGGGGAAAGGAAATTGCCCCACTTCCAAATGCCCCCCCACCCACCCATGCTCGCACTGCCGGTGCCGCACGTTGTGTTGGGCTTTGTATCGTATGGGTAGGAAACAGATGCGGCAGAGAGCACGGATCCAGGCTTCAGCTGCAGCCAGGCCACCGTGCTTGGACACTCTCTTGGCCTGAGCCATGCAATGTGCACCCTCAGCCACTGCTCTCATTGCAGGCCATGCTTTTCCGTTCGGCAGGTGCAGCAGAGCAGCGGACAAAACAGGAAAAAGGAAAGAGGAGGAGGAAGGTGATGATGAGGCCCTGTGGAAAGCACTGGAATGGGATGAATGGACGGACTTGCATGCACGGTTTACGGCAACCCGGGAACATGGGCTGATGAGCGCCCAGGAATGCCGTTTGCCTTGCACTGCTGCCTCTGAGGATGCGGGCGTCCCCCTCTGAAAGGGTGCGGGTGAAGGAGGCACGGTTTAGTGTGTCAAGTGCCAGGTGTGACTCGTGGGTCAGGATGCTGACGCTGCAGTGGCTTCATCCCATGGAAGCCTTGTGAGGCGAGGGAGTGGGGTGGACGCCTGGCCTCTGTCTTTCCTGAAGTCCCACTTGATGAGCTGGATGGGAGTCCCTTTGGAAGTGCTTTTGGCTGCTTTAACTTATTTCCTGATTTAAAAGTGTACAATAAAATGCTGGTCCCTCCACCTTGGTGTGCTCCCTTCCTGGTGTCTCTCAGATTTTTGCCTTCTGGATTTTGGAAATCTCCACATGGCCAGTCAGATTATTGCTGTGTGAATATTTTAATGGCTTTGGTATGGAGCATGTTCTGGACGCTTCTGCCTCACCACGTTGTGTACTCAGCCAGTGTTGCAGATGCGGAAGCAAGGACAGGGGCCAGTTCCCTACAGCCACTTTTGCAGCGGGACGGGGGGTTTGCTTTGGAATTTCCAGTCTGGTCCACCTCACAATGGTGTACAACAAATTAAAATGCAAAATACCCCAAAACAAAACAAAGCACCAGGGACATGAGCAAAACAGTGGCTGAAAATACATTCATTCATTCATTTGTTCATTTAAAACATTTGTATGCCGCCCCCATTGCAACAAAGCCTCGGGGCGGCTCAGAACATAATACAAACATTAAAAATTTAAAACTGGCCCATCTCAAAATACCAATATATATCTGAAAATATTCATTCTTAGCAAACATTGAAAGCAGAGTGTCCTAGATTTGTGCCTGTCAAGTACAAAGGTAGTAGACAACACACAATGAGTGGAACACAAAAGGAGTGGCAGTTTTGACAACCATTAACAACTCTGCCAAATGCTTGATGATGGCACCATGTCAGCTGACACACTGGGAAACAGGCACTACCTACGACTTCGCCCAGTCGTGGCCCCATCACAAGCAGCCAAGCGGCGGGCCTGTGCGAGTGGAGCCCAGCCCGAGCGGGCCAGTTGCTGAGCGGCGCCCTGAGCCCCCTTGCGCGGGGAGAAGCTCCCGGGAGCAGCCCAGGACGGCGGCCACGGGAGACGCGGGCAGAGACGTCCGCCCGCCCAGGGCGAGGCCGAGGCCGAGGCCGAGGCGGGGCTGTGCGCTTCTGGCACCGACAGGAGCCTGCGCACAGCAAGCCCAGCAGCCAGGAGGCCGGAGCGGGGGCTCTGCCGGAGCCACAGCACCTTTGGCTGCCCCGGTGCTCTGCCGAGCTGCCCCGCTCCGGCGGGCGCAAGCGCCCCAGCCGGGAAGCCGCAGCGGCAATCGTGGAGGGCCCTCCGCTGGCCAGATCTGTGAACTGCGCAGTGCAGGCTTTTTCGCCTCACCCGTCCCCGCACTCCGGAGCCTCGTCCAGCCAGTGCAAGGCGCCCGAGCGAGCGGAGAAGCCGAGTCCGGCCGAGGCGACTGTGGCAGCCGAGGGCCCGATCCGCGGGGATGGCGCCCCGGAGCGACGCGGGAAGGGGATGCGCCCGCTGGGCTGCTCCTCTGCATCAGTAATGGGGGGGTGAGGGTGGCGGGGGGGCATTCCTGGGCAGGCCAGCGGGCCTGGCCCAGCAGGGAGAACTGGGGGCAGCAGGGATGGAGCCCCGCATTGTGACGGGCCGGGTCAGGCAGCGCGGGAGAACCGTTCTGCCTGCAAGCGGTCACGTTGGCACTGCCAAGTGGACGGACCGGGGAAGAAGGGCAGGAAAGAGCCGCGCCTCCCCTTCTGGCGGCCATCTTAGGAGAGGCAAGGAAGTGCCGCACGCTCGGGGCGGGAGGGAAGTGACGACATAGGTGCCATCTTGTTCGTGGCTTATTGCAGGGATGTAGCCCTCCACCATTTTAGTAGTGGCTGGCCTTTCTGAGGCGTTCCACAGAAGTAGGAAGGGGAAGAGGTGCCGCTCCTGCCCCGTGCACCTGCCCCAGGACGCAATCTCCTCCTCCTGCTCGGCGTCTACTGGAAGTAGGGATCAGATTCTCCAGGCTTGGATTTGCAGCTGCTCTACCTCGCAGGGCTGTTGTGACGGTAGACCGGGGAGAATGGGAATCGTGGGCGCTGCCTTGGGGTTAAGATGATCGGCAAGATCACTTTCATGTATGCTATGGTCAAGGGACAGAAGAGCTGAAAGTATTTTGTGGGAAGGGCTGGCCCTGATGCCCATGGGTGCCTGCCTTCTCCCCCCTCGGCTCGCATTCTTCTTTCCTCATTTCCTTCTCCTCTACCATGACAAACGGCTCAGAAGACAGGCTGTCTCATGAGAGAAAAGACTGGTGAAAGCCTTTCCTTTTTTAAAAAAGTAAGTTTTATTATTATTATTTTCTACAGGCCAAAAAAAAAAAAAAATGAAAAAAAATAAAAACATCTGTCCTCAGAGTCGTCAGAACTACTGGGTCAGCCCCCCCCCCGCGATATTTCACATACGTTCCTCCGGGAACGGCCCCGCACTGCCTCGACGGGCATCCCACCTGCGCCCGTGGAAGATGAGCCCAGCCTCTGATTCCAGGTGTGTGTGTGGGGGGGGGCGAGGAAAGGAGGACCCCCCACCCCCATCCAAGGAAAGCCCACAAGCCACAACGCTTTGCACATGCACGTGAGAGCGGGGCATCTCCGGCAAGGCCCGCCCGGCCTCCCGGGGCCTCTCCGCTGCAGGCGGCCTCTCTGCCCAGACTTCCAGGGAGGGGCCGGGGCGAGAGACGTGGGGGGACAGCGGAACACCCCACCACCCCGTCTTCGCAGACGGAGGGGAGGGGGAGCAGCCCTTCCCCCTCCGCCGCCCCCCCCCCCGGACGGCCATAGCAGGGGAGAAGAAGGGCAGCGAGAAGCCTCACCTCGCCTTCAGGCAGCCATGCTGGGCGTGACGCCAAAACCGAGGTGCCCGCGGCGCGTAGAAATGACAGCCTTTCGGCCCTCGCCATGCTGGTAGTGTGCAGTGCAGACAGCGGCCTTGCCCTTCAGCCATGTTGGGAGTGGCCTTTCTCCGCGCAGGCGCGTGTCCAGAGCTACGAAAGCGAAGAGCCGGATTGGATTGCGGCATCCACAAAGAGCCCAGCGCCAGGCCCAGCCCCAGCCCGTGCCCCAGAAGGGGCGAAGATATTCCAAAGAGGGGAAAAAACACCAATCCAGTAAAGGACACATTAGCTTTAATCCCTCTGAAAACACTCTCCCTCTTCGAACATCCCCCCGCCCCCTCCCCGGCAAGGCCACCTCACAGTCCAAGCCCCAAGGCTAATCAATTTGTGGCAAAAAGACATGACGAGCAGATGACAGATAAATGGATTCCTGCCAAGGCACAACAAGCTGATGGCGGAGCCATCGATTTGGCCCCAGGCATGATGAGCCAATGGCCAAGTAATGGATGCATGTCCAGGCACGACAAGCTGATGGTCGAATATTGGATTTGCAGCCAGGCACGACGAGCTGATGGTCGAGTAATGGATGTGTGCCCAGGCACGACGAGCCAATGGAGGATTAATCGATTTGTGCCGAGGCAGGACTATGGGCAGATTTGAATACGTGTATAGATTGCTATTAAAAATATCGCGGGGGGGGGGGGCTGACCCAGTAGTTCTGACGACTCTGAGGACAGATGTTTTTATTTTTTATTTTTCATTTTTTTTTTTTTGGCCTGTAGAAAATAATAATAATAAAACTTATTTTTTTAAACAAGGAAAGGCTTTCACCAGCCTTTTCTCTCATGAGACAGCCTGTCTTCTCAGCCGTTTGTCATGGTAGAGGAGAAGGAAATGAGGAAAGAAGAATGCGAGCCGAGGGGGGAGAAGGCAGGCACCCATGGGCATCAGGGCCAGCCCTTCCCACAAAATCCTTTCAGCTCTTCTGTCCCTTGACCATAGCATACATGAAAATGATCTTGCCGATCATCTTAACCCCAAGGCAGCGCCCACGATTCCCATTCTCCCCGTTCTATCCTCACAACAGCCCTGCGAGGTAGGGCAGCTGCGAGTCCAAGCCTGGAGAATCTAATCCCTACTTCCAGTAGACGCAGATCGCGTCCTGGGGGCAGGTGCACGGGGCAGGAGCGGCACCTCTTGCCCTTCCTACGTCTGTGGAGCGCCTCAGCAAGGCCGGCCACTACTAACATGGCGGAGGGCTGCATCCCTGGAATAAGCCATGAGCAAGATGGCGCCTGTGATGTCACTTCCCCCCTCCCCGGACTTCCTTGCTTTCCTAACATGGTCGCCAGAAGGGGAGGCTGGTCTTTTCCTGCCCTTCTTCCCCGGAAGGTCCGTCCGCTTGGCAGCGCCGACGTAGCTGCTCGCAGGGGGAACGTTTCTCCCGCGCTGCCCGTCGCAACAAGGGCGGTGCACTGCGGGCTTGGCAGCGCCCCGCTTGCTGCCACCCCACCTCGGGGCCCACCCCGGCTCCGTCCCTCCTGCCCCCCGGGTCTCCCTGCCGGGTCAGGCCCGCTGGCCTACCCAGGAATACCCCCCCCCCCGCCATTCTCACCCCATTCCTGATCCAGAGGAGCAGCCCAGCGGCGCACCCCCTTCCCGCATCGCTCCGGGGCGCCATCCCGACGGATCGGGCCCTCGGACTCGGCTTCCCCGCTCGCTCGGGCGCCTTGCACTGGCTGGACGAGGCTTCCGAGCGCGGGGACCGGGTGAGGCGGCGAGGCTCCCCCAGCCGGCGCGGGCAAGGCTGGGGCTGGAGCCGTGGCGACCCGGCTCCTACTCCCTGCCTGGCCATGCAGTTCACCAACTGACTTTGGGCCAGGCACAGTCTTGGCCTGTCCTACCCCGCAGGGTTGTTGTTGTGAGCCTCAGATTGGGCCAAGCATTGTGCAAGCCACCTCGAGTTCCTTACAAGAGAAAAAGGCATGGGACCCATGGAGTATACACAAGCCTCTGTCTGCACGAATTCTGCACCTCTCCTAATGGTGATCCAAAATAAAATAGTAGCCTTTGTAGAGACTTCTGGGTCCAATAGCTATTGAGCAGACACGCCTTCCACTCGGCATCCTCCGCTTTCTGCAACAGCGCTCCAGATGTAGTTGCACACGCAGTGCAGGGCTTGTCTCGTCGGCCCCCGGCCTGCCTCTAGCGTTTCATTCTCTCTTTCTCCCACCATTTTAATGTTTCACTGCTTTTAAGTGTGATGTTCTTGTGAGTCCCTGGATGCTTTGGCATTTCATCAGTCCTTGTAAAGCGCTAGTAACGGGGCAAGGTATACAAGCTGGCTTGTGACACCGGGCCTGTGTTGCGTATTCCACAGGGTGGGCTGCAGCAGGCAACGAAAGGGAAGGGCAGGAAGGCCCCTTCCTCCGGCCAATGCCCTTTCTTGCCCTGCTGCAGTTAGAACAGGTGACAGAGCTAAAATGGCAAAGTCAACACAATAGGAGCAGGCAAACGAGGAGGGGTTCAGGATCAGCAAAGCGCAGCACGCAAGGAGTCCGCACTTTATAGCAGCGGGATGAGTCTTAAAGCACGAGGTGACCGTAAACTCCTGAATCCAATGCAAAATACAGCGAGGGAAGTCTGCATAGGTGTGATACTGAATTGACTTCTTTTTATACTTGTACTTCGTGAACGAGTGGTGAACGTAAAATCGTTAACTGACAAGGGGCCATCCAGCCCCCAAGATATATTGCGAGTTCAATGAATAACAGCGTATTTGAAAAGGAAATGTTCAGCAACAATGAATTTCCGACTCGCTTGAGAGGGGCCACCCCTGCCCCGTGTCTGCCAAAGGCCACCCAAGCTCACTGTGTGAATGTATACAGCTCTGCAGGCTCAGTGACGGTTCGTGCAGTGGCTTTCAGACATAGGGGCACGGGCAGGACATCCCTGAGAACGACAGGACCTGACGCCGAGGGCACGGCACTCTAATCTCATGACTCTCGGCCGTTGATTTATTTATTTATTGATGTATGTATTTATTTAAACATTTATAGTCCGCCCCACCGCACCAAAGCCTCGGGGCAGCTTACAGCAATTTAAAATACAATAATAAACTACAGTACAACTGTAAAACTATATCCATGAACAATATATCCCTCCCCCGCTCGGTGCACCTCGGCAACTAAAAAAAAAAAAGCTCCAGTTATACCAGCTCAGACCACATCCTTACGTCCTGCTTGGTCCTTTGTTTTTCTGGGTGGCTCTAAGGTTAGCGAGTTCATAGCTAATTTTGACCTCACACCGTGATTTAATACGAAGTTCTAGAGATACAGTGGCACACGTCGGATGGACTGACAGAGCCGCTCCCATTCCAATGTTAGATACGGTCCTGTTTTTCAGTGGGACAAGCTTTGTTTCAGCGACGGCTGAAGATTTCCACCCCAGACAGAATGACAGGAGAAGCTGCGAGAACAACCGCCGAGGAAAAATCCGTTCCAAAGCTGGCTCGACACCGTGACATTCGTTTGCTCACTGTCAAGGGGTCGCCCAGCAGCCTGCAAAGAAAGTCCCCGTGTTCATTCAGGAGGGTGGTGGGTCGTGAAGCGGGCCCCGTTCACGTGCGATTCGACCCATGGGAGCCTCGTTTAGACTCCGGATTCCTCCTCCTCGGCGCAGCTAGCGCCCCGCTTACGGTCCCACGCAGCTCCTTCCTGGCGTTGGCCTCACGAATGACGGGACTGCCAGCATCTCCCTGAAAGGTCAAAACATAAGAGGGGTGGTTAGTATTGTCCAGTAGTCCTCAGCACAGGTTGCTCAAAATCGCAGGCTGGACAGCGGTGGAGCAGGATCACGAAAGGCGAGGAACGTGAATCGCGGCGGAAGCCTACCCGTATCGAGCCACACGTGATTCCCCGGCCCGCTGTGGAACCGTGGGAGTTGCAGGCCTTCTCCCTGCCCGCACGTGCGTGGGGCAGCGCCCAAAGCAATCTAGAGGATTCTGGCGCTGCTGTTTCTGTATTTGGACGGGTGACCTCCTTCTACCACCCGGGACATGGTGCACGGAAGCAGTGACAGCAGCTTCAGCAGGCGCATCAGGGAAGCTATCCCCACCGACGTCACCCATAAAAGGACGCTACATCGGAAATGTCCACGGGAAAGGGTTAAGGGAGGTGTCAGGGGGCATCCTGCTCACACGGGCCGCGTCCGCAGAAGCAGTTCTGCCGCCAAGGTCTTTGGCGGCAGCACGTCAGACACTTACTTTGCGTGAATCGCTCCGTCTGCCGCTCCCCATCTCCAGCAGAGATCACGGTCTGACGCTCGTCGTTTCTCTGACGATCGCTCTGGGATGCCGAGTGCGCAGTCGTTGCCTTCGGGGTCCTGGAGCGGTCAACCCCAGCTGCAAACAGGAGACGTGGCCTTCGCGCGAGACTCTCCTCTGACGCGGACCGTCTACTGCATGGGGGACAACCAAGGAAGAACGTCGGCCGCCATCCCACCAAGTCAGCAACTTCGTGCTCAGCATTGCGCTCCCAAATTCAACTCAGCTGGATAGCCCCCGTCAAAAGACAAACCATGTCAACGAGACTGGTAAAACTGCATGCAGACTGAGAACCGAAGGGAAGGGTTCTCTCAGGCGGGTCTTGCCTGAGGCAGGCTTCACGAGAACTACCCTGCCACGGGCCATCAAGCCGCGCTTCGCATGAAGAGAGAGATGGAAAATGAATGTACTTACTCCTGGGTTCTCTTCCATAGCCGGAACCTTCGCCCTGGAAATTATCTCTGAGCGACGGTCCTTGAGATGGCAAAGGGAGGATTTGGACAGCGTCGGTCTCTCAGGCACGCTGGCCAAAGGAAGATGCGGTCCATACGAAGGCGAACAATGCCATAAAGAGGGCATGTTAAGTAAGCTTTCCAACGTGGACTCTGATCAAAACAAGAGCGACTGTTCAGAACCGGCCATTCCAACTCTTTCTCAAGACAATGACATGTATGCGCGTGTTTGCTCTCCTCTATCCATTTTGCCCCTTCCCAGGGTTCCTCCCAAAAAGGATTTTGACCTCCGCAAAAGTGCAGGCCACAAGGATTGCTCAGCTCATTCTCTCTCCAATACAGACAAGATGCATCTTACTAGAACGGTGTCACATGAAAGTTCACGATACTAAAAAAGGGATCAATGTCAAGCGTCACCGGGGAGAAAATGGCTCGTCACGTACAACCTCCTCTCCCCACTGGAGCCACCTCGGAAGCGGCTCAAAGGCATTTCCAAGGAGGAAAGGGGATGGGAGACCTCCACCCCCGGGGGAGGGGGGAATTGCTTTTCCTATACCCGCGTCCCCTCGTGTATTTCAGAAGAGACACGGGACGCTGTAAGCGAGAGCCTCTGCAGCCCTTCTCCACTCGAACAGGACGCTACATCGGAAATGTCAACGGGAAAGGTTTCAGGGAGGTGTCAGGGGGCATCCTGCTCACATGGGCCGCGTCCGCAGAAATAGTTCTGCTGCCAAGGTCTTTGGCGGCAGCACGTCAGACACTTACTTTGCGTGAATCGCTCTGTCTGCCGCTCCCCATCTCCAGCAGAGATCACGTCGTCGATCACTGTCACGCTCGTCGTTTCTCTGACGATCGCTCTGGGATGTCGAGTGCACGGTCGTTGCCTTCGGGGTCCTGGGGCAGTCAACCCCAGCTGCAAACAGGAGACGTGGCCTTCGCGCGAGACTCTCCTCTGACGCGGACCGTCTACTGCATGGGGGAAAACCAAGGAAGAACGTCGGCCGCTATCCCACCAAGTCAGCAACTTCGTGCTCAGCATCGCGCTCCCAAATTCAACTCAGCTGGATAGTCCCCATCAAAAGACAAACCATGTCAACAAGACTGGCAAAACTGCATGCAGACTGAGAACCGAAGGGAAGGGTTCTCTCAGGCATTTCCAAGGAGGAAAGGGGATGGGAGAACTCCAGCCCCGGGGGGTGGGGGGGGATTGCTTTTCCTATACCCGAGTCCCCTCGTGTGTTTCAGAAGACACACGGGACGCTGTAAGTGAGAGCCTGTGCAGCCCTTCTCCACTCGAACAAGAGCAGAAAATGGAATGCTGCGTGTGCCAACGGGGAAGCTAGCATTCTGGCCTTGAAACGGGGCACGCTCCCACATACATTCCTCTGGGAACGGCCTGGCACTGCCTCGACGGGCATCCCACCTGCGCCCATGCAAGATGAGCCCAGCCTCTGATTCCAGGTGTGTGTGTGTGTGGGGGGGGGGGCGAGGAAAGGAGGACCCCCACCCCCATCCAAGGAAAGCCCACAAGCCACAGCGCTTTGCACATGCACGTGAGAGCGGGGCATCTCCGGCAAGGCCCGCCCGGCCTCCAGGGGCCTCTTTGGAGATGCGGGGGGACAGTGGAACACCCCACCCCGTCTTCGCAGACGGAGGGGGGGGGAGCAGCCCTTCCCCCTCCGCCGCCCCCCCCTCCCTTCGTACAGCCATAGCAGGGGAGAAGAAGGGCAGCAAGGAGCCTCACCTCGCCTTCAGGCAGCCATGCTGGGCGTGATGTCAAAACCGAGGTGCCCGCGGCGTGTAGAAATGACGTCCCTTTGGCCCTCGCCATGCTGGTAGTGTCCAGTGAGGACAGCAGCCTTGCCTTTCAGCCATATTGGGAGTGGCCTTTCTGTGCGCAGGCGCGTGTCCAGAGCTACGAAAGCGAAGAGCCGGATTGGATTGCGGCACTCACAAAGAGCCCAGCCACAGGCCCAGCCCCAGCCCCAGCCCGTGTCCCAGGAGGGGCGAAGATATTCCAAAGAGGGCATAAAAACAAACCCAGTAAAGGACACATTAGCTTTAATCCCTCTGAAAATATTCTCCCTCTTCGAACATTCCCCCCCCCCTCCCTGGCAAGGCCACCTCACAGTCCAAGCCCCAAGACTAACCAATTTGTGGCAAAGAGTCACGATGAGCAAATGGCAGAAAAATGGATTCTGGCCAAGGCACGACGAGCCGATGGCCGAATAATGGATCTGTGCCCAGGCACGACGAGCCGATGGCCGAATAATGGATCTGCGCCCCAGGCACGACAAAGCCGATGGCCGAATAATGGATCTGTGTCCAGGCAAGACCAGCCAATGGCCGAATAATGGATCTGGGCTCAGGCACGACGAGCCAATGGCCCAATAATGGATCTGCACCCAGGCACGACAAGCCAATGGCCGAATAATGGATCTGTGCCCAGGCACGACGAGCCGATGGCCAAATAATGGATCTGCGCCCAGGGACGACGAGCCAATCGTCGAATAATGGATATGTGCACAGGCATGACCAGCCAATCGTCAAACAATGGATCTGTGTCCAGGGTTGGGGTTGGGGTTGGGGTTGGGGTTGGGGTTGGGTTGGGGTTGGGGTTGGGGTTGGGGTTGGGGTTGGGGTTGGGGTTGGGGGGGTTGGGGTTAGGGTTAGGGTTAGGGTTAGGTTTTTTTTTTTTTTTTAGGTTTTATGTATTTTTTATTAAAATCTTTCTACTTCAAAATTACTACAACCGAATGCAAAAGTCCGTAACAAACGTCAAACACAAACTCTTATCTTGCTAATACAATTTGTTTCCTAACTAACTTACATCTAATACATATATACACCTATAACTAAAGTTCAATATCCTTCCTTATGTACAATTTTCACAGTCCTTGCATTTGCAACTTGTAACATCTTTGCACCACCAACAAAATTACGTAATGGCTGGGGTGCCATCAGCCATCCACGGCCAGAATTTCTTCCACTTTGCTGTCGGAAGTCTTCCTTTTTCCACCTCACTCAAAGTCTTTATCCTGCCCAGGATGAACTTGATTGCCTTGTGCAAGTTGTAAGGTGTTTGCAGTTTGATTTCCTCCTGCCTCTGAATGATCAGGGACAGGATTACAGTCAAATTTATCAGTCTGATGGTACTCCAGGGCGTCAACCAACGTTGCTTTTCTTCAACAAAAGTCCCATCTCTATTCCTTTTCCTTCGCACCGGTTTCCCCGGTCCTCTGATTCCTCCTTCTGGTTCAATGCCCGAAACGATGCTTTCCCACTGCTGCTCCTTCAGCTCAGGCCAGTCCATTTTTCTCGCCAGTTCAGCCCAAGTGTCTCTGGCTCCCGGACACAACTTGAGAAAATGTTCATAAGTCTCTCTTTGAGGGGCGTCTCCTGTCAGCATCGGCTTTGCACAGCGTGCCCTTGGACACAGCTGTCTTTCTACGGGTAGCCAAGGCATCGATACCTTCAACTTGTAAATTTGATGGTAAAACCGCCAACGGATGTCCCACAGGCTATAGGGAACCCTCCTGTCCGTGAAATACGTTATGGGAAACTCCTGCTTTTTCAGGTAGTCCGAGAGGGCTACCTTTGCCAGGTTTTTTTCCATCTGCGGTCTATAGCAATTGATGTCCAAAAGCTGCCTATACACATTTCTCTTTAAACATCTAATAGGCCCAGTGATGTCCTGCAGCCATTCGGCTTGCACTTTGTACCGTTTAATCTGGGCGTACAAGTCCCAGCAGAAATCTGGTCCCGTCAGCTTCGTCACCGCCGAGACGGCGCGTGGGGTCGAACCCTCCCTCCACCACTGGTGGAACCAGTCATGCCTATCCCAACGATGGGCAAAAATCAGGGTCCACGCCGGGCAGCCCACGCCCATCATTTTCACTTCCGCTTGCCGGAAGGCCCCAAAGTTAAAACTGAGAAACCCTGTGAGGAATTTGAGTGTAACAGATGGGAAATCCAGTCCCCCTTCCTCGACAGGTCTGTGAGCCACAGCTCTGGCGAGAGGGAAAGTGGCCGCCCCCCATAGGAATTTAAACAAGAGAGTCTCTGCTTCTTTCATCACAGAGATCGGTGGCGGATAAACAACAGAGATATTGGCGGCCACCGGGACGACATACGTCTTAATATAAATTGCCTTTTGGTACACGTTTAGGTGCCATCTTTGCCATAAAGTAATTTTCTCCTTCAGTTTTTCCATCCATTGGGTCCAGTTAGTTTTCCATGCCCCACTCTCTTTAGTAAACCAGAGGCCTAATAGCTTAACTCGCTGTACCCTTTCTGGGCCTGCCCCTCCGGTCCCTTCGGAGGACTCTACCTTTGATACAATGAGAGAATCTTTCCCACCCAGGTCGATAACACAGCTTTTCTGATAATTCATCTGTGCTCCAGATGCTCTCCCATAATGTTCAAATATGAGTCTGGCCCGCTTCATTTCCTCTTCATCGTTCACCAAGAGGGAAACGTCATCGGCATGCACTACAAACTTGACCACGGCTCGTGTGGACTGGGGAATCCCTCGACCCAGTCCCGAGAGTCCCTCTTCTAATAGCAATTTGTATAAGACCATATCTATAACCAAGACATACAGAAGCGGGCTGAGGGGGCAACCCTGCCTGACCCCCGATTCTAACACAATTCTTTTCCCTCTGTGGCCATTGACTTGCGGGGTCACCGAGGCCTCCTTATACAGCAGCTTGACATACCGTACGAATCTGTGGGGCAGCCCTTTCCACTGCAGAGTAGCCCACAAAAATTCATGATGGACACAATCAAAGGCCTTGGTCTGGTCCAGCTGCATGATTTTCCCTTTCCACTTTTCCTCCCTGGCCAGCTCAAACAGCTCTCTGAACAAACATAAGGAATCTAACATACTACGACCCGGCACCGCACTGGTTTGACCGGGTACCACAATTTTCGGAGCGAGACGAGCTAGCCTTCCATTCAAGATTTTTGCTAAAATGCGATAGTCCACATTGGTCAAGGCGATCGGCCTCCAGTTCTTGACCAAAGTGAGATCGCCTTGTTTTGCGAAAAAAATTAGAGTACTCTGATAAAAGGAGCGAGAGAGTTTTGGTTGCTGCAACAAAAAATTAAAGACTTTAGTCATGGCAGGACCTATCCATGTCTTAAAAAGCTTGTAAAAATTCCAGCCCAGGCCGTCCGGACCAGGTGCCGATCCGCTCTTTCCTTGCGTGATGGCCATCTGAACCTCTTCCTCGGTGATGGGTTTCTCTAATTCTCTCAAGTCTTCGTCTGCCAGTCCTTGGTGTATCACATTTAAGTCTTTTTGGGGAAGGCCGGCGAAAAAATTCTGTATCTCCTCCCCCGGATGGGTTTCTGCCGGTAGATCTTAGTAAAGTAACGTTCCACGATGTCCAACATCTCATTGGGACGGAGGGAAACGGCGTCATCCTCAGAGAGCCTCAGGCCCTTCATGCTTTCAAAGGGTGCTTGGGTTCTGGCTCTCACCCACTCGTCCTTGTCCAGCAGGGCCCCTTTAGTCCTATAAAGTTTGGTATTTCTCTTCTTTTGCCTCTGCTTCATCTGGAAGGCCGCGATCACCTCCCTGGCACGCTGTAGGAGATGTCTGTCATACGGGAGCCCACGATTAACCCTGCCGTGACACTGGATGAACTGGTAAACCGCCTCCTGGTAAGTTTTCACCTCTTTACTGTTGATCCGGACTTCTAGATTCCAGCACCTCTTCCTGACGATCCGTTTGCATCTCTCCCACCAGGCCGCCAGATCATCTTCGTACAAGTCGCAGAGGGTGAGCATGTTAGCCAAGGTGGAGGCCAACATCTCCTTGTAAGAGATATTATTCAGTTGTCTCGCCGTGAGCCTCCACAACGGTTTTCCCCTTGGATAAACTTGTCCCGTGCTGAAATCACAGCTCAACATAAGATGGTCTGACCAAGGTGTCACGATCAACCTGCAGCGGTCTGTCTTGAGCTCTTTTGAGGCCCGTATTCTATCCAGCCTGCTGGCTCCCCTCACATGGTAAAAGGTGTATCTGGCACCATCCATGGGAGAATACCTGTAAGTGAAGGCACGCCTACAAGTAACCGGAAAGAAATCCAAAACGTTGATGGCCTCTGTCGCTTTATCAGATAATCCATTCTCGATGAAGAAGCGCTCCAGCTCTCTCTCCTCCACCGTTAAAGGTCGCGCCGCAGATCGTTCCGTCGTTCGATCTTCATTGAAGTAGGTCATCCTGTCCGACACGACCGCTCTGTTGTTAAAGTCTCCGGCAACGATGACGTGCCTACGAGTATTGCAATAGGCTTTCAAGTGGTCCCAGAAGTCTCTCCGTTCATTGGCTTTAATCGGAGCATACAGTCCACACAACCGGAAAAGGAGTTTGTTTTCGCCACCATCCTCTCTCAAAGCATGAATGGTAAAGTCCACCACGACCAGCCTCCCAGGGATCGCTTCTAAAACAAAGTCCACCGTTAAACTTTTGGTAGCCCTAAATAATATCCCGACGCCGGCTTGATATTCTTCACCGTATGACCACACGGAAGGGCCTTGTGTCCATAACCTTTGTGCTGAGCTGCGATCTTTTTCAGTGCAAAAATGGGTCTCCTGTAGAACATATATATCCCTATCCAATCCTTTCAGGCTAGTCAATATTTCTTCACGGCGTGTGACGTGCCTCATGCCGTTCACGTTCCAAGTTAAGATTTTTAAAGTGGCCATAGTAAAATTTGAAAATTGAAAATTGAAAAATTGAAAACTTGAAAATTAGAAAATTAGAAAAAAACGAAATTGAAGAAAAACAAAAGGTCTATCTATTATTGTTATTTTTTTTTTGCAAGCTTTTTATCATGGATAGGCCCTGCGTAAACCACCTTAAATAAATTTAACAAACTGAACCAAAGGCATAAGCAACATACATCATTTTCTATCACTGTCATTATGGCATAATGTCATCGCTCTCTCTCTCTGGACTGTCCAGTACAATGTACGGTTCTTTTTCTACCCCCTCAGATGTACCCTGAGGTGTAGACTCTTCAGACTGGGAATCTGAAGGGAGAGGGGGAGGGGGAGGAGGGGGAGGGGGAAGTAATTCAAGATCTGGCACAGGGGTGATCAGAAAGTCAGGTGTGGGAACGGAAGAAGTGGGAACAGAAGTTGGTGAAAGGAGAGGCGGGTTTGTTCCCGCAACAGGAAGCGATGCGTCCGTCAAAGAGCCCGGTAGGCTCGTCTCGCATGTCCTCTGAAATTGCGTCGGGTCGCTCAGGTCATCTAATGATGCCACTGGTCTAGCTTCCCCATTTTCTCGCAGGTCTTCTTTGCCGTCATCTACCAACTCCTTCTGCTGTATTTCCGTCTCTCGCTGCCCCGTTCTCACACCCTTCCCTCTGTCCTTGTACTTGTCCCGTTTTTGCCTCTGTTCTTTGCTCCTTATTTCCTGCTCTGGTGTCCCCTGTCCCTGCATCGTCTCCATCAACTCACTGGATTCCTGTTCTATTATTTCTGCCGATACCTTCTCCCTCTCCGCCTCCTCTTGTAAAACCGAGAACTTATTTTGCCCAATCACTTCTGCCGTGGAGGGTGCTTGGTCCGGTCGTTTCGGACTCTGACCGCTCCTCCCCCTCCCCCTCTGCCTGTCTATCACCTGCCAGTCACTTTGCACCTCTCGTCTCTCACCTTCAGGCATCGACACTTCTTTTCTCCTCACTTCACTCCTCTCTCGTTCCCCGTCGTCCGCCGTCATCTCAGGTCTCCGCTTGGAAGTCCCACCTTCTGCTCTTTGTTTCCCCATCTCAGCTTTCCTGCTCACTTGCTCAAAGCGTTTGGCATCTTGTCTGTTATAAAATGCTTTGGGGCACCAGAAATAGGTGTGTCCTTGTTCTCCACACAAGTTGCAACAGATGCTCTTGTGACACGTCCCAGTCGGGTGGCCCCTCTCCCCGCACCGGGAACAGAGGGGTGTAGTGCAGGTCCTCCTGTGGTGAGTATACGATCCACACTGAAAACACGCCTGCGGCTGGCCGCTGTAGCGTGTGACGCCTCTGTCCGCTCCTAGGAAAAAATATTTAGGGATTTTCCCTTCCCTGCTCCCTTCAGCATTAGCGTTCTTGAAAGACACGACGCAACGGTATTCTCCGTTCCAAAAACCCTCTTCAGTATACTTTTTGTCAGGACCCTTCAGCACCCTGGCATGCTTTGACACCCAGTACTCCACGTCCTGCGCCGGTATCGTGGTGGTTCTGAAAGCCACCGTCAGCACTTTCATATCTCCCCGAAAGAGGGGGATCATTTCAAATTTTTCCAACAAAGAAGGGTCGATCCTTTGTGCAGTCTTACAGAAAGACCAGAACATCCTGTATGCTTTTTCCGAGGCTAGGCAGACGTCCGTCTCTCTGGACCCAGTTAATTGGATCACAGCGACGATATCATTGATGCTGAAATCGAAACCACCTTCAAGCAGTGTGCGCTTGATCAAAACTCTCTGTAGATAGAGATGAGCCTCACTCTCAGGATCTTCCCCTCTGTATCGAAAACGCACCACGTAGCGCTTTCTGGGATCGCGTTCGTCCGACGCATCGTCTATAAACATGCCCAGGTGCTCTTCCTCCTCCTCTTCAAAATCGGGAGTTACCATCAGCCCTCCCGCTCGCCTCAGTGGACGCCTCACTCCTCCGTTTTCCCTGACAGCATTCGCATAGGTGGGGGGTTTAGCAGCCGTAGCCTGAGATGCTCTTCTCTCATCCTCGCGTTCTTCTGAAACACGTGACTCCATCGTTCCAGTCTCGGTCACCCTCTCTCTGTGTTGTCCCGTGAGACCTGCCTCAGAGTCAGGGGTTCGCTCCGGCGACAAAGTCGGTGGGTTCCCAACTTCTTGCCCGTGCTGTTTTTTCGGCCCGGTCTGCTCCGTCGCGGTCCCCCGATCGACTGCCCTTTCCTTAGGGCGTGCGCCAAGCTCGAGCTCTCGACGTGGCCTGACCTCATGACTCGGAGTCACTTCAGGCCGCAGCGGCCAATCCGAAAGAGAGGACTGGGTCTCCACATTCACTTCCACCGGCTCATCTCTCAGCGGTTCGGCCAATACCTCACTCTCTGTATCCACATCGGAAAGGAAACGCTCACTCCACAGCTTTCTCTTGGAGTTCACAGGTTCTATCACATCTTTCCCTGTAGGTCTTTTTTTGATGGCATCGCTCTCCTCTCTCTCTGTACTGCTGCCTCTAGAACCCCCCAAACGGCGCTCCGCCGTCGCCTTACTTTCCTTGGCGGAAGGTGTGCGTAAGTCGGTTCTAGTGGTCCTCAGAGGCACATGTCTCCTCTTGACAAAGGGCTCTTCCCCGCCGGGAGAGCGTCTTAAACTCTTTTTATTTGCAGGGCGTTTAAATTTCTCTTGGGACCTCACAGGCACAGGAGGAATCTTCTCGCTCACCTCCCGGTTCTGTTTCAGGAGTTTAGCACGATGATGTAAAATTAACGATGACCATCACCAGCCATTCGGTGAAGAGCACGTTTGGCATCATGGAGCTCGTATCGTCTATCTGTATCCAGACCGGTGGCTGTTTGTCTGGCGGGCTTGCATCCCATTGTCTCTTAACTTCCTGAAACATTCTCATGAGCTTGGACTCCTCCAGCCAGTCAGGATAAGTGACGGATGCAGCCGGCTTCCTGGAAACCAGTATCTGGTAGATGGCATCCAGAGCGAGCGATCTGGTGAAGGCTTTTTCTTTTTCCGGATTCTTTGAGCCGGGAGGCCATGGCAGTCCCATCAGTATATTTTTGAGGGGTTCTGTAGACTTGTTCAAGAAATTCCAGATCTTTTCTTGGCCGTATTTGGTCAAATTATAGGTGGCGACCCGTGGCAGAGCGATACGAGCCACCACATATCCCCAGAGCTTGAGCATGTCACGTCGATCTAAAGTAGGCGGCAGAATTATATCTTTGATCTTAGTGAGTGGCATTTGCTGCATCTCGTCCCATTCCCTCAGGATCTGGTATTCCCTGGTCATTCTCCAAGGCACGTGCACAGCTTTCCCAGACCCTGAGATTTCCCCCTCCTTCTCCTTCTCTACACCGAGACGCAGAGTCGCAGTAGAAAGCGCGCTTCCGAGATCAGCCCTGTCTTGTCTCGTGGAATCGGAGGCTTCCGAATCATCCCGTGCCGACTTCTCCCCCTCACTTTGAAAATCCGTGTCAAAAGTGCTTAGCAAAAAATCAGGATTGATGTCGTCTTCTCCAGATTCAGGAACCTCAGTCTGTCCTAAATCCCCCTTCACCCCGGTCTCCAAATCACTGTCTTCGGAATCCTCATCGTCCGAGAGCAAATCCGAATCCAACTCCTTTGTCAGCAACCCTTCTCGGCTCCCTCTCTCTTCATCCATTCCTTCAGTCTCTAACTTTTGAGAAACAGAAACCGCAGATTTGGAAATAGCAAGAACAGGTCCGGTTTGCAATGACAAGTCATCCTTAGATGTGGATAAATCCTCTTTTCTAGGCTTTAAAGGGGATCTATCGCGGACATTTTCTCCAAATTCTGAGATCAAGATGACGTGCGGGTCACTTTCCGGGAATCGCGAGCCCTGTGCTTCCAAAGGCAATCGCGTCCTTAAATTTCTATAGTCTTTCTCAAGCTGCCTTCTAGAAGCTCTGAGAATCTTCAATCGTCTCCTCATCACGTCCACGCCTTCTCCAGTTCCTGTACGTCTCACCTCTATCTCAAGCTCTGCTTCCTCTTGTGTAATTCTCTGCCAATTATCCTCTACAGCCCGTATCTGTGCGCCTAGTTGCCGCTCAGCCTGCTGTAGACGCACAACGGAGCCTGCATCTGTATGTACAGCAGTCACTGCCTCACTGTTTTGTTCCTGCTTCTCCCTTTCTGAATCCCCCATTTTCTCAGTTAAAAATCCCTGGATACTATTTGGGGGTTCTTGTAGACAGAATGGCTGTGGTATGCAATCCCCCTGATGTTTTAAATCACTTTGCTGCATGCTTTTTTCCAAAGAGGAAAGCTTCTGCTCTTGTAAACAAACTGTGAAAGCAGCCCCTCCCGGCTGCACTGAGATCTGCTGTTGAAAAGCCTGGCTGGAGGGGGCTAATTTTTCAGCATGTATCTTGGTAAAAATTGGGCTGCCTGAAATATTTTCCTTGTTGTTTGAGCCTTCAAAGTCATCCCCACCAGACTGTGAATGAAAAGCCTCCCCTTTATCTTGGTGGCTTGGAGAAAAAAGCTCTTGTTTCTGCTGCATTGTTTGCTCTGGCAAAGGCAAAATGCTGAGTCATTCTGTGAAAGGGGGATGGGGGCAGCCACTTTCTCAAAGCTTTTCTCTAAATCCTTCTGGCTCCCTGCAATGTTTGTTACACTGAGGGATTCCCTGGAGTCCACTCTACAAACCCCACCACTTGCAGGATCCCCAATGTTTTGCTGTGCCTGGAGAAACCCCTCAGATCTTTCATGTAAACACTCACTGTGTGCAGCCATTGTCCTTGAGGCTTCTGTGTGAAGAGAAGGGGGGGCCTCTTCTTCTCCCTCGAATTTCTCAGTCAAACTTGGGGTCTCAGGATCCATGAAAGCACCAAAAGGATCCCCAAGCTTCTCTCTGTCCCCCCCTGCAAGAGGGGGTTCAGCATGCTCTACATTTCCAGCAAAATCCGACGTTTTTCTGAGGAGAAAGTGGGAGCTCAAAACAAAGCAGCTTCTCCAGTCGGTGGGCGGGGTTAGGGTTAGGGTTAGGGTTAGGGTTAGGGTTAGGGTTAGGGTTAGGGTTAGGTTTTATGTATTTTTTATTAAAATCTTTCTACTTTAAAATTACTACAACCGAGCGCAAAAGTCCGTAACAAACGTCAAACACAATGTCTTATCTTGCTAATACAATTTGTTTCCTAACTAACTTAAATCTAATACATATATACACCTATAGCTAAAGTTCAATATCCTTCCTTACTTGCAATTTTAACAGTCCTTGCATTTGTAACGTGTAAGATCTTTGTACCACCAACACAATAACGTAATGGCTGGGGTGCCATCAGCCATCCACGGCCAGAATTTCTTCCACTTTGCTGTCGGAAGCCTTCCTTTTTCCACCTCACTCAAAGTCTTTATCCTGCCCAAGATGAACTGGATTGCCTTGTGCAAGTTGTAATAAGTGGCCATAGTAAAATTTGAAATTTGAAATTTGAAAATTGAAAAATTGAAAACTTGAAAAATGGAAAAACCGAAAACGAGGAAAAAGCAAAAGGTCTATCTATTATTGTTATTTTTTTTGTTGCAAACTTTTTATCATGGATAGGCCCTGCGTAAACCACCTTAAATAAATTTAACAAACTGAACCAAAGGCATACGCAACATACATCATTTTCTATCACTGTCATTACGGCATAATGTCATCGCTCTCTCTCTCTGGACTGTCCAGTACAATGTACAGTTCTTTTTCTACCCCCTCAGATGTACCCTGAGGTGTAGACTCTTCAGACTGGGAATCTGAAGGGAGAGGGGGAGGGGGAGGAGGGGGAGGGGGAAGTAATTCAAGATCTGGCACAGGGGTGATCAGAAAGTCAGGTGTGGGAACGGAAGAAGTGGGAACAGAAGTTGGTGAAAGGAGAGGCGGGTTTGTTCCCGCAACAGGAAGCGATGCGTCCGTCAAAGAGTCCGGTAGGCTCGTCTCGCATGTCCTCTGAGCTTGTGTCGGGTCACTCAGGTCATCTAATGATGCCACTGGTCTAGCTTCCCCATTTTCTCGCAGGTCTTCTTTGCCGTCATCTACCAACTCCTTCTGCTGTATTTCCGTGTCTCGCTGCCCCGTTCTCACACCCTTCCCTCTGTCCTTGTACTTGTCCCGTTTTTGCCTCTGTTCTTTGCTCCTTATTTCCTGCTCTGGTGTCCCCTGTCCCTGCATCGTCTCCATCAACTCACTGGATTCCTGTTCTATTATTTCTGCCGATACTGTCTCCCTCTCCGCCTCCTCTTGTAAAACCGAGAACTTATTTTGCCCAATCACTTCTGCCGTGGAGGGTGCTTGGTCCGGTCGTTTCGGACTCTGACCGCTCCTCCCCCTCCCCCTCTGCCTGTCTATCACCTGCCAGTCACTTTGCACCTCTCGTCTCTCACCTTCAGGCATCGACACTTCTTTTCTCCTCACTTCACTCCTCTCTCGTTCCCCGTCGTCCGCCGTCTTCTCAGGTCTCCGCTTGGAAGTCCCACCTTCTGCTCTTTGTTTCCCCATCTCAGCTTTCCTGCTCACTTGCTCAAAGCGTTTGGCATCTTGTCTGTTATAAAATGCTTTGGGGCACCAGAAATAGGTGTGTCCTTGTTCTCCACACAAGTTGCAACAGATGCTCTTGTGACACGTCCCAGTCGGGTGGCCCCTCTCCCCGCACCGGGAACAGAGGGGTGTAGTGCAGGTCCTCCTGTGGTGAGTATACGATCCACACTGAAAACACGCCTGCGGCTGGCCGCTGTAGCGTGTGACGCCTCTGTCCGCTCCTAGGAAAAAATATTTAGGGATTTTCCCTTCCCTGCTCCCTTCAGCATTAGCGTTCTTGAAAGACACGACGCAACGGTATTCTCCGTTCCAAAAACCCTCTTCAGTATACTTTTTGTCAGGACCCTTCAGCACCCTGGCATGCTTTGACACCCAGTACTCCACGTCCTGCGCCGGTATCGTGGTGGTTCTGAAAGCCACCGTCAGCACTTTCATATCTCCCCGAAAGAGGGGGATCATTTCAAATTTTTCCAACAAAGAAGGGTCGATCCTTTGTGCAGTCTTACAGAAAGACCAGAACATCCTGTATGCTTTTTCCGAGGCTAGGCAGACGTCCGTCTCTCTGGACCCAGTTAATTGGATCACAGCGACGATATCATTGATGCTGAAATCGAAACCACCTTCAAGCAGCGTGCGCTTGATCAAAACTCTCTGTAGATAGAGATGAGCCTCACTCTCAGGATCTTCCCCTCTGTATCGAAAACGCACCACGTAGCGCTTTCTGGGATCGCGTTCGTCCGACGCATCGTCTATAAACATGCCCAGGTGCTCTTCCTCCTCCTCTTCAAAATCGGGAGTTACCATCAGCCCTCCCGCTCGCCTCAGTGGACGCCTCACTCCTCCGTTTTCCCTGACAGCATTCGCATAGGTGGGGGGTTTAGCAGCCGTAGCCTGAGATGCTCTTCTCTCATCCTCGCGTTCTTCTGAAACACGTGACTCCATCGTTCCAGTCTCGGTCACCCTCTCTCTGTGTTGTCCCGTGAGACCTGCCTCAGAGTCAGGGGTTCGCTCCGGCGACAAAGTCGGTGGGTTCCCAACTTCTTGCCCGTGCTGTTTTTTCGGCCCGGTCTGCTCCGTCGCGTTCCCCCGATCGACTGCCCTTTCCTTAGGGCGTGCGCCAAGCTCGAGCTCTCGACGTGGCCTGACCTCATGACTCGGAGTCACTTCAGGCCGCAGCGGCCAATCCGAAAGAGAGGACTGGGTCTCCACATTCACTTCCACCGGCTCATCTCTCAGCGGTTCGGCCAATACCTCACTCTCTGTATCCACATCGGAAAGGAAACGCTCACTCCACAGCTTTCTCTTGGAGTTCACAGGTTCTATCACATCTTTCCCTGTAGGTCTTTTTTTGATGGCATCGCTCTCCTCTCTCTCTGTACTGCTGCCTCTAGAACCCCCCAAACGGCGCTCCGCCGTCGCCTTACTTTCCTTGGCGGAAGGTGTGCGTAAGTCGGTTCTAGTGGTCCTCAGAGGCACATGTCTCCTCTTGACAAAGGGCTCTTCCCCGCCGGGGGAGCGTCTTAAAGTCTTTTTATTTGCAGGGCGTTTAAATTTCTCTTGGGACCTCACAGGCACAGGAGGAATCTTCTCGCTCACCTCCCGGTTCTGTTTCAGGAGTTTAGCACGATGATGTAAATTAACGATGACCATCACCAGCCATTCGGTGAAGAGCACGTTTGGCATCATGGAGCTCGTATCGTCTATCTGTATCCAGACCGGTGGCTGTTTGTCTGGCGGGCTTGCATCCCATTGTCTCTTAACTTCCTGAAACATTCTCATGAGCTTGGACTCCTCCAGCCAGTCAGGATAAGTGACGGATGCAGCCGGCTTCCTGGAAACCAGTATCCGGTAGATGGCGTCCAGAGCGAGAGATCTGGTGAAGGCTTTTTCTTTTTCCGGATTCTTTGAGCCGGGAGGCCATGGCAGTCCCATCAGTATATTTTTGAGGGGTTCTGTAGACTTGTTCAAGAAATTCCAGATCTTTTCTTGGCCGTATTTGGTCAAATTATAGGTGGCGACCCGTGGCAGAGCGATACGAGCCACCACATATCCCCAGAGCTTGAGCATGTCACGTCGATCTAAAGTAGGTGGCAGAATTATATCTTTGATCTTAGTGAGTGGCATTTGCTGCATCTCGTCCCATTCCCTCAGGATCTGGTATTCCCTGGTCATTCTCCAAGGCACGTGCACAGCTTTCCCAGACCCTGAGATTTCCCCCTCCTTCTCCTTCTCTACACCGAGACGCAGAGTCGCAGTAGAAAGCGCGCTTCCGAGATCAGCCCTGTCTTGTCTCGTGGAATCGGAGGCTTCCGAATCATCCCGTGCCGACTTCTCCCCCTCACTTTGAAAATCCGTGTCAAAAGTGCTTAGCAAAAAATCAGGATTGATGTCGTCTTCTCCAGATTCAGGAACCTCAGTCTGTCCTAAATCCCCCTTCACCCCGGTCTCCAAATCACTGTCTTCGGAATCCTCATCGTCCGAGAGCAAATCCGAATCCAACTCCTTTGTCAGCAACCCTTCTCGGCTCCCTCTCTCTTCATCCATTCCTTCAGTCTCTAACTTTTGAGAAACAGAAACCGTAGATTTGGAAATAGCAAGAACAGGTCCGGTTTGCAATGACAAGTCATCCTTAGATGTGGATAAATCCTCTTTTCTAGGCTTTAAAGGGGATCTATCGCGAACATTTTCTCCAAATTCTGAGATCAAGATGACGTGCGGGTCACTTTCCGGGAATCGCGAGCCCCGTGCTTCCAAAGGCAATCGCGTCCTTAAATTTCTATAGTCTTTCTCAAGCTGCCTTCTAGAAGCTCTGAGAATCTTCAATCGTCTCCTCATCACGTCCACGCCTTCTCCAGTTCCTGTACGTCTCACCTCTATCTCAAGCTCTGCTTCCTCTTGTGTAATTCTCTGCCAATTATCCTCTACAGCCCGTATCTGTGCGCCTAGTTGCCGCTCAGCCTGCTGTAGACGCACAACGGAGCCTGCATCTGTATGTACAGCAGTCACTGCCTCACTGTTTTGTTCCTGCTTCTCCCTTTCTGAATCCCCCATTTCCTCAGTTAAAAATCCCTGGATACTATTTGGGGGTTCCTGTAGACAGAATGGCTGTGGTATGCAATCCCCCTGATGTTTTAAATCACTTTGCTGCATGCTTTTTTCCAAAGAGGAAAGCTTCTGCTCTTGTAAACAAACTGTGAAAGCAGCCCCTCCCGGCTGCACTGAGATCTGCTGTTGAAAAGCCTGGCTGGAGGGGGCTAATTTTTCAGCATGTATCTTGGTAAAAATTGGGCTGCCTGAAATATTTTCCTTGTTGTTTGAGCCTTCAAAGTCATCCCCACCAGACTGTGAATGAAAAGCCTCCCCTTTATCTTGGTGGCTTGGAGGAAAAAGCTCTTGTTTCTGCTGCATTGTTTGCTCTGGCAAAGGCAAAAATGCTGAGTCATTCTGTGAAAGGGGGATGGGGGCAGCCACTTTCTCAAAGCTTTTCTCTAAATCCTTCTGGCTCCCTGCAATGTTTGTTACACTGAGGGATTCCCTGGAGTCCACTCTACAAACCCCACCACTTGCAGGATCCCCAATGTTTTGCTGTGCCTGGAGAAACCCCTCAGATTTTTCATGTAAACACTCACTGTGTGCAGCCATTGTCCTTGAGGCTTCTGTGTGAAGAGAAGGGGGGGCCTCTTCTTCTCCCTCGAATTTCTCAGTCAAACTTGGGGTCTCAGGATCCATCAAAGCACCAAAGGATCCCCAAGCTTCTCTCTGTCCCCCCCTGCAAGAGGGGTTCAGCATGCTCTACATTTCCAGCAAAATCCGACGTTTTTCTGAGGAGAAAGTGGGAGCTCCAAACAAAGCAGCTTCTCCAGTCGGTGGGCGGGGTTAGGGTTAGGGTTAGGGTTAGGGTTAGGGTTAGGGTTAGGGTTAGGGTTAGGGTTAGGTTTTTTTTTTTTTTTTAGGTTTTATGTATTTTTATTAAAATCTTTCTACTTCAAAATTACTACAACCGAACGCAAAAGTCCGTAACAAACGTCAAACACAAACTCTTATCTTGCTAATACAATTTGTTTCCTAACTAACTTACATCTAATACATATATACACCTATAACTAAAGTTCAATATCCTTCCTTATGTGCAATTTTCACAGTCCTTGCATTTGCAACTTGTAACATCTTTGCACCACCAACAAATTACGTAATGGCTGGGGTGCCATCAGCCATCCACGGCCAGAATTTCTTCCACTTTGCTGTCGGAAGTCTTCCTTTTTCCACCTCACTCAAAGTCTTTATCCTGCCCAGGATGAACTTGATTGCCTTGTGCAAGTTGTAAGGTGTTTGCAGTTTGATTTCCTCCTGCCTCTGAATGATCAGGGACAGGATTACAGTCAAATTTATCAGTCTGATGGTACTCCAGGGCGTCAACCAACGTTGCTTTTCTTCAACAAAAGTCCCATCTCTATTCCTTTTCCTTCGCACCGGTTTCCCCGGTCCTCTGATTCCTCCTTCTGGTTCAATGCCCGAAACGATGCTTTCCCACTGCTGCTCCTTCAGCTCAGGCCAGTCCATTTTCTCGCCAGTTCAGCCCAAGTGTCTCTGGCTCCCGGACACAACTTGAGAAAATGTTCATAAGTCTCTCTTTGAGGGGCGTCTCCTGTCAGCATCGGCTTTGCACAGCGTGCCCTTGGACACAGCTGTCTTTCTACGGGTAGCCAAGGCATCGATACCTTCAACTTGTAAATTTGATGGTAAAACCGCCAACGGATGTCCCACAGGCTATAGGGAACCCTCCTGTCCGTGAAATACGTTATGGGAAACTCCTGCTTTTTCAGGTAGTCCGAGAGGGCTACCTTTGCCAGGTTTTTTTCCATCTGCGGTCTATAGCAATTGATGTCCAAAAGCTGCCTATACACATTTCTCTTTAAACATCTAATAGGCCCAGTGATGTCCTGCAGCCATTCGGCTTGCACTTTGTACCGTTTAATCTGGGCGTACAAGTCCCAGCAGAAATCTGGTCCCGTCAGCTTCGTCACCGCCGAGACGGCGCGTGGGGTCGAACCCTCCCTCCACCACTGGTGGAACCAGTCATGCCTATCCCAACGACGGGCAAAAATCAGGGTCCACGCCGGGCAGCCCACGCCCATCATTTTCACTTCCGCTTGCCGGAAGGCCCCAAAGTTAAAACTGAGAAACCCTGTGAGGAATTTGAGTGTAACAGATGGGAAATCCAGTCCCCCTTCCTCGACAGGTCTGTGAGCCACAGCTCTGGCGAGAGGGAAAGTGGCCGCCCCCCATAGGAATTTAAACAAGAGAGTCTCTGCTTCTTTCATCACAGAGATCGGTGGCGGATAAACACAGAGATATTGGCGGCCACCGGGACGACATACGTCTTAATATAAATTGCCTTTTGGTACACGTTAGGTGCCATCTTTGCCATAAAGTAATTTTCTCCTTCAGTTTTTCCATCCATTGGGTCCAGTTAGTTTTCCATGCCCCACTCTCTTTAGTAAACCAGAGGCCTAATAGCTTAACTCGCTGTACCCTTTCTGGGCCTGCCCCCCGGTCCCTTCGGAGGACTCTACCTTTGATACAATGAGAGAATCTTTCCCACCCAGGTCGATAACACAGCTTTTCTGATAATTCATCTGTGCTCCAGATGCTCTCCCATAATGTTCAAATATGAGTCTGGCCCGCTTCATTTCCTCTTCATCGTTCACAAGAGGGAAACGTCATCGGCATGCACTACAAACTTGACCACGGCTCGTGTGGACTGGGGAATCCCTCGACCCAGTCCCGAGAGTCCCTCTTCTAATAGCAATTTGTATAAGACCATATCTATAACCAAGACATACAGAAGCGGGCTGAGGGGGCAACCCTGCCTGACCCCCGATTCTAACACAATTCTTTTCCCTCTGTGGCCATTGACTTGCGGGGTCACCGAGGCCTCCTTATACAGCAGCTTGACATACCGTACGAATCTGTGGGGCAGCCCTTTCCACTCCAGAGTAGCCCACAAAATTCATGATGGACACAATCAAAGGCCTTGGTCTGGTCCAGCTGCATGATTTTCCCTTTCCACTTTTCCTCCCTGGCCAGCTCAAACAGCTCTCTGAACAAACATAAGGAATCTAACATACTACGACCCGGCACCGCACTGGTTTGACCGGGTACCACAATTTTCGGAGCGAGACGAGCTAGCCTTCCATTCAAGATTTTTGCTAAAATGCGATAGTCCACATTGGTCAAGGCGATCGGCCTCCAGTTCTTGACCAAAGTGAGATCGCCTTGTTTTGCGAAAAAAAATTAGAGTACTCTGATAAAAGGAGCGAGAGAGTTTTGGTTGCTGCAACAAAAAATTAAAGACTTTAGTCATGGCAGGACCTATCCATGTCTTAAAAAGCTTGTAAAAATTCCAGCCCAGGCCGTCCGGACCAGGCGCCGATCCGCTCTTTCCTTGCGTGATGGCCATCTGAACCTCTTCCTCGGTGATGGGTTTCTCTAATTCTCTCAAGTCTTCGTCTGCCAGTCCTTGGTGTATCACATTTAAGTCTTTTTGGGGAAGGCCGGCGAAAAAATTCTGTATCTCCTCCCCCCGGATGGGTTTCTGCCGGTAGATCTTAGTAAAGTAACGTTCCACGATGTCCAACATCTCATTGGGACGGAGGGAAACGGCGTCATCCTCAGAGAGCCTCAGGCCCTTCATGCTTTCAAAGGGTGCTTGGGTTCTGGCTCTCACCCACTCGTCCTTGTCCAGCAGGGCCCCTTTAGTCCTATAAAGTTTGGTATTTCTCTTCTTTTGCCTCTGCTTCATCTGGAAGGCCGCGATCACCTCCCTGGCACGCTGTAGGAGATGTCTGTCATACGGGAGCCCACGATTAACCCTGCCGTGACACTGGATGAACTGGTAAACCGCCTCCTGGTAAGTTTTCACCTCTTTACTGTTGATCCGGACTTCTAGATTCCAGCACCTCTTCCTGACGATCCGTTTGCATCTCTCCCACCAGGCCGCCAGATCATCTTCGTACAAGTCGCAGAGGGTGAGCATGTTAGCCAAGGTGGAGGCCAACATCTCCTTGTAAGAGATATTATTCAGTTGTCTCGCCGTGAGCCTCCACAACGGTTTTCCCCTTGGATAAACTTGTCCCGTGCTGAAATCACAGCTCAACATAAGATGGTCTGACCAAGGTGTCACGATCAACCTGCAGCGGTCTGTCTTGAGCTCTTTTGAGGCCCGTATTCTATCCAGCCTGCTGGCTCCCCTCACGTGGTAAAAGGTGTATCTGGCACCATCCATGGGAGAATACCTGTAAGTGAAGGCACGCCTACAAGTAACCGGAAAGAAATCCAAAACGTTGATGGCCTCTGTCGCTTTATCAGATAATCCATTCTCGATGAAGAAGCGCTCCAGCTCTCTCTCCTCCACCGTTAAAGGTCGCGCCGCAGATCGTTCCGTCGTTCGATCTTCATCGAAGTAGGTCATCCTGTCCGACACGACCGCTCTGTTGTTAAAGTCTCCGGCAACGATGACGTGCCTACGAGTATTGCAATAGGCTTTCAAGTGGTCCCAGAAGTCTCTCCGTTCATTGGCTTTAATCGGAGCATACAGTCCACACAACCGGAAAAGGAGTTTGTTTTCGCCACCATCCTCTCTCAAAGCATGAATGGTAAAGTCCACCACGACCAGCCTCCCAGGGATCGCTTCTAAACAAAGTCCACCGTTAAACTTTTGGTAGCCCTAAATAATATCCCGACGCCGGCTTGATATTCTTCACCGTATGACCACACGGAAGGGCCTTGTGTCCATAACCTTTGTGCTGAGCTGCGATCTTTTTCAGTGCAAAAATGGGTCTCCTGTAGAACATATATATCCCTATCCAATCCTTTCAGGCTAGTCAATATTTCTTCACGGCGTGTGACGTGCCTCATGCCGTTCACGTTCCAAGTTAAGATTTTTAAAGTGGCCATAGTAAAATTTGAAAATTGAAAATTGAAAATTGAAAACTTGAAAATAGAAAATTAGAAAAAAACGAAATTGAAGAAAAACAAAAGGTCTATCTATTATTGTTATTTTTTTTTTGCAAGCTTTTTATCATGGATAGGCCCTGCGTAAACCACCTTAAATAAATTTAACAAATTTAACAACTGAACAAAGGCATAAGCAACATACATCATTTTCTATCACTGTCATTATGGCATAATGTCATCGCTCTCTCTCTCTGGACTGTCCAGTACAATGTACGGTTCTTTTTCTACCCCCTCAGATGTACCCTGAGGTGTAGACTCTTCAGACTGGGAATCTGAAGGGAGGGGGGGAGGGGGAGGAGGGGGAGGGGGAAGTAATTCAAGATCTGGCACAGGGGTGATCAGAAAGTCAGGTGTGGGAACGGAAGAAGTGGGAACAGAAGTTGGTGAAAGGAGAGGCGGGTTGTTCCCGCAACAGGAAGCGATGCGTCCGTCAAAGAGCCCGGTAGGCTCGTCTCGCATGTCCTCTGAAATTGCGTCGGGTCGCTCAGGTCATCTAATGATGCCACTGGTCTAGCTTCCCCATTTTCTCGCAGGTCTTCTTTGCCGTCATCTACCAACTCCTTCTGCTGTATTTCCGTCTCTCGCTGCCCCGTTCTCACACCCTTCCCTCTGTCCTTGTACTTGTCCCGTTTTTGCCTCTGTTCTTTGCTCCTTATTTCCTGCTCTGGTGTCCCTGTCCCTGCATCGTCTCCATCAACTCACTGGATTCCTGTTCTATTATTTCTGCCGATACCTCTCCCTCTCCGCCTCCTCTTGTAAAACCGAGAACTTATTTTGCCCAATCACTTCTGCCGTGGAGGGTGCTTGGTCCGGTCGTTTCGGACTCTGACCGCTCCTCCCCCTCCCCCTCTGTCTGTCTATCACCTGCCAGTCACTTTGCACCTCTCGTCTCTCACCTTCAGGCATCGACACTTCTTTTCTCCTCACTTCACTCCTCTCTCGTTCCCCGTCGTCCGCCGTCATCTCAGGTCTCCGCTTGGAAGTCCCACCTTCTGCTCTTTGTTCCCCATCTCAGCTTTCCTGCTCACTTGCTCAAAGCGTTGGCATCTTGTCTGTTATAAAATGCTTTGGGGCACCAGAAATAGGTGTGTCCTTGTTCTCCACACAAGTTGCAACAGATGCTCTTGTGACACGTCCCAGTCGGGTGGCCCCTCTCCCCGCACCGGGAACAGAGGGGTGTAGTGCAGGTCCTCCTGTGGTGAGTATACGATCCACACTGAAAACACGCCTGCGGCTGGCCGCTGTAGCGTGTGACGCCTCTGTCCGCTCCTAGGAAAAATATTTAGGGATTTTCCCTTCCCTGCTCCCTTCAGCATTAGCGTTCTTGAAAGACACGACGCAACGGTATTCTCCGTTCCAAAAACCCTCTTCAGTATACTTTTGTCAGGACCCTTCAGCACCCTGGCATGCTTTGACACCCAGTACTCCACGTCCTGCGCCGGTATCGTGGTGGTTCTGAAAGCCACCGTCAGCACTTTCATATCTCCCCGAAAGAGGGGGATCATTTCAAATTTTTCCAACAAAGAAGGGTCGATCCTTTGTGCAGTCTTACAGAAAGACCAGAACATCCTGTATGCTTTTTCCGAGGCTAGGCAGACGTCCGTCTCTCTGGACCCAGTTAATTGGATCACAGCGACGATATCATTGATGCTGAAATCGAAACCACCTTCAAGCAGTGTGCGCTTGATCAAACTCTCTGTAGATAGAGATGAGCCTCACTCTCAGGATCTTCCCCTCTGTATCGAAAACGCACCACGTAGCGCTTTCTGGGATCGCGTTCGTCCGACGCATCGTCTATAAACATGCCCAGGTGCTCTTCCTCCTCCTCTTCAAAATCGGGAGTTACCATCAGCCCTCCCGCTCGCCTCAGTGGACGCCTCACTCCTCCGTTTTCCCTGACAGCATTCGCATAGGTGGGGGGTTTAGCAGCCGTAGCCTGAGATGCTCTTCTCTCATCCTCGCGTTCTTCTGAAACACGTGACTCCATCGTTCCAGTCTCGGTCACCCTCTCTCTGTGTTGTCCCGTGAGACCTGCCTCAGAGTCAGGGGTTCGCTCCGGCGACAAAGTCGGTGGGTTCCCAACTTCTTGCCCGTGCTGTTTTTTCGGCCCGGTCTGCTCCGTCGCGGTCCCCGATCGACTGCCCTTTCCTTAGGGCGTGCGCCAAGCTCGAGCTCTCGACGTGGCCTGACCTCATGACTCGGAGTCACTTCAGGCCGCAGCGGCCAATCCGAAAGAGAGGACTGGGTCTCCACATTCACTTCCACCGGCTCATCTCTCAGCGGTTCGGCCAATACCTCACTCTCTGTATCCACATCGGAAAGGAAACGCTCACTCCACAGCTTTCTCTTGGAGTTCACAGGTTCTATCACATCTTTCCCTGTAGGTCTTTTTTTTGATGGCATCGCTCTCCTCTCTCTCTGTACTGCTGCCTCTAGAACCCCCCAAACGGCGCTCCGCCGTCGCCTTACTTTCCTGGCGGAAGGTGTGCGTAAGTCGGTTCTAGTGGTCCTCAGAGGCACATGTCTCCTCTTGACAAAGGGCTCTTCCCCGCCGGGAGAGCGTCTTAAACTCTTTTTATTTGCAGGGCGTTTAAATTCTCTTGGGACCTCACAGGCACAGGAGGAATCTTCTCGCTCACCTCCCGGTTCTGTTTCAGGAGTTTAGCACGATGATGTAAAATTAACGATGACCATCACCAGCCATTCGGTGAAGAGCACGTTTGGCATCATGGAGCTCGTATCGTCTATCTGTATCCAGACGGTGGCTGTTTGTCTGGCGGGCTTGCATCCCATTGTCTCTTAACTCCTGAAACATTCTCATGAGCTTGGACTCCTCCAGCCAGTCAGGATAAGTGACGGATGCAGCCGGCTTCCTGGAAACCAGTATCGGTAGATGGCATCCAGAGCGAGAGATCTGGTGAAGGCTTTTTCTTTTTCCGGATTCTTTGAGCCGGGAGGCCATGGCAGTCCCATCAGTATATTTTTGAGGGGTTCTGTAGACTTGTTCAAGAAATTCCAGATCTTTTCTTGGCCGTATTTGGTCAAATTATAGGTGGCGACCCGTGGCAGAGCGATACGAGCCACCACATATCCCCAGAGCTTGAGCATGTCACGTCGATCTAAAGTAGGCGGCAGAATTATATCTTTGATCTTAGTGAGTGGCATTTGCTGCATCTCGTCCCATTCCCTCAGGATCTGGTATTCCCTGGTCATTCTCCAAGGCACGTGCACAGCTTTCCCAGACCCTGAGATTTCCCCCTCCTTCTCCTTCTCTACACCGAGACGCAGAGTCGCAGTAGAAAGCGCGCTTCCGAGATCAGCCCTGTCTGTCTCGTGGAATCGGAGGCTTCCGAATCATCCCGTGCCGACTTCTCCCCCTCACTTTGAAAATCCGTGTCAAAAGTGCTTAGCAAAAAATCAGGATTGATGTCGTCTTCTCCAGATTCAGGAACCTCAGTCTGTCCTAAATCCCCCTTCACCCCGGTCTCCAAATCACTGTCTTCGGAATCTCATCGTCCGAGAGCAATCCGAATCCAACTCCTTTGTCAGCAACCCTTCTCGGCTCCCTCTCTCTTCATCCATTCTTCAGTCTCTAACTTGAGAAACAGAAACCGCAGATTTGGAAATAGCAAGAACAGGTCCGGTTTGCAATGACAAGTCATCCTTAGATGTGGGATAAATCCTCTTTTCTAGGCTTTTAAAGGGGATCTATCGCGGACATTTTCTCCAAATTCTGAGATCAAGATGACGTGCGGGTCACTTTCCGGGAATCGCGAGCCCTGTGCTTCCAAAGGCAATCGCGTCCTTAAATTTCTATAGTCTTTCTCAAGCTGCCTTCTAGAAGCTCTGAGAATCTTCAATCGTCTCCTCATCACGTCCACGCCTTCTCCAGTTCCTGTACGTCTCACCTCTATCTCAAGCTCTGCTTCCTCTTGTGTAATTCTCTGCCAATTATCTCTACAGCCCGTATCTGTGCGCCTAGTTGCCGCTCAGCCTGCTGTAGACGCACAACGGAGCCTGCATCTGTATGTACAGCAGTCACTGCCTCACTGTTTTGTTCCTGCTTCTCCCTTTCTGAATCCCCCATTTTCTCAGTTAAAAATCCCTGGATACTATTTGGGGGTTCTTGTAGACAGAAATGGCTGTGGTATGCAATCCCCCTGATGTTTTAAATCACTTTGCTGCATGCTTTTTTCCAAAGAGGAAAGCTTCTGCTCTTGTAAACAAACGTGAAAGCAGCCCCTCCCGGCTGCACTGAGATCTGCTGTTGAAAAGCCTGGCTGGAGGGGGCTAATTTTTCAGCATGTATCTTGGTAAAAATTGGGCTGCCTGAAATATTTTTCTTGTTGTTTGAGCCTTCAAAGTCATCCCCACCAGACTGTGAATGAAAAGCCTCCCCTTTATCTTGGTGGCTTGGAGAAAAAAGCTCTTGTTTCTGCTGCATTGTTTGCTCTGGCAAAGGCAAAATGCTGAGTCATTCTGTGAAAGGGGATGGGGGCAGCCACTTTCTCAAAGCTTTTCTCTAAATCCTTCTGGCTCCCTGCAATGTTTGTTACACTGAGGGATTCCCTGGAGTCCACTCTACAAACCCCACCACTTGCAGGATCCCCAATGTTTTGCTGTGCCTGGAGAAACCCCTCAGATCTTTCATGTAAACACTCACTGTGTGCAGCCATTGTCCTTGAGGCTTCTGTGTGAAGAGAAGGGGGGCCTCTTCTTCTCCCTCGAATTTCTCAGTCAAACTGGGGGTCTCAGGATCCATGAAAGCACCAAAAGGATCCCCAAGCTTCTGTCTGTCCCCCCCTGCAAGAGGGGGTTCAGCATGCTCTACATTTCAGCAAAATCCGACGTTTTTCTGAGGAGAAAGTGGGAGCTCAAAACAAAGCAGCTTCTCCAGTCGGTGGGCGGGGGTTAGGGTTAGGGTTAGGGTTAGGGTTAGGGTTAGGGTTTAGGGTTAGGGTTAGGTTTATGTATTTTTTATTTTAAAATCTTTCTACTTTAAAATTACTACAACCGAGCGCAAAAGTCCGTAACAAACGTCAAACACAATTCTTATCTTGCTAATACAATTTGTTTCCTAACTAACTTAAATCTAATACATATA